>OX421464.1:24976700-27634200 GCA_949126895.1 Eilema caniola
CATAAATAGTAAGAATTTCTTTTAAGATGTCCTCATGAAATTTGGTACAAAGGCAAATTAGAGCTTCGGAACGGACATAGTCGAGTAGCGAACCAAATATAAAAGCGAGTGGAGAGGCGAGTAGAGATTGTAAAGATCGAAAGTCGAGTAGAGTCGACTACAGGGGCGAGTAGATATGCGACTAAAGAGCCAGTGGAGAGGCGAGTATAGAATCAAATAGAATGCAGTAAAGGATGGAGTAGAGAGGCGAATAGGGTGGCGAGTGAAAAGATGAATGTAGTGGCGAGTAGAGATTGAATAGAGAGTTGAGTAGAGGTTCGAGTAGATAGGCGAGTGGGGAGAGTCAAGTAGAGAGGCGAAAAGAGAATCGAATGGATGGGCAAGTAGAGAAACCAATGGAAAGGCGAGTATAGAGAAGAGTACAAAGTCGAGTAGAGAGGGGAACAGAGAAGTCAGTAGAGAGTCGAGTATAAATTCAAGTATAGAGGCAAGTAGAAAGTCGAGTAGAGAGTCGAATATAGAGGCGAGTAGAAAGTCGAGAACAGAAGTGAGTATATAGTTGAGGACAAAGTTGAGTAGAGAGGCAAATTTAATGCTCAATAGCGTCGGATCAACACTAAGCGATAACCGACATCGACGCGGGCGGAGCCGCGGGCAACAGCCAGTATTGAATAAAAACAAGAAAGTGACTCTGAAATGTTAAACTTAACCAATATTAAAGCACTGCTTCAAACGCAATTAGGTCCTATTTAGCTTGTGGCAATTAAGAATATAATTTCACTGAAGCTATAAGTGAAAGGGTTATATCTGAATAAAATTGACGAAAACCACCATTAATGCATTTTTTTTTTCAATACTCACCTTCCACAGATACATATTGTGGTTCAGGCCTTGATCTCACCTTCATACCGATAAAGTAAAAATTGCGATGACCGTTAACAGCAATATATGACTTCATATACTTGAGCAATTGTTCGTTAATGGGAGACGCCAGAATTGCACCTATGACACAAAAAGTAGTGTTACGAATTATATAATTTTAATAATAGTCCCATAAAAATATAATCCACGTTAAATGTCACCTGTTTTGTCACAGTTTTGCTTAGCCTGCTCCCAAGTCGCTATAATCTTGTTTTGCCCTATCCATCGTTGCAACTCTGACTGGTAAACATACTTGCTTTGTACCACATCTGTAAAAAGAATATATTAAACTAAAGCACACATATATGTAGAATATACTGCTTCCGGGCTGTTTGGCCGTGGTCGATGTGAAACTTGCGTTCCAGACGTTTCGTCGATCACTGCGGTCGACATCTTCAGTGGCGCAGGGCCGGGCGACGACAACTTCGGAGACCTTGCCTCGCCGGCGGCTGACTTGCGACATTCAAGCATCCCAACAACTTCAACCGAAAAAACGAGGGATTTCAACTCCAAAAAGATTGGTACCCAGCACTGAGAGCCACTCGGTATCACAGTGCAAACAACCAATCAGGATCGATTACGTCCGCGCCACAGCGCTCGACCAATCAGAATCGAGTGAGTCGATTCCCCGCTCCGACCGTGCCTATAAATACAGCCGTGATTCAAGGGCCGGCATTAGTCGCAAGTCAGCCGCCGGCGAGGCGAGGTCTCAGAAGTTGTCGTCGCCCGGCCCTGCGCCACTGAAGATGTCGACCGCAGTGATCGACGAAACGTCTGGAACGCAAGTTTCACATCGACCACGGCCAAACAGCCCGGAAGCAGTATATTCTACATGCAACGCCGGCCGTGAAAGCCTGAAGACTTATATAAAGCACACATAACTTTGAAAATATTATGAAGTGTAGTTTAAAGATTTGTTGTGTAAAAATTGAGTAATCTATAAAGGCTTGTGCCGGGTATGCAATATATCATTCTGAGTTTAGACATTTAAAACATTTTAAAATCAAATGGTACCTATTGTCCTCAATGTTGAAGCACGATTTATGACCATTCTCATAATGGCTAATTTACCTTAATTTATTCTGAAAAAGTTGCTCTGCAACATAGTTCACAAAAGCATCTATAGACGAACAATACCAAAGAATCATTTCATGCAGGAACTAACTCCCATCTCCATGAGCGCATGATTTGTGGTAATATAGAGATTAACCTAAATCTCCAGTGGTAACAGACCCGAATCTTTGAAGCTATTTGAATTACACACTTAAAAAACTAGGATATAATAAAACATTATTTTGGCACTCACTTTTCACTGAACGGCAAGAAGTAAAATATAAGCAAATTAATAATAAACTAGTATATTGATACTACACTGTGTCACAGGTTTGAAATAAATGCTTATTCATTGTTATCAGGAATTCAGGTTTGTTTTAAATTTTACAATATTACAAAATAAAATTACATCTCATAGTATAATATAAACCAAGGGTTTTGAGTGGAGTGCCGCGCATTCTGTACTCCGATTACCTTTCTTGGGCTCTTGAACTTGACGCCGGCCTGGCTTTGATTGAAGATTATTTAATTTTATTTCGAATAGATTGGACTTCGAATTTCACCTCCACAGCGATAAATCATAAATAAATAAATAAAAACACTATAGGACAGGCTATGAGTGAACTCTCAACCTTAATAATAGACTGTACCTGCTATGTTCCACAAAAAGATGGCACAGGTGAATAAATAGAACTTTTTGATATACAACATCGTGTTAACACAATAGCTCTGCTAGTAAAACTGTTTTATTGAGACGGTATCCCTCTATTTATGGACATATTTTAATAAGGATAGCTCAGTTGATAGCTACTCCATCAAAAATAGATAATCCGAAAGCCGGTTTGAGAATTATTAGAACTTTGACAAAATACAATGAATGAGTAATTGGTATCAAAAGATGTTTGGTCATAAATCATTATGGCGAGTATTTTATACGGACTGTAATGCTTCAATATTATTTATATTACAAGACCAATACGTATGTACAGAAAGCTAGCATCGTTCAAGTGAAAACATGTAAAATATTCTTGTGGCCCTTTACTGCTTCAAAATAATGGAATGACAAGGAAACCTAGTTTCTCGTGTTACCATTAAACAGTGAGATTACGTGCGTGAATTTTTCCACTGCTCTTGGGCTCACTTTCTCATGCAATGCAATTTGAGCTACTACGATAAAAAAGAAGTATCCTAAACAGTAGAAAGATAAAATTTACGAATAATGAATTAAGCCAAGCTAATCCTCTTGATCTTTTTTGAGATTTATTAATTGAATATACAAATATACTCACGCCTGCAAATCTCGGAAGTGGTAGGCAAAAGGTGCGTTAACACCCACATTTTACCAACTATGGTTTTCGGACCCACGTAATAATTAATTTGGGCCACCTCTTCTCTTCCCATGTGGTGTCGTACAAGGCGACTAAGGGAAAGGGCTGATTAACTTTAACATCAGACAGACAATATGTACAGCCCAGACTCAGCCTCAGATGCATGGCTCGAGTCAACAATAGTGCTCGGAATACGGCAATAGGCTCACCCCCTGTGACGTGAGACCGAATACAGATTGGTGAAATGTGGGTGTTAATTCACCTCTGCCTAACCCTCCGGGGATAAAGGCGTGATTATATGTATGTATATAATAGGGGGCGAGCCTATAGCCGTGAAGAGGGCACTTGATCCTGAACTATATGTATACTGTCGGGTGGGGACTAGCTCGCACCCTAAGACGCGTTCTACGAAGCCCACATGGTTCTTCCCGTGGGGAGATTAGAATTGTTAAAAAATATTTAAAGCCGTTAAAGTTTTTTCAACTGTACTCTACTCAAAATAAATCATTTATAAAAAAAAGTTTAAAAACTTCACGAGTGATGGCGTGACCAACGGAAATAGGGATTTATTTCCGTTGGTAACGCCATCACTCGTGAACGGCTGGACCGATTTCGATAATTCTTTTTATAGAATATTCCTTGCAGTACAAGGATGGTTCTTACGCAGAGAAAAATTTAAAAAAAGGGTTACGTCGTCACGGAAACGGGGACAGAATTCCACGCGGGCGAAGCCGCGGGCATCAGCTAGTATATTCATAAAATTTACGGCAATTCTTAACGTATTGTTCATTTCCATTCATATTGTGACTATTATTAATGTTTTAACTGTAATTACAAATATACTAGAGACAGACATAAAATAAGTATTGGTGACAAAATGTCAATGACCATATTAATTTCATCCACACAAGATTTAATCCGTTATAATATATATCCGCATTTTAATCCGAAGATTTTTTTATCTACGGCCGTATATTATAATATACGATCGTAGATAAAAAAAATCTTCGGATTAATATGCTAAAATATAAACTTATAATTCTTTATGAAAGCAATATCCAGCTGCAGTACAGAAATTTAAAAAAAAGGGTTGCACTCAGGGAGTAACGGCAGAAGTGAAAACTTTTTCTTTCTTTCTTTCTTCGTTATATACAGGGAAAAAGATAAAAAGAACATAACATACCATACCATACCTATAATATAGCGCCAATCATAAAACCTATCACTAATGTTCTGTCAGACGAAATTAATGAATATGAAGAAAAAATAATCACAAAAAGTAATCAATTACAAAAAGAAAAAATAATCACAAAAAGTGTCAGAAGCCCAGGTTCGAACTCGGTACTATCTGAAACCATAAGGACTTACAGTCGAAACACTAAACGCTAAGCTACGAAGGTTCATAGCATACCTAATAAAATAAGCAATCTGTAGCTAATGTGGTATGACGTCAGTCGTCGGCTACGGTTCAAAGTTCAAGTGGTACTGATGCGAGTTTAACACTTTTACCCATCCAACGTCGCTAAAGAAGTTTTCAGTTCAATAATCTGATCCTGAGATTACATATTTGGTCCCGAGTTTTAATATAAAGATAGATAATAAATAAAAATTGTAACGTTTATGCGAAGAAGAAGAGATCAAAATTCCCTATATTGCATCGTACAAAACTTGACAGGACCAAGTTGTCGTACGACTGCCCAACCAATATAGGAATGTATTTTTTCAGGGTTTATAAATGTGACATTACTTAAAATATTTACATCATGCATCAAACTTTCCGTCTCTATTCTTATTGTACGCAGCTCGCATCAATATTTGCTCAGATAAATTGCGAGTCAGTTAAGTAGCATTCAAGAATATGGACCTAAGTATTGCAATCCAAATTGTAACTCTTCAATGGGGTATATATTATCTATATTGTGTTTATGACAATTCACGCTGCTTTAACTTCTCATTTTTAAATATGATTGCATTTAAACATAAAAATTTATAGTCATATCTGGAATTTGATCTGGAAAAAGTCAATATTCAAGAGAAAAAATTCTTAAACGAGTCTTAAGTGGATCGCCGTCTCTGCATAAATGCTACACACCGCATGCCAGAAACATGATATGTGAAGCGCTGATTTTGAAAAGGTACCGGAGATGCTACGTCACGCCATAAGTACCTAAGTACATTTCCATTTTACACAATACACGTATACGATTGAATACGACAGTGAATAATGATTCCTTGATTCTGACAACATGATATTTTGTTATAACACGGCTACAAGAGAAAATATTGAGGGAACAAAAATCAATAAGGGGTATATATCGGAATGCAAAAGCAAATGAGGGAAACAATATAAATAAATGAGAATTACAGATATGCTCATTAAATAACACCAATCTACGCTATAACATCTCATCATCTCATCGTAGCAGCTTATAATATTATACAAAACAAAATAGGTTCTGCAAACAAAAAGCCTGTTTTCGAACGGTTTATCAGCCTGTAGTTGATCCACTGCTGAGCAAAGGTGTCTTCACATTACAGAAAAGAAATGACTGAATGAGTAATAGTCACCCGGCTAGCTTACTGTGGGTCTGTGATTTCAAACTAAAATTAGTCTTCCCCATGACCTTTTTCATTTTAATCTAAAAAAATAATACATAATTTGAGTTTTGTTTTAGCGCGTTCACCACCGCTAGCCTGCGCAAAAAGAGGTGGGTCAATCAAAATAGAGGTCTGCCAGAAGTAGCTGAAGATTTTCAAGCATGATCTGTGGGGACACTTTTAAACAGAGAGGTATGGAAGGGGGTCGACGTGACGTGGGCGATTTTTCCTTAATGAGGGTACACTTCACAAATGATGATTCCAACTCAAACGCCCTACACAAAAGATAACTTTGCGCTGGAAGTCAATTTGGCAGAGATAGAGATAATAGTGTTGTGGCTCAAAGCCAAAAGCACCGCTCCGGGACCTGTTGATATTCTAGACTCTAAAGGCTTGAGTAGAGCCGGTTTCCGAAAATATGGAACGTAGAAACTGGCTCTCATCTGTTAAACGGGGGGGCGCCTTGCGGACTTATGATCCACATAGCGGCGCATTGTTTTGCTCGACAAGATACAGTTCCGTAGAACTTGGTGCGGAGACTAGGATTGGATACTTCTCTGCTTTTTTAGAGAGTTTTGCTGTCAAGTGCCGTGTCGCTAACCATGTACTCGTACGAGGTCCAATGTATCGCAGGGCCACCATGAAGGCCTCGACGGAGGTTGGTTGAGTCGTTGAACGTATTTATTTGGTGACTAGATCTCCAAGTGGATGTCCATATACCTGGTTCCCCGGCCACACAGGCTGATATGACGAAATGCCGTGTGATTTTAGCCCATCTCATCGACACTTCTGATAAAGTGATACCTAAAGATGATTTTTAACGTCTACGCTGACAACACCCTTGTGAGACCAGACGCGCAGCAAAGCATTTATGATGGACACAGCTGTAGTTGCCCAAGCAGTTGGACGTATTTGAAAGCTGGATCACGACTTCGCCCTCCAAAAGTCCAAGGCTACAATACTCTACGGGCCCCAAAATCGGAACTAGTCACCTGAGGGATCTAGTCCTATGATATGAAGTATACGCATCGCCATTGAGAGATATTCAAATCGGATCATATTGGAATACGTAAGCTTGAGCACAGCTCACGGAGATGGCAGTTGCACTCATTCAGGTGCTGCCCAATTTCGAATTCGGTAAATTGTAATCTATCGAAGTGAAAACGTCATATTGTGAAACGGAACGCACCTCACGCGTCTAAAAATGGTTTATAAATTAGAACTTTTAGAAAAGTGGGTTAAGTTAAGTTAGAACTATGTCCCCAACAGAGCGCAAGTTGAGCGAGCGAAGTGAGCGTGCCGTGGTAGCGGCCGGCGAAGCGCCGACGAATGTTGCTTAAAATTACGTACGTTGAGGTTCACAATCTTTCGACGTTTTATAATCTCGCGAGATAGATTATAATCTAACGATATTTACAATTTTACGGTGACATATACATACGCGACCATATGAAAATGAAATATAGTGCCAATAACTAATTATATTATGAAATACTTCTATGTCGGAATAATTTTAAAAGAAATATGGTTGGTAATTATGAATACTTCTTTTTAATACGAAAAAATGTATATGTTGATAAACGTACAAAATCTTTACCATCTAATAATTCATCCTCTACTTGACATATTTTTTTTAAATTTACTCAGGACATGCGCATGACCTATCTCCCCCTGCGTATGACCCGAATATGCAAAAAATGAAAACGACGCAGGTTCACTTATGCCTTTCTTCCATTGGTAGGGGAATTTTGTTACAAGTGCTTTATCCAATAAATCTGATAGCTCTAAAAAGGTTAGGAGTGCGACCGTAAATTTAATTTTCTGCAAATATTAAAACAGGAAAAAGAAAAAAATAGCACAAATCGATAGACGATTTACTATTTACTATATTTACAACAGCACTTCAACAACAATTTTCACATTACGTTGTCCGTTTTAATAATAGTAGGCTGGAACTCCATATGCGGAGTACACAGAGGGTACGGCGCCAGCTGGGTAGATGTTAGGTACACCATAGACTGTAGGAGCGGCCAGGGTACGGGCAGCAATAACACCAGGACCAGCAGCGACGATAGGGGCAGGCGCGACTACCGGGGCAGTTGCAACCACGGGTGCAGCAACAACAGCATGGTCCTTACGTACAACGGCGTTGAAGCCATTCACGTCATCAGCGGTATAGTCTACAGTGCGCCTCGTGCCATCGGAATCGAGGAGGGAGTACTGACCAGCAACATTGCCACCGACACGAGTCTCCACCTGGCTCTTGAAATCACCGGTGTTGGGATCGGCAACGTCATACGCGAAACTGTTGTAGTTAGTGTCTACTGGCACGACAGGCACCACTGAGCAGTGGGCCATAGCCACGAGGGCGGCGAGAACTACAAACTGCAAAGAAAACGAAAGTTAAAGCATATCTACGGTATTACCTCGTACAAACAACGCCTTTGTCTTGATTACTATGAGCTTGATGGAGAAGGGTTAGTAGTAATACATTTTATAATAATTAATGGATGTAACAACTTACTGGATTAAATTACTGAATCACTAATACTAATTCAATTTAGATAATTTATTTATTACATTCAAGTCATACTTCTACTTCAAGAAGGAGGCGCTTCTCATGTGAACTTATTGAGTAAAAATACAATCTTTATATATTACGTGATATTTTGTTGCTTGTGAAGCAAATTTCTTTTTTATGCATACAAAAGTTATACTTTTCCAGTAGTACTTCAGATAAAATTCACAATAAAATTTGCACAACCAAGGGTGGTTAAACAGTAGTCGGAATCTAATTAAAGTTGATTTTACTTTATTTGAAATTAGACAGACAATAGACAAAATAAAAAATTGAGATGAATGTACATTATATCGACAAAACGATCGAAGCAGATTGAAATAAAAATATGTTATCACCTACCTTGGCTGCCATTTCTGATCCTGAAGGAATTCACTGATCAAATGATACTTGTTACTAACTAGAGCGTGTTTATATACGTTCGTCCTGTGGTGTAGTCTCGAGCGGTCACTTGACGGTCTTGAGATTTAGGCCGGATTATGACATAATAAGGTTGTCATAGCTGTTGAATTAGTGAATTGTGCATGATGAAACAAATAGACTACGTTACATTTTATCATTATAATAGAAGTAATTAACGTCTTATAGGATAGAATGAAAGTGAATTAAAGCCTAAATAATTTGGAAGAAGTTCGAGAAGATAATGATATTTACCATATTAATATACTGCATTCGATCATTATCAATGAGAATAAATAATAATTGTGAATTAATAAAAGTAATAACATTACTGATTGAAATAGAAAAAAATGAATCGGTCTAGGCGAGGTTTGAACCCGTGCGTTTGTCCTTACAGGGCAATGATTTGACCACTAAGCTACCAGACCTCGCCATAACCAATCCAAATTTCTACATCCGTCCTTGTTCTGTACCATTAGGAAGGTACATGCGGCTCCATCTGATGGTAAATCATCAATTGCATATTGCTACCAGTAAAAGGGGAAAAGAAGAAGGTAAAGAAAGATGAATTGGAAATAACCAAGATTGAGTTCTTCAGTCTCCAGATGATAGTCATCAACTAACAGACGCAAATTAGTAGCTATTTAATTAATATTTAATTAAGTGAGTGAGTCGAGGTTATGCAATAGTCAGTCTACTTAATTTATACTGGGAATAGCTCTGCAGCTTTTAACCCCGTTGGTCAGATACAAAAAACAATACAGATTTTTCGTCACCCTAGCAGAAGCAGGCCACGGCGGCGGCGCGCAACGTGGGACGGTGCCCCAAATACCGGGGGCGAGTCGGGGACCGTGTGGCCTCACCTTCGGCCTAGCACATAGACCCTCAGACGGCGTCTGGTTTAGTCGGTTCGAGTCCGACATAACCTTCCCCTCCGGCTCCGGAGGGGGGGGGGGTATATCCGTGGGGATTTCCCGCACGTAAAAAAAAAGACCTCAAACATTTTATCTGTCAACCCTATCGTGTCTTGTCTACATGCTAGTACATAGGTGTAATTAATATGAGTACGTATCATGTACTAATAAATCTATTGAATATTGTTCGCAATGAACGAAAACCGGTTCAAACGAATGTACCAAAATGCGGATCATAAGCCTATTTATCATTGCTACCCAAAATTTCAACAAAAAAGTTACTCGTAATGTGTATAATGTCAGTTCCTTAAGTTATATGTTCTTGTTATGAATCAAACGATTGAAATATTTAGAACAACCGTCAAAGCAAGGCACTCGCTAACAAACGTCACTGAATACATCATAATCGAAATCAACAACTACTTAATAAAATATAAAACTTTCTGTGACAATTTTCATTGTTTTTTTATTTTTTAGGTAATCAATCGATAATATTCTGCGATAACCAATGGTTGAATTACTTGGAACATTTTCCATTGTAAATTTTAGGATGTTAAAATTATTTTCAAAGAGGTATATAATAAACCTCTTCACTGTTCTCTGACAAGAAGTTCCAAAATTAAAATTCATGTCATGTGAACTACAAATATAACTTAATACGTAATATAACTTGAACTATCAGATCGTCTCCTAGTCTTATCTTGATCAAATCTGTTCTAATTCTCATCTGAGGGTATTCTTATGGCATTTTACTAATTTAATTAGTGTTGCTAGTACTATTATGTATTCTGTGTTAGTGTTTCTTCCTTACTGATAATAATATATTATTGAGACAATGTTTTAATTGTCGTTTGGCACATTAGTTTCATTTCAATCTTCCGTCTAGTGATACTTTCCGAGTATTCATTTCACTAGCTTCCGTGTCATATTTTATCCTTGAGACTGGTTGGTTGTAGGTTGTACGCCTACAAATATGCGACCCATAGCTATCTACGGTATTGCTGTAAATAATTCATTTGTTTCGAATTCATTGCTATTAAGTATAGTTAAGGTTCCGTACAAAACTGGATTGAGAGACGAATTAATATCACATTAAGGGTAATCTTTTGATTACATTGACTTAAGTGTGAACTTGTCACAACTTTATTTGATTTATACAGTTCACAAGTGACATTACTTTAAAACCTGGAGATCTTGGTGGGCCCGTATACAGTACCAGGTCTGTATTAATAAATAAAACTGACAGCTTGGTAACACTAACCACCATTCTCTAATCTAAATGATCCTAATAGCTATTGCAAAATAGTATTAGTGACAAACAATTTATCTAAAATTGATCGTAATTACAAAAGAATGAAAAGGTTACTTGTCACTGCCATTTAATAGCCTCAAACTAAACGTAATAAATAAACTTTGTGCCACTGCCTTATTTGCATACAATGGGAAGTGTTATTTATAAATACGCACATCTGTGTATTGCCAAAATGGTAAGTGATCATGGAATAATAATTTCCACTTTCTTCAGTTATATTTCTGTTACTCCATAGTAGGGTACGATATTGGTGAGTGTTAGTGCATATGGCATATCTAAGCCTCAATCCTCATAACAAGAATCCCATGAAGAAAGCCTACGCTGGTCTCTAAAAGAGTTGGTAGGATTGCGTGGGAAGATAGGGCGACGACAGCCGAAACAGTGTATTTATTTCACTGTTATTTCTGTCAGAGCAATAATTTATTTTCACACAAGTGTGACTCTGATTTGTAATAGTAACAGGCGGTTATAAATATCTGGGTTTTCCATGTGAATTTTGAACCTGCCTTTACCCTAAACCAACAATGATAAACTGTAATAAACCTTTATTACCTTAATAGGGTCATGTCAACCTGACCTTCGGGTTTGCACTGCGACCCACAGACGGTTTGCGGTTTTATCGGTTTGAGTCCGACATAACCTGCCCCTCTGGCTCCAGCGGGGTAGGTATCCGAGGTGATATCCAGCACATTAAAAAAATAGGATCTTGTCTATTCCAGCTCAGACGTACCTGTATATACAGGAAATGTATAGAAGATAAGAAAAGATTGGTTGAAGTGATAACTTCTTAAGGCGTGTTGGGTAGTTTTTATACAAAAAAATATGGATGAACTGGAGTTATGGAATTCGCATCATCTTCCAGTCCAGTAAACGCGATGATACAACGATATAGTGCTTACACTTCACGGCCATTAGTGAGCGTTTGACGAATTCAGACAGTTTTGGTAACATAATTATGTAAATAAAGCTTAAATAAAGTGTAAATAGTTCTGTGTTCATCAAGGCTTCGCTTACCAATGATACCCTTAATATAATTTCATTGAGAACGCACAAAACTACGAGAAGGATCTATTACTAAAATAAAAAACACAGAGTACATAATTTTAGCAACATTTTTTTATTAATTTAAGAATTCCACAATGGAACAAATTTTTCATCAATATAATATCTAGACCTATATCAGATTGTAGGTATTGTGTTGTGGCGTGGGATCTGTTTTTTTTACAACTATTTTACGCAAATATTCAATTAGTGCACATATATGGACAATTATAATACCTGTATTAAATTCTATAGCCTGCTTCGTGTTCTCGGTTCACCGAAGGAAATAGCATTTTCTTTACAATTAATGTTCAGTATCTTATGTTTTTCAAAGTTTTCTTGCAGATTTTTAACCTAAGTGGCCATTTCCTTTGGTGGACATTATACATTCATTGATTATTTGTTTACTATCAGTTACATGTACTGATATTTTGAAGTCCTTGGCTGCTCCAACAATGCCGCCTACAGTTTTTTTATAACTTTTGATCAATCTCTATGCTTGCTGTGACTAAATCATTTAATGTATGACTTGCCATTCAAAGATCACATGACTAGTTTTAGCTCATAGCTATATAACTTTCAGCTTTGTTGTTATCGTTTATGTTTTTTAGGTCGATGCTTTATAACTTTACTGTTCCGTATAGACTCGTATTATAGAACAACACTCAGTCCTGAACCTCGATTTATTTGAAGACAGATTGTATAGACAGATTAACAGATTTGACGGATTGATTGTGTAACCTGTTCTCAGATAAATTAAGATTTGGAACCGAGTGCTATTCTAGAATACGGGCATAAAATTACAATATTTTTATCTTGGCGATAAGCAGCTACGATCATAAGCAGAAACGATCTCTTGACTCCAAATAGTAGACCAGGAGGTGAAGTATAGGGCAACGTACCTGTACTTGCCTCTCTAAGGCCCGTATTCCAGAAAATGGTACTCAGTTCTGAATCTCGATTTATCTGAGGACAGATTGGATAGACAATCTGCCAATCTGTCCACAGAATTTGTCCTCGGTTCAACCAAGTTTTAGGACTGAGTATCGTTCAGTTCTAAAATACAGAAGATTAGTCTACTTTTTAAAAACTTCTTCCTGAAATAAGTTCCAGTGTAATTTTTTTTTTAATATGTGGAATATTAGCACCCGAAATTATCGAAATCACTAATATTCCCTCTAACCGCTCCAACTAAGCTAAATTGCTTGTGCTAGGAGTGAGTTCACGTCGGAAGTGTAATGGCCAGGATTCGAAACCGTGATCTCTCGATCGCAAGGCCGACTCCTTAACCACTAAGCTACCGACGCTTTTGCATGTCATTGAATCCGATAAGATTGTAGTTATTGAGGATAACACCTAATAGGTGATGTGAAAAATTTAACGATGTCCATGTTGGCCTTATATTGTCAAATACTCTCATAAGTTTATGACATCACTGTCTCAATTCATTAAGCATCATCATTATCAGCACATGTAACTGAGGGTAAAATATTTACACGCGGCATTTGCAAGCTGAAAAATCACCCCTTTTATGACAATATAATTTGTATGGCGTAATTGAATGCATCCTTTCCTATATTCTTAATTTTTGCCGTAGTAATACAATATTTTCATACCAGACCATTAGAGCCAGGCCTATTATTTTTGTTGCCTTAATGGTGTACATGATATTTTTAACACAACTTTATCCAGGATATATATTATTGCCAAAATCTAACGTGGATGTTTATTACACATTTTATCGGTCATTTATTCCACAAAGAAATAAATTCCTTATAACATTGTTGATTCCTGATCCATTTAATATCATAATTAAAACACTTAGTCATGTAATTAATGTTGTAGCGCTGACGTAGCGTAGTGCTGTATTACTTATCATTTAAGTAATAACACGGAGTAATGAAACCATTAAGGGGTGACTTCTTCAGCAATTACAAATTCATATTACCCGAAGCAAACATAACAGACAACTACTACGTTTACCACATAAATAACAAAATACGCCAAAATGTTTACCACACTAAAAAATTCGCTAGAGCTTGGTAAGTAATTACCGTCCACATTAACGCACAAATTAATTTACTAATACCGAAATGAGTCACGCGTCCTTCATTATTGTAGTAATTAATTCGTATATAGCCTTTCAAACGGCCTTTTTGAAAAACACGCGACTCCAAAACAAACAAAGCATCGCATGTGGTCTAACCATTTGCCAAACTTTACCTGATGTTTTAAAACTTGTACTCCTTTTAGGGGATCACAAATTCTTTCCTCACGAATGGGGTATTCAAAATATGGCTAGCCTATCTTGCAATCCCCTACTAAGAGAACGGTTATCATTATACCAATAGATTTATTTATACAGTATGTATACTATGTACATTCAACCCGCATTTTCTTCACTACACCAATCGCTACATTACCCTATAATATAGTACAAAAAAATGAAGTCAACTAATAAATTTCTAATGTAAAAATCACAAATAGTGCTAATCTTACTATTAAAGAATTATATATTCTTCCATATATATAAAAAGTCGCTTAAAAAAATCACAGACAATCACTTTTCCTTTACAGACATAGACCACCGAACCGACGACCATTTTTTTTTCATTAAGCATTACATCACTACGTACAAAATCCTACTTAGTTTTACAACCATCCTGGTTCATGATCGATAAGTCAATTTCTATAGTTCTATTTTGACCACTCACTCAGATGTCGGCCTAATTGTATACTCTCGCTTTCAAATGACAAAAATGCAACTGAACTACATAAATTGTGTTAAATGAGTCAAAATCACGCATCACCCATTGTCCAATCATCAACTGCGGGCTGCTGTACACTCTGAATTATTATGGTTTTTGTACTTCCCACGAAATAACCTACACTATATTATTTTACTGATGCCCAAAAATTACAACTTTGGCAACACTTACATAAAAAACCGATACCATTTATATTTTTCTCCATAATTTATTTTGTACTGGCAGTAACTTTTAAGACTTCAGAAATTTGTACTTTAGTTTGTTGCAGACAAGAGTGCTCGTTGCTTTTAAATATTTTTTAATTTATTTGCGTATTAATAAGAGTTATAGCTCGTACACTTACACAAAGAAGACACCAAGAACATATTTTAAATGACATCGAGACTTACCTCAACCGAACTTAACGAGATGAAAGTTAAACATGGTGAGTAAAATCTATGAAATATAATGTTCTATATACAGTCATGAATGACTATACTCCATTAACTTCGAAACACTGAGATTGTTATTGAACGATGATAATATATTAAGAGTCCGAAGTTATCATGAAAAGTGAAGTAGATGGAATATAATTACGCAATGATAAGACGCGTTCCTCCTTACATACCATCGTACCAGATCAGGATCTACCACCACTCCAGGTCAGTTCAAATATTTGTGAATTTATCTAGTGAGGGAGTGAGCATAAATTTACTTCTTACATAACATTAAATGCGATATAACATTTTTTTTTTCTTTATCAAATTCGTAGAGATCTCGAGGCAATCTCGCGATCGATTCAATATTAGTGCACCCTTAAAATATAAAAACATCCAATGATTACTTAAATATTACCTGTTCAGTTAAGTGCAACTATTTTATAAATATTAGGTACTTAAATGTCAATTCCTTAAATAATGTACTTAAATTTATTACAATGAACATTAAATACGATGGACGGGTGTAACTTGTCGAAGATAAATTAAAAGGGAACCAAAAATGAAATAAAAGGAAAATAAAATAAAAACAAAAAAAAAGATTTTGTTACATTTTTTTTAATTCGCAGAAACCTAACAAACAATAATTTCTCCATTTTCTCTTTTATCTCCTTAAAACATAGTAACATCTATGTAACACAAAAAAGTAACTGGGAAAAAATTAAGAATAATAAAAATTACGAATAAAAATTTATACTCCGAGGAGTGCAGGAAGGTACAATTAGATTACGCTGATGTGAAAAATGGCCGATCCCCCGCGAAGTATTGTGCCTACAAGTGTGATACACCAATGAGATTATTACAACTAACCTAATTAACACTTAACACTAAATTAGGCCGCCAACCCAGAGTCGCTAACCATAGACGTCGATGTATAATCCTCTTTTGAGCATAACACACTGAGTTGAAAGCACTGACTACCTTGCAGAGATTCAAATAAACGTGCTCACTATGTCACTTTTAAAACTGAACTGTTATTCCTTATTTGCCCTAAACTATTTTTGATAAAATTCCAAAATTTAATTACCAGTACTTATCAACAACAAGTACTTAGAAACAGTTACGTATTTTAATTTTTTTTAAAGGTCACAATATATCTGCATGACAATTATAAAATTTGAAAAAATGACTAAAGTTGAATCCTGAGGTAGCATATTTGTACTTTAAATTTATTCTTTTTTTTTCTTTTTCGCATTACTCTTAAACACTAAAGATGTTATATTTTTTCATTCATATAAAAAATCTACTTAAAAGCTTACTTATAAACTAAGTTACAATCCTCGAGGTAGATAAACGTACATTATACTAAGAAGACTATGTAGGAAGTTACATTCAAAATACTAGATTGTTAGTTGGCAAATACCACTTTTTCAGTATAGTTCCCTCTCGAGACGAAACAGTATGAATGTAAGATCGCCACATAGCCCATGTGACGGCAGAGGGTCACCATACCCGTAACAATCTTTGGCTTTACCATCACGACATCTCGCGATATATGTACACAAAAGAGAAAAAAAAATTAAAACTAAAACTTAATATATAACCTTAAGAACAAAACTCAAATCGGAACCAAAAATGTACTAAACTTAAATGCATTTTCAACCTGCAATGGAGCCCCTGTGAGCAAAAAAATTACTACCCCAAATATTTTGACTCTAAAAATATATGTAACCGCTCATCAGAAGCTATTTGTATGGCGCATTGTAGGATCCATTCTCATTTCTGATATCGTGTAAATCTCACAAATATTTCCGATTTAAAGCAACAATTTGATAAGATTTTCACGACAAACCTTTGTCAAACCATTCCATCTAACCAGAGTTACAGCCACAAATATTGGGGAGATCGGCCAAGTCCAATGTAGAAGGATTGCAATACACCGACTAAATGTGAATTTTCCTATCACATCAAATATAACATTACAACTATTAGGGACCACTAGTAACTTGCCCACTAATTAGCTTTAACAATGCGACAACTTAATTTAGACGTGTTATCCAATATCCCACATATATTGAATTTTCTACAATTATCAATCAACTTAAATTCAATATGAATATGAACCAATATAATTGAATGACAAAAATGTTACAGAATCAAAATTGACATATTATTATTTATTGTAATCTTTGTACCTTAAGAAATTTAGATAGACGCAAATCTAATTATTGATTTCAAGAAACGAGCCCCTAATGCCCGCTGCTAATATTAGCAACCGTCCATGGATATACTCAAATCCTTCCTTTTACTTAAACAAAAAAGCTTAAAAACGTGATGCATTAATGCAATTCTTTATTACGTATCACAAAAACATTAAATGTCAAAAGAAATCACAACTATGAATTTTGAATTCATAAGAGAAAAACGAAAAGACAAAAATAGAACAATATTTTTCTCATCAATAAAAATAAAACATAATGTTAACAATTTGCAATTGAAATAGCAAAAACATTTTCTTAACAATAATACACTTACCAAAAGAATGCCGATAGTGAAAGACAATATTTCGTACACAATGGTTACAATAGATTCGGACAACGTAAAATGTGGTTTCCCAAATCCTCCTATAGACCGTTCATATTTAGGTATTACTGAAAGCGCTGCGTTTAATTATGTTTAACGCAAAGACGAGAAAACTGTAATCCGGATACAGCAAACCGGCGCGACATGGATATATGATCTTAACTAATTCATTTAAAATACCACCCTTTCAACTCCACGAGAGGTCACAGACTAATGTGTAAATGTGCGATAATGTCAGAACCAATATTTTTGCTGGTCACTCTTTCAAAAAGCTAAGCATACTATATCAGAGTAATCTTTCATACATGATAAGCTTCTGAAAAATACTATTTCAATTAGTTTGTCATTCATAACAAATAAATTCCTGTCATACTATTTTAAGTTTCAAATTGAACGTTTATTAAAAAGCAACGCCTGTGAACTCTTACCACTCTTACCCTTCCATGGCCCATCATTTTAATAATTCATATGAAATCAATACAGATTTACATTTAACGTTTTAATTCTGGAAAATTCCCTAGCAGTTCAGTACAGAGATTTTTCATAAAAATATCAATTTATGTATAGAATCTAAAATAGCCTGTTTATTCGAATCTAAAAATATTCAGATAGATTACTGTAAATTAGCTTCTATTCGGTCTATTGTTACTACTAATAGATTTAAGTCTATTCATATATTATAATCAAAGTAGGTTCTTTGTGGTTACGTATACTGAAGGATATACCTTTTCATTTTTACAAAATTGTTCAAATAGTCAATATTTTGAAAATTCAGATGTAGTGTTTTTCCAATTGGTTAAAAATACTACGAAACCTTTGTTGATAGTAACATTTGAATAGAACTCAACAATTCTGCATTTCTAATAACCATTAAAAGAGAACTAAAACGCTGTCTTACAAATGGTGAACAATAACTGTAACAAAATATTTCAAAGTCACTAAGCCTTAGTAAATTATTTTCGTCATAAATATATGCAATAAGACGTGTATCCTAAAATATAAATATAAAAATAAATATGAATGCAACTTATTCCTAAATATCAGGAATATTACACACAGTTGCTACATTCACACTTAACAAAAAATAATATAATAAATAATATGATATGAACTTAAAATTGAGGATATTTGGCACTGTACCATCTGCTTTATGAAACTAAAACCATTTATTGCAGTTGAATGTATACATAGGAAATATTAAATGAGCATTACCGATGCCAACTCAACAAAATATAATACAATGACACCGACAATCACCCCTACATTTATTTATATAATTATTTTCCTTAAAAAATCTCAACTGGTTGCACTTGAAATGACTAGGAATATAAAAGTAGTAAGTGGCCTTTATATAAATGCACAACGACGAAAAAAATCTTTATATAACGGAATGTTAAAATCGACACCATCCCACTGAAACATATAATTATTTGGTCTCAATAGTAACATCCGTCCAGGCGAGCCTGTTACGAACGATAGTGATGGATTTGTTAACACATTCATGCTTCACACCTTACATGCATTTTTTAATAACACGATTTTTTACCTAACTACTTATGTGTCTAGGGCAAAATTGTACTTTGTACAAAACTAAAACGTCCTTTATTCACTGTACAGTAAAAAACTGCTGAAATTTTACTTTTCGTATATTCTCGCACTTTTTCATTGTATCCTTATCGACAGTGTGGCAATTGTGAAAAGTTATAGAAATAAACAGCCTGTTTCTATGGTATCACAGATATGTTGAATGCGTAACTAAAACCATAATATATAATAATCTATTGTCAGTGTGTAATTAATTGCAATAAACAAATAAAAAAAAAACATTTGTACAACAGAGGTAGTTTTGCCACATTTTGTCAAAATACATGTGTTTCAACCTAGGCCAAGGCGATTTACAATATTCTCCTATTATTTACATACACTTAGCCTATGACCATCAGTCTCAACATCATTTCTAAGATTCTCTAGCTCAGGTATTATAATATAAGCTATGTCATAACTCGACCGAGAGCACAAAATAAATCGTCTATAAAAGGTAACTTCATCTCACAGTCAACTGGATATATTACTAAAGTTTGCAAAAAAAAAATTAAGGTACTATAACGCAATGAGGGTGCAATAATAGGTACAATATTTTAAAAACATGGTACCATGGTACCGAGACAAGTACTGAGCAACCATTCATAGTCACACATGATTATTAAATTAAGTAACAATTATCGCACAATTTCAAAACTTTAAAAATCTTAAGATCAAATTCTGAGGTAGATACTGATTACATAATATGCATCAACGAGGTATATTATTGTACGTGTTATACACAAGGAATCGGCCCGCGCGACCGTGATAGATATTAATTAGTCCGTCTCATTGATCCAATCGATAGCCATCTTCATGATTCGTTCAGAGGTAGTTGTGACGGTCGCAGGGCCGGTCCAAAGAGCAGAGGTAGTTTGGTTGAAAAAATCGAGAACAAAAGTGTGTGGAGTGGGTTCTTACTGCGCGTGGTTATGAAGAGTGCCTTGGGGGAGTTGTGGCGTGACCTGGTGGCGATGTTCACGAGCGATGTGGCGGCGAACTGTATTGTTGCGCGTGAACGTGCGCGAGCAGTGCGGGCACGGCACGCGGATGCCTTGGTGCCGCTGCCGGATGTGCGCACGCAAATTCGTCTCGTATCCGTACAGTCTCTCGCAATATGGACATTTTAGCTTTTTACCTGCAAATTTATTTTATTAGAATACCAGTCTACCAAATAACTTTAAAAGTAATAAATAGATATTAGTTACGTATAAAGATCAGACCATGTAAGGAATAGAACTAATTCAACAAAGTTGAAATGACAGTTTTTATGGTTTCTGAGATCACTCACCGTCAGCAGTAGCGATGCCCCCAGACTTGCTTGTAATAAGCTTGGCGGGCCAGATGTCGGGGCTAGGTTTCGCGGGCACAGGCGACGTCTCCATAGGCTTGTCGTGGTAGTTAGCGTTTGGCAGTGACGTTGCTGGTGGCGGCGAATTGTTGTACCCCGATGGTTGGTAGTCATTCTCACTTTTTATCCGCAAATCTGGAAAAACGTGAATCACTGTGTTCAATTTATTATATGGGAATTAATGATTGCGTAAACATTGAGAATACAATAAAAGAATATTTTGATGTATTTTTAATCAGATCACAGATCAGATCACAGAAGGACATCTTAAGAATTGCATGATGGATGATTAAATGGAAGATAAGCTTTGCAATAGTAAAAAAGGTTGGTTTATAATGCTTGATTCCATGACTTGTTCAAAAATTTACCTACTTATAATACTTTCTTATTATTATCGTTTATGAGGGAAATGCCTAATAATATAATCTATGTCAGACCATAGGTTTACTAGAACACTTATGGAATAAACTTTCCTGAACGGACATGTAATAAGTACAATACGTACTCTAACGACAGGCAATAATACCCTTACACTGCTATAAAATAGTCTCTTGAATGTGAAAGGATAAAGAAAGTGATTTAATGCATTAAGCAACCTTCCAGCCCTAAGTAAGATATACGAGTTTGTAAAACGGTTAAGGGTTATAATGTTAAATTCCCAAAATGTCCAGAGGGTGCAAAATCATCCTTATCCCCGAATATCCATATGCCGGAACACCCAAATCCCGGCATATCTAAGTCCCGAAATGATTAGATCCCGGAACGTCCAAGTACCGAAACGACCATATCCCAGAATGTCCAAATACCAGAATGGACATTCAGATATTTGGAAATTTTCGGAATTGGACTTTATGAACCTAGACGTGTAATACGTAACGTAAGGATATTCTTAAACCAGACAAAGTTGAAGTTTAAGTAACGTTCAACTAATTCGAACCCAGAAGAATTTCCACAATTGGATAATCCTGTTATAAGTTAATTGATTACTAAAATTCTTAATTTAGACAGTATTAAAAACTGTTTTGGTTTAGTTTTTCGTGCAAAACTCGTGCAGGTCACTGGATATAAATCGAAACGTTAAAAAAACACAACACACACAAACTAGAATTAGGGAACTAACTACTGGTGATATTGGGTATGTTTGGATTTTAGATTCAAGGAATAAAACTTTATAAACTAAACCTACGTTATAACTATTTTCTCAACTCCTTTAACACTATACATACAAATCTACCTTTATATTATATTATTCCATGATAAAAGCGTTAACATGAAGCCTTTATTCTACGATATCAATCACAAGCATTCCTCAATGATCTGATCGCTTCTCACCTTCAGCTCCTTGGTCACTAGACAGACGTTCAATCATTTCATCATTAGCAGACGCGCTGCGTTCATATCCGTTATTCTTTATAGGGTTGCCGAGGGTAGATGTACAGTCCGGTGGATTTTCTTCATACCGTCCTCCGGCTCCGGGTGAGGAACGGGTATCAGGCTCATCAGCCACGCTGCCGCAATGGGACGATGATGAACTTTGCCTAGAATTAATAATAGTTACTCGTTAATATTGAAAATGTCGAAGTTCAGCCGCATCATAGTAAGACTGAGAAGACGACAGCAACTGAATTCAGAAAAGGCTCCCAGAGTGATGATGACTTGTTAATATTATATTTTGCTCTAAGATACAACACTAAAATAAAGATTAAAATTATAAAAAAAATTGTTATTGTTAACAAAGGAGTAAATAGAAAAAAAATAGTTTGCATTTACGGTATTACCTTTTAAGGTATTTTTTTACTACTTTAGATCTTTGCTTCAAGTCTGTAGTATTTTTTTCATGTTAGTTAAATTTACTATGATATTAATTTCAAGGTTCTGGTAACTCTTGTTTTGAACGCGACAGAATTAGCATTTTTATTTTAAGCATTTTAATGAGAACTTTATATCGCCTGTATGTGAATTATGGGTACAAATTTAAAACAATTATCAAATTTATTAAGAGTATTTGAACAACTGTTTCTTGAACACCTAAACCCCATTACAACATAAACTATTATTATTATTGTATGAAATAGCTATTCATGTTGTATTCAATGTAAATATTAAATCCTAAATCCATATTTATTTTAACTACATAACATTATTGCATACGTAAGCATAATAAGATTACTTTTTGAATTTGGAGCCTCCTCATTGAGAAGTATCTACGTACAAAGCTTATAAATAAGTGGGACTATTAGGGTTTTAGAGGGTTATCAATAAGGTCAGTATTACTTGAAAAACACCTATTTTATTGTTAACATTATGTTTATAAACCAGTAACTGCTAAACCAGTAAATCCACCAGTGCTATATGTGTTAATTTAATGTATTCACACCTGTGCATGGTCCTGAAAGAATGGAGAGAGAGAGAGAGAGAGAGAGAGAGAGAGAGAGAGAGAGAGAGAGAGAGAGAGAGAGAGAGAGAGAGAGAGAGAGAGAGAGAGAGAGAGAGAGAGAGAGAGAGAGAGAGAGAGAGAGAGAGAGAGAGAGAGAGATTCTGCGACTTACAGTAATAATTTGACGCTCGGTTCAACGCCTAATTTTTATTGAATTTTACTGAATTAAGTTGCATTGAAGGCAAATCTGACTGTACGTAGTATGAATTTATCGTACCTGTAATTCCTTGCATGTGGACTTGGAGACGGAGATGGTTTTGGTGGTGCAGGCCTGCGATGCGAGCCAGCATGAATTGGCAAGTGGGCTGGTGGAGCATACCGCCCCATACCGCCGCTGCCATGGATGGGCATGCCATATTGTGGCATGATTGGGGTGAAAGACGCTGTATGCGGTTGAGGAGGTACTGACTCCTGAACCTCGCAGTTTCCTGAGCCTGAGACCGGACTAGTTTTCACACGAGTCTGGTGACGTTCTCCGGCGTTCTGCTGAGTTTGCTGTTTCACCCATGCATCTTGCGACATCTCCATTGAGAGGCCTTTGACCTGTAATTACACAAATTAGAACTATTTAATATGAATCAGAGTATTTCATTGTACGACCACCTGAATACATTATGAAAGTTGACGAATATAGTCAATAAAAAGCAGGTGTGCGTTGCCCTGGTAATGACATTTATATATTTATTAATTTTTATGATACTATTTTGTTATTAATGGATTTATATCATGTTCAAGATCCATCCTTCACAAAAAGTATTGGATGAAGAACTATCCGAAATATGATATGGCTTTGAATTGCACGATGTTTTTTACCAGATTGCATTAATTGTAGTTACAGAATGACTATATCAGATATTTTCAGCGTATTTTGATTAAATGCTTAAATAAATAGAAATGCGTATTAGTACTCTTTCCCTTTTTCTTTGACCAAAAAATGCAGAAGCTTTTAAATTTTTCTTATCTTTACCCATTTTACGAGCTTACATATTTTACAAAAACAGTAACTCATCTTCAATTAAGCATGCAGCAGTGCTTCTCACCTGCCTTTTTCAGAATATCAACTTGTAGCTGTATATTATATACACTCACATACCATATTTGTCTTTAAGTCCACATTCCAAAAAAAATAACCTACATTGTTTTATTCTCTCTTTATTACATTATCTTTCATATCACACTGCTCACATATATCTGCATATATCTTTCTATCAAACAATCTTACCCCAAATACGCTTCATAATGGTTTCAACTGTGTTTATTCCTTTCCATGCCTAACTTTGGTTACCAAAAAATTCTCGCAGTTATAATAGGCCTGTGGTACGTCTTAAATCTTTTCACTGACATCAATTACCCACCTGCAAATTTTCACCACTCTTGAGGAAGCTGGATAGCGCATCCTGGCTGACATGGACTTCTCCCTTATACATGAATTCGAGGAGCGCCTGCATGTTGTCAGCCGTTGTGGCTTCCAGAATGACGTAGCAAGCACCAGCATGACTTGGGGGTGCTGAGTCAAATAGTTCTTGAAAATGTTTACTGCACGCGGCCAATATCACCTTGTGAGCTTTGAAGTGACGACCTGGAAGAATGAAAGCAAGAAATTGTTAATAAGCTGGAAGCTAATAGGCTTGTACAGCTGAGGAATGGGCTCATTGAAGATAGACTTTCATTTACACTTACAATCAATAGAATAACAGAAAAATCTGTCAAATCGAAACTTCTAATTTTATTGATCAAAAAGACTTCCTCGCCATGTTAAGACTGCTGTTGTTTCAAATAGGCAGCTGTAAAACACACAAGGTTAAAAAAAAATATATCGAACATGTAAACTCAAATTAGAGCAGCAATTTAGGAGAGGCGTTCAAAATTAATCTAATAGTCAAATAGAAAAAGAACTGTTTATGTCTTGTTTCTGTGTAAAATAATGTTTACGTCGTATACTCTTGGGAGTAACCTTTTGTATAAATAAACTACTATTCGACACTAGTATTCTGAATTATTTATGTAACTAAGAACTGCTAACAGATCGGCATCTCAAAACCGCAAGAGTAAAAGACTATTTTATTATCGATCTTGGCTAATCTTGTTGACCCTATTGTCTATTTTTATATGTTTAAATATATTAAAGATACGTATACGGCCCACGCGATGCAATAAACAATAAACAAAAGTCAAGGTAACTGGTCCCAGAGCAATTCTACGAAGCGTACGAGAGGGGAACGACTTGAGTTACGCTTATATTGGAAGGAGAATTTATTTTCTTTTGTTCATTCGTAGAACACGGTCACCAATCTAAGAAATGACATAACATGCAATGCTTGCAATTGTTTTTGGATCTTTTTTTTGTTAGTATTTTAATGACTGTATTTTTTTTTTAATAAACATTCACATATACACATTATTATTATGCCATAATTATGTAATACTCAAATATTCATATTTTGTCAACTATAGCGATTGACCCCTAAAAACAGGCAGGCCTAATACAGTCTGTTTCCTACATTTATAGAGAACAACCCATGGTCTTGTGGTCAGGGATGCCCAAGAATATGCGAAAAAAAATCCAGAACGTAGACTCTAAGGCGAAAGCTTCGGCTGCAATCGGGAGACAACGCTGCTGCCCTGTACCCACCCACGAGAATTACCACCCATTTGACATTTATGTTTGCAGTTCTCTTTTAAGAAGACACTTTTCAAACTCCGTTCTGATTATTCCCTATAGCATTTAACCAATCCCGAAACAATAGATTTCGTGCAAAACAGGACTGCAGTGCAAACCAAACAGAGCCTAGTAATTAAATAATATTATCGTCATCGTTGCTTATACGTGTGCTAAATTCAAATTATACGGAAGTAGAAAGTGAGCAAAACTTTAATTGCAAAATTCCGTTACACACCTCTACACTACATCACAAATGACGTTAAGGCACAAATAAATATTAGGGGTTAAAGTATGAAATTGCCGATTTGTACTGACAAATTGAAATTCGTTTTTTTTTTAATTTAACGTATTTATTTAATCAAAATAATTACCATTATTATCTATACATTGCTGCCATCTAGTAGGAAGGTCATTTATGCCTTTGCGATAGAACTCTGGTGATCTAGATTCGACAAACTGTGTGAAAGCATTTTGTACTGCCTCCTGAGAAGAAAACTTTTTATCACATAGAAAATTGTCCAAATCACGAAAAAAATGGTAGTCTGTTGGAGCAAGGTCTGGCGAATACGGAGGGTGACGGATAGTTTCTAATTGCAGTTCCTGTAGAGTTAAAACGGTTTCTCGTGCTGTATGAGGTCTCGCGTTATCATGGAGCAATAATGGTGAAGATCGATTCATGAGTCGGGGCTGTTTCACTGCTAGTTTTGCTATCATTGTTCGGAGTTCGGCACAGTAGACATCTGCCGTTATTGCTTGGCCAGATCGTAGAAAGCTATAGTGAATTACACCATGCTGAGACCACCAAACAGTTACCATTACCTTTTTATTGGTAAGCTTTGCTTTAGGACCCTGTTGTGGCGTTTCACCTGGGGTCAGCCATTGCATTTTTCGCTTACGGTTATCGTAAAGAATCCACTTTTCATCACATGTCACAATTCGATCCAATATTCCTTCATTTCTGTATCGATTCAACAAGGCAACACAAGTTTCAACACACATTTCTTTCTGCAGATCAGTCAAATCATGAGGTACCCATTTTTCACATTTTTTTATTTTATTGATTTGACGCAAATGAGTCAATATTGTTGTTAAGGTAACGTTAAACCATGCAGCTAATTCCTGGGTAGTTTGGCTCGGATCGGCTTCCACCATGTCTTTCAATTCATTGTTATTCACCTGTGTGGACGGCCTTCCTCGTGGTTCGTTCTTCAAATCAAAGTTTCCATCACGAAAGCGTTTAAACCAAAATCGCACGGTGCGTTCATTAGCAGTCCCCTCTCCAAACGCTACATTGATATTGCGAGCTGTTTCTGCCGCGTTAGTTCCGCGTCGGAACTCGTATTCAAAAATCACTCGAATTTTCGAAGTATCCATCTTTCTTGTCTAAGCTGAATAAAAAAAACAACTGAAAGTCGATAATCGAATGTTGCACATTTTTAAATGAAGAACTACATAGGTACCATGTGGAAAAAGTTTCACTCAAAAATCTCAAACCATGAAGGTTCTATGTCAATTCGAAGTACCTATTACAATAAAACGGCATTTTCATACTTTAACCCCTATTATAAAAGAGTAAATAAACATTAAATTTAATTCGTAAGTTGACGTAAAACTGTTGTTATAAAGGCTCAAAAGATGGCGTTACGGAATTTATGAAAGAGAATGACAACTCCGACACCAAATAATAATTGGGACAAGGGCAGGCAGATTATGAAGCTGATTCAATTAAATTTCTTATTAAGTTTTGTTTGATGTGAGGTAAAAATATAAGGTTATTATGGTAAGTATTCGGTCTACTTCTCTATTCCTCATTCTAGCGTTAATCCCGGTCGCATCTGAAGCTTTCAACTCGGATTTCCAGGTCCGCTTTTGCCAGTTTTTGAAGTGAAAACTTCTTTAGCGGCGTTGGATGGGTAAAAAGTGTAAAACTCGCGTCAAGATCGCTTGACCTTTGAACCGTAACCATCGACTGACGACATACAACATTAGCTACAGACTGTCTATTTTGCAAGATATGATAAATAGCTTCGTAGCTTCGACTGTAAGTTCTTATGGTTTCAGATAGTACCGGTTTCAAACTTGGCTTTCTGACACTTTTTGTGATTGTTAAAAAGTTTTCACTTCTGGCGGCACTTCCAGAGTGCACAACCCGTCTTTTTTTAGTCTACTTATTAGCTAGTTTTGTAAAGAAAATGAGCAATGCCATTACTTGTATTCCCTCTAACCCCTTCTGCTTACCTAATTGCTGGCAATCGAGCACACTGTCCACCTGATGAAAAGTGGTTACCGTGGCCTATGGACGTGTGCAACACCAGGGGTGTATATTAGCAACCGAAATTATCGAAATTACTGATATTCCCCTTTAACCCCTCCTACTAAACTAAATTACTTCTAATGTAACGGCCGATCGTAAGGCCGACTCCTTAAACATTAAGCTACCGACACTCGTGCTGCCGACTACAGGGTCGTTCGACAGAGAGTTTCTGTGCCGTCAGCGTAGAAGACAACGCAGGAATAGCCTTTGGTATTCCCACTGACAGCACAAAAGTCTCCAGTGAGCTCTGGTTATCCTAATCACCGCCTGGAATACAACACGAGCTTATTATGGCCGCGGTACACTGTAGGGCGAAGGTACTTCGCCAGACGGACTGCTCAATTGGACGGAAATACCGTCGTGTCCTACCTACCTGAAAATCCGATTTCTCATCGTATAATGGAGCCAAAACGTTGATTCTATGACGTGTAACCCTGCACGTGTGCTAAATTTCAGCCCAATCTGTTCAGCTGTTTTTTCGTGAGAAACAAAGAAACGAACTTCCGCATTTAGTTAACTTTAGTTTTAAAATGTTAGAATAATGAGAGGATTAGTGCATTTATGGAAAATATTTAATATTTGGTGTTTATTTATAACACAAGAATATTATGTACTTAAGGTAGGTACATAATATTTGTCGTCAAATCAGTGAAATTGCAATATTACAGTGACCCACTTTTAAGTCACCTGGCCCTTAGTAAGTATAAAAATATTTGAATATTTTTGTTTCATATTTTATGAAGTCATTGCATTAACTAAAATCTTACAAATGAATAAAAACGGCAATTATTCTCCTGCTACTATTAAAGTAAGTATGTATTTAGATGGCAAATACTATTCCAACACATCGACACTCTCAATTCTAGCAAAAAATGTAGTACCATACGTATAACTTCCTTGAAAACGGTCGACTGCATCTCTTTCTATCCTTAACAAACGACAAAGACAAAACATTTACGCACAAGCGTGAACGCACACATATCTTTATTAAATAATTTATTATCATCAACTCGTTACTTCTCCACTAGTTCAATATTTTCATCACAGATGGCGTTACGAGCCACATTAGAGCTGTTTGTAGTGTAAGCTTCAGACAACCCGTTATTTGTTTACCACACTTTTCTTCTACGTTTTTTTTAGTTACTTATATTACTTTGCTGAAAGTTTTAGTAGATTAACTTCTGACTTCTAGGCAGGTGCCAATATGTACTTCATAACACAACACTTAAGGTTAAATAAATTTGTAGCCCGCACTCGGATTGTTTTATACATTAGTAATGACTTGACTTGTATTATACATCATGTACATATACATGCAATTATGTAATGCGTCTTCTACCAGCAATTTTTTTTACTTTGCGTCGATATAGGGCGCGCGTTGTAGGTATCTGTCGGCCGGACTATAGATAGAGCCAAAGTACTTACATCTATTACGTCATTACTCACGAACCGCGGAACAAAATACGGTTAGCCTTGGACCCGCGGTCGTATGCGCTGCCGAAGGCCGGCCGCACGCGGTAAGATTACGCGACTAGATGTAGTTTTATAGACCATTATAAAAATTTGTCAATTAATGCTGAAGTTAAATTTGGTCGTCATTTTATTTTATACCAAGAAAATGGTTAGTAATTTAACATTGTCGTAGATATCATTTGCGCTTAAGGAAGAAAAAAATTATATGATTTGCGCTTAGAGAAGAAGTTCATCACTTTTCAAGGAAGAGGCATAGAATTGAGTAGGAGATTAGAACCCGGAATCAATTATAGAAGGTACCAATTCTTTTTCTTGTTACCTTCCACTTTAATTATTTTGAACATAGCACTATGTAAATTTAATGCATTAACATTCAATAGACAGAATAAAGTATGGCATAATAATGAAGTTCAGTTTGTTCCAATGACAAATTAACATTGTTCGCAAATTCGCATGCACCTTGAAGTATTGGTAAATAAAACAAGTCAATACGTTTTCATGGACATTACGTTTCGTAGAGCTTGCTAATCAGTTAATAGTATACTATGTATGACCTTCGGACGTTATTTTATTCCTCATATTTTAGGCGTTTAACATAAAATTGTCTAATAGAAATTATGGGTTTTCATTTATTTACGAGTGTAAAACAGTAATAATGTAAAGTCCTTGAAGATTTCTACCTGAGCGCCAAAGACTCACCTAAATAATTCAGAATTACAGATTATAAATCGAAGCATAACTAAAGTAAATATACAATAAGATTAATGTTTCGGGTGGATAGCAAAAATGACGTAAATGAATTGTTATAACATTGCCATCACGATACAATGAAAAAAAAAACTTTTTGGAATGTTTAAGTTTTGTAAAATAAAATGTAATAGGACTGCTTGGTAACTAAATGCACAGATGATGTAACAAATAATAATAGTATAACTATTATTATTTGTTACTTTTTTACTATTATTATTATTTTATTATTATTTGTTAATCTAAGGAAGACCTTGAATAAACTGATATAATACGGAAAAGGATTTTCACTGCTACTATATACATCTTGACGTTTTATTTCTACTTATATCATTTGATCTGTGTTTTAGTGCGTATTATGTGATAGAACACATTAATACTTAAATAAACAAAAATTAAGGAAACTTAAAATTCATTATCTTAATAGTGTGTTTAAGGCAAGCTGACCGTTTTAATATAGTTCAATTGTGCGTTCCAAAAATAAAGTATATTTACCTACTTTATTTTCTCAAAGACTTCTAAAAATAGACGAAAGATTCACGTTATACATTGTTTTTATAGAGATTATGTCACATCAAATATCTTTATATGTTTTTAAGTGATTAAAAATGAAAATATTCGTGAAAATAACAATTAATCGCACAAATGCAGCCAGCCTTACTTTGAGGCACAGCGCTGCACGACCGCTTTGCTCCTACAAACTCCGCCCACGGATTTATTTCAACGACTTCCTCGTTCTTCGATTCATTTTGTTGCCTATTTTTACTACAATAGAATTTGTTTTGCCTATTATATATAAGTACATGCACGCACAAAACATATTTCTGATTATGTAGAGGCCCCAAATGGGAGCTCGAGATGACACATGCATTTATTCACTGTAAACTATGGTGCAATTTCCTTCTAAATTATAGGACGTTGTATCCTCGTATATTAATTTGAAAATGTATTAGATAAACTGAATATATAACGTTGATGAAGTTCGTTAAATATTTGATTATATGTTAGATATTTGACGAGAATATTTGCAAAAACTAACGATTTAGTAAATTTTATTCAAAGATTTCAAGTAAAGAAACGTGTTATTCGGAAACGGGTTTTGTTTTCGTCAGTTGTGTTGTATTTGCAAGAGCGCCAGTACAAATACGTACATACATCTATTTATATTCAATTTTGCTGTGTTGTAGCATATGAATAGATTGTTGCTAACGTAGGCAGCTACACACTACGAACTGTAGTTTTAGTATTACTTCGAAAAAGTCCTTTGTGCAGAATAATAATTAAATAAAATTAATATTGTAAAGAATTTGCCCTTTCTGGTCCGTTGGCGTTGGCTATTCAAATCGATTAAAATAGGAAAATATTAAATCGGTCTAAGCGGGGTTTAAACCCGTGATCTTTGCCTTATAGGGGCAATTCTGACCTACTCCTTCTTTGACCACTGACCTGCCGGACCTCGCTCGAACTAATGCAAATATCCGTCTCTGAAAATTTTGCACGTAAAAGGCTTTAAAATTGTATTCAAGTTAGGTATATTTATTATTATTTTTGGGTAAGACCTTGGCGGACTCATTTTGTTTTTACAATTACACTGTACCTACCTATTCATCTTTAATTAATAAGTAGGAGTCATTAAATACGATCAGCTTTAAATTTAGTATACTTTTAGAATTAATTATAATCTGCTAGTAGTGCATGTAATGTATGTAATGCATGCAATTATATCTGCGTTCTATAGCGATTTTTTTACATTTTATTTGTTTTAATTTGAGCTTATAGTGACTAATTAACACTTACATCTACACACTTAGCTTTGTAATACAAGTATAATAATAATAAATTTGAAACCGCGTCAGTAGCTTAGTGGTTAGGGAGTCGGCCTTACGATCGAGAGGTCCCGGGTTCGAATCCTGCTGGCTATTACACCACCGACGTAACCCCTCTCCTAGCACAAGCAGTTTAGCTTAGTTGGAGGCGTTAGAGGGAATATTAGTAATTTCAGTTGCTTATTTTCTTAAAAAAAGAACTATAAACTTAAATTTATCAGCTGGCCTTAGGAATTTAACATAAGTTTCTGCTAAAGACGATAACTAGCAATATATATATATACTCGTATATATAGATTTGAATAAAAGAATGACGTCGATGATGTACGGAATGCGCGGCAGTGGCAACAGTATGCTCAAAGTACTTGTGGCCAGGAACTATGAGTGCTACATATTAAGGTACATATATAAAATGCACGTGTCTTTTGTAAAATATAAATACTAACATAGATTTAAGTGTGCAAATGTTACTAACAAAAAAATGAATTTTAATTGTCTGATAAATAAATGAATTATAATTATAAAAATAATTATAAACCTGGTCAGTCTTCAGGTAAACAACGAACAGAAAAGCCTGGATTGTGACGTCACCATTGTTAAAACTTTTAGTTTATTTTAGTGTACTCCACTATATAAAAAACCATAGGTATATCTAACACATAAAATATACCTAAAAATATCTACATTTTGCCTACTAAGTAGGGCAGTCTATTGTTAATCCTATCAACCATAATCTAACGTATCCAAGTCACGCCAAACGCTGCACTGATAAGTATATACATATATATAACATGTGATATTAAATATAATACATATATTAAATTACATTACAATTGAATACGGAAACACGTGTCCATATCACATACAGAGGTATATGTATACATATGTAATTTATGTAAATTGACGAATCATGTATTTAACGATGTACCAGGCTTAACCTTGGAGAATTTAGTATGGGTTTGTAAGGGAATAACAAAAGTTTCTAATAGTTATATTACTCTCTGCGTGTCAAAGAAAAATGTGCGTTGTATTATTTTTATTTTAAGGTTACTTTTCTTTAGCCAGATTATATAGATTGACTTTAAAAGAAGTAGATGAACTTACAGCATTGTTTTAAGAAGTTCAGAAAAAGTATTACAGTTGTAGTGTTATTTCAATTAACAAATGTTTAAAACTCTTGACCTACTTTCGAAGTGTTCACTCTACGCTATCGGACATCAAAAGCTCCGCAAACGAATAACTATCGGTGCAGTGTTGCAACCGTTGCAACTGCGCTGACCCGCCCGCGTTGCCTCCGCGCTTCTATAACAAGGAAATGAGCGACGACATTGGTCGACGCGCACGCGGCTTGCAACACCACCAATGACATTGGCCCCATTACGAGACCTAGTTACCGCTTATCATGCATGTGTGCAGTGGGCCTTATATTCGAATCGGTTATTTATCATAATTTAAATGTGTATTTAGGTGGCATTTAGTAGACAAAAATGTTCAATTTAAAGGTGATTATAAATTTTAGATATTTTAGGTGCGCACTGAAAAAAGTCATAGATATTTTTGTGTTACTTTATTGAAACTATGCTATTTTTATTAAATGTGATAAGTCTATGAAAGCGTAATATTATATATTTATCTACGTATGTTTTAACAGCAAAAATTCTGTTCTAATCAAAAACTGCTAAATATACTCATTAAAATTAATCCAGCCGGTTTTGCGTGATACTCAAAGGACAAACAGTATATTAAAATAAATTGTAGCTTAAAAATGTAAGTGTAAACCTTTCCAATCATCAAACTTTTTTCAAATATCTCACATAGCTTGAACGTAGCTGAAATTTTAAATATAACCAATCATCAAACTATTTTTTTTTGTTGCAGCCCCCGCAAATTCCAACCGGTGTCTAACAATTATTTGAATTGTCTTGACATCACTACCTTACAACAGTGAATTATTATACAGTTTACTGAGTGATGTTCTAATTCAGTTGAGTACAGCGAAAATGTTGTTCGCATCGAGGGCCCTGTGACCACACGACATTGCACCGTCCGACAATTCGTAAATAGGTCAGCGGCGACTGAATAGATTATTTATAAGGATGGTTCTTTTATGTGGAACGCCTTTAAAATTCAACGATAGACAGTTTTCAATGACAATACGTTATTGATTGAATAGTTACGTGAATAAACTAGTATCTTGTGAATAAGAATTTGTGACAGAAAACCGTTAGAAAATTCAATTGTTCGTATTTTATTAAACAGGAATTAATCGATATTCAAAACTATAAATTATTATTAGAAAACTATTGTATTCGTTTTATTTATTGTGATGGATCTTGTTATTATATTGACTTGAGTCTTTTAAATCTAGAGGTATTGATTTCAATATGAATGAGCAACAAGCTCACCCGTTACTACTGTGGCCTCGAAGTTTTCTCATTCTACATACTACTTAGAGAGGAAAATTATGCCTCACATCAGGAGGAAATTATGCTGTTCAACTCCTCTTGAATTTAAATCCATTTTATTACTGTTTTAATACACATGCTATTTAAGATTGATGCAAATATAAAATATTATACACAACGAAATACCTACATAATAAATATATAAATCTTTCACGTTTTCAATTAAGTAAATAAGATTTCTCCAAGAAACATAAATAAATTGGTAAATTACCTACTAACTTCATAACTCTGGTTTCTTATTTAGTTTTAAATGCAACTCGTACATCATGTTATCACAATCATAACATTTATATGTTATTTTAAAAGTCTACTCCGTTCACTCGCCACAGCTTTTGTGTCTCATAGCAACTAGCTATTATAATACAATTATTTACGCTATAATGTGTATTATCATATGTCCAACACTGCGTATCTGAACGAAAGTCACTTAACTCGACTCTGCGACCAAACACTTGTAATACCAGTGCGTGAACATCACAAAAGTACTTTATGAAGCAGCTCAGCTAAGAGTTGGTGATCGGTAAAGTGTATTTTAAATGAGTGATACGATCAATTCCACTGTGACGCATCCTACGTATTCGAACGTATAAAAAATTCCAAGGTCTTCATAATTCGCATAATCAATAAATGAATACGTGAATTTTATCGTTACGCTGTCGTGTCGTGTATTATTGTCAGCTCGGCCCTTAGCAAATATAAACAGATGCGGTTCTTGTGTTTGAATTTGACGTTTTATAGTTTCACAATGAAATTTATTGAGGTGACTAGTGTATCTTGGTGACGTAATCAAATATTATGTTTAATCGTCCTAACTAGTGAGAACGTTAATTTGATTTGTTTAGATATTTCTATAAAGTCACACATATCCAGAAAAGGACTAAATCTAGAAATAATTATAATAGGTACTGCAAACCACTTTGATAAATGTCTATTTCAAAAAGCACAAATATCCATGATATCTAAACATCCGACAGTGAAAGCCGAAAATTCGGGGCAAATGCGAAATCAAATTGAAAATTGAGTTCCCCCACCATAGATATAAGCTTCAAAGCCCGGATGCAAGTGAAAACGACATCAGGGGGTACGACTAACCCCATTCCACGGCCACCCGCACACACACATACGCACGCAGTGTCGAATATACATGACAACGCATCCCACCCGTCGGGCGTGAACCACCCAAATTCAAGGTCGACATGGAAGGCACACAGCCTTGGCAGAGCGAGACGGCGACACACACCCCTAACGAAAGTGCAAGCGAAATGCGTGAGAGAAAATCAATCTTGCACGGAGTGGGGGCAGCTGGAAAACTAGGTGAACCGCTTCGGACGTTCGGTTTCAGTACGTGCGTCGATTTTTAATGATATTGCAATTAGAACTTCAGGCTACATTTAAGGCTAAGTTCGTTTAGCTTGTAGGAATCGATAATCGAACTGGTGAAATAGTACAGTTGTAATTATAATAGGGTACACAGATACATTTCAACGTATAGTATTAGTATTGATTTATTCACTGTCTCTGTCTAGTTAGTGAATAGGAATCGATGTTTCATTACAAATTAAAGAAAAATTAAGCTAGTATTTCTTTGAAGACTTAACTAACTTTTATAATATAAATTTCAATTAAATATATAATTATTTATTTCGGATCTAAAAGGTTAGAAGCATTAGAAGATTTTTACAAAAAAAAAAATGTATGTATGTAAAAAATAAACTGAATGTAATTACTAAAACCCAATATATAGAATAATAAAATACCAACTAGCCTATTCCAAACGTACCCTGAGTACCTAATTACAAAAACACACACTAATGAGGCTAAGTTAGTAGAAAAAGTGCCAATGTCCCCCTTGCCTAAACGCAAAGCAACGGAAAATGTCCCACTGAACAGAAAATAAAACAAAAAGTGCCCATGTTGCACACGATCAACCAAACGCTTTGATTACCGAAACTGCTCAATCATCGTGACTGAGCATTTTGTCAAAGGTAAATTTAACCCTTCTGCGGCATCCCTCGCAAATCAATAGGTACATCCCTGCACACCCCGGGCAAGGGGTAGAAATTAGGCCTACACTAAATATGCACAACTATACAGGAGAATTCCAGGGAGGGTAGTCTGTTTTACGTGTATAATGCACTCGAGTATAGACTGCGAGGGTGACTCCCGCTGCGGTATCAAGGGGGTTCAACCCCCCCGCCACCACTGATGTTTGGCCGACCGCAGCAACACCTTGATTTTTCATCCAAACCTTCGTGATAATATATTTTTTAAACAAATATCGTGCGAGTTATATAGCCTGTTAGTTTTTATAAATATTTTGCACGTAATCTCATTCGTTACAACAGAGTAGTTTCGTACCAATACACGAAACTGGTTTACGTACCTATGAGTTTTAATTTATAAAAACTAAAGTTGCGAGTGCGTACGAAAATCGTGATTTATCTCAACGAATCATTGATAAATACGCATATCTGCTTAGTAACACAAAACAACTTTGAATAGTGGCAGTAACCTTTAAAATTATGAGTTGCTACCATATAGCTTAAAACGTCCAAGGTTTTCTGTAAAAGTGATATCATTTTCTTACTTAATTTATTAATAATTTCCTCATCTTTTAATAATAACGTAGGTATATTGATTGATTCGTCAGTGCATTGGACCAAACATAATTTTGATATACCCAATCAAATGTGGGTTTCTACCAGTTCCAACTAACTTCTATTACATGGTGTGATTATTATGTTTTTTGTTTTGGGTATTATTCAGTTCTGCATAAAATATAAATAATATTTTTTGCTTTAACAATATTAACAATGAAAAATATGCTTTTAGGAAAATTAAAAAAAGAAATACTTTTTAGCTAAGCAGCGAGTTTATATAACCGGTTAGAAGAATATATAACCGTAGTTATGTTCAGTAAAACATTTAAACTAAAACAGCTAAGCCAAGGAGGCTTTAATAGCCGAGCCTATTTTTACTGTTCAGAATACATTTTCATGTTACTTTTGTGGCCCAGCAGCTGCAAGTATGATATCGACCCATTTGACGGTATCACACACTCACGTCCTAACGCTCTTAACTCTTCTATCAAAGCAAAGAGCTATGGCAACTTTTCTCAATACACCCTACTACTACTAGTCGGGTTTCCCCTTTAAATGGCGTACCCTCCATAAAATGTACGTATATTATATACTTAATTCGTATTAATTAACTCATACTACAAGTATATGCCATGCTACATCTTGCCATTGAATTTTAATAAAAGTAACATTTACATATCTAACACTTTTACTGTCAAATATTACGTGTCCATTGAAGCAAAACCAACTAAATGTGAAATGGGAACAACCGGTCCTATGACGTCATTTTCTACATAGAATTAGCGATGAGCTACAATTTTTACTAAACTCACACAACACTATGCACATTATTAGGAAGCTTGGTAATAACTCCGACAATAGGAAAGTTGGATAAAAAAGTAAACTGAAATGTGACTAACTACTACATTCAATGGGTGCAAAGACAGCCGGCATAGCAAAACAGGTGTAGAAATCGTGTAGATATAAAAATTTACATGCCGATAGTACCAAACGAAAAAACTTTCACTTGTAATAGAAAACTATTACTTTAAAAATTAGTTTTTGATAAATGCACTCCTTGAGTAGACTTTGTAACTTTATCACAGTCTTTGTAGTAAATTGAGGGACTGTCATTGAGAATAAAACAGACAGAACCGAAGAAATGTAATGAATATAATGTAACAGACATAGAAATCGTGGAATGGGACAATTGGCGGCTTTTATCAAATACAATACAAACCAAGATTCGAATTGTTGTTAGTGAAATCGAGCTGTCAATAAAAACGGAGATCAGCAGTTTTGGTGACACGATACTTGATAAACTAGAAATACAATAAGGAAGGAAGAATATTGAGTATACATCTTTTGACTGTGCAAGCTACGAGTTTAATATCATAAATTTAACACACTATTTGAAAAGATATACTGAACTTTTTAGTTGTGTAGACGTAAACGAATTTTCAAGCGAAAAAAACTATTTTTACAATCATGTTATTTAAAAAAATTATCTTGCACATGACTATTTTATTTGAAATGTATACGCTGTTGCCATTATTACCGATATTTTATCAAGTTTCTATGATAAAAATAGTAAAGTGGGTGATATCAATGTTGATTACAAATTTGGAATAGCTTTATATAACATAAAAAAGATATAATAATCTACTTGGAGAACTCGTTCTCTCTGAAGGTAAGTAGATATTACTTACAGCAAATACTGAATATTTTCACGTTATGAAAAGTGAAGAGCATTTGTCAAAGATGTGAACCAGCTGCTACAATCATAAAACATAAAACATTGATTTATCGCGACGAACAATTCGGAATAAAATATCCCAGCCCAAATTTGAATAAATGCAAGTACAATTCATACCAGGAGGCGAAACCATAAAAATGATGCAAAAGAAATTGGAGAAACCTTTCATTTACCTAGACAATGAAACAAGGACACCCTTCGTATTTCTGAAAAAATATTAGGAAGAACGGAAAAAAATAGATGATATTTCATAAAAAGTGGTGTATTTATCATTTGCCAGTATTAACATGGATACGAAATAAAAAAGCAAAATATAATATTTTAACGAATAATTTTTTATGTAATTTGAAGCAATTTTAAACGTGATTCGCTACCAAAAGCTTGGGTACATGCTACAAACATCCCAATTACGAAGTATTGGAAACTTGTCCAGTTGGAAAACTGACACAGTAGTTTCGGTGTCCGTAGCTGAAATACAGAGACAGCAGGAGGGTGGGAGTTTCGGGGGGTGTCTAGGGGGCTGGTTGCCTCGCGACACATATACCGGCTCGGTCGATAAGGAAAGCGGGCCGAGTCGATGCGTTCCGCATAGAGTTTGAAAACGCACTGAATTCGACTGTTAAAATAAAATGAAATTTAGATTCGACGGAAGCGTTAGGAAATTTATTTGATAACAAATATTAATGAAAGAAACATCATAATAATAGAGTTTTACTCGAAATAAAAATTTCATACAAATTATTTTACTCTGTATTATTCTTAAAAAAATCTAAATGAAATCAAATCTTGGTGTCTAAATTTTATTCATTTATTTTATTTTCAAATACTCCCTCCGCTTAACTCTTTTTTCTGCGACAAGCGATACTTTAGGTACGCTAGTACTATTATCTATTCTGTGCTTTAGGCAATTCTTCAAGTGTCAATAGACACCGGAACGATACGATATTTGCTGATATTAGTGAAGCGCGAAGGAAACATGGGAGAAGCAATAACGAGGCCTTGAGTCAGGCATGCAGAAAACGAGATACTCATTGAAAATAGCTAAGGAAATCTAAACCTTATCCATGTTCTTATATTTTATTCTTTCGTCTCATAAAATTGAATGCAGTTTTAGTATTATTATTGTTTATTTTGTGTATCAGCCGGGTACTCCACAGTCCAGTGCTCTCTGAAACGCCAACCTTTGGCAATTGCTCGATTGGATATTCAGCTTCAAAGATAGGAGGGACGACTGAATCGTTTTGTTTTATTTTGTTTTTTAACTTTCGTAAACTGAAGAATTTGTAGCACACTGAAACTTAAATCCATACTAATATTATAAATGCGAAAGTTACTGTCTGTCTGTCTGTCTGTTTGTCTGTATGTTACGCTTTCACGCCTAAACTACTGAACCGATTTTGATGAAATTTGGTATAGGGGTAGATTAGACCTTGAGACAGGACATAGGCTATGTTTGGTCTCGATAACCGACATCCACGCGGGCAGAGCCGCGGCCAAAAGCTAGTTTGAATATAAAAGAGAGCGATGTACTTTTTAATCGAGGTGGCCCATTCGTACTATTGAATACGCAGTATTGGTACAAAATACTAGTACAATTCAAACTGATATCAAAATATGATCAAACTGAAGATCATCCATTCAACTCTGAAAATCAATAACTTAAAATGTTTGAAACACCATTTTTAACATTTTCTATTATTATTTCACCATTTATTTTGGGACAGTAATTCCAACCACATCTCAATAATTGTAATCAGTAACGTTCAACCTAGAATGCTTATATGGCAATGACTAACTATAAACCAGCCATTTTTGGAAGGGCCACGAGTGCAAACTTCCCTTCCCCCTTCATCCTCCGTTTACACGAACCGCCGGGAGAAACACACCCTTACCACCAGAAAGCCCCCTCTCCCTCGAACCGTCCACCCACCTCCATCGTCTAGCTCTTGTTCGCTGCGACCTCGAAAACTTAGGTCTAAAGTTGTAGAATGTGATAACATAACTAGGCGAAGCAACGCCTAGATTTTTCATGTTCAGACTATAATCCTCTGGGTATATGGGATTACAGACTACCTAACAAGATTTACCAAGGAGCTTTCGATAGTAATTACCTATGTTAGTCGGATTCATTAATTCTAATACAAGAAATAAATCAATATTGTATTTTGTTAGCCACTAAACAGCAAGACTTTTTACTAGATAGGTAACAGAAGTTACACAACGAACAGGAGATACACAAGTTTATAAACTGAATAATAACAATGAACTTATTAGTCTATCACTGAATTAATATAATAAAGTCTCTGTAAAATTATTATTTATAGACACATAACTTTTCATAGAAGCCTTACAATCCAACTGCCAAGTTACGGAAGGTATTTTAACAAAAATATGCTGCAATTACGTAGTCATTGTTAGGTTTTAAGGTCAGTGTTATTGTTAAGCCTAATGACTTTTCATCTTTCAGTAACGTAATTGTTTTATGTACGAAATAAAATTTTATCACATTTCAGCTGTCCCTGAATTTTTTGCCAATGTAAAGTTATTCGACTGACATAATCTTTAATAAATAATGTTATTTTTGACTAATTAATAATAATAAAGATTAATAGAAATTATCAAATATAATATTTTCTTTACCTAACATATTAACGAATTGTAACAACTTCACCGTCTCACGTGTTGCTCTCAGCAGCCAAATGAAAGACGTGACACGTTGTTTTAACAGTCAAATTTGAATAAATATAACACCTTAGTGTGCATGCACGGGCTATGTTCTGATTTATGTAATTATCGAGGGTTGAATACAGCTAAGGCTGCTCGAAACTATTGACGTTAATTTCAGGGCGGAGATATTCAATTTAATTTAATTGGTAAGAAAACAGCCACCCACAAAATCGTGTATATTCGAGAGATTATTTCTCGAATCATTTGAAACGGGGCCATTGTCGCAATGTTTGCCCCAATGTTGGTATATGCGGGCCCCACTACATGCCTAAGGGGCTCCACTGAGATCTTTGGGGCCAAACCAACTTCACCTGCTAATCATTACACCTGCTAATTAACGGACACAGCTCTGACGTAGACTTTCTTCTTGGGGTAGGGAGTTCTAACGGCAGACGGACCCGTGGAACGCCAACATACCAATGATAATCATAATAATAATGTTTTTATTTTTATATATTATTCAAAAATATAATTTATTAGCTAGCTTATGCCCGCGGCTCCGCCCACGTGGATGTCAGTTATAGTGACCAAGCGTAACCTATGTCCTTTCTCAAGGTCTAATAGGGTAGATTACCAAATTTCATCAAAAGCGTTTTAATGGTTTAGGCGTAAAAGACCGACAAACACACACACACACACACACACACACACACACACACACACACACACACACACACACACACTTTCCCATTTATAATATTAGCATTGATAAGATTTTAAATGTAAATAGCGAAGAAAAATAATAATAAAAATAATAGCCTATTGAATCCAAGAGCCTCGACCAGCACCTGAAGAGGCTCGCGTTGGGCAGCTGGATCAAGGGCCTCATACAGATGGCGGAACTCCTCGTCACGGCACGCATAGTGAGGAAGTTCCTCTCTCTGGAGCCCTGATCTCCGGTAGCTTGGTCCCTGTACTCGATGCCGATGGGGTTTTATTTTGTTTCATGTTATATTTTTAAATAAATTTTGTATTTTTTTAGGATATATTTAAAAAGGTGTGTTTTTTTTTAAGGAATAAAGTATTATAATAATAATAAAGAAAAAAAAACGGGCGTAAAGTGCAAACTTTCGACGCAACCAACAATTTGCAATGCGGAGAAGCCAAACGGACTCAAGCTGATTTAGAAGACTGGAATCAATGGAAATGGGGCCACTTTTACCATCGACCATCCACCTGTGAATACCTGTTTCGTCTAGCATGACGTATTTTCAGCTGTCAGTTTTCCCACGAATGTGCAACCTGCAGCTACCGACTTTCTAACGAACGACGCGCAATTAGTATTTCTATAACATAAATCGTGTTGACTATTTAAATTACTATGGTGTTTTAATATATTTCTATATTTTTTTCTATTAATTTTCACATTATACCCTAAATTTTGATACGTTGGTATTTATTCAAAGAACACCCATACTCAAGATGTTTTGTGAAAACTAAAATATAAATATACGATTAAACGAATTTTAACATTATCTTAAGTTAACAAACATTACTAGAGTTCTTCCTTATCCCACTAGCTAAGCTAAATTGTTTATGTTATGAGTGGATAATGTAATGGTCAGGACTCAAATATGGGACCTTTCGATCGTAAAGCCAACTCACTAACCACCTAGCTACAGACGACACTGCGAATCAACGATGATTTTGTTCGATATTCCGGCAAATGATAATATAGGAAGTCTATACCTACCTAATTAATGTCTATTTGATGAGATCGAAAATGGACAGATTTCATATTAATTAATGACTAGCAAATCGATGAATATTACTTGGGCATCATCCATCTGATCGCGATAAATCATCATTGCATTATGTTCTAATTTGATGTGTAATAATAACATAACATAACATAAACTCACGCCTTTATCCCCGAAGGGGTAGGCAGAGATGCTAGCACCCACATTTCGCCAGTTTATGTTCAGGTCCCAATGTAATAGGTGGCGAGCCTATTGCCATTAACCGGGCACTTATTAACCTGCGATAAATACACACATAATTTCGAAAAGCAACGAAAAGTCATTGGTGTGTGCCATGGTAAAACCTGGGATCGAACCCAAAACCTCCTCTCAGCAGTCCATTGCCCATACCACTAGGCTACCGCGGTTGTTATGTAATAATATAATTTTAATATTAAAGGTTTCATTTCCTCGAAAATCTTTCATAATATTTCCTTCCGGCAGGAATATCTGTTGCTATGCCCTTTTCATAAGCGGTTTCTAAATATATAGTAATGAAGTTTCTAACGACTTGGTGTTTAGAAATTGAAACTATCTTTTTCGTCACACTCAATAGGGAGCGAACCTATTGCCGTCAACTGGGTATTTTAACTTTACCGAAGGATAACAGTTCTGTTACCTTAATCACCAACTACGACACTCATGGGAGGAGAATGCGGACCCTTGTATTCTATTTCGTCGATAAACACACGATTTATTAATAATAGCTATACTATTGGGTTATTACGTGTTGACTATTAGTTCTATTTCAATTGTCACTATCTTTTCCGAGAATTAATTTGATTTAATCATGGTTTTCCTTAAGGTAAGTTGCTATGTATTAAAATTACAATTAGAATGGTTTTTTTTTAAATTTTTGAATAATATTTTCTTTAGAATTATAAATTCCTGGTTTTAATCTAAAGTGAATCAATGACACAAGAAGAAGAATCTTACTGAACATTAAAATTTGCAATGAAAAATTTTCACAGTACCTACTGTGACAAGCTAAAATACTACCTAATGATAAGTTATTGCCGAAGCCTCATATTTAACGACATCCACTAAATATCACTCTTATATTGCTAATCCTCTCTGCCTAAGCGGTTCTGGCAATCTTCTCACCAGAAAACACAACCACGGGTAAATTCTCTAAAAACGAAGTTTTATCTATACATTTTTTTTCTATTTGTCTTTAATATATGTCGCACCAGAGAGGTGAATCCTAGACTGACAAACTCTAATATAGGTAATAAGTAAGCTTTGGTTCATTGTGAATATTTAAAAGATTCTTCTTCATCCTAGCGTTAATTCCAGTCGCATCCAAAGCTTTTAACTTGAAATCTGGAGTCCGCTTTACCAGTCCAATTGCGGATTTGCCATCTGACCTCCATAATCCAAAGGCGATATCGAAGCATTGCAGTTAGACCAGTTGTTGGATTTTTGAAGACTATAGCTACCCGTAACAACTGCCATAGATGTTCGCATGAGAACCGGGAGCGACGGCTTAACGTGCTCTCCGAGGCACAACCAAACCAATGCAAATACCCATATTCATGCATACAAATATTTGCATTGATCGGGGATTGGTGGAGGCTGTCTATACTAAATAATATAATAATTATAGCTGACCCGGCGAACTTCGTACCGCCAATATTTTTCCGCCCGCGTGGCGTCAGATCCCGTTCCCGCTGCACCCTCTACGATATTAAACATGTATTATACATATAAACCTTCCTCTTGAATCACTCTATCTATTTAAAAAAACGTATCAATATTCGTTGCGTAGTTTTAAAGACTTTGTTTTATACTATGTAGTGATTCTTAAGATAAATTTTCAAAAAGAAATATATAACACTTTGAAATAATAATATTATCATTATGAATTAAAACCTTTACACGTGTAGAAAAGGTATAGAAATCAAGATAATAAAAACTGTCAACATGTTTTTGTAATACATAAAGATAAAAAATAAATGCACTCTTATTATGTATGTTTATAAAAAAGGCTACAATTAGATAACCCCGTTCATTATATCCAACTGGCACGTGTAAGTTTTAGAGGCCGAATTTTTTTGAACACAGAAATAAATGCATTGGTTGTGTAATATTTTAAATAAGATCTTTTCTGTCTGCACGTGCACAATCACATTTTGATCTGAATGATCGCTGTTGCGACGACTATTTGGCTAGCATCTCACATTAAAAATGGCCTACGAGACTAAAGAAGTATTTTAATTATTAAACATCTTGTTTGATAATTAAAATATTTTTATTATGTGCAAATGACTTTTTTTTCACTAGAGTTTACACGTGCCAGTTCAGAGTTAAATTTGATGATAGAGCTAATGCAACGCAGATAAGTTTTTATCACGTTATTTTCAATGATACTTATATTTAATAGTAAGTTTTGTTTCTATTTTATTGAATAAACCAATTTTTTACTGATAAATATTATATTTTATTTATAAGTACTTATTTTTAAACAAATCCAAAACAAATAAATTTACAAAACGCATGCGATCCACCTGATAGTAAGCGGTTATCGTAGCCTATGAACATATGCATTACTTAAAATATCACTCTCAAATTACCTCCACAACGAAATAACGCTGTATTGTTTAGATGGTAAATAGTAAAGAACAATAATGTTAAAAAAATAGTGAAAAGACGTTAATAATTTGTAGCATAATACATGACACTGATAATACCGATTCTGTACCTATATCTTTGCCTACCTATTTGAGAAACTCATACATGAATTGTTAATAATCGACATCATCGAATACTAAAAGACTCAGACCAGATTTTATTATTTCTAATTAAATATATTTTTAAATAAAAATACTAAAGTAGGAAAATCAGAATATACTGCGCCTTAACAGATAGCCTTCAAATTTAAAACGTAGAATTCGTACAACGTATTATTATATCAATATGCATCCGACGATAGCAACAAAAAATGATAATGTGTATCGCAGTTTGCCAAAAAAATATTATATTGCCAATTTATCGCTATAGTGTCAATGACCTGTTTATCTTGAAAAATGATTTCGTAGACTTGCATGCGTATGCCAATATGTAGCCAGGAAAATTATTAATGTTAAGATAATTGCAATCTGTATGCTATCGAACATTCTAGAAATCGCTATCATAATTATTGCGTAGCGTTATAATAATAAACATTTATATAACAGCTCTTTATAATGCTCGCATTTAAAAGCACTGGTTGCATTGCATTAGATTTTTTTTCAATTAATGGCAATAGACTTATCCCTTTATTACGCGAGAGCGGAATTTATCTTTGAGAAATATTGCGTGTCGGTTTAATATACCTCTGCTTGCCCCCCGAGGATTTCAAAGCGTGAATATATAACAATATGCATGACTCCTTACAAAATGTGGCAAGTTGCAGCATCGTAATATCCGGGGATATCGTATCTACAATATTTAGGGGAAAAGTCCCGCAAATCTGAATAATGGAATTTATTCCGTCAATTTGGGAATGCCTCATAGCTGTATGCGTCCAAATTTATTTCTCAGCAGGATTATATCACGACGAAGCTTGAAGGTGATTATAATTGTATTGCCAAAAAATCGAAATAGTAACTTTAACACCAAATTTTCTTGTTTATATAATTATTATGTAATAAACGTTACACTACTCAAAAGTAAATAAAAGAAAAGAGCATAGAAACAGACAGAAAATTGAGCCTCCTCAAAAGCATAAGTTCCAGCTTGCAGCCCTAGTCGTAGGTCTATCTATGAAACATAATATGTTCTCAAATATTCAAACTACAAGATGCAGATAACATGTAGTATTGACAAGTCAAAAGAAAAACTATTGAAAAACCGTATTTTTTAAAATATAAATCCGCCGTTATTGGACAACCAACGATTGTACAAAATTTGACGCATTAGTGAGCGGCCTCTGAGCGGTTGAACGACACGAGCGAATACAATTTTAAAGCATTAGATAACGTTATAAAACTTCACATGTACAATATGAATCACTTCAGCATACGCCAATTTTTTGTATGAAATGACTAAGGGGTTAATCAAAAATAGCTTCAGGCCGCATGGATCGCAGCTTCACAATTTTGACATAGATCTTCTATAAGGAAAATTATTGAAAACTGTATTATTGTTACAAGTTATGACGCTCAAACTCTCAAAATGACATTAGAACTGTCATCTAGAATACAATATTTCCTTAGATATAGTTATAAATCGAGATAAAGAACTGAGTATCGTTCTGGATTACGGGTCTTAGATTTCTATAGTTTTTTACTGAATGGGTCTACTTTTTTTTACTACTGAGGTGGCAGACAAGCATACTGCCCACCTGATAGAACGTGTTTACCGTGGCCTATGGACATGTGCAACACCAGGGGAGTCACACTCATGCTGCCGACCCTGTAAACACAGAGTTTCTGTACCTTCGGTGTAGAAGACAAAGCAGGAGCAGCCTTTAATGCTCCCACTGACAGCAGAAAAACTCTCCAGTGAGCTCTGGCTACCTTACTCACCGTCGGGAACACAACGCAAAGTTATTGTGGTAGTGGTATTCTGTAGGGCGGAGGTACTTCCCCAGTCGGACTGCTCAATTGGACGGAAATACCGTTGTGTCCTACCTCCTTACCACGACTCTTGTCAACAAGACTTTTCGCCGAGTTGCTACAGAAAATGTTCCCTTACCAGGTATTCTAAACGAAGCCTAAAGTACAACAAAATCGGTATAAAATTAAACACAGTATATTGTTAATGACATATTAATACTTGCACATAAAAAGAATTGACACCTGCTTGTGAAAAGATACCTGGAAAGTGGTACGTAGGAGGTATCTCCATTAGCATAGTCAGATTAACCTGAACAGGGAAGTAGGCCTAATAGACTCAAATAGACCCAGCCCTACATCTTTTAAAGGTATAGCATAAATTCACTAGACATAAATGTAAAACTTGGTCAGTATCTAACAAATTTCTCTAAAAGTTAATATTACAATAAGATTGACGTCATTAATTTATGTGATTGAACCAGCAATTTAACTAATATATAGCCAAAACCACTCTATCCGGTTGTCATTTAAATATATTTTATTTGTGATTTCCATCGCTGTTAAATATTTGGCTAGTTAAGTATAAGGCCTAGAGATGGAACTTTAAAAATGGATAAGGACTAATCTAAGTAGAGTTGGTGGCTTGAAAAATAAAAATTCTCTAAGTATCGTAAACAACAGCGAGGTCACGGAATATTTATTCTAATCATTTATAGAAGAATCTACTGCACAATTTGTATTTTGTTATCCGTATCAGTGGTACTTCATATCACCAGAGATAAAGAGCTGATTATATACACTTTTCCAGACTAAATAAAAACAGCACCTACATAAAAAATACGATAATACTATTTGTTCTAAAAGTTGGTGAATGATGAATTTTCTTTTTTTTAGATTTCACATAAGAAGTAGACACGGAAATAACGAGATTTCAGGCCCGGTTACTACAGCAGGTGCTATTCGCCTGGGTGCTCTCAGTGGCTGCCTTAGACTCAGCATAGAGGAGGACGGAGGGAAACAAGGAATTAAAAAATAATCCCAACCAACCTTTAAACTTCATGTCCTTCCACCAACGGAATGAATGCATTACGCTGATGCTAAATGCATTAAGCTCTCTAAAATCGATATTAGTATGGAGCTCAGGTGGCAGTCGGTACACTGCAAAATATCAACCGTTTCGTAGTTAGGCTGAAACCGACCTTTGGGTTCGAGTTGAGAAAAGGATCGAAGGAGAATGATAATCAGTGACTGAAACTATCACTGATAATAATCCACACTAATATTATAAATGGGAAAGCGTATATGTGTGTGTGTGTGTGTGTCTGTTTGTCCGTCTTTCAAGCCTAAACCACTGAAACGATTTTGATTAAATTTGATAAGGGCGTAGATTAGACCTTGAGAAAGGACATAGGCTATGTTTGGTTGCGATAACCGACTACCACGCGGGCGGAGCTAGCTAGTTACTCAATGATTATTTTGAAAGTCTTTCAAGCTATATAATTTTTCACACATCATTTTGATCCCAGTGGAGAAGAATAGGGCCACCCTAACTCTTTCTATTTTAGATTAATGCTAATCTTCTTATTTTTTTAATTTAATCTGAAGCCTCTGAGTGCTGCGTCAATCTTTCGCCGAATTATGAAATAATATTTTTGCATGTTCATAATTAAATACTACAAAACACATTATCAATTATGTTTTTATTGTCCATCTATTACCACTGTAAAGATATTAATTTTATATAAACGAAATCATGTTTGACAGTTATGAAAAATATTATCGTTGAAAGGCTCATTAACATTACCATATTTGGCTTTGGTGAGATCTTAAAAATCAATTTTATAAGTAATTTGATCATTCGACACGAGACCAGTTCATAACAGACGATCGAAAGTTTACGAATCGCACATAAATTATCAAGTCAGCTGCTTAGTAACAACAGGCTTTTACAGAAGAAAGGTTTCCTCAAAATGGATAGCAGATTCTTACTAAATTGACTCATAGTTCAAATATTCTAAGGCAAATATTTAAACGTGGTCATTTCCGCTTATCTCTAAAAAAGTAACGTTTCGTAAACAAAACCGCTGTGTCGCAAGAAAGTAGTTTTATTTCCTAGACCTAGATAAAGAAATAACCTGTTCGCAACCAAGCGGCAACCTTTGTCAAAAGCACAGTCGTGTTCTGAAATTCTTACTTTCGAAGAAGTAAATAGATTTGTATACTATTTTCCTCGGAAAACTTAATGATTTCTTATCAGAATTACATGCAAATTTTTTGCAATATCAGAAAGTGCCAATGTTATCATTTTTCTGTATCAAGCCCGTGTTCACATTCACAGATATGCACAAATGCTATCAATACCTTTGTTTTCAAATAGATAACTTTGTTTCCAAATTTGTTTTGGTTTTATCTTTATTAAGCACCTGGCTGCTGAAATTAATTTGATGATGCTTTTTCCTATTTTTCCTTTTTTGTAAAGATTGTCTTTCAATCACTTTAATTTGAAATCAATTTTCGTAATATTTAATTTCGTTGTTGAAATAAGTTTTCACCTACCTTCGCAGTACAGAGTGACGTCTGCGAGACTCTCTGAGTTCCACAGGTTGGCGAACGAAGTGGCCAGGTTTGTACCGAAGCTGTTCCATTTTAGACAGTACTGTTGCTGCTGGGAGTCCATACCCGGGCCGCCTCTTATACCTGCCCTGTAATAGAAATTTGAAATCAATACTGGGTACCCAACGAATATCTAATGACAGTCGGTGATCGTTAAAATAATAAATCCTTAACTAAAAAACAAATATCACAATTTTAATTAGAACTAGGGTTGTTCTATATTAATTAGGGTTGTTCTATATTAATTAGGGTTGTTCTATATTAATTCCACTAAAATTCATTCTGTTTCGAAATTAACTAGCTGATTCCGATTTTTATTCCGCTTTATCTTATCGATAGTACTTACATGGTAAAGGAACTAATCTTTTTCATTTATTTCAGAAAATTTTATTCACCGACTCTCGTCATTGATACGAAAAACCTTACAAAAGCACAACTTGTTTTTCCAGACTTAGGATTCACAGAGCTAACGTTAGAATAGCATAATGAAATAAAGGGTTGTTGCCTTAATTTCAATGTTGGAACCGGGTTGGCTCCGGCTTGAAGGTCGCGGGGTGAACAACCGATGCATGATCGATGCCGGGCACGCGGCTGAATACGTAATACCCTGGATTCCCACGGCTAGTTCCCCAGTAATGTTCAAAGGGAACGAACTGACGATAAGTACTACGACGAACATCACCAGTTGAATATATTTGCGAATCCCGATCTTATTTAAATAAATAAAAAATCGGGATAGACTTCATAGTCCACTGTTCAGAATATTTTTGTTTTTTTACAAGCCATAGGAAATTGATAATGTATAAAACATTACTGCTTATAAACCAAATTCAACTGTTGTGATCGAAAACGGTATTGGTCAAACCGAATAGGGGAAGGGACATTACTTATGTATTATTAGGTACCTACCCTCTTTTAAATTTTGATTATGTAGGGATTACAAATATGTAAATTGAGCAAGTCGTAGAAGAGCTAACAAAGGTAAAAATTGACCAGTAAAAATAATTATAATATTTGATGGAGATGTATCTCGTAAAGTTTATAATGAAAACGTTAGTCTCAGCAAATTTCTTTTTTTTACCTTTAAGCAGTGACGTACCCGCCTCACAGACGTCACCACTTTTATTTTTGAAATATTTCTTTACCCGAGGATTGTGGGGTATTCATACTGCCGCTTGATTCATCTTTACCCTACTTCTTGCTGCTAGTTAACACGGCAAGTGCTGCGAATGCGCAGGCGTTCACCCAGATGTAATTGACGTCGCCACACACGTCGGCTCAGTTTTTACGTACCAAGAATTTATTTGAAAATTTAAGTATATTTTAATACCGAAAATATATTTTGAGACTTAAATTGCTTATTTTTATTATATTTTGAAAAATCATAGTATTAAGAAATAAAAAAAAATTGAGTTGAGAACAAGTTTCTAAAATTGAGCAAGCCGTTATTGTGACGTTATGGATAAATGTAGTTTATTCTTAAAAAAAATATAGGTATTGTTATTTAACTATATATTTAATAACCTTAAATATGTGGCTAGCAATAATAAAAGCCACTGGAACATAAATCATGATCTATATATTTCTCGTAATTTTTTAAAAGTTGTACGTCTGTGGGATACCACCTTCGTGTTTACTATAAAAAAATATGTTATTGCCTGATCGTTAAATACACTTAAAAAATTTGGTTGCCTGTAAAGTCGGTATACGGGCGAAAGTTTTACGTGACAACGACTTTGAGTGGTAAAATAATTTTAATGTGAATATTCATTCGTATAGTAGGAAGAAGGATGAAATAATAGTAACAATTTAAAAATGTCTGTCTCTCTCGCTCTTAGGCGGGCTAACCATGCCCGAGTGGAAGGGACGCGTGCCTCTCACTCGCTCTCATTGTGAGCGCATAACGTGAGCGGAGCGTAACGCAGTTTCTTGAAGTGTCACCCGGCAAACCAATTTATAAGACGTTGTCACGTCAAAAAACGATGAAAATGAAAAGTATAAAATGATGTCCTTAAAGTTTAACTTCCCAGATAAATCTAATAAATCCTATTGCGTATTTTACTGTGGATATGAATTTGATATTAAATCTAAATTTAGATACTTTACCACAGGTGAAGTGAATAAAATAGTAGCAACTATAACATTTGACATAAATGCATGTACGACACCAGGTGCAAACAATTTCATTTCGAATCTATTGATTGACCCGTTAACCTGTTTTAGTAAGTGGTATAAGTGCTTTGTGTCTTCTAATTAAATAGTCATGGCGTTGTATATTTCAAGAGCTTTGGTTCTTTGTCACATGCCCAATTATTATGCTATTTAGCTTTGAAAATTGTGTTAATGTTTAATTTACCGTTATCTACATGTAACATCAAATTGAGGTTATGTTTCATTAATGTTTTATTAATATATTATATATATATTTGAGGTATAATAAATATATTACATTTATCTGCTGCGTTTAAGCAAAAAATATTGCCATGTCACTTTTCATAGAATTTGTTTTAATTTTTTCTTTAATATATAATATGTATTTTAATTTTTCAACACAAACTGTTGAAACGGAATCAAAAATATCAAGTGCCAAATTATGTGGGTTATTTAGAAAGTATTTTAATAAACGCAAAAACTGTAAAAATAAACCATTCTTAATAGTCAGAAGAACTCATTTAACTGATAAGAATGTCATTCAAACCAAAGTTTTATAAGTCCCAGGGAATTGTCAGCTAGAAGAAATTGAGCATTTTGTTACAAATATAATAATAATTATTGAAGTTAAATTGCAACTGACCGTGTTATTATATTTTATCTAAAACCTCACGGGAGTTATACGTAAACAGCACGTAAAATAGACTTTAATTCTTGAGTTATTCCCACAGACACCGATAACAAAGAATATGAACTATTCCGGCAAACAAAGATACATTACAACTTTTAAACTACTAGTATCATGCGTGGGTCGGATATTATTTGCATGCTTGGTGAATTCCTGTGGTTACAGAAGATTCGCGTCGGTAGTAGTAAAGTCAAATTATGCAGGCGATGCCATATTTTCTAATATTTCATCATATATGTTGTTACTTGCATCTTTTCTTTTGCTCATAACTGTTGAATATGTTTGATTTATGTGTTCCAATTCTGCTGCTTTAAATGCTATAACTTTCAGAAAGATTGCACAAATTTGTTGATTTTCAAAAGCTAAGCGAGCTTTATAATTATACAAAATCAAAGATATTTATTATTTAGTTACCAAACAACTTAAATTAAGTTTAAATTAGAAGAAAATCAATCAAGCGAATAAATTATAGCTCTTAAACTCGTTGTTTCTGAATTCAAGGTCATTTCTCTTTCCTTTTAGTCGTTTAGACATGTCAACTTTATCTGAAGCTTATTTATCATTCACAAGGCTTTCACAAGCTTTTGTACTAACACGCATTTCAGTTATTTTACTAACAACAAAGAGAACACTTCAGTTCTAGCTAACACAATTTGAAATTTAGTTAGACTATGTACATATAAGTTTTAGAAGAAACAGAATCGACTTGAACTGAAACGAAAATTGACAATGAAACTACGTAAAAAAATCATTTGCTACGCAACAATAGGGCTTATGTTACCTTGCTTTCCGAAAAACAGCGCGAACCATGATAGAATTACAGATGTAATCCAACAAACTTCAACACAGTCGTCGCCATAAATTTCTCCTGACGTAATGGAACTGGAGCAGGTAAAGAACTAACAAAGGTACGCACACTGCACCAACAGTCAATACGCTATCGATTCGATTCCCATCAGCTCCGTTACAGCCTAACTGTATATTTGCATGCGTGCACGTATACTACCCAGTTAACATTGATCCGCAATGACTCTATTAGCGTCCGCATTTTGGAGCACGTTTAGGTGGTAGCGGGGCGAGGTGTAGGCCTAGATAGGCTGGTCGATGTGGAATTTCGGCTGCGACCCGGTTCCGGCATGCAGTACACGCGCAAGCGTACTAGCCGAGGAGTGCGGGGTGGTGAGAGGAGCGGTTGCACCGAGTTGCGCAAACTGCCGCAGCGGTCACTCTGCAACCGGGCCAGTGTAATTGAAGCCAAATTATAGCAATATAATGACAGGATGCAACCCTATTATAAATAACGCAAAATTGTTACTAGTTTTAAGATATTTACGAAAACAAATTCAGTCGTTTGGAAAATTATTGTACTTGTATCCATTATAATTGTATAAAAAAATATTATGGTGCATTTAATATTCATTATAAATTGATCTTTATGCAAATTTAGGTTCATATTGCTACGCCAGTGTAGCGATTAGAATAATAAGGACTGATACTGTCAGCGATGAGTGGAGTAGCGAAGCCATGCAGCAAGCACAGCAAGAGGATCGAGACATCAAGCCTATTCTCGAATGGATAAAGGCAGGAACACCTAAGCCGAAATGGAGTGATGTCTCCCAAATGAGTGCAGCTACGAAGAGCTACTGGGCACAATGGGAAAGCCTCGTGATACACAATGGAGTCCTGTGTAGAAAATGGGAGTCTGCAAACGGGAAAGACTCACATCTGCAGTTGGTTGTCCCAAAGATTAAAATTAATGAGGTTTTGAGATCATTTCATGACGGAACTTCAGGCGGCCATCTTGGTGTGAAGAAGACGTTGATGAAGATTCGTCAACGATTCTATTGGATCCATTGCCGTGAGGATGTTGAAGATTGGTGTAGGAAATGTACATGCTGCGCTTCGGTAAAAGGGCCGCATACAAGGAGCAGGGGAGCATTGAAGCTATACAATGTTGGAGCGCCTTGGGAAAGGATTGCATTAGATGTTGCAGGGCCATTTCCTGCATCGGAGTCTGGAAACAAATACATCCTAGTAGTAATGGACTACTTTACTAAATGGCCGGAGGCTTTTGCCATACCTAACCAGGAAGCAACTACAGTCGCGGAAAGACTAGTCACGGAAGTGTTTTGCCGATATGGAGTTCCTCTGGAAATACACAGTGACCAGGGCAGGAATTTTGAATCACAGGTATTTCAAGAAACCTGTAGGATAATGGGTATTCATAAAACCAGGACCACCCCATATCATCCGCAGTCTGACGGAATGGTTGAAAGATTTAACCAAACCTTGGAAAGGCATTTGGCTAAGGTTGTTGAGAGCCACCAGAAGGACTGGGATAGTCATATTCCTTTGTTCTTGTTGTCTTATAGAACAGCGATACATGAAAACACAACGGTGACGCCTGCGTGTGCAAACTTTGGCAGAGAACTGAGACTACCGGCTGATCTACTGACTGGACGTCCTCCAGATTCACCGCAAGAAATCACGGAATATGCTAGTGCATTGCGCGATAGACTAAATGACGTTCACACCCACGTCCGTGAATCTGGGCTCCAGGCAAGCGACAGAATGAAAACCCGATACGACCGCAACTCTCATCAAGCCGGGTTCGACGAAGGCTCGTTGGTATGGCTACACAATCCGATGCGTCGCAAAGGCAAATCTCCGAAGTTGTCTCCAACCTGGGAAGGGCCGTATAAAGTTGTCACCAGGATCAATGACGTTACATACCGGATACAACGCAACCAGCGAAGCCCCTTGAAGGTTGTACATGTTGACCGACTGGCGAGATACTACGGATCTAATAATGCTCGGGACGAGCATGTCTAAGAAGGGGGTAGTGCTACGCCCGGCGCTTGGCCACTTCAATATATGGCCTAATTTCCATAGGAGTGAGCGAGACGGCACTATAGAAAGAGAGCATGCCTTGACGTCACTGTTCTAGAAGGAATGGAATGGATAGAACGAGACGTCAGGCTAGAAAGAGACAGCATGCTTTGACGTCACTGTTCTAGAAGGAATGGAACGAATAGAAAGAGACACAAGACCTAATAGAACCTGCCAGAAAGTTCCTGTCTTTTTCAGAACGTACCTGTCTTTTCTCGATCTTTCGCTACTCGGCCGCGCCTTATATAAAAGGCGAGCTAACAGCCGCTGCTCAAGTTAGTCTAAGACTAGTATTCGAAGCGATCAAAGCGATAAAGTGTGTGAAGCTATACAGTGCGATTATACAAGTGACTGTGTGTTGTGTAAGGAAGAGTTTTCGAATTTCTACGCGCTTTGCTGTAATTGAAGTGAAGCTGAATAAAGCCTGCCTTCAACGGTTGTCCTCGCATTTTCTATTTAAACCGACCCCCACGCTCGTAACAATATTCTAGAATATCACTCAGCTGAATTGCGATTTATCTGCAGAAAAATTGTATAGACAATCTGCCAAACAACCTGTCAAATTTGTCAATGTGTATACAATCTTTTCCTCCATTTGTCAATGTGTGGAATTCTAAAATACGGGCCTTAGTGTGCCCGCTACGCATGCAGACGTAGGGTACAATATACTTTTTAGAAAATGAATTAGTAAGGACAATATACTTTGTCCATACTAATTCATTTTCTAAAAAGAAAAATTTAAAATCGAAAATTTGATTAACTTATCTTATCTTCAATTTAATGTTGTCTAATGAAATTAATCAGTCGCCTTATTTCAAACTTGATTGATCACACATCGAAATCGAGCGACTCATTTAAATTACGAATCGTTAAGAAGAAAAGATTTCATAATAGGGATTCTTTTGTTGGATGGGTGTTCTAATTTTAAATCTTCCAAAGTTATTACAACCAACGCGCTTAAAAGAAATTCAACTATTTTTAAGTGCCTCTAAAAATAATATTACAAATATGAGTTTTTATATAACGGTACTAAAATTCAATCGCATGATCTTTATCTATTTTGTGGTTTCATATCATTATAATATTATACGTTTTTATTTCGTTTTCTAACCTCAAAATAACCAATTTCATTACGCTATGTTTATAGCCGGGCCCCTAACGGTGTTTAAACAAAGGCCTGCATCGAACGGCTCGTAACTATTGCACTGAGTTCCCATCGCCCTTTTGCCCCCACTCCCCCTCTATTCAACTACAACTTCACATATTTATAGTTAGATATAGTCGGCTTAGAGAATGTACTGAAAGTTTTCGACATCGTCGGGTAAGCGCGTTTGATGTTACTCTACACTCCTAGTAGCTCTTGTTCAACGTCTACTCTACAAGCACAGTGCTTCAAGTTTTTACCCGTATTTAATTAGATAATACACATTTCAACTTAGAAGGTAAGCACAGGCATGATATTATCTTCTGTATATACCGTTTTCACTAATTAAGCTATCCGACCCAGAAATACTTTTTCTAATCAGACTAGTAGTTCCCGAGATAAGGACGTTTTAGGTTAACATAAAAATAACATAATGTTAGCATGTAGGCAGGTATAGAGATATGATTTGTGAATATAGTGTTGATTTAAGATATTCCAACCAGATGAAAATTGATAAGTATTAGTATAACACGAGCTCAAAATCTACGTTTAGTATTAAATGGACCAACAATAGAAATTCACGCATTTTATTAACTGAATATTTAAAATCCCATCACATTGTACTGTCATGTGACACTGCATGGAATACAATTATAGGTACTTGAAACTTCCTCATACAACGCCCAACATTTCTAGGTCATCGTTGGACGACAGTAGAAAATGCACTGTTGTAACGCTTAGCGCACACAAGCGACCCGCGGTTGAATCACTGTCTTCTTGTAGTTTGAAACAATACGGAATATTCCATGCTACGTGATTTACCGCAATAATTGATCCAATTTAACGTTGCCGTTGCATAAATTGCTCAAAATATTAGATTTTTGGATTTCTTTTAGTTAATTCTATTTACATCTTAATAGAAACACCGACGACTCTTTCTGTGGATTGATTTATGTTTGAAATATTATATGCTTTGACTAACATTAATAATAATGAGTAATAGAAACCCCAAAATGGCATACGGATATCCCAAACACCATTTAAATAATACAATTTATAGACGTTGCATAGCATAGGCAAGTACGGGAATCGTTTGTCGTATGTGTATGAAAAATAAGGAGTTCCATTTTAAAACTACGGGATATTCATAACACATGATCCATAAAATTATAATCTTAAATTGAAGCACGCAACATTTTAAGTACCTACCTATTCTTGGCAAAAAATATTATTAACTTTAAGCCAATTTAAAGTTTAACTACTAACATGGATGAAACTAAGCTTAACAATTAAAATTAATTAAAACGCCTGTGATAATGAGGCATATAAAACAGTAGTACTCATTTAAGTAAGTGAGCAATGTATTTAAATAAGTGCTCACTAATCCGTATCCGACTCTTGCATCTCATATCCGCAAAACGTAAATTATAGGGACAAGCCCTTAGATCGCTCGCACGTTTGTAGATTACGCAAGCAGTGTCGAAATTGTAGACACTCCGAGAACGGGTTTTCTAAATTCTCACACACAGTGAAGATGCATCAATTGAGTGCAAGTTGAATGTGAGTGGAGAAATAATTCAAACAGCTTGATAGTGAGAACGATCGTAAAATGAACTGATATGTCATAATTCTGTGAGTTGAACTCATAAAATTTGAAGTGTATTCAAATTAACGGTTTATTTATATTGGGTTTCAATCAACAAGGTATTATTATAACAAACAAATTATGATGCGGTTATTTAATACGTTAATAGTGATGTGTAACAAAAAAATCTTTAATTGGTTGGTCCGTAATATGAAAAATACAAATTATTATGGCTTTCATTTAAATTTACTTATCGTGTGTAGTCTTATTTCATATATATTCAAGTAAATAATGTGTTGAATTAGATACCTTTACATGAAATGAAAAAGATAAATAAATGCAAAATCTATTCATAACATACTCAGTCGCAGAATACCCAAAGACCAAAAACAAAGGCTAAGTTGCTTTTGCATTGCAAACAAAAAACTTTCTAATGCAACGTTCTACGGCACAATGCCGTAGGCTCGACAAAATAGAAAGTTGCATGGAGCTCGCTGCATGCGTACGCGCAGCCAGCGCCAAACTAACATATTATCATATTGTATTGAAAATAAAGTATTGTAACAAAAATCCTAATCAGTAAAAGATGAAAAATCTTAGATTTTACAGATAAAGCGTGTATGCAAATGCACATATGTGTAATGCAACATGGCGTTACGTGTTATCTTTCACCTCTACGTACGTTTCAGACAGATATATATTATTACATCAAAAAAAAAAAATAAAAAAAAAAATATATATCAACGACGTGATTTCTGTAATGAGTTGTATCCAGGAACTAATTTTCGACATTGCCTTGTAAACCATCCGTAAAATTATATGAGAACTATAATTGCTTTATCATGTTTCCAAAAGCAAAGAATCAAAATAATGAAAGAATTAATTTCGTTTATTCAGTTTAGGCACTTAAAGAGCATAGTGAACGTTAACATTTTACAATTATGACAAGAAATTGATAAATAATATTAAATGAATTAAATTAATCATTTGAAAATTATTCTGTCGCTGGTTCGGTAAGTTGGTTCTACTGAGAAGATACCAGCTAGAAACAAAGTGAACAAGATCATCGTTTTCTTTCAAATGTGGTTTTACTAAAAACAAACTTATATTGTGCGAGCAAGCAAAAAGATTAGGATGACCATGCATTTTTATCATTAAGGTATTTCTTTTACTTTATAAACCTTTTTTCATTAAAATACTTTTTACTTCTATTTTAAATTTATTTAGTGGCATGCCAACCAGAACCAAATTTTATTAAACATTTTTATACTGTTGCCTACAAACGAATTACCACCCTTATGAAGCCTGAGTTTTGGCACTACAATTTTACTTTTATTTCTCGTATTATAAGCAAGTAACAATTATCACATAAGACATCTTGATTTAAGAAGTGTTATAATTTTGACCTCGGCTCTATGCAAGAGCATCGTCCACTTGCATATTATATTCACGCACCGAGTTATCAATATAGACATGGAATTCCAAGGAATGTCAAATAACAGACCAGTTGCACCAGTACAATCCTGAAGTCACTGGCTATTTTTCAGTATAGAGCCTTCGGTACAGAACGATTTTCATCTCTGGGTGGTTTACATTTTTAATTCTACCACCAATATTGGGTGTTTTTATTAGGTTAATTAAAGGAGCATAGTTAAGTTAAGCAGTGATAGTAACCGAAATTACAGCACACCCATTATCCTTTCCAGATTAGCTGATCGATTTATTTTAATTTTAAACGCTTTTTGATCGTCGAATCTAAAGCGATACTCAATCCTGAATTTCGTTTTATAACTAGATATGACGTTAGATTGTATTCTAGATGTCAGTTCTAATATCATTGCCAGAGTCGATACACAACTGAGCGTTATTTTGGAATAGGGGCCTTAATATACGGTAGGGTGGCCCTGCAGCCAACTTTTTAATAGGACAACTATTTTATAGTCCGGTAATAGGATTTTCTTTTATCTGTTATGTTTCTGTTTCTGTCATCTACATCCATACTAGATAATGTCCTGGTCTAGTAGAACTAAATCTATAGCTACAAACCAGTGCGTGCATTATGAAATACTTGGGCCTTTCACTCGTTGCACTCGAAAGCTAAACCTTTCTCTTATACAACGGTATCATAGTAATCAGTAATGAATTTATTTGACATGAGTAATTACCTGCTTAGCGAAAAAAATGCGATCGTAAAAAAAAGATATTTTTATGCAAACATATGCAGATATGGTCCATTATTTGCAATTTTTTGCAAGGAAGCTCTCTATCTTTCTAATGATAAGTAGCTACCAGACCATTTTTTATACCACTGAGGTGGCAGACAAGCACACGGCTCACCTAATGGAAAGTGGTTACCGTGGTCTATGGATGTGTGCAACACCAGGAAGGAGAAAAGAACGAAGGTAAAAGAAACATAAATTAATGAAAGAAAAGAGGTAAAATCAGAAAGAAAAACAAACTATTCGGACAAAATGGCTGGGAACTCCTTAAATTCAATTTCTTAGAAAAAAATATTTCAGTAAAAAGCTTATTTATAAGCTTATATTTTAAATATGAGTTTTTAGGAAATGTAAACTTTATTTGTCCAGTACAAAATATGCTGTGATAAAAACAATGTAAATGACTGGCACGTCTAATAAAATTTCATATAGAAACAAAATCTAATCTGAACATAAGTTGGCGCCTTGCAGATTACGCAGGCAGAAGTAGCAATACGACCACAAATTCACACTTATCACAAAAATGTCTATTATCTGTCATATCTACGCACATAAATTCTATTATCTATCACACCAGTGTGTTACCTAGGCTATCACTCGCGATTTGCGGCGTTATTGAATGCCAAATGGTTTATGTATTGCACAAGGGTGAATTGAACCGATAAAAATTAGAGTCTAACAACATTAAGAATGTTGATAATGTGAATACTATTATGTACTTACATGACGTCATAGTTTCTTATTCAATGAAATGTGGTAACGCAGTTTAAATTAAATTTAACGCGGTATCACATCGCGAAATACATAGCCAACAGTAATGCAAATTTTCGAGGGGCGAATGAAACGAAAAATGCCTTCCAGTCCAGAATGTCAATCAAGCTGTTTCAAAATGCTAGGTATACCTCTTTTTCCCTAACATCCAACTTGATATTTTGCGAACTTGACATTCTGGGAACTTGACATTCTAGAAACTTGACATTCTGGGAGCTTGACATTTTGAAACCGCTTGCATTCCAGCATTCCATTCCTTGAAGTATTCCAATTGTGATATCTTTATCCCATTAAAAAATACTACTATTCACTACAAAGTAAAAAAACCCAATCAGTCGTCCACTAATTGCCATCTATAAAAGAACCATATGTATAATTCTTTAAATCGATTTTCGGTAACTATAAAAGAGTAATCAACGTATTAGCTCGACCACCTAGCATGTGTAAACAGAATCGTAAGCCGTAGGTAGCCATAGAATCCTTGAAGGCTCTTAATGTCATGACAGCACTTAGATTATAAAATAAGCATAGAGTAATAGTTTTTATAAATATGAGAGAACAATATTTGTAAGTCTTAGAAAATAAAATATTACCTATGAGTTAGTGAAACATTTACAAAAAATATATATAAAGTAACTAAAGAATCCAATTAAAAGCTCATATTAACTTATCATCTATTAACAATAGACATCACTTTTTTTTCCTAGTAGGAATGTACCCTGGTATTAAAAGAGGCTAAAAACTAAGTAGCCTGAAATGAAGTAGACAGTTACGAAAACGACTAAAGAAAAATACAAACAATCTATCAGTTTCACGTTTTCGGAAAATTGAAGATTGCTTGTATTTTTACACGAGTCTCATTAGATGATTTAATAAAGAACTATAATATCATCATCATCATTAAATCACCCGCATATAGTCCACTGTCGAACATCGGCCTCACCTATGGACTTTCAGAAAGACCGATTTAAAGTAGCCCGATTTAACATTATAATCTTAAAGCTCAATTTAGAATACATGTAATAGCAAAAGTTAAGACATCAGCCTTCTGAAATACTAAAAACATATGCACTTTATAATTATTAATTCGGTCACTTTCCTAAAATATCTCATAAACGGTTTACCTCTCATAATTTATATATCTCACTAATCGGCCAGTGTTACCCAACACTATGATAAAATAGAGGAAATTGTCTCGTCATTAATCAAATATAAGCCATTAAAAGTACCGAAAGCTATAAAATATTACGTAGCTAAACTTGTCCAATGACGCTGCCTCTCCTTGCGACTTTCGTACCGTTGCATAATTTTTGTCCATAAAAATGATAAGTTTATAGAATTTAGGTAGTGTTATTATTATTTTAGAATTATATTGCCTTAATGATTTCAGTGTGGCTGGCGAAGATTTAAAAATAATTCAGAAATAGATTGTGCGCGGCGCATTGCTCACCGCGGAATACATGTTTTAACCTATTTATCTTGTTGTATTTATCAGGCGGTAAAAGCACATAAGTGCAAGTGTACTTTAAATTTCATAAATAATATTCATATATCTAATAACATGTACTAATAACATGTTGTATAGCATGTAACATAATAATAATACACGGTATTCAATACTTTCATTCACTTTAACTAGATCTACAAAAATGCTAATATTACTCTTACCTTCACCACAAAAAGTGACAGAAACATTATTTTCTTGTGCATATTTGGATAATAATAACTCATTCCCTAAGTTCCGCGTAGGGTGACCAAAATAATGCTGCAACCGGACCTCTGTCCCTTTTATAAAAGAAATAATCCTTGACCTCAATACGTCTAAAACCAGATGGAAGACCCGTTTTAGAAGTGTCCCACACAGGTTAGATTACGCATTGTCACGACATCACACAGAATAATTATAATGTGCATCGGATAGTCTAATTAAAAAAAATGTTAAGCTCCTGCAATCAAGAAATAAATGCTGTACAATTTTGAACCTTATTATAACAAGGAAGTTATTTTGCTTAAAGTGATACGATTATTTACCAGTTCAAAGAAATATCAGCTGCGTGACTTTAAATATGTGTATTTTGTATTGTAGTAATTTTAATTTTGTATATGAGTAAAATTAAAACACATTTTGTATATTAGTAAATTTAAAATGTATTTTGTTAATTTGTATTTTGCGTATAAATTCATGAATAAATGTTAGTCATAATAGTTGATAGTAAAAAATACGACCTTGAATTTGATTTAAAACGCGGTAATCGTAACAGTTTCATTTGTTACAATTATTATCCGTAATTTATAGTTTTCCTCTCACATAGTCCTCGTAACAGGAAACAATATCTTATTTAACAAATCTAAAATATTTGATCAAATTTCTATTACACTACACTTTGTAGTTGTTTCCATTTTTGTATTAATTAACTTCCAATTCTTTACGTTTTGTTAATACCGATGTATTTGATTTGTATCGATGTATTATATATACCATATATTATCACTTTAGTTCACAGCTCAATAATGTCCAATTATATTTTCGTCAGCAAGTTTTCACAAAAAGTTTCTAAATTTGTCTCTCGAAAGGTGATGTTGCTTCGATTTGCAAGATATATTTACATATATTGTAAGGTTACACGTGAAATTAATAAAAAGGAAAGGAAGGGCTCAGAAAAGTACAAAATAATTGTAAGGCATTGATAACGAGCACACGTGGCGAGATAGCACTGTAGTCAGACTTAGATTAAGCGTAGTGGAGCTGATCACAGATAAGAAAAAAAAATCAAGGTAATCGTGTTTCAGATAGCCTTCATTTATATAAATCGATGCATTTTATATAGGTACTAGCTTTTACTACCAGTTTCACTTGCGACTAGTTCAGCGTGCAGCATTTGGCTGCTTCGCCTGCAGTCGAGGGTATGGTGCCGACCCAGTGCAAATATTTGTGTGCATTAATGTTTTATTGATTTTTATATCTCAATCTATTTTTCACAACTCAACTACGTGGTTGGTTATAATTTTGAACAGAGTCTAAAAGTAAAATGTGAGTTAGAAGCTAAATTGTCAGTAAATTTTCACAGCGTTGTAATACAAAACCGATAGCTGTGGTATAATCTTATATTCTATAGGTAGCCACAGAACATAATGCACCACAGTCATTGCGCTGAGTTTTTCAAATACTATCACTTATGTAAACAGAAAATCCAAACCAACAACTGAGCAACTTTTTTTATTTAAATTTAGAACTTCTTATAAAACCAGATTCAAGAAATATCTTTGAAAATGAAAAGAAAGGTAAATATATGTATATTTCACCCCTGTAACTACGAAAAGTTACAATGAATCCCGTACCTAGATATATTGTGTAGCCAATTAATATATAACTTATTTAAAATTCGACAACGCAAAGCATTGACGTCAGGCCGTAATCGTGCAAGGCCAGTCGAACAATCTGTGTTTCAGTGTTCGACTCAGAAACACCTGTGCAATATTAAAAATATGGTCGTGAAATGAAAGGAAAACAAACTGGCTGTAAATGAGCTGCAAAGAAGAAAAATATTTATCCTTACGAAGAGAATGATATATTGATAAACTGGTATATATAGTTGCTTTTTATTTGTCAAGTCTTTTTTTAAATCATTTAGTTTAACTCATTTATCTACTTGAAATAAGTTACATGTTATAAATTCAAGCAAATATATTTTAGGGTTTTATTTTTTTTGTGATAGAAACATGCTTATCTTAACACGAATAAGCTGGTTAAATTACTAAATAGGGGAAAAACGACTTCGCGCTTAGTATTTTTCGTCGCAACTTGCAAAAACAATACTCCTTTTTTTTTTCATTTTCAAAAAAAATAAAACCCTTTCTTTATAGCGAGTGGTAAGAATATGGTAGTGTAAGCGCGATAATGACTATGCATAGGTTAAAAGCAGATTTCACTAGTAATAGAAATCACATTAAAGGCAAACAAAACTGTGTTGCCACAATTTACTGAAGTAATTTCAAATCAGTTTAGTCGCAACGCATTTTCACTGGTGAACTCAATTCTAAATCAAAGAGTTAGTAAAGTGGAAGTTAGTAAGGAACAAATAATATATTTTTGTACTTGTCCGAAAACATACTGCGATCATTAAAATCAATCAATCACACTGGCGCATTGACATTGCGTCAATATCACAATTACGTAACGACTATCAATAACAGATACTCATGTCTGCACATCCATCTGTCACACTTTTGCGCTTTATTAATTCAAACACTTACGTAATGCCATGTACGAATAAAGCTTCGAATGAACATGATCTCAAGATCTCACATGAATGCAATTTCATTAGGTTTGAGATTATTCTCAGAACCATTTCTATCATGTGTGACAAAGAAAAAGGAATCTCAAATAAGGGCAATAGTGTACCACTAATGCCACTAGTAATAAAAAAAGAATTTCATCTTTTCTACAATGAGGTTCCGGGTTCGGCATTTATTCGGAATCTGTCAGAAATTTCGATCTGAGATAAAATCCTTAAAGAGGTTTCGTCATTATTTTCTAAAACGAGGACTAAAATGATTATTTATTATTATCCTAAATATAGAACTTTATACACCTCTTTTAAAATACGACTACTCCACACTAGTTCAAATGTAGGTGATAAAGTACTTTCTAACTTCAGGAAAATGCAGACAAGTAGTTTCAGGCCTATTGTACTCCCTTGAGGTATAACTATTCACCTACATAAAGCGACCACGCACCAGCTGCGTACCTATCTCTCAGGGGCGGCGCACGCTCGATACGACGCTCAATTAAATCGGCATTTACGTCAATTTTCGATTTGAATTATTAAGCACTTTCTAGTACGAAATTAGGGATACTACAAAATTGTATAACAGTGGATGAAGAATACCAGAAAACATTCTTTCTGATCTATCCTGTAACTTTGTGTACTGGCAAGTTTCGAGGTGATCAGTGATAAAAGAGAGGACAGTGTAATCAGTTACAGTACGACATTATGTTCATGTTTTTTTGTATTATATCTAATGATGAACACTATAATTTTACAACGTTTCTCCTACTAACTGTTTACGAGATATTAATCAATACAATATTATTAATCATAGTTAGCAGCCCTAACGCTAGTAAGACGGAGTGGCGGCAATACGATGGTAAATTTAAAACATGCCAATGACAATGCTGAAAAAAATTACAGCATATTCAAAATTCTGCTTAATAAATTTCTGGATGCAATAAGCTGACATAAGCAAATAAGCAGTGAAAATCCATAAAGAATCTACAGAACCACTTTCGATCTGATAGGCCGTATGTCTGTGCCACCTAAGTGATATAAAAATAGCTAACCAAAGATATATCAATTCTGAAAAAAGTCCAGTAATCTAGTTCAGCAACTGAATAGTCCGGATCACCTGTGACCGAATTTGAACCCTTTTACCCTACTGCACCAGCGAGGGTAGCTATTTTTCAGCCCGTATCAGCCTGCCACAATGGCTTTTGTTTAGAGTGCTACCCAATTTAGAGATAAATATATGAAAAAGGTGTGTGTACATATTTTAAGACGGTTTAGCCTTGAAAATTAATTTGAGACGCATCATGTCGTTGCTACATGGCACGACAGTATTGTTCTAAATATAGAAGCACACATTACAACCACTGAGTGTTAATTGGAAATCCTCCAATTTTATAATCTAAGAAGAGATTTGAATGAAATTTTGAAGCATTTACTATGCTAAATTTTCAAATCGATTAAGATAGGAAAAAGTGAATGCCCAGGTGGGACTCGAACCCACGATCTTTCCCTTACAGGGGGAATGCTCTGACCACTGAGCCACCGAGCCACACCTGAAGCTATCCAAATTCTCCTATACTACCGTCTTAGGGCGACGGTGGGAGGCATCTACCGACATTCATACGAAATATCGGAAACAATGAATGATGTTGCAATCATTTTTAAACATTGTTTTTTTTTTTGATGACTCCGCCCAAATAATTGAATGAAATTTTGAAGCATTTACTATGCTAACTTTTCAAATCGATTAAGATAGGAAAAAGTGAATGCCCGGGTGGGACTCGAACCCACGATCTTTCCCTTACAGGGGGAATGCTCTGACCACTGAGCCACCGAGCCACACCTGAAGCTATCCAAATTCTCCTATACTACCGTCTTAGGGCGACGGTAGGAGGCATCTACCGACATTCATACGAAATATCGGAAACAATGAATGATGTTCGGTCTGTCTCGGTGGCTCAGTGGTCAGAGCATTCCCCCTGTAAGGGAAAGATCGTGGGTTCGAGTCCCACCTGGGCATTCACTTTTTCCTATCTTAATCGATAAGAAGAGATTTGTTTCATTTTCGATAATATTGTCGAAGAGTAGTCAACATTATAGAATCGCTGTCGTAACATTGCTTGAGTGCAATAAGTGTTATTTTGATACAATTTAAATAACTGTTGGCTACTATAAAAGCAACTACTATCTACTATAATATAATAGTCACTGCTATCCATACTAATATTATAAATAGGAAAATATGCGTGTGTGTCTGTTTGTCCGTCTTTCACAGCTAATCCACTTAACTGATTTTGATTAAATTTGGTATAGGGGTAGATTAGACCTTGAGAACAGACATGGGCTATGTTTGGTCGCGATAACCGACATCCTCGCAGGCGGAGCCGCGGGAAAAAGCTAGACTGCCATAATAGTAACTGCAATTGGCTATAAAAGTAACTGCAATCTGCTATAAAAGTAACTGCAATCTGCTATAATTGCAATTTGCTATAATAATAACTGCAATCTGCTATAATAATAACTGCAATCCGCTATAAAAGTAACTGCAATCTGCTATAAAAGTTACTGCAATCTGCTATAATTGCAATTTGCTATAATAATAACTGCAATCTGCTATAATAATAACTGCAATCTGCTATAAAAGTAACTGCAATCTGCTATAAAAGTTACTGCAATCTGCTATAAAAGTAATTGCAATCTGCTATAAAAGTAACTGCAATCTGCTATAAAATTAACTGCAATCTGCTATAAAAGTAACTGCAACCTGCTATAAAAATAACTGCAAGCTACTATAATAGACACTACTATCTGCTATAACTGCAACTCCCAAATGAGATTGCAAGCACACTAGGCGATGCCAGGAGGAAGTGTGGATGTTTGTCACTTTGTTAGTGCACAAATTATATTTTCTGTGGTTAGGAGATTCCCTGTCAACATTAACCTTAAGAATAAACTTGATTCAATATTATCAAGTGCAATAAGTGTTATTTGTAATTAAACCACAAACTGAACATTATGACTCACAAATATCATATTTACTTGAAAAATATTTATGCTTTGTGAAGTCCATCGTTATAATAACGTTTCGCGTTCTGAGAATATATTTATCTAAAAAGATGATCATCATTTTATGGATTTAGGCTAAATGCTTATGATATTAGTGTCCTTAAATACACGACTATTGGGTCTAAACAAATGCAGTTAATGTATTTAGACACTTTGTTCAGTGTCTAAATACATTAACAGTACCTATATACTATTAAAATGTATTTAGACATTGTTCAGTTGTCGGAAACCTATGTTCCTTACCTTATTTTTACACAACTTCGGTAATGAAAGAAGTTGATATACTTAAAATTAAGGATTAAGGACTGATAATTTATGTAACTAATATGCATTTTAGTTAAATACATAGCCATATTAATTAGGTCATCAGCTCTTGGGCTAATATAATTTAATATGTTGTTACAAACCTCTTAATATAAATTATCGTTGCTTGCATTCTGTTACAGTAATCAGACCTTGGGGATATTATTGTACACGTGTAAGAAATATAAGCTTCATTGGTGTGGCTGGGTGGTGCATCAATAATGATGTTCGTGAAACCCCAAGGGGGGCCACACTAAAACAGCAAGCACTTTTGCTTCTGCAGCAATTATCTGAATGCAATGCATTTAGTTTAATTAAAAGGGTTACAGAACAAAAATAAGTTATGTGTGACACATCCTATAATTTAAAAAAATAAAAATACAATTCTAAATTCAAAACTGTACGATATTGAAACTCAGAGATTGCGTTCAAGTTAGTTTACAAGCAAAGACAAAGGAGTAAGAAAACAAGGTAATTAAGTTAAGATTAAGGAGAAAAGAAAGTGAAGCTAAGCCCTTTTACAAATGGAATGGAACTACTTCTCCAGACGATCAGCACACTCATGCAGGAAAAAGTTAGGTAAAACAAATTAACCGTAAAAATAACCTTCAATCATTCCCAACAAAATAATGAATACATTGTCAACCAAATCATTAAAATCCACACAAATAGTTTTAACAAAAGTTGGGTCAAATGTTTGCCATAGCGCCCACACATATATCACAGTGTACATGCTACAGTACTAAATTGCACGCGCACCAACGCATGACGGCCTTGGTTGCCAACGTTACGTAAGCGTCGCGCCCCAAAGGTCCTCGGGAGGGTGTCCTTGGCACTTGCCCCCTCCCACGCCTTCTACTTCGCCCCCACCCCGCCGGGACCTAACCTAGAGAAGGCAGTTCGGAAATGAAAATAATATTCGGTACATTATTAGAAAATCAGTAGTTAGTAGTTAAATAGTGTGATTATATAACTATGAACTGTGATTTCAAATATGCTTTGAATATTTTTAATACTGGGGTATTCGTATTTGTAATTTCTTTATGGAATTTTGGGTTTTTTGAACAAATACCAGCGGCAAACAAGTAGACTTTAACGTAACTTAAAGTAATCATCGTAGTGTGCATACATAAAGGTTGATATACCTTAATATTATAGTCGTGAAGCAGTTTTCTTTGCTTATTTAATTTTATAGATATTTCTTATATACGTAATAAGCATATAGCTTATCTAGGTAAGTGGTTAAACTTATAAAACTTAAGATGCATTCAATTAAAGAGTTTGTAAAAATAATTTACTTGTACGTAATGAAAGTTTTAAACATAGATCAATAGTACTCGTTTAACTCGTCAGTGTCAGTTCCAAACTTAAAAGGGTTGTAGGGTATATATTTTTTGTACGTTGAAGATCCCGAAAATATGTTGGAATTCTACTAGACTATACTTTTCATTATATATTTTTGTTCACTCTAAAATTTACAATACAGTTTTTGAGTTTTTTAACTGTATAACAAACACTAACAATTTTACAAATAATATTAGGTATATAATTAAAGCAATTTGTAAGTAAGAATTTGTTAAACAACATTTACCGCCGACTGTACCTACCAGACTGTGTCTAGGTGCGTTGCCTAAGTCGTAGAGTAATGCTTGTTCTAAATGAGAGTTTATTCTAGACATTGATAAATTGGGCTAAAAAATATTATGAAGTCTAAAACTGACAAGGGTAGGTAGGTTAAAAGATTAGTTCGAAAACATTGTCCTTAGTGCTTTGCAAAGTCACGCCGCTTTTTGTCCATACATTATTACTAGAGACGCCCAAAGATCACTTAAAATCAACTTTAAATGTTTGTAAGTATGGTGCATTCCACTTCACACAATTTTACTGCCTTAGATATATAAATTTGTAGGAGGTAGGACACGACGGTATTCCCGTCCAATTGAGCAGTCCAACTGGCCATAATAACCTCTTGTTGTGTTCCCAGCGGTGAGTAGGGTAGCCAGAGCTCACTGAAAAGGTTTTGCGCTGGCAGTGGGAAGACCAAAGGCCATTCCTGCTTTATCATCTACACTAACGGCACAGAACTCTCTGTGTTTACAGGGTCGGCAGCACGAGTGGGAATACCTGGTGTTGCACACGTCCAAAGGCCACGGTAACCACTTATCACCAGGTGGGGCGTGTGCTAATCTGCAACCTCAGTTGTTTAAAGAAAAAATATATTAGCATCAAAAGTATCGCATGATTCGCATTACAAAATCTTCATGAATCGAAAACGGCCGAAAAATTAGGTTACACAATCATCGTAATCTATTAATGAATGTATATTTTATAATACATTAACAAAGGTTATGTCATTGTTAAATTAAATTCACATAAAAAAACAAAATGGTAGCCTATAGAACATATTGAAAGATACATTTTTTTTCATTTCAAACTAATTTTTAGCTTCAATCGTAACGGCTAGAGTTGTTTTTTCAAACGGAGTACGGCCTATGAAATTAGAGTATTTAGGCATATTGTATTTTTTAATATTGGTTACATGGTAAGCGAGCACACGGGCCACCTGATGGTTATCAGTTAGCAAGGCCAACACGGAGACCAAACACTTCTAACAACCGAATTGAACCGAGGTGCGTGTTGCCGTATTTTCGTATTTGTATTTAAACTGGTTACTCACATATTGAAAGAGATATCGGGATATTTACCATATATTTGTTGGACTTTCCGATATTTAGACACTGTTGCAAGTACCATGATCGAGTTCGAGTGTGTAGTGATACCAGTGGTAGTGCTATTACGCATAGCAAAAGAACTTGAAAGAGAGTCGATCGATTTATGCACCCCTGAAACCTTTTCCCTTCCAACCGCACTACTTCAAATCCTTCATCATCATGGTGCTGGCAACAGTGCCGAAATACTAGAAACCCAAAACAATACGCGGTAAATATCCCGATTTTTTCCAACGGGACTAAACAAAAAAACAATAGAATGAAGAAAATGTGCACGTAAAGCACACGTCACATGAACATAATTATTTTTCTAATCATTAATTATGTTCGTGTGTGATTTCTTTATCTTCACTCTAAGTTGACAATATAGATAAAATAGCAGGTCGACGTTTGATTTTCATTTTCTTTGTCGTAATAAAGCTTAAAGTGCTTAAAACAAGCACAATTTTATTCTACACCTTGGAATCTTAATAACTATTTTCGAGAACTCCATATTCGAAGTTTATTTTTAAAGTAATTGCTAAATGTGATTCAGTTGATATTCTTCGAGTATGGAATTTATGGAAATTATGACGTGTTAGCAAAATTAACATGAAAATTAATTAATTATAATTATTCGTCATTTTATTTGTCACAATACAGACAACATTCGTAATAATTGAAAGATTGATAACATAAATAAAACACTAATGTAATATAACTATTTTAAAATATAATTATAATTATTTCAACAAACAAGAAGAACAGATTATTTAAAAATCAGTTTTTTATTAATTTAATGGCATTGTAACATCAATTCGGTATAAATCGATATCCAAACGTGACATCTATGTAACGCAATGTAAATATGTGACTCTTATTTAACTAATCAATGTTATCAGCATGCGTTCAGCCGAGGTTATCTACATTGCAAAGATATCACGTATATTCACCTACCTAAATTGTTTCTAGCTTGTTCTTAGAAACTTGCTTCTAATCAATAAATTTGATAGCTTCAAGGCATTCAAGGATACTTTGAATGGAATCATTAATGTTTTAGCTGTCTTACTGTCTAGCCTATTGGTATATTTCTTGATGACTTCGTTGATAATATAAGTATCTTGTGAGTCTCATTATAGTACACGGTGTTAAACTTAACAATGTTACTTGTTAATATTTTATGATAATTTCTTTAGCATAACTTAGTGGCAAGTTAAATATTTTATGTTCCTCTTAATAGACATTACTATTTAAGTTACTTTTGTGGGACAAGTTCTCACTTGCATGTGATATTGGTTCAATTTCCTAGTAAAACATCCAAGAAATGTTATTTTTTGGATTTTTTTATGGATATTGGAAGTTTTAATACTTGTTGCGCTGCCTAGCTCATATGTGAACAAAAAGTTTGACCATTGTAGAAATTTGATTCTCTTGTTAAAATGTATGGGAAATATTTCCTAGTACTAAAAGCTTTCTCTCTCCCCTAGAGTTAGTCTTAGATCTCCTAAAGTCCTTGGATCTCCATATGAAATAGGATCGATTGGCACGTAAAAATTTTTAGGCCTTTAGCGTTTTTCTTGCTGACTGTACAATTTTTCCAAAATCTGTGAATGCAGCTCAAAATATCTCAAAAAGTTAGATAGGGCCTCCTAAAAACATTTTGCTGTAACTACAACGATTAAGGTATATTCTCTTACGGCCCCGTTTAAAAAACACACCCTGTATAGGACATTATAAAACATTCAAGAACAAAGAAAAACAGTAAAATTGAATTTCGTCTTCGTCAGACTTGTCATAAACTCATTAACAAATTAGCTACTTACAAGGTAGCCTTTGAAATAGTTCCGACTACGACACGGTTTAAATGCGTATTTTATATTGAAAAGTGTAAGATAAGATAGTCATTTATCAATTCTCACTATAGTGCGTTATACCAAACAGGATAGTTAGAATCGTATAACTTTTTACTTATCTGATAATAATTAGTATGATATTAAAGTTCTGGATTCTATCATTAATTTTCTTTAACACCGATAGCAGTCCTTTCATGTTTATTGAAGGCATTATTTGTCTTGAAATGAAAAGCATCCTACAAGCAATATTTATTTAAAGTTGATGCATTTGGGTGTAAAATTCGTCATAGTATAAGGCTGTATGACAATCCACAATATACTGAAGATGTCCAACATGATTTGCAACACGATCCACTAAAATATTTAAATATAAATAGAATCTCACTTAAAATGAGATTCTAAAATAACAAATAAAACATTTACAACATTATGTAATGCATGTTACTATTTTAATGCCTGTTACTTTTTTATTACATGTTCCTTTTGTAATTTCTGTTCCTTTTTAAAAGCATGTTACTTTTTTTGGCTAACTGTTTAATAATACCTCCATCGTTATGTTTAATAATGTTTTGCATACTTTCCCGTAAAATTATTATTGGAGCGTGCAGATGGGCTTGGAACTTCGAAATTCTACAAAATTGTCATTGAAAATTAGCAATCACATATTATGTTGTTTTCAACTGCTTCCTATTAGCTGTTGCTAGCTGTGACGCACACAACACACAAGTGTAAAATCTGAGCGACCTTCATGGACATTTATTTAGGCATTTTTTAGGTAATAGTAATGGCTGCATCACTTATTGGTATTTTATCAACCAAATGCTTTATGTGTTGAACTAATAAATTAACTGATTATCTTTATTAGTTTAGCTCTTTTAGAAGTCAATAAATTAAATTTGAATATTTTAAATTTATCAACACCTTTATGTTAAGCAAACAACTATGTTAAAAGTGGATATACATAAATTAATACTTGCAGAGCTCCTTAACTAATAATAGGATATTCTGTTCATTCAAATACACATCACTATGTAGAATCCAATGAACAGAATTGCTTATGTTTAGAAGGTACTACGAGTAAACGTATGACAACACATAGCGTAGGTAGACCAGCCCAGGTCTAATTGTATAACACAGGTCAGTGGCCCCTATAGCCGGGGAAATGATGACATTAGTACGGGAAATAAAATTTTAGCATCTTCTAAAAAGCTATTTTCTCTGCTAAATTAGCGGACAAAAATGTCTTGCTTTGAAATTTTAGATGCTAATTAATCTGATAAAGAGAACAAAAGAATTTTCTGTTATGTACCTCTTTTGTCAACAAGTGTGTTGAAGATTTTTGTGTTTATTAAACTAGTCTTATTAGAATTCGTAACATGCACACACACAAACCAACTTAAAGTTATTACCATTTTTCGTATTTACATAAATCTTAAAATACAATTTGTGACAAAATAGGTATATAATAAATTATATTGAAAATGTAAAACAATATTGTAATATCTATAAACTTTTCACACCAATACGGTAAACAGATCTTATAACTTAAAGTTGCTGAGTAGATTTTCAATTGAATTAAAACTATATTGAAATCAGTAAATCCTATTGGAAACTACGGAGGCACAGACAGACATTTGCGTCATTACATACACCCTTCGTTAATAGCTGTCAGGAGTAAAAAACAGAGATGTAACTGCAAAATAACTACAATTTATACTGAACTTTAATAGTTATACTAACAATTTCGTGAATACAGATGTTCCTAATATATTTCCATAATCAGATGAAAATAATCATGATGAACACGATTCGAGTCGTAAAAATTGCGAGCTACGTATGAAACAGGAAATACAAGTTAAGTCAGCTACAAAAATGAATGATACGAGGTAGCAAACAAAATGAAGAATAAAAAGGAAATCTTCATAGAAATAATTCTAAAAATAAACTAGAGACAGAGGCTTGACAATCGTGAGCTGTTGGTATAGGTATGCCTAAGAAAAATTATGATACGCTCAAATGTGTGATTAACAAAACTTTATTTAAAAAATACTAGAAACCGGCCCTTATTAAGGCTATTAAACAGCTATACATTTTTTATAACATTTAATTCAATAGTGGACACTTTAATTCAAGTCAAACTTGGGGCCTTTTGTTGTCGTGCTCATCATAAATAGGTACCTTCATGTTAATTATTTTAACAGTCAAATCAAAATTGAGAACTGAAACAAATGCCTTTGATATACTCCAGCGTACGTATTCAATCAATAATTGATTGTTTTTAGTGTCCCTTAGGTTACTAGTTAGTATAAGTGCCGCGTCATCAGAAGCATTTATAGTGGTCGACAAAGATTGCTTTAATTAATAATTATTACGGTTTCGTACAGACTAAGGTTAAATGATATCTTTGCAATTGTTAGCCTCAAAGGACCTAAGAATTTTCTGTTTACACGAGATTTCTGTTAGCCAACATCTACACAAATACTGAAGATGAAAGTCTCAGACAATTAGATAACCGAAATTCTTGTTCCAAAATGTAGTAATGCAACAATGTTAAATACGATCATAATACGTAGGCTCTAAACAAAAAACAATCACGCACCGCATTGGCTGTAGAGTGCCGGGTAGTGCAGCTTTATGTCGAAGGGCATAAGGTTTATTGTAATGGAAGCGAGATCTATGACGTGAACTACGGTAAAGAAGACATACAAATACGACGTTTTGCAGGAGCGCAAAAGCAAGATCGAGTGTTCCTTTCTCACTGGCGACTGACCGCGGCCGTGTTTAGGTGCTAATAGTTCGCCCATGGACGGCCGTCGTACGAGGCCACTTTGACAGTTTCTATGCAAATGTTAATGCGTTGCGAGACCAGTTTTCGCCTCACAGAGCGGTTCCGGGCCGAGTTTGGAGCGCGATTAATACGTAGCTATTAATTATTAACCCCAAGTGGCAGGACGGGATTTCTACAAAGTTATTAGATGCATGATGTGAACAGTACATGAAGATTCGGAATAGATGGCGTGCGTAGAAACGAACCACGTGAATCATCTGATAGATAACATACCTCAATTTACGGCGAAATATATGGGAACCGGTCGGCAAAGATCGAGTAGAAAGAATTAGTGATGTAATAACTTGGAACAAAAACTTAGTCTCATTATCAAGTTCAATAGCCCCGAGACGACAGCACGTGTATGCAAAACTTCGAGGACGATTTGAAACTGCGCAAAAACGTTCTCATGCATGAACAACTTAAGGTGCAAACTGCTGTACACCCTCGCTCACGCTTAAAATTTATCGCATGCCGCGGGATGTCATGTATTTATCAATGACTAGATATCTGAATACCAACTTTTAAACAGACCAGATTGACTCTCAATTGGTTTATGAGAATTTTATGATTTGACCAATCAACCATAAAATTCCTATAATTCCTATTAGAACTTCCTGGTCACACCCAAAAAACCCAGCTAGCCGATAGTGATACTGATTCCATTTGGACTAATAAAGACAATACTTTCCTCGAGTCCATGTCGCAAATTCCACAGTCCTTGTATCGTCAATAGAATACCATTAGATCTCTAACAAGGTGTGCACAAATATCATAGTTCGTATCACTGAATATGTGTTCACTACACTTGAGCTACACTCGTTTAGTTTAGCACCGCTGGTTCGTGGTCGCGATCACTTCCGCATATTGCATAGCGCGTTTGCGCTCGCGCCGACCGCTCTGTCTGCAGGCCGTGAGTGCCGGTGCGCGCTTCGCTCCTAGCCGTGGGGAGCCTCGCTCGCGAATGCGACCGCCGAAAAGTCTTCACGCCCGCCGAATGCAGAAATTTCGGACGCGCTGAGTGGGGGACGCTCTACGTCTATCCGAAACTGCGCGCGTACGTGCAGCGCTTCGCTATGAAAAAAATCCAAGGTTAACGCGCGCTGCCAAAAAAAGACGCACGCAAAATGAAAAAAGATGGCTAGAGCGGCGCCCCTCTTGGGCCCTCGTGATGCAGCCGATTCTGCAACCGCCACGACGCGTAACTACCGCATTTGTGAATTTCCACGTTCAATTACCGCGCTTCATATCGCCTAGTCGCTTTGTAATAGATCGCCGTGTGCTGCCTAGCCTCGCGTTAGGCGGCTAGGTTCTCGATGTTGCTGTTTATTTACATTGAATATATTACATATAAATGTTTCATTTGAATCTTTAGTAATTTACTTTTTTTAATTTATTATCACGGTTATATTCAATTGACTATCATCTAATTGTTATTATTAGATACTTTATGTATTAAGTTGTTTTAAGAAGATTATTTTACTACGCTAGACAGAGAACATTCATAAATGATTAAGACAGTCATTTAATATTAATAAAGTAATTTTCTATTTTATTTAATGATAATGATGATTATTTATTATAAATTTGGTTTTAAATATTAAGATATTACACTGCAAAAATAAATCGGTGTGAGAATTTTATACTTTTTGCAGTCTTAATTTTAAATAATGCTGAGCAGAATTATTATTATTTTATATATGAAAATTTCTTAATTATAAAATATATTCATTAATTTATGTATGTGCAATTATTAATTTAAATAAATCACATTAATTCCAAAAACTTTTTATAAATAAATCGATCATTGATGAAATAAAAACATTACTTGAACTATTTTATGTCGTATTCTTTCTAACCTATATGGAATGCAGAACAAAAAAAGAGACAAAGCATTTAAAATATGGTGCTTGGTAATAATACAATATTTTAGGTACTTTACGTTCACTGACAGCTTAGCAATGCAATAGGTAGTATATTGGAAAATTGGACAAGCAATAAAATCAAGGTTACATTTTAAAGTAATTTACGATTTTAATATATTTTCTTTACAAGGTATTAGAACTAGACAATGCCTCCATTTTATTCTCAAATTAATGAAAAGTATTGTCAGATTGTGTTACAGACACCCAGTTTTATTGAATAGATTATATCATTTTTAACCTACTGTAGCATTTTGTAGCGTATTGTAGCAATTTTGTAGCAGGTTAGCACACCTAGTATAATAAGGGAAAGTACCACGTAGGTGGCACAGAAGTACACGGCCCACCTGACGGAAAGTGGTTACCGTGGCCTATATAATACTCTAACGTTACGCTAGCGGTGGAGTAGAATAGAATGACTCCATCTCTCCCCGTGGCTGTCGTAGTAGGAGACTTCGGGAAGGGGTGTACTCCATTTAACGTTAAACATACAGCTCACGACAAACTGCCCTTTTGACGGTAATAGGCTCGTTCCCTATTACGTGGGACTTAACATCATAGTTGGCAAAATATAGCTGTTAACACATGTCTACCTACCTCTTGGAACATTATTGAAATGAAAACTTCTTTAGCGGCGTTGGATGGGTAAAAATTGTTAAACTCGCGCGTCAGGATCGCTTGACCTTTTGACCGTAACCGACGACTGACGACATACAATATTAGCTATAGACTGTCAATTTTGCAATATACTATAAATAGCTTCGCAGCATAGCGGTAAACGCTTCGACTGTAAGTCCTTATGGTTTCAGATAGTACCGGGTACAAACTTGGCCTTATGGCACTTTTTGTGATTATTTTTTCTTTTTGTAGTTATTACTTTTAGTGATTATTTTATCTTTTTGTAATTTATTAATTTCTTCTGATAGAAAATTAGCAGAAAATTAGTGATAGGGTTTATGATTGGCGCTGTATTATAGGTATGGTACGGTATGGTATGTTTTTTTATCTTTTTCTATGTATTTAACGAAGAAAGAAGGAAAGAAAAAGTTTTCACTTCTGGCGGCACTCCTAGAGTGCAACCTGACTTTTTTTTTTCATTGTTACTAGTCTGAGGCAACAGTACCCGAGTTAAGAAACGAACCCGTCACGATCGCACGTTAACATAAACGAAAATGCTACAGAACCACGAAGAGATATTATCCAGAGTTATATGGATCATATATAATAAAAGAAAAAGTCAAAATTACTGCCAACTAATCTGCTTAAGACGCGTTCGAGTTGCTTAAAATTGAAATTATGCATAATAACTGATTAATAACTGAGGAGTCCTTCCTCCAAGAAGATCTTTTGTTAAAGAGCAAGTCTAAAAACCAAAATAGCTGCACTAGCTTGTTAAGGTAGCTGAAAGGACAAAAGTAAATTCAGAGTTGTTGTTTTTACCTCACTTGGGGGTGATATATCGTGAATATTATGTGTAGTATGGATTTAAAAAAAATCTTACCTTTTCATTCCTTATGCGGTCTGATGGTAGGACATGTGGAAAGAATTTTCTTCGATTATTATTTTGTTGACACAACAATAAGCATTGACAGATTGACACAAGCATGCAATTGTACGTCATAAATAATAATATGTCTATGGATACATTCACATTGTTTTTAAAGCGAAAATAACTGACAGATTAGAAAAGGTTAGAAACTTATTTGAAAAGGTAAATTTGAAGTTGGAATTCGAATAAAAAATCGTTTCGAATTTAAAACATTCAGAAAACCATGAATGAGTTTGTGAATTTCATATAATTTAAAAGTTTTAATATAATATAATAAAAGGAGAAGAAGAAGAAGAAATTAATCGCCTAAATTATGTAGAACTAGCGATTCGCCCCGACTTCTCACGGGTGGTAAAAACGTTCCCGTGGAAATCCAATATAGCCTATGTTACTCAGGGTGAATGTAGCTTTCCAAAGAATTTTTGAAATCGGCACAGTACTTTTTGAGTTTATTCATTAAGTACAAACATACAAAAATAGAAATATTTCCTCTTTATAACAGTATAAGTGTAGATGTAGATGAACTCTTAAAATACCTTAACAGGAAAAGCAATAAAAATATTATTTATTCTTCTTTGTCTTCTGTCGAATTAACTGCATTTCTACTCTCTGTTTTTCCAGTGTGCTGCTATTAAACCTGGATTGCGTTCTCGGACTTCGGGTACAAGTATTGACATGAAATAATGAGTATAGTTGTTTTGCTTTGTTATATTTTTAAATACTTATGTAATATAGAGCCGAGATTACTCAAAACAATATTATATATTGTACTTAGTCAAAACTCGGAATTACCATTCACTCGTTAGTTTTCCTTGATAACAATACACATTACTCACACCCCTGAAAACCATTAATGAAGTCACAATTATATTGTAGAATGCTGTACGAATAAATAGGACAGTGATTATAATAGGATACTCGCGCCTAAAGCATGGATCTACGTAATATCAAATCATGTGGAATATACTGTGCAACAAATGGAAAAACCATTACAAAATTTTGTTTACAATTAATATATATAATGACGTATCTATAATGACGTATATAAAATAGATATTTTAATGTTTTTTGACGATAGATTATTTGATACTGTCTGCTGAAAATTAGCCGAAACGTCGGGCTAAATATAATTAACAACGAATTAATCACGATAGAGTCCGTTAAAAAGTGGTTTAAATATATTAAATTTATTTTTTAGTCTCCTTGAAAGATGCGTTTTCAGATCTCAGACCGTTAAAAGGAGAGAACCCGGGATGGATCACTCTTATATGTTTCATGGTTTGTCTATCCACCATACAAGTACATTCCTTCACCATTTATTCGATTGTGATAAAACTTAAGTTAGTTTTTATACTCATGCTTTATGCCTAGTAAGATCCCTAATATTATAATAAATTATTGCAACGCATGAAATTATATAAGACGGCGTATTAACCTCACAAACATATACAGGATGTAGCTCTTTAAAAGTTATAATATATCACTCCCAAAATGCAATGCTCTAAATAGTACAATAACAAAATTGACACGCTCCTCGCCTTATCTGTGGCAGTTGACAAGGACACAAGAATTATGATAGCGATGTAGTATGAGGATACGGGGCGTACGTAGCCGTATGAATAATATCACGCTTCATATTACAGGGATAAGCAATAATTGAGGTTTGAGATTAAATTTGAGTAAACAAATATATAACATTTATGTTGAAATTTCAGGTAATTCAAAGGTATTGTTATTCCCAATAATTTAGTGACATTATTTTATTGGTTGATAAGAATACTATGCAACTATAAACAAAAACAAGTATAAGCACTGGAGTGAAAAACTTGATTATAATTAAAAAGTTTTAAACTAGCCCTGAACTCTTTAAGGTTGTTTTTATTGAGTAGGGTACATTCAACAATTTTTCTACAATGAAATGGAGCACCAGAAATGTAGGTTTCTGACGAAGTTTTAGGGTTCACTCAGAAATTTATTTTATTATGAAATTTATTATTTATTTACAAGAAAGTATTTTTTTAGTAAAAAATACAGTGAATAAAAAAAAGAAATGTAATTTTTTATGTATCTATTAGGTTAAAAATATCTCAAAAAGTTAAATTAGTGACGTAAAATTGCAGAATTAATAAATAGCTAAATCACACAAGTGATATGAGCTTCACACAACATCAGGCCATAGCTTCAAACAAATGGCCAATTCCCTTATATAAATATAATATAATAAAAATCTATTCAAAATTCAGTTTCAATCTCCCAAATGTCAAAACGGTTTTCTCGTAACACAATTTTTAAAATCGAATATCGTCACTGTTCGGCACTTAGGTTTAAGATGATTGGCATGAATTACGAGGGCTGCTTTTTAAGTCGTGTCGACCGCCAATCTCCCTCCATTAGTAGATAAAAAACATATGGCATTTTCATCTATTTAAATAGAGACATCCGTGGGCATTACAAGGACCACTTTCCAAAAAATCCTGCACGTAGAACTTAGCCTATTTTCGAAAAAACAAATCAAGACGTCGCGCCGTATGATACTGCACCCAAAAGAGAGATCATCCGCCTTACAGCCCTGACTTAAGCCCTAACGTTTTTTTACGTTCCCCAAAATTAAGCAAAGTTTTCGTGGTCAACGTAACGTTTCAGCTCACCCCTCACTTTAGAGTGGGATTAACGTTTTAGAAATTGATTTGAACGCATGCAAAAGTACATTAAATATCGCGGAAAATTCTTTGAAAAACAATAAATGGTAATAATCTATTAGATTGTTTTAAGTAGTTAGGTAGGTTTAGGTAGTTAGTTAATTGATCGAATTAAGATTAGACCAAATTGAATAATAAACAGATTATCATCATGAGAATTAGCCCCCAGGAGATATTATTTGACTTCCTTGAACAACCAGCCCAATTAGTACATCAAAGTCATTGATGCCGTTCTAATTTTGGTGGCACCTAATAACATTTAACGTACGACAATCTTGCACGTTTATTTTATCAGTTAGATACGCACATTGATTAGATGGCTGCAGTGCTTATCACGGATATAGTACAAAAATAAGATAACACGAGATATGTTGGTGTTGTGTTAGACACTAAACATGCATATTTTTTACGCGTTAAAATAGCGTAAAATCATTAATTAGATTATCTACATGCGCAATTTCTCGTAAAGATTTTGAAATGGAATGTCATTTCTGAGTTCAATGCTTTAGTATTAACACTATTTGGTGCTTAATTTCGGGTTCAAATCCTGGCTATGATAAATACTACTGAGGAAAAAAAACTACTGAAGTGTATGTAGAATATACTGCTTCCGGGCTGATTGGCCGTGGTCCATGTGAAACTTGCGTTCCAGACGTTTCGTCGATCAATACGGTCGACATCTTCAGTGGCGCAGGGCCGGGCGACGACAACTTCGGAGACCTTGCCTCGCCGGCGGCTGACGTGCGACTGGCGCGATGGCTTGAGTCACGTCTGTATTTATAGGCACGGTCGGAGCGGGGAATCGACTCACTCGATTCTGATTGGCCAAGCGCTGTGGCGCGGACGTACTCGATCCTGATTGGTTGTTTGCACTGTGATACCGAGTGGCTCTCAGTGCTGGGTACCAATCTTTTTGGAGCTGAAATCCCTCGTTTTTTCGGTTAAAGTTGTTGGGATGCTTGAATATTTCGATGGCTTCTCGAAGTATACGTGGGAAAAAATATGTTGTGGTAGCTAGAACTTTCGTGTTCTGAAATTCGATGGTATGATTCCCATCCTCTTGGGTGTGTTCTGCAACCGCTGACTTGTCGAAGTGGCAGAGGCAGTACGTTCATGTTCCGACAGGCGGGTCTTGATGCTTCTTTGGGTGGTGCCCAAGTATACCGAGCCACATGAGCAGGGGATTCTGTAAACTCCAGCTGACGATAGTGGATCACGTGGGTCCTTGACCGAACGGTGAAAATTCCGTAGCTGCGTCGTGGGTTTGAATATCGGCTTGATGTTACAAGCTTCTAGCAGTCTTCCGATACGATCCGTAATGCCACGAATGTATGGCAAGAAAGCCTTCCCTATCGGAGCTGGTTTTTCCTCATCCTGGTTTGTCTGCGAAGCTTTCTTTGGGTGAAGAGCTCTCCGTATCTCATGTGCAGAGAATCCATTAGCTTGGAAGGCCGAGTCCAAGTGGCGTAACTCGTTTTGTAGGTGTTGAGGTCCACTATCGTCAGCTGGAGTTTACAGAATCCCCTGCTCACAACCAATCAGGATCGAGTAGTTACTAAATCTAGATACGAAAATTTCGGGAATATATTTACATTAAACTACTGTTTCTGGCAGCTCCGCCCGCGTGGATAACGATTATCGTTACAAAAACTAGCCTATGTCCTTTCCCTAATCCACCTTTGTACTAAATACCACCAAAATCTGTTCAGCGGTTTATCCGAATAAATGAGGACGGACAACAGGAAGGCAGACAGACATAATTACTTTCGCATTTGTAATATTGTATCCAATATATTAAAGTAAAATATTTTACAATCACCGATTTGACGTCATCCCTACTCTCCCGTCCATCGATCGCGGATCCCCTTCTATTTCCGCTCTGTGATATTGCAAGCATTTGAGGACTATACAGAGGAGACCCCTTAGCAACCCCCTAAAGAATGAGAACTTCGATGTTCGCGAATTGAAATAACCAGTTCACGTCATCTATAAGCAATATTCTTCATATTATGCTCTTAGCAGCTTGGCTAGAGGCAGGCCAAGTAGCATTTCGTTTACAGAATAGAATGATGACTGTATGGAATTGACAAGTATTTTAATGTTTATGACAGTTAACGTGCATCATAAATTTCAAGACAGTTGTGTCCATGCCATACATTTTTTTTTTACTAAAAGAATATTAGAATCGAAATCACTAGTATTCCTTCTAACCCATCCAGCTAAGCTAAATCGCTTGTGTTAGGAGTGGGTTTACGTCGGTAGTGTAATGGCCAGGATTCGAACCCGGGACCTTTCGATCGTAAGGCCGACTGTATAAATTCATTCTTTTCTACAATACGCTGGCCAACAAATAGCCTCTTTCATATTTTCATTTGGTAAGCTTCTTGACATCATTGACAATATACATATTGTATATTTCCAGATTAAAAAGATTCATTATTCTAGCAAAGACCTATAACTCGTATTCCTCGAATTAGTACTTATGCACATAATTGATCCTATTTTTAGCTCCCTATGATGTTATATTGCAAAAATTTATACCTAATCTCACTTAATCGAACAGAATAAGAATTAACTAGAAAATCTTAATCGACAATATTTATAACTTTCCATCCAGCAGCAAGCACACTGGTCTGCCACCTAAATGATATGAATATAACTTGTAAAAGGTCTTTGCCGGTACTTCATGCAAAGCAATGGCACTCACTGCACTGTACAAACAGCTTGTCTGTCTGGCCTACTGTAGTTAGTTGTTGTAGTTTCTAGTTTGACGTCATTATCCAAAATGTGTGATATTTGCAACGAATTATCCGTCAACGTTGTATTTTATACGTGTGCTTTTTCTTCCCATTTTGTCAATACTAAACCCGTCGGATGCTATACACCTGCAACACAAGAAGTGCAACTCACGAGCTGCCACGGAATTCAATGAGAAAACATGATACTCTGCCCAACCATTTATTGAACTTTTGACAGTGGCTTGAGAACGTAACTTTTTCATGATTCACAATAGTAATTTTTTTATTGCACGGCAAAATAATATACATAACTGACTACTAGTTACGAATGTATATTTCTTTTGAGGCTACTGCGTTTCTTTTTTTTAATATTAAAAGCTGAATTTAATTATTGGAGAGCGTACAGTAAGATTTGATGACAATTACTTTAATTTGCAAATTAAGCCCTCAAACGGGAAGAAAGTGGAAGATTTGGAGGATAATTTGAAAAAAATAACAAACAGACATGGCCAGTTATTTCAAACTGGCTTTACTGAAAATTAAAAATACACCTTAAAAATTTTAGATCCTTTTTAACGAATATCAAAATACATACTCGTAATTAGAGTTCTACTTAGAGCCCAAGCGTAGACATGCCTCCCACCTCCCCTTCGTCTTCGCCCCTTTGTGTACTGTGTAATAATTAACCTACATGTATATGTCTTATTAAAGGCCAACTCAATATCCAAAAAAAACCATTATTTTGTTCTTTATACAAAAAATTAAGTTTAGTAAAATGATTAAGGATTTTCAACTAAAAGATATTCTTTTTACTGGTTAGTAAGCGATTACCTTAACATATTCCTGCCCTTCTAGACAAGTGGCAATTCGTTGGACGGCGTATAAATGGCATTTGACGATTATGACAGTCATTAACGCATGTCATAAACGTCAAACCCCATACATTCGTCATTCTATTTCATGGAACGCCGGGCCAACGAATTACCAATTTTCTAGAGGGGCTGTTTGCATCTCCCATCTGTTAATCACGTATTATCAGCTCTAAACTGTAGGGGAAAGGAAAGTGAACAGAGGAGAAACGGAATTAAAGATATAAAGGTAACGAGGTAAGACCTTCGGTGCTTTTACAAATCTGCGAAATTATAGCACTTTGTTATTAAAGTCGAACTTAATTAGGAAAGTGCCACTTTGCTCAATCAGTTTATTCTTACAAAAAAAGTTTGAAACCACTTATAAAATGCACTATAATGTATTTATGTTATAGGTGTTCTTTATGGTACTTATTCCTTAAGGTAAATGAAGATATTAGATAATTCGTGTTTCAGTTGGTTTGTATCATGTCCATTGGTGCTTTGTTCCACTATCGATGAAGTCATTTAAATAGAACGTAGTGTAGTCACGTCATTGTCATTCATATGCTATGTTATGCCATAAGTTAAAATTTCATTTTACATGGGGTAGTTATTTAAAAATCGCACCGTTACTGCACCGTTGTACATTTTATCATATTTGACTGGTCTTTTGTTATTTAAAATATCATTTGTTTAATAAATTTTATTTGAAATGTGTGAAAACGGCTATAAATAAACATATAAAAAATAATGGTAAAATATCGATTCGTATATTTTGAATTATATTGTACTTTAATTAATAACAGGTTAATGTATTTTTAGGAAAAATTATGATGATATAATTAAGAAAAATGTAAAATAAATTACAAACGATACAAAAAGACTTTATGGACGAAAATGTCAAACAATATAAAGAAGAACAATTAATAAAAATGGCCGTCGAAATTCGAATTTCCAAATACGAAATTGTAATTTACAAACACGGGTGCGTTCGAAATTAACTTCTGCTACACCGGCAAACATACGTACCTATATAAAGAGCGTTTTCATTCATCCGATATCCGTTATCCGATATCGGCGTTGGACGCCGATAGTTGACCTCCGATAGCCACCATGTGCTGTTCTTAAAATCGGCCCGATATGGCCATTTGCTTAATAGCACTGTTTTACAAGACACGTCAATTTGAAGCACTGACTGGTAAGGGATGCTAAAGATGAAAAATAAGAATGTACAATGACATAGTTTTGAGTTATTTTTATATTTGTGATCAGTGTCATCTATTGGCGGGAAAAAACACGTAATTAACAAAATGTAATTAGGGTTGAAAATTGCTTACAGTCACTGTTTTAGTCTCTTTGTGATCCGATATCAGGCTAACACAGTGGTGTCGGCTCCGATAACCGATATCGGGCCGTACATTGTGTACATATGAATTCCTCCGATATCCGATATCGGATAGTGTGAAAACGCTCTAAGTGTACATCAAATATTTGCGCATGCGTAAACACACATACACCGTTCAATGTCAAACTCTTGCATCTTACTTGATAAATAGGCACTTTTTAAACGATAAAATCGGGGAATGTTGGTAGGTACAACAATTGGAAATATAGGCCGATTCATTCGATAACCATTCCTAATTATTAATTCTTTATTGTGTAGCCTAATGGTTAATTGATAAGATTTATTGTAACTAGAAAATAAACAATACTTTAAGCGGAAGATTATATGGTATATGTTCAAAGCAAAATAAGAGCTCTAAATAGACACAGAAAAATAGTTTCGTTTCGTAAATATTTGGGAAAATTATGTGAACCAAGAAAAAGATAGTAAAATGAAAAGACTGAAACAAATTATGAAACGAAGATTTTTTTACGTGTATATTTTTAACTAATATAATTTATTACACTGTTTATTTATCATATGAATACGTATATTACTAAATAATAATAGACATTAATACAAAGATATGACAATCGCAATAAAAATCTATATATACACCTGAATACTTTTTTAATTAATCATATTACAAAATATACTTTTGTCGATTTAACAATGTCAAAAATAAAAATGATTTAGAACTCCACAATAATATTTCCGCTAAATGTTCGAACAGCTTCATTTTGGTTATACAAAATAAATAATAATTCCGATAGTTTTCAGAAAATTCAGTAAAAGATAGTGAAGATTTTACGTTACTGAATTTATTTTACAGTATGTGCATATAAAGGTCTTATTTTTGAATTTATGATTTGAATGTGAACCTTCAAATTTCGAATCGAGCACGAAATCAGCCGTCGGCAAAATGCAACTCAAAATTGGTTCGGCTGTTCGTAAAAAGTATCCTTGACTTTTCAGCTGATTTCAAATTCATATCAACAAAACGTTTAATACTAAGTGTAGTTGCAAAAGCATTCTTATTTTTACCTTTATTGAGTCATCGTTATGCAATTAAAACTTGTTTTTATTTAATTTTACGTGTGTGCTATGTACTTGAATCTACTAAAGCGTTATTTAAGTAATTAACATAAGGAAGTAAAAAAAGGCACAACACAAACACATTAACGCACGCTCGTCAAATTAAAAATATAATAAAGGATTGGCTCTCAGCTCTCAATGTTAACTTTTTATGCAATTTTTTTACTGAACAAAAGACAAAAAAACAGAAACAAAAATACGATAATGCAAAATATATGACACAAATGAACTTACCTGATAAACAAGTGAACGACTTAGCCACATAACATTCAACACTTATAAACGATCCAATTAAATTGACTAACAGTTCGATCCTTTATTTGTAAAATAAAATAAACAATCACAGAAAAAAAACACACAAAAAAACACGTGAACGGTACAAAACAACACGTACCAAAAGAATGCTCTACGGTTTGAAAAAGGTAAACTATTCAAAATTTCATAAAGTTAATTAACAACAGTAACTATCAATCGAACGTGTAACCTATTTCCAAAATCGTAGAACACTAATTGGCTTGGAGTGGTGCGGCGTATGTCGTAATGCATCTGTAGGTACTCACGTGGAATGAGCGTGTTCAGTATGCCATCGACGTGGAGTAGTCGGTGTGTAGCAGTGCGCGGCGGCAGCGCCAGGCGCTTGGCTCGGCTCGGCCTGGATGCAGCGGCGCCGCGGACGCGCGGTATCGAGGAAGTAAGTCCCGGCGAACTGTCATTCGCACGGAAATCGGGCGGCGGCGGGCGCCTAGGACTCCCGCGCGCATGCGTCACGAGCCCGTCAACAGCCGCCCTGCAGCCAGCCGGGGCCACCCCACCCCACGCACCTACCCTTTAAATCGAACGTCATATCCCGCACACCGTTCGCACCACCACCCACCGCCCTGTGTAATTTCTGAAAAGCGCTGACTACCGGCGCCGACCCTAAAAAATGCATTGCGTAACGGTTTTATAAATTCCCGTGAATGTTTGCCCAATCAATTATCCACCTGCTTTAGGCGAGGACACAATACCTTTACTAATGGTCTCCTGAGCTACCGCTAACATTTTTAACAGAAAATACTTAACAAATAAACTTCCGAAGCAGTTTTATACCAACGTATTTTGTTGTAGAAGCGTAAATAAATAATGTTTAACTACACAAAGTTTAGTAGTCGTCATGATTCATCCCCCAGATATAGTGTTTACGCGAGCATGGTTTCTCCTCCTCTGAGTTGCTCGCTGTCTAGATACTACGGCCTGCTAAGATCCCGTACTTTTCTGTATCCACAAATTCGATAGCCAATCTGGAGTGATTTATTACTATGTTATTTTCACCTCACTTTTCTCAGCTAAGATGCGGATTTAGGAATGAAGGAAAGACAAATTCGTATACTTAATTTGCTGGTTATATATATAATATAACTATTAAAAGGTATTCAGTATTGTGAACTGTGAACTTTTTGCCCATCATTCGGTATTAACAGGTTGTAACGACGGGTGTTCTGCTGTTTATCTATCCGTACGCATATTTAGATATCATCTCATTTGCCCCTTGAGAGATAAACTGAAAGAAACAAGACAGGAGCGATGAACTCATCGTGTAAGGTGTACGTACTCTAGCTTTTACCAAGCAAAATGCGATACGATAAGTTAAATCCTCTTGGGTCATAAAGAAAATATATACCTAAATGAAATAGTTCCGTACTATTCCATTATTTCACTAAATATTTGGAAAATGTTAAGATTAACAACCCTAATATAAGAGTAAGTAGTAAAACCAGAACTTTATATATTTTAAAAGTTCACCTTACATTTACTGGGTTGTTTGTGACCATTAAGATTATTGATACCCAAGCCAACATCACTTACAAGCCAATATATATACCTACCTGCTAATTAAATGAAGCTCTTTTGCAGAGCTTCCTATTAGAAGGTTCATATGCCAGTCTCTTGGAAGACAAGTCAAAAGAGCAATCTTTAGATGTCACTGAGATTGGGGTTTAAATAATATAGGAATAAACCAAACAGAATAAATTCTGCAGAAACAAGGACACAAGCACCGTTTTCTCCATAAAAATATAATCCCCGTTTTTGTCCCGAATAATGAATCCATAACAATCTTTATTGTGTTTAAATGTCACGCTGCTTCGTGTAAGAGGTTGTCTATGCAGCCTAGTTTTATGTGCCAGTGCCGTTTCTATCTCATTTTAATACGGCATCATTAGCTGGGATACTGTAATGTCAACAGAAATGGATTTCAATTTCCCGTTTGAATTTTGAACCTCCCGATTAATTAAATAATTTCGCTCTACAGAAAACCACAGTCTAACAACACTAATTGCTTTCTATATGAATTGAAAATATCTCTCTGAGCTAACAAAAATGTCGGATCTAGTTGATGTAGGGATGTAGGCGCTGATCAAACAGAGAAATTGCGCAATTAAATATTTAAGATTTTTCACGAGAAACGTTTTAAAAGTGGTTTTTGAAGAATAACAAGTAATCCTAATATATATAACTCAAAGGTTAAAGGCCCCTTATTTTGCAGAAAGAGATTTCATAGAATTTCGTTTCACTGAAAATGTTTCATACTCGTATAATATTTGGTCCTTATATTTTTATTTCGAACATTATTGTTTCACAAACAATTTACTACAATGAAACATATTTCACAGAAACACAATTGAATGAATTTTTAATCACATTTTTTTGTTTAACAAACTTATCAAACTGTAAAATTATTTTTGAAAGAATATTAAACCACCTTTATTATTTTCCAAATCACATTTATTTTTAACTGTAACAATTTATAATTTTATTTTATTTTTCCGATTGCTTGTTTTAATTTAATTTCTGAATAATTTTGCTTATTGTTATTAAATTGACAATAAAACGTCATTATAGTTAACACCCCGACTCAGATTAACCCGACTCGGATAGGTTAGGTTAGAAGGCTAAGGCGAGAGCAAAGCGGAACGGAGATCCCGCCTTAGCCTTCGTGGTTCTTTTTTTTCTAATCACCCAGAAATAGGACCACCCATATATGCATTTTGTCAACGGTCTGAATTGAAACGTTTAGACACTGTCACTTTGATAATATAATATTCTTGATAACAAGTTTTATATTAAATAAACAATATAATGATAAATAATATTTGATTTGTTGTGCCGATGGATGCTTCCACACGTTAAAAAAAACGCTACTAAAAAACACTTGTTTAATCATGTGGTGAATCAAATGACTGGACTTGTTGTAATAAATACAAAAGTAACTTAAAAACATCGAATCCTGGATTTATCTGCATTTCTGGATACTTTTAGAGATATAGTTTTCTCAACCAGTTATTCGGGGATGCAAGATGGACCTCCACAAAAATGGCCTGAAAGTTATTTTACTTTACACGATTAAAAGGTCAAAGGCGACAGTATACTCATGCCTAGCCGTACCGGAAAAACAAATCTAGGATACTGGGTAAACTTATCGTACTTAATGCTACAGGCGTGCCTACTGTTTCTTTCAGCTATAGGTCTAGTATTCGTGTAGCTGGTTTTTTATCGTGCTCTAACGATGAGACACCTAAAGCCTTATATATGGAAAAAATTTAAGATTTTTATACACGAGCATACGTAAGATAACCCACTTAAATACATCTGACAACGACTATTCCGTATATTAATATTAAAGTAATAAAATCTACATAATATGTATGCTAATGCATTATCGTAAAAAATATAAAGCCTTGGCCTTTTGTACAAAATCGTAATATGATAAAATTCGTTAAATTATAGTAAAAGGAAGTAATATTATTTAAACTCGTTATTAAGGCATTTTTAATGTTTATTTAGGTTAATAAGTACACAAATAAATGACGCAGGAAAGCAAACTATCCCAAAAGAAAAATGTTGTAGGAAACTACTGTTCCCAAAAGAGTACTGTTCCTTTACGAGATTTTCGACGAGCTTAGTACTCCTGCAAAGCCCCAATATATTATAGCAGTATCCCTATATAGGTGCTATTGTAGTCTTAACACAGGCAAAAAAGGAGACTCTAACTTGTTCTAACCAATTCTTTAGATTTTGCCCCAAAATACATTTTAATTTAATTTTTTTTTTAATTTTTATTAAAAAAGAATATTAGCAACCGGAATTTACGAAATTACTAATATTCCCTCTAACCTCTCCAACTAAGCTAAAAGACAAACAATTTAGCTTAGTTGGAGGGGTTAGAGGGAATATTAGTAATTTCGAAAATTCACGTCGGTAGTGTAATGGCCAATATTTGGAACCCGATCGTAAGGTCGACCCCTTAACCACTAAACTACCGACGCTTGTAGGACATTAAAAGGATTTTTTATACAACTTACGTTGGCAGACAAGCATACGGCCTACCTGATGGAAAATGGTCACCGTTGCCTATGGATGTGTGCAACACCAGGGGAATCAAACTCGTGCTGCTAACCCTGTAAAAACAGGGAGTGTCTGTGCCGTCATTGCAGAAGATAAAACAGGAAAAGCCTTTGGTTTTACCATTGACAGTACAAAAACTCTCCAGTTAGCTCTAGGTACCCTACTCATAGCCGGGAACATAACACGAGGGTATTATGGCCGCGGTATTCTGTAGGGCGGAGGTTCTTCCCCATTAGGAATGCTCAATTGGAAGGAAATAACTCCGTGTCCTACCTCCTTGCTTACTCCTTCTCATCTTGCATCTTTCATCTTCTCATCTTTTCGACGGTGGGAGCCATCTACCGACATTCATACGAACCGTCGCCCTAAGACGGTAGTATAAGAGAATTTGGATAGCTTCAGATGTCGCTCGGTGGCTCAGTGGTCAGAGCATTGTAGAATATAAAGCACGACAAGCCTTAGGTCTTCCCCCTGACAGTGCGAAAACTTTCCACTGCGGTATTCTGTAGGGCGGAGGTTCTTCCCCATTAGGAATGCTCAATTGGAAGGAAATAACTGCGTGTCTTACCTCCTTGCTTACTCCTTCTCATCTTTTTGTCTTGTCTTATACGGCTTTTATTGTAGTGAATTAAGTCATAAAAAACGAATACTCAAGTCGACATACTTAAGTATATTAATTAAAGTGAGTCAGTTTATACTGCTAGTACATAAATCAGCTGTTCGAAATTAGATGGCCTTTTTGAATGACTTTATTACGACTTAAGTATATTGTATTATAGCTCTAATACAAGGATTGAATTTGCTTCATGTGAGGTTAGAAACCACAGCCTCTCATTATTTGCAGATTGCGAGTGTAAAATTTTAGTCCTTGGGTGACTACTGCCTCATAATTATAACATTATTTGCATAGTTATCCAGTCAGTTGTCTATTTAGCTGTAAGATACTGTTTGTTTTCCAAATAAAATAAATAAATAAATAGATATTAAGAATTTAAAAAAGTTATGTAAGTTCTAGAGAAGGTGGGACACGACGTTACTCCCGTCCCAATTGAGCGGCCCGCCCTGAAGAATACCTTACAAGGGGAATAGTCAGAGCATTCCCCCTGTAAGGGAAATATCGTGGGTTCGAGCATTCACTTTTTCCTATCTTAATCGATTTGAAAAGTTAGCATAGTAAATGCTTCAACATTTAATTAAAATACATGTCAATCGCATACATTATATATATATATATATATATATATATATATATATATATATATATACACAACGAATTGCGACCTGTCCAAGGAGCAGTTAATAAAATAAATATAATAATTTCTATCAAAACAACACAGATACACTCACAAACACATACATTAGAGCCCTAGATACCTTGATATTTATTACTCGTAGACAAAGGATCTACTCCCGAGGCGCCCCGTGAATCCAGGTCACCATGGCTGGCCAAAATGTAATGCAGCTACTGTGCTCTTTTCCGAAATAGAATCCGCTCCAATAACTGGGTCGAATCATGCGTCCGCGTTTCGATACGTAACTTTTTTTTTTGTTTTTGTTGTGACAGTAACACCGTGCGAAATTTAGGAAGTTTGTACCACTGAGATAAATGTCGGTGTAAAATAGAAAAATCTTTGTTTGTTTTATTTATATTAAGATTAATTTTGTTTAGTATACGTGTTGAGAAGCTAATGGCTATCAGGTTTAGACCAATGATCTTTAGTTACGATACCGTTTTTAAGTGCCACTGCTTTTTCAATAGCACTGACATTTAACGATCATTCAGAAGATGGATAATTAATTCACTTGCTAAACGCGAACAAGTGTATTAGTTAGAGTAAGAGATAGAATTAATCGATCGAAAGGATGACCTTTTTCGCTACATTGATGCATCGATCGCAGAGCTTGAGCCCCGAACTGTTCCACTGCTGGCATTAACGACTCCTAAACCATTGCACTTTATCTTAGTTAGATACAATCAGGGAGAATACTATCAAAATTAGAAAAGTTACTACCTAACATTTTTTTCCAGGAAAGTAAATGTGCGTTTTCTGTTTTGATTGTTTTTTAATGCACATTTTATTATTTTGCTATCTGAGTGCACTTTGTAGAAGGGAAAATCAGATCAGCAAAGGAGTTAAAGCTTCAAACAAAATAAATACATAACATACATAAGTACATAAGTAGCTATATTTTTATCTTTAATAACTTCTGTGGTTATTTGAGCTTTAAGAAGAGAAAAGAAGAATGGCAAAAGGTTGGGAAAGAGAGATTTGGGTTTCCAACAAAATTGCATAACTGCATCGGTATAACCTTATTTGGTACATAGATTTAGTAGGTAATACAGTAGGTAATCTAGATAATTTTGCGATAAATTATTCAGTTGACTTTGAACTAAGCCATGTGCAGGTCAGTAAAAAGTGCAAGCACTACAGGTGATTATGTAGTTTTTACTGTTTTTTTTATTGCATAGTTTTAATTACGGACTTTGTTTTGTTTATTTAAATTATTACGGAAGAATCAAAGTGTGAGAACGAAAAGCGTCTCATGTACCTAATACGGAATATCAATTATAAGCTTCATTTAAATAACAAAATAAATGAACCTATAAATGTCATAAATATGTAAAATCTTACATATAGCTGCGTATTGCAAAAGTTCAATAATTTCGCAACTATTTTTGAAATTAGTAACGCACTATCGAAGCACTTATAATTATTTTTTCATTCGCACTAATTCAATAAATTGAACGTAACCTACAATAAAAATTTATTCTAATTGCGTTTCTTTACACTTTTGGATCGATTGAAGGCTTAAAAATTGAAAATCACCAACTAACGAAGTTGCATAACATTTTTTTGCTAAAATTATATTGTACGGTAATTTAGTGAATTTTGTACAATCATAGGCATGACTGCATAGACATTCTTTCGGTTTCCGCACGTTTGAACTCTTGTCTCTCAACGTGGAACACGTAATACTGAATGTTCATTGGTCGTCTCTCGATCATCTTCAGCAGCCAATGAGAGTACAATATTTACTCGTTTATTATTCCTGACATTGATTCAATCTATTTAAGAGCTACTTCTCGAGCAAAGTTACATTAAAAAAAAAAAAATTACGCTATTAACTGTCCTATTATTATTTAGTTATATTTTTATTATTCCCTTTAACCTGTCAAGTGAGTAAATAATAGACACAATAGGTAAACAATAGACTCGCGGTGCGATCGCACCGCTTGGGATCTTAGACTTTAATCATTCAAAAAGCATATTATATAGTTTTTTAAATATATCCCAAATATAAATATAAAAAATAGTAACCCACCGACATTGAGTACAGGGACCGACCTACCGGCAGTCAGGGCTCCAGAGAGAAGAATTTACTCACTATGCGCGCCTTGTCGAGAAGTATCGCCTTCTGTATCAGGCCCTTGATCCAGCTGCCCAACGCGAGCCTCTTTAGGTGTTGGTCGAGGCTCTTGGCTATAAGTCCGTTAACGGTAACGACTATCGAAACAATGACGAACGAAAAAATGTGCAACAGAGAACATTTTATAAATCCGATGAAATTGGTTCATAGCCGAACTCTTAGAGCGCTTTCACATTCATCCGATATCCGATTTGACATCGGATAGCCGACACCTTATGCTGTCTTCACATTTATCTGATAAAATCAGCCGATACGGCCATTTGCTCGAAAACACAGACTAGCCAGTGATGCTAGAGACGAAAAAAAAGTGCAAGCAATTTTCGAATTTATTGACATGACACGTTTTTATCTTATATTCGTGCGTCTTATATCAGCGATTAATTAATACGAAAAGACACGTGACTAAGTAAATTTCTTTAAGGTCGAAAAATATTTGGCACATATTAATAACAGTCGTTAAAGCATGTTATAAACGTGAAATCCCATACATTCGTCATTATTCTACCAAACGCCGGCCAACGAATTGCCACTTGTCTAGAGGGGCTGATATCGGGCCAAAGCAGTGGTGTTGGCTCCGATAACCCATATCGGGCCGTATTATACACATATGTCATACATTTGACTTCCTCCGTTATCGGATGTCGGATATCGGATATCGGACAATGTGAAAACGCTCTAACTCTATTTCCCGACGTGTCAAATCAAAAGGCCGGTGTTGTATGCTGCGATGACAGTCAGTTAAAAATATATCTAAGAATGCATTTGCTAGACGTCCGTTCAGTAAAAGCTTTACAGCTGAAGATTTATTTTTAAAGTGGGTCATATCATACGGAATCCAATTAAATCGGAATATAAAATGAAAACAAGCGTGGTACACAAAAAGAAATTGTTATTCGCTTTTTTAATTGATGGCTGAATTAGTGGATACCTTGTCCATGCTGCGTAAAAATCGATAAAACATTTTGACAAGTATAGTTCAAATAATTTATTAGGTGCATTATGACAGATGCCCTAAGTCATAGAAGGTAATTTGACACGGTTGGAACGAAACATAAAATTATTTTAATTTGAGTTTAATTATTTATAATTCATCATCGACAATTAGACGTTTTGTTGATTGTATCCGAGTCCGAGACGCCCTCTTCGTTCTCCACTTCGCACCATGGTAGTAAGACCATTTACACGCATGCCTATGGACATCTGGATCCACCACGTGTTGGACAACCGTTTCCAAGGACTTGCAAACGGGCTCAAATCGACGACCAGACAACACAAGATAGAAAGTGGGCCGACCCCAATTTAATGGGAAAAGGCACGGCAGAAGAAGAAGAAGAAACGACGACAAATTCTAGTTTCTTCAGGCTTCATTCATCTCTTAGGCACTATCAGATCAACTTGATGCCGTGATCTGGATATTACATTGTTACAAACTTTCATTTCTATTCAACATTAACAGTAGTAGGTTTTGAACAGTTCCAATATTTGACCAACCTCAAGTCGACTACGTATCTGTCTGCCTACACTATAAAAAATCCATACTAAGATTATAAATGCGAAAGTAACTCTGTCTGTCTGTATATTACAATTTCACGCCTAAACCACTGAACCGATTTTGATGAAATTTGGTATAGGGGTATATTAGACTTTGAAAGTTGACCATGTTTGGTTGCGATAACCGACATGCACGCGGGCCAAGCCGCGTGCTAAAGCTAGTAATTACTAAAGTCAAGTTAAATAAAGTTTTGATAATGGAAAAGAGATGAGATATCCGACACTCCTACAATTATTAAATATGTAGCAGTACTAAGACTAAGATTTATCTAGAACTCACTAAACTCAAACCAAACTCACCTGCCAATCAGTACATCTGACCATTGATATATACATCTGACGATTGTTGAACAAGCCTCTGACTCAGGCTTTCTTCTGGGCGTTTGGGGGTTATGTGACAATTCTACCTGTAAAATCCAAATTAGACTAATTACAGAAGAGTAGGCAAGCGTACCCTGGGTATCGAAGTATGAGTTTAGGGTTGACGCTCAGATGATGACGATATAACTGCGAGTATGTAAATTATTATATTTCTCGTCGATATCTATCTGAAAGAACATAGAAACTCGAATAACACAATATTCGCGTAGCTAGCAAACACAAGAGAATTAAACGTTGCAGGAAGATAATTCACGCAAAAAAAAACGCTCACAAAAACACTGCTTAGGTACCCAACGAAGCATTTATTCCGATTTCCGATGCACAATTTTGGATGCCTTGAACCCTATGACCTGGTTGAAGGTGAGGGTATTAGAATGACGTCATTTTCTTTTCGGCCTTGAATAACTTCCTTATAAAATTTGGTTATTATATTTCAAGTTCTGGGAACGAGCGTTTTGGGTGTCAAATTAATAGGATAATCGGTTCGTTTGTGAATAGGTTTGTTGTGCAGTATTTGCACGGTATGTTAAATACATTCTCGAAGTTACCGGGACATTTAGTGCAGACCTGAAGGCCAATTCGTCATAGAACAAAAAGTGATTGAATTGAAAATTGATTAGAAGTTATTCTGGTCATATATATACAATTATAAAATTGTAAGTTGTCGTGTTTGTACTTTGTAGAATTATAATAACAAAATTAAGCATCGTTAGATAAACAATTTTTTTAATTCATGACTGTTCAGTTCATCAGTTTGTCTGTTTGTTCGCGATGGATGCAAAAACACACTGTTTGTTCGCGATGGATGCAACTACACATGTGGTTTATTTATTAGAAAGGTATTGATCAGATTTAATACTACATCGAATTCTCAAATTAAACTCTTTAGATTAGAAAAGAAGAGAAGGAGAGGAAGAGAAAAAAAATACATGAAAGAAATTACTTATTCTTTAGTAGGTTGTATTTTTTCCCTTGGTTTTTAATTACTTTCATTGTGATATACTCAAAAAAGTTATGAAAGAGTTCATTTTTGCATTTGATGTTGAAGCCACATCGATTCCTACAGTTCATAATTGGCTTGGTGAATTAAAACGGAATCTCGCCAATTTAGTGACGATGTACGTGAAGGGCGTCCCTTGACGGTGACCCCTTTTTGCGTGTGGAAACCCCATCGGGCATCGCCGCACCGGAGCTAACGGTAAGGTTGGCATGTCAACCGACTATACAACACGGTACCTTTCGCGTCAGTTATGTGATATGTGTTCTGATGAGCTCTTCCAATTAGTCCCACCCTCTCCTTTCCGACACAGGACAACACGTGCAGATGTCACCCTCATACGATTCAGAATATTCCTTCAAGAACCAAGCGGTTCGATGACTCTTATCTTTGTCGTAACATCAAGACCTGGAACTCCCTGCCAGCTCACGTGTTTCCTTCTTCCTACAGTCCCGGGTTCTATAAGCGGGGCTTGAAAAAGCATTTGATGAGGCCGTCGGGCTGAGTGCCACTATTGTTAACATGGTACGTGTATGTAATGGTGACCCTCTTTCCCGAGACTTTGCCTTCAGCTTACCATCAGGCGAGGTGAAGTCAAATTGACGTATCCTATATACAAATTAATAAAAATGTGGCATGGGAAACCTGGTGTAGATACCCTATTCAGACTAGAACGACAGCTGACCCCAATGAGCACACTCAGATAACCCCTTGTGCTTTTTATTTACTTCCAAAAGACCAGCTTAAGAATAAGTTGAAAGAGGTTAATGCGATGAATTGAGAAGTAGAAGCAATGTTTTAAAAAAATCATTGAAGAAATGTTTAACAGGAGTGAACCAACCAATCAGTCAATTTTTCCCATACTTCTTGATAAAAAAAAATGGTGTAAATGTTAAAAACGCTTAGTTTCACTTTTTACGAGTATGTCAATCGTGTTAGGGGAAATCATCCAAAATCTTTTTAATTATGTACCTTTTTAGACACAAATAGATTACCAATAATGACACCGGCCCGATATCGGTTATCGGAGAGAACACCACTGTTTTGGCTCCGATAACCGATATCGGGCCGGACAATGTGAAAGAAAGATACATATCTCATACATTTGACTTCCTCCGATATCGGATGCCGGATATCGGATATCGGATTTCGGATATCGGATGTCGGATATCGGATATCGGATGAGTGTGAAAACGCTCTTAGGCTAGATATTACCGATTAATAATAAATACTACTATGTTCATTGTTGCGATCCAGCTTCAAGTTTTCTAACTTAGCGGTTGATGGTGACCATCCATCTGCTCCCTTATTCTGAGTGATCAACTATTTAGTAATCTACCGTCTTCACACGTTACGAATGCGTTCGGAACTCGATATCACTACTACTGCCAGTGGTGAAGCTGTTGACCGGCCGGGTAATCAGCCGTTCGACCCAATTCCCTTATATACCGACTGTCATACAGGTTCATATATACAGCAACGGGGACCGACGGCTTAACGTGCTCTCCGAGGCATAACCAGACCAATGCAAATATTTGCACTGAGCGGAGATCGAACTAGCGCCTCCTGCGTAGTTGCCGCGTTCACTACCACCACGTCACAGAGGCTGTTTCGAACTCGATGTCACTCAGAACAATATCCCTGGTCTATAAGATATTGACTCTAACGATAAGATTTTTCACGTGTAGGTACGTCGCGTTTTAAAAGGTTACAAAACATATTAGTCTTACATACGTATATAAACATTTATAGATATGCATAATCTATCTGCGTCATACTTTTAGCGACATAGCTAAATTCGTATAATTTCGGTTATTTTCCATACTCAATGCATTTCCGCAATGTGTTTACTTACCAAAGTCCTCGATTACAATACCTAGCTGATATGAAATGTTTATGACTGTTTTTGTATAAACTTTGGTAATTCTGTCAGGTTGAAAATCATCGAAAACTGAATTGTAAAAAAATGTAGAATTGATTTATGAATTTGTCTGTAGTTTATTTTAATTTGTAATCATTGCATGCTTATTAACTTGGCATTTTGTACATTGCACAATATAATAGTATAAAAAATAGGTGTGATAATAGAAGCATGCACGAGTAAAAAAATGAGTGTTTCTGCGAACTGCACGTCAGCCGGGGTGCGAGGGATATGTCGCATGACAACCTCACCTTCGGCCTTGCACTACGACCCAGAGACGGCGTGCGGTTAAGTCGGTTCGAGTCCGACATAACATCCCCCTCCGGCTCCGGAGGGGTGGGTATCCATGGGGATTTCCCGCACGTAAAAAAAAAAAGAAAAAGTACACGTATTTTGGGTGTCTTTTAAGGATAGCGTAGGGCGCTACGGTGGAAAAGGAGCTCAAACTCAACAAATATATCAGTCATAGAAGATATCAGCGCCTCGTTTTTCTCGCGACTTGGGGTCAAAAGAAAGTTATTTCATAGATTAAAAGATAATATACATAGCATATTTTGATAGGTAATCCGTTCATGTATATTTATGGTTTAAAGACAAAATACAAATAAATAAATAATAGATTGAGATTTAATATCCCGTTTATCAATCTTAATAAATATTTATCACTTCCTACTTTATGGACTGCAAGGTCACCGTTACATACCTATATTATAGGCGACTTAATTAACACATTTTCAAAAACACATTTAAATGCAAATTATGTAGAAGCATCTATTATATTATTATTCAAGTAACTAACGTTATCATATAAAATTATATTTTTCGAAAACAGTTTTTAAAAGGCTGTACAGAAAAAAGCAAGTGTTTAAATCATATTAAAGGGCAATGTGCAAGCTTCAAAAAACAGGTATATTAACATAATCTATGCCAAGTTTTACCATCTGCTGTGGTCTGTTAGAGTGACGAGCAGTGGCCATCAGCTGAGTATCCATACTTTCATACATACTAGTGTACACATACCCTCAGAATTAGCGGAACACAAAAAAGGAAGAATTAATACATATTTTTCGTAGCACTTGCCGCTACATTACTTTTTTATTTAACATTTTTTACATAACACTTTTAAAAACGTCTAATTTGAAAATGGAACATATGTTAACAGTAATTTTTTTCATTCGTTTGTTTTAATTTTTCATTCATATATCTCTATCGACTACTTCGAAGTAGATTTTCCATTATCGTAAAGTTTGTCAATTCCATTTGAAAAACATTGTGTTGCAGTTTTATGATACTTTTGTGTTTTCTCGCTTATTCATAAGTTACGAACATCTAAGTATGCCCGATTTAACGCTACCAGAAATCATCAGCCCCTCTAGACAAGTGGCAATTCGCTAGCTGGCTTGGTGGAATAGAATGACTAAAATATGGGATTTGACGTATATGACAGTCGTTAACGCATGTCAAATACGTCAAATCCCATACATTTGTCATTCTATTCCATCAAACGCCGGCTAGCGAATTGCCACTTGTCTAGAGAGGCAGAGCAGATGAAATGAGAAGAAATGGTCAATCCTATAGATCGATTGCCACATAATGCCGACTTCGGGGTGCTCAAGGGTGGGTGATGCGCAATACATGACATTTAACCAAATGTCTTACTTAGCCTAGCCCCACCAACTCCACTCCCACCTGCACGTCGGTGAGCCCTGCACTAACAGACGGGAGATCGGGGGTCCGGGACTCGACCACTTTCCATCTTGGGTCATAAGTCCGGGATTACCACCAGGAAGTGAGTCAACCTGGTGGTGTGGCGGCTGAAGGGCGCAGTTACACAACAACATAAACACTAACCAATAAACACTAAAATCACACCGAGCACTACTAAACACATAAGCTGACCAGCAGTTCACAACAATCAAGTGTAGGACCACACACAACACGACAAGCCCAACAGCCGACTCCTACGCGAGGCCGTGCCCCCGCTGCGCCGTCCGCGCAGCGACGGTACGGCTTCTAAAATTCCGTGCGTAGTCGATCGCCGTAGGTATTACTAAGGAGTCCTGGGGGGTTGAGCCAAATGCACCCGGGTCAGATGGTCGCAGGAGGCAACACGCCCTCTTTGGCCCGGTGTTGTACCACAAACGGTGCCCGCGGCCTAGCCAGCTTCGGGTAATACGGAAAACGCATCGGCCGTCATAGGCTGATAGCGGGCGAGGGCTCTGGGCAGACGGGTAAGCAGAGGGCGGCGCACGGAGGACGGGAAAGCGACCCGGTTTTCCCGAACCGGGGATGGCACCCGCCCCTCTTTGTGCCTCACCGTCGCGTCTTGCTCCCTGCTTGCGTAGCAGCTGGCACCTGTAGGTCCCCGGACAGTCCATCCGGACAGGAGCCAGTCAGAGCCCTACACCCTGGCGGTAGGCCCTGGCGTTCCTCGGCCATTCTTTTTCATATCACCGAGGACGTCCCCACCGTTGCGGGCTCCCTGGAGGGTGGGGCGCCGCTGGGGTAGAGTACACATATCCACTTAAAATCATGGAACATAGGAACATAGGGACAAGACCGACACACCACAAACACAACACACATCAAGCCCACATTCACTACACATCACACACACAAACACACAGACAGCACACGGGTCAGGATCAAGCAGTGACACAACTCCACTAGTACCTAGTGGCCTGACACCCGCGACACCGGCACCCGGAAGGTTGTTAACAACCTCCTGGCAGCTGGTGACTCGCAAGAAACAGCAAAAACACAGCGCTCTACAGGAAGCGAGCAGCCTCACTCCTGAAGAGCGTAAGAGGGCGAAGATCGAGCGGAAGAGGCAGGCTCGGAAACTTCGCCAAAAACAAAAAAGGGCCAGCGCAAGGAGCGACGACGCTGCCCCCCCACCCAAGGCGAAACTAGACGCGACAAGCGGTGAGGTTCTGGCTCCCAACACGGGGGTGGGACCAACATCCGTGAGTGCGGAAAGCGTAGCCAAGGAAGGGGGAGTAGTCGCCGCCATGACGGAAGCTGAGCCCAAAGCTGGTACCTCGAGGCAAACCGAACCCGGCGGACTGACATCCAAGGCGAAAGCCGAGGAAAGACGTCAACCGGCGGAGGCAGCCAAGAGGGAAGGCAAAAAAACCAGGGCAGAGCGTGCGGTACATGCCGCTGGCGCCACCGCCCCCAGGACACATGAGGCGCCTGGGGGCGGGGACGGCAGGGGTGGGGGTCCCGCAAGCCCAGCCCTACCTGACAAGAGGGGACCAGACGCGGGCCATTCCAAAAGGCCGCAGGGGAGGTCCAGAAGGACGAAACGGAATCGTCTAGACGACACCGTATCCCCGAGAGGTGACACCAAGCGCGTCAAGGTTGTACCCTCACAAGTCAGCGGACCAGGAACGTCGTACGCAGATGCAACCAAAGCGGAGCTGCGTATGGCGATCCGACTGACACCTGCGGGGTCTTTAACCCCGGACCAGGCTAGGCTGGTCGAGAGGCAAATCCTGGACCGTATGGACAACATACTGGTACAGGCTCTCGACCAGAAGACAGTAATCCCCTTCCTCCCTGCCTTCAAAGGCAGGCCACTCTACGGGGACGGAGTCCTTAAACTCTGGTGCGAGGACAAAGAATCCGTGGCGTGGCTAAGGGAAGCAGCGGGATTACTAGAATCCCCTTTACCAGGTACCACACTGGAAGCAGTGAGGGCATGTGACCTGGTAACCAGGACCAAATGCGGGATTCTTCTCGAAAACGAGTTCCCGACCGATGTCCGACTGGTCCAGGCTAGACTCATGGCGCAGAATCGTGGCCTTAGCACTGAGGACTGGATCCTATATGATCTGGATCGTCAGGCTAGGGGCACATTCCTAACGCTAGGGGTCCCAAAGCCGCAACTTGACCAGCTCAAGGAGAAAGGTCGGGCACTACACTACGGGACGGGGCAATGCTACCTCCTCGTCCTCGAGAAAGAAAACCCACGGCCGCCAACGGAGGAGCAAAGCCAGGTCGGGTCTGGCAATGACCAAGAAGCCACTCCAGGAGGTGGTATGGACACGGGTGAAACCGAGGCAGACCCCAACATAACTGCCTCGAAAACAACACCGAGCTCCAACATGGACCAGGGCTACCACATGAGGAACCCTGCCCCTGAGGTAGCTAGCTCGGACGAGGACTTGGTGAGCAGTATCGAACATCTTCTCTCACCAAAGTCCGATAGCCTATAGAGCCATACAAACTAACCTCCAGCACAAACAAATCGCAACGGCTACCCTTCGAAGAGTGCTGGAGGTTAACCAGGAGACCATCGCCCTAATCCAGGAGCCGTGGATTAGGCGACACACTATATGTGGTCTCAACAACATCGGAGGTAATATATTTTTCAATAACACTGTCCGTAACCCTCGAACATGCATATACTTACCATGTAATTTAAATGCTACCTTACTTGATCAGTTTAGCACAAGAGACTTGACAGCTATAAGACTGGATCCACAAACCACCAGGGACTCTGAGACGACCATAACCACAGTACTAGCATCGGCGTATTTCCCAGGCGAGGAACCCATTCCTCCAAAGGAGCTGGCCGACCTGGTACAACACTGCGAGACAGCTGGTTTAGAACTCATCGTGTCAGCAGATGCAAACGCGCACCACACCCTGTGGGGCAGCGAATCATGTAACAATAGAGGTAAGGACCTTGTATCATATCTTTTTACCACTAATCTAAATATTCTGAACAGGGGAACGAAGCCAACCTTTGTGACCTCATGTCACCAAACCTTAATAGACATAACACTAGCAACGACGGGGGCAATGGAGATGATCACCGACTGGCGAGTCTCCGATGAACCATCCTTCGCTGACCATCGGCGAATATGCTACAACATAACAGCAACTGCGAAACAGATAATTCCGTATAGAAACCCAAGGAAAACCAACATAGAGAGATACACGACCGAGCTGGGAGTACTTCTGTCTAATATAACTATTAAAGATATGCGTCAACACAGGGCAAACATTGACGACAACGTTGACCTATTAACAAAAAGTATAATCACAAGCTACGAGAAGGCATGCGAGCCTATCACGCCTCACCCGAACCGTGACCGCAAGGGGTCCTGGTGGGGCCCGGAGCTTGACAGGCTGAAACATAGGATGAGGAAACTCTTCAACAGGGCCATGAACACTAGGTGCGAACTTGACTGGGTGGAATACAAGCAAGCCCAGAAAGTATACAAAAAACGAATAAGATTCCGCAAGAGCGAGTCCTGGCAAAGATTCTGCTCCAACATAGAAACCTGTAGTGCAGCAAACAGAGTGCGGAAAATTATCACGAACAGCGTGACTAGAACAATAGGATCACTGAAGAGGAGTGACAACACCTATACCAACACAGATAAAGAAACCTGTGAAGTCCTACTGGAAGCCCACTTTCCAGGGTGCACCCTGACAGATGACACCGCCTGGGAAGACAACACAGGCGAGACCACAACAGAACAAGACTGGAACACAGCCCACAAAATCATATCAAATGATAAGACTAGATGGGCCATAGCCAGTTTTTTACCTTATAAAGCAGCTGGCCTTGATGGAATATTCCCCGCACTGCTACAATGGGGAGGGAAGCAAATAAACTCCCAATTAACAGAAGTATTCACTGCATGCATAGCACACAGATATATGCCCAAACAATGGAGAGAGGTAAAAGTGATCTTCCTGCCGAAACCGGGGAGAGCAGACTACACAGATCCAAAAGCGTACAGACCCATTAGTCTGACATCCTTCATGCAGAAAACGCTGGAGAGGATGTGTGATAGACATATAAGAGACACCCACCTGCGAAGCAAACCACTACACCGGAATCAACATGCCTTTAGTACGGGTAAGTCTACAGATTCCGCACTACACAGCGTAGTCACCACGATCGAAAGATCCTTGTCCACGAAGGAACAGACCCTAGGGGTGTTCATTGACATAGAAGGCGCTTTCGACAAGACGGGCTTCAGGAACATAAGCAATGCTTTGACCAAATATGGAGTGGAACCAACGCTATGCGAATGGATACACAACATGCTCAAACAAAGGGCCATACGATTCACAGTGAACACTACGACACGTGCTAGAGTAGCCAAAGGCTGTCCACAAGGAGGGGTGCTGTCACCCCTCCTCTGGAACGTGGTAGTGGACGACCTGATAAGACGGCTGAACGACAGATACTACCCAACGATAGGGTATGCGGACGACCTAACCATTCTGGTTAGTGGGAAGTTTGAGAACACCCTATGCAAATAATGCAAAACGCCCTAACCATAGTGGAAGCGTGGTGCACAGAACACCAGCTGTCTGTGAACCCTAAGAAAACTGAAATGGTACTGTTCACGAACAAAAGGAAACTAACAAACCTGAGACCACCAAAATTATTTGGCACAACACTACAGTTCGCAACGGAGGTCAAGTATCTAGGACTGATACTAGACAGCAAACTAAACTGGAACAGTCACATGGAACAAAAGACAAACAAAGCCTGCATTACCCTGTGGCAATGCAAACGGTTACCTATCTTAATCCCGAATTTTAATATTCCGAATATCATAATCCAGAAAACGTTTGGCCAATTTTTCGTAATCCCGGTTATTAAAATTCCGAAGTTTTATTTGCCATATAATCGCAACTCCGAATTTCATTTGCCCATTTATTCATTTGTACGACGTTTTGTAATCCAGACGAACGAGTTCCAGACACACGAAATCTAAATGCACAAAATCCAGATGACCGTAATCCATATGCACGAAAGCCCATTTTTTAAAACACAAATTTTTGAAATGAAATTAATTGATATCCAGTTAATTGATATCCAGACAAACAATATCCAGATTTTCAAACCTAAAACTAAACCTCATATGGCGTCTACTAACTACAACTGGAGACCTACTGAACAAAACACACGTTGCCTTAAAAAATATATGTTTGCATGTAAGCAAACAAGCATGCATGCAGGCAAGCAGGCAAGCATGCAGGCAAGCCGGCAAGCATGCAGGCAAGCATGCAGGCAGGCAGGCAAGCATGCAGGCAAGCAGGCAAGCATGCAGGCAAGCAGGCAAGCATTAGTGTTGCTCTTCTCCGGCGCTGCGGGAAGTGCAGTCCTTCCGCCCTTGCGTAACAAAGGTCGGGCACCCATGCTCGCTTCCGCAGCTTCGGCTTGCTGGTCGCCTACGGCGACCAGCCTCAGCCGCTCCAGCTCGCCCGGGCGCCCGAGCTTCGTTACTGCGGGCGAGGACTGCCCTCCCTCCGCGCCTCCGGTTCTTAAATAACACTCTAGTGTAGGGCAGACAAGTACCACGGCGAGTCGGGTCGGGCGTGGTACGCAGTGTTGACGAGCTCGCTTTCCTGATTCATTGATTATACCTGCATACAAAACTGTTCATGCATGACATGGAAAACAATAATTTATTTATTTTATGGAAATTAATGTAATTTATGGAAAACGAGAGAATACCATTTTAGTCATCTGGCAACATAAAGTTGTTTGTTTATTAAAATTATTTAGAAAATGGAGGTAGCTACATCTCATTATATTAAGTGACATTATGTCTTAAGTGAACGTTAGATTTTTGTTATTATATCAACCGTTACACACCCTAAATGAATCGTATAAATTTACTGATTTTTAATATATCTGTATATAGTTTAGCTGGAACACGATTTGTATGGGAACCAAATAAAAAGATTATGAAAATTTGGTAATAGTTTATTTGGAAAATGGTACGATGGGAAACAAAAAAAAATATTCTGAGAATCTGGTATAACTATATTTGGATTATGACAATATGGGAAACAAAAAAATACTATTTGAAAATTTGGTTTTAGTGCACCTGGAAATTGATTCATCTGGGAAATGAAAAACGGAATTATAGAAAGTTGTCATTCATTACATCTGTCTTTTAAAAGTTCTACCAACCGTTTTCGGGGTTTTAAGATTCGGGTAACAGAAATTCGACATTTCAATAGGTTACCAATGCAAACGCATGCTGGGGATAAGATGGGGCATACAACCTAGAATTATGCTCTGGCTTTATAAAACGGTAATCAGACCAACAATAACATATGGTTGCATAGCATGGTGGCAAAAAACAAAGTTGATTACCGCACAAAACCAATTACAATGCCTACAAAGAATGGCATGCTTAGCCACCACAGGCTGCATGTCCACAACGCCCACAGCCGCCCTTGAAACGATGCTGGACCTCCCACCACTCCATCTATTTATACAGCAAGAGGCAGCCATTACAGCCATTAGATTGAATAAACTCTCCCTATGGACACACGACACGAGGGTGCCACACACCAACGCGGTGGAAGAGGCCAAAAACGACCAACCACTGATAATGGCCCCCTGCGACACTATACCAAAACAATACGTCTTTGATAAACGGTACAGAATAGAGCTTAAGGAAAAGAGAACAGATTCATCCGGCACAAAGGAGGTGAGGATATACACGGATGGATCTAAAATGAAAACAGGGACAGGTGCCGGCACCTACTCCGCTGACCTAAATATTAACATATCAACAGCGCTGGGCATGCACAACACAATTTTCCAAGCGGAATGTGTTGGTATAATCCAGGCCGCAGACGCGGTGGCTGCAAGAAAGATAGAGAATCAAGGCTTTCGAATCCTAACTGACAGCACTGCAGTACTACACGCTCTACGCAGCAACACAATAAAATCAGGACTAGTCCTGGAGTGCCACAAGAAATTGGAGGGAATATGCGAGACAAATGAGATAACACTCCAATGGATCAAAGGACATAGTGGTTCCCCAGGCAACGACGCGGCCGATGAACTGGCCAGAAGGGGAGCCGAAATAGAGACCTACAGGGTGGAACCCGTAATACCAATATCGGCAAACCAGCAAAGATTCTGGTTGAGACATAGAACAAGGAAACTACACGCTGAAGTGTGGGCGAAGACGAAGGAATGTCGTCAATCGAGAGAGGCAATGCCATCTCTAGACAGACGGCTCTCTAAAAAACTGCTGCGCCTAAATAGGGCGGACCTACGGTTTGTAGTAGGGACCATAACAGGGCACAGTAATCTTAACAAACATCTGTATGTTTTAGGTCTAACGGACAGTCCATTATGCCGAGCGTGCATGAGGACTGACGAAACACCGGCCCACGTAGTCATGAACTGCAGCGAGGTCGCGGAACAACGGGCGCAACACCTGGGAACACCAAGCACACTTCGAGAGGCCTGCAGCAGACCCGGCAGCCTGGCCGCTTTTTGGAAGGAGCTTGGATGGTTGGAGTAGGGCAGTGGAAACCAAAAACCACAAATCACGCAAAAAGGCCCAACTAAAAGGGACCACATGCGGAAAAAGAGCCCGCGAAAGAAGAAGAAGAAGAAGAAGAAGATGCCGACTTCGACGATCGTTATCAACGACTCATCGTAGCATCAAACGTTACAGATTAACGAATTCTCTAGTGAGCAGAAGAGGACAAGGCAGGAAAGGGTGTCTTCAAGGAGTGATGACCTTCTACAACTTCAAGTTCGTCGGCACACGAGACTTACGGCGGTGCAGGCCCTAAATGCATTGAAGGAGGTTTGAGGAGTAAGAGTGAATGAGCGGACAGTTCGCAGAAGATTCGAGGAAGTTGGTATAGGCTCATTTATACCCGCCAAAGTACCAAAACTTGACAGACATCACCGCACAAACCGACTATACTTTGCTCGTGAACATCGTCATTGGGACTTTGACGAGTCCCCACTCATTCTTTTTACTGATAAAGAATTCTGTTAAATCAGATTGATTTAACTGAATTCTGCATTATAAGATATATATTAGAATATGGAGAAGCAAAGAAGCGCGTCATTTTTAGTCTAATTTTGAAAATACAGTGGCGTGTGGCGGCGGCTCAATTATTGTCTAGGGAGGGATATGTTTAGGAGCTCGCACGGAGTTAGTGGCAGTCGACGGCGAAAATCTAACTGCTGATCGGTATATCAGGGAGATTTTAGAGGAACATCTTGTGCCATTTGCCCCATTTATTGGTAACGACTTCATTTTAATGCAGAATAATGCTCGGGCTCACAGTGCTCGCTCAGTATAGGCATACTTAAACCATGTAGGTGTTACAGTGATGGAATGGCCAGCACGGTCCCCGGGTATGAATCCAATTTTTTTTAGGTGCGGGCAATCCCCTCGGATACCCCACACCCCGGTTATGTCGGACTGGAACCGATTAAACCACACGCCGTCTGTAGATCGTTGTGCTAGGCCGAAGGTGAGGTTGTTTCGCGACATATTCGTCGCACCCCGGCTGCCTCAAGGCCATCCCTCTCGGTCTGGCCCTCCTCGGGGCTAAAGAGGAGTGTCAAATCAAGACTGCCACCAACTAACAATCTGGGCGGGCTGCGAAACACATTAGTTGAAGAATGGCAGATGCTGCCCCAAGAAATCATTGACAACGTCATTCGCAGCATGCCCAGACGGATGGAAACTTTAATCAGGGCACGAGAGGGCAACACTCGTTATCAAACATTCATTTAATTAATTTTAAACCGTCATAAAATCTAAAAATTTCAACTGTTTCCCTGTCACTACGAAATCTAAGGAAAATGCATTTTGTCCAGTTAAGTTATTTTTAAATTAAACTTTAAGTATGGTGTTGAAAATTAAGTTGCTTCAAGTTTCATTATTATTTGTTTACAAATAAAGCTTACTATTTTATACTGTCCTTTTTTTGTGGTCCACTCATTCTGCCGGTGTGTGTATAAATAAATGCAAATGTGACCCTGTCTATCTGTCTGTTACACTTTCACGCCTACACTACTGCAAGCGATTATGATATTTTTTTTCAGCTCTTTAGGGCTGCTATAAAGAAATTTTCCTGTCAGCCCTGAAGAGCGTTCTTGGCCGTTACTGGACATGGACTTAAAACGATTGTGGTCTGTTTCTACCGTGAATTAAACAGTTCAACTAGTTACTGTCCCTGTCCGTTATCACTAGGTTTACGGCTAAATTGAATGTATTAATTTATGGCGACCCCATAATGACTGCAGCGTTTCAAGACTTTTTTTGACAGTCATAGAGATTCGTCTAGAAATCATGAGCCATATTGCTTGCGAAAGCAGTAAAATCTAGTTCAATGTAAAGACAAAAGTGAATAGTGTTCAATCGACACGTTGTGTATATGGATCAACCCAATTAGAGCTTGGGGGCTTAGGTTAACCTAAATTAAATGAAGCTTTAAAAACAACTTTTCTCTTGGAGTAAAAGAAAAGAAAAACGAATTAAATGAAAAGCAGAAGTGCGGACGCAAACTTTGGGTGCGAGTGAGATTGGTGTCTGTATTCAAAAGAGGTTAGTAGTGGTAGTCGAAGATATGAATATAAAATGATTAACTAGTTTGAGAAGGATATTCATAATCATACCGGAAGGAAATAGTCACTGAGCAATTTCTTTCGCAGTTAGCAGTTGCTTATGCTAGATTGAATAATCTCTGCTCACATCGCTAACATTCATCTTAAAGCTCAACTGTCGTAAGCAGTACTTTTTTTATAACATACATTTAATTGGCTAAGAAACAACGGCTATGATATTCTCATTAGTGTATTCTAGGATCTTGACAGAGACTCATGATCGGCTATCAATCAGAAGAATAACATAACAAATCTCAAGAGGCATAAATAAAATAGTGAGTAGTTAATTGGTCGTAATCTGCGGCTTGTCATTTCGTAGTACCATGCGAAATATTTTTTACTTAGCACAGTCAGCTTCAAAGTGATTTTAACTGCAAAGTCTCAAAATGATCTCAGCAAATCAAGCTGTTTTATTGGTTTAAATTGTATTATTGTCCGATCTAAAGGTGTGTACCAATCATAAAAACAATCAGACAACAGGAAGGTCCCCACTTCCTAAGTATTATGTTCATCATAAGTAGTTTGTTCGTCTAGTTTGATCTGATGCTGACTATACCTAAATAATTATTTTTTTTAGGACACATCATTGTGAAGGCGTTTAACCCTACCTAATGGTCTTCTTCTTCTTTTCGTGTGGTTGGTGGCCAACCTGTGACAGAGTTGTTCAGGTCACCCATATAGGCCTCCGTCTTGAACTTAAGACTGTTGACAGCCGGGACCGACTTTCAACGTGCCCTCCAAAGCACGGAAGCGCTCAGACGTAACACCAGTAAACGGTCAGCCATCCCAATTATAACCTTCGCCTAGGTAACTTAACCCACTGATCGTTTATCGAACAGTGAGCGCACCTGGCCACGAGCGCTTCACGAGAACTTTCCATTGCACTGCCTATTGGCAAGAAGCTGTTAGTGTAATCTAAAAAATAGGCCACCATCATTGCCAACAATGTTAAATGCTAAAATGTTTGTTTTCAGTTTAACAGCCTCCATAGACGTTTCCTCTCTGTAGAGTAGTAAAGTAGAAAGACTCTGGATTACAAGATGATGATAAGAATTTACACTGAATATTTTTTATCAACGACAAGGATTTTCTTGTAGTTCTTCATTCGTAATTATCATTCATTCTGGACCCACACTTTTTAATCGTAACTTTTTGATGTCGTTCTTTATCCTTCTTCTAAACGTACCTACACCTTATTTATATTTGTTCATGCTTTTGTTTACCAGGATGCACGACAGGTTGCATACGAAGTGCAAACTCACTGGTGACGGGTCAACGTCTAGCATGCTCTAAAAGAAAACTCAAGCTTACTAAAAAGCACACTGCACCTGTACAGTAGACCTGTACAGAGAACAGTTGATCATCTACAATCAATAAGCGTGAAGTATTTGTAGTATTTACTAGATTTAGATTGAATTTGGATTTGACAAAATGGTGATCATAGAATTAGACCCTGACGTCTCCCCAATGATAAATTTTATAAACAGGTACATTTTAGTTGACATAATAAGAAATAGGAGCGAAAATTCGCAGCAAAAACCAATAAAAAGAAAGAAAAAACAGCAGGTATAAGTTGGCAATCGCACGAGTCGTATACAAGTTTCTTCTCAACTACGTGTCAGTGAAATTATTGCACCTTATTCGTAGATATTCTAAAAGCTAAAAACATGACCTACTTATAAATTCTTATAAATCATAACACCATTCAGCACTTAATACAATATAAGCCCTCATAACAACAAAGAAGACCAAAGAACAAAAGTTCCCAAACATTAAAACGCACCAAACAAAGTATAATACTATCTATGCGATGCGTGCACATGTAATGTAGGCAAGAAGGGGGGCGGCGAGGGGAGCGGGCGCCGAGTCAAGGCTCCGGTGCGCAAATACTCGCTGCATACAATGAGTGCCAAAGATCGCATCCCGGACAAAAACCGCGGCACGTGTAAGTACAGTGCCGAATTCGACATGCCCAAATCTATGCACTTTAATTTTGTTTACACAAATTAAAAATTATTGTTATCTACTTTGTTGTAGGTACTTGTGACTGCTTGATGGGGTAGACGAACGTATAGATTTATTTATTCATTGTTCACCAACTGTTGTCGGTCCCACCGTCCGTGTCCTGCGTAATTATGGGCGAGTCTTTTACTGTGTATTGGTGTATTTCCCCGTAGGTAAATATTAACATCACTAGATGTTAATATTTACCTAGTGTTAGGACTCAAGAAAAACTCGGAAATATTCTGTCCGAACCTCGGATCAACGCTACCTCTTATACCACCAGTAGTACTGTAATCTAAAAAAAAAAACTACTTATCTTCAGATCACAGTTTTCTTACATAACTAGGGAGCTCATAAGCACCCCGATTAATGTTTACCATGCTTATAACCCCAGAAGTGTCCATTTCTGGGATTAGGAAACTACGTACCTACTGTATTGGGCGAGTGCAGTCCAACTCCCTTTGAAATAGGACTGATGCGAAGTTTAAAACCAATGTTATAATTGAATTTAAGATCCAACCTGACTAGCTACGTCCTGGAATACCTACATGTTGCAAAAACACTTGCTTATCATACTTTATGGACTTATGATTGACCACGATATGAGCATCACTACGATTACAAATTATGCTAATACAATAAATTACCAATTATTCATTTCATTCCATTTCATAATATCAGGAACTCTTAGACAATGGTGAACAGTGCGTCAAAAATTAATATACATCGCATTATTATGAAGCTATGAAAACGCCTTGATTTTTTATATAATTTTGTATTGTATTGTATCTGAGAGTACTTTTGAAGGCATTCTACATGCGCCCTTAGCTTATAGATGCATGTATGCCTATCATGATCGTATGTGTAACTACAATTAGCCGCTGAACAGAATGCTGACTGTCACTTAGAAGACAATCTGAAGCATCAGATATCTAATAACATTGCAATATAACAACAGTACCTATTAAAATCATGCACTGTATGGTAAGGGGTAACTACTGGAAATGCCACAAGAATACACTATCTAAGCGCCTGTTCACAAATTTCAAATTATCACGGTTATGTGTTAAAAATAACGATTTTATCTATTTACTTATACACCTACCTGTCTTTGTGCAATTTCATAAATTTTTCTATGACTGATGTGTTACAGCTAAAAGCAAATATTATTTTTAGTACGATTAGCAAATTATGAAACACGTATGAGGTATTCAGACGATTCAGATCAATCCACGATTCAATGCTATGGTGGACATAGTACGACTTATATACATACGTATTTGAAACGGAACACTTGTACTTTCATTTATATTTTGGCATAAAACTAAGGTTCTACGCTCATGCTTGCCACTATATTTCCCGACAACTTCGTGTACAGTCGTCCTTGAAAGTAGCTTAAAATATTCAAATTTACTGATAGCCAGACTTTAAAATCTTTCATAAAACAATAAACAAAAAGATTTACGTAATTATATGAAAAGTTAGTTCTCTGAAAATTACAAAAAAAGAACTCAAACATTTACCTGTTATTATTATATACCTGTTCATTGATTTCAATTCAAAAATCGATTGTAAATTTTTTAATGCGCTGTAATTTTTGAAGATGTGTCGAAATTACTTGCGAATAGATATTTACTAGATTAGCATGCTTACATAATAATCAAAAGCCTATCAAAACTAATTATATCAAGGTAAGACATCTATAACTTTGTTATACAATAACTTTAAATATTTGTTGCGTTATCAAATATGCATTTTAAGTATACCTATTAGTATTTGCTATAAATTTCACTAGTAACAACATATCGCATTTCTCAAGCAGAAGAAAAAGAATAGCGTTCTTCTGCTTCATATATTGAAGCTCTTAAAACGTTATGGTTAAATACAGTCCTACTTACTTGGCTTATGACCAATGGTCATGAACAAAGTCCATCCTATAAAGTCCGATAACTGCTCTAACTACAGAATTTCGATATCGCGAGTGGCTGCTCGCCATAGGGTGCTGACTTTATATAAACGTTTAAAACCGTCGCATGTTCAACTGCAAAAGTATCTACAAAAAGTTCTCATATTAATATAAGCACGCAAACATAGCTTCATGGCATTTTCTATCAATCCTATTATAAAACAAAAAACATGCCTACGCTAAGCGAAATAAGTACTACTATGTCTGCGTTATATCAATGTTTATTCTGTGGTTTATTCATCTTTATGAATGTGACTATTTTTACATGCCAATCGTAGATATTTGTCGTTAACAAATATTTGTGATTTTGGTCAGTGCCTTTAAATCATTCGTTCTTGGCCAATCTTACAGGTCTGTTACTTTAATTTTGTAACTATCCCACATGTCATATAAAATTGAATGTAAGTAAATTCTAAATAAATGTTATCTAACCTAAATGCGTAGTTAACAATAAACTAAATTCCAATGCGGACCTGTAATCGCATTGAATAACAACGTCATTCACGCACACATATAAAGCCACTGTCGAATTTTGTAGATGTATTTTTCTAGCTAATGTGTATGTGTGCAGCGCAGCGCTGGTGGCCAGTGAGACGGAAATATTTAAAAACGACCGCATGCGAGCGAGACGTAGATACCTAGTTATATAACGCATTATTTTTATAATTAACAAACAAAATTTGAGAGATACGGCTGCGCGACCCTGAGCTAGGCCAGTGATCCCGCCGAACGAAAATTTGCACAGATCGAATGTGGGCGACCTCGCTCATAGTTGCACGCGTTTCTATCATACACACACATGTGAATTAATGTAACACACATACAAATGAGGGAAAATTCTCGATTTCCGCATACGGAATTGATAAATGCGATATATTTGGATACGTAATGCAGTTTTGGGAGGGATAAAATCATATTGGAGCAAGAAGTGAAAAGTAAACAAGTCTTTAGGAAAATTGGATTTTGAGAGATGTTTTTGCATGACGTGTTATTTAGGTTGACTTGCAAATATTTCCATGCGCATATTTACCTAACCTATAATTTTTCTTGATGAAGTTTCAAATATATGACATTTATAACTAAAGGTTAATAGGTTCAACATCAGTTTTTTCTTTAAGTAGGTATATTGAATACTTTAGCTCTGCAGGTAGCTATAAAGTCTAAACGAATACGACAGCCACAGAAAACGTGTAGCCATTGACTCTAATACAACTTTTGAAATCAATGAGTGTAGCCCACAGATATTATTACCTCTTCATTTTGCTAAAGGTATAGTGTAGTCTCATTCACTCATTTGAATGAACTGGATTCCTTTCTTTGTTTAATCTTTCTTGCTTTTATATGAGAGCCGGGAAGTTTTTGGTTCTCAGGAATGACATAATAATGCTTTATATAATTTTGAACTATATTTTTATAGCACAAGGCATAGGTACGGTCATAATTATATTAATGTTTATTTAAAAGAATTGAACACAAAGGTTTTTTTTTATTTAATTTACATTTTACATCAACAGGAAAAGAGAGGCTACAATTTTAATGTAATAATATAATTATAACCTATTAACCAATTGCTTTAAAAAGAAATTAACCTAAAACGAATGAAAAAAGAAGTAGGCACATCATTGCCTAACCCTATCACGATCCGAAAAGCAATTAGACTAGCGGGAACAAGTAGACAGAAAAACAAACAACCAGAAAATCTACTTCTTTGATTCCTGTTAATTTAAGTTGTCCCTCTCATTACCTTTATCCCTCTCTTTTATTCTTATAGATAGTTTAATATATGTTTTATTAGTTTAATAATATGTTATTACTAGCTGATGTCCGCGGCTTTGCCCGCGTGGAATTCTGTTCCCGTGACGCATTAACCCTTTTTTTAAATTTTCTCTGTGTTAATTTGTTGGCACGCGTGGGCCTAAGGATGTAAAGACGCATTAGAATTATGTCCCTTTCGATGTGTATGAACTGTGGCCTCGAGCTACGTGGCCTTAACGAAACAGCAGTCAAGGCCAGAGAGTGACGTCATCAATATTATAAAAATGTAACCGCTAGCACGGGCCAGCGCTACCCAACCAAACTGTTTGCTATATAGTAGGTACTCAAGCAAATTATTGTATTTAGACTAGTTAGTAAATGTTTGTAAATACATTCAAAAACAAGTGAATAGAGCAGTTTTGAAATTAATTCCGAAAAGCGCGTGAATTTTCCGACCTTTAAGCACAAGCACAACAGGATATGCGCTAATCAGTAAGAGTGAAAGAGAAGGAAGAATGACTTCAGTAATAAAACGCAGTACACTTTGTTGATGTTACTTTTGGTTTGAAATGAAGATAATATTGGTAGAACCGCTTTGGCTGCGTTTCTACCAAAAAGCATAATGCAACATATAGGTTATAATGTATTCACATTTTTTTTGAGTCTTTAGAAAGCACACGTGTTTCCTTGTTCCCACAGCTGGATCCCTTAAGCGGGGCGTGAAAAAGCAACTGATGAGCCCGTCAAGCTGAGGGACACCTTTGAGACCACCTGAGACCTTACAAATTAAAACAAGTCGGTAAAAGATCAATTTACAAGACAAAAAAAAGTTCGCGAGCACATATACATTTATATATATCTTATAGGCCAACCCATATACACGACAATATGTATGGGTGCTATTGAAAGTCAACTTGAAAGTTCCCTAACTTCCCAGAAACTCAACCAATTTAAGTGAGCAAAAGTTCAAATGAAAGGCTTTGCTCGGATTGCTCCTTCAAATAGAACAAACCGCCTATTTCCGCCCTTTCTCTAGGCGCCTCACAAGACACCTATGAGATGAACTTGTCCTTTAAATCTTATTTTACGTCACTAAAAACCTACAACGAGTCTTAGACCAAATACGAACTTTATAGACATAGTTTGAAGCACTAAAAAGCGGCGTTAAAATCTACTACCTTGGTACAAGTTTATTTATATACATATATCCCTTAAAAAGCACACGTTGACAGTTTAAAAACTTACATTTTCTTAGAATTATTGTGTTTATACAGTATATGGTCAATGATATGAATTTAGATCACAGCAAAGAACCCGGCAACTAAACAGGTACCGGATTCACGGTGTAATCGAAGACAGTCGTGGAAATCGAAATCAGAAATCAATAATAGCCTATTAAGTAATAGTAATATAGTAAATTGGTAGTGATATGTTTTCCGGGAGCAGATGGACTGACTCGTTCGAAGAAGTAATACCCTGTTTCGAAATATAGACTTTAAGTAGCGGTATGTTGCATTTTGTATGGTTTATGAGTTATGGGGGCTTGTAGTTAAGTAATAACCGACTGGGTTAACACTCTGCAAGATTAAGGGCTACCCCTACTACCAAAACCCGAAGCGGTATGGCCAGCCCGATCAATTTATCCTCTGAAAAATAACAGGTAGTATCTAATACGAATATTTTATATTCAAACATTCACGTCTATTTTCCTCCGGGAAAGACAATATTCAAAGTCAAAGTCTAAGTCGAAGTCAAAAATCAATTATTCTGTATAGACCATTAAAAGGGTACTTACAAAACGTCAAGTTTAAAAAAAACATCTAGACTAGTTTAGCAAATGGACCACCGGTTCGAAACGCGACCCCGACCTGAGAAGATTTCACATTCACCCGATATACGATATCCGATAACGGTAGCGGACGCCGATAACTGACCTCCGATATCCGACACCATGTGCTGTTTTCACATATATCCGGTAAATGGCCATTTGCTCGAAAACACAGACTTATTAAAGATGCTAGGGATGAAAGAGAAAAAACCAATTTTCGACCTTATTGACATGACATAGTATCGATACTTTTTTCTTATTTTCGTAATCGACCTCATAGGTCCTCGTCCAGCCTCTGTAGTCACTGTTTTAGTCTCTTTGTGATCCGATATCGGGCCAACAGCATGGTGTCGGCTCCGATAACTGATATCGGGCCGGACAATGTGAAAGACAGATATGTATGTCAAACATTTGACTTCCTCCGATATCGGATATCGGGTATCGGATAGTGTGAATACGCTCTAAAAAGTCAGAAATACTCGAAACGGGCGGGCTTGCATGTAAGGTTTAATCACAGAGAGGAAGCTCGTAAAGTATGTAAGGATAGAAGTAAATGGCAGGTTGTTGTCTCTGCTTACCCCTTAGTATTCTACTTCGGCGGAAATTACGCAACCGGATTACATATAGGCATAAATTTTAATTACTAATAAAAATTCTGAATGAAAGTAAGAGTATATTTATATTTAAGTTCGTGTTTTAAGATACCAGTCATATCTGGGTTGATATAATTAAAAAAAAAAACATTTTAATCTCAGCTATCTTAAAATGTTACCATGTTAATTTTGAATGGTCGCTAGTGGCCAACCACTATATAGACCCCCGTCTTGAGATAACAATTAATGACAGCTGGCTCTGCTCTAATAAAATACCACTAGACCCATCACCCATCCAAATGGCAACCGCACCTAGGTAAATTAACCCACCGATCGTTTACCGAGGAATGGGATATACCTAGGGTTACCAGATGGCAAAATCAAAAGTCCGGAGAAATAGCCCGAGTTCCATTGAAAAATAGTGAGATTTATTAATTTGAGATTTTAATATAAATCGACCTACTTCATTTTTGTCAAATACTGCTGGCGCGTTGCACGTCGTATAATTACCGCCCTAAACCACGGTATAGCTGCTCATTCACAGATATTTTAAAAGAAAAATTTCCGTATAACAAAATTCTGCATTTCGTACGGTATCAACATAGCTGAAGTCTCTATACATTCCTTGCTAATTTCTATTTTCTTATTTTCTCCCTATCAAGTGACCATTTGCTACCGTATTCACGCTTTAATTGACCGCACGGAGAGCAGAAGGGATATTAATAATAATAACTTTTCTAGTAATTATACAGCCAAAAATTTTATTAGGTAACAATAATTATTTACAATATGTACATTAGAATTATTTAAATAAAAAACAATAAGTACATAAAATATACAAACCAGCAGGTTCAGGCGTCAAAGAATTCCTCACCATCGATGTCAACTGGGAGGGTGGCCAGAAGGTTGGCAGCATTGCCACGTTGAATGGCAATACTGATCCTTTGCGCAAGGAATAAACCAGCCCAGCTCTGGTCACGGGTAGCGTCTATTAACCGTTTGGAAATGTCTTTAAATAATAGACGGGCACTTGGACCCCATGATCCCAGCGTCTCGACCCCAAACGGCTCAAATATGTAATTATCACTTAAACTACGATATTTGCGCCGTTTGAGGGTCTCTGCCGAAGCAGCAGCAGCACAGGCACAGTCCCCAGTCCCTGGAAGATGTGAAGGCGCAAGGGTGTCAGCACATGTTGCATCCCACACCAAATGCCTTCCCATCTTCCAAGGCACCAAAGACATTCCATCCGGCCTCTTGCCATCATCGCGCACCAGACCAGTAGGTTCTAAAACGGCTGGAACCCCGGCGGTGACAAGAGCCCGACGGATTATGTCATTGATGTACGCGTGCCGTGAAAGCCGTCCCGCGCTCCTACTGCATGAGAGACCATGGTGTCCAAGGCTACCAACTTCTAAGCACCTAAACGAAGGCAAGCAGCGATACGGAAGGTGTTATCGTCCAACATGGTACCTATGTTGGGCGATGGTAGGGCCTGCAGCCAAACACCGGATTCCCATTCCCCCACAGCCAAAAGGCGAGCACGCTCCGCAACATTGGAAGACGTAGAAAGGAGATGTTTTCTTACCATGTTGCAGAGCGGCACGTCCCATTGTCTCTGGGAAGATGGGTTGGCTGGCAAATCAGCGTTTGGGCAAAACATTTTCCAAGCTCTTAAAGCTTCGGCCTTGCCTGGCACTTCTGAGATAGTTAGGCTAGGGGTTAGGATTATTCTAACTAAATCATCCGTGCCATGCACCGAAGATAAAAAAGCTGGTAGACTTACGTCGGTAATTTTGCGAACGCCGAGCCCGCCTAGACGAACAGGCATGGATGCCTGAAGCCAGACTCGGTCGTTCATATCCACATTTAGAATTTTGCAAAGTGTGTTTTGAATCACACTATCCATTTTACCTAAAAGTGCCAAATACTTAAAAAGTTGAGTTGAACGGAGAACATGTGTAAATTTAGGGACAAAAAGACAATACCGAATTATTGTGAAAGCAGAATGGATGTTAATTTGTTGCAACCGGTCCGAAACTTCATAGAAATTTTGAATTTTTTCTTCTACGAGAGAGTCATATGCTTCCTCTAAAATTGGGGACCCAAGAAGACGGAGAGAAGTTTTTTGAACAATTTTTAAATTTGGGGCCAAAACATTGAATTTTGATAGTGTCGAAATGCTGTCAATATTATCATCAAGATAAATTTCACATTTAGTTGGATTCAATTGTAAACCAATGGATCTAAATTCATCTTTTAGAAAAGCCAAGTCATTTAAAACTGTATTAACGTCTCCTCCTAAGGTCCCGTCATCTAGATACCAAATGTTAAATTTAGAATTTAGCTGCTGAATTATAGGGTGTATAGCGAGGCTGAAAAGGAGTGGCCCAAGAGGGTCACCTTGTTGACATCCCACTGATGATTCTAAAACGCTGTCCTTGTATAGTAATTTTGAGGGGTACCTATAGCATTGGCAGAGAAATTTATAAATTTTGGGGGTTTCCAATTTCGCTTGTGTCAACAATGTGTCCCTATTCACTGAATTAAAGGCATTCTTCAAATCAACCTTAAGAATGACTTCCCCTCCACTGCAGCCAAGGTACGTTGACAGGGCATGTACGGCAGCCTCGCAGCCCCCTTTGGAGCCAAAGCCAAGTTGCAGGGGCTGCAGTTGGTAAGTAGATATTTCATTGTAAGCTGTACAGCATAATTTGGCTGCCATACGCCTGTATGTGCACCCTACAGCAATGGGGCGAATACCACCATCTTTCTTACGCAATGCGCATAGGTTCGCGCCACAAAGAAGGTCAACGATGGCATCGCACACATTGCCGGATAACATAAGGTTTATTAAGGCTGTTAGTTCCTTCAAAAGTGCATCGCCAGCTTCCCCAGGACATAGTAAATCCTTAAGGTGTTGCGGGGTTTAACCATCTAGGCCGCCAGCAGATCCGCTCTTGAAGGAACTAACAGCAGCTAGAACGTCCTTGGCTGAAACAGAGAGAAAATCATCATCTTTATTTGGAGGGTAGGGGAAGGAAAGGTCGGATGAAGGTGCTGGATGCTTGCTCTTCAGTTCCGCAAGAGTATCTGGAGAGTAAGCAGCCACCACATCGCTACTAAACAAAAGTCTTGATGCTCCCCTTATGTCACCTTCCCTTAATTTGGATTCTACATAATGATAAACTGAATTTTTCCGGAAGTTCGCGAATTTAGGGTCAAAAATATGGGTTGAGAGGCAATTTTCTTTAATTTGTAATGCCAGAGTTTTCTTAGAAGTCGAGACGTGTGATATATGCAGAACCCTATAAGGGAAAGTGAGAAGCTGTTCCCAAGCTCTTTGAGAGTTCTCCCGGACTACTTGTGAAATGCATGAAGCTAGATTTTGTGCGACGGATGGTCTTGCACCACGGGGAACTCTCTTTAAAATCGGAACTGAATTTTTAAATTTACTGAGAGTTTGCCAGAAAGGAATTTGGGAGGTGGTGTGTGATTGTGATGCGTGGGATTGGTTCGAAAGTGCATTTTGGGATTTGTGTACTTTTCCCAAATGTACATTCAAACCCCGCTTACCTTTAAAAAAGCGAACTTGGGTACAGTGGGGGCACCGAACGAGGGTGGTAGGTTGATTTGAAGATAAATCCGTATCACTACGAGTACCACTGCAGTCTTGCATAAAAAAATTAACTTAAACTATAAACACACAAACAACACTTAAACTAAACTATATTTACAAATATTAATAGAAAATAAATCACAAGTAAAAGTCAAAAGCACTGAAAGTCAACACCGTCGCATCTCGCACCATGGCAACGGCGCGGGGCGGCGCGGCGGCGCACTTTTCATGAAGCGCAGCGCCTCGCATGGTGATTTTTGACCCATCAGGGCCCAAAAAAACGGCTGAGCGAATAGCGGCTCATTTGAAAACTGGGGCGCTAGTTTGATTTAGTGTGCTTGAGCTAACACCAGCACGCAACGTAATTATACCCTGTGTGTTTTTGTTTTAATAATAATAATAATACGTCAATATTATTAATTTATATGTATTATGTATTTATGTGTATTTATTTGTATGTAAGTAATTAGATCTCAAAATATTAATACTGGTGTCATCTTCTGTCATATAAAAATGAAGCGCTGAATTTGTTGCTTAGTGCAAATCACGAAAACCACTGAACCGATTTAGTACGAGCACGGTTTTTAGGCAGAATTTTATTTTAAAAAGTTGCCCAAAAGTCTAAAACCTACACTTTTCTATACTCCCATACAAACGATTCGTAATAATACTTAAATGTCAATTTGAACTTTAAAACCATATCATAAAGTTCAAGTGTAAGTGGAGAGGTTCCGGGAAGGCAAAACAATTGAGTGACGCATAATGGCTTAGGGGTGCTACAGGGTTGAAGCATACCACGGGCGAAGCCGAGGTGGGTCAGCTAGCTGTTCATATTTTATGCGCTACCATATCGTTCATCCGATTGTGGTGAAACTTTCCCAACTTATTGCTTGCACTTGTGCGCAGACTATAACATACTTAGTCCAATTTTACCTAAGCGGACCCCAGACTCCAAGTTGAAGCTCTTGGATGAGACCGAGCTTAATGCAAGGATGATGATGATTAGTACAAATTTACCTGGTTGGTAGCGCTCATATTGCAGTGCATTCTTTGAGAAATCGCGACGGCTCAGCTAGTTACTCACTGCCGGATTTAGGGGAGGGCAACTGGGGCAGCAGCCCCGCGGCCTCCACAAAAGAGGGCCCCACAATAGATTCTGTCTTGTAAACACTAGTAAACATCTTTTTCTTTGATATTTTTGAAGTGAAAACTTCTTTAGCGGCGTTGATGGGTAAAAAGTGTTAAACTCGCGTCAGGATAACTTGACCTTTGAACCGTAACCGACGACTGACGTCATACAGCATTAGCTACAGACTGTCTATTTTGCAAGATACAATAAATAGTTTCGTAGCTTAGCGGTAAGCGCTTCGACTGTAAGTCCTTATGGTTTCAGATAGCACCGGTTTCAAACCTGGCCTTCTGACACTTTTAGTGATTAATTTTTCTTTTCGTAATTTATTACTTTTTGTGATTATTTTTTCTTTTTGTAATTTATTAATTTTTGTGATTATTTTTTCTTTCTGTAATTTATTACTTTTTCTGATTATTTTTTCTTTCTGTAATTTATTACTTTATGTGATTTTTTTTTCTTTCTGTAATTTATTACTTTTTGTGATTATTTTTTCTTTTTGTAACTTATTGAATTTTCGGCGAAAAAAGTTCGGAAGGTTCCGTTCCTTAACCCTAAAATTTAATTTCAAATAATTTTCGTTTTCGATTATATTTATATAAGTTTGTTAAATACTAGAAGAATTTACCAGCGTTTCACAATAAAATATTTATTAAAAACTGAACTAAAAAAATGTTCATTTTATTCGGAAATAATTTGTGGCCTGGGGGCCTCCACTCCTTTGTTGTCCCGAGCCCTCCAGACCTCTAAATCCGGTCCTGTACTTACTGTAAAAAGGTGCTAGAGTTTTACTTTTCAGAGATTTGAGAAGCAACGTTCCTTTACTTGATCACAATTAGTCGCTGTAGCATTTCGTACAAAACTTTATTATGAGATTAAACCTTCTGTCTCTGTCTTGTCTTATCTTCAGTCTTTTCATACCACAGTGGATGTGATCCACGAGTGTGGATGTAGCTTAAAGCACACACACTATGTACACATGGTGTTCCAATAGCAATCGTAGAATATGTTAACAAATTCACTACAATGTTAAAAATGGGTTCTAAGAACGTTTTCTGACACTGCTTATCCTTATAGAGTTTTTATAATTAAACGTTTCACAAAAAAATAGATCAAAATATAATACTGATTTAAAAAAGAACTTGTATGTAATGCATATTAATACAATAATGTTTATAATCAAGAAAATCTAGTCAATTTTCCATATTATATTATTACAAACAAGTTAAAAAGTCAGTTGTTGTAGTACTTCCTGAAATGAGTTATAAACCAGAAAAATAAAATACAACGACCTTGAAATAGAGCCTTTTGGGTGTCTCATAACGGCCTTGGCGCGGAACATTAGAGCAATAAAATGCAGGGTCATCTCCATTTGAATAGCTATGATTGTTCAGTGTACTATTCGCTAGAATATAATTAATATGCAAGTTAGAAGTATTGTGTATTTGTTGTTTCAGCAGATTGTGTTTTGTTTATTCAGTGTTGGGTGAAGTAAATCACAGAGGACACCCTGTTTTTGTCCTTTGGATGTCGTGGGAGTGAATTTGTTGATGTATATTAAAGTTGATGGTTAGTAATATTTCTGCTTCCGGTTTTCAAAATACTGTTTTACCCAAATTTGAGATTTCAGATGAACACTTGCATAAAATGAGCCAGGGAAGTCAATAAGGGCCTCCCTATTTCTTCCAGTGAGTGTTGTAAAAGGCGATTAAGGAGGCCGGAAGGAGATGTTATGTCGGACTCGAACCGACTAAAACGCACGCCTTCTGGCACAGTGCAAAGCCGAAGGTGAGGTAGCTAGTGCGTATCCCTCGCACCCCGGCTGACCCAAAGCCATCTCTCTCGATCTGGCCCTCTTCGAGGGGGTGGAATACAGGGTCTACAGGGTCCCCAACTCGTCCCCGGTATTGAGCGGTAGAGCCTAAAAGGGCCTGCTTCTGCTGGGGGCTCTACGCGTCACCCCACGGAGATCATTCATCGAACTCCGACGTTCGAGTCCCAGCTCAGCCCAGGGGAGCTTCCATTCCGCCGGTCTCCTTCAAGAGCGTTACTTGCTTCGGTTGTTACCCCTTCAGGGATTTACAGACGCGATTATGTGTAAGTATGTATGTATTTGTGCTATTATCGACTGTTTAAAGGTTAATGGCCGTTAGAAACAAGAACAGTTGACAGGAAAACTACTATGATATGAAGGGTTTTTGGCGTGCTTTAGGAACTTTTCTCTATGAAGACTGGATCGTCGCTTGTATCGTTTTGCCTTCCAACAGTCGATATCATGTATAGGTTTTAAGATAATGCATACTTTCATACTACAGAGTGTAAACTAAAATATCTTAAAAGTTACATTATTTAAGGATATGTCAGTACGTGTTCCGCAAACAAAGTATTATTATTCGCCATTGGCCATTCACTTGTTCATTCAATCGTTTTTTACGCGTGCTTAGTCACTGCTTCTAACAGTGACAGAACTGCTGGCTTTGTGTCTTTCTGTTTCAAACAAAATTAATAGTTATTCATTTAGCCGTGGCTCTTTTGACTTAGAGAGAGGCCATCCTTTTTAGCGCACAGGTTAATAACACGTCATTGCCCCAGCCTACCTTTCTTGTTTGTTAGTACGCCGTAATGAGGTAATAACAATAAGGAAGATTAAAAAAGTTTTCGTATATTAAGCCTCGTATTGTAGGACGAGACTCATTCGAGTCTAGTTCTAAGGCCCGTATTTCGAACGATACTCAGTCCTGAATCTCGATTATTTATTCTTCATGGCATGTAGATGACAGTTCTAATATCATTGTGACAGTTTTAGAATAAATAAGCCTGTTTTCTAGAACAACGCTCAGTTGTGAGAGTCGAATACGGGTCTAAGTATTCTTGAATTATGAACGCTCAGATGATTTAAATTCAAGAAATCTCCACTAAAGTTAAGTTGTAAAATACAAATTGCAGTGTCAAGTCGAGACTCGAAGCTGCTGATTCTATTTTCTGTCCTTATCTCTAGCTGATCTACCCCTCTAGACAAGTGGCAATTCGTTGGCCGGCTTTTGGTAGAATACAAATATACAACAGAATACAATAGAATGACGAATGTATGGGATTTGGCACATATAACAGTCGTTAACGTATGTTATAAACGCGAAATCCCATACATTCGTCATTATATTCTACCAGGGGCTGATATTGTTCTAGAAAATAGGTCTAATTGTTGTGTGATAGTGTTATAATTAAGTCAGGTCTCTTACCTTGTCAATTTTTTCAACATTCGATAGGTTTTCCTATTTCCTTATTCTACAAGGGCAGTCAGCAAGTACTGAGAAAAGCTCAGCTTACCGGCTGATGAGTTGATGCCTCAAGAACCTGTATAAAAAAAAATAAAGTTTAAATTGGCATCTACTCACAATGATTTCAATGGAATACTTCGAAAGATAGTATACATTATAGATTGTAGAAGTGTGTTATTGTATTTTTTTTTGTAGACTTTAAAATTGAATCACTAAAAGAATTCATGCCCAATCCGATATCCAAAGTATTTATCAATATTCAATTATCTACAGTTGCTGCATGCTCATATACTTACTTGTACACTAGAAGATCTTAAGAGCGCCTCCAATACGCGATTCAAGTGCTGCTAGTATACTGGATAAACAAAATTTAAGAGTAGAAGTGCGAAGAAGAAAAAATTACAGAAGCGGTTGCGTAAAGGGTGCTTACGTAGACACGTAGGTTAGCCAGCGCGAGCCAGCGCGATTGGCGTTTGTTGATTCAAATAGTCTTGACTAGTTAAATTAGTTGACTTTTTAATAAACGTCAAAACGGTAGGTTATAAGGTTACTTGTACAACATTTTTGTTTGTTTCGTCACAATATTTAATAGTCGAATCATTTACTGTTATATGTAGGGTGGATGATTAAAAATAAATAAAAACGATGAAACAAGAGCCGATGCAACTTTTACCGTTCTTTTACTATTCTTAATTTAATAAGCAAGGTTAAATAATTTATTATAACTACAGGAAGATGCCCAATTCGTAGTAGGTATATTACAAAAGAAAGGTAAGAAAGGGATATCAGCTATACGAAAAGATTTGGGGGATAATAAAGTTCGAAATGTCAGAATCGCATTTTTTATACCGTTGATTATACTTTTCAGATTTTTTCAATCGCACACTTATTTATTTATCGTTACAGTTTGAATGACACAGTGGGATTGTAACGATTTCCCGCACCGATGTATGCCACTTATATAAACCTCGCGTATTGGGCTTTTTGATTTATATAATAAGTATAATGGTATGGTAACCTCAGGACCAATATCTTGGATTTATTGAATGAAACTTTACGCATTACCTATGGATTGTGCGAATTAATTTGTAATAATCTATGCTTGGTTAATTTGAGCTCGTCCACCGCCGTAGCACCCCGTGCTCTTGCTATCCTCAAAAACACACAAGAAACGAGCACTGCGTGTATGGAGCATTTTTAGGAAGGCATATATGGCACATTTTGATTTGAGATATGTTCCAATCCCGAAGTATACTAATATTTCTTTTATAACAATTTACAATTCGAAAAATTCTTATAGCTACCCACTTAAATGTATTTATAAAAGCATAATAATATAGTGTCCACACTACACTGTAGGTAGGTAAGTAATTCATGTACGAAAACTACGAACTTGATCATGACCGTGAACTCGATGCGAGCACGTTGCAATGACGTCATACAACAAAACTACGGACAAATTGCATAACATTAAGTATACGTACTGCGAAGAGTGGGGTAAGTGAGTTTTATGTATTTTCAATTTGGTCGGGTTCTCCTTCAATGCTATTCTAGATAACTTGAAAGTCAATGTAATAAAATGAATACCTGCTATAATTATTAATTTTGGGGACTTTACGCTACTTGAATGTATTAATTTGGTTTGGTTTCGATTCAATAAAAGTAAATATAATTTTAATAGTAGTAATGTCAAGTTTCTATTCAGACCATGCAGTCTATGGCAGAAAATGTAGTTACACTATTAAACTCTTACTCACAAAAACAATGGCCACATAGATATCGTAAATACATAACTAGGTATGAATAAAACTTACCTAAGAAAATAAATAAATTATTGCAGTAGAAAATATAAATAATTAGTAATATGATTACCCACAATCTCTCTAAGAAGAAGAAACGGCGCAACATTCTCTACTGAATATCAAATATCTAAATATGACTACCCTATAAAGACGAATTCAACAATTATAATTACAATAATATTTTAGTTTCAAACTACAAATACATATAACGCAATATAATACTCGCAAAAAGGATTACTTGAACTCAACCCAAAATTGATACCTAAATACACTTATTAGATGCAGATTAAGTTTCATGTTGCATACACGCGCAATATTTACATATATAAAATATTGGGGTCATCAAAAGGCAACAAGAACAACAAAAAATATTTAGTCATTTTACATTATTCATGAAAACACAACAATCTACAGATGTAAATTTGACTTTATAATATTGTTTCATGAACTCGAACACACGATGATGATGATATTCATGCTGCAAATACTGAACTCCTAAGAATGAATAAAATAAATATATTGCAGGAAACATGAACTCAATATATTATGATTAGTAAATGTTCCGTTGGCTTTTTAACGTGATGTCCATATACTAATATTATAACTGAAAAGAGGTGTGTGTGTGTTGTTTATTCGTCTTTCGCCCCTAAACCACTGAACCGATTTTGATAAAATTTGGTGCAGGGGTAGATGAGACCTTGAGAAAGTACATAGGCTATGTTTGGTCATGACAGCCGACATCCACGTGGGCGGAGCCGCGGACAAAAGCAAGTAGGTAAATAAAGAATGATATTATCGTCTTTAAGGTAAGCCAAATATCTGTTGCTTCCTTGATGTCCATATACTAATATTATAACTGAAAAGAGGTGTGTGTGTGTGTGTGTGTGTGTTTGTCCGTCTTTCGCCCCTAAACCACTGAACCGATTTTGATGAAATTTGGTACAGGGGTAGATGAGACCTTGAGAAAGGACATAGGCTATGTTTGGTCTTGATAGCCGACATCCACGTGGGCGGAGCCGCGGACAAAAGCAAGTAGGTAAATAAAGAATGACATTATCGTCTTTAAAGTAAGCCAAATATCTGTTGCTTCCTTATAATCAGGCACATTTATACAGTAAAACCAACGATGCTATGAATTGGCGAAATTATGAACTACGATTGCCATTGCCACAGTAAATCAAAGACAATTTTATACAATTTGACATTCTTGAAATGAAAATGGCGGACTCCTTCAGTTCACGTAAATGTTGGTTTTACTATAAATGACTGGGTGACTTGCTATTTGTGCGGTTGAATTTCATAAAAGAATATTATAACCTGATTGCAGTGCCACCGGGTCCCACGACCCGGCCCAACCTAAAAAAAAAAATACTGCCGACAGCTTTCACTTAGAATGATTCTATCGCGATTTATATGGCTTAAAACTGCTGAAAAGCAACCAAAACGCCGGGATCCAAATACTACAATAGTGTCACATAACAAAAAAATATTGATATAAAAAAAAATAGATCCATAATCCATTAGCGAATAAATATATGTAGGCCGTTAGACTATAGTAATTATTTATCACTCCCGCTATTTTGCATCGTCTTCGTAGACCAACTGACAGTGTAGTAATTTGTTGAGCACAGATCCACTGCAGAGTTCAGTCTCCATAAAATTGAAATGGTAATAGCTTCATTTCTATAAGCTCGAGTTAACTTAATCGTCTAACTTGGTCAAATTATGTTAAACCATGTTTCTTATGAAGATTGTTTAGCAGTACAGTTACACTATATGAATTTCTATGTATAGCCACTTGGTATATCTGATGGCAGTCACTTCACGGAAAATATCAAAGTTCAGCGGCGTCGCAGCAGACTGGAAAGAGTGGACCCCGCAGCTGAAAGTTTTGCATGCGACCGGCATTACAAGAATTAGCAAGAATAATAATGACCAGCACATATGACAACCTCAAATCTGATTGGTCAAGATTGGATTTAATCGAAAAAATGCATTGATAGTATTGGATATGAATTTTCTATTACTTACCTACCTAATTACCGATTCATCATGCAAGTGATAGGTAGATGTCAGGGTGTAGTCTAGGGTCACTTACTTGGTGGTACCGTTTAACTTTATCAGACCCGCGGTACCACCAGGGGAATGGCAATATGTATATAATTCATCCGCTCCGTACTTGCATACTTCGGATATAGAGTACCTACACGGTTCCTGAATTTCTTTTTTGGGCTGTTTTTATGGTTTTCGGTTTGCGCAAATCTCCTCGCCCTCCTCACTGAATGCGGTTATGTCGAACTTGAACCAATTAAAACCGCCGTTTCAGGTCTCAAATGCCAAAGTGTAACGTGGCCCAATAAGGCATTTCTGGTTTCCCTCAGACCTCGGAGTTTTGACTGCCCTGTCAATCATGAGGAAGAGATGCCCATCGCTCTTGTAGTCTACTATGCCGATATTCTCACCTTATTAAACTTACCATTGATGTATGTATTTGTAAGTTTATTTATCGACACAACCGACGTTATTTCAAAATCAGCGTGACACTTTTGTAATAAATTGTTGCGTAAACATGCATAGGATGTTAATTATAAATATATTGCAAATGAAATCTCCGGTACATATTTATTACATAAATAAAACTGTTTTATGTGCAATTTATATGTAATTTATTTACACGCGCTTACATAATGTGAAGTCTGAATTAATTAATTTACCTACAATATATTCTGTACATGCACTGTTTCGTCAGATTACTGAATTTATTAATATATACAATGTATTTCGTTCAATTAACACACATAAGTTTGTTGAGCTATTTGCCTGGAATACATAGTGTAGAGATTTTACGTAATATTTATCGCATTTTTTATAGGTAGATACAGTGACGAGAGGTCTCAGTTAATAGTGTAGGTTGCATGATAATTACTTTATGTAATATTATTACTAATGAAAAAAAAATATTTAAAAAATCTGTTGCCCGATTGCAATGCCATCTACGGACACGACAAAAAAATTCTTAATTCTTTATTGCACACACACACAGTACAGAGATCATACATAAAACATTCCAAGGAACATGTACAAAGGCGAGCTTAACTCAAAATGAGTTCTCTCCCAGCAAACCTTTGAGTAGCAGAAAAGTATATGGTAATAAAGGGGGATGTGAAGTGTACATAAAGAACAGACAATAATAAAAATTAAAAATTAAAAAGCAAACCTTAACAGGTACATTATCTTAACATTACAAAAATACACACATTGATAGCATCAAAAAAAAATCAAAAAAACAAAAAAAAAAACAATAGTTTATTTGCATTATACAGTTTGGTGTTACAATTTTGTGATTGAAGCCTCCTTTTAAGCAAATAATGCCTGTATTAGGAGTCTCCGCTCCTCCATATTAGAAAGTACAATTTTGTGCATTAATGCATGTAAGTACTATAATGAACAATATACATTTATAGAACAAAAATATATCTAGCTGCTAAGATGTATATATTTTTACAGAGTTTGTGTATGTGTATGTGTGAAAAAGTGTGTGAATGTGAGTGTGAGTGAGTGCATGAGTGTATCTATCGAGTGTGTTGAAGTAGTTGCTCAGTATCATGATATGAATGTGTTTTTATCCAATTAGTGAGCATTTTTTACATTCGTAATAGTTTTTAGGATAAATGTAGATTTCTTTAATAATTTTATTATTTAAATGTGTAGATCGTTTGCTGTATTGCCTACAGGCGAACATGGTTCTTGTCTGGGGAATTCTCGCATTAATATCCTTTCTACTTCTAGCTGCTGTTTTAGCGTCATAAGGAATGGACTTGTGCATTTTCAAAATTAACTGTTTGATATATAATTTCCTGACCGAGAGCAGATCACTAATTCGATATATCTCTTCAGTTGCAAATCTCATAGGCTTAAAATACATAGACTTGATTAGGGATCGCTGTGCTCGTTCCACCTCAATGAATTTTGATTTTACTGCACCACCCCATATGGGGATGCAATATGATAGCACAGACTGTACCAATGTGACATAAATCTGGTTCAGAAGATTTTTAATATGGCCACCTGAGCGACTTTCGCCATTTTTGGGAACCACATATCTCAGCGTCCTAAATATCCAGCTTAATTTCCGCACTCTTTTTGCAACCTGCTCAAGATGATTGTACCAACATAGTTTTTGGTCAACAACAACGACTAAATATTTATTACACGAGACTTTCATGATGCTCGAACAGCTGCAGTTCAAAAGCATACATATTATATTCATACACACATAAACCTACACATATACAGAAATAAAACTTATGTCTACTGTTATGTCATGGGCTCATTTGTTGAATTTTTATAGCATACCAAATCCACCTTAACATTTTAAAATAAATAAACTACATACCTAGTCTATCCTAAAATTCAAGAATATTTGTAAAATTAAATCCTAAACCTTTCATGCAACATTTTGATAGGTGCGTCAATTTTGTGCTTGTAGGTAAAAATAAACACCAACCTCTCAAAATGTTAAATTAAAACACAATATATAGCGGACCTTATACACATTTATTCATGGGACAGTAACTAACAGTGTCGTATTTAATATCAAACCCAATAACTATAGAATTAATAACTTATACAATGCTGTTGCATACGATGCGGGGTGATAATGTTTAGCCATTGCATCAAGATATCGTGTAACTTTCAATCAATACTATATTAGGGGTAATGGACGAAAGAGCCCACACCTGAAGGTTAGATCAGGGCGCTACCATGAAAAATCCGGAACTTCGGGCCTGTACGAAACAAAAAGGAAGACGTATAATTTACTTATGCATGCAAGCACACCGCCCACCTGATGAAAAGTGGTTACCGTGGCCTATGGACGTGTTATTCAACACCAGGGCATTCTGTAGGGCGGAGGTACTTCCCCAGTTGGACTGCTCAATTGGACGGAAATACCGTTGTGTCCTACCTCCTTCACAATTCATTAACTATTATTTTCGAACTCGCGTTAGGTTAAACGGACACTTGGTCATGGTCTCTCACGACTACTATCAGGTGTAGAACCTCTGCCAATCAATCAGGGCTGCTAGTTCTGTAAAAAAACGTTAACAATATGGCAAATTCGATCTCAAAAAGTTAAATATTAGGAGTACAACACAGCATGGTGATTATAACTATTATACTTATTATCATCTCAGAGATACTGACCTTGTGTCAGACCTTGACACCTACATCCAACGCTCCGAATAATATAATAAAAAATATAATGTTTTTACTACTGCAAAGACGTGCTGGTTAGACGTCATTTTATAAAGCAAGTTTATCATTTTTAATTATTTTCTAACACTTGCCTGCATATAGCTTAAGTCCTTTCTCAAACTCTAATCATGTTTATCAAATTCTCAAAATCATTTCAGTAGTTTAGGTGCAACGCATTTTATAATATTAGCACAGTATTATTGAAGTACAGAATTTATGAAGCGTTGGTAGCTTAGAGGTTAAGGAGTCGGTCCTACGATCGAGAGGTATTGGGTTCGAATCCTGGCCATTACACTACCGACGTGGAACACACTCCTAGCATAAGCAATTAAGCTTAGTTGGAGGGGTCAGAGGGAATATTAGTAGATTCGGTTGCTAATATTCTTTAAAAAACCAAATTAAGTATGAGTCGTTTGACTGTGGTATCAGTATTTAATTCTAATGTATCCGAATACCTTATAACATTAAACAATCCTCTGAAGAAGACAATGGGCAGATCAGCACAACGGTACGGTACTTTTATTTATGTGACAAATCTAAAAAACCTAGTATCAAAATACAATTGTCATTATCTTTCTGTTTTCGTTTCTCATGTTTTGATTGCTTAATGTGAACAAAAAGCAGTCATGGTGACTTAACTACAATAGTTAGGTACATATTATAGCCACGAGGACTTAATAATAGTCATCATTATCTATAAAAATAGGTAATGACTAGTTCTGTAATTGGTAGTAAAATTTTTTTTTAGTTTTCTCATCGTACATATATCAGAAAACTACCAGTATTGTTTTTTTTCCCGATAATTCAAAATGATTAAATAAAAGGCCTTTTCCAGGGGGAAGCTTTGGCCTAATATTTCCTCGCTGGCCAAACAAGTTGGTACATGGTCCAACAGAAGACTGCGACAAGCTAATCTATTGCTTTAATAGGACCGTTTGAATATTCGTTCAGTAGTTTTTGAGCTCATGACGTTTACGCAGATAGATATCGTCACACTTTATAAGAATACAAAACAATAAATATATATTATTACGATATCTATTGCCTGTATGTGAATAACTTCAATACAATTTATGTTATTAAAACAAAAACACGACTTACCTGCCACCATGTCCCTGTGGAGCCGGGATTTCACGGCCAGAATATCTTCAGACTCGAGATCGTATACCCGCTCTTGCGCCTCCTTTCGGGACTGATATAGTGCCGAAGGGTCTACGCTTCCAGGATCGACGGTGGCGATCCGGCCAGGAGACTCTCGCCGCATCGAAGGATATCGTGCAATATCCCCTGATGGCCATGGACAGCACGATACCCGCGTAGAGCCTCCTGCAGTATATTTCCGTCTTATAAACATATGTAGGTACTTATTAAAATATGTAGGTACAATCGTCAAATCTTACCGAAAAACACTTGCTAAGTATATTGATTGCGCGAATATATCTACGTTATACCTACATATAAACTAAAAACTACAAAGTCATTCTGAGTAAATTGTTATGTCAATACTAAAATGTTTATTAAGGAACTAGCATTAACTTACAATGCGATGCAACAAGTAAACGACACGTCAAATTTATAACAAAAACTACAAAATAAATCTCAAACCTGACTATTGGCAATAGAGTTTATATTTCTTTGTGGTTTTGTTTAAGGAAAGATGAGCACACAGATTACGTAATGGCTGCGATTCAAAATTCATGGTCACGGCTATGTTTGTTCAAAAGGTCAGCTTTTAACTCTTATAGCAATGATTGTATCATTCGCTCGATGCTGTTCAGATTGTGAACCTAATGAGCATGTGCGTATGTTTCCGCAATGTAAACAATGAGATGATGCGAATAAATTTTTGGAGATTTTTCAACTGTGTTGGGTTTGCTGATATATTTAAGAGAGAATAACAACAAGCTAGCTGGACTCTTGCTGGTGTTAAAATAGTTATTTATGATACAAGTGTGGTAAGTTGTTCATTACACTCGAGGTGATATTGCATAGCCCGAGCCGAAGGCGAAGGCTGCAAGGAAACCGAGAGTGTAACGACCAAACCTCACGTGTGTCATACGAAGCTTTTCGATCCACTTACAAGTAAAAAAATAAATTTTATATTTAATGAAGGTATCATAAACTGCCATGTACTTATCCCTCGATTTTTGAGGAAAAAGGCTGTCACTGGCATTTCGTGCCACACTTAATATTTCCGGCGGCGTCAAATCATCGGTCTTCTTCTGTACTAGAGATTGACATTCTAAGCTTGTTGATCAATTATTCGTACTTAAATAAACAATGCTCACAGCACAGACGGAAAGTTTGTTAAAAACTCCGCGCTGATTTTTTTTTCTGCGCGCGGCGTGTTAGCTATGCGCGCTCTTTTTGGATTGTAGGCACGAACAATTATTACGCTAAACAGCCAAAACACAAAATGCAAAAAATCTAATTTTTATGTATTTATAAATTTGTTTCACGTTGAGTTATTAATTAAAGTAAATAAGTTGTTAAAAATGTATCATATTCAAGGTGATACACTACTATTTTTTACAAAAATAGTGTTATTTTTAGTCATAAGTTGAAACGAAACGTATCTAAGTCAAGACTTTTTCCGAGATTTAAAAATAGAACTATAACCCAGTTAACTTAAGAGCAAATAGAATGCATGTATAATATCTTTCAGCGAGGTATCAACTTAATTTGATGGAATATAAAATAAAACACTAGTGCGATCAAGAAAAGAAAAGCACAAGTGTTTAATACCATAGTTTATGAGTGTTAAAGCCATGTGATAAACACCAATTTATGGGTAAGGGTGTCGACAAAGTATTTGAAGTAATACAATAATCAATACTTATCATTGTTTACTCGACTCCCAGAAAAGGGTTATGTGCTTTTGAATTAAACCTCTTTTTGTACTGTAAATCTATCTATCTTGAAATTTAGGTATATGCCAAGTAATCATGTTTTGTATTTGACATACCTACAATGATAATGTAAATGTATTTTTCTTAACCCGCAGTTTCAAGAAATGATGCAATATGCATCAATTCTTGGAAAACTGAGCCATTAACGCAAATGCGGATAAAACAAGATGAAGCCCATTTAATTTAAAAATATGCTCTCTATTTTTTAACATATAAATAGCTTGATAAGACGTATGCTTCAAAACCAATTGAGAAAATTTTTGGCGAAATTTCCTCTTTCTCCCGTCAATAATAAGGACATCTTTAAAAAATTGACTTGCACCCACTAATCGAATTTCTGTGCGGACAGGGTTGAGGTGTCATACCTTTTCTGCAATCTTGCAAACGGCGTAACTTGACCGTGAATTTGTATACCCAGTTACGTTAACGAACACGAAACCGTCAATAAGTTCCGAAGTCTGCGCCCCAAGTTGGTGGCAACGGCGAATGCCTTGGGCAGGCTGTTGCCCAACTTGAGGGGCCCAGAGGACTCTTGCAGGAGACTCTACGCGAGTGTCGTGCGGTCCATGGCCCTGTACGGGTGCCCCGTATGGGCGGACACCCTGGGGGCCAGATTCCTACCTCTGCTCCACGCGGCGCAGAGGACTACGGCCTCCAGGACCATCAGGGGGTACCGCACGATATCCTTTGAAGCGGCGAGTCTCCTGGCCGGATCGCCACCGTGGATCCTGGAAGCGAGGACCCTTTCGGCACTCTATCGGTTCCGAAAGGAGGCGCGGGAGCGGGGACTCGATCCCGAGCCCGAAGAAATTCGGGCCGAGAAATCCCGGCTCCACAGGGCCATGGTGACCGAGTGGGAGCTATGACTTGAGCAACCACGCGCAGGGCACGCCGTGATTGCGGCGGTAAGACCCGGAAGGAGTGGCTAGAGAGGCCACACGGTGGCCTCTCGTACCGTCAGACGTAGGTCATTACCGGACACGTCAACTTCGGGCGGTACCTGCATCTGATGGGCATAGAGCCAACGCCCGAGTGCCATCACTGCGACGCGAGCGTGGACTCGGGGCTGCACACGCTCACCGAGTGTCCGGCGTTCGAAGCGCCGAGGCGGGAGCTTGTGATGGCCCTGGGGGTGAGAGTGCTCACGCTCTCCACCCTGCTCGCGGCGATGGTCCGCTGCGCGGATGCGTGGGCGGCCAGCGCCTCCTTCTGCGAGCAGGTCATGCTCGTGAAGGAGACAGCAGAGCGGGCGCGAGCGCTGGCCTGAGGGTGACGGGTGGAGCCGCTCGTCACTCTAGCAGAAGCAGGCCATGGCCCATACCGGGGGCGAGTCGGGGACCGCGTAGTCTCCCCTCCCGAGGAGGGCCAGACCGAGAGGAATGGCCCTGGGTCAGCCGGGGTGCGAGGGATATGTCACAAGACAACCTCACCTTCGGCCTAGCACATCGACCCACAGACGGCGTGCGGTTTAGTCGGTTCGAGTCCGACATAACCTCCCCCTTCGGGTCCGAAGAGGGGGGGGGTATCCGTGGGGATTTCCCGCACGTAAAAAAAACCGTCAATAAGTATACAAACCCAAGTAAAATTGCATATTTAAAAAAGCTAATCAATACTAGCAAATTATGTATGTATTATGCTCTGGATGCGGGCTGCATAGACCGGTCGTTCTAGAAGTCTATGGGAGAGGCCTATGTTCGGCAGTGGACTGTGTGTGGCTGATATGATGATAATGATGATGATAATGATGATGATAATGATGATGATAATGATGATGATATATGTACTGAGTGAGACTTTAAGTTCAATTTGAAAAAAAAAGGCTTTTTTATGTCCCCCCAAAACGTTTGAGGCTAAGCCAACAAATTTGAGTAGTTACACGAAAGTCGTTACATAGTTTGCTAACCCAACCTTGGGAAATAAAATCCCCAGATATAACCAAGAAAATCACTAAGATCAATTTGAATAGAAAAATATAAATTTTGACTATATTTTTGTAAATTGTTAAATCTTCTCCGACTATTCTGGAGATATTTGATGTTATGACACAATTGAATTTAAAAAAATCTCAGCGCTATACAAATTGGCTTCTTACACACCCTAAGGGATTTCAAACCCTTATACGCAATATACAATACGAAATCATTTAGTTTCGATTTTGTAAACTGTTGGCTGAGGGTGCTTCTCGGTACCGCTGTTCCGGATATGATCTGCCGTTCAATAAATGACAAATATTTGATACTACTGTTTGAGTTACAGTCAGGGACAAAATTTGGTGAACTGGAACAAATTCATAAACAATTGAAATACGTGAAGTAGAATATGATTGGACGGGTATAAAGCAAATTACATATCAAGTATGTAAGGCGCTTGTAAATAGGTACGATAGCCGGGGTCGACCACGTAGAAGAAATTGGTGAAGTATTGAAAAATCGTAGGACAGAGGCGCTATTAACGTTTAATCAGATTAGAGGAAACTTAAATTAATGATATTGAGATGATAAGCTGTCGTCTCTGCCTATCCCGATGAGAGAAAGGTGAGAGTAGGTAGTTAAGTATTATATGTTTATTAGATATATATGAAAATAATTTTCGTTTTTTAAAATTTGGATTTCCACGTGAACGACACCGCGTCGAACAGCTAGTATCTACTAAATAAACTGGAAAGTATTTTGAACAAAATACTGCGAATATCACAAAATATTTTCATAATATAAAACACGTATATGTATTATTTGGTTTCTACCCGAATCCCTTTATAATTAGGCGTCGGCCTCGCCAAAGGGATTGTTGCTATAGGAACCACAGATTCGCCAGGTCTCAATTTAACAGGAATATTGATCACACGAACGAAATGTTCTGTGAATGAGTAAACGTCTCCAGCTTATTCATGTTTTGAGTGGTTTGGATATGTTGATGGAATATAATAGTCTATATTTTGATGTTTCTGGCAAAATAAATAGTTGGTATTTGTAAAATATGTTGTATATTTTATGGAATCATGGTGTCATATCATGGGGTCAGTACATCAGGGGCCCGGATGACTCCTGCAGGAGACTCTACGAGGGTGTCGTGCGGTCCATGGCCCTTTGCGGGTGCCACGTATGGGCGGACACCCTGGGTCAGGTTCGTGCCTCTGCTGCGTTCGGCGCAGAGGACGATGGCCGCCAGGGCCATCAGGGGGAACCGCACGATATCCTTCGAAGTGGCGGCAAGTCTCCTGGCCGCATCTCCACTGTGGATCCTGGAAGCGAGGACTCTTTCAGTACTATATCGGTTCCGAAAGGAGGCGCGGGAGCGGGGATACGATCCCAAGCCCGAAGATATTCGGGGCGAGAAATCCCGGCTCCACAGGGACATGGTGGCCGAGTGGGAGCGATGACTTGAGCAACCACGTGCAGGGCACATTATGGCGGTGTGTCTAGAGAGGCCACACGGTAGCCTCTCGTACCGTTAGATGCAGATCATTACCGGACACGAGAACTTGGGGCGGTATCTGCATCTGATGGGCAAGTAGCCAACCCACGAGTGCCATCACTGCGACTCGTTCAGGTTGGGCGATCAGATGGCATTCGCTTCCATAAAAACTAAGCTAAATCAAAATCTAAACTTAAGGCGAACCCCAGGCAGGCTCAGAAGTGAAAACTACGAATGCAACCAGGAATAACGTTTACATAATAAAGTCGGAGGCTCGCACCCTATTCGGTTCCACGTAGGGATCTAAAATCGCATTTAACTAAATGTGCTTGTTAAATAATACACATCTGCCTACCCTTTCGGGGATTTACAGGCTTGAATATGTATGATGAAGTTGAAAGTTAGGTAATATGGGAAGGTACATTTAAAGGAATGGCATCATTAACAAATGTCTTCAGCTTTGTTTTGATTTCTGGAATCGTGAAATTCATCCGTATCAAAACTGAATGACACATTTCCAAGCTATTTTGGCGGTAGGTACTCATCGTCATCCTCTGAACCTTTTTCTTTCTCATTTGAGATCGGTTTTCCAGTCTAACTGTGAAGTGACTGAACTTCGATATTGTCCATGATACGACTGCCCTCTGACTCCCATAACCCATTTACGAGAATACTAAATTACAAAACGCATGTATTTAACGCGACGACAAATAAATCCGAATTTGGGCCTTAAAAACATTAAAGTAGCAGAAATAATAGGTTGGCGACTACAATGAAGTATAATTTTATAAAGAAAGTAGCAGCTTAGTTTTCTTTTAATTAAGTTTTCTTTCAATTAAAACTGACATCGACTTTTTGTTTTAAAATTAGGCGAAAAATTGACAGCGGAATGATAAATAGGATATAGACTTTTGTAAATTATATTATTAGGTTGTATCTAAAGTGAACGGGATGAGACGAAAATAATGGACAAGGTCATAAAAAACTACCTTGTGTGATATTTTAAGATCTCCAAAAAGCAAGTAAAAAAAATCTTATTCCGTCATTTCTTAACTTTTATATTTCAACAGTATAGTAAATCTTCAACAGCAATAGTTATTTATAGTGAACCATGTAGACGGGGATAACGGAATAGGTCCTATTCAGCCTACCCTTTTAGCCTAATCTATCCGTGTCGGTAAGCGCGGAGTCAGCGAGCTTACTTCACTCGCTCTAGCGCATCAAAATTACGCTAAAAATAAACATTGACCAAGTCGTCGTGGTCACCAGTGAATCGTCATCATTGTCATTAAATTATGGTTCTACAAACAATAATACTGAAATAGTAATAATTAATTAAGTTACCCGTTTAAATTTTTACAATCAGACATGTCGTAGCCCAATAGTGTATTTTTATATGGAAGCCTTAGTTGGCCCCACCAAAGATTTAATCGACCCTTAGCCCTATAGTTGCTACCTTAAAATAGCAGGCATTTTTAGTTTTTATGAATCCTTGCATTTCGAAACTCAACTAATATACCTAATTGTTACTAAAATATTAAAACGCTGCCAAGTAATTTTTTTTGTAAGCAAATAGTTGTCGCCCTTTAATTCATTAGTCGCCTCGAAAAATATTTACCATTACAAAATAATGCAATTGAAGTATCGCAAACCGTGAAATATTATGTTATTTCTAACTAAAATATATACACGAAACAGTAAGTGGGTATAAAGTTTTTATTCGTAAGTGTATATACGTGTTTGTGTCCATACACAAACACATAAACAAGCACACGCGCATGTGTGTATATTAGTTGATATATGGAAGTATGAAACGGGTGTGCACTAGTAGATACATTATTATATTTACTTTAAAAATATTTTTAAAATATTCACTGTATCTTAAAAATAAAATAGGTAACTACTCGTGTTGCATTCTGAAGTTTATTCACCTCTCAAATTAGTTTCATTGAGGAAATATCTACTTATACACACAAACACATAAAACCACTTTAGGTAACTAGATTCGTCTAGGAGTTAGAATTTTATTACACATATCTATACTTTTTATTCGCAAGTTTGTTTTTTGGCATCACACAGAGATCCAAAACAAAAAGACACTGTTGTGCCGTGCGGTGAAACTCTCTGAATGTAACATTTAAGAAGGTCAAGTTTTCAAATTAATCTAGTCCCACCCTCTCATTGTATATATTTAACAGAAATTTAATGTCACCAGCCTACCGTCTACACAATTCCATCAAAGACCAAGCGGCCTTTTCTTTACAGCACCACAAAATCTTGGAATTCTTTACCAGTAATTGCAATGCTCTAAGGTTGTCGGACTAGGTGACGTCACTAGATATAGACCAATGACAATTTCTATCAAGGCTGTCCCAGGGCTGCTCTCCACGCTGAATGCTTAGAGCATTTGCACATCAGCCCCTCTAGACAAGTGGCAATTCACTAGCTGGCGTGTGGTGGAATAGAATGACGAATATATGGAGCTTGACGTATATGACAGTCGTTAACGCATGTCAAATACGTCAAATCGCATACATTCGTCATTCTATTCCATCTAACGCCGGTCAGCGAATTGCCTCTTGTCTAGAGGGGTAGCAATCCCGGATTCTTTAAGCGGGTTAAGAAAAAGCATCTGATGACGCCATCAAATTTAGAGTTACCATTGTAATTTTGTTGGTCCCTGTAATGGTGACCCTCTTCCTATAGTTGAAATCACAGAAATATATTCGCGCCTGGTGACTTTTTCAATGTAAATAAATACTCACAAGAGATAAAAATTCCTTTATTTTTCAAATTCACTTTTCCATTTTAATTATTCCACATTTGGAAATAGCACATTATGGCATATTCATGGTATTTTTTACGATGTTCTTACAAGCTAGTCTTAACAGTACTGAGTAAGCGTTCAAAAGTTCCTGTCTCATGGGACAGGCATTCACTAAAAAGATGCCACGCGTTTCCCGCTCACATGGGTGTTCTATCCCAAAATATTTCTGTTATTGCCTTACCATTAGGCGAAGTGAAGTCGCATTCAATCCAGAGCTCGAACTTGAAACCTCGTTCACAGCAACACACCTAAACTTTTGCACCACTAAAGAAGTTATTACATAATGGCTTTTATTTGGCAACTCAGTATAATATCCACATTGTTATATGGCTTCTCTCTATAAGTTTCTCTATATAATAGCGACCCTTGAAGAGCTAATAAAAAATTCTATTAACATATTTATATTAATCTCGCGGTGTTATATTAGAAATTAGCTTTTGACCGCGGTTCCGCCCGCGTGGATGTTGGTACATTAAATTCGCCTCTGTTCTCGACTTTCTACTCGCCTCTATATCCGACTCTACTCTCTCTCTCTTGGCTTTATACTCAACTCTCTACTGACTTTTCTGCTCCCCTCGCTACTCGACTCTGTACTCTCCTCTATACTCGCCTTTCCATTGGCCTCTCTACTCGCCCATCCACTCGATTCTCTGTTTGCCTATCTACTCGAATCTCTATTCAGCTCTCTATTCGATCTTTACTAGCCGCTACATTCGTCTCTCTACTCGCCTCACTATTCGCCACTCTACTCGACTCTCTACTGCACTCTATTTGATTCTATACTCGCCTCTCTAGTCGCATATCTACTCACATGTAGTCGACGCTACTTGACTTTCTATTTGACCTCTACACGCCTATCCACTTGCTTCTATATTTGGCTCGTTACTCGACTATGTCCGTTCCGAAACTCTTATCCACCTTTGTTTCAAATTTCATGATAATATCTTTAAAAATAACCCTTTTTTGCGCGATTGAAAAATGATAATCTTTAATCCACGAACCTTATCCCCCCCCTTCTACCACCTTATTCACGATGATAAAATGTAGCCCATGGCCGTTCCCTAGCTCTAATCCATCTCTGTACCAAATTTCATAAGAATATTAAAGAATAAAAAAACTTTCATACAAACTTCCATCCCCTATAATATTACCCTTCTGCATTTAAACCCTTATTTCGCTATAAAAAGTAGCCATATCCATTTCTAAGTTCTAATCTATCTCTGTGCCAAATTTCATCAGGATATTGTCAAAAATGTCAATTCCCTAGCCCTATTCCCACCCCCTCCTCTACGCCTTTTCCGCGCTAAAAAGTTGCCATGTCCATCTCCAAGCTCTAATCTACCTCTATACTAATTTAATCATGATATCTTCAAAACTGAAGAACTTTCATCCCCTATTTAAACTTTTGCATTTATAATATTAGTACGGATTAGAATCTAATACTTATTACCCGATCCACCCTCGAGGAAAACTGGTCCTACCGTTGCCGCTACTACTGATTAAAATCCATTCCCGGAATAAAAATTCCCGGTTCGATGTTTTTCCATCCAGTAACACCCAAATAAGTAACACTGTTACTGGTTAGGAAAAAAAATCCAAAGTGTCACAGGTGTTTCTAGATGCAACTCTTTTTGCGACCCGCTTTTACGTGATTAAGTATCAAACAAATTCAGTGTTACACTGTCACTGTGTTCACGCGTACTAGTTGACCGGGTCCTGGCTTCGTACGGGGAAAAATCTAAGTAGCTTACACTGAATTACACTAGTTAGATTTTTGCCCGTACGAAGCCAGGAATCTGTCAACTAGTTTATAATATTGGGATTAGGATGCACAAGTCAACAAGTCACACATCAACCAAATTAGACAGTTTTGTTGCAAATAACAGTTCTAAGACTTAGACATTAAGATTGCTACATGTTTCTCTTCCATAATTAGTGTAAAAATCGAGGCGCGTGATGAATTTGTTAAGTAACTTTTTTAATTTAAATACTATTTTTCATCTAGATGTAATTCCCTCGAACCTCCCTCCCCCCCCTTCGCCATCCGACTAAATCAGCTTTTCTGCGATGGCCTAAGATAAATATCCAGATTATCTAGTGTCCACTGATCTGTTGTAAGTTAAACTAAACTGTTAAACCGCTCATTATAGAGAAGTGTTTTATTCGCCCGTCATTTTTTTTTAAACTCACGTACCATGTCTTATAGATGTTATCGTGCTCCAGTGCGTGGATTGCGTAATTTGCGGTAGCAATTGTGACTTGTATCATGTAGCGTATACTAGGCATGTTAGCAGATAAGAATTTATGAATGGCATAGTACATTCTAGACGTGGCGAGACTGTTAATAGAGTGTTTTGGACCCGAATGTGTATCTTAGCATACTCATAGCAATGTCTCGGCTACGTTCAAAGTTTACATTTTGGAACAGGAGGTACGATTATTATTATTGATTGGATTATTGACTCGTACGACAGCGGCTGCCATCCCACCTCCCAAACCCTAGCCTAGATGAATAGCTATGATTTTTGAAGTGAAAACTTCTTTAGCGGCGTTGGATGGGTGTAAAATGTTAAGGAAGCGTCAGGATTAAGTCCTTATAGTTTCAGATAGTATCGGGTTCAAACCACCTGGCCTTCCGGGATTTTTTGTGATTGTTTTTTCTTATTATAATTTATTACTTTTGGTGATTATTTTTTCTTTTTGTAATTTATTACTTTTTATGATTATTTTTTCTTTCTGTAATTCATTATTTTTTCTTTTCATAATTTATTCATTTCTTCTGACAGAAAATTAGCAGAAAAATAAGCGATAGGTTCTATGATTAGCGCTATATTATAGGTATGGTATGGTATGTTCTTTTTTATCTTTTTCTATGTATATAACGAAGAAAGAAAAAAAGAAAATGTTTTCACTTCTGCCGGCACTCCCAGAGTGCAACCCGTCTTTTTTTTTTATTTACTTATCTAAACTTACAACTATCATTACAGGCATACACCTAATGCAATAGTGTAGCTATTTTAACTTTTGAGATAATAACAATCGGTACACTAAATGTAAAAACACTTTCTCGTAATCGATAGGAAAAGTTAGCAAACAAAAATTGTAAATTGCAAAATAGATAGTCTGTACCAATCTTGTATGACGTCAGTCGTCGGTTACGGTTCAAAGGTCAACTAATCCTGACGCTTCCTTAACATTTTAACAATAATTTCGGTCTATATATGTGTATCATGCATTTTACCCCTAATTGTTTTAAATATATAAGATACCAGTGAGAAATCTCTGCGTACTGCCAACTTACTATATCCAACCATGCCCAAAACAAACAGAGTTACATACAACATAAGTGGGTAAAAAGGGTACACCCCGTACAAGCCTAGGTATAAAAAAATCTTACAAATTGATCTCCCTGCTATGGTTTTTCTAGGGATTACGCTATGGGGTTCTACAAAACAGGCACCAGAATGTTCTTATACCGTCAGCAAAGTGCTTTGATAAGATTGGTGTTAGAGAATTTAATGTATATTCTTAATGTTTGATCCTATAGATTGATGCCATTAAAATGCAAGTATTGGATTTTAAATTCTATTCGGTTTTTGCCGGTTCGTTCTGAGTGTTCCAAGCAAATTTCAAAGAATATTTGAATGCATATTAATATAATTGTTTCTTTTTCAAAATAATTGTGTTTCCTTTGTAGGGTATTATGGTTCAAAAATCCATCCTATAATTATATAGAGAACAAATACACGTGGTTATATTATATTTATATTATTTGTACTGTATTGCTCATTCATCCAAGCCAATTAGCAGTCCCTTTAACAGTGAATATCAAAGGTATATCATATCTATCACAAGTTAATTAGAACAAACAACAGTATAACATGATAAAATATTGTATCCCTTTCTATGTAATTTAGGTGAGCTGAAACCAAAAAGAGACAATATCATGATACGAACGCACTATTATAATGGTTTCTAATAGTTTACATGTCGAGCTGTATACATCAATTACAGAAATTTATAATAACGTTGTTTGAAGTCGTATTAAACAGTGCATAAGACCTTAAATAAGTATAACTTGTATCTACTATGGGTTCTGTAATACGCACGAATAACTTATACACGTCTTCGTCAGCCTCGATTTCCCGCGGGTTTTCGCGCGGACATAGACCCGCAAGTAAGTACTGTAGCGTGTATAAAAACCGCCCAAGTGCGAGTCGGACACGCGCACGAAGGGTTCCGTACCAGAAAAAATGCTAAAAGCCATGAAAAAGGGCTAAAATATCACGTTTTTTGTATGGGAGCCCCCCTTAATTATTATTATTATTATTTTGGTTTTAGTATTCGTTGTTATAACGGCAACAGAAATACACAATCTGTGAAAATTTCAACTGTCTAGCTATTACGGTTCTTGAGATACAGCCTTGTGATAGACGGACAGACGAGCAGAGAAGTCTTAGTAATAGGGTCCTGTTTTTACCCTTTGGATGCGGAACCCTAAAAAGGGATAAAAAGGGGGATCGGCTGGTCAGATGACAGTCTCACCCAACAAACAATAATTTCGAAACATAACTCATAGCAAATTTAATGTAGGTACATAGATAAATAATGCAGAAGTTACTTAAGAGATATTATTAATAGTTTTCAATATACATGAAAAAGACTGAAAAAGGGACCACCGCCGGCTCGTGTCCCACTCTCGAGGATTTTTAGTATGTTCATCTGGGCATTTTAGGGAATAACTGTACCAACTTTCAAAAGTACACAAATTATATGGTCTGTTTCCTTTAATCTTCCTACGCTAAAGGTAAGCTCCTAGAAAACTTTACTGTATAGAGATCCAGCGACAGTAAAACAGCAATGACCACCATTTCAAAATTGGACTACCGCACACGGTCAATTTAAAAATTATGGACTTGCAGTATGTACCCTGAATAAAACATTGAAAACTGAATTTCATTTCCAATTTGGAAACATCCGAATCGGAAACACCTTCACTATTCAGAAAACTCCAGCACAAACAGCAATAGTTGCTACCGTGAAAAACCGTCAGAACTGTCATGCCTCTATATTCTTGACATTGTATTGGTTTGTTATCTGTGTTCATAGAATTATACGGGACCCATGGATATCACCATTGATTTCGTTCGTCGACAGACGCGCCTCTAGCAGGCTTTTAACAGGAATGTATAACTAGTTATGGGTCAATCGATTAAGACCATTTCTTTCTTCAGTGATTAAGCCAATCATATTCTGTTCTCTGCACAGAACAGAAAAAACTATTAGAAGTGTGATAGGACAGATTCAATAGCGGAACCAATGTCGCCAAACTCACACATACAACCAGATAATAATACGTTGCACTACTAGTAAACAATTGTTTTGATTGGTCTTTAACACCAAACTAGCCTAAAATATGCACACTGCAAAACGAAAACATACCTTATAAATTCGCTTTAGTGATGACTTTTAAATAGATAAAAAAGGAATTTATGACGTTTTGTATCTGAATCAAACTTGCTTCTCACTCTAACTCTATTCCGAAAAAGTTCAACTACTCCCGAACAGATGTCCGTTTATTTTAAGAATGTTATTTAAAACCTTAAGCGTTAGGAAAACGGTTGATATTACTTTGAAGTATTATCTCTCTCACTCTAACTCTCTAACATTAACGCTAGAGCGGTGACACAAAATTTTGGCAATATCGATAGATTTGAAATTTGTTTTCAAAATGTCAAAGGATTCCAAACGCTTATAGCTTGTTGAACTGTTTTTTATTAACGATTAAAAATGTATGAAGACGTCAAACTACCTATGTACCTATTTAATTGAAATAAAACAAGTGTCCATTTATAGTAGATATTTAATGTAACTGTTGCAAAATAAAAACGTTTTCACACTATCCGGTGCATCCGATATCCGATATTAGTGTCGGCTCCGATATCGAAGGAAATAAAATAAAGTAGAAAAAGAACTTGAGTGCGAGTATTTTACAGTATCAGACGGGTGTTTTAAGACCATTTTACGAGCAGTTTCATACACTACTTTGAAATAATTAATTTAATTTGCATAAAATGAGAAAACGTAGAGCACCAAAATCTATTTGCTAATCGCGCATGCATGTTGCCCCGCATTCACAAACTAGAAAATATCCAGCTGGAGGTGTTCAATTCGGAAGTTTATATTTTTGTATGTTTGTACGCGCATAGCTTCGTCATGTGTAGACGAATTTGCAAAATTCCTTCTTTGTTCGAAAGAAGACTATTCCGGAATGATACCGTTTATTTTTTGTAAAGATCCGATAAAGGGTTTCAGAGAGAGACCACGAAACACTTCAATAAATTAAATACCAGGAAATCAGCAGTAATTGCTGCAAACGCATATTATTGCTATGTCTATGCCACTACACATCATAACATCACACGCCCGTTTCCTTTGAATGGGTATGCAGAAGTGTTCAGAATGTTCCGTGATATTAAAAAAAAACAATAAAACCATTTGACAGTTTCTAAAAAAAGTAGATATCGATAAAGTTTGACTACATCACTAAATGAATAGCGAAGAAAGTTCTAGATTAAATAAAAATGACATGTCTGTTGTGTGTAATCAAAAACAAGCTTTATTGATATGTGGTAAGGTTGATTTTTTATTTTATTTTATTTCTTTGCATTTCAATAAGACTAGTTATAAATTCTGCTATATCCTGACTTATCGATGGTATAAAACGCCTCCATTTCGAATATTTATGCTCCTACTATCATCAGTGCACTGCAAAATGGCCCAGTAAGGCATATTTCTATTAAATAGTATTAAATAACACACGGTCCAAAACTGTCAAATACACGTGATGACAGATATGACTGAAGGTTGAAATTGTAAGGTCTTGCAAATCTCCGCATAACAATGACACGCGTGCCACGCCTACTTCACACTTCCATCGTTTTTTCTGTTCCGTGGTTCTCTGTGATTAAGACCTATTTTAACAGCCGTAAGTTTTCTATGTAACTGTCGACATCAATTTATATAGAAAACTTAACAATAAATGTAGATTTTCAAAAACATAATTTGCAAGAAATTTCATGTATTTTTTTCGGTGTCTTGACAGTGGTGTTGTTTTTAAGTAAGTTGTAAATCAGATGACAAGTTTGCACGTGATTGAATTGCAAATATACGAATCCGGTATAAATTCAAAACATATTTTTTTGGGACATGCATTCGTATGTGAGCTAGTTTGCACTAAATGCGTAGTTACGAGAGCAGAAATTTATTGAAGCGTCTGAAAAAACTGATCGATTGTCGTGCGTCACAAAAAATCTAAAATCAATAAGTACCACTGGCAACGGAAATCGCTGAATATTTTGAAATTTTAGGTTTTGTACGTGTCTGTTGCGTTAAGAACAGGCTTTCTTTCTTTCCAAGCTACCAGCCTTTGGTCTGCCTCCTAGACTGTGCGACTAGGTTGCCGGCTTCTTGCAGGGGCGCCGTATTCGCGTCCTTTGTGATGTGACGATGTGACGAGCCTCGAAATTCTTGCAGGTAAATGCCGGCGTACCGCAGGGGTCTGTCCTATCGCCAACTCTCTTTCTTCTGCATATCAATGACATGCTGTCGACCGGCAGCATTTATTGCTATGCGGATAATAGCACCTTGCATGGGAGTTATCATGGACGTCCTGCGGATAAACAGACGCATATCGCAGAAAAAAGGCAGCTTCTTATCACTGAGCTTGACCGGATCCTGCACCACATTTCCCAATGGGGCTCTGAGAACTTGGTCGAGTTCAATGCCAAGAAGACGCAGGCATGTGCGTTTACAGCAAAGGTATCTTCTTTCCTTCCCCTTCCTCCTTTTCAGATCACGCCACTGCCACTGCAGGACAACCTCAATATCCTCGGTATGGATGTCCGCTGCAAACTTAATAACAAAAACTACATCGAGTGTATCATTAAAACAGCCTCGCGTGAACTCGGATTCCTGAACAGAGTGAGACGGTTTTTCACGCCGGAGCAACGGTGTCTTCTTATACAAGACACAAATTCGTTCCTGCGTGGAATACTGCTCGCATCACTGGGATGGATCCGCAAAGTACTTATTAGATGCTCTTGACAGGTTGCAGCGTCGTGCGGTCCGCATTATCGGAAATCCTGAGGTCACGAGTACCCTCGAGCCTCTGCAGATACGTAGAGATGTTACTTCCTTGGCAGTATTTTACCGTCTCTACCATGGTGAATGTTCTGATAAGCTATTCCAATTAGTCCTACCCTCTCCTTTCCTATACAGGACAACACGTGCAGGACTTAGATGTCACCCGCATACGGTGCAGAACATTCCTTCAAGAACCAAGCGGTTCGGTGACTCTTTCCTATTATGTCAAGCCATTAAGACCTGGAATTCCTTGCCAACTCACGTGCTTCCCTCTTCCTTCAGTCCCGGGTCCTTAAGCGGGGCGTGAAAAAGCATCTGATGAGGCCGTCAAGCTGAGTGCCACCATTGTTAACATGGCACGTGTATATAATGGTGGCCCCCTTTCCTGAGACTTTGCCTTCAGCTTACCATCAGGCGAGGTAAAGTCAAATTGCGTGTCCTATTAAAAAAAAACAGGAAATTTCATTGTCCACGTATTACTGGTTGTGACTTAGGAATGAGCGAATGCATCAGTTAATCGAGTCATTGTTATAGAAACTATTCTGTCATCAGTAGCATCATAGAGTCATCGGACTCGAACAGCTAATCTTACGAATGATACAAGATGATAAGTACATACAGTCAATAAAATGTAACCCAACCACTGACTATACAGTTCAGTATACGAACAATAAAGAATTATAGATACTAAATACATATAACGTGAACTATCTGCGTGGTTAGTGTAAATAATTGTTGTGCAAATTCAAATAATTGTGTTGATATCAAGTGCACACTAGAGCCTTGAGGATTCATCTCCACATGGTTATAATGACAAATTATAACAATTTATTTAGCATTGTCGTCTTAAGGTATGATTCCGAAGGTGATCGCATGTAACTACTGCTGACTTCATTGCGGCTTCTCAATGGACCCGTTTATCTGTATCGAAGCTTAACAAGTAATGCATGTATCGCGGAATGCTATGGAAATGGGTAGGATACTAGTATGGGACGCAACATGCGTCGACGATATTGCTCCTACCCATATACCTGACACGGTTGGCTGTGCTGGCTTATGCAGAGGCTCTTAAACGGCGCAAATACTCCAATCTTATTGGGGAATATGAATTTGTGCCATTTGCAGTCGAAATGTTGGGGCCATGGGGACTGAGCGCCCGTAATCTCTTCAGGGAGATTGCGAAACGTATAGTCGACGCTTCTCGTGACCAGAAGGCTGGCCTCTTTTTAGGTCAGAGAATTAGCTTTACCTTACAACATGGCAATGCTGCCTGAGTCTTCTAGGAATGTTACCACAAGAGGCATGCGCTGCGGAAGAATTTCACGACATGTTCTAATTTTAGTTTTTAATTTGTTCTTTTATATTCACTTCTATTGTTAATTGTATATCTCATCCTTTTTTTTCCTGTATAAATCTTTGTTTGATATGTAATAAAATAAACAAATTACGTTCAGTTAAAAAAAAAAACATTATTTTAATGACTAGTTCGGGACTTCCACAGAAAATTCTACTTAATTACATACCTATTTTAACTGTTGTTAGACATTTGAGCTAATTTACATACAAATATACACTATACGAACTATTTTTAGCTTGCACTTTATGTTAGTACCTAATTATCTATGTCTGTATCAGTCTTTATTTGTGAACACTACTATTTTTAAATACTTTATTTGTGAAAATAGTAAACCTTTCGGTTTCATTCCTGAAGCTGAATATTAATCGACTTATTTTGTTGTCTGTACTACTGATCGTAGCAAAAACAAAATGATACTTGTAAATAAAATAGCCACGGATTGCACAAATAATTTAAATAACTTATGCATTTACGTCATACAATGTTTTCGGATGAATATTTTATAAAAACTATTCGTAAAGATAATAATACCAATAAATATATCTTGTAAGTAGGTAAATCGTATCAACATTCGTTCGAATATGCTGTTTTAGATTTGAAAAGCGATATTGAAGAATGCTGATGGATTTTGCTAGTCATAGAATTTTGCAATCAACCGTCTTTGATGCAGTCGCGAGTCGTTCGGAAGTTATGCGTGTCTAGAATTGCTGTCATCGTCATAAAAATACATTATTATATTATAAAAAGTTTTTTGAAGTGAAAACTTCTTTAGCGGCGTTGGATGGGTGTAAAATGTTAAGGAAGCGTCAGGATTAGTTGACCTTTGAACCGTAACCGACGACTGACGTCATACAAGATTGGTACAGACTATCTATTTTGCAATTTACAACAGATAGCGTCGTAGCTTAAACGGTAAGCACTTCGACTGTAAGTCCTTATAGTTTCAGATAGTATTTTTTGTGATTGTTTTTTCTTATTATAATTTATTACTTTTGGTGATTATTTTTTCTTTTTGTAATTTATTACTTTTTATGATTATTTTTTCTTTCTGTAATTTATTATTTTTTGTGATTATTTTTTCTTTTCATAATTTATTAATTTCTTCTGACAGAAAATTAGCAGAAAATAAGTGATAGGTTCTATGATTAGCGCTATATTATAGGTATAGTATGGTATGTTCTTTTTTATCTTTTTCTATGTATATAACGAAGAAAGAAAAAAAGAAAATGTTTTCACTTCTGCCGGCACTCCCAGAGTGCAATTTTATGCAATTAAATAATCCTCTATTATGTCAAACATAAAAATTATGCGGCCCGGCCCAGCTTTAATGGTCTATATAAATATAGATCATTAAAGCCGGAGTCCCACGGCCTGTCGAAAGCACAGGCCATGACAGGCCGCGTCGCCAATATAAGCGTAGGCCTCGTGCTAACTTTTGCTTACTGACTCACGACGAATCAGACGCGTGACGCCAGGCCGCGACAGGCCACGACAGCGCCTTTATCAATAATCAGATTTTCTATTTTTCTAATAGGTACATTTTTGATATACCAATACAATCCTTACTAAATTCCTTAACGACTGCGGGTAGTTGTAATTTTGTAACGTAAATATAGAAGAAATGGTGGATATTCAAAGTTCATGTTATTATTGATGCGTTGAAATCAGTAGCGAACACGAGTAAATTCATAACAATATTTACATGTGATAAACAGTATTTATTACTGCAAAATAACTTTAAATTATTATAGAACAATTGTAATTACTATATTATCATACAAAACTAAGTGACATGTCCGACATTGGTAAATTATTGAACATATTACTGTTAATGGGAAATTTTAAGTATATTGAAAGTTTGACTAGAGTTTTAAAAAATATACATCAAAACACATTTTTAATTTTTTTATATGAGTAAGGTAAATTAATGAACTTTGTATTTGATAATGTCAGTGTGCTCTTTCTTGCGATTGACGAGATATTTAGTTATAGGTTTAATTACCCATCAAATAAAAAAATCAGAATGCTTCGAAAAATGGCTTTCAGCGAAGCCCCAAGATAAAATTGATACTGTTTTTAAGTGCTTATTATTTTCTTATGGACTGGCAGAGTCTCCTCAGTTTATTAAAAATAGTATTAAAAAAACTGCAGGTTTATTTTTCTATGTGAGCAGGTAGTTATTGGAGAGCAAGCAATAGGAAATCTGAAATAATGAATATAAAGTATAAAACGTGGCTTAATAACTAACTATGTTGTCTTTGAAAAGTAATAGTGGTAAAAGATTACATTTTGGGGAACCAATCAGTGGGCACATCTTCAGATACACAGATAAAAGAGGAAGACCGAAAACCAGCTTTAGTCATATCAGTTTATGTTAAAAAAAAAACGCGTTTTGGACTTAGTTAAAACTAGAGATACAGATGAACTGCAATTTGCAGCTAAATGGTCACTAAATAAATCCCCCAATAAGCCATCCGATATAGAAAAGTCGTCTTTATTATCACCCACTGATGCACTGGCCTTGTTTATTGACCTCGATTTATCTTATCGCAAATATAATTTATATATATTTTTTCTTTTTAAAAAGAATATTAGCAACCGAAATTATCGAAATTACTAATATTCCCTGTAGCCCCTTCAACTAAGCTAAATTGCTTGTGCTAGGACCTTCACGTCGGCAGTGTAATGGCCAGGATTCGAACTCGGGACCTTTCAATCGTAAGGCCGACTCCTTAACCACTAAGCTACCGACGCTTCATAAATACTGTATTTCAATAATACTGTGCTAATATAATAAAATGCGGAAGTAACTCTGTGTGTGTGTCTGTTACACGTTGCACCTAAACTACAGAAATGATTTTGAGAATATGATAAACATGATAAGAGTTTGAGAAAGGACTTAGGCTATATGCAGGCAAGTGTTAGAAAATAAATAAAAATAATAAACTTGCTATATAAAATGACCGTCTAACCAGCACATCTTTGCAGTAGTAAAAACATTATGTTATTTATTATATTATTCGGATAACGGATAACAAGCACTGAATCCAACGGGAATTCAAGCAAAAGATGGGTCTTATAGTTGATAAGCTTAAACCTGGCTTTGGATCAACAAACGATGGCAATACTATTAGGACGTTTTTCAAACATAGTGCAGTGTCTAGTGAAATAACCGGCATTGATCAGTCTAATCGAAAAATGACAGTATACTACTCAACAGAGTGATTTCTAGTGGATTAAAAATTAATATGGATAAATTCAGAGGACTTTTATAGGAGACGAATGATTTGTATTTAAGTTTATACTCGTGGTACAATATAGCAACATCTATATCTAAGGTACTTATACATTCGCCTGAACTGATTGAGTCATTTACTTTGCCGATTGGTCAGCTCTCTGAAGATGCTCTAGAAGGAAGGCATAAAGATGCACGAAATTACAGAGAATCGCATACTCGCAAAACATCTAGATCACATACTAACAATGATCTGACTGAAAAATGACTATCTTGTTGTTAACATCTGATCTATTGATTTCAACAATAAGATCTAGAATAAGATCTAGAAATAAACTAAATAAAAATATAGTAGACCCCAATTTAAATGAATATTTTAATCTGGAGTAAATGATTGTGATTAAAATCTATTATTTATTATTTACTTGTGCTTACGTACCCACTTTGTACATAAAACAACACAAAAAATATTGTACACCGAAATTTCAATTTATGATAAAACGTTCTATGGAGTTGCGACACTGTGCGGTACGTTGTCCTGTCCAGCGTGGCGCGGCCTGTTATTAAAACGGGCCGTGAGACCCAAGCTTAATAGGATACCTACATATAAAAATCAAAATGAAAACAGTCTTGTTTAGCAAATGAATAAATCATTTGTTTGAGTGGCATAATTGAGCAAACAGTTCAATGTCGTGTTGGTTCCCGGTGGAGTAAAATAGCATCAGCCTATCTCTTGCTGTAGGTGTCGTAGAAGGCGTCTAAGGGGTAGTGCTGTTCTTCAACCAGCAGTAAATATACAGCCCAAGCCAAAATGTTCTCTAGTCGGCAACAGGCTCGCCCCCTATTACATGGTATGTAGTTCATTGCCAAGCTTGTTTGTCGTCAAATAATCTTGAATTTTGTCACTGAATTGCACACAGGAGTACTCACAAAATTGATAGGAGGGTCATTGGTTTCAATATTTACATTTAGCCACATTTAAAATTACAATCTACCTTAGAATTTTAAATGTAGCTTATTGGTGCTAGGATGTAACGGGATTTTGCTTTCGAATGTCTATTCGACTTAATGCAATCAAAATGAACGAAATAAAATTGTACACTTGCATATATTTGCATAGAGCTGATAATTGGTGGCGGTCTTAAGTACACCATAATGAAAGTATCAAATGTCCCTAACGTTTGTACTTCTGCATTTTTTTTTAATGTCAAAGGTAAATTATATTGCATGTTTGTATTTTTCATATAAACGGTAAGTGTTAGCGCAGAAGTAGGTTGGACAAAGTTGGAGGTAGATCATATGTACACAATACACGATCAACAACTTTCTCGTAGATCATGTATGTTGTTGTGTGAGAATTTTATCTAACAGAAAAATGCAATAATACTTTGCCTGAATCAGGAACCGTGCCTCGTACTACCGAGACATTCTTCATAGACTTAATTAAAAACAAACTTACCTGCTGAGAAAGGGGAAACAACCCCTCGAACGGGTTCCGTCGAAATTTCACGTTTGTTTCTATTGCAGAAGTCACGTTTTTATAAAATTGGTCCCACAAAAAAAATAGAAATAGAGGAATTCACACAAAGAAAGCAGCACACTCACACTTTGCCCCAAAGAAAAAAATTAAGGTCCAGAAGAGGAAGAAAGAGTCCCACTCATCATCATAACTCCGTTGGCATTAAGTACACCGATATATTTTATAAAGAAATAATAAATAAATATGTTTTATATGCTCACTGAGGAGTTTTTATGCTGTCAGTGGGAAGACCAAAGGCTATTCCTGCTTTGTCTTCTACGCTGACAGCACAGAAACTCTCTGTGTTTACAGGGTCGGCACCACGAGTGTGACTCCACTGGTGTTGCACGCGTCCATAGGCTACGGTAACCACTTTCCATTAGGTGGACTGTGTGCTTGTCTGCCACCTCAGTGGTATAAATAAATATTATCCTGATTTATTACTGGTAACATCAATCAATGGTTCAATGAAGTAAAATATTTATTATTTGCAAATTGAAATCTATACAGGGTGTAAGGTACTTACTGCTCTGTCTTAAAAATGCATCCTGTAGCTATAGTCTGGTGAAAACTATATTTGCGTTTGCAAATGTATAAGAAGACCGTTTTATTGTTTTTTTTTTTGGGTTGTTCCGCTTTCAACCGGCAATTTTTCTACCGGAGAATATTTTTTCCGCTTTCGACCAGTTTTTATTCCTCATTAGTTTTATATACCACTTAGATGGCAGACAAGTACACGTGGTTACCATGGCCTATGGACGTGTGCAATACCAGATTGTTTGGTTGCCAAGAAGACTAAGTATGAAATCATATTCCTGAGGAGGGCCAGATCGAGAGAGATGGCCCTGGGTCGGTCGGGTGCGAGGACTATGTTTGCCAACCTCACTTTCGGCTTTGCACAACGACCCACTGGCAGCGTGAATTTTAGTCAATTCGAGTCCGACTTAACCTCCCCCTCTGGCTCTGGCGGGGGAGGGAGGGTGAATCCGCGAGAATTTTGCGCACGTAAAAAACCTATGAAAATATATTTAAGTTTTATATCTTATTAAAATTTATATAATTTCAAAGAAACTTCTAGACCGGCTCGCACTTGGCTGTTTTTTTGGATTTCGTACCCAATGGGTAAAATGGAACCCAACTGTCTGTATATCTTTCCCCAGCCTGTAACTCATAAACTATGATATCCAGGCAGTTGTAATTTTCATAGATGATATATTATATTTATAACTAAGATAACATCAAATACTAAAAACAGAATGGTACGGAACCTTTCACGCGGAAATCTGACTCGCATTTGAACGATTTTTTATTCTATTCAGCTTATTACGCGTAGCAACCCTGATCCCCGTTGTTTATCTGCCGACCTTGATAACGGTTGTTTGTCAGCTCTTCCTCGTCTATCTGACAGATATCGATCCATTTACTTTCGAGTCAATCTGACATTACCTACGAATGCAGTACTACCCAATGACGTATTATTAATATAGACAAGGCAAACATGAATATCGCGGCTTTCAAAAAATGGAGCCAACAATATACTAAAAAAAAATGTAGTTAAGAAATAATAAGACATTATCATTAATTTATATGAATTATGAATTATATATGGACAATATTATTCAGGCAGGCGGAATATAGGACGCCCCCTAGCCAGGTGGACTGACGACCTGAAAAAGGTGGCTGGGACAGACTGGATTCGGAAGGCGGAGGATCGGACGAAATGGCGTGCATTAGGAGAGACCTATGTCCTGCAGCGGACTGCAGTGGGCATAGGCCTTAGTGAATTGATTAATTGATTGAATTTTATTATTACTACGACTTTTTATTATTGCTACGTGTACACTAACTGTCGCATCAATCAGGTCAAAAAATCAATCCATTAACCACATTTTTGTTGCTATTTTAGAGTGCAGACAACGTATCTATAATAGTTTTTAATGTATCAAAGTACTACTACTATCAAAGTACTACTACATTTTATTTCCTTAATAGATAATTTCATTGGAATTTTGATAAAGTCATTTCAAATTAGTATTTTTAGTATAAAGGTGCTTATTATCGAAAAGGTTGGGCTACGTGACTATTGATCGATAGTCATCCGATTAACAGGTCAGTGAACTCTGTGGCGCAATATACACTTTATTATTGTAGTAAATACAATATTCCTATGATGTAATCGATGCGCGCTCAGTGCAAATATTTGCATTCACGAATGTCTATTTGAATTGGCATGGGTATTTCTGCAGATATGTCTTTACAAAAAAGGGGTATATTTTATCCAAGGACACATATTACAAGTTACGTTAAGGATACGTAACTTGTAAAAATGTGTCCTTTATTACAAGTTACGTGTCCTTAACTTCATCCTTTTGGATTTTCTTTGTAAATGATCAGCTGATTCATGTGTAAAGTAACAACAATTTTTGTGGCTAAACAAGTATAGCTAATTTATTAAAGGTTCCAGGAAGAGGATCAATACATAGATCATGTTTTTTTTCTAATTACACACCAAAGACAAACTCACAATAAACATATTCATGCACCCAAATTAAATCTAGTGAGCAAAAATCGGACCCGAGAGCTCTGAGGGCCTTATCATATTAAAGTAGGTAGTCTTGGCTTTTTTTTGACGTGCGGAAAATCTCCATGGATACCCCACCCCCCTTCCCCTCCTCCGGATGCCGGACGCCGCCTGTAGAGCGTTGTGCTAGGCCGAAGGTGAGGTTATCATCGACATTTCCCTTGTACCCTGGCTGACCTAGGGCAATCCCTCTCGGTGTGGCCGTCCTTGGGTCTCGGTCTGGCCCGCCTTGGGAATCGTTATGGCCCTCCTTTGGAGGTAGTCTTGGCAGTCGAACGTGCTACCGCTACCACGCTACGCCGCACTGTGGGAAAGTTGCTTAAGTTTCGTCTCAAAACTCTGTATCTCTGTTGGTTTTCATTCAAATTAGCTGTAATTTTTACAAAATAATACATAGAAAACGCTTACAGTATTATATTTTTTAATTTTATTTTACACAAAATCGCATATTGTTGTACATAAATATAATATCAAACATAATAAAAACAAATAAATAGGTACTTAGTAAGGTAACCTCTTAAATATTGACAGGAAGGAGAGCTTTGGCTTCATCGAATAGTTCTCTCGATATTGTTTCCAAATTGTGTCTTAAACTTGAAATATATGGATCAGAAGTGTACAATAGGGCATGAAACACATCTTCATTAGTAGCCACTCTTGAACATTCTCTAGCGTGATGAAGTCTGAATTTCTTATATTTCTTGTTTCTGGATCCTTGACCGTCTTCGGATAATTGGCCGATCGGCAATATTGCAAAGTAATCAATTATTTTTCCCCATGTATCATAACTTTATGCACTGAAGACGGCATGTAATACCAATTGTATTAACTTATATGTAGTTAGGCTATTACAAAGGCATATTTCCCAATTTTTTTGGAATCAATAGTCATTCCAGATGACATCGTTTGCAATATAATATACATACGCTTTATAAGTTCTACCTCAACACCTGTATTATCTGCAGAGCAACTCTGAAAAAATCTTCGAGCTGTATTTTCATCATCGCTGTTTCCAGATCCTTGTAGAGGTTTGTCGATGTGCAAGCCAAGTACCTCCCTAAACTGCTTTTTGACTAGCTTTTTCTTGTCGCTCTTATTTTTTTTATTTTCGTTAGTAACTGCTGACCATTTTTGAAAAGACAGGTTGAAGGAAATGTGCAAAATCGTATTGAAATGAATTGACGCCAAGAGTTCTAACACCCTTCAAGTCGTTCATCTGTCGAGGATCAGCACCACAAACAGTACAAGATTCGCTCGAGCGAGTTTCAGTTAGAACTTGTGCTACTTTGCTAGTTAATAATAGATCATGCGTCACTTTAATTACATCACTGTCACAAGCAATGAAAATCGCTTGTGACAGTGATGTAATCTGATATAAGATCGCTTTCTTCAGGCAAAACTTGTTTGTACTTCCTCTGGCCTGAGGAGCCATCACAGCCCCATTTACAGAATAATTTAAAGTTTTTCATACTGTATTTGTAAACTGAATCAAAGGTCTGCCTCCTGTACTTCCAGACGAGCTGTTCATCAACTGAGCAACGACACTCTAGGAGAACACTAAACAGGCCATCTAGCCATTCAGCGTTTTTACTTTCGAAACGTTCTTTTACTCGTTACACTTTTCTCCAGCGGTGATTACATTGAGTTGAGCAAATTTCTTTGAATGTAGGAGATCACAGTTGCCTTATTATCGTCTGACAAATTAAAATTTTCTTCTAGGTAGGCTTCTATAGTCTGCCCTCTAACCAACCAATAGCACAATTATCGTTTATTACAAACAATTTCACTCATTTTTGGATATTAGTTAAGCTCAGAAATAGTTATTTACTAGAATTGCTTTTTGGTCAGTTCAGTGTCTGGTTACTGGCTGTGATGTTTTTAGGATTTGACTACTTTCATAGGTACCTCAAATAGGTAGTATAATGTGTAAAAAGAAAACAAACCAATATGCATTCTTCTATAACCAACCTTAATCAACTTGGACCTTACTTGATAAGAGACCGCATTTTATCAAGCAAGGTGGTCAAAACTATACTGCCCTCGTAATTGTAAATGCAGTATTTGCAAAATGGCGGTTTCTAGAAAAACGCGGTTAAAGGTTTTTTTACATTTTCTACAATTTCTGAAATCATATACGTTTTATTTTTGACTCAGTATGTACATAATAAGTCAATTTACTATTAACTTTAACATTATGAACAATTTTATAGATTAATTAGTTTATAATGTTGAATACTGCATTTTATCTTTGTATTTATATTTGATATTTGCATTTATTTTAAAGTGAAATGCAGTATTTGTGCTGAGTACTGCATTTATGTCTAGGAAATAATTCAAACTGCATTTATTTCTAGTACATTGAAACTAAACGATCAACTAAATATTCTATAAATGCAGTACATTATCATTTCGTGGACACATACGTGGTCCCGTCGAGTTTTTGCGGCGGCGAAAGGCAAGAGTGGCAGAAGTTTGGCCGTTTGCTCGCTTGTGCTGCGATCTAGCGGTTGGGAATATAGCATTCCATACCCGTTAGAATCGCTTCAGCGACTGCTGTTGCACAAGAGCTTGAATCGTTTGAAGTGAAGCAAAGCTGCCTCCACGGGTACGACGAGAAGAATTCTCGCAGTCCGTCCCAGTCTACCGACTTGTAGTGCCAGACATGCCACCACTGAGGTGGCCCCGGTGGTTCTGGCCACGCGAGAGTCACTTGCGCCCAGAGATGGTCCGAAGTACCAAGTGGTGCCTCCACTCGGTACGTAGTCAGCAGAGGGTCCAATAAAGACTCTCTGTGGGTCTCGATATCTGGTTTTCTAGTGATAGAATGCACCAGTTGCGAGAACCCATAGGTCAGGGCGTAGTAAGCAGCCCTTCCCGTAAAATCAGTTCTGTGCGACCCAACCACTCCATATCGTGAGCGTAAAAGTTCCCCAAGAATACCAAGTCCGCGGCAGGGTACTGCTCAGTTACTTTGTCCGCCGACCGCTGCAGGTGGTCAAACAGTTGAGCCGTGCCCAGGTCACCGCTATGGGACCTGTAGACGCACACATAGATACGGGTACCCATAGAGTGGACAGGTCCCTGTCTTCAAGGCCGTTTAGACAGCGACAGCAAACGTCATCCCAGACGTACATGCATACCCCGACTTCACTCAGGAAGTTATGTTCGGGTGCAAACCCGAACATAACTTCCTGAGTGTGTTGTGTATGTTTGTGGTTGAAGGTGCCGCTGTAGAACGTCTATTCTTACTTTTCTTGGCCATAATAAAAATGGGAGGGGGAGGCATAGAGAGTCTCTATGCCGTCAGTGTAGAAGACAAAGTAAGGTTTCTCGCCACCGCAAACGAGCTAGGGTTGTGTGATTGGCTGGCGCGGTGGGCGGACGGGCCCCGGGTCCCCTCCTAGATACTGTCAAGTCTACTCCGGTTTCCTTCTCCGGCACGACTACAGCACCGGGAACTTTACACAGGCTGCTGGTTCAGCCTCCTGGAACGGAGATTATGTGATCTCCGGGTTTGGGAACCTTTCAGCCTGCGGGCGGCCAGCGGTTAACCGTTTCACCGGGCCTCCCTGACCGCCGCACCAACATTTCACTCCCGCACTAGTCAGTGGTGACATCCAATGCCTTTGGTCTTCCCACTGACAACACAGAGCCTCTCCAGTGAGCTCTGGCTACCCTGCTCACCGTCGGGAACACAACACAAGGTTACTATAACCGTCGTGTCCTACCTTCTAAAATAACATGCCTATAATTAAAAATGTCACATGAGGCAATAGAAAACCAGTCAACTCTTCCTAATTACCATAGCAGCACTATATACGACGATAAGTTCCGACTTTGTTAATAGCTGCAGTCGATTTTTTGCACAGCGCCATGAATCACTCTAATAACACTACACTCAAATGCAGTATTAAACATTTACTGCATTTGAATTTCGAAAAGGCTCATATAAAAAAAAAATATGTACAACATTAAAATGCAGTTCATTATGCGAATGCTTCATTTAGCTCTACGATAAGATTAATACTGCAATTCAAATTAGTAGTATATTACAAAAGACTCATAGAAATATAAAACGTACAACATTAAAATGCAGTTCATTATGCAAATGCTGCATTTAGCTCTACGATAAGATTAATACTGCAATTTAAATTAGTAGTATAGACATTAGTACTGCATTTTATCCTTGTACATTATTATTACTGCATTTAAATTAACAAACTCCCGGGAAAAACATATGAATGCTGCATTTTTCCTTACAATTTTACTAACTTCCATAATATTTTTTTTATTTTTTTTTTAACCAAAAGTTAGATACATGTCTCTTAACTTCATTTTCGATAAAAACAGGAATTGGGAAAAATGACGATTACTGCATTTATAATTACGACGGCAGTATATCAACCATATAATAAACTATAAATAACACTTACCACTGTAATTATTTTGTTATCAATTTAACCTTAACAGATAGGAAATAATTTTATACGAAGTTGGAGAAAACCGCAATTTTTACCTCGTCATACATTTTTGAACTTATTTCGAAAAGTGCATAACTGGTGGAACTTTTTTACAATCTATATTATAATATAATATATAAAGATTATAATTCAATGAATATCTCAACATCGATAAGCATCGGTAAAGACCTAAACCTCTTGTTGAAAAAAATAATCTCAAAAACGTATGTCATCTTGAATTATGTTCGATAGTTTTATTTTATTATACGAAAATATAAAATATTATTTACGTATCAAGATAAGGAGATTATAAGCATTATAAAAATGTATGAAACTTGTAGACTTCTATCAAAGGTTTACGAGTAATGTGACGTTGAACTGGGGCAATATATTGCACCCGTAGTGATGCCTCTGAATGTGAGTTAGGTTTGATGCTGATTTTTATATTATGTTTAACAATTACAATAAAATAAATTATGCAAATCGCAAGATAATGTATTAAACTATATAAAATGATTAATTAATTTCCTTGTATTCGACTTTCGCTTAAAAGGGTTTTGAGACGGCGTTGTATGGGGCTTTCCCATAGTGCGCCGTGCCGCCTATATATCCTATTTTTTTAGACAACTTGTGTGTTTTTGTTTAACATTGTATATTCCACCATTGAATCAGACGCCTGCTTGGTGGTAAGTGGTGACCTTATCTATAGACGTTTGGAACATAAGGGTTTACACGTGCTCGTATCCTGTAAAAAGTGCCATATAACAGTCTCTTGGCAAAACTGTGTCACTGAGGTCATTCCACAATTTAAACATCCATGAAAAGATGAAAGAAGCGATAGATATATGCCTGGATCGTAGCAGGTGAAAAACTGTGGTCTCTGCATATCCCAATGGAAAAAAGACGTGACTGTGTGTGTGAATAGAGTCACCCGTACTTTTTAAAATAAAAACTATTTTATTTTTCCCACAAATTTGGTTAAAAGTTTAGTATATCAGTCGTGAAGCCTAATTATGGAAGAAAGAGCATTGATCTATCTCCATGGAAATATAGTTTTAATTATGTACATTGTTTTTAAAACTATATGGCCAGTAAGGCAGTGTTGGTCCCTTGGCTTCTATTCTATGAAATATTTCATCGTATTAAATTCTGCATACACTTCAGTCAAATGCACCCAGATGACAGTAATAGCTCGCCTCATCATAAGGTATTCAAACCAACATAAAGCTACACCACTACCATAAAAATGAAGAAATTAATAAACGTTCACGTGTACACTTTATCGAGCACAACACATCAAAAGCTGGCCTATTAATACCACAGAATCAGAGCTCAGGTCCCAGGGCTGTATCACATGCTTCAAACGGCCTTCAGGTAAAGATTTAGACGCCATTTAAGGCGAATTGAATAGAGGCCGTAATAAGCGACCGGGGCGGTAGGGGTGTGGGGAAGAAGAACGTCACTATCGCAACGGAACGATTGCCATGGCTACCGAGACCCGGCGTCGAGTGCGGGCCTGGCCAACCTTGCAATGGTATGGGGAGGGCGATACCCTCGGTTACTTGCAAGTCGCTGTCAATTCTCGTGTTTTTACACGGCCGAGGACTGTACGTCGCGCTTTCCGCTAATTTATGGGTATTTTTATTTTCAAGGTCGCAATATTTGTTGATATGTTTCGTGTTTATTCTGCGTACTGTTAAGGTACAATGGTACAAATTAAGGTCAATGAATGATTGTAGTGAAAAAGATCTTGTTATGCGTAACTTGATTACAGAGGGATGAGTAAAATAATGGGAATCAATGCCATTTAGAAAGACAAGACATTGGACATTTAATAAATCATATAATTACATAAAATATATTCAATAATAATAAAATATAAAAACATATTCAATAATAATTACACTTGTACTTTTCCACACTCTATTTCATTTTTTATTTTCAAAAGTACAAATGTCATTATTATTTAATATGTGTAGTAGATTCCACCAAGTGCCATCAATAACACCCGTATACTGCCAAGGATTTTAGGTCCATTTTTACCAGGGCCGTGGTGATTACCATCAACGGGGTACATTTACCTAACTACCTATGTAGGTACTGACAATTTTACCAACTCGGGAATAAAATCTGGGACTGAAAGCAGTAAGAAGCTATAACCAACGAAACAATGGAATTGCTTATTCAATGTATGTAATACTAACTTTTGCCGGCGGGTCCACCCGCGTGGATGTCGGTTGTCGCAACCAAACATAAATCAAATCTACCCCTATACAAAATTTCATCAAAATCGGTTCAGTAGTTTATAGGTTATAGCCGAGAAATCCCGGCTCCACCGGGACATGGTGGCCGAGTGGGAGCGACGACTTGGGCAACCACGCGCAGGGCACGCTGTGATTGAGGCGGTAAGACCCATCATGAGGGAGTGGCTAGAGAGGCCTCACGGTAGCCTCTCGTACCGTCAGACGCAGATCATCACCGGGCACGGTAGCTTCGGGCGGTATCTGCATCTCATGGGCATAAAGCCAATCCATCACTGCGACGCGAGCGTGGACTTGGGGCTGCACACGCTCACCGAGTGCCCGGCGTTTGAGTCGCCGAGGTGGGAGCTTGTGGCGGCCCTGGGGCTCCGAGTGCTTACGCTCTCCGCCCTGCTCGCGGCGATGGTCAGCTGCGCAGATGCGTGGGCGGCCAGCGCGTCCTTCTGCGAGCAGGTCATGCTCGCGTAGTAGACTCCGGGAGGTACTGGACACCCTTCAGCAACTCAGCCCCTCACCAGGCGTCACAGCTCGTCCTATCAGTTTATGGCCGGGTCGGACGTGGTCTTCACCAGACCTTGTCCGTCCGCCCCTGGAAGTCATTGTTAATGGAAGTTGTCTTCTTCGTAGCCCACTAGGAGCTACGATTCCTGACCTGGGTCAGGCTTGCGGCTTGGTCGAATAGTGGTCTGTATCAGACTGTGTCTCCCACCTCTGGATGAAGCCAGACCAACCGCTGCCAAGGCCGCTCCAGCCTTATCAAGAGAAATCCTTAAAATCCCTCCTTGCAAAGCTGGCAGGCTCACCATCCCACGAACCACTCACCGAAAAGGGTCAGCTGTCGGGTTATTCTTCAATGGCTAAGAGAGGTCCTAGGAGTAGAAGTATAAGTCGCCCTGCGTTATTCCTTTACGCAATAATATTAGATAACGATGTAGTTGATTAGAAGCGTCAATAAAAGTGATTTATAATAAACTAGCTGTTGCCCGCGGCTGCGCCCGCGTGGATGTCGGTTATCGCTTAGTGTTGATCCGACGCTATTGAGCATTAAATTCGCGTCTGTACTCAACTTTGTCCTCGACTATGTACTCACCTCTGTTCTCGTTACTCGTTACTCCCTATATTCGACTCTCTACTCGGCTTTCTACTCGCCTCTATACTTGAATTTATATTCGACTCTCTACTGACTTCTCTGTTCGCCTCTCTACTCGACTACCAATTTCATCAATATATCTTCAAAATTGTCAAACTTACATACCCTAGCCCTATTCCACCCCTTCAACTCCCTTTTTCGCAATAAAAGGTAGCCTATATCCATTTTCGAGCTCGAATCCATCTCTGTACAAAATATCATCAGGATATCTTCAAAAATCACAAACTTTCATACTATCTATCTAGTCCTTAAACCTTCTCCCCCCCCCCCCCCCCCTCTTATCACATTATTCGCGATAAAAGGTAGCATTTGTCCGTTACCAAGCTCTAATTAATCCCTGTACTAAATATATCTTCAAAACTGTCAAACTTTCATCCCTTTTTACCCCCCCCCCCATACCCCTATACCTCCATTTTCGCGTCAATGGGTAGCCTATATTCGTTGCCAAGCTTTAATCCATCTCTGTGCCAAATATATTATCAGGATGTCTTCCAAAACTGACAAACTGTCATCCCCTATAACCCCCCCCCCCCCCCCCCAATAACCTCGTCTTTCGCGACAAAAGGTAGCCTATGTTCGTTCCTAAGCTTTAATCTATATCTGTACCAAATTTCATCAGGATATCTTCAAAAAAGATAAACTTTCATACCATAGCTATATCCCCCCCCCCCCCCTTCTACCCCTTTTTGCGATAAAAGGTAGCCTTTGTCCGTTCCTAAACTCTAAACTATCTCTGTACCAAATTTCATCAGAAAAACTTCAAAAATAACAAACTTTCAGCCCAAGGCCCTAGTCACCCCTTCTACCCCCCTTTTCGCAATAAAAGGTAGCCTATGTGCGGTCCCAAGCTTCAAACTATTTCTTTACCAAATTTCATCAAGAAATCTTCAAAAATGACTAAACTTTCATCCCAAGGCCCTAGTCCGCCCCCCTTGTACCCCCCTTTTCGCGATAAAAGGTAGCCTATGTCTGTGTCTCTTACTTTCGCATTTATAATATTAGTATGGATAGTATATCGACTGTTAATCAATATTAGCTTTTATTATTACATGATTATCAATAATTATTAGAAAAAGTCGATTTATTTGAATTCAGATCATTTTTGGTACATAATAAATATTTCACAATAAAAAACTTGTTTATCTCTTGACTTCATGGACAGAATTTGAAGCGCTTCAGAAAATAGGATAATATTGACGTGTGGAACAAAATGTGCTCATTTTAGGCAGCACTTGGTCCAACTCCCATGCATAGATTATCGATGACCTTTCTTTCAAATTTGACCAGCCATTAGACCACACACACACACACACACACACACACACACACACACACACACACACACACACACACTCACACACACACACACACACACACACACACACAACACACACACACACACACACACTTATTGGTTGTCTAATTGCGTTCATAGACACTAGTAATGGCTTACCGATTTGCTTGTTTCCAACTTAGATTGTATTTCAGCAGTAGAAAGAATTATGTTTAAGTGAACATGATTGCAGTTATCTTCATTACTAATTTACGCGCTTTGTTGTTAAAAATAATTGGATGAAAGTGTTTGGGCAGTAGAGTACCAAATACAAATTTCATCATAAAATATTATTGTGTAGCTTTATAATAAGCAGTTATTTTTAACAAAATTCCAGTTTACATGCGTGTACAAAACCTTAGCACCTATAAGCAAAACCTAAAACGCCTCTTAGGAAGCCCTAGAACAATCTTTAAATATGAAATTCGAGTGATTCTCACCCTTACTGCTTCATCGTAGAATATATTATCGCTCGTAATAGAATTGCGACGAATATCAGATTATTATACACGCATACCACACCCGCGAGAAAATGTGATCATGAAACATTTTTGCTTTACATCGACGCCTGACTAGTACTCTCTGAAATTTTTTTCTGTGGGTTGTGCGCAATGTATTTAATTTCATTAGATGGTATTTTCAATAGCTGCGTCGTAAGTACTATCATAATGGAAAACAAAACTGGACTAGCGTGAATTTCAGTGCGTGTCTCGAGTCAGTTTTCCTCAATATCAGACTAGGCGGCCTCAATTTTCAACGCTTATGCCTCTATAAGTTATTCCGCCCTGTATACGATGCGTAGACCTTTGAATTTTCTTATATAAGGCCTATTTTTTGTTGCCAATAAATCTTTAGGACTTTCTTTTTCATCGTATCCACTTCGCTCCGATTTTTTGCAAATAGATTCCGGGAATTTAATCACGAAGTCCATAGAAGTCTTGAACAAAATACAAAAAGTAAACCAACAGTGTTCTAAATGTAAAAATTTCTTATTCGTGCCTCACCTCAAGTCTCACCGCTTCTAGCTCCCATCTAACAAAAACTGAGGGAGGTTCAAAAAAGACCTCGGTCCAAGCAATAATAACCTCGTGTTATGTTCCCGCGGCGGTAAGAATTGCTTTGTCTTCTACATTGACGGCACAGAACTTCTGTTCTTATAGTTGGACATGAATGTGAGCCTCTTGGTGTTGCACACGTCCATTGGCCGCCATTCAAGTGGGCCGTGTGCTTGTCTGCCACGTGAGGTGTTAATAAATGAAATAAAAAAAGACTCATTATATTTAGCCTAGCGCTTATACCGTTTGAATCATAGCCTGTACAATAATATCTTATTCTTCTCTACTTTAAAAAAATACAAATGAATCTTTTATGACCGTGACCTTACCCACTCTCTTTCTTCTGCATAACAATGACATGCTGTCTACCGGCAGCATTCTTTGCTATGCAGACGATAGCACATTGCACGGGAGTTATCATGGACATGGACAAGCAGACTTATATCGCGAAAAAAAGGCAGCTTCTTGTCACTGAACTTGATCGGATCCTGAATAATATTTCCCAATAGAGCTCTGAGGACCTGGTCAAGTTTAAGGCCATGAAGCGCAGGCATATGCGTTTACAGCAAAGGTGTGTTCTTTCCTTCCTCATCCAGCTCTTCAGAGCACGCCACTGCCACTGCAGGACAACCTTAATATCCTCGGTATGAATGTCCGCTGCAAACTGAATAACAGAACCTACATCGAGAGTCATCATCAAAACAGCTTCGCGTAAACTCGGAGTCCTGAACAGAGTGAGACGATTTTTCACGCCGGAGCATCGGTGTCTTCTATACAAGACACAAATTCATTCCTGCGTGGAATACTGCTCCCATCTCTGGGATGGCTCCGCAAAGTACTTATTAGATGCTCTCGACAGGTTGCAGCGACGTGCAGTCGGCATTATTGGGAATTCTGAGGTCACGAGCACCCTCGAGCCTCTACAGGTGCGTAGAGATGTTGCTTCCTTAGCAGTATTTTACCGTCTCTACCATGGTGAATGTTCTTATGAGCTATTCCAATTAGTCCCACCATCTCCTTTCCTACACAGAACAACACGTGCAGGGCTTAGATGTCACCCGCATACGATGCAGAATATTCCTTCAAGAACCAAGCGGTTCGGTGACTTTTTCATTGAGACCCCGAACTCCTTGCCAGCTCACGTATATTCTCCTTCCTACAGCCCCCGGTCCTTTAAGCGGGGCGTGAAAAAGCATCTGATGAGGCCATCAAGACGAGTGGCACCATTGTTAACATGGTACGTGTATGTAATGGTGACCCTCTTTCCTGAGACTTTGCCTTCAGCTTACCATCAGGGGAGGGGAAGTCAAATGTCCTATATAAAAAAAAAATCGTGAGGAAAGTCTGCGCCAGAGTCTCATCCCACATTCAGAAAAAATTCACCACAACTATCTCAAAAATATGTAATTTCTATTGATACTAAAGGCTACATCTAGCTTATTTTTCACTGCAGATTGTATGTTTTTTAGGACGCAGGAACTTCTGTCGCTGATTTTATCTCCCCAGTCGAATAACTTCGAGTGAAACTAAGGATATCAAGTTCTGCCCTACTTCTACAAAGTTTTTTAACGTTAACTTATCCGTAACATTTCCGCTTTTAGTACTAGCTATTCCCAAATAACAGATCAATAACTTGTCCCTTTTCTTATTCACATAGATACTCGTATCATCCTGAGACATGCTCAGTCAAGATATAGGTTATGGCCAGCATTCCTATATTTAATTGAATACATTTTTAGAAGTCCGTAGCTTCGTGGTTAAGGCCTTACGATAGAAAGGTCCCGGGTTCGAATCCTGGCCATTGCCCAACCCAACCCAACCACTCTTACCACAAGAAATTTAGTTTAGCTGGAGGCGTTAGAGGAAGTATTAGTAATTTCAGGCCAGGGCGATTGTGGTCCCAGCAGTAGTGGGACCGGTGGGTGTTACGCGATGCTGCGACGAAAATCCTCTTTTGATAAGGCCGTCAAGATGAGTGCCACCATTGTTAACATGGTACGTGTATGTAATGGTGACCCTCTTTCCTGAGACTTTGCCTTCAGCTTACCATCAGGCAAGGTGAAGTGAAATTGAGGTGTCCTATATATATTTGGACCTCGGTCTTCTTAAAAGTGCGGCTGACTGGAGCAATAAAAAGACTACCAACTGATCTAACTGCAATACTTCCATATCGCTAATGGGCTGTGTCCTGACGCCGGATGACGGTCACTTCATGATTTATTGTAGTGAAAACTTCTTTAACGGCGTTGGATGGATAAAAAGTGTTAAACTCGCGTCAAAATCACTTGACGTTTGAACCGTAACCGACTACTGACGTCATACAACATTAGCTACAGATTGTTTATTTTTTAGGTACGCTAAGAAGCTTCGTAGCTTAGCGGTAAGCGCTTCGACTTTAGGTCCTTATGGTTTCAGATAGTACCGGGTTTTTAGTGACAGGTTCTATGATTGGCGCGATATTATAGGTATGATATGGTATGGTATGGTATGTTCTTTATCTTTTTCATTGTATAAAACGAAGAAAGGAAGAAAGAAAACGTTTTCGATTCTGCCGGCACTCCCGGAGTGCAACCCGTCTTTTTTTATACCACTGAGGTGGCAGACAGGCACACGCTCCACCTTATGGAAAGTGCTTACCGTGGCCTATGGACGTGTGCAACACTAGGGGAGTCACACTCGTGCTGCCGACTCTGTAAACACAGACAGTTTCTGTGCCGTCAATTTAGAAGACAAAGCCGGAATAGCCTTCCCTCTGACAGCACAAAAACTCTCCAGTGAGCTCCGGTTACCGTACTCACCGCCAGGAACACAACACGAGGTTATTATAGCCTACCTCCTATTATATCGTAAATATTGAAAAACAGCCACAATACAAATAGACTGGAAAAATCGAACCACGGATTCCGAGATAAAATCTTCGGATGCAACCGGGATTGGAAGAAAAGTGATTATTGATACCTTGAATCGCTTACCATCAGACTTATCGTGTGCATGAATATACATATTAAAATATTCAGTGTACTCTGCCTTCGATCGATGGCCCGCTCAGGACTAGTTCGAAAGGCGGTTTGAAATCATGAAATGCACGTTTATATACGTATTTCTACGTATTTATTTGTAACAGTACTCTAAATACTCCTGCTACCAAAATACTCATTGAAAAAAAGGGTGGGTTTTTTTTGTCGGCTTTCTTTATCAGTGGCACATTTGAGTCTATGTGCCACTCAGGGGCCGGGATGAAATTGGTGCGACATCCCTCCGTCCTCATACTACGATCCCCCCCTACCCCCGCCCCGAATCCCAGTAGCCTAAAGTCTGATGGTACTGTATTTGACAAAACGGTCTAGTTACAATCGCAAAACTTAACACAAAACGACAGAGTCCGCTGACCTTTGAAAATGGAATGTTAATTTTTTCAGCTCCGAATTCAAATATTAAAGCGATGACTAAAGATGACGTGATTTATCAAACCTCGTATAAAGTCATTTTGGAGATATTATTCTCTTGCGTTCTAAATGCCTGCGCTTAATTTAATTCGACGCTGAGGACAGAATGTCGAAAACAAAATTTAAAGCCTGTCTATCTCGAGAATATTGGATGCATATTTTTAGGTTAGGTGGAAAAACTAGGGGCTATTTTTCTTTCTTTTATTAAAATTCCGTATAAGTGGCTTCACCCCGACTAATGGCAATCTGAAAGTGAAGTCTAAAAGCCATCATTACAGATGTTATAGATTATGATGGCTTTTGGACTTAACTTTCAGATTACCATCAGTGGCAATGCTAAGACTGTGGTCTTCACTTGATGGCCTTGAAACAATAGCTTTTCACGACTATACGTTCTATACGTCAGAAACGTGTCGTGGGCTATGTGCTTGTCATCATCATCATCATCAGGCTATATTAGTCCACTGCTGGACATAGCCCTCCCCCAATGAGCGCCATAGCGCCCTGTCTTCAGCTTGCCGCATCCAGCATCTGCCTGCAGTCTTTCTTAGATCGTCATCCCACCTGGTCGGAGGGCGTCCTACACTACGCTTGCCGAGTCGCGGTCTCCACTCAAGAACACGTTTACCCCAACGGTTGTCGGTTCTTCGTGAGATATGGCCAGCCCATTGCCACTTCAGCTTGCTGATTCTTTGAGCTATGTCGATAACTTTGGTTCTCTGTCGGATGTATTCGTTGCGGATTCTATCCTTCAGAGAAACTCCGAGCATAGCTCTCTCCATAGCTCGCTGAGCGACTTTGAACTGATGGACCAACCCTGCCGTGAGTGTCCATGTCTCGGCTCCGTAGGTCATGACGGGTAGGACGCACTGATTGAAAACTTTCGTTTTCAAGCATTGCGGTATAGATGACGAGAAGACTCGGCGTAGTTTCCCAAACGCTGCCCAGCCCAGCTGGATCCTCCTCTTGGCCTCCCTCTCGAAATTGTTTTTACCTAACTGCAGAACCTGCCCGAGGTAAGTGTACTCAGAAACGATTTCGAGAGGGTGACCATGTACGACGACCGGCATGGGATCAATGTGGCCATTGATCATGACTTTGGTTTTGTCCAAATTCATGCCAAGACCGATACGTCGGGAGGCTGAAGCTAGTCCGCCCAGCATGTGGTTCAGCTCCTCTAGCGACTCCGCCATTAAGACTATGTCATCTGCGAATCGTAGGTGTGAGATGTAGTCGCCGTTTATGTTAATGCCCTTTCCTTTCCAGTCCAGCGTCTTAAACATATCCTCCAACGCGCTGGTGAACAGTTTCGGGGATATAGCATCCCCCTGTCTCACTCCTCTGCGCAACTGGATCGGTTTAGACTGCTGGTCCTGTACTTGGACACTCATAGTGGCGGCTTCGTACAGACATCTCAGCACCTCAATATAACGATAGTCTACTTGGCATCGCTGTAAGGATTCCAGAACAGCCCAGGTTTCGACAGAGTCAAAGGCCTTCTCATAGTCCACAAAGGCCAGACACAGGGGCTGATTATACTCTTCGGACTTCTGTATAATCTGCCTCACTGTGTGAATGTGGTCTATGGTGCCATATCCTCCGCGAAACCCGGCCTGTTCCGGCGGCTGGAACTCGTCGAGTCTCCTGGCGAGACGATTCGTGACCACTCGTGAGAACAGCTTATAGACATGGCTCAGGAGCGAGATGGGTCTGTAATTCTTAAGAAGGGTTTTATCACCCTTCTTGAAAAAGAGCACCACCAAACTCCCGCTCCACGCCTTTGGAGTTCTCCCACTGTGAAGGACGGCGTTGAAGAGGTTCTGTAGTTCCTGTATAACAGGGGCTCCTCCAGCTTTCAAAAGCTCTGATGTTATTCCGTCCTCACCGGGGGCTTTTCCATTTTTAAGCTGCCTCAGAGCTGACACGATCTCGTCTTGACTGATGTCAGGCAGTTCGTCGGTGTAGTGGCGTGTCAGGGTGGCTCTGGAATCGTGGTCATCTCGTCGAGAAAGAGAGGCATGTGAAGCGTATAATTGGCCGTAGAAATCTTCTATCTCGGCGAAGATCTCTGGCTTTGACAAAACGGTCCTCCCGTCGTGCGTTTTTAGCTTCGTCAGGTGGCTCCTGCCAAGCTGCTGAGTGAATACTTTAGACCCTCGGTTTCGCTCTATCGCCTCTTCGATAAGGCGTGTGTTGGAGCGCCGAAGGTCGCGCCGTACCATCTTCGCAATTTGCTTGTTCAGGTCTGACCTCTCCGACGAAGTCGCTTGGGTGGTTTCCCGTCTTTTTGTCATCAACCCGAGAGTCTCAGCCGAGAGTTTGGATATCCTGCCAGTCCGCTGCGTTCTACAGAACTTGATGCCCTCATCCCTCAGAGTTTCGACCAGATTGTGTAAGCTCTCGTCAACGTCGTCGATGGGTTCCAAGGCAACAAATCTGTTCCCGAGAAGCTGCTGGAACTTCTCACCGCCCGCCATGATATGGATTGGGTTAGGTCGGAGCGTGGACTTCATCAGTCGGCTTCTTTCAAGCTTTAAGTTGATATTCAGAGAGCCTCGGAGAAGTCGGTGATCAGATCCGGTATTAAACCTGTTGATCACTGAGACATCTCTGAATATGTGCTTGCTATCCGTCATGATGAAGTCGATCTCATTTTTTGTCACAGTGTCGGGGCTTTTCCATGTCCACTTTCTTTGAGGCTGTTTCTTAAAGAAAGAGTTCATTAAGAACAGTCCCTCCTTCTCAAGGAAGTTGACAAGCATTTGCCCCCTGTGATTCCTAACTCCATAACCATGCGGGCCTATACGGGATTCGTTGCCAGTCTGTGTTCCCACCTTGCCGTTAAAGTCCCCCATAACAACATTGAAGTGGGTCTTGGTGGTGTGGTGTAAGGCTTTGGATATGTCTTCATACATATCCTCCACTTCATCATCCGGGTGTGTCGAGGTCGGTGCGTAAACCTGAATGACCTTCATGCTGTAGCGCTTGGACAGCCGAAGGATCAGGTACGCTACCCTGGTCGACACACTGGAGATTTCTTCAACGTTGTTAGAGAGGGCCCTATTGACGAGGAAACCTACGCCACCCTGGGATTTCTTATCCCCCTCGCGAAAGTAGAGAAGATGGCCCGAGTCCAGGGTTATGGTCTCCTCCCCCTCTCTACGGACTTCACATAACCCTAGAACATGCCATTTAATGTTCTCTAACTCCACTTCCAACTGCGCTAGATGGTGGTCAAGCCTCAGAGTGCATCCGTTAAACGTTGCCAGGGTCAGATTTTTGTGGCAGCCTACCGTAGCCCGGTGATTCTTAGCACCCCCTGCCCCGCCGTTACCATGGCCGCTGCCATGGCCAGGAATAGCGAGGCGGCCGGGAACTGAGGGCCATCTTTTTAGTTTTGCCATTTTAGAGGGGTAGTGCCCATAATCCCCACGCTGGGCATGCGGGTTGGGGATCGCAGTTTAGTTGTGGGTTTGCTCTGCAGGGGGCGCTGCTGCCCACCCCCCGGTGTTGTGTCCCTTAGTCGCCTTTTACGACACCCGCGGGCAGAGTTGGGTTGGTGCTATTCTTTTATTGTGCATTATATTAATGAACTAACAAACAAGCCCCAATTCTATGGCCTACTTGTCACATCGTAGGGCTTTATATAGTGTGGAAACCGAAAGCAGCGGGGTTGGTTATGTCAGACTCGCACTGACTAAAACCTCACGCCGCGTCTCGGGTCATCAGTGGAGAAAAGTGAGATTAAGATGGAACTGAATAAGACCGGAGGTGAGATTGCCACTGGCATATCTCTCGCACACCAGCTGACCGAGGACCATTTCCAGTTTCGAGAAGGCCTTCTTGGGCATATCGAAGGGAAAGGGGTAATAGAGGTTGAGAAATAACAAAGAAGGAAGTAAAAAATCCTCAAGTCTTACAAATGTAACACAATATTACTTACCGTCCACTGTAACTGCGGCAACTATATTAATAGACTTCCAGTGAAAGATCGATACAACCTTATGCTTGTATGTAAAATTAAATTGTACCTACTATTAAGTATTTTTCTCCAATTGTATACCTATTGAAGTAAAAGCGTATGAAGTATCACTACATAGCTTAAAACAAAGTCGCTTTCTCTGTCCCTATATCCCTTTGTATGCTTAAATCTTTAAAACTACGCAACGGATTTTGATGCGGTTTTTTTAAAAGATAGAGTGATTCAAGAGGAATGTATATGTATAATACATGATACATAATACACAATACAATACATAATATAGTAGAGGGTGCAGCGGGAACGAGATCAGACGCCACGCGGGCGGAAAAATATTGCCGGTACGAAGTTCACCGGGTCAGCTAGTCCAATATAAAAAGAAATATCCACTTTTGATCAAAAATTATTAAAAACTATCAGACCAGGAATTGCTATTGAAAAGCAACAACAATATTGGGATTAATGTAAATATTAAAAATAACCAAATAAATGGTGATAGAATCAGTTATAAATAGTTTAATTGAAGTGAAAGATATGTCTGGATCGTAGCAAGTGAAAAGATTTTACCTCTGCCTAACCCAATAAGAAAGGAAAGAGACGTGACTGTTTGTATGTATGTACATAATATATCTAAAACTGCACTCAAGTTTTTAGAATAAACTCACGCCTTTATCCCCGAAGGGGTAGGCAGAGGTGCTAGCACCCACATTTCGCCAGTTTATGTTTAGGTCCCAATGTAATAGATGGCGAGCCTATTGCCATTAACCGGGCACTTATAAACCTGCGATAAATACACACATAACTTCGAAAAGCATCGAAACGTCATTGGTGTGTGCCTTGGAAAACCTGGGATCGAACCCGAGACCTCGTCTCAGCAGTCCATTACCCATACCGATATACATACACTACACAATATAAAAATTATACTGACTTCAAAGACCAGCAAAGTTCTAAAAAGACTTAATACAAAAGACAATAACTATTTTTGGCAGTCGGATAAAAAATACGTGTAAGCTTTTCAATTGAAGTCGGTGCCAGCTCAACAAAACTATTTTTTTTTAACTAAAATATCGTTTGGTGGCATACTAACCAGCAGAATCAGACGAATATCGAACCTCTCCTCTTCAAGTCTGTTAAAAGACAACACTACTACACTGTTTCAGAACATGTTACTAGCCAATGACGTACGCTCACCCTATGGGAAGTTAATAACTAATGAGTTTCAACCTTTAGTGGCTGAGTTCTCACTAGCTGCCCGCTCATTAAATTATTTACATCGAACTGAAAATCGAATTCATCACCTCTCGATGAATTTATAATATCTAAGTGCTAGGGCCAATGTTTTTAATAGCACGTATTACGGACGTTACGGAAGTAAAACACATAAATAAACTGAATGGCGGGACTTTGGTATACTTTTTGCGAATTATTTTAAGCATAGCGACTTTTTCTCTTTATGATTTTGTAAATCTAACTATTATTGAATTGAATTTAAAAGTATTTTTACATGTTAACTATTCGAATCGATTAACATAGGAAAAATATTGAATTGGTCCAGGCGGGGTTCGAACCCGCGATCTTTCAATTACAGGAGGAATGCTCTGACCACTGAGCCACGGGACCTCACCCGAACTAATCCTATCTTAATCGAATCTTACTATTACCTAGATTTAAAGTTACTAACCCAAGTGCAATAGTCCATAGCATTGGTAACTTACACCAAAATTGAATTAGAGGGGTAAAATGGATACCTATACATTTTACAACATTACACCTTGACCTACTAGTGGAGATACTACGCGGGCTAAAGTGACATTTTCGACATCGATGGGGAGGAATTCTTTGTAGGCTTAAACTTGCCGTCCTTGTTTCTCATTTAATTTAACATTTTAATTATTTTTTTGTTATGTTATTGATATACCTATATTTTAAAAGCTTCTTTTCTTTTTCTTTTATATGATCAACTATGTTAGTTAATATATTATTTCGAAGATATATATATTTTAGATATGATTGCATTCAAGTCCATTTAATTTTCTAAGTGGAGTATCGTTTAAAACTTTGTTAGTATGATTTCAGATGAAAATACATTAATTTGATATCGCTGAACTACTCTAACAAGGTTATGAGTACTAGAACGGGCACTCCTTCGATAAGACACTTATTTTGTTTGCTTCAACAAGTTCTATCGTCAATTCATCACAAGCGTTTTTTTTTTCCAAACTATAACCATTATTATTAACCTCAATCTAAACCTGTGCCCATTAGAAAATATACTTGAACATATTTTACTAAATTACAACACTGTATTCAACTTCAAATAGATGCATGAATGTGTGAACAAAAAGTGTCCGTAAAATGTAATCAATCATTCTATTTGAAGTTAACACGTCTAGCCAAGATCGATATTCTTCGTCTACAGTGCCTGTGTATAAAGGTGATTACAGTTATTACATAATGTTTACTTATATTGGTGTTACACACATATTGTATAATGAATAATCCGTAACTTACCGCCGGACAAAAATCGCGTGTATTAGGTTTTTTTTTACGTGTGGAAGAAATCACCACGGATACCTTCCCCCCCCCCCCCCCCCGGAGCCGGAGGGGGAGGTTATGTCGGACTCGAACCGACTAAGCCGCACGCCGTCTGTGGATCGATGTGCTAGACCGAAGGTGAGGTTGTCTCGCGACATATCCCTCGCACCCCGGCTGACCCAGGGCCATTCCTCTCGGTCTGGCCCTCCTCGGGAAGCGTGTAGTAGGTTTCTCTCACCGTGAGTATTGTACAATCAGAATCACTTCAATTTTGACCAGTAAATTACTCAAAAATATCTACATACCATCCTGACACTCAAGATCGATCTAATACTGACTGTACAAAGCAATTATGGGATAGCTAATTGCCATTTGATTGTGGCTAGAAGAACTGCCCCATTGACGGTGATAGGTACCGGTCGGGGGTAATCGGAGGGAATATCCGCAGGAAAATAGAAAAGGCCGTATCACCGTCAATGGAACAGTTTTCTAGCTGCGTCATCCTCGCGTTAGTTTTTGAGAAGCATACAAAGGCTTTTCTACAGAGCTCGGAGTCCGCTATGATTAATGATTTGGTTAATTAGGTCATGAAAATACATTAAGAGCGCGGCTATCTCGAGCAATGTCTGAATGTCTGGTAGAAATTTGATGACACAAATCTGTCACAAATTTCGACCGGGTTGGTACCACCGTGCACCATGCGAAAAACCCTCCATAGTAATCCAATCTCAGTTGGATTGCGTTCAGGGGTCAGCAAGTGCATAGCCGGGCAGGGGGGATTGTGGTCGCAGCACTAGCGGGACCGGTGGGTATTGGCGTAGTCTAGTGGGGGGTGGCGCGGAGCGACGCGCCGAACAGGGAGACCTGTAGAAACGGTGGTGCCGCTGGCCGCCCGCGGCATAGTACAGGGGCCCAACCGGGACTAACCACCCTGGGAGGCTGCCCCACCAGGTCGCGCATAATCCCGATATGGCTCGTCGTGCCGGTTGGTGACCGGAGGGAGCCCGGCGACCATACTCGGGGGGGTACGGGGGCCCTTCCGTTCGGCGTGTCGGCTCTCGCCGTTCCTCACATTCATAGACAAAACCAATCACCCGCGATTTGTCACGCGGTGCTGCGACGATAGTCCCCTTTTTTCACGCCTTCCCTTACCTCCTCCTTATGGCAGCGCAAAATAGAATACTGGGCTACACAGCGGCAAGAGATTCTCCCACGGGCTCGCTATTTGAGGTGGAGTCCACGAACATCTGTGGGCTCCATACAAACCTCAACGCCGTCCACCAACACCTGGAGACGGCAAAACCAGCACTGCTATTTCTTACGGAGACACAAATACGCCGCCCTGACGACACGACCTACTTGCTCTACCCCGGCTATGTCCTCGAGGAGAATTTCCGTGCAAAAGCCGGGGTGTGCGTGTTTGTTAGGGCGGATGTTTGTTGTCGCCGTTTGCGCTGCCTAGAGGACCCATCCTTCTCCACCCTTTGGGTACACATAGACCATGGTTCTACGAGTCAGATTTATGTGTGCCTCTACCGCTCCCATACAGGAGATGCCGAGACAACTCGACTCTTCGAATACCTGAGTCAGGCGGCAGATGATGCGCAGGAGCGGTTTCCGAACGCTGAGCTGGTGTTTTTGGGGGATTTTAACGCCCACCATGAGATCTGGTTGGGTTCCTCTAAAACAACCCATGCGGGAAGAGCCGCCCATGCATTTGCTCTGGCGCATGGCCTGACCCAACTGGTACACGAATTTACTAGAATACCAAAAAGGTCGGACCATGAGCCCTCTCTGCTGGACCTTCTGCTGACGAGTCGCCCGGACCAGTACAGTGTTTCGGTGAGTGCCGCTTTAGGCGGATCCGACCATAGTCTGGTCCGTTCCAAGGTGCCCATTAAAGCGCCACCACGACCCGTACAGGGGAAACGGCGTCTCTGGCACTACTCGTCAGCAGACTGGGATGGAATGCGTGACTATTTTGCATCCATCCCGTGGGTTGAACGCTGCTTTGAAGGTAAGAACCCATCTGAGGGCGCAACTGCTGTCGCCGGTGAGATCAGTCTGGGCATGGAATATTATATCCCCTACACTGATGTCGCCGGTGCCCGCAGAGCCCGCCCCTGGTTCGGGCGCGAGTGCGCGGAGGCTGTTAATCATAAACAGTCTGCGTACCGCGCTTGGATCAGGGCGCGCGCTACGTGCGATCCCAACGTGGGCCACTTCAAGGCGGCGTACAACAGAGCCACAAAGGCCTGCAAGAGGGCTTATGTCAGAGCGGATGCCCAGCGCATAGCGCGGCTTGGTCAGGAACTAGTAGCGCATCCCACGGGCAGCCGTGGCTACTGGCGACTGGCCAAAGCCGTGCAAGCCAACTTCTGCCAGCCTGCGCTGCCGCCGCTGCGCAACCCCGATGGATCCCTGGCCCATGAGTCGCAAGAGAAAGCAAATTTGCTGGCTAATCTCTTTGCGGCCAACTCCCGAATCGATGATTGTGGCATGCAGCCACCGACACTACCGATCAGTGACCATGCAATGCCTGATATTCGTATCAGGCAACGCGATGTCCGTGCAGTGCTGCAGTCACTCGATGTACGGAAAGCCAGTGGTCCGGACGGTATTCCGGCAGTGGTTTTACAAAAATGTGCAGCGGAGTTGTCTCCAATGTTTGCGCGGCTGTACCAGCTGTCCTACAGCTCGGGTACAGTGCCTTCGGCTTGGAAGGAGGCGAATGTACAGCCGATCCCCAAGAAAGGGGATCGCTCAGACCCGACTAACTATCGACCCATAGCCATCACCTCAGTGCTGTGCAAGGTGTTCGAGCACATAATTAACAAACAGCTCATGCGTCACCTTGAAGATCACTCCCTAATTAATGACCGGCAATATGGCTTCAGGCCGAAACGGTCAACGGGTGATCTTCTGGCGTATGTTACCCATCTTTGGGGTGAGGCTATGGACAAGCACGGCGAGTCACTGGCAATTGGTCTTGACATCGCCAAAGCTTTCGATAGAGTCTGGCACAAATCGCTACTTTCCAAGCTACCAGCCTTCGGTCTGCCCCCTAGACTATGCAACTGGGTTGCTAGCTTCTTGCAGGATCGCCGTATTCGCGTCCTTTGTGATGGACGCGCCTCGGAGTTCTTGCAGGTAAATGCTGGTGTGCCGCAGGGGTCCGTCCTGTCCCCTACTCTCTTTCTTCTGCATATCAATGACATGCTGTCTACCGGCAGCATTCATTGCTATGCAGATGATAGCACTTTGCACGGGAGTTATCATGGACGTCCTGCGGATAAGCAGTCGGATATCGCAGATAAAAGGCAGCTTCTTGTCACTGAGCTTGACCGGATCCTGAACAACATTTCCCAATGGGGCTCTGAGAACCTGGTCGAGTTCAATGCCAAGAAGACACAGGCATGTGCGTTCACAGCAAAGGTATCTTCTTTCCTTCCCCTTCCCACTCTTCAGAGCACTCCACTGCCACTGCAGGACAACCTGACTATCCTCGGTATGGATGTTCGCTGCAAACTTAATAACAAAAACTACATCGAGAGTATCATCAAAACAGCCTCGCGTAAACTCGGAGTCTTGAACAGAGTGAGACGGTTTTTCACGCCGGAGCAGCGGTGTCTTCTATACAAGACCCAAATTCGGTCCTGCGTGGAATACTGCTCGCATCTCTGGGATGGCTCCGCAAAGTACTTATTAGATGCTCTCGACAGGTTGCAGCGACGTGCGGTCCGCATTATTGGGAATCTCGAGGTCACAAGCACCCTTGAGCCTTTGCAGATGCGTAGAGATGTTGCATCCTTGGCAGTATTTTACCGTCTCTACCATGGTGAATGTTCTGATGAGCTCTTCCAACTGGTCCCGCCCTCTCCTTTCCTACATAGGACAACACGAGCAGGGCTTAGATGTCACCCGTATACGGTGCAGAATATTCCCTCAAGAACCAAGCGGTTTGGTGACTCCTTTCTTTGTCGCACCATTAAGACCTGGAACTCCTTGCCAGCTCACGTGTTTCCTTCTTCCTACAGTCCCGGGTCCTTTAAGCGGGGCGTGAAAAAGCATCTGATGAGGCCGTCAAGCTGAGTGCCACCATTGTTAACATGGTACGTGTTTGTAATGGTGACCCTCTTTTCTGAGACTTTGCCTTCAGCTTACCATCAGGCGAGGTGAAGTCAAATTGACGTGTCCTATATAAAAAAAAAAAGAAAAAAAAAAAAGACCTCCTGACCATGAAAAGGGTAACTATATCGATCGTCAGTCAACAAGTGCACCAGCTTGCAGGTGAAGGTGGGTTGGGCTACCAAGATCTTGCTGAAAAAATATTTTAGATTAGTAATGATTCGATAATAAAATGTTCAATTGAACGGCTTCAGAAAGTGAAAATGCAAATGTCTTCTGTCTGTATCTCTAAGCTCCTAAGTGTACACTTTGTATGTAGTCGGTATTGACACTGATCAAGCGAAGAAGTAGAATGTTTTACTTCATTTTAGCTTAACATCAAACCAAGTATTGCCAACTAGGGTTATAAACATTACAAATATATAAACAATTAAAAACCAATTTCTATTCCATCAGATAACACATAACAAAAGTGCCTCACAATAATGCAAGAACAATTACACTAATAATAGTACCACAAATTAAATAATACATTTCATAGTGCGATGTATTAATAGTTTGTCGATTGGCATGAATAAAAAACAATTTTACAATGGCTCGCTCTTGACATTGACACTGTGGCAATATTGCTATAGAGCGCAGAGTGTAAACAATGGAACAAAACGTTCTATAGGGGATATTCTTTGAAAGTTTAATTTTATAATATTGTGACATATGTAGTATGGTTAAAATATTTTTCTATAGTGCACAATATACAGTGTTTTCTAGAAACCTAGACCTTTTGAAGAATTGCAGCCTACCTTCGTTTGGGTGAGCCTGTATTTCTCCTCATCGTTGTCACTATGGAAAAGCAGCCGAAAGCCTCGGGCATCACGTCGTATCATGCGGCAGAAGTACAGGACGTATGGCTCTTGTCACCACCGGTGGTGGTGTCCCAGGCTTATTCGAACCAGTTGATTTGGTGCGCGACGATGACAAGAGACCGGATGGTATTTCTTTGGTACCTTGGAAGATGGGTAGGCCTTTGTTGTGAGACGTAACAAGCGCCGACTCCCTTGCGCCTTCCCATCTACCAAGTACGAAGTATTGCGCTTGTGCTGCTGCGGCACCTGCGGAGACCCTTAAACGGCGAAAATATGATAATATTTCTAGCAATTATATATTTGAGCCGTTTGTGGTCGAGACGCTGGGGTCTTTTGCACAACGGAGCCTTTTGGGCACGTTGTGCAAAACGACGACATCGATGGGGAGGGATTCTTCGACGTCTAAACTTTTAACCTTTAAATATTGAATAGTTAACTTGAATAGTTATTGAATAGTTAACCACCTTTGAGAATAAGAATAGCTAATTCTATGTTATCTAGAATACGGATAAACAAAGTTCCTACTTAATACTCTATTCAGCGAAGTGTAGCTGAACCAAACCATCATCGGCTAGATTTTTATTGATATTAATATTAATTACAATGGAACTGTGGATACAACCAGTACACCGGTCGATGATGATAATGATGATGATAAAGATTGTTGGAATTGTTAAAGTCCAGCATTAAACTGGTAACAGACAATTATAAAGCGTCCATAAACAAAGTAGTACGTACTTCAGTTAAAATTAATGACTACTTTGGTCGTATCGAAATGCTTGAAACTTAATTTCATTATTAAAGAGTTATTAGAAGCTATTTCAATTCAGTAGTCATTCGCTTTTCGTCATTGAGTGACGTAAAACTGCGTCTACGCTAGGCCAGCTTAAGCGAAGCACAAGACGAGCACAAATTCATTCAAGACCTGTTTTGTTTGGCTGGTGCTCGACTGTGCTTCGCCAAATTCTCGTATTTTTGTTGAACAAAAAGGAAAGTACATTGTTACAAACTTTATTAAAGGACAGTGATAATTGTAGGACCGTTCTACGTCCACAATTGACGACGTCCAGAATTTTTTCGTTCTTCTTGACTCGTCTAGCATTTTAAAGGTAAACAGCCACCCGGTACCCGACCAGTACCACCTCATCTTGAGCGGTTCGTATTCTTTGTAGAGAATACTAAGGCTTGCTCACTACCTACATCAACTTTGGAACACCTCACCTGCCACGTTCATCCTAGTCATTCACCACGTAGCCGGAATTATGCCGACAATTTTTTCTCCTTTTGTTTTGACTTATGCGACTATATGGGAGCAGTCAATCTTAGACCAGAACCTCATCCGTCAATCAGCGAGTGTTCCGATTGCGAAATGAAATTGACTTGCCCCCAAAGGTCTTAAAGACACCCTGCATTGTATTTCCTCACACACTAAGTTAAGCCTAGTACTATTATCTATTCTGTGGTTAAGCTACGAAGAGTCTAAACACACTTGAAGCACAGACATGCTTTCAGAAAAACTATAACCTGAAAATATAATTCTAGAGCGAACCAATATATAGGTAAACATGGATCTATCTTTTTATAAATATACATGAATACCTGTCAATAACAAAAAAGAAACTACCTCAGTTCTTTGAGAGTAGAGACCACCCACATCAAAAACGTGCCAGGTAGACGAAAACAAAACTCGCCTTTGCCGTAGGAGTGAAAAGAATAATGGCGTTTAGAAATTTAGATGTACAGAATTTCTAGGTCTGTAACTAGTCGTGCCCCCGTCTTCATCCACGTGGCCATAGGGTTATATGTAAGGCTTCTATGGAATTAAGTTAATTTGCGCTACCCATGGACGTAGGGTCCGTTTTGCATGTGGATTTAGATAGGTTTTTGGTGTGAAACCATTATTCTTTTTCTGAAATAACAGCTACCTAAGTAACTGTTTCTAGCATTAGTTATCAGTCAGGTAAAGTCCTATCAAAATCGGCCAATCTATTCCAGAGATTAGTCTACCACCCATAGAGAGAATGGCAAGATAGACAAACAAACAGGAATGTTAGAAATTTTATTGTTTATTTAAGCAGTGCGCATTTACTATGTGTTTACTAAAAAGTTGCTATTTTAATATTACAAATAGATACTTCACTTTTATGTTCCTACGAAACTGGTCATTTTTTGGCAATTAGCTATAAGTGAAGCCGTTGTATTATACACTAACAGATATTTCTCTCATTAGCCACACTTACAATTAATTATAGCCAATAATTCAACATCCCTATCTACTATCAACATCACTTCAATTATTCATGAAGTTTGAACAGTTTTTATTCATACAGACCTACATACGAGTGTACGAGTACATATGTCAGGATAATGTACGTACAAACGTTTGAGTAACATTAATATTTGAAATCTTATGAAGCTTAGTCCTGAACAAACAGAAGTGACTTCACAGATACATTAGCTCTTTTCTTATACCACTTGGGTGGTAGGACACACCGCCCACGTGATAGCAAGTCGTTACCGTGACCTATTGAACGTGTGCAGCACCAGTGCGTGAGGTCGAACCCTGTTAAAACCTTACCATTCATGAATAACTCCCTATTACAGTTACTTGGAAAAAGCAGGTGCTACTGAATATTGCCTCACCGACTACCATTTTTTCCAATGTGGTGCGTTCGATTTATATATACAACGTACTAACCTCGAGATCCGCGAAGGCGCGGGTTCGATCCCCGCTCAGAGCAAATATTTGTATACATGAATATGGGTATTTGCATTGGTCTGGTCGTGCCTCGGAGAGCAGGTTAAGCCGTCGGTCCTAGTTGTTATACAAACATCTATGGCAGTCGTTACGGGTAGTTTGAGCCCTCAAAAATCCAAAAACTGGTTTAGCTGCAATGCTTCGATATCGCCTTTGGGTTGTGGAAGTCGGATGGCAGTCGCTTCACGGAAAATTTCGAAGTCTTGGCTAGACTTCGATATTTTGTTAGTGTAGTTAGACTGGTAAAAAGCGGACCCCAGACTCCAAGTTGAAAAGCTTCGGATGCGACTGGTATTAACGCTAGGCAGCCCAAAAGGCTGCCGACCGGCGGATCCTCGCGGTAGGCGGCGTTGTGGGAGTCGGGGTACGGCTCCTACAGGCTCGGCCGGACAGGTGCTTCAGGTGCCTGTCGGCCAGCCACGTGGGCGTGCAGTGCAGGGCGGAGGTGACGGTCGGTGACCGTTGCTTCCGCTGCAGCCAACCCGGTCACAGGGCCGGTAATTGCGAAGCTCCGCCGCACTGTTTCAGGTGTGCGGCGGAGGGCCAGCCGGCCGACCATAGGGTTGGCAGCAAGGCCTGCACCCGCGGGGAGCCGCCGCCGCGAGGCGGGCGTTCCGCCGATGGTTCGGGGCGGGATGCGGAGATGGTTCCATAATGGATCCTCATCTCCGTATCCTGCAGGCGAACCTGGGCCACGGTGTTAGTTATGCTCAGGCACTTCTGCTCCAGAGCATGGCACAGTGGTCCATCGACGTCGCCGCTGTCGCCGATCCATACACTCACCGGCCCCTCGGGCCCGCCTGGGTGGTCGACCTGGATGGATCGGTGGCACTGGTGCATAACGCCGCTGCGGGTGCCCCTCCCCTTGTCGTGATCGCAAGGGAGCATGGCATCGTAGCGGCGCGGGTGGGGGAGATTGCGGTCGTGGCCGTTTATTTCACGCCGAGATCACACCGACTCATAGGGCAATATCGGCGGTCGCTGGAGCGGCTGACCGACGTCGTCAATGCCTGTTCGCCTCGTCCGGCTCTCGTGCTCGGGGACTTCAACGCCTGGTCTCAGGCTTGGGGTTCCCGGCGCACGAATGCGCGAGGCAGGGCTCTGGAGAGCTGGGCCGATTCTCTCGGCTTAGTTCTCCAGAATCGCGGGGCCGAAGCCACGTATTTGGCCACGTTTGTGGCGGGGGAGACCGCGTGCGGGGCTGGCGTGTCGCCGCGGAGGTGGAGACACTGTCGGATCACCGATACGTTCGGTTTGATGTCTCCCCTCCCCCGAGCGATGCGCCAGTCATTTCGGCCCAACAAGAGCCGCGCTGGGTGCTGGGGCGATTGAATCGGGAGGACCCCCTGGAGGCCGCCATCGTACAGGCCTGGGCCATTGCGCCGGACAGGCCTGTCGATGTCGACGATGAAGCGGCGTGGTTCCGGGAGGCCATGACACGGGTCTGCGATGCGAGTATGCCTAGGGCTCCAGCCTATAATCCGAGGCGTCGGGTCTACTGGTGGAATGCGGAGATCGCGAGGCTGCGTATGGCCTGCGTGATCACGCATCGCCGGTGGGCCCGATTCCGTAGGAGGCGTACTCGTCCCGCAGACTCGGAGCCCCGATTGGCGGAGCTTCATGAGGGATACAGGGAGGCCCGGAATGCCCTCCGAGCGGAGATCAAGCGGTCAAAGGCCGCTTGTTACCGGGAGCTCCTGGAGACGCTGGAGCGGGACCCATGGGGGCGGCCTTACCTTATGGTAAGAGAAAAGCTGCGCCCCCGGGCCCCTCCGCTGACCCAGGTGCTCGAACCGGCTCTGCTCGGAGGAGTGGTGGAATCCCTGTCCCCGGCGCGAGCGGAACATGTTCCGCCGCAGATGGCTCCGCCGCCTCGGTCGCCTACGGCGCCCAGTGTGGTGATTGACGACGACGTGCCCGAGGTCACTTGGGTAGAACTAGAGCTGGCGGTGCGAAGGCTGAGGGCCAAGAAAAGCACCGCCCCGGGACCCGACGGCATTCCAGGCCGCGCGTGGGTCCTAGCTCTAGGGGAAGACGGCCTCGAACCCCGACTAAGAGGGTTCCTCAGCGCATGTTTGGAGCGGGGCCAGTTTCCGAAGATGTGGAGGACGGGGAAACTGGTCCTCATCCGCAAGCAGGGACGCCCGGCGGACGAGCCGTCCGGGTACCGGCCCATAGTGCTGCTCGACCAGGTGGGCAAACTCTTCGAAAGAGTTATTGCCAAGCGCCTCGTCGAGCATCTGTCTAGAGTGGGGTCGGACCTGGCGAACACCCAGTTTGGGTTCCGCCGGTGGCGTTCCACTGTGGATGCCATCATGCGCGTGAGGACTCTGGCGGGGGATGCGGTTGCCCGGGGCGAGGTGATGTTGGCGGTGTCCTTGGACATCTCCAACGCCTTCAACACCTTGCCCTGGAGTTGCATCAGGGAGGCACTCGTGTACCACGACGTGCCTCTCTACCTCCGCCGCATAGTCGGGGCGTACCTGACGGAGAGAGCCGTCATCTACCCAAGTTCGACGGGAGTCGGTAGGCGTGAGATGTCGTGCGGTGTTCCACAGGGGTCGGTCCTGGGGCCGCTCCTGTGCAACATCGGTTACGACTGGGTGCTTCGCGGTGACTTCGCGTACGGGGCCACCGTCACGTGTTACGCGGATGACACGCTAGTGACGGTGAGCGGGGCTACGCACCGCGAAGCGACCCTGAGGGCCACGACCGCGGTTGCTCAGGTCGTCGACAGGATCCGGCGGCTGGGTCTCGAGGTGGCTCTGCACAAGTCCGAGGCCATGTTCTTTCATGGCCCTCGGCGCAGGCCAGGCCCGGGAGCCAGCCTAACAGTGGGAGGTACTCCCATCGACATCAAGCCCCGGTTGAAATACCTGGGGCTCGTGCTTAATGGTCGATGGGACTTCGGACAGCATTTCCGAAGTCTGTGCCCCAAGTTGGTGCTCACGGCGAATGCCTTGGGCCGGTTGTTGCCCAACTTGAAGGGCCCAGAGTCCTCCTGCAGGAGACTCTACGCGGGTGTCGTGCGGTCCATGGCCCTATACGGGTGCCCCGTGTGGGCGGACACCCTGGAGGCCAGATTCCTGCCTCTGCTCCGTACGGCGCAGAGCACGATGGCCTCCAGGGCCATCAGGGGATACCGCACGATATCCTTCGAAGCGGCGAGTCTCCTGGCCGGATCGCCACCGTGGATCCTGGAAGCGAGGGCCCTTTCGGCACTATATCAGTTCCGAAAGGAGGCGCGGGAGCGGGGATTCGATCCCGAGCCCGAGGATATTCGGGCCGAGAAATCCCGGCTCCACCAGGTCATGGTGGCCGAGTGGGAGCGACGACTTGGGCAACCACGCGCAGGGCACGCCGTCATTGCGGCGGTAAGGCCCATCATGGGGGAGTGGCTAGAGAGGCCACACGGTAGCCTCTCGTACCGTCAGACGCAGATTATCACCGGGCACGGTAGCTTCGGGCGGTATCTGCATCTGATGGGTATAGAGCCAACGCCCGAGTGCCATCACTGCGACGCGAGCGTGGACTCGGGGCTGCACACGCTCACCGAGTGCCCGGCGTTTGAGACGCCGAGGCGGGAGCTTGTGGCGGCCCTGGGGGTGAGAGTGCTCACGCTCTCCACCCTGCTCGCGGCGATGGTCCGCTGCGCGGATGCGTGGGCGGCCAGCGCCTCCTTCTGCGAGCAGGTCATGCTCGCGAAGGAGACAGCAGAGCGGGCGCGGCGCGATGAGCGAGAGAGGCTCGCTGACATCGCTGCACGCGCCCGAAGGCGGCTCGGGCGTCGGAGGGCGCAAACTGACCTCCGCCCCCCATGAGCGCGGGCCTGAGGGTGACGGGTGGAGCCGCCCGTCATCCTAGCAGAAGCAGGCCACGGCGGCGGCGCGCATCGTAGGACGATGCGCGCCTCCCCACACCGGGGTTGAGTCGGGGACCGCGTGGTCCCCCCCTTCCCGAGGAGGGCCAGACCGAGAGGGATGGCCCTGGGTCAGCCGGGGTGCGAGGGATATGTCGCATGACAACCTCACCTTCGGCCTAGCACTTCGACCCAGAGACGGCGTGCGGTTTAGTCGGTTCGAGTCCGACATAACCTCCCCCTCCGGCTCCGGAGGGGTGGGTATCCGTGGGGATTTCCCGCAAAAAAAAAAAAAAGGTATTAACGCTAGGATGAAGAACCTCGGGAGTAGGCAGATGTGATTTAAGGCCAGAATACACATGCTTCTTTAACCGTCACTTTAGTGTTATAAAAAATGAAATTCTGAGTAATCTTAGGAGCCTACTTGTCCCAGGTAAACAAGTGCTTATAAGAGCAACGAATGTAACCATACCTTAGATGAGATCTTGATCATCTCCATTTCCTTGTTATTCAAAATGAGACTAATGAATTTTCTCTCATGAAGCAGAAAAACGATGAATTCACGATTCAGTATTTCGTACGTCTCTCGATGACATATTATATATATTGGGTAATTCAATGAGAGTGTGGCTAGTCTGCCTGTCTACATATTTAATTTGAGAGTGGGTACCTTAGTAGGTACGTAAGTAGGTACCTACTAAGCTTTAGCTCCACGGCCATCACAAAGGAAGAACTCAAGCTATGCAGGTGATTTGGTGATGAAAGAATGGTCCTTGTTTGACGATCAGCTTTTGTATTAACCCTTTAGGGGCAAAATTTTCACAAATGCTAACATATTTAAAAAATGTACCTACACATACATTTATTTATTATTATGAGTTCGAGTTTTTAATATGTATTTGAAATGACTGATTATTGTACGTTAATATCATCCCCTTTTACCTCCAAACTTTAAATTACTTCTTTGTGCAGATAACTTTGCTCACTCATTTCTGCTGGGAATTGTCTGACTGTTCAAGGTTCTCCTTCCAGTATAGCAGTATTAAATTAATAAGACCGTACATAAGAAATCCCTCATAAATAATAGGTAACCTTAGTTCCAATAGGTATTTCCTTCCTCGCCACACAACCAAAAATAGCCATAATTAGGGCCTTAGGCCTTATAAATCCAACGTTATATGGCTTTTATTACATAGGTCAAACATTTCCTTATCATTAATATTGTTGTACGGAATTAACGTACAAAAAGTCGTTTAGAATATAACCGCAGTTTTGTTACGATAAAATCTGCCCCATGGTGAACGAATCATAATAGTACGGACCTACATTACAAAAATTGCCCACAATTTATTCGTGATTGCATGCATGCATGTTACCGTCTCACGATAGTTTATGATGCGTGCATGATAGGCTCAAGGCTTTATGATTAGCCGATACAGATCCAATTTAATGTTTGTGTAACAACCTTGTTTAAACCGGCATACAAAATAGGAGGTTCGGGGTTGTGACGAATATTCAAAGACACTTCTTTAATTTGCAGAAATTCAATGAGTTCTTATTTTGTAAACATGGAGTATCTCTAAAACTCGAAAAAAATTGGGACCATAAACTATCATGGCCTTTCATGCGGCAAAAGCGCTGGGCGTATCTCGCGACACGCCTGCATCAACGACATTATCCGCCGTGCTCTTGTCACCGCTGGCGTGCCAGCCATTAGTGAACCTAATGGGCTGGTGCGTGACGATGGCAAGAGACCGGATGGTATGTCGTTGTTGCCTTGGAAGATGGGCAGGCCTTTGGTGTGGGACGCAACGTGCATCGACACCCTTGCGCCTTCACATCTTTCAAGCACAGCAGGCTGTGCCGGCGCTGCTGCTGCATCTGCGAAAAACCTCAAACGGCACAAATACTGTAATTTAACTGGTGATTATGTTTTTGAGCCGTTTGGGGTAGAAACGTTGGGGACATGGGGTCCAAGTGCCCGTTTTCTTTATAAAGAATTGGCGAAGCGGCTGATCGACGCTACGCGTGACCAGAAGGCTGGTTATTATCTTGCACAAAGGATAAGTATTGCCATCCAACGTGGCAATGCTGCCAGCCTTCTGGGAACGTTACCGGTCGGTGATGATGCGGAGGAATTCCACGACACATTACGTATGTAAATATTTATTTATATTCGATTATTTTAGATTATTTTAATTGTCAAATTATTGAATTAAACTTAAATTGTGTATTCTATATTTCTAAATATTAAAGGACCTTGAAAGGTCTTGGGATGTTTAATGCAAAAATTGTCCACTATTTAGTTGTGATGGATCTTAGTTAATTTTTGTCACGTTATGTTAATCAAGTATGATGTTTACTCTTTTGTCTTTTAGATCATTTTACGTTAGTTCGTCTTCCAGAATGTAATATCAGTATTCTTGAGATTTATTTTGTAGTCATAGGTATTTCTTTTGATGCATTATAAAAAACATAAGAATGTTTTCTTTTTCAGTGAGGGTCGGAAGGTCCACCCGCCCATGGTAATCGAGTTAGTTATTTATTGAGAACTTCCTGTTTTATTATTTCATTATTCTGATACTTTCAGTATCGAAATCCTATTATGCCATAATTTTCCAGCACGAAACAATATCAAAATATTAGACAAAAATAATTACAAAAAGCTGAACAGGACAGCATTGCCTTGTAATAACTTCTCATTAAATTGTATAGAGACACTATTAATTATTTCCTTTTGATAATTAAATGTGTTTACAAAATGAAGATATTTAAAAAATGTCGAAGGAATTAATTAGACCTCATAAAGTCCAATCAAATCGGGGAAAGGCACTTTGAAATTAACGCCGATGTTTAGTTGAGATAAATTTCAAAAACAAATTACCAACGTTTATTAAAACATTTTCTAATGAACAGTTTACAAAGTTTATCAAACACGAACCTTCTAGGAACTTGCGCAAGGCAACGATCCTTCAACAGATACAACTCGCCCGTAACAGTACGGACGAGTATAGTCCGGGAAAAAATCTAAACACAATTTGTAATTGAACTGGTCCCCTAAAGGGTTGTAGGTGTGAAGCCGTCTAGACGGACCAAAAGGACGGGTTTTGATAAGGGTGCCTTGGACGACCTTGAACTTTTGAATGGCTTTAACAAATGAGGCAACCTCCGCCTTATATATGTGTCTGCACGTAACGTATTTTTACTTCTTATACATAGGTAACATCGAGTCATGTTGAAAAAGGACAAAAACGTCTGAATGGATATTAAAACGTTTAGATATCGTTTAAAGTAGGTTAATTTGACAAGCGCTCACATTTAAATCATCCCAAAAGTTGGTATTTATCCAGCGTAACGAGCAAATTCACGGTTTACTGATCAATGTTCAAACAAAATCCAACCAATTACTTATCGTGTCACGGCTATAGGAAAAGGATTTCAATGTTTCACCGCCTGTTGAAAGGAACTACATAATTGATATCGGACAGAAGCGGACAGGTACACAAAGATGGCGTACGTCCTTTGTCATCGACATATCAAATAACCATCGGAAACTACAAAAACAAGCGAGACCCGGCCGGGTACAGACGTACCAAAAATAAGTTCAGCCAGTTCCTAAACAAAAAGAAACTGAAATAAACAAGGTCGGGAATCAACGCCGCCGTCGCCGCCGCCATAAAGACCGACGGCCGTCCTTGAAAATGGGGGGTTCTTACAAATTGGGTTATTACGGTGCGTGGGGGTGTGGAGGCACCGGCGGGGGGTTTCGACACGAGCGCGGGGGCAGGCTGCGGCTCGGGGGACGGGGTGCGTCGCGTGGGCGTACCTCGGCTGCGCCACCCGCTCGCCCGGCACGCCTCTCCAGGAAAACTCCCGTCCCAGACTAGGGTTCCGGCGCCGATCATTATAATTACTCTCCAAGGTGAGCCGGGAGCTGTGCAACCCCACCGGTGGCCTAATCCGGCGAGCGCGCCTCCGTCGGGACCGGCCAGATATCCCCGACATAATATTACGAGCGGCAAACATTAAAAGCACTTAAACATCATCTGCCTATCCGAACGGTGCCAATTATGAAGCAAATTGAAAGGCTCTCCACAATTTTGAGTGTGGGTACTGAGCTTTATTAAGGTTTTAAATTATACCAAGTTCGTAAACTGACGAATGTTTCTTTATCTAAAAATATTCGAAGGTAGTTTGCCAAACCCTTTGTTCTAGTTCGTCCCTTAGAATTTGATTCATTAGCGTCACCGGAGTTCCAATACTTTGAGGGCATACCTATTGTTGGTCAGCCTTGTGCAGTGCCTAGCCAGATAATGCGGCATTGATGTGGAGACTCTTAGACGAGTGTTAGGGACATAGAACTAGGCGAAGCTGCCATTGAAGCCTAGCTTTTGAAGCTTTTATAGTTACTGGTTTATTTGAATAAAAATAATATTACATCCTTAAAGGGATGACATTCTTAATACTTAATACTTCTTAATACTTAATCTGAAATATTATTTGTATATTTTACAGCTTATATCTATTGGTAGTGACATGCAGCCCACATGCAAATTTTACATTTGAAATAGTTTAAACTCACAAACAATAATTCCGCATTGCTTCCTGCAGGGTAGACATAGAGATTAAACCTTTTTGATAAATTAAATGTAATTAGGTTTGGTATTTTTTAACCTCATCACCAGATTGTTTTAAGAGTGTAAAGTTAAATTTGACCCATTAGCTATAAGTGGGTTGAACTTATCTTCACGCTATACTATAGCTACCGACTGCCCTTACGCCTCTTCCATTCTTTTGATGCTGAATTTCATTCTAGTAGCTGCAAAAGAAATTACTTGTTCAAATACACTCCAAATGCCTAGAAAGGTCGTTTGATCTTTTAAAATATCTTTGTATGTATACGAATGGGTGACTTTATTCTTCAAAAATTTCACTCGTAGAATATTACCTTTCATAGAAATAGGACTGTCTGATAACATTGTCGCACAATACCTAAGTCTAAAAATATACTTGAATGAAGTTTTCTACGATCAATCAATTTCATCGATCTTCAGACCTCCTTATGAAGTCGTGTCTGTTATCAGCATAGTAACTATATGTATTGTAGTATATATTACTACCACTGTCAGTATAAAAAATTCTCAAATTCTTTAATTTTTTGCAGGATTCATTACCTAAAATATTTGAGGTTAATGCAATATGTCATTCTCTCGATGTATGGAACTTTCCTGTAAGACGAGACCTCCTCAATTTACGTCTCGCAGAACACTTTGATACTTCTAGTTAGTCTGATGTTCGATAAAGAAAACGCTATAAAATCAAAACAAACTGATTTTGACGTGACGGGCAAATCCATTTGTCGTCACTCGTCTTACGTCATGAAGTAGGTCTAATCTCTTTTCTTCTCTTTCTCTTGGACTTCATTGGTCGACGATAAAACGAAGAGATATGTCTATGTCGCCAAGCTACGAGAGACCTATATCATACCGTCCCTAGACGCTCACATGTATTTGAAAAAACTTTTATGATAAATATAACGCCTACATCAACTTATTCTTGAACTTATGCCCTTAGTGATTGATACGATAAATCTCAGCAGTGTTTGCATTCTATAACTTTAAAGCTGCTGCTTCCCATGTTAGTATACTTAAGGGAGTTAACAGTTTCATGGTATTTAGATACACAAGGTCACGAATGAAAATAACCGCTTACCATGACATCGGCTGAGACTTCATTTGCAGAAGTATAGCCAAAATACTTTGTCTTTTTTTTAAGCTCTATTCTATCACTTTCTATGTCGCAAGGCTATGATTTAAAATTCCCTTATTACCATTTGCTATTACAATCATGGGTTTCCTTGCATGAAGGGTGAAGCTATCGGGGAATTATCACCCCTTTATTCTAATAATGCATTTAGTTCGGTTTTCCCCAATCCCCCCGTTCAATGTGTGTGTTTGTTGATAATTTGTGAATGTATTTTTGACTTTACACCATTACAATCATCACATTTTTAGACAGTCGAATACGAGCCTTTCCCACTGATCTCGTTCTTAACGACTAAGTTGAATTTCTTGGATTTGAAGATTTTAAGATTTTTAATGGTCAAGTTTTTCAGCTCCGCTAGTACATATTCATCAACATCACTGTCTCTAGTATGGCGGTAGAGGATGCGACTGCTGCACTAGGGGCGCGGTTATGATTCCCAGTCAGTACAAAATTTTATGTTAATGAATCAAAGAATTCAAATGTCTATTTGAATTAGTCTGGGTGTTACCATGCCTCGGAGAGCACGTCAAACCGTCGGTCCCGGTTGCCATACGAACATCTATTATATTACGGATAGTTGGAGCTCTCAAAAGACTGACTAATCTATCTACAAAACTTCAAATCGCGAAATATAGAAGTTCAGCCGCATCACAGTTAGCCGACCCCACCTCACTTGAGCAAAGGCTCAGAAAATGATTATTTATCAACATTAAGTGACGGTCTTCAGTCACCTATTAATCATCACCTTAGTATTATAACAAAGTAAACAGAACTGTTAGCTATTCTATATTGCCATCTTTAACGTAAACACGGTCATGCGTGTTCGTGTTACATCTGCACGCTATATTGATTTATTCATGCATACCAACTAATTTAAATCTAAAGAATACAGTTAACAAGTTTGTTAATTGTTGGCAATAGGGAATAAGTCTCCAAGACCTCAAATCTCCTATTTGAATGGTAATGGTATCTCAATGGCATCTACAAAATCTTTCAAGCTCAAGCCAACCTCAAGGTGCCTCTTTTCTTTGCTGTACTATAAATACCCTCTTGTCCTACCTTCCTCTGTCGCAGGATGAATAATCGGAATGCACTGCTTGCGGACGTTTCCATGTTCTTACAATTTCCTTGTTCTTCAAGCGGGGTGTCAGAAACCATCTATTGAGGTTGTCAAGTTAGGAACCACCATTTTGAGTTCAACAGCGTCTGAAATAGTGGTCCATACCTTCTGTCCTGCACCTCAGCAGCTTACTATGTTGCAATCAATTGATGGACTAAATATATTTAAAAAAAATAGCATATGTGTTTCCTTGTAAAAGCATATATAATGAGGCTATCGAGGCCACTACCGTTGTAGCATCTATTAATATTTATAATATCGACCCTCAATCCTGAGACTTTAACTTTAGCTTACCATGTGTCTACGAGGTGAAGTCATATTGCAGTGGCCATCGTAGAAATAATTGTAATTGCAGGTAGGTCATAAAGTAACGCTTATGATCGTAAACTTTTTGATTTAAATTTTCAGCAGATTGAAACCTAGTATCCGCTTAGCAATATTGTTGCACTCCATGTTGCGAAACATTTTTACAGAACGTTGCACAACAAAGACGCGTAGCAACGTGGAACAATTTTGTCTGTCCATACATGATCAATCGTCAAACAAACGTCACGTTGCACGTCAGCTGGCAACACAATGAGTGTCATGTGTTGTGCGTCAAATGTTATTTAGAGTTCTCACTACGAAATAAGTCCCTTGGACGGATCGTGGCTGTCGCAACATATAATGTTGCCAGTATCGTCGTTTGGTTTCTGGTAAAATATACCAGATCTCTTATTGAATGAAATTTTGAAGCATTTACTATGCTAACTTTTCTAATCGATTAAGATAGGAAAAAGTGAATGCTCATGTGGGACTCGAACCCACGATCTTTCCCTTACAGGGGGAATGCTCTGACCACTGAGCCACCATCTCTTATTGTTCAGATATCAATTGATAGAACATTAGATCGTTAAAATGTTATCATGAAGATCTAGAAGATGACTATTTAAAAAAGAAGCATTAATAGATGCAACACTGGATAGTGATAGAGAATGTGATTGCGTGTGTAACAGATTCTTTACAGATGAAAAAAAAATTACGCTTGAATTGCACTACTATATACCACAAGGTGTACCTTATGCTATTCTTAAAAGACATTCAAAAAACACGTACGTGCACCTACATTTTGCGAAATGATTTTGATCTTAGATTTATATGTCGGTTACTATCAGGTCCTTACGTATGAAATTGGCGTTTTGTCGTACTGATTAATTTGATCTGAAATATCTCATCTTTGGTTAAGAATTCCAAATTCAAATTAATAAATTCATTTAGCTGTTTTTTTTTCTTTGGAATACAGTCATTCATTCAATAATTCCAATATTACAACATAAAAAGTTATGCTGGCAACTCTAAACTATACCTGTCATGGACCCAACCAATCAGTATTGCGGCGGTGTCATTTTAACTTCCGAGTTTTAGCGCGGGACTTATTTTGTGGCGCGGACTTTATATAATGGATACGAGGCTTCATAAGGCAATCAGTATTGCCTGTGAGAAAAGAATCAGGCAATAAAACAATCATTTTAATCACTCCTAATTGCGGTAACTGTGTTTGTAAATTGTACACGTAACCGTTACTAATACAATAGACGTGGAAAAATAAAAACACCTTGTACTTGCTTGTCATTTTTATAATTGTATCATTATTTTAGATCGAAATTGAATATTTTCCTGTAGTTAAAATTTTTTTTGAACTTATTAAATTAAGAATAGTAAACGAGTGAAAACAGTTGCGTCGGTTCTAATTTTATCATTCTTATTTATTTTTAATCATCCCCCCAAGCCATAATACTAAATTATTTGACTATTACAAATCATGACGTCACAAATCTTTTTCTCATACGCTTTCCTTATAACTTACCAATTTTACATTTAGTAAAAAGTAACTAATTTGACTAGTCAGTCAAATACTTGATTGTAGGAGTATTTTTAAGAAATAAAGAGCAAGAGCTTCATGAGACTTAAAGACTCAGAAGAAGCCGCGTACTAAGTCATGCATGTTATGCTATTTTCCACTTGCAAATTGAGACATTTCATACATGTCTTAACACTTAATAAAATTCAACTTCCCGCTTCATACGCCATTTTGGCAACCGATGGATCAGGGCATCATTAAAATCTTTAAATAAGGTTACAGGACAAGATTTATACATCGTTATCTTCAAGAAATGGAAGACCCTGGTAGTAAACAACCCTTGACTGTGCATGATGCGATTATAAACATCTCAACGGCATGTGAAGCAATTAAGGCGGAAAATACTATAATTATTTCAAAATTACTTAAAAATACAGGTTTCAGAAATACCGAGATTAACGAGGTGGACGTCGTGTTGGATAAATATGAAGATAAGATAAGATAAGATAATTTTTATTGTTCAGTAACTTAGATTTTCTACAATTACAAATAAAACCTAATAGTAGGTACATGTTTAAATTAGAGTATGTTTTGTGTGTGTATGTGTGTGTGTGTGTGTGTGTGTGTGTGTGTGTGTGTGTGTGTGTATCCAGCCATACTTTAAGGATTTCCAGGATAATCTTCCATTGATGATAATGTGGCACTGTATAAAATTCAATCAATTGAAGATCTTATTGAGAATGTGAATAACACACAAAAAGAGGCCTTAAGTGATGATGACAATGACAAGTCTACTCCGGTTATATCTAATACTTAAGCATTATCAGCAGTTAACGATTTAAGACGCTATTTAACTTATTTGAAGAAACTTAAATTTCGTGTAAAATCTAATATATAAAATTCTCGTGTCACAGTTTTCGTTGCCAAACTCCTCCGAAACGGCTCGACCGATTCTCATGAAATTTTGTGGGCATATCGGGTAGGCCTGAGAATCGGCCAACATCTATTTTTCATACCCCGATTCGCGATAACCGACATCCACGCGGGCGGAGCCGCGTGCGACAGCTAGTCTATACTATATGTTTTTTTACGAATGCGTCAAAATCTTATTGTGAAACAAAAATAAATATTTATTTTAAATAAGGTATCATAATTATTATTTACTTAACGTGATTTATAAATACATAAAGATTCATATTTGATAATAATATAGAGTACGTTTTATTTTTCCTTACCCGCATAGTACGATTTCCCGCATGAGACGCGTTTTTCATCCAGTCCCTAGACAATCGAATAATGGGGTTTTACTATTATATTAATAGTACAGCCATCGTGTGTACCTTACGCTATTGGGTTATGATCTGTTAAAGACACTGAACACAAAATTATATTTTTAAAATTTTTGTCTGTTTCTCTGCGATGAACTCAAAAACTACTGAAAGGATTTTGATGTGTTATTATTTTTTATTTGAAAGATTTTGATCAAACTTACAATTTTAAGTAAGTTTGATCGTAATCTATCAAGTAGAAACCCGCCATTATTACACTCACCACATTCTCTCGATTCTCTAGATTTACTTAATGTTCATTAAATAGCATTTTATAACATACCTATGTAATTCTTTGTATTGGTTCGTATCAGTAGTGAAATCCAAACTTAATAAATAGTGGAAACCCAGTTTAGTTAACCCCTTTTTACTTGTGAAATCTAGCCTATTTCTTCATCCTCAGAGTCCGCTTTTTTCTAGAGTCTAACTGCGGACTGCCATCTCACGAAGCTGGTGAAATCTAGCCTATGAATACCAAAAATTCTGTTAATTATTGTTCAAAAATAGTGCGGTCTCATCGCTTCAGTACGAACAAGGCGTTCCTCACATTCTGATAGCACATTGCGATGACGTAATGCTGCGACCGGTTGAAGGCCAATTATGCGTGAACATAGCCCTTAGCAACAAAGTGCGTCGCTTTACTACGATAACCACCATAAAATGACATCTGCGTCACAGCCTAAACGCACCAAACCTCGTACAAAAATCAACACCCACACGGGACGAGGAAGTTCAAATTACACTGGATATTAAATTTAAAGTCGAATTCTAGCTTCGAAAAATGGTCATTATTAATTAAATGTGTTTTGGTATTTGTCCCCTGCACTACTTCTTCAGCCGTCAATAATGAAGGGTTCGTTGACCCCACCATATGTTTAGTCAGTTTAGGCTCACGTGTTGGATATTCAGTGCGCATTCGCTAAGCGGTCCTAATTCTTAACAAAAACCCCACTGGCATTCGTTACCGTGAACTATAATTTAGTTATATACTTAATGATGTTGCGCTGTAACTAGTTATTGAGTGTAACTGTATAATTATTAAGTATATATATTTCATAATCGATTTGTTCGATAAATTGGTGCGGGAAATTATATAGTTGGTAATGTTTCTGAATTATGTACCTAACGACTTTGGAGAAGTGTTGAATATAACAGTTTTTGATACCTTTATGTTACTTGATATAGAAGCTGAAGATTTACGTGACAGCAAGGGGTTATCAACTGTCATTAATTATTGAAGGAAAGGGATAAGAGGTACCTAAATAGGTAGAAGGAATTGGCAGATGTATTTTAACACCCACATTTCACATACTGTTTTAAGATGGCCCTGGTACTGACAACCGGGCTCTTTTTCATAAGCTAATATTATAATTGAACAGCCTCGATACTCACAGGAATAGATAGAGTTACCAGAGTACTCTCATACACTACAAGTAGAGGTGCAGGCCAGGAGAAAAGAACTTATCGAGATGGATAAAAAGGCGTTAGGTAGGCATATTGAAAATGCAGTATCATCATAAATCATTATCAAAGTCAAAGTCAAAGTATCATCAACAGCCTTCAGGCTCTATTTTGGAAACATTGACTTAATTCATGAATTGAAATGTTTAGCTAACACTATGAATATTGTAACATCTAATGAAGTTATTATAAAGATACACACGCAGAAACATGGCGGCTTTCAAAATTGGCGCAAAACCTAAATTAAAAAAATTATAGCTACTTACTAATAATACGCCAATATAATTAATTTATATAAAGAATAAATTATTATTTTATTTCAATAATAATATTATTATTACGAATTTATTATTAAAGGCGTATTTTTTCCATAGCGCACTGTCGCGTCACTGATTGGTGCATAAAATGATGACCAAAATCATAATGTTTTTGTTACCATTTTAGAGTCCAGACAACACATCTACAGTTTATAATACAGCATTACTGACATCGGCATATTTTTTTGGAATTCAAGTGTATGTAGGTATAGAAATAAATAAATTACTTACACTTGCATGCAGTTTAGATCTTGTAGTCCGCTTTTTCACTGTCGCTTTTTTTTATAGAACTGAGTTTGCAGACAAGCACATGGCCCACCTGTTGGAAAGTAGTTACCGTAGCCTATGGGCGTGTGCAACACCAGGGAAGTCACACTCGCACTGCCAACCTTGTAAACACAGAGAGTTTCTGTGCCTTCAGTATAGAAGACAAAGCCTTCCCACTGACAGCAAAAAAACTCTCCAGTGAGTTCTAGCTACCCTACTCTCTGCCGGAAGCACAACACGAGGTTATTATGGCCGCGGTATTCTGTAATTCCCAGTCGGACTGCTCAATTGGACGGGAATACCGTCGTCTACAAAAGCTGTGAAGCTCCTTTATCTCCTAAAATGCAAAATAATATTAAGAACTCTCCAGAACAGACTGTAACCTTTCACGTGCTACGACCAAGTATTTCTTTGCGGAATTTTCCTCTAACTGTCACGACCAAGGACCCGGTTACACTTCATTGGACCATTGATTCGTTAATTATTTTTGTTCACTATTATTTTACGGACGCTCTAAGAGTTTAATTGTGTGTTTGTGGTCAAACATATTATCTGTTGTTATAATAAAATACAAATCAAGATCACTGAAACTAACCCGTTGTAAAAGTTTAAGGCGTGGAATGGCCACATTTCAACGGTGTGAGTTTCTCGCACGGTATTGATTTAATATTGTTATCATGTTTATTATGTTTACATACAGGCAAATGCTCAATTCTCGAACGCGATTATATCATACGAGATTTGTAAGTGACACATCAAATTATGCCTTATGTTATTGTTTTATAATACTTTTAGCTGGACGCTCTAAATATTCAATTGTTGTGCAATTCTCGCCAGGCGTGGACTAGGAAGCGGCAATTATGCCTGTGAATGTTTAGATGAAGCAACTTATTTATCTCCTTTCGAGAATCATATCTTCGAGGCGAGAAACTCGCCCCGTCTAAATGACGCTTTAGGCGCTTTGTGTTGTTGTCATAGAAACTTTTGGGTGAGGAATTTTTTTTAAATATTTTTCATAAATATATTTACGTCTGTATAGCTCTGAAAAACAAACCTTATTTGTTGGTAACTTACTACTTAGATTATGTAATAAAATTACAAAGGGTATATACAATAGTTATGTCAAAATTTTGTATGGAAATTTTGACATAGCATATTTATATAACCAGTGTATTTTTTATTAGTGAAAGTCTATATGTACCTATATTATGTACAAACAAATAAATAGGTAGGTTTAAAATCAAGTAAAGCTTACATACGCATAAAAATATACGCAATAAAAATATATGCAAATTATACATTAATTAACCTCGAAATTTACAAAATATATTGCACATTACTAGATTTAGGGAAAACCGCAGCAAGGACCTTGGTATTATGATTCATACCACACTTTGCAAACTCAAGAGCGTTCTACGAACATCTGCTTTATATCACGGTGCAATATATTTGGTAATAGTGCCAAGTGTGAATCGTTTTCTGACTGTTCTGTACCTTCTAAACAATGTTGATCGATTGACAGGATTCTATAAATAAAAGCGGTAGTGCGAGAAAGAGAATGAGTTTGATCGAGTGAGTACCTACCTCTTTCTTGACACAACCATACTCTTTACAAACAAACCGTATGGACCAAAAGGCTTTTCCTGCTTTGTCTTCTACACTGAGAAGCTCGCAGTTCTAACAAGGTCGGCAGTGCGAGTGTGTCACCCCAGATGTTGCACACGTCCACAGGCGGTACCTATGGACCACTTTCCATCAGGTGGGTCGTGTGCTTGTCTGCCACCTAAGTGATATAAAAAACCAAGCATTTTATTCGTATTCTGTGCAGAGGATGCGCAAATCACGCGATGTGTTCACGCGAGTTCATTTATTGACCGCGAACACATTACAGAACTCTAAAAAATACATTTAATTTATAACCACCACAAAAATTGTCGTTTTATTTACACAATAGTCGAGATTACTCGTGACCACTATTAAAAACGGTCTACAATGTAAAAAAACTATTGATAGGGCATTAAATTATTAAAATAATAATTACAGTGTGTGGTAAGAACCCCTTATCACGCACGAACCCCCAACCCCTGCGGTAGCTGTTGCTATGAGTGAACCGAGGAGAATCCCATCAAAGTAAGTAAAGAGCCGAAGCCCTTATTGTCTGACTGAATGTGGCATGACTTTATACTACAATTCGTTGAGATTTACCCTAAGGCTTTGATCTCTTGATTAGAACGCTGTGGTTCTGACGGAACATCGAAGCCCCTCACTAATCAATGACGTAAACTTAGACAATGCCAGAACAAAAGATCATTTTATAAATTTTTATACCAATTATTTGTTCGAAACTAAATCATACTAATATTACTTTATTATTATTTATAATATAAACGCGATTTGTAAATATGGATGAATGGATTTATGTTTGTTACTCTTCCAGGTAAAAACGACTGACTGGATTTTAATTAAAATTTACAATAATAATACATCTAATACATCAGAATAATACATAGGCTACAATTTATAAACATATTGTGTGAATTGTTGCGATAACCAACATCCACGGGGATGGAGCCGCGAGCAATAGCTAGTAATGTATAACAGTGAGTTCTAATAAATAAAAAAAAGACGGGTTGCACTCTGGGAGTGCCGGCAGAAGTGAAAACATTTTCTTTCATTCTTTCATCGTTATATACATAAAAAAAGATAAAAAGAACATACCATACCATACCATACCTATAATATAGCGCCAATCATAGTACCTATCACTAATTTTCTGCTAATTTTCTGTCAGAAGAAATTAATAAATTACAAAAAGAAAAAATAATCACAAACAGTAATAGATTACAAAAAGAAAAAATAATCACAAAAAGTGTCAGAAGGCCAGGTTTGAACCCGGTACTATCTGAAACCATAAGGACTTAAAGTCGACTACGATGCTATTTATCGTATCTTGCAAAATAGACAGTCTATAGCTAATGTTGTATGACGTCAGTCGTCGGTTACGGTTCAAAGGTCAAGCGATCCTGACGCGAGTTTAACACGTTTCACCCATCCAACGCCGCTAAAGAAGTTTTCACTTCAAAAATGAAATTTTCGCTGTTGATATGATGAAGTAAATCAAATGATAGGTTAATTAATGAATTTCCTAATATTTACCGCCGTGCAAGTGTTTTAGTTTGTCATTAGCGAACTGATGACGGATGACTTGGAACAGATGGCAGGGATACAATGGATACGGAAGGTGAAGGATTGGCTTCATTCACAGACAAAATATATGTAACATATATTATTGTTTCAATCTGTACACTGTTAACTCTTATTTTCATAGAACAACAAAATATAATGTTTATCAAATGTTATTAAACCAATAGATACAGATCGATTTAAATATAAAAAATTGAATCCGTCTTGGCGTGGTTTGAACCCGCGATCTTTGCCTTACATGGGCAATGCTTTGACTACTAAGCTATCAGACCTCGCCCTTACCAATTCATCATTCATTGGTTCCGATAGTTCGTAAGAATATCGGTAGACACACCCCACTGTCACCTTCAAAAAAAGGATATAGAAGGAGAAATTTGAATTGGTTAGGGCGAGGTCTGGTAGCTTACTGGTCAAAGCATTGCCCTTGTAAGGCAAAGGTCCAGGGATCAAACCACGCCTAGACCGATTATTTTTTTTCTATTTAAATCGATTTGAATATTTAGAACGAAAAATACTAAGATAATTATTTTATTCGACAACATTTCACACAGCGCTATCTAGACCCATGGTAAACATAGCTTAACCAGCTTGTGTTATGGAATCTAGAATGCGGATAAACATACTTCAACACTTTTTTTTGTAAATACATACATATATAGAAACACCCAGCCCAATGCAAATGTACATATTCATGCATACAAATATTTGCACCGAGCGGGGATCGAACCCGCGTAGCGGCCACGTTCACTACTGCCACGCCACAGAGGCTGTCAATTCAATTCAAACAATAGACACAGAAAATAAACTATCTTGATATGGTTTTTTGTTTACAAGTTGTTTGGGGCTCCACCAAGATTTTAGATGGTCAGGTAACCTCACATGAAAGCGAATGTACCATCTGATAAATAATGGGGGAAGTTCTCTCGAGGTTGGTACAGTTGCCCCCACAAAGGCCATCAACCCAACCAAAAAAAGAGAGAAGGCGAAGTAATCGGTTTACAACATTTCGTTACCAATATTTTCCGTACGAAGTATGTTATTTTCAGAAATTATTGTTTCTTATTTGTTTATCTTTCCGACATTCCTAGACGATTCATCCGTGTACGATCAAAACTTTAGTAGGTACCTACGTTATTGGTCGCATTCCTAGGCAAGTTCATGGCAAACAGTCCCGGCTGAGGGCCACCATTGTAACTCTTTTTCTGAGATTTTGTCTAATTTACCTTCAGTTTATCATCCGGCTAGTTATCAGACATTAGACATGTGTTCATCTATGAGTGAATGTTATTATTATATATATATTATATGAGTTAGATTCAGCAAAGTGAGGATGAGAAGTGCTTTAGAAAAGAAATGTTGTTGTTGACACTTGGTTTTAGCTAGTAGAAAATTCGTAAGTAAGACACGTTGAATAGAGAAAGATGAATGAATAGAAATAAAATGGTCGGCTATTTTCTTCAATCACATCCGAAGCTGTCAACTTGGAGTCTGGGGTCCGCTTTTACCAGTCCAACTGGGGATTTGGCTAAACTTCGACATTTCCCGTGAAGCGACTGCCATCTGACCTACACTGCACTGAGCTGGGATCGAACCAGAGCCTCCTGCGCAGCGGCCGCGTTCATTACCGCTACGCCACGGAGGCTGTCATAAAATGGTCAGCTATATTCTGCAGTAATTTTCTTTCCAGTGGGCTAGTTCAATTTAATAATGAACAGAAATACCAAATATCTGGTTATATACTTAAAATTTTGTAAAATTAATTATATATTTATTTGAGAAACTTTTACGGTAACTATTCTATAATTCGCCATTTCTCATTCTCTCCGTCCTATGGTTGTATTTTCAGAATATGATAAGATGAATTATGGAACAATCCAAAATCATTCGATAAATAATAATCTAATTGAGATTTGAGATTAATCATATCCGTTACATAGCTCAACTTAGTTATTTGAAATGTAATCAAATCATTTGAAAAATGGAAATAACAATAAAAATAACGGATTATTATGGCACGGAAGAGATTGTAGTTGCGATAAGGCCACCATTTGTGCGTTTTGTCTTTGTTTCATATATCCTACTTTTTTTTTTTTTTTTTTTTTTACGTGCGGGAAATCCCCACGGATACCCGCCCCTCCGGAGCCGGAGGGGTGGGTTATGTCGGACTCGAACCGACTAAACCGCACGCCGTCTGTGGGTCGTGGTGCTAGGCCGAAGGTGAGGTTGTCTTGCGACATATCCCTCGCACCCCGGCTGACCCAAATCATATATCCTACTAATATATAAACGCGTAAGCTTGGAAGAATGGATGGATGTTTGTTACTCTTTCACGTGAAACTACTGAATGGATTTTAATGAAACTTTACAATAATATAGCGTCTACATCAGAATCACAGAGGCTACAATTTTTTAACGATAACCTATATTAAAGCGATAACCGACATCTACGCGGGTGGAGCCGCGGTCAAAAGCTAGTCTGTACATATTTGCAATTATGGTGTACAATCGCCCACAGAACTAGCTTGAAAATATGTCAAGTCATCTATCCTGTGCGTCATTTTCATCACAGTATTAATCCCTAATTGTTTGCAAATGTTGTATTTCGGTGAACGGGATCTGCTCTAACTTTCTTTCTCTCGATTTGAATTATATTGGTATTTACGGGAGCAACTGCCGTCTAACCCCTCAGCTAGGAAAGAACCACCGAGGAAAGAACCTTGCCTATTAATCAGCAGGTGTACCGGCAGCAGTCGTGCAGCGTTAGTTTGCAAAAAGGAAGCCGGTGAAATAAATTACTGCTTTTTGAAGTGAAAACTTCTTTAGCGGCGTTGGATGGGTGTAAAATGTTAAGGAAGCTTCAGGATTAGTTGACCTTTGAACCGTAACCGACGACTGACGTCATACAAGATTAGGTACAGACTATCTATTTTGCAAGTTACGATAGATAGCGACGTAGCTTAAACAGTAAGACACACACACAAACACTTCGACTGTAAGTCCTTATAGTTTCAGATAATATCGGGTTCAACCCAGGTGGGTTTGTGATTGTTTTTTCTTATTATAATTTATTACTTTTGGTGATTATTTTTCTTTTTGTAATTTATTACTTTTTATGATTATTTTTTCTCTCTGTAATTTATTATTTTTTGTGATTATTTTTTCTTTTCATAATTTATTAATTTCAACTGACAGAAAATTAGCAGAAAATAAGTGATAGGTTCTATGATTAGCGCTATATTATAGGTATGGTATGGTATGTTCTTTTTTATCTTTTTCTATGTATATAACGAAGAAAGAAAAAAGAAAATGTTTTCACTTCTGCCGGCACTCCCAGAGTGCAACCCGTCTTTTTTGTACCAATTAGGTGAGCAGACAAGCACACGGCCCACCTGATGGAAAGTGGTTACCGTGGCCTATGGACGTGTACAACACCAGGGGTATCACACCCGCGCTGCTGACCTTGTTAGAACAAAGAATTTCTGTGCCGTCAGTGTAAAAGAGCGCCGTATAGAAGGTAACGCAGGACAAGCCTTTGGTCTTCCGATTGACAGAACAAAAACTCTCCAGTGAGCTCTGGCTACCCTACTCACTGCCGGGAACACAACACGAGGTTATTATGGCCGCGGTATTCTGTAGGGCGGAAGTACTTTCCCAGTTGGACAGCTCAATTGGACGAAAATACCGTCATGATCTACCTCCTACATCTAGTTTCCAGTGGGAAGCTGTTAGGATTTGGGTTATAGGTACCACTGCTATACGGCTCTTTTAAGTAGTGTTAGAGAACAATATATACCAATGATTATTTGAATTTAGAGGTACATCTTGTATGCTGCGTTATTTATAGAACAAATGTGACGATTTCCTAAACAAAATAACAAAGAATTTTTTTACTTGCACTTTAAAACGATTCGCAGAAAAAAAAGTACTTTGGGCTTTGAGTGCGAGTATGTGTGTAACAGACATTAGACATGTGTTCATCTATGAGTGTATGCTATTATTATATAACTAAGATTCGCAAACTGTGGATAAGAAGTGTCTTAGAAACAATAGTAAGAATCAAGGGTAATGGTCATGGGTAATAGAGTAGCCGATTCTAGAAATATGTGAAATAGAGTAGAGAATTGAGTTCAAAAGAAAAATACTACAAACCATTTTTAAATGAGTATAGGGGAGGTAGGGACCCACCTCGGTGTACCAGTTAATTTAAGCATTAACATCTGGAGCCAGTTTTTCTCTAGTAAACTTGTTATAAATGAAAGCTTCACAATAACGAAATACAAGATTATAGTTTGCTTTATGGTATACTAGCTTTTGCCCGCGGCTCCGCCCGCGTGAATGTCGGTTATCGCGACCAAACATAGCCTATGTCCTTTCTCAAGGTCTAATCTACACCTATACCAAATTTCATCAAGATCGGTTCAGTGGTTTAGGCGTGAAAGCGTAACATACAGACAGACAGATAGAGTTACTTTCGCATTTATAATATTAGTATGGATATGGATACCTACATAATTCATCTTAAAACTTAATCAGTGTGCCATAAAACTGTACTAACTTCAACAACCCAACTAATGATTTCCTTATCTACATGATTACATATCTATACGCATAACACGTTCTTAATAGACGTCAATACAAAAATACAGGGTGTCCTATTTGAGTAGTTACAGATCAACATTAATGTGATTCACCACTGAATATAGTCCTAATATTTGAAGGGCGTCTAAGATATACCTTTAATGGATACAGTCAGTCATGTTGTGCTTTCTATTGTCTTGTGTGACGATATAATACCTAAGGGAATAATGACACTATAATGGTGGTTATCAGACCCAATTGTTAGATATAATTGAAGCTTTTGCTGTATACTCACACTTGCAACTTCCCTATGAAGAGGGTAGGTAAAGAAATATTGCAAATACGTTTGTAGACAAGATACATTCTACTGACGAAATTAGGTTAAACACTTTTTTTGTGTTTCCCGGCAGAGTAAAATTTGGGCCACCCCTTCTCTTCCCATGTGGTGTCGTACAAGGCGACTAAGTAATAGGGCTGATTAACTTAAACACCAGACCAGACAGATATTTACAGCCCAGACTCAGCCTCAGATGCATGGCTCGAGTCAACAATAGTGCCTGTAATACGGCAATAGGCTCACCCCCTATTACGTGGGACCGAATACAGATTGGTGACATGTTGGTGTTAATTCACCTCTGCCTAAGTGGTGGTAAATGGTGTGATTATATGAATGTATGTACTTTTTTTATTTATTAAACAATCAGTTGCGGTCTATTACTAACCATATGCTTTAGCCAATATGCTCACAGCTTTTATTCTACCCCTCTATTGCTGATCGTCATATCATTTGGCTAGCTCAAACGCGATGGTCAAATAAAACGGAACTGACGGACAGAGACGGAAGATGGGTGCGTTCTTCCGTTTGACTTGCAGTCCCTACTTCATCAAAACGGCCGTCAGTCCTTCAGGATTTACTTCATCTTCCCCTCCTCACCTACTCCAATGAACGCACTTGCAAGAGAACTAGCGGTTGAACTCGCAAGAAATTTCGCAATGTAAATTAAATAAAATTAAATTGCGAAATTTCTTGCGAGTTCAACCGCCGCCTATCCACAATTCACAAATCTAAGATAGCTGCGCTCGACGCACCGGCCAAAACATAGGAATGAAAATAAACTCCGTCGAGTTCGTTACCCGGGGCCGTTCTCACGCGCATCTTATGTCACGATATTCGCGCATGCGTACAACGTACGAACACATACCACCTAGTACAAGCGCTTAATTAAACTACCGCATAATTAACTCTTAAAAATACCCTGCATTTATTTTTATATAATGTAGTTAATAATGGTTTATCTGAAATCTATGTAAATGATGGAATTAATTAAGATGATGTATTTAGATTTGTATTTATTCGATATTGAAATTAGATTTGCGATTATGAAAATACAGGTTCGAATCTTAAAGATTCAACTTAGAGATTTACGAGTCTTTAACATGGAACATGTGACTTTAAATAGGTGCAGTAATATAATCCTCAATTTTTTATACTACAATAATATGAATGGTTTCCCATTGAGGTAGGTTAACCCCTTTTTTTTAACCTTCATAATTGTTTTTATACGGACACGCTAGTCGCGGAATACGTAGGTACGAATTCAACATACTTTCTTGTGTATTCTGAATAAAAAATAAATATCTACACTGAAAATTTTACTATAACATCATATAAGCGTAGTTGTATGCAATAAATAGTAATTATATTTGCAATTGATCGTAGCATTCGAGCGTTACACAAATGTGCAAGCGCATTGTAGAGATGCGCTACGTATGCGCTACGACTGCATCGATGCACCGTAGCAATGCAGCTACGTTCTCCTACGGAGCTACGGTGCAAAATGTAGCATTGCTACGAAATTGCATATGTGCAAAATTATTTGCTCATACATCAATTATTGTTATTTTATTTAAGTATAAATTTGTACTTCCAAAACGTAAAAAACACCTATCATATCCAACGGAAAATGCTTAGTGTGATGAAAAAATCAATAGGTTTTAAGATTGTTCTGAAAATATGTTTCTCGTATTTCCATCAAACGTAATAAATCAACTAATGAAAGTAATTTAATGAATTGCTTCAGTATCATAACATAATAAAAGAATCAAAGAATCAATTTCGTTTATTCAGTTTAGGCACATAAAGAGCACATATGAACGTCAAAATTTTACAGTCATGTCAAGAAATTACTAATATAATATTAAATTAAGTAAATAAATCATTTGAAAATGATTCTTTCGCTGGTTCGGTAAGTAGGTTCTACTGAGAAGAGACCAGCAAGAAACAAACAAAAGATACAACTATACTACCTAATAAATACAGCTAGTTACAATCTAAGTGAAGTAAGAAAGAGTTTTATGTACAACCTAAAGAAAATTAATTAATTATGTAAATTTTATCGACTCTCAATATAAAAGAGGAGATATTCAATTAGACATTACTTTATAAAAAAAGCCTTTATTTTCTTTACTTTATTGCCTGCGAACTATCGAAGTCATGTACATTGATTTAGTCATTTTATATCACATTCTAGAAAACTTACACCTAGTTCCAGAAATTTTATAGATGTGTATTTAATATGACAACCAATTATTTCTGTTACCTGGTACTCGAAAAAAAATTGATGTATTTACGAAAAATGTTTTTTTAACATGTTCCACGGAATTTGTTCCTGTTGTTTCACTGATATCAGAACCTCAAACTTATGTGAATTACGTACGTTATTTATTGAAATATACACATTGCTCATTGAAGCCCTTATAATACGTGCACGCTTGCTACCGACGTATAATTTTGCAATATCAGAAACAACTTCTAAACCTGTCAACATCATTAAGCGGCGTGATCGTACGCAAACAAAAATGTCTGTCTGCAAGCAAGACATAATCGTTTTGGCAAAAAAAAAACAGACACTGACGTAAATTGCAATTGGATGTTTTACCTAAAAAGCTAAAAGTCATTCTTGATAGGGATTGGTTAGTGAGATTGTTTTGAATGGGTTAAGTGTTATTTTTAGTTGCAGGTAAATAGCTGTTTGTATGAAATTCACTTAATATGCACAAAGGTTCACCTACACTCAGTGCAACTTGTAATAATATGTGCTCTAGATCATAGGAACCTATATATTTGTGTTTTGGGGGAACGTCTCGTCTCAAAATCTCGTCGTTTAATGAACAGATGTACCAGCTTGTACAGCTTGTACACTATAGGGTTCTTCAGTTCTGCGACGCCCCATGATGTTGCACATGTCCACTTTCCATCAGGTAGGTATGTGGTATAAAAAGAGAAGGTGGTCTATTTTTATACCATTTAAGAGGCAGACAAGCACACGATTCAAGATGAAGAGTTGCCGTCAGTGTAGAAGAATAGCCCGCAGCAGGAATAGCCTTGGGTCTTCTCACTGCCAGCACAAAAACTCTACAGTGAGCTCTGGTTACCGTACTCACTGTCGGTAACACAACACAAGGTTATTATGACTGGGGTATTCTGTAGGGCAGAGGTACTTCCCCAGTCGGACCGCTCAATTGGACGGAAATACCGTCGTGTCGTACCTCCCACTAAATTTTATTGAGCCATAAAAATCTTAGTGACGCATCATATACCCAATAAGCAATATTATTTAAACATAGTTGCAAGAAATTCATTCTTAAAACACAATTTTAATATTCATTTATAATGAAGTATAACATCATCTATTTAAAATTTAAATGAAATTAAACGTTTCTGAAAACAGGAAGCGAAATTAACAAGTTAACCTTTTATTTGAACATTTACATATTCATAGATAACATTATGATAACATTGTACTGCGACGAGACCCTGTATCTGTAAGTACTACCCACCACTAGAGTGGGTGAGAGCCATAAAGATCAAGTGTAGTCTTCATTGTTGCATACATATATTCACGCCTGTAATCCTAGAATGGGTAGGCGGAGGTATATGAAAACCGACATTTCGCCAACAATGATTTTCGGCCCAGACTGCATCCGTGTCTGGCCCGAAAATCCGTGTTTTATTGGGTTTTTACCTACAGGGGTGACTCCCATTCCAAAGACTTCCCGTTTAGTTTACCATCACGTGAGGTGAATATTAACGAACCCTACGTATAAACTTTTTCAATGACGCACTATGGCTGCTTAAATCCGCCATTTTCAATTTATGTAGTCTAACGATAGATCTTTCATCAAAATCCGCTCAGCTCTTTAGTACATACAATGAAACATAGTAACCCATGTCATACACTCAAAATCCCTCTGCACTCAGTTACTAAACTAAAATACCTCTAACACGCACTCGCGTATGAAATAGTTTTAAACAAAAAAATGTGAGAATATAAAATGTAATCTGCCAACGCATCTTTGATTTAGTGGGACTCAGGGGCCGCATAGAAAACCTTCCGCGAAACCAAGGTCATGGCAACCAGTTCTAAGACCGGTATGGTGAGGGCCCCATGAACCAACCACACTTTGCTGACATTGGTTCAAAATATGCGAATGTGCGTAGATTGTATGTTGCAAGGACCAACAAAGGTAGCTAAAATGATATGTACTCTGATTGTGTTATGTTTCAAATTTTTCGCAAAGTAATTTTCACATGCCTATTTTTTTTATTCTCAATATAAAATATATTGAGCTACATTGTAAAGGCTTTTAAATCTAGTCCGTTAACCCATTTTTATTGAAATACAATATCTTTTTTTACTTGGATAGGGACGATGTGATTGTATGTGTGTGAATATAGATATAACATTGTTTTGAATTTTGTAAATTCTTAACTGAATTGAAAATTAATTTTAATGATTTTTATCGCAGCAGACTTAACTATACATATGTGTAATATTCACATAAAAATTAATTACTCACCAGTATAATTCAGAATATTCTTTATTGGTTTTTAAGCATGTAGTAGGGTTATTTATTACAGTCAAACTAAAACCAAATTAAGAATTAACACTAGCGATTTTATATATATCAGAATTAATATTAATAAAGTATATAAAATATTTATTAACTGAAAAGACATTTGGGAAAAATGTTCCTATAACACATAGTTTAAAAATCTTAACAAATCTTAAAGTACGACTTACTATCAGATAAAGCTATAATTCCCTTTTAAATAAATATTATCTTATCTATGGATTATCATATAAATTTACGCAATCTAAAAACTAATAAATTGACATTAACAACACAGAGGAACACAGATTTAAATGTTACAGTTCTATCGCGTGTAGATTAATTTTCGATATAGTCCTTTGAATAATTGGCATCTGATTTATTTGTTCTGTATTTGACTAGCTGTTCTTCGCGGCTGAACCTCCGAGGTTTTCTGATCCCATTCCCGCTGCTGACCATCCCCTCTAACTTCATGGTAAATAGCCTATGGCACTCACATACAATTAAACATTCTATGAGTAAAAGAATTTTCAAAATCGGTTGAGTAGATCCAGATATTACCCCGTACAACGTCACAAACTCACAACTCTCTTCCTTCACAATATATTATATAAAATATATTGTAAAGGGTAAAGAATATAATAAACTATTTATTTAAGTTACTAGATGATCCTACCCGAGTTCGTGAGAGAAAGTTTCTGTATAAGTAAATTGTAACCCGATTTTAGTGCCATCTACCGGGTTTATGTGACATATTAGCATTCTAAGGTTTTATTCTAAACAGCATCCATTACGGATCGTAAAAACCCTCAAAAGTTGAACTTGGTATAACTACAGAACTCGGGGTAAGTGCGATGGCAGTCGCTGCACGGACAAACTATCAACCATCAACCCATTTAGTTTTGAAACCTCAAAATTCAATATATTAATTGTATATTTTGCTATCGATAGACTCACGTTTAATTTGCAATTAAAATAGTGGTTCAACCGCAACGAGATATATATTTCTTTAATTTTACGTAAATATCATTTATAAGGATGTATAATATATAATTTGTTGACATTCCAAACTTAAAATAAGTCTCTTCATTATTTTTTAGTATTAGAAAATTAATTTAATTTAGAAAATAACAATAAAATTCTGCTTGATATCGATTGATCAAATAAAGGACAGCGTGAAGTGGTTCTGAGATTGTAAAAAAATGTACTTGAAATGGACATAGAAACGATGGACCAAGTAAAGTTTTAGATCAAACCACGTATGTATAAATACTATGTCAATCAAATCGAGGATACCTTAATAAAAATCCAGTGCAACCGGTACATGTTCATCGACGGACCAAAAATTTATTTTGACTACACTAGATTCTGATTTGTCATCTGATTATAATATAATTATATCTTAAATGCGTTTCAAATAAATGTTAACTTATTTGTGGTTTATCATATGAATATACATTAATACAATCTTAAAACTGGTAAAAAGGTCGTAAACAACAAAGTTAATACATTAATAAATGAAGCAGCTGAATTTAAAGCAAATTTATTTTAGACCAGCTACTACCCGCGGCTCCACCTATATGGAATTCTGATTTTAGACCAACTGATGCCCGTGACTCGCGTGAACTCTGATTTAATAACTCCTGGGAGCCTCTTCCAGGAATACAAAGTAGACAGTATGTTAGTACAGACTCCTTGTACGAAATTTCAGCCTGATCCGTTTGTCCATTTGAGCGTGACTGACTATTAACAATCTTTTAAACTTTCGCTTCCCATGATAATTAAGGTCCTGGTCGAAACGTCAAGCAATCAAAGGTATGTAAGTACCAGTATCATAATCGCGTTAATTCCGTTCTCTTAATTATATATGAGCTTAAACATCCAAGCGTCCTTACAAACTGTCATATTTATGCACAACAGTAGCCAATTGAAAACCAGCGTCAGGTACTTGTGCCTGACACCATGCTGAACTGACTCCTTTTTTGGTGGAGCGCGAAGAACAATTGTGTCTGATTAATTTGTTTGCGTGTGTTAGTATATAATTAATTGTGTAATCAGTGCTGCACTAAAATAAAAGGTTTTTCTTTCTTTCTTTCTTTCTAGGATCTGGGAATCTACCACCACACGTACATCCGAAACTATACATCCGCACGAAATATAAACAAAGATATACCATAATATTACTTAGGATTAATTTCAGTAAGTACATTTTAAGCTGATCGAAGTGAATAATGAATTAAATCCATGGAAAAAACTTGGAAGTCGTCACGTGCCTTAAAAATATGATTGCAAAATACTTGCACAGCTATTGAAAGTATGGCTGTGTGCCAACCAACTGTTACTCAACTTTTGAAAACTAAGCATTAGTAAGGGTTCATGTTTACTAACTCCTAACCAAAGTTGAGTGTTTTTGCAACATATTGTTTCCAAATTCAGGTTAGGTTTTGTTAGGTTCAGCCCTTGACCGGCGAGAATTGGAGCAATGGTGGAAGCCCTTAAGGGCAATACCGGTCAGGGTTAGAACAGTGACGTGCGCTTTGAATATAAGATCCCTATGGATTTAGGTGCACTCATTCACACACACGAAGTTTAATTATTGAATTTTTGCTTCTTCCCTCTAAAGCGTAGAATAATTTTTAGTACACACTTTCAACCCCGTTTTTGCGGTCGGTGTTACAATAAGGTGTGTATGTAGGATTCGGACTGTTTGGCCGGGGAATCTGATACGACCTAAAAGGGATGTCCCAGAAACCTCGACCGGCCTTAGCAACTGACATTGACGACCGAGTGCAGATTTATAGGGTAAAAAAGCTAAAAATTCAAAATTGATTGTGCCAAAAATTTATATTCCTAATTTAGGCCCCCGGTGACGATTATTATACCTAGCTCAGATATGTTTATGCATATATTCCCGTGCAAACCCAACACTAACCGCTAGTCTAATATAACAACGATTTAAATAGCCCTTTTTCCCCTCACGTTGCATTATATCCTGATCAAAGCGCTATTATGATAACGTCACCGCCATCGCAATTCTGACGGTCCGCGAAGCGAACGGCTCACTGGCCACTGGTTATATACATCGGGACTTATATCTTGAACCTAAAATGTACACGTACTATGTTCAGTCAACTACAAAAGTAGCTTAACAAATTCTAATTTATTGATCACTGTGGCTGCTAATCCTCTCATAGTTTAATGAAATTAAACATAAAAAATATTTACTTAGTGCTATGGGGACTACAAAAATACATAAAACATGAAAAATTAATACAATAGTTAGTGTTAATAAATATGTTAGTGTTAATCAACTTACGAGGTTGACTGTACACGTATTATGAGTGTCTTTTGAGGAAAGCAAAGGGTACTACTAGTGGACTGGTGGACAAACTCAAATACACCAAGCATAGATTATTACAAAACAATCTACGCGCGCCAGGGCCTTGTTTGTCTTGCGATTTAGATCCAAAATACGTGTCCCGAGGTATAGTAATTTATACACATTTATACTACACGAGGAAGTGATTGACGAGCGCTATGCAGCCGTTAGTATAATAACAATGAGTCAGTTACACGTGCCGACTTTGCACCGAAATAACACGAATAAATTGCAGTATGAGTTTTTTTGGCTGGTTCTAGAACAACAGTTTTTATCACTTGTTGGAAATTTATTCTAAAGATACAGGAAATATTTTTATGACAGTGATTTTTTATTGAAAATTTTTAGTTTTTTTTAAACTTGACGTGGGGAAAATAACATGTGCCGTCATAAGGCAAGCGACTTTAAGTACTAAGTGGATTCAGTGGGATGGTTACAAATTAAAAATAATGAATTAAAAATATAGTCTAAAGTGTCTAAACCGACAACTTAGAGAGACCGATATTCTTATCAATCCATGGATTCTCCGTGCGGGTGCCGGTTTCATCGCGTTGCTGAATTGGGAACTCGAGACAGCGCCTGGGACTTGCGACCCAAGTGTAGGTTTAGAAGGAGTCCCTTTTGTTGATGTACATTCGACAAAATCGATAGTATGCCACCTTTACATATAAAGTTATTTGTAAAGGTGGGATACTATCGATTTTGTCGACTGTACATTAACACTCACCTTCACTACCGAAGTTCCCCTCCCTGCCTAACCAAATTTGAGGCGAACCTACTAGTGCTGCTTTAGACATTCGTCTTAGTAATGAGGTTATTGTAGCTCTCGATAGGCCTAGATCTTTAAGTAGGTTATAGAAAGATTTTGCTGGTATACATCTTGCTCCCACTTCTATTGCATAAAAATTAACCACGAACCGTTTTTGTCTAATTCGTTTGTGAGATCATAGTATTTATTTTTATTAAGTGTGTGGTCCTTCGCTAAATCTGTTTCCCACGGTACAGTAAGTTCCACAAGGACCACATATTTAATCGTTTTCGAATAAAGAAATATATCAGGTCTAGATCACGAAACCCCAACATCCTCCGTAGTACAATCAGCGTCAGAACGATATCGACGATAAATCCTAAAAATGATTTTAAAAGCTAATCAAACTGTTTTATTGTATTAAATTGGTATATTATCCTCAAGGTATGTACCACATATCAGAACAATCAGTTAACAGGAAGAGGGGAAACCAAGTCATTATGATCATGTTGAGTATTTTGTTTGTTAAGATCGAATTGATGCTGACTAGACGAAGGAACGAATCGTATTGTTACTGAGTTATGGTTTCGTGAGTGGCCGAAGGGTATCATTTTAGTTTATGTGTATATTCTGTGTGCAAGACGGACCCACAGACGGCGTGCGGCTTAGTCGGTTCGAGTCCGACATAACCTTCCCCTCCGGCTCCGGAGAGGGGGTATCCGTGAGGATATCCCGCACGTAAAAAAAAGGTGGTATTCTTTGTGATAATTTCCAATATTTTATTGCAAAAAGGGACATATAAATTACTATCCGTAAAAATATGTTTGTTATTAGAATTTCGAAGTCAGTCCAACGAGGTCAAAGTGACTAACTCAAAGATTCTTGGTCGGTGTAATTACTGACAAATATTATCTTGAAAAGCCGCTTGTCGTTTGTTGGAGGAAGGTCTTCCTTTCTGAGTAGCCGTGTAGCAATTTTGAAATTGATTAGACGAATAAGACTGTATATTTGAGTTCAATTTTTAATCGGTCTTCTTTGGTTACTGAATAAGTTTTAGCTAGTCAAATTTCAGCGTCACTTGTTTTCAATACAAAAGATATCGTAGAACATTATTTTTATATATATATAAAATTCTCGTGTCACAGTTTTCGTTCCCAAACTCCTCCGAAACGGCTCGACCGATTCTCATGAAATTTTGTGGGCATATCGGGTAGGTCTGAGAATCGGCCAACATCTATTTTTCATACCCCGATTCGCGATAACCGACATCCACGCGGGCGGAGCCGCGGGCGACAGCTAGTTTTATGTATATATTTATAGATAAAAAAGAATATAAAACAGATTGGACAATATTTAAAAAAATATCTGATACTAATTGCAGTGACCTTAAATCAATATAAAATATTAGTCATCAGCCTATATATTCTTGGGACAAGACTAAAGTAACAATGATGATACAAGAGAAGCTAATAAAAAAAGACGGGTTGTACTCCGGGAGTGCCAACAGAAGTGAAAACTTTTTCTTTCTTTCTTTCTTTGTTATATACAGAGAAAAAGATAAAAAGAACATTCCATACCATACCATACCATACCATACCTCTAATATAGCACCAAACATAGAAACTATCACTAATTTTCTGTCAGAAGAAATTAATGAATTACAAAAAGAAAAATAATCACAAAAAGTAATAAATTACAAAGGAAAAAGTAATCACAAAAAGTGTCAGAAGCCCAGGTTCGAACCCGGTATTATCTGAAACCATAAGGACTTACAGTCGAAGCGCTTACCGCTAAGCTACGAAGCTTCTTAGCGTACCTAACAAAATAAACAATCTGTAGCTAATGTTGTATGACGTCAGTCGTCGGTTACGGTTCAAAGGTCAAGTAATCCTGACGCGAGTTCAAAACTTTTTACTTATCCAACGCCGCTAAAGAAGATTTCACTTCAAATAATGGGAGACATCTCAAATCTTGAGACAAAATGCAGCATTTGAAACACACAATAATTTTTGTCAATACAAGATTGGCATTAATAGTTCTTTATTTTATCGCTAATTGTAAATTCCATACATTTAAAATGTATAATTTGGTTAATGTGAAATAAATTCAAAGTTAATCCGATTGGAAATAAATTATATATATACATTGAAACAAACAATATTATTGTCAATATTATATTTAATTGTCAGTATTATTGTGTCTGCGGATAGCTTATGAAACCCTAGTAGCTGTACAGAAGTAGGTACAGGACAATACATCGTATGGCAATTGTTCGCCAAGACTTCTAACAAAAGACTCGCTTTAGATATCCGCCTATTATACAACTACCCTCCGTTAAGTGTACTTACGCTTTTGATCTGATATAACCCTTTTAGTTGAAAAATTACGGGCCCCTGTAACTACGGGCGAGACTGATTAATATAATTTTAAATAAGGAGTAAGTGTACAACTTTAAAATGAAACTTGTTATTAAATGATTAAAGTGCATGGAGGGTTAATAATTCAATAAAGTCTTAAATCCTAAGAGCAGAGAGAGTTGTTATCTCTCATAGTTTCTGACTTCTCCCTATAACCCATTTGGTTTGATGATCCATTTGGATTGATCACCCTGTCCATACCGGCGACTTTACATTCTGCAAGCATGTGTAACGCTGGTTTTCACATGACTGATATCAACATATAATTCAATACAATTAGGTATTCAAACGTCGGTAGCTTGGTGGTTAAGGAGTCGGCCTTACGATCGAGAGGTCCCGGGTTCGAATCCTGGCCGTTACGCTACCGACGCGACGTGAACCCACTCTTAACACAAGCAATTTAGCTTAGTTGGAGGGGTTAGAGCGATTATTAGTAATTTCGATAATGTAGGTTGCTAATATTCTTCTATTAAAAAAATAATCGAAAGCCGTAGCTTGTATTCACTAATATTTACAGTATAGAAACTGACTTTTCCCGAGGAGGGCCAGACCGAGAGGGATGGCCCTGGGTCAGCCGGGGTGCGAGGGATATGTCGCATGACAACCTCACCTTCGGCCTAGCACTACGACCCAGAGACGGCGTGCGGTTTAGTCGGTTCGAGTCCGACATAACCTCCCCCTCCGGCTCCGGAGGGGTGGGTAACCGTGGGGATTCCCCGCACGTAAAAAAAAAGTATAGGAACTGACTGTGAATTTAGTCGTCAAAACAGTAATTAATCTTGAATAAGTATTCCTTTGTGTCCTAAATAAATACAGAAGAAATATTTCAAGTTTTATGAAGAAAATCATTGTATTTCACTAATTAAACTACACTAATTGCCTTGTTGGCTTCAAGTGGAGTAAAAATAGGGCGACCCCATCTCTTCCTGTGGGTGTCGTGGAAGGGGACTAAAGGTTAGGGCTGTTTTTCATCTGATAATAAACATAAAGCCCATTTAGAAAATACTGCTTCCGGGCTGTTTGGCCGTGGTCCATTTAAAACTTGCGTTCCAGACGTTTCGTCGATCACTGCGGTCAACGTCTTCAGTGGCGCAGGTCCGGGCGACGACGAGTTCGGAGACCTTGCCTCGTCGGCGGCTTCGTTGCGACTGATATGGATAGCCCATTACTAGGGTCTCCCCCTCCAGGGGTTATCATAGTGAAATTTGGGCATTAATACCCCTCAACCTACCCGTTCAGCGATTTACAGGCGTGAATATATGTATATAAACCGCTCAAGATTCGAAAGGGAATTTTCGTTGTTTCCTACATTATCTAAATTGCTCACGTAACTGGCGATCCGGTTCTACAGATTGGTATGTAAGAATTAGCAACATGATTGTCACAGCATCCATAGTATTGTGATTTCACGCTTAAAATATTTTCATTTCGTTCCATCTAATGTTTCATGGCTTTGTCTGATTCTAACCTCAAACCATAGGTGTGATGTAAAGTTTCTGTGGCGAGTGTATGGTATGTCGCAACAATGCATACGTTTATCTGTAGCGTAGTAAAGGAAGGAGTTTAAAAGGGAAGTCAGTGAAAATAACACTTACCTCGATCTAGTTGGTCATGTACCTTGCGACCCATTGGGATACTTCGGATTTGTTGATATTTGCGGTAGCAGCTCCACTCTCTTGAGTATTAGCGTGATGATATAGTTATAGCATTCGTCAATAAACGAACTATCTAATACAAATAGGGATTTTTGAAATTATTATTATTAAAACATTTATTTCGGAAAATTATTCATAAAGTTAGTAACAATGTTGCTTATAAATTAGGGTTAGTACTGGTACATACATTCCTGTTGTTTTTTTACAGGTACGCAACGGAGATGGAACAGACAGAAATTGGATAATCCGGCCATGAGAGCGGTTTAACCAAACAAAATGAACTGTTTAGCCTTATTAATTAAGGACAGATTAATAATAATGATTTAGATACTACGGATTAACTTGATAACAGAACATTTTGGGTGATATCCCTTGTTATTTGTTAAATATCAACGATAAATTAACGATAACGAAGATTTTAAATAATTTTTCACAATTGCAATACCGAACCCACGTCTTATATGGAAATGGCTGCTTTCGGACCTCCTAACTCAAAGAGAAAAACTTGCGTCAGCAGGTGAACCAACTGGCAGATGAAGTTGATTGCCACTAGTAGTCTTGGTGAGATGTTTTAGTTGCTTTTCGGCAGCCAGCAGTCTCCATACCGTCTGTACCGTGGGGCTCAGTTCGAAAAATAAACCAATACCAAAGAAATCGTCATAGATACGTTAAAAATAATTTAATTTCAATAATATCAATAGGTTTCCTACTTATTTTACTCCATATCTATATTGAATATGAAATGTATATCCAATCACTGTCAATAAAATTAATTAATTTATGAATTCATTACTTCAAAATCGTGTGTACATACTTGTAATTAATATGAATTTACGGAAACAAATAGTTCTGCGGCCTTGGCCCTTGGCCGTGAATTTTAAGCAATCGATAGTCAATTAACGATTCGTGTTTCATTACCATAACTTGAAACCATGGTGTTTTCTTATTCACACCATAAAGATTTGAAACTGTTTACCAATTTCCTACAATCCTAATTCTGAGTTATTTAAGAGGGATATAATGAAAAAGGTCCATCAATATGAAGACCCTTCTTTAAAACCTATTTATGCACAGCCTTTAGACTTCGCTTGCGGCTAAGGAGCAAGCAAAGGGAAGTTATATTGACATGCAATAAATAAAATAAACTTGATAGTTTCAACAAAAATCTGTAAAAATCACCTGCACTCCTCTAATTTCTTTAAAATTAACGCGAAAGTACAATGGCGCCCGCGTACGGAGCTGCTTATTGATGGTCAAGACTCTGACGTGTCAGGCTACTTTAGTGTCAGGATTGGGAGGTCAGGTAGCAGTATCCAACATAAAAGTCGCATAAACCAAATCTAAATTAAGAGAAGGAGTGAACAGACTGCGGGATCCACGGTGATAACCTCGGTCGCGACTAAGAATCGCGGTAAGATTAGTGGGCTTCTCAAAAAAACCATTCATATCTACTAGTATTATTATACTCTCTCAAACTACCAAAGTTTTGAGAGTATAACAATAATATTTGGATTAGCTACTAGTCACTATATAGGTAGGTCGCCGATCTACCCAAACACGTTGCCAATGCACGTGATCCAATTTGTTATGAGTCTTACTAGAGTATCGATAGTTATGTTGGTTAGTTTCCCTGTTTCGCTGCGTTTAAATGTACACATTCTAGGATAAATTATATAACACCTTCTAGACCCAAACTGACCCTAGTTTGTTATATAAGTTCTAGAATTCAGATAAAAATACTTAGTTTTTTTTGTAATAAATAAAATATTAGATAAAGAAACACTTTTTCGCACATCCAAATCTTTAATGAATATCAAACGATCAAAACTGTTTTATCTAGACGACGCAAGGACGCATGGACAGTGAAATTCCGAAATTTGCCCGTTTAGTATTTGTATAGGGCCTCTTAACTCAATTGCATCCTCTCCTTATACTTAGGAGAACGGGGTACACCTAGTCTTGAAAGTATAGGCTGCGCCAGAGGCTTATTTGTTAATTAGCAGATGTACACACAGATCAGTTTCATTTACATAAATATTTGCACTGAGCTGGAATCAAACCCGCGACCTCTGACTTGACCGCTCTACCGCTATTGACAGGTCAACATTACTGCTACATTCAACACTGAAAATATATTATTGAAACTTAACATATGAACTAATACTATACTAGTTGCAGTCTGGGGCTTTGACCGTGTGAATGCCTAATTTATGAAAAGTATTTACTCTTTCTTGAAAACATTCCAAAAATTATTATATCTCAGTGTCAGCACAGAATATTATGGTGTCAGTCTAAAATGTTTCAATTTCTTTATTCAATCCTTTATTTTATTTTCGCCAGACTGCGTAAAAAGAAGGGTTATGTGTTTGATATAGACATTATCCTTGCCTAACATTATCCATCAACCTTTTTATTTATTTTTTGACGGTCTCTGTGTCGTAGCGGTAGAACGGTCGACTGCTACATAGCAGGCGCGAGTTCAATTTCCGCTTAGTGCAAATATTTGTTTTCATAAATATGTATATTTGCATTAGTCTGGGTATTTCTTATGTATAATATGTATGTATTTACAGAAAATTATCCGCATCTGAGATTTCATAACACAAGCGAGTTTAAGCTATGCTGTGTAGAATGTTGAATAATATTTATTTATAAAGTGTGTTTGATTAATTTGGTGACTTGATAATTCTTTCAGCGGTTGGCCACTAATTACAACTAAGGCTGAGAGATCTTTCGGCAGTCGCTCCCAGTATAGCCGAAAATAGAACGAAACATCATACTTAATCAGACCCCAGACTCCGAGATGAATTCCTCAGATCACTGACGTGATAATAATGATGATTAATATGACTACATAGTCTATTGTCCTTCATGGACTAGGCTAGATGCTATTCGACTCGTTACTATAACTCTTGCATTTCTACGAGAAGTATCTCCTTTATACAAAAATCTTTATAGTTCATAGTTAGTTTGCCTATGTTATATTTTATTATAAGACATGAATAGCTAGAGATAGGGTGTCCAATCCAACACGTGTTCTATATTTAGACTGGACAATGTACTCGTAGGTACACGAAGGGCGATCGTTCAATTTAGTCTGTAGTACTTTTGTTGAAGTGGGAATAATAGACAGATGATCCGAATCATTCATTCATTCGTTCCTATACAACTGCAATGGCTTTAGTGATTAGTCCATTGAAAAGTTATATTTTTGAGGTTTTTAAAGTTAGAGAATGTAATTTTTGGATATCCAGAAGAGGTTATCGTAAAGTCAAATCTAAGTTTGCATTCACTGAGGCAGACAAACACACGATCCACATGATTGAAAGTGGTTACTGTGACCTATGGACATGTGTTACACCAGGGGGTCACACTTGTGCTGCCGACCCTACAAACACACAGAGTTTCTGTACCGTCAGTGTAGAAGATAAAGCAGGAATAGCCTTTGGACTTCCCACTGACGGCAAAAAAACTCTACAATGAGCTCTGGCTACCCTACTCACCGCTGGGAACACAACACGAGATTAATATGTCCGCGGTTTTCTGTACGGCGGAGGTACTTCCCCAGTCGGACTGCTCAATTTGACGGGAATTCCGTCATGTCCCAATTGTCCAAAGTCAAAATATAAATTCCAATAATAAGCTAACTATAGAAGGAAGATTGCAAGAAAATACTGCATATAGCGATATATCTCAGTACTTGAAACGTTTCAATTCTATGTAGTGTGGAAAAAGTAAATGCTCTGGAGGGACTTGAACCCGCGACCCCCTTACAGGGGGAAATGCTCTAACCACTGAACTACTTGTCCCTTTACATTTCATACATACATACATGTACTCACACCTGTAAATCGCCGAGCGGGTAGGCAGAGGCTTATTCACAGAAAATTTGTGATAGATTTATTGAGGAAGTTACGCAATCCGACTTGGATAGGTTAGGTTAGAAGGTAGAAGGTAGGTTATAAGCCTTCGTGGTTATTTTTTTATAACCATGCAGAAATAAGTAATATAATAAAGAAATTTTATTAACAATAATTATTTACAATATGTACATTAGAATTATTTAAATAAAAAATATAAAAACAATAAGTACATAATATATACAAACCAGCAGGTTCAGGCGTCAAAGAATTCCTCACCATCGATGTCAACTGGGAGGGTGGCCAGAAGGCTGGCAGCATTGCCACGTTGAATGGCAATACTGATCCTTTGCGCAAGGAATAAACCAGCCCTCTGGTCACGGGTAGCGTCTATTAACCGTTTGGAAATATCTTTAAATAATAGACGGGCACTTGGACCCCATGATCCCAGCGTCTCGACCCCAAACGGCTCAAATATGTAATTATCACTTAAACTACGATATTTGCGCCGTTTGAGGGTCTCTGCCGAAGCAGCAGCAGCGCAGGCACAGTCCCCAGTCCCTGGAAGATGTGAAGGCGCAAGGGTGTCAGCACATGTTGCATCCCACACCAAATGCCTTCCCAAGATGGCACCAAAGACATTCCATCCGGCCTCTTGCCATCATCGCACACCAGACCAGCAGGTTCTAAAACGGCTGGAACCCCGGCGGTGACAAGAGCCCGACGGATTATGTCATTGATGTACGCGTGCCGTGAAAGCCGTCCCGCGCTCCTACTGCATGAGAGACCATGGTGTCCAAGGCTACCAACTTCTTCTCCACAGCGACATCGATGCGGAGAAACGCAAGGAGCACCTAAACGAAGGCAAGCAGCGATACGGAAGGTGTTATCGTCCAACATGGTACCTATGTTGGGCGATGGTAGGGCCTGCAGCCAAACATCGGATTCCCATTCCCCCACAGCCAAAAGGCGAGCACGCTCCGCAACATTGGAAGACGTAGAAAGGAGATGTTTTCTTACCATGTTGCAGAGCGGCACGTCCCATTGTCTCTGGGAAGATGGGTTGGCTGGCAAATCAGCGTTTGGGCAAAACATTTTCCAAGCTCTTAAAGCTTCGGCCTTGCCTGGCACTTCTGAAATAGTTAGGCTAGGGGTTAGGATTTTTCTAACTAAATCATCCGTGCCATGCACCGAAGATAAAAAAGCTGGTAGACTTACGTCGGTAATTTTGCGAACGCCGAGCCCGCCTAGACGAACAAACTGAAGCCAGACTCGGTCGTTCATATCCACATTTAGAATTTTGCAAAGTGTGTTTTGAATCACACTATCCATTTTACCTAAAAGAGCCAAATACTTAAAAAGTTGAGTTGAACGGAGAACGTGTGTAAATTTAGGGACAAAAAGACAATACCGAATTATTGTGAAAGCAGAATGGATGTTAATTTGTTGCAACCGGTCCGAAACTTCATAGAAATTTTGAATTTTTTCTTCTACGAAAGAGTCATATGCTTCCTCTAAGATTGGGGACCCAAGAAGACGGAGAGAAGTTTTTTGAACAATTTTTAAATTTGGGGCCAAAACATTGAATTTTGATTGTTTCGAAATGCTGTCAATATTATCATCAAGATAAATTTCACATTTAGTTGGATTCAATTGTAAACCAATGGATCTAAATTCATCTTTTAGAAAAGCCAAGTCATTTATAACTGTATTAACCTCTCCTCCTAAGGTCCCGTCATCTAGATACCATATGTTAAATTTAGAATTTAGCTGCCGAATTATAGGGTGTATAGCGAGGCTGAAAAGGAGTGGCCCAAGAGGGTCACCTTGTTGACATCCCACCGATGATTCTAAAACGCTGTTCTTGTATAGTAATTTTGAGGGGTACCTATAGCATTGCCAGAGAAATTTATAAATTTTGGGGGTTTCCAATTTCGCTTGTGTCAACAATGTGTCCCTATTCACTGAATTAAAGGCATTCTTCAAATCAACCTTAAGAATGACTTCCCCTCCACTGCAGCCAAGTTACGTTGACAGGGCATGTACGGCAGCCTCGCAGCCCCCTTTGGAGCCAAAGCCAAGTTGCAGGGGCTGCAGTTGGTTAGTAGATATTTCATTGTAAGCTTTACAGCATAATTTGGCCGCCATACGCCTGTATGTGCACCCTACAGCAATGGGGCGAATACCACCATTTTTCTTACGCAATGCGCGTAGGTTCGCGCCATAAAGAAGGTCAACGATGGCATCGCACACATTGCCGGATAACATAAGGTTTATTAAGGCTGTTAGTTCCTTCAAAAGTGCATCGCCAGCTTCCCCAGGACATAGTAAATCCTTGAGGTGTTGCGGGGTTAAACCATCTAGGCCGCCAGCAGATCCGCTCTTGAAGGAACCAACAGCAGCTAGAACGTCCTTGGCTGAAACAGAGAGAAAATCATCATCTTTATTTGGAGGGTCGGGGAAGGAAAGGTCGGCTGAAGGTGCTGGATGCTTGCTCTTCAGTTCCGCAAGAGTATCTGGAGAGTAAGCAGCCACCACATCGCTACTAAACAAAAGTCTTGATGCTCCCCTTATGTCACCTTCCCTTAATTTGGATTCTACATAATGATAAACTGAATTTTTCCGGAAGTTCGCGAATTTAGGGTCAAAAATATGGGTTGAGAGGCAATTTTCTTTAATTTGTAATGCCAGAGTTTTCTTAGAAGTCGAGACGTGTGATATATGCAGAATCCTATAAGGGAAAGTGAGAAGCTGTTCCCAAGCTCTTGGAGAGTTCTCCCGGACTACTTGTGAAATGCATGAAGCTAGATTATGTGCGACGGATGGTCTGGCACCACGGGGAACTCTCTTTAAAATCGGAACTGAATTTTTAAATTTACTGAGAGTTTGCCAAAAAGGAATTTGGGAGGTGGTGTGTGATTGTGATGCGTGGGATTGGTTCGAAAGTACATTTTGGGATTTGTGTACTTTTCCCAAATGTACATTCAAACCCCGCTTACCTTTAAAGAAGCGAACTTGGGTACAGTGGGGGCACCGAACGAGGGTGGTAGGTTGATTTGAAGACAAATCCGTATCACTACGAGTACCACTGCAGTCTTGCATAAAAAAAATTAACTTACACTATAAACACACAAACAACACTTAAACTAAACTATATTTACAAATATTAATAGAAAATAAATCACAAGTAAAAGTCAAAAGCACTGAAAGTCAACACCGTCGCATCTCGCACCATGGCAACGGCGCGGGGCGGCGCGGCGGCGCACTTTTCATGAAGCGCAGCGCCTCCCATGGTGATTTTTGACCCATCTGGGCCCAAAAAAACGGCCGAGCGAATAGCGGCTCATTTGAAAACTGGGGCGCTAGTTTGATTTTGTGTGCTTGAGCTAACACCAACACGCAACGTAATTATGCCCTGTGTGTTTTTATTTTAATAATAATAATAATACGTCAATATTATTAATTTATATGTATAATATTATATCAATAATAATATTATAGTTATGAATTTATTTATTATTTAATTTATTTAATGTATTGATATGACGTTTCTTGACGTTTCTTTCTTCACAGTTTTTTCTTTTTTAAGTAATTGTTCTTTTTTTAACTACAGCTCGATGTGACAAATGTACCAGGGGAAAATTTTAGTTTTAACTGGGCATTTATAGTTTTAACAAAGGCTCTATAAAACCTAGTTTTAACAAGGGCAAACTAGTTCTAGCGAAAAACGCGTTTTAACTATATCATATACACATACACCATAGGACTGTAAGTCCGTACTTCGTAGACAGTACTTCCTACACCAGGTGTCACGTAGAATGGGTATACTTGCCAAATTATACAAAATAACCGTTTAATTTGGACTTTTGCCAACCTGCAGTGTCTTGGCGGTTTTCATTGATTTTTCTGGGGTTCTGCATTACTGTTATCGCTACAAATTAATAGCCTGCAATTAGATAGTATGTTATTGACAATGTATTTGCACTTTTCCACGATAATTTATTAAAACCACACTGCATTTTACACTGATGGTTTTGAACATTTAAAGTCTTAAAAACGACGAAAAAAAGGGTAATATTTACTATAAGTCTATGAATTCATAACTTATCTTCCAGTCTGAAGCTTAAGCAACAAATCTGTTATCAGTTCATGTAGTAAAAGTATACCGCTGTTAGTTTTGGCATTAATTTCCAATTTTTGTTGCCAAAATGGTTGTAACAAAACTAAATGAGATCACACACACAATCTGTCTTTTTTTTGCCACAGCGCCGAAAAGTCCGAAACTTAAAACAATACAACATGGTAAATATCTCGATACCTTTAATAATAACACAGTCTGTCTATTGAAATCCACACCTACATTGTAATCTATACAAAGTTTTAAAGCTAAAGATTCAGAGAGAAAGCAACAGATTGGAATAAGTGCTGATAGCAAGCTCCCCGAATATATCTACATAAAGTGGGCACCCGTCCTGAGTGAGACTCAACATTATGATCAACATCTTACTTGCAGGTAAAGAGTTAGCGTTGCGATCGAGAAGTGCAGGATTCGAATACTGGCAATGGTGTAATGACAATACCAGTGTTAACTCACACCTAGCACAAGCAAATTCACCGAAGCGTGAAGGATGCAGCTCTCTGATTCGCTCCTTCCTGCTTTTCTGCAAGATAACGTACTCGCAGAATGATGTGACCGCAATTAAACAGCTGTCGATGCGGAGCTTAGGGTGAAAAAAGCCGATAGCGGGCGATCTACTATGACTGATATACAAAAGGGTATCAGGGTTGCACCGCCGCCGCGCCGCCCAGACTACATAAACTTCAAGCGTATGCTGTATTGAGTCCTTGTAATCGTAGCAGGTTGGATTTCTTTCCATCCTAGTGACAGAGTACAGGTACTTCAGGAAGCAGCCTTGTCCAGAAAGAAAAGATTCCCTGTTTATGTTATACAACCCGATACCATTAGAGCTTAACCACAAAAGCCAGTATTATAAAATATGGAGAAGTGAATAAAGAATGAAGGTAAAGCGATACGCATATTTACGGCTTTTCTATCTATCTATATACTAAACTGCATTCGTTAAAGTAATGTAAGTATACAAATGAGTAGTTATCTATGGGTTTTAAACGTAACGACCTCGCACAGAATTCTTAACACCGACTATTGATAAAATAAAATCAACTCAAGCCGAATGTTGTTAGGCTTTCGAATTATTTGCAAAATTATTTGACTTACGGTTTTTTAATACTGAAGCTAATAAGTTTAATCTTATTATGTACATACTTTATTAGGTAATTTAAATTTGGTGTTTTTGAACTTTAAAGGCAAAATAGTTTTGTTATGGCGCAGAAAATGTAAATTGTTCTATTTTATATACGAAATGCAATCAATTTATACTGTATTCAATAAATAACAATTCTTACCTATTATAAAAGAAATATTGAGTCGACACTATCGAGAAACGTCCGCCAGCCTATTTCTGTACCTACATACCTTTATGGTAGGTGTATTGTATCTAATGCATTCTTGTTTAAGATCTGATAAAAAGTAATATTTATGGGGGATTTTTGTGAAAGAAGAATTATTATTGGGTAGCATTTGTAGCACTACCAAGAGCTTCGGGGCTCAAGACACTGGCTAACTGTTAGACGAGGTTCAAGTGAAGGCTTTCGTCTCGGGGCTAGGCGGTAATCGCTCCTGTAAAAGGCAAAATAAACCGTGAAAAACGAGTGGAAGGTTGGAGAATAGAGCCTGGGCTTTTGGGGTTGGATGCAATAAGGATAGGCGTTCGGATGAATAACAGGTGAATAGGCAAAGGATTGACCTAGGCATGCGCCGCTGTGTCGATGTTGAACAGATCGAGGGTGTTCAATCGGTGAGCATCTACGAAAACAATTAGATACTTAAGTAGAAGCAAAAAAGCGTATATGTACCCAGCAAGTGAAAAGATATGTTCTCTGCCTACTCCAAAGGGAAAGAAGCGTAACCCATCGAATCAAAATAAAATGCGTATTAAAAGACATAGTTCAGTACAAAATCACTACTTCAATAAATAAGTTCATATAGCATTCGTACTATTATTTGATTGTGAACGCTAATTGCTCAAATATTCCAGTGAGAAGTCGCCATGACATGCACGCAATATGTGTCAGCCGTATGCGGCAATAAATTCATTGTGTAATGGGCAGAGCGCGCATCGAATTGGGCCGCGTCTCTCCCAAGTGTGCCCCGCGCATCACCGCCATTTATCTGTCGTACAAAACATAACTATTCAGTTCTGAAACGCATCTTAAAACTATTAGAACTGATTCGAAAATACTACTTTTAGCGCCATCTGTGTCATTTGATCAGAACTACGTAGTAACAACCGCCATAGATAAAAATTAAATGTGATAAAAATGTGCATGACCAACGTACCCGTAATACAAAAACGCAAAATGCATCGATACTATAAGAAAATAATATCAGTAATGTAGTGTGAATTCTTCATGATATAAAAAACAGATAAGGAACACAAAATATATTTAAAACAAATAGATAATTGTTTATATTTTCAAGATAGATGCCACTATTAAGTTTTGTGGCAACAGGTTTATAATTAATATTAAAATCGTTAAAGTAAACTCAAAACTATGAGATCAGATTACCTGCTTTACATTCGTAGGCATAACATTAAAAATTATCACTTAATTATCTATGTTAATAGTTCTAAAACATACATTCTTAGATGTGGTGTCCCTACCCTACCCAAAAATATACTACCAGGTATTTTATGAGCGATAAAAGTTAATGTTTTCCTATAAAAAATAGTATATTTTTTATCTTATCTTACCAACAATATTTTTAGCATATTCAGCAGTCTAAAAAAAGTGTTGCAATTATTTTACGACTAAGGCAACAGAAATCATAAAGATTTGTACGAACTGGTACCTACATAAAAGTGGTCTATAGTTTGTACTTATCTACCCACCTACCTATCTAGTACTATTCTTCGTAGACAAGAACCTTGTACACAATATATAGGTACCTACCTACACCTACATACCTACTCATTCTAAACTTAAAATTCCAACAAAATAAATAAAAATTCTTGACGCACACAATCCTACTCCATAATCTCAAAAAGCCAAATATTTTTACTGCTGAAAGAAAAGGTATCAGCGTGTGGTACATAATTTCATGCAAAATAAACGGACGAAGAACAATATACTTACGTAGCGCACGCAACCAAACTGCGTTATTCATTGCCACGCGTTCCTGCGCTTGTGTGCGTAACTCAAGGATTATTTCGTGTCTATGTGTGTGTGAGGTTATATCTGTGTGAGTGCGGGTTGCCACCTGTGGTGTAATGGTTCATAGTAGTATGTATTTTACTGCAAGGTCGGAGGAATATGCCTGGTTCAGGAATGAGTTATGGTTTATGATTGCTTTTAATTGAAAGTGAAAATAGGTAGGTAACGCAATGTTGTAAGCAATATTTTTGTAGGTGTGTAAGTGTAGTACGTACTTATATGCCACATCCCATACTATATAGGTACATGTCCTATAAGTAAAGACGATAGTCGGTACAACCTTATATATATTTTTAGGCTTATATATCTTAAACCTATGTTATTATTTGCTCCCTATTACGTGGTAATCGAAAATCATAGTTAGCAAAACGTGGGTGTTAATGCATCTCTGCCTACCCCTTCAGGGATTTACAGGCGTGAATATATGTATGTATGTTTCAGGAATGAATTTCATGATTTACCTTCTTTTAACTTAAAAAAGTTCTTACTCTATTTCTCAAGATCCTCAATAAGAACTTCAGGTCAATGGCAACAAAATACAAAAGTAAATATTACTGCTAAAATAATATCTTGTGAGTGTTGTGACAACCCTAAATGTATTCGCCTAAAACTCCACGTGTATGTGTGTGGCTACGGCTACGGCGGCGGTACGGGCGCCTAACAAAGCGCAGCGTTGGCCATGAAATTGTTTGTATGGCTGCGTAACAGGGCTGTCCCAGAATTAGGAAATAAATCCTATGATAACAATAAAAGATAATACTGTTTTAATATTATCTGTGATTGTATTAATTATTCAGCGATCAAAAGTCTGGAGAATTCGCTTCTGAACACAGTTTAAACCAGTTCGATTCTGGCATAGCTACTTCATCTGAAACCCTGTTGAAATGCTACGTGAAAGGGTGTCCTCGCATCAATCAGAAAAAGAAGACAACTAGTTCTGATAAAGTCAAGATTTTAATGTAAGTAGTGCACCAAATTACTACATTTTTTCTACAAACGAGCAGAAATTTTACCTATTTATTTAAAGCGTTCATTGAAAAACTACGCCCTCTATTACGTGGATTTGAAAGTACTTAGTAGAAAATATCCAAAGTTGGCAAAAGGAAAGATTTACCGCCTTAATAATCTGCCAACCACTTCCATGGTTTAAAAGGTAGTTTCTTTAAAAAAAGAGATATGTAGAATATTAATGCCTATTAAAAATATTATCAATCTAGCATCCCTAGCACACAATAATACACATAGATAGTAATTCAACAAGAAACCAAAGTTGTTTATTATTCAGTTTTGGCACACAGTGTGTAAAAATGCTTATTTATCACAATCCCAAAGTGGTTATCAGTGAATGGTACAAATAATGTATTTATAGAAACAATTTACTGTTTCTTTATTTTTGGAAGTACCTATGCTTCTACTGCGAAGATTTTTGCATACGTAATCTCTCATATGGATTAGTTATCCAATATTCTAATGCCTTCAACCTCCGTGGCGTAGCAGTAGTGAACGCGGCCGCTACGCAGGAGGCACGGGTTCGACCCTCTCTAAGTGCAAATATTGGTATGCATGAATATGGGTATTTTCATTGGCCTGATAGTGCCTCGGAGAACACGTTACATCACAGAAAGATTAGGAAAAGACTTTCGTCGCGAAGTGTACCTCAAGAATCCTAATTATGTAACAAAGTAGGTACCCACTTCTTCTTAGCAACAAGCACTTAATAAATTATATAATCAAAACATTTTGTAGGTCAAGAAACAACCATTAATAAAACGTATCACAAGTTCAAATGATTCCGGAATATTTTCGGTCGAAATGATGGTCATGGTCAATGCTACATTAAAAAAAAATAACTACATATAATAATAATGGTAAACCTGACTGACCTATGCCATTAGGAAAAACGTGACGTAACGCACATGTCGAGGTCACTTAATCCAAAAAACAGCCATTAAATTATTTAAAAACAAAATTCAAGTTATTAACACGATAGTGTAGAAAATAATATTTTGTTAGCTTTACGCATTTTGATTACACGTAACGCCATCTAGTTATTGGTACATGTAACTAATATGTTACGTTTTTTTAGTTCGAAATTCTGAGACATGCTTTAAGTATTTAATTAGTAATAAAATACCACTCGGAACCGGCGAGCTTGCATAAATGGTTTAATGATAGTACAGAAAGCTCGTGAAGTACAGTCTGCCATCCTATGTAAAGATAGGAGCTATCTTTACATAGGATGGCGGGCTTTTGTATCTGCCAATCCCGGCGCTTGAGACCGGCCTGAAACGCCTATATCCCATAAGCGTTTCGGCCCGAACTGAGTATAAAAATAGAACCTCAACGTACCCAACTAACTTACTGTATTTTCCATTCTTCGTAACGGTAGAGTGTTAAGTGCTACGTCGGAGATCGCAGTTTCGATACCCGCTTAGTGCAAATGTTTGGTGCAATGGCCAGGGTTCAAACCCGAGCCACCCCAACCCTCTTGATCGTAAGGCCAATTCTTTAACTACTATTTTTTGACTATTATTTTATGAATTTAATAACTCTGTTATTAATGATAATTATAAATAATTGTTAAATATAATTTTATTTTATTGTGTAATGCATGATCAATTTAAGTCTATTAATTTGGATTGTTTAATGACATTTTTATATTGACTATTGATTTATAAATTTGATAATTTTATTATAAATGATGATTTGAATTAATTGTGTGTAATGCATGTTTATTTTCATGGATACTGTTACATGCCGCAAGGCCAAAGTGATACTTTTTAAGAAACAACCCTCTACCTGTATTTGCAATATATATCTACTAATAACTAAATAAATAAATAAAAAATGCAAAATGAACTCACGGACCAATGCTACTATAACTATATTTAGTAATGGCGCCTATAGTTGTAAGAGGAAATAATAAACGCTATATTAGTGCAGGTTACAAATCAAGTCGAGTTCACTAGCTGAATAGAAATCGTTCGATATGAGCTCCGGTCTCTGATGCTTGGTGCTATGAACACGTTCGAACGCATCCGGGCCGTTTGATAAACGATTTCATAGTTCATTTCTTAGTCGAAAACGCGGCATATTGGACTGTTGGCCGCTGGTGTTGGTATATTTGTTGCAAACACTTTGTGATACTATAAATGCTTATAATATTCTGGTAGATAGGTACGGTACCTACATATTAGGAACAAGTTTGCAGCTTATACTTAGGCGTAAATAACTTATGAAATATAAGTATTGTATCTTGGACAATTTAATGCGGGGATGCCGACGCAAAACTAATTGTAGATGGCAGCAGCATATGACCAAACAACAATGGTGTTAATTCGGCATGTCCACCCGACTAAACTAAACTACAGCCTAAAATACAATCCTTTTTAATCTGTGAATTCAATGAACGAATGACAACGTCCTTAGAGAAAGAAAGTACATCGCAAACGGATTTGATGCATCCCTCGACTGAAGAAACCTAGCCCGTTCTTCCTGATTTCTGTAAAACAAATAAATTTCTACCCATAAAATAAATTTCAAACCCCAAACTTCATGATAATTGTTAATTTTTCAATTATTTTTATAGTTTAAAGTTTATTTATTTACACAATTTTTACATATATTACAGATGTATTGGCAAAAATTTAATTAAATTAAAAAAATTACTATATATATACAATACTAAATAAAATAAAAAAAGTAAAACAAAAAGTTAAAATGTGTCCTGGAATTCATCCGCATTGCATGCCTCTTGTGGTAGCGTTCCCAGAAGACTAGCAGCATTGCTACTTTGTATGGCAATACTTAATCTCTGACCTGAAAAGAGGCCAGCCTTCTGGTTACGAGAAGCGTTAACCATACGTTTCGCAATCTCCTTGAAGAGATTGCGGGCGCTCGGACCCCAAGGTCCAAACGTTTCGTCTCCAAACGGCACAAATTCATAATCTCCAATAAGATTGGAGTATTTACGCAGCTTAACAGCCTCTGCATAAGCTGCAGCAGCACCGGCACAGCCAGCCGTGCCAGGTATAAGGGTAGGGGCAATGGTGTCGACGCATGTTGCGTCTCACACCAGTGTCCTACCCATTTTCCAAGGCATTAATGACATACCATCCAGTCTCTAGCCATCGTCGCGCGCCCAACCGTTTGGTTCAAGCACAGCTGGCACACCAGCAATGACAAGAGCACGGCGGATTATGTCGTTGAGGCTGGCGTGCCGTGGAATTCGCCCCACGCACCTGCAGCATGACAGGCCATGGTGTCCGAGTCGGTCAACTGCTTCTCCACAATGGCATTGATGCGGAATTTTTAGTGCTAGGTCAGTTTTTAACAAATAAACATATATTTAGTTGATAAATTTTCTTATTTACCTTTCTTGCTCCTCGAAAAAAGCAGCCAGAACGTATTCGTTCATTTTTCTGTAATTTAAAAATTTCAACCAGCAGAACAAGGTTTAGTTTAGTTTAATCGCGACCAAAAATATGGCCACTAAAATAAGTCGGATTTTAGTTTGACAGGAATAAAATTTTGCCTTACCGAATAGCAAAATGGAAGTTTTCACTAAATTGAATTCGACTAAACTAAAAATAGTTTAGTCCTGTCAAATTAAGTTAGTTGGTGTTTTCCCGAATAAGAAACCGCAATTTGACGTGACTAAACTAATTATAGTTTAGTTTAGTCGGAATTTTGCCAAACCGAATCGACGTCAATCGGCATGTCCACCCGATTAAACTAAACTAAACTAAAAATTCTCTTATTTTAGTTTAGTTCAACGCTTTGTCTATTCGGTTTGGCCACCGAACTAAAAATAGTGCATGCATTTTTAGTCAAGGTCACACGACTAAATTGAATAAACCCTTTTTAATCTGTCAATTCAATGAACGAATGACAACGTCCTTGTTGTTGAAGTGTGAGAGAGACAACTTAACTTCTTGTCAAAAAACGTGTTCAAATTCAAACGTGACCGTAAATTAAACCTCTGAAAAAATAAACAAACCAAAACAACAAACTTGGCGGCATGGTAATGGGAATATTACGTGAAAAGAGGAAAAATAAACAATGTATGTGTATGTGTGTGTATGTCACAATCACAAAAAAATCCTCTTCGCTTAATTTAAGGTGATTTTCAAGTATCTCTAACAGGAACTTGGCCGCTGATGACCCTAAAGAATTTTTTTAAATTTACGGTCGGCCATCTCAAACGGATTTGATGCATCCTTCGACCGAAGAAACCTGGCCCGTTCTTCCCGATTTCTGTAAAACAAATACATTTCTAACCTTAAAATAAATTTCAAACCCAACCTTAATGATAATAGTTAATTTTTCAATTATTTTTATTGTTACACAATTTTTACATATATTACAGATGTATTGGCAAATATTAAATTAAATTAATAAAGTAACTATATATACACAATACTAAATATAATGAAAAAACTAAAACTAAAAGTTAAAATGCGTCGTAGAATTCATCCGCATCGCATGCCTCTTTTGGTAGCGTTCCCAGAAGACTAGCAGCATTGCCACGTTGTAGGGCAATACTTAATCTCTAACCTGAAATGAGGCCAGCCTTCTGGTCACGAGACGCGTCAGCCATACATTTCGCAATCTCCCTGAAGAGATTGCGGGCGCTCGGACCCCAAGGCCCAAACGTTTCGACTCCAAACGGCACACATTCATAATCTCCAATAAGATTGGAGTATTTGCGCCGCTTAACAGCCGCTGCAGAAGCTGCAGCGGCACCGGCACAGCTAGCAGTGCCAGTTATATGGGTAGGGGCAATGGTGTCGACGCATGTTGCGTCCCACACCAGAGTCCTACCCATTTTCCAAGGCATTATTGGCATACCATCCAGTCTCTTGCCATCGTCGCGCGTCAAACCGTTTGGTTCAAGCACAGCTGGCATACCAGAAATGACAAGAGCACGGCGGATTATGTCGTTGAGGCTGGCGTGCCGTGGAATTCGCCCCGCGATCCTACAGCATGACAGGCCATGGTGTCCGAGTCGGTCAACTGCTTCTCCACAATGACATTGATGCGTAATTTTTTAATGCTAGGTCAGTTTTGAACAAATTAACACATATTTAGTTGATAAATTTTCTTATTTACCTTTCTTGCTCCTCGAAAAAAGCAGCCACAACGCATACGTTCATTTTTCTGTAATTTAAAAATTTCAACCAGCACAAACAATCAGCAGAACAAGGTTTAGTTTAGTTTAATCGCGACCAAAAATATGGCCACTAAAATAAGTCGGATTTTAGTTTGACAGGAATAAAATTTTGCCTTACCGAATAGCAAAATGGAGGATTTCACTAAATTGAATTCGACTAAACTAAAAATAGTTTAGACTAAAAATAGTTTAGTCCTGTCAAATTAAGTTAGTTGGTGTTTTCCCGAATAAGAAACCGCAATTTGACGTGACTAAACTAATTATAGTTTAGTTTAGTCGGAATTTTGCCAACCCGAATCGACACCAATAACCATCTGTTCTGTGTCAATAACAAACTCATAGCTGTCAGATTTAAAGAGACAAACAATGAAATCTACGTAGATGAAAGCTAACATTGGCCATTACGAGGAGCCCTCTGTAGGGATAAAAGCGCAGGCGGCATCCCCATTATGAAAAGAACTTCATCCCCCGCACCCGTAAGCTATGGAATGAACTCCCTACCGTGGTTTTTCCAAGCGACTACATTTTGGGGTTCTTCAAGAAGGGCATTCGAAGTCGGTTTGGTTGCGCCGTATAGCCTTAGCGGGTTGTAAACGCTACGGCTGAATATCATTCAGGCCGTTATTTGAACGGCGCTGTTTAGTAAAGAGGCCTGGCTAGGCGATTAATTGAATGGATGATTACGCTTGTTGGGTGCGACATTTCTATGCAGGTAGGTATTTAGATGGAATAAGTAATCTTTTTGTGAACTACATAACATTTAGGTACATAAGTAACAAAAATTATATTAAGGAGGGAGAGCCAGTGCTAAGAAATGCTCTGGGCATAAAATTTTTCTTTACATTTTGTATCTAGAGCTGTTAGAAAGTGTGCAGGTACCTAGGTACTGTGGAGTCGGGGGGCCAGGACTCCACGAATTAACGAATGAAAAGACTTTTATTTGCCGTAAGCCGTAATATTGATATTTATTGGGAAAACACATCTTTAGTACACGAGTTTTTTAAAAGGGGATTTTACGCGAGGTTTTTTTATTTTTATACAATACTCGTTTCAGAGGACCACGGAAACTAGAACACTTCTCTTCAAATCTTGAGTTTCCGGAGTCTTGCTGGCTTCTACCGAAGCCCTCACGTCAACCACTCTTCTCCATTTTAAACGTATTTTTTTATTCATTTGATATATTTTTAAATCGTTGACACATGATGTCCAGGCAACTACTAGTAACATCTGTCACGGAGGGCGGATATCACAGTACCTACTTATCAGAATTATTCCCAAACGCTCTTTGCTAATAGTAGGATTCTCATTACCATTATATTTTATTCACAGGCCGAACAGGTTGCCACCTCGAACCGAATACTAATTTCATTGTAAAATTTCCCGATCAATGAATAGTTAGGTATCTATTCTTAGGTACCTAAAGTCAGTAGATATTGGTGAATTAATAAAATTATTGGTGAATTAATTAAATTAAGGCTTGTGGTGTGGCCCTAGAATAGCACCACCCCATCTCCTCCCGTGGGTGTCGTAAGAGGCGACAAAGGGATTCAAATACCGGAGGATGGGCAGCAGCATCTTTCCGCGTACTAGCCACCAAACTGCGATCGCCAACCCGCCTGCCAAGCGTGGCGATTACGGCATAAACCCCCATGATTTGGAAACCCAAGAAATGGCCCCTAGTCCCCGGCGGCCCCGCTATTCCTGGCTATGGTAGCGGCCATGGTAACGGCGGGGCAAGGGGTGCGAAGAATCCCCGGCAGATGCCAGGCTACCAACCCCGACGACCTTTGGCCCTGGCAACGTACAACACGCTCACACTGCGGACCGACGAGAAGCTCGCTGAACTCGAGGAAGTATTGAGCAGGTTACGGTGGGATATCGTAGGATTGTGTGAAGTCCGGAGAGAGGGGGAGGATACCATGATCCTCAAATCCGGTAACCTGCTCTATTTCCGGGAGGGCGACAAACTGTCCCAGGGTGGTGTCGGGTTTATCGTCCACAAGTCCCTTGTCAACAACGTGGTCCAGATCGAGAGTGTTTCGACGAGGGTAGCGTACCTTATACTCAGAATCACCAAAAAATATTCGCTGAAGGTCATACAGGTACACACACCGACCTCGAAACACCCCGACGACGAGGTGGAGACTATGTATGAGGATATCTCTAAAGCCATACATAGCTCCCGAACACACTATACCGTTGTGATGGGGGACTTTAACGCGAAACTGGGCAAACGAAGCGACAATGAGCTGAGAGTGGGGCAATTTGGATATGGAAAGAGGAATGCACGTGGCCATCTGCTGGCCGGCTTCATAGAGAAGGAGGGCCTTTTTATGATGAACTCCTTCTTCAGAAAGCCGGAACAGCGTAAGTGGACATGGCTACACCCTAACGGTGTCCCAAAAAATGAGATTGATTTCATCTTGTCGACGAAGAGGCACATATTCAATGATGTCTCCGTGATCAATTCAGTAAAAACAGGAAGCGATCACCGGATGGTAAGAGGCACATTGAATCTTAGAACAAAGCTCGAAAGATGTCGACTGATGAAGTCTACGCTCCAACCAGCACCTATCCAGTTCCAGAACCCTGAGCACTTTCAGCTCGAGTTGCAGAATCGCTTCGAATGCCTGGGAGATTGCGAAAATGTGGATGATTACAATGACAGATTTGTGGAAATTGTCCAAACGACTGGGTCTAAGATCTTCAAAGCCCGTCGTTCAAAAGGAACCAAAAAGATCTCGGACCTCACCAACAAACTCATGGAACAAAGGCGAAATTTGGTTCTGCAGTCCTCTGAAGATGCTGCTCAGTATCGGCGTTTAAACAGACAGATCTCCAAGTCCTTGACTCGCGACCTACGCCAATTTAATACGACTCGTATTAAGGAGGCGATCGAGAGCAACAAAGACTCAATGGTTTTCGCAAGGGATCTGTCTGTTGGTCAAAGCCAACTGACTAAGCTGAAGGCAGAGGATGGCAGAATTATTTCGTCAAAGCCGGAGCTGTTGGAAGAGGTCGAGAAGTTCTACGGACAATTATACACGAGTGTACGGCAATCTGTTAATAATCTGGCTGAAGACCCAAGAGCCAGATTGACCCGACACTATACCGAGAATATCCCGGACGTCAGCCTGTACGAGATCAGAATGGCTCTTAAACAGCTAAAGAACAATAAGGCACCGGGTGATGATGGGACCCCGGCTAAGCTTCTGAAAGCTGGTGGAACACCGGTACTTAAAGTTCTTCAGAAGCTATTTGATTCCGTCATACTCGAGGGACGAACGCCTAAGGCATGGCACAGCAGTGTGTTGGTACTCTTCTTCAAAAAAGGTGATAAAACCTTGTTGAAGAATTATAGACCCATCTCGCTTCTGAGCCATGTCTACAAGTTGTTTTCGAGAGTCATTACGAATCGTCTCGCTCGCAGGTTCGACGACTTCCAGCCTTCCGAACAAGCCGGTTTCCGAAAAGGCTTTAGCACCATAGACCACATTCGACAGATTATACAGAAGACTGAGGAGTATAATCAGCCACTCTGCTTGGCGTTTGTGGACTATGAGAAAGCCTTCGATTCGATCGAGACCTGGGCTGTGCTACAGTCTCTCCAACGGTGCCAAATTGACTATCGATATATCGAAGCGCTGAAGTTTTGTACGAAAACGCCACCATGTCAGTCCGCCGCCGGCCTGGAAGATGTTTTCAAGCTCCTGGACTGGAGAAGACTCGGCGTCAATATCAACGGCGAGTACATCACTCACCTTCGATTCGCTGACGATATCGTAGTCAGGGCTGAGACCTTGGAAGACCTAGGCACAATGCTCGATGGCCTCAGTAGAGCCTCCCAACAAGTGGGCCTCAAAATGAACATGGACAAGACGAAAATTATGTCAAATGTCCATGTCGCACCCACTTCTTCTTTAAAGGTTGGAGACTCTACACTCGAAGTTGTCGACGAATATGTTTACCTGGGACAGACAGTCCAGTTAGGCAGGTCCAACTTTGAGAAAGAGGTCAATCGTCGAATCCAGCTCGGCTGGGCAGCGTTCGGGAAACTTCGTAATATCTTCTCGTCCAAAATACCGCAGTGTCTCAAGACTAAAGTCTACGACCAGTGTGTGTTGCCAGCGATGACCTACGGAACTGAGACTTGGTCCCTTACTATGGGCCTCATAAGAAGGCTCAAGGTCACCCAAAAGGCGATGGAGCGTGCTATGCTCGGAGTTTCCCTGCGTGATCGAATCAGAAATGAGGAGATCCGCAGGAGAACTAAAGTAACCGACATAGCACACAGAATCGCCAAACTTAAGTGGCAGTGGGCGGGGCACATAGCTCGTAGAACAGATGGCCATTGGGGCAAGAGAGTTCTCGAGTGGCGACCACGCGCCGGAAGATGCAGTGTAGGCAGGCCTCCCACACGGTGGACCGACGACCTGGTGAAGGTCGCGGAAAAGGCATGGATGCGGAAGGCGCAGGACCGGTCATTGTGGAAATCCTTGGGGGAGGCCTTTGTCCAGCAGTGGACGTCTTTCGGCTGAAATGATGATGATGATGATGATTAGTTATATAGAGATAGATAGTTTGTGTGCAACGTTCCCGACCCAGGCCCAGCGCCTGACTATTATCTATCAGAAACTGTAAACTGTGGGTGCGCTGGGCAAGGCCGGGAACTGTCGGGCTTGCGGAGTCGTCGCGAGCTAAGGCTTACGAAACCGTCGGCGGGGTACGATTCGGGCGGCGTTGAGAGTGGGAAGTCACCGGCTGAAGAAAACACTTCTTGCAGAGGCTTCAAGCTTTATTTTTCTTCCAGTTCTTTTCTCTATTTAGAGCGACTACTGAGGTGCAGCGTAAAAATGTCCGCTTTTATACTCTCTGAGTGTCCCTGAAGATAAAAACACGCGGCTGCTTTTTTTGACTAGATATTATTTTCTGATTAATCAGTTCACTTTTACTCGCTCGATTAATGAGGTGCAGCGTAAACATATCCGCTTTTATACTCTCTGAGTGTCCTTGAAGATAAAGGCACGCGGCTGCTTTTTTAACTATTATTTTCTGATTGATCAATTCGCTTTTTACTCGCTCGGTTAATGAGGTGCAGCGTAAACATGTCCGCTTTTATACTCTCTGAGTGTCCTTGAAGATAAAGGCACGCAGCTGCTTTTTTAACTATTATTTTCTGACTAGCTTTTGCCCGCGTCTCCGCCCGCGTAGATGTCGTTTATCGCTTAGTGTTGAGCCGACGCTATTGAGCATTAAATTCGCCTCTCTACTCAACTTTGTCCTCGACTATTCACTCGCCTCTGTTCTCGACTTTCTACTCGCCTCTATACTCGCATCAATAACTGAATTTATAGTCGACTCTCTACTGACTTCTCTGCTCCCCTCTGTACTTTCCTCTATACCATTGGCTTCTCTATTCGCATCTCTACTCGCCCATCTACTTAATAATCTTTTCGCCTCTCTACTGGACTATGTTACTCGACTATGTCCGTTCCGAAACTCTAGTCCATTTTTTTCCCACATTCCATGAGGATATCTTGTAAAAAAGATCTTACTATTTATCCCCTATTCACACCCTTTTCTGCTCCTTTTTTCCTAAACTTTCTTGAAGAAAACCTATGTCCGTTCCCTAGCTCTAATCCATCTCTGTACCAAATTTCATAAGGGTATTTAAAAATAACAAACTTTCAAACAACCCCTACCCCCTATAACCCCTTATTTCGCTATAAAAGGTAGCCATAGCCGAGTATCCAAATTCTATCGTTAAAAATGTCAAACTTTCATCCCCTAGCCCAATCCCTTCCCCCTCTTCTGTCCCTTTTTCGCGATAAATGGTAACCTAAGTCCGTTCCCAAGCTCTAATTCATCTCTGTACCAATTTTTTTTATCATTTATTGCTGACCAAAGCTATTACAATAGTATTTAGTACATTTAGAAGTTCTCTTCGGCCTACCTTGTTGGCATATAAGAATACATTGTGGGTTCTCGATAAATGAAAGAGACAATATTTATTATCAAAAAAAAAGTCAGGTATCACTAATAAAAGTAGCTAAGAAACCATATAAACCGATTCCCGTTGGATCCCCTTTATAGAGATGGCAGACACCTACATATATTACACATATTAGTCTAAAACACAATGCTTAATACTGATCATATTTATACGACCAATCATTATAAAAACAAACAATTGGAAATAAACGCCTGTACTAAAATTATAGTAATTCGTAAGTCATAGACATAATTTTTCAGTTTATTTTACTTGCAACAGGCGTACTTTTAATTCATGTACTATATAAATACTTGGGTTACGTTAAATTAATGATTTCGAACCTGAATCCTGTCTTTTTCTTATTCTTTTCTATTTATTTGTTCAAATAAATGATTTAACTGAACGTATTAAATTAATAGCGGTAAACGTTGCGTCTGTTCTTATTTTATCATTTTTATTTATTTTTAATCATCCACCTAACCTATAATAGTAAATGATTTGACTATTAAATATTATGTCGTCTTTAATAAATTATTTCATACAAGTTTCCTTCCATTTTACCGTTTTGACGTTTAGTAAAAAGAAACTGTTTTAACTTTTAGTAACAAGTATCCAATAGACTCAAGAGTTACTGAAGGTATTTTGATACGAGTTATTTATTAGAAAGGTCTTGTCAGCCTTTAAAATCAACTAGGTATATTTATTTAATTGCAACTCGGTGAGTGGAATCGGAAGATCGATTTTACATAATTTATTATATTATTTAAACCACGTAGTTGTTGCTAATAAATCAGGCCACCTAGACAAATAGCATATCGTTGGTCAGCGTTTGGTTTAATCGAAAGACTGTATGGGTTTTGACGTAGGGGAGAGTCGAGTTAATTGTACCGCCTTATAAATCGTACCTATTCTATATTTCTCATTAAACGACACGTTTTTTCTACACTGGCAACACCAAACTATGCTTTAGTATCACCTTCAACTAGTACTACCTGTTAAAGTATCATCATTACAAAAAAAAACACAGGAGAATGAGCATAGTCGATTAATTCAATGTGCAATGGGTCCCATCCCTATTCCCTTCAACTTCCGTTTCTTTCCGCTTCCGCTTCCTAGTAAAAACTTCACTTTCTACAAATCAACGAGTTCAAACGCAACGCAGGCCACGTGCGCCATCATCATATAAATTCAAACAGTATAACAAGTGTTCTTGTGATCCAAAACAATATACGTGACGTCCCAGTCGGTCATCATCATTAATATCAAGCAAATCATCGTTAATTTGCAGTGGGCGACGAAGAAGAGATATCTGCGCCAGGCAAGTACCTACCTCTATCGTACCTATCTTTCCGACATTACACAGATTTATCCGGTAGCTATTCTCCTGTGGATTTTACAGTTCATTTATCGAGGTTCAGGTTTACCATTGATACCATTATAACATCAGAACAGCCAATAATTAACACTACCCACCATTTTAAGCTGACATCTGAGTATTGTTTCTAAGGAGCGAAAAAAACAGTTTTCAGCGGAATTTGATGTTAATTGTCATACTGGTTTGGAAGGTCATAACATAACACGTGATATAGGTAGATATAGCTTAATGGTTAAGGAGTCGGCCTTACGATCGAGAGGTTCCGAGTTTGAATCGTGGCCACTACACTATCGACGACGTGAACCCACTCCTAGCACAAGCAATTTAGCTTACTTAGAGGGGCTAGAGGGAATATTAGTAATTTCGAAAATTTCGGTAGCTAATATTCTTTTTATAAAAAAGAAAAAAAACTACCTATTCTTCAATATATAAATACAAATTCAAACTAGATTCTTGTGCATTTGCATCACAGAACAGAAAAAAAACTATTAGAAGTGTGATAGGACAGATTCTATAGCGGAACCAATGTCGCCAAACTCACACATACCTACAACCAGATAGTAATACTACTATTAATTATTCTGTGGTAATACGTTGCACTACTAGTAAACAATTGTTTTGATTGGCCGTATATCTTTAACACCAAATTAGCCTAAATTATGAACACTGCAGAGCGAAAACATACCTTATTGATTGGCATTAGTGATAACTTTAATATAGATAAAAAAAGGTATTTACGACGTTTTGTATCCGAATCAAACTTGCTTCTCACTCTAACTCTTTTACGAAAAAGTTTAACTACTCCCCAACAGATGTCCATTTACTTTAAGAATATTATTTAAAACCTTAATTGTTATGAAAACGGTTGATATTACTTTGAAGTATTATCTCTCTCACTCTAACCCTCTTACATTAATGCTAGAGCGGCGACACAAAATGTTGGTAATATCGATAGATTTGAAATTTGTTTTCAAAATGTCAAAGGATTCCGAACGCTGTTAGTAATTATAATCTAAGAGTACTAAAAAAGAGGGCTTTTATTGCTTTACGTACAGAAGTTGAACTGTTTTTTATTAACGATTAAAAAGGTATGGAGACGTGAAACTACGTATGTACCTATTTAATTGAAATAAAACCAGTGTCCATTTGTAGTAGATATTTTATGTAACTGTTGCAAAATAAAAGCGTTTTCACACTATCCGGCGCATCCGATATCCGATATTAGTGTCAGCTTCGATATCGAAGAAAATAAAATAAAGTAGAAAAAGAACTCGATACTATGTTGAAAATAATTGCTAAGATTTTTTTCATCCAGTCTGTGCGATCGAGCAAATGGGACCAATTTTATTGAATTTATTATGCTGATCGCGTATGCATGTTGCGCCGCGTCCACAAACTAGAAAATATCCAGCTGGAGTTGTTCAATTCGGAAGTTTATATTTTTGTATGTTTGTACGCGCATAGCTTCGTTGTGTGTAGACGAATTTGCAAAATTCCTTCTTTGTTCGAAAGAAGACTATTCCGAAATGATACCATTTAATTTTTGTAAAGATCCGATGAAGGGTTTCAGAGAGAGAGAGTACGAAACACTTCAATAAATACCAGGAAATCAGCAGTAATTGCTGCAAACGCATATTATCGCTATGTCTATGCCACTACACATCATAACATCACGACCGTATCCTTTGAATGGGTATGCAGAAGTCTTCAAAATGTTCTGTGATATTAAAAAAAAAACATCAAAACCATTTGAAAAAGTTTATAAAAATAGATATCGATAAAGTTTGACTACATCACTAAATGAATAGCGAAGAAAGTTCTAGAATAAATAAGAATGACATGTCTATTGTGTGTAATCAAAAACAAGCTTTATTGATATGTGGTAAGGTTGATTTTTTATTTTTTTTTATTTCTTTGCATTTCAATAACATTTGTTATAAATTCTGCTATATCCTGACTTATGGATGGTATAAAACAACTCCATTTCGAATATTTATGCTCCTACTGTCATCTGTGCACTGCAAAATGGCCCAGTAAGGCATATTTCTATTAAATAGTATTAAATAAGACACGGTGCAAAACTGTCAAATACACGTGATGACAGATACGACTGAAGGTTGAAATTGTAAGGTCTTGCAAATCTCCGCATAAGAATGACACGCGTGCCACGCCTACTTCACACTTCCACTGTTTCACACTTGTTCTGTTCCGTGATTTGCATGGTGTGACTTGGTTTTGAAGTTATGTCGCTGCATTTGTTTAATTCAAAATTTATCTATTTCGGCAAATAGTACCATCCATAGTTATCCGACTATTTTCGTTCATATAGGTACCTACATTTATTTTAATTATTGTATTTTTGAATAATTAGCTATAGTGACGGCAATAGGCTCGTTCCGTATTACGTGAGACCAAAAATCACAGTTGGCGAAATGTGAGAGTTTACACACCTTTTATTATTAGGGGGGATTTACAGGCTTGTGTATTGTGCTGTGTTCGTTTTATGACGAAAAAGGCAAAGGAAAGTAAACGCACGCAAAACTGATCCGAAATAGCTTTTTTATGTAGTATTTATTGTCTGGAACGATTTAAATACCTGTAGGAAAATTTAAACGACTAGTTGGCTAAATTGTACCGGTGGCAGACCTCTGCAAAAACAAGATTTTAACTAACTTAACGTACATGCAAGACACTGTTCTTTTGGTATATGATAGCCAAGATATTAAACTTTATTTTACATGCCTATATAACTTTATAAGTCCTTTCATAAACTAAATATCCGAGTCCAATTCGAAAGTGGTCCAAAATAACCGACTACCCCATATCTGTCAGTCGTTAACGTGTCAAATCCCATACATTCGTCATTCTATTGATTCTATTAAAAACCAAACGCGAACAATATGAAATGAAACCACGAATGTAACTCACTTGTCTAAAAGAGCAAGTATCTTTGAACGCATTCAATATGTAATGTGGCCACAATAAAAATCAGTTATTTCGTTGAGAAATCAACTAAATTTAATCATTTTAAATTGTCTTTAATGTGTTGGCCATTAGTGCTTTTACCTGAGTACATCTAGATATGAGTTGTTAAAACATAAAGTTAAATTACTTTATTTAATGTTATTCCGAGATATATTCCGTTTTAGAAAAATACTAATTTATAATCTTAGCCTGTCGCTGGGAAGCGCTGGATGCAGTCTGCTTTAGATCGGTCGTTCTGGAAGTCTATGGGAGAGGCCTATGTTCAGCATTGGACTATGTGTGGCTGATATGATGATGATGAATCTAAGCCTCAGTGTCCTCATAAAAATCGTGCCCTGGCACTATCCACCACAATTTTTATAGTACTTTACTGAAAAACTATTAAGACTATACATAGATTTATGCTTTAATAAGTCAATATTCAGGAAAAAAATTAATAGAATAGCTTTTTTGTTTTAAATTTTTGTCCGTCGTAGTTTGATCAACATTCCTGAACTGAAAATCGTCATAATCGTCATTCTCATAATTATTATATGTGGCAACATCGCTTTATTTCCTTCGATTTGACAGGCCTTCAATCGAGCACTGCGCTCAGCGCAAAGTTTTATAGCAATTTTATTGCGTATTTCTTGGTGAAACACAATGACTTCAGTGGTGAGGGCCGGACATTTGGCCCCTTATTTCAAAGCCTCTTCATCTGTGGTTTCTAATGGCCTCAAGCCTGTCGCAGTAACGTTTATATCTTCCGACAAGGTACTCATTCACCCTCAACCTAAGACGTCGACTGTGCAATCACTGCATGGATCCCTGCCTATCCAAGGGTTGAAGGCTAGAGTTAATGGCCGAGGTGAGTTTATTAGGTGAAGATTTAACTATTTGAAGAAGCTGATAAAGAATATTTTGCCGAAAATTCATGTTACATAATCGCATGTCATTTCCATTGCAGGACCAAGTCATGTTCGTTTCGCGCATACCGATATCGCAATTCCTGACTTCTCAGCGTACCGTCGTAAGGACACTCAGAACCCTACCGCCAAGAATGTTGACAGTAATGATGAGCGCCAATCGTTCACCTACGTCATCGCTGGAGGTCAGTTATCCCTATCTAACAATTAAATTTTGATGATAGTTGTAAGTTTATAACATAATTCTATGATGTGTTTTGAATCACATAATGTGTCATCTTGTTATTATATTTTAAACAACTCATTGTAAAGGACTTTAGAGTATAATACAATTAAGAGCTGTATCAGCACACTTGTGATAATTATCTGTATTAAATAAGATATAGATTATAGCTGTTGAACAACTAAAGAAATTATACAAAACTTTTATTGCAATAAATATTCCACTTAATAATGTAATGTTTTGTCATGAGTCATGAAATTTAGCAGGCAGGTATTATTTGCATTGCATTTTTGATATTAAATCCACTGTCAGAAAGAAGAAATTAGTTAGTTGCAAAGGAATTACCTAGTCATTTTCATTGTTATAATATGTTTGTGGTTCAAATGACATCCCTAGAAATAGTAGAATAGTAATTTAACCAACACCAAGCAATTTACACCAAATCGCACCTTAATCTGTTAGCATATAGCCAAGAAAAGAATTGTGTTTCTCTATTTTGACATTGTGTGCAGCCTGTGTGTTTTGTTGTTTGCATTGTATATCTGTAAACATCAGTCTTACCTTACTCAATTCTAAAACCACATGTTGTACACATAAAAACACGCAGTTAAAAATATGTGCGGCTTTCCTTCTGGTAGTCACGAATTTTCATGTAAGAAGTCTCCTTATCGAGTGAAATGCCCACCCTCACGCAAAAACCGCGCCATGACGTGGAGTTGCGGATACCAGCCCGTGTTACCATACTATACCATACCATACCAAGAAGTCTCCTTCTGCAACTGGCTAGTCAAAATTATTTTATTTACTTTTCCATTAATAGTAATGACATATGCTCATAAAGTCTGTGTCCATCTCTATTATTTTAATTTCAGTGCTTGTTAAATAACTGATGCAATATACAGCACTGACCCTGCAACAACACTGATGCATATTTTGTGACTAAGAGTAAAATAAAAGCATGTTTTGTAGTTTGTACAACTTACTGATCTGCGTGTTTCTATGTATGTATTAACAAAGCAATGTATCTTAATATGTTATCCACATTCTAGATCACATAACACAAGCTAGTTATGTTTACTTTGGGCCTATAGTACTGTGTAGAATATTTCTTTTGGTATTATGTTTACACTTTTCGCCATAATTATACAGAATCTTCTATGAAGCGCTATCCAAGGCTGTATACCACAATGATACTCAGTCCTGAATCTAAATTTTGATGGACCGATTTGACAGACAATAACAATTTCTTCTCAGCCCCTCTAGACAAGTAGCAATGTTTTCTGTACTTGTTATATTCAGACAGATTTAGGACTGAGTAATTCTGGAATATGAGCTTAAGGCCTGTGGCAGAGTTTAGTGTCTCATAGCTGGCTGAAAATGCTGCTACATTGAAGCATTGTAACTATATGAATAAAGATATTCAATTTATATTTTCTCAAACATACACTACAGTTTATTGTTATTAATTCCACAGCTGGTGGCATGGTCGGTGCATATGCTGCCAAGTCCGTAGTGACACAGTTCGTGTCGTCAATGGCGGCCGCCGCTGACGTATTGGCTATGGCCAAAATTGAGATTAAGTTGGGCGAGATCCCGGAAGGAAAGTCAGTAACCTTCAAGTGGCGTGGAAAGCCTCTGTTCATCCGTCACAGGTAAATTAAAGTATACATACGCACTAGTACTACTGCTAGGACGCCATTGATCGGACTGATGATCAGCACTTTTGTGTGGGCCACTTCCCCTAATATTGACTGCCATAATGTATGACAACCGAAACCAACAGCTCTCTAAGGCACAGTTAACCAATACTTACAAATATCTGCACTGAGCGTGAATTGAATCCGCCATCACTGTGTAACAATCGAATACGCTACTCTGATATGCCACGGGGGCTGTCAATATTGATGCCTTCAGCAGAAAATTTGCCAAAATTTAACGAATAGCAAGTAAAGCATGAACCTTTTGCAAGACATCGATGTCAATATAATAATCTTATATTATAGCATAGCCTTAGTACCAAAATAAAGTACTATTATTTTAGGGAAATATATTTTTGGTATGGAAAATGGTGGAACTGCCACCAAATATTGGTTCTCAAAATGATAGTTTTACTACCAAATTATAGTAGATCGATAGTCGTCAAATATATCGATTATTGCCCGTAAAATATGTCATCACGCACCAGCATAGTAAATCTCCCACCAAAATATTTTAGCGGCAGGTCTACTATTATCATAGCTTTTTTTACCTGTGGGAAATCCCTACAGATATACATGCCCCTCCGGAGCAGGTTATTTCGGACTGGCACCGACTATACCGCACGCCGTCCGTGGGTTGTGGAGCTAGGCCAAAGATGAGATTGTCTTCGACATGCCCTCGCACCCCGGCTGTCCCAGGGCCATCCCTATCCATCTGGCACTCCTCGGGGCTATCTTCATAGCAAATCCTATTATTCTGGTGACAGCTTAAATCACACCCATTATTTTATGCACTTGTGAAAACCCTTTCGGATACTGACTCATATGGGTTTTCATATACTCACCATAATTTAGTTTTGATTCTCATCGTCATCACAATGACTAACTCATTGTGATGACAAACATTTTGTTTCAACCACTCTTTGCCCCTTTCCTCATCCATAAATTTACAGAAATATATCATCAAGAGCCAAGGTGTTTGTGGTTAAGCAGTCGGCCTTATGATCAAGAGGTCTCAGGTTTGAATCCTGGCCATTACACTTCTAACGTGAACACACTCCTAACATAAGCAAATTAGCTTACCTTTTAAGGGGATTTATATTAAAAAACATTACTATGGATGATTTTTCGTAATCGTGCACGGTGGTACCCACCCGGCCGAAATAAGTGACAAATTTGTGCCATCAAATTTCTACCACTAGTAGATTTCTCATAAAACTATTGGTTACTTACTCTTTTTAAATACAACAAGTGCTGCTATCTGACCCCCATCCCGGGAGGCTAATCTAGTACCGAATTGCTGATAAGGTTCATGGGCTTATTATTTTTATTTATAATTATTCCCTCTATACCTTTAAACCCACTAAAATAACTAGTACATTACTTGTGGCCCACTTATAGCGTATCTTTTTTTATACCACTGAGGTGGCAGACAAGTACATACACACACACACAGACACACTCACACACACACACAACGCCAAGGGAGTCACATTCGTGCTGCCGACCCTGCAAACACAGAGTTTCTGTGCTGTCAGTGTAGAAGACAGCAGGAATAGCCTTTCTCTCAAAAGTCTGCCCACTGACAGCACAAAAACTCGCCAGTCTAAGCCCAAAAACTCTTCAGTCTAAGCCCAAAAACTGTTCAGTCTAAGCTCAAATGACGCACTTCACCTCCTCTCTTACGCACTCAAGTGAATTATTATCGAATGACTAATTGAAGGTTTTACACCGATGATGTGAATGTGTTGAAGGGTGTCATTTCAATTTAGACAAGATCTGAATTAGTTATGATTGATTTTGATCTGCAACTAATTCAAACTATTCTCCAACAGAACCGCGAACGAGATCGCTACAGAGAAGGCTGTCCCCATTGACACGCTCCGGGATCCCCAAGCCGACGAACAACGCACCAAGGACCCCAAATGGCTCGTCGTCATCGGTGTATGCACCCACCTGGGTTGCGTACCCGTTGCCGACGCGGGCGACTTCGGCGGCTACTACTGCCCTTGCCACGGGTCTCATTATGACGCATCCGGACGCATTCGCAAAGGCCCCGCCCCCCTCAACCTTGAAGTACCAGACCACGAATTCACGGATGACGGATTATTAATTGTAGGCTAAATATTTATTAGACAATTTATTTATTAAGGTACAGTGTACATCAATAGATTCAATCATCAAACAATAAATGTGATTACTGTTATAATTGTTTTATTTTTTTTTAGTATTAAATGAGATAAATTTGTACCGGTAGTGCCATTTATTTTTATTTTATTTTATTTTATTTTATTTTATTAGGTATAGAAACAGAAAACAGATTACATAAGACACTGATATAACATTAATTGATACACTTTTTAAATGCAAATATAAAGCTTACTCTGTCTATGGAGGTGATAAATTTGTTGTGTATGAGCCTAGAACTAATAAAGTCCTAAATGATAGAAGTATTTGTTAGTTTTATTTGCAATGTTGTTTTTGTGGGATTTTGCAGGTTTGTTGTTTGTGAAGTCAAATTTGAATCGTGTGGGGTGCTTACCCTAACACGCGAAAAAAGAGGAAAGGGTATAATTTAGACGGTCACCAGAAATATTTTTAAGACTCTAAGCCTAAGCACCAAATAAATAACTCCAAAAAGAATTCATTGACTTTATAAAAAGTGTCCTAAAGTAAATCATTTTATGATATAAAATAAATAAACAAATATTAGAATAATTGCACGCATTGTACCTACAATTAGATATTCATTTTGATTAATGTCTTACACAAAGATTGATATTCAAAATTTACGATGTCCGATTAAGCTTTGAAATGAGCCAAGTACTGTTGAAGCTCCTTTGCTTAATAAGTTGAAGTTTAATATACCGTCACGTCATTATGGTTAACACCCCGACTCGGATAGGTTAGGTTAGAATGCTAAGGCGGGAGCGAAAAGCCGTTAATATCCCAGAAATAACTAGAATTGCCCTTATCATCTCCAGCTAAGCCAAATTGCTGGGAAGTAGAGCTAGCTTGCACTGCACACGTCATAGTGAAAGGTCAGGATTCAAATCCAGCACCACTCGATCGTGATGCCGACTTCTTCACCACTTGACCAATAAGCTATCGACGAAGGACGACGCGTAGTGGTAAAAAAGTAAGCTATGATTATTTTCATCTAGATGGCGCTGTTTACTTAATAGCACAGACAATGCACATTCAGAAACAAAAAACGGTTACACTCCTAACTTCCAAAAGATGACAGGTAGGCAATTTAGTCCGCGGGTGTCGTTACTAGATGGCGATAGTGTTTTAGCCAACTTTTCTAACGGTAAACATTAAAAATTTACTTATCAAAAATAAAACACACTACATTATTGAATATGACTAATATGATAAATATTCTAATCTATATTGATTCTGCAGTAATTGTAAAAGTTATAGACTTAATGCACGATGCCGCTTCTACATAGCGGCTTCCTAAAATAGCACTATTGCCATGAAATCTTTGTATATTACATTACCAACGAGTTTTATATGCTTACATTATCATGTGTTTAAGTTCTGAATTAATTTACGTGATTCTAAATAGGCAAAATAAGCGTTTTGAAGAAAGAAAGAAAGAAAGAAAATACGTTTATTAGACACACACATACACACACATAAAAATAAAATACAGAAGAACACCCGCACAAGTAATATAAAAAACATTCATAACAATACACATTTCGTTAAATGAGACTACTTGTGTCATATTGATTTTTGAGTATTACTAAAGATGATTTCTTAGTATCGGTTTATTTTATGTAGGACACGTCAATTTGACTTCACCTCGCCTGATGGTAAGCTGAAGGCAGTCTCAGGGATGAGGGTCCCCATTACATACACGTACCATGTTAACAATGGTGGCAATTAGCTTGACGGCCTAATCAGATGCTTTTTCACGCCCCGCTTAAACGACCCGGGACTGTAGGAGGAAGGAAACACGTGAGCTGGCAAGGAATTCCAGGTCTTAATGGTGCGACAAAGAAAGGAGTCACCAAACCGCTTGTTTCTTGAAGGAATATACTGCACCGTATACGGGTGACATCTAAGCCCTGCTCGTGATGTCCTGTGTAGGAAAGAAGAGGGCGGGACCAATTTGAAGAGCTCATCAGAACATTCACCATGGTAGAGACTAATAGATATCCTGAAATATTTATCCAGTTTTTATGGTTTATGAAAATAAAAGAGTACGAACGATTTGTATTGTATGTTTATTTAATATGATGTTGTTTTTATCATCGATTATTTCCACTTACATAAGTACTTAAGTTCGTTAAACGGTTACAGTCTAAGTAACATCTAACAGACTACTAAATTACACATTTACAAATTTTAGTAACTGGGCTTTATACAATGGTTACAAAATAAATTAAATTTCGAATTTACAATGCGATTGCAAAAGTTTGAAGTTAAAAATGTAACGTGACAAACGAAAATTAGGATGCCAAAAAAAAGTAAATATTAGGCCATCTACAGCATTACGACTATAATTATTTATTCATTTATTTCAATAACTTAAAAAATAACTAAATTAACGGAGGGAAAATAAGAGTTAAGGGATGTCCCAGTGTTTCAAAATTACACGATTAATTATTTTCACAATAGTTCTACTCGTTTATTTAGAACGACTACTATAATCTAGACACCTATATTTACAAGTACAAGAGTACTATGAAGTGGGTATATTTCGTGTAATAATTTAGTTAAATCTAAAGAAATAGGTATAAGTCCATGTCTACAACGGCGGCAATAATACATAAATAATAACATTATGTTCGTTAAAATCCATTATTATTTAGAACACAATTAACAAAATGTTATACTTACAATCAAATCACAGTATTGAGATTTACAGAATAGGCTTAGGTATGGACAGTATGAGGTCATTCATAGGTAATAGTTTAAATGGGAAATGAATTTTACAATATTTACTGATAATATTATCGCCACGGCATAAACATTGACTTAGTATGATTATGAATGAAGTAACAAACATTGCCACAATCATACTCCCAAACAATCAGACTAAATAAAGCTGGTTGCATACTGTCGACTGAACTGTCAAACGCAATCTTCTATTACGAATTACTGAAGAACAAATATAAAAAGAACTTTACAAAAATAAAATATAAATCCTTCATAAAATAACAGTTTTATCAAAAGCACGCAACCGGGCCAGAGGAAATAATTTTGGATATTTTTTTGTGATTTTTATTTTTACATAATGAACCAAAAATTTATGGAAAACTTGATAATTTAACTTATAAAAATATATAGTCTTGATCTGTACTCATAGGTAGGCACATAATGATTTTTCACACACAATATCGTGACATTAGCTATTAAACGCACATGCGATTAAACGTTTTTTAGTCACGAATAAAATATTTTTCTTTGATTCGTATGGCACAGAAAACTTAACTTATTGAAAACACAATTGCTCTGAATGTCACACATAGTAAGTATTTTAAAATGATAATTTTCATGTCGGTTTCACACGTAGATTATTTGTTCATGTCTATAAAATTGTTCAACTCACGAGTTTACAAAAATAGCAAAATAATAATTTTAATGCTTAATTGTGGACATAAATGTCAAAAGGCTATCTTTATAAATCTATCGTGTGATCCTGACTTTAGTCTGAGGAACATCGTGCGTCAGGGGTCATCAACGGAGAGAACAATTTTTCTATCAAATTGTAGAAAAGTGAAATTTATTTAATTTACTACATTTTACTAATACCAGAATTTACTTTTATATTTTTCTACAATTTGATTTTAAATGACGTATTTCATGCTTTAATGTTTGATAAATTGATCATGCAGACTCTACAAGATTTTAAACATTTATACAATATAATTTCGCTTTATACAATAACATTCATAAGGAAGTACATTATATTTGAACACACATTTATTTTTAATTTTCACATTGAAATTGTAGACATATTAAAACATTCTATAATTCGGAGAAAAATATAAATATATCTAATATTAAGTGACAAAATATTGTTTAGTAAATTTCTGGAATATATCATAATTTTTATATTTAATTTATTAACATAGGTACTATGAGTATCTCTGACGTAGGATAAATATTTGAATAATTTAATGAATTTTGTATGATTTTGTGCGACAAATAATGAGAGTGGTAATAACTTCTGTCAAAGGTCATACAGTATTGTCAAAGTTCATTTTGTTCAAACAAAATGTATGGTCCACATACGAAACACAACATAGACTACACAACCCTGGAAGCTCGATTATTGAACATTATATGGTGATGCCGGGCGACTACTATCACGCATCGATTTCATAAGATCCGTGATATGGTGAGTGCCAATGACATTGAAATTTATATTTTTTTATTTTTTTTTTATTTACAAACTGAAACTTATGAGGCATAAAAAAAAACAAAAATAATCAGAACTTTTAATGCCTGTAACGAAAAATAGCGACGTGATTTTGTATTTTAAATTGTCATGATAATAATAAATTGAATTTTGAGATTATTTTTTATTATTTTAATTATGTATTTCAATTATTTCAAATGAATTAGTACATTGACTTATTACGAATTCAAGATTTTTTTTTTCAGATTAAAATTATTTTGATTAAATTTTATTCAAAGAAATTAATTGCTGATTAATTGAGATGAAAATTTAAGATGTATCGATTTTAACATACTTCTTCCAATCCTTCACTTGTTCTATGTTGTGTCACAGTAGAAACAGATCAACTTCTCCACTGGGTAAACTCAACCATTAGCGACCATCGCATGGGTAGCACGATTGCGACTGTATGGTGAATTCACACACAGTCCATGACGTGAGTGCGTCATTTCAACCGTTCAAGGTGTACTAACAACCGGCATTAGAGAGTAACGTTCACCTTACCACTTACAGTTCTAGATATCGGGTAATATTTGTAGTGTTAACTAGTAAGTATGACATGTAGGTAGGTAGGGTAGTAGCACTCATAACCGCGTACATCACATGTGTGCTTCTGTAGACAGTCTCACAGATAGGCGTCACGCATCACGTGTAATGCGTCACGCATCACGTGTCACGCGTCACGCCCTGGGCTGAGTGACGAGCGCACTAACAGTCGACCGTGTAGACGGGCGCGAGGTCGAGCGTGAGGTGCCGCAGCGCGCGGTCGCGTGACGCCGAGCGTGACGCGCGTGACGACTTGATGATCTGCAGAACCATCGCCTTGCAGTCGTGACAGACTGCCATCTGCACGCCTCGGAGTCGTTCCGCCGCCGTCACGCCGGTTGTACTACGGCCGTACCTCGCCCTGGAAGAGAATACAGTTCAATTAGTAATTTGCTTATAGGTGATATGTTCCATAATCAACCATTATCATCATTGAATAGGTGAGGTAGAGATCCAACGCTGTGCTATCGATGATAAAAGAGGGAATTTAATGGGGATTGGTAATCAGTAGGTTTACTTTTACTACTTTCACTTTTTCACTCTCGATTGCGATAAAACGTAGGTGCATCAGATAAATCTGCATTATAATGCAAAAACAATAGTAAGTACCTACCTAATTCTAAAACTATTCAAGACTGTTAAATGGCGAGCGCTGGTTATAAATAATTGATAGATGTCTGATCATTCATATTGCTTCGTAATGAAGGTGTAGTTTTTTATTTCAGTCATAGAATTTTAAATTACTAGCTTATACCACGCGGATGTCGGTTAACGCGACTTTGCTCATATCTCCGGTTTTACTCAATCAATTGCCATCAAACAAACATAACATTCAATGTGACGTTTGTTTGATGGCAATAATTTGATGATAATTGATGGCAATTTGAAGCATCGGATGCCACCGGGATGAACGCAAGGATGAAGATGGTACACTGTACCTACGTGTCTTTAGTGATGGAATAGTAGTTTATGATACTGTTGCATAATAAGGGTTCTTATAACACGAGTGTGTTTTAAAAAAACGAGCCGTAGGCGAGTTTTTTTATTGTATCACACGAGTGTTATAAGACCAAGTTATGTACAGTGTCATACACTACTTTATCTACTCTCATACTATAATACATAAACTAATTTATTTTACAAACAAAACCAAACTTAGTTTAATTTAAATGTAAAAAAAAAAGTTGACGCCAAGCCAAGGCGCAAACATCGATTGCGCATGCGCGTTTCTTTTTTTTTTCTTCCGAATCGGCCGTTTTTTTTAAAAGTAGAGGTTCAGTCCAGATGGAGGTTGTATAGGTGTATCGTTATGATTAAAAAGTTATTTTATGATATAGGTGTCCATACAAGACCTGTATCGTAATAAAACTTTTTTTTGGCCTGTGCGTAATGTTTGTCATAAGAGTTTTGATTTCAATTTCATAATCTTTGTATTATAGTATTAGAGTAGATAAATATATTAATCTGTGTGTGGATGTAGGTATTCAACACTTCAAAGACACAATGGAATACTTACATTTGAATGAAATATTGCAGTGGTGGTAGATGATAAGATTGTTCAGTGATGACAGACAGCTGATGATTTCATCATAATAATGTCTATGTAAGTAGTTTGTGCAGTCATCTTTTTAGCTTTAGATCATTATATAAAATGAATGTACCTTTGTGTATTAGTTGTATGTTGGGAATTTAGAGGGAGAAAGTGAATTATAAAGTTCTCATTCATATAATTTACTTTCTCTTAAATGGGTACGTTCAATCAAGTCATCCTCTGATTAGATGGTTTTCATTGATGTAAGTGGTCGCGAGGGACTCGATTCGACTAAAACTGCACGTCGTCTGAGGTCTGAGGGGTGTAAGATGGCCAAATAAGGCATTTCCTTTACACCCCGGCTGAACCCGGGTCATCTAAGGTGACGAGATGGCCCCTCGGGTGTGGAAATCGCGATGTCTCCATCTTGCACGGACAGAGGTGCGCGCAACGTGCCGCCCCGACCTGTTTTATGCTAGGGAGACCTGTCACAGCCTTGCTTGCGCGCACAGAAGAGGGAGGACGGCGCCGGGCACGGACAGCGCGTCGCTGAAGTAGTGCGGTCGGTACCTGCGGTCGATGGTGTGCGGCGGCGTGTGCGCGAGCGCCAGGGCCTGCGGGCCGTCCACGCTGCGCGACATGGCGGCGCCGGGCACGGACAGCGCGTCGCTGAAGTAGTGCGGTCGGTACCTGCGGTCGATGGTGTGCGGCGGCGTGTGCGCGAGCGCCAGGGCCTGCGGGCCGTCCACGCTGCGCGACATGGCGGCGCCGGGCACGGACAGCGCGTCGCTGAAGTAGTGCGGTCGGTACCTGCGGTCGATGGTGTGCGGCGGCGTGTGCGCGAGCGCCAGGGCCTGCGGGCCGTCCACGCTGCGCGACATGGCGGCGCCGGGCACGGACAGCGCGTCGCTGAAGTAGTGCGGTCGGTACCTGCGGTCGATGGTGTGCGGCGGCGTGTGCGCGAGCGCCAGGGCCTGCGGGCCGTCCACGCTGCGCGACATGGCGGCGCCGGGCACGGACAGCGCGTCGCTGAAGTAGTGCGGTCGGTACCTGCGGTCGATGGTGTGCGGCGGCGTGTGCGCGAGCGCCAGGGCCTGCGGGCCGTCCACGCTGCGCGACATGGCGGCGCCGGGCACGGACAGCGCGTCGCTGAAGTAGTGCGGTCGGTACCTGCGGTCGATGGTGTGCGGCGGCGTGTGCGCGAGCGCCAGGGCCTGCGGGCCGTCCACGCTGCGCGACATGGCGGCGCCGGGCACGGACAGCGCGTCGCTGAAGTAGTGCGGTCGGTACCTGCGGTCGATGGTGTGCGGCGGCGTGTGCGCGAGCGCCAGGGCCTGCGGGCCGTCCACGCTGCGCGACATGGCGGCGCCGGGCACGGACAGCGCGTCGCTGAAGCCCAGCGCCGAGCCGCCCCGCGAGCCGGGCGCCGACGCCGCCGCGCCCCCCGCGCCCCCCGCGCCGCCGCCGGCCGCCGCCCGCCGGAGGGCCGCCGGGCTGCTGGGCGCGCTGCCCACGCTATTCTCCACCATACTCTGTGGACAAGGAAACATAAGTATTATTACAATTGAGTACTTAACTCCTCCAAGCAGTCTCTCAACTCAGTTAGAGTCGACTTGCAGTCGAAATACAAAACGACCGAACTTCTATTATTTCCGTAAACCGATTACCCCATCTGGGGTCATTCCCACTATTCTCCCCTGCTTTCGTGGTAAAAGATGGAGGGGGCTAGTTGGAAGAACCCACCATCTGGAAGGGTTGCCATGAAACATCAGGCTTGCACAGAAGATTGGACACAACCTGCCAGTCATGAAAATTGTAGACAAAAAAGCATTCAAACTGGGACTCGATTCTGATAAAACAAGACCATATTATAACCACGAGCGCTGCAAAAAAAAATATTTTAGACTTTAAAACAATGACATTAAGGTCTACAATTAAATGGCTTTTTGTAGAGTGAATTAAAAAGTGTATTCTTCATCTAACTTTTGATTTTATCTATAACAATTAAGTCTAAAATTTAACGCCATTTTTGCAGTGTCTGTGATATGACACTGGTTTTTCTTTGGCAGAAGCGAGAGCCTGACTTGGAGTCCACGGAACATGTCGTTTATTCTTGCCCCCTCAGCTACCAACCCTGTTGGTAAAAACTGCCTTTATTGTACAGAAACTTTAGAACCTGTTAACGGTCTCCAATATAGCGGTTCTTGAATCCTGTTACTTTCAGACATCGTAAAAGTAAACGCTCGAGGGCCATTCACGGCAATGTAAGTAATTTGCGGTAGCGGGCGCACATCGCTATTCAATGATCTATCACTTGCCGCAAATGAGAATCGTCTGACGCGTTGACTACCTACATCCGGATTCATTACGAGCTTATAAAGTAGATAGTAGGTACTTGAGCGTACTTATTTATAAATTGGTTGAGTTTATCGAAATTTTAATTTTATTATTTCTTTAAACTGACTTTAAAAAATGAGAGCGTTCTCAATTTGACCAGATTTTGTTATAATTTGCTAGCGATGATAAGTTCAATTTGTAAACGCATTTTTAGGGTTCCGTTTTTTGCCATATGGCTAAAGGATTATGGATTCGTCATGTCTGTCTATCTGTCTGTCCGTCCGTATGTCACAGCCACTTTTTTCCGAAAGTATAAGAACTATTCTGTTGAAACTTGGTAAGTAGATGTATTATTGAACCGCATTAAGATTTTCACACAAAAAAAAGATAAAAACAATACATTTTGGGTATTTATCCATACTTAGAACTTGAGGTTTCTTATATTTTTTTTCTAAACTGAATAGTTTGCGCGAGAGATACTTCCAAAGTGGTAAAATGAGCCAAACTGTAACTTCTAAAATAAGAGAATGATTGAAGTAAAATAATATAGGATGTATATTACCATGTAAACGTCCACCGAAAATGAGATCTAGTAAGTAGTTTTTTTTTGAATACGTCAGAAAATTGCTGGTACAGAAAACAGTTACTTGCTGGTACGGAACCCTTCATGGCGAGATCCGACTCGCACTTGGCCGCTTTTATTTAAGATCATAAATGGAAAAGTTTATTAATTCGTTTAGATCATGGGATGTTTGTTATTCAATCACTCTATAACAACTGAACGCATCTGGCGGACAGGAAATGTAATAGATTATAGTATAGAATAGGCTGCGCTTCATCCTGTGAATAAGTTTCCATGAGTTACGAAAACGGAAACAATTTTCCACGCGGGCAAAGCCACGAGCAACACAGCTAGGCTCCAATTACTTCTGATTTATTTCACTGTGAGTTCCAGGTTAGAACCCATATTTCCAAGACCTGAAGGTCCTGAATGTCTTTACTCGGTATTTTGTGTGTGACAATACTGACAACTGTTGATCCTGGTGTACAGGAGCTACAGTAGTGGCACGGTGGGAGATGTGGGAGAGGTGGGAGAGGCACTGACCGAGTACTCGGGAGAGACGAGGCGGGACATGAGGCTGCGCGGGAAGGACGAGTGCGCCTCGTCCTCGGGCGACGGCAGCAGCGACGGGCTCAGCAGCACCACCGGCACGTGCGCGAAGTGCTCCGTGGGGATCCGCATCTGGAACACACATTTTTATTTATTTTATTTATGTATTATTTTGTGAAACATATATGTATTACAAAAGCTCTTAATATAAAATATCAGTGCACTATGTCCTACCATTAAACATGGTGTACAAATTAAATTTAAAGTATGGTTAGTTTTGGACTTAAAGAATATGGTTAGTACCTACATATCAATCATTCAATTATTGATTTAATTCTATCACAATTCATAATTATTAATAACATTTATCTGAGACTTTATTCATATTTTTAACTTGTCTAATTTAAAGTCATGAGGACGACTTTTATTCAATTCTGATATTGTAAAGAGAAATAGGGAATATTCGACATTCATTGTTCTCTCGGATGAATTTGTTTGACATGATGCACACCGCCACATTCTATCTTCGCACCACTCGCCATAGGCAGGGAATTCATCCTCACACTGCGACCGGAAATGTTGCGCACCGTGCGGTTTGAAAGGAACTTCATCCCACGCACGCTCAGGTTGTGGAATGAACTTCCTGCCGTGGTTTTCCCAAGCTACTAAAATATGGGGTTCTTCAAGAAGGGCATTCGAAGGTTTCTTCAGGGTCGGTAGCGCGATTGTGATGCCCCTGGTGTTGCATACGTCCATAGATCACGGTAACCACTTCCCATCAGGTGGACGGCGGGCTTGTCTGTCCCCTATTACAAAAAAAATCAGGAGAAGGCTTGATGAACCAAATGGAAATTTCGGTTGCACTGGAGCCCAGTCATACTCTTCCATTCCATGGTTTATTTGGATATTTATGGGTGCAACTGCTATCAGCTGTGTAATTCTCTAAGCATATAGCGACGAGCACAGTGCTGCGACCTATAGATATTGTTTTTGCTCGAACTGGGTGACATCACTGGAGAGTCAATAGCAATCTGTACAAAGATCGGTCGCAGCGCCGCCATATACTTAAGAATTTACATGTAAAAATAATAAAGAATATCTTGAACTCACCTTTGAACAACACTTTTGACAGACAGTCTTTTTGCATAGTTTGCATTTCTGGCCCCAAGGGCCGAAAATGCCGAATCTGGTTTTCAAACATAAGAAGCATACCTGCAACAAAATAAAAAAGAAATGACACAAGTTTCAAGCTTTAATTAGAAACTGTAGTAAAGTTTTATAAATAAAGCACTGTACTTATATGTGCATGTGACGGTAAATCTTACACTAACTGCATGAAATATTTTATGATAATCGTTACTTGACTAATTTCATTATAGCACAAGGTTAGAGGACTTACCATAACGTGTACGTATTCCGAGTGATAAAGAGAGATGGTGCTCTATAGGGCTTATAGTTCCATCTCTCTTTTCCGGACGGAGCACGGACGCTGTAACACGTCATGGTAAACCCTCAGGACCCGAGGTCCCTTATTCTGAGGGGCGAACGACAATCCATTTCGTGACTACGCGCGTTCGTAAAAACCGACACAACACGTCGTCGGTTGCTTCTATGTTAACCAATTTGTAATCAACCGTCTTCTCACGTTACGATTGCGTTTGAAACTTGATGTCGCTCAGAATAATGCCCTGTTCTTAGGTACAGACACGCTTTCAGTTAAATCACGTCGTTTTCTACTATCTTTGAACTAAAAGAGCCACTTACCCTTCTCTTCTCAACGTCTTCTTTGACCCTGCCTTCGACTGGCAGCACTTCTAGTTCAGCCTTCGTCAGTACAGACCTGATGTGGACAATCTCTTCTAGGGTCAGAGACAATCGGTCGTCAGACATTATGGCGTCTTGCCACTGTTTCTGTAAATTAAAAAGTTTGATGTGAAGATCTTACAAGAACTTTGGAGAAATGCATTACTTTTAAAATGAAATACATAGTTACTAAGTTTTATAGGTACCTACGGACAGCAACAAAATGTTAGTATATATTATTAACATTTCAATACAGTTATCACCTTTGGTATAGAATATATAATAGTACTTACGACCTTTGGTCTAAAACCTTTTAACTTTATCCTCTGAGGATTCCAAAAATACTTGTCAATCTAACATCAATTATAATTGGCAATTTGAGTCGTTAACTGTAGGTAGGTAATATGGCTAACGATCGCTGTTGGCATCAAAATTTAACGACCACTTTATTTAATTGCTGACCGTACATTGAAGAATGGAACATAATCCCGATATACCAGAAATTTGCGACATTTTTCTTAAAGGTGGGTACTGACTGGCTCTACGGGGCGTAATAAAACATATTAACAACGAGCTTTCTTGCTGATATTACGTACAAAAAGCTAGCATCGAACCGTATATTTGGACAAATTTTGGCACACAGCCTAACGATAAATGCTTGCAGCGAATGTTAGGTAAGATGGTATTCAATACCAACCTTTAAAAGAAGTAGCTTCTATGGAATATGTATTTCATTTTAAAGTTATATTTCTATGATTTTTTATTTGCATTAATAACTACTTTACACATAGTTATTCATGCATATCAAAAATGTATGGCTTAAATAAAAAACAGCTAACATTTAGACACAGTGCCGGTGCATGCCATATTAGCGAATCTACTAAGCCTACATCTTGCTTATTATACACGGAAAAAAACAATAAGTCTGTCTACATATCATTATTCATGTAAAGAGCCTAGATGCAAATAATAGAAATATTATGTCATTATACAACTCGGTTTACACAATTTAATATTTAATATTTAGTCCATAAATTTTATTACGTCCACATAAAATTCCGTTGCAATGACGGCAGTGGGCTTGCACCCTGAACGTTAAGCTTATAGATGGGACTCAAGAGGAATTAGACAGAATATAAAAATATTTTTATTAGAATTCTTGTCTGTTTGTCCGGGATGGACGTAAAAACAACAAGATAAATTTTGATCCTGTTTTTCTTCTGTTAGAAAGACCTTGTTTAGACATAAAATCTTATGTAAGCTTGATCACAATCAGTCGATCACCATCAAATGACGTGATAACATCTATCTACGCGGGTGGAGCCTCTAATAAAACTCTTTCTAAAAATACCTTTACCATGCTGTTTGAGTACCACCACCATTCTACGTCTACGTGTTCTACTCACATGCGAGCCATGAGTGGGGCTGCCACTAACCGACTTGATGAGCTCGTCCTGTAGTGAGGAGCGAGACCAGGACAGCTCGTTGAGGGGCCCGTCGGCGTCGCTGCTCGCGAGCGACGCGGCGCCGGCGCAAGACGCTCGCGAACCTGGCCTGGGGAAGCAAAATACATGATTAAGGATCAATCCCCACTGAAAAAATTGCCGCCGGCAGCGGCTGGCAACGGCCGGCGGCGGCCAGAGTTACTAGAAATGATCGCGAAAAATCGGTAGAGTAGTCTGGAAAAACATTTTTCGAGCACCTAACTAGATTTTGAGCGTAGCTTTCTACAAATTAATGAGCTATACATTTATGTGTGGTCAACAGTATGCAAAAATAAAATCCCTCTTCGACAGAAATCTGGTAGATATAACCGGAAGTATACAGTCGGAGACCATGAGAACGGATAAACATACATAGAGCTTGAACACATAACCCTCACGTCGCGTTGTTGTAGTCGGGTAAAATATCAATAAATATCAAGCATCCAAATAGCTGTAATCTGCTAGTTCGTTACGCGTAATCAATGTCAATGGGACATGAGCACAGTTGCGGCCTTTCGTTCGGAATTAGTAACATAAATCTTGACCTCTTGACATTACAACTGTAGTAGAACTTTCAAATTACTCGTATACCCGCCATTTTTTTACAACCTAGCATGCATTTCTTGATCCTCTCCATAAAATAATTCAAAATTGGAAAGGTTGTTGAGTACTTTTTGTTGCTTCTTTGTGTTAATTTATTTATTTGAACTTCATGCACACATGGTAGGTACACAGGCGGGCTTAATGCCATAGGCATTCTCTACCCGTCGTCGGCCTTATAGGTGGTGCAGAGAATGACAGAATAGGTGTATTATGAATGGTAACTATATAGATGAACACCATTACTACATAATACATAAGCTGTAAAGTATATGTTATTATCTACATCATGGTCCATCTATATTTTTTTATACCACTTCGGTGGCAGACAAGCACTCGCCCACCTGATGGCAACACCAGGGGCGTCACACTCGCGCTGCCGACCCTGAAGAGACCTTCTAATGCCCTTCTTGAAGAACCACATATAAAGGCTAAAGCAACACTGTCGTTTGTTTGTTACGCTTTCAAGCCTACACAGCTGCACCCGATTTCATTAAATTTGGGAGAGATTGACTACAGCTTGGGAAATGATATAGGGTACGTTTGGTCGAGATAACCGACATACACGCGAGTGGAGCCGCGGGTAACAGATAAAGCTAATAGTTGGCATTGCGGCCCTATGCCGCAGTGTTTAAGTGGGTAATAGCAAGGCAATTTAACCGTAATTAGGTCTTTTACCTTCAACAGATTGTTGTGTCGAAACTCGCTAAACGCTCCTTCTGTCTGTCTCTAGGTTTACGCGAAGAATTCAACTATAAATATTTCTTATAGAGACGAGCGTTTTGGTTGTAAAATATAGTAGGAGCTATTCGTACCAGTCACCAAATAAAGTACAACCTACCTAGTTCATTGATGCACTGCTATATGTTCAGGAACTATGTCTTATAAGGCCCATATTCTAAAATGTCAATGAGCCGAATCGCGATTTCTCTGAAGAAAAATTGTATAAACAATCTGCCAGACAACCTGTCAAATTTGACAATACGTGTATACAATCTTTTCCCAGCTAAATCGAGGTTCAGATGAGTGGCATTCTAGAACACGGTATGAGCTCATAGTTTTAGAAATTTAGAAGCAAACACAAAAATATGCAACTAAGCATTAATAATAAAGTACCACGAATGCCAAGATAACTTCAATTGATTTGTTTTTTACCCACCAACCACTGTCTGGTAAGAGGAGGCTGATTTAACAGCAATAACCATTTTGAGATAAAAGTACGCGACCCTGACCTACTAACTTAGATAATGTCAATGAGGGTGCTAAAATTAGCTGAGTTATAATTTTATTCATAAGCACGCTCTAGTTAGAGCCTATACAGGAGAGTCTACAGGAACAGGGGACTCTCCTAGAGAGGCTCTAACAAGAGCGAGCTTTTGCTTCTTCCTGTACCCAATATCTCTTCTCACCATACCCCGTCAATATAAGTACCTTCTCCTAATTCTTCCTATTCTTAATTCTAAATGGCCAGTTGTTAGCAATAGGCTCGCACGTTTGCTCGACTAGGTACTTCAAACTGAAAATATAATTAGAGAAAAGTGTGTATGTAACACTTCTTGGCCAAATCGTCCCTGTTTCACTCATAAAACTCATAAACCTTAACATCCGTTATCACGTTAAGAAAGTAAGTAAGTCGTAAAAGGTTAAGATAATACAAGGTTTTTTGTTCTATTTTGCCTAAAAAGCCTTTGCCGCGCTGTCAGCCGCTGCTGTTTCAATGAGAATTAACCCTTAGATTAAAATTCGACAGTAATGGCACAAATTGGGAGAGGCCTATGTGAGTGAACTGCAATTGATTAATTGATATACAATTCTAAACATAGTATGTAATTACCTCGAGTGTGGCAATGAATGGGCTCCATCGGTGGGTGGGACGGTGTGCGTAACAGTGTGTCGCCGCATCGACGCGCGCCGCGACGGACACTGTGTCGCCAAGTCGTATGCTGGAAAACGTTACAGTTATAGAATGTTAAAGGCAAAGCAAGCTTTATGATTATTGCAGTGGCTATTTTTTTTTCAATTCAATTTTGGAAGACTGTAAATCATGTGTTTTGAATTCTGTCGAGATTAGATCCCGGTAGAAGGTTAGATTGTAGGGTCAGGTTAGAGATAAACCTTAAAAATAAATATAATTTATCTGCAATAACCAAAATATCATTGCGATAAGTAGTGAAGTACCTTTCTCTTTTCAAAATTAAGTTCAAGTTTGTGTTTTAAATCTTCAACCAGTTTGATTGTGTTAGATAACTTCAGTAAATGAGTAAAAGAACGATATGTAGGTCATAATTAATGTATGTACAAGTTTAAATATTATTAATACAGTGAAATACAAACTTGAATGAGTTAAAATGTGATTTAGTTAAGTTACGTGAACTAAAGCAATCCTATAATTTATATTATAAATTAAGCCAACATTTAATGATTCTATTGATAACATCAACGATTATTACAATAAAACATTTATGAACTAATAAATCTAATAAAGAACACACAATATTCACAGAATATATTGCAGTGACGTCATGAAGACCTATCATACGGAAAAAATTATGGGACCGACAGTTGCGAAGCATTTAGTACTGCAAAATAAAAAGCGTGACGTCATGCGACATTTGTATCATGCTGTCATACATTCGAGGGTCTGGTCGCAGAACTGATGGTACTCGTCGTGAGAGATGCGCGTACGCGGCGGCGCCCGCGGCGGTTCCTCTGCTGACGTCATCAAATCAACCAATGTCAAGATAGGCATGTAGGAAGGATTTAAATTTGAAACAATTTTTATATTTGGAACAATTTTTAAAATTGGAACAATTTGGGATCAATGAAAAATATTTCAGGACTTGACACGTTTAAATTTAGACCTTACTTCTAGAGAAATCGTCATCAAATTAATATCACTAATATCAAGGTGTGTGTTTCGGAAGGATTAAGTGCATGATGCCAATTTTTAAATTTGGAATAGTTGGTAGCTAAAGAAGGACTTTAGACATTTGAATTCAGACCTTATTTCTAGAAGAATAGAATGGACTGTCAATTACCGGTTCTTTTCCAAGGTTTGGGGGTCTGTTGCTGGGGTGCTGTATGCCTTGGGAAAGGTTGAGGCGCGCATACTTCTGGGCTCGCGCAAGTTTCTGTGTCATCCTCGTCTTCATCATCCTGGGAATAAATAACAATACTTGTTAATATATACTACATATAAAAAAAATATGGAAACATTTCCTTATTTTTTTATCTTTTTATTCCCGAATCATATATTAGGAATGGCTTCCCTCCAAGGGAACCAATTTTGCCATTGGTACAAGGTAGGATTCGAAACGGTCATTTCGAGATTTCCAACTTAAATCTGGATCTGTTTCACCTCATGAGCTTCTGATATGGCGAACTAGAATACAGTATACCCCATCGCTTATTTTAGTAAGTGTACCATAAGATCTAATCGCCTGTTATCCATCCGGAATTTTTACAGACTCTGTGCCTAATGGGTATGTATTGATCACCTATAATATAGTCTGACTGGGGTATTGAAACTAACTCGTGCGCAAACTTACCCACGGAATCAACAAGTCAGTCAAAATCAATTAATAGAATTCTCAGTCACGGACCTATTTCAATTTAGAATATCTTCTTTCTTCGAATACTTAGTATTATATACTTTAAACTGTGTCGCTAAGAGCTTATAATTCTTTGAATTACAAATTCAATTACACCATGAAATCGAATGACAATGAAGTGAAAAAATACAGATCTTTGATCTCGTGAGTAGGTAGTTTAGATACGCAACTATAAACTTTTAATAAATTGGTTAGCTCTCGATATAAAATATAAGTGGGTAAATGAGTTCAGGGCCTTTACCCATTTCTCATGGATTAGCAGATGTGGAGTGCAAATATTATGTACAATAACTTCAAGCACAGAAGTACAAAATTAATATTCTATAATATACTCGGAGTGACTGCGAATTACAATAAATACAAGCTGGATTTAACCCCCATCGAACTTATTCTCCACATAGGTTCAAAGTCCAGTATCCTGTCCCCAGTAATCGGTGTCCGGTGATATCTATAGTTAGTTCGTCTCGAATTAAATGCGTCTCGTAAAGTAACAGTTCAAGAAGAACGACCTAAAGTCTATCGGGTTAACAGTTTAAGACAATTAGCAAATATGTGACTATTCTCATTAGTCCTTACAGATTGTAAAACTTCTTCAGGCTTTTCCTATTTTCGACAGCTTTTTTTTAATGTTTAACACAAATTTTCAACCATAGATTTCACTCAATCCAATAGTGGAAACGATTCAGTAAATACACAAGAGCGTAAGTAATATCAATTTTCATATTGAATGTGAAGTTACATTGCTCATTTAAAAACTATCAACTGATTTCCCCATCTTACTCAAAAACCCAAAGCAGCGATTACCTAGATAGTAGAGAAACAAAAGTTTACAGCACTTGAATCCGTCATTCACACAAACATACAAAAAACAATCAACAGATATTCGAATAAAGCGGTTAGAATTAATTAGTCAAACTAAAACTCCTCATCCATAGCCAATTTATTCGATAACAGAAACATTAAAAACGCTAAAATCTTCGTGACTCAAGCATTTAGACACGCCTCTAGACCACGTTATGGTCTTAAAGACTAAGGTCATCTGTAAACCGATGAATTTTTGGATACTATCCTTCCGTTTTCACACTATTTATGGACACAAAGGATCCAAGGTGCAAGGTACTAGTGCTATAAATCCAGCTAAGTCATACACCTTCAAAAAAGAAATTACTTAGAACTGTTATTTAGGCTTAAACGAAAAAAGCAAGACAATAAACGTGGTAGAGAAATCTGTTCGGACGATCGGAGCAACCAATGAATATTAAAATATTCTTTAACCTTAAAGAACGAAGTTCTATTATCCTATTCTCTCGGATCTTTGTCTGACTTCATGAATTTAACATCGTGTGTAAAGCAAACCTATCTTTTAGTAAACTATTTTTTTTTATACCACTGAGATGGCAGTCATGCTCACGGTCCACCTGATGGAAATTGGTTACTGTGGCCTATAGACGTGTGCAACACCAGGGGAGTCACACTCGTGCTGCCGACCTTGTAAACACAGAGAATTTCTGTGCCGTCAGTGTAGAAGACAAAGCAGGAATAGCATTTGGTCTTCCCACTGACACCACAAAAACTTTCCAGTGAGCTCTGGCTACCCTACTCACCGCCGGGAGCACAACACGAGGTTATTATGGCCGCGGTATCCTGTAGAGCGGAGGTACTTCCCCAGTCGGACTGCTCTATCGGATGGAAATGCCGTTGTGTCCTACGTCCGAATATCCTATTGATATCTTGTCCTGTCTTATCTTGCTTCGTAGAATAAGTATGAAAGTTTAAACAATCAGACTTAGTTTCATGACGACTCGACTTAACTATGGGTATATGTCGCATGACACATATGGATGGGTGGTTATGGCTATGGCCATAGGTTATGGCTATGACATATATGGATAAATATGAGAAGTGAACTTTTATAACCACCCGGTTATAAAAGTTCACTTCTCATATTTATCATAATGCTCAATTTATAAATTTTCCCTTACCATAAATATTTCTTTAACATTACTACGTTAAGTGATGATTTTTCATCGCAAAGTATGCTTTTAATTAATAAAATATCAGATTCAATGGATCTGTCAGGCAAGGAGCTTAAGAAATAGTCCAAAATAAATTTGATCTGATGAAAATATTACAAAAAACGCCAAACTTTGTGCAACTTCATATTACCATGTATATCCAGGTTTTTTTTTAGTTTACGTCATTTCTTTGTAACACTGGAAATAAATTAAAAATATGAGTGAATATGGTGAGAGTATTCAAGTATCTCAGTATAGATATCATACCTTATATCGTGAAAGTGTGGGGTTTAATGTCAGAGATCGGGCCGTAGCTGTTGCAAGTTCTTGCATAATGCATAGAAGCAAGTACAAAAGGTATAAAATTATGGTGAAACAAGAGAAAGTACTGCACTGAGGGCAATCATGAAAATGGTACCTAATCACAATTTTTTTTTCTTTTTCTTCTTCATCCTAGAGTTAATCTCAGTCGCATCCGAAGCTATCAGCTTGGAGTCTGGGGTCCGTTTTATCAGGTTTAACTTTCAATAATGTACTCAATGGTCAATTTGAATGTCATCGTTTTTTTTTTCAATCTTTTATCACCAAAGGTAGGTTGAGTCAATTCAAGGATAGTAGAGTGATAGTTTCATATGTGGCAAATTATAACTTATACTTCTCGTACTATGAAACCAGCAGCTCATAGCCTAGTGAAAAAATCTTTTTTTCATTAGGCTATAAGCTTTTTTAATAAAAAAAAATAAAAACATAACATAAAATCACGCCTATATCCCCGAAGGGGTAGGCAGGATCAAGAATCAAAGAATCAAAGAATCCTGCGATAAATACAAACATAACTTCGAAAAGCATCGAAAAGTAAACAAGAAATCCTGGGATCGAACCCGAGACCTCGTCTCAGCAGTCAATTACCCATACCACTAGGCTACCGCGGTTAAATAAAAATATTAAAATAAAATATTTTTCTTTTATTTATGTGGCACCCTCTTATTAATTGTTATGTGAATTCCTAGAATTTCACAGACATAACACACAAAAATATCAGTCAGATCGTGAACAAAATGATAATAATCAGACAAATCTGGTTAGAACACATAGCAATACAAATATATTCATTCATTTTGGCAGCTTTATCATGTTATATTCATGTTGTGTTCTACCAATAACATCTTGTATAAATGTCATAAATGGTAGGACAGAGATAATAAATTGACACAAGCGGAGTGAATAACATTTATTAGAGCTGTATCGTAAATTCTTAACCAATAAACCCAAGTAGCTATCCAGGCGTTCAATTTTGAGGGCGGTTGTGTTGATGTTCTTGGTTAATTTTTAGAAATATATTATAGGAAGACTTCTCTTATATATGTAACTGACTAGGTACACCCAGTTGGATGGTAAGAAGCAAGGGCGGAGTCCAGATGATAAGGACCACAATTACAGATGCTAAGTTAATGAATAAACTGATTACCAAAAGAATTGTACTACAAGAAGGACATTTAAAAGCTTTCGCTGCTAAGGTATATTGTAGTTAGATTTAACGCTACCCTTGACCAGAGGGCCGGTTTATTCCTTGCCCAAAAGATCAGTACTTTCATTCAAAGTGGTTAAGCCGCCAGTCGTCTGGCCACCCTCTCAGTTGACGTCGATAAGGTGGAATTATTTGACGCCTGAACCTGCAGGTTTGTATATATTATGTATTGTTTTAGGTTAGGTTTAAAGAATTTATTCTCAATAAGACATACAAAGTCACTTCCATGAGAACATAACAAAAAAGTACTTAAACATAAAGTAAAGGTCACCGAAAATTCAAAGAGGGGTACTCATTTGGCGGTTTCAATCTCAAAAGTATCTTTTTGTGATTTGAGTTTCAATTTAGTATGTATTCTGACAGTTGAGATTTAAAAGCGCGAAACGAGCTCACATTTTTTATTTCAGACGGAAGATCATTAAATATTTTTACTCCTTCATAGGTAATATTTCTTTTTGCGTAATTTGTACGTATTTTTGGCAATACAAGCAAACTAGGCCGACGAAGACTACGCTTACTTATCATTGATTTTTTTATAAAAGTTATATTAGTGTGAATGGTTCCGTCTATAATTTTCCTAATTAATATACAAGTGGTGTACAGATATAGTTGTTTGACATTCATAAGCTTTGTTTCTTTATATACTCTGTGGGTTGGTGTCATATACGGATAATGAAACAGTGTCTTTATGATCCTATTCTGCACTCTTTGCAACTCTTGTAGTTTTGTTTTGCTAGTGTTGCCCCATACTTCTATGAGATATAGTAGTTGTGATTTGACAAGAGAATTGTATATAGTATAGCGAAGTTTTTTTGGTGTACAGTGACTTATATTTTGAAGTGGTGCAATAAGTGCTGAAATTTTGTTTATAACATGATCAATTTGTTTATTAAAAGTGAGATAATTGTCCATCCTCAGACCAAGATATTTTTCACAAGATTTTTCTTCTATTGGTATATTATCAATTGTTAATGGGTTATATTGCGGAATTATTTTATTTTTAGGTTTGAAGATAATGTAACAAGTTTTAGATATATTTATAGTTAATAGATTACATTGGAACCAATAAAACAGAGACTTCAGATCTTCTTGGGCTTGTGAAACAACATCGTGTATATTAGCTCCAAAGTAAAACAAACAAGTATCATCCGCGTACAATGTTAAATGGCCATGCAACCCTAGTTCGGTAATACTATTTATGTACGTTAAAAACAGTAAAGGCCCTAATATGGATCCTTGTGGAACGCCATATGTGATTGGTGAAGCATTACTTTCAACATTGCCTATTTTAACTACCTGGAATCTGTTTGTGAGGTAAGATTTAAACATCTGGAGTGCATTGCCTATGATACCAGCGTTTTCTAACTTTTCTAATAACATTGTATGACTTATGGTATCAAAGGCTTTTTTTAAGTCTATAAAAATCCCCAACACTATATTTTTTTTATCTATGTTAGTTCTAATTTTTGTCACTAAGTCAATAGTAGCCGCAGTGGTGTTGTGTTTAGGTCGAAATCCGTATTGGCGTTCCGATATAAAATTAAAAGAGTTCAGGTAGTCTAAAAGGCGGGTATGTAATATTTTCTCCAAAATTTTCGACATGATTGGCAAAACAGAGATAGGACGATAGTTACCGGGGTCCGTTTTATTTCCCGATTTATAAATCGGTATTACCTTGGCAATTTTTAAAGAGTCTGGAAATTCTCCGTTATCTAACAATTTATTGAAACAATTTACAAAATTATATGAGATTATGTCTTGTAGGCTTTTTATAACCTTAGTATTAATTTTATCTATACCACTACTTGAGTTTGGGTCGAGGTTTTTAATTATAGTAGTAATTTCCTGAATACTACACGGGGACAATGTGGATAGTTCATGTTTGTTTGTTGCTTGTGTTTTATGGTTTATAGTTTGCGTGTCACGATATTTTTTTGGTATCTTGTTTGCTAGTGTAGACCCTATGGTAGAGAAATAATTATTAAAAACATCACAAATTTCTTTTGGGTTAGTGATTAAGGTAGAATCCACCAAAAGTTTTGAGGGAGGTGCAGTTTGTTTTACTTTATTATTTGCTAGACTATTTATAAGTGACCACATTTTTTTGGGGTTACTAGTACAGTCTGTAAAAAGTTTATAATAGTAAGTATTTTTTGTTTCTTTAATTTGTTTTGCAACTTTTCTTCTTATTTCTTTATAGTTTCTTTCCAGTGTTTCATTGCCCGGATCTCGTTTGTATTGCAGCCATAAATGGTTTCTTTGACTAATTCCAGCTATTATTTCACTTGTAATCCAATCTTCTTTGGGTAAATTCAAAACTTTGGTACTCAAGACTTTAGCCTCTTCCACATATTGTTTCAACTTTAGTTCTAGTTTACTGTAATTGCTAGATTCATCTTCTAGGCCTCGTGATTCCACCGATGTGTATAGTTTTTTATAGTCTATTTTTTCATACTCGAGCCGTATTTTGGGAGGAGGTTTCATTTTATTTATTTGTAAATATATTTGCTTGTGATCTGACATAGATGTATTAATAATGGCCATGTTGTAATATTCACCTTTTAAATTTGTACTGACATGGTCTAGGATAGATTTCTTTTCGATGGAGTCTCTTGTGCAATGGGTTTTATTTACTTTATTGAGTATTCTATGTCCTGATTCCTTTATTATTTGCTTATATTTTCTTAAGGTATTATTTGCTGCCAAGAGGTCTATGTTAAAGTCACCAAACACTATTGCTCTCCTCCGCTGCTGCAATTGCGTGTCATATGTATCTAAGAAGTTTTTTAGACTAGTCTCACCAGGGTAATAAACAACACCAATGTCGAGCGCAAACTTATCTATTTGTATCCAAAGGTAATTATTTCCATTTTGGTATATTGATTCGCTAAGACTATGGTTTAAGTCGTTATGTACGTACGCTGAAACTCCTCCTCCTTTACGGTCTGTCCTATAGTTGTAGTAATGGGTATAGTTTTCTATCTGTAGTTGTAGGGCTTGATTATCGTTGCGTATCCAAGTTTCTGTTACTAAAATAACGTGTACAGTTGATGGTATTGATTTGATAATACATTTAAGTTCGTCTAACTTTCCTTTCTTTTTTATACTTCTTGCGTTTAAATATAGGAATGATAATCGTGATTTTTCTGTCTTCAATTGTCTGTAATCAGTTGCTATTTGGTGGGAGACAGTGTCAACCAAGATATTATTTTGTACTAGTGATTGGAGTTTTTTGAATCATGTTTTATAATACTTGGCACACCGTTTATGTATTTAATTGTTAGATCATTCTCTCCAGATTTTGTACGGCGTGTTAATTCATCTCGTATAGTCATGAAATATTTTTGCTGTGCCGGTGTTTGGTCTGAGAAGATTTTAATATTATCGGGTAATTTGTTTTTATTACGGAGTAGTGTCATGACTGGATCGGGACTGTTATAGCAGACTTTAATCCTGCGAGTCTTACTGGCGTCATACTTGCCAATTCGATACATTTTTATCGGTTTAGGCATGTTCTCGCTAACATGAGAGATAATGGTAAAAACATCCGAATCATCTTTGAGAATTCTTTCCTGAGTTCTAGTGGAGGTCTGTTCTGGTATACCCGATATGATCAAATTATTTTCTCTCTTCTTACGATCTTGAACTTCGCGGATTAATTGTTCACTTAAACCTAGTTGATTTGTGGTAGGGGACGATGAGCTTAATCTAGATTTTTTACATTCGGCTTCAAGTATTTTAATTTTGTCTTCATTACTTAATACTTTCATTTCGATGTTTGTTAACTGGGTTTGCACATCACTGTGATCTGACACAATTTTTGTCATTGTATTTTTGATATCCTGGATTTCAGTACTAATGCTAGCCACATTAGAGGTGATTAAAGCTTTAGTTTGTTCGTGTGACGTCTTTAAGTCAGTCATTTCACTTTTGACGGCGACGATGCTGTCGTTCATTTGATTCATCATTTGTGTATTCTGACCGATATAGTTTTCTAGTAAGGTGGTAATACGTGATAAGTCGTTTCTCAGTAATTTAATCTCATCTGAGCATAGACAATCAGTCGCAGGTGGTTGTTTTCGTTTGCGATACGTCACTTGCTTATCACTTAGTTCTTTGTTTAGTTTTGATAAATCCGGTTGTGAACCGGTTTTACGGCATATGGTCAAATTTTCTATAGAATTTGCCGCAGTGTTCGTCGGAGATGATTTCTCACTCATTTTTCTGCTGTACCTATTAGTATTGTTTACACTGTAGCACAGAGTTTTACTATTTAGTTTCTAGCAGTTTCTGTGATAATTATTTTGTAGGTATTCTGTTTACGTGTTAGAGAGGTAAGTAAACTCACTATTAGTCGCTAAACTCGCGGAGTATATATGTATATTTTCATTACATAATTATATGCACCAAACGCAGGGTCTCTGTGCGAGCGAGTTAAAAAATAGCAACCGCTCTCGTCCCGCGGGGGTGAGGAGGTGGTGTCCCACTGGTAAGTTAACACACAGTTGCCTATCACTTTTATTGAAAGTCTTAAATTACACAGAACTTTTCACACCAAAATAGTTATTATTAGATTTGATATAAGCATTAGATTTGAAGAGCACTTTTTTAAATAGTTTTACAAAAACAAATAGACGTCTTATCTAGTCGACGGTTGGTAACCTTTTTTTCACTTTTTTTATATATTATACTTTTTTTATATTTTTATCTACACTACTATTATAAGGAGGAAAGATTTGTTTTTTGTGTGAGTTTATTAACTCTAAAACCACAGTGCCGATTTCAAAAATTCTTTCACCATTGTAAAGCTACATTCACCCTGAGTAACACAGGCTATATTGAATTGCCACGGGAACGTTTTTACCACCCGTACGAAGCCGGAGCGGATCGCTATTATTTAAATAATTCTAATGTACATATTGTAAAATTAAACGGTTTAAATTAATAACCCGCGAATTTAGATTTTGAATACGACCTTCGCCATCTTTGGCAACGGAGATCGACGGTTTAACGTGCTCACCGAGACACAAGGGGGTCTATGTTTAGAACAATCTCCATCCTAAATTGACTTGGAATTTTGGAACTTCTTTAGCGGCGTTAGATGGGTAGAAAGTATTAAACTCGCGTCAGGATCGCTTGACCTTTGAACCATAACCGACAACTGACGTTGTCAGGCACGTTATGAAGCTTCGTAGCTGAACCGTAAGCGCTTCTACTGTAAGTCCTTATGATTTCAGATAGTACCGGGTTCGAACCTGGGCTTCTGACACTTTTTGTGATTATTTTTTCTTTTTGTAATTTATTAGTTTTTTTGTTTATTCTTTCTTTTTGTAATTCATTAATTTCTTCTGTCAGAAAATTAGTAATAGGTTCTATGATTGGCGCTCTATTATAGGTATGTTATGGTATGGTATGTTCTTTTTATCTTCTCTGTATATAACGAATAAAGAAAGAAAGAATAAGTTTTCACTTCTGCCGGCACTCCCGGAGTGCAACCCGTCTTTTTTTATTGGACTTTATGCACAAGTTCATAGTAAGTCCACCGTGCAATCTATTTACCAACTCAGTCACTACTTAATTACGAGCGTTCAATTTTTATACAAACTTATTGATCTGCCTAAAATTTACCCGTCATAAAACCCAATTTCAATTGTTTCCACATGAGTAATTAAAGCTACCTTTGACATTCAAACAGCTTTATAAAATAACCCTTCTTGGCATTCGGGTAACAACATGTCATTAGACAGATTATGTGTGTAACAGTAAAGGCTCGAGCGAGCAAATGAGCTCGTACATCATTCGATTTAACATAATTAATTTGTGCTTCAAGACAACGAATTGAACTTGTACCAAATTGTGACAAGCTATAAGAAGATTCATTTTGATTGGAATATTAATATGCATTTATTGAGGATTGTAACTTTTTATTGCTCTGTATCTGAATAATGAAAAAAATTACGATGAACGATATTTAAAAAAATAATTTTGTAAAAGAAATTGTAGTTAGTTTAATTTGGAGTTTCAAATGAAACTGACTACAATTTTTGGAGTATCGTTACATTGTCTACATACCTGATAAGGTATATGCCTCGTACATCTTAAAAGGTTTAGCAATTATAATATCTTAATTACGTACTGTGGTTTTATAGCAATATTCCTACATTTTGCTAATGAAATTTTATGCGTAGACACTGGAATAATGAATAATAATTATCTGGGTTAGCTTGATAAATTAGCCTTCTAATTAGGTAGATATTCTTATGCCAAGTGAACACGACTTACGTTGCGCGTTGCTATTCTTTACAATGTGTATTTGTTTTGTATTTTGATCTTTGTAGTTGTAATGTTTTAATAATTTAACTTTTAGCTTTTGTCACGAGGCTTTTGTAATTTTGTCAAGACCTTACAACACAATTTTAGCATTTGCAAGGTATTCTTACCATTTATACAGGACACAAAGTAACAATGTTAATTCAAAGAATAAACACTTCATCTTTTGAAGCTTATAATTGACGTATTTTTAATCCAAGTCGTCGTCCAAAAACCGTTTACTTCCCTTTCTCTAACACAAAAAGCGACCTGATGGCTATGTACATAAAGATGTTATTGCCGTGATTGCATGAACTGGGTCACAGAAACCTTTTAAGGCATGTTTGCACAAATGTACATGTTTAAAGGATACAAATTCTTGTACAGTTAGCACGTCAATGAGCGTGGCACCTTAATTAGTAACTTAGTATTTTCATAGAAATGCGTATGAAGCATCGTTCGTGGAAAAGAAAAGTTTCTTGCCTATACGTAGTCATTAGGCTTACTGCGAGCGAATTAAAGTTACATATCGACAAGTAATAAAAATCTATCTGAAGAATATTGATTTTAAAGAAGGTGATAATAATGTAACCCTCGGCTAAAGAACAACTCGTAAGGCTTCGTAAAGCTCGTAAAGGCTCGTAAAGCAAAATTCCCATAATTTAAATTAAACTGGTAACTTTAACTGGTATTACTATTGTGAATAATTATAACGATTTTGAATTTATAACCTTAAATCTGGACAAAAAGTAAAACATGTCGAATACTGAGATAAAAACTAATGACCATAACTGTTGAATTCCAATTTAACTAAATGTTGCCGTTGGCTTAAACTGAACGAAGGGGTTAACTACCTTAGCGTGCTAAGATCGAAGCCATTGCATGGTCATTGTACACGCGGAACGCTAACATCTATATTTTATTCGTAGTGCAATTATTATATTGACAGTAAAAGACATAGGTATTACAAATAGTATATGGAGTATGTGCGGGCCTGTATTATTGAGTGATGCACACAACATAATATTTTCAATATTATAGAGTGCGTGCGGTTAGCCTTAGGAACGCATGATCTACATATTTTCTAGTTCCCATCGTAAGGTATGGAGCGCTAAGTAAATGACTAGTCCGAAGTATTACTTAGAAGGTGTGCAATAAACATCTCTTGTAGGTCATTCTCGTTCAGATGACTGATATTTACAACACAACGTTTCGAGAAACCTCTTGAGCAGTTATAAAATCCAGGTAGTTCCGTGAAGAGATGGGTACCGTTATGAGGTGTGGATGTGAATATTACCATCTGTATTTCTAATTAATATTCGGTGTGCAGACTCCTAATAAAGTTCCTTTAAAAAGATCTGCGATTACATTTGGAACTCATGTTTAAAATTGTTGATTTGACTGCCTTGTTGACTTCGAGATATAAGTTTGGAGTTTTATTGACGTCTGACCATAACACGGTCAGTACTTTACGGACGCAAGTAAACAAAAGCTCAATTCGATTCAAATCCTGGGTAGGGCAACACACTATTGGTGTTTTCAGTATTAGTACTCGAAACCATTGACCAGTAAATGAATGGGTACATATCCTTTTAACTTGCAAAATGTGAGAATAGTCCAACCATCGTTTTGCGAATGTACAGACGAAAATACCTACATATGTTACCGCTATTTAGTCCGCGTGGACACCGATCTGAATTTAAGTTTTTTTTGTGCAATCCTAATAATTATTCTAGAATGAAATTAGCTGATATGAGTTTATTATTTTTTAGTAGCTGATGTTTTAAGGCTCTAGATAGCGTAAAAAAGTTACAGAAAACATGCCGTCAAAATCGGTTCAGCCGTTTCGGAGATTACACTTACAAACAGACCAACAAAAATGTTGAAAATTGCAACCGATTGAGCTGAAATCTTAATACATAAATAGAAATAATGCATGACATAGTTTTCTAAAGTACTCTTTCCGAGTATGTTTGTGCAGCGAAACTGGGGAAATAGGTTAGTGTGAGCGTGCATTCCCTGGTCACACGCTCGAAACGGGAAGTTAGAAAATAATTGTGGGGCTATAAAAATATTTTGTGGAAAAAAAAGAACTTAGTAGTAATGAACTCTATTAATGTATAATAATGAGATAAGTAACCTTCATTGAAATAGCGAATAAAGGATATAAATAAGTAGGTACAATAATTATTTAAAACCAAAAAAATAGTATCCAACTTTGTAGTCAAGTCGGTAGTGGTTTGAACCACTACTTATCAAAGCACAGAAAATAGTTGGACGAAAATTAACCTGAAACTTTATTAGGTCCGATAGCTGTTGTAGAGCCCATTGCAAAAATCCAGGTTTCTAACAGAAAATCTAATAAGACTTTAACTGACCCGAGAATAACATCCAAAACATCATAGTAATCATGGTAACCACCGATTGTCTTATTTGCAACCTACCTACTTTAAAACATACATCCGAAGTTACGGACCGCAGTTTCGGAGAGTTGTTATATAACCCTCAGTTTACTTGGCCATTAGTGAATTACACCACCATAACTCACTTAGAACTAACTGGGCTTGAAAGCTCCGCAGTAGAACATTATAAATACGTCAAGCCCTTAACCTGAGTACCGATAGTTTACGAGTACATAAATCTTTCGCAGCTATTGTCCAACAAGCTTGTTATCAACAACCACCAAGCGTAGAACCTTTCAAACGTGTACTTAGGGTTTTGTTCGTGGCAAAAGGCTCTTTAACTGCAAACTGTTGGACTATATCGGTGAATAGTGAGGAAGGCTGGTATGTACAGTTTTTTATATACTCTCTCTTGTATATTGCAGAAAGGTTACACGAACAGAGCTTTATAATTAACTATATTTCCGACTTAAATACAATTTTCTAGACTACAATCTGCTCCTGAGAATGTACTAACAAAAATACAATTGTATTTTGTCTGACTCGAAAGTCACACAATAGGAAATGAAAACGAACTCCTTAGCTTTAGTCATTATACTTAGGTCATTAGTCATTAACATTAGAACTCAGTTCTAATATTCGTTTTTCAAATGTAGAATTACTCTGGTACAATCACGCACACTAGTTATTCAATCTGAAAATAAGGCAACGCCTGTGATAGTGGCTTTTGTAATTCGATTATGCAAATGAACAATGTCTACTTGTCTTAGACAGGAACAAATGATATACATAATGATATATTATGACTACTGATATTCAATTTCACGCTTGAGCGTCTCAACGCAATATAATGTTGTTACTTTCTGTCACTATTGCGAAATCATCCACGAATCTCACTACATTAGTTGGCTGGATTTATACCGACTCTTAAAAATACAAGAAACGATATTCTTAAACAATTTTCTTTCGTTCTTTTAAAATGGATTTGCTTCAGATGTTTAGTAATTTATTATTAAGTATTTAAGTAATAATTTTTCTAGTACCGGCAGACACAGAGTATGGTACCGTGCTCGGCAGGTAACAATAGGCTCAACCCTTGATTATGACAGTACAGAAATCTTGCTGGCATGCAATATGTTTATTTCGTTTTTGTTAATATTTAAATTACATTAATATAGGTTTACAATATTTAAAGCACAGAGAGAGAGAGAGAGAGTCACTTCGTAAGTTAAAGCATCAATTCAGGTGCGAAAAAAATCTTAATTTGTCAAAGCAATAAGAAAAATTGTAATTCATGTACAAAAAATGTACACCGTATTTCTTATTGCTTAATATAGCAAGACTTTTTGTGCCTACGTACATTTTTGTATTCAACGCTACACGATTTCATTTTGTTGATTTTATATTAGATCTTTATATTCTGGTCTCCTTTCATGTTTAATGATGCGTGAAATTACTGTATACAAAATACAATTCATTGGCATTAAGCCTCTTTCGTAGAAATTACATTTAGGAGCTCTGGCTGTAGGTATCAGAATATTTTCATCTTTTTATATGTTTATCAAACAGCCTACAACATCTTCATAATCACCACTGCAGTGCACTGCTGGACATGGGCCTCTCCCAATGTGCGTCATTTCGTACGATCCTCCGCCGTCCGCATCCAGTCCGTCCCAGCCACCTTTTTTCAGGTCATCGGTCCTTCTGGCTAGGGGGCGTCCTACCCTATGTTTGCCTTCTCGCGGTCTCCTCTCTAGGGCTCGTCTGCTCCAAGTATATTACAAGTGGGAAAAAAAATACGAATGTAATGTATCATTAGCCCATCGCAGTCTACTGCTATACATGGCCTCTCACAATATTGCGACGCTTTGGCTTACTGTGTCCACGCTGGATAGATGGGTTGGTATAGAATTTTGTTTCGAGTTAGTAGCCTCTTACGACACCCTTCGTTCACCATTATCACCTTCCACCCTTAAAATGGGGTTGCGATACTACAGTTCTCATTATTCTGTACCCATAGTACAGTATTGACTGATGAAATCACAGAAAAGTTTGTCGCGTGACCAAAATGACGTATTTTATAAATTTTGTTGGTTGATAAGACTACAGACATGAGTCTATAGTACCGTGCTTCAGAGACAGAGGCGAATATAGATGAAACTCTCAACAACTAGGACGAAATCTCATGTAACTGACGTAATTCATTTAAGCAAGTAATCTCAACATATGAGTTTGCGGGCTAAGTTCTGCCTCGAGTGTAGGCTTTAGCCAATTAATAATTTACAAGAAACCTAACCTACATGTTCTTAAAATGTATTCAACAACAACTAAACTACTTATAAAAACTTGTGATTAAAAATTTTCACGAAAATTTCTCTCTTAAGCAAAATTGGTGTGTGGCTAGAATTAATCTAGATTGAAATTGGCGTGTGGCGTAGTGCCAAGAACGTTGGTAGCACAACCTCGTGTGTTGTGTAGAATTTCGTTACTTATTTCAGTATTTTACTTTTAGACATCATAATGTGGTAAATCAACACAGAAAAAAGTATTGAAAGGTATGCCAAACTCTTTATATTTCATGAAAACAAATTTTAGTGAATGGAAAAAAATACTATTTAATTTCTATTTAGTAATCGTGAATAATTCTATTACATTCATATCAATACTAAACAATATTAAATAAGTTATTTGAAAGTTCACCAAGAACTTTATCGATAGTCAAGTAAAGGCAAGAAGCATTTTGTTTATTTTTGAATAACACAAAGCTTCTTTCCGTACCACTTCCATCACCAAAAAACGGACAAATTTAAAAAGTCATTAATTTCCTCAAACTCGATACCATAAGAATGTATGACAATTTTCCGCTTGGCAGTACCTACATCAAAGTACACACCGGGTACGCTGACACGACTTTCACTTTTGATTGACATGTTACACCCATCATTCAGGTAGGTATAGGTGTGTGAGAAAGTGCAATTACCTCAAGATTGTCAAAGTCGACTTTGATGAGGCGGCGCTGGGGTTGCGCGTGTGGTGTGACGTCACCACCGCGCCGCGCGTCTCCTCCGCCGGGACCGCTGCCAGCACCGCTTGTAGCTGAAACAATGAATGCAACTTTTAGTTATGGTGAAGGCAGCAAGATTTTGATAGAATCGTAAGAGAGTAAAGGTAGAGAAACTATATCTTACTGAGATAATTATAGTCTTATGGCATATCTCACTATAAAAAAAAACAACGTTCGAATATGAAACTAATTATACATTCTTTTTCTGCAGTCAAACAGCCAGTTTGTGGCAGACAGCGATAAAATTGCATTCATAAATAACATAAAGTGTAGCCGACCACATATTTAGCAGTACTGAACAACCGCAACCACAAAATGTCAGGCTAAATTCACGGGTAGGGTAATATAGCCATCTGAATAAATCAAAGATGGCGAACGATATTCCGTGTAGAGTGTAGTCATAAACATGAATATTATCTGTTTTAATTGCCCTTGTCTCGCAAACCGCATTGCGCACCTGTCTAGCCGCAGCCTTATAACCTCTCTGACAATTTGTGAAGCAGAAGTGCCCTTAAGCCTCGTTAGAACGAAAACTAGTTATGCTAAATTCTCACATATTATGAATTATTACGTCACAAAGTAGTGACGTTTTGATCATAATTTTGAACAGAGAACATGCCAAAAATTTAATGTGGTTAGTAAGTAACGCAATCGACTACTAAAGTCAATTGGGTTGGGAAATACCTATTAAGTAAACAGGGTGTACGGAGCCCTATCAAGATTAAGGGAGAAGGGGAAGGGCCAATCTAACTACTAAGTCTAGGTGATGGTATGCCTGCTGAATAAAGTACAAGGCTCTATGTACTTGATTGAATTTGTTGAAACTTCTTGATGGAACTTCATTTTACTATCTTTATATATATTAAAAACTCACTTTACAAGTTCCACACAAAAAGAATATGTTTACCTGAAGATGAGTTATTCGAAAGATGTCGTAATATTATAAATTAAATATTAGTATTATACAGTGATAAAACTAAATATAATTGTGTGGAACTTGTAAAGTGAGTTTTTAATATAGGTATATAAAGATAGTACAAGGCTCTAGCTTACGCTTTCCAAGCCGCGTTTGGGGAATCACCCGCAGTTGCTCCCGTGATAATCAATAGACTAAATAAAAATTATTACAAGGAGTGCGAAAGCGGATTCTAGACGCCACATGAAAGATTTGGAAGCAACTGAGACAACGATACGATGAAGAGAATAAATAAATGCAACATCGACTCATCATGTTATAATTCGTAATTCATTTAGACATTTTATGAATGAATGAACGAATGAAAAACTCTTTATTGTATGGTACACAAAGAAAGAAAGAACACATTACAATATATTGATAGGTACAGTTTTGTAACATACAATTGGCGGCCTTATCGCGCAGGACAATCTCTTCCAGGCTCTATAATTTTTGTTGGTGTAATATTTTTTTGTAAGTAAGCAAACAATTTGCGCGGCTTACGAACGTTTTGCTGTTAATCCCGATGGATCCGAGGGTAATTTCGCCAGCTTAGCGTTAATCTACAGCCACAGATTGAAACCTTACTACGTTACTCAGAAAGCATGTGCTAATGCTAATACGAGGACTCCTAAATTGATATCATTGAACGAGTAACTTGATATAATTTCCTTGTTATATATGTATAATCCATAACTTAAAAAAAATTAACTCTATAAGTTATAACTGCAAAGTTCTCATATTTTGTTCGAATTTCGCCCCGAAAATAATTTTAATAATTAATTTATTACTCCGCTCGTAGTACAACTAATTGTTATATATTATTCTCTTTTTGGACCCTTTATTTGGTGCAATAAAGTGTATATACTCGTACTACTAACCGCATTATACCGCAGTCAGAAACCGTGCGGGAAAGGATTGCTAGGTGATAATTTACTGCCTGCGGCAGTATGTAGGTTATACATTTTACATTACATTTTCAGGATTTTGAACTTCGGGATTTTGTACTTTTGGTATTTTGAACATTCGATCAAACGAACATTCGGGATTTTGAACTTCTGTCTTTTGTCCATCGGTATTATAGGCTTCGAGATTTTGTAATATCAATATCGGTATTGCAAGGTTCGAGATTTTTATAATATCAAAATATCCTAACCTACCCAAGTCGGACTGCGCGGGGTGGTCACTGCGTGCCACGACATGGATACGAATAAATTTAAAGGGTAAGTGGACACCTTCGCCATACTCTTCGTGCTGGGTTACTTGTGATAATACAAGAAGACATAGAAGCTACATGAAAAAACTAACTCCGTTGTAAACTTTAAAAAATTAAACCAGAACGCCTACCATCGGTAAAATATAATTTTCGGTATATTGAACTTCTGGACTTAGAAATTCGGTATTATGATACGTAACCTATGTAGTCTATTCGACAAAATATTCAGGCTCATATAACTGAGTCACTCAAGTAAAAACAAAAATCATTACTCATATTGAAAATATTTTTATAAAATGGGTGGGTATACAAGAATTGTTCTAATATTATAATTAAGTATGTAGGATTTGATCATTATATTTTTTTAGGCGAAGTATAAAAAAATATACAGATAGAAACTGGTAGAAGTAGGAAATTTTCACTCAAGTAAAAACAAAAATCATAAGTCATATTGAAAATATTTTTCTAAAATGGGTGGGTATACAAGAATTGTTCTAATATTATAATTAAGTATGTAGGATTTGATAATTATATTTTTTTAGGCGAAGTATAAAAAATATACAGGTAGAAACTGGCAGAAGTATGAAATTTTCAATGGAAAACTGTGTGCCGATCATTTTGAAAAATTACTAGTATTACTACAAAACAATTAGGTTCGAAAATCCGGATATCAAGTGCCTGCCAATTATGCTCTACTCATATTACACATACTAGCTGTTGCCCGCGGCTCCGCCCGCGTGGATGTCGGTTATCGTTTAGTGTTGATCCGAACCTATTGAGCATTAAATTCGCCTCTCTACTCAACTTTGTCCTCGACTATGTACTTACCTCTGTTCTCGACTTTCTACTCGCCTCTATATTCGACTCTCTACTCGACTTTCTACTCGCCTCTGTATTTGAATTTATACTTGACTCTCTACTGACTTCTCTGTTCCCCTCTCTACTCGCCTTTCCATTGGCCTCTCTACTTGCCCATCCATTAGATTTTCTTTTCGCCTGTCTACTTGACTCTCCACACTTGCCTATCTACTCGTACCTCTACTCAACTCTCTATTCGATCTCTACTCGCCACTACAATCATCTTGCCACTCGCCTCCGTATTCGCCTTTACAGCATTCTATTTGACATCCAGACGGCAGTCCACAGCTGTAACAACCGCAGCGAATGGAGAGCTCGCTGTTGTGGTCGCGATCCTCAGCATTGGGGGACCGAGGAAGAAGAAGAATGTCCATTTTCGAGCTCTAATCCATCTCTGTACCAAATTTCACCAGGATATCATCAAAAATGACAAACTTTCATATTTACTATTTAGTCCTTATGCCCCCCCCCCCCCTTTACCACATTATTCGCGATCAAAGGTAGCATATGTCCGTTACCAAGCTCTAATTAATCCCTGTACTAAAATTTCATCATCTTCAAAACTGTCAAACTTTAATCCCTTATTACCCCCCCCCCCCCCCTATGCCTCCATTTTCGCGACAATAGGTAGCCTATGTTCGTTCCTAAGCTTCAATGCCTATGTTCGTTTCCAAGCTCTAAACTATCGTTGTACCAAATTTCATCAGGCAATCTTCAAAAATGACAAACTTTCATCCTAAGGCCTTAGTCCCCCCCTTCCACCCACCTTTTTGTGATAAAAGGTAGCCTATGTCCGTTTCCAAGCTCTAAACTATCTCTGTACCAAATTTCATCAAGAAATCTCCAAAAATGACAAACTTTCATACCAAGTCCCTAGTCCCCCCTTCTACCCCCCTTTACGCAATAAAAGGTAGTCTATGTCCGTTCCCAAGCTCTAAACTATCTCTGTACAATTTTTATCGGGAAATCTTCCAAAACGATAAACTTTTATCCCAAGGCCCTGGTCCCTCCCCCCTTCTACCCCCCTTTTCCCGATAAAAGGTAGCCTATATCTGTTTCCAAGCTCTAAACTATCTCTGTACCAAATTTCATCAAGAAATCTTCAAAAATGACATACTTTCCTCCCAAGGCCCTAGTCTCCCCCTTCTACCCCCCTTTTCGCAATAAAAGGTAGTCTATGTCCGTTCCCAAGCTCTAAACTATCTCTGTACCAAATTTCATCCGGAAATCTTCTAAAACGATAAACTTTTATCCCAAGGCTCTGGTCCCCCCCTACTACCCTCCTTTTTGTGATAAAAGGTAGTCTATGTCCGTTCCCAAGCTCTAAACTATCTCTGTATCAAATTTCATCAGGCAATCTTCTAAAACGATAAACTTTTATCCCAAGGCCCTGGTCCCTCCCCCCCCCCCTTCTTCCCCCCTTTTCGCGATAGAAGGTAGCTTATGTTCCTTCCCAAGCTCTAAACTATCTCTGTACCAAATTTCATCAAGAAATCTTCAAATATGACAAACTTTCATACCAAGGCCCTAGTCCGCCCCCCCTTCTACCCCCCTTTTCGCGATAAAAGGTAGCCTACTTCCGTTTCCAAGCTCTAAACTATCTCTGTACCAAATTTCATCAAGAAATCTTCAAAAATGACAAACTTTCCTCCCAAGGCCCTAGTCCCCCCCCTTCCACCCCCCTTTTCGCGATAAAAGGTAGCCTATGTCCGTTCCTAAGCTCTAATGTACCTCTGTACGAAATTTCATTAAGATATCTTCAGAAATGACAAACTTTCATAAAAACTTTCATCCCCTATTTCCCCCCCTTAAACCCCCTTTCTCGTGATAAAAGGTAGCCTATGTCCGTTCTCAAGCTCTAATATACCTCTGTTCCAAATTTCATCAAGATCGGTTTAGCGGTTTAGGCGTGAAAGCGTAACATACAGACAGACAGACAGACAGACAGACAGACAGACAGACAGAGTTACTTTCGCATTTATAATATTAGTATGGATTAATTAGATACTTGATCACTGCAATCATGCTTCACGCCTCGATCAATTAGGTATATTTGATTAAGCGTAAGTTATTAATTTAAACATGCGGATACGTTAGCAGGTAAGACTATCGACTGGATTTTATTCTTATCTGCTGTTTTAGTTAATGATTATCTAAAATGAAGAGGAAGTACCTTGCAGTTATCGTTAGTGTTCAATACTGTTAAAAAAGCATTTAACATAATTCTGCAACATGATGGGAGCTAACTAAAATTTAATTAAAAGTTTTGTGAGACAACAATCTTTATGCGCTAGAAAGATATTAACTTTATCAAATGTTACCTGAAAATGAGATTTTTTTCTTATAATACCCTCCAAGTGAATGTTTACGTAACGAAAACGTAACTTAACCTAGTTAAGTAATGACTGCGACCCTTTATCAGCGCCAAAAAGTTCATAACCGCGAGATAACACGTACCTAAATATGGCGGCATTTCATGTCGTAATTTAAGTATTTATTGTTTCGTTAGCTTTACAAATACGCTTAGGTAGATTTTGTAATATAAAAAGAAACGTATCGGTTTTACGTTTTAATTACAACGAGCGCGAGTAAGTTATAATTAAAACTTCATATATTAATAAATTATAGGCATCAGAAAAAGAAATGAAAAGAAAGAGGGGCCATTGCCTAGCAATGGGAAAAGATGGTCAAAAAATAGATGTCAGAAGCTGAAAGCGTCTATAATATAATAGAACGTAATCAAACCCATACGGCATAGCACAGGGGCACAAATTACGTAAATAGTCGACAGGGGCTTGTAACATTTCCTATAGCGTAGAAGAATTTTCGTAGAATTATTATAAAAAATAATTAGCTAGCAAAGCTTTGCGTGAAATACTTTGCAAAGACGCCCGAAATATAAATGACAGTCGCAACCAAGATATCCGTATAATATTCGAATCGGTCTTTATGAGCCGTTCGCGTTTAAGGGTTGTTGCGCAAAGAACTGTCACAGCTGCGATTTATTTGTGCGTGTTCCACCGTAACCGTGTGAACGCTGCTAGGTAATATTTCCCTCTAACCGCTAAAACAATAAAGACGGCGAGCGTTGAAACGGAATTAAAAGTTTCCATTGTGTTACGCAGTAATGCAGAAATAAACGTTTGTTGTTAAAGTGATTTAGTTTGCTTCGTTGAGCTTGTTATATTAAATTTGAAAACTGTTTATACCAGAGAATATTTCGGGGAATTTAAAGATGAATAAATATGAATGTATTAACGTTTGTTTTATTTTAGCTAGACAGATATGACGACCTGTGGAGGTTTAGTTTTAATTTGTACTCTCAATCTTTAGCTAATAAATACTGGTTGCTGGGGTGTGTGAATTTTGGGAGAACCGGTCTATCGGATTTTCGATTTTTGATCTTATCAGATTAGGACGCTTTAGTCTCAGATAAATGTTAGTTCGAAGCTTGAACTTTCCGAAATAGATCTGTAGGACATACTATATTTCCTTCAAACTAAGAACATTTAAATCTGATTATTTACAAGCGCTACGAAATTCAAGTCAGAAGTTGTTCGGTCTGCGATGTGGTTAATTAAATATCACACTGTGTCATAAACATTTTATTTTATTACTTTACCCGCTCTTAAGTAAACAAATACACCGCAATTACCACAGCCCGACACTTTAATCAAGGGCGTCACCAAGACCTTTTGTGTAGATACATACATGCTTCATACATGAGTACTAGATCAGACCGCACAGATAGACATATTAATTAACACCGTTCGTTTGCATTCTGAACCGTATGTACACACGGCCTGTATATCCGAATGTTCCTTCGAGCGCGCTGGCTATGCTGGTTACACCATGAATCGAAACTTCATCCCCCTCACTAAATGACAGGAATAGGTAGTGTAGAAAGAAAGAAGATTTTGTAAAAGACAATTATGTTTACAATATTACAATAATACTAAAATAATGGAACTTGACCCGAATATACCAAAATAAATCATGAAATATATTGGGATATCGCATCAAATATTGGGATATTGCATCAAATATTGGGATATTGCATCAAATATTGGGATATTGCATCGATATTCTTAAAAGCGTTATCCCATAAAATAAAGTACATAATTCATATTCGCATAACACTAACGGTGTGTAACCACCTTTAGTTATAGCACAAATAATTAAACGAGTGTACCAATTTCGATGGTTGACTTTCACTCCTAGTCTCAATATTAAACTGTTCAATGAGCAAATAAAGCAAAACTAATGCTACTGTTTTCAATTAAATTTAGTTACTTTTGCTTACTAAATTATAGTTTGTCGTACTCATTTTGGGTCAACTGGTGTACAGTTAGCTACAAAAGGTGGTGAATACTATTAGTAGTGCCATTATATTTAAATAAAAACATCAGTTGTTTCAATTGATTTTAAATGGTACCTTACATAGGTAATCGTAATATTATCGGATTTATTTATTATTAATCGTTTAGTGAAGCGAAGCGAAGGAGAGTAATCTATTTATCAGTCTATGTACCTACGTATGTTATTGTTTTGTCTTGGAGATGAAAAGAATGGGTATTTTTATACATATGTAATTCTTATCATATGAAATTTTTTAGAATAAACATCATTTGCAAATTGTATTAAGTGTGTAAAGTTACTGACCGTAATAAGCAAAATTACGCAGTCCTATTTAATTATTATCAGATGGAAGACAAAGTGTGACGCTTTTAATTTAATGTCAGAATTTATACTTACAGACTCGTAATATAAGACTGGTAATGCAAGGGGTAAAACTGTGAGAAAAACTACATGCCAGAGGATAATATCTTAGCAAGTTAAAAATACATTACGGTATAAACATTAATATAACGCAGGCGTTTTTTCTATTTTGCTCAAATAATGACTGTGTGGTGTGTCTACGTGAAAATTATATCTACCTACGTCATAATTGTACGCTATGTTATTACATCTGATGATATTACTTTGAATATATTGTTGAATGTATTTTGAGTTTCTGGGCGTTCACATTGATCCGTTACATAATTGGAAAGATGAACTGGATGCCATTGATGAATCAATTTCATCAGCTTACTTTGCCCTAAGAAGTTTAAGAGACGAAATCAGCGTCGATTACCTAAAGATGGTATTTTTGCACTGCTTAAGTTCAGGTTAAGGTACAGCATTCAGCTTTGGGCTAATAGCTTTAAATATAATTGTAATAAGGCATTTATATTGCAGAAAAGGGCTATAGGAGCAAATAGTCCGTATAACACAATGGGAATCCTGTAGGGAGCATTTTAAAAATCTGTCCTGCCGTGCCCTTACGTTTTGATAGTTTTAAGTGATTTTGCGAAATAAATAAGAAACTAGAAGGTGAAAGAGTAACACGTGAAAGCGAAATATGAAGCAATAAAACTTTTATATAGTCTGTCTAATTAAAGCTTAATATCTCCAAACCAATTCCTTTAAGAATAAGTTAAAGTCGTTGCTATTGAAAAGTGTTACTATACAGTGGAAGAATTTGTGAATGATGACTGAAATGAAATGTTTTTCTATTTAAATGTAATGTTTGATAGTTTAATTATACTTTAATTTTTCTTTTATCTTTTATTGACGTTTTCATCTATATTTCTTTAATTGCATTTCTAATTTAGTAATTATAATAACAATTGACATTTCAACACAAACTATGTTTGTTCAGAAATAAATAAATTAAAATTCAGTTGACTGCAATTCACCATAACGTGCAACAAAAACCTAGGTAATTGATGAAACATAATACATTTCTGCCTACACTTCCGAGATACACAACCATGTATGTCAATAAAAGAGCGTTAACAAGAGCCAAACCAAAGAATCCTATATGCAACCGATTGTCTATAAGCTGTATATTTCCCTCGCAAACCCGATCGCTCAAGAGAATTCCACACGTAACACAATACTCAATCTGTCTTATTGTTTATCGATTTGTTCTCATTTCGCAGCTATATTTTAAAACCAGGAGATACATTGCGTATAAAGTATATGGTATAGATCATAATATAATATACTCGTTAAGAAAAACGACATGACTTTTATTTACGTCAAGGTCTTTTAAAGGTTTAGACAGGTACGAAATCCGCCGTCAAGTTTTAAAAAATGAGTTTTTGACTGACTAGTCAAATCAGTACCTTTTTACTAAACCTTAAAACGGTAAAAGGAAAACTGTATGAAAATTTATTTGTGACGTCATAATATTTAATAGCCAAATCATTTACTATGAAAGGTTGGCTGGATGATTAAAAATAAATAAAAACGATAAAATAATAACCAATGCAACTGTTACCACTCTTTTATCATTCTTAATTTAATAAGTATACCTAATATTTTTTTTACAACTGGTAAATACCCATTATGTCACGATACCTGGGATGAGCGCGAGAATGAATTTTGAATATGGAACGCGGGATCCAGAAACTATAGGTTTGGTACACTGACCTGTAATAAGTAATTTTTAAAGGTCAGTGTTTGGTAGAATAATATCTTATATAGACTTGTTATTTTTGATTCAATGACTTCATAGGGTAGATAGAGGTGTATAAACACTAGCAATTGCCAATATTTAAGTATTTTTATTTTCTTCAGGTGATACAGGAGAGCCAGAGGTGTTCGAAATTAAAATATAGAAGCAAAAACTCACACTTAAATAGATTTAGCTATTATTTTTTGTTTGGCGCATAAACAAACTTTCTAACCAAAAACACACTATAATGAATTAGCACTATGACCGTTTGACCTTAAATAAACCTTTAACAGTGTTTAGATTACCAAACATTATATTAAAAAAGAGTAAAGATAAAGTTTGCGATCAATCTCTGTCATTTCTAATATCATTAATATTCTTGTTACACGCTTTTCGGTTAACTTTAAGCGCGTCGGTTTATCGAGAATGCCATAGAAACGGGAAATTTTTAATCATTTTAAGCTTCAGGCTAACTACACACACTAGGCACAGGAATTTCGAATATAGGTCTAAGTACAGTCTAAGGTAAACCTTAGAGCCAATAACAATGATATAACTCCATTTCATGTGAGATGAGTTGTTTAAATTCAGGATTTTTGAAAAAAGAACCAATCTATCAACATATCTTTTCCTTTATATTACATAGGTGACAGACAAACACACGGTCCACCTGATGGAAAGTGGGTTACTGTAGCCTATGGACGTCTGCAACACCAGGGGAGTTACAATCGTGCTGCTGACCCTGTAAACACAGAGAGTTTCTGTGCCGTCAGTGTGGAAAACAAAGCAGGAATAACCTTTGGTCTTCCCACTGACACCACAAAAACTTTCCAGTGAGCTTTGGCCACCTTACTCACCGCCGGGAACACAACACGAGGGTATTATGGCGCGGTATTCTGTAGGGCGGAGGTACTTCCCCAGTCGGACTGCTCAATTGGACGTAAATACCGTCGAGTCTTACCTCCTACAGAATACGGGAGGGGTATAGAAAAAAACGGGTAAACTTTTTAATTCATGACTCTATTTATGCTATGTAGGTACTGGCTACTATAATTGTATACCTAGTCGGGGATTATGAGCAAATATATTTGCCCAGTAGTTGAGATAGTTAATTACATTTAAACTGGGACTTTAGTAATTTTAGGTTTCTGTACGACAGAGAGTAAGGTGAATGAAAGAACATGTTTACCTTCAAGCACCTAGGCATTGCAAATGCCATAGTTTATTATTATAATTTTATATATTTATTAAAAAAGACTCATTGTACATAAACCTCACCCCTTTAGTTTTGTTTTTTTTTTCATATGTAGCAGGCCATAATTCATCAAACGAAGAATTGGGGAGGCCTTTGTTATCATCTTCAACCAAACGTTACCACAAACCAAAACATCTTCGAATTGTAATAATCATTTGATACAGAATCCTCATTTCTTTATTCGTTTACTGTGCGTGCCTAATCAAAAATCGTAATAATAGGTATCTCTCATATAATCATATAATCGTAATCATTGTAATGCGATTCAATATTTTATGGTTGCAAATCAATAGGCAGAAAATATAAGTATGCTTTTATGAAACACTGGTATGCAGTAGAGCAATTTTCACACGATAGGCACTTACTGCGATGTATTTCAATCTGTCTATCATGCAATGTGCTAATGGTAGAAGAAAAAAAACCTACTAAAATCACTTCAAAATAAAAATGGGGTTTTTATGTATGTACAAAGAGCTCGTTGTAAATAACATACATACATAATATACTCTGTCAATGCTGTATGTGCAAATAGTTGTCACATTTGGGTGTGAATAGTACAGAATAGTACGTACTAGTTATACTATATAGTAGAATAGTAATATAAACTTAATACATACTAGTTAATGGTAAGTAACGATATAAAAACGTACACCATGTCTTTTGCGAAGTCATTAAATGACCAAGTTTATTGACATAATATGATATAGACACTACCATGTTCCCTAACATTACTATCAGAACAAGTAAATATACCTCTTATAGAAGTTTTACTGACATAAATTACACCCCAAAATATGCATAATAGTTAGGTACTATTTAATTTCTTGCCAACAGTACCGTTTATGCTTAACATATCAAAAGTCAGCTTCAACACGTCGCGTCGCATTAATTTAGAAGCCTTATGTAGGCGGCAACATGATCGAAGTAATTAAGCTTAATTATATTGCAATCGGAAATAGTTCAAACTTAACGCCAATAACTGGTTAGCACATACTATAATTATTTTCACTATTAATGTCGTAAAAAAGTACCAGCTGATCTACGTGTTTAGTAACCCGTGGCATGGGAATGCTTGTGCAGATATGTCAGTACTAGTAAGTAGGGCATTGCCACACGTTAAAGCGAAGGGAAGTAAATTGAAGAGGAGAATCTAAACAAGATAGGATGGCCTCACTACTCATGGTATTAAAAACAACTTAATGGTGATTCGACACTCTTGTGTTGAAAAGAGCCACGGCTCTATCTCCGAAATCTTATCTATTTAAACTAGTAAGCTATCAAGTTACGCTAAGCCAGCTCAGCAATAGTCTACACTACTATTATAAAGAGGAAAGATTTGTATGTTTGTAATGAATAAACTCAAAAACTACTGTGCCGATTTCAAAAAATCTAACACCATTGGTAAGCTACATTCACCCTGAGTAACATAGGCTATATTGGATTTCCACGGGAACGTTTTTACCACCCGTGCGAAGCCGGGGCGGATCGCTAGTATACGATAAGTTACTAAACATCGTGACAATTTGTAACAGCCATAAATAGCTTTTAAAACTTGGATAGTTATAAATTTAAGTTAAACTGTTTATATATGCAAAACTGCAAATTAAGTAGGTAAGTTAATTCTCGAAGTTAATTTCGTAGAATGACTCCTAAGAGAATAAACCAGAACAATGAAGTTAGAAGTGAACTGTTTCAAGTTAATCAAAGCAAATTAGCCTACCTCAAGCAGAAGTATGTTTTCCCTCGTGGGTGTACATGTATAACGTGGGCATACAAAAGATTTGAAAGGGCAGTGGATACGCAAGAGAGGGTGGAACCTTCTTCAGACTTATTGGCAGTCATGGAATGTTTACTTGACTATGTTTGCAATGAAAGTCAATCCTCTTAGGAAGGCTAGTCGTCGCAACTTTGACGTCAATATTATTTAAGATCACTTTATCGTTTGAAGCTAATAAATTGACGCTTCTGCTAAAATGGGCTGCCTTTATACTCGTATTAAACACTTCTTTCCGCTGAAACTATTGATATAGTGGTTTTGTGTAAAAAAAAAACTCAGCATGTTAAAATGCGTCAATGTTGCGTTTTATTCCTAGAGTGGAATTATTATTAATTATTTTTTATTCATTTGTTGTAAACATTTGACAACTATATCATTCCGATATTTAGGATAATGGTGAGTTTTTCTCGTTTATACACATAAGTCATAAATGTTAAAGTATTCGTTATCGATTAAATTATTTATTTAAATAAAAAATAAGAAGACGAGGATTGCAAGTGTGAATATCAGATTTACTTGATGGCCTAGATCAATAAGATTACAATTCCTACGAATTAACCCGAGACCTAACTCCTAGAGGAAAGCCGTCGCCAGAGCATGGTGCTTCATTCTCCAGATGTGTCGGTTTGCAGGTGAGATTGGTAGATCTTGGTAAATACCACCCTGTTCATCCGATTACATTGAAATATTGTCAGTGGTGAACATTTTCACAAAAGTTTTCCATGCAAAACTGGTTAGTCACGAATGCCCCCGATTTTTTTATCATGCTATTATCAAAAATGCTCGGGAGGAATCGCGGCTAACCCTGCGAAACTGGAATACATCTAGTAACGTGTATTTTTTGTATTATTCCAGAAAAACCTGCCACATAATTAATCAAGAGTATACTAAAATATTAAAGGTGAGCAAATAAAGGACGAATAATTGAAAAACCCACGTAAATCCCACCGAAGGCGTTCTTGTTCACAATTTTTTATTTGAATAATAAATGAAGATAAATTTTAACGAGATGTGTATTTCAGTATTTTCAGTAAGTAACGCTGAACGTTTAGTAATGGAAACTGGGCGGCTGACGTAATTGGACGCGAACTTTGATATTTTGAGTTGAGATCGAGCAAGTTATAAACTTATAGCGAATAGTCAATGGATAGGTAACTTATAGCGATTTACTATCTGGTATTGCTTTTATATGTATATACTGTCAAAGAGGACTTTAAAACTTGTATTCCAGAACAACGCTCTGTCGTGAATCGACTCTCACAATAACATTAGTAACGTAGTCATTTAGAATACAATCTTTCCTCAGAAGGTTATAAATCGAGATTCAGAGCTGAGTGTCATTCTGGGATACGGGCTAAGCTATCAGTACTGAGTATAAAAGTAGTACCCGGTAGTAACAATATGGTATAAAGGTATGAGCAGCAACTATTTACAACTTGTTTCAATGTTCAGATATCGTTCGCAAAGACATCAGCAGGCCTAAAAAGGCCATATTGTATGTTCATTTACTGATCATCATGTGTGCTATTTCACTAACGAATTGTAAAATGGCCACCTTTTGATTATCATAAAATGAAGTTTCATTTGAGTACATCATCTCATTTGACAGTTTATGAGAATGCGTTAAATGGTTTCAATTTATTTCATAACATTTTCTAAAGTTTACGCGAACAAATTTGACAACTAACACTGACAACTCAGTTTTTCAAAACATGACAGAATATATAAAATTGCCACACTGAAATAAAAATAAAAATTGAAAACATTTTTGTAGTATTTGCTTTATTTTGCTTTAAATTCAGGTTTATTATTAATTATTATGAACTATTGTTTATAGAACATAATAACTACCGATTAAAGCTGTATTAATGGCAAAAACTTATTTTAGTCAATACCGCACATGTCTTTTGTTGTAGCAACATCAGTAACAAATGTCACTAGAATATGAATAAGTTGCAGATAACATATGAATGAAATATTAAACAAGTCTTTATTTTATGGTCTTCATATGTCTCCTACTTATCTGCAAATGAACATCAAAATGCAATGTGGCCTTTTTAGACCTGCTGCCAGCTTTCCTATACACGTGTACCTACACCGGAAGAACTCATGAGCAGTTGAGCACCTCTTAACCTGTCAAGTGAGTAAATAATAGACACAATAGGTAAACAATAGACTCGCGGTGCAATCGCACCGCTTGGGATCTTAGACTTTAAACATAATCAAAGTGGTAGTAGCTACAGTGGGTAAATAAAACTAAACGAATGATAATATATGCATTGAACACTACCTACAGAAGAAGGACTGCGTGCTTTTAAAAGAAGGTCAAGCAAATAGATTATAATACAGAAGATGAGTATTAGGATCACGTTCGACGATTTTTTTCTTTGAAATCGATAGCTAAGTATATAAGATGGCTTCTTAAATACTTATATTTTTTCTAGAAGTAACTCACTACAATCATATGATAATGGACTTCTAGCCAATTTGTTTTGAGCTGTCTTCATAAAAAATCCAATTATGGAAATTACATAGCGTTCAGAAATGTTCGAAATCGCATGCAATAGCAGTCAACAGAGGCCTCATAAACTGCATGTTCGTTAAAAGCCATTGCAGTTGCTAGGCAACGAAGTGTATGACTCACAGCAGATTTCATACATCATTATGGACAGTAAGAATATGTATACTTCACGGTGAACCCAAGATAAAAATTTAAAAACACTATTGCCTTGAAATTATTTGAATGCAAAATGTACGTTTTTGGGCGGAAATCAAGTTCACAAAAAGAAAGGCTTATGGCACCTCTATAAGCCTTTCTTTTTTTTTTAAAGTACATTTTTTAGGGAGAAATCAAGTTCAAAAAAAGGCATATAATAAAGCATTCTAAATTTAAATTATAGTGGCCAACCTAACCTATAACTACATAACTATCGTGGCAAATTGTCGTAACATTATCATTTCCCATTATCAATTCCTTCTGGTCAAGAAGATGTTAAATAAGTTTTATCATTGTCACGTTAATTATACAGTGCTTTGCTAGTAGCGTCATTTTTGCTTGCCCGTCCCACTACCAGGTTGAAAATGGAAGTGCAAAAATTAATACAGTAGCTTTAATATATATAAATTTAAGATCATAGCTCACACTAAAACAAATGAGTTTTTTGAATGAAACATTGAAATCAAAACGTTCTAGGTACCTAAATTAAACAGGGATTTGATCAAATAATGCAAGCTGGGAAAAATGTTGCAGATAAAGTAAATTTAAAGATGTCAATCTACTTACGAAATGCTCTACAGGTAGGTATGTACGTAATAACTTACTATGTTAAAGGTGTGATAAATACTTTATTAGGCTTTGTAATGCCTTCAAAATATGGATGGAATATACTAAATACTTAATTCAACATAAGCTATTTAAATACTAACTATGAAATTCAACCATGCATAAAAAAATTAATATTACTCGTCATGGCCGTAGCAACACTGCCCCAGTAAGCTTTATCTTGAGCAACGTCTAATGCTGGCTCCTCAGGGCTTCGAACGGGCTCGACCAGCCCCGAGACTGGTCGGGTGCCCAGCAGCAGCGCCGCCGGCGATACCTTCGAGCGCCGCAGTTTGAGTGCTTATTGTAGCTTGAGAATAGAGGACCCGCGCAAATTTGAAAATAGAAACGCTTTTACTTTTTAATTTCATTCAAAACAATACGCTTATAATTGAATTGACTGTAGTATGTACTTAATTATTTATTTTTTAAGGTTATTTTATCGCAAAATATTTATTATATATAGTATTTCAGAGTTGTAAATAAATATTTATCTCATATAATGAAGGGAAGAGATTCTGTGATTGAGAATTCCTAAAATAATTTGACGCATCGAAAATACAACAGCATTGACCCGTGGTTAACGTTCTACAACACTTTTAACTTGAGCAAACACCATCTGATCGCACTTCGTAACAATAACAACAAAAAATTAAAATGTCACATAACACATCAGCACCTTTTATTTTCATTCACTAGCAACTCTAAAGAACGTTTACGGTTTTATTTGTTTCCACATATGAAAATGTCTTATAAGAATCATGTAAACAGGGAGCGCGTGTTTTACTTGTGGCGGTCGGCGCCATATTGGAAACGTGAGGGTTGTCCTAGTTTACGCATGCGCCACAGCCCTTACGGGGTTCTTTATTTGAAATGCCACCTCGTTTTAGTTACAACGACGCGCATAATTTACACTTTAACCATAGATGGGTGTTAAATGAAAGTAAAAACAGTATCGAACTTAAACAGCGATTAATAGTAATGTATGCTAGTCATACGATTACAATCTATAGGTATGCATGAAACGTGCTGGCTGCAATTTTTTATTTTAATCTCACCGTTTTTGTTAGTGCAGTAATATTGGAATTTATGACTTATGACGTCAATACGTCAGAGGGTCGCAGGGCAAAGATTTTCTATAAGGTGAAAATAGACGTTTTACGTGGATCACCTACCATTTACTACCTAAGTATTTTTGTAGTGTAGGTGTGAATTCACGTCCATAGTTATACTTAAGGGCTTTGAAGTCGCAACAGTTTCAAATGTTTTCTTGTCGTCCACATCTTAGAGCCTTACAAAATTCACATTGTGAGTACAAGAGACCTACCTATGTAGGCAATTTTCTTAGAAGCAGCTATTTATTATTAACGGCCTGAATTTTAAACTAGTTCAATCTGTAGTTAAATTCATTTGTATTTTACACGATAAATAACTTATTTCATAGTGTCGATACTAATAATTGGGTAATTTTAAATGAAAGAATTATTGCAATAATACATTTTCTCTCCCTACATTTCGCCTATCTTCGGTCCCACATAGCCGTAGGGGGTGTGGCCTTTTACCATCAAAGGACGTTTTTTCCTGACCCAAAGTAATGTTGAGAAAAATGAAATAACTATCTTTCAACCCACTGTTATTGCGTCAACCAAGTCGCGTACCTTAACAAAACTATCTAACGGTAAGCCAAGGATTTTATTACCTATCAAGATTGTCATGAAGTAGTACTATATGGTATTGCAAGACAAAGTTATACAACATCAACTTCTCATTTTCTAGATTAACTTTTTAATGATCATATTAGTTACCATTCGGTATTAACGTTACAGAATGGCTCATGCGGTGCGGCCTCATTAGCGCAATAACAAAAGCTAATCACACTTAAAGTGCGGATTATCGATGTCGTAATTTTTAACGCATATACAGATAATGAACTTTGAAAAAAAAAGTGTTGCAAGAGTAACGATCTCGATGTTAGGAGCGATAGGAAGAGTAGGACAATAGTCAGCCTTGATCGAGCACGTGAAGGGAACCTTGAAGTACGGTGTATGTTTGCAGGAATGTTATTTGAATTGAAAGTGTTTCAAATGAGACCGGACATAGATTGAAAATATTTTTAAGTAAATCGAAAATTTGTGAAGAAAGAGCCTCTAAAATATGTTTGAAAGGTTGAATGGTGTGGGATGTTATTCTTTTTTTATGAACAATTGATGATAGCGCTATTTTCTGTCATTGAAACATTCCTATTTAAAATCTAAGCTGATACAAAGTAAACATGGGTAACAGTATATATAATATTATCTCGAAATTGATGAGTAAGTATATTGCACGTTTTAAAAAGTTTTGTCCCATGCAATAAACCTAGTAAAAAGAGGTGAAAATAGTTGTTACGTCACACGTTAGTCTACCACAGAATAAATAATAGATATAATACTACTCTCTTACCACAGTTAATTCTAAATTCAAAATCGATTTATTTTAATCACGAGTTCGGCGAGTTTATAATTTTTTTTTCAGAAGAAGAGAGAATATTACCGCTATAAGTAGATAGTGGTAAAAAACTTAAATGGGATCTCGTTGTGTCCACCTTAGTCATTGTAAAATGGCCTGATGGAAATACGAAAAACTTTAAATTACTTACTTTCAGATAACAGAAAAGGCAATGGCAGAAAAACAAGCTTCGAAAATACGACGATACAGATTGGTTATATCTGAACAAATGTACGAATTAAATGCTTCTATAAGTACTTAACACATAAACGTTGGAATTGGGTACTTTCTGGTCTTTAAAATAAAAATTAAACTGAGCTCATTAAATTAGAATGGTAAAAACGCTGTAAATGTTGCGTATGTTCTTATTTTATCGTTTTTATGTCTTTTTCATCAGCCACGTATATTATTTGACAATAAAAACTATGAAGTCACAATTGTTTATTTCATAAAATTTTTCTTAGACATAACTGTTATTATTGATATATAGTTTATTTGTATGAATAAAATACCCAATTAATACATTTAAAGACAACACAGTTTTACATGTTTATACATCATTGTTTTTTTTTTGTTATGGTCGTAGATAAGAGGTTGTATCTTCGCTACCTATTTTAGTTTTGTTCAAATTTACAATACTACCTAATTATTGTCACTTTTCGAATAATGGGTGAACATATAAGGCCTTTATTCAAAAAGTTTTATTTATACTATCGCTGTATCTTCCCGATATGGCAGAAGTACATTAATTTTGCATATACCTTGCGGCACCTATTTTCAGTAAGTATTTCAGTTCAGCGTATATAAAATGAGGACAAACCTTTTGAAGCCAGACAGGATTAATGAGATTATGAATGTAATATAACTTAATTCTTAGCTTACACAGCAGACCCGAACACACGGACCACCCCATCTCTTGTCGTGTCGTGAATAAGGCAAGTAATGGCTATCTAAAGAACTTGTGAATTTTTTGTACTTAGGTATAGTACTTATCATCAAAAGATGATACTTTTAGCGATTTCCCTAGTTACGTTAATTATTTTTATTGATTTGTTGGTATTTCCGAGAGCGACTACCGTATTACCTCCCAAGCCCAAGAGCCCTGCGACAGAACCTCGTCCGTGGTAAACCATGGTTCTACTATCTAAAAAGCATAAAACTCTCAGAAGCAACACGGCACGTATTCTAGCAACGTGCATGTAGTAGGTAGTATCGGCTCCAATTACTTAGGAACAGTAAATTTAACTCACGACATGTGGGTGTAATACCTGTCTACGCCTTCGCAAATATGAGATTAACTTTTAAAAAGCGGCCAAGTGCGAGTCGTACTCGCGTGCGGTTTACGATTTATGACGTATTAAAAAAAACTACTAACTAGATCACGTTCAAACCAATTTTCGGTGGAAGTTTGCGTGGTAATGTACATCATATATTTTTTTTAGTTTTATCATTCTCTTATTTTAGAAGTCACAGGGGGGTGGGGGGGGCACTCCCATTTTACCACTTGGAAGTGTCTCTCGCGCAAACTATTCAGTTTAGACTAGACAGACTGACATGCAGACATGACGAATCTATAAGGGTTCCATTTTTGCCATTTGGCTACGGAACCCTAAAAACTGTGCTGGTAACCGGTGGAGAACAATCCACGCCATATCTTCGCGCGAGTGTCATAGAAATAGGGCTGTTCTCTTTCCAACAGTAAATATACCTACAGCAACTATAACATGGAACCGAAATTTAATACACCTTTACTTACCCTTTTGGGAAGTCACATGCTATGTGTATGTTAAAAAATATCATATAGCATCATTATTAAGTTATTGAGCACAACGGTATTCTGTAACAAAACCGTTACACGTCCAACTGTAGACAAACTCACGATAATTGTACTACTTGTTAACACCCACAGAGGTTCACTTCGTACTGTTGGTCACTTTTTCCTGTTGTATAAATTAAATTCGAAATTCGAATAACAGCGATAGCATTTTTTTTAAAGTGACTAAGTAAAACGAACGACTAGTTTAAAAAAATACGAAACACATTGAAGACCTGAAACTGATATGAAGACCTCTAGGTCTATCTTATATCTAGGTCTATCTTAGATTAATGGTATAGTCTACTATACCATTAATCTAAGATAGATATTTTGGATTGATGGTCAGTTTTTCGAAGATAGATAAATAAGAGATAAAAGGCGCCTCTAAAATTAATAAAGCCAGGATGAACGGAACTTTTTAAGCTATTGCATAGCTTCTATCGAGGGCCTTGAGCGCGGGGACCGAATCCAGAAATTCCGTAACGAAAAAACCTCACGCTCGTTTCTTTTCGGCAGTCTTCGACACGGTGTTCGTGTGCGTAAAACAAACGAATCGAGACGAGCTGCTCCGAAATCGGACGAAAACATAAGCAGATGTTTATGAGAAAGTATATAGGTGTATAGGTATTTATATACAACAGTGAATAGCTGTACTTGTAAAATTTGTCGATAATCACTTCTTAATATCGTTATTTTTTTTAAATGAATAATTTTGTTTTGGTGTGTCATTGCACTATTTATACCTAATTATTTATACCTATTATTTATACCTAGATATTTTCGTTTTATAAAGAAGAAAAGCGTAAAGAGCTAAAAAGAAAAAAGAAACTAATGCACGTCAAAGGGCATATTATCATAATTGCATAAGTTGATACAAAATGCTATGCAATAGCTTTACCGCGGCAGTCCCCGAGTGCCACACGTCTTTTTTATTTTATCTCAGTCACTCAAGAGGTCTCCATACCAATACATACCTATTATAAATGGGAAAGTGTATGTGTATGTCTGTTTGTCCATCTTTCTCTCCTAAACCACTGAACCGATTTTGATGAAATTTGCGAAAAATATGGGTAGATTAAACCTTGAGAAAGGACATAGGCTATGTTTGGTCGCGATAACCGACATCCACGCGGGCGGAGCGCCGCGCACAAGCTAGTATTTTAATAAATAATAATATTAGTAGTTTGACATAACAACAAACGTCAAATGCAAGGCTGTAACATTCCGCAACACGCATGCGCAACCCTGACATTCTAAGGCATTCATAATCTACGGACAAAGACTTCTGTGTAGGACTTAGGGTCAATCCCCACTGAAAGAGCAGCGGCCGGCAGCGGCTAATTATTGCGAAGCATTTTGAATCTTATCTACGGGAGAAAAAGGTCATAATCATTTGAAGATAAAGGAGGCGAGCGCGTCTACTACTCTTTCAGTCTGGATTAACCTTATACTAGCATGCCGGCTTAAAACAAAAAATTGAGATTGTCTAGCCATCATCCGCATAGGTAAGAAACGAGAAGAGGCTTATTGGTGAGGTCGACTTCACGGTCGAGAGGTCCCGGGTTCGAATCCTGAATCCTGAACATGAACCCACTCCTAGCATAAACAAATTAGCTTAGTTGGAGAGGTAAGAAGGAACCGGAATGTTAGTTTCGGTTACTAATAAGTATTCTTTTTTTTATCACTCACTCGTTCAAAACGAATGATAAAAATGTATTCGAAAACTTATAAGTTAACACTTATAGGAAATTAGATTTAGGAACCTAACTTTTCAAGAGGTTTTTTTATTTATTTATTTTTACACTACGCCTAGACTACAGAACTACTACTACTAGATAGAAGCCTTTAGCTACGGAAACCGTTTAGGTCAATGACAATTATAAACAAAAAGTATCTATGAAATATATTTGCTGTAGGTCATTTCATATCATTTAGACTGTGTAACACGTTAAAAAATATCCGCCATTTATTATTGTGACCGTTTTTATATACTACTAGGATACACGTTTATGCATTGCCAAACTCACTACTCACCTCAGATAAAATCATAATTTCATATTGATATTGCATGTTACTTGAATGTCGCAGTTCGGGAGCGCCGTTAGCCGCATTTCAAAACATAAAAAATATAAGAAGTCTTTTTAATTATGTAACACAACTAAAATATGTTTGTGTAATATTTTGTACAAAAAAACGCAATCACATTTTATAAAATTCGAACAGAATTCCGATTCACAAAAAAGACAATTGTTATTCACGAGACCTCAATGTGAAACTTAAGATTAAGAAATTCGTACAAAATATAAATAATAGGAGGAAATGTTAAATAGCAATTTAAATAATTATGTTTTAGCTTGGCTGTGAAAATTATAAGTTGGATAATAATTGGTCATTATTTTATTCTTGGTAACTTTCATAAAGCTTAATGCTTGCATTTGTAATAAGGTGATTTAAAACACGAATACGCGAGGTCAGCATTATTATGCTTATATTACCTACATTATCACTGGGTAGAATGTTCTAGAATATTTATTTATTTATTATTATTAGATACTTATTAAATAATTTTTACAAAATCATAATTTAAATTATAGTAAAAAGGTCAAGGAGTTCCAAAAGGTTTCCCCTAAGATTTATTACTACAGCTTCTTCGTATTAGTTATCCATTATTACCGTAATAATAATTAATTATTATGTAATGAACGTTACAAACATTTTGTAAGTGACTTATTAAAATTCTATCGAAGCGAAAAATGCATTATTAATACATCTAATAATGTGAACAATGGAGTTGCTGCTGTTGCGTTAGTGTTACAACTAGCCCTTTCACAATAAGTCTGACTTAACAACCACACTGTAGCACTCAGTGCTTCCGTGAGAATGGTGGATAGCCTTGTAGACCAGTCCATTTCAGCTGGCATTTTACTGACCAGTCGCGTGTGTGTGTGACTGTTAATTTACCAATGCAATTTATATACTACAAATCTACATATATTGTAAAATGAGTTGTAAATTAAATAGAGTAATTATAAGGCTGGTTACGGACTAGCGTTTAAAACTTTTTTATTCATTTAATTGACGATAAAGACTAAATTAAAGGTAGCTTATAATAGTTTAATTGTTTTAATGGATTGCTCTATTAATTGAGAGGCAAGTATTCCTCAGATAAAATTAGGTTAAGTATACTTTTCTAGATATTTAGGTATAATTTATGGATATTGGTAATTTAATTTCTTCTTCTTAAAAGGTCAAGAAACTATTTCGCTGTTCTTATATACTGTAGTATGTAATAACGTTACTGTAAGCATAGTTTTAGCAAATTCCGGTTATTTTCAATTGGATGTCCTAAACAACAGCCGTAGTGGACGGCGCAAAAGAAAGGAAAGAAATAGTGTGGAAATAATTAGTTAATATGCATAGTCTCATGCAGAAATCGGAAATAACTTCCGATGTTTAGATTAAAACATCATCTACTTTGATTAAAATTAATAAAAAAAAATTGTTTTATCTGGATTTGCATTTTGTTTTGTAGTAAGCAGTAGATATAGATTATATAGATATTATATTATTATAGATATCTGTAACAAATAAATACAAACAATTTTTGACACTATACAAAAAAGTAGGCGTAATTTAAAAAAAAGTGGTCCATTATGTGAATTTCCTTCAAGTACAATGTCAGTCCTACAATGCAAGTCCGATTCGCACTGAGTCGACTTCGCTTTATCATAACCTTTGGCCAATACATACCTACTATATAGTTGGTTATTGCTCAATAATTGAGTAAAACACTTACAAGTAATTCGTACTCATTTATATTCAACATGCAAGTGCAGATGTGAGCTGTATTCAAAAATCGTCTGACATTTTAAAAGAATTCAAGTATGAAACTAATATGATTAATGATTACCAAACTATTTTAAACCTTGTCTTGCATTTTTGTTTTTAAGGACGTTTGCAAAAAGAATAATATGATTACGATGACCCGGGTAAATTGGTTAGAGTTGATGGATAGTGTCAGTGCAAAACCGGTCTTTTGTTGCCTTGTCTGTGTGAGACTTCCGAGAGGTTTGTGAACAGTAATAGACGTACCATAGCCGAGACTGACGAGACCCTTGAGAGACCTCGGAAAGTCTGTGTCCAAAAATGAATACCTTAATAATTCCAGTGTAACTTGCTCTGACTCTAGCTTTTGGCACTTAAAAAATAACCTAAGCTCTGTTAGAAGCCAAAAACCATGTTGTTCATTATTTTTGTAAGTTGTAATGCTAGGTTCCATATTTGCAAATCTTACTATTCAAATTTATAATAAAGCTCGCGAGACGACGTCTATTTATTGGTAGATGCAACGCTCGAACTAAAATCGCATATTAGGTAGCTATTTAGGTACACACAAGTGCTCCCAGTGAAACCTCACCTATATTAAATTAGCTGTAAACAAACAAAAACACAATTACATTACAGAACTCACAGTTATGTGATTATTAATCCGGTCATTATACCTACTATTATAGTTCTACAAACACGCGATGTGCCGTGATAACAATGCCTATTTAATAAATACCGGTACTATTAATAATAATAATAGGTAGTACAAAGGATTTTTGAAAATGTTATTATGCAATATATCTTTAGCAATTTAGCACGTTTTTACTTTATTTGCTCACGTTGGGCAAAGTCGGTCCGTGTGAAATTTTATAAATACATCGAAACTTCCCGTTGAACTACTAACAGACTTGTTTCTAAATAAACTTGAAATTGGATGACAATGCAATATACGAGACTACAAGTAAAAGTAATCAATATATTGTCAATATATTGTTTAAAATAAATAATAGCGCCTATATTATAAAAAGGTTCATGTCTTAATGTATTGATTACGTGAGGGAGGATATGGTAAAGAAGGGAGTAACTGCGGAAATGATATCTGACAAGAATCTATGGAGAAGAACGACATGTGGCACCGACCCCAAGTAATTGGGACTAGGGCAGGTAGATGATGAGCATTCTTAGTTATAGCGTTTTTGGACGCGTGATGCACGAATGCGTGTCGGTAGCATAGTGGTTAAGGAGTCGGCCTTACGATCGAGGGGTCCCGGGTTCGAATCCTGGCCATTACACTACCGACGTGAACCCACTCCTAGCACAAGCAATTTAGCTTAGTTGGAGGGGTTAGAGGGAATATTAGTAATTTCGATAATTTCGGTTGCTAATATTCTTTGCCAAAAAAAAAGATTATTCAGCAGACACTTGCGTTGCGATTCCCCAGAGAAAGCCTGCTCCTGTTTTGCTTGTCCTTTAGGTGTGAATTATCTATGGCTCCCAACTTCAACGGCCAACCACAGAACACGAAAGTCCCCACATTTCAAAGACTTTTTCTCAAACTAATTTCATTATTGGTTTATTCAACCTTAATGTTCCAAGATACAACAATAATTTAACATCAAACAAACACTCAACACGTCAGCTACAAAAAAAAAACCCACCGTGTAAAGATTGCAATACACGCGCGTCCTCATTTCTGCAAAATCCGTCATCAATAATTGCGTCAGACGAAATTTCGTACATTCCTTTTGCGATAAACTCAATAATTGCAATAACGCAGTGTATGACGCATCGTTCGCGAGGTCCACAATCGAACTAATCTAACGGTGAGCTGATGGGCCAGCGCGGCGTTGACGAAATAAATGAAACGGTTAATGTAATTCATTGTTGATGCTGGATGCGGCGCTTGGATGTGATAACAAGGCTTTTGAGAATTGTTTTTGTTGATATTTGCCACCGTAAAATAAGAAAAAGAGGTAAAACCTTGAGTGTAAAGTCTGTACAGTAAAATCTATTAAGTACTAAAAATTACTACCAATTTACTTATGATACTGAATCAATCTCCGATGACTCGAACCTGACTGAAGCCTGGCCAATATTATTTTTTCCGTAGTAGCGTAAAAGGTTGAAAAACCTCATCGAAATTAACAAATCAACCATCCAACTCATCGAAAATTAATAAACTCCTGCTACGCGAGCTATCATAAATCTAATAATCTTCGAGTGCACTTTCAGATTAAAAAAGCAATCTGATTCGCGTCATAAACTCTATCTACTATATTATTTAACCATGAGCTATGTCTATTTAGATAAGAGACAATTGAAATATTGGAATCTATTTGGACTGTTGAAAGATTTGATGAAAGATTCGAGGTTATTAACGATACTTTTAGAAATTAATGAACATTGGACATTCTGAAATTTGAATTTAAAGCACATACCTATCGATATCTAAATATGTCAACTTCGTAGCTCCATTCGACCACAAGAGGTGTTCCAGGTTAAGTTGTTGATATGCTAGGTAGGTACTTCTTCCCCACACCGGGGTTGAGTCGGGGGCCGCGTGGTCCCCCCCCCCCCTCCCGAGGAGGGCCAGACCGAGAGGGATGGCCCTGGGTCAGCTGGGGTGCGAGGGATATGTCGCATGACAACCTCACCTTCGGCCTAGCACTACGACGCAGAGACGGCGTGCGGATTAGTCGGTTCGAGTCCGTCATAACCTCCCCCTCCGGCTCCGGAGGGGTGGGTATCCGTGGGGATTTCCCGCACGTATAAAAAAGAAAAAAAAAAGGTAGGTACTTCTAATTGCGATAAAATCAACCTGGGACCTGGGACTAGGTTGTCGCTTTGAAGCAATGAGAGCGGGAACTATCGATCATAAGTAGGTACTGCGACCAATTTAAACTAAGCTATCACGTTTTTCTCTTTGAACTCCATTGAGTCAAAAGATTAATGATGGTGAAAACTCAGTCAGTGTTCTCAATTATTTTCTCTGGGGAATCCGATCTGATTGAGATTGATTTTATTGCAATTACTTTCATTCGCCTGCCTTTACTCACTGCGGAAGCCGGATGCCGCGCCCGAATACGGCATCGCAATACTTCACAGTGTACCTACCTACAAATTCTCATGCCAGTCGCAGTTGACGTCTGTCTTAAGATGTCCAGCATTATTATTACTTATTAGTAGACATATATTATTTATTAGTAGACATAAAAAGTTAATCGAACTAACGATTATGGATCAAGAATCTCGTACAGGTTTTATGCCATTATAGGACACATAAATATTATAAACCAGTATTATGAAAGTATCTATTACAAACATACGACTGTAAATGCAGCAATAATTTCGCGTGTGTAATTTTGCTAGATTACATTTTTTACGTCAATTCAAGTGCATTTAACTATAGACAGATACATCTGTTTATATTTAGGTCATCAATACACTTACTTGTCTTAATTTATGAAAACAACTCGTTATATTTTTTCACAAAAATATTTTTTTACGACGTACTGCACATAAATAAAAAATAAATGAAAACAATGACATTCAAAAGAGGTCGACTGGTTCCATTTTTAAAATACAAGTTATTCTATAGTCCGCGCGTGGTATCCGGAAATACATAACTAACAATGAGTTTTATGCGTTCAGTTGAGCGCCTAGATTTCGTATTACTGTCAAAAGATAGATGTTAATTAATGCAATTTTATTTTTTTAACTTTATGTAGATATACATAATCGTATATGAAATACGAGGACTATGTCCAGCAGTGGACTAATATAGCCTGATGATGATGATGATGATATAAAATACACATGACTTTGCCCGCTGTTGGACTTCTAATATTTTAATTTTTTTTACCTTAAACCATTTTTTTTCTAATTAAAAGAGCCTAGTTACGTCTTATAACATCAGCTTTCTACCAAAATTCAGTGAAAATCGAGACAATCGTTTGAATACAAATACAATTACAAAATCAATTTGATAAGAAAATAAAAATAAAAAATCTTTGGATGTGAACCCTAATAATTCTTATTATTAAAGGCCATCGCATACGTGACGGGTATAGTAAAAAACTGTGTTTTGAATTTCCTAGCTATTTAAAATTCAAAAACCCGGAAATGACGTTATTGAAGAAATTCATCCAGGCATAAATTATTGTGAGGTCAACAATATATAATCTTGTTTAATATTTTGCAAGACCATCAACTTGTCGAGCGAGTTGCGCTGGCAGAATTCCAAGCAGTTGTTTCCTTGACCTGCCTGAAGCTTTCTGCTAGAGACCTCACGACGACCCTGGTCATATAATACGGTATTATATATTCGTTTCGTAGTTGTGTCTTAAACAGCTTTGTGCACAATAGGTTATAATTAATCTTGATGATGACGGGTCCAAGTCCAAAACCTTCTAAATATTGTCATTGTAACTATGTGCTTGAAATATTATTATTGTAACTAAGTGCTTGAAACTATGATAATTCTAATAACTATAAGTGTTACAAGTTGAAAAATAAAATATTTTCAAAGTTACGTTTCCGAGAAATAAAACATTATTATACTTTAGCTAGTAGGTATTGAAAGTAGGATCAAGTACCAGGTACTTCTGTAGTGTCATAGAATATAAATTTTATAAAACACTCTGTTCACGGAAATAGGGTATGAACATGAAACTAAAAATACCTTCCTCTAGTTCGCAGACCAGGGTGCCCTTTGGAGAGGTAGACGCAGACACTCACCCATGCACTATGCACTATATTAGAGGACCTAAAGTCGCAAGTATTTAACTGAAATACGTATTTTACTATTTACTAACAAAATAGATCAATAGACCAAACTGTAGCGGGTCACCGACCTCAGCATCCGAACATAATCCATTAACTATGTTAACCGTGTAAATTCTTTTGGCAAAACTTGAGTTAATTGGCGTCAGATTAGAAAATAAAGAACAATACGCAATTTAGCATCAACGTTAACATGATGACACAATTTAGCATTCAATTTCACCATTTTGATATAAAAAATTAAAATTAAAAGGAAACATTTCAGGATGGATTTTGAACTTGAAATGCGTCCATAGATTACATTCGAAAAAAAAAATCCAATTACTCGACAGTTTAAATTTCGAAGACTCATTTTTTATAGATATGTTATCTGTGTTATAATAATGGCGGTTGACCTAATTGGGTATTTTCCTGTAGTTAAAATAAATTATTTAGCTGAACTTATTAAATTAAGAATAGTAAAAGAGTGAAAAAAAAACAGTTGCATCGGTTCTTATTTATTTTTAATCATCTACACAACCTTTAAATATTAAATGATTTGACTATTAAATATTATGACGCAAAACATAAAATTTTCATACAATTTTCCAAAGTTACCGTTTTGACGTTTAATAAAAAGTAACTAATTTGACTAGTCGGTGAAATACCCAATTGTGAAATTGGCTCAGTGCGTCGAGGATACTGCGGTTATTTTTAAGATGAGAAAGAAGTAAGTACCTAACGCAACTTAACTGTCTTCACTATTGATTTCACTACATAATTCGCCACAAACCTTCTGTATGATCGTAAGACTTTTTTATACACAGAAATTATCTACACTTATAATAAAAACTAAAAATTGATAATGTTCACATTTAGTTGTTCAAATTTTATAATGCGACAACGAATGCTGATGAAATCATGAAAGCTTGTTATATTAAGCTTTGTAAAATGTAGCCCTTAAACGCCAAAGAGAACTGACCGTTTCTCGTATTCTCGTATTCTCGTAATCTCTTATTAAATAGGAAAGTCATTTCTCGTGTGTGATCACACGAGATATTACTTTCCTATTTAATCAGAGGCGAAAGTAAATATAAATCCTAGTATTAGAAAACGTATGCATAAGGTCTTAGACCTTTGCGAGATGTAAGTAGAGGCTTACATATTTTTATTACTTATTCAAATGATATTCTGTATGCTATGTAAATTTCTTCATCCAAGCAATTTCCGGTTGCATCCAAACCTTACCGTTGGGAGTCTGGGATCAGCGTTCCTAGCCATGCTTCCCATAATTTGGCTTGTTTTAGTTATTTACGGGGCGATGATCGTCTGCCCCTTCGCAAACGAGAGTGTAGCCTACGTCAGAGCCTTCTATCAGCAAGTGGCTTGCAAGTGAGGTTGCTTGACCCCAACTACCTTAAGGTAATTTTCCAACAGAGGGGCGAGACGAGACGAGGCGAGGAGAGAATTGAAATTTGTATAACAAATTTTCAATCCTCTCCAGTGCATCTTTGGTGGAAACAGTGTGGATTGACGAGAATATTGACGCCTAATTTTTGTTCGGAGTTTTCGGCATTGACGCCTAGAACAAAGTTATATCGAGCATTGTGTGTGAGCAGTCTAAAATACATTTATATATGAAGCATACGGGCGGCGGGGTGCGGCGGTCACGCGCGAGCTCGCGATGTCAATTTTTAGTGGAAAAGGGTCAGTGCCATTTCAATTCTCTTCTCGCCTCGTCTCGTCTCGCCCCTCTGGTGGAAAATCACCTTGACACACTCCAATACATTTTTATAACCTAACTACTTACTACTCTGCCAACTTCAACAATACCAAACTAACCACCAAAAGAATAAATACGAAATTGACGCACATAGCATGAAACCGTTTGATACCTACCTAGTTGCATATATATTTACCATATAATTTAATTTACCATATAAGGTTTCCACAATGTTTCTTTGATATAACAGGCGTGTAACACAGTTTCTTATCTCAATATTTATTTACTTTTCTGTAGTAGTCTAAAGACCTCCAGTTACAGTTGTTTAATATCTATATTCAAAAGAATAGTACAGTGAGCTGCAAAAATCCATATACTTATGTAACTGTAAACAAATACAATTTTTTCTTCTTTTTTTTCTATCTTCAATTTTTGTCAGTAGTATGCTCGGGACATGTGACTTGGACCTAAATCGCGAGACAAATGAGGCCTGGCGCACGCGGATTCCTTTGGAATAATATATGCTTGGTGAATTCAGCCTCGTGCACCATTATAGCACCCCGTGCTATCATCAAGGCACCTAAAAATGTTTCCTGTGCGTATTGAGCAAGATATAAGTAATAATGTCATCTATATTTAATTCTGTTAAATTAGACTCAGATGCTCAAAGGATTTTAATTTTTAAGCTGTCCACGGACTTCTGCACCCGACTGTACCTATCATACCTACTATTTAAACAGGTGGTTTCCAAAATAATGAAGAAATAACGTTTTAACGTAATATTTTTTGTTGACAACGTGTAACAAAGTTGACCTCAAAATGAAATTAATAATGCAACAACAGAAATAGCGACTACAGTCGTGAGTCTGATCAATGATTATTATGAACAGTTATGTTACTTTCAAAACACTGAATAAATTGCAGCCAGAGAGATAAATGATCAATCTTCATAAGTGTGGGACGATCGATCCATACTGCTTTTATGATATGATTAACTAAACAATGTCGAAAAATGAATTTAAGACATAAGCAAATAGTTCTTTATTAATTTCTGTCAAAGATGTTTTATCATCAACTAATAAATTATTCACGTACCTACTTGACTACTTTATAAATACAGGAAGGCACTTCCTGTAAGTCTAGCAAGTCTTTTTACATCCAAAAGGAGATGGATAGCCATTGTAAATATTACACTTCAGTAATATATTCAAAGAAAACCACTACCGATCTAAACAAAACCAGTCAGCTCAGCTCTCAAAAATAATAACCTCTGCTTAGTGAGTCTGTATAAAAAAAGAAATTACCGATAATTAAACATTTAAACCATCATACAATAGACTTAAACAAATTATACGATAACCCACAAAAGATGAACTATACAATCAACTCAAATCAACGTAATGAACCCTTAAACAATAACCCGACAATTTGCAGTCAAGAAGAACGTCCTTCGCACAGTCATGTACCCCTATTGCAAAGCTCGCGTGACTTGTCTCTGTCGTGTCTCACGTTTGTATCTTCTGTTGCAAAACTTACACTATCGACATGCACGTTAAGTACTGAATAACCCACGAAAAGTCCCCCGAGTCATATTTATTTTTGGAAGAAACAAAAATTTGATCGTTTCTTCCGAATACTACAAGGAGTATTCGAATGAACCGATCAGATTTTTTAGGCTTGGAAATAGGAATTCGAAATCGCCTATTTAATCCCTTGAAAATAAATGTCATAATTCCAGTTGCATTATGAAGCACGGCGTCCGAGTATTTCTTATCTAGGTTTTCTGAGAGCGATTTCCTTCTGACCCTTAACTTCAACCAGACCAGAGATAGGAGGGATACTTGATTTAAAAGATTGTTGACCCGTTGGGAATCAAAGCATGAACCTACACTTTCTGGAAACAATAGAATTGTGAACTTCTCCGAATAACCCCTCACAAGCAGGTTAGATTTGCTTGGGCCCCGAAGGTGGAAGACTATACATTTACATAAAATGAATACATTTCATAAATCCGCTTTTCCAAATTCTATATTCAAACCAGACTTACTGACCCAATGCACCACCACAATAAAAAATTACATATATGGTACAGTGTAAATTGAGATGCTTGACCTCGTTTGTAGTTTGAATTTGGAATTAATAAGGTCAGATCTTCGAGAGGCTAACTGTGGCTACTTTCAAGGTCGCTGACATGCGATGCTAGGATGTCTGTTAATGTGGTACCGGAAACAGAACATTCGAATTATAGTTATTTTTCTTTCTTTTTAATTTGACGAAATTTTTGGCCGTCTCAATGAAATAATTTAATCTATGTACATTTTTAAACATGATAGCAATATTTGGTGCTACTGTTTAGTATTTTTGGACTGGTTGTTAAAATCACTAAAAGTGGGCAAATATGTAATGTATAAAAGCTTCTGAACCCTAAAGTTCGTATTTCGAAGAGTATCAAGAATAAATTGTATAATTATAGAGGGCTTCGGTCTTCGAGCTCCGATCATCACGAACATAACCAAATACTAGGAAATCGTTTCTTCACAGTTGCACGCAGATCAACTTTACGTGATCTGGTAATGGAAAAGATGTTTATACAATGTGTATTTTGAGAGGCCAATCTTTTGCTTCTAAATAAATTGTTTTCTACCGTTCTATTAATTTTAACATAGCACATTATTAGATATACATATAAAACTACTTACGCACATCATCTCTAACGGGGTAAGCAGGGGCCGAATATAGCCAACTATGATTTTCCCACGCCTACAAAGATTTCTTTTTTTTTTTAGAAGTCGGAAGTTTTATGGCGGTCTCATTTTGACTATGATTGATGCACATAAAGTTGGTAGGGATATATAACATTATTTACATCAATTCGAATCAGAATTTACACACACGCAATTTCAAAATTAAGATATAAAAAAGTCTTAGAAAATGAGTCAAAGTTTTTAATGAATCTGTTCCAAATGGAAGGTATTTTTAAAATAGTATCTATTGTCTGTATTCTTACGTATAATGAGTTATTATAAGTTGTAGTTTACAAAACACAATCGCAATAGTAAGCAACTCATAATCGATTGTATGACATTAGCTAGCAACAAATAATACTACTGTACGCACATAAGTATTATTTACTATCCTAGCACCGCTCGCTTGTTTATAAATGTATGTTTCCGAAGGTGACCGCATACGACAATTACAGATACGCATTATTCATTGCGGCTTCTCAACGTTCACTTTTATTCGTATCGTAGTTTAACAAGTAATGTATGTGCTGCATGCGTCGGCAGCTGTCAGATGAAGTCGGCTTCGGAATCATACCTGTGTAGTGAACCCATCCTTACAATCCACAGGAACCTCTTCAGCGGATAGGAAGATATATAGAGGATATAGAGCACAGACATAAGGTTTAAGGTTAGTAGTTAAAGAACCGCCGTACGATCGAAAGTCCCAGGTCCTAATATTGGCCATTACACCACCGCGAAACCACTTTTAACACAAGCAATTTAACTAAGTTGGAGGTATTAGGGAGAATATTAGTTATTTAGTGTTTCCTTTAGAAGAAAGTCACGCTCGCAGAAAGTGACGAATGGGCCTTACCCATGCCATATGCCTTTTCTACATATTAAATGCTTTCTCATACAACTACAGAACTTCAAAATCGCCAATTAGTTGTGGAGGTCAGATGGCAGTTGCTTCACGTAAAATATCGAAGTTCAGCCGCATCACGTTAGACTGGAAAGCCGGCCCCACCTAAAATGGCTCAGAGAATGGTAATGACTCATACTGTCACGACCATCCCATAACTCATAACACAGACCAATTTCGTCTTTCAATATGCAACACATAATTGTATACCCATAATAATTGCGTCATCGATTTTGTTCAATTTGTTATCGACACCGAGGCGAGTTCACCCTTCACTTTGATTGACCTGATAACAGTTGGATGTGCAGATAAACGCAACTGGGTGCCTTTCACTAAAGTTAGGGGACTTAGGCGCGTATTCCAGAACAACGCTGTTTTGTAAATTTAGTCTCACAATGACAATGGAACTGTCATCGAGAATACAATCTGTCCTCAGATCTTATAAATCGGGATTCTCAATTGAGCATCGTTCTGGAATACGCGCCTTAAAGTTATTGAGGTTATATTACTAAAGTAATCGTGAAGTAAAATAAACGTCAGGAGTCGTGTTTATTATTTTACTAGTACCAGGATCTACTACTAGGTCAACCAGGATCAAACTGCCAAGCTGAACCAAATTGCTGTGATTAACAATTACCCAAAAAATTGAGAATTTTCCTCGGAAAATAGGCTGCGGTATTTTTTTTACCCAACTTTCCGAGAAAAGTTCCCTATTTTTTGGGTAAATCATCATCATCGCATCATTAGTCAGCAGCGTTGACAATAGAATTGAATCAATTGTCGTGAGCTAAAATTACATTCAATGCCAATACAATATTTGGGGGACCGATTACAAAACTTAAGTTATTAAACAATGCAATCAGATATCGAAAGATTTCAACTATGTTTGAAATGCATTGTTTCCTAAGTTTTGCGAAATGAATAGACGACGTATAAACAAAGACTCTTAGGTTTAGAAGACCAGCTGCACAGAATTTAAAAAAAATGTATAAAACTCGTAAAGCGTCTTGTACACAATAGTCCCCGATGGGCCATGGCAAGCCATGGCCATTGTCTGGGAGAAATGGTATACAGTGGTGTAACATTTCATTAATGAATATTGCGAATAAAATCCTCTTGGATTATAATCACAATTCACAATATTCATCACAAAATACGCCTTAAAGTAGATTCAACGGCTTCAACCGCGATCAATGATCTACCATTACAAACTATTACTCGTTCTTAAAATGTGAAAACCAAGTTCAGTTAAACCTATGGGATCGGTGCAATGGTTCCCGAGGAGGGCCAGACCGAGAGGGATGGCCCTGGGTCAGCCGGGGTGCGAGGGATATGTCGCATGACAACCTCACCTTCGGCCTAGCACTACGACCCAGAGACGGCGTGCGGTTTAGTCGGTTCGAGTCCGACATAACCTACCCCTCCGGCTCCGGAGGGGTGGGTATCCGTGTCGATTTCCCGCACGTAAAAAAAAGGGATCAGTGCAATGAGTATCCTATCCAAAAACAGATCAATCGCCGAAAATGGAGCTATATTGTCGCTATATCATATACCGAAGCAAACCCCAGACTGGAACTCCCAAGAGAACATAAGCGTAGCCGTCCCAAAAGACCTGGGGGAGGACTTGGAGCAGAATTAAGTGTGAAGCTCAACACCGACAGGGATGGCGATGCACTGTGGACGCCCTCTGTTCCATCTATAGGTATATGACCAAGTAAGTGAAGTCAAGTTTAGTTGAAAGAAATTTTACCATAATGGAACACAACTGACTATTTACACTGTTGACTGATGCTACTTGGTGGAACCTGCTACACATTCACTTGCATAGTTGTACTATTGGTACAAGTGGTTTGATCCAGAATGTGGAACACAAACTTCGTATTGAATAGATTCTCTAGTAGGTACGTAGTTCACTGTAGTTCATATATTTCTATGTATCTGAGTACTTCTATGTACGAAATGTCTCACGTGAAACGAGCTTCATACTCGGATGTTGAATGTTGCAAATTTTATGGCGACTCGGATTAACTGTCAAATTAACATCAACATTTGATTCAAATTACGGATGTCATCAAATCAATTTGCAATTTAAAAAATTGTATTTTTTTTATTTCCTTACATTAACTCTACAGATCTTGTGCAGAATTTTTACGTAAATGTAATAAGCTATGATAGTACTAATTGCCCTTCACTTATTCGAGATAAATTAGTGCTCGCGAAATGTTCCTATCTAAACGACGTCAAGGATTTCCTCAATCATGGTCCATGTAAATTAGAATTCATGGATTATTGCATCTTTTTCTATTTGGATGTCATACAAGGCTATCAGACAGGGCTGTTTTCCATCTGGAAATAATTATACGTGGAGTGCCCAGTTGACAACAACAAACTCGCTCCCTTAGAGCCCTTATTACTAAAGGCCCGAAGAAGTTGCCGCACATACAAAAAATAGGAATAATATTATATCTACATATCTGTTACAGTTAAAACCTATTTTTCGTTAGAACTAGTTTTTCCTAGTAAAAAACTTTTTTTTCTTAATGCCTTTAACTACAAATACCTAGTTAAAACTAGAATTTACCACTGATATATTTGATTTTCAGTTAAAACTAGTTTAAAACTAGCACAAGAAAATGAAAAATGACTTAATTCTGCATGGTTATAAAAAATGACCACATAGGCCTTCTAAACTAACCCATCCAAGTCGGATTGCGTAACTTTCTCAATAAATCTATCACTTATGTTCTGTGAATACATCAGTATGCCTACCTCCTCGGGGATTTTAAGGTGGCATGGTATGGTATCGCGACCAATCGGAATAAAGAACGACTCGCTTTGGAAAAAAGCATTTTGTCAAGTAAGAACTAGTTATAACTGATATTCGATTTGAGCATTAGTTCATTCTAGTATTAACAAAGGCATACAGTAAAACTAGTTCTAACTAGGAATAACGCGTTCTATCTAAAAACTAGTTTTAACTGTGAGATATCTATATCTTAAAGTAATATTATATCTATCACATTATAATGTTATCAAAGATTGCCTATGACCCAAGAGGCTTAATTGGCATGAGCATAAAAAAATCATAAACGACTAGTATTAAATTATCATAATTTCCAAAACAATAATATTATAATTTACGACGCAATTAAATCTGCTAAATATTTTCTTAATTATGGTTTCCCCACGTAATATTTCCTTAATAATTAGGTAATAGATGAAGGAAATTGCTACAAAAATAGATTGTTAAAACGATGTGTGTGTTTTCTAGACGGTAAGATTTTAATCATTACGACATCGATTAAAATCTTAACGTCTAGAATACACAGATATCATTTTCCGTTTGGTGTGTACCCGGTATTAGCCAAATAGAATAATTATGTTTTGTTATCGTACTTAAGACCGGTTAATTAATTAATGGCGTGCTTATTCTCACACTAATGCTCGCGAGACTTAGGCATGACAGAATCAGCATGAAATGTAGAATTAAAACAATCGAGATGGAATCCGTCACTTCATATGTCATAATGGAGGTTCATTACAGAATTACTACAGAATGCTGTCTCGTGGCTGGTATGGTAAGGTGGTCGAGTTGAGACACGTAGAAAGAATGACAAATCGGGTATATCGAGTATGTGGGTAAGTCGGTCAGGGTCGACCTCGATAAGATACCTCAACTTACCGAGGACAAGTTGGGGACCCCCACCCGGAGAGGGCCAGATCGAGAGAGATGGCCTTGGATCAGCCGGGTGCGAGGGCTTTGCACTATAGCTACCTCACCTTCGGCCTTGCACTGCGACCCACAGACGGCGTGCGGTTTAGTCGGTTCGAGTCCAACATAACCTCCTCCTCCAGCGGGGTTGGTACCGGTTTCCCTCACGTTACAAAAAAAAGGAAACCTCAACTAAATTTGAGATGTTCGACTAAAGAGGACCCAAGACAGATAAGAAAACGTCCGAACTGAAGAGGTGAATAAGCAGGCCAGCCAGGGTCGACCTCGTGATACATATATTGACCAAATTAATATCGCATTGAAAAAAAACCAGGCCAGATCAGAAGCAGCAAAAACCGGCGGGCTTGCTTAAAAGATTAAATACGACTCGCGAATATTGAATGTGTGTTCAGCCAAACTGATAAACCCAAGAATTCACATCAAATCATCAATCAATCATCAAATCATTACGATTAAAGCGTTTGCAGTTATGGAATGGGTTCAAGATGTAGATAGGCGTATTGATTTAGCGATTATAATAAATTAAACGCGGTCAATACTAACCGCAGTCAGTATCAGCGAAACAGAGCAAGCTGGAAAGTTTGACGAACCGATTGATCTCACTTTTCTGATGAAACCGTATTAGATGCGATAGTAATCATCCGAAACCAGTTGATTTTCTATCATTTAATCACAAATTCCTTGTAAAATGCACAACAAATTGAAACGAACCAGGTCTAAGGCGCGTTATTGCTATCTGCCCAATCTACACCACGATCACTGGCCCGAGTACAAATAATAACATTCGAATTCGTAACGAAAACGTTTCGAAATAATGGATCATTGCGATTAGTTCACAGTAGACAGACATCGCATTGCTCCGTTTTCTGAACACGTTTACGTTACGAATTCGAATAAGATACTTACCGTTATTAGGTCTAATTGTATACCTGTGTTTTTCTGATCGTTTAATTCGAGATTAAAATCACGAGGTTCGAATAAGTGATATCTAAACTGACACAGTTTCAGCCCTGGTCGCATTCAGTGTCAACTATTTACGTAATCTGTGCTTGTGCTTATGGTTTGTTTGTGAGAGTTCACGATACAAGATGTTTGTTGTCGATGTACAAGTCGCCAAAATTACCAGACATAGACGATCAAAATGCTAGACAAGCAACAACATTTTTAGTGCTCGTGGAGCACGTTTACCGTTTAGAATGAATGTTGATGCGATTGACAAGCGATCTACGTGCTTGATACCACTTGACGAAAATTATGTTTGCATTGTTTGAGGGTCTAGTCGGAGGTATACTTATCAAGCATAACACATACAGTAAACTTCGAAACCTCAGGGTTTTCATGTAAATACTTTAACACAGTACTGTTGCTGCATTTAGTCTCATCAAGTATGCTTATGTTATATTTTTGACTGTAAGTCAATTCGTATCAAAATTAATTATACCTACATTTTTGACCTCACCTCGCCTGATGTAATAAATATCCTTTAGTTCTGTATGTGTTTAGACAGCCTCCGTGGCGTAACGGCAGTGAACGCGGCCGCTACGCAGTAGGCGCGGGTTCGATCACGGTCAGTGCAAATATTTGTATGCAATAGAGGTATTTGCATTGCTCTGGCCGTGCCTCGGAGAGCACGTTAAGCCGTCGGCGTCGGTCCCGGTTGTCATACAAACATCTATGGCAGTCGTTACGGGTAGTTGGAGCTCAAAAATCCAACAACTAGTCTAGCTGCAATGCTTCGATATCGCCTTTGGGTTGTGGAGGTCAGATGGCAGTGGCTTCACGGAAAATATCGGAGTTTAACTAAATCCGCAGTTAGACTGGTAAAAAGCGGACCCCAGACTCAAAGTTGAAAAACTTCGGATGCGACTGGGAGTAACGCTAGGATGAAGAAAGTCTGTATGCCTTCGAATTACAAAAAACAAGTAAGACAATTTTACTCAGTCAATGTCTTTTAATTTAAAGTTTCTTCGAACAAAGGCCACTTCCAAATCCCTTCTGTGTGTGTCTGTCTTTGCAGGTTCTCCTCCAATATCAAAACCTTTATTGCAAGCAGCTGGCAATCATTTGGAAATATCCGTTCTTCGAAGTGTTACCCACGGATAACACATGTAGGTATGCAGTCACTGTTCCCATAGATACGCATCTGTTTCATTTTATTCACAATAGGCTCGCATAGATTACTATCCAATCTGACGTTAAGTAATGGTATGTTCTAAATAGAGTACGCCTGCTCAAAATATACTTTGGGTGTGAGTTTGCTTGCGTATACTTGAGGAGGGTCTTAACACCCGTACATTTTATATACAACATAATGAAATACTTTTGTGATATTTCTGTGAGCAGGCATTTCAAGAGCATTTTCTGGGCTGTTAATAGGTACCAATTTAAGAAAAAAGAACCTACGCATTTCAGTAGCACTTTGCCCTGGGACGTTCAATAATTGACATATGCTTACTTATATTCTAATTATGTAAAGGTTAATTTATTTCGTAGCTGAATGTGCGTTATGAAAGTTTATGAAATGGTTCAGTCGCTTTTCAGTCACAATCTTGACATATCAGAGGACTTTCGCCTTGAATCACACAGCTACCCAGTTTTAGTTATCTATTGTTACTTTAGATTACACCAACTTCTTTTTTATTTTCTTTCCATTTTTGAAAACTTTGACATGAGCATGTGACATAATATACTAAATGTGATTATTATTTAATAGATCTAGTTGACATTTTCTATTTTGTAATATTATCCTTAATAAATTTTGACATTATTAAATTTCTGACATTAACTTTGCAATTAAAATATTATGAATGCTCCCTAATAGAACTTATAATGTTGCATGTATAGACAAGACCACATATTACCTAATAGTTCCAAATAATATCCTAATATTTGCACATCTCGAAGAGATTGTAATACGGCGGACCTATACATATTATGAAAATGTATCTTTTACATCCTTTCTGTACCTGTGCTATGCAAATAAATGATTTGATTTGATTTGATTAAGTACTTACTATTATTTATAACTAGCTGACCTGGCGAACTTCGTACCGCCAATATTTTTCCGCCCGCGTGGCGTCAGATCCCGTTCCCGCTGCACCCTCTACTATATTAAACATGTATTATACATATAATCCTTCCTCTTGAATCACACTATCTATTTAAAAAAATGCATCAAAATCCGTTGCGTAGTTTTAAAGATTTAAGCATACAAAGGGATATAGGGACAGAGAAAGCGACTTTGTTTTAACCTATGTAATGATGATGATGTTACTTGATAATCACGAAGTGTTACTATTTGCTACTGAGGTAATTAAGAACTAAATGTGACTGACTTATTGAAGTTTTCATTTGTAATTATACCCATAAAAGTAACAATAGTAATAATTAACGTAGGTACGTAATATTCATTATTATATATGTTTATTGAACGACACCACCACTGTGGACTAAAGGTAACGTATTTCACGACCTGGTAGTTAATCCTGTAACAATTAGGATGATTAAACGAAACCCTTTTGACGGACAAACAGACCACACGTACGTTTCAGTGACATTTTGTATAATCTTCTTTTACAAACCGGTGAGTTTGGTAGGTATAAGACCGTAATACATTTACATAAAGTAAAGATTACTTGACGTGGGTCACACATTTATTAGTAGGCTCACTAATCCCTCCAGTCAAACTAAATTGTGTTTGAAGTGAGTTCACGTCGGTATACTGGGTAGGAATTTAATAACGCAAATTCTTAAAACCAAATTCAATGCCTTGTTCATCACTAACGAAGATAGAAGGCAGTATGAGCTCTATATCACAAAGCATTACATCATCAGAATCTCTTAAAGTTAATGTTAACATATATACAGAAAAAAACAAAAGAATACCGTCCTCATTGTAAAACTTCAGAAATCGTGAGTCAAAATACAAAATTACGCAAACCACACAATACAAGATTACCACTATCTCGCTGATAACGAAGATTTTTAACGTTCACACGCAGAGATGACAGCTGATAAGAACAAGTGTTACCTACATTGAAACGGTGTAAAATATGTTAGAAACACTTTTTATAGTCACGTATCTACCTATACGATATTTTTATGTGCTTTTCATGACTTCATCCGACAAGATTGTATATACCGTTGTAAACTTTGCGGTCTATTAATACTTAAAAAAGGATTATCGCAATGATTGTAGTAGTGATGATATATTTCTAAGATTTTTAGGCACCCCAACTACAGGAAGTTGTTTAAGCTATCTCATCCCAGCACATGTATTTACTTGACCGCGGAGTACCTATAACCACAATCAAAACAAATTGTGTAAGGTTTTGAGAATGAGATTTTGGCAGCCCATCATCAAGGGATCTACTCACCTTCTAAAACATTGAGTCATAGGCCTAGGACATGCTCGTAAACCATAGATTATATTTCTGAAATACGTTGTATGTACTGTCGATAAAATCGATGGTATCCCACCTTTACATATAAAGTTGCATTTAAAAATGGAATACTATCGATTTTGTCAACTGTACCTAAGTCGTATTATCGTATCCATAGCGAGGTGGCATTTAAAGGTGCCCACAAGGGAATAAGCTAGTTGAAATTATTGTCTTACAACTAGCAATTATCTTAACTGTGGTGTTTTAGAGTTTACAGTTAACAATATACGACCGTAAGTCAAGATCATTTAAATACATATAACGTAAGTAGCTTCAAGATAAATTAAGGGATGTAGCTTCAGATAAACGTTTTATTGGGGTCGGTATCGTTACATAACTATTTTCTGGTTGCGCAACATCGGTCCTGAAGGTGATTGGGAATATATTATGTAACCTATTTGTCTGATTCATGAAAAATATTGTTCGTACGATATTATACGTTATATTGTATGCTACTATTTATACTATTTTACTTACTTCGCAAACATACAATCTTGATGTATGCATGCGAAGATAAAGTTGTGGATATGACTCGTAATATGGCCTGTTACCAGCAATAGGCTCACTGTGGGGCTTATGTATAATATAATTGACGAAATGAGACAATTTGCGTTGCGTTCGTAATTATAAAACCGGTACAACTAATCACCAGGATAGCTGCTTGAAAACTTAAAAAAAAGAAACATTTTTTACTGATGTCATTAAAATTAAAACGACTGAAACTGGTTCAACCACGTACTGTTATAGTAACGAGCGAGAAAGACTAGTTACGTTGAAAAAATGTCAGTTACCAAAGCCTGTAATGCCTATCGCCTTTAGATTGATAGACTAAGTATTTTAAAAGTAAAATATTAGTAATATTGTCGCAATAATATCTACAAACTGTGCGCTGTCACACGTCACTGAATTAAATTCAAAAATGTAATAGCTTAAGTAAAACCTTCCTCAAAAACAGTGCTATCACTTACTTAAAGAAGTTATGAAATTCCACTGGTAGTTTCAGAGATTGTCAAGCAAACTTTTCAGTTTTATTATTACTATTAAAATAAGAAACAATAGACGTAACTGTCAGAACGAAAATAACTATATTTATATACTGTCTAGACACATACGTGCAAGAATGTGGTAACAAGCATATTTGCGGAAAATCGTTATAAATTCTGAGAATTGTACGAATTTTCAACATTAAATTTTTCCCAGTGAGGTAGCATCAAGAGCACCGTGCATCAGATAGTAAGCTATTTTCTTAGATGATTTCAACACTGGACATTTCTTCGACAAGAGGAATGGAGTAGAAAATATACGTTAAAGCCTTCGGTGCTATTATAAGCTGTACGGAGAGTGGTGCTTCCCCGTTCAAGCCAATTCAAACGTTCTTGTACCGTATTTTATTATTCTTCTGTATACCGATAAAAAATATACAAAATGCACTTACGAGTAATGTCCATGGCCAAAGTAGTCGCAATACACACTCCCATCTTCAAAAATACGTTATCAGTACAAAGTTAAACAGTCACCTTAACAACTCCGATAGAGTTAAAGTCAATCAACCACACTGCACTCCACAGATTTGCTTAACCGACTGAACTGGGTTGCCCTGATACTACACGGAATCCTGTTAGTAGGGCCTTAAGTAAGGGTTGAAGCCGCGTAGCAGCCCTAATCTAATTAACATATCCCTTCCTTTTCCTACTTTAAACAAACGAAAAAAAAAAAACTAAACAACTGATACTGACATTCCAATTTCGGATGCGTATTTTTTAAAAATAAAACCGGCCACACACAACCGCGCGTCAATAAAATCTGGCACAGACTGCGGTAAGATGTGTTTGTTGTGTGCCTTGCTTTAGGAAAGCGGTTCTCAATCTTACGGGTTTTTCCTAGTATAAACCCTTTATTGTACTACTGTTTGGTAAGTTAATAATATTGTTTTCTATTGTTTTTGGGTAAGTCTGTTTAAAGATTTTATGGCTATGTAAAGTAGAAAATGTTTCTTGGTCATTACCTATTATTTCCTAGATACCTCAATCACGTGAGTGCTCTTATCTATATCTAATCAATAGGTACATTTTCAGATCTGCTTTTTAAACAATTTCCCGTTTTATTTTCGTTAGTAACTGTTAAATATCTTTAGTGTTACAATTTAAAATTTTCAAAATAGATATATAACCACACATGTTTACTGTTGTAATGTGTTGGATGAATATCTTGCTATGGATCTCGAATGGATCGATATCTTATTAAGTATATTATTTTAATCAGCGCATGAATGAATATATCGATTCAATCAGTGAATGAATGAAATGTTTGTTAATTGAAATAAATTACATACAAATATAAATTTTGAACATCTCCTTTGCATGATTAGTAACCAGACTAGTTAACGAACCGCAGGCCGAGCGACCAGTTTTGTCCGAACAGGCATTATTCCTTTTGCTTTCAATCTATTGTGGCTATTGTGAGCGCACTTTTTCATTTCAATACTATTACGAGTGAAAAGATAAGAACAGAAATAGAAAAATGAAAATAAACCTTGAGAAACTCGCTCGTTATTCGTTTTGTAATCGATTGTTTGATGACAAATCAGTTTATAATTTACGATTGATATAATTAATATTTCTAGCTATTAAATTTACGGAATTCTGAAATTTTTAAAGCGATGTTTTGTTTTCTTTTATTTAAATAACCTTACGTAAGGAAATATATTTTGCAAATTTTTGTTCTAAAAGACTTGTACAAACTATAATGATGATATTTTCTAACGATTGAGAAGGATCTCATCCCCGTCCCGAGAGGAAGGCCTACGTCAGAGCCTAGTCAGCTAATCAGCAGGTAGATCTATGATAGTTCCCCTTATATAGATCTTGGTGGTCAATGAGAGTACCCTATATACACCCAGAGAAGGAGAGGTTGTCAAATTCGGCTTATGAAGAATCCATAAATCTTACAAATTATTTTCATCGCATACAGAGCGCTTTACGCAACCGACTATACCTCTGTCCAGTCCCAGCAATGCCCTAATACTTTAGTGCCCTAATACGCGAAAATATTCCCACTTGACACAATCTTCAAAACGTAAAAGTAGCACCATATCTTGTATCGACAGCTGTGGTTGTAAACTCAAAGATAAGAACTCTTATAGTGAATTTTTATTACTGTCGCCATTTTGTATTTATTTACTGACGTTAACGTGAACCTGCTATTGACGCGTTTTTGTAGTAAATGTATGTCAGCATGACGTTGTCTTGTGACGTATGTCGTCATCCGTCATTCCAATTTCAAATCACGAAACAATCGTACTTTGATTTTTATAACAGGTTAAGGTGTGTTTGGGCCACTACTAACTAGGTTTATCTTTAGTCTATGTAATAGTGAGGTACTTATTGCTGCCTAATGGGCATTTTTTTTAAAACGCCGTCTTGCTAATGAATTTCTTTTTCGTCAACCTCGAAATTGACAACAAAGACATTAAAGTAAACCTTATGTTAAAACACCAACCATTTTCCTTGCAGTTATAAAATAGCGACGTACACATCACATCCCGTCATTACACTGGAATATTGCGTTGAAAATAGTGAAAATCTCGATTTCAGCGCCAACTATGTACCTACTAATTAATATAGGTTCAATAATTTGTAATACACCTACATTCGCACAAGTGCAAAGGCAATTGGATACCTAAATAGTACGATACGATTATATTCTTATACCCGTATCTGCAGATACGCATACAGTCACACAAACAAAGAAACAATAATTAAAAAAAAGAATGTGAACCTTAAAGGACTGCGTATTGTTACATAAGCTGTGATATCTGTTACACAACACAGCACCCAGGTCGATATCCGAGTTCCCACTGACCTAGACGTTTAGATAATCTTACGGTAGAGACGGAAAGACGCCGCAATATGCCAAGGGAATATAAACCTTAATTTAATAGTCTTTAATACGAATATATTGGCGAATCACGCTTTAAATTTAGGCAAATTTATAAGCTAACTTCATCCTGTCTACCGATGATGCATGAATTCCCAATTCAAATTTATCGGATTTCTTGTGAGTGTTATTCGTGATCGAACTAGTAAAATATTGAAATGTTTGGAGTATTTTTGTATGAGTTCATCTCATCACATAAGAACGAAATCAGTATTCCGTCCGTGTCTCACCTGCACAATAGATTACGATTGTGATCTGCGAGTCGCAAGAATGGAATCAGAATTCCGCTGATTCCCTCTTGTGACCCGCAGAAATCTATACCCGAAATAAAAAATAACCTAGGATATGATGCTCCTATACAATATCACACGCACTTGCCTTTAAAGTGAATTTACTATCGACTGCTGCTTCGCTTGCTCCCTTACCCTCCTATACCTTTCTAAAGTCAATATAGTAAAGAAAACTTCACTTTTCAAACACACACGTTTTCCACCTATGGCATAATGCCCAGACACCGCACCGCAGACATCTATTTCTCTTATTTGCATACTTAAGTACCTACTTTAAATGAACATTTATGAAGTCTCCGTGACAGTTTTGAATAGCAAATAGTATACTTAGAATTACTTTTAGTTTCACGAGGTTGTAGAAAATATTCCGAATGAATGTTAAACCTATCAGGCTTTAACATGACTCGGCTGTGAATCGGTGAACCTATAGCAGTGTGGCAAGAATAGTCATTCATGACTTCATTATCATATTCTTCTTAGCGTAGTTCCCGATTGCATTTTAGGCTTTCACCGCTAAACCAGAACTCATCCTAATTTTGATTTGGCTTATACAGCTTCGATTAAACCGCTGCCAACTGACCTCCTAGTCCTGACGTGTACCAGAGCCTTGTCCAGATGAACGGCCTTTCAATTGATGTTGGCCCAACCCCCACCAAGGCAAACCCCGAAGGTCATGGTAAGGGGACCCATTCTTCCATCAGTGTGCAAAGTACCTAATATTGTTATTATATACAGCTTCCATAAAGATTTCTATCTAGATATTACCACAAGTTGTTCATTGTTTCAACTACTATTAGGTAGAGGAAATAAAATTATCACAACCAATGATCTTATATTCAAATGAGAAGATAAATATGTTATCACAATACTATCGCGATGTCAAAATCACGTTTTATGGCCTTACATTGTCCATAATTATTATTATTTTCAGTGTTGAGTTGCAGTTGCTTCCCTTTTTCACCTCGGAGACCTGGATACGCTTCCCCGTTTTGCCTGCTCTACTTCGCATATTTATTTATAAAGTTATTTACAAAAACATCAACCGTTAAAATGATTACTTCATTGTCCGTCCGTCTGACTGTCCGTCAAGATCCTTTTCTCGGGAATTTGCATTTGCCGATTTTACTTTACCATTCCATGCCAAAACAATTTTGAAGTCAAATAAGTAGATTAAAAAGTCTAACAACTATGTACCAGATCTATTATAGACATTGATTCGAAGAAGAAAAACCAAATAAGTTAATTGGATTCAATTTGTGTATGACGCAGAGCACTTTTTAAAGGAGTTCGTGTGTGTAGGCAATGACAAACAGTCGTAAATATTCTAAACAAGTCCATTACTTACTTGTCTACATAAAGATCATAAGATTATGAATTTTGTGGTATATCCTTTTTTGAATCGACTTGCGAAAATGGGTCAGTTTATTTTGAAACGGCTTTTGTACAAAGAAATAATTATGCTCACTGACAAGCGCGTTGGATTATTGAGTGCTGTGTATAAGGTTCCAAGTTCGAGTTGAGGATTCTGTTATATTGGGTTTACCTACACTCTTCTGACTAGTAAGCCTGTTAATCCCTGTACAAATTTAAACAATACTGACATCGGGAACAATGTTAAGATAAATTAAGACTTTTGTCATTGACTGTGTACACAAAAAAATTGAGTATTTGACTGGCTAGTCAAATAAGTTACTTTTTACTAAACGTCAAAACGATAAGTTATAAGGAAAATCGTGCGAAAAATTAATTTGTGACGTCATTATATTTAATAGTCAAGGACCTGCGTCACTGATCGCAGTGATCGACGAAACGTCTGGAACGCAAGTTTCACATGGACCACGGCCAAACAGCCCGGAAGCAGTATATTCTACATACAACGCCGGCCGTGAAAGCCTGAAGACTTATAGTCAAATCATTAAATATAGGTTGGGTGGATGATTGAAAATGAATAAAAACGATAAAATAATAACCGATGCAACTGTTTTCACTCTTTTAACTATTCTTAATTTAATAAGTTCCGCCAAATAATTTATTTTAACTACAGGAAAATACCCAATTACGGAAGTAACATACCTATATATTATCTGTGTAGTGTACTAAACCAACAAGTTCCTATCTTTTCTATATATCGTAATCGCTCCATTGTACACGATACGGGGGTTACGAAACTAGACCGTAGCCAACTGTAGCACATCTTACAGGGCCCTTATTAGACTTGACTAAACGTAACTGCGAGCGTTCGTATGAGCCGAAAAATTTAAGTTGCTGTAGTTTTACCCCAGTTCTATCTTTTATTTTAACCTATTGAAATCTACCGACAACTTACGTTACGACCGCGTTTGAAACTCATTGTCAAGATGAATAATGCGCCAGATATGTGTAAGTGGCTAATGATGCAATCAGCTTGTCAATGGGACAGAAACTATTGTTGTGAATGTAGGATAAAAAGTTATTCACATGTCGCAGATGCAAAGGAACTACTTTTTTGACACGCTGATACACTGATATTATTTTAAGAGACCTAGAGTTTATCTAATAGGATTTCTCTTTCACATAAAACATATGTGTTTTTTTTTGTTTTAATGTAGTTCAACAACAACTACGGGTGCAATTTGAAGAAATATTTGCATTTGATAACTGAGTTCTTGAGGAAAGCTACGACCAAGCCTTTCGGTAGGTACCGATCAATAAGAAAATAGATCTGACAGACGTGGATCAAACTGCTGCGATATTTATGTCCGTAAGTCCGTTCATCTGATTGGGATAAAACTTTTTCAGTTAAGTTTGGATTTCACCAAGGAAAATAATTGTGATCAAGTTCAATTAAACTTGGTTCTCAAGAAGTTACTTAATGAATCTCATTGCATGAATCATGTAGATACATTCCTAAGTAGGAACACAATAACGTAAGTACGTAGTGGGTACCTACCTACAAAATAAATATGTTCAACATTTAAATGTATAGATAACTTTTATAGTTTCTAGAAGGCTGCCAATTAAGATTAACGCTGTACAAATTGCACATTAAACTCCACGATAAAGAAACATTTTAAGGTGTAAAATTTCAAGCACTTCGTAGGTATATGTTATATAACAGTTGCATACATTACATACTTATCTACAAACAATAGTTAAAAACACTATTGTGCTGTATTTATCCTAGCTCAAAGTCCGCCAATAATACCACCCTTGAGTTCTTTAAGAGGTTAGCTCCTGTTTAAATTAAATAGCAACTAGCGTTATAACGGAATTGCTATAATATTTTATACAGGCGTATCTAAGGTCCGATTCCAGAGCGAATACTCAGTCCTGAATCTCAATTTTTATTGACAGATAGATAAAAACATAAATTCAGGACTGGACTGAGCACCTAAGTATTGTTCTGGAATACGGGCCATATTATACTCAAATAAAACACTGACAAAGATGGTTATTGTGTATATTGGTACAAAATGAACATTTTATCAGTGACTAGGTATTTAATTGTAAAAAACGTTGTTGGGTAATGTGGGGTAATCTGGAACAAAAGATTTGTTTAGGAATAGGATAGTGGGATAGGTTCAACGATAGGATTAGGTAACGTGACAGTTTGGTAGGATGTGTTTACATTAAAAAAATATGTTCATACGGTATATGTCAGTGTATATGCATAGGGCACAATCAGAGCGAAATTCATACCCGTTAGTTTTTTATTAAATGCCTTATGCTTTACGTGGACGTGTTGTTGCTTTGATTTAGCGTCGTGCCTTGCGCCCTATGCCTTTTCTGTATAATTCATGCTTAGAGAACGTAGCAAGCAAGCGTTGATTGCTTTGTAAGAGAACAAAGCGTTATTTAAACTGAATATGCCCCAGTGACTAGCTTATATTCAATTTAATAACTACCATCCGATACTAGTACTCTAAAAAGTTACAGGTTATAAAAATTTAGGTACTCACATAACCGTCTTGAGTAAGGAGTTGGTCTTAGCTGCCTCCCGACTTGTATTGAGGCGAGGAGTCTTTCTCTAGGGGTAACTTCGCGGCGAGGTGGTGGCAGCTTTCGATCGGACGCCTGATGGAATACTCATAGTTATTGCTCAGCAATACGTAGCTTAGTGATAATGTACTAAAAGTATTTTAAGTTTAAATGAACTAGCTGCTGTCCGCGACTCCAATCATGTTAAACTTATAAATACTGAATACTTATGGGAACTAATACCCAGTGTAAAAACAGTTGTCTATGTGTTATATCAAACAATAATCTATACCAGTGCCAATACGACTTAAACCATAACTTCAGCCAGATGCACTCAGCCGTTAGAGCTTGATTCAATGAAAAACATCTTCACTATAGGTAATTATTATCGTTTACATGTTTGTTTAGTGTCATTTAATATGCTTACCTTTTTAAGCGGTGGTCTACTTCTAATAAATTCGAGTATCATGGCGTGAGCATCTTTCTTGACACTGTAAACAAAGGAAAAAATTCAGATCACTAATAATATTATAACTTAGTATATATTATAGGTACTTATTATAGTAACAGGTCCATATTTAGATTGATCTTGTGTATATGTCGCCGCCAACTAGCTTAATCAGCCGTACAATGAACTCCTTAGGCTGTTAACTATACGGCGCCATTCAATGAACGGCCTGAATGATATTCAGCCGTAACGTTTATTACAACATTTAATAACCTGGTTGGCTAATGCTTAGATCATTCGTAAGATGGGGCACCACTCCGAAATAGATCAGAAAATTACATACATACATATACTCACACCTGTAAAGCCCCGAGGAAGTAGGCAGAGTTGTATTCACAGAAAATTAGTGATCGGTTTATTGAGAAAGTGACGCAATCCAACTTGGATGGCATTTTTAACTATGCAGAAATAAGTCATTTTCTATCTGTTTGATTAAATGGCTAGGCAGTAATTAAACTTCATCAAACCAAACTATTTGCCTAGCCGTTTAATCAATTTACTAAACACCATTCAGGCCGCTAATTGAACGGCGCCGTTCAGTTAAGAGCTTAGGCGGTTAACTGAACGGCTGATTAGGCCAGTTGGCTGCGACATATACAAACCAAATACATAGATATTAGATTGACATTACATGTAGATTAGTTAAACTTTCAATGTAAACGTGCAAGTAAGTTAAATACCATCACAAATATTATGTTTATAAATAAAATGAAACAGTTTTCTCACCTTGGTGGTATCGCACCGTCGACTTTCCTTAATGTATACCTCCTAGACCTGATATCATCCATCAATATCTCGTATGGCGTTAATTCATATTCTATTGGCGTTCTAGAATAGCTCACTTTCTTTAATTTTACACCCATCCTTAATTCACCGATAACTTGCATCCAAAACCGCGCCTGTAAGAAAGTTGAGAGCTATAAGTTTATTTACTAAAACTTGCTATTTTCTTTACGGCAGGCGTTACACTAAAAAAATAAAACACATATGCTATTAATTTTTTTCAGGCGTTACTTTAGCTAAGCTAAGACCTGAAGGTTTGTAGTTCAAGGACGACAATAGTAAACCATTGAACCGTAGGAAACATGCATAACTGTGTCACCCTTGTGATCACTAAGATATCATTTAACATTAAAATCCCGGTTCAAATAATTTCTTGCTAACTACACTAGATACTTGAGAAAATCTTTTCTCATAGTTATAATTGAACCCTTAGCATAGAAAATTTTTACTTGTTACCTATCCATGCTAAGTCTACCACTTACATTCTTGTTAATAATACAATTATGCATAAAATGAGAACAATGGGTACTAAATTTCATATTATTCAACATGGCAAATACATTTAGGTGGCATGCAGACATTATATAGACAGAAAACTCTCGTGCTTTGAGGTACCTACATACATCTAAATGCGACAACATACAAGTCCAGACTTCAATATTACGTACTTGCAATGCTCTCCAAATCCTTCGGTTAGACTATAATTAGAAATAATAATATGTTACAATACATTCAATAAAGTAGGTAGCTAAAGTTTCCTAGGAATATTTTTGTCTTTATACATCTATTTTCTTTAATTCCTGTATATTGGGTATCGAATTACAAATAATAACGATGAAGCTAATATAAATAACGTTCACCCCTTGCATTGGTTTTCATCGACCGATTTTTTTTTTAAATTAGGGAACAAATTCAGATACCTATTTAATTTCATAAGTGCAGGATTCTTATTAATAAAAAGGATTACCTAAATCTCACAGGGCGTAAGTAGGTATGGACTCGTAGCCGTTTAGTTTCTTTAATTTTGTGGCTAGTTCTTTCGTTTTTAATTATGATTGTTTATTTTCCAGTTAAAGGAAGTTTGCGTGAGATATACGCAAACTTTCTGTCTATGCAGAATTTACAGTACATAAGGTAGATGAAAGGAATTCTCACTAATACGACGGCCATAAATATTAACACGTAGTCCGTACCTCAGGCACCTCGGCGCCAAATACTTACGATTGCTAGCATTAATAATGCATTGCTTACATTAGGCATTGCTATCTGTATTGAGAGACTAATGAGCTTTTAGCGATGTTGCAACTTTGAATGGCGGATAAGCTGAGGTCCGTGACTTGGCGGATAGATTTTGTATATGTCACAAGGTTACACCTACCTATGGACAGACACCTGAATTGAGAGGTATACCTACAGTAACCGGATTGGTAAATATCTTAAAACGACCGGTAAAAGTACTCCAATGCCATAGATCTTGTGAGATTCATATTTTCAAAATCAAATGAAGGGCTGTGTCTGCCTATTTCAAAGGTCGTTTGCAATGACACATAGCTGAAGTTTAATTAAGATTTATGTGTGTACACCACAGATTTCCGAGTGTACACACAAACATAGAGCTCTATTTCTACAGAATTCACACTTAGTTTGCTTTTGGTTTTCAAGAAAATAAACGCAGGGCGCACCTATTACTAACAGGTCCTATTATAATATGTACGATAATTTGGAGAGCTGTGCATAACCAGATTTTTACTGGCAAGCCATCGTAAAGGGCTAGTCATTCCAAATGCAAAACCGATATCTAATAATATGAATATACGGGTTAAGAAGAAAATTTAATTTTAAACTCTACCGAACAACATCATCCAGGGAGCTTAAGAGTCAATTCCCTCTGAAAAAGCAGCGGCCGATAGCGGTTTTTTGAGGCAAAATACATAATTACAACCTATTGGGAATCTTATGTACAGGAGAAAAAGTTCATATTCATTAAAAGGTAAAGGAACCGCAAGGCTGCTGCGCAAACAAACTCACAACCAGTCTACTATAAAAATATTCTTACCGCCTCCAGTATCTGCTCTTTCAATGGAAATTGACGCTTAATGTCGATTTTGGGAGTTTTGCCAATTCCCCGACTGCTTAGTTCCAAAATTACATAACATTGAATCAATTTAAGTAATACTAACCCAGTCAGAAAACTGTAGCGTGTCCAGGTGTGTGGCTGAATCTTCCGCGGCGCCCATATCCCTGGCGCCTCCAATCTTGACCCTGGCCAGGAAGGAGGCCAGTTCTAAGGCCTCGGCTACCAGCGCACGGCACACCGCTCGGTAGTGGGCGGCTGCAGCTTCTCTCGCGCAGCGACCTCCGCCACCGCAGTGCCACACACATCGCTGAGGAGAGAAAAAATAAATATCATAAACATTTGAATTTACTATTCAGTAAGTAGATACCTATGCGTTATAAGTCTATGGATACCTAGTTGAAAAAAGGACCTAGTAACCGAGATTAATCGAAACTCATAAAGGTAAATTTTGTGTAAGAAGGGTTTCGGTAGACTGAGGGATCAAACCCGCGACCTCTCAATCGCAAGCATGCCAAGAGGAGTGTATATGTCGTTGCCAACTAATCAGACGTTCAATTAACTGCCTAGGCCGTTAGCTAAACACCGCCGTTCAGTTAACGGCCTGAATGGTGTTCAGCCATTTAATTAAACAGCTAGGCAAAAAGCTTGGTTCGCTGACGTATAACTACTTGCCTAGCCATTTAATTAGACGGTTAAAAAATTACTTATTTCTGCATGGTTATAAACTCCTTCTAACCTAACCTAACCAAGTCGGATTGCGCAGCTATCACAATAAAACTATCACTAATTTTCTGTGAAGACACCTCTGTCTACCCCCTCGGGAATTTACAGGTGTAAGTATATGTATGTATGTATGTAATTTTCTATCTTATTTCGAGGTAATGCCCCATCTTACGATTGGCCTAAGCATTAGCCAGCCAGGTTATTAAATGATGTAATAAACGAGACGGCTGAATATCATCCAGGCCGTTAATTGAATGGCGCCGTTTAGTCAACTGCCTAGGCAGTTATTTGGACGGCTGATTAAGCTAGTTGGCGGCGACATAAACATTTCTATACATATACCTACATACACCCAAGTAGGTAGTTCACGAACTAAAAAAATATAAACAAATCTTTTTGATTTTCTAATCACGCATGCAACTCGCCGAAAGGGTAGGCAGAGGAGTACCAACACCCACATTCCGCCAACTATGATTTTCGGTGCCACATACCTAACAGGGGGAGGGCCTATTCCCGTCAAGGGGCACGTTGTCATAGAGTGTATGTGGTGTGTAGATGGAGAACAAAACTAATTCGCAACGCCACAAACCACCTTCATTCGATGTTCTAGTAATTAATTGCTTCATAGTAGTACTAATTAGTGGTATTTTTTTTAAATTGATCGTCACCCTAACAAGACTCAAGTCGAATTCCTAAGAAGCCTACGTGTCTCTATGCGGGACTACCAATGTTTCCAGCTGCCGGTTATTAGACATCATTCATATGCACGGTGTCGCAGCTGTCGACAAGCGGAGGCGTTTCAATTTGCAAAACAATTGTGTGAATGGTATTTTGAGGGGTATGTATAATTACAAACTATGTTTTGTAGGAATGAAGTTCTTTTACGCGGTTTGCAGTTGAAGTACTTAGGTAAATTATATTAAAAAAAAGACGGGTTGCACTCCGGGAGTGCCGGCAGAAGTGAAAACTATTACCTACATAGAACCTATCACTAATTTTCTGTTAGAAGAAATTAATAAATTACAAAAAGAAAAAATAATCACAAAAATTAATAAATTACAAAAAGAAAAAATAATCACAAAAAGTAAAAAATTACAAAAAGAAAAAATAATCACAAAATGTAATAAATTACAAAAAGAAAAAAATTATCACAAAAAGTGTCAGAAGCCTAGGTTCGAACCCTGGTACTATCTGAAACCATAAAGACTTACAGTCGAAGCGGTTACCGCTAAGCCGCGAAACTAATTGAAGCACGTAACAAAATAATCAATCTGTAGCTGTTGTGATGTTGTATGACGTCAGTCGTCGGTTACGGTTCAAAGGTCAACTAATCCTGACGCGAGTTTAACACTTTTTACCCATCCAACGCCGCTAAAGAAGTTTTCACTTCAAAAATGTGGTATTTTGTGTGTGCATGCGTGTGAGCATTGTGCAGCTAAGGTGGGCACGGGTCAGCCGAGATGCAAGGAATGTCTTAGGCAATCCTATACCCCAGCATCTGAAGACCCAAGACAGTATGCGGCTTTACTCGGTAATTCATATGCGCCCCTGCCGAACGGCATCCGGGTATTAGAAGCGATTGCCGCACAGAAAAAGGTAGGTATATTCCTTACAAAACGTGTAAGGCAAGTACTGCAACGCATTATGCCGCACGTATACCGCCCCGCTCTCGCACAGCCCGCGCCAATCAGAATGCGTATAACTAAATATAGGCGCTCGGTAACGAAGCGGTAAAAAATTACTGCATATAATTTATTGCACCGATACCGCACCGCGAAGTCAGGAAGGGGCCTAAGTAGGAAATGTTACGTTAAGCCGTCGGTCCCGGTTGTCATACAAACATCTATGGCAGTCGTTACGGGTAGTTGGAGCCCTCAAAAATCCAACAACTGATCTAGCTGCAATGCTTGGATATCGCCTTTGGGTTGTGGGGGTCGGATAGCAATCGCTTCACGGAAAATATCGAAGTTTAGCCAAATCCGCAGTTAGACTGGTAAAAAGCGGAACCCAGACTCCAAGTGTTGAGCTTCGGATGCGACTGGGATTACCTAAGGTTAGGATGAAGAAGAAGAAAGGTATAACTTTTTCCGATTGGTAGCACCCTCTTACACCCACCCCCTCAATATTTTACCGTATCTCGTTTTCCTTTTACATTAAATTGTCGATCTTAGTGTCTTAATATCAAAAATCTTGATACTACACCATTATCTCTCAGCTGTTGGTGTCTTAATTAACTAAATTAAGACAGTAAAGTGATTAACAATAGTACATTACTACAGAGGCCGGGATGAAAGGGGTTGCCGGCCGAAGACATATAGACGGCCGAGCGAAGCGAGGCCGGATAGGTCTGAGGCAGGCAACCCCATATATCCCGCCGAGGTATGTATAGTGCTTTTCTCAAACATGCCAACGAAATAAACAACAAAAAAATTAAAGATATATTTTTTTTTAATACGCATAGTGGCAGAGTGTCGATGCCTTTGCCACAAATTTATGTGAAATCGAAATTAAAAAAGAGGACTTTGCCGGCCTAGGCCTGCAAGGTTTGTATGAAATTCCATTGCCGGCCTCTGGTCCTAGCCGCGCCTGAAACGTCATACTTCGCAGCCTATTAAGAGGAACGTAATGTCAATATTTCATTGCATGTTTGAGAAAAGTCTATTATGATATTTTATAGTTCCAATTCATACATTGAAAGCCATGTTGTTAGTCCCAATTTGGTATTACCAACTCACGAATTGTTAGCGTTTATACGCACTATAAAATATCTACGTATAAAGTTACATAGTTATTGCGAAATATCCTTGGACTTCATTTTCATACATACAACTTAATACCCACGCCTGTTAGAGAGTAGAATGACGTATTGCGCCGACCCAAATAAGTGAAACAAGCGCAGGTAGAAGATGGTGGCAAATTTGAGCATAGGTATATAAATCATGAAGGGGTAGTTAGAGATGTGGTAACACGTATATTTTGACAACTTACGATATTAAAATGGCGAATATGAATTGTAAGAGGAAGGACACGACGATATTTCTTTCGAACTGAACAGTCCGACTGGGGAAGTACCTCCGCCCTACAGCATACCGCGGCCATAATAACCTCATGTTGTGTTCCCAGCGGTGAGTAGGGTAGACAGAGCTCACTGAAGAGTTTTTGTGCTGTCAAACCAAAGGCTATTCCAGCTTTGTCTTATACACTGCCAGCACAGAAACTGTCTGTGTTTACAGGGTCAGCAGCACCAATGTAACTTCACTGGTGTTGCACACGTCCATAGGCCGCTGTAACCACTTTCCATCAGGTGGACCGTGTGCTTGTCTGCCACATCAGTGGTACAAAAAAAAGGATTTTATGAACCCCCAATTAGTTAAGAAAAGTGGTGCCCATTAAACTATATACAATCAATCAATATAAGTCTTCAGGCTTTCATGGTCCATTTGAAACTTGCGTTCCAGACGTTTCGTCGACTACGCCTATAAATATGCCAGCGACTCAAGATTCCATATCAGTCGCAACGAAGCCACCGACGAGACAAGGTCTCCGAACTCGTCGTCGCCCGGACCTGCGCCACTGAAGATGTCGACCGCAGTGATCGACGAAACGTCTGGAACGCAAGTTTCAAATGGACCACGGCCAAACAGCCCGGTAGCAGTATATTCTACAATCAATCAATAAATTATAATATCACAGTCCGCTACTGGACATAGGCCTCTCCCAATGTGAGGAGGCTTTGGTTTACTGTTTCTACGCCGCTGGCCAGACGGGTTGCTACAGGTTCTCGCAGTGATGTCGCCTGCGTATTTTTCCGTTAGTCGTCTCTTACGACACCCTTTGGATGAGATGGGGTAGTGATATTTGTATTATTTCTACGTCACCGGATTAAACTTTACAAGGAAAACTTATTTACTATATATATTTACTAGCTGACCCGGCGAACTTCGTACCGCCAATATTTTTCCGCCCGCATGGCGTCAGATCCCGTTCGCGCTGCACCCTCTACTATATTAAACATGTATGATACATATAAACCTTCCTCTTGAATCACTCTATCTATTTAAAAAAACCGCATCAAAATCCGTTGCGTGGTTTTAAAGATTTAAGCATACAAAGGGATATAGGGACAGAGAAAGCGACTTTGTTTTATACTATGTAGTGATAGTGATAATTTTAATATACCCAAGGCTTTAGGTATAGCCTTAAAAGACGACATATCATTCATAAAAATCAAGTCAAACATATAACGCTCTTTATCTACCTCTGTGGGTTAACAAAACGTCTGTTTACATAAAGGCATGTCGTCAAAAGCACACGCTTCTGACATTACCTATCGCTTACGAAACCCCACGATCAATTACTATGCAGATTCGAAAAGACGTCCGACTTGAAGGCGTTCAGAATGAGCTACTGATCCTTTGTCTGGCTCTATGATTCAACATGTCAAGGCCGGGGCAATCGGGGCAAACGCGACCACTTTCGCAAGGAGCCTTTGTCCGAAAGACAACATTATTACAGCCCACATACCGCCGATTATCGTCACCTCTAATCTATAAATCTTGAACAAACAGTGAATTATGGGCTTGGATATTAGTGAGTGAGTTGTACTTAAACGTATTTCTAAGATTTTGAAGACAAGGAACAAGCAAGCTTAGCTGTTCTTTTCAAATTCAAATTCAAATTCATTTTATTTGCTTAAATGTGGTTATACAGGTGTTATAATTATAGTTTGTACAGCACATTTACCATTTTATGGCATGCAAACATTTTATTATACATTAGGTGTCAATATGAGTTTAGGTACACAACAATATATTTATTATTTCAGCACATGCATGGAAATGCTACAGTTACAAAGAATACAATAAATAAAATAGAATGTCAGTATATAAATGTCAATAGCATAAAAACAAGTCATTAAAAAACATTTGTGAAAATTATTAGCATGTCAATATTTTTTATTATACAGTTTAAAAGAACAGCCTTTCCTCGTCTGAAGAAGAGAATTATATGAAGAGTATGAAGGGTGGTTCTCGGTAAAATAAGTCTATTCGTGCTGAAAAAAATCTATTTCTTGTCATAGGTATCAGAAATCACGTGAAATAAATAAAATAAATTATTAAAAATAAAAAACCCAACTGATGCTGAAAAGATCGAAACTTTAAGCTTTGTAAATGGGTATAGGTACTGCCTGCTATAAAGCTTGTTTCGATCTTTTCAGCATCAGTTGGGTTTTTATTTTTAATATTTTATTTTTATTTATGATATATATACATTTTTACAATCGTCTTCTAATTTTCTTTATTTTGATACCTTATTTGATAAATTTAAGTGATTTTTTTTTTTGACCACATACATTTTGGCGCCGAAAATCCAACAGATGGCTTTTGTTTCTATTTTGTGTATCCAAGAACACTTGGGCAATACATAGATACCTTCCATTTGAGATAAGAATCATTGAAATCCGTACGGTGGATCAGAAGATATGAGATAATAAAGAATACTACAAAACATAACACCAAATTGACAAACTAAATAAGAAAAATGCAAGAACACGCCCAGTAGTCAGTTGTGAATAGACTCTTAAGGTGATTTTCCACCAGAGGGGCGAGACGAGACGAGGCGAGGAGAGAATTGAAATTTGTATGGCAAATTTTTAATTCTCTCCCAGGGTATCTTTGGTGGAAACAGTGTGGATTGACGAGAATATGCGAGGCGTGAATTGAAATATTTGTTTGTCCAAAAATGAACCGTATTAAAGAGTATAAATCACCTTCAAAGTGATTTTGCACCAGAGTGGCTAGGCGGGGCGAGGCGAGGAGAGAATTGAAATTTGTATAACAAATTTTCAATCCTCTCCCAGTGCATCTTTGGTGGAAACAGTGTGGATTGACGAGAATATTGACGCCTAATTTTTGTTCGGAGTTTTCGGCATTGACGCTAGAATAAAGTTATATCGAGCATTGTGTGTGAGCTGTCTAAAATACATTTATATATGAAGCATACGGGCGGCGGGGCGCGGCGGTCACGCGCGAGCTCGCGGTGGCAATTTTTAGTGGAAAAGGGTCAGTGCGATTTCAATTCTCTTCTCGCCTCGTCTCGTCTCACCCCTCTGGTGGAAAAGCACCTTTACACAATAGTCACAATGACATTACAACTGTCATCTAGAATACACCCTGTCCTCAGATCTAGTTATAAATCCAGATTCAGGACTGAGTCCAGTTCTGGAATACGGGCCTCAGTATCAATACCTGACGCTTTATTGGTTATCGATGGAAGTTTATCGCATCGCAGTACCTACCGACCGAGGCTGAATGATGCTATTCGCAAAGATTTGGACGTCGGCGTCGTCATCTATATTCTGTACATATCGAGTGAACCAAACTCTCGATTTCTCGGTGAGATGGATAGTGCAGCTTTGCGATTACCGCTAACCGTTTCGGATACAAGTTGTGGACTAAATTACTCGTATATTTGCAGACTGTAACATTGACCTATGTGGTGGTGTTTAAAAACGGCAGTTCAGACGTATCCGGAACTGATATGTCTCAAAAAATATACTCACGCCTGTAAATCCCAGAACGGGTAGGCAGAGTAGCACTATAAGTGGGAATCACATGCTCTCAACCAATTCAAGTTTCATTTAAATAACTAAACTGTGTCGCTTCAAAGACAGATATAGAAGGAGAAATTTGAATTGGTTAGGGCGAGGTCTGGTAGCTCAGTGGTCAAAGTATTACCCCTATAAGGCAAAGATTGCGGGTTCAAATCCCGCCTAGACTGATTTAATTTTATCTATTTAAGCCAAACTTAGTTCTGAAAGGGTCCATCCGCAATATCAAATACAAATCTTATAAAATTGAGATTATACGGCGAAGTACAAAGAATAACCCTAAATAAAATAACCCAACTATAAATGATCAGCTTGTGGCCCCTAGCGGGCACTAAAGTATACAGTGAAACGTACCAAAGAAGAAATGTGAGTGCTTCGGAGCATGCATTTATTATTGACGAGTCCCGCCGCTCTTGCGACCTACTTACCTACAACTAGGGATTGCACTCTGGATTTCCTGGTTCCCGAAATCCCGGGATTCCCCGGGATTTTTGACATTTTACTTCGTCCCGGTTCTGAACAACAAGTCCCGGGACTTCCCGTCCCGGGTATTTTATTACTTCATTACTATTAATTTTGAAGATTCGCGCCATTATTACGTCAAAGCTTCGTTCTAATAAGTATTTACATTGGGAGATGTCTATGTCCAGCAGTGGACTGCAGTGGGCTGATTGATTGTTTGAATTATCAAATCATAAAACATTTACCAGGCTTTAGAAGATTAGTACGACGTTTGTTCATGATGGTATACGTTGCTAAATTTTAATTTGAGTTACAAGTATATTACTAAAACTGATTATAAAGTCTCGATATCTCTCCGTTGATCTACGTTTTTATCATTTAATATGGTGATATGAACAATTTTTTTGGAATATACATAAATGGGACGGTTATTTAGTTATGTCGGACTCGAACCGACTATAACCGCACACACTCTTGGGTCTAGAGTGCCGAGGTTCAAGGTGGCCCGTTTCCATTCCATTTCCCGGGGTGTGCAGGTCTGGAACCGGGAAATCTGTATCCCTCCTCAGAACCTGGAATTGCAAACCCTACCTACAACCCACCCGTTTAGATAACTTTAGGGAAAACTCTAGTTTTACTCAAGGAAATTGAGCTAGAACTACATTACCCTCTTTTTTTTTTTACGTGCGGGATATCCCCACGTATACCCACCCCTCCGGAGCCGGAGGGGTAGGTTATGTCGGACTCGAACCGACTAAACCGCACGCCGTCTCTGGGTCGTAGTGCTAGGCCGAAGGTGAGGTTGTCATGCGACATATCCCTCGCACCCCGGCTGACCCAGGGCCATCCCTCTCGGTCTGGCCCTCCTCGGGAGGTGGGGTCCACGCGGTCCCCGACTCAACCCCGGTGTGGGGGAACGCGCATCGTCCTACTATGCGCGCCGCCGCGGTGGCCTGCTTCTGCTAGGGTGACGGGCGGCTCCACCCGTCACCCTCAGGCCCACAACATTCCCCTCAGTTCAACATGTAAGATGTAAAAAAATATAATTGTTATAGTTAGATTTTTTAATGCCACGAGTTTTAAAAGCCATTGAAAACTTTGGTGTTCGGTTAATCAGCTTAATTTTGTCCAGAACCCTAGCTGGTCATAACTTCCAGGACTACCTGGGAGATCAGCCATCTTTAAGGAAAAGGGCATCGTACATAGCAGATGGCAGTTGCCTCCAAAAACCGTGTAACTTAATTACATGTAGGCACCTTATTCCGTCTTCTCCTCTGGGTTCATTCTTCTCGGAACCAGGAGCAACGCTAAGATTGTAACGTGATATTTTTCTCTGTTGGTCTTGTAATTGATTTCTTTGTTCCAGAGCCACCTAGAGTGTCTCATGGGAACTAGGTATAATTGTTTGGCAGTGAAACTTGTAATCTTCGATTAGGTGTGTCCTAGTTCTCACGCTCGACCGGTGGATGGCGCTGGTGTCCTACAGCATATATTCTATTTTTTATTGCACTCATTTATTATTTTATTTTTACAATTTAACAATAATAAATTGAATGGGATTTATTTTCTCAGGAATTATGATTTACCAGTAAACAAGTCATAATTATAATAATTGTTGGTAATGGGTCGTCAAGTTGTCTTTGGCGACTGACAGCTAATGAGTTTGTTTATGGTATAATGAAATACATCATGATTAGCAGAATTTTGAAGATTGTTCACGAAGATTCGATGAACGGGCTATAAATATACCTGCCCCGATTTTCACCAAGACTTCTGTTGATTCTTCGTGGCAACTAGTGACCTTTTTTAGTCTTACCAAATCTCTGTGGTATAAATCTTGTAGGTAATTTGTCAATTGCTTGTAACAATTTAGTTTGGTGAAAATCTCGTCCCCAGATATTCTGGTAAGTTTTTTTGTAACTCTGTTTAGTGGGACTGATGGCGGACCTGTATGTGTATTAACGGCTTATGTGTGGTCTGTTTTACACAGGGTCCTTAGTTCGTGCTAGTGAGTCCTTGAGGTTGAGACCGCCTCATCTTACTCTGCTGCGTACCTTGTGGTACATTTGCTGCCGAGAGCTGCTACACGGCGAGAGGTCTACCGCGACCGTCCGCGCTACCACCAGCGAAGCCAAAGGCCAGTACACTACCATCGTGTACCAGTAAATGTGTAGCTGTAGTAGTGCCAACCATCCGTAAACTTAGTACGCTTAGTAGTTTGTGCTAGAATTCACGTGCCTATAAATGTGTAGCTAGTGCTATAACACTCGTGCCTACTGTGTGTGTCCTCTCTGCCTCATTCTTCTGTATTCTGTGCCTGTCTGTCTACCTACTTGTCTGTACATATCTTCTGTATTCTGTGCATTCCTGTCTACCTACTTATCTATACATATACTTCTGTCTCCTGTGTCTACCTACTCTGTTACTATATTTCTCTGTGTGTTACCCTGTATTCTGGTTACTTAATCAAATATATGTGTGTACAATCTGACAACCAGCTGTTTTCATTGGAGCCCTAGCTTCCCTGTGCACTCACCTCTCTAGCTCTGTGGAAAAGGCGCCCTGGGAAAGAGTTCTGCATCAGCCCCTGAGCGAGCCGGTGAGTATCCACCTGACTAGTTCAGTGGTTACAAGATAATGATGGCTTCGCAGGTAATCAAGAGTATTCAAATTCAATTCCTTTCTCCAATATAAACATCACACCAGTAAGAAAAAATCCAATAACAATTTTCTTCATAAATGTATAATCTATTTTTTTATGGGAAGCATGACGATGGACAATATCATTTTGTGGTTTAATAGGTACCTGAGTACTTGACCGAAGGTTACTCATTGCCTTCGTTCGTATCACGCTGTAATCTCTGCAGGTAATCATTTTCAAACATTGCTGAATATAGTCACGGTAGTGATGACAGTAAGGTGTGTGTGACACGCTTTGATAAATTTGAAAATGTAAATGTTAGATTTGTAGATCTCCACCTATACTACCAATGACCTTTGTAGAACAACAGGAAACGCTGTAGCTTTAGTCAAGTACTAGGTCGATAAAATTTAAAAATCTAACCACTTCTCTTTTCGTGTAGTCAGTGGCTAACCTGTGACAGAGTTGTTCAGGACGCCCATATAGGCTTCCGTCTTGACCTAACGACTGCTGACAGCGGGGACCGACTTTTAACGTGCCCTCCGAAGCATGGAAGCGCTTAGATATAACACCACTAAACGGTCACCCATCCCAATAATAGCTTAACCCATAGCCACTGAAGATGTCGACCGCAGTGATCGACGAAACGTCTGGAACGCAAGTTTCACTTAGACCACGGCCAAACAACCCGGAAGCAGTATATTCTACATGCAACGCCGGCCGTGAAAGCCTAAAGACTTATAACCCATAGATCGTTTATCAAGCCAAGTTTATCCTTGGACAAGCTAAGCACAATATTTCAAGCCGAATGTATTGGCATAACGAGAGCGGCGGAGACGATTACCGCCAGAGATGTCAGAGATCTAGACATAAAGATCATCTCAGACAGTGCATCCGTACTCCAAGCTCTCCAAAGTAACACCATAACCTCTGTCCTCATATTGGAATGTCATAACAGACTCCAATCCATTGCAAACACAAACAGGGTCACGCTGCAATGGATCAAAGGACACAGCAACTCCCTCGGCAACGACGCAGCCGATGAATTGGCCAAGAGAGGATCAGGGTCGACAGTATATGGACGGGAACCAATACTACCCATACCTCAAGTACAGGTCAAACTTGGCTACGAAAAAGTACAGAAGAAACCCATCTAACAGAATGGACAAACACTGAAGGATGCAGGCAAACAAGGAATGCAGTTCCGGTAGCATCAAAACCGTTTAGCCGAAATCTCATTAGGCTAAAAAGGGACCAAATCCGCAAGGTCACCGGCATCTTGACCGGTCACTGTCCCCTAAACAAGCATCTGTTTACAATAGGTGTGACGGACAGCCCCCTATGCAGAGGCTGCATGGGGGCAGAAGAAACGCCACGGCATGTGCTTACAGAGTGCACGAGCGTGGCCGCACAACGGGCGAAATTCCTCCAGTCACCAGCGTCACTCCGGGAAGCATGTGGAAACCTGAAAAGGCTGCTGGCTTTTTGGGGGGATCTGGGTTGGTTGGAATAAGAGGTAAGATGGTACGCACAATGGCCCAATCAAGAGGCTAAGTGCGGAACAGTCCAGATAAACTAAAACTAAAACTAAAACTAGATCGTTTATCGAGCAGTGAGCGCACCTGGCCACGCGCCATTGGTATAATAGTGACAGTATCTACATCTAACAGGATAGTAAGAAGCTAAAGTGATGTCCAGAAGATAAGGGACACCATTCCAGATGCGGAAAAACTCAAAATGGTTGCTAAGAAAGAGACCTGTTTGTTCACAGTCCGTTTTTACGTGCGTAAGTGTAGGTACGTGTCAGATTCGAACCGACTAAACCGCACGTCGTCTGTGGGTCGTTGTGCTAAGCCGAAGGTGAGGTTGGTAAACATATCCCTTGTACCCCGGCCGATCCAGGGGCAACTCTCTCGATCTGGCCCTCGCTCATGGGGGACGGAGGTCATTGCCCTTTCTCTTTTCATTTTTCACTTTGCTAAACTCACGGGAAGAGTCAAAAGGTGTTAGTAGGTATAGGTATGTGTGTAAGTGTGTAGTACTTCAATAACTACCTACTTTCCTCTCTCCTTTCAATGACACTTTCATATAGATAATTACGTACAGACATTATTTTATAGACGCGCGACGCCATGACGCCGGCTTCTCTAATTACACGAACCCGATCAATAAATACATTTTATTCCTTTCCAATCCGATGCCTAATTGTCGCATTAAGCGTAGTAGATAGATCTGACGACTTGTGTGGCGTTCGACTACTTAGAGATTAGTTTCAAACTTGACCTTGTTACGTAACAAGACATTATCAATCCGGTTGCATTTGAAGCTTTCGCCTCGGAGCCCAGGATTCTGTTTACTTCTTCTTCTTTCCGATTTGGTAATCTTGACTTTTATTGGAGTAACTGTCATGTGACCTCCCAAACGTGAAAGAAAAACCTCGTCTATTAATCCGCTGGTGTGCCGGCTCGCAGGTGAAGTTGACCCAGGCCCATAACATCCTATTTATTCATTAAAATTTGCCAGGAAATGATCGAGCCACTGTGTTCGGAGTTTAAGTCAGCCCTCCGAGGACAGTGCACCCGCCTGGAGGTCTACTCGGATGCAGCTGCTGCCTTGCCTGACCACTACAGGCTAGAGCGACCGCCTGCCCGAGAGGACTGCTGTACGGTTTCTTAGAGTGGCGTCCTACGACCACCTGCGGTAAGAACCAGCTCAGTGCGGAGTCACCTGGGGCGTACCTGATCTGTGCAGCAGTTTTCACGCCAAGTTAAGTGAGCAGTCAGTTCTCTGTCAGCAGCAGTTACCACTGACACTTCGTCACTACCCACCGTTGAGAACCTAATTGAGGGCCGGGGAATAAAATACTAGAAGGGTATTCGTATTTTATTTCCTGGTCCCTGTGACCCTCCAAGGTTAGACCCTGCGTTAGCAGTCTTCCAGTTCAGGTTCCAAGCTTCCAGTTGTGGGTATGGCCCTGTTCTGGACTCAAAAAATTTAACAAGATCCCGGATTTGTGTAATCCATTGAATCGATCACAAAGATTTAAATTTGCATATATTTTTTTTTAAATAGTGTACCTCAATTTGACTTCACCTCGCCTGATAGTAAGCTGAAGGCAAAGTCTCAGGAAAGAGGGTCACCATTACCAACACGTACTATGTTAACAATGGTGGCACTAAAGCAGGCAGGCCTCATAAGATGCTTTTTCACGCCCGGGACTGTAGGAAAACATTAACACGTGAACTGACAAGGAATTCCAGGTCTTAATGGCGCGGCAAAGGAAAGAGTCATCGAACCGCTTGGTTCTTGATGGCATTTTCTGCAACGTATGCGGGTTACATCTCTCATCACGTATGATAATCCGCGTGGGAAATGCCAGTGGACATTGGCATAAAGCCAGGCACACACAGTCATGTCGAATACTTGCATCAATAAACAACGGGACGTGCAGCGGAATACAAATCGAAGTCGACTGGATTGCCTTCATTCAAAGACAAGCGGAATTAAGTTAGTGGAAGTCGGAAACTTGTTCACAGTTATATGAGACTGAAATATATGGAGTAGGCATGTGTGATGTTATGTAACGAGAATGCCACGCGTTTTACCGTTGACACAAAACCTTACCTGGGCTGGGAGTGAGCCAGAGTTGCCAAAAGAAATTATGTTGTAAGCTTCTTCCATTTTTAATCAAATCAATTAACCTTTTGCAGTCCATTGCTGGACATAGGCCTCTCCCAATATGTCCCGTTCCTCCGCCTTCGACATCCATACTCTTATTTTACCAACTTTTATGTGTTAGATAGCCCCTTGTTTGCTTTACAATATATTTTTATTTTACACTAGCTGTTGCCCGCGGCTCCGCCCGCGTGAATGTCGGTTATAGCTTAGTGCTGAGTCGACGCTATTGAGCATTTAATTCACCTCTCTACTCAACTTTGTCCTTGACCATTTTTACATTAATGATCACTGCTCCGCTCCCTTGAGTAGTAGCGTGATGTTATATAGCCTATGTGTTATTCTAATGTATAAGCTATATTATTGTAAAGTTTACATTTAGTAGTTTTTACGTGAAAAAGTAACAAACATTCATCCATCCATTCATACTCAGAACCTTTCGCGTTAAAATAGATTGGGTAGGTATATCGATTCTACATAAAAGAACATAACATAAACTCACGCCTTTACCCCCGAAGGGGTAGGCAGAGGTGCTAGCACCCACATTTCGCCGGTTTATATTTAGGTCCCAATGTAATAGGTGGCGAGCCTATTGCCATTAACTGGGCACTTATAAACCTGCGATAAATACACACATAACTTCGAAAAGCATCGAAACGTCATTGGTGTGTGCCATGGAAAACCTGGGATCGAACCCGAGACCTCGTCTCAGCAGTCCATTACCCATACCGATAGGCTACCGCGGTTTTTTTTTTTCTAAAAGAAACAAAAAGGAAGAACTTACGTAATAAATAATGCACGATAAACATTTTTACCCCAAAGATCTAATTTCTTAAAATTATAAAACCATGTGATGCAACAACTATTAAGAAGTTAACGTGAGTACGTTACTTTGGCTGATATCATAATACAATTTCATAATAGTGTATCGGACGCACGACCATAACACCATGTAATTACCGACTAACGACTATTATATCTAAAGCGACTATAAAACAAACGCATACAGAAATTGGAGATCAACACATATCTATTTACATAAAAATTATAATATTCAAGGTCTGAACTAACTATAACGTAATAGGGCGTAAACGCAATATATTATAAGGTGATTTATAAAAGCAGTACGGGAAACAAGCAACCAGTGAATAGCTCGTACACAGATTTTGATATAAGACTGTGCAGGGGCTACTCTTTGCGAATTTTATTTAGGTAATATCAATCCGGCCCGGCTTCGTACAGGTAGTATTAATTATCATTTGTGGAAAAAATACGACAAAAAATTACCAAGAAATGCATTGGTCAGACAGTTACCAAACTACACAGGAACCACTGGGCTTATAATATGAAAATCGCATTGAAAAAAAAAAGAACATAAAACATACTATTAGATTTCATTATTATGTATGTATAGGTATAAATACCGGGTGTTAGGTGAAAGCTCCCGAAGCCGTAGGTCCCTAGTAGTACCTACTACAGAAAAAAAACAAATGGCGCAAAGCACATGCTTTTTTGTTGTGTTTTTTTTTTAAATTGCTCTTTCATTGAGTTTAACTAATACGATGGAGAATAAATACCTAATAATAAAAAAATTAAACAATTTTTTTTTTCTCACCAAATCGATTTATGCCAATATGTAGTGTACCCGGAGTACTACATGGTGTCTTCGGCTTCGGGAGCGTTTCCCTTACATCCGGTATATCTATCTATATATGACATAATGATCTAATCATCTCTTGTGTGAAATTTTGCTCCAGCCAATCAGCTCTCGAAATTTTCAAACAAAAAACTCAAGAACCCTCAAGTTACACGGCTCGCACAAGTGCACCCAGACCCCTATCCACCGTATTCACTTAACAAGTCCATCAGGGGCCATAAAGCGTAGGTTACCGGCTAACAACTTCCTAATACGTGCCCGAGTGAAAGCATATGACATCGCACCATTATTAGTGACGCAACACTTCATATTATGTCCACTTATGGGCAAGGGCTCATGCGCCAGCGCTGGGATTGCGACATTATTGGGACTTATAGGAGTATAATGAGATGTTGCTATGTAATTTAATATAATGTAGTTATGTTTATGAGATGTGTACCTATTGTTGTATGAGATATTTGTAAAATTAGAAAAGTCTAATTAAATAATGGCCCTGTATAATTTTATTTATACATACGAGTACCTAATATACAAATGTTGTGTTGTGCACTGAAGTACTCTAAAACTGTTGAATTGATGAAATTTCGTGTAGGGCCTAGGGGCTTCATATATGTTTAGATTCACGATTGAACTTTGTGGCTTTGTAATCGAGTACTGGGATTATTTTTATTACTTTCTCGATGATTTTTTCAAATTGTATAAATAGTTCAAGAAAACACGTCTAGAGTCCGCGAGTAATTTGTAAAGGGTATCATTATCATCATCATCATCATATCAGCCACACATAGTCCACTGTTGAACCGATCTAAAGCAGCCCGCGCGTTTGCCCGTACGTGGTCGCAATTCCAGAACTTTTAGCAGTATAGCCGTAGACTATTATCTATTCTATGCCGTAGATTATTTATAAGTTTTTTCATGAATCACATTATTTTGTGTGTACCTACTCCTACTCGTGAGCGAGTATCTAAGTGCTACACTAACAACAATCCTACATAAAAACATCGATCGACAATCATTATTCGTTACCTTCAAGTTCAACCGAACATCTTTATCGACACAAGATCATTTGATATCTTTATCTCAGACGAAGACGTTCCCAACACATTTACGTGCATAGACCGTAATCTCCAAAATCAATTTTCTTATATAAACCTTTTCTATACTTGCCTATCTTCCTTGTCCGATCTAAAAACACGAGCCACGTATTGAGGACAATGTCATCGGACATCGGACATCGGGCCAACAATAAATATACACCCAGTTTTATCCCGATATGGCTGGTAGATAATCCAAGTGAAAGTAGATAGCGCGAGCTGTAGTTTTTAAAAAAGGAACAAATATCAGATAGTAATGGATTGAACGGGATTTGATTTTGGACCACTCGACTCGGAAGTTAATCGTAGTGAGAATCTTTGGAACTGGCTATTCAGTGTCGATAAAACAAAAAAACTGGATGGAGTAGTGCGGGTCGGTCTCACGCATGAAAGATTCCGTGCCATTTTCTGTTTATAATGTTTGTTGTTATAGCGGCAACAAAAATATCATCCGTAAAAACTGTCTAGATAACACAACTCACGAGATAAAGCAGAGTCACAGACAGGGGGACAGTGGAATCTTAGTAATAGGGTAAGGTAACATAAAAATGGACAAGTTCATAAATGACTGTCGTTGATTAAAAACCGTTTCAAAATATTAGATAGTCTAAGAAATTATAATTTTGATTGCTTTTGTATCTCTTCGTTCAAAATTAAAAGGCAATCCGTTTAATGACGGTGGACCCTACTGGCTCCGCTAACCATTTTATTTCTCATTCGTTACTGTTCGGTACTGATAAATAAATTAGTCCTCTATTCAAAGTGTCTAGTTAAACTGGAGCAATAATCAATCAGGCGATGTTCAGACTGCAACGATTAATGACCGAAGAAGGATAGTAACACCTTTCTTGTCTGATAAATAAATCGATACAACGATGCCAGTACCCCTCACCTAGATACGGAACGAGTAATCGAAAACTCAATATGAATAGAGACTTGTGTAAACACCCAGTCCAGGCACGTTTCATCACCTAAAGATAACTTGCCGCCTGAACACTAAATCCAGCTTGGAAGTCACTAAATCACCTACGAACACAAGTTGGCCACTGCAAGGAAAATATGGCAAAATGGAACTACACTACACCTATCAGTCGCAAGTGCTTATTAGCGATTGCGAGGCCCTATCCCAGTCATACGCTTCTTTGTCCACTGTGCTCCTCCACCTGTACTATCGAGGACTTGTGTAGGGCAATGGATAACACTATAACCTGTGGCTATTATGGGGTCGATGAAATCTAACATGACATTGGCTTGATGAAGAAAGGTAACTTGTAAACAAAAACATCCCTATTTTGTGATTCTCCTCAGGTTTCAAATCATATAAATTTGACAAGTACAATTTCATTGTGTGATATATTTGAAAATAAACTTTATCCCCTTTAACTATAATTCAATTTATACTTCCCCGTTGCTATCCGTTGCTCCTGCCTGACAGGACAGGAAGGATGATGTTAGAGCCGTTGGTGTGAACAGGACAGGACGAATGCTGTTAGAGCCGTTGGTGTGAAGTGCTTACCTCAATGACATCCTTGAGCATGAACCGTCGTCGTCTCCGTCGTCTCCTCGGCGCTGGCTCCGAGTCTCGCTCAATGCCCTCGTCGTCGGTATCAGCTCGCCCGACCTCCGATGTCTCTGAGGCTTCTGAGAGTACCCCGCATTCTTCATCATCATCTGTGAACGAATAGAGGATATCTTTAGTGAACTAGAAGTTTATACCTTGATTTAACCACATGTCTTACTGTTTGATAAGGGTATGGTAATGGTAGTGACCAATATAGAGAAAAGGACGCTAGAAGGTTCGAGCCAATGAGTTCTACGTATATTGACTGCTCTGCACTAAAAATATTAATTTGGAAGAGTTCTTTCGTACAAAATATGCGAGCTAATGCGTGTGAATCGACCACTAAGCCATAAAAATCAATTTGATCACTCAGATAATCGAATCATCGGCGAGCAATTGATAAAGTAGAACGAATCATCACAAATATTTTATTAATAGTAGATCACCTGGCCTAGTTCCAATTAAGTTAGTTTAACTTGTGTGATGTATATCGCCTGAACTAGATCACTAACTTCATACAAAATATTTTCTATAACCTACAAACATCAAGAGGGATTATCAAAGAAAGTCTCGAGTAAAATTATTTTTTGACGCTAAATGTACGAGTCTATCAAATTAAAAAAGGTTCACATATAAAGTGTATATGTAAGTAATGGCGATATCGATTAAGCTTTACAATATGTCGTAACGACAGGAGGGGATTTTCCTACCGAATGAATATTAACTGAATGTATGTTCAAACGTGCGTGAACCTTCTTTTACATCGATGAGGGTCTGTTGTATAAAACTAGAAATATAAAATATACCTACTACTGTTATATAAATGTTGGGTTTTTGGGGCGATGTTTAAGGCAAACGACACATCTATTGATTAGTGAACGAGTTTGGGGCGTAGACTTCCCTCTCGGGGTTAGAACGTCAGACGGTAGTCGTTATTATAAAAGCCATGCAAAAGAAGGAGTAAGTAAAGCCCGGGTTCCAAGTAACCAAAGTTCCAAAGGACACGACGGTATGCCCGTTCAATTGAGCAGTCCGACTGGGGAAGTATCTCCGCCCTACAGAATACCACGGCAATAATAACCTCGTGTTGTGTTCCCGGCGTGTTTTAGTACCTATACTGACGGCACAGAAACTCTGTGTTTACAGGGTCGGCAGCACGAGTAACACTCCCTGGTGTTGCACACGTTCATAGGCCACGGTTACCAATTTCCATCAGGTGGGCCGTGTGCTTGACTGCCACCTCAGATTTTATTTTAAGAAATAGCTGGGACCAACCCTAAGCGCTTTTCCCGGTTGCATCAGATGAAAATGATGTGATAATGTGGAAGTTTAGAATTTAGATGGATATTTATATTGGGAGAGGCCATCGGTTCCAACAATAGACTGAAAGTGGCAATTAAAATTTATGATGATAAGGACAATATCTTCTTCACGTTGTTCAACGTAAAGCGAAAAAATTATTCCAGTGCAACATTAAATGTAAATGTATTGTAACCTTTACGCCAGTTGGTATACAAATACAAACAAGAAAAGGAATATTCTAAAATGTCAATATAATAATTCTGTTAACTAGTACGTGTGGTCGTATTGCATACAATGTGATCACGACCCGTCAACCACAATCGACATACCCACTCCACTAACGGCGAATATCCACGGCGTCAGTGCGTAACAATATTGCGCGGACGCATATTTCACAGGGGCACATAGACATCATGATTGTAGATCAATTTTTTATATTTGGTCCGTCAATTGACTGCACCACGCTAGATGGTAAAAAGCTGAGGTCCAGAAAATACGGACGACCATTTTTGATGATATTGGCTCTAAAATGGTAGTCCCTAACTTAACGGAATGCTTTTTTACGCCCCGCTTGAAGAGCTCGGGACTGCAGGAAAAGGGTAACACGTGCGCGGGCAGAGCATTCCAACTCTTTTCCAGAGCTTTTCATTTATATTTAGACCACGTAACTACATATTTTCCACAACGTCAAGGTAATAAGATTTTTAGAAGAATTTAACAGGTACTTTCTTTTCAGAAACCATTTTTGGGCCACAAATTACTAGTAGATATTCTCGTTAGCCCGTCCTAATAATAATTCATCTATTCATAAAACAAAATTGCTTGTCTTATGAATAGATGAACTATTTGACATGATACCCACAGCTACATTCTATCATCGCACCACTCGCCATAGACAGGGATTTCATCCTCACACTTTGCCACCAGAAATGGTGCGAACCGTGTGCTGATACAGGGACATCATGCCAAGCATGCTCAGCCTGTGGAATGATCTCCCTGCTTATATTTTCCAAGCCAGCTACAATATGGGGTTGTTCAAGATAACCATTAGAAGGTTTCTTCATGTTCGGCAGCGCATGTGTGTTGCGTACGTCCATAGGCCACGGTAACCACTTTCTATCAGGTGGACCGTGTGCCTGTCTGCCACCAAAGTGGTATAATAAAAATAGTTTCAAGGGTAAAGTGTGAACTTGCAACTTCTTAATTACAAGCCCAACAACGCTTGAATAATTACACCACCGTCTCTCTTTCAGTACCACTAACACGAACAACTATCGTAAATGTATCGAAAGAATAGAGTATTACTATTGGCCGGCTTCACATACACACAGGTTTACAGTAGGCAGCCGGCCAATCGTAATGTTTCGTTCTCTCAATACGTTTACGATACAATTACGTTAGTTGTTCGTGCTAGGGGTACTGAGTGGCAATTCGCTAGCAGGCGTTTGATGGAATAGAATGACGAATGTATAGGATTTGACGTATTTGACATGCGTTAACGACTGTCATTTACGTCAAATCCCATACATTCGTCATTCTATTCCACCAAACGCCGGCTAGCGAATTGCCACTTGTCTTGAGGGGCTGTTCTTTTTACGCATGACTGATTCTCTCTTCACATTTCTTTATTTTCAAATATATTATTATCTAACGCACAGTTGAATCAGTAATCATCTAATCTTGTCTGAAATATATCTATGCGATTTGCGCCATTCGTGGCGCCGCCTTTGACAGGCGACTCTTGACATTGGTTAGGAAATTAGACAGATCACGAATTAAATCAGTTTATGGTCATTTTGAATGCGCGGACTTCGCAGGGTTGATTATGTTTGTGTTTTGTTTTATGTGCAAAAATGTACGAATATTAAGAAAATTATTGGGCACATTGTAACAGATGATTATCTTTTATTGTTCCTACAAATAGCGTCCCTATTTAATTTAATTATATTTTTTTTTATCATTATTATTTACTTATATATATTTATTGATTAGATAATAAAATTCATAATTTATTTTTTTGTTATTTTTACGTGCGGGATATCCCCACGGATATCCCCCCCCCCCCCCTCCCCACCGCCCCCATCGCCGCGAGTAGGGTGGAGAGCGTGAGCACTCTCACCCCCATGGCTGCCACAAGCTTCCGCTTCGGCGTCTCAAAGGCCGGGCACTCGGTAAGCGTGTGCAGCCCCGCATAATTTGTTATTTATTATATTTTTGCAAAATGGAGGTAAGGACTACAAAAGCGAACCTTTGAGTGCAAACGAAAAGGCTTCGGTATCTTACATCGTAAAAAGTGTTTATGTTAAATTAGCTGTTGCCCGCGACTTCATCCGATCCCGTCAAAATCGACCTAGCCAATTCCAAGACTACCCGTTACAAACAGACAGAAAGCCAGACAGAAAAAAATATCGTCTATAGATTCATAGACACTTCCTTTTTTTATTTATAGATGTTGTATTTTCAAAAAATGCACAACCGTAAGTTATTCAGGCCTTTAATTGAATGGAGCCGTTTAGCTAACTGCCTAGGCAGTTAATTGAACGGCTGGCTAGTTGGCTGCGACATACCGATGACGTAACATAAATATTACTTTTTCTATTTCGATAATATCATTTTAATGGATTTTATCGTAGGCGGATAGTTCCCCGATTAAGTTCTACAATTGGTATGGGAACCAAATCTTATACATATATGTTAATAGTTTATAATAGACGATTTAGAGCAAAATGATCGATACGAGAGTCATTTTTGTGTTGTGATAAATGGTTCAATTTGTTGGAGGTACATTAACGAAATAATCTACATACATGATTATGGATATAAATATAATATCTACTTCCAAATTATAGGAAATTTTAATGGTTTATTTATACACGCTGTATTTTGTTGAAACTTTTTTTGGAGTTAAATCGAAATGTATTTAAAATTAGTAATGTATTATGCATCGATAGTTAATTTTGATAATTAGTAATATCGATAGGGTTTTCAATATTATTATAGATATAAAATGCTAAATGTGTCAATAATATAGGTGGCATAACGAAGTATATGTTTCCACTCATGTTATTGTGTGTATGGACTTTGAATTTGATACTCGACTAATGAAGATGATGTTGAATTTGACCAGTTTTGACTAAACAGATAGGTATGTCAAAAGTACCTACGTAGTTTTGCTTAATAACACTGTTTAATAGCGAGCCCTAGTGTCGCGCAGATGCTTCATTATAAGTAAAAGCAGGTCGTTAATGTGGCAACTCTCAAGCTTGTCACAACTGAAATCGAAAAAAAAAAACTAAATAGCTGATCCATCACGGAACTACCTATGGCCGGGAACAAAAGTAGCTCCATCGCCATACCTCTTAAATAAGATTGTACATTTAGTTAATCAGCTTACTAACTAACTAACGACCTGACGACCACTGGTCATCCATCAATGAGGGATCGTGTTTCATCAGACTTTTACTTTCAATACAAAAGAAAAAGTATTTCTAAAATTAAGTCATTATTGTTTTGACGTTCTACAAATAGAGGTAAAGGAACAAAATAATAAAATTATGAGTGGTGATTAATCAATCAGTCATAACTGGGAGAAGACTGCCTCCCATCGTCGCTATTTAAAAAAGAAAAGTATTTTACTTCAACTGGTAATGTAAAGGTGGTTCCATATGGTGCGAGGGATACGCTACGATTTACATAGATTCAGTAAGTAGCAAGTAACTAAACTTTCTAATCCTGGAGGCTCAAAGATTCAGATAAAAAAACTGAAGAAGTAGGTAAATAAATAGCATAACTTATTTTTAGATATTAAATTTAAGTGTTAATTTTAAAACCGTTATTCATTTAAATTTCAGTTTAAGTTGCCAAAGGTTTACCACTACTGCAGTGATTTCCTTCTTAGAGCTATTTAATAATATTTTGTTGTGTGCGCTGAATAACATCACTGCAGTAGTGATAAACCTTTGGAAATGACAACTAAAAATACCTAAATTTGCGAAATCTGTGAGCCGACTTAAAAAATGGATCACGATATTGACTCTAAATTATATGGTCCCATACAATTCCGGAACGGGAACTTAGCTAATAAACAAAGTAAAAAATTCAAGCCTGCTTCTCTCCCATCCATAACACCCCTTACTTTACAACAAACGAATGGGCCTGTCACAAATTTCATTATTATTTTGCTTTAGTGGTCAATAAACGAAACAATGGGAGCTATAAGTGGCAATCATTGGGAGCTTAGAGCTATTTGATCTATGTGAAACTTAACAGGTCTGTGTCTGGAAGGGACGTTGTTTTATTTATTTGTGATTTTGTTACAGAGCCTTGATAAGTGGATGTTTAATAGGGTGTCAAATCCTGTTCTTTCATTCTTACATTTTATTAACTTGAACTCAAATAGGTGTAAAAACCATTAATATATATTACCTGTACGTAGACATCTATCTAATAATATAATGCAAAAGTAACTCTGACTGTCTGACTGTTACGCATTCACGCCTAAACTACTGAACCGATTTTGATAGGTTAATGAATTGCTAAAGTTAAAAACATAACCTATGTCCTATCTCAAGGTCTAATTTATTTCAATTAGAACTTGTGTTTGGTTGCGATAACCGACATCTACGTAGGTAAAGCCGAGGGACAAACAGCTGGTATGTATATAAATGGTTATTATTTACAAAATACTCATTTATGTTACGGGTAAAAATAGCTAAACACCACAGTTCCGACAATATAGATCTCAATGCTCGGACAATACCAGTCTCTGATCGTACTCAAAATGAATATCAACTCAATAATATATCCAAACCCTTCGGCCATCTTTGAAACCAGAGCTACGTAACTAGTTACTAACTACACTGTCGATACGTTATAATAAAGTGGCATAGCTGCTCCAAGTCTCACCGTAACTTAATAGATAAACAAACGCAAACACATTACGCAAGCTCTGGCAGAGGACTGTCCGCGTAGTACCAAGCACTGCGGAAACTATACCAATAGTGGTATCTGTGACGAACGATACCTTTGACAAGTATTATGCGTCGAATTATTAAAGTTGATTATGACGACACAGTCTCGTGTTATGATATCCTGGTAGCTAGAAATATTAAGCATGTACTTCTCACTAGCTATTTCGCGAGCAGAGAAACCGAAGTTTATTGGTAAGCTGTATTGTATATTGTTAGGACATGTCAATATGAATTCGCCTCGCTTAATGGTAAGCTAAGAATCTCAGTTTGACGGCCTCGTTTAACGGATCTAGGATTGTAGGAAGAAGGAAACGGGTTGTAATAATTTCCAGTATTCATAGACGTCTTTTGTACCGTTTGATTGCATCGTCTGAGGGTAATACTTCAGTCCTGCACGTGTTAGTGTTGATAGAAAATCAGCTAGTTACCAATAAAGCTTTAGACGAATATGATTTATATCACTCGATAGTTGTCGCTGCAGTCAGGTTACTAGATAACGAATTTTCCCATGTAAAGCCAGGTCAAGCCGCTAGTTCTATAATGTAATTCAAGATAAACTGATCTTTCCGTTCAAAGAACCCGCGACTTTTATCGCAGAAATTCACATTTGAATTACTTTTCTGCCTATACGATGTATTAGACTATTAAAACTGGTCGGCGGACGCACGAAAAGGCATACCGTCGGCAAAATAGCTTTCATGTTATATGGTGAATGAATACGATAGACTAGACATAAACTACACCCAAACCGAGTCAAATTATAATGTGGATTCTAGAATGCGGACAAACACAGTTAGATTTTATCTTGTCTCTGCTTCGGTCCCCCTCGCCCAGTATCACCTGACTCCAGGTACTGTGACACATTTTTTGTTCTAAACAGCAAGCCCCACAGTATACTAGACAAATTATATACTGTTGTACTTTTACAAGCTGCCATGTTACTACTAAAACACTATTAAACGTCAGATAAAAATTTGGCGCACAACTTTATGTTGTAAGCTACAGCGTGTTAGGCCATGCTTCCATCAGAGATGTGCTAGCTAGCCGAGCGGTACGAGGATGCGTAGCAATGTTGTAGAACGGTGTGAGTGTTTTATACGATGATGTCTTAGGTTTCGTAACGTCATGAGCAGTCGCTGCGGGCTCGTTTCTCGTAATATATATCTGCCTTTATTTGTTCATCACAAATTGATATCAAAATACAAAAGTGGGGAGCCAAGCTTCCCTTTTCTGATTATTCTTCGCTCGGGTCTGTCTGTAGTATACATCCTTCGCAACTCATGCATAACACATTTTCAATAGTTTTTTAGTTAAATACTATTGTACTAAGTAAGTTTTAAGTGAATAAATAAAGATATTAAATAAAGACAAAGTTTTGCATGTACAAAAACCTTGCTTCGCTGGCGAAGCCATGCACCGAAATCATTCTATTGGTACTTAGTAAAAATATTCCTCGCTACACATCCTCGTACGTCTTTGGTGGAAACGCAGCCTAACTCGAAAACGCTACGGGTTGTCTATTGAAAACAAATAATTTAAACACTCGTATTTCACTTATTTCAATACTTATGAGCTTTTGAAAATGAACAGTATGCAAATAAACGCATAAGTCGGAAATCAAATCGCCATGATGTATTAGAAACTAGTCGTTCAGGAACTATTGATTCAATTTTCCGTTTATGGGTGCCGTTGGTTAGATAACTATGTGGGTAGATAGAAATGTAATAGATTTGTAGACTAGCCATGTATCAAATAAACTTCTAACTACGAAGGCTCCCACGGCCCAGCCTTGTTTTAATTCATTTAGAATTAGTGGTGTTTTGCATTTATACTGAATCCTGTATGGTTACTGTAAGGTTGTGATTTGTATGTATCTGGGCGTAAATAACTAAAGTTACCGACATAGCTCGCAGAATAAGCAAGCTGAAGTGGCAATAGGCTGGCACGCTGTCGAAGGACCGATGGCCGTTGGAGCAGACGAGTCTAGAGTGGAGACCGCGAGAAGGCAAACGGAGGGTAGGACGCTCCCTAGCCAGATAGACTGATGACCTGAAAAAGTTGGCTGGGACAGACTGGGTGCGGAAGGCGGAGGATCGTACGACATGGCGCACATTATTATATATATTTCATTTATTATATATATTAAATGATTGATTACGTGTAAAGACCCCTTCAACACTCGAAGGTGAGCTACCTGGACCTGTTCTGTGTAAATGAAATTCTCGTCAACATACTTCTTACAGAGACTTTTTCTGATTTAAATTTATACAAAAAATAAGCGTCAGTTTTCTGTTAATTGCTTCAAGATTTCATTAATTAAATTGTATACAACAACACAGTAATCTAATACACAGACAAACTAAATCATAAAAGTGAATCTTAACAAAACGAAAAAAAAAAACGCTATCTCATCGACCCCAAAAGCTTCACAGCAATCTATCAAAAGACCAAATAAAGGCAAGTGCTTGTAGCTATTAATAACAATTTATAATATTGTGGTCATCGAGAACTTTCTCCGCTGAACATGGCTGCACACGATGTGGGTTATCAGCAGAGGGACTGCAATATAAGGACTGTAATTGGACACGGTAACGTTTTAAAGTATGATTATTTTCTAGAATACGCATTTGGGTATTGAGGGAGTATTTTGAGGACAATTTAAGGTCTTTACCGAGACCGGTACCGTCAACGTGTCGAAACGTTCTTCATGGCATACGTTTTTGCAGTTTAATGCTCGTTACCGCGAATGTATCTTAAGTAAAGCTAATAAGTACCTTAATATTTCTTACACACCTAGGCCCTACCAATAAAAAATTACACTGGGTAAAAACAGATGGTTTGTCAAAATTTGCATACAGAAATTTGACATATGAGCTGTATATACGTTGTGTATTTTTTATTAGAACGGGCCCTAGTATAGAAATGTTAAGATCTCGCTCTAGGTATAGAAAGGTGTAAGTTTATATCACTGAGGTGGCACACAGTTCACTTGATGGAATGTGGTTCCCGTGGTCTGCACGTGTTGACGTGTTCAACACCAGGGGAGTCACTCTCGTGCTGCCGACCCTGTAAACACAGAGAGTTTCTGTGCCGTTCATTGTAGAAGACAAAACAGAAATAGCCTTTGATCGTCCCACTGAGAGCACAAAAACTCTCCAGTGAGCTCTGGTTACCCTACTCACCGCCGGGAACAAAACACGAGGTTATTATGGCCGCGGTATTCCGTAGAGCGGAGGTACTTCCCCAGACGGCCTGCACAATTGGACGGAAATACCGTCGTGTCCGGTAGGAATGTTGGTGTCAAACCCCAGCTCATTTGCAAGCCGGTTCAACTACCCACTGAATAACGAGTGAGACTCTGGCGCATGTTTTCTTCTCGGAGTGTTGGTAGTTTGACGGTACTTGCTCCAGCAAAAACGAACTAGACCATACATATTAGGAAAAAGAGGAACAAGAGGAATCTTTGAATACAACCGTGATCATCATACTGATGCCTAGATGATGATGAAAGCTCAGGTTAATGGTGCGATTTTAATTTGGTGATACTACTAACTTCGTTTACTACGATTTTCTTAGAAACTATCGTCGTTACTTTGAACTCGTTTGAAACCTGATTAAGTGAGACTTTAAGGGACCTGAAAATTTGTCTCACTTATAGAGGTATTCCATTACCCTATGTCTCAGATATCCAGGTATAAAAAATATCTGTTTTATTTACAGAGGGTTCTCTCATTAATAAGGTTGTTTCAGTTATAGAGGTGCGATTATTAAATAAAATATAGTACTTATGATGTGAACGATATAAGTGTGTTTCTAAACATCTTTATTGGGAATTAAAATAGCAGGTTTTTTATAAATAATCCAAAAATGTAAATAGAGTGCATCATAGTATCAATTATTATGAAAATCTGTCATTTTAGTTTGTCTTTTGAAAATAGGTAGCCGATCAGCCAACAGAATGTTTCTCGATGTGAGCTTCGGTCACCAATAAAATTGATGTCCTTCCAAAATAACTTTAACCACAATCGGCATTTTGTCGAAAACTGAATGGAGTCACAAACCATCCGTGTGAAAAGTCAGTAATGTGTTACTCCCAAACACAGTAACGGTAAACGTGGGGTGACCATAAAATCGCACGTTAGGAACGGGACACATCAGCAGTTAGCGTTTACGACGCGATAGCTTAATGTAAACGTGCGTTTTGTATGTGTTTTATTGTTCACTTTTGTTGTTCACGCATTAAAATAAGACTTATATGTACAAGTAATTGTTGTTAAGAAAGTACTTTCATGGCCTAGTATCTACATTCCGTTCGGTATCCTGGTGATAATTCGATCTTTAGAATTTAGATTGTCAATAAAACATTTGTTGCTAGTATATATAGCTCTGTCAATGTGTTAAGCGTTTTGATTCTACTTTCGCTGTAAGTGCTAAAGAACTGTATGTATTGTTGTGTACAGGTCTTAAAGCAAAAACCTTGACAGATGGACAATCAATTAATTTTACACATAATATAAATAATCAATCAGTTAATCTGTTAATCTGTAATGGCCGCTTCGAAGTATGAAAGCATGAAGCGTTAAAACGTTATTTAACTAATGAAAGTAAATTAACAAAATCAGTGTATTTTTATCAAAGGACAAATTAGAGAATTTCACATAGTAAAATAACAACTATACGAATTCGATACGTATCGATTAATTATTGTTTTGCAAATTGTTCGTACAAAATTATCTTAAATCATTCTCATATCAAGGGCCTTCTTATCGAATGAGATGGGTGGATTTTCTTTTTTCATCATCATTATAACGTTCACGCCTTTTTTCCCTCCGGGACAGGTAGAGAGCCAAGAGCCCAACATTTGCTTTTATTCATACATATATTACGAGCATCCTCTATTTTTTTCATTAAACCTTTCATGTGAGCCCACCGGTTTCGAGTACTTCTCATCTTCGCCTTTTTCAATCCTTTATAAATTTGGTCAGTATCCACCGAGATCGGCCCCGGCTGGCCTGCCAAATGCCCATTCACCTTGTGCCTTATATATACTTGGTGTGTCATTCGCTCCCTTCTTATATATTTTAGTGTACTCTTGCGCTCGTGGCCAGGTGCGGTCACTGTTCGGTAAACGATCAGTGGGTACCTAGGCGAAGGATACCTTAGGGATGGGTAACCGTTTAGTGGCGTTACATCTGAGCGCTTTCGTACTTCAGAGGGCACGTTAAAAGTCAGTCCCGGCTGTCAACAGTCGTTAGATCTAAACGGAGGCCTATATGGGCGATCTGAACAACTCTGTCACAGGTTGGCCACTAACCACACGAAAAAAAGAGATTATACTCTACTTAATAATTTTTTCATACCACATTATCCCAATTTTTTGCCACCCTACTCATAAATAATACATGTAGGAACCGATAACAGACTCAACTTGGGCCTAAGGAACTGTCCGGGCTCAAAATGGACAAATAGAACCATTATGTTCGCTGCTGCAGATCTGATAGGGTCCACGATATATGAGTATAAACTCGAAAACACAAAGGACAAGGGAATAGAAATCATACGAGAAAGCTTAGGAAACAAGTAATTGTTATATTTTAAGGAAAGCTGTTTATTGGTCTAACATGACGTGTTTATAATGTGCGAGAGTTAGATAGTATTTAAGAGTTAATTTGAACACCCTACAGGGAAGTTTGAATTGAAGTAAAAATACCAGCTATCTACTAATACTGTAATTTAAATAAAGGTGTTTAATATGTTGAAGTGGTGTCTATTATTATTACTACTCAAAAGGGTAAGGGCGATGGCATAACCCCCACCAAGGACTTCCCAGTGCAAGCCAATACAAATATTAAAGCTACTGAATAACAGACAAAGCTCTGGCGCAGTCTTTACGGGTTTGGGTGGTCAGATGGTAGTCACTCCCGCAAAAGCCAAATCAAGAGAAAGCGTAGGAAGGTGAATCTGTAGATCCAACGTACTACGGTCAAACAACTGTTGAATTTTTAAATTAACATTTTTTTACTAATAGCGCAGTATAGTAACGTGTCGGGTAGACGGTAAAAGGCTCATCCTATATTATGTGACAGAAAAAATCACTGCCTATTCCTTTATGTGTGAGGTTACAAATAAAAACAGACATTACTACTGCTATCGAAATTGTAAACTACAGTACCCTTCGGGGACCGCGTGGTCCCCCCCTTCCCGAGGAGGGCCAGACCGAGAGGGATGGCCCTGGGTCAGCCGGGGTGCGAGGGATATGTCGCGTGACAACCTCACCTTCGGCCTAGCACTTCGACCCAGAGACGGCGTGCTGTTTAGTCGGTTCGAGTCCGACATAACCTCCCCCTCCGGCTCCGGAGGGGTGGGTATCCGTGGGGATTTTCCGCACGTATTTTTTTTTTACGTTTGAATTACAGTACCCCTAGCACGAACAACTATCGTAATCTATTCGTAAAACTTATTGAGAGAACGGAGCATTGTGATTGGCGGGCTTTACATACACACAGGTTCACAGTAGGCAAGCGGCCAATCGGAATGCTCTATTCTCTCAATACGTTTACGATACGATTATACACACACCGGCAGAATTAGCGGAACACCAAAAAAGGAGAGTATAAAATAGTTCGTTTTATTTTTAAACAAATAATAATTAAACATGAAACAACAACAAAATGTTTAATAATGTGTGTTTCCACCTCGTGCCCTGATTAAGGTTTCCATCCGTCTGACCATGCTGCGAATGATGTTGTCAATGATTTCATGGGTAACCTCTGCCATTCTTCAACTAATGGATTTCGCAGCTCGCCCAGATTGTTAGAGAGTGGCATTCTTGATTTGACACTTCACTTAAGCAAGTCCCAAACGTGTTCAATCGGATTCATATCCGAAGACCGTGCTGGCCACTCCATCACCGTAACACCAACACGGTTTAGGTATGCTTGTACTGAGCGAGCACTGTGAGCCCGAGGATTATCCTGCATTAAAATGAAGTCGTTACCAATAAATGGGGCAAATGGCACAACATGTTCCTCTAAAATCTCCCTGATATACCGATCAGCAGTCAGATTTCCGCTGTCGACTACCACTAAGTCTGTGCGAGCTCCTAAACATATCCCTACCCAGACCATAATTTTGTGTTCCGCTAATTCTGCCGGTGTGTGTATATCACGTAGTCTAGTCATATCACTAATATCAACATAGTACAAGTAAAGATCGCAGATCAATTACTGAGACTACTCTCAACCATGTCACGTGCTATGAACGATGATGTTGCATCCCGGATGCTGTGTGCAGCAAGTGATTTATGGGAAAATAGATTACGTGTCATATTATGTCTGTTTATATTGTTTATAGGTGCTGGTTACCGAGCACTACTAATGCTACTGAAACTTATCTTAGATCTAAAATAAGACGTTAACATTTTTTTGATTAATTGTTGATATTAAAGGAAAATTCGGATTCTTATACAAACATACGACGATGACACAGTACCTACTGCAAATTAGGTTATATAAGGTACTAATTTGAGCATATAGAAAAATTTCCAACCTCAATTTACACAACTATCGCCAATGGCTAAATCAGTCGTCCTATAAACTTTCTGGTAGATTAAGTTTTACGTTACTTTTACTGCTCAACATATAAGCAAAATTAGAAGGAGGGCAAACACCAGCAAACCGACAAAATAAGCACATACACATCAATTACATTCCCGTTTCCGAATCAAAGTGATGGCCATATAAAACGCTGATTACCCATCATTTACCATGGGCAATTAAATTATGTAGAACTTCTACATATAGTTTATTAAAACACCGAATTTTCTAAGTTGAATTGTATACCTGGAGCAATTAAGTCTAAAATAACTTGTTCTGAATGTAGTCAAGTAAACAAATTCTAACGGCCCGTGCAGAATGTGCCGCGAAATCGTCAAAATTTTATCTCATTCGTTCAAATATACTGAGCAAGATTCTTGAGGTCTGAGTAATCCATACTAATATTATAAATGCGAAAGTAACTCTGTCTGTCTGTACTACTACTTTCACACCTAAAAGGGCTGAACCGATTGATGAAATTTGGTAAAGGGCTAAATTAAACCTTGAAAAAGGACATAGGCTATGTTAGGCCACGATAACCGACATCCACGCGGACGGAGCCACAAAAGCTAGCGATATAACGTTATTATGGTGAATAGGTACAAAGCAACTGTAAGTAATGTAACTTTTTTTTTTTTTTTTACGTGCGGGATATCCCCACGGATACCCACCCCTCCGGAGCCGGAGGGGTAGGTTATGTTGGACTCGAACCGACTAAACCGCACGCCGTCTCTGGGTCGTAGTGCTAGGCCGAAGGTGAGGTTGTCATGCGACATATCCCTCGCACCCCGGCTGACCCAGGGTCATCCCTCTCGGTCTGGCCCTCCTCGGGAAGGGGGGGGACCACGCGGTCCCCGACTCAACCCCGGTGTGGGGAGGCGCGCATCGTCCTACGATGCGCGCCGCCGCGCCGCCGTGGCCTACTTCTGCTAGGGTGACGGGCGGCTCCACCCGTCACCTTCAGGCCCGCGCTCATGGGGGGCGGAGGTCAGTTTGCGCCCTCCGACGCCCGAGCCGCCCTCGGGCGCGTGCAGCGATGTCAGCGAGCCTTTCTCGCTCATCGCGCCGCGCCCGCTCTGCTGTCTCCTTCGCGAGCATGACCTGCTCGCAGAAGGAGGCGCTGGCCGCCCACGCATCCGCGCAGCGGACCATCGCCGCGAGCAGGGTGGAGAGCGTGAGCACTCTCACCCCCAGGGCCGCCACAAGCTCCCGCCTCGGCGTCTCAAACGCCGGACACTCGGTGAGCGTGTGCAGCCCCGAGTCCACGCTCGCGTCGCAGTGATGGCACTCGGGCGTTGGCTCAATACCCATCAGATGCAGATACCGCCCGGTATGAGATTTACCCCTACGATATGGTGATACAAACAACTCGCACGGAGTATCAAGTAACATAATGTTTACATTTTTACATTGTGAATAATGAAGTAACTGGCGGCTTTCGCAGCGAATTCACACACTGCGTAAAGTAATGCGAACTTAAATATAATTACATCGTGGGCCTAATTGTCCACTTGCTTGACAGGGTGGACGACGGTTTCCTTAAGGGTTATATGTTCCTCTTCCAATGTGTGACATTGCTCCTGATCCACCGTCTTCCGGATCCATCCTTGTATCTTTATATATGTAGAAATCATAATAGAAGCTATTTTAAGTTTCAAACATAATACCTTAACTGTACTACCTACTCTCATCATCATAAAGACATGTCCCGAGTCTGAGGCCGTCTTAACTCCCTTCTGTATTCATTCGTTCTGGATTTTGAATTGTAAATAAGTGCCAAACTATCTCAAAATACCTTTCTAACCTCTCTTCAAACTACATTTTTTTCTTATCCTTTAAAGTGATCTTCCGTCACGCATTCTACTGCGAAAAGATCTCTTCCTCTCTCTTGGTTCTACTTTCGTGATTTCAGCATGACCAACTCTCAATACCACGCGTTTACAATGAAATATAAATACTTTCAAATCATGTTACATTTATCATTCGATTTATTCACAAGTAATGTTCGAAACGTACTTTAAACGACGAGTCATGTCCTTATAACGAGAAATGACGTTTACTATTCAATCTGACATTACTAGTCAAATCGCATTTTTATTCGGGCAACATTTTAAATAAACATTACGTATTGTTATACAAGGGTAAACGCTGATTTATTATATATAGCATGACATTTTTGCAATTATGTAAGAATAAGGAAATGTTTGGCTGGAAATCTATGTACATTTGTATTCATGCCGCCTGTAAAACTCCGAAGGAGTATGCAGAGGTGTATTAATACCCACATATTGATCAATTATGATTTTCGATTCTACTTACGTAATGGTGGCGAGTTAATTGCTGTTAAGCGGGATATTTGTCAAGCGCTATATGTTTACTGTCGAATGTAAACCTGCCCTACCCCTTAGTCATCTTACCCGCGGGAAAAGATGAAATGGTCATATTCTGCTCCATCGGAATACACGGCAATGTTTCTCTCATTACCCAAATTACTTCAATGTAAAAATCATCATCATCATCAGGCTATATTAGTCCACTGCTGGACATAGCCCTCCCCCAATGAGCGCCATAGCGCCCTGTCTTCAGCTTGCCGCATCCAGCATCTGCCTGCAGTCTTTCTTAGATCGTCATCCCACCTGGTAAAATACTTCTGCAAAAATTACTACCCTTTATTGATAAAAATGGGCTTCGGTCAGATCAGAGAAATAAATTCCAGACATAAATCCAGTCCTCTGCTATTCTGCAGGAATGCCAGTGTGAATAGATCTGAATCCCATAAACAAACGCATTGTCGTCTGTTACATTGACAGCACAATCTTTGTCAGAAATCTTTGAATGACGTAGAATGGCAACATTCGGTTTCTATAACCATTATTCTTAAGTTTATGATGATTTCCGTAAATATACATATGAGTGTCCATGTTCCTGTATTTAATAGACTTTGTTTACATGCGATATTCATTCGCTCTAGAGTGTTTAGGGCGCCATCAAGGATTTTCGGAGCCCAGGCTAACCTCAGCAGGTTCCCGTAATACTCCAGATATTATGCCAATCCGTAAGGTTAAAAGGTACAGGAGAGCGCTTCCCTGGGTACTAACACATGAACACACACTACAAAAAGCCGAAAGTGCCGTGACCAGGAACCACCAATAGACATAATAGCCCGCTTTTGTTTAGAAATAGCTCACCAAAAACTTCAAAGCTAACTTCACAGGCGCCGAACAAACATGAAACGATTATTTATAATAGCGTTAACCTTTTACATCCAAAAACGTCCGTACGAAAGACCCGTCGTGAGAAAATCGTGGACATTGTTCCCCAGATCTGCGCGATAATGACAAAGCTGGCGAGAAAAAAAAATTAAACTTTCTTTATTGAAGTTGCGGCGGCCTTGTGGAGCTCTCGCGGTGAAGAGGCTATGAAGTAATTAGTCTGAGAGCTCCGGATAACCTACTGACTGGAATTAAAAACTTTTTGCAATTTGATTATTAATTAGAATATAGTAGCCAAAAAATTGAGTATTATAATTACTAGTCTTTTTTTTTTCATGGTACGGCGATACTATACGAGTTCATCCCCCCTGATGGTGAAACTGTAAATGAAGTCTAAAGAATTAAGACTATTGTTATAGAAAGAAGCCTTCAATGTTAAAATTGTGGTGTTCAATATAACGGACCCAAGATATGCTTTGTACTACCCTGTTTGAAGCATCCGGCATTGTATAAGTAAAGATACAATACTAAGTATATATCGAGCTGCAAAGATAGCGTTTATCTGTCCAATTAGGTTTAAAGTTCTAAGTAGCATAGAAGACAGTGAGGTCAACTGTAAAAGCTCATCTGAAAACACACCATAGTAGATAAAATACTGCCAAAGAAGTCGGCAACTGTAAAAAGTGAACCTGAATCTTCTGGATTACCAAAAATATGTCACGTTAAAATCACGCTAAACTGTCACTTCATGTTGAACCAATCGAACAAAATAATTGAGTTATGTACCGCCTGTTTCATCTTGTGCTTACTCTTATAATGACTCAATTATGAAAAGTTAAAACGCTGGTTGCACACACAAGTCGAGATGTTGGTAAGTCAAAATGGAAGCATTCAAATAAGAAAATAATCTATTTTGATAAACTCACTTACACAGTTTTACTACCTACCTATTAGATTCATCATCGTAAGTCACATTTAGATGGAGAAAATTACCTTCACGATGAGACGCCACACACAGAAGAGGGAGTTCCCAAGAAAACTAGTAGATAAGTACACATTGGGAGAGGCCTATGTCCAGCAGTGGACTGCAGTGGGCTAATTGATGGAAGTACGACCACCATTTTTAGGAAGAAAATATATCGCTCGAAAGAAGAAGCAGGCACATTCTGTAACAACGTTTCGAGCGATAGAACGAACTCGACAGCAATTTTTTTTTCATTCGCGATTCGCGGTTCGATATCAATTACGCATGCTGTAAATTTAGTGACATCATGTTATTGGGCACATAGGAGGAAACAAAGTCCACAAAGCAACAAAAAATAAGTAGTGGACACCAGGTTCCAAAGTATAAACTTCGAACGCAACTAGAAATCGCTTAGAGAATGGCATCATAGTAAAGATTTTACAATCATTAGTAAAATAGACTAATTTAGTAGGTATACCAGACTGTAATTCTAAATATTTATGTTAAAAGAAAGCGTACGAAAACATCGATAAGAAATTTTGTCGATACGAAAATAACCCCGAAAACGCGCAAGCACTATCGATCACGGCTTGTCAGATCAATAAAGATAATGTCGTCGGAGCCGAACTCAACAGTTAAAAATACACACGAACAATGGCAGAGCATCACAGCAGTCATATCATCTATTGTGGTGCCTTATTCACCTGTCCGATGTGACCCACTAACCGGCATCCACATCTCGCATCTCTCGACCCAATCGATACTTTCGATACGATTCGATCGCCCACTTGTAAATAAACAGTTAGTTCAAAACGATGGTCGTGAACTTCGAATCAGAATCGACCATTTAAAGTTTATGATGGACTTAATGGATAAAAAATGCTGTTCCTGGGATTGATTTAGAAATTTCATTTTTGATTGCTTATTTTATTAGCATGGAATATGTGACACATAAAATTAAAGATGTTAAAGAACATCCAGCTTAGGAAGTATAAAATATTGAGATACTCAATTATGATGAAGGACCTACTAATAAGATAAGTCTAGTTAAGATTACTTGCACAGATTTACTTACCTTCTAGATTCATGATCGTAAATCACATTTAAACAGAGTAAGTGCTAATGTCTAATCTTGAACTTTGGCATGAAATAGCAAAGTAAAATTTGAGAAAGGTTGCAAAAATTAACAGTGAAGTTTATTCAATAGCATACGACATCAAGGTATCTATCTTTTCCCCTTCTTCCGGTGTAAGCAGCATAACCTCTAAATTAGCCAATTAAATGAAATAATTACATATTAATTTATAAGTAAATATTAACCGATTGCGTAAAGCGGCTTTGAGCGTAAGTATTTTACAACGACCGTTTAATTTGATTGGCATAAAATTTTGTATCATACAAACCGGTACACTTTCCTGCGCGAGCTATTAAAACGCGATAAATTCATCTGACGCTGCGCATATAGGAAACTGGTGTAGGAAGCCGTAAATAGGTACAGAAATTACATCTCGATTATGAATCAAGCTCGATGTCGGCGCAAAAAGTACCTCGCCAAGGAAAAGCAGAAAATATGACAATTTAATTTAGATTGAGTGGGCCCGTGAGAGTTGGAAAGGGAGGTGAAAGACAGTCGGAACGAATTGTATCATTTCATTGTGAATTGAACGCAATAGGAGGCAACCGCGGTGGCGTAAGTGCAAAGGTCTTTATTAAACGAAACAGTCTAAATGTCACCTTGTAGACGGCTTGTCTACAGTTAATGCATGCATAAGCTGGACGCAAACGTGTTCTAGAAAGTGAATACTAAGAGCTAATCTTGTAGTACACGATGATATCTGCGTATGTAAATGAAATGAGGCGTGTGAAATGCGATGGGTTTTGCATTGCATACCACAGGACAAGATGTAGAAATTGTATTAGACTTTTGCCTTGAGGCAGTTTTAAATTGCTTGCGGATGTATATTGTGCGATATAGTGAATGAATGAGTACACATTAAGATGAGTAAGACAATACTTGAAGCTATACATACAATAACTAGTTGGCTAGCGGACCTAACAGACGCGTCATGACCATGATAAATATGTTATTTCTCAAAAAAAAAAATAGTGCGGCAGATCTGGTCGTTGTGGTTGTCTCGCAAGATAGTTTGGTAGGTACATTAGGTATTACAGTAACTCACACACATACGAAACATGATAATTCGAAAGGCTTAACATTACATTTATAAACAGCATTGTCCAATACTGGGTTAATAGGAGTATTAAACAAATATTTCTTACGATAACAATACAATAAGCCTACGTAACAGGTTTCTGGGCTAAAATAAGAGGCTTTCGATTTCAAATCTTCGTGAGAAAACGAACTAATCCAACAGAATAAACACAATTAAGTACCCAAACGCTGCTTTAAATGATGATCACAGAATCAAAATTGTTATGATAAGAATCATAATTATTACTTACAACAGCAACTTTACTTACAATTAGAAGACAACTATAGCCCGAAAAGTTGTGTTGAATAATAATAATACTTAAAACAGAAATTATGCATCAATTTCCTATAGTTTTAATATAGGTAGGCATTTAAAACGAATCGAACGATATATCATCAATGAAAATTGATTCAACCGTTTAATAGTTCCTACGGAACATAGACACACAAACATCCTGAAAGATCAAACTCAGAATCCTCTTTTCCTAGCTTTGATGGAATAAGAAGAATCAACTATGGAAACGGATACATCACTTGCAATGAGACTAATGTCAGCATTTAATATTAGGTGTAAAGGTGATTTTCCACCAGAGGGGCGAGACGAGACGATGCGAGGAGAGAATTGAAATTTGTATGGCAAATTTTCAATTCTCTCCCAGCCTATCTTTGGTGGAAACAGTGTGGATTGACGAGAATATGCGAGGCGTGAATTGAAATATTTGTTTGTGCAAAAATGAACCGTATTGGTTCCCATATAGAGTATAAATCACCTTCAAGGTGATTTTCCAACAGAGTGGCTAGGCGAGGCGAGGCGAGGAGAGAATTGAAATTTGTATAACAAATTTTCAATCCTCTCCCGGTGCATCTTTCGTGGAAACAGTGTCGATTGACGAGAATATTGACGCCTAATTATTGTTCGGAGTTTTCGGCATTGACGCTAGAACAAAGTTATATCGAGCATTGTGTGTGAGCTGTCTAAAATACATTTATATATGAAGCATACAGGCGACGGGGAGCGGCGGTTTTTCAATTCTCTCCCAGCCTATCTTTGGTGGAAACAGTGTGGATTGACGAGAATATGCGAGGCGTGAATTGAAATATTTGTTTGTGCAAAAATGAACCGTATTGGTTCCCATATAGAGTATAAATCACCTTAAAGGTGCTTTTCCACCAGAGGGGCGAGACGAGACGAGGCGAGAAGAGAATTGAAATCGCACTGACCCTTTTCCACTAAAAATTGCCATCGCGAGCTCGCGCGTGACCGCCGCGCCCCGTCGCCCGTATGCTTCATATATAAATGTATTTTAGACAGCTCACACACAATGCTCGATATAACTTTGTTCTAGCGTAAATGACAAACAAAATGTTAATTACACCTGACCTCCATACACACAACACAATAAAACAACTTGCACACTGATATCAGAAGAAAGTTCTCGTGTAGAACAGACAGACATTCGATGGAGAAAATGCTTCCCATAATCGGATAGGTACTTCATGGGGATACAGCAGTTTATGGGCTTTTGTTTTAATGGCGTGTGGAAATGAATACTGTTATGAAAGATGTGTGGGATGACGTTCTAATGGAAAGAAAAGCAAACATTGTAGATTGAAAAATCACGAGAATACACAAAGAATGGAGTGCTTTAATTGGTTTTATTTAGCATCATATTTTTCTATTATGCCCGCAGTTCTACCAGCGTGAAATTCTAATCCAGTTCTTGCGACGTAAAGGAATCCTCAGGTTTCAAGTTAGCTTCACCTACCGATTAACGAATGAGATTCTTTCCTCACAGCGTTAGGGGTGATCAAACAGGTAAACGTTCTCATAAAACCCAAGATAAAACAAAGGAAATAAAAAAACACAAATAACTCTTCTTAGCTATCCGGTACAACGCGACCATGATGAGTATTTAGACTCCTTTGTTTACATAAAACAAAAGAAAAAATACATCTACCAGTTCAGCAGTTTGCATAAAGTGCAACTTCTACGCAAAGTTAGCAAGACTATTGCATTTCAAAGCTACAAACGACAAAGTTAGTCACGTTAACTATAGTTGAATGCCGTCGTCTGTACTTGTACAGTACTGTAACAGTTGGTTAGTTAGACTACGAGCTGCCACAATGTTCGTAAGAGGATTAGGTAAACTGAGTTCCTGTATCCGGATCGCTTACAGAATTAATTTAAATGTTGTCGTGACCTAGTTTCCGTGAATATGAGAATACTATCTGTCGACTGCAGTTCCGACTGGTAAAATCGTCGTTAATTTATTTTATATTCACCAATATTCTGTGCAATATTTGTTTTAATACCAGTTAAGTGTCAGAGAAGTACTCCCGCCCACCTCACACCTCACACCACAAAGTGGTTACCGTGGCTTGCGGACCTGTGCAACACCAGTGGCGTCATATTCGTGTTTCCAACCCTGTAGGTACCTTTTAATATCCTTCTTGAAGAATATTGTAGTCGCTTGGAAAAACTACAGCAGCATTCCACATTTCTGTGAGAACTTTTAATAAAGTATTAGGAAATTCGGTCAAAGATTCTGGTGGAACACCACACATAATCATAATATTTATTCTGTGGATCATAGGTTAGTTATAAAGGTCTTATAAGCATGTGGTTTACAGATCATTACCTATTCTAAATAAAATTAAAATTAATACCCAGCGTGCATTTCAATATTCAATATTTTATGTACCTTTCAATATTTCTTTTATAAAAATGAATCGCCAAATGTGTGGCTAAGCGCAAATCTTGAGAACAGCGGAACCGATTTCGCTATTTATTTTTTTAGAATCTTCCTTGCAGCACGAGGATGGTTCTTACGCAGAGAATTAAGAAAAGGGTTATGCCGTCACGTGAACGGGAAGAGAAACCAAGCGAGCGAAGCCGCGGGCATCTGTTAGTTTCTAATAAGCGATTCAAAAAAAATTCAAGCTCTCTTGTTTCATTTGTTACCATATAGAAACGTCATCAAAAAGATAACTCAATAAAGTGTTGTTCATACGGACCATACAATAACAAGTAAACCGTTAAATTCAAGAGACAAACAGAGTGCTACAGACATCAATCAAGTCTGTCAAAATCCCTGTCATTACACTCATTTCACATCGGAATGACAGACTAAATTAATTTGGTCAACGCACGTATTTCGCACGCCCTCCATTACACACATTATTCAATATAAATACCGTTTGGATTGTATTCATATCATCATAAACATTGTAGTATATGAATATTATTTTAATTGAGCAAAATTGCTGTTTCCCGTAATCAGATATTGCAACGTTCACACTCATGATAACTCTTATACAACTTAGGTGGCAGAAAAGCACATGGCCCGCATGATAGAAAGTGGTTATTGTGGCCATGGACATGTGCAATACCAGGGGTGAGACACTTGTACTGGCAACCTTGTAGAAACATTCTAATGCCCTTCTTGGAGAGCCCCATTATTGTAGTCTCTGATGGTAGGGTTCCTTTTAGGATAAGCAGAGACTACATTCATTCCATTTGTTACAATTTAGGTACTCACTGTTCGCTTCTTTTGCTTTCACAAAACCTTTCTCTAAAACTAATACAATTTTTAGTCACGCAATGCTCAAACACTTGCACATACATCGTCTCATGATTGATTCACTACGCGAAGGAAATTGCTTAATTCGAAGCCTGGTATGTTAAGCTTTTTTCAGAAGATTTAAAATTCAATTCTAAAACTGTATTTCTAAATATTGAATTTAGATAAAATTTTATTACTAGTACATAGTTCTGTGAACAGTAGACCTCGCGAACATCCTTTGCCATATTTTTCTATTACCATAAAAAACTATACGTATCTTCAGATCCTCCAGATGGTTCAGCAAAAATTATGATCCATTCTTAAAATAACGCTACTACAGACATCCCCCTTTTTTCACGCCTGGCTTTTTACAACGAATTTGTTTTTTTTTTACAACAACCTGTGAGGAGTCCTTTCCCTGATGTTTTACCCGAAAACCATCAAGATTTATTCATAAATATCGCGACTGTAAACTTCCCCCCTTTACTCCCCCATTTTCCCTCTTGTCAAAAACAGGTCTTGACCAAAGTTGTGTCCAAAATCAAAGAACATGTGTGAACAGTTTGGTGAAAATCGGTTAAGAAATTTGCCCTCTAGACCGGAACTGACAAATAGTAGGGGTCAGTTGGTAGGGCGATCAGACGGCAGACACACCCGTAAAAGCCAATCAAACCGTATTATGGAAATGATATGTTGGAAAGTGCAAATGTAAGATTTAACCGGGAGTAGCACTTGGATACAGAGAAGATACAACAGTTTCACTCCCTAATACAATGGGTTAAAAATGTAATAAGCGTAACACGACATTAAATACACACAACTTAAACTTTCGTGGTTTACAGGGGCGAATATATAACGAAGATAATCCACAATTTGTGCGAAGCAGACAGAAGCAAATAGTTCTATTATCGTATGCTCACGTACACGCGATGTGATGTGACACCACAGTAAGGTCAACAGGGGGGAAAGTTCACAGAGAAAACTTTACTGTAGCAAGCTTGTGCGCTGCATTTAATATAACAAGATGTACAGTCTCATTCAAAATTTGCAGAACGCCAAAATTATTGAGTTTAATGATATAGTTGCATCTATGATATACACAATTAAAGCCAGTTGCGCTCACTCTTCAGTAAACGATTAGTGGGTTAAATTACCTAGGCGAAGGTTACCATTGGGATGGGTGACCGTTTAGTGGTGTTAAATCTGAGCGCTTATTACCTGCTACGTTAAAAGTCGGAAGAAGACAATTAAATTGAAATAGATGTGGGCGCCATCAATATTTTCAGAGCCTAAAATAACAGAGTCAGGTGGCAGTCGCCCCCATAAATACCCCAATACCTAGGCAAAAACAAAGGAAGGAAAAATAGTAAGCGGACTGCGAGCTCCGAGGTGAAAGGTTCGGATTCAACCGGGAACCAGGCTTAGATGATTGCTAATAGTTGATGTTATAAAGCGTAAATTAAGCTCCTTTTTTCGAAACTGTATTATGGTTAGGTGGTAGGACACGACGGTATTTCCGTCCATTTGAGCAGTCAGACTGGGGAAGTACCACCGCCCTACAGAATACCGCGGACATAATAACCTCGCGTTGTATTCTTGGCGGTGAGTAGTGCAGCCAGAGCTCACTGGAGAGTTTTTGTGCTGTCAGTGGAAAGACCGCTATTACTGCTTTGTCTTCTACACTGACGGCACAGAAACTCTCTTAGTTTACAGGGTCGACAGCAAGAGAGTGACTCCCCTGGTGTTGCACCACTTTCCATCAGTGTGCTTGTCTGCCACCTCAATTGTATAAAAAAATGATTTCGTGTAAATAAAACAGAGGTCAGATCTAAGTACTCGCGGAATTTTTTAATCCGCTTGAGCATACCTGCTAATGAATCTAATTTATATAGATTTAAAAATACAACGACGGAGATAGAATACAAATATCACGTATAGGTATCGTAAGAGGCGACTAACAGAAAAATACGCAGACGATATTATTGCGAGAGAAGGAAACCTCAAAATAAACCTTGTACCTTTTTTTTTACGTTTGGGAAATCCCCACAGATACCCCCCCCCCCCCTTCGGCACGCCGTCTGTGGGTCGATGTGCTAGGCCGAAGGTGAAGTTGTCTCGTGACATATCCCTCGCACCCCGGCTGACCCAGGGGAAATAACCCTTGTACCAACCCGTCTGGCCAGCGTGGAAACTGTAGGTCAATGCCTCCCAACATTGGGAGAGGCCTATGTCCAGCAGTGGACTGCAATAGGCTAATTAATTGATAACATACCTGTGGTGGCACATGACGTCATCTCGGTGATGAGCCCCTCGAGGTCGGGCGATATGAGCCGCTCCTCGTCCTCCCCGTGCGTGTAGTCCAGCGCATGGTAGATCACCAGCGCCAGGTTCACCACCAGCTGGAACCAAGCAGACAGTTGTGGTTAGATTTAGTTTTATAGTAATCAAAGAGGAGGTTTGAATAAAACCGCTCTGTTCAAGTAATTGGACTATAACCCTGTTAGTACCTGATAGGGTGTTTTTCAACGATTTCAGAAGTTTGAAAGTTTTACCCCGTGTTCACGCAGCGTAGCGCGGAAGTGCGTGTTCTTACTTTGCTTCTAAGTAGCTCTCTTACTCTTTGTACATAAAACACTGAAAATGCGATGCATATTGCATTCACACGCAGTTTTTTGCTGTAAAAACACACGCTGCGTGAAGTGGGGCAGTGCGCCAAACGCTTTAACAGAGCTACCCTTTTTATACACCTGCTACCTTTTCGCACACATCGCACAACTCGAAATGGTCCTTCTCCATATTTTTAAGAAGGTGCTCCCACTCCACCATACCCGACTACAGAAGCCTTTTTAATAGTTTGTTATTATTATTTTCAAATTTGATGCTGGATGCTGCAGCTGATAACTGCTTTATCAGAATGCAAATTATAACTAGTCATTCCTACTGATTATTAATAACTGATTTGTTGAGCAATCGAGTGGGATTCATCATAGGATTATCACTCTTGCAATTTTAGTGTGCAGTAATGTGCTACAAATCCCACTCGTGTGCGTTCTATCGCCTTGGTTTATTCTCTTGTCTAGGGTATTGTTCGAACTTCCTTCATTATACCTACTCTAGTACGGATGTACACAAATGGCAGATAAGTCATCACGTCTGCTTAACATCAAAAAACCTTGACGAATAGAACTTGAGCTGGGTACTGACCGAAGGTAACAAATGTTACAAAGCAGGCATTCACTCTATAAGTACAGGCAAACGAGCAATTGTAAAAGTGTGTACCTACTGATATATCGCTACGCTGCTGTGTACTCAAAATTGAATCACGAATCGCTTGTTACTTGCTTCTAACCCGGTACTGTCCGCACGAATGCTCGATTTCTTACATTACCCCGATGAGTACACGCCCTAACACTTCTTACAACTCGATCGACCTTTTACCCAAACAATGGAGCATCCTTGCGTCCTATCAACCGTTTCATCATAAGATCCACAACACCATGCACCCGTAACTATCGCGTCCAACCACCGTGAACAGCACCATTGTGGGCGCGTGGGCTATTGGGCAAGAGTGCTCCTCTCAATGCAACCACTCCTGCAACTTCACACTCCATTAAGCTGGTGTAGTAACAAGATTAATGACCGAATGGGGTAACTGGGTCTCTCCCAGCGTTTTATGATATAGTAGGCAATGGTACAGTAGATTGGTTCCGTAAGAAACTATTAGTCATAATTGTGTGGAAAATTGATTGGATGATGTGGGTTATGTTTAGTAGGCTTTTGTTTAGTAAAGAAAATAAATTGATAGTGCAAGGTCATAGTTATAACTTTGACTATTTCAATTTTATATAATTTAAAATTTCTTTGGCAATGCGATTCCCAACAAGATGGGTTCAATCGGTCAAGCAATGTCAAATCGATACCTATTAAGAAAATTACAAGAGTTTGATTATAGAGAAGAAAAGTAAGTGCTACCCTAGGCTTGTCCCTAAGGAATCTCTTTTCTGTGTAAAATTTGTGACTACTAAAAGGTACGAAGAAGTCAAAGTTATTCTTCACGTCGCGTCGTAAGCTTTACCTATCTATTTCAACCGATTCTGGTCTACTGTCGAAGCGTGAAAAGGCGCTATACAAACAGATGTACGATAGACTACTTTTGTACAAATAAGTGGGTATAATATACATATCAACAGTCTTAATCAACATTAATAAACCAAACTTGTAATAGATTCGGTAGCGGTATCTGGTACATCATTGTATGCAAATGTAGTGCAATGCGATCGTTCGTCTGGTGCGCGCGCGCATCGACTGTGACGACCGATATACCACTGACCGGAGTAAACAATGAAAGTCTTTATTATGCCTATTAGAATAAATATTCAGTGCCATTGTTGACCATTAAATGAATAGACGCGGATTTATTATTATGGAGGATTCAGTCTGCAGTTACCTTTTCTGGCAATATCTAGTACCTACTATAGTTAAAAGTAGGTACATTCGATTTCTAGAGTTTACCAACACTGTATCCTTACGATAAGAGCGGTTAAAAGGGCTTAAAAAGTATACCTATCAAATGAAATATAGAATATAGGTTAGCGCTAAAGCGTTTGACTGCTACGTCGGAACTCGCGAGTTGATTCCTGCTCTTACAATATTTGATAATATAATGTAAATATTTACAAAAAATATATCTTGATAATATAATGTAAATATTTACAAAAAATATCTAAGTATAGTTTTTACCGCTGGATCGTCATGTTTGGCCTTGGAAGCGACGGTGAAAAGATAACTGTATGTTGTGGAGATGTGAGTGTGTCGAAATGGACGGAATAAGGAATGACTATATTAAAGGAAATGCGAAAAATGCTCCATTGAATGTAAAATTGAAAAGCGTCTGTCGTGGTATGGACATATTGTGAGAAGGGAGGAAAGTAATGTTGTAATGAAGGTGCAAAGTATGAATGTAGAGGGCTTTAGGAGCAGAGGTAAGCCCAAGAGGAGATGGATGGATTGCTTGAAAGATGATATGGCAAAAAAGGGAGTAACTGAGGAAATGGCATCTGACAGAAATTTATGGAGGAAAATTAAATGTTGCGCCGAAATGCCAAATAATTGAGACCAGGGCAAGTAGATGATAATGATGATATCTAAGTATGTCTAACAGAATTCTAGAACCCAATACAAATTAGTTAAGCTATGCTTACTATGCATCTAGTTAGTAAAACGTCATAAATTAAAACTATTCATTTAGGTCACACAGCAGATAACAGTAAAAATAAGGAACTTCAATATCAATGTTTATAAATTCACTGCCAGCCTGTGAGAGAACTAAAATAAGATACATCGCTAGTTCGAAATCCTGACCAAAAATAAAAATAAAATTGTACGTGTATCTAAAAATAAACACAGTCACTATTATTAAAGTTTTCGGGATATTTACCATGTAAAGATTTGTTGAGTTTCCGATATTTCGGCACTGTTGCAAGCGCCATGATCACGGAAGAACTGAAGTACTGGCGGTTGACGGAGAAAAGTTTTAAGCGCAGACATATCGGTCTACCCTCTTACGCACTCTTTTGTGACGCGTTACATTGTCAGTACCACTACCACTGGTTTCACTAGAACTGCAAACTCGATCACGACTCACTACACTCACAGTATCCACTCGCGATTTTAATTCGGCTGGTTCACGGTTTTTGCATAGGCGGACCACTGGATACCAGACGATCGGCAGTTGAAACCCTTCCTCACGATTGAAATTTTTATACTTTTTAATTTCAATCGCCTCTCTAACCAATCTTGGTATATAGTGGCGTTCTGTCGCAAGCATCTGAGGGTTATGTAACTCAATCCAGTGGTTTGTACCGGACTCCAGTAAATGTTGAGCGATTGCTGATTTTTGCGGTTCGTTATTTTTGACTGCCCTGATATGTTCTTTAATGCGGCACGTGACGGTTCTTTTGGTTTATCCTATATAAGAAGAGCCGCAGCTACAGTCAATTTTATATACACCCGGCCTGTCAAGTAACGAACCTATACGATACCTTCACCTACGATATATACGATACCTTCAATAAACGTTTTTAGTTCGGAAACAAGTGTCCGTTACTAATCGGTCACATCCACCATTTACGGAAGAAAGATACAGTTACATCAATAGTACGTTTTGATGCAAAATCACTCTGATATAAATAAGACTGATTTCGAAATTCAAATCCATTAAGATAGGAACATTTTTGAATTGGCTCAGGCGGGATTGGAACCCGCGATCTTTCGTATGCTTCGACCACTGATGAATAGTTAGCATGCTAAATGCTGTAAGCCAGTATTTTGATAGGTATTGAGTGAATTCCTCCAATTTGTGCAATAGTAGGCGCTACCGCCGTCTCATCTTGGCTACTACTCCTACTACTACTCTACCGTGTTCTCAGATAATGATTTTAAAATAAATAACAGCCCAAGCAAGGTGATTTTTAGATCAGGGGACGAAAAGGAGCCTCCAATTTTTGAGAAGACGAGTGAGCGTAGGGTGCTATCAGTGAGTTCGTCGCCTTTCACTTTGAAAATTGAGATCAATCACGACACTATTTTGTATGATGAAGTCCTACTTCTTCTGATTTCGGTTAAATGAGGAGTCCTCAGTGCCATAAAAGCCACATGAGTCACACAAAAAAAGAGGAGACTGTAGGCGGACTCCGGATTCAGAGGTGACGGCCTTGGATGCATTCGGGGACAACACTACGATGATAAATATCACCTGGGTGTGTAAAACCAGCCCCACCTGTATAAAATCAGTAATTTGAACAAAAATCCTCAGTTAGTAGGTATCTACATTTACATGCGATTTTTCGTACTGACCAATCTTGTATTCTAATAAGTGCAACAGACACAACCGAGATGCCTGTTGTCCGATAACCCTTCACTGTCTAGTTAACCAGAGTTCACTCGGTCACTGTCTTACAAGGGAACACGCGGTCTTTGTGACCCTTATACGGCGTCAAGAGAAAGTCCGCGATCTGAGGGTTAAACTATTAGACATTTATGTCGGCAGGTGGAAAAATGGTTCGATTTGTTCATGTGCATCTTGGTAAATATTTTTATGTATGCAAAAGTTTGAAATTGAATGGATCTTTTTTAATGAATTACACCAAAGTCGGGTTGAAATTTGTCGTCGTGGCTATTTTACAAGAATAATAAGTAAGAGAACGGGTAGAGGAAGCGTTTTCAATATTTCATAAGAACTATACGAATGCGACATAATTAAATGAATAACAGAAAATGTTAAATACAACCTGCTTCACCTACGAATGCCAAATAAGTGTGCTACGTTTACAGACTGCCAGATTCACAACTCCATAAATAAAGCCATCGAGGAAACAGCCAGGCAATAAACAAAACATGACCGCTTATTCTCAATCACCATTAATTACAACAGAATTTCTGAATTACAAATTGTATGTACGCAAAGCACTGCAACCGACCACAAATTATAGTAATAAATGAAATTGTACCATCACGTACGCTCCATTTTAAATGTATAATGTGTACCACAGCTCAATAAACCTGTACCAAAATAAACGTGAGAGTCGAGACCTCAAATATCAGGTCTGAAGATTAGAATTCAAATAATTATTTACACAAATTAATGAAATTGAAGTAACTATTTGTAATAGTAAAATAAGAGATTTTTAATAAGAAAAAGACTGGTTGCACTCTGGGAGTGCCAGCAGAAGTGAAAACTTTTTCTTTCTTTCTTCGTTATATACATAGAAAAAGATAAAAAGAACATACCATACCATACCATACCATACCTATAATATAGCACCAATCATAGAACCTATCACTAATTTTCTGTCAGAAGAAATTAATAAATTACAAAAAGAAAACAATCACAAAAAGTAATAAATTACAAAAAGAAAAAATAATCACGAAAAGTGTCAGAAGGCCAGGTTTGAACCGGGTACTATCTGAAACCATAAGGACTTACAGTGGATGCGCTTACCGCTAAGCTACGAAACTATTTATCGTATCTTGCAAAATAGACGGTCTGTAGCTAATGTTGTATAACGTCAGTTGTCGGTTACGGTTCAACGGTCAAGTGATCCTGACGCGAGTTTAACATTTTTTACCCATCCAACGCCGCTAAAGAAGTTTTCACTTCAAAAATGTAAGTGTACGCACCACCGAAATGGCTGGACCGAATTTGATGTTTTTACTACAGATAGCTAAGTTATAATACGAAGACCATCCGCGTGGTGACTAAGAAATAATACAAGTAGCACGACCCCTTCTCATCCGAAGGGTATTGTAAGAGGCGAGTTACGGAAATAAACGCAGAAGATATCATTGCGAGAGAAGTAAAACTCGAAATAAGACCCTTTTTTTTTCTCGCGGGCCCGCCGGTAGTGTGGGACTCCTGCAATTGCAGTATACCCACTAAAAACCTGCGTGTTCCTTCCGGACGCCTTCATGCCAGGGCTACGGGCACGCTCTCGCACTCTTCCGCGGCCCCGGCGGCGTTGGTCCTCCAACAGAGGACTCCATCCCGGTGGGGTGAGGGGGAAGTATCCTCAACCCCGTCTTCCTGAGGGGCGCGCGGAATCACCGCGCGCGCCACCTCGGGGCCACAGCTGTTCGGACGGCAGACGCCCCCACATCTACCGCCCAGGCCCCTGTCATGAAGGGCGTAGGAGGGCGTGGTAGATACGTCTACGACACCCAAGCCTCCTTCTGCGGCTCGGGAGCTCCGACGACAACTCCCGTTCCCGCTCCGCAGATTCTTTCTGCCTCATCACCTCCTCGCAGAAGGTGACGGCCTCCTTCCACGACCTCTCACATCCCAGCATCGATGAAATCAACGTTGGGAGAGAGAGGTCGCTCCCTACAACTGCAACGAGGGCACGGCGCTCGCCTGCCCAAGCTGGGCACTCCTCCAGGGTATGCTGCGCTGTGTCCTCGAGGCAGCTGCAATGATGGCACGCGGTTGTCGGTTCTCTTCCGGCTATGCGACACAGGTACTTCACGAAGCAACCGTGTCCGGAAAGCACCTGCCCAAGCCGGAAGGTAAGCGACCCGTGCGCTCTGTTCACCCAGTCCTCAAGGACGGGGCGGACAGCCTCTACAGTCCTGCTGCCAGCCGTTGGGTTGGCCAGCCGCTCCCTCCACCTCATCCGCTCCCTCCACCTCCGAAATAAGACCCTGTACCAACCTGTCCGGCCAGCGTCGAAGCAGTAGGCTAAAGCCTTACAATATTGGGAAAGTTTTATGTCCAACAGTGGGCTGGGATAGGCTAAAAGACTAAGAAGACTTAATTTAATTTAGAAAAAGTGTTCACGTAAAAAAATCCAGCTCTAAGTTCTGGGCTTTTATTTAACTCTAAAGCACAGAATAATCGAATCGACAAAATCGACGTGATGCAAACGAAAAATATGTTTCGGAATAATTTTACAGCTACTTTGTAGCAAACAAACATGTATTATACCTAGTTATATCTAAGCTTGTTACAGAGCAGTAGCCCTTACAATACATGTCAGCAGAACGTAGATAGTCTTTAACTTCCTTCCTATGAGTGCGGAAGGAAGCCCTTTGCAATGCGAATACGTCCCGAGTGAAGGTAAGCTGATAACGCGAACAAACACAAGGTAATGTAGTTAAATATAAAATATGTCGCAGCCAACTAGCTTTATGAGCCGATCAATTAACTGCCTAGACTTGTAACTAAACAGTACCATTCAATTAACGACCTGAATGATATTTAGCCGTAACACATATTACAAAATTTAATAAATGGCTGGGTAATGCTTAGGCCATTCGTAACACGGGGCACCACCCCGAAATAATATAGAAAATTGCATACATACATACATATGCTCACGCCTGTAAATCCCCAAGGAGATAAATAGAGGTGTATTCACTTAAAATTAGTAATAGGTTTATTGAGATATACTTTTTATAACCATGTAGAAATAAATTATTTCCTTAGCTGTTTGATTAAATGGCTAGGCAAGTATTAAACGTCAATCAACGGGCTGAACATCATTCAGGCCGCTAATGGAACGGCGCTGTTTAGTAAAGAGCCTACGCAGTTAATTGAACGGCTGATTAAGTTTTTTGACGGCGACATACGAGTATAGCGAGGTTCCAGGTAGCGAGTTATTGAATAAGGTTGATAGTCACTGGGTATGATATAGGAGCTCTTGGTGGTGAGGTTATTTATGAATAAGGGGTTGGAGGGCAGGCGCTACCACTAGACAACTTATTAAACCAACTTATTTAATGGAGGAATTGAAGAGCGGACTCCAGACTCCAAAGTGGAAGCTATGGATGCACTTGACATTGGTAAATAATACTACAACATATATAGATAGTATTTTAGAAGTAAATTGATAGCGGAAGATTTTGGATTGACATGGAATCAGATACTCAAAACTAAACTGAACAATAAATATTTCGGTGATTGTTATAATATTTAAATAAAAATCGTTCAGAAAAATATTGTAGATTTTTATTTTATCTGTGTAAAAAATACACAGTCCTGTGTAAGTGTACGATTGTCTCAGAAATCAAACGTCCATATGTCATGGTAACCATTTACTATCGACCAGACCTACCTAAAATACATGGTACTCATGTTACGATATAACAATGTTGCATAACAGACATCCCTGATCCCCCTGTATTCGACGCGCGTCGCCCGGTCTGCTCCCAATTCAGCTAATGCAATATACTCGTAAACTGTTGTTGACTTGATGTAGTCAATTAACGTGATTTGTAGTCTGTCCCCGCGATTGCGCGACCAAAATATTGTGTACAGGCTGTTTGAAATATTATTTTCACATCATTATTATTATTTTGATGGTCTATAAAATAAACGTACGGTACGATGGAAGAGCTTCGAGTTAAATATTGTAACTGAAAAATGTACAGACAGCAACAAAATGAGTCTCAATAGTAATTGAATCTACAGAGCGGCAAATGAAAGAATTGCGACAAAGATAGAAAAGTAAGTATCGTGCTGTAATGCAATCAACTTTTTAGCAAAAATTGCATTTACAGCTATCTCTGCTATACAGGGTAAACGGAGGAAATGTGTGTGTGTGTGTGTGTATGTTTTTTTTTAATATAACATTCCTATGCATAACATCAATTTAAGTGAATTCCAAATACCTATTACATACTGTCTCCGTTCAGTTACCAAATGCGCGCGGTCACATTGGAAGGAGTCCAATTCAAGCTCTCATCGATCACACTTCCAGCGAGTTCCTTTACGATCTGCATCCCCTAATGTGTCTGTTTCTGCATGCATTTATCTAATACAGGTGTAAGGTACGCGTAATCACTCCTGTATCTCGAGATAAGTAATACATATGAATAAATGCAAAAACAGCATCCTGTATACATCACGTGCGTACACTACAATTAAATGTCATTCTCGGCTAAATTAATCGAATTGTCGTACACCTAACTGGGCTGCTACTGCGACATACTTAATATTATTCTTTAAAGTTCATTATTAATAAATGTATAGATATCAATATTTTAAAGCTAGCTAGAGATTTGGGCACTGCATATTTCTCACACGGATAAGTTGGAAATCTGCATGGTCTTTTATTATACCACTTAAGTTGCAGAAAAGCACACGGCTCTCCTGATGAAAAGTGCTAACCGTGGTCTTTTTGAATTTCATAACTGAATGGGCGGAAAAATCAATGTTTGAAAATGATTGAAAAATCATTCATTGGTTCCGATAGTTCGTAATAATGTCGGTAGATGCTCCACTGTCGCCTCAAAGATAGATATAGAGGGCGAAATTTGAATTGGTCAGGGCGAGTCTTTTTTTTTACGTGAGGGAAAATCCTTCATGGATGCTATGCCGGACTCCTACCGACTAAAAAACCCTCACGTACCGCCTAATAGCCTGCGGTTGGTAGCCCCGGGTAAGCCCTCGGAAGGATGTCCCAGGACTACCAACAGACCTACGGCTGCGGCCTCACCTAGGAGGTTCGGGTGTTATCCCGCGTCTATGGGGGGAGGGGGGGTTCGGGTGTCACCCCGCTTCTTGGGGGAGGGGGGGCGTGCGTGATCTCTCACGTCACGCTCGAGACGCACGAGTCTGGTGGCTAAGTGGTCAAAGCAAGCATTGCCCTTGCGTAAGGCAAAGATCGCGGATTCAAACCCTGCCTAGACTGATTCAATTTTTTGTCTTTAATTCGATTCATGACATTATTTACTTTTAGTAAGTAAAAGCTCTAAAACCTATATTCTCTCGGCAATCAAAATCAAATCAATAAGGCCACTGCAGTTCACTGCTGAGCATAGGCCTCTATGTGCGCCATTTTTTCCAATCCTCTCCTTCTGCATTCAGTCTGTTCCAGCCACCTTCTGCAGGTCGTCAATCCATCTGGCTAGTGGGTGTTCCACCTTCCGTGTACCTTCTCGCAGTCTGCACTCTAGGATTCGTTTGCTCTAACGGACATCGGTGTTCTTATGTGTAAGGGGTTTAATCACCCAGTTTCATCATCAACAACCATCAGAGTGACGTTGTTTATTATCTAAAATTTTCAAAACTAATTATTTCACGGTCGACTTGATCGTATTCCTTTGTAAATAAACATGAAACAAAAAAAAAGCCAGAAGAGAAAAACGAAACAATAACTTCAGATACATAACAATAATATCTATACTATAAATATTTGTATAAACACAATTTTCCATACTTAATACTATACAAGTTAAAACAAAACGACAAATCTGTCTGTAACTCGTTGCTACTGTTCTTATGAGTATGCTGTCACTATTTGCATGACAAAGGCAGAAGTTGAAACATATTCATGTTACATTACAATACATGTTTGTTTTGCTTTTAACGTTTTTGACTCGAGTCTTCAAAGTCGGGTATTTTGTATTGATAATGAAATTGCATTTGGAAGTGCAGGACAAACAATAATTCGAGGCTGGGGAATGACAAGTGATTTGCGCTTTTGTTACGTCACTAAACGTGTAAGAATGGCTTTGAATAGCCAGCGAAGCTTGGGAACTTAAGTATTAAAAAGACTGTTGAAATGTATTCTTCCTTTGTTACCCGTAGTCCAATCGCTGAGTTCTACTAGTTGCCCGTGGTTCTACGAATTGGACCACGGGCAAAATGTTAAAATATAAAAATAGGGGGTTACACACATATAATGTTCCAAGATTCGAATGCCGGAACACTTTATGTACGTAAGTTGTACTCATGTTTATTACACGATTGTTGTAGAAATACAACAATTGTGTGATTCAAAGAATACACACTAAATTAATATCAGATCTCTTTGTTTTTGTGAATAAAACAACGAGATTCTTTCTGCCCCAGTAAAAGTAATTTCTATGTTCTGTTACGACCATTCGGAATTCCTACTAACATTCCCACGTACAAGTATACTAGCTATTTACAAGCAACAGCCTTTAACTTTAACAGCCTCTGCAAGACCTCAATATTTGAGCCGCGGCTGCTAAATATTCAGCAGGATACAACTCACATCTGTCGAGCTTCAATTCAAGTGACAATCCTGAAGGTAATGTTTTATACATCAGACGGGTGATTGAAGGTAAATTTTGTATGAGAGGCATGCCCTAGCTTCCACATCAGCGTGAGTAATAAACACAAATATTCTAGGTTAAGTTTTTTTACATTTTTTATTACGCTATAGTAACTATAGTTAGTATTTCTTTAAATAAGGATACTAGTCATCTATATTTACTAGTAGATATTTTCGTTGATCCCTTCAGCTAAGCAAAACTGCTTGATTTAAGTGAATTCGTCAGTAGCGTTATGGCCAGGGTTCAAAAATACAGCAATTGCATTTTAACCATAAAGTCTATCGCCGTTTGAGTGGAGCAGCATTATTTTCTTTTTATGGTGAAGTCATTGAAATATTTTTAATGAACTCCCACTGAGCACTAAGGATACTAAAATTAAATAATTAAAAAAGCGCTTTAAATGTAGTATTTTTCAATAGATTCATGACGTCATGACATTAACAAAATAAATATGACTTTGTGCTCATTGTACTCACTTTTTGCACTTACCAGACTTTGATTGACAAACAAGAATATATATGTGAAATAATTTCGAGAGAATAGCATTATATACTTAGAAAATGAAATGTTATTATTTTGCAGTTTATGCAAATTCAAAAATATAGCCATGAGTCGATGCTGTTAATGAAAACAAACAATATTTCAGTATATCATTTTGATATTCTTATGTCATGCTTAGTCATGCGAAAAATAAAGGCATAACTCACGCCATGCACCCTACACTTCCTCAGAAAATATTGTTGCACAACCTATTTTACCAGATAAAATCAGAGCGAAAAATAGTCCATAGATGAAAATTATTTCTTAGTAAGTTTTTTTTTTTACAATTCATAAGAAAGAGTAACGTATTATGAAACCGCTCATAACTCCAAAAACATATTGTTTCTCCTCACTTCCAACATCATACAGTGAGCATTTCTCTCATAATTTCATGCAAATTTTAAACAAAAGAAAAATTATCATCCAGTATTGTTCACAAAAAAAAAACAGTAGGTAACATTAGCGTAACCGGCTCAAGCTATTCAATGCTCTTGCGCAACAGGTAGTATGGTAACGCCATCTAGTGGAAATAGAAAGTGATATGCAAACAAATGACGGTAGAATGGACAACTGTACACGCAGTGTCGCCAGGCTTCCTGACGCTACACAGCTATTTAAGAGGCAGTGGAAAGTGAATTGATGACATATTTAAGAACTTGATGGTAACATTTCAATATTAAATACGAGCTATTATAACTTTAAACTGGATGTAGAACAGTCTATCCCAGCTTACAATTTAATTTCATAAAACTTTGTTATGGTTGTTCCATAAGCGGTAAAAGATTTTCCACCAGCTTCCTTTTGTGAATTTTCACCCTTCGTCACTGCTCAGCTCTATTTTGATAAAAGGTAGCTAATAGTTTATTTTAGTACTAATTAAAATCTGTTAAAAATTTAGTTTCAATCTAATCTTTCAAGAAAGAACATTGACATCTTGATCGGTGGGAGATTGAGATCAGCTGGTCTAAAAAGGTCACTTTATTGAAATCTTATCAGGATAATATTTTTGTCATGCGCTAATATTTACACGTCATTAGTATCTGTTTCGTAAATTAATTATTGTGATTCTGCCCATATCAGTGAGCATTTTATGAATTTTATAGGAATCTATTGAGATCTAGTAAAAATTTGGAAAGTTTGTCCCCTTTTTAGACCCCCAGATTGAGACTGAACTCGGAACACATTTTCAGTAATTCAAGCAATTCATTCTCGCTATCCACCCGCGTTTATCTCGGTTGCATCAGCGGTATCCAGGGTAGCCAATAAATGTGCAATAGCATCTGTGTTTACAGGGTCGGCAGCACGAGTGTGGCTCCCCTGGTGTTGCACACGTCCATAGGCCACGGTAACCACTTTCATCAGGTGGGCTGCGTGCTTTTCTGCCAACTCAATGGTATAAAAAAAGACGGATTGTACTCCGGGAGTGCCGGCAGAAGTGAAAACTTTTTCTTTCTTTCTTTCTTAGAGAAAAAGATAAAAAGAACATACCATACTATACCTATTATATAGCGCCAATCATAGAACCTATCTACTAATTTTCTGTCAGAAGAAATTAATGAATTACAAAAAGAAAAAATAATCAAAAAAGTAATAAATTAAGAAACGAAAAAATAATCACAAAAACTGTCAGAAGCCCAGGTTCGAACCCGGTACTATCTGAAACCATAAGGAAATACAGTCGAAGCGCTTATCGCTAAGCTACGAAGCTTCTTAGCGTACCTAACAAAATAAATAATCTGTAGCTAATGTTGTTTGACGTCAGTTGTCGGTTACAGTTCAAAGGTCAAGTGATCCTGACGCGAGTTTAACACTGTTTACCCTATCAACGACGCTAGAGAAGTTTTCACTTCAAAAATAAAAAATACGACTTCCGAACTCGAGGTCCGCTCTGTGGCTTTTTCCTCACGTCGTCGTGGTCTTTGTATATCAAACAGATAATTAGCCTATTGCAGTCCACCGCTGGACATACCGCCTTACCTACATTTGGGAGACTTTGGCCGACTGTTTACATGTAAACCAGACGGGTAAGTATAGTATAAATATAAATATAGTATATAAGTAGGTTTCGAGTTATTCACTCATAGTGATATCGTCTGCAAATTTGCCCATTAGTCGCCTCTTATGACATATTTCGAATGAGACGGGGTGGTGATACTTGGTTGTATTTTTTCTCCGTCACCGCCCGGACATAGGCATGTATTGTATGTAATAGGTACCTTTTACATTAACTTGTAAATGCGATAGCCGTAACCATAAAAGCACGTTGACAGACATGGCTATTACGAGCAGAATCACAAAGTTACCGTTAAAAACAATTTAACGCAATGTTCCGCTCGCGGAGATCTCCACGGGCGTTTATAGATGTTTGTTTTTCCATTGTCGGACTTTTTGTCCGCTTTGGAACCGATGAGTTTAAGTTCATCGGCCTGCTTACACTTTTATCATGGAAGATACGTTACACTAATTAATTCGTTATTGTAATCTACATAATATATGTGTTTAAACCTATTCATGCTTCATAAATTCTGAATTTTGGCACGATACATGGAATTGAAAAGCATCGTTGGTGAAATGTGGGTGTTATTATTACACCCTACTGGGGTACTGCCTAACCTTTCAGGGAGTTACAGGCGTGAATAAATGTATATGTATGTATATTTGTTTTTACGACAGCGACAATGGTCAAACTATTCCAGCCCTAAGAGGAAAGCTTGCCCCAAAGTATTTCATTGGTTCAAGGTAAGGAAGGCTTGAGCTCCGAAGCTTACTGGAAGAAAATTCAACCAAGTTAAACTCGCCTTTCTACATATTTTTTTTGTATCAATGCTATTTTTATGTACAATAAGTAATAAATAAATATATATAACTAGCGATTTGCCCCGGCTTCGCACGGGTGTCAAAAACGTTCTCGAGGAAATCCAATAAAGCCTATGTTATTCAGGGTGAATGTAGCTTTCCAACGGTGAAAGAAATTTTGAAATTGGAGTAGTTTTTGAGTTAATTCATTACAAACATACAAAAATACAAATCTTTCCTCTTTATAATAGTAGTGTAGATGTAGATAAACCTAGTGAGACCCCCTTTAACCATTCAATGATACATGAATATATATAATTTAATTTACATATTCTTAGGCCCAGTTCTGAATCTCGATTCATCAGGACTGAGCATCGTTCTGGAATACATAAAAAAGTATAAGTCTGTGTTTAGAACACTATAAATTGATATTACCAAACTAAAGTTCACAAACATAACCACTACACTTCCGACATTAAATTGAAAACGTTTGCAAAACTAGGCTCGGGGCCTCACGTCACTTTGGTCGCCGCACTGACATCGCGGTAATTAAATACCGTCGAGCTTTCACGTTGTATGGGAAAACGGAACGTTATTGTCTCATCTTGTATGGCGTGTATGTTGGAATTAAATTCTAATCTAGATGTATGGGAAACTGACAAAGGTGATGTTAGATTAGGTGGTTAGGCTTAGTACAATGTCAGTGGATGCTTATCATTTAAATATATTTAAGTGAGTCTTAAGTTAGAGCATAGGTGTAGATGTATTGAGACAAAGCGAAGGGTATATGGGAGTCCAAAAAGACCTTCGAGGCGAACCCAATCCTAACCTCCAAGCCGCTGTATAACCGAGCCCTTGGCGATTGACGAACGATGCGCTAGTACACACTTTCTTCTCAAGGTCACTGTCATAAAACCCGTACTAGTCAAATGGAAAATAGTATGTGGACCCTGAGCTCATAAGTGAAAGCCAGGATGCAACCAGGAACTATGCCAAGAACATGATGATTCATTTAACGAGGTAATATCAGGACACTGTCTACAGTGTCTACTGCTAAGGTAAGCAGTAGACACCGTAGAGGAAGAATTCCCTGGATATCATCAGCATATCTTCTCTGGATAATAATGTCAAACCTATTGCTATAATTACGATACTGTACCTAATCAAAATTTACCCTAAGAATGCAACCATCTGCCTACGTATTTTGTACAAGACGTCAAAATAACTGAAATGCTCAATGTGTCACAGCCTAATCGCAGCGCCAGCGCCGAGTGCTGATGCTGACGTAACGACACGTAAGCTATTACTGTTACTTGTTATTCAATATCGCATTGATATCGCGTAAAACCTTACACCGTGTTATCGAAGGGTTTTGTATAAACATTAACACTTTTATTTTTAGTGAGATGTTTACACTGACATTGTTAGATAACGAAAGGATATTAGGACGATGTTATTTGTGGTTTTGATTAAAAGATATGAATGGAGAAGAAAAATTATTAGTATCCCCTAATAGCCCTAGTTTTATGGAGAATAAGAAAAGCTAGAACCAAACGGGTGACTGAAAATGGCGTCCGCCAGAAATATACTACAGAACGGCCTTATAATTCGAACAAATCTAAGGGTCTACAGTGGCATTAGAGCTTGTTGAAATTTTGACGTTTAAACTACTTCTAGTTAAAAAAAAACCCTAATATTTTTGTTGCGGGTACAAAAATATTAGGGTTTTTTTTTTGGGAAACTTTTGAGGAAAAAAAGATGCTTCGCCTATTACCTTAAACATAACTCAGTCATAGAACGTCCATTGCTTAACAAAGCTCAAACAAAATTATGCGAGTCTTTAGGGGACGTTCCCCTTAGAAGTAAAACCTTGGTTCGTGCACCCAGGAATGCTACGGTCTTCCGAACATCCGCATACAATTTGCCACCGACGATTTGCTTCTAGCTGAATATTAACTAAAGAACAACGCATACCCAAATTATAGGGTTCGTACAAAGAATTTAATACGAAGCTCGCACAAGTCAATCCAGTTCATTCGCACAGTTGGCGACAATGGCTCATTACCACGGGCTTCTCACGGCGGTTGCGCAAGACCGACAATGGTAACCTAGGGAAAGGTGAAATTATAATATTAGTCCGCATCAACGTCTAACTTATCAAGTTTGTGAATCTCTTACAACTATACTTCACAAGCTCCTTTTGAAATCGCCATGTAACGGCGATTAAATGCGTATACTTTCGCGATAAATCGTGTGTTGAACATCGAAAATATTTTTTCATTTGACCCAGGTCCGCCTCCCAACTTTTCTTCTCCACCGTAGAATTCATACCACCATCATAATCCTTCTGGCCTTATCCCTTATTTGAATTCGGCGCAACATGTACGTTTCTTCCATTCATCTCTAGTTGCAACCATCTCAACATTTACTCCCTTCTTAACTATATCATCTTTCACATATCCGACCTCCTTTTAGGTCTTCCTCTTCCCTTGTAGCCATCCACATCCATAGGTAATGCCTTCCTTACGACATTACTTTCATCCCAACGCATTACATGTCTGAACCAGGATAATCGAATTCCTCGTAGCTTTTCTGTGATTGGTGCTACTTCCTCTTATATACCATTGATATATAAACGACCTGGCTGAAAGTGGGAAGTTTCTATCCCATAATAGATGGCGAGAACGGGAGCAGACGCGAGCTAAAATTAAAGCTGAGACGCGACTGAGGCAATAGCTGGTATAATCTTTGTAGTTTACTGTCATTTGAAAATTGCAAAGAAAATGTACTTGATTAACAGCACTGTAACCAAAACTAGATATCTTCATCTTTTTCTGTTAACAGCATTGCTTGCTTTGAATGAAAATAACTTATCGACCAAAAGCACTCATTGTAAGGAACGCGGTGCTAATAATTTGCAAGTGAGTGTATTTCAAATTGTGTCAGAATGCTAAGAACGTCTTACGAAGGTGAGCATGACAATAAATACACGCACACAATGGGACAGGTTATTTTGAGTTATGGCAATTATGTTATGAGAGCGCAGAGGTAAATAAATGACTAGACTATTGTCGAGCAACATAACTTTAAGTTGGCATACCGACTTCAGTTTATGAATTATTAATTACCACTCATTAATAACGTTACTGCAATGCGTTTCAATGAAAAGAGCTATGAAATTCATCAATTGTGAGTCGCAATCATACACAAAATGTTTCGAGCCATCATACAATGTATATTATTTGAGCGGTTTCTAAATAGAACTTCCTTTCAAGAATATTGATTACTGAAATTATTATTTGCCCACCCCCTTCCAGCTAAACTGGGTTGTGTTAGAAATGGGTTCACGTTGGTGATGTAATGGACAGAATTCGAACCCGAGACCTCTCGATTAAAGCACGTCTAAGCTCTTGCCTATCTTAATTTAGCCGTATACCCGTATCTTTACCCACCAGAATTTATCTTTATTACCGACACTATCAAATAATGTATTAATACCTACTTGAAAAAATCATCTTTATATTATTGCAGTAAGTAAAGAAAACAGTTGTTTGGTACAAACTGTTTGTAAAGCTGAGAATGAAAGTGATTTACTGTACTCTATTCACAAGTCAAATACAAACACTAACGATCTATCAATTATATTGGATATCTATTAAGTATATAACAAGTGTTCACTTTCTATGCGGTACCGTAGAAATACCACATTTCAAATAGTTTAAGTCGGAGCTCTTCCCTTTCTTCCTTTCATTTCCTATCCTATTTTCACTTACGCTTATAACCTTCGTGTTACAAATTTTCATAAACCACTTTAGCCATGAACCTTATTGGTTTACGTGTTTATTTGTTACTAGTATAATTTGGTTCAAAAGATTATACAAAAGTTAGCTATAAAAGATGCAACATCTTGCCTCCAATAAGCCGTCTAAACACATCAATAGCACCCGAACAATAAAAGCCGAAAAGGAAATTGCGAAATGGCAAACGTCCAATTAAATTGGTTATACATAATAACTAACCTAAATAACAGATGTCCTATCGAAATTCCATCTTTGCAATGCAACGGAACCCTTTGTACAAAAATGTCATTGTGCAACAATACCACAACTACTTTTGTTGTGCGAAATTCACAAATAGTTGTGAAGCTATGTAACAGGTCGGAGGTTATATGTATGCGGACAAACGAAAAGAGGTTAGCAATGGATAGTGTTACGTAACTAGATTTAATAAGATCTGTCATTTGTATGGTTAACGAACGAAGTAGTGTGATAGAAAATGTATTTAACCCAATTAATCACGGATATCGAATTATAATGTAACTGCTGTAGAGGATAATATACCTCTCAGTGCAAACTGCCCTAACGAAGAAACAATTTAGGTTATTTTCACTGCTTTCTGTTTTTTATACCACTGGCGGACGAGCACACGGCCCACATGATGGAAAGTTACTGCCACCTATGGACGTGTGGAGTCACACGTGCTGTTGACCCTCTTAGAACCTCCTAATGCCCTTTTTGAAGAACACCATTTATATATATTGTAGTTGGCAAAACCACAGTAGGGAGAACAAACTGTTCATTCTGGTTGTTGAAGTTAGGCCTTATCGGTTTGAGCTATCAATTTGGTGACTAGCTAAATCAAATAAAACCATAAAAGAAAAATTATGCGTCTTTTAAGTACTGCTTCTCACGTTTAGTTTATTATGTAATTTCGCAACTTCCACATTAAGTAAAAGCTGGCAATGAATAAATATAAAAACAGTTTTTTTAAATTATTCTTAAAAAGTTAATTAACTTCAAACATTGCAGTCTTGTTTTATATTATTATAACATATACAAACATACATATACGTTTTGTGTATCTGTACATTGAAGATATTAAAAATTATTTGAGTTAACGATTGTGAACTCTAAAATATTTTCAAAAAAATTATTATCTGTTTATAAGTCTTCAGGTATCCCAACAACTTTAACCGAAAAACGAGGGATTTCAGCTCTAAAAAGATTGGTACCCAGCACTGAGAGCCACTCGGTATCATAGTGCAAACAACCAATCAGGATCGAGTACGTCCGCGCCACAGCGTTTGGCCAATCAGAATCGAGTGAGTCGATTCCCCGCTCCGACCGTGCCTATAAATAGAGCCGTGATTCAAGGCATCGCGCCAGTCGCACGACAGCCGCCTGCGAGGCAAGGTCTCAGAAGTTGTCGTCGCCCGGCCCTGCGCCACTGAAGATGTCGACCGCAGTGATCGACGAAACGTCTGGAACGCAAGTTTCACATGGACCACGGCCAACCAGCCCGGAAGTAGTATATTCTACATATTATCTGTTTGTTAGCGGTGCACCCAAAAATGTATTTTTGTGGGTTTCTTTTTATTGGAAAGACTTTATCCAGGTCTTATGTCTGGTCGCGATTGGTTGAGTAAAACCGGAGATATGACCAAAAGTCCCAATAACCTACATCCACGCGAGCGGAGTCGCGGTCATCAGATGGTAAATAGTTTAAGCAAGGTTCCAAATTTTATGACCACATATTAGTAACAGATTGCTTCCTCCTACAAACACTTTCATTACTCCATAAATTGTAAAGAAGTATAAAAACTAAATTAATATACGGAAAGTGCGTTCATAACTTTGTTGTTGAACATGCAATTAAACAGCTGTAGTTCGACTATACACAGAGGGTTTAAAAAACCTATCTACAGCAGCCAACACTGACTTAAAAACGGCCAGCCCTTGTCTGACGCATCAGCACGTCAACATCGCGTTAGTCCAAATTTTACTTTGAAGCCTTTTTTTGGTTTGCCTTCCCTCTAGTTAGTGAGTGGAAGCGGTTATCGCCTGACCTTCCAATTTCAAAAACAAAGCTTGCACTAGAGTCTGTTAAATCAGCAGCTGTACCGGTAAGCAGTATCCCTGGCACGAACAACTAACATAATCGTATCGTAAAAGTATTGAGAGAATGGAGCAATGCGATTGGCCGACTTCACACACACGCAGGTTCACAGTAGGCAGCCGACCAATCACAATGCTCCATTCTTTCAATACGTTTACCATACGATTACAATAGTTGTTCGTGCTAGGGGTACAACTCAAGCGATTGGACGATGAAAAACATAGATAAAATTGGAAGGTGTCAACTTGCACGCGCTCGCGATTTGAAGAACGACTCCAAGCTTGTTGTGTGTGCCCAATGCGCCCTCTCGATAGACTTTTAGTTATTCGTTCTTGATCTATTAGAAACAGTATTTTACGCAGATTAAGCTATCAGCAATAGCTAGTATTTAATAGTTTGATTGTATAAACCACACCGGTTCTATTTGTATATACCCACTCAGCTGTCTATCCAAAAGCTTAGAGATCAATTATCAAGGACCATCAAAATTCACATTCGCATACAGCAGTTTTGAAACAACATCGTCACATTCTTGCATAACACAAGATTTGAATCAGCTAGCTAAAGAAGGGCTATAAACTAATCCCATCGCTCTTTCTTAGTTACCACAATGGGCTATTACGAACGGATATTGCCGTAATCAGAACCGTAATGTCGGATTGATGACCTGCCATTTACGATGATCAGTATTGCAGCCGGATGGGCACAGACATAAAAAAATAACATAATAATCGATAATGGCGGTGCGCGAATCACTCAGATTCGGGATAGTTGTTTGATTATGTGTGACGTCATTAATTATGTGTGACTGTTATTTGTACGAATTGACACATTTTTTTTATTCGAATTACTTATATTTTTCCTTCATTAGGAGGGTTCACGTCGGTACTAGGATCAACAGGATTCAAGTCATGAGGAAAGGTGAAGTAGAAGAGCAAGTAGGCTTCAGGGCAAGATGCAAACTTCGGATGCAACCGAGCTTGATGCTCGGATGATGATGATGAATATATTATGTTTTTTTTTTCATGGTTGACTGCAACTCGGCAGATAATAAACTGGAATGAAGTCCAGCAAGTAATGGACATCATTCCATATGCTGTCTCCTGAATGGTGGGTTCTACTTTAACGACCTCGACAGATGCTTTTTCATCACAAGAACCAAAGACTGTGTAGGAACCTCCACTGCTCAACATAAAAAAAAATAGACATTTTTAGGGTTCCGTAACCAAATGGCAAAAAACGGAACCCTTATAGATTCGTCATGTCTGTCTTTCTGTCCGTCCGTATATCAGCCACTTTTTTCTGAAACTATAAGAACTATACTCTTGAAACTTGGGAAGTAGATGTATTCTGTGAACCGCATTAAGATTTTATTACGTCATAAATCGTAAACCATACTCTATTATTAAAACATCGATCAAAGTAACAACGAACTACAAGAACTTTTATATATTATATTATGTTACTTGCTGCTACGGAACCCCTCATGGGCGAGTCCGACTCGCACTTGGCCGCTTCTTTTATTTAAGACTCGTTACAGTAAGTTCTACGAACGCAATAAGCTCGCACTCATATTAGGTGGGACCAAAAATCATATTAGCGAAATGCGAGTGTTAAGACACCTCGCCTACCCCTTCGGGGATTTACAGACGTGAGTATATGGTATGTATGTATGTTTTAGTAAGCATACAAAGACATTTGCTAACTCGGACTGAATGCTAAATAAATTAGGTACCCACTAATTAACATTAAAAGTGAATGATGTGTTAAGCTGTTGACTCTAGTAGGCTTGAAAAATAAAAAGTCACAAAGGCGGTTTTAGAAGTGCTACTTTCAAATCTACAATTGTTAACATTGTACGTAATTACAACATATTATTTGCTTTCGCCTAAATAAGATTACTACTGTACGGTAGTAATTTATTATAATTACCTATAGTACCTATCTATTCAGGAAGAAGACTGACAAAACAGATTTCTGAAGCGAGGGCGAATGGGTAACCTGATAGGGGTCAACCGTCTAGGTTGACCCCTATCAGCTGTAAGCCGTATGTCAATCAGATCGAAAAGATTTTAAAGAAAGGACATGTCAAAAGTACCCGAAACTGGCGAGCATGTATGAAAATAATTATGAAAGTAGAAGCGAAAGATGTATGCAAATGGAAAGCTGTAGTGTCTGCATACCCTACTGGAAAAAAGGGGAACTGCATGTTTGTATGTACGTTTCTATTTATTTAGGTATACTATTATAAAATTGTAAATTAGTATCTAAACATAACGTTCATACTGGAGATTAATGGCGCTCGGTGGAATCTACTCCACATATATTGAATAATACAATTCACATGTACTTTTCCACAGTTTATTTTTATTTTGAACCTGACTGAGTATGGTTTTGAGAATGCCGTGAGGTGAAACAGATCAAGTTAGAAATGAAAATAAAGTGTGGAAAAGTACAAATGAAGTGTATTACTCAATATGTGCAGTAAATATAACCTATTTTTTAACTATAGACATTGAATATATAAAAAATAGGTACATACTGAATAATTAGTAGTTAAGTAACATACTGAATAATACACTTCACTTGTACTTTAAAAAATCGGTTATGTTAGATTAGTTAGATCATATCAAATTAATAATTCTGAACACAAACATATTTTTTGGCATTATTGTCTTTTTGTTCGAAATTCCGCTCATTTTAAAGATTTAAGGCTTAAAATCTGCCGTACGTTTGATCGCAATCGGTTGTATGACCAAAATAAACAATGACTGACATCCACATGGGCACAGCCGCGGACTTCAGTTAGTTATGAATAATAACGTAAATCTGTCTCTCTTTCTATATGTTGAGGTATGGCACGATTGAACCTATGACCGGATTGCGAATGATTTGTCAACACGGTAGTCTGAAGTTTATTGAAGGGCATTGACACTTTTAACTAACGACAAATACCTACATTTGTAATTCCTTCAGGTTAAATTGGTCTTGAACTTATTAAAACCGCACCACGTCTCGGGTCAGTAAGATTGCCTAAAACATATCTCTCGTACCCCGAATGACCCAGGGCCATCACCGGCTCCAATTTCGCGTGTAGGAAGCACGGTGTCCTTATCTTGTCCCCCAGAAAGGACCAGCAAGATGAGGACATCGCACTTAATGGCGCATAAGTATTTATGAACATCTAACTATAATAACAATATTTTACCTATTTTACGGTCTATATCAAGGCAAATCACAAGCAAAAGTCAGCTAGCATAAAAGTGCATTTCATTTGATATAAATGGCGAGTCGTTTCACATTATGTTAATAATTATAGGTGATTGCGAAAGTATACTCTTGATTTCTATGTGGAGTATTAGTGAAAATCGAGACCATTGTGGGTTGTGACCGACGTAAAAGGTGTTCGTTACCCGCGAGACGCAGACCGCAAGTGGGTTTTTAATTGCGGTTCAATGAAATGGGTTGTTATTAAGTAACCTTTGTTGTATACAGGTTTTATTACCGTGGTTATATTTGGCTTCAACAAATATTATTCTTTTAGAAAGCATAACAAACCGGTTTTTATATTTTTACAGTTTTAATTATTGTTAAACAATAATGACTGTATTGTTTGGAAGTTCGTTGTGTACCACAGAATAAATATGTCGTAGATATGAAATTTATCTGTTATGAACCAAGTGATATATTGGGCAGTATGTATAATAACCGGACATTATGATAAATATGAAAGTTAAAACAATTAGACTTTATTTCATAACGACTCAACTACGGTACATGTATAGGTGATTGGCTATAAAAAAAGACGGGTTGCACTCCGGGAGTGCCGGCAGAAGTGAAAACTTTTTCTTTTTCTTTCTTCGTTATATGCAGAGAAAAGATAAAAAGAACATATCATACCATACCTAGAATAAAGTGCCAATGTCTGCTAATTTTCTGTCAGAAGAAATAAATAAATTACAAAAAGAAAAAATAATCACAAAAAGTAATAAATTACAAAAAGAAAAAATAATCACAAAAAGTGTCAGAAACCCAGGTCCGAACCCGGTACTATCTGAAACCATAAGGACTTACAGTCGAAGCGCTTACCGCTAAGCTACGAAGCCTCTTAGCGTACCTAGCAAAATAAACACTCTGTAGCGAGGAATGTTGTATGACGTCATATCGTCCTAAAAAGTCGTCGGTTACGGGTCAAAGATCACGTGATTCTGACGCGAGTTTAACACGTGATCCTGACGCCAGTTTAACACGTGATCCTGACGCGAGTTTAACACGTGATCCTGACGCGAGTTTAACACGTGATCCTGACGCGAATTTAACACTTTTTACCCATCCAACGCCGCTAAAGAAGTCTTCACTTCAAAAATAACCACGACAGCTATTGAAGCTCCGCTCCCGCCCTAGCCTTCTAACCTATATCCTCTATCTATTTTATCGTGGTAGGTTAACAATAACTGATAGCCTGAAAAAAATAAAGATTTTAGCTTAAAATTAAGATATACTCCTACGTAGAATGAAAATTCTATAAAACGATAGTAGGTCATAAATCGAGAGCGTTACCAACTATATAGGTAATCTATAGTGTATATTATACACTGAGACGTGAAATACTATTGACGCGAATGGTATATCTCTGGTTTAAGATATCTGTGGTTAATATTTTTAATTGGCTGGGTGGCAGTAATACGCCTTGAACGAATACTAGCTTGCAAAATTGTTGATTCCTCTTTATGGACCAAAAGATGATTTAGAACCGGTAATGGATCCAAATAACGTTTTGTTATGAGAAAAATTTTTGAGTAGGTACATGGGTGATATGTGAATGATAAAAACACAAAGTACCTAAGTCACAGATGACTTATTTACTTTACTACAACATTGGCCACTTCATAAAATATAATATAAATAATATAAATAAGAAAGAAATGCGTTTATTCTGAAGAGCTGCAGCACATAATAACGGTTACAATACAATATATTTTACAGTATACATGTCAGCTGACATAAACTACATAAAATTACTATTTATTATTACTATGTATTATATTTATTAATATTATTAACTACATAAAATTTACTGGCAATATATACCCCTAGCCGTGAGGGAAAGGAGGTCCTAGATTGCTCGGATTGGTTTCATATACTAAAAATCTATAATTGGTGGATTTGAGCTGCTTTACCGCCGTAACACCCCTTGCTATCCGCAAAAGACCTATTGCGCATAAAGAGTACATTTTTGATGTGATTGGGGTCAAGATATCAGCCGGTAACTATACTTGTGAGCATCATAGAGACGTGCACAACTTTGACCACACAGAGATATCGATAATTAAGAGTTCTCAATATCGGCATTACCGAAGTCTAAAATAGCATGTGGGTGGACGCAAACACATCGGATTGTCTTATACCACGCTCAACATGTGTACAATTACAATTAACACGATTAGCTGCCAGTTTACAACTGGTTAATGAATGGGTGACCATTTACGTATGACATTTTTACGAGTTGGAAAGAGCAACGAATTAATTGAGCTCATATTTTCTTTTTGTAATAGCTCTCTGTATTTGGTTAATCGCCCATTTCATATTAATGTATAAATGGTTGTGAATTATCGTTCATTTGTTTGAGAAAGTTTCGCCTTATTTGTTAAATTAATTAATAATATCCCCATATCAACAATATTACTGGTAATGCACTCTATAGGAAATAGAGATCACTCATACTTCAGTCAATAAGTTTTTTTTTATATACAACTGAGGTGGCAGACAAGCACACAGCCCATCTGATGGAAAGTGGTAACTGTGGCGTGTGCAATACCCGGGGATTTACACTCGTGCTGATGACCCTGTAAACACAGAGAGTTTCTGCGCCATCAGCGTAGAAGACAAAGCAGGAATAGCCGTTGGTCTTCCCACTGACAGGACAAAAACTCTCCAGTGAGCTCTGGCTACCCTACTCAACTCAACTCGAAGTTATTGTGGCCGCGGTGTCCTGTAGGGCGGAGGTACTTTCCCAGTCGGACTGCTCAATTGGACGGAAATACCATCGAATCCTACAAAACGAATATATATAGCCCTCCAAAAAACTTAGAGCTTTCGGAGTTAAGCCAATTCCGTCTGCTGTTTGAAGGACGTGACTCTGGCCCAAGATTTTCTCTTGGCCTCGGATGCGAACGTAGTGATATCTCATATTCTGGTCAATAAGTCATGTGAATCCTAGGAGACTTTACAGACAGAATAAAGAGACCAATAAAGCTTCTGGTCAATCAAGCTTTGCGATTACAACACGTGTTTTCAAGCGCGAATAAATCAACATTAACCCATAATCATATTTTATACAACCCTCTCACCTAATAGCGACTTCTTTTTACGTGCGGTAATCCTCACGGACACCCCCCCCCCCCCCCCCTCTTTACATATACATACATAATTCGCCCCCGGTATGGGGAGGCGCGCATCATGGGATGCGCGCCGCCGCCGTGGCCTGTTTCTGCTAGGGTAACGGGCGGCTCCACCTGTCACCCTCAGGCCCGCGCTCATGGGGAGGCGGAGGTCGGTCTGCGCCCTCCGATTCCCGAGTTCCCTACGCACGCGGGCAGCGATGTTCGCGAGTGTTTCTCGCTCATCGCGCGATATCGACTTAATAATGATACATTTTAGAAATAGACTGATACATTTCGTAATCTATAAGAGTGCTGAAGAGAATGGAATGAATGTGAATGAAGAGAAGCTCTTTTACTGTTTCTAGTTTTCGTTCGTTCGCCAATTCCCAATAATTGCCTAGTAAATCCACGTTGTATTCAGCGAAAACAGAAATCCATCTGCTAATTATCGTACATATTCATTAAATATAGTCCTCAAATATCAAATTGACATTTACATCACCTTAACAATATCAAAATTCCTAACCGAAAGGGCAACTTTTGTACGTAAAATGAAAGTCAAAACGACACTGTTTGTGTCCTAGCCCGGGTATATTAATTATATGGTAGTACATACAATGGTTAAGAAGAAAGTTGCACTCACAATGCGAATTCGTAACATTACCTACCTATTATGCTTTGGCTAATAAAGGCGTTCGATTACAAACTTTAATTTACAGTTCGCTAACTGCACCTCTGTTGGGATACAAGTAGATCATTTTTTTGTACAGCCGCAAGTATAAATTTGTCGTTCCGTTCGTAAGATGGGATTGGTAGTGATAATTAAAAACTTTCAAGTGCTGTAATAAGATTCAGGTACTACAATGAACGTTATCTCACTATCAAAGAATAATGAACTTCAAATAAGATATGGTTTACGAAAGGAATGTCACTTTCTTTGGACTCTTTATAGTAAATCGGTTTTAATTATGCGGTTGACGTTTAGTTTTTGATACTTTTCTTATTGCTTCGTAGATAAGTGTAAGTAAGACTTTAATTCTGATTTGATAGACTAACTAACAGGGTAAACTAAATAAAAGCTTGTTAAGGCCGGGTCGTAATACACTAGAAATATATAATGTCCACAAGTCTAGAGAGAGACAGAGAGAGAGAGAGAGAGAGAGAGAGAGAGAGAGAGAGATAGCCGTGAGAGCATGACTGCAGCAATTTAGAGGATTTATATTATTGATATAAATTCTCTAAAGAGCATGATGAAATTTGTAACGTTACCAGCCCCTACATATTAATAATGGCGTCTTAGTGTGAAAAGTGTTTGAAATAGCCATTTGGGGCATTTTAGAGCCATGTTTGACACTAATTCCTATCGAGGCAAATATTATGAATCGTATTTCTGTTTTTACACGTCACTAGATGGTTTAGCCTACTCTATGAATACAATTTTTACTTGGTGCAAAAACTGCTACCTGGCCTCAAGTAGCTTAAATGATTTCCACAATTATATAGATATTTCGAATAAGAATTAGCACAAAATACCCATGAATTTCCGAGCCGTCCAAAACAATCTGTAATATTACTTGGCACACAACACAATCTCGTGCGTAAACTCAAATTGATCTATTAAATACTTGGAAACAATCAAATGTTAAGTACAACGGGTAAAATGGCGGCATTTTACATACTTTCTTGTACAAAAACATAAAAACGAATATTATACATTACAATTCCATGTAATGTGGCGACGCGCAGTCGACTACATCATACTTTCATATTATTTATGGACGTATGCTTATTATGTTACTTTTAACATGTCTCTATATCAGCTTTATTTATAACTTACTAAATGTAGATATACGGATATGTTAGACCATCAAAACTTAGAGGGGACGAATGGGTTCAGGGTACGAATTTTTCTAGAATCAGTGAATTCGTTGCCACGTGTGTGGTTAAACAGAAATAGAAACGAACTGAAAAAGGCTTTTACGAGAGCCGAAGAAGTCGAGAGGAAAGCCTGTACTAGAGCCTCATTCGTTATTCAGCAGTTGTTTCGGTTCGCAGGTAAGGTTGACTCGGGCTCTCGCTCCATACACACATAAAGTCCTTATAATGTTAAAAATGTCATGACTAACTGCAGTCGCAAACCCGAGTTTAATTCAATTTGAACGCAGATACAATTGGATTTGTCTGCTTCCGTGCGATAACTAGCTCATCCGCTGTCACAGCGCGACACTCGTCACACAAATATATGGTCGTATATAAAAAAAAATGTTGGTTTAGAGTAATTTCAAGGTCGAACAATGTTAAGTTTATCAATTTCAAAACTTTGTATCTGGGGTCACGATAGTGCCCCCGCCAAGTTATTATTTACTTATCCTGGGATAGGCTGGATGGAATATGGGATACTATGGCGCATAATGGGAGAGGTATATGTTCAGCAGTAATGCAGTCGCATTAGGCTAATTGATTGATTGATTATAAATATAGAAAAAAATAGATACACATTTGATATTTTTAATTATTTTGAATATTTTTCCAATCTAAACATTTTAAATGCAACGAACCATTCAATAAATTCGATCCATCCACTCACAATCTTTTCAAAACGCCAAAGTTCAAATCAAAAATAAACAATAATCCTAGTATTAATAGAATTTTAATCTCCGGCTGTAATCAATCCGTGCAAATTTAGGTTATTGTTCAATTAAAAGTAAAGTAAGAGGGTTCATGCACTACGCGTTAATAAATTGACGTATAATGTGTAATGAAATGAATGTTTTATACACAACACTGATTAATGTACACCGGACAGGTTAGAGAGAAAACTGGTTCTGTATGAGACCACCGACCAGCGCCAGCTACGAAGATATTTCGTATAGCTACAGACCACCAAGCGAGTACAAGTTAATTCAAAAGGCGAGTCAACTTAATGTCCATAAATACTTTTTATTGCGTGGCAAACAAGATGCGATCTGACCATTAGCATGCAGTTATGTGATATCAGGATACTTGGAGTCTAGTAACTTAATACTTGTAGTAATCGCCTTTGAACGAGGTAAGTACGGACAACACGCGAGAATGTTGTACTTTTGCATTTGATCCTCTTTAAGAATGACATAAAAATAATTTGTTGTTGAAAAGTAACTTTGTCCGGAGATCTAAGAGTCAATGTTCTCTTTGTTCTTGTAATCATACTAATCATATAGGAGTACAATTGAATTAATTACATATAAGGCTCCGTATCATTTGATAACAACATAATATCTTCATTATAATATAGCTTTCTCTACAGAACAATACTAACCCAATTTTTTCAAGGTGCCCAAAATTGACAGCAAAAAAGATGTACCACATAGATGCAAAATATCTTTTTTGTGTTGTTCGTTAATACACAAACCGTTGATGAAAGTGATTCGTATTCGCTTTCGTACTGTATTCTGTCTGTCTATCTACTTATTGACACATTGAAGAGGTAAGAATTTCACTTGTTTCAATGTCAGGTTCGGGTGTTCGACGCGTGTTCGTGCCTCTTGCTGCCACAACTATAAAATGCTCCGTCATCCTGCGATTGGGAACAATTGTGAAGGTCTGTTAGTGGTCTTTCTTTTTGATGAAAGAGACAGTACACTGCTTAAATAATGACTAAATGTATGATACGATTGAATAGTGTAGGATCATCAGTGGTACGTTAGTGTAGTGCAAAAGAGTGCAATTTAATGTATGCACCGCATGATGAGTGAGAGGAAATGAGCAAGGTCTGGGGATGCACCGGCTTGTGACTAAACAACTACTATTGAAAATAAAACTCACGACATTCTCGCGTAAGTTAAAAAGTGTATTTTTTACTTTACCGACCGTAAATTGCTTATGGATACTGCCATACTCGAAATAAATAAATATTTATAGTCTTTAAAATAACAATTTTTAAACCAATGAGTTTCGTTACAGCCCACAGGCAGGGCTTTGAATATCAATGCTGCAGAGTTAGTATGGAGTTACCTTGAACGCAGTTGCTTTTGGAAGATCCGTGTTTAGCAAAGTAGGAGTACTTATCTGAATTATTTAGAGGGATCGTATATTTACTGTATAGCAGAGGAAACTAAATAAGTGTAAAAGAACAGAAGCAAAGGGTAGTCAAAATAATTGCTACCTTGGATAGAGAAAGTGTGTTTAGAAATATAAACTGCGCTATTTTAACAAAATGAAAAAGAGAATCGTGGTAACTCTCAATGCGTGTTGGCGCATAACGTATATTGACATTTTGTGTGACAAAGCTGTCTGTTTGTGTGACTCATGTGTGTCAATCGTATTACTACTCGTATTTATGTATAAATAATATGTGTACAGAAACATGTCGTGGCTTGTTCAGAATGAATAAACACAGAAATATTTTCACTATTAGTATACGCCCACCAGGTATTTACAAAATGCCGAAGTAGAAATGATACAATGACACGAAAGTAAAAATACACACAAGATATACAGCCTCTTTTTGCCAATCTTACCTACTTGGTGTTCGCAATTAACGTCGAAAATTTCGGATAAAAAATTTGCAATACTCTATTAACTTATGAAAAGAAAGGTATAGCACAATGGTAAGTAGCTCTTCAGTTACCCCCAACCTGTAGAAGATCGATAAAATGCCTACCTATAGGTTATTTCATCATTGTACCATTTCGTCGTCATCTTTTCACTTCCACATATTTTAACACAAATAAACAAATCCGTCAACGAACTTCTGACGCAAGCCCGATATCGATTACTCGATTGATCGAGTGCTCAGATCTATCATTACCTAATCGATTATGATATCAATTTTTAATCATTTCGTTATGAGACATAAATGAAAGGAAAGGTAATTAATTGACTGTAAAACGTATCGATATATCAATCTAAAGGTACTACTTTTCAGAGTTTTTTTACCTTTACTTTTTTGAGTTATTACAATATGTGACCAGGAGTAATGAGCTGTATAGTAATATGTTTTCTATAACTAGCTTAGAACTATTAGCTTGACCACAAAACTGCTATATGTCCACTACTGAACACAGACCTCACCCAATGTACGCTTTCTGCATCCAATCTAATCCAGCTATGTGTTTAGATCCTTAATTCGTCTGGCTGGGAGACATTCAACCTTTCATTTACCAATTCATGGATTCCAATATAAGACTCGATGCCGTCACTGGACATCGGTCTTTCAGTAAATCAGGCCAGGTCAGACCTCTTCAGTTTGCTTATATTCACGTCTTTATATCTTCGAAGGGTACATGCCTTTAGGAGATACTTTCTTTTTATAAATTTGATACACGTCAATAGCAACAAACCCACATATTCGTGCATTTAACGTTCAACAACATCAGATCAAACATCTCAGACCTTCCTGTGGAAAGACTCAACTACCTAAAGGTACTTTTCTTAAACAGAAAGCAATACTTGAGTTTAAAATCATTAACCACGCACGTTAAGTTAATACTTCCTCAATCAAGTTCAACATTTAGCACACTGTAGTTCACATCGGAACGGCCTATTAGCGAATGTGCCGCACAAACTGCAAAACTGCAAGGCTTGGCACATTGACCCACTTTGGGCAGATTCCGCCGGTGAGAGTCCGGTGAACTTACAATAAATATGGAAAGTAATTTCATCAGGGGCGCTTAATAACCAATTCGTACCTTCTTATCTGCTCCAATGCTTTTTATTCGGTATTTTACTTCATTTCTTTCAAGTATTGGCTTTCATTGAAACTTAAAGGCTCTTAGAAGATATTCAAGATAAATACTTGCAACTGTTTCTGCCATTTTTTTTACTCGCACTTGTGGTTTGAAGGTTACTTGTGGCAATTTTATCGGCAGACCGAAGGACATCCGCATTTAAATGGCTAGCGTGAACAAGCATAATGTTTACGCGTGCACATCCCGAAAGAGCTAGGCAGAGGTGTATTATGTATACCTACATCTACATTTACGCCCACATAATAGGAGGTGAGCCTGTTGGCGTTTATCCGGTACATCTCACACTACGGGACTAGTGATGGCTAATGAGATATCCCAGGTACTGGCAACCGCTTGTCAACAGGCAAGCTGCTTTCCATTTTCATAAAATTACATTTAATTAAGTACTTCGAACGCGGTCGCCAATTCAAAACGGGTAAACATGGTGTAGGACGCCCAAAGGCTAGGTAGAAGGGCGACCTCATCAAGGTCGCCGAGAAGCGCCGGATGCTTAAGATCGGTCGTTCTGGAAGTCCATAGGAGAGGCCTATGTTCAACAGTGGACTATGTGTGGCTGATATGATGATTATGTACTTTGTGTATTACAAAGAGTAGTCTGTTCCAAATTCAAATTCCAATGACCCTTACATGCATAGGCACCACAATTACTAATCAACCGTTAGTTTGAATGCAAAAGCCTCCATTCATTAGTTTGGGCCTACACGTGTGAGTTACAAACTGTGGTATACTATGATGTTAGTGGGCAGGTTGTCGGAACCATACATCCTGTTGTACATCGACGACAGATGTACGAGAACAATGGTGGAATGAGGACAACAATCTTATTTATGACACTGAGTTGACAAGAATACGACTGCTGGTAAACGGCTATGGACGCACCATGGTTAAAGAATAACGGTTTTATATAGAAGTCCCACTCTGAAACAAATAAATAAGAGCCGATGCCCGCAACCACGCTATGAAGTACAATCTGGCACAGAATTTATACACTATGTGTGGTCGTGTTATTATACCATATAGCTTCTTGAGTAATATTAGATGTCTTTGGAAGTTTCAGAATCGATAAATAAGTAAAATGTTCTTGGAAAGTTTACACCAATTGATTCATTGTTATTATTAGAATCATCTTTAACTGCGCTAGTGCGATGCAGACACCCTGTTCCACAATTGCGCACTTATATAAAAACGAGTAAATAAGTCTATTGCAATTCACTTCAGATTAGGTCACTTCAAACACCTTTTCAGCAAGACCAGTCCACAAAGGAGATACGGTTGCACCTTTACACATAAATTTATGTGAAAAAGTGCAACCGTCTATCACAACTATTTTCTTCAGGTCGCCGGTACGTTCACTAGACATCCGATAGATTCGTGGTTTCCTTTCTGTTTTCTTTGACACAACTTAAACCAATTGTAGCCCAAAATCGATGAAATTAATATGGGTAGTACAATTTCTTTATAGGTGTCTGTGAAGATTAAAACGAGGCAAACGTCACCTCGCACTTGTTAGTTAATAAATAGCCGCCTAGATCTTCAGATGTAATTACAGAACTCAGATATTAATCGTGTGTCCTAGTTTTTACTTGACAACTTTATTCGAATTGGACACTGTAATACTAAAAACGCCAATCAAGAATTGCATAGAGTGTAACGGATTTGTAGTTGGTCCGTATTAACTAGAATACAACTAGCATAGGAACATTGGTTAGGTGTCATACTTCCTGATTTTGGTTTCCAGGGAGTCACACATGGCGAATATTATTAACTTTTACTTGTGATTCCTGAATCTGAAACGATATAGACTGAAAATCTTGTTATCCAGGCGACGGATAGCAATTCTTCTTCCCGTACTTACAAACCGGTTCGACTAAGGAAGCCACTATTTTTCACTTAAATCACCGAAATAACATTGCTGCATTCGTACCGTTATATAGAGGGTGAAAGTCTTATCTTCCTGCCTTTTTCTCGTCTACTCTTGCCTGACCTTACTCACTTCTCTTTTGTGTATTCCTTACTGTCTTTTACCTTATTTCACTCACAGTCTGGGTCTTTTTTTAAGTATAATGGACGTATTTTCGGATAATTCTGGATAGATACATAATCTATCAATCAATTAGCCTACTGCGTCCTATTACTGGACATGTGCCTCTCCCAATATACCCCATAACACCCGATCCTCTGCTCCGCGCATCCAGTCTCTACCAGTTATACCAATGCCATTATCTATTATGTGAATCGATTGATGTTATTCTAAAAGTGTACAGCAGATTTCTTTTTATAGTATTGACAGTGAAATTTTGACATCATTATATTTGGACCACATGCTGTTATAGATGATGGAACGGCGTCAGTTTGTAAGTGTAAATAATAGTTTGCTATTGATTATGTAAGTTGCACGTAAATGTTACACAAACATTGTTATTTCTGAAAGAAAGTTAGAATTTATTTATTTGTAAGAGTTTAAAATAACTGTACGTACGAAAACAAATTCTTGTCTTGCATGGTTTGGTTAAGTTTAGCTATGGATGTATCAACGGCATGCCTGGTAGTTGGAGCCCTAAAAAGTCCAACGACTGGTATTCGATTTGATCGTCAATGGATTGTGGAGGTCATATGGCAGTCTCTGTAAGGAAAATTTCGAAGTTCTATCAAACACGCAGTTAGACTGGAAAAAGGTAACCCCAGACTCCGCAAAAATCCAGAGCTCTCACAGCTGTGGACTTTTTTTAGACCACTAAGGTAACAGACAAGCACACGGGCCACTTGATGGAAAGTGGTTACCGTGCCCTATGAACGTGTGCAATACAAGGGGCGTCACACTCACGCTGCCGACACTGAATGCGACGGGGAAGGATGTAGAAGTATCAAGGGCATGCCGAATAGGACCAATTACAGGGCGTTCTAGACTGGTGCACACACTTAATTTCCATTTTATCTTTTGGCTGCACAAACATCACATCACACCACAGATCTGTGCATCACACCATATAGTTAGAGAAAAGGTGCAAGTGCCATAATAAATACTCATAAATAGATTTTATGGCACTGCTCGCAACTGACTACACCCTCGATATACAGTTGAGTGAGTGTTGTAGGATGGATGCGATATGTATGAAATACCAGGTTAAACCGTTATAGCTACAGTAAAACCGTTCCTAGGAGACTGTCCCATGCATATCCTAGGATAGTCCTTTAAGAACATTACCTCCTCCGCGACCGAAGTTATCCAAAATTACCGTTTCACATCAGTCATGTCACTGTTTCAATGCTGCTTACGTTAACACAGCTATCCTAAATACCACTCACTGGTCAGCACAGTAGCCACACATTCAATGCCCTATGGAGATCCCATTCATACTAAGTACATTTAGCGTTGTTTTTTTTTTTTGAAGACAAGGGAATGGAGACTCCTTTTAGAAAGTGCAGAATGTTCAAGAAAGTATGTACACATTTTTTATATTGGACACGTTAATATGACTTCACCTCGCCTGATGGCAAAGTTCCAGGAAATAGTATTCCACAATAGTATTCCACAACATTTCACACAACGCTATCTAGATCCATGGTAAGCATAGCTTAACTAGCTTGTGTTATGAAATCTAGAATGCGGATAAACATACTTAGATACATTTTTTTTTGTAAATGCATACATATTATACATAGAAACACCCAGACCAATGCAAAAATCCATATTCATGCATACAAATATTTGCACTGAGCGGGGATTGAACCCGCGCCTCCTGCGTACCACCATTCCATATATCAACAATGTTACTATGGTGGCCCTCGGCTTGACGTCATTAGATGCTTTTTCACGACCTACTTATAGTACCCGGGATTGTAGGAAGAAGGAAAGATGTTACTGGTGAAGAATATTCATATCTCACAGGGTTTTCGTCTTCATCCCAGCGTTAATCCCAGTCGCATCCGAAGCTATCAACTTGGAGTCTGGGGTCCGCTTTTACCAGTCCAACTGCGGATTTGGCTAAACTTCGATATTTTCCGTGAAGCGACTGCCATCTGTCCTCCACAACCCAAAGGCGATATCGAAGCATTGCAGTTAGGCCAGTTGTTGGACTTTTGAGGGCTCCAACTACCCGTAACGACTGCGATATATGTTTGTATGGTAACCGGGACCGACGGCTTAACGTGCTTTCCGAGGCACGACCAGACCGATGCAAATACCTATATTCATGCATAAAAATATTTGCTCTGAGCGGGGTTCGAACCCGCGCCTCCTGCGTAGCGGCCGCGTTCACTACCGCTACGCCATGGACGCTACAGGGTTACAGGGTATTTTAGATTAATTCACAACTCTATCAATGACAGTTTCTAACTCTATCCCCCAATTAACCTAAATCCGCTAGCTCATACAATGAACACAAAAAATATTTTTTGCTAGTGAAGATACAGCACAATTAGTTCATTTTTTATATTAAATCCTTAACATCGCGGTCACGGTCGCTTGCAAACGGTTCCCACGCCTTAATTCATATGGAATACGTATAATTTAATTTGATACAGGTAGTTTAAAAGGAATTTTACTCTCAATTTTTTTGTCTAAATCATACGTAGGTTCTGTTTATAACCCAACGAACATCGGTTCATGTCTTTTTTGGGTTCATCATCATTAATAATTACCCTGTCGTGTTATAATGGTTCAAGGAACATGATTCATTCATAAAAAATGTTACTCTCTTTAAGCTCAAGATGAACGAACAAAACTTAAAAAAAGTGTTTTAAATATTTACTTATATGCAAAATTTATATGCCCTTCGTCGTCGATCGCCAATTTGCAGCAAGCATAAACAGCAAGTTATTTGCAGCAATAGGCACAACATTGTCGCCACTGTTCGGCCACGGGTCCCTACAACACGATTCCTGTTGGCTTCCTCTGCGGTAAAGATGTTTACTTTTATACTCCAACATTTCCACCGGCTTGCCTATTGAAAATTGTCACCCTTCGCCACTGATGCTCAAATAGGTACGGTATGTTCGTCCATTCGTGACATGGATACATATGCATATAATTGCAGTCCGTCTTGTCTAATTGTCCTTTTTAAATTGCCTATCCTTCTCGAGTTGTTTTTTTTTCGTGCGGATATCCCCTTAGATATCCGTTATATACAAATGACGGGGTATATGGTTGCCTCTTCAAGTAGTTACTTACAGTACTAAAATTGGCAACAATAATATCCAGCAAAAACAGACCAAAATGTTTAAAAAGAAATTAGAATTATCTAAAACTGTACCAAACACATTTGTCGCTTACTATTTGTTTTTTTATTTAGTGTGACATTACTTCGAACGTAAACCTAACTGACGACAACTAGCCTATATAACACAAAGTCCATTGAAACGACCCGAAGAGCCACAGCCACTGGAACAAACATAGCTGTATTAATTACTAGCTGACCCGGGGAACTTCGTGCCGCCAATATTATACATATAAAAGCAAGCTCTTGAATCACTATATCTTTTAAAAAACCCGTTGCGTAGTTTTAAAGATTAAAAAAGGGGTATGGGGACAAGGAAAGCGACTCTGTTGTATTTGTATTGTATTTAATTTTTTTGTATTGTATTTTATGTGTATTATATTTGTTTTGTATGGCAATGTGCAATTGATGTATTCTTAGGTTATTTTTGCGTTAAGGTATGATTCCGACCGAAGTCATACAACAACTGTAGACGCACGCAGCAGATACGCGTAATACGCTTTTATTTGTATCGAAATTTAACAAGTAATGTATGTGCTGCGTGCGTCTGCAGTTGTCGTATGCGGTCACATTCGGAATTATACCTTTATATGGACTAACAGATAAATAGAGTGCTATGGTAATACCATAAAAAGTAAAGGCCTTTCTTTTAGTATACAAATGCGCATGGTCAACAAAAAGGATTGGATGTTCAGGCTTGGTATAATAAGCTAACCCAGCTGAAACGGGACAATTTCGTACCACATACAACTCTATGAAAAAGGTTTCTTGCATCTATAATGTTTGATAATGTTTTGCAGCTGCGTAATCTTTGGATGCAAGCGGGATTGGCGTTCGGATATAGAAGAATTCCTCTGATTTTATGGCAGAAAGTATTCCACAAAATCCAGTAAATTAACAGCTCGACGCAGTACATTCTATGCTTTTAAACATAAATCCTACTTTCTTTCATAAAACCTTTAAGCAATACATCTTAGCACATCGACTGGTTGACACACATTATACACAAAATTATGCCATAAATTTTCATCTTCTGTCATGCGTAAGCGAACATCGAGGCTGCTACTACGATCACTAACTTAAAACTCACTGATCGCACAAAACTATTGCGGTAAGATATCACAAGGTTGCATATTACGGTTTTATTGACAGTAATTATCTTTCGATAAAATTCTAAGCCTCAAAAATGTTAAGCTTGCATACATTATTAATAAGCAGATTACATGTAATGGTGTAACTGTAAACAAGAATGCTATGACTAGTTTTTGATAGGAAGTAAAATCGGCATGACGTATTTAGTCGATTTAATCCACTTATGGGTCGGATTTAATAGTTACAATAATTTTGTTGGCAACAAAAACAGAAGTGAGTCTCGTGGGAAATCAGAATTCCATATCGAATTCAAACTAAATAAACCATAAATAGAATGCCGACTCACGTTTTTGATGTGGGTTAACGGATAATCCATTTAATACTAGTGCGAGGATACAAGGATAACGGTCATAATATTTGGTTTGCTTCCTTTTTTACAAGAAAATGTAAGCATTTTTTTGAAGTTAAAACTTCTTTAGCGGCGTAGGATGGGTAAAAACTGTTAAACTCGCGTCAGGATCACTTGACCTTTGAACCGTAACCGACGACTGACGTCATACAACATTAGCAACAGATTGTTTATTTTGTAAGGTACGCTATGAAGCTTCGTAGCTTACTGTAAGTTGTTTCAGATATTACCGGGTTCGAACCTGGGCTTCTGACACTTGTTGTGATTATTTATTCTTTTTGTAATTTATTACTTTTGTGATTATTTTTTCTTTTTGTAATTCATTAATTTCTTCTGACAGAAAATTAGTGATAGGTTCTATGATTGGCGCTATATTATAAGTATGGTATGGTATGTTCTTTTTATCTTTTGCTCTCTATATAACAAAGAAAGAAAGAAAGAAAAGTTTTCACGTCTGCTGGCACTCCCGGAGTGCAACCCGTCTTTTTTTTTTATTTTAACTAACTATTGAGCGCAAGAACAACCACATTGAATACTTAATATTTGGTTACAATACAATACAAACATTATAGTAATACAAAAACCATACAGCTCATGACAAAGTTACCGCCTGACGGCAAAATGCTCGCCCCTATTAAGTGGGACTGGATATCATAGTTAGCGAAATGAGAGTAAGAGAATACAACTCGGTATACTCCTCTTCCAGAATTAACAGGCGTGAATATATTATGTATGTATGGATAAAATTCTTGAAAACGAAACAGAAAAAATCGTTTCATTATGTTTGCTTTGAAGCTGCAAGACTAAGTTAGTGAATGATGCTGACGCCAGGTGTTTATATATAAAAAGTAGTTTCTAATTTCAAATAAAATACTCCTATGCTTCGACATTGAATATTACCTTCAATTTAATCATTCATGCTAAAAATATTAAACTAATGGTGTTACTAGGTCACCAATAAAACAATTCTAACCTATATTATAGCACTATAGATCACGAAATAGTATCGCCACGTTTCATTCACGTTCGATATTATCGATAAAACACATGGTAAGGTTAATGGCTACTGTCTTCGGATAACGGTCGCTGACCCATTGCCGAATATTGATAGCTCTGCAAACATGAATATTTTACAACTTAATATAATATTGTTGTAAAAGAAATATTACATTTTAAGCTTAAAAATGTACGTGATTTTTGTTTTTCTTGTGTTATACATATTTATGTATTGGATGCGAAAGGCAGAGGATAGAGAGCAAAGGCGTACTTTTTTTTAAAAAAATTTAACCTAAATTACTAATGGATGTGGGCTTCTATATTACGGTCGTTCTGGAAGTCTATAGGAGAGACCTATGTCCAGCAGCTGACTATGTGCGACTGATATTAAGATGATTATGAATGAAATTATTATTACTCGCTGTAACCTCTCCAGTAAAGGTAAATTGTGTTAGGAGTGAGTACCTACACGTAGGTAGTGTAATGACAAGAATTCGAAACCGGGACCTCTCGATCGTAAGGTTGACTCATTAACCACTAAGCTACCGACGCTTGTTTACATTGGAAGAGGTGTATATCCAGCAGTGAACTGAGACAAGCTAAACTGATAGATTGAAATCCACGCATGTGATCCTAATAACGAAGTTATGGTGAAGAAAACCCGACTGATGTTAAAAAGATTAAAACAAGCTTTATAGCAGGCGGTACCCATTAATTTTCATCTAGTTTAAATTTGCAAATGGGTACCGCCTGCTATAAGTTTCAATCTTTTTAGCTACAGTCTGGTTTTTTAATAAAAAAAATATTTTATACTTTTTAGTTATGTATGACAAAAATATATTTTGTAATTGTTTTCTAAATGCCTTCATTTTGATACACTACTCTATAAATTTGAGTGATTTTTTTTTACCACATACATTTTGGCGTCAAAAACCCAATATATAGCTTTTGTTCATATTTTATTTACCCAAGAACGCTTGAGCAATAAAAACCTTTCGTTTGAGACATGAATAATTGAAATCTGTACGGTGGTTCTAAAGATATAAGGTAATAAAGAATATTACATACACGATACGCGCGAAAAACATAATCGTTCTTGGCAGTCGAATAAAAAGAACGAGGTTAGCAAGCGGAAACGCCCTTTTCAGTACGTAATCTAAAAAAAAATGGATCGTATAAAAAACTGTGACAGAAAATAAACAGCTTGTTATTCCCACAGAAAGTGGGACCATACTCGACCATTAGTCGAAATGAAACTTCTAATTTCAATAATCAAACTTCCCGAAGCGCGTGCGCAAAATGCCGGTGTTTACCGGTTATTTACTATCAGGGTGAACGCCCCCCTAGGTTTCTAAACGATTATTACAATTGCTACAATTAAGAGCCAATTGCTACATAGTCTATTTCTAGACTAGTCTAGTTCCGGGTGTCAGAAGCCCAAGCCTAGTGTTATTTTTTCGTCTTCGAAGTCGATAAACAAGCAACTTTTAAACTATCAGACAGTTTTCTTACAGAATAGGTTCATTGTGAGTGCAGCAGTGTGGTTCATGGCGAAGGGATACTCTCAAAAATATCGAACGAATATACAGGTAGACGAAGAACCTTTTACCTCACGGACTCTTAAAAGGCGGGCGTGCACCACTGAGCCAGTCAGCGTATGACCACGGCTGGTGTAACCTTATAAAAACTTCAGTCAAACCAAAGGTATGTATGTACTGTTGAGTCGGGGCGTCAAACTCTACAGTTCCCTAAGAAACTTCAATGACAAGACGATGTGTTGTAATTTTAATATGTTTATTTGAAATTATATCACTCCTAAACGAGTTTTATGGGGTTTATGCGAGGTTTCTTTAATTTTACTCAAGCGAAAGATAGGGTCGCGGCATCTGATGCACTTTTTAATTCCTTCAATCTTCCACTTGAAGAACTTTCAAAGCGTCGGTAGCTTAGTGGTTAAGGAGTCGGCCTTACGATCGAGAGGTCGCGGGTTCGAATCCTGGCCATTACACTACCGACGTGAACCCACTGCTAGCACAAGCAATTTAGCTTAGTTGGAGGGGTTAGAGGGAATATTAGTAATTTCGATAATTTCGGTTGCTAATATTCTTTAAAAAAAAAAAAAAAAGATTCCTCGATCAGTCCCTCACCCGAACTGTCTTTTATCGCTTGTTCATTTTCCATTCTTAAATTCAATCTTATTATTATTTGTTTTATTGTCATACCGTTGATGCGTGATGGCCAGGGAACTAAGTAGGTTTGTCAGGGAGGACGACCGCTACAGTACATTTACCATGATCTTGTCGATTCCAGTTAACATTATTGTATAAACACCGCAATAGTTTCATTGGCTCATTACCGACCTTATCCTGTCCCTAAAGAGTAAGATGACCTAATTCATTAGTAAATACCTCATCGCATTAAGTTTTTTTGTTGAAAAATACTGATAACGTGTGCCATACATAACTAGTATTTTCGTTAGGCTCTCCATCTTAGCTTAATTGCTTGAATCATAGTAGTTATATACTGGGCAGGGTTTGAATCCGCACTCTGAAAAAAGACATTTGTGCACAACTATAATATTGTAATTTGCTAAAGAGCAGTAATTACGCACATACTGTTAATTAAGTAGTAACATGGACTGACTAGAGAAATTTTATTGTCATTTAAAATTGATGTGAAAATTGTTATATGTGTTAAAAATAAGCTCGTTGAAGTGGCAGTGGGCTGGACACATAGCCCGCTAAACAGTTCTGGAATGGCGGACGCCCAACGGCCAGGTGGAAGGACGACTTCATCAAGGTCACCGGTAAGCGCTGGATGCGGGCTGCTTTATATCGGTCGTTCTGGAAGTATAAAGGAGAGGCCTATGTGCCGCAATGGACTATGTGTGGCTGATATGATGGAATTTCTTGCAAGCATCGCCTCTCCTATTTATATATAAAATTCTCCCATTCTCTTATTAATACTCTTCTAAAAAACCTTGATATGTTATATTATATCGCAAGACAAAAGCCCCGAAAAGGCAGACATGAATAACAAAACAAATATGTTTTCTTCTCAACGAATAGCATCAAACATTAACTTGTACTCAATATCTTAAGCTCAATACATTTTTATAACATAAAAATAAAATATAAGAGGATTGGTAATTCGAGAAAAGACATTCTTTGAGATTGAGACTGTATTTTTTTATAACTTACAATCTTCTTACTATTACGACATAAACATTTTGTGGTTATATTAAGGACCTATATTTATAAAAGGTTATAATTATTATGATTACGGTCTAATCTTTAGAAATACTCTAAGGATTTGCTAATGTATACTCTAAAGTCTAATCAGAAATCGATAGCCTTTGGATCGATTTCTTGGGCTACATTTATCGTCATAGGCTGAATTTCACCAATGAATATGAACGTCTTTAGTTGTGTTTAACCACATTTGATTGGATTATACTGGTAAGTAACGCAGTTTCCTTTCCATTGTTCTTATTTTTTTCTCTTTGGTGATATCAGTAAGTAATATATATATGTTATAACAAGTATTTGAAATAGGAAATATATAAATCTACACACAGTTATGAACAGTCTGAGCCCAACTTTCATGCTTAAAAGCGTATAATTACATGCGCGGACATGTAAACCGCACAATTTCTAACTTTAGCTAAGTGTAACGACGTTTAAGATAGGACACGTATATTCTACGAGAACATAAAATGAGCTAGAAGCCACGCGATGGCTGGAGGAGTCGGTGCTGAGAAGCGCAACATGAGAGAATCTAGTTCAGCTATCAAATTGATTGGTTGACCTATATTTGAGAACGCTGTTTCCGTGTTAATCAAAGTAATGAATATTTTGAGGATTGTTGATATAAAATACACATACATTGATAGAATAATAGTATCAAGGGAGTATGGGACCCTCCAAGACCTACGAAGGCAAGTTAATATCACCGAAAGGTTAGTTTTCCTGTCACCTATTGATTGACAAACCTCTCGCGGATAAGTCAGATGACAGACACTACCAAATCTAAAGAAGACGAAGTTCAAAGAAGATCTTTCTTTGAACTGACTGCTTGATTCAATCTACCAGGTAGCCTATTAAAGTCCACTGCTGGACATAGGCCTCTCCCAACTTCTTGATTCATTGTAGCCATAATTAATTAAATTTAATAATTATAAAATTCACTTTAGCCACTCTCAAACAGCACTTAGCTATAGTAATGAATCACACCGATAAATCAACATACTGATAAGCAGAAAAGCTTTGAATAATTATGGGTGAGACAACCCTGCATACTAATGAAGCGTAGTGTAAGAAGCTTTATAATTATCGCCTTGTCTACACGGAGCATCACAGTTTCCAATTAAACGAACTAATCAGTACTGTTTATAAACATCGGACATCGCTAAGCAAATGCTGAATACAAAGTTGCTTCAAGAAATCCCATTATCACTATACAAGCAACATGGCTTCGCCTATCTTTTAACAAATAACAAGTGACTAACGGCTCGTCCTGTCCCAACTAAACGAGGGAAAATTTGTGTAAAAATTTGAAATTTTTATAACTGTCTTTATCGGGTAGTTACTATTATTTCTAAGCAGAACCAAGATTACTATTCCTAACTTTGAAAATGATTGACTTTCATAGATCCGTTTAATCTTTATTTTTCTCAATTAAGTATGAAATTTCCATAAAGTGTTCCTTAGTGGAGATGCTTATACCGTAAACGACCGCATTCGACAATTGCAGACGCATGCTGCACATACATTACTTGTTAAACTTCGATAAGGTAAAAGGAGACCTTTGAGAAGCCGCAATGTATTACGCGTATTTGTTGCGTGCGTCGGCAAGTGTCGTATGGTCACCTTTGGAATCATACTATAACAGGTGTCATCTGCAAAATGTTTAATACAAACTTAACATATTGTAGTTAACACCAACGGTTTCAGCTGTTAGGCTGTGCATTAATAAGTCAATCAACACAAGTCATTATAAATGTATAGATTTGTTGAGCTGAACGCATCATAAGTTATTTAATATCTGTCCAATTGTTTTCAGTTTATAATATTGTGTCACTGTTGCATAATGCTATGTTTACAAATAAACTAACTCATAACGTGTGAGTGAATCTTATCATGAATCTTAGTCGGCTGTATACATCAACAAATATCACTGACATAATTATTCCAAATGAAAATTAATAGCCATTTAATCTTGTTTTTTTTTACCTTAACAGTCTAAATAATACAATAGAAAACGCTATAATGTTATACCGACTGCTATTTCACCTGCCATCATTAAAAGTACCGTCATTTTTCTGCAAACAGGTGGAAACACAATGACTCAACAAAGTTGACTCAAATATTATTTAACTTGTTGAGCTGTGTATAACCTAACCACATAACAATGCTAACTGTAGTTAGATTACACTGTATGCATCACATCATACACAACAATAAACAAATAACAAGCTAGACAAACATACACTAGACAATTATAGCGAGGAGCGCGTGCGCCGTTCGACTGTTGTATTTGTTAATTGACATTCTTGAACCGCACGGAAGGAAAGTACTTACAAGGGTTGGCACTGAGAATTCCGTATTGGTAGAATTTGTTAGAATGGTAATATGGCGCCGAGGTGTGAGTCAGGACTATTATTAACGCTGATGAGTGAAGTTTTATTCTCAGAAGAAAAGTTAAGGCGCGAAAGCAATGTTAAATAAATACAGTGAAGGCACTGAATGAATTTTGTTTAGTTGTATTTAAGGTGTATAATATCATAACAATTTGGACATCCTAGTTGGTTAATAGAATTTATTATAAATAATTTTTCAATGCTGTCAATTTAAATTCTGGTTACCCTAACTTTTGATAGAATTTCTGTCAGCCGTACTCAGAAATAGTTTCCAATGCTGATTTCTGAGAGTTTGCAGAGAAATCAACATTTCCTCATCTATTTTCATCAGGTATGATTTGTTGCTCTCTAAAAGCAAGAAAAGGGTACCGTGCGATAGCTTAGTGAATGAGAACTGTCTCCCTCTTGTCGATTTTCATTGCTGGAAATACTGTCAAAAATAATTAAGAAGAGGAACTGATGGGTATTGTATCCGTGGTGAAATGTAGTTATGTGCTGTATTGGATACCCTTTTATGCCACTTATGCTACTCGTAAATATTCCCAAAATACCATCCTGCATTCACATACAGTTTCTCTGTTTCAAGAAGACCAAAAAATTCAACAACTGCCTGCTAAAAATAGACTATAATGCTATTTTTAAGTCGGCAGGTGGTCGGAAACGCAGCCATTCCTGAGCAAGCCTCATCACCTGTGCGCAAAAACTGTAATCGTCATTACAGCAAGGAATGTGATATTTAATTTTATGGTATGTTACAGAAAGAACCTGTACAATACCTTGCAAGTATTATTTAACTGAGGAATGCCTTGATGGTGAAGATGTAAGATCAACAGCGGTTTGTCGAGAACGTTATAGCTTTTTAATGTGGAATATCGGTTTGATTGCGAAGCAACTAAGTTGACGCTACTATGAAGCGTACTTTATAGTCTACTTAAATATTGCTACAATTTTTATTACTACAGTACTGCTGTGATAACTTTTACTGGTAACTAAATTGGTGCACCATTGACTTTTTCATTAAAATGACCGAAACATTATAATTACGAGAAATTGTATCATTACTCTACAGCCTCATGAATATCTTGCATGTTCCTGTGGCATGGTAGATGCAACAACAACTTGAACGGTTGGAACACCATGCTCGAGGGTACGGCACGATCGGAGGCGGGGCCGGTGTACTACACGGATCTCGTGAGCTTACCGTGCAACTGGGATAGGCTGAGCATACGCAGGTAAGATCGCAAGTCCCCACATTCGATACATAATAATCAAGACTGCTGGAAGGACCGTAGAATAGATATGGACTGTTAATCAGAAGTATTATTTTGTCCTATATGTACTGTCGGCAAAACATGTGTCATTCATCTTTGTTTGCAGTCGTCACAAGATTTACTGCATTCTTGGCCATATCACCTTTTAAATAGTCCATTCACACATACACGAATAACACATAACTATTTTTTTTAAGATTTTATTGGCAACTGGATACAAGTCCTTAATGCCAAACAGATAAATAGGAGAAGTGTTGCCACTTCCACAGCCTGCGTCACGTCTCTGAGCACTTTCATATGAAAATAAAACACGTTGAACTTTCTAGATTTTTTTTCTGTTTTCAATAAACCGGAAATAAAGTTTATAGCCAGTAAATTTTACCCTCAAATGGCTCAAACGAAGTGACAGTTATGTATTATGCCAGACTTATGTTAATTAAGCAGAATGACAAAATGGTTCTAATTTATAAGAATAACGTTTGATACTCCTTATTGGGTTAATTAGACTAATTTTGGATCGCTTTAATATTCTAGCGAATCTATAACATTTCAAAGTGTTGTTAGGTAGATTTCGATTTAGTTTTAATATCTATGCGATATTTTACCTCAGTCCGTCATTTAGATCGACCAGGCTCATTTCTAATAATCAATCTATTATCTGATGATCCTAAAAGATTATGTTATAGACATTTCAGAAAATACTGCAGAAAATCTACTACAGTCCAACCAATGAACACGCATAAGGTGCCGGAAAGTTCACAAACTATGGTACTAAATGCAACCCTGTAGCATATAATCTATCGAATCTTAGCTAAGCTCTGTAAACTCATCCAATGTAAATGTTATTTCAATATGAAATGAAACTCTCTGTTACGTTTTCGGTTCAGACATTGTAATCTCCATTCCAGCTATATTACATTTTTTAAACAAGAGTGAGTATTTTCAGACATCTATAAAACACTCGAGGAATACAAGACGCTCATATTTTGCAACCGAAACCACGCGTCGTAAATACACCCGTAAGAATATTTAATTTTGACTTGAGGTACGCAAATTCCTTCTTATAATAAAAGTATTATAGCATCTTACATCCACATATGGAATCGCAAACAAGACGGTATTACAAATAAGGTATATTCTACTTTACATCATAATACCAGTTGTTATCTATAGCGTACTAGACTATATTTTATGATATGATACAGATCATTCTTTATAACTTTACAACATTGCCGAAACTTTTGAAGTGTCTAAGGATAGAAGCAGATAGCAAAGAATGAAGTAAAAAAACTAAGTACTGTAATAAGTTAAAGATGGAAAAAGGAATGTTAAGGTGGTCCAAATAATTCTATAAGAAGATCGCTTCTGCTTCAGAAGAGACGTTTGCCTTCAATCCAGAACTAAATTCCAGATCATTGCATAGACGAAATTAATAGAAGAATAAAAAGATGTATGCCAGGATCATAGCTAGTGGAGATATGCGCTCTCTGCATATCCCACTGAAGAGGCGTGACTAAGTGTATGTATGTATAAACGGCTAAGTCCAACCTGAAATAACCTCATCGATGTCAATATAGAGTGCCAGATGTATACAGCATCGCACCGCAAGCAGCCAATAATCTCCCATACTTCGACAACCTATCATTTGCCTCTTACAACCTTATATTGCAACATTTTCTCGTCTATTTGTTTAACGGGAAGCAGCTGATTTATATCAGCAAAGTAATGTGCGGATATACGTATGCTAGGGGTGTTATCGAGGTTCGAACACGATACCGAACTGTCAGAAGTTTTAAAATTAAAACTCAATAACATAATATTTGATGCTGTTCTCCGATATTCCCAGACTCCAGGATAAGAGCTTTGGATATGATTGAGACTCATACGGAAATGATCATTATTATTTCAACGTTGAGTCCCAGTTAGATCAGAGGTTCATTCGCAATATTTCACTATTTGTCAAGAATATTGAAAAAAGGGCTGTTTTGCAAAAAGGTTGTTTTAAGAAAGAGGCACTATACGAAAAGGACATTTTGCGAAGAGAACGTTTAGTTTATGAGTCATTTTATCGTTATTATAAGTAACCAAGTGCGAGAGAACACTGTGCTTCTAAAAGTGCAAATTGTGGCTACAACCGGGTCTACCGCTGAGAAGATTAGGAAGATCAAGAGCCCATTCAGCGCTAGTATGCAAGGTGATTTACTAGCTATAGAGATATACAAAACTAATACCGCGTTTGGAAAACTGTCAGTAACATCCCTAGGAATGACTAAGGATGTCTGATATTAAACTATAAATATTCTCACCGGGTATTACCACCGTTGCTTGTAAAGTTTCCATGGTAACGAAGTGTAATAGACTAACAGGCTACAGTAGCCGTAAAGCTAGATTGCTCTTAACATAATGATAAACGATAATTTATATCTCAAGTCACGGTTGTAATAAACGAGAAATTAGGACTCAGGTGTTTGGCCGTTGTTTTGGCGGCGAGTTCAAATACTTGCTAACAAAACTTTATATATTGAACGAGCAAAACTTAACTCATGCATACCTACTAATGGCCCAGGTACAAAGGAGTACCCATAAAAAAAAAAGACGGGTTGCACTCTGGGAGTGCCGGCAGAAGTGAAAACATTTTCTTTTTTTCTTTCTTCGTTATATACATAGAAAAAGATAAAAAAAGAACATACCATACCATACCTATAATATAGCGCTAATCATAGAACCTATCACTTATTTTCTGCTAATTTTCTGTCAGAAGAAATTAATAAATTATGAAAAGAAAAAATAAACACAAAAAGTAATAAATCACACAAAGAAAAAATAATCATAAAAAGTAATAAATTACAAATAGAAAAAATAGTCACAAAAAGTTACAGATGGCCAGGTGGTTTGAACCCGATACTATTTGAAACTATAAGGACTTACAGTCGAAGTGCTTACCGTTTAAGCCACGACGCTATCTATGGTAAATTGCAAAATAGATAGTATTTACCTAATCTTGTATGACGTCAGTCGTCGGTTACGGTTCAAAGGTCAACTAATCCTGAGGCTTCCTTAACATTTTACACCCATCCAACGCCGCTAAAGAAGTTTTCACTTCAAAAACAAATAGAACATCGCTATACTAGAAACTGTTTAGAAATTTGAAGGAAAGGAAGTATCGAGAGCCTAAATATAGTAAGCTGTTGACAGAATAAAAACAAACAAAGTTCACACATCCTTCGAGGCAGCACACTTGGTAGTAGTAGTGTCGCAAGGTATCGTTCTAACTTCTCATTAAATCCTAGATTTTAAGTTGAATATACATGGCCTCTGATAGTATAGAACTCGTTAGATAGCTTTATCTTCCTTTTCCAATTTATTGATTCTCTTTAGCGTAAAGAGACGGTTATATATGTATTCCAACGTACAATTCATGACGGCAACTGTACTTCACTGACTATAATAAGAAGCAACGTACTTCCAGGGTCTAGGTTAAACAAGATTTCAAATATCAAAGATGATAGATTAAATTGTTCATTACTCGCCATAATAACAAATCCAAATTTATAATAGCAAGTTCATGAGAACGATCTGATAGTTCACTCCAAATCTAAGGTCAGAACCACATACTCGTAGATGTACCGATAATTTCACAAAGGAGCGAAAATACTTGTCTAACCAATAACATAACGATAGTATCGCAAATAACAAACGCATTGGAAAGTCACAACCTTTAGAATGTAAAGTATTGGAAAGTGAGCGATCGATGGATGGGAAACTTATTTAACCTCACTTAGGACATCCCCTTGCTCTCTGGGTGGGTGACATTTGTGTGCCCTTTCAGTTTCTATATGCTAATCTATTGTTTGATTTGATAATTGTATGAATTGAACACTTTCTTCTGTCTTGTATACTGTGATTTATTCCTTTCAGAAACATAGTTCCTGTTGTTTTTGCCAGTCAATGAACCAACAACATTGAATACATTAGTCGTTCTATGAATAACATTCACAAAAGATAATGTGCATCTAAACATTCTAGAACCCATATTACAAGCTAGGTAAGTAACGTTTACTTTGGATCTAGATATTAGGTACACTAGACAGTTAACCCTCTTTCCTGAAATTTAACCTTTAGCTTACCATCAGGGACCTTGAAGTCATATTGACGAGACTATTACAAAAATCTATCGGACCAGTTGGTAGATGCCTAATATTATGACCATTCACATCACATAACATAAACAATGACTTGATGGTATATTCTATAATATTAAAGAACAAGCGTAAGGGTCAAAAGTAGCCAATCAAATCGATTAACATAGGAAAAAGTGAATCGTTTAGGCGGGACTCGAACCCGTGATCTTTCCCTTAAAGGGGGAATGCTCTGACCACTGAGCCAACGAGCTTCACCTGAAGCAATCCAAATTCTCCCATTTAACCGTCTTAGGGTGACCAGTTAGAGTCCCGCCTGAGCGATTCACTTTTTCCTATCATTAAAATAGGAACAGTTAGCATAACCGTCTTAGGGTGACCAGTTAGAGTCCCGCCTGAGCGATTCACTTTTTCCTATCATTAAAATAGGAACAGTTAGCATACTAATTGTTTCAAAATTTCATTCAAAAGTAGCCAATCAAGATGCAAATCATTCTGAGCATCTTCACAACATTATGGCATATACGCGACAGCTCCTGAGCTTCCTCTCGACGTTATGTTTCGTGGTTCATACACATTCATACTTCATCGAAGCTTATGTCAAAAATGTAGGTTGATAGATAGCTTTATTAAAGTTACACAAACAACCATCGGCAACATTTGATATTAACATTTAACGGTGTATCTGTTTTGGACATACGATTATTGTCGCCATTACTCGTATCATCATTCTATACTCGCCTCATCTTAACCAAAGATCATCAAGTTTGCGGTTTGGCTCTTGAGCCCGGGATTCGCACGTAATACTTGTACACTTCATATTTATCTTAACCTTTACGGGAGCAACTACCACCTGAACCCAAAACCCCAAGGGGTAAACCTGCGCCGGTGCATCGTGAATCAACAGTTGTGCCTTGCTAATCGGCTACTAGACTTGAGCCTCGAAGACCTAGATGTGGCCCTATGGGCCATCCAAATATTAAATTGCGTTAACATGTTCAAATAAAAGGCCATTGTCCTCAAAAGGCAAAAACAGAAACAACAACAACAACCTCTCCTACTATTGACGTGTAAATAGGAACGACAAACAAACAATTTAACAAAAGTGACGTTAATGACTTAAAAACAGCAACAGTTACTTGTCCCATTGATGGAAAAATTAAGCAAATATGTGCGTCCGATGTACAAGAAGCTCGTCATGTTAATATTGATCTATTATCACGAAGACGCGAAACTGATCAAACAGAGATACTTATCGAGCAAATGTTAAAAGCCGATTAAAAACATTAACGGTAGATCAGAACGAGTTTCTTTCTTTCTTTCTATCTATCAATCGATCACTGTGTGTGTGTAAACTTAGATTATAGTAATCAGGATTAACTTAACTATGAATATTAATTTTAAAAAAATTATCGAAACTAATTCAAAAGTTCTTGAAATATTAAGACCAAGAATTTGCCTGTTCAGGATAATAAAAATGATAATTTTGGGTAGAAAACAATCATAAACAATCAGGTTAATATCTAACTAGGCATTGACAGAACTCCGTATTCACTAATGTTGAAAAATATAACAATTCCACTCCACTTAATGTTCAAAAAGTACCACACATTACAAAAAAAAACTATAGTTGGACCTATGTTTCATGAACCATGAGTCCAATGTACAGTTCGCACACTTTAAAACAAAGCCTATCCAACGTTAATAGCATCGCGATCCACAACCGGTCGCAATGGTTCGTTATTCAAGTAAAAAACTGCTAACACAAATGATAGTTCTAAAACGGCCGCGGTAACCGATACCAAACGAGTTTCTGATGTAGACCAAGATAGTATTATAAATGAAGACGATACAGAAAAAAGTCGGTTATAGTGTTAAACTAACGATTTGGGTGACAGTGCTCGAAACAAGTGTGACAACTATAAGTTTGAAGAGGCTATTGATGCCCTAGTGGGCAAGGTTTACAGTTGTGGCTTGTCTAGTGGGTCTCATAAGAGTGATACTTGTAAAGGTCTCCGAGAGATGAGCCCGAGAATGATTTGATTGGTGAAGTTAATTCAATAGTTTACAGTTAAAGTAATTATAAATCGCATTGGAGTATTATCTCTAAACATAATTTGAAATGTACAAAAAATAAGATTGCAATTAAAATTTGGTAGGAAGTGACTGATAAGTTTAAAAAAAATAGTAATAAGCTGATACTTTATAGCCTCTGAAGAGAGTAATAGTGTTTTTAATTCTAATTATTCGATATGAAACTACCTTTTTTTACCTACAAGCTTCAAGAAAATTTTGCTTCAAGTATTTACAAGTGTATTGCGAGTGTCTTGATGTGAAACGTATTTATTATGGACGCTAAGCTATATAATATGTAACGTATAAATGTTATAGTGAGAGTATGGACAGATTAGTAAACCACCTAGCGTTGTTCACAGCACCGGGTCCACTTACTTTCTTTAGATTTAGTTTATACGGCTTTATGTGCATCTAACCTTCAGATTTCAAGAGAAAAATCTCCGTCTCATCTCTCACTTAGCAGATGCAGACTTCCAATAAGATTGGCTTGGCCTTGATAGTCTTGGTGGGGCTCTAAGCCCAACTAATTTTGGTTTTAGAAAAGTAAGTTTTAATTTTTTACTCTATCCATTAATTATTTAGCCTTGAATTTCAATATCCAGACAAAAATTAAAGCAGTTGAAGCAATTAAAGCAGCAAAAAAATTCAGAAATTTTGCATATAAATACAGCACTGTAAAGAAAACCTATGAATCATCCGATCCCGGAAAAACAGACATATCATTAAAGACTAACAAGGAAGTGTTGTGGTCTGTAGGTATATCACTCGATCAGTATCAGCGGTGTTAATATTGCGGTTGGCTAGTCATCAACACGGGGTGGGCAGAAGCCGCAGCCACGTGAGATGGACCAGTCATCCTGGTCACGTTGTTTCTGGTTACGTGAACATACGTACCTACTTAAGTAACTAACAATGAAGATGCTAGAACATAGGTAAGAAGGTTTTTGGCAAATAGAACCAAGATGAAAGATTTGCTTGAGCTCTAAAGTGATAATAAGGTATAAGAATCTCCGGCGCAAACACAGTCATTATAAGTATATCTTGTGTATCTGTACATCGTAGCTCCTAAACAAATGGACCCTTTTTTTTTTTCTTAAAACAAAATGACAGTAGCAAAGGGTGAAAATTTTCAAAAGGGAAGCCTATCGAAATTTTGGGAGTACTAGTAGTTCTATGAACAGTAGACTTTGCGAGTACGGAGCACCTGGGTTACTGGGTGCTTATTTCTGATATCAAAAAAAGACGATACGCATCTTCTTAATTTAGACAGACCTGAATGTTTCACCAAAAAATAATGATGACGATCCTTCTTAAAAAACGCTACAGCAAACTTCCCCCCTTTTACCTCATATGTTTTTGTTATTAGGAACTTTACCTTTACGAGGCTTGATTTTTTTCACAACAAGCTGTCAGGAAACATGGCCTTTTTTTATTTTTCTACCAAACACCATCAAGGTCCGTTCACAAATAAGGCGACAGAAAACTTCCCCAATTTTTTCTCCCATTTTCTCTCCTATCAATAAAAGCTCTCGATAAAAGTTGTGTTGTTGTGTGCCAAGTTTGGTGATAATCGGTTAAGTAGACTCTCTAGATCGAAACTGACAAATCGACATAGATACAGGCAAAAGAAAAATCGACCGCCTCTTGTCGAAACAGAGACTCCCGTTCGCTTCGCTCACTCGGTCAGTAAATGTAAACATTTCTACCACGACTTTCCTTTGCAAAACAAGCTATCAGGAATATAGGGCCGCTTCGCCACTTCAGCGTTTTAAAATCATCAGTTCATTAGGTTCTTACATTCTGTATAATTTATAGTATTAGATGAGAATAGCACGTCCAAATAATAATAAATAATTAAAATAATAAAGAGTAAATTCGCGACAAAAGATAAAAATAAGCGAATTTATAATTAGAATAACATCATCATATTTCATCACTAAAATATTATGATTGTGATGAACGCATAATTATACGCTGATGATCTTTATAAATTAATAAAATGACCAATCATATAATAGTCATTAACAACAGCTATAAACTTGACATAATTCTAAACCATTAAAGATGCCTCATTTGCATTCCAATCGGCTACAGGTTTTGATGGAGTATTAAATGTAAGACAATCTATCAGAATCGGATATACGAGTGGAATTCCCTAGCTGAGTCTGTGTTTCCGGAAAGGTATATAGTGAATATGTTATTTTTTTAGGCAAGCGCGCACCATTTTCGACCACATGATCACTTAAGTTACTAGCAGGCCATTATCTTGTCAAATGCAGGTTTATCGACTATATATAAAAAAAAAGACGGGTTGCACTCTGGGAGTGCCGGCAGAAGTAAAAACATTTTCTTTTGTTCTTTCTTCGTTATATACATAGAAAAAGATAAAAAAAGAACATACCATACCATAAATATAATATAGCGCTAATCATAGAACCTATCACTTATTTTCTGCTAATTTTCTGTCAGAAGAAATTAATAAATTATGAAAAGAAAAAATAATCACATAAAATAATAAATTACAGAAAGAAAAAATAATCATAAAAAGTAATAAATTACAAAAAGAAAAAATAATCACCAAAAGTAATAAATATACACCAAAAGTAATATATAAGAAAAAAACAATCACAAAAAATCCCTGAAAGCCAGGTGATTTGAACCTATAAGGACTTCCAGTCGAAGTGCTTACCGTTTAAGCTACGACGCTATCTATTGTAATTTGCAAAATACATAGTCTGTACCTAATCTTGTATGACGTCAGTCGTCGGTTACGGTTCAAAGGTCAACTAATCCTGACGCTTCGTTAACATTTTACACCCATCCAACGCCGCTAAAGAAGTTTTCACTTCAAAAAGAAATAGGTGTGAAATATATACCTACACAAGTACAATAACACATTATGTATCCGTGTTAAGTAGAGCCCCAATATGTACTAAATTAATAAGTGACATTTTAATTAATTCAAAAATTTACAACTGAGACCGTATTCATCTATTAAATTAATTTCGGCTTCCTAAAGAAGTATCATAATTTTGTGCTTGACATTTTGGAATTATTTATATGTCTGGTATTTAGGTACCAGACGTATTAATTTGGTAGATAATTTTATGGCTATTTAGGAGTAATTAATTAACAGCTATGAGAAGCCAATGCTAACATTTTAAAATATTCAACATCATTAGAGGTAAACTATTTATTTAAGCTGAATCTATCACGGTGTATATATTTTGTTATTATTTAGTCTCGCTGTTCCCAATGTTCAACTGAGAACAATGTAAATAACAAAAAAATATCAGTAAATCATATAATTATTTCCGGAGTGAAAAGAGGAATAGGAACTTTGTTTTCAAATCGAAACTAGTAGAGCAATAGTGGAATAAGCCAAAAAAAAACACAGCAATATACCTATTATAAGAAATGTCTAAAATAATAGCGGTAAACTTATCTATCAGTTCTATACCTATTAAAACACACGAGAATCAACATATAACAGCAGTTAAATATGCATAATACAGTATGTTGTATCAGGGTGCGGCGCACACCGTTAACGATGTAGGTAATCTCGCCGGCCCCAATTTGAGCAATAGCCCTAGTATCCCACTAGTTATGGTGCGAAATGAGGACCTATTAATATTTAATTAGTAACTAAACGATGAAATATGTAACAGTATATTTGAAACACAAAAGGGATCACAAAGTAAATCAGGGCTTGTAAAAGACTTGTTTATGTATGTACTAATTAAAATTTCACAAATTGTTGAAGGGTTTCAACCCTTTGTTGAAATGACCTTGTCTGGCTTAATAAAGGTTATATTCTGTTTTGCTTTGCAAATAATTGATTATTGAACATGGATTCTGTGTCTTGTAAACCTGCCATAGAAGCGTGTCATGCTAGCATAAGTAAAAAAAAAGACGGGTTGCAAGTGAAAACTTTTTCTTTCTTTCTTTCTTCGTTATATACAGAGAAAAAGATAAAAAGTATATACCATACCATATCTACCTATAATATAGCGCCAATCATAGAACCTATCACTAATTTTCTGTCAGAAGAAATGAATGAATATTGATGAAAAAATAATCACAAAAAGTAATAAATTACAAAAAGAAAAAATAATCACAAAAAGTAATAAATTACAAAAAGAAAAATAATCACAAAAAGTGTCAGATGCTCAGGTTCGAGCCCGGTAGTATCTGAAACCATGGACTTAACGTCGAAGCGTTTACCGCGGAGCTACAAAGCTTCTTAACGAATCTAACAAAATAAACGATCTGTAGCTGTTGTAATGTTGTATGACGTCAGTCGTCGGTTACGGTTCAAAGGTCAAGTAATCCTGACGCGAGTTTAACATTTTTTACCCATCCAACGCCGCTAAAGAAGTTTTCACTTCAAAAATTACTTAATAGAATATCGCGATGAAAATAGCTAAAATTAGTTTTATTACATTTTAATTCCATTATCGCTTTATACATATAATACCTTACCCACAATGTTTCTTACAGCAAGGACTTCCTGATTTGACAGTAAAGTAACCACTATTCCACATAAATGACGATATAATCCGAATTATGGTCGACGTTTACAATCAAAATAATCATCATTCATTACGTTTTATGTTTAGTATCATTAACAACAGTAAAACAGTGAATAAGCCTTAATTGAAGATATTTTTATGACAGACCATTTATATTTTATTGATAAATACGTGTGTTGCACAAGCCGTCATTTTGAACTCTAACCTTCTGTAAGGGATTAGATAAAATAAGTACTTCTTCTGACCAAGACAGATCAGCCTGTGACCGCGGCCGGTGTAACCTCACCAGAGCGCACAGGAGAGGTTTTGTGCTGTCAGTGGGAAGACAGTGAAAGTAGGAGTCTTCTACACTGACGGCATAGAAACACTCTGTATTCACAAGGTCGGCGGCACGAGTGTGACGCCCCTGGTATTGCACGTCCATAGGCCACGGTAACCACTTTTCATCAGGTGGGCCGTGGGATGGTCTGTCACCTCAGTGGTACAAAAAAAAAAAGACGGGTTGCACTCTGGGAGTGCCGGCAGAAGTGAAAACATTTTCTTTTTTTCTTTCTTCGTTATATACATAGAAAAAGATAAAAAAGAACATACCATACCATACCTATAATATAGCGCTTATCATAGAACCTATCACTTTATGCTAATTTTCTGTCAGAAGAAATTAATAAATTGTGAAAAGAAAAAATAATCACAAAAAGTAATAAATTACAGAAAGAAAAATTAATCATAAAAAGTAATAAATTACAAAAAGAAAAAATAATCACAAAAAGTTTCAGAAGGCCAGGTGGTTTGAATCCGATACTATCTGAAACTATAAGGACTTACAGTCGAAGTGCTTACCGTTTAAGCTACGACGCTATCTATATTATCTTGCAAAATAGATAGTATGTACCTAATCTTGTATGACGTCAGTCGCCGGTTACGGTTCAAAGGTCAACTAATCCTGACGCTTCCTTAACATTTTACACCCATCCAACGCCGCTAAAGAAGTTTTCACTTCAAAAACCTGGTCGAAACGCCAGGCAAATCAAAGGTAGGTTTGTATGTATGTACCTATACCATGATCGCGTTACAACTCAGATGATTCAGTGTTCGAGTCCAGTATTGCCTATACTTAAAACTAGTCTAGTGCGAGTCGGACGCGTGCACTGAAGATTCCGTACTTGCATGAGTTGAATGGCAATGACAATCGACTTGAACCGATTTGATGAAAATTGGTATAGGTGTAGATTAGACCTTGAGAGCGCGGGTGAATTTGTTCGCGATAGCCGACATCCACGTGGGCGGAGTCGCGGGCAAAAACTAGTACCGGAATAAAACCTAATATGAACACGAAGTCACCGTAACTATACAAACTATTAAAAAGTGTCGATCAATTTAGGACACGTTCATACTTCACTAACCTGACATTAAGCACTAATTTGGTTTAATCTGAAGCAATAGCATACAATCAGCATTTACCTGAAACAAAAAATTAAGAAAAATTAGTTCGATTCTTCCAGCTATTACGTGGGACCGAATAAAATGATTGGTGATTTGTGGGTGTTAATTCACATCTGCCTAACCCTCCCGGGATAAAGGCATGATTATATGTATCCAGTTTTCTGGACATTGTCCATTACAGTTTGGGATTACTTTAAAAATCGGTAACTAAGCCCGTCACACAATTAGGATTAATTAGGTGCTTAAAAATATTATTACATTTTTTATTCCATTTTTGGCGTTGGCATATGTCTTGAAACATACTCGTTTTGGTTGTCAAAGTTAAATCAAATAATATCCAATCGATTATGAAGTGTCTTACCTCAACTCCTATTACGAATGTGGCCCATTCTAGACCCAAGTGGGTCTGTGCCTGTGTTCAAAGGGTTCACGGTGTCAGTGGCGCGAGGGAACTTCGCCTCCTCCATTAAATAAATGCTCGATTGGATAACAAATTGCCGGCAAGGTTTATTTCTTAGATATAAATAGTGTGAGCTTTAATTTGTGATGTAAATATATTTATTTTTTGAACCTATAATGCATTGTTTAAAAGATCAAAAGGACACTTCCAGACTTGTTGAAAACTTCATACTCCTTGCAGAATTTGAACTTTGGAATTTGATGTTTGCTCTCCTGCCACTACTGCTCATGTTAACCTACATTTATTTGGCGTTGGGAGCGACTACAATCAGACCTCCCAACCCCGAGTGAAAAACCTGCAGCATGTTCTTATCTGCAATCAGTAGGTGTACCGGTCCATAGCTGAGGTTGAGATGACCCCATATACCCAATTTTTCTCCATCCATGTGTAATTTTTGTAAAACCCGACTTTAATTATTACTCATTTGTTTTTTTTTTTCGGCATAATGATGATTAAATTCTAAGCCCACAGATCAATAATCGAATCGTGTCTTCGTATCGCCGAAGTCAACGGTCGTGTGCATACGAGCGTGCAAATCACGGCGCGCGCGCAGCCTAGCCTCGAGCTGGGCCGACACGCGCAGCTCCAGTGTAATCGATAATCAGAGGATACTGCGATATAAAATTGTGACTGTCTTTCCGTGTCATTATCATTCTTGAGTATGTTATTATTAGGTTTGAAGGCAAGTAATATTATACGCTTTTGATGTACTGATACTTAAATAGGAAGATCATCACCACAAGCCTGTACTTCCATAATGGTGATATAGCCAGTTACATGGAACTATAGGGAGAAAAAATTCCCAGAGTTTCACAATAGAGCTACTGGAATCTACATACATATAACCTTTTACCTATAACCAATCACGCCTTTATCCTCGGAGGGTTAGGCAGAGGTGAATTAACACTCACATTTCGCCAATCGGTATTCGGTCCCACGTAATAACGTAATAGGGGTTGCGCCATTGCCGTATTCCGGCTCTATTGTTGACTCGAGCCATGCATCTGAGGCTGAGTCTGGGCTGTACATTTCTGTCTGATGTTGAAGTTAATCAGCCCTATCCTTTGCTCGCCTTGTACGATACCTCATGGGAAGAAAAGGGGTGGCCCAAATTCTACTCTGCCGGGAACCACGCGGCTATAATCTACTGGAAAATCCCAGAAACTATTATGTGCCCGCGCAATAATATGTTATTCTCCTCCTTAGTTTTCTGTCAGACGACACGTCATCTCCTCAGTTACTTCTTGCCATTTTATTATAAAATTAGAACTGCCGTAAAACTATTTTATGCCGGCTATTACGAATGCGCTTAGTTAAGTAAGGGTTAGTCAGGCCTAATAATGGTCCATTTATATTTTCCCATTTAAATTTCCACACCCGATTCATCGATAGGACGATTACAAATTTAAAAATTCGACTTACAACACTCGTTAACATACATGTTTTGTTACTAAAGAAGCTATTAAAAATATGCTTAGACCCTCGAAAGTAGGTAGACACAAAGAAATACGTCATAAAACCATTATCTGTGAATTAACAAGAGGCTGCGAGTAATTACGAATATTGTCATACAGTACCTAACAATAAACGCGGATAAAGCCACGAGAAAGTACCAGTATAATTTCCTAAAGGGATCTCGCACCAACGAAACCAAATGCAATTTCTAGTCATACAATAAGGTTAGAAAATGTATTGTCCAGGGACGGGTGAAATTTAAATATTCTTAGTAATAAATATATGTACCTATTACTTGGTACAGAAAGCGGTTCCTTTGTGTGCTCTCTGTATAAAAACCACTCTATATGACAATATTAAAAACAATTGATACCGGATTCTAACGCGATTTGTTTAGCATTAGGTACCCCGCAATTATGGTTGCTGAAAAGTAGACGAAACATTGGATAGACTCCGTTAAAAAATGGTTTTATTTCATTGAATGTAAACTAACATTAGCAATTAGCACCTGATACAAATTCATTGAATTAAATAATGTGAAAATGAATCAACGAAATGTAAGTTCACACATAACTTCACCAAATTTAAGAAATCTTTTGTCATTGTGTTTATTATGATCAGGACAAGGTGTGTATGAAAGATTTTTTTGGAAGGTTGACGGGTAAGGTGCTATAAATTCCCCAAAATAAAGTTTCAGTCAACTGTTTTGAAACATATTCTTTAAGTATACGTGTACGACACTGGTGTGGTAGAAGTTTGTTTATTTGATTGAACGTACTAATCTCAAGAACTACTGGTTCGAATTAAAACATTCTTGCTGTACATAGCAAAGTTACCGACATAGCTCGCAGAATAAGCAAGCTGAAGTGGCAATAGGCTAGCCACGTCTGTCGAAGGGAGGCCGTTGGAGCGAGAGACTAGTCCTGGGGTGGAGACCGCGAGAAGTCAAACGAAGGCTGGGACGCCCCCTAGCCAGATGGATCGATGACCTGAAAAAGGTGTCTGGGACGGACTGGATGTGGAAGGCGGAGGATTGAAAGAAATGGCGGACATTGTTAGAGGCCTAAGTCCAGCAGTGGGCTAATTGATTGATTGATTGCTGTATTTATGAAGGAAGACTCTAGGGAGGAAGGAAGACTGTATTTATAGGCTATATATCATCACGCTACTACTCAATGCAGTAATCATATATGTCAACAAATCCGGTAGATTCCTATACGTTATTTGAAAATTAATAATTATGTGAATAGACCACATTCATATGCCTAGTAATTACTGTTTCTCAAAGTAGCTCACATAAGAACATAGGTACATTTACCCCCACGTAAATTCTATAAATAGTATTAACACGTATTGCTAGCAATTCATCACGTCCCTTTGAAGTTAAAATTGCAACTCCTAATTGTCTACTGGGACTTCCCCGCCCACTCAATACCCTTTCAACCTTTATTGATCATTTCATTCAGTAGTACACAATTAAAATTTTAGAAAAACAGATTAATGTTCAGTAGAGTTTATTTTCAGTGGATATGTATGCTATTTTAACTTTTCCTATCTTCTTCTTTTGTGTGGTTAGTGGCCTACCTGTAACAAAGCTGTTCAGATCGCCCATATAGGCCTCCGTCTTGACCTAACGACTGTTGACAGCCGGGACCGACATTTAATGTGTCCTCCAAGCACGGTAGCGCTCACATGTAACACCACTAAACGGTCACCCATCCCAATGGTAACCTTCGCCTAGGGAACTTAACCCACTGATCGTTTACCGAACAGTTGGCGCTCCTGGCCACGAGCGCTGCTATAAATAAATACTAGTAACTAAGTACCCGCTAACCTTCCTATAAATGCTCGCCTCCTATTACGTGGGCCAAAAATCATATTTAGCGAAATGTGGGTGTTGATACCCCTCTGCCTACCCCTTCGAGGATTCGCAGGCGTAGGTAAGTATAAATATTAGTAACTGAAATTACTAGTATTCCTGTTAACCCCTCCAACTGAGTTAAATTACTTGTATTAGGAATAGGGACACGTCGGTAATGTACGTAATGGCCAACATTAGAACCTGGCACCTCTCGATCGTAAAACCGACCCCTTAACCATTGATCTGCGGAGTTACAAGCGATTCCGAATCACGGTGATCGCTTCTCATCCGTTCAATTTCAAAAACCCATTAAACCAAACCGTACGACCAAACATCAGCTTCGTGAGAATCAAAACAGTCACAGTAAGCGCCTTAAGTCTATTAAGTACAGAAACAGGTAGATTGATTCAATAAATTTTAAATCGAACTTAACGACTAATACGTAGCAATTAATTTGCATAATAAGTTCGTTGCTACGGAGTTCGGCATCGTGAACTTGAGCTACGGTATAGACTATGTAGGTGTAGATGGCTACGGTGCTACGAGCTACATGTCTATATGTAGAAGATGCACAACAGAATGTAAACGAATAGATATTGGTACACAGAGACATGTTATTTTAGAAATATTGTCAATTATAGTACTCTATGACGAATTGAAGCAGAGGATCCAATTTGGCGGAGTGTTTGGACTCCTTTATACTAAAATTACTGTATGATTTGGTATACTTGTTACACCTTTATACATTCATACAAAAGCGTTTGCACACACGCACACACTTATCCCCCCCCCTGGCCCCTTCTCCTGCTCCTTCTCCTTTTCATTCCTCACAGTGCGAGATAATAGAAAATATATTAGTTGTAGAATATGTATTTTTAACTTATGCATCTTACGTCTCTATTTGTATCCTTGTATTTGTGTATCTAATTTAACATGCTGTTCATTATTCAATGTTAAATAGTGTAATCCTGTCTTGGCCTTATTTTAAGCTTAATTGAGTGGATTGTATTTTATGAAATACGCTGTTGGATTACTGAAAAAAAAAATAGTGTGAGTAGAATTAGAACATGGATGTGTCCGTAATTAAAATAAACAAGTATACAAAATTACAATCAAGTTTAGGTACAAACCCGCATACAAACATAAAAACAGATATCTGCGTTCTTAGTCTATGTCCGCGCGGTGCGCGCGCGCAACACACGGTCAAGGCTAGCCGTTCGCTTTTTACCGACTGCGAAAGTTCAGCGCTCTCGGTGAAGAAGTGAATTAAGTGCGGCTGCGAAGGCGGTACGTGCTTTACTACGGCTTGTAATTTACGACGCGACGTCGGCAGGGACAGTTTGAGGCTTCGCGTAATCTGCTAGAATTATTAACGTATAGATACTGGCGGCGGCCCTTGGGAAAATGGCCCTTCATAGATGATGTGTCGGAAGACATTCCAAATGTTTTTATGCATCAATATAAAATCGTATAATTAATGAAAACTAAATTTAAGTTTTTTTTGTTCGTATTTTATTTATGCGCTACCTTACAGAATTATTTTATATTAATAAAACTTGGATCTGGCTTGGATGATTTTGGATCCTGTAGGCGACGCTGCAATCGCAGTACAAGCAAATTGTACTGCGATTGCAGCGTCTGTGATCGTGTTTGTAATGGTCCTCTACAATTCGCCCCCTAGAATTGTAGATTCTTCCCCTATATAGATGCTCATTGGTCCCTGGGTAGAAGACCAGTTAACATTAATACATTTGCCACTACCTCGAATTTCTCGGTACTATGTTAATTCGAGTCAGGTAGTTAGTAATAAAAATATTTTACAACGCCGTTCGATTACCAAACAGATATTTTAATTAGCATATGAAAGTACCGAGCAACGCAGCGTGGCAGCATTAACTTAATCGTCTTAATCTAAGTAATCATCTATTAAATTATGCTCCTCAGTTGAATGCTTACAGAGCATCAGATACGCTTATAATGAGCCAAACGGAAGCTAAATATAAAATTATTACACTACAGTAATAAATTACAATATTAATAAACTTGGCTAGGAAAACATTGTAAATTTTCTTGTTGTTATGAAATGCTGTAAAACATTTAGATAAGCTTATAAATTAATGTTAGAATAAGTAATGTATGCATACATAGCTCTTTAGATAACTACCTGACCTGTTTAGACTTAGTAAGGAGAAAATTTCAATTAAAAATGTTATAACCTGATCGCAACATTGCTATTTACATATTTATGAAGACACACTTAAGTGTTTTTTTTTTACGTGCGTGAAATCCCCACGGATACCCACCCCTCCGAAGCCGGAGGGGGAGGTTATGTCGGACTCGAACCAACTAAACCGCCCGCCGTCTCTGGGTCGTAGTGCTAGGCCGAAGGTGAGGTTGTCATGCGACATATCCCTCGCACCCCGGCTGACCCAGGGCCATCCCTCTCGGTCTAGCCCTCCTCGGGACACACTTAAGTGTAACGTTTTGACATGTTACAAATTAGTAATAATCATTTACAGGTAAAAAAAAAGATTTTGCGGCAACCGAACTCGTTTCCAGCTCGAAATTACTACTAAGAATTTTTTAACAGAAATAAAAAACAGCCAATCAAATACAACACCCTGAAGATTGCATAAAAATGCAAGCTCAAACGTACAAGATTTCAAGACTTCAGTGACATACAAAGAAACACGTTCGACACTAACGAATATTAACCCTAAAAATCTTGCGAAATGTGGGTGTTAATGCACCTCTGCCTACCACTTCGAGGATTTACAGGCGTGAGTGATAAATATGTATGAACTAGCTTTTGCCCGGGGCTCCGCCCGCGGGAATGTCGGTTATCGCGACCAAACATAGCCTATGTCCTTTCTCAAGGTCTAATCTACCCCTATACCTACTAAATTTCATCAAAATCGGTTCAGTGGTTTAGGCGTGAAAGCGTTACATACAGCCATACAGACAGACAGACAGACAGACAGGGTTACTTTCGCATTTATAATATTAGTATGGATATGAACCCAACACACAAACCAGCACAATTAACTGCCTACAGTAAACGATCTAAGTCCAACCATACTACATGAAAATTTAGAACAAGGTCAAAAATTGTCTCAGGGGTCCAAACGGACAATGATCAACCCGACCGTGGGAGCTATCTTTGCGAACATTAGACTAAATAACAATACAAATACTTAGACATATCACAAACTTACTAATACATCCAAGTAAGAAAGTATAATCAACTTTAAGATTACATGATAATATAAATCAATTTCCTGTGACAACGAATTGTAATAACGGCAGATATAAAGTTGTAGGAGCAAAATTTAACGATCCTAAAATCGGTGTTCATGTTAATAAAGCTTGTCTAGATAAGCGGGCGTGACAGAAATGATACCAGCTAGACCTGCACGAACATGTTATATCGTATTCATTACGGCGGCCATGCTGTGAAACGCTCTATTAAAATATTGTACATGGTTTCTAATATTCAATGGTATATTGTTGCCATTTAGAGGCTGGTATGAGCCAAAATCAATTTAACATTGTATCGTTTAAATGCAAATATTTAATGTCATTTATATAACTGATGTTATTTATATAAATGTGTTCAAGCACTATTAGTTCCTGGTGAATTAGATTTTGAAGCACCCCAGTTAAGTCTAGTTATTACTAGAGCAACTCCTCATCTCTTTCCGTGGGTGTACAAGGCAATTAAAGAATGGGATTATTACAAATACAAAATTGAATGTTTGTACTCCATCACACCCGAACGGCTCAATTGATCATTCATTTCAGTGGTTTTTAGGGTTCCGTACCCAAAGGGTAAAAACGGGACCCTATTACTAAGACTTCGCTGTCCGTCCGTCTGTCCGTCTGTAACCAGGCTGTATGTCAAGAACCGTAATAGCTAGACAGTTGAAATTTTTGGAGATTGAGTATTTCTGTTGCCGCTATAACAACAAATACTAAAAACAAAATAATAATAATAATTAAGGGGGGCTCCCATATAAAAAAAAACGTAATATTTTAGTCCTTTTTCATGGCTTTTAGCCTTTTTTCTGGTACTGAGTCCAACTCGCACATGACCGGATTTTTTTTTTCATTTCAAGAATAGGTTTCTGTACAGAATAAGTATTCAGGCATACGGCACGTTAGGTAACAGTTAGTGAGTATAAATGTTTTTAAATATTCGCACCCTATATATACTCACGCCTTTTTCCTTCTGGCATAGGCATAGACAACAGCCCACCATCTATACACACTTCAGCTTAATAATATTCACATTCTAAATTACGTACATTATACTTTTAAAGTGTTTTGAACATACACAAAATGACTCATCTCAACACGAATCAATTTCAATTTCATTCTAATTAAAAGCTATAAATCTCTCACTACGAAACTGGAACACTTTTTCAATATTATGTCAATTACACGTTCGCTATAAAACGTACAATTACCATCATAAGCTATATGTTATAAGCTTATTGAGGACCAGTGATTGCCTGCAGGTGATCTTAGACCGACGTGGATGGGAACCACCTAAGAGTAACTGTTGTTGCCTGCAAATCATTAGAACCTTTGCTATCAACGAGTAACGGTGGTTCCAACACCGCGGTTACTGCTTATCTCCTAGTAATATTGTTATCGGGACTTGATGATGTATTGCTTACATACTAGCCATTAAAGTACACGATTAGGTTCTTGTGATGTTCATAAATTAATGAAATATGTGATGTGTGCTATTAAGATATCATTTTGCATGTGAAGTTCTGAATGAATGAGCGCATGAATAAAAGATGCAATAGCTCGCTATTTGCTTCTGTCCTTATGGGAGTTTAGTCTCAAATCGTTCATATTTGCAAATTAACATACGATTGTAAGAGTTTTCCTACAAAGTGATTAAAACATTCACGCTGGCCCGCCGATTTCGGAAGTCTAAGACCTGCCCCTTTCTATCAAAAATATCTCCAATTTGATCGGTGTATGATCTTCGAGATCGATCTAGATCAATATGTCCACTTCAATTTTTTTTATACCACTTAGGTGGTAGACAAGCACATGGCCCACCTGATGGATGGATCACACTCGCGCTGCCGATCTTGTTAGAACAGAGAGTTTCTGTGCCTTCAATATAGAAGATAAAGCAGGAGAAGGCATAGGTCTTCCCAATCGGACGGAAATACCGTCGTGTCCTACCTCCATAATATTTCCGTAATTTTTCTTATATACATACCTACTGATTTCTCATTCGTTCAAATACTCATTCGTTAGAAAACCATAGATTAGTATGTTTTTTTTTCATTATTTCAACAATATTAGTTTGTCAACTCGTAGTCAATTCGCAATAAGTGGTCACACGAAATCATAATTGAATACTTGTGTTTTCGAAGCGCGGGTAATCGTGTTTAACATTGCGACTGATTTAGTCCAAGATCCTCGTTATATACATCTATGTGTGCGTGGCACGCACATGTGTTATTGTTCGTTGTATGAAACTATGAAACCTGTCTTCTGAGTTCTGTTCCTATTATTTCTGAGGTAGTGTTAAGGTTACCATACAGGGTGAATTTATATACGTGTTTTTTTATTAAAACACGTTATCTGTTGTTGTAAAAGGGCGCTGACCAAAGTTCTATCAGATTGGTTTTTCCTTTTTCTTGGTTATCTCTGACCACGCTACCTACTCGTGGCTGGCTTTTTATCTACTTTGTGCTGTTCAATATTCTGTCTCATCTAGAATTTTGTGGATAACATAACTAACTTAACATCATTGAGAACCACAAATAATAACATTTATTGACCATTAAAAATCTTGCAAACAGGTTCAATAGAAGATCATATGAATCAAAAGTGAAGTATAAATAAATTCATACTACATATTATATTGCGTTTTGAAAGATAATAAAATAGATATAAATTAGGGTTTCGATAGTTAAACAATTTCACAACTAACAAAACACCAATAATTATATTTAAAGCGTCCTCTAAATTACATTGTATCTATAACTGTATCTATACCTATAACTATTTGTTCAGTAAGTATAACGCTTCGTAGATACAAACTACAGACTACCCTATTATGGAATAGAGGTGTGCCTAACATGATTGCATTAAGTTACTAAATTGTAATACAAATCAAACGGATTATACGTTGTAATCTTGTTTGTGCCGGTTCTGCAATAATCGGCACTTATCAGTTATATCGTTACGCGTTCACCGTGTTCCACGAAATGATAAAAACGTACGTAGTAGCGTCTAAATAGTGATGGTTTACCTTATTCAATCACTAACATTTGTGCGAAACATTAACTTTCTACCGATTGTATTATGGTATGTGTTCTGAAGAAACATTTTGTGGAGGGCCATCTATTTCCTATCAACGCATCACTGGTAGAGAATGAAGTCACAAAACAGTCCATGAAACTTTCAAACTGTAGAAACATTCCTTTGATTACATAGTCTTAATAAGGAAAAGCAAAAGCTGTTGCACATTCCATCCATACCATCTGCAAGTGTTATGCAATTTCAAATGTGTAATGCATGTAAAATCTGTAAACTAGTAGATATAGACATTTAATATTGGCAGAATATGCTGTATATTCTAAATCACCCCAGCACCTATTATTCTTATTCTTAAACATCTCTCCTGGTGGAATATATTAAAGTGCATGAAACTTGAATGAAGCAAACATGTAAATTTCATGCGAGTTCTTGATAAGCAATGATATCTAAGATTTCGCAACTTATAGGAAAGAATAACTAAGAATCTACCTGAAAGTTCTACATATTTAATTTATGAACAAAGTCTACTATAATAATTAATTAATGCATACGTAATCCATCACCAAATCACCACGTTTCACTTATGAATACACATACTATCGATAAATTGAACCTACAGACGATTAACAATGGAAGTTACTAAGTACAAAAATCGGTCTAGAATTTGTTTGCGTTAGGTACTTCTAACGGAGAAAGAAATAAAATTTATAACTAAATAGCAGGTTCAGATGAAATAATCATGGGCAGTCTTGAATGATTACAATTTTATTAAAAACTGCAATTTCATATTTTACTGTAGCAATAAAATATTGTAATTAAGTTAGTTCTTCATTCGTCAAAAGCTCAGACGGCAGTAGCTCGGGGTGGTGTTGCTTCTAACTGTGTCAGGTAGAACATCGCACCGTTTTACACCTCGAGGCAAAATAATAACTTACCATGATAGTTCTGAACATAATAGTAGTATATCTATTCTGCAATAAAGTACGGAAAATTGCAAATTGCAATCCTATTGGGCTTTGAAATATGCGATGGAGCACGACATTCACAATGGTTGATTTAGAGCAGAGGCCCTTACTATGAGAGCAAAGCGCTCTTGTTTCGCATGAGAAAGAAGAATACTGAATACTACTTTTTAGAGAGCATCCTGGTGCCATCTTATCGAGACTACCAATCGCTGACAGATACTAATCACCATTATGGTACACGATTAGGTTATTATAGACTTCCGAGTAAGGTCTAACAGGTCTGACCTGAGGAGAAGTTTGCGCCAGACCTGAACCACTAATTCGAAAGCGTGTATTGTATTTTTAAATTCACATGTCGTTCCTTTTTGTTCTACGTAATCAGGGGGCGAAGCCTACTTGTACTGAAAATATTTTAAAAAAACAAACATATTCACACTTTGTTCTACTCGGGATTAAAATCTGAGACCACATATAGACTAGCCACACTCGCTATCACCGCGTCACCGAATGCAAATGCTTGGATGAGAAACACGATACGCCCTAGAACTCAGTAACCGAGTAGCTGAACAGGTTTCGGAGATGAATGTTTATGACCATAACAGTTTGACGGACAACTTTTGTGTTTTAATGTTCATTATTAACAATTTCGTTATATTGATTGACTGTTAATCTTGAAACGTCTTAGATTAAGTTTTTTTGTGAGATAGCTCATGGGAACTGTTTCACCGAGATCACGTTGATGTGTCTAAAATTCAATTTAGATTTATACTGTCGTTTGAGTTCTTATCGATCAAGAGGCGTGCAATAGTCTAGCAACCCTCTGCTCTTGATCCACTCCGCCAATGCTCCCGATACCCCGGCTTCCGTTTCCAGTCTATTCCAGACACTTTTTCATGTCGTCAGTCCATCTGGCTAGGAGGCGTCCCACCTTCCATTTGCCTTCTCGGTATACATTCTAGGACTCGTTTACGGCCATCGACAGAGTGTGGTCGGCTCACTGCTAACAATTCCTATCAATTTAGATCAAATTCCTCTGATTATTTAGATCTCCTATATAACCATCGCCTCAAAGTTTTATAGAAGGTTCCAAGGTTCCAATCAATATTTATAACAATACCAATACTAAAAAAATAAAAACGTGGTTAAAAATTAGACGTCCGATGTAAGCGATGGCAGCAAATTACAAACGGACACCTGTAAAATCATCAGTTTACAGGAGAGCGTTTTTAACGCAAAAACGTTATAACTTATACAACAAAACTAACCTTTTCAAATGTGGGATACTTTAATAAAATAGCATTGGGAAGAAAATAGATATTTATAATATAAAAACACTGGCAATATATCTTTGTTTACGTCAAGCTACAGACGCGCCAAAATGTACGACGTATACCCGAACAAGTGTCATAATCCCGTGTGTACTTTGTTACTTCGAAAAAATTGTGTGTTTAAAAGAAAATTAAAGTTTCGACTTTTTATATAAAAAAAGAACATGTCTAGACAGAAGAGAAAATTTTGAATTCGATTATGTAAAAATACACAGAAATGCTGATGTCCGTTTGAAATTTACAGCCATCGAAGTACTGTCGATTATTCTTCGTCGATATAATTATGATTTTGATAGCTGTATTAGTCTCATACGGTACTATTGCATTCCGAAGTAGCACACAGGGGCCAGAGGCATACGGACTGGCACGACTGACCCCTGCGAGGGTCAGGAATCTTGAATGGGAAAACAGAAACACGCGTTTCGTATCTAATGGAATATAAATTGTAGCTATTGTGGTGAATATCTTCGTAACTACTAGATTAGTAAAAGTTTACAACTAGTTGACATTAACACAAATAGTTTAAATGAAAAGATAATTAAATACACATTTTAAAAAAACCATTACTTTTTTTTACGTGCGGGAAATCCCCACGGATACCCCCCCCCCCCCCCCCTTCGGGGCCGAAGGGGGAGGTTATGTCGGACTCGAACCGACTAAACCGCACGCCATCTGTGGGTCGATGTGCTAGGCCGAAGGTGAGGTTGTCTCGTGACATATCCCTCTCACCCCGGCTGACCCAGGGCCATTCCTCTCGGTCTGGCCCTCCTCGGGAGGGGGGACCACGCGGTCCTCGACTAGCCCCCGGCATGAGGGGGGGGGGCATCGTTCTACGATACGCGCCGCCGCCATGGCCTGCTTCTGCTAGGCTAGGCTGCTAGGCTTCTGCAGGCCAAAACAACTACTAACTTATTGTCGTGGCCTCATTCGCAAAATCCCTTTATCTCTCTTAACTTTTTAACCCTTTTTGCAAGTGGAACCTCTCGAGGTACACCTGTACCCCTAGCACGAACAACTATCGTAATCGTATCGTAAACATATTGACAGAACGGAGCGTTACGATTGGCCGGCTTCACATTCACACGCGTTTAAAGTGGGCAGGCGACCAATCGCATTGCTTTGTTCTCTCAATATGATTGAGGTACTGATCGGAGCTAACGATGACGATGGTATGTCGATTTAAATTGACTAAAACCGCACGGGGTTTCGTCACATTGGCTTGTGTGGCCAGGAAATCTAATACTCCCGAAGGATATCACAAAGACATGGACGGCCTTATCTCGTAACTAACCTGTTTTAGCAAATAACTTAGAGCATCAAAAAATCTTTTTCAAATCACTAATCTAACGGTTGCATGAAATGATGACAGTTTGGTATATTATAGGTACGTACTGGCATACTTACTAACTCCCACGTGAGCGTTCTTGTTACTAAGTACATCGTAATGCAAACATGCAACGGACAAATTAACCAAAAGAAGTATCTCAAAGACGGCTCAGCATCATTCAGGTCACCAAAGTGAGCCGTGAGACGTATACTTCGGTGAAATAATGATTTCAATTTAAGTTTATAGGAAGAATGAACATTAGTTTATTGTTCATGGTTATTTTAACAATTATAATAACACTAGCCGGCCGGCCTTGGCTTCACCCGTGGCATAAATTGAAACCAAGTGTCGCCCCTTTAAGCCATATATATACCCGCAATTTATTCATTTCCTAATCATTTGTGGGCAACCGCCGGATATTTTGACATTTATAATTACTGTTCTGCTTCCTTCAGTAGCGGCGTGATAATATACAGCTTATTATATAAACTTCTCCGATAAACGGGCTAGTCAACACAGAAATAATTTTTCAATTTGAACCAGTCGTTTCTGAGATGAGCGTGTTCAAACAAAAAAACTCTTCAGCTTTCAAAATCAAAAAATCAAATCAGTACCAAAAATTAAGGAAAAGACACAGAATTTAAGAAGATGCGTAATCTGCGAGAACATAACGAGAAAATAATGTTCCAAGACATTTACTTTTTGCAAATTTTGTTATAAATTGAGACTTCGTGTTGTTAGGACGCTAATTTAGTTGGAAACATGCCTCTTGATCACTTAATTTTGCGCAAAAAGAGTATAGCTATTACAAAGCAACCAACTGTAACATTTTACATAATAAGTTATATTTAGGAGAGATTAAATTCACAGGTATACTACTAGACGCGACGGAATGCTTCACACATGAACACATTGTTGGCCCCGGAAACATTGTCACCAGGAAGCGTAAACATAAGCGGAAACAAGATAATGTTAGCTCATCTGCTGCCCCATTAATAGCAATGTCAAACAAAAAACAGAAATTACCATAACGTGGACATAATTGCGCAAACAACATTAATATTACACTAACGATTCAACAGCTCTATAAAAGGTCTATTAGATAATTTGGTTTTAAAGCGCTGGTCCGAGCCATGTCCTTGAGTAAATATTAATCCCCTTTTTGCCGCACCATCAGAAAATATTACATTTGGTAGATCTTTATTTAAATTTAAATTTAAGGCTCGTATTCCAGAACATAGGCCTTTCCCATAGACTTCCGGAACGACCGATCCAGCGCTACCCGGCGACCTTGATTAGGTCGTCTTTCCACCTGGCCGTTGGGCGTCAATGGGTCTATGCCTATGTTCAGCAGTGGACTATGCGTGGTTAATATGATGATGATTCCAGAACAGCGCTCAGTTGTGAATCGACTCTCAAAATGACATTAGAACTGTCATCTAGAATAAGTCAATCCGTTTGCAGATCTAGTGACAAGTCGAGATTCCGGACTGATATTCGTTCGGGAATATGTCTTTTAGAAGAACTTAAACCTAAAATTTTGTATCTAAATAGTTCTAGTTGCAAATAAAAATTGATTATTTTAAAGGAGATCATTTCTATATGTGATTTCTATCAACAGTTTTAAAATAAGGTGAGCTTAAATGTTAAGTCTAGCAACAACTTGAAACAGTGACTACATAATATTTGTTCAGTAACTAAGGCTTTTATATCAAAGCTAATGCGTAAGCCAGTCGTCCACTTGACGGGTTTTGTAGTAGGTACCTAACCTAATCTATTAAATTACTACGCCACTATGAATCCAATAATCTTATCATTAAAGGTTGTGCTGATGAAGTATCCCTAACGGTAGATATATTGGTTTACTTTGTAACTAGGTGTAACTAGTTTGACTTCATTAATTAGGAGTGTGTGTTGGTTTGGTGCAATGCAACTGGGGCAACGTTAAGATGCTGATCAGGGAGCCTTTGTACCCGACTGCCAAAAAGGGTTATGTTTTTCGCGTGTATCTTGTATGTATGTATGTTTGTAATATGGACAAAAGCTATTTGTTGGTTTTTTGGCGCCAATATGTATGTAGTAAAAATAATCACTCAAATTTATCGAATGGGGTATCAAAATGAAGGAAAATATAGATGATTACATAAATATGTCGCCGCCAACTAGCTTAATCAGCCGTCCAATTAACTGCCCAGGCAGTTAACTAAACGGCGCCATTCAATTAACGGCCTGAATAGGCCTGAATAGCCGTTTAATTAACTGCCTAGGCAGTTAACTTGGAGCAAACGAGTCCTAGAGACCGTGGGAAGGCATACGGAAGTTGGGACGCACCCCTAGTCAAGTGGACTGACGACCTAAAAAAGTGGCTGACACATACTGGATGCGGAGGGCAGAAGATCGGGAGCCATCGCGCACATTGGAACTGGCCCATGTCCAGCAGGGGACTGCAATAGGCTATTCAAAAAAAAGATACTAAAATTATACACTGATCTTCATCCTAGCAAAACCCAGTCGAAGAAGATTTCAAATTGGAGTCAGGGATCCGCTTTTATCAGTCTAACTGCGGATTTGGCTGAACTTTGACATTATTCGTGAAGCGACTGTTATCTGACCTCCACAACCCAAACGCGATATCGAAGCATTGCAATTAGACTAGTTGTTGAATTTTTGTGGGTTTCAACTACCCGTAACGCCTGCTATAGATGTTCGTTTGAACCAGGACCGACGGCGACGGCTTAAAGTGCTCTCCGAGAAACGACCAGACCAATGCAAATACCCGTATTTCATGCATACAAATATTTGCACTGAACGGGGATCGAACCCGCGCCTCCTGCGTAGCGGCCGCAGTCACTACCGCTACGCCACAGAGGCTATCAAAAATGTAAAATTATACATTGATATACAGTCCGTCAAATCTAAGAAGTACCGTTTGACAGTTCTGACAATTGAATTATAGGGATGGGATGAAAAAATCGATTACTATAATATCCGAACTTCAAGAGATCGATTACTATAATATCCGAATTTTAAGAAATCAATTGTTATAATTAAATAAAAGAAATGTTTAGGATATTTTTTTATTCACTACTAGTACTAGTATCGTCGTCTTCGTCATCATCGTCATTTAAATTAATGACCAGTTGATTGTCCATTACATTATCAAAGTGTACGTCTCTTTCGAAGTCGTCCATTATTATTTTCTTTGTTTTTTGTACTACTTTACTCCAATCTTCCTGTGTAACTTGGGCACATGCTTCCTTTAATAAACCTTCCATTTTCTTGACACTGAAGGGTGGTTTAGTGTTGTGTCTTGCTGCATAACCTGTAAAACAATAATGTAACTATTTGATAGCAGACGAAAACCATTGTTTAAATTATAAATGTTAGAAGTACTCGTGTTATTATTATAATATTATAAAATATTACCTTTAACTTGGGCCCAAATCAGTTCAATGGCATTATATTGGCAATGGTACGGAGGAAGTCGTATGACTTTGTGCCCGTGCTCTTCGGCTAATTGGTCAATTACATATGTCGGTTTTGGTGGTTTATGCAATTTCACTAACTGTAATAATTCAGCTTTTAATAGTGACATGTCGGCATCCACTCCTTTTCTTTGCAGCCATGCCACCAAATCTGCTTTCTTATTGGCTGACGTAGGTGCTTTATCAATTTGCACAGAGTGGTATGGGGCATTATCCATTATAATTGTGCTGTTAGGAGGGATATTCTGTAATAAATTTAAGAACCACTCTCGGAACCTTACTGCGTCCATTTCTTCATGATACTCTTTAGTGCTTTTGGATTGAAAAGCTAATAAAGAGTTTTCCACGAAGCCTGTAGACGCTGACCCAGCATGGCATATTATGAGGCGTCCACCTTTTCCTATCGGCACCTTCGAGCACGAAGCTTCAGAATCATCAGTCCATGTTTTCGGCACAGAATGGTTGGAATTTAGCCAAGTTTCGTCCAAAAATATTACATTATCCCAGTTTATAATTTGTTTAACTTCGCGCAGGAATGCTAGTCGCTGCATAATTATGTCATGTCGCTCCATAACAATTTTTCGTTTGTCAACTTTTTTGTATCTGAAGCCAATTCCTGTTATTACCGTTCTCAACGACTCTATGCTTCCCTTATACAGCCCGGCATCTTTTAAAGTTGCACATAACTTTGCCAATGTTGGAAATTCGCCTCTTGTAAAATACCCGTATATATGGTTTCTAATAGCATGACTATCGAATTCATCGATGCCTGTCACAGGTTTATTTCTTTTTCGTTTTTTCGGTGTGTGAAGTACGTTACTGTCACTCCCCGAAGGCCCATATTTTTCACTTAATATTTTGCCAACGGTGCGGCTACCAATACCGAGAGTTTCACCGACGCGATCCCGAACTTGTGTAACTGGCAGTAGAAGTCCACCATTTTGAGATTCACGCTCAAAATACTCGTGTAATTTCACCACCAATTCACGAGCCTGGCTGTTCAAAGTACGTCCTCTTTTCGACATTATTAATAAACACTTGCTTAGTTCGGAGTCCAGTATAAATATTGCCAAGGTAAACGGATAAAGAATGATCAGTCCAGAAAAGTAATAGCCAAGTCACAAATTGTAAAACACAAACGAGAAAGCAAGTACGCGCACAGTCAGCTTCCAAGATGGCGAGAGACTGCTGACGCCGAACCGACCGAGCGGACCGTGTGCGCTTGTAGTTGGCAGTGTTGCCAGAAAAAAAAAATTGTAGAGACTTGGACACCTGCGATTTTGCCTATTGACCTAAAAATAATTAAATTAATTTATTTTAGGGTATCTGTGTATTCAGTGCATTATGCGGTCGCGCAGTAACGTCGTTAATTTATAACATCAGGCAACAACATTTTTGTGAATGGGTTCTACATACCTTATTTTTATTAGTTTTAGACGTAGAAATAAGACTTAGAAGAAAAAATTGTAATTGTAAAATCAATGGATGTGCTTGTTAAAAATTTGTTTATTTCTCTGTAATATGCAAACCCATACTATCATACACAAAAATAAATGTAAAAAACACTATCCCTGACTCCATTTACTATTTCGACAGCGTTAGCGCGAGAAACCCCGACTTATTTGGGCGCGAAAATCAAAAATCGACAAATCGCTTTCGACAACTTTTTAAAGAAGCAAATATATTTGATTTATAAATACGTATTTTTGGTGAATGGGTTTTATCTCATATTTTACGATTACATAACTATTTAGTTATGTAATCGTAATATGTGAGATAAATCCCATTCACATGAAAAAATATTTGTTTGGTTGTCAAGTGTAATTTGTAAATAATACATTCGATTTTTCGTATATGTAAACGATTTTTTTGCATACAAGTGTATCCGAAGAGTCGCAACACTACGTGCAGTGACCTAACTACGTAACTTTGTAATGCGGTCAAGAATATAACTATTAGAAATTATTTACTGTGTAAATATGTGTTATTTTGCTTTGTTTGAAAGTTTTCAATTACATTTAGATATTAAGAATTGTACATTTTTAGATACAATAATGAAATCTTTCTAAATTCATGGTTTTATGAAAAAGGTTATCGAAACTGAATAATGTACGTATGAACAAAGTTGTTTCGGTTTGAAAAATATGAAACGTCAAACGGTACCTCTTAGATTTGATGGACTGTAGTTCAGTATACTAAAAGTTGTATTTATTTGAATGCAAATAAATATTATCAAATATTATTCAAATGAATAGACTTGAGAGTTAAGAAAACATGTATACCTACTTCCATTTGCTCAGTAATTGTTATTAATTACAATATAAAAATGTGCTAAGGAAAGCATCAAACTAGCTCTAATTAATGTAAATGGGATTGTAAACATGATTGATGAAGACAGGCACAGCCAGTTCACAAGATTAACTTAATAAACGGAAACGTAGAAAGTATTATGAAATTGATGTCTTATTTCCTAGCTGTATTGTTATTTTATTTTCTATATACAACAAAAGTATCCAAGTATATAGTGACGGTGAGCGGTTACCAGAGCTTAGGTAGAGGTTATTATAAAGCTGAAGAGTTTGTTTGTTTGAACGCGCTAATCTCTGGAACTACTGGTCCGATTTGAATGATTCTTTCAGTGTTGGGTAGTCCATTTATCGAGGAAGGCTATTGTCTATGTTTTTTTTTCAAAATTAGGGGTCCGTACGAGAAAAACGCGGGTGAAACCGCGGGGCACAAGTAGTCATAGATATCACGCACTGGTTGCCTACGCTACTTTGCTCCAACTCCCGTAGGTATCACAGGACTAGTGTTGCTCGAGTCTCTTTGACCAATTAAATTATTTGTATATCTCACTTTTTCTGCAATTTCGTTGATCAAGAAGACAGACATGATGCGGGTGGTTGTTGGATATATCAGGTCTCACCAAGATCTCTGGGATTTAAGGTAACCACACTTGTAGGCCAGTACACCTGTGTCAACGCAGTATTTCCAATAATCACAGTAACAGGTTTGATATTATCAATATGCGTGTACCTATATAGTCTGCTTGGCGCCGTGTGGACGCGTATTTGTAGCAGTTTTTATGTTCTAAAGAACGATGCTAAGATTACCATCGTGTTTAATTGTTAAACGCAATAACAACAAATTTAAACATAATTTAAATACGAATGTATTCAACAAGAAGAAGACAATACACAACAAATAGCTAGCTATAAATATATGTGTAAGAACATATTACAGAATAAGCTGTGTCTCTTGTTTATTTAAAGCAGCCAAAGTGTGATTTTGCTATTGTGTGCCTTTCAATCAAATTTCAGATGCCAAAAGAGACACAAAAAGTTTATGACTAAGCGTGTGTGAATAAGATAGTAACACTAAATTCGTATTCAGTATTGTGTGTAAGGTTTTACTGCGAATATAACTGCTTTTAAAATAAAAATACTTCTAGTAACGTTACCAGTATTTCTTTGAAACCTCTGCAATGCTAGCCGCTTAAGTACTAGTTTCTGCAGTAGCAGTAATTAGAATACTTTTATGAACTGGATCTTTAAAGTTCGTTTTAAACACAACGGACCTAATATTCTTCGTCAGGACTCGGAGCTGCGTACGGAAGATATGATAATTTTCTTCTATGAAAGATCATAGAAAATGTATATGGACTATGAAACGGACATCGTGTGCACGACATGTTCAAAGCTCACTAATGTGGTTTGACTTGCGCCTCAACAATCAAAATCCAAACCACTAACGACAAACATATTTCTTCTCCATACTTTTCCCACTAGTGTTCGACAGCGAAAGATTACGGCCATAGGCCAAGATCGATATCGACAATCGGTTCACTTTCGCTTGTATCGATTCTTATCGCAAAAAGTGGTTACTGCACCAGCCTCTGTTCCTCGCTCGAGTTCCTTAATACTCTACCAATTTGTGGTGTAAACAAGTTAGGTAACAAATGTACGATATGGGCGGCTACCAGTTTTGGTCGGATTGTATTTCATTCACCGAGAGCAAAGTGATTGAACCCTGTTCGCTAGTATCCTTGAGAACTGGTCGCGAAGCCGCGATTGAATAGTGTTATATAAACGACTTGTAATAGTTGTTGCTGTTTATTTTCTTTTGAGATGTAACAAATGTATATTCGCACTACTTTGTCTGCATGAGAACGTCTATTGTATATTGTATCCAATGACAGTGTACGTTTAAGTTGATACATTATTATTTGAATGTTTGGTGTTAAGATTTACAACGTAATACCATTTTGATTTCTTATTCAGATGATTTAGTCCAGTTGATGTACTTATGTAGGTACACCATTTTTTTTATTTTTTTTAATGTGATGGAAAATCCTTCATGGATGCTATGCCGGACTCCTACCGATTATAAAACCCTCACGTACCGCCTAATAGCCTGCGGTTGGTAGCCCCGGGTAAGCTCTCGGAAGGATGTCCCAGGACTACCAACAGACATACGGCTGCGGCCTCGCCTAGAAGATTCGGGTGTTATCCCGCGTTTTAGGGGAGGCGTGCGTGAATTTCTCACGTCACACTGTCGTCATGGGCCTGCTTCTGTAAAGACGGTACACCATAGATTTTTCCCACAAAGACTGGTTATTTTTGACATACGTTCTCGGTAATTGTGATTTTCAGGGTTCAAACCCACGAAATTCGATCGCAAGTCCGACGCCTCAGTCACTACGCTACTATAGCTTTCAAAGTACTGTTCATCGCATAAATTTTATGTACAAAAGAATCATATCAAAAACCTAATCCCGCAGTTCCCAGCCCTAGTTCTAGCTGCATCAATCACTCTGATCGATGCGGTCGACAACGATAGCAGTTACTCACATCTGATACCGTTTGAAACGTTTCTGGAACGTTCCAGAAGACGTTTTATAACATATTAGTGATGTAGGATGTTGGGAACAGGTGTATTTAATATCGTTGTTTGCTTATATTTGAAGCTCATCATGAATTAAACTATGAAAGTAGAAGCGAAGTGTTATACCAGAATCGTAGTAAATGGAAATCTGTGATCCCTGGCTACCCCATTAGGAAAGACGCGTGACCATATATCCATATAATACCCACATTAAATTTGATAATAAGGCCTCATATTTTTTTTAATCCCAGTGGTTCCATCCAGCAATAAATATAAAATTGCCTACCGAAAAGCAATAAGCTCCCCGATCTATGGCGGCTTTATGACGATAAAAGTTTACATAAAATTATAATTAATGGAATGGACGAGCTCAACCGGGGAAGTACCACGTGATTAAAGTGAGAAAGTGGTACTTCCGAACCTTCCTCTACATAAGTATAAAACATTCAGTTACGATTGTATTAACACAGTTTAATACCGGATAAGAGCTTCCTCTCGATTTAAGAGGGGTTAGGCATCAATAAACAGTTAATGGTAACGGGAATTTACGCGATCGTGGTATTGGTACATAGGTTTTTTTTATATAGGACCAGTCAATTTCACTTCACCTTGCCTGATGGTAAGCTGAAGGCAAAGTCTCAGGAAAGAGGGTCAGCATTACATACACGTACTATGTTAACAATGATGGCACTCAGCTTGACGGCCTCATCAGATGCTTTTTCACGCCCCGCTTAAACGACCCGGGACTGTACGAAGAAGAAAATACGTGTGTTGGCAAGGAGTTCCAGGTTTTAATGGTGCGAGAAAGAAAAGAGTCACCGAACCGCTTGGTTCTTGAAGGAATATCCTGCACCGTGTAAAGGTGACATCTAAGACCTGCTTGTGTTGTCCTGTGTAAGAAAGGAGAGGGTGGGACTAATTGTAAGAGCTCATCAGAACATACCCCATGGTAGATGGTACCTTTGACTTACCTGCCGTTACTAATTTTAAATGTTTGTAGGTATAGATTCCCTTCAAAAGATTGTCAGTCTTCAGAAACAATCGTAGGTACTTAATAGGTTTGTAATAGTGACATGTTCAGATATGATGACTTTATAATATAAACATCCGAATTGAGAACCTCTTCCTTGTAACCGACTTGTAATCCGTTGAAAATGGTAATAATTTCGGGGGCGAAAACGGAATAAAATGTGGGGCGAAAACGGAAATAAAAAAATTTAAAGAAAAAAAACCAATATTATTGTTCTTCTTTTCTGATACGCGCATGACCGTCAGAAGTGCGTGACTGCGTCTGTTTTATTAGATTTTATTTTAAAGTTCAACCATAAATATAAACAGTTATAGCTATAATATAAATAAAATGTTATAGCTACATCATCTAGTCTCTACATGAGATGTCATGTACGAGGGTCATAGAGCCTCTAAATCATGTTTTCTAATAACTATTTTCAGCCGATTCATGACAAGTAGACCTGAGAAAGCGACATAAAGACCTAGGTCGATCACATTTAAACAAAAACGACCCATAAAAAGACGGTGAGTGTATTTCACATAGATGTCTTTTCCATGGATCTTTAAGAAAGATTGAAAATGTATGCTGAATGTGAGTAGTTTGCATGGACGGCATAGCTTTTTAGTTACCTCATCAACATGCGTGTTGTGAGTTCGATCTTAATATGAGACTTTCTTCTGCAATTTATAGTTCGCTCCAGAATTGGCTACTATGAATTACATTTAGAATAACCACGGGACTTAGTTGGAAGATTAAGGTTCTGTTTGGGTCGCCCTCTTCTACTCGTATCTTGCTGTGAGCGTTTCATTTTCCTTCTCTTTACCTCTAACGCATATTTCTTAATCGAAAGAAATAGAGAGAGAAGCGAGTGAATATCCTCTAAAATTTACTACCCTTAGGCTGAAGCCACTCTTTGGCCGTGGCCTGTTGAGAATTACATCTGACTGGCTCTAGTATCAAATGAAATGTATACAGATCGCGATGTATGGGGTAGAAAAAAACTCTATTTTCTAAATATTACACAATAAATCCAAACCGTTAAAAGTCCATTGTTCAGGACAGACAGACTCGTCCAACCGCATCATTACATAGGCATGTGAATTTTAATACACCCTTTATGCTCAATACAGTTACTTCTACACTCGCGTGCAAAATTAACAACCTAAAAATAATTACAAACATAATTCGGCACTGTAGTGTAACGTGTAAGTTTGCGTAATATTCCATTTGTATTACAAGTTCATTCATTCGTTGCTGTTGCCGAATACAATTACGAGCAAAATTATGTACGACACGCGTCCTTGAATAATGTTACAGTTGAGTGCAAAAATTATTTATATGGAAATATATTATTTGCATCGCGTATTTTCTTTCGTGTAATTAGTTTTTGCAATATAAGGCTTACTGTTATGATTTCTACATTTTGAAGACTTTTTAACGTTTTGTATTCTTAAGAAATCAGTAAGTTATTCTTTAGAATTTTATCTAAATGTATGTTAGTCACATGTACCTCCTCGAAATTTGATAAAAACATAAACAAAGAAAATACTATTATTTATTACCTGAAGACAGGACAAACCCAACAAATACATCGGATAATTAAAAAAACGAAGATCTATACGAAGAGATAGTACCTACTGCTCCAACGTTGAAATAATTAAAACGTTATTTTACCAACAGGTTTAATAACCCCTAAGAAAAAATAACGATAGGTTCGAATTGTTGTAACATTTTCATACATTCTTTATCGCGCAAAGCGCCGCCGCCACCCCGGCGCGGTGGCGGCGTTCAATTGGCACAAAAGGAAATTCCACCCACCAACCACCCGCTTTTATTGAATCGTTGAGACATAAAATAGGTTAATTGAGTTCGCATACAAAATAAGCACTCAAGAGCTTCTCTAAGCGGTAGGTATATATTAGCTCGGGAGCAAATTTCTTCCTTTTTTATATAAATTTTATATAAAAAAAAACGAAACGATCACAACGTAGTATAATTTGCGAAAATCTTTTCAATGGATACACGTATGCAAATCCCTAGCCAGATTGCGAGTCGTGCTAAATCTTGAGACTACGTGTTACTGAAGTGAAAATATTTAGTGTGGTTTAACAAAGATAAACTAGGCACTTAAGACGGTGAGCTCCTCACCTAATCGCATAACAACGTCGACGTGTGGGGTAAACCTACGGCGTTGTTGACTACCTGTGTGTACTATGCCTTACAATGTAATTTAGCGATTGGAAGATTAGCGTGTGTTTTTATTGCCTGGCTCTTTTTGCGCAGGTCTACCTGTTGGATAGCGAACCAGGCGACCTTTTAAATTTAAATTCTGACCATCACATGTGTCACATTGTAACCAACATGATTATTACATTGTAATCTCAATAACTCAATCTTGGGTCAATCACAGCTATTTTTTACTGATCTAGAAATTTACTCTATATAAGTCATTTCACTCATTTCATTCACACATCTACATAAAAAATCATGCCATTACAACAGTTTACAAACACGAGATAAAAATGAAATTAGGTTAAGATTACAGTATTGCCATAATTTAAGCGCAGTTATCTAATCTACTGGTTAGCAATTCACTTATTTGGTTGCGAAGTCTATTCCCAGTTTTGATAACAATTATTTTAGTTTCTACAACAACCGACATAATAACCCCGCCAGTCGGTGGGCATTTCGCATGAAAAATTATGAACTAAGAGCCCGAGAACGCCAGACCTTCATTATTTTTTAAACGCTAAAAGTTAAGAATGATAGTCGATTTTGAAGTTTGGGTCATAGTAGTCAGCTTTTATAAAATGAGGAAGTGCTAGTGTTCACGGGCTCTCAGTCTATAAGAATTAAAAATGCAATCATTCACTTCAATCATTACCTGTGGTTCTGATGTTACTTCTTCTCTACTGCTGTCATCTGTAACAAAAAAAAGTATGCTGTCACATAATGCATTTTAAAAGGGTATATAAGTAAATGCTAACAGGGGCCGCCTAAAATGTATAAACTCCGTCCATTTATAGTAGATTGTTCAACAAGGGACTAAAACAAGCCATAATGACACGAGATGTTTTAGCCACCCTCGCTTCGCTCGTCAAATACTCATAGTTCGAGTGTCATTATGGTTGTTTAGTCCCACGTTAAACACTCTACTTTTCACTTTGAATGCGAGGAAAAAAAAGCGACGTTTTATACAAAATTATAATATTTAAAAAAAAAAAAAAAGAAATAGGCAAATATCTTTTTCAACCTAAATATATTAATTTATCATATCGATAACGGGGTAAAGCCTCCGTGGCGTGGCGGTAGTGAACGCGGTCGCTACGCAGGAGGCGCGGGTTCGATCCCCGCTCAGTGCAAATATTTGTATGCATGGATATGGGTATTTGCATTGGTCTGGGTGTTTCTATGTATAATATGTATGCATTTACAAAAAAAAATATCTAAGTATGTTTATCCGTATTCTAGATTCCATAATACAAGGTAGTTAAGCTATGCTTACCATGGATCTAGATAGCGTTGTGTGAAATGTTGCGGAATATTTATTTTTATTTATTTATAATAACAAAGTTTCTAAGTTGCACAATTAATTGGTGTAGGTAATTGGTGATTACAACGCAAGCTTATTACGAATAATCTATTCAAAATTCAAATTGCAAAGAAATTTGTCCCGCGGTTTTTTTGTTGTTAAGTGACGTACGGTTTATATGCTTGCATATATATTTAGCCAACAGATTCAAACTTGAAATTAATTTAAAACTAATTGGAAATGGATCATAAAATGAACTTTTCCTTAGTACTTACATAATAATTAATTAAATTAATATCATTAACCGTGGTTCACGAAATTAAATGTGATTTTTTGATTTTTTCAAATGTCATTTTGAGGTTATTTCTATACACAATCACTAAAAAGGTGATAATCCTCCCATTCACAAACACCGTGATTGGCTGTTTAGGAGTTATCAAAGTAATTTAAAAAAAATTACTTTAGTCCCTAGAGATTAATAATGAACTTTAGTCCCGCTATGCAGGGACTAAAGTAACATTTTAAGAGCATGAGAAGTGAAAAGTTAATTATCTTAAAATTCAACGTAGCTTCCGATCTGAAAAATTACATGGGACATTTTTCATTCCGGAAAATTACAGTATTTCACAATAATGTATTATTGCAATGAATTATGAAACTGATTCTGAACAAACTACTTTCGGTTTTAAATATACTAAATATCATCAAAATATGCTTTACGTTTCTATAGATAGACGCATTCACTACCTAGCTTTCACTTCAACAAGACATGGTAGAACTACAAAGTAAATTAGAAGAAGATGACTGCAAGCTAGTCGAAATTACCAATGTATGTAATGTTATGCCCTAAATAATAATATGATAAGCCCAGGTAGACAGCCGTGCAGATGCACAGCATGACTCGATACAGTCTATTAACCAAACTCTCATATAAAATGAGGGGTAATGATGTTGCAAAAGTCAAGATGTAGTCAAAAAGTAATGTTATATTTCGATGGTGATGCTCCAACAGCGCATAACTACATTACATGTATGTTCAAATAACATTAAATTTAACATGACCGGTTACTGGTTCGATTACCGACGAAGCGCGATCGTCGATTGTTTAAACTTAATAGGTGAACAATCGACGATCGTGCGGGCTAACCTGCTTCTCTATGTAAGCACCCTATGGGCTTACAGAGTCTAGAAAGAAAAGAAATGTATCCGATAGGTTTTATTAAGCCCCTATTATGTGAAAAGACGATGAAAAGTATGACAATTCCTTTCCTATTTAAGATAAATCTGGGTACAAGGGTAAGGTACAAAAAGGTAAGGTAAATTAAGGTACATAAGGTTGCCATGACGGAACGCCGTGTGGTTTTAGTCGGTTCGATTCCGATAAACCACTACATTCGCTGGAGTTGTACATACCAGTAAGGAAACCCGTCACCTCTCAATGATAAAAGTACTAGACCTAAACCGTTATACTACCACTAGGTACCTAGGATAGCAAAAGCAATTAAGTGTCAAAATAAATTAATATTTATGCATTAATATTAATTTATTTTGGCAGACTGCAGCGTTTCATCAGCAGAACAACGAATGGTCATTGACCTCTCACGGCCTAGCGACAATTTCACGGTGCACACACAATACAATCACTGCATAGTATACGAGTACCTACAGTTCTATAGCTCCACGTTAGCTGCCACACCTGACTCGACCCGATTTCGGTATATTCAGTTGAAACTGGAGCCAGTTGAAAACCAGCACGGGGCAGTCGTGCCCGGCATTATGCTGAACTGATTCCTTGTTTGGTGCAACATAAATGTGCCCAACTTTTCTTTTTTTATTTGTTATAATTATCAACATAAAACATCTTCAGAAGATTGTCGCCCCGAGAGATGATACCTCTCGGCTTATTCCGCCCTACAAGTTTCGCCGCGAATCCAGAACGACGTATTTTATTCTTCTTTCCCCCTAAAAGTAATTTAGTTATTATTCTTTATTTATATTTTCCCCCGTTTTTTGTGCGACCACACACAATATATGAAGTGTATTCCATCTTAATTTTTAGCGTGTGTTCCCGCGATTCACTTAAATACAATGTATAAAAAATAAATCAAATATAGAAGACGTTCTTTACCGCAGTAATTATAGGTTTACTACTCAAAGAGCAAAAAGACAGCGTTTTCTCATAGGTATTTCTTTGAAATATTGTAAAGGAGCGACTCTTTTCAAAGGTTTTCAGCGGTCGTCAGGTCGTCAGTATTAAAAGTGACGCATATAGCGAACTAGGTTAAATTCCTTTTTAAATGTTTTAATTCTGTTTATAGTCACAATATTTTAGGCTGGTTCCTCTGGATGATTTTTACATTATATTATATTTATAGACTACGGTTGAGTTGAACAACCTATTAAAATGTATAAATACTCGTTTCTCTGCATTGAACTCCCCTACTACCGGCCTTCAGGGTCTCCGCCCAGATTGGGTACCAGTATAGGGCCATGGACCGCATGATCCCCTCGTACAGTCTTTACCTAACCCTAATTATCTAAAACGTGAAAAGGAAATTGATGCCTAACACACAATTCACATAAATTTAAGATAAGTCAGAATGAGTTTTTGAAGTTGGTTAAAAAGATACAGTTTTATTTGCCTCACTAGGAAAAGACTATTAACCGAACTAGACTATGTCTTCAGAACATTTCCATTGGTATGTCTTATAGTATTTGCGAGATGGCTCACTTTGCAAGTCGTTGCTAACGAGTAGGTACTAGGTAGGAAAGTGGTTACCGTGGCCTATAGACGTGTGCAACACCAGGGGAGTCACAAAGCAGGTCAGGCAGGCAGAGTAGGTCTTTAGTCTTTAAACTGCCAGCACAAAAACTCTCCAGTGAACTTTGGCTACCCTACTCACCTCCGGGAACACAACACGAGGTTATTATGGCAACGGTATTCTGTAGGGCGGAGGTACTTCCCCAGTCGGACTGCTCATTTGGACGGGTAGTTAGAATAGTTAGCATACAAAATGCATGCAAATCTTTTCGCCAATGATGCGTGTTATGTGCGCCTTGACGTTGTTATGTGCTTGTGAGCGTGCGATTTCGCTCAAAATATGAAAGTAGTCTTCTGTAGGTATGTATTTATTTTTTTACAGTGGTCGATGGTTCCCTAAATTAAGTCAGTAATACAGAAAACATTAATTTGCATATCGATATACATTAAAGTTTTCGGGTTCGATCGTGGATCGTCCTTCATGAAAGGCTTCCTAGATATTTTGGCTACCGGTTTTACACATATCTACACATATGGTCCTGCAAACATTTAGCACGTTTTTTACATCAGAATTGTTGTCTACCTTTCTTTCTCATGCGGAAATGTTGTGTACCTACAGTAGAACTTTCTTTACTTACCATTTTATTACTACTTAATGGTCATTTATAAGCACATTTTATGTCTATTTGTAAAATAGTAAGTGTGATATCTTTCTGTCTAGTTCTGTTATCTGTTGGAATGTGTTAGTTAATGCTAATTTTAACGTCCACACTATCTTATTTATCTTTAAGATTATTAATTTAATTAATTTAATTGCTTTTACGGTACGAATTTATTTATAAGTGGATATTATGATTTAAAATGATGAATAAATGTCTGTATAGTTGATACTCGAGACCAAGCGGTCGCTATATTTCCATACAGCGATTGAGGAGTCTCGCTCTTCTTCCCGAAGTACCAAGCCAAAAGTCGAATACAAGGTAGGTATATATAATACATTAGTGTGGATGACGGTAATTGCGACCATTGACCATATCTCCGAATTACGGTCAAACTAACGCAAGACTTTAAGTCGGACCAAGACCTTTAGAAAACACCGCATCCAACCCCACTGCAATCGCATGGCACGGGCCTTAGTGATTCACTGACAGACAAAAGACAATCCAACTACACTCGAGAGCAATGAATCCGGGTCACTCAAAGAATCCAAAAAATCTCGGAAAGTAAGAATGCTAGGTTAATGCAATAAATTGTATTTAATAGACAATTTAATACTCCTTAAATGAAAGTATTAAAACTTCTTAGTTATTGTAAAGTTATATCATAAAAAAATCAAATTTGAAAAGGGAACACTGTCGAAGATGGAACTACGAAATTACAGGATTTGTTTTTGCTTTTGTTTGTAATCTGTCATTTATGTTGGTACATAAACCAGGTTGATAGTGCTCAATATTCATTATTCAAGCTGAAATCATGTCGCTTACACTTGAAGAATGCACCAGAATACTTACATTGGTGGAAACCGGCCGGAGTCAGCGCGATACAGCCAGGACTGTCGGTGTGTCGCTGTCAACAGTACAAAGAGTTCTCCGACGTTACGAAGAAACTGGTTCTAACCTACGCAGACCAGGAACGGGCAGAACTAGGTGTACCACAGCACGAGAAGACCGATACTTGGTGAACACCATGCTTCGAAATCGCTTTCTCACAGGAACTGAACTCACAAATCAGTTTCGACGCCTCGGAGGAAGTAACCCAAGTGCATGGACAGTAAGACGTCGGCTTGCTGAATCTAACTTAAAACCCCTTAGACCTGCAAACGGCCCTAAACTGGAGCGTGGCCATCGTATTTCAAGACTAAGATATGCCCAGAACCACGTAAATTGGAGTATTGAAGATTGGTCGAAAGTTATGTTCTCCGACGAATCAAAATTTATGCTCTACAAGCACGATGGAAGACACAGAGTGTATAGAAGACCAGGGGAAAGATTCAAGCAAGCATGCATCGAAGAAAAAGTAGCCTACGGTGGTGGGTCTGTACTTGTGTGGGCCGGAATTTCCTCTGAAAGTCGCACAGAGCTGGTGATCATAGAAAACGGCTCTTTAACTAGCGTAAGATATGTGGAAGAAATCCTCAACGAACACGTTGGTCCATTTATGGTCAATTTGGGTGAGGATGCTATATTTATGCATGACAATGCCCGACCTCATACAGGTAGGATTGTGAATGACTACCTTCAAGAGATGAACATTACTTGTATGGAGTGGCCAGCGCGCAGCCCGGATATCAACCCGATCGAGCATGCTTGGGACGAGCTAGGGAGATGCGTCAAACAACGAAACCCTCCCCCAATCACGCTTCCTGAGCTCAAAATTGCTCTCACAGAGGAATGGGAGAATATTCCCCAAAATCGTATAAGGAACTTGGTGTACAGCATGCCAAACCGCGTAAACGCAGTAATGGAAGCACGAGGAGGTAATACGAAGTATTGAAATTCAAGAAAATCGTCATAAAGTTCAAAAATTTCATGTTTCCTATTTTTGTTTTAAGGAGAGATCAGCAGTTTTTTTTCTTTATGTAATTTTGTGTAAATAAAATGTATGGTGACTCATATTTTTTTTAACTTTCATTTAAGGAGTATTAAATTGTCTATTAAATACAATTTATTGAATTAACCTAGCATTCTTACTTTCCGAGATTTTTTGGATTCTTTGAGTGACCCGGATTCATTGCTCTCGAGTGTATTTCCGTAAGCACAATATTGCGCAAACAATAACACTGAAAATTACCTATTCCTCACGCCTCTTTCAACTGAAATGAACGCTTAACTTGTCAATTCTCGAAATTATTAATTGTCATGTACAGTCCCGAACCTATGAGGTGTTAAGAGCGTTAAGGGAAGGTTGGCAATTGCGCAATGCAAATGGCGTAGGTACTGTTGATCTTCATTATCACAGCGTTACTAGCGAACTAGGACTTAGTTACATCCAAAACTTTGGAACCTACGTCTTCATTTTTTTTTCACAACTTGACAAGCACACGGTCCACCTGATGGAAAGTGGTTACCGTGGCCTATGGACGTGTGCAACACCAGGGGCGTCACACTCGCGCTGCCGACCCTGTTAGAACAGAGAGTTTCTGTGTCGTCAGTGTAGAAAATAAAGCAGGAGAAGCCTTAGGTCTTCCCACTGACAGCAAGTGAGCTCTGGCTACCCAACTCACCGCCGCGAACACAACACGAGGTTATTATGACCGCGGTGTTCTGTAGGGCGGAGGAACTTCCCCATTCAGACTACTCAATTGGACAGAAATACCGTCGTGTACTACCTCCTACATCTTAATTTGGCTAATTTCGGATTTGACACCAGAATCTCGTCTGTTATATTTGGACCTTAAGGATCAATGGCGGGGCCAAAAACAACCCAAATGAAGAACCGGTATGTCTGCATAAGCCGCAGGAAAAAAGTAAATGCCCTAATTAAATCAGAAGATAATCGTAATTAATATGCAAATATGAGTTTGTTTATTTATTTTGTTTGTTTGTCTGTTACGCTTTCACACATTAACTTTACGTAATGGCTTGTCAAGGAATTATGCAAACGAATCGTTGTCTTTAATTTAAGTATTAATTCTGCATCCGGCGTCAACGCCAATTGCATCCAAATCTCTCTTAGATTTGAAAATATTATACAGGCGTGTTTGGGCATCGACCTTCGGGGCCAAGCCAATTGCATCTGCAAAGTAAGTATTTTGGGTTGACTGGGTTAACCATGGTGAACAATATTTCCCTGTATCCACTCACATGTCCGAGTCCATTTATCCAGGCCAACGCGAATCCTGTGGCAACACTTATCCACCGTCTAATTTCTTACACAGGACAACACGAGCAGGGCTTAGAAGTCACCCATATACGGTGCAGCATATTCCTTCAAGAACCAAGCGGTTTGGTAACTCTTTCTTTGTCGCATAATTAAGACCTGGAACTCCTTGCCAACTCACGTGTTTCCTTCTTCTTACAGTCCCGGGTCCTTTAAGCGGGGCGTGAAAAGCATTTGACGGGTAACCTATTGAAATATCGAATTTCTGTTACCCGAATCTTAAAACCCCGAAAACGGTTGGTAGAACTTTTAAAAGACAGATGTAATGAATGACAACTTTCTATAATTCCGTTTTTCATTTCCCAGATGAATCAATTTCCAGGTGCACTAAAACCAAATTTTCAAATAGTATTTTTTTATTTTCCATATTGTCATAATCCAAATATAGTTATACCAGATTCTCAGAATATTTTTTTTTGTTTCCCATCGTACCATTTTCCAAATAAACTATTACCAAATTTTCATAATCTTTTTATTTGGTTCCCATATAAATCGTGTTCCAGCTAAACTATAAACAGGTATAGTAAAAATCAGTAAATTTATACGATTCATTTAGGATGTGTAACGGTTGATATAATAATAAAAAATCTAACGTTCACTTAAGACATAAATAATTTCACTTAATATAATGAAAGCCTGAAGACTTATAAATATAATATAATTTTGTTTAAATTATTGTTTTCCATGTCATGCATGAACAGTTTTGTATGCAGGTATAATCAATGAATCAGGAAAGCGAGCTCGTGAACACTGCGTACCACATCCGACCCGACTCGCCGTGGTACTTGTCTGCCCTACACTAGAGTGTTATTTAAGAACCGGAGGCGCGGAGGGAGGGGAGCCCCTTATTTCGTAGAAAGAAATTTCATAGAATTTCGTTTCACAGAAAATGCTTCATATAATATTTGGTTCTTATATTTTTATTTCGAATATTATTGTTTGAAACACAATTTCCTACAATGAAACATATTTCACAGAAACACAATTTTTAATCAAATTTTTTTGTTTAACAAACTTATCAAGCTGTAGAATTATTTTTAAAGAATATTAAACCACCTTTATAATGTTCCAAATCACATTTTTAACTGTAACATTTACAATTTTAACACCCGACTCAGATTACCCCGACTCGGATAGGTTAGGTAAGAAGGCTAATGCGGGAGCGGAGCGTAGCGAAGCTCCCGCATTAGGCCTTCGTGGTTATTTTTTTATAAACCACCCAGAAGTAGGAGCCCCGCGTAGCGGGGCTCCGTCGACCTTGCAGACGCATCAATTGTTTAGTTCATAAAAACCATATATAATATGTTATTCTTTGTAATAAGTTTCTATTAAATAAACAATTATTATTCTAATGTTTAACTTTATATGAAACAAAATTCAATGATTTAAAATTATATTAGTTAAATATAATGATTATATTGATTATTCTATGAAACGAAATTATGCGAAACATTTTCTGTTATACGAAATTATATTAAACAATTGTCTATAAAACAAGGCACACCCGCGGAGGGCTGCGGAAGCGAGCATGGGTGCCCGAACTTTGTTACGCAAGGGCGGAAGGACTGCACTTCCCGCAGCGCCGGAGAAGAGCAACACTAATGCTTGCCTGCTTGCCTGCATGCATGCATGCCTGCATGCATGCCTGCATGCATGCCTGCATGCATGCCTGCATGCTTGCCGGTTTGATTGCCAGCTTGCCTGCATGCATGCTTGTTTGCTTACATGCATACATATATTTTTTAAGGCAACGTGTGTTTTGTTCAGTAGGTCTCCAATTGTAGTTAGTAGACGCCATAGGAGGTTTAGTTTTAGGTTTAGAAATCTGGATATTGTTTGTCTGGATATCAATTAACTGGATATCAATTAATTGCATTTCAAAAATTTGTGTTTTAAAAATTAGGCTTTCGTGCATATGAATTACGGTCATCTGGATTTTGTGCATTTAGATTTCGTGTGTCTGGAACTCGTTCGTCTGGATTATAAAACGTCGTACAAATGAATAAATGGGCAAATGAAATTCGGAGTTGCGATTATATGGAAAATAAAACTTCGGAATTTTAAAAACCGGCATTATGAAAAATTGGCCAAACGTTTTCTGGATTATGATATTCGGAATGTTAAAATTCGGGATTAAGATAGGTAACCCATTTGACGTGGCCGTCAAGCTGAGTGCCACCATTGTTAACATGGTACGTGTATGTAATGGTCTATGTACCTAATGGGATCCACATTCCTCAGACTTTGACTTCAGCTTACCATCAGGCGAGGTGAAGTCAAATTAACGTGTCCTAAATAAAAAAACCTATGTAAACTAAATGAAAAGGTGCTAGGTTTATGTACTCCTTCGGGTCTTCAGAACTAATCGTGCTGGGAAATCTTCCATCAGACACTTCACCCGAAGTCTTATCACAAGTAAATTTTTTTGAGAAAATTTTAGTATCTAGTCACTAAAGTGTTAAGGATCCGTCACTGTCACTGTATCTGTCTAGCTCATGTCAGATTGAGGTAAATTGGAGGAAAAAGAAAGAGATGGATTTATGTTTGTGTTGTTGTGAAGTCAACTTTGGTGTTAAGTTTATTAACGATCTACCAACATTTCTTGTCGAATCTATTCAGCCTTTTGAACGCGATTGAGTAACAAACATTTAAACATCTTCAAAAACTATATTATAATTTATGTACTAAATCTGAAAAGGTTATTAACCACAAAAAGAGGCATTACAAATTGCAACGCATGCTAAGCATTAGCAAGTAGCAATAAAATAAAAAAGTGCCCAAGTGCGAGTCGGACTTGCCCATGAAGGGTTAAGTAGCAGCAAATAACATAAATGTATAAAAGTTCTCGTATTTCCTTGTAACTTTGATCGATGTTAAAAAAAACTAATTACTAGATTTCGTTCAAACCCATTTTCGGTGGAAGTTTACATGGTAATGTACATCATATAATATATATATATATATATATATATATATATATATATTAATTTTAATTTTTCTTTTATTTATAAGTTACTTAGGACACATTTTGCTAGTTTCATAATCATAATCATTTTTAGCGAAAACTTTAGATGTTTTACACGCGCAAACTACTCGGTATACAAAAAAAAATAGAAGCTTCAATATCATTAATGAAGATCTATCCATATAAAAGCCAAATGAATGGGTTTGATGAAAAAAAAATTGAGCTTCAATTCTATGTATGGGGAGCTCCACCCAAAATTTATTCTTTTTATTTTTTGTGTGAAAATCTTAATGTATTTCACAGAATACATCTACTTAACAAGTTTCAACACCATAGTCCTTATAATTGCGGAAAAAGCGGCTGTGACTTACGGACGAACGAACAGACAAGACGTATCCATATGTTTTATCCGTTCCGTTTTTTAATCATTTGTCTACAGAACCCTAATAAAAAAACGCTATAAAATAACATGGATTAATTAAATCCCTGACACGTGTATTAAGATTTATTTATCTTTTTACACGTGTTGGGTTTTAAAAACCGCGTTTTACGCACTGATAGATACCTAATTGATGTTAAATTGTTCGTATCTCCAAGTAATGCACACCGACTACTGGAGAGACTTATAATTGTACATATTTTAAACAACCTCTTATCAAGAGGTGTTACGTCATCAGTGCCCTCATTGTGCCATCAGATGGGTTTAGCTTCTTTCCCCGTGGCAAGTGGTGACTAATGTGAAACTGAATGCTTACAAGAGGGAAGCCAGTAGGTTCAAGTAAAAGTTAAGTAAGGTTGCCTACTGAGAATCATCACTAAGCTAAAGACTAAGTCTCAGGAAAGAGGGTCACCCTTACAGACAAGTACCGAGTTACAATGGTGGCACTCAGCTTGACGGCCTCATCAGATGCTTTTTTACGCCCCGCTCAAAGGACCCGGGACTATAGGAGAAAAGAAACACGTGGGCTGATAAGGAGTTCCTAAAAAGAATTTGCCTGGGGCGGGCAACGTACCCGAGATTCTAACGGAAACTAGCCAATATGCCACCGAGGCAGTAATTTCTTGCCCCAAAGGTACAGTCAGCATCATTAAAATGTCGATAGCAAAAATACTCAAAATAATCCAAATACCAAAATCCCAATTTTATATTGGTTATTAGAGTACTCAAATAGTTGTAAGTATCCAGAGTGGTCCAACTATCTTAACAATCGGTCTTACAGTATAATCTGAGTTAGTAGAGTAGGTATTCATATTCATATACACAATCACGCCGGTCGATGGTATCCAATCAAGTATAATTTCAAAAAATCTAGACATTCATATTTTTCTCACTAATGCAAGTTGATAGTTTATGGCTTATGCAACAGTCAACTGTCAAAAAAATAAAAGGCCATTGTGAATTGATACATTTTGTATCTTTTTCTTACCCATCCCTTATCATCCCGGCATTGTGTGAAAGAGATGGCTTTATAAGTAAGAAAGGGATACAAAATGCGATTAAATGACAGTCTAGATTTTTTGAAATTATGCTTGACTGGATACCATCGACCGGCGTGATTGTATATATATGAATATGACTCCATCCACTAACTGACATAATTCTGAAAGGCCGTTTGTTAAGATAGTTAGACCACTCTGGATTCTTACAACTATTTGAGTACTCTAATAACCAATATAAAATTGGGATTTTGGTATTTGGATTATTTTGAGTACTTTTGTTAGCGACATTTTAATGATGCTGACTGTACATACACATGCAAAATAGATACGATACCCATGTTATTGACCTTACTGTAAGCTTCCTGGTCACGCATCAGACTTTTAGTTAAATTCATAACGGGCCGAAAGTGAGTAAGAACTTGACAAGTACATAATCTTCATAACGTACTCAAAGTACTCACTTGCATCTATAAAAAACGTTGACAAGATATAGCTATTATTATTTCAAGTGGTATGAACTGTTACTCAAATAAGTACTGGCATAAGAAAAGTTAATTATATCCTGTCAAAAACCTGACAATGAAAAAAATGAGAGTACAAATTCAATATTATGGTCAATGCTTTGGTTTTTGACTTCATCGACAAAAGAAGTAAGATCTTAATGGGTGCTCAAGTTCAATGGTTACTCCTAAACTTTAATTATTAAATAAATGAATTATTTTTGTAGGCTCTTTCTAGAAAGGTGCTGTCGTAGGTTAGTAAGGACCTAATTGTTACCATTTCTCAGAATCATCGCTTTATTTTATTATATTCTAAAATAAGCCCATTGGGACAAACTCAAGATAGAAAGCCCAATGTGTGACTATCACACACCCTAGCAATTAAAAAAATATGTGTTAGAAGTAACAAAGTTAAGTTACAATCCAGGAAACTAAGAGAAGCGAAAAGGGTAGGTATTTCTTCTTCTACTATAATAATAATTGTTGTCCTGAAATATCTTGACTTACCCATATTATGACAAATACTCATAAATCCACGAGTACCCACGGTAAGGCGCAGGCGACAGCTAGTCTGGTCAAAGGCGAATATCTAAATATAGTTATGATGACATGAAAGTTCACGATGCTATCTAGTCAAATATAAACACAAGTGCCGATAAAGGCGACGACGGCACATCACACAGTAATTGTGATTTATTATTAAATTATTATATTAATAATAATTTCTTTAGTTGCGTGAATGGCTAAGAACCAAGATCTTGAAAATAATATGAATGTACTGACCAGGCAGTGAAGAGATAAATGGAAAAAAATATATGTTACACCGACCACACTAAAAAAACTTAAGGGCAGCAAGACTGACGTTAGACTTAGAGGCAGTCACATTATAAGGGAAGATTGAACTGAGGTCGCTGAATAGTTGATAAGTAATCCCCCAAAATCGAATTCCTAAGAATTACAAAACATTTAGATATATTTGCAATAGCCTTTTAAACGCTGTTTAAATGTTAAGATTGTGCATTTTACACATTGTCCCTGGGCACATGAGGGAATGATTTATTAAATTCTAATTTTTAATTGATAATTATTATCGATGTAAATTTTAATGTATGATGCCTCCTTTTCTCAAATTTATTCAAGTTTTATAGTCAGTCAGTATCGAGATCTTCCGTTTCTTACCCACGAAACTGTACACACACGCTAAAAGAAAAATAATAATTCCGTCTTCCACTCACAGCAAAAGCTCATTTCGAAATTTACCCTGGCGTATTGTAGCTATGCATTTGTTTATGATGTGTTTCAAGTGTTCATCAGTATGCACCATCAGCAAATAAAGTAATACTTTGATACTTGTTTAAAATTCCTGTTCATCGGTATTAACAAAATTGACAGATTCCATTTATCATTAATTTGTTAATATCTATATCTAATGATGGCCTTCAATCATTATACTTCACAATAGCTAACTACCAGACAAGGGTGAAACCATATTGCCTTGCTATAAATAAAAACAAATTGAACCACACAAGCCTAATATTGGTAATATATCACACGACACGGCAATCAAACCCCCATCCTTCATAAAAAGGCAGACAGTACTTTCTCGTACCATAGATATATATAGTATTACCACACTTTCATATGTGAAGATTTCTATGCAATAAATCATTTTCGCAGATAATCTATCCCAATCAATACGTTTCAAAACACCACTAATACAATATTGATGAATATAGGCACGCTCATATAATGTAATGATAGAACGGATATTGCCTTAATATCCGGGTTACAATACTACCATTTAAGAGGGCGCCTTAAGCAAATCTTTACATACCCACTAGCAGCCTACTAAGCTGATATTTTTTGGGTGTAAATCGTGTCATCTTATCAAATGGTCAAATCATCATTAGACGGTATGGAAGCCTCATAGAGATCCACGATGCCCTAGCCAACGAGAGTGACCGCCATCTGGCACCCCTAACAAATAGGAAAGCCCGTGCCAGAGCCTATTTCATCAGTAGCCAGTGGGCTCCGCCCACGTGGATGGCGATTATTGTGATCAAACATAACCTATGTGCTTTCACAAGGTCTAATCTAACGCTATATAAAAATTTCATAAAAATCTGTTCAGTGGTTTAGCCGTGAAAGCGTAACATCCAGACAGACAGACTGAGTTACTTTCGCATTTATAATATTATAAAACTATGGATTTGTATATTCATTGTATCTTCTAGGTGCCGACCTCAGTACTAGTCAATTAGCCAGACGCACGTATTGAATTCAATGATTTTTACCAACCATAACTACTTATCATCAATGGAACCGTTTACTATATAACAAAAAAAATAATTATCAACAGCTTGTGTTCCCCGCCCCGTCAATTAGATCCACTTGGGTGGCACCCGTCGCACATTACACATCACAATTCCCATAGCAAAAACAATGATGAACTATACCGTACCAATAACAACTGGTATACGTCAAAGCGAAAATAATGAAACCGACAAAGATGTATTTTAACGGAGCACATATTATTTGCGCACAGTCCGTTCACCCTTGGCAGACTCGTGACAAACCCATCCCGACGTAACATCATACAACAGAATATATACGTACAGAAGACTGATTTCATACTACGAATGAAAATGATCACTCACACACACAAGCATACCTATATAATCAAAGTGAGGCACTTGCAACTAGTGAGTTGACTGACATGAGTTAAAAATCCTCTTAAGTAGATATGGGTCAATGTGTGCGTGCATTTAGAGCTGGGTTTTGTACCTGTATATTTATTTTCTGACATTGCGATACACATTACACTTATGCACAACTGGCTAATGAACACGATTGTGCGTATTCCTAGTGACGGATTTGTAAAGTTCGTTTGATGTGTAAGAAACAGCTAATAAAGATTCATACCTGTTCCAGCAAGATTATCCACCAGGTCGTGGATAGCATCACCATCTCACTTAATCAGTTCAATATAAGCCTTTAAGATGTGCCCAGTTTATAGCATGAGGCTCATTCCCATAACCTGGGAACCTCGGACCGAAACACAGTTGCAGAAATGTGATTGATATAAAATCATAAGTATTATGTACGAACGAATATACACATTTGTGTAATATACAGAAGACAATGGTGGTTGAAACATACCGACAAAATAATGCATGCAATACTGGCAGGCTTTACAAATGAGAATCGTTCCGCCATCTGACTTCCCTGATTATGCAAAAAATACTTACTTGAATTGTAATTCCTTTAAATTGTAGTTACATATCGTAAAAGTATTCGAATCGACCTACGAAAGGTGGGATACTTCCTAGCCAGATGAAGAGCCCTGAATAAGGTATAGACTTGACGTGGAAGCAGCGGAACGCGGAGGAACGGGTGCTGTAGCGCTTTGGAAGAAGCCTATGGCTAGAAGTGGAATGCAATAACCTAATTGAATTTTAATGTCGTAACTACTAATGGGCGAATTACTGTAATCAGCTTACAGCAGGGTGAGCTAAATACCGTGATAATATGCGAAATAAAATACACATTAGCGTCTCCAGTCAACCAAATCCACTTCATACATTCCTACACTAAATACGAATCATTATTCATATTTCGTGCTGCGCGTTGGCAATACCATATGCCATGGATATGTCAAACTTCATCATGAAGAGATAACATAAGCAAATCACGCTACTGAAATATTGTGGGTTAAAGTATGAAATTGCCGATTTGTACTGACAAATTGAAATTCGTTTTTTTTTAAATTTAACGTAATTATTTAATCAAAATAATTACCATTATTATCTATACATTGCTGCCATCTAGTAGGAAGGTCATTTATGCCTTTGCCTTTGCCTTGATCTGGTGATCTAGATTCGACAAACTGTGTGAAAGCATTTTGTACTGCCTCCTGAGAAGAAAACTTTTTATCACATAGAAAATTGTCCAAATCACGAAAAAATGGTAGTCTGTTGGAGCAAGGTCTGGCGAATACGGAGGGTGACGGATAGTTTCTAATTGCAGTTCCTGTAGAGTTAAAACGGTTTCTCGTGCTGTATGAGGTCTCGCGTTATCATGGAGCAATAATGGTGAAGATCGATTCATGAGTCGGGGCTGTTTCACTGCTAGTTTTGCTATCATTGTTCGGAGTTCGGCACAGTAGACATCTGCCGTTATTGCTTGACCAGATCGTAGAAAGCTATAGTGAATAACACCATGCTGAGACCACCAAACAGTTACCATTACCTTTTTATTGGTAAGCTTTGCTTTAGGACACTGTTGTGGCGTTTCACCTGGGGTCAGCCATTGCATTTTTCGCTTACGGTTATCGTAAAGAATCCACTTTTCATCACATGTCACAATTCGATCCAATATTCCTTCATTTCTCCAATATTCTTTCATTCACATTTTTTTATTTTATTGATTTGACGCAAATGAGTCAATATTGTTGGTAAGGTAACGTTAAACCATGCAGCTAATTCCTGGGTAGTTTGGCTCGGATCGGCTTCCACCATGTCTTTCAATTCATTGTTATTCACCTGTGTGGACGGCCTTCCTCGTGGTTCGTTCTTCAAATCAAAGTTTCCATCACGAAAGCGTTTAAACCAAAATCGCACGGTGCGTTCATTAGCAGTCCCCTCTCCAAACGCAACATTGATATTGCGAGCTGTTTCTGCCGCGTTAGTTCCGCGTCGGAACTCGTATTCAAAAATCACTCGAATTTTCGAAGTATCCATCTTTCTTGTCTAAGCTGAATAAAAAAAACAACTGAAAGTCGATAATCGAATGTTGCACATTTTTAAATGAAGAACTACATAGGTACCATGTGGAAAAAGTTTCACTCAAAAATCTCAAACCATGAAGGTTCTATGTCAATTCGAAGTACCTATTACAAGGAAACGGCAATTTCATACTTTAACCCCTATTATATAAGACAAGTTACTATTATTATAAATGTTATGAAAATCCCACCACACCAACCAGGTTTGATCCTTTGATAAAAATTCTTTGATAAAAAAAGACGGGTTGCACTCCGGGAGTGCCGGCAGAAGTGAAAACTTTTTCTTTCTTTCTTTCTTCGTTATATACAGAGAAAAAGATAAAAAGAACATACAATACCATACCATACCAATAATACGCCAATCATAGAAGCTATCACTAATTTTCAGTCAGGAAAAATTAATAAATTACAAACAGAAAAAATTATCACAAGTAATTAATTAAAAATAGAAAAAATTATTACAAAAAGTGTCAGAAGCCTAGATTCGAACCCGGTACTGTCTGAAACCATGAGGACTTACAATCGAAGCGCTTAACGCTAAGCTACGAAACTTCTTAGCGTACCTAGCAAAATAAACACTCTGTAACTAAGAATGTTGTATGACGTCATGTCGTCCTACAAAGTCGTCGGTTCAACAGTTTTTACCCATCTAACGCCGCTAAAGAAGTTTTCACTTCAAAAAACCTTTAAATTTCGTAGTATTTGAAATCATGAAATGTTTATAAACATCAATGTTTATGATAAAAAATCTTAATTTGTGCTAAGTAATGGATATAGTCTCCTTAATTTTAGCAGACCCCAGGTTAAGAACTGAAAATAGCGGAAGCGACCGGGACTCAACGCTGAAATGATAGACTAGTGCCCGGGGCAGGTGTCTGCTTATTCCTTCTCCTCCCTTTGGTGGCTTATATGGGTTTTTATGGGACCCAATCCCACAAGGAAAGCTTTCACCGGAGTCTATTCCGTCAGTCAGCAGGTATAATAGTTCACTTTACCCGAAATTCCCAATGACGATCGTTTGTAAATATTTATTTTCATACATTAAGAATGAATCTACATATTGTTACGAGCGTGGGGATCGGTTTAAATAGAAAATGCTTCATTACAACAACAATGAGGACAACCGTTGAAAACAGATTTTATTCAGCTGCACTTAAATTATTTATTATTCCTTCTAGAACATTGACGTCAAGGCATGCTGTCTCTTTCTATAGTGCCGTCTCGCTCACTCCTATGGAAATTTGGCCATATATTGAAGTGGCCAAGCGCCGGGCGTAGCAATATATTAAAGGGAAAAAGAACGACTTAAAACGAAACGAACTGTTAACAATCCATGAAAATGTTTCATTACATAATAGTCATCCGTAGTACAGTCAGCTACAGATCAATCTTAATGAAAGAAGTAGGTACTCAATATTATCTTAATGCCTTGGTTTTCACCCCTTCCTGTTGACTAATTATTCTGATATTTCGTACATACCTAAATAGGAATAATATGTTGAATTGTGATAAAATAAATACGTAAAACTCTTTGTTAAAAAAGGACAATACAAATTAAAACAATAAAACACTTTGATTTGGTATTAAGATACTTTGCAGGCAAGACCATTCTGACCCTGACTGTGCCTACATTTCATCTCTGACATGCAAAAAACCTCAAGATTGTGTCACGTAGGTAATACGCGAGCGGCACGAACCCTCGTACCTAATGATGAATATAATCAATTTATCCTAACGATCGATGAGAATAACTGCGCGTGAGTCCGTAATGAGTTTGCGTACGTTTAGCTCAGCAGAATGATGTTTTTGTTCGGAATTATGTAAAACGTGTCATTACTTTAATCATGTCCTCTAAGCCGCCTGTGTTTTTAGGAAGCGCATGGAAATTATAAGGGTTGAAGAAAATGCAAACTATCGTGAATAAGCGAAGTAGTTAATGTTAAATTAGTCTACTATTACTTGATCCCATTTATCAATCCCTATGCGAAAGTAACTCTATAAGTCTGTCTGTCTCTTACGCTTTCCCGCCTAAACAAGCGAACCGATTTTGATTAAATTTGGTACATGGAAATTGGATAGATTAGACCTTGGGAGAGGACATGAGTCATGAGGACATTTAAGTTCAGTATTAAGCTACAGCATTTTAGGCGGTACCTGCACCATGCTCAAGCCAGACGTTTTTGTCTTTAAGATAGTCATAATGTTCTATAGTATGCTTTTTTACGTAAAATGGTCTTTACATAGGTTTTATTTTATTTTCAGGCATACTTAGGACCGATTCAGGCAATTTATTTTAAAAGCGTATTAACTATTTGATTGCAATAACCAACACCCAGGCAGGCCTAGCGGGCAACAACTTATCAACAGCTAGAAACATTACTTTTGTGAGTTCTTCTAATTGTAGTGTCACTTTAACAGTACCATTTTAACCGGAAAATGGTAATTAAGTACTTTAGTCTTCCAGAACGTTTTCCTCATTTCTAGATCTATTACGGATTCTAAGCACCTATCACCTAATGGCAGCTAAGTAATCGCTGATACGGTCTCCAAACAATCAGGTCTCTATTAATGAGATCACATCATAGCTTTTCTTTCAAGTTCGGCATCAATGCGTAATGAACTAGAGAATGTTACGCCGTACTTTACACTCCACATTGCAAACTGACCGACGATGATTTAATCACATAATATTATGGAAATTTATGCAAATCCATCTCGGAAGTTACGTTACGAGTAATCGCCCACGTGGGTATATACTTACCAACTGAGACGATTTAATATAATCAGGAAGAGCAACCCACCAAAATTTGAATTGATTTTGTTTTTGGAAGAAACTGCTAGTGTCTAGGTAGTCAGCGAAATTATATCAGTATTCCATGAACCTCTCCAGCTAAAATGCGTGTGTGAAATTTAGGTTCAGGTCAGTAAGATTATGGCCAGGATTCAGATCCAATAAGTTTTTTTGCTGTAGTAAAAGTACTTTGTATTTTACAAAATTAATAGCTGACAAGTTGCCGGCATATATCTTGACCTCTGTCACAACATGTACCTACTCTATAAGGACATTTCGAGGACAGCACGTCGATAGAGAAGCTCAAATCCATCAATCATAGATTATATAAAGTCTCGTTTCGCTCGCGCCTTGGTGTCAAGATAAACATGCCGTCAACCTCTCGATCGTAAGAAGTCGGCATTAACCACAAAGCTACCGACACTACTAGTTGAGTTATTTTGATTTCTACTTCTTTTACTGTAGGTACGCGACAAGTTTAACACCATCCATTACGCATTACCACCTGAGTCCAACAAAATTTGTGATTAGGATTCCTTAATGTTTAGAAAAAATATTTAGGTATTATAAGAACCACAAATAGCTGCAAAAATCTGTACAACAGTCATGAAAACATGATTACGACCGACCGTGATCTTTCCATCGTTAGTCACAACCTGATAATGACGTCAGTATGCCTGATTTGCAACGCCAAACATGTATCAAATATCAACAGAAATGTTATCTGGACCTCGACTGTTGTACAGCGCATAATTAATGTGTGTTTCAGCCCACATATTTATAAACGTTTAGGTATTGCTATGACTAGTCGTTAAAAGTAGGCGTTTTATATTAATATCTACCTATTTTTTTATTGACCACTAGCTTTTGCCCACGGCTCCAACCGTATGAATGTCGGCTATCGCAACCAAACATAGCCAATGTCCTTTCCCAGGGTCTAATCTACCTCTGCACCAAATTAAATCAAAATTGGTTCAGTGGTTTAGGCGTGAAAGCATTACGCTTACGCTAGAGTTACTTTCATGTTTACAATAATTACCTATTATTAGTATAGATATGGATTTCGTTTCAAGGTAACCTGTGTTTTACTCCAAACTATAATCTATCTCTTTGCCAAATTCTATTTGGATCCGTTCAGCCTTTTTTGTAACATAATATCCACAAACACAGTCATCCATCCTCAAAAGCGTGGGATTAGTAGGATGTTTATAAAATCTTAGGCCAAATCTCGCTACAAAAACTCTTACCTCAATAGAATGAAGTAAACACTGTTTATTTTTAATCACATTTCCTGATATTCCGTCATTGTTTTTTGTTGTTTCATTAGCAAGGTAACTGCCGTGTCAAAATAGCATTGAATGACAAGCAACATGTGTCTAAACGCACTTTATAGTCTTACGACTTTGGGATACGATCGTTTTGACATTGAATTATTAGTTTTAATTTACCCCAAACTATCAATCAGTTTTTTTTTTCCTTAACAGATCTATCTTTGCAGGTTGTTTCCAATACGATAGTTTGGTTGCTCCCGATACATTTGCAAATTGTTATAATTTTAGTTTTTGATTTAAGAATCGATAGTGCATTGAGATTTAAGTCGGAAACTCAAAACTTAAACCACGACCAGCCCTTTACAGGGGGAATGCTGTGACCAACTGAGCACCTTGGATAAGTCTTGAATGTGCAATATTTTCCTCTATTACGCGTCTTGGAGCGACGCTCGAGCCGTCTACCTATATTCTTACGAACTATCGCAAACCTATAATATGATCTTACCTTGTGGCATTGACTTTTAACAATTTTTAGACTTACTTCTCATAAGGCAGGTTGCAGCTTTCCCCAGTTTGTCTAGCATGTCATATTGCTTAGCCTACCTAACTAAATCTACAAAATTTTACTCGCTAGTAAGGAACATACTGAGAACTGCAAACAAGGAGTTGGTGTGCGTGCTAGATCGGAAACCGTGTTATTCAAGTGATTTTTAGTGATGTTGTGAAGTAATTTCTTGCATTAAAGATGGTGGTATGTTTAAATGCAGCATTACCTTATCAAATGTTGTGTCGCTGTTAACCAAACAAATGTCTTACATATTGCATATGTTTATGAGATATCTTATCTGTCCTCAGTCATACTTATTTGCATGTCGTTATGATTCTGCAATGAAACGAAGTTTTGTGATCTTACTAGTGTTATAAATGTGAAAGCTTAAATGTTTTTACTTTTTTACAAGAATATTAGTAATTGAAATTACTAATATGCCCTCCAACTCCTCCAACTAACTAATTGCTTGTGCTAGGAGTGGGTTCACGTCATTAGTGTAATGGCCTGTACCTCTCGATCCTAAGGCCGAACTTAACCACTAAGCTACCGAGGCTTATTAAATGGATTTATGTTTGTTACCCAATCATTTCAAAACGGCTTAACGGATCTGAATTATATTAAGCATAGGGATACGTTATAGTCTAGCTAGAGCAACACCTGCAGGACTGAGAAGTCACCGTAGAAGTCAAAGATCTCAGTGGGGCCTCAAAAACACCCAATAACATAGCTATAACCGAGTGGATTTGCGGTGGAGTAGAACAGGGCCACTCCATCTCTTTGTCGTAAAAGGCGACTAAGGGATGAGAAGTTGTCCATCTGACAGCAAACAGTTCATAACAAAGTGTCCGCTTGCCGCTAATAGGTACCCCCTACGTGGGACCGAGAATCATAACTGGCGAAATGTGCGTGTTCTTCTCAGCCTACCCTTTAAGTATTTATAGGCGTGAATATGTATATGTAACACGGCTCTTATAACTATGCCATAGAGATGTGAGCGTAGCCAAAACTACTTACAACTTTATGGATGTGTAGATTAATTGCATAGATAGCATGTATTAACTAGCTTATTATTATCGTGAGAACGATCCTAAAACGTAAATAACTCCTTACACTCATTATATATCATTAAATTTACAGTACCCATACATAATTTATTGGGAACAATGAAAACATTAAACTCCATGAGATACATAACGAAATATCTAAAAGATAAATATGGACTTCGCCAAGATTTCTATTAGAAAATGAGATATCCAAACTTTACAATAAGAAAGTTACTTAAAGTCTTAAAACGGAAACCAATAAATATTACGTTTTAAGACATTTCGAGTAAATTCACCGTAATCGTTCGATTACCTAATTATTTGTTTTCATTTAAACGTTTTGATCTGACATTGCTTCCGTTAATGACACTCCAAACCATTAATATTATCTAAGATGTTATCAAAATAATTCGCCATTTCCTTAATTAATCTTGAACAAGTCAAAACAGGAAAGAAAGGAACTTGATGAATGGCGTCTAGCGCACAAATTTTGGATAGCAAGATCTTTGGGGTACCATCCTACGTCACCTACAAGCCAATGCACTCTATAAGATCAGGCATCCTCCCGACATTAAGAGGTCAGTTTTTTTTATACCACATAGGTGAAAGAATATCACATGGCCCACCTGATGAAAAGTAGTTACCGTGGCCTAGACGTCTTGCAACACCAGGGGCGACACACTAGCACTGCCGACCCTGAAAGAACCTTCTTAAAGAACCCCATAATGTAGTCGCTTGGAAAAACTACGGCAGGGAGTTCATTCCTCAACTTCAGCATGGATGAAGTTCCTATCATACCTGACTGTGCGTACTGTTTCAAGTGGTAACGTGAACGTGTAAAGCAGGTCGGAGCCAAAATATAAGCTTTAGGAGCAGAACTAACCGATGTGATCAATATAGTTCTTAACTATAATTCAATAAGATCTGGAGTTCGAAGATCATTAATTTTGAGTTGTAAAATATACATCTCAGTATTTAAAAAATGAGACAACATAATAACAGTGATTAACTACAACTGTACTTTACACCTGTGAATAGTTTTGCATATTCGCGAAACAGGTTAGAAACACACACCTCATGGTCAAAGTCTGAACAAGAATTCAAGACCGTTTGCCCCATTTCGGGGCGTAGTAGGCGTGAGCGGTTACGAAACCGAACCTGCGAATTCGGTCATAAACAAGGCATTGTTTGGTGCCAATATTATCGTCACGTGAAGCCGGCTCAAACAGCATAATTACGCGTGTTTATACTACGTTATTGCGTCATTGCATAAGAGCCGATAACGGGTATTTAGGCATGTCTGGAAACCTTAAGAACATTTTGTAAATAGAAGGCCCTATGGCCCGAGTAAGGGACATAGCGATGTGGAGGTTGCACTTGCCTTGGTGACTCTCGAAGTGACGCCCTCTTTGGTGCTACCATTGACCGACACAACATTTCCGTCCGAGGTACGTGATTCGGCAGACTCGCTCCACATCCTCAGAACTTTTCATCAAAAGAGGTACAACGGATTTCATTAAAGGTATACCGAGGTACACAACAGGTCCCGTCATCCTGTAATAAAATTTTGTGCCGTGCACGCAACGGCAGGGAGCTCGATACGACGGATCGCACCTATCCATTGGGTCTTCAGGATATTTATTTCAATCAAATTTGTACGTTGTACGAGACTTAACGTCTGTTAAGTAGGTTGAGCATAGTTTTAAAGTAAATATATGAGTAGGTACTTATCAAAAATATTTATTAAGCTGAGTCATCGAGGTGGACATTCTAAGGTTTCACTTCAAACTATTTAGAATGAGTGACAAAGGCTTAATCCCGCAGAATTAATAGCAAGTGTGCGCTAAAAGCTGCGGCGAAGATATTTTTTAGAAAATATTAACCGTGTCAGTGCAAAATAATGATTATATTTTTCTACCTCATTCTAGTACCTGTAAAGCGACACTATTCATCCTTTTGTTGACTTTCTGTCTTTTTTTTAGATAATCGTTAATCAAGTTCAACAATTTTTAAGTATCAAAATCTTTTCTGTAAGTGTCACAATCGGGCCACTGCAAATTCGAAGAGCAAGCCCTGTTTAATCCGTCGTAAACTTGATTACCTTTAAAGACCCTGAATAGTCTTTGAAACAAAACTCAGTGCAAGTTACTACCTATATGTACCTGACAATCCTGGCATAAACATGGACATGACGCCAAAACCAAACCAGAGCGGGCCGTTTCATCACTCGACCCAGTTGGCGCTGATGGCGATAAAACTGATAAGATATCATTATAGGGCGAGTCTGTTTATTTTGATACCGCGTGCGACTCAAGGTCGGCACTCGCCGGAGAGACCATGGGCTAATGGGATGTATTGATTTTTGCCACCATTTAGTGCCACTAGATTAAATTCCGTTCGTTTCGACTGACATTGGCACGCAATAAAGTGACAATTAATTTCAAGTTAAAATAGGGGATAGAAGTTGTCATTGGTAATATTTCAGTAAGTTTTGTTTTACGAATTTTGAGTAGATAGGTAATGTAACAGATAGGTAGGAGTAAAAAAAGTTCCAAAATCTTGGGACCCAAGACAACCACAACTGCAAGGGCAAGAAAATAACTTAAATAATTATCTGTTTTTTTGTAGGGCAGTATTCAAGCGAATTGAGATTTTTTTTATATAGGTCACGTCAATTTGACTTCATCTTGCCCGATGATAATTCGAAGGCAATGTCTCAGGAAAGAGGGTGACCATTACATACACGTACCATGTTAACAATGGTGGCACTCAGATTGACGGCCTCGTCAGATGCTATTTCACGCCCCGCTTAAAGGACCCGGGACTGTAGGAAGAAGGAATTCCATCTTGAATTGAAATTAAATGTCGGTTAATAAGCAATGGATATACAATGTACAGATTGTACAGTTATCATTCCATTTTTATATTTAGTTCCCCTTGGCCCCAAAAGACCTCAGTCGATGACAACAATATATTTTATGAAGGTATTGTAGATTTATCTGTTTATGAACCGTTAATATTGCAATAAATCTGCAATATGTATGGCATTTTTTGTCATCTCTTGTTAACTGGATATCTGACCCTGCTCATGCATATGCTGTCGCTATTCGTATTGTGATAAACGAATTTATATATTTTATCTACTCTGATACTATAATACAAAGATTATAAAATAGAAATCAGAACTCTTATGACAAACATTACGCACAGGACAAAAAAAAAGTTTTATTACGATACAGGTCTTGTATGGACACCTATATCATAAAATAACTTTTTAATCATAACGATACACCTATACAACCTGCATCTGGACCAAACCTCTACTTTAAAAAAAGAATCCGCCGATTCGGTGAAAAAAAAAGAAACACGCATGCGCAATCGACGTTTGCGCCTTGGCGCGAACATTTTTTTTTTTGTTCTATACATTTAAATTAAACAAAGTTTGGTTTAGTTTGTAAAATAAATTAGTTTATGTATTATAGTATGAGAGTAGATAAAGTAGTGTATGACACTGTACATAACTTGGTCTTATAACACTCGTGTGATACTATAAAAAAACTCGCCTACGGCTCGTTTTTTTAAAACACACTCGTGTTATAAGAACCCTTATTATGCAACAGTATCATAAACTACTATAATTTGTCATACAGCTATAGCAATAATGTGCTAAATTCTCGCTAGCTGTTCTCATACAATCAAAGTTCTAAAATTATACTTTCTTAAACCATTAATTCCAAATTGTACAATACCCATGGAAATTGATGACGTGACTCGTTCTAAATACTGATGTTTAATTACAAAGTCAAAGCTAAGCAATTTCATCACGACACCAAATTTTAAATAACTTGTGAAAGGTCAAACTATGTGCGTGCGTTCAAGAAAGAAGTGTAAGTTATTCGTACTTTACCCCTGTGAAGTCGCAAACCGACCTCCGCCCCCCATGAGCGCGGGCCTGAGGGTGACGGGTGGAGCCGCTCGTCACCCTAGCAGAAGCAGGCCACGGCGGCGGCGCGCATCATAGGACGATGCGCCCCCCCCCCCCATACCGGGGGCGAGTCGGGGACCGCGTGGTCCCCCCTCCCGAGGAGGGCCAGACCGAGAGGAATGGCCCTGGGTCAGCCGGGGTGCGAGGGATATGTCAAAAGACAACCTCACCTCCGGCCTAGCACATCGACCCACAGACGGCGTGCGGTTTAGTCGGTTCGAGTCCGACATAACCTCCCCTTTCGGCTCCGAAGGGGGGGGGGGGGGGTATCCGTGGGGATTTCCCGCAGGTAAAAAAAAAACCCCTGTGAAGTTGTAGATTTTTATCTAACTAGTCCTAATGTTACCGTGCTGGTTCCCGGTAGGTCATTCCTTCTCTTCCCGTGGGTGTCATAGAAAGCAACTAAAGTAAAGGGCTGATCTCCATACGGCAATAAACATAGGTACAGCCCCAACTGCCCACTTTATGGACGACACGTGGGAAAGAAAAATATAGTTGGTGGCGAAATGTGGGTGTTTAATACCTCTCTGCCCATTCCTTCGCGGATTTATAGGAGTGAGTATATGTATATATGTGCTGTTAGTATTCGTCGGGTGTCGTGTTAAGAAAGCATTTCATACCAAAGTTACAATACTTAACGTCAAGGTCAATCATTGTTGCGCATTGTTGTAACACTAACTAGGGAATGCAGTAACCCATAACTGTTCTCATGACGTAATCTTACTGTTAGCCTAAAAGCAGTAGTCTGGGTACAAGAGGTAAATGCTCCAAAACACTGTCAAAGAAGCCGGCGAATTGCCACTTGTCATTTGCCACTTTCACGTTTCTGACTTGCGTTAACGACTGTCAAATACGTCGAATCCCATATATATTCATCATTCTATTCCAGCAAACGCCGCTGGCCAACGAATTGCCACTTGTCTAGAGGGGCTGTATACCTTTTTTGTCATGCCAAAATCCCCTCGGATCTCTTACGTCGAATTCAGACTAACTAATACCGCACAGAGTGTCTCTGGTCTTCAGAGCCGAGGTGTGAGATTGATAAGTCATTTCAATTGCACTTCGGTCTAAGCCATATCCCTCTCAACCAGTACAAATACTCACAGTCTGATGATTCGTCGCTCCCATTAGTCGTCGTATAAACCAATCAAAGGAAGGACTCAGAGGTGAAAGCCTTGAAGGCACAGCACTAACGTTAAGATAGTGAAAAAGAGCTGCAGCCAAGGCATTTAACTCGCGATCATGGAGTTGCAGATTGGCTTAGTCGGAAAACTCAGTGAAAATAAAATATTTCATTAATAAACGTGCAATTTATGAACACTGCCATGAATTTCCCAAGGGCCTACAGTTCAAGGCTCTTTGAAAAAGTTGCGTAGAAGGTCATTCAGGGTGGTCGCCGCACGAGTGACTTCTATGATGTTGCAAACGTCCATCGGCTATGGTGATCGCTTTACACTATCAAGCTGTTAAGCTTAATTACTCTTAATTTAAACTCACTCCATCCCATGGTTGCCTGGTAGAGATTGTCTTGCGCAATAAGGCCGCCACTTATTATGCCACAAAACTGTACCTACCTATCTTTCTGTATCGGTTCTTTGTGTACATACAATAAAGAGTTATATTTTTTTTTTTCAGGACTGGAAGGTCAGTCGCAGTTACTCCGATGAATGCCATAATAGTCCAAACAAAAAGTAAGAAGAGTAGAGTAGAGTGAGAAGAGAGAGTAGAGTTGACTCCAAGCTCCAAGGTGTATGCTTCCGATGAAACCAGAACCTTTTCTATTTATTTCTATTCTATAATATTCTACCACTATAACATTATTGGTGTCCATGTTTCCTGAGTCTTTACCTTCGGCTTACCATCAGGCGGCCTGAAGTTACATAGATGTGAATATGAAAAGGTGAAGAATGGTTTAATTTTGCAGTAGTTTCAATTGGAAAACTTATTACAAGTGTGTTGAGGTCGGCTGACGCGGCCGATTATCAGAATTTATACGGACTGATTACCATCTGACCTCTGCTATCCGCTAATGTAGATATTGGGGACCAAGGCAACCAAGGCCACTGGTAAAGCAGTAGATAAGATACTTTTAGGTCCTTGACATTACAAAAAGAAGCCAATATTTTAATGTTTGATTAATAAATAGAGTTGCTTTTTATCACTCCAAATTTTATATTCGCATTTAATGCTTTCTATATTTCTTCTTTCACTACCTAAACTATCTTTTATGTAAATGATGAATGTGAGGTTTAACGTTTTCAATACCATTCGTTATTTCGACGAATGCCTAACTTATTGTACAAACTGTACATGTCACTAACTCCTTTCATTTCATGGTTCCATCCATATAGGCCCTTGCTATAAAAATCCTGAGGAAAATAATGTCTAAACTCTTTCATGATAATTTCCTCTGTCACATTGTAACTTTTTCCGGATAAAAAGAGATCCACTTAGATTTTAAATGGTTTTTACTTTTCAAGCAGTTTGAAAAATATCAATCTTCACACTATCCAACAATAAACCTCAATTATCTGAGCAATAACGTAGTTGATCTTGACTTTGCCGATAAAACTGATTCAATAAAATTTTATATCTGCTCAATTACCAGTTACCACTACTAGAAACGACTAGCTGAAACAAAATCAAGATAGCGAACTGAAGTATTATCAGATAATATTTTTATCTGAAGACAATCGGTAGTAATGCTATTTCCATTTCAACCTACGGTTCTTCAAGATCGTAAACTTGGTATCAAGATATTACTGATTCTTATCACCTAAATTAGCTATTTACTGGTAAACTTCTGTACTTGAAGTAGCCTGTATTAGGCTATTATTCAACCTCTCCAAAATGAACTTGAAATTCATGAAAGAATGTAGATAAATAATATGAATATATCATATATTCGGCATACATTTAAAATATGAGTTATAGCATTAACATCGCATAAGATTGACAGCATCATTTGCCTCAAACTAGTGATGTAATATTTTAAAAAAAATGCCAAATAATATAAAGACGACAGACAATGATACCTGTCCTGGTGCTTATTTTTTATTAATTTTATTTAAAATCATTCACCCAATGCAGTTATTATTTGATAATAGCACGATATGACATCATACCTCATTTTTTCATACCAGTTTCCACAGAAGTTACCATTCTGATAGTTAATAAAAAGAAACTGATGTGACTTGACAGTTGACAGTCAACCCTATCACAATGGCGTACCGTACTTCCGTGCAATGTAACGTCGAGCTGACTGACAGCAACTGTCAAATAGGAACGTAATCAAGAACACCCACACTCTGCCTAGATGACATAAGTCCCCGTGACATAGAAATAATAGCCCAACTTTTAGTTCCTTGTAGTATTTTGTTAACAGACACAAGCTGCAGCACTTGTTGAGGAAAAATTCGGATAATTGACATCGTAATGTTTGCATTTACTACAAGTGGTCATCTTTTTCATTTTAGGAAGATTGTATCGCAGATCATGATATATGTAGCTTTCATATTATATATTTTATATAGATAACAAGTAATTTTTACCTAGAATCCGTTAGTGTGTCTCGAGGGAAGCATGCAATACACTCATGTCAGTGGCCGCATATCTGACACACGCAAATATTTGAGTGAAATTAAATGGAATTGCCCATGTTCTTTTAAAATTGTATGAAAAAGTGTGTAATCATATCATTGGTCCGACTGTACATTAATTAATTTGTGCATCATCGAAATAATGGTGAGTTACTGCCGAACTAGGTCGTGTCAGTAACTAACTCCTAAATACACTGAATCCCTGAAAAGTAAGATGCTTCTTCTTATCCATATATAAGTGCATACATCAGTTAAAAGCTTCACATCCGAAGCTTTCAACGTGGAATCTGGGGTCCGCTTTACCGCTTTACTATCTAACTGCCGATTTGGCTAAACTTCGACATTTTCCGTAAAGCGACTGCCATATGACCACCACAACCCAAATGCGATATCGAAGCATTGCAATTAGACCAGTTGTTGAAATTTAAGAGCTACAACTACCCGTAATGACGGCCATAGACGTTCGTATGGCAATCGGGACCGACGCGACGGCCAGAAGACCAGACCATGCATTGGTGGAAATATTTGTATGCTTGAATACCCGTATTCAAGCATACAAATATTTGCACTGATCGAGGATCAAATCCGCGCCTCCTGCGTAGCAACCTCGTTCACTACCGCTACGCCATGAAGGCTGAACTGAAATACTAATCATCAGCGTCTGAGCCTTTTCAAACCTTCTAACTTAGTAAGGGTCGGCTTTTGAGGCTTTTGAGACTACAAAACGGCTAAACTACAATATTTTTCGCGGAGCGTCTGCCATATAACCTACCTAATTCACTGGCGATTTCAAAACTCTGTAGTTGAACATAAAACTTACTAAACCAAAGTACACATTAGTAGGCCGTCTCAAGAATAGATCCATGTTTAACGATGAAAAAAAAACAAAGAACACTATACTTCCTACAATCACACACCGCTTTCTTACATCAGCAAGAAACTAAACTTTTCATAAATTCTATTAAACATTTATAAATACATTTTTATCTAAACATCACTATGGATATCACACGACCGCATGGGAAAGCAACTTTTTCTCCGTTTTCTAAGTGAAGTCAATCAGGCAATGAGCGGTTATCAACGTCGGACAGTGATCAACTGATCACACATCAATACAGAATCTTTGAAAGTTAATTTGTAATGCGACAGATAGGCAGAATATAGGCCGCCTGGGGCCACTGCTTTCTCCAGATCTCTATGAAAGCTGGCGCTTAAAATAATGCTCAATGAAAATGCCAATTTCCCCGTAAGCTTGTTGGAAGTATTTATTATTAATGTTATAAGCGGCGTTGGAGTAATGGTTAGCGCGTTGGCTTGCGAATGAAGGTCGCTAGTTCGAACGCCACCAAGAAAAGCATTGACGTGAACTCACAGTGAGCAAATTTTTTATTTACTGGAAGGGTTAACGAGAATACTGATATTATTTATAGACGACGTCCATACAATATTATAATTATTTCACAGAAAACCCAGTAATATATGCATATTTACTGATGCTATACGTACCCGAGTACCAATTCATACATTTTACATTTTCGTAAACGAATGTCTCTTCCTGCGCTGTCACCATAACCACGACACATTAATCAAACATTACAGTTATTGATGAAGCAAATTAAAAGTCGAATTACTTTAAATATTAGAACGTGTAAGTTAAGACTTTCTAATTAGGCATTTCCTTCCCACAGGCGGATCTGGGCCTCATGAGATATCGTGGGACCTCTGTGCACAGTCACTTGTTTTATCTCCCAAATTGAAGCTCACATCACGTTAACAGACATCACATCAACTACTGACTTGTCTAAGCTGATTGTTATCTATAGCGTCATGAAAAGTGGTCCACAGAATATATTTGCATATTATTATGACATACAATAGCGATGTAATATAGTATATAGAAGTTTGGCTCTTTTCTAGTTTCAGAATGGTTCTGAAGATGAGACAATAGTAACGTAATAAAATTTAATAACTTTGTGGTCTTTGCTGTATTTTTTTTTTGATGTACAATAATGAGCTCTATTTATCTATAGTAGAAGTAGTGAATGAATAATGCAGAGCAATGGACTACGATGTTGTGTTGTGGTTGAGTGGTTGATTGATTGATATTGGACAAACAATTAGATGTTAATTACGAACATAATAATTATAATTGATGAAATTAAATGACAAATATATGGAACACTAGCGATCCGCCCCGTTTACGCACGGGTGGTAAAACGTTCCCGTGGAAATCCAATATAGCCCATGTTACTCAGGGTGAATGTAGCTTTCCAATAGTGATAGAATTATTGAAATCGGCACAGTAGTTTTTGAGTTCATTCATTACAAACATACAATTCTTTCCTCTTTATAGTGTAGATGTAGATTTGTGATACCAGTCTAAGGATCCTTTATACCAGCCAGCATATACTTATAGAATATTTTAATCGAATAAAACAAATACTTCTCATATAACCACGATTTTAAAGCGGAAGAAACTGTTTATCAGACTCTATCTAGATTTTTAACTCGAAATTATTTTCTATACTGATCCGCCTTGAAACTTAGTATTTTAAACATTTTATTTATTTAAATATTCTTTGCTGGTAATTTAATCTTTTTCTATTAGTCTTTGTAATCTTGCCATGAATTTTGCAGTTAGTTAAGCACAAAATTTACACCCGAGCTGACTATTTCAACCAATTGACAAAAGACATTCGAACCTATTAAGTAATCTGTGGTAATATTTGTAATAACATCCAAATGCAGGAAACCATGTAGTTAGTAGAATCATTCTCAATTTCTCATATCATATCTAGATTCTAGAGGAAAGTGTACATTACCCAATTCTAAAATTGCAATATTAGACACAAGCATTATGCAACAGAGAGCTGATTAGAAAAGTTCATTCGATTCTAAAGGTTAAATCAGTAACGTAATTTCATTTAGCAAGGCAATAAGAGCTGCGCAAGAGTCACGAAAAACAAACGCCCTGGGTGATCGTGCGGCTGGTCACCGCGTGCATCGGCGCGCGCGCATGGTTCCGCGACAAAAAGTCCGTGTGCAATCTCGATTGCATTTTTTATTTGCTTTAACAGATTATAAAATTATAGACTACCGAGTACATGAGTCCGGGGTTCGCTCCTAAAACTTATATATTGTGTATTTATTGTTTAGTTTTATGAAATTGACTGCTCTTTAAACTATCAACCCCTTGAGGAAAGCATAACCTAGTTCATCAGTCAGTATGTATGATTTCTTTAGATGTTCTTAAATTGATGTTACATATTTAATGAATTCTACCTTGTAGTATTAATAATATCTGTTTAATGCTTCACGTATTAAATATAAATCGTGACTTTATCACAGCAAAATTTACGATGTACGATAACCTTTGTTAACCCGACCGCAACGATTCAATCGAATTGCACAGCACGTGGTCATACTCCGGAGAGTATTTGGCATAATAATATGTTTATAATTATTTTCCATTAAATTTAGTATCAACAGATATCAACCAGGGACCTTTCGATCGGCAGGACGACTTCTTAACCACGAAGCAACCGACGCTGCTAATTTATTAACAACCATTAAGTTAAGCAATGGTCGCTGAGGTTTTCAAAGGCATACTACGGATTCACCATTTCAATGTCATATAAAATTCAAATAGGCAATACCTACGCACTGCATTAAGAAGCTATTCAAACCTATGTGTCTTTTAAAAAAAATCAAAGTAAGTAACACTATCGAGGACGAGGACGACTGAGACGCTGGCAAGGTTTCCTCATATTTAATTTTATCACAATAATAACTCGTTATCAGTTATGCGTAATGTAGTTATCTATCGACAGAGTTTTTCTCCCTTAATGCCTCTTGCGCATTTGATCTCTTCTCAAATAATGAGCGCCTATTTATTTCAGTTAGTTTTAAGTTTACTTATTACCGGAGTATATCGCAATTAATTTCAATATTGCGATTTGATTTCCCTACTAAGAACCAAAGAAATCTCCACTAAACATTTAAGTATCACTGAATCGGGTATTTGACTGACTAGTCAAATTAGTTACTTTTTACTAAACGTCAAAACGGTAAGTTGTAAGGAAATTTGTATGAAAAAATTATTTGTGACGTCATAATATTTGATAATTAAATCATTCACTATTACAGGTTGGGTGGATGATAAATACTACATAAAAACGATAAAATAAGAACCGACCAAACTGTTATCACTCTTTTACCATTCTTAATTTAAAAAGTTCAGCTAAGTATTTTTTTTAACAACAGGAAAATAACCAATTCACCAAAAGTAGTATAAAATGAAATTTCTGAACCAAAAAGAATCTCGATCGTAAGAGAAGCAAATGGGTACAAGAAGAATCGCGTGTCAGATCAGGCTTCGGTTTTACCATAACTTGATCAGTTATACTTACAAAAGTAAACACTAACTGTATCCAGAACATAATCTATACCCAAAAGCCCCGCGGCATCACAACGAAATCGAAGTTTTGAACAATATCCGACTAATAAGGACATGACGTGAAAGTGAGATTGAACGCGCAAAAACACGCGCGTTCTCGTCACGACACAAAACAACAAAACACAGCCGGCCTGCCTTTACATGACTTTGTCCAAAACTGTGCTAAGTGACTCTTAATAACTGTTTAGAAAGTCGTAATTCTATTAGTTATATCAATAATTTCTTACGAGGTTAAAGGTCCGCGATCGGCTGCTTCCGTGCCTACCCACCATTAGTCCATATACAAACTGTTTCGTACACGCAACGCAACGAGAGAACCGTTTTATCGGGTTTACTGTAGGCTAGATTAGATCCTAACGTTCGGCTGTTTTGCAATGCTAAAAAAGACGCCATCCTCTCACATTTCAACTAGAAAATACTTCTGATAACGATAACTTAAAGCCGTTACAACCGTTCCAAATTTCAAATAATTATGTGCTTACAACAGGGAGAAAGGGAGTACGCATTAAAAATCAATAATTACCTTCATATTTATTCCATTACCAAGTAAAAAGAAAATAAAGTAGAAAATTATGAAGAGATTGTCATCTTTCTCTGCGCAGAGCACGCAAAAATTGTAGTAACAAAGAAAGTGGCGTAGTCAATCATACAAAGGCATACCATCTAAAAGTTTCACCTATTAAACCGGAACGTTGGAAGGTCATAATTTAAGTCGAGATGGGTCCAAACAGTGTACTTACTAACAATGGCTTGTGAATGGTTAAAAATGAAGCGTAATTCAATAGTGAGCAAGCTATTTGCGGCAAGTGGTAGTGCGGTAACTTAAGTCGGACATCGCTTTCAATAGCATGAAATGATTGGTTATTGAAACATAAACTATCCCAGGTTTCTCGTGCAGAATGGTTGAAACATTAATATTTTCATAAGTGAAGTAAAGACCTCAGACCCCGTCTCGGATCCAATTTCAATGATATTGCATGCACGAAAGAGTATAAGATTGGCAAAGGAAGTAGAGAAGAACTACATACTGAAAGAACGCTAAAATTTACAATAGATTTTACAAATGCATTAAATTAAATTAAATAAATCATTTTTACGTCCAAACTGCCCATTTCAAACTAATAGCTTACGTATTTGTGCACTCATGAAGGCATATAATTTATATGCAAAGAAAATACAATTTGAATATACATAATTATTATGTTGAACCCTTTGTCGAAGAACCACTACAAATAACGCAGTACCGTCGAATTTCGACCACCTATTGTACCTCTAGCATTTCTATAAATCTTCTTTAATATAAAATTCACACATACAGTTACAACTAACAAGTTCTCGAGGATATCCGCAATGTGTATGTTACAGTCATAATATGTTGGTCTATGTTGGTATCTTTGGTAGACATAATAATGTGTATTTCTGTGGAATTCGTTTGCTAGCAATGTTAACGGTATATACCTGCCTCTCTGGACAAGTGGATATACTTATATAGAATAGAATAGATTGATCAAAGTATGGGCTTCAAATATGTTAACGAATATCATAAATGTCAAATCTGGCACCAATTTCATACATTCATCATTTTACTCTACAACTGGTTTTTGCCCGCGGTTCCGCCCGCGTGGATGTCGGTTATCGCGACCAAACATAGCCTGTGTCCGTTCTTATATTTCATCAAAATCGCTTCAGTGGTTTCCACTCGATACAATATATTTATTACAACTAGCTTTTGCGGTAGCCTAGTGGTATGGGTAATGGACTGCTGAGACGAGGTCTCGGGTTCGATCCCAGGTTTTCCATGGCACACACCAATGACTTTTCGATGTTTTTCGAAGTTATGTGTGTATTTATCGCAGGTTTATAAGTGCCCAGTTAATGGCAATAGGCTCGCCACCTATTACATTGGGACCTAAACATAAACCGGCGAAATGTGGGTGCTAGCACCTCTGCCTACCCCTTCGGGGATAAAGGCGTGAGTTTATGTTATGTTATGTTATGTTTTGCCCGCGGCTCCACCCGCGTGGATGTCGGTTATCGCGACCAAACATAGCCCTTTACCAAATATGTCCTTTCTCAAGCTCTAATTGACCGATTTTGATGAAATTTTGCCCTATACAAAATTTCATCAAAATCGGTTTACTGGTTCAGGCGCGAAAGACGTACAAACAGACAGAGACAAGTGTGTCCTAAGCTTTCTCTTACCTCAACATACAACTTACCTCAAAATAGCACAGGCATTGGAATTCGCGACGAAGAATCCAATAAAACCACATTAGGCGAAAGTAATGAAGTAAAGGAAAACGCTATAAACCGAGAAATTACATGAAAACTGACACTAAAGTGTTAAGAAGCGAGTGCAGTTAATTCACCAGGGAAAACTGAATACTTTAACCACACTGCATGCATTGCGAATGATGTTCTTGCTTTAATAACCTACATTATTACAAAGAAAGTAGTCCTAATACACTGGAATAAGTTATAATGCATGAGTATCACAAAATTGATTTTGCTTGACGATGATTACCATAAAGATAATGAATATGAAGTGTGTCTGTGAAAGACAACTGTTCCGATGTCATAACTAGACGAGAAACTTATTAATATGACTATAATTTTAGTAACTCAAAACACTTCGGACGAAAAATCGCATAAAATTATATCATGTATAATGTATTAGTTAACTTTAAACATTTAATCATCGAATTGTCTTTTTAGCAACATTTTATGATTTTATTCTTGAGACTTCTAACACAGATGATTACACTGTAGAAATTAATAGTGAAAACGTTTTGCTTGTCAACCTTAAAGAAGAAGAAACTAAATAAGGTTAATGTTACGCAATGGCAATCATCAGATCATAAAGGCAATCTGATCCACTCATCCATAAAGGTAAAGTAGAAAATCAATATATAAACGGCAACGGCAATAAACGTAATGACCGAATGCGCACCCAGCTTTGCATTCTATGAATCTTTGTAACAATATAAGAAGGAAATCAATTATATGGCTGTCAAAGGTCCATTTTCCATTCATGTTTAATTAATGTAATTCACAGTAATACATAAAATTAGATGAGATTCCGTTCGTAAGATATTTCATACTAGCTGTTATATACGCTCCTCCTACGTGGAATTCTGTTCCCGCTCCCGAGACTCATGTTATAATGTATCGTCCATAATATGCCTAGTCCAGCCATAAGCTTTGTTACAAATGAAACTGCATTTTTTTTTTAAATAAAGTAATGTGATATTATTAATATTTATACCTATGTATTTATTAAAGTCTTAGCAAAAAATAAAAATATATTTGATTCGGCCACCTTTGGCTTTTATACAGGCCTTTAATCTGTTTGGCCACGAATCTATGTATTTGCGCACTGTTTCCAAGGCAAATTTTGCCACTACTTGCTCCAAAGATTTTTTAAGAGACTCAATGTCGCCGTGTCGTTTAGTGCACGCCATGTCCTCTAAAACTGACCATAATTTGTAGTCTAAAGGGCTGAGATTTGGGCTAGATGAGGGCCAGTCTTCAGCTCTTATAAAGTCCGGAACGTTGGTTTCTAGCCAGGCTTGGGTAGTTCGAGAGTCCTGCTGGAAAATTCATGGTATATTTTAAATAGGTGTATTGCTGAGAGGTTTCACAACGTGATCCAAGACAGTATCATACAGATACACTTTGGTTGAAGTTTTCACTCCTTTTTCACAAAAATGTAGTTTTGTGACCCTGATAAGACACGCCCCACCAAACCATCACTGAGGCAGAATGATGACCACGTTGTACCTTTTCGACCACTTGAGCAGCTTCCTTAGAACTGTGAGCGTACACTTTATCATTTTGCTTATTGTAGTGTTCTTGAATCGTGATATTTTTTCATCGGTAAAGAGGATATTTCTGTGCCTTTCACCTGCGTATAGCGACAGAAGGCGCTTTGATCGATCCACTTTCTTTAATCGTAAAGATTGATTAAGGGCATGTCCTGTACATCGTCGATAGCAATGAAGATACGCTCTGAACTTCAAGTCTTGTTTTATAATACATGACTGAGTCCTAGTGGGAATCTTCATTTCTCGCGATACGATTTTTTGCTTCCTTATGGGGTTTCCACGAATTCTGGCTTCAACAGCATTAATAGCCTTTGCAGTTCTAACAGAACGCGGCCACCCCGATCTTTTCTGGTCTTCGACAAACAAAGTGTTGTTGTATCTATTGATAGTAAGATAAACGAACATACGGCTGATGAAAAAAAGTGTATTTCGATAGTGAACACGACCTCGAAAAATATGTGAAATGGCGCGAAATCGAAAGAAGTTTTTAAATAATATAAGTGTTCCAAATTCAAAATAATTAAATAATTGAAAAAAAGAAAATTTTAATATATCAGCATTTATGGCCAGACTAGTTATTTCAGCCGAATCCCTTCAGCCGTTAGTGTGATTGAAAAAATCCAACCATTTACACAAACTTGCTCATTTATAATATTAATAGGAGTAGGATAGGATTAATAGAATTCATTTCGACTAAGACTGCACAGTATTTATCTAATCCTGTACCTCCATTGCTATTGGAAACACAATTGTGCAAAAGATATTCTACTAAATGTACTTGTGTCGGTTTTTTGCTAAAGGAACCAACAAGTTGCAAATAAAACTGACAAACCCTATTTTAAAATGCAGTAACGTCCTTCCGAATTTCTAGGAACATTTTTTTCGACATCCTGTATATCGGCCACGTTTTTAAAATCTCCATGGACGAAGTTTCTGGGCCTTCTAAAAAGTAATTTACAACATCATCTGACCGTAAAAGGCGAACAATGATCCCATGAATAATTCAAAAGACGTTTATTACAATGGCACCTGCGTCCCATGGGAACATTCGCAGGACAGGGCGTTATGCACCACGGGGCACCGTGGTGGTGGTACTACCATTAAACGAACACAACATTAACTCACTGAGTCGTGGGATGTGAAGAATAATCCAGAAAGCGAAAACGCAGCTTAAAGAGAGATATTTACATGACTTCTTATCGAAACTACTATTATAAAGAGGTTGAATTTGTGAGGTTGTGAGGGGTAATCTCAAGATCTATAGAACCGATTTAAAAAAACTCTTGTACCAAGAGAAATCCTCTTTTACTGTAAGTGTAATAAGCTATATATCATAACGCTACTATCTAGCGAGAAATGTTAATCAATCCGGAGGATACATTATTTCAATTAATGACTTTATTTTAAATACTGACAGTATTTACAAAAAGTCATCATCTAGCTCTTGTCAACATAGTTTAGCGAAAAATAACGTGATGAAAACATAGTTATTTCTGTTTTCCTCAAAACCAAATTATTATATTCCAATGGGACTCGAAAAAAATAGCAACACGCGATGAAAATTATACTAAAGCAAATTTTGTCGCATTGGAGGCGAATGCTTTCGTGACATATTACAATAACTGAGCCGCAGTTGTCGCTATAAATTTACCTCATAATTTAAATTTAGGGCAACAGCGTGGGGACAACACTGGGCAACTGGGTCTGTGTCGTCATCATCATCACCATCATAAAGTTAACTAGATCTACAGCTCGATATTAAAGCCGAAGCAGATATCCCGGTTGTACCTGAGACTTTGGAGCCATGGTGTAAGCCTAAAGGTGATTTTCCACCAGAGGGGCGAGACGAGACGAGGCGAGGAGAGAATTGAAATTTGTATGGCAAATTTTCAATTCTCTTCCAGCGTATCTTTGGTGGAAACAGTGTGGATTGACGAGAATATGCGAGGCGTGAATTAAAATATTTGTTTGTGCAAAAATTAACCGTATTGGTTCCCATATAGAGTATAAATCACCTTCAAGGTGATTTTCCAACAGAGTGGCTAGGCGAAGCGACGCGAGGAGAGAATTGAAATTTGTATAACAAATTTTCAATCCTCTCCCAGTGCATCCTTGGTAGAAACAGTATCGATTGACGAGAATATTGACGCCTAATTTTTGTTCGGAGTTGTCGGCATTGACGCTAGAACTAAGTTATATCGAGCATTGTGTGTGAGCTGTCTAAAATACATTTATATATGAAGCATACGGGCGACGGGGCGCGGCGGCCACGCGCGAGCTCGCGATGGCAATTTTTAGTGGAAAAGGGTCAGTGCGATTTCAATTCTCTTCTCGCCTCGTCTCGTCTCGCCCCTCTGGTGGAAAATCACCTTGATGCGGCTTATCTTAGCTTTTATAGGAGCGCTGCCTTCTAACCTCACAACTTCAACGAAAATCATCCGTTCGTTAATCATCAGGTGTACAGAACAGAACCCAGCAGGTGAAGTTGGTTTGGACGCCGTAGATCTTAGGGAGTAAGCCTGTAAGTATTAAGGAGATAAATTCAAAGACATATACTTTCGAAAGCTACAGCGATGAAGCAAGCACTTACGAGTAAAAATTAAAATATTTACGCAAACAGTGTCAAGTGCGAATTTCACGATAACCGCAGAATGTGAGAGTCTCATTAGTGCTTGGATATTTAACTGAATAATATAAATAATCAATGAGATAAAGTGAATAATAATATAGATTTTGAGAAACATTAAAAATGTTATGAATATACATTAAAGGAAATAATAAAGATAAAATAATAATAGGTATAAATAGTGTGAAATCACTGTTTCAATGAAATGCAGTGATCGATAGTCAGGGCTTAAGCTTTGTTTTTTAGGTTGGGGTCAGATAGCAGTTACCGCAATCACATATTAGAAGTTAGTACAAAAGAGTAGGCGAACGAAACCCTGGATTCCAAAATGTAAACTTGATGATAATGATGTAATTAAAGCTGTGTTCAGCGTCATTTATTCTAACAAGAGATGTGCTTGTGAAACCAGTTTTATGTAAATTAATAAAAATAAAACCTAGTACACAAAACCGATACCAAAAGAAGAATGTGGCAGCACGCGACGCGCAGTCACGAAGCGGCAAAACAGCTGGACATTGACATTAAAAACATAACATATTAAACAGCAACCAGTGCTCGGTAGATACCACCTGTCATCAGATGGACTCGATTCATTGACAACTTTTTGGAGGAAAAATAAAAGTCGACATCCAAACGAATATTCGGCCTATTCCGAGTAGTACTACCACAGAATTGGACAGGCTTCTTCCAATTTTGTGAGTACTACTATATTGAGTGTTTAAAGTAGGTCTAATAGTATAAATATCCAGATTTCATGTACGTTAGATTAAGTTAGTAATAAGATGGTAATTCGTAAATAAACAATTATAAGATATAAAAATGTAAAATTATGAAATAATAAAGTACATAAAGCACGCAGCAATAAATAAAACCCCCCTCCACTATTCCCAAAGTATGAAAGGCTTTGCGCGAAAGTACGAGAAGTATACATGCGAGAACTGGTATGGTACTAGAGGACTAGAATGAAATCGAGATACTTAAGATATTAAGTAATTTATAATAGGTATAAGTCACTGAACCCTGAGTAGGTTTTTTTGTAAAATGAATAGAAGACTAGGAGGAGAACAGCATTGTCTAGAGTAGGCTCTGACTACACTTCGGTACAGCCAAGAGGTGCTAGCTAAAAAAAAAAACAGTATGAATATTCCCAGTAGTACTACTGGGAAGACTAGATGGTACTATTTGGAATAGAGTGAATATTAGGACGAAAGTATTTACTCTTGTTAACTAAATACAGATGTTGCAAATACAATTGCATAAGCAGTAAGGTTAAACAAATGTCATCTGATGTTTCGTAAAATATTTGTAACTTTTTGAAAAATAAAATTATCGTAATTTCGTCCACCATATGAAATCTATAAGGCTCGTATTGTAGAACGACACTCAGTCCTGCCTGTCTCGATGTAGGTATCTGAGGAGAGGACAGATTGTTTGGACAGATTGACAGATTTGACAATGTCTATACAATCTGTCCTCAGATAAATCGAGATACAGAAAGTACCATTCTAACATACGAACCTAAGTATGCTAACTATTCGTATCAACTGCAAGGGACGTTTCGTGGGATCAAAGTCAAGTTAGGCGTTCATTTTTTTCAAACTAAAATGTGGTTTTTTAACTATCATTTAAGAGATAAAGTGGAGGTAAATCACCATTCTAAAAACCGGTAACGTTCAAATAGGCAACGGCGAATGACAAATTAAAAACTCATTTCGAAGAATCTAACCGTTACAGTTTGTTTGAGTGAATGCGGAATGCACAGGCGACTCGCTAAGGGCCTAGCATTCATAGATTCACTTGAGACAAAGCTGAAAATCCCGTTACTCGATAGAAAGTAACACAAGTGGAACTAAAATTATTGCTGCTGTTTATGTATTCATTATTTTGTATAAGATTAACAAGATAATTAGTAAACGAAACAACTGCGGTTGATGTTAAAATAGTAATTGGTCTTATACATGTTGTATTACACAGTATGTTGAGAATGAATAGTACCTAAATAAATAATGGTAATGAAATATTTATAATCATTAGCTTAAGATTAAAATATTCATTAGCGTTCTAACAGAAATGATTAATTGTTTATTGGTAAATTCAGATTTACTAATGTATCCAGCTAACTTGTCTCGTGGACTAGCGAGGGCGCTTGTATAGTATTTGCATAACTTAGCATGCATTTAGTTCTTTAATACTTCAGAAAGTGTATAATTGAATAAGTTTAAAATCAACGTAAATTATAGATATCATAAAGTAATATAATGTGTTATTTCAATCTAAGTAATTTAAATTTATTATAATTAAATTGAACGTTATTTATTTACGTATAAAACAATTTTATTGCTCCAATCAATACAGAGCCGCAGAACAGAAAAAGTTTTACATACATCAATCGATACAGAGCTAACTCGATCAATGGACATTTATATGGAAGGTATCGATGTCCGCAAAGACGAAGATCCATTCACTGTTTTATGGCTCTTAAACTTGTCACCCATCAATTTCCACGGTCGATTTGGGACAAGACAAAAAGTAAACGAGGGTAATGTAATAGATATCAAATCAACGCTACTAAGCCCCGATAAAGTTGATAACAAACATTGATTAACACTGACGCCATTTTAGGTAACTATAATCGATAATTTGAAGCTTGTCATAAAACTGTTAAGAACCAAATTACCCGAGATGGAGCTCGTCATAGCGCTATGAGGCGTAAAATTTAAAAACTATCAGGTTACAATCGTTTAGTGACCGATGCCCATTTTAAACCAGCGTTGTAGGGGAGTAAAGTAAACGTTTCGCAAGAAGGCACAAGTCGGGCGACACGGGTGGCTGTCCAATTACCCTCGCGGTTGCAATGACGTAACGGTCACCGGACGTCCATCGAAAAAAAAAACAATTCAGATGACATTGATTTTGAACTTGGAATTTTATGGACGAATAATCAGCTATTTGTCGACGATTAACTCGTTCGGATGTAATAGAAGCACTATCTGCAGTTATTGATACGACCTTCGTTGAGAGAAACGATATCGTTGAGTTATTGTCCGTGGGTAGTTAGTCGTTGAGTCAGATAACTGAACGATCACTGACGAATTCGTAATTAAACATTTACTAAATCGGAATCATTTTACTTCGTTAAGACAGTAGCATGCCGTTGACAGTACACAAGTATACCACCTATAACTGAGTGGCTTTTAGGAGTGGCTTTAATTATCGTTTTAACAAAGATAACCCACATAATCTATATTCTAGACAACCGAACGAACGAAATAAAGATTCAAACATTGGATAATATAAAACCAAGACAGGTGTGGCACGGTGACAACACAAGAGTGCTATCGATAAAAGCAAATATACTATATTGTAAATTTATTAGAAATATACTTAAGACACAAGTAGCCATTGACAAGAGGCATGAAGCACTGCCATATACTTTCATTGAGGTCGTTGAAACATAAGGCAGACATGTGAAGAATTCGTGTTAGCGGAATACTGATAAAGTGAAGATTACTACGCAATCAGTTTATCCTATATTATCAGAAGAAAGTGATGGATATAGCTTGGTATGATAAATTGTTTAACTACATATTGCGTATCAGTTATCACAATAATTACAGCAATGTTAAAAATAGCTCAATAGTCAGGGCCTGCCCCCGGCCAATCCCCCTGTAAGGCTACTGGTCGGGGGGAGGGCCCCGCGGTCCCCCCCCCCCCCACCCGAAGAAGGCCAGATCGAGAGAGATGGCCCTGGGTCAGCCGGGGTGCAGGGGATATGCACTAGCTACCTCACCTTCGGCCTTGCACTGCAACCCACAGACAGCGTACGTTTTAGTCGGTTCGAGTAACTCCACCTCCGGCTCCGGTGAGGGGGGGTGTATCCGTCGAGTCTTTGACGTTTTTCTTAAACTCACGCTTTTATCCCCAAAGGGGTAGGCAGAGGTAATAGCACCCACATTTCAGCAGTTTATGTTAGGTGTAATAAGTGGCGAGCCTATTGCCATTAACCGGGCACTTATAAACCTGCGATAAATACACACATAACTTCGAAAAGCATCGAAAAGTCATTGATGTGCGCCACTCGTCCATTACCCATACCACTAGGCTTGTTTTTACGTGCGTAAAACAAAATTCTGGTGGCGGGTTCATGTCCCAACTTGAGCATTCGATTTTAGCAATCTTAAGGGAACTATGTTACAATTATTTTTATAAAAATCCATGTATTTTGAATATCCTCAGATTAAGATCCTAATCTGAGGATAACGTCATGTAGGTTCATTCAATATATTATTGAAAGCCAACTCAAATGTTATTTGTAGGCGGCATGTTGTCCCAACCATTTTTTGTCTAAATCGATTTTGTGGAAACGAGTTTTGTGATCATTTTAGGTTCACAAAAAGCAAAAGGCGAGAATTGATGGGTTATTGTAAAAAACCACTGTCTCGTAAATAAAGTCTCGTATCTGGGGCAAAGGTTGGCCATCGCTATCCAAAAGGGTAATGCAGCCAGTGTGAATGGGCGCCTTTGTACCGCGTACGGTGAGGTGTGGATTAATAGATTAAACTTTGATTATTTCTTTTGACAAGTGAGTTTATGTATTGTCCAAATAAAATAAACATACATATACGCTTGTATATCGTCGGAGGGATGGGTAAACAGAGGTGTATTTACTGTATTTACACTCACATTTCACTAACTACGATTCTCGGTAATTATTTGAATTTTAATACCCAACTATTTAGATCATCTGTGTTTTGGATCCCGCGTAATAGGGGCTAGCCGTGAAGGTTTTCCGCCACCAAATAATATATAAAGAAAACTGCCTCGATGCCTCTATCGATAATTTTATGTAGTACTACTAATGCACATTTTCTAGTATTACATAAATATATAATAATATCATCGATAAAGTTATTACATTATTCTGTTTTATATTCTTTTATGACATAGCATTTAGTTGTTACACTGGCTCTTATCAGTTCACTGAAATATAGGATTTAGCATTTCAGGTAACGAGGCACACGAAGAGATTTGTGCTAATATTTTCATTACTTTTGTGAGATATTTAAATATTTGTACCCATGTCGATAACGGCAGGACCCACCCCTAATTTTCGTCCTCCGGAATAAATATTGTAGATGCGGTGGATGACCAAACCAGAACGGGAAACCAATTAGCACTTAATTAATCCCCCGTTAAGATACCAGTATGTTATGAAAATCGATTCGTCATTTTAGACAAAATGATGATGGGATGGAATTTCCATCATTTGTTTGTCAAATGCTTGTTCCAGTGATGTCTCTGTAAATGGGACTGTTGTCAAATACGATGCCATTGTCTAGCAGATGGATTAACTGTACTTTGCAGTTAGCTCGCAAGTGCTGATGAACGAACGCGTGGAGTAAGCTCTTTACGACACTCGGCTCTAGGTGAAATTAGTATCCGCATGACCGAATCTTACTTCAAGAATATTGTCTATTAGAATACTAGCGATTAGTTTTTACATTCTTAACTGTTTTGTTGGCTTGGCCTAGTAGGCAGATACAGTTACTGTTGTAAACGTGAATAAGATTTAATAATTTTATAAAACTTTAAATAGTTCTTAATATTTTTATTGTACGCTAGCCGTGCTCACAACTTCATACATATAGATTTAGGTCTAAGTTTTACTTTTTTTACGGATTTTTTAACCGACTTCTAAAAATAGCGGCCATGTGTGAGTCGGATTCGCCCATGAAGGGTTCCGTAGCAGGAAGTAACATCATGTAAAAGTTCTTGTAGTTCGTTGTAACTTTGTTCGATGTCTTAATAATAGTGTTTTTTTTTCGTATTAAAAAAAAAACTACTCACTGGATCTCGTTAAAACCAATTTTCGGTGGCAGTTTACATGGACAAATGATACATCATATTTTTTTTTTATCATAGTCTTATTTTAGAAGTTACAGGGGAGGGGGGGAGTACACTCGCGCAAACTATTCAGTTTAGAAAAAAAATTATATTAGAAACCTCAATATCATTTTTGAAGACCTATGGAACTACATAAATACAGAAGCCTAAAAGGAGGAGGTTTTCAATTCAAATGTTTTTTTTTTGTTTTTCTAAAACAAGTGTAGGTAACCATAACCTAGGTTATAAGTTATAAGTAACCATAACTTAGGTTATGTTCCATAACATCAGCTACTTGCCAGTGCAAAATTATTTGAGCTACATAAAGTTAATCACCCCTGCACTAGGGTAGTGCAAAATAACTGTAACAGTAACTACTGAAGCAACTATAACGTTAAAAGCCACAGTATCTGGTGCAGCTCTATTAGATAAAAATAATAATACAGAGATGCGCATTTTCCCTCGTCCTTGCGCGTTGCGGTCGCTCGTATTGCATTACTTGGCGTGTTAACCCATCGGCGGCGTGCAGCGGTTGTTTACACGTGTAAGATTACAACCGAATGTATTTATTGATATAATGCACTATAGGTATTATTTTAATTGTATCAATGCTTTGCAGAATTATAATCACGATCTGTGCAATTCGCTTAAAATATCGTGAAATCGTTTGTTATTTCACTACAATTCGATTCTATTTATATTACAACTACCTTTTGCCAGCGGCTCCGCCCGCGTGGATGTCAGTTATCGCGACCAAACATTGCCTATGTCCTTTCTCATGGTCTAATCTGCCCCTATACCAAATTTCATCAAAATCGATTCATTGGTTTAGGCGTGAAAGCGTAACATATAGACTAACAGGCAGAGTTACTTTCGCATTTATAATATTAGTATGGATACTTCAGATTTAGGAGTAAGTCCGATGACAGTCGATACCTTTATAGTCGTATAGCATAGGCCTAAAAAAGGCGAACAAACCCTGGACTCTCAGGTGAAGGCCTTATCTCCAACTGGTAACAGCACTGAGATAATGATGATATATGTCGCAGCCAACTAGGTAAATCAGACGCTTAATTAACCACCTAGGCTCTTTACTGAACGGCGCCTTTCAATTAGCGGCCTGAATGGTGTTCAGCCATTTGATTAAACGGCTAGGCAAATAGCTTGGATCGATGAAGTTTAATGACTCAAAAGTCAAAGTCAAAGTCTAGCCATTTAATCAAACAGGTGGGAAAATTATTTATTCTGCATGGTTATTAAATGTTGTAATAAACGGTACGGCTGGCCATCATTCAGGCCGTTCATTAAATGTCGCCGTTTAGTTAACAGCTTAGGCAGTTAATTGAACGGCTGATAAAGCTAGTTGGTGGCGACATATATATATGAATATCTATTCTAATCATCTGACAGGGGCAACATTAGTACAAACTGACATGTTACTGGCTCCCGTGACCCTTAATAATAAAGGACATACGATACTTCATACTATTTAGCAAAACAAGGTGCATGTTAAGAGAGACGATCCCTATATGGCCTTCGAGCGGCCTTTAGACGACCTTTAGGCGACACTTTTTTGAACGTATTAAAAACATTATCCCGTAATTGTGAGTCAGTCTCAGTCAGTCAGCGAACGAGACGATTCAACCAAAACAGGGAAACCTCATTTATTAATTACTAGTTATATTAATTAGCAGTACATACACTATTATTATTGAAAAAATACTATTTAAGAGAGAACCACAAATCATACCATCCTTTCCTTTTCTACTCTCATATCCCTAGGGCACGAGTGTCCCCTCTAATGTTGAAGCAATCATAATTTAATAGGCTACGGTAATCACTTTCCATTATATAAGCCATAAGCTTGTTAACTACCTTAAATAAATTAAAAAGAATACAATTAGTGTGGGTCTAAAGTATTTGAGGAGATGAACTGGCGCAGGATACAAATTTTAGGGGACGAGCATTTTCGCCGTCTGAGAAGCTGCAGGTCCACTGATGATATTTTATGGTATTTAATTTATCACTGCTGTTATTGATGATTTTTACAAGCTTTTATTTAACTTGCAATGTATGTTTGTTCGGGTGGAATCTTACAACTCAATTTTAAGGCACTTGCCCTCAACCGATTGAGCTGAAATTTGGTATGCACGTTCAGTTCGGATGACAATGCAAGGAAAAAAAAAAAAAAAAAAAGATTGTTTTTAAAAAGGTTTTTTCAAATAGAACTTGTTCTTTTTATATGTGTACATGTTTGATCCGCCATAAAAATAATTTTCTTTCTTTCTTTCTTTCAGATATTTTACTTTCTTTCTTTTAAATCATCGTTGATGTTACTTCAGCCTTGTGGTTGCGGTGTCTTGTTACCAAGACTTAACCCGTCAACTGCGCGCGGCGCACATACGGGTATTTGACACTAAAAAGTGGCCAAAACTACTTTTTTGGTATTTTGTAACAATTCAGTGTCACAATGATTTTTTAGCTTATTAATACACATTTTAGTATGACCTAATCATTTCTATGCCCTTTTCTTGCCTTTTCTACTACTAATAGGAAGGGCAAACATTTCAAAATGGGAATAACATACAAAAAAAATCATTTATTTATTTATTTATTTATCATTTATTTAAAAAACGTAATACGTAGATACAATGGTTTATTATTAGCAGGTATGTACTATTAATACTCATCAGTCTCGCTTTCGCTATTTTCATCAGTACTCGCAGATGACAACGAGTGTTCCGCAAAACAGTCGTGCTCATCTGCTCTAAGAAAAACCAGAGCTTCTAATGAGAACGGTTTCCGCTTCTTTTTTATTAGCATTCTGCTGCTACAACTGAGGTAGACATCTGAGGTCAGAAGAAGGCGATTCATCACATCTTGCATGCAGTCCTTTCTCGAAAATTTCCAGGCAAAGTTCTGTCTGTATAGGCGGATATGCTTACTACGCGATTCGGCCGCCTTTTCTGATAATTGGCCAATCGGTAGAAGAGCATGCTCAATGACCAAAGCCCAAAGATTTAGTTACTTCATTACTTTCATGCACAAACTGAATCCTTATAGGACGGCAGAATCTGGAAGACGAAGGTGCCGGATTTTGCCACCAAACCTTTATTGTGCCATTCACATTGCACTTATAAAAACATGGGCATCGGACTCAGACTTATTTTCAAACATTTGTTTGAATTCTTGTGCTTTCGAGCCATCACATCCCCATTTGCAGATTAGTTCCATGTTCTGCCTCTCAGTGTCAGTTGCTGTCATTAATACTTCCTCTAGATAAAGGCAAAGACGTTGAGTGGTGTGGTCGAGTAGATTTTGCAAACATACTTCAGCTATAGATTCTGAGACGTGAATATCTTTAGGATAGCATTTATTTTTCTCTCTTTGCAGCAGTGAATAACGGGTATATATCTTCTTGGCCATTTCTGATTACATTGTATTGTTTACGGGTTAGGTCGGCCTCCACATATTTAATTAACGCTTTTGTTACGATTAGCTTGCTGCCTTTTGTATATTTCTCTACTGAACTAATAATTTTTCGAAATTTGGTGGGTGGCTCTTGTCGGAGTCGCTGAAGCCTGTTTAATGAGTTTAGACATGTCATTGTTGCCTGCGGCTCTTTCGCACATAACTGCATCATAAGTCAACTCATCATGAGATATTTCTGACTTCGGGTTCTCTGTTTTGCGCCTCTTGCTTCTTTCACTACATTCCTGGAATATCTTGGAAGGACAGCCGGGTTTATGGTGTCGCCAAACAAGTACAGAGATTGAGTCCTTCAGCCATTGTTCATTATTTTTCCGGAAACGGCATTCTTTGTAGCTCGCTGAGGTCCATTTAAGCTTGTAGGGATGTCTAAAAGACTTTAAACTATTGCGGAGTACGTTTATTTTATCATCGGGGCATTTGCTCATTTCGATTAGATTTTGCTCGGAAAAATTCAGTGTTTTATCTAAATTTTTGAACCCACACTGTTTTATTATGTTAAGCATATCTTCTCTTGCTATATTCATCGAAGACTCAACACAAGAACCTGCTGACAAAAAGAGAACTACTGTTAATTTCACATCAAAATATTTGTTCTTGAAGGCTCAATATTTTGACGCCAAAAGTTCACTATATCACTATTTTTTCATATTTTAAGTACCTTAGAACACTTGAGCAATAAGTATCTTTAATTTGAGACATCAATCATTGAAATCCGTACATTAGTTCAGATGATATGAGATAACAAAGGAAATTACAAGCATACATACAAGATACGCGCGAAAACATAACTTTTATTTTAAAAGGCAATAAAACAAGGGGGCGGAAAATGGCGGATGGTTTTTCTCTTAATAAATCAAGTAGAAGCTTTACAGAATACACCCATGCAAGAACTACAGCTTAACTCTATTTAACTGATACTTGAATTTACTTAGCAAACTTGTTTTATAGGATTTTTTTTGGCCCAAAAATACTCATGACTGTCTCATACATTTTATGAATGAAAAGGTGATATTTATAATTTAGTAATGTATTGAAAACAAAGTACATACCCATGTCCGAAGAAACCAGAGACATTTCTTGGTTTTGTAGAGAACACAACAGTTTCGTAATGCACAGAAAAGTGATTAAGAATAGTTAACGTCGAGAAAACAAACGTGTGACTAGCACAATAGATGAGTTTCGACTGGTATCGAGGGGGTATGGCGTGTGTTAGCGGCTCTCATCAAAACCGTTTTTGTACTGATAAGTATCCTTTTGTTATTACAATACAAAGGGGACCAGTGTGGTCAATTTTATGAAATGGACTTATGGCCACTTTTTAGAGTCAAATACCCGTACGTGCGGCGGTTATACGCTTCGTTGTGTTCGGTTAACTTCGGTTCCCGCCACAGGCGCCGTCCGCGCATCGGTCACGTACTAATGTTATTGATCTTTGTAAACGACGCCATCACCCCATTTGTTTGGGGTTATTTACTTGAAAGGCGATATACAATCATCTTACGAGGATATATTCTCTGTCGGCAATTTAATTGTTTAGTACTGCGTTCGGCTCGGCGAAATTGAAGTCCTTACTTGGCAATATCGATCAAAGAAAGTGCAATTGCATTTTCTTTGATCAATATTGCTTAGTCCGCCTTTGTAAATTTTCGCTGTGCGTTAAGTTAATAGTTTATTATTTTTTACTTTAGATACGTGACGAGTCTAAAATTTTAAAGATAAATAAGGTATATATATATATATATATATACTATTACCTTACAGTATACTATATTATCGTAAAATGCTAATTACAGTAATAAACTTTGGAGAGCTGCTGCTTACGTATTGCATTCAACGATATTGCTTAAGAACATATTAAATCAATTATTTTAATATTCAATTAATTAAAACTGCAGTTTCGAAAGATGGAAGTAATGGCGTTTCTTTATTTAGATGATGGTTAATATAATGAAATAATCATGCATATCACACAGCACGATATTATTAATAATTATGCTCGTATATCTTTTTATAGCTGTGAATCAGGTAAGTACGTATTTAACTGATTTGATTAAATTGAAATTAGGTACCTGCTAATTATTAATCTTATCTCTTTAATAATAGGTACTATTAAAATCAATAGTTTGTTAATATGTAACTACGAAATTCCTGGCAATCAATGTTTCTGAAATGAAAAATAAATCAGTTAATAAGTGAAGGCGAGTATATTTATGTTGGCTCCGCACCAAGTATTACATGAGGATGTGCATGGAATAACAGGCTGTAAAATACTGAAAGAAAATGACTCTAAATATAATTGTAAGGCGTTGTTGCTTTATTACAAATATTATTATCAAAATGGCCAATAAAAATTCTGTATTCTATCGTTGTATTCTCAAATAATTAAAACGAAAATAGTTCGTTGCAGTATACGGATTCGCAGATCAGCCCAAATATTTATGTAACAAGAGTTGGGCAACTTTATAATCAGGTCCATTACCCGCATGGATGACGAGTTAACCCGGAAAATGCTGATAGCCGATCTAATGTGTCCTAAAGACGCATCACAATTAAATTTGCGAGTGTGCAACACCGCAAAATGTCAACCCGCCGCCCACCGGGTGAGGTCTCCAAGGCCGTCGGTACACCTACGCTCTAGTTAGGAGAAAGGATCCATTGTGATGGTTTGAATCATGTGCTGCGATTAGGAGCTATTATTAGACACAGTTTGCATTGTTAGCCTTATTGTCGTGATTAGATATGTTGTTGGACTCGTAATATGGCTCGTTTAGTTGAGTAACATGTGACAGAACAAAAATATTGCGTGTAAGTGAGATTGTTTGTCATGAATGTCAGAAATTTGTGATGAAATCCACCCAAGTTGTATTATTTTGTTACTGCAACACCATGTTATAACTAAAGACTTCATCAATGACACAAGCTACTATGTGGAAAGCTAACAGACACCTTTCGCTTTTCCTACTTTCATTCAAAATTACGTTCATACATGCTTTACCGTGTTGCCTTCACTTTTTAATATTTTTTTTCATCCAATTTTTCATGTGTCCGAAGCATAACTTTCATTAATGTTAGTGAATTGCCAAAGCTTGATTATAATTAATATTGGATGTTCTAGTTTCATCTAAATTAGTATATTTTTATATACGTACTAGTTCGGGACTAAATTAAGATTGGATATCTTGGATTTTACGTGCAGAATTTTTATTAGTGAAATATAAAAAAAATGCATTCCAGAAAAAATTTAATCCATGATATTGTCAGTGTTACTCTGTGATATTGTTAACAACAATTAAAATTAGATATTGAGTGTTTCAAAATTAAACTAATTGGTCACACCCCCTTCTACAAAACGACATGTTCAGTACTGGCACCTCAGCTGCTTGGCACCGCCCGTGCCATCCTCAAAAGACGTTCAAGCGGTTCGGTACCTCTTTTCGTAGCCGCACCATAAAGACTTGGATTCCTTTATCGGCACATATATTTCCATCTTCCTATAATACGGGTCCTTTAAGTGGAGCGTGGGCATCTGATGACCCCGTCAAGGTGAAGGCCAGCATTGCATCATCATAACGGTGACCCCATTGTTGACACTTCACTTCAGTTCACAATTAGGCTCTATGAAATTACATTGACGTGGCCTATATTAAAAAAAAGAATAAGTAACAATACCAACTAATACTTTTACTGACCGTGAAAAAAAAATTGAAATGACAGCCGAATATAATGAGTATCGGCGGATGAATTCAATATTACACAAGTCATCGAACTCTCACGTTTTACTGCAAGCGAATCACCTCTGAACAATACTGTACCACAGACTTACAAATGTAGGCTGCGAACACGCTTGTCCTTGGCATAAATACATACATCATAATTCAATGACGCTTGACAGCTCGCGGCCTTGGACCATGCGCATGCGCATGCGATGCTATTGCGACACATCCAGTTCGAATATTTCTATTATATTCACATCTAATGCATCATTATAAGATTCAATTGATTAAGTATGTGTTTATGAGACGCATTGTGAATATTGTTTTGAATAGAATTAATAAGTAAATGATATTTTGTAGATTAAATTTTCTTTTCTCATCTTGGTCTAAAACAAAACAATAAATTTCACTTTGATATAATACTGACTTCAACAAAATCTATCGATGGAATAAAAACCTACGTTATTCACCTGGATATTTCTTTGTTTATCTCATTTGCGATCTGATACCATTTTATCAGATAGCGATAAGATTTGATAGCACGTAAAAAAATGAATAGCTTTAGGAAAAAAAAGACGGGTTGCACTACGGGAGTGCCGGCGGAAGTGAAAACTTTTTCTTTCTTTCTTTCTTCGTTATATACAGAGAGAAAGATAAAAAGAACACACCATAACATACCATACCTATAATAGCGCCAATCATAGAACCTATCACTAATTTTCTGTCAGAAGAAATTAATGAATTACAAAAAGAAAAAATAATCACAAAAAGTAATAAATTACAAAAAGAAATAAATTACAAAAAGAAAAAATATTCACAAAAAGTGTCAGAAGCCCAGGTTCACCGCTAAGCCACGAAGCTTCTTAACGCATCTAACAAAATAAACAATCTATAGCTGTCGTAATGTTGTATGACGTCAGTCGTCGGTTACGGTTCAAAGATCAAGTAATCTTGACGCGAGTTTAACACTTTTTGCCCATCCAACGCCGCTAAGAAGTTTTCACTTCAAAAATTGGAATAAAGTTTCCGTATCTAATTCTTTAGGAACCACTAAACCATGACCCAAATTCAATAATCATATTTATATTCAAAGCGATTTCCATGTTTCATGCAAAGTTTGCACTTATGATGGTTTTCTAGGAGTAACTACTGTCTGTGCCCCGAGCACGAAAAACATTCGAATTCGTAACGTAAACGTATCCAAGGAATTGAAGCATTGCGATTGGTTCACAGTAGGCAGGCGGCCAATCGCATTGCTCCGTTCTCTGGATACGTTTACGTTACGACTTCGAATACGTGGTCGGGGCACTGATCTCCTAACCACAAGAGCCTGCGACAAAGCCTCTTCCGTTAACCTTGTAGATGAGATTGGCTTGGCCCGAGGATTTTGTGGGCCCCATACACCTAAAAAAAATCAAATAATCATCTCATTTGTTAATTTTGTTATCTATACAAATTCTAAAATTCAACAACCATAATGTCAAACGGATGTCATTTAATTTGGACAACGGATGTTAATATTCCGTTCGGAACCAGAAACTTGGTTTAATTATTAAGTTGTTTTCTTATATACATAATTTATAGAACTATATGAGTTCTGTTATGCGAAAAAAACATAACATTCGCACCTAAGGACCATTAAAATTAACAGTTATATTGATTTCTAGAATCTGACTTGCTTTTTTTATATCACACGGCCAACCTGATGGGAAGTGGTTACCGTGACCTATGGGCATGTGCAACACCAGAGGCATCACAGCCGTGCTGTATACCTTATATAGACTACTAGCTTTTGCCTGCGGCTCCGCCCGCGTGGATGTCGGTTATCGCGACCAAACAAAGCCTATGTCCTTTCACGAGGTCTAATCTACCCCTATGCCAAATTTCATCAAAATCGGTTCAATGGTTTAGGCGTGAAAGCGTAACATACAGACAGACAGACAGACAGACAGAGTTACTTTCGCATTTATAATATTAGTATGGATAAATTGCAAACTGTCGTAAAACAAATTTTCACACACAAAATGTTATTTTATAACCGAATTTAATTTGGACACTAACAGAGAACAATCGAAACACTCCCGTAATAAATTCACTGAACATTTACAACCGGCGCGAATTCCGCCCATTTAAAATCTTTTGTCCTAGCGATTTTTATCTATTTAACTACGGTACAATATCAGAAACGATAAAGGAAGTAAGGCTATAAAACGGTCAAAAACCGACGCCCGCGCAGGCGGCAAATTTAGAATTGCGAGCTAAATTCTGACGTCGTTCATTTAGTTACACCATTCGTAAATTATACATTAATTGTTTCTGTACATAGTTAATGTTAAAAAAATACTGCGATGTCAAATTAAAGTTTTTGGAACTTGTTTGTTCGCGATGGACGGAAAAACTACCGAATGGATTTTGATGTGTTTTTTTTTCAAAACTGAACTGAAGTGAAACTCTGCCGTATTACAATAATATTAACGGTAATTAAAAAAAAAAGTTAGATCGGCCGTATGTTTGCACTATGCGTCCAAATGAACCTCATTGGTGAAATACATAGTACTTTTTATTTATAGCTCCATAGCATTTCCATAATATGTATAGGTAATCAGAGAAATATAATGGCAGCATGATGGCACCGTTACAACACAAAAGGCACTATTACCAACACTTTTCACAGATCCACAAAGTTATGCCACAAAGGCGCCCATTACCTTCGATAGAAATCGATAGCAACAAATTTGCATGCATTATACAAAAGAAAATAAATAAAAGATATTGCGTAAAAAGAAACTACTTTGTACACTGATTCTGATCGGCAAAAAAAAAACAAAGAACGAATCTCCATTTGAGTTGATCGCTTAGATTCGCGCTAGCAACATTTGCACCTATAGTCGACATTCCCACGATGCTCGCCCGTTACGTCTTGTTACAGGTTAAGAACCGGTCAAGTGTGAGCCCGGTCGGTATATGATAGGTTCCGTTTCATATCAACGACGTATCGTACAAGATAATCACTGTGTAAGTCTTTTTAAATAGTATTGTACAGCGATGAGAAACGTGCATTTTTTATAAGCAAATTAAATAATAGAAGCGGAGTCTAGAGACTAGACCCAAAGTAATCATAGCCTAACTAACTTGTGTCATTATGTCATAGATTCTAGAATTCAAATTTTACAAAAAGGAAATCTAAGTATGTTCAATACCTAGCTTTTTTTTAAAAAAAATTATATTTATTTACAAAAAAAAACAGTTATCGAATATGGTCAATATAGAAAGATATAAATACACTGCACTGCATTAAGCATTTAAGCGGAATTCGAACCCTTTAAATTAGCAGTCGAACAATTTCCCGTCACCACTACGCCAGAGAGGTGTTACAGCAAAGCGGAAATAAAAGCACAAACTGAAATTTGATATGTCTAATAATTGCGAGTTATGAGAAAGAACCCGCTAACAACCCAAAATACAGCGGTACCATTGATATGAAACCCTATCAGTACGAAACCCTAAAAAGAAAAATACCACAGGTCATGACTGGTGTTGAGCACTCACTAACCGAATATCCCACAGAATCCCACTGTTACACTTACACCCAATCGATAGCAAGTATCTAAATGATGTGTAATTAAATAATTGATATCCCATCGGTATTCACGAAATCCTCATTACAGAAAACACAAACAACACAACACAGTTAATGATGTTATAAACATTTCAATTACGGTTCTGAACAAACAACATAATTTCTTTTTATTGTAATTATCGGTTGAACATTTTAATTTTCATTAATACAGCGGCAGCGCTAAGAAAACATGAACGGGATTAAAATTCTAATAATGACATGAAATTATTTTTTAAATAATGCAGCGTGAGTCATGGAGTTACCGCAGTATGAGGTTTTACATATTTTAACATACCATTAGATACCTATTAATATAATGTTCAGTCCTTACCATGCCGTGCTAAAAACGCCACGCAGCGCGGTTTCGTCCAGGGGGAGAGAGATGGAGCCTCCACCTCATATAGCTCCATCCTTTTCCCTCTTAATCGCTTAAAATCATGCATATTAGCAATACTGTTCATACTTAAAACATTATTAACTGTTCTACTTTTATAAAATTAACCATCTCTTCTCACACAGGTTTCCTGTATCACGAAACACCTAGGGGCAACAAGGGAAATTGCAATAAATCATACATACGAAAAACGTTAAACAAATATAAGTATGTAGACATTCACCGCAAATTATATTATTGGAAGTAACGGCTCAGGTATCGTACCACTGACCCTAATTCGAATGTGGGACCTTAATTTCACTCTCAAAATTACACATGAAGCTGTATTTATATCGTGTTTATGTCATGGGCATTACGATAAATATGAAAGGTGGACTGCGTGTCTCGACATGGATAGATATAGGTTAGAAGGCTTAGGCGGGATCGGAGCGGAGCTCCCGCATTAGCCTTCGTGGTTCTTTGTTTTTTAGCCACCCAGCCATACCTATATGAACCGTAGATCTAATATAAAATAATAATCAGACTTAGGTTCATGACGACTTACGTCATGAACCTAAGTCTGATTGTTTAAACTTTTATATTTTTCATAATGACCGGGCATTATACATAATGCCCAATTTATCACTTGGTCAATAATATTTAATACGAGTACAATCACGAACAAAAATTTCTGACCGAAAGAAAGTAATATTGTATCTGCAGAAATTCCCACATTCACATATTATTATATTATTAAATAAAACTTGAAGTAACAGTTCACACATGTGGGTATTTAAACTTCTCATGGTCACTAATATTACTATTAGAGTTACTAGTTCCTCATAGACACTTCCTCCGTGATGATGGTGCTTGCAATTATTGGACACTCAAAGCAACAGTTGGTAAGTAAATATCCAGTTAACTGCACAAGTATGACGACACTGGTGTTACACACGTCCATAGGACACTGTTACCATTTGACAACAGGTGGGCCGTATTCTTGTCAGCTACCTAAATAGTACAAGAAAAGTTGCAATAGTAAAGTTAAAAATATACATTTTCAATGCCATCAAAATCTGAACATACACAACAATCAAAACATCGATATACATTGTCATCAAAAGGTATTTGTCAATTCAAACGTTCAAATATGCAATGGGAAACCGACTCGTTACGATTTTCTTCCGAAGAAACCTGTATATAAATATGTCTTTGTTATCATTCTGAACATCACTCACTTTAATTCGAGTTCGTATTGAGAAAGTTGATTCATCAATTTATAAAATGCCTCATTACATTGGAAACACAGACTTACGTAAGATCCGGACCGTCGAGCTGTGTTTCTCAATCGAAGGGCGTATTTTTAAATTCGATGGCATGCGAGTGCATCTTCGTATTACTTAATATATCGACGAACATTATGTAAAAATAATAGGCGTTGCGTTGCAGACGATTAATGTTTAATGTACTTGCAGTAATCTGTCATAGATTAGTCGTTAAACCAGACATGACATATGCTTGATGCCTCTTTTCGTACATAAACAGAACATGTCATCTACCTACATGTAACAATTATCGTATTCTAAAAATCCGCGTTTGTTATTAAAATTATTACCCGCGTTGTTTATCGTTGAATAAACATTACTTCTTATATTAGAGATCTGTTGATTCAATAAACGTACACATTTTTGAAAATACTTGAGCACATAATTTACAAAATACACCTACTTAGTAATGTATCAGATTCGCTACATTCGTCTGTTACGCCGGATTTCCCTAGAGTATGCCAAGACAGGATTGGCTTGATAAAATGTGAGAATCTATTGTTCATTCATTAAACTAGAATGTTATCTTATGATCAACAGGCCTGCTTTGAGGCCCACCGTGGAATCACTAGAAGCTAGTGCTCATTAGAATATAAAGGCAATTACTTTACTTTAATTTATCGTACCTTATCTTACATACTGACTACTAATAAGAACAATAAATTATTTAAGTATCTAGTTCTCATGATAATTTCAAAACAAATTTGGTTGTAACAAATAAATCAGTGAAATTATGTTTCCTTTATGTGCTCATAGATTGTCAAGAATTACATACAGTCACGCCTTTCCTTCAGTGGAGTCGGCAGAGACTACAGTTTTCCACTTGCTACGATCCTGGCATACATCTTTCGCTTCTTCTACTTTCATAATTATTTTCATACATGCTCGCCGGTTTCGGGTACTCTTGACATTTCTTTACAAATTCGCTGAAGAAGATCTTTAAACAAATGTGTCATTATTATCTGAGCTATTTATTACCCTACAATACTACTTACAAAAGATACTTAGTCTTTGGCAATGGCAATGCAACGCAGGTGCACACAATTTGTTATCTGTCAAAACGAAAAGTAAAGCAACCATCGGCAGAACCAATTAGTGATAAACCGATTGGCATTATAAAATTGTAAATACATTATATCAGAGGTTGTCAAACTTATTTTGTCTACCGCCCACTTGGAAATAAATAATTAAACGCCCTCATTTTTATTAGCTATAATTAAAAACCACTATAACTATGAAATGAAATAATTTATTGCAAGCTAGGTATTAGCGGCAATTAAAATGTAGATACTTATTAACGTTACAAGTACATATTAACGTTATCAAGAACAAAAGACGAGTACATCGAATAACCTAACGCGAAGTTCGGAGCAGAAATAAAAATAAATTACACAATATGTACCTTACAAGTCACAAGAGTGACAGTTGTCCATTTTGAGGGCCTAGAACTTCAATTATGCGCCACCATTAAATTTATTGTTTCAAGCCATCAGACTTCTGACAGACTCACTGTTAGGCAGTGTCCTCGACGGCAGAGGTCGGAATACTTTAAAAAACTAAGTTCGACTAACCTAAATAATTGTCGAAACGATCAAATCATTTGTCTATTTGCCACGTGTTGGTCAAATTGTTTAAATTCGCGGAATTTTGGGTAGAAACTCGCTCACTCGTCTCCTCCAATTTGGGTGGTGGCGGCGATAAAGCTTTAGTTTCTACCAGAACACCTATTGAGATTTCTATATAATCAATGGAATATAAAAGATTAAACCCATGTATGGGGCAGAAGTAGGCCCAAGACTGGATCGATTGAGTTTAGAAAATTGAAGTTAAGGCGTGGCTGAGGAGATGACATCTGACAGGAATGTGTGGAAGAAGGGCAAGCATGATGATTATAAAGAATAGTAGGCATACGAAAAACTAAATTTTATAGTCGGGCCAGACGATTATATTCCGCGGTTTAACCGAATATCATGAATTACGTAAGTAATGCCAAAGATCACTGAAAGACGTGTTTAAAAATAAAATTATACAAGTATTTAAATTACTTCGGTAAGATCAAAGGTCGTTGAATACCTACTGTACGTACCTAGGTACCTAATCTATGTCTTCATATATGTATCTACAAATGTGACTTTAGCTATGTAAGTATAAAGACCAAGTTAGTTACAAAACATCGTTGTTTGAGATTTACCGACGTAAATTCCGAAACAATAATATAACCAGAGACTGGTCTGATTTTGATTCAGTGATACTTTAAATCAAGACAAATAGACAATAACATAGGACCACTACTTTTTATATCGGAAACATAAACCACAGAAACTTCCGAAGAGGTTTTCAATACATTGTAAAGTACTTCTCTATAAGTACTCTTCAAGAAAAGGTAGAATTATAATCGTAAACTTTTACTTTCATCAACAAAATTATAGCAAACAATCGGAGAAAAACATCGTTAATATTCGGTATTCGTTATCGTACGTCGAATTACGTGAACACTGTGACGCATAACCGCACCGTTTATCTCAATCAAACGTCGGACCGTACTTTTTAACATATGGCACATCAATATGATGAGTCCGCTTCTCAATCTCAATTATAACACTTACACAAACAGAACTATTACTAGAAAGTTGATTGATCATCCTTCACAATTGATCATTTGACGTGCGTCTTTAGAAAAAACTTCTCATATCTCTCATATTATTTAGATTACGAAAGACACGCTGAAGTTTGCTGAAAACATAATCCTACTATGATTTATGGAGTGATAAGGTAAAATATTACGTGGGAGAGAGAATTAGGAAGTATTTTACCACAGATTTAGAGTACGACAGATATCGCAGAAATAGTAAGAAAAGCGGCTCCCGGGCCCCGAGGTGGAAATTTTGAACGCAAACTGAGGGCAAAGTGATTAATCATGCTGGGGCTCGGATAATGATGAAGTTGTACAAAACCGTGATGATGATCATCACCGATGATGATCACACAGATCATTTACTTATAATGCTGTGTCAATAAAATCATGATGGAATCTTTTGGCAGCATTCAGCATTTATATGTTGCTTATCGACCGGCATGGAATATAGATTACAATTTACAGTTTGCATACCTTGCATTCGTTCGCTTTCGTTCCAAAAGTGACTGGTGTTTACCAGGTATTAGCGCGACAGCTGCTTTATTTTTTTCAAAGCATATGCTAGTTCTTACCTCATTTTATGCGGCTGTTAAGAGACGTTAGGTACAAATAAGGAATGTCTGATCGACAGCGTAATTGCGCTTGAGTCGCGGCGCGTGCCTTGCTAAGAACCGGAACTTACATCCAACATCCACACATACTATTATATTAATGCTATGCAAAATGTAGCAATAAAGTGGGATAACAGGCTTCATTTCTCATCAGTCAAGTGGTGATAAGTAAAAAATAAATTGCTGTTTTAAATTAAAATGAGTTAGCTAATCTATCTATTTTGGATTTAGGCATGAAACTTAAGTGCTGATGAGGTCAAGGGTCCGGGGCAGACTTTCCTCACAGGGTAAGATGAAAAGGTCCATCAATCAGCAGGTGTCTTACAGATTCCTTTACTAATGTTTGGAACTATTTCTAACTATTTTGCTAGTGTCTACAATACTGTCTACAGTTCTTGAATGAGGAAAAAAATGTTCCAGTTAGATTGGCCGTCTCAGTTTGCTTGAACAATTATTTGTCAACTAAGAGCCTTTAACTTTATTAAGTTAGTACTAAATACATAACATACCTAGCTACATTGGCATTTTGTCAAGCACCGACCCCTCTCCTAATAAAGTACCAAAAAAAATCCGTCTAAAATCTCTAAAATCTCTTGTGAAGTACAAGGGACTTTCTGTCTGCCTTTTATTCTAGTCTAAAAACGTGCCCGTAAACTCGCCCTCAACTACCTATACAAATATATGCCAACTGCAGCGGTATCATGCTGCTCTCGACACGAGCGGTTATTTAGAACGAATGACGTCAGATACTAGCAAAACGTGACGTCACGTTGGGGTATCGATCGACCTTGGCAGTACAAGGACATCGACACCACGGTACCACCATCTTGAAAAGGTTTTATATGCACCGTGCCGAGGAGAGTATTTCTCAATAATAGAAATATATTTTATAATTGCTGTTTAATGGTAGATAAAAGTTTGTAGATTCACAATGGATACATAGACCTACATCATTAATGATAATGTATTTTTTTTTCTTTTTTAGGTAAATTAAGAGTTTACAATTATATTACAGAATAACATTACATTAGATGTATTATAAAATATCATCTAAAATTTAAGACCCAAATTTAGTAAAGCTTGTATGTATAAATTTCTAGACAAGCATACAATCACTTTCCCATTGGGGTAGATAATGATAACACCTTTTCACTTGTTACGGTGCTTTTCTAGAACGTGGTTTTTAGAACATGTATAAATATGCTTAAGTACTTACTTATATTTGTTTTAATAATTAATTATGTTGATTTTTAAATAATACCATTGAAATACCTAAAACAAAGCAAATACTGACTAATGCAAACAAATATCCGCACTAAATAATGTAGAATTCAAAGTCCAGTAAAAATTGGAAACGGTGCCAAAGATGATAATAACATCATACAAAGTTGAAGAAATGGCTTACCATTAGCCATTTAGCCGAGGTGAAGTCAAATTGAGGTGACCTAAATAAGAAAAACCGCACCCGTACGACCTCTAACTTTGGACCTCATCTATAAATAGGTCTTAAAATTGAGATCATACGGGCGTTTTTATTATTGGGTCCTACGGGTCGTACGGTTACGGAGCAGAAAAAATCATTAAAAACAGCGTCACTATTTGTGAAGTAATACACTGTCCAAGAAAATTAAAATTACAAAGTCAGAGCATAATAAAACTAAAGTCAAACAGCTTTTAATAATAAAATAAAACAAGAGCAAGTACAAAGGAGGACCAAAGTACCTGCGGTCCATTATTTGTGCTTAATCAAAAGCCTCGTACTTATACAAAGGAGCCTCAGGCATACTTGCAATTGTTTTAACGTTTAAGAACTATTTTAAACATCAATGCATGTAAATTTGCAAACTCAACCACTCTTTTGTTAAAGCTATCAATTAATAAATTCAACAATAATTTGTTTTGTTATTTCTACAACATTAAACTATGAAACATCTACGGCTTATACGTGAAATAATTTAACTCTTTTTTTATACCACTGAAGTGGCAGACAAGCTCACGGCCCTAGTGATGGAAAGTGGTTACCGTGGCCTATGAACGTGTACAACACCAGGGGAGTCACACTCATGCTGCCGAACCTCTAAACACAGAGTTTCTGTCCCGTCAGCGTAGAAGACAAAACAGGAATAGCCTTTGGTATTCCCACTGACAGCACAAAAACTCTCCAGTGAGCTCTGGCTACCCTACTCACCGCCGGGAACACAACACGATAATAAAACACAACTTAAATAATTCTAAGTAATCATATTTCACGTTAAGTCGTTGAGAAAAACAATAATAATAACGCTTGTGCCTTGACTTTTCCGTGACTACTTTGATGTGACATTACAGAGCCCATAATTCTTTATGTATGTGTGACATCTATAAATGTATGACCTACTCACCTTGCCTTTACACTACGACTACTACGACTTTCATGACAATTATTGCATCGCTAAATATAGTGATTAAATAGATAATTTATGAAATAATACCTACTATTTTATTGCAGGACATCTCAGCAAGAAACCTGTAATGTACCTATTACTTATGCAGAAAACTTTATGATGTAATGTACTGTGTATGTGTAATAACTGATTTATAAGTGCTGATTTTAACTAAACTGTATATGAATCTTTTAATGTGATAATTAATAAATTTAAAAAAAGAGTACCAAGAACTTGCGTCATCGGAAAGTTTCACACAGTAGGTAACATTCGTGTTTACAATAGTACCATAGTTTTCAATTTCTAAGCATTTTATCACACTTGGCTTGACATTTCTTCTACCATTCTAAAAATAGTTCTGTTCATTGCTGACCCTAATCGCAATATTCTGAAAAATCTATATAATAAAAACCTTCTCAATGACGAATACAAGAAGTCGTACATCTTCTCATAATAGATAGCACTGCTGAGGCGTGGTTCAGGTCACGATATCGTGCAACCACGATCGTATTGTGGACACCAACTAACATGAACAGTTTTATTACAATGGGCTCTACGTGTACTTTCTACCTATAATTTTGTTTTTAATACTTAACTAGTAAGTCTTAGTCTGATTTGTGGTGAAGAAGCAGCCAAGTCAAACTCAATGAAATAACGTTTCATTATGAAGATCACAGCTGATAAATAATGAGTCTGTTGTTTTCATTGTAAATGTATTTAAACTGCACCAAATATGATGGTAATCATTATTAACTTTAACACCAGACAGATACGTACAACCCAGACTCAGCCTCAGATGCATGGCCCGAGTCAACAATAGTGCCCGGAATACGGCAATAGGCTCACCCCCTGTTACGTGGGACCGAATACAGATTGGTGAAATGTGGGTGTTAATTCACCTCTGCCTAACCCTCCGAGGATAAAGGCGTGATTATATATGTATGTATGTATGTATCATTATTAATGTGCCAATAACAATTACAGACATCTAAGATAAATAAGTCAAGAATTTTATGTCACTACTTAAATACTGACCTCAGCCGCGACTCACATGAACTTATAACTGGGATAATGAGTAGTCTGCCTTCCCAGATTGATATATCTCTGTGTCAAAATATCATCAAAACCCATTCAGATATTTTGGCTTCTGGCACTTTCAGTCCATCTGTCAGCCATAAAACTCCGTTCAACTATTTAATAAGTTAACTACAGTTTCCTTCAATAAAGCTTTAGTACAATATTTACAAAGCATAAACCATGAACGATATTCAAATATAAACACTTTAAACCTTAAACAGTTTTTACAGCGTCTGCAATTTTAGCCGGTACACTCCTTTGTTGAGCTTTAACACAAAAAATCGACTGGTAACTTGAGAACATTTCTACTAAGTTGCAGAGATTTTATACTTGTGTTTTTAAAGTCTGTCCTTTGGCTTGCTTTTTGGTTTACTTTATCAATCTCTTCGCACGTATATACAGGGTGTAATATTTTCTTACATAATTTTGGATCGGGAGTATCACTTCAGACGTCGAAGCTCTTTGTTGTAACTTTCCGGCGGCGCGACGTTCCAATTAGACCTCTTCGTACGTGCTTACGGTGAGGTGTTATTTATTCACTGCCTCTAATACCCTATTTCACGAATCGGGTATTCTAGGAAAATGAGCAGGTAGCAAAAATAAACCTTACCTTTTAACACAAGGCGATAAGGTTTACAATCGTCAGTCAGAGTTGACTGCTTTTGTCAGAGTTTTTTATGAAATCAGAAGCCGTTCCAAGGAAGGTACTATTTATATGTAGAGGTTACAAAAAGGATTCTAATATTGATCGATTTTAATACCATACCGCAGAAGAAATCGTCATGGTTTTAGCCACATTGGAATGTTATAATTTATTGATGATGCGTTTTTTTTTTAAATAGGTTAAACAACAATATCTTAATCTTAATGGAATAAAACAGGAAATTTAGATTACGAAAGGTGTTATTATCTTTTTGTTTGGAAACATTTTGCCGTCTCGAAAATTGATCGCATAAATACTGTTTTAAGATGCATTAATGTCGATTAACCGTAAGCGGTCAAAATACAACTAATCACCGATAACAGGCCAAGACAAGACTGGTTGTAAAAACATAAGCACTTGCAGTTTAAATGTAAATATTTTGCATAACTGTATCGACGTTTGTGGGACAAAATTTAGCTGAAGGCTACAATAACTACCAGTCAGGTAATGTCAATAACTTGACTAGCAAGCCTAGCTGTTCCGTAAAAGATTATATAATGTTTATATCAAATAAGGACTTTATTTGTCACACAAATGTTCCAAGAAAACTTTTACGACTTGGCTTTAAATAAAACTTGATGCGGCTTTTCGCATAAAGGATTTTAACAAAGTCGGTGCCGACTGTCGACTGACCTGTGCAATAACATAACACTCAGGATACCGATAACCTGCAGTGAAAGAAAAAAGACCGTTATTTTTAATTTTACGACTGAGCAGCATGGAGTTGACAAAATGCTAACCTGGTAACATTAACAAGTCCGCCAGTTCTCAATGTTAAAATATCGGAACCAAGGAACCAACAATTAGTTGCAGCTTTATCACATTCCATCGACAAGTTTGAGGTCATATCATGATCGTCTGCATTATACCGATAAATAACGAAAAAAAAACTGGTTTCTGAGCAGAAAAATGTAGTCCACTGTACAAATACGGACAATAAAATAGAAAACGTAGCATTACAGTTATTCAATCGTAAAATAAATTTTTCAACTATTATAAAAATGTTCCGGTTTTATTATTGGTGTCATAAGCGTCATTTAAAGGGACTTGTGGCAGTTGTGACTTTGTGACCCACTGCACGTGTTTAAGGGTTAATTTTTATTGGTTGTGTCGAATGTTTGAATAAACATAATAATTCTTGATACTTTATTTACTTTGAAAATATATTCAGATTCAGCTGTATTTAACTCATTTATCGGAAATCGATATACATAATATGTAGTTATTTACTTTAAATATGCAACTCGATTTGTGCCGATTAGACCGTAAGTCGCATACGGATAATTATGTAATTTATTTATTTATTAAACTTTATGCACAAAGTACAATTCTAATGGTGACGAGAGTTAACCCTTGCATTTATACTAAATGTAAATTAAATTCAAAACCACCGACATTAAAGGCACTTAGCTTAGAGCGAATAATACCTAAAAATCTTATCGCATAACAACTTCATTCAACAAATTTACAACACAGTGCCCGTTCGCCCCCTCTAGTGAAACGCTAATAAACCGAACAATTGATTAATCGCCGACAGCGGCACATATTAATTGCAGCAGTTCAACAAACCTAACAGAAAAACAATATCTGTAATTTCTCTGACACACAACGCAAAAAAAAACATCTCATCTTTGGTAGGCAGGCCTTCCGGGACCGAGACCCGTTTCCCACGCGCTCGGGGTGAAACCTCGGGCTGACAGAACAATACTAACTCATTCATATAGCGCTCGACAAAAAATCACGCATAACGCACTTAGTTATTGCTGTTATTAACTGTTGATGAGCAGTTTAAACTATGGAATCGCGTCATTCATTCATTGTTTTTGTTTTCTAGTTGATAAGTAGTGCAAGGTGCGGTATACCTCTGGCCCTGACACAAACTCATCGTCGTAACGTTAGTCCCGATCGCATCTAAGGCTCACACCTTGCACTTGGCCTTATTCTTCTGTCCTCCTATATGTTCGACCTCATAGTTGGAACCTCATCTATAAAAGGTTCCTAAAATCGTACGGGTGTAAAGGTACCAATATCAAATATGACGGGCAGAAAGTAAAACTGGCAAAGTGGATAACACATAACATAAATAAGCAATGTCTTAACAGGAGTTTTAAGATTAGACTTACAAATTACAATAAGTGTTTCATGAAACAGTTCATATTATAACAGTTCACCCTAAAATATTTTGAATTTTAATAAACTAAATATTAACCTCGTTTCCGTGCATCAAAATACTAAAACCGTCTCATTAGCATAAATACATTGGTCTGATTCGCGAAATTTTATAACAATAAACACGAAACAACATTTACGTAAAAAGTTTGGTTCTGAGATTATCACAAAAGTAATGACCCAGATACGGGACTACATAACGTGACGTGACGCTTTATGACCAATTCAATATTAAGTCTATCCATGGTTAAAGTTTAGTAGCACTTTCGCGCAACAAATCGCATGCGTTTACACTAACTTAATGTATGAGCCAAGGTAAATACGCCCTGTATATAAAACACCTGTTATCTGCCTAAGTCGACACTCGGGATGTACCTACTGATTGTCGGACAAGGTTCTGGTCTGGCGCAGGCCGGCAGGCAAGGGTCGAGGAGTCTAACAGGAATCGCTGTCGTAGAAGCGAAATAAACGAAAGAAAGCCTCACGCTAAAAAGTATAAGTTTTGAATACAACCGGGATTGCCGCCCGGACGATGAAAAAGAACAACAAGAGAAATAGGTATCTTACTCAGTTTAACACCATTAGTGGGTTGTCTTAAAAATTGGCGTCTTGTTAAAGTGGTAACTGTAAATATCAATTCTAACCTTGATGATACTATTAGTAACGCAAAAGCAGGCAATATTATTTGCCTGCATAACACTTGTGAACTAATCTTGTTATTTGTACAGACCATTTCTAGGCTTCTCGCTGAAGTATTTAATACAAACACTACCGTTTTCTCGATATATCTGATTAGATAGATGACATACCTATTAGCGTACCTATCCACTTGATTGAAAATCTATTATTTAAAGTACTTTTCTTTCACATAACCATAAGTACGCACTTATTCTGTGACTACTCAAACTACTCAACCAGAAGAGTGAAAAAGGTATGTAGGTCTATTCTATGGCTGTCATGGTGTGAAGGTAAGAGATACGAGGTTCAATGTATGAATTTAGAAGGTTTTAGCAGTAAAGGCCGGCCTAAGAACATAGATGGATTACGTGAAAGGGAAGCAAGAATGAAGAAATTGAAGAGGTGGTCTGAAATGAAAGTATTGCTGAAAATGACATGTTGCACCAAACCAAAAAAATTAAGACAAGGATAGGTAAATTATGTAATAACCTGACTGTCTAGCGGCAGAAAAATGCGATTCAATTACTCATTATTACAGAATTTTCTAAACCAAAAAACTGTAAGTTACAAATCAATACATGAAGAAACCTTCAAAATCTTTGCACAATTTATTAGACATCTATCATCCACGTAAGTTAACCTTGCCAATACTATTTTGCGAAAATAGGACGACAATAAATAGCCTGTCTGAATAGTAATTCTCAAGGAAAATAGATCTAGGAGTGCTGTCAGCGTCGGTATCGGCCGCCTGTGGTCTAGATACATGGAAATTGATATACGACACCCAGCATTCACTGGAACCAACTATTTATGTTAAGTCACACTGAAATATTAACCGATACTCGAGATGTGAGATCGTTGGGGTTCGATTTTCATTAGGCTTTGATATTTGATAGTTTCACCTTAGGTGGTGTTTTTGTAAAAATAGTAATGATACTCTAGGACATTCTACATAACGTGCAGCGCTATCTAAGCCCGCAAAAAACTAAGCACAGCTTGTAATTTATGACTTTCAGAATGCGGATATACTTACTCAGATTAAGCGGGCCATTGCTAAGAACGTTTATTGTACTGTTTACATAATTTTACCGATTTTATTCATCTTTTTTTCAGTTTACTTTGCAAAGGTTATTGCTGTAAGAAAATTGCAAAAAGTTCAGAAAATTTAGCGACTCTTTCAGCATTACATGGGGCAGAGCTGCGGACAATAGCTGATTACTCCCTACTCATATCCAATGCTATATTGGTTTTTTATTTGTTTCGCTTGTCGCATGTTGTTTACATAGCTAATCTTGTGAACCGTTCTACAAAACCGGACAAATTTCTGTCAAGAACGAGTCTGAAATTGAACCGCAACCTCTGGCCAGACCGCGGCTTTTTCTGTGAACACGGCATTGTCGTGAGCGGAATTTATTTATATTCGCCATCTATGCCCGAGATACAGTTATTATTATGTTCTATGCTCCCACGCTGTTGAGAGTCGGCGTAACAAAGACACGAGGATTTTATCATCTCCAGGTAGTAGGTAAGTGTACAGCCGGATGTACACATTGGCGCCAAACATTTAGTTGGATCCAAGATTCGAGACTTACAATTGTAGCCTGCAATCCTCCCTTCTACTTTTCAGTACCTTTACTTATAACTATTTTGCAGTATACAAATAGAAACTAAAATAAAATAATAAAAATAGATACCTACTAAAACATAGGTAACCAAAAATATTCACTTATTTTTTTAAGAGAAAATGTACATCTACGCACAGTAAATCGATTCACTGTTATTTGCTGTTATCTCTAACGAGTTCCAATCTGTTACTGCTTATTTCTATAGTAAAGTACCAATCGGATTGATATCAAACCCACGATACGTCAATCTTACACATTTGTGCTGTTTGCCGTTAATGAGTTCCATTGTTTGCCTTTGTATACTCCAGGTCCAAAGTCCAGCAGAACTTGACTAGTCATAAAACTTAAAGTAACCCAATGACTATCACTAAATTGAGTCTAGAAGGCGAGGCGCTGTGGTTCTTAAATTATACTTAATTGTTAGTAAAGGTACATCTGTTATTAGAATTTAATGAGTTCTGTGAAATATCTACAAAGATACCTATATCAATGAAATTAAAATGGGCATGTTTTGAAGCTATACTGTACCCAGAAACGGTTCATAAACCAAAAAAGAAAACATTCAAAGGAGTTTGGTTGAAGTCGGTTAAAATAATATAACGTGCACTGCATACTTTTTAATCTACATAAGTCTAGTTCCCACGCCGCATCATTATATGTGGAGAGGCCTCCGTTGTTTTGACAGAAAACTAAAGAATCTTAAATATTTGTTTAAGAATAACTGTGACTCTTAATACAATCACAGAATAGTTATCTAAATACAATAGAAGTGTTTCATAATATAAATCAATGGTATAGTAAACATGGATGTTATCAATATTTACTATAACAAGATTGGATATTACATTACTATAGCATGAACAGGTCTTGGGCAGTCGAAGCTAGTATTCCCACAAGGCTGATTAAGCTCGGTTAGGCTGCCTATGAATTAAACGCGCGAAGAAGCGCTGCAGTAGCGCGTTGTGGCGCCACGAAAAATTGTCATACAATTTTTAGAAGCGCCACTCAGCGCCACATGTCTATGATAGGGGAAAAGCTTGTGGCGCTGAGTAACGCTTCTAAAAATTGTATAAAATTTGTAATTAGTAATTTAAAGGCAGCCTTAAGGTGATCAGATATTAGGAAGACTAAAGTTTTAGTATTTTAGGTTTCTTAGTTATTTCGGTTCCCAAGAAAGTAAGGAAAGACGCCTGACAATACGCGATATATAGGGCGGTCAAGACTGCTTGTCCGCCTCTCCGTCTAGAGTTTTTGTTACGATGTTCCACGTAACAGGACTTCATACCCATTCGGAGTATACCGGTCAATCAATATCAATAATTAATAAGTTCATTGCAGTCCATTATGTGCGCCATATCTAGTTTATCTCTTAGCCCAGAAATGAGTATACTATAACATTATAAAAGAACTGACATACGCTACCAAAAGAAGATGGTGAAAGTACTGGCCATACAGAAGGATATTCTGTCCTCCGCAGTACTGGCCAGTTCTTTAGCCACAAAAACATGTATTCTGTAAGCACTTGCGTAATGGTAAACAAAAGTCAATCGACTAAAAACTGATATTGACGTTATCATGTTTCCAATCGATAACATATCTAGTTATAAACTCCTAAAACGAGTAAATAACAGCTATCACAGCATTATGTTGTTTACTTCCTAGGTAGTAGCGCGTTACTACACTTTCTGTCACAGTTCTTTGCCAAAAATGTATACGCTGTGTTTATTATCGCTAAGGTGACTGTAAAAACATTCTCATGGTGCATTATCATTTCTTTTTGAAGTGAAAACTTCTTTAGCGGCTTTGGATAGGTTAAAAATGTTAAACGCGCGTCAGGATTAGTTGACCTTTGAACCGTAACCGACGACTGACGTCATACAACATTACAACAGCTACAGATTGTCCATTTTGTTAGGTGCGTCAAGAGGCTTCTCGGCTGAGCGGTTAGCGCTTCGACTGTAAGTCCATATGGTTTTAGATAGTACGGTTCGGAACTAGGCTTCTGAAATTTTTTGTGATTATTTTTTTCTTTTTGTAATTTATTACGTTTTTTTTTGTAATTTATTATCTACTTATTGTGGTTATTTTTTCTTTTTGTAATTTATTGCACTTTGTGATTATTTTTTCTTTTTGTAATTCATTAATTTCTTCTGACAGAAAATTTGTGATAGGTTCCATGATTGGCGCTTTGTTATAGGTATGGTATGGCATGGTGTGTTCTTTTTATCTTTTTCTCTGTATATAACGAAGAAAGAAAGAAAGAAAAAGTTTTCACTTCTGCCGGCACTCCCGGAGTGCAACCCGTCTTTTTTTTTCTCTTGACAAGGCTTTACGCCAGTGTTGTGTCGAGGAGGATATCAACGTGTCAGAGGATGTAACGCGCTCGAATGGGCGAATCTCCCACGTGCTTTTTCAGAAGAGTGGGCACTGTGAATATGTATATTTGCATTGGTCTGGGTGTTTCTATGTATAATATGTATGTATTTACAAAAAAAAAAACTTATCTAAGTATGTTTATCCGCATTCTAGATTCCATAACACAAGCTAGTTAAGCTATGCTTACCATGGGTCTAGATAGCGTTGTGTGAAATGTTGTGGAATATTTATTAAAAAAAAAAAAAAAAAGATCTTCCCCAAAAATACGTGGTTCATATGGTACCACCACCACCCGTGCCCTTTTACGATAAGTTATTTTGCATATGTTTCAAAACAAATAAATAACAATGTTATTTCATCATCTACATTTAGACGTTATCCTGATTGCATCAGCTCAGGGTCCGCCTTCAGTTTTGGCATTTCCGGAGGCAACTGCCGTCTGGCCCCCCTAACCCCGTAAGAAGAGCCAGCGCCAGAGCCTCGTCTGTTTTTCAGCAGGTGCATCGGCTTGCAGATGAGGTTGGCTTGGGTCAAAAAGATTTTGGTGGGACCCCAAAACACCCAAACAAATAAATAACATAATGTTATTTATTTGTTTGTAACGTTCAATTGATGGCGTGATGCCTATTGCTCTACATTCAGTCGCTACTGTGCAATAAACTTGTATCGATCGTGAGTACCTACTCGTAACATAAATAAACTGTAGAATATTGTATGGCGGAGGGATCGATGCTGCGACGAGCTGCAGTCCTTATACAGTTAATAATCTTGTCCAATACTAGCCGATAGCAAGCGTGGTAAATTGGTAACTATGGGAACCCCTATTTGGGAAAGCCCTGCGAAGTGAATCATTGCTTACGGCTACAGCAAATCTACGGGCCATATTGTAGCTTGTCTTTAGGTGACAGACAAGCATACGGCCCACCTGATGGAAAGTAGTTACCATGGCCTATGAACGTGTGCAACACCAGGGGAGTCACACTTGTGCTGCGGACCCTGTGAAAACAGAGTTTCTGTGCCGTCAGAAGTCAGAAGATAAAGCAGAACACGCCTTTGGTCTTCCCACTGACAGCACAAAAATTGTCCAGCGAGCTCTGGCTACCCAACTTACCGCCGGATACAACACGAAATTACCTACTATGGCCGCGGTATTCTGTAGGGCAGACCTTCTTCCCCAGTCGGACTGTTTAAATGGGACGGGAATACCGTCATGTCCTACCGAATACTTACAGAAACACTTACAGAATAATAAAATAAACAGAGTATATTTGCTACCCTTAGATCATTAACTTCTACCAATATCACAATAGGAAGTTTTTTTTTTAGCAACCGAATATTACCGAAATTACTAATATTCCCTCTAACCCATCCAACTAAGCTAAATTGCTTGTGCTAGGAGTGGGTTCACGTCGGTAGTGTAATGGCCAGGATTCAAACCCGGGACATCTCGATCGCAAGGCCGACTCCTTAACCACTAAGCTACCGACCTATTATAGATAAAAGCAACTTTTTACAACCATTCTGGAATGGAAAAATAACGATGCCTAATCGAAATAAGTGGTTAGAGTAAAAAACGGCGCCTTAATACACTTGGAAGTAATAGCACAGGTAATAGGCCAGGAAACAAAGTAGGTAGGTATGGCCGCCACCCCGTGGGAAAATAGATAATAATGAAATGATAACCATGACACTAGGGACTATGAATTAGCCACTAGAGAATAATAAGTTTAACGATTAGAGAGAAACAGGTAATTGAATAGAATAAGAAGTAAAAATAATAGTTTTAATGTACTGAAAGCAATCGAGCAAGAAGAAAAATAAAAACCCGACTGATGCTAAAAATATAGAAACAAGCACCCATTTGCAAATCTCAGACCAGATCACAATTAATGGGTACCGCCTGCTATAAAGCTTGTTTCGATCTTTTTAGCATCAGTCGGGTTTTTATTTTTTTTTAATTATTTTATTTTATACTAATTATATATATTTATACTATATGTCGTAAAGCTCACGACATATATATTTTTGTAATCGTCTTCTACTTGCCTTTAGGTATTTCGATACCCAACTTGATAAATTTGAGTGAAAATTTTTTTGGCGTCAAAAACCGTAATTGGACGGAAATACCGTCGTGTCATACCTCCTTAACAAACATGCCTTTAATAAATTACAATACTGCAAGCTATTTCGAAATATATAAATACATCAAAGATTGAATACCTACACATTCCATTTTCTGTTCATTTACAACCAGACAACTACAGACTCCTCTTTGAAAATGAATGCATTCTCTACTTCCATTAAAATAAGCTGTAAGAATTCCAACGCGACTAAGGCATTACAACGCAAGTGTTCTCGTATCTTGAACGTATTCATAAAAATAAATAAATGCGCAGGCGCAGATGTAATCTAGGTGCTATTACACGCGATTGATTTTATATTGGCAGTAAGAATATCAAAACATTCTAAACTGCCCTTACAGTGATGCATGGCATGCATGCATGGCATGTTTTCAATGTTCCTACCTAACTATTTACGGGTTCCGATACTTCTAAAATTAATTCTCAAGTATCGGAAAGAAAATATTTTTACATTAGGTACATTACAGTTAATATTTTACCGCATTGTGTGTGGTCTTAAATTAATGAATAGTTGTGAGAATAAAGCATTATGACTTTAATGTTGTATTTCCATCCAAAAAGTCTAAGAAAAATGCATTTTGTTTAATTAAGTTTTTTTAAATTAAACTTCAAGTATGTATTGAAAATTAATGTCAAAACATGTTAATTTAACTGTTGTTTCATGTTTAATTATTTATATGTCTAAAAATGAAGTTAATTATTTTATTAATTAATTACCTTTTTTGTGTTCCGCTAATTCTGCCGGTGTGTGTGTAGGTATGTGTGGATGTATGTCACTCTTTCACGCAAAAACGCCTGAACGAATCTTGATGCACAGATATAGATTAGGTATGTTCTGTATGGAATAGGACAAAGGCTATCTTTTTATCGCGAAAATACGTTGGTGTGGTCGCGGGAACGGCATCAGAATTTCACACGGGCGGGGCCGTGGGCAACAGCTGGTTGAGTAGGTACCTAATAGAAGTTTGTAAGTGATGTAATTTAGTGTACTAATGTAATGCAGTGTATATTATTATTATTATTTATTATTACCTAAACAAGTTCTATTAAGAAGTTTAGATTGATTAAGTATTAAAAGTGAACTTTATGAAGTAGAACAGAGTACGTTGACCTAGACCCATAGTACCTACCTACCAATCCATTGATCGCAAAGATACGGACGAGTCAGATAAAGCTAGTCTTTTAACATCGTTTAGACTGCAAACTATTAACTGTTCTGTATGGCCGTTATAGGTACACCTGCAGACTTTACTGCTACTGCTATAAGAACTTAATAGACCTAGAACTAGCTAGTGCCACACGTAAAAGTGTATTCGAATGCGAACCTGCAAAGCCATTGGTTATAGGTAATATACATATCGGCCAAAACCATAACCCCCCTTTTTGTTTCGCCGTAGTCTTTGGTGTTTTTGTGATAGGGTCCAATTTTGGGGTCTTAGAGGTTCGTAGCCGATATTTGGGCTATAAATACAATCAAAAGTTACGTAGATTTTACATTTTTTATCAGTGAATGTTGTGTTAGCGAACTTGATAAGTTATAAAATTTTAAATCATTATGAGGTTTCAGATTTCATATCAGCTATAAATACCTACCCGATTATTTACTAGCTGCGCTCGCGACTTCGCCTGCGTGGATTTGTTTCTGGGTTTTAATTTTTTATTCCATTCCAAACCAGATTTCCAAAATACCTAAGTATATTCTAAATTACGTCTTATACCTAATCACAGTTATCTGTCAGCGAAAATCTTATTAAAATCGGCCTAGCCGTTTCGCAGATTAGCCGGCACACAGAGACAGCCCAAAAAAAAAAAAAATAAAACGTTATTTATCAAATACATACAAACAGACGCTTCAATTTTATTTATTTATATGATACTAATCAATTTTAGCCACTCCTTTCCACGATGCAATGCCAAACACTACTGATATGGCAAGGTCGTTACAAAGTGCAAAACGTCTCTAGGATACCTATCTAGGTACATAATATTGGTTGAAGATAGTAGATCTCATAAAACGTGACCGCCTGATACGCTGATAGCACTACCTGCTAAGCTGCCAGCTCCTGTCGTAGCCATACATCAGCCAGCAGTATTTTATAACATGCATAAACACGCCTGAACAATGTTATCTCATCGTCTATTTTATTTCAGTGATAAATTTATTCATTGTCTGATAAACCAAGTTTTTTTGTACTTATATTAACTGTTGAAACTCAACCGAAAGGCACTTGTCAGTTGTCAGTAAAGGTACCGACATATGCCTACATATTTGTTTCGATTACTTACCTCCTGGATGCAACAGCGTACTGGGGTGGACGCTACCGTCTTTGTGCAACAGCACATGGCGAGGCTCGGTCACCAAGTAACAGGTGGAGCCGTCGGTCAAGCATTTCTGATAGCACCGCGCGGCCTGGTAGAACAGTGCCCACGCGTGCTCTTCGCTAATAGTGGAGTTAAACGCTTGCAGGATCTGCTGCAGCGTGATGCATTCGGCGGCGTCCAGCGAGAAGTTCGCGCCGCCGCCACTTACGGTCTCCTTGCGCATCATCGCGCCTAGCCCGTACATCCACCATCCATCCTCCAAGCCAGTTCACAACACTACCACTGCGACACCGATCGATCGTACACAATTCACCAGTTGAATACTCCAATCGGTATATAAAACACTGAAATTTTATCACAAATACGCCATAAATAATATTTTAACTACATAATAGGAATCCGTGTTATTGTCACCGTATCCCCCCCGAAACGTCACTGTCACTTTTGTTGGCAAGTGGGTGGCAGAATTTTTTTCGTAATGTTTTGGTGCGATCGCGATCGCGCGTGCGCGCTGTGTCCGACGACTGGCAACACGTTCACTAGCGGCGGCAGACCGGCGCGAACTGTCAAGTGTTAGCGCCGCCGGCCGCCGGCCGAGGCTCGCAGGCTCCGCGATAAGATGCGCGCTACCCCGGAACCACTTCCTAGCTCCCAAGAGTTTTTATTAGGGTACTTATCATGCAAGTAGCCCAATGGGTTTATCTTTATTCCTAAGTTTATGGTAGGAATCATTATGCGCAAGCTAGACTTGCCCTAGATAAGATAGTAACGAGATCCTCGTCTATACCCTCCATACTCGTCTATCTATAGAAAGAAATGAATAGTTCAAAATATCGAAGTTTAGGTAAATCTGCAGTTTAAAAGCAGACCCCAAACTCCAAGTTGAAATGCTTCGAAAGCATTGATTAATTTATTAACCTGTGTTCGGATGGCTCCATTCTACTTTAATCCACTAAACAAATCCACCGATGGATTTGGTTCCACTTTTTTTCCAATCTGATCCATCGATGGATTTTCTCCCTCTTTTTTGCCACACTGATCCATCGATGGATCGACTGGGATTATTAACGCTAGGATGAAGAAGAAAATCGGTGGAAGTTGAGCAGAAAAAGAACATTATGTCAGTCAAATTTATTTTATTTGAGTATGCAATGAATATCATAAATACTCGTTATACGCACATAATTAATAATAACTTATGAAATAATACACAAACAACGTTATATATTAACTAATGTATGAACGATTACAAATATCATAATTATGTTTACAAAGATCTAGCTGCATTTACCGTTTATATATTAACATACAAAGTGGGTCAGTTGGCTGGTCGTTACATATTTCTAGGCTAGCCGAAAACAATACCACTAGCTTTAGGGAGAAAAATCATAAAATGCATTTTAGAAATATCATTATAGAATTAAGAATTTAAAATGATAATGACAAATGCAAATTCTATCTTCTAAAAATTATACATTATACATAGCTATCGAACATGAGTGGTGAAAGTGCGAGCCTATACAATGCTCAAGTTCCTAATAGACGCGCACGCAGCTTTACAAAAATAAATTCAGTACTTTGTAAGCGCCGGCTCGCCACCTTGCGTTTTTTTTGGTTTTTTTTTTTCATAGATGATATCTAGTATGCCGGTTACTCTATGCTGTGTAAGCCTTTGTATATTTGTATGATTGTGTATGTATATTTAAGTAAGTACTTAAGGCACCAAAAACTTTTTTATAAATAATTACTGTCGGATCATATACAATCAAATGTACTAGTAACATGTTTTGGCGTTCCTACGCGGAAGATACGCGACGGCATTTCCGTCAATGTGGCGTAGGCCCTAGTCTTTTAAAATCCTTTCGATTTTCGAATCTTACAAAGGGCAATTTATTATTCGTCCTAAGAAAATCACTGTCTAGATTTTGATAATAACCTTGCACGATAGATCTACGAGCACGAGCTATGTAAATTAATTTTAATATCTTGTGTTATCGATATAATCTAAAGATAGTTTCCTGCCCTGCCACTGATTGATTGATTTGATGTTTCATTGACTTCACTGTTAAACTGCAAGGATACAAGATATTCTTTAATTTATTTCGTACTACAGTAGAAGTGTTGGTTTCCGTAGAACAAAGCACTTGGTGAATTTCCTTGATTAAAACGTAAGAACTCAATTTAGTTGACCCGCTTTTACCTGCTAAATTTAAAATTAAATTACATTGTGGCTGAATTTCGTCCGATATATATATCCTCTCTCTTTCACTCGCTAAACCATATTTGACTTTGGGACCGTTGTTGTAATAATGATCCACTATGGAAGGTAATTAACATCGTGGTCTGACGAGATTACTTATACGTCATTATCAATTTAAAGGACTGAATCCACTTGTAAGATACATGTATAAAATGACCGCGTAATTCCACAAAATGCAGATATAATATTTTGTGATTTATATGTTTTTGTTCATTTTTAATATTTTCTATGATAATAATTATTTGATTTAAACGCTTTATAAATTTTATAAATACTTAATGACTAAACTAAAATACTTCGTAGAATGGGTAATATATCAAATTTATTAACATTTCAGTAATATAAGTCTTCAGGCTTTCACGGCCGGCGTTGCATGTAGAATATACTGCTTCCGGGCTGTTTGGCCGTGGTCCATGTGAAACTTGCGTTCCAGACGTTTCGTCGATCACTGCGGTCGACATCTTCAGTGGCGCAGGTCCGGGCGACGACGAGTTCGGAGACCTTGCCTCGTCGGCGGCTTCATTGCGAGTGGCTCTCAGTGCTGGGTACCAATCTTTTTTCCAATCTTTTCAATCCAAAAAGATTGGTACCCAGCACTGAGATCAACTCGGTATCACAGTGCAAACGACCCATCAGGATCGAGTACGTCAGTGCCACAGCTCTCGACCAATCAGGATCGAGTGAGTCGATTCCCCCCTCCGACCGCCCCTATAAATACGCGAGCGACTCAAGATTCCATATCAGTCGCAATGAAGCCGCCGACGAGGCAAGGTCTCCGAACTCGTCGTCGCCCGGACCTGCGCCACTGAAGATGTCGACCGCAGTGATCGACGAAACGTCTGGAACACAAGTTTCAAATGGACCACGGCCAAACAGCCCGGAAGCAGTATATTCTACATTTCAGTTATAAATAAATTACAGTTAACCTCTTAATACAAAAACAGCGTTGATCACTCGTCAATTAATTACTGAAGCGTGCTCCGGCAACGGGACATCATAGCGTATGAAAACTAAATGAAATTAAATATCTCTTGTGTTATTGCAATTTATTAATTTTACTCTTTTACAATTGCAATTAATTAATTATACTCTTGCAATATACAAACAGAATACTGTATACATGTGGAATGCATGAAATCATCTATAGATATTTCTATAGATGATTTCATGCATTCCACATGCATTCCACATGCATTCCACATAATAATCGGATGTTTTTCGACTTGTATGACATTAATCAATAGACAACAACATCGCCCTTACATTATAATTTTTTAATATTAATTAAATTAAATCATAGAAAGGCAATTTTTTTATAAAAATGTTTCGTTGCTTCCACCCCTAATTTACAAACTATCACATAGTTTATTTAATAATAACAATATCTGGATTAATCATTAACTTTTTATAGTTTTTATAAGCTAAGTCTAAAAATTTAAAATTAATAAATTATGCACAATCGGTATTGTATATTTCTCCGCAATAAAGCTACTATCATGCTAAAAAAATATTAAAGTATTAAGAACTAAATTAATAAATACAACTTCATGAAATTAATAATAATTTTGTTCTTCTATGTAATTAAAAACTAAAGTAAGACATAACGCAGCGGCAAAAGGTATGCTGCAAAGAAAATCGTTACATTATATTTCATAGACATTATAGACAGAGCATAGAGTGGTAGTAATTCTAATACTAATGAAGTCATCATATAGAATATACTGCTTCCGGACTGTTTGGCCGTGGTCCATATGAAATTTGCGTTCCAGACGTTTCGTCGATCACTGCGGTCGACATCTTCATCATCATAATTCAAACTGATACATGGGAAATATCCCGATATCTCGAATAATAACTATTTGAAATACCTTAAAATTATATAACAAAATTAGGTACAAATCATAAGTAAGGATGATAAGTAGTAAAGAGTTGAGAAATCGTACGTACGACACCACTCCATGCTTTGCTAATTCCTTAAACAGGAAAAAAAAGGGGAGAAAAGATTTTTAAACGCAAGATTTGACAGTCTGGCACGCTCCAATACATATAAAAATGATTTCGGATTTCATTATTTTACGTGCTAATAACATCTCTAGCGAAAACATTACAATATCTCTAGTATGACTTTTAACAGTTTACATATACGACTAACATCGTCGATTCGCTCCATGCATTTGCAAACAGCCAGGGGGCTGTTTGCAAATTTCGTGTATGATGGGTCATACACGAAATGACGGGTGCACACCAATTGTACTATCACGAGAAGACCCCAAACCTTAAAATGACGACAAGTTATAACAGGCTTTCCCCCTGTCATAGTTTATATCAGCAAGCACAGAATCAGTCGTTAAGTTAGTCAATTCTGATCTGTCGCAAGCGATACTCCGCATGTTGGGTCCTTTTGCCTAAATAAATATATTTTTGTATATTATAGTTTAATGTTCAAAGTTTAATATCCGAAAGGTATCTGTAGCAGATTGCAGGTGAAAGTTGGGTAAATCACGTTTAAGACCCAATGCGAACGTTGTCGGTGGCGTGAGTTTATCTACGTCACGCTCGACAGTGTATAGTTATGGCCAGCGAATTCCATATTTGTTCGTTCATAAACGTTCAGTTAGTGTGTACCCGGCACTAACTGTAAATCATACACACCTATGTCCTACGTAAACACTAGTTTATCAACATACAAAGTTCGTCCACAGGTTTAACATAGTGACGTCACGAATACGTCATCGATACGTTCCCCAAGTCTCACTTCTTTTTCAAGCTCCAAAGTGGGTCTAAGAAATTCAAAGGGTCTTTCATATCCCCGCTCTTCAACCCTGGGGACTGTTTCATTTCTTCGAAGGACTCTCTGGAGAACTTGTTGAGTTTTTGCTGTGCACTTGTGGGTGTAGGTGTGGGTGTTACTGGGGGTAGGACTGCAGCGCCGGATGGCACGGATACTGCTTCGCCGTTGAACTTTGTTGTGCCTATCGGAGTAAATGATGTTATATAAGAGGTAGTAGTAGTAGTGGGTTTTGGGATTACGTTTTCCTGACACAATATATTTTAGTACCGACGACGGTTGGATTTTGCAACAGCGCAGTGTTTTAGCAAATATCTACCCGCGATTTAGGGCTTACGCTGAGTATAAGTGACGCATCAAATTCCCTATGCTAAATATAGACAAAACTTTCAAACGCCAACGCTAAAAGTAACTTGTGAGTTGTGTAAATATTTTTTATAAATTAAATTATTATCTAATAATGATGATGCTTAAATACTTATAAGATTTATTACTTATGATTTTGAATTTCTAGTTATTCTACTTTTATTTAAATTTTGTCGATTTATTTATTTGCATATTTATTATCCTAGCAACACATTGTAATTAGCAATTTATAGACTTTATTATGAGTATAATAATGAACAAGTATTTTTTTTAGGAAAAGAATACATATTAGCAACCGAAATTATCGAAATCACTAGTATTCCTTCTAACCCCTCCAACTAAGCTAAATTGCTTGTGCTAGCTGACCCGCCCCGGCTTCGCCCGTAGCGTATTTTGAAATAGTTAATTAGCCCGTAATTTTTAGTCTTCGAATAATGTATGGAAATCTAACCATATGAACTTTCTGGTATGGTATTAAAATTATTCTTATTATTTTCTGAACAATATATTTTCTCACGAAATTGGAAAAAATTGAACAGTTCACCGAGCACGAATAAAATTCGAATTAGTAACGTAAACATATCGAAAGAACGGGGCACGTTGCACTGGCAACGGTGCACTGTTCAATTTTTTCCATTTTCACGAAGTTATTTCGCGTTCGGGGCACTGTACTTGTAACCGCGGCATTTCCTTATTAGAGTGAAATCTAATTGAGATAGATCCGTTTCGTTACTTCCGTTCAAGATAGATCTATATTTAGTGTGATGGTGATAATGATGATAGTGTGTGATATTGCAAGCTGATACACTTACCAGAACAAAGTACTCCTTGTACATAAAAGAGTGTAGTTCTGTACGAATCCGCTAAATATTTTGTATCTTCAAGCACGTTGGTTCTGTGTTTATACAGGTTTATGCAGCCAGTGTCTAACATACCTGCGAATGAAACCAATATTTTATACTAGAACTCTGTAATAAATTTATACAATTATTCGTATTATAACCTAATTCATTATAGTATATTAGTACGGCCGTAGCAACCGAGTCGTCTGGCTTCAAAAGTCACACTATACATTTTTTTGATCTCATACTTTTTAGAGAACGCCGTAAGAACAATAAGAGTGAGCGAGATAGATTATAGAAAATATTACAATTCGACTCAGTTGATAACAGCAGTACTATAGGTATAAAGCCAACGGGCTATTTGCCAGTTCATTATATAATATTATTACAAACAAAGTTCATTATAGTCAATGACGGTTAAGAACTGTCTTTGCAAACCTCTAAAACTGTAAATCCTCAAAGATTTACAGCGACAGTTCTTATCCGTAAGGCGAATCGGTCATGTTCAATAATAAATGCTGTGGAAAAAATAACAAGTGTGTTCTCAATGTGTCCTTGTAAGTACTTACCACACAGGTCCAACTGTCCCGCTCGCACTTGACACATGAGCATCGTAAGCAGCGCCAGTACAGTACTGCGACCGCCGCCAACACTACAATGTATCCACGCCCCGCTTAGTTGGTTGCTAAGCTTGTTCTCATACGTCTGGCTCAGGATCTTGTCGGCTAGAAGGACTAGGGGTGAGCAGACTATCCTGTTTGGACAAGGTATAGATATTGGTGAGATAGGTATCCTCTGAATGCAGCAACTAGAGAGGTAGGTACAGATAGCGGCCATGTGAGCATGAAAAACGTGGCAATTTTTTGATCAATTCCTGTCCTATGAGACAAGAACTTTGGAACGCTTACACACTACTGCTAAGAATAGCTTGTAATAACATCATTAAAAATACCATGAATATGCCATATTGTGCTATTTTTAACTGTGGAATAAAAATGGAGAAGTAAATTTGAAAAATAAAGGTAGGTATATATTTCTTATCACTCGTGGTTGACAGTGAAAAAGTCACCACGCACGACATGCAGGTGAACACTGCGTCCCGAGGCGGGCCAAACCGAGCGGGATTGCCCTGGGTCAGCCGGGGTGCGAGGGATATGTCGCATGACAACCTCACCTTCGGCCTAGCACTATGACCCAAAGACGGCTTGCCCCTCCCTCCCTGGAGCCGGTATGCGTGGGGTTTTCCCGCACGTAAAAAAAAGGTGAACACTGCGTATGGCCTTTCTATCCTAATATATGTCTGTGAGTAGGTAAGATTAGGATAATTTGCATTGGTAAGTCAGCCTGTGCAGCGTGACGGTAAGTGAACGCGACTGCTAAACAGTGGGTGCGAGTTCGATTCCCGCTCAGTGCAAATATTTGTATGTATGAGTTCAACAACTGGTCTAATTGAAATCTTTCGATATCGCGAAAGGGTTGTCCTCCACTCCACAACCCAAATGGCAGTCGCTTCACGGAAAACATAAAAAATCAGCCAACTGAAAAACCGGAGTGAAAAACTGGAGAAGCGGACCCCAGGTGAAGGCTTCGGGTGCGACTGAGATTGACATTGACGCTAGGATGAAGAATATTTACCAAATCTCAAAAAAAAGCACCCGATATCCATACTTCCATACTAATATTATAAATGCCTAAGTAACTGTCTGTCTGTCTATCTGTATGTTACGCTTTCACGCCTAAACCACTGAACCGATTTTGATGAAATTTAGTACAGGGGTAGATTAGACCTTGAGAAAGAACATAGGCTATGTTTAGTCGCAATAACCGACATTCACGCGGGCGGAGCCGCAGGCTAAAGCTAGTTATGGCATAAAGGGTGATACGAAGGGGGGTTTCGAAGCATGGTGCGGAGCGAAGACCGGTTGGGTTGTAGATTAGTCGCTAGTATAATACTATTGTTTAATATTTTAGTATTTCGCAAATTATGGCTTTTGCATGTCACGATTCAGTATGTATATTTAAAAGTTATTTGGTTTTCTCATGGAGCCAAACGACGGATAAGAAGAGACGAATAATCAAGAATTTCGTTTTTTTAAGGAGCTAAATAAATGCACCAAAGCAGCCATTTAACCTTAAATATATGCACCAAAGCAGCCATTTAACCTTAAATATAGGTAAGCAAATGCTTCTTGAAATGTCTTGTCAAGAAGCTGTGTGCGCAGCAAATGCTGCTTTGATGAGTGGCATAAACGAGTCGCTTATATACACAGGATGTGACATATTTTATTCGAAGCGACGCAATAAAATGATCATCAGGAAACGCAGAAAATACGTTTTATTGTCGTTGTAAATAAATGTTTTTAATTAACTGCCGTATTTTAATTAATCCCGAATAATTCCTGTGTACCCCCTAAGATTTCACCATGAATTAAAAGCTAAATTACATTTTCTTATTTTTCTCTACAATAGCAAAAAAATTGACATATGAAAAAAAAATTAACGTTTGAAATGTTATAGTTTAAAAGATTTGTTCAAGTTTGAATGTGAACATAAAACTCTAACTATGCTTCACATATAAAATTAAACTATATAAATTATTTTTACAAAAACCTTTTTAAAAACAATCTTTTATTTTTAATCTTGCATTGTCATCCGAACTGAACGTGCATACCAAATTTCAGCTCAATCGGTTGAGGGCAAGTGCCTTAAAATTGAGTTGTAAGATTCCACCCGAACAAACATACATTGCAAGTTAAATAAAAGCTTGTAAAAAGAAAATGATTGCGTCACAGCAGAGAAGTTATACAACTTTATATTGGTCATATCAAAAGGTAATGGTTGAATAATTACAATAGCTGTTAAAGAGTACTATTATTTATTTATGGTTGGTTAGTTTGTAAGGGTCATCGCTCATGCCATGGTTTTAATATTGATTCTATTGAAACTGGGGTTAATCATGCACTACCTACGTGAACCCACTCCTAAGCCCAATACAAGCAATTTAACTTAGTTAGAGGGAATATAGAACGTGGACTACATAATTATTGGCAATAAATGATACATCTTCATGAAGCATTTGCATGTTGCATACTATACATTTGCATATTTAGCCTCCTTTCACGGTATATTAAAACAAAAAAACTGCTTTTGATGTGATGATTTTCAATGTCAATGGTCGATCTCTTTTTCTTTGTGTTTTGAGTTCTCACAGAATGACCGCAATTTGTAACCAATTTGCAAAGCAATTACTGAAAACATCACATTCTAATTATTCAATTACTGTCCAGTTACATGTCTTTACCTGTTTTAAAATGTTTTGAACGACCTCAGATATTTTGAATTTTTTTGAATACCTTATATCGAAAATTTTCAATAGCATCTCGGTCCCCGGTCGCTTATGTTCACGAGAGTAGCAATTTAAACGATATGTCAACAATATTAATGAAATTGTAATCGATAATTTTGTGCAATCCCTATCACGTTCAGTGCAGTTACCGTGACCCATTAGCAAGTGTTACAACATTAAACTAAAAAAAAAAATAATTTGCAAAGATTAAAGGGTAGAAAAAGAGGAGAATGAGTGAAAGGCAAGGGCCGCTTTCCACGGTCCGTGATTTTACAGATGTGTGCACGTTTTTGCAGCAACGACGCACCGTGGAAAGTGGCTCGTCTGTGATACTGCAAAAACGTTTGTAATAGTAAATTCTCGCACCGTAGTTGCCCGGCTCAAGGCCTCCACTCACACTAACCGTATGAAAAGCTTCTACTTAATTCGACTGTAAACACATTACCTTCAAGCCGGTCCGTTCGTGTAGTAAAAATGGCACAATTATGCCCTCTTCGATCGATACTTGAGTGCTGTGTGTACAGTATCCTCGAAGGTCATTGGTGCCAAATTACGGTTAAAGTGGCACTCCCTAACAATGAGGACACGCAATTTTTTATCAACATTTATTCAATTAGCTAAATTAGTCCAATTGGTAATACCTTGATGTAGTTTCGTATTTTGTGCAATGCTGTCCAACCCAGTTAGATCCTTCTGGCTAGTTCTTTCTCGAAGTTGTTTTTATCTAACTGGATAACCTGTCGCTCCTTCGATGGCAATCAGTCTCGGTGCAACATGTTCGTTAAACAACATAATCTTCGTTTTAACTACGTTTACACCGAGGCCGACACAAGCTTCATTTAGGCTGTGCAGCATTTCGCCCAGTTGTACCAGCGACTCCGCAACTACACTCGAGAGCAATGAATCCGGGTCACTCAAAGAATCCAAAAAATCTCGGCAAGTAAGAATGCTAGGTTAATGCAATAAATTGTATTTAATAGACAATTTAATACTCCTTAAATGAAAGTATTAAAACTTCTTAGTTATTGTAAAGTTATATCATAAAAAAATCAAATTTGAAAAGGGAACACTGTCGAAGATGGAACTACGAAATTACAGGATTTGTTTTTGCTTTTGTTTGTAATCTGTCATTTATGTTGGTACATAAACCAGGTTGATAGTGCTCAATATTCATTATTCAAGCTGAAATCATGTCGCTTACACTTGAAGAATGCACCAGAATACTTACATTGGTGGAAACCGGCCGGAGTCAGCGCGATACAGCCAGGACTGTCGGTGTGTCGCTGTCAACAGTACAAAGAGTTCTCCGACGTTACGAAGAAACTGGTTCTAACCTACGCAGACCAGGAACGGGCAGAACTAGGTGTACCACAGCACGAGAAGACCGATACTTGGTGAACACCATGCTTCGAAATCGCTTTCTCACAGGAACTGAACTCACAAATCAGTTTCGACGCCTCGGAGGAAGTAACCCAAGTGCATGGACAGTAAGACGTCGGCTTGCTGAATCTAACTTAAAACCCCTTAGACCTGCAAACGGCCCTAAACTGGAGCGTGGCCATCGTATTTCAAGACTAAGATATGCCCAGAACCACGTAAATTGGAGTATTGAAGATTGGTCGAAAGTTATGTTCTCCGACGAATCAAAATTTATGCTCTACAAGCACGATGGAAGACACAGAGTGTATAGAAGACCAGGGGAAAGATTCAAGCAAGCATGCATCGAAGAAAAAGTAGCCTACGGTGGTGGGTCTGTACTTGTGTGGGCCGGAATTTCCTCTGAAAGTCGCACAGAGCTGGTGATCATAGAAAACGGCTCTTTAACTAGCGTAAGATATGTGGAAGAAATCCTCAACGAACACGTTGGTCCATTTATGGTCAATTTGGGTGAGGATGCTATATTTATGCATGACAATGCCCGACCTCATACAGGTAGGATTGTGAATGACTACCTTCAAGAGATGAACATTACTTGTATGGAGTGGCCAGCGCGCAGCCCGGATATCAACCCGATCGAGCATGCTTGGGACGAGCTAGGGAGATGCGTAAAACAACGAAACCCTCCCCCAATCACGCTTCCTGAGCTCAAAATTGCTCTCACAGAGGAATGGGAGAATATTCCCCAAAATCGTATAAGGAACTTGGTGTACAGCATGCCAAACCGCGTAAACGCAGTAATGGAAGCACGAGGAGGTAATACGAAGTATTGAAATTCAAGAAAATCGTCATAAAGTTCAAAAATTTCATGTTTCCTATTTTTGTTTTAAGGAGAGATCAGCAGTTTTTTTTCTTTATGTAATTTTGTGTAAATAAAATGTATGGTGACTCATATTTTTTTAACTTTCATTTAAGGAGTATTAAATTGTCTATTAAATACAATTTATTGAATTAACCTAGCATTCTTACTTTCCGAGATTTTTTGGATTCTTTGAGTGACCCGGATTCATTGCTCTCGAGTGTATGACGATGTCGTCAGCGAACCGAAGATGTGAGATGTATTCACCGTTTATGTTGATACCCTGCCCAGTCCAATTCAGAATCTTGAAGAATGCGTTTGTGAATAGTTTGGGAGATATAACATCCTCCTGTATCACTCCACGCTGGAGACCAATGGGTTTCGTCTTCTGGTCTTGGAGCTGGACGGACATTGTGGCAGTGCCATACAGGCATCTCAGCACCTCGATGTACCGCCAATCGACACGACACCGCTGCATGGCATCCAGAACTGCACAGGTTTCAATGGAGTCGAAGGATTATTCGTAGTCCACAAACGCCATATACAGCGGTTGATTGTATTTTTGTGTATTTTCTACAATCTACTGAGCAGTATGACTGTAGTCCACGGTGCTAAAGCCTTTTCGAAACCCGGCTTGCTCCGTTGGCTGGAACTCGTCGAGCTTACCCGCGAGGCAATTTGTGACGACCCTCGAGAACAACTTTTTGGACATGGTTCAGGAGTGAGACGGGCCTGTAGTTCTTCGGCAGGGTCTTGTCATCTTTTTGAAAAACAGTATCACCGCACTCCCGCTCTACATGCCCTAGGCGTTAAATTAAAGAGACTTGCTAGCTCTTTTAGGATTGGAACCTCAGAACCTCAGTAATAATTCCGCCATCACCAGGGGACCTGTTGTTCTTGAGTTGCCTGAGAGCCGCCTCTATCTCGCACTGCTCGATTTCGGATATCTCCGCGGTGTAATGGCGCGTGAGTGGGGCTCAGTGGTCTTCATCACTATGTTACGTCGGTTTATTCATCCGTGATGCATATAGCTCTGCTTAGAATTTCTCGATCTCATGAACTTTGAGGGGATGATTCTACCATCCTCCTGGAAAGTGCGAGTGTTGAAGCGTCGGAGGTCACGTCGTATCAGCTTTTTATTTTTTTTTGTTTAAGGCAATCTCATCTGACGAAGACGACTGTGGAGATGGTGTGCACGCCTCTTTCTTAGAAGTTCGAGAGTCTCAGGAGAGAGCTTGGACTCTTGCTGATTGCGTTTTCCGGGCAACAACTTTCGAGACACTTCCTGCAATGTTTTGACCACTGTGTCGGCTTTCTCATCACTGCCACTAGTACCCTAGAGCTACTTGGAGCGGTGTAGGTCGGAGAGTAGACCGTATCATTCGGAATCTTTCAGAATGTTGATATTTAGAGAGCCTCGGATAAGTCTGTGATCGCTTCCTGTGTTAAACTTGTTATTCACAGAGACGTCTCATAATATGTGCTTAATGTCGTTATGAAGAAGTCTATCTCGTTCCTTATCACAGAGAATCGGCGTTGCCAAGTCCACTTACTGTGGGGCTTTTTCTTAAAGAAGCTATTCATTAAGGAGAGCCCCTGTGAATCCAGGAAGGTGACTAACATTTGCACCTGTGATTTCTGCGCCCAACTCCAAAAGGTCCGATTCTCGTCTCGCCGCGTACTCCCACTTTTTTAGCATTAAAGTCCTCCATAACAACGTTGTAAGTGGCCTTGGCGGTGTGATTCATTGCTGTGGCAATTTCCTCGTTTACGCCTTCGACGGTTTTGTCCGAGTGAAGCGAGGTCGGCGCACATACCTGTATCACCTTTAGCGTACGACTGTTCGTGATTTTTCTGGTTTCGTAGACGGCCGAAGGGATAAGGTACGCTACCCGGTTCGACACACTATCGACTTCAATAACGCTGCTAATGAGGTCCTTTTTACTAGAAAACCGACACCTTCCTAGGAGAGATGCTCACCTTCTCTGAAGTAGAACAGGTCACCTGACTCAAGGGTTGTCGTGTCCTCCCACTGTCTTCGGATCTCTGGCCACCCCAATATGTGCCAGTTTATGCGACCTAGTTCTACCTCGAGTTCCGTGAAGTGCTCGTGTGTGCTGCAGTTGTAGGCTGCCAGTAACGGTCGTCGGTTATGGTAGCGTCCCGTCGCCTGGAGATCCTTCGCACCTCCCGCCCCGCCGTTACCCGAACCGCTACCATGACTGGGAATAACGGGATCACCGAGAACTGGGGCATTTTGTGGAGTTTATCTGTCATTTGGGAGATGTTTTAGCCTACTATTGCAACGCTGGCCAAGTTTTCCTTCTCTCGTAGTGATATCGTCGCTTATTTTTCCATTAGTCGCCTCTTACAACACCTTTCGGATGAGACGGGTACGGTGATACTTGTATTCTTTCTCCGTTACCACACAGATAAGAACTTACAGAAACGTAACAAAAACTATGAAATGTTATCATCGCTCTAACAATTGCAAGCTTTTTATTTGACAACTTTTTATTAATAAATAGTTTTAGGGGGGATTCTTTTGGAATAATCAAAACGTGTTTATTAGGTATTAAAGATTAATTAACGATGACAAATAAATATATTTAGGACCCGCTCTGCGATCTCCTTCTCGAGCATAACTTGCTTGTAGAAGGAAACGGCGCAAGCCACACACTCGCGCATCGTACCATCGCCGTGAGTGCGGCGGTGAGCGAAAGAACTCCTATTCCTATGGCCGCCACTAGAACCCGCCTCGGCGTTACCCACGCCAGGGTAGTTATAGATAGATAGACAGACAACTCCTTATTGTACACCAATATAAGATTACAGGAGACAATAGAATAAATTACATAATTATAGGTATCGCACTATCGCTAAATAGTAATGTACTCACTTTGCAGGGAACACGTTGATCTGGTAATGCACCACGTTGAGCACGACCTTGCCCTGCGCCACAGTGAGCTGCCGCTCCGTCCAGTGCACGGTGCACGTCACCTCGTCTAGGAATACTTTTAGACCGTCGGCAAACTCCAACGATGTTCCTTTTGCGGTTGGCCAGTATGATATGCCTTGCATCTGTTTATAAGCAGAATATTAAAAAATCAGTGGGAATTCATTGAATACAATAATGAAGAGAAAAAAGAAGAAAATTGCACGAAATGGTATGCACTATGTGTGGGGTTCGATGTCTACGTGAGATTATAATTTTAAGATATATGAAGTTTCTGTACCTTAGGAAAATATATATTTTTTTAGTGCGGATTTCCCCACATATACCTGCCAGCAGCAAAGGTGGTTATATCGAGACACGAACTGACAAAAACGGCACGCCCTCTCGGGTCTGGGGGTGTAAGGTGACCGAATAAGGCAATACTCTCGCACATTGGTTGACCCTTAGGTGAGTGAACCACGGTGTCCCCATCTTACCTGTTTCAGGGCGGGTAGCAGGCAACCTCCGGTCTGGCTGCGCTAATAAGGTATATGCCCGTTTGCACTAAACTCTACTTAGGTTAATCCTTGTAAAGTGACTCCTAAGTCTAAGATAATCTTAACTTTATTTTCAATTGCACCAACATATTTACGAAAGGGCATTCCTAACTTAAGATAAGCCTAGTAAAGCGAATGAAGGAGTAAATGAACGAATGAATTAGCCGATTGTCTATAATAATTGAGCGATTGTCTATGATTTCTTTAACGATCTCGTCGGAGTTTTGGCGCGAACGCGGGAAAGCGCACATCGCAGTATTATTTTATTTTTCGAAATTGGTGTGAATTCTAGTTTTTATGTGTAAAAATGGTGGATTATTAGACATAACGTCTTGGACAATTCACACAAGTGTAGGAAAGTGGGATATTACAGTGAATTGTGACATTTCGTGTTCGTTCCAAATCTCCTGGGGAACCTTCAGTAAAGTCCCCACAACTTTACTGAACCAAAAATCATCACTCATCATCATCGTCATGAAAAAATATTGTATTGAAGATATTTAAGGTTTAGCCTGATGGCTTTGTGCTAAGCCCCAATAAATATGTAATAATAAAAAAAACGATCTTTAAATTTAAATTTAGATTATTTATTTATTTAGTTTAATATCATGTGCCAAACAGTACATATAAATACCGGACATTGATTGACAACTGTCAAAAAAATAGGGTTAGGAGATTCTTAAAACGTTGACTTACTTAATCGGTGTCATAAGAATTAAGATTGACTTAGCGTGTTTAGGAGTATCTTAGGGTTGGTGCAATGCATTTTCTTGTTAAGAGTGTCTTATATACCTTAGGCATCAGGTTAAGATACTCTTAAGTTCAGTGCAAAAAGTAACTAAATTTTGATTAAAAGTTCGGTCCAACGAAAAGCACTTTTCGTATAAACAACAGCCATTGGGTGAAAAAGGACAATTTAGAAATTATGACTTTTCAAATTTAAAGTCAAAATTCAGTTATATTAATTATATACTATTTATACACTCACCTCTATTTCACTTAAAAGACAAGCGATACAACTAATTTTATTTTCTAATACTGCTTTCCAGAATATGCTATATTCATCTTCGCTAGGGTTCTTAGATATCACAAGTGGAATGCACCACGGCGCTAATTGCTGAAACAAAAGTTCATACATATTACATCAAAAAATATCTATTGGGCTACAGGCGTCATCTCTCTCTCTCTCGCTCTCTTTCCCTCCCCCTCTCTCTCTATCTCTCGCTCTCTTTCCCTGCCTCTCTATCACAATTTTCTGTCTCTCTATCTCCCTTTCTTTCTGTTCATCTCTCTTTCTCCCTCTTTCTATCTCTCACTCTCTTTCTATAGCTCTCTCTTACCTCCCTCTTTCTCTATCTCTCTATCATCTCCCTCTTTCTCTATATCTCTCATCTCTCTTTTCTCTCTCTCACTCTCTCTCTCTCTATTATATCTCTCTCTTTCTCTTCCACCTCTGTTTCTCTCTCATTATCTCCCTATCAATCTATCATAGAACGGTTACTTTCAGGCCTCTGAAACTTCAAAAGTCGGCCATACAATAATCATCATATACACGGTTAGAAGTACACATCAAACAAAGTACCTTATAGAAAGATGCGTTAATGTACGCATCCGGGTCGGACTTGAGCCTCAGTCTCGAGTCGTCGAAAGGCACTATTTCACTCACTATATTGCCGCGAGTGTGCTCCATCGCAATGTTTTTCGACCGAGTCATATTCTCCTTGGTCTGCGAGAGGTAAAATAAATATTAAAAACTTTGAAAATTTCATTGATTACAAAAAAAAGATTAGAGTATTTGTACTGAGCCTAAATTCTTTTTTTTTATATTCTGTTTAGTTTGTTCACAAATGTTTTAAAAATAATAGCATGATACAGTTTCAAATTGAATATTCTAATCTCATCTTTAGCTTTACTTTTCATTTGTTTAAATGACTACTTTCAACCATGTAATATTGTTTTAACGATGTTATATTAGATTGGTTAATGTTGAATCCATACATACATACAGTCACGCCTTTATCCCAGTGGAGTAGGCAGAGGCCACAGTTTTCCACTTGCTACGATAAAAACATTTGAAAGTCTTTTTTGACTTCGATTTTTGACTTCGGTATAAAACATCGTAAACAATAGATTACAATAATCAAATTTCTACACAATCTACTATTATAAATCTTTCTGAATACTTACCTGCACATCTTGTAACGTCTTCCATTTAATATCTAAAACCGGCAAACCACTCGGCGTTTTATTAGTCAAAGAATCAGTCAGTTTCTGCAGATTCTTTACTTCCTGTGTGAACTTGTTCAGTAACATCGGATCAGAAAACAAATCGTTTTTCGCCGGTCGCTCGATAACCTCCTCTTTAGGCGGAGGTTTCTTCACAGGATTCACATTTGGGGTTGCAACTACTTTCTTGATGACACTTTCCGATACTTGAGGCACTTTAATTTGCGGCATTAAAGGAGTTTGTTCTACTGAGAAGTCTATGTCGGATAGTAAGTCAAAAGCGCTCACTTCCGTCTTAACCTCCGTGGGTACCTCTACAGGCTCGATATCAGGTTTACTCTGTTCGACGGCGGGTGCTACTGTAACAGTCTGAGGCGCTACTGTAACAGTCTGGGGCGCTACTGTAACGGTCTGAGGCGCTACAATAGGTTCGTGTTTTGGCTCGTCGAATTTTGGTACTTTTACGTTCTCTGTCGGTGAAGACACTGAAATAAAATTCCAATTTTACTTTCAATTCCTTTATTATATAATATTTTACAATATATTTTTGGTACAAAGTATTCATGATTTCTTACCTTGGCTGCTAGTGTATGTCACGTTTGTGTCGTGACCCTGAACTGAGTGCATATAAGTTGATTGATTCATGCCAGTGCCGAGATTAGTTGAAACAGGCTGAGAGTTTGGGTCGAACTCTTCAGGTTTCGTGGTCTGATATCCATAAGGCGTAGTATAATACGTCTGATTAGCATTTGTATTCCCAGGAGCCATCTGACCCATCATTTGCGGATCATTTGTAGGCGACTGAACGGTTTCGCAAGTCCCCTCGTTCCCCGCACGCGTATAAACTCCTTGCGCTGGCCAATTTGGATCTTTATTCCCCTCGAGTGGGTTCAAATTTCCTTGAGCTACGTTTTCATAGCCAGTGTACGTATTCTGAGAGCCGAAGTTGTATTCGTAGTTGCCAGTAGCAGCGTTGAAGTTATAACCCGGGTGATTTTGGTACGTCTGCCCGTAGTTTGTGTTTGCCTGGTCAGTGTAACCGTAAGCACTAGTGGGGTTATAGGTTTCTGGCTGGGTAGAATAGCCCGATGGTTCAGGAATGCTGTAATTCTGATAGGTTGGTTGAAAGTTCACGTTGGACAGCGCTTCACCAGTTACGTGCGACTTAATAGGTTTATCTATCGCGTCTAGTTGAGATAAACCTGGGTTGTAGTTAGGATCTATTTCAGTGGGATATGAATATGGTGTGTGGCTTGTATTGCCTGCGTTAGAGACTGAAGTGCCCGCATTCGTGTACGTATGTCCTTGAGAGGTTGACGCGTACGTTGTGTCGTAACTGTAAGGTTGATCAACAGGGTTATACGGCGTGTTAGGAGGTACAACCTGGCCATACTGATTCATGTCAGTATAAGGGTAGTTTAAAGAACTGTAGTCCGAAGCATTTTGCGAAGCCGCCATATTCGTAGTGGAGTTCTGCGCTGCACTGGTGTATGTATTTGGATTAGGCGTTGACACGTGGGGGTACTGCGGATTGTAGTACGTTTGAGAGTAGTCGGCCGCGTAATTAGGATCCACTTTCGGCTCCGACACGTGCATGTGAGCGAAATTTGAACTTAAATCTGCTGTGTGGGCTGTACTGTAGGCTGTCATTGGCGCCATGGAAGTTTCAGGTATTGCGCTCATTTGATTCGCGTATGCGTCATAGTATTGGTTTTGCGGGGCCATTGTGACTTGATTAGCGCCAATGTTGAGGTTTTGTGAGTCCGTCACAGCAGTATTCGCATTATTTAGTGTCGCAGAGTAATATGGGTGTGAATATATTTGTTGGTCGGCCGTGTTTGACGTAAATTGTGCTGGGGTGTAAGTCGAATATCCGTAATTCAAATCTTCAGGCTTTTCGTACGGTTTACTGGTCGCAGGGGAGGCGTAGTTAGAATGCATGGGTGGGTTGTTGTATGTGTCCTCGGTAGTGTAAGGGTAACGCTGGTATGGATTAGGTACTCCTTGCATAGATGGCACTACTCCGTCTGGTAGCTGCATTTGGGTAACATCTGTTGCTGAAACAATTCAGGTAATGATTTGCTGCATAGTACTTAGTGACTGTGATGTGAACTACCCAGTTTCGGTTTGGTCAACCTATTTCTAATAAAATGGGTATTAATTTACTATCAGTAGAAAGTCAGTCCTGCAAACTTCACTTAAACGAATAATTTAAAACGATTGAATGAATAGTTTTATAAAGTTACTAGCCGACCCGCCCCGGCTTCGCCCGTGACATACTTCTACACCCCTACTCATCCCTTTAAGCTCGCTAACTGTTTATACTGGAGATTGATGGCACTTGGTGGAATCTACTACACATATTGAATAATGTAATCACTTGTACTTTTCCACACTTTATTAAACCTATTTATCCTCCCAACCTATTAAACTAACTATTTAGTAAACCTATTTAGTAAACCTTTGATAATGCAGTGAGGTGAAACCGGTTAGGTTAAAAATAAAAACAAAATAAAGTGTAGAAAAGTACAAGTGATTTCATTATTCAATATACTCGCAATTTAAAATTATTCAATTATTCAATCGGAACCAGTAGTTTCTTAGATTAACGCCTTCAAACAAACAAACTCTTCAGCTTTATAATACTAGTATAGATGTAAAATATCGAAATGAATTTAAAAAGACAAGTGTTTCTAGAATATCCATTACATCTACTTCATAAATTATTCAGTTATAGAAAATGCTTTCTTTACATCCTATTTCTTACGAAGTGGCATACCTTCAGATCCGAGAGGAGCTGGTCTGATAGACGTGGGGTACACGGGGTCTGGATAGAAAGAATCGTGGGGTAATACATCCATTGGACCTGAAAACCAAATAAGTGCAATCGGGTATTTTCCTGTAATTAAAATAAATAATTTAAGTGAGCTCATTAAAATAAGAATGGCAAAAGAGCGGTAAAAGTTACATCGGTTCTTATTTTATCGCTTTTATTTATTTTTAATCATCCACCCAACTTATAATAAATGTATAATAGTCAAATTTCATAATATAATACTATCAAATACTATGACGTCAGATTAAATTATTTCGTACAACTTACCTAAAACTTACTGTTTTGACGTTTATTAAAAAGTAACTAATTTGACTAGTCACGTCAAATATCCCATTAAATTTCATAACAAAACCAGGGCGAAATAGCTTAAACATTCAAATATTATTGCTATTTATAGTAATATTAAAAAGAAGAAATATTTATTGGTTTGTAATCGAAACATTTAAACTACTGCACCAATGCTACATTATCCCTGAGTAGCATATAGGCTACCTTTCTCCCAATATGTCGATCCCGAGATCAGAACTTACGCAGGTGCAACCGCGAGGCGTTGCTAGTGTACAAATAAAACTCACTTTAAATATTACTAAAACGTAGATGTACAATAATTAGTCTTTCGTTTTATCGCTTTGTTGTTTATTCGTCGCGATACAAAGCATTTACCATATCGCCATTTACCATCGAGTAGAATTATATGTGGAGACACTAAAGTTAAGAGACCAAACGTTTCGACAGTAAACTCATGTCAGGGCAGGCCCGAGAGTCACAGTACAGTTACATAGGCCACCTCCTCTCTGTGCATATCATGAGCGGGCCTACTTCAAAGAGAGACAGGCGTGAGCATTTATTCTTCTGCCCCTTTAGACATGTGGCAATTCACTAGCCGGCGTTTGGTGTAATAGAATGACGAATGTATGGGATTTGACGTATATGACCGTCGTTAACGCTTGTCAAATACGTCAAATTCCATACATTCGTCATTCTATTCCACCAAACGCCGGCTGTTGAGAGCCTTACGCTCAACTGCTTCCGCTTGAAGTCAATAATGAAAGACTAAACCACACAAAGGTGGGTTCACCTACGCCATACCTTGCGGTGTGACGGCACGCGAGTTCCTACTCTTCATATAAGGCAGATAGTCCTTGAGTTTCCTGGAGCCGCCCACCGCCGCCACGGCCGCGCCCGCCGCACCGGGGGACAGCGACTGGTCGGGGGTCTTGCAGGGTGGAGGGGTCGCTGCTGATGTACGTGTAGGGGTCGGCGCTGGAACGCAGAGAAGGGACGGTTATTTTATATTAAAAGTATAAGAAATATATACCCTCGGTTAGTTGGTAGGGCATAGTATACTGCCGGTGGGGTCCCGCGCTTATCGGTATACTCCCGTACACTTCTGTCAGTATGGCCCGTACCTTTCTATTAAGAGAGCCCCATGCAGTTATGTTCATAAAGCCCCATTAGTAATGACCCGTACACTCCCGATGGTAAAGTCCCATACACCCCCACTGGTATCACCCCGTACACGCCTGTTGGTAGCACCCCGTACACGCCTGTTGGTAAAACCCCCTACACTCCTGTTAGTTACACTCGAACGCCGCTGTTGACAAATCCCCGTACACTATTGCTTCTAAACTCCCATACACCGCTTTTGATAAAGCCTCATCCCATACATTACTGCTTGTAAAGACCCACACACCCGTTGTTAATGCCCCGTACATCGCGTACAAGTCTTATATGTACATACGTGTGGCGCGGTTCTTAGCCAGCAGCTGGGCTCGTTCTTCGGCCTGCACCTGGCACGTGGCTCGCAGGCGCGCCAACAGCGCCGCCACGTTGTGCGCCAGCTTCTTGTAGAACTCCTGCCCCTTCTGCGACTTGCCGAGTAACTCGCCGTGCGTGTCGTACGACGTGATTAGTGCTGCAACGAGGGCAAAAGTTACTTTCAATATCATTGACGATATAAGCGTCTAACGCACAGAACAAACACAGAGAGGAGGAGGCGTAATTAATTGTGCACTGAGCCTATCCTACTGTTATCAAAGTATAGGCAGCCAGTTTGCTGGTGGCGTACAAATAAAATGAGTAGTTTATTTATTGAACAGAGAGTAAAAAGTGGATGAGATCTAACCCTATTTCCCAAGGCGACCCCTGAAATCTAATAACAACACCTTGTGGTAGTGTTTGCTCTGTGGTATCTACAAAAATTAATCATTTAAATTATGCATGACGAGACTCCAACACCAACTTTATCGTTCATTGCTAACTCACCATTGATGAGACCCTCCCGTTTCCTCAGCACATCGGACAGCAGCCGTCGCGAGTCGCCGTACGATGCGTACACTGAAGTCAATTTGTTGATTATATTCTCTTGCGCTGCCAGATTTTGTTCTATTATTTTCACCTGTAATTTTTTTTGTTCTGTCACGTTTGATTACGAAAACGACACATTACTATGGGGACATATTATACGTAGTGCATTATAGACTAAAGCCAAATGAACGTAATTTTTTGAGAGAGAGAAAAAACAAAACAACATGTCATTATCATTTAGAGCCTCCTTGTGAATTAAACAGGACTTTTCTATGAAAGCAAATGCAGTAACAATAACAAAACAAAAAATACGAAACACACAACTCAAAAAATTACGTTGTTTGGCTTCGGCCATAAACATAGCTATTAAAAACTGATGAAATATGAAACGCACATATTTCATCATTATTTTGACACAAATACTGCAACTACATAAACAACATCCGTACTGTACGACTGGCCCGTACAGTATGGAATACGTTAGTACAACGGTACCTTAGGCATGTGTTTCTCTAGCTCCTGCTTGAATATCAGCTCGGTGGGTTCCGTGGAGCGCGAGAGCAGTTGTCCAGTGATGTCATCGCTGGTGATGGCTTCTCGCAGCTGCTGGACCAGCGAGTCTCGCTGCGTCTGCATCTCTCGCACCTTGCCTACCACGCGCCGCATCTCCGCCATCGTGCCGCGGTCCAGACCCGCTGCAACATTTTGTAGTGACGTCATGAAAACTAGAGCCTATTAACTAACTGGAACTAATTATAACAGCCTCTATGCCGTGGCAATAGTTAACGTGGCCACTATGGCATAGAGGCGGAGGTGTGGGTTCAATCTCCGTTTAGTGCAGATATTTGTATGTATGAATACGGGTAGTTGCATTGGTCTGGTCGTACCTCGGAGAGCACGTTAAGGCGTCGAGCCCGGTTGCCATACAAACATCTATGGTAGTCGTTACGGGTAGTTAGAGCCCTAAAACTGGTTTAGCTGCAATACTTCTGTATCGCCTTTTGGGTTCTGGGTCAAAAGGCAGGCGCTTCACGGAAAAAAAATCGAAGTTCACGCAGTTAGTCTGTTAGAGCAGACCCCAAGCAGGGATTCGGAAGTGAAAGCTTAAGGTGCGACTGGGATTAACGCTAAGATGAAGATTAACTGGAACTTATCAACGCCTAGGAGGTCCAAGCCAACTTCACCTGCTAAATAACAGTCGTGAATCTGGCGCAGGCTTTCTACTCCCGGTTAAAAATTTGATCAGCCTCTGTAGCGTGGCGGTAGTGAACGTTGCGTAGTTCGATTTCCGCTCATTGCAAATATTTGTTTTGCCTATTTGCATTGGTCTGGGTATTTCGAATTCCCGTGCCTCGGAAAGCATTTTAAGCCGTCGGTCCCGGCAGTCGTTACATAGGCGAGATGAATGAAATGAACTACAGAGAAGGGCTGATCACCCGCCCTGTCAACTGTGTTCCCACTAAAAGTAGTAGCAGTTTGCTCCAAAGAACAGCCCTTTCAAATATAGGACGGCTATTAACAGTTGCTAAATGAAAACAAACTGGCCAGCGGACTCCGGAATTCGAAGCGAAAGCCTTGCCAAAAAAAAAAAAGACAAAAGACGGCGGCAATTCCGCAACCTGATTTAACCTTATATAAAAACTTACCAATATTATCAATACTGGGTATCTTTCCCTCTAACACCTCTAACGGCTGTGCCAGTAGACGTAAGTTGGCGATATGCAGCGTCATAGCCTTGTGCAGCACTTGGTTGCTCTCGTTAGTCCTAGTGTGGGCCTCTTGGTACTTGTGGTATTCGCGGGACAATTCGGTCTGTACTATCGACGGGGGACGCGGACCCATCACTTTCTGATAATCTTTTTCTTTTAAGGTTTCTTCCTAAAAATTACATGCCAGGTTATCATTGAGATAAGCAGTAGGGTTAATGTGATCGTGTGTTCACAAATTTTAATTATTGTTTTCCCACTAGAGAGCCATTTTATTCAGGAGTGGCGTATGTTACTTTTTCCTGATATTTCCACAGTATCTAGAATTAGGGTGCTTACATAATAAAAACAGGTTACCGGTACCGACTACCTGCACCGACAAGTTTCCATAGCAATAAAAAACACATGAACGCGGATACTTTGCGATTTTTTTTGACAAACGGCGAATTGACATGATATGTTTACCTGTCCCGTAACCTGTTTCTCTAAGCAAGCACCCTTACCGGAGTGAAACCGAGGGACGATGCATTTTTAGGGATGCATACAATTTGCGGAACAGAAGTCAAATGTTATCAAATCATACCTGTATTAGATTTTTGATTTCAGCGAGTGAATGTTCGACGTCTGTGATAATCTCCGCCAGATTGTTCATAGAGTCGACCAAAGATTGTATTATTTCAGTCTTGGCATTCATCGCCGCACATCTGTCTACAATTTCTTGCGGCACTCTGAAACATATGTTTTATATTTTATTCTGGACATAGTCAAATAATAATAATAAATGTAGCTCCGAAACAGATGGGCAGATTTGCTACATAATAAAAATATCAGATATTGTATGAATCTTTGTGGGGACACCGGAGGCCGGACGGATGATCCATCGGCGACAAAAAGTTTTCTAGATACTCAAATAGGCATTTCTAAAACTAGTGTACCAATAGCAATGGACGTTTGTGAGTTCAATACTTATGGCTAGTATTAAAACAGAGGCCGTCCAATAATCACATGATCTTTTTTGTAACATTTTTAAGCATTTCATTTTTTCCAATCTTATATACATTAATTGGGAGAGGCCTATGTCCAGCAGTGGACTGCAGTGGGCTAATTGATTGATGTACATTACATCCATACTAATATTATAAATGCGAAAGTAACTCTGTCTGTCAGTATGTTACGCTTTCATGCTTAAACCACTGAACCGATTTTGATAAAATTTGGTATAGGGGTAGATTAGACCTTGAGAAAGGACATAGGCTATTTTTGGTCTCGATAACCGACATCCGCGCGGGCGGAGCCGCGGGCAAAAGCTAGTATATCATAGACGAATGTAACATGCAGAGAGAAAAGAGAAATAATACTCACTTCTGATCGGTATCAAGCACATCTAACTGCTCCAGTTGCAATGAAGACATGAATTCTGTTAGCTCAGTGTTCTTGGCCTCCACCTGGCCCACGATTTGTCGTAACAGCTTGGCCTTCTCTTCAGAATACATAGAAGATGCTTCGTGAGCACCCATCGGTACGAGGCGAGCAAATATATCGGGACCGGACACCTGTAGCATTGTAAACATTTATAGTAATAATAGTATGCTAATATGGCTGACTGACAAACTTTGATTGTAACTGACAAATACTGACACCTTTAGAACCTTTAGACATGAAATTACAATACGGAATATGCATATGCTTCAAATATCGCCCAATTTTTTTTATGTGTAGCCTTTTATTTTAGATTTTCGTACCAAAAATTAAAATAATTATCTTAAAGTGCATAAATTGAGAGAGAAATTAAAGAGTTAAAACGTAACGCTATTGGCAGGCAGTTCCGACCAATAGCGTTTCGACAAAGGAACTCTGACGTCAAGACTCTGACTGCATAATAAAAAATGACAGCTTTGTGTCGTCTAATGTATGATTATTATGACTAATTGTCCTGTTGCATTATTTAATTGAAGTAACACAAAACATGAATAGATTACAGCCCAAAACATTTTTGCAGCATTTTCCATCTTCTATCGTTTTTTATTGTAATATAAATTGAAGTCACGACAAGCGCGCCAATATGGCGGTCGTTTGAAAAGCTGATATCAGCCTATTATTTTAAACTTTTCTAGTAGCATAAATCAGAATCTAGTAAAGAATATAAAGGTGAAGTTTAATCTTAACATTTACACTTTACAGTATCCTTTTTTCAAACAACTTACATCTGGATCACTAAAGTTGATTGGTAGCGCTTTCACCAAGCAAACAGGTTTCATATCCACCAGTAGATCTTTATCTGGAACCTCTTCATGATAAATGAACTCATTTTCGTTCTTGGCTGCTTTCCGTTTACCCTCTACCACGTCATTGGTGAAGACAATGGCCTCCTGGGTAACTTGTACTGGTTCTATGTATTTCGCCAGCTTTCGCGCCTCGGCAAGTTTCTCTACAGCGATTTGGTAGAAGGCTACGCGCTCACCCATCTTTTGTTGTTCTTCAGCATGCATACCTGTGGAATCATTAAATTTATCATGATACTACTTCTTCTGCATTCTGGCGTTAATCCTGGTCGCATCTGAAGCTTTTACTTCAGAGTCCAAGGTTGGCTTTTCAAGACTAATTTACAATGATAATGTCAGAAGTTATGTCCATTAAAAATTGGTTTGTTTTAATGAAATTTATTAATTAAATTGGTTGAATCAATTGTTTACTAGATTTAATATACCATAGCAGAGTATGATACTCATCAAATATTAATCCCAGGAGACTAAATATAAGGATGGAATTTTAAATTTAAATTACTTGTATCTGCATTTTTAAACAATGACAAAACAGAGTGTTGTTATTTATCAAATTTAGATGTCAAGTTGCCAAAGAAGATACGTTTGAACCTTTACATATATAATAGGTTGTCGTTTTATTGAAGAAATTGGAGGAAACCCAATTTGCAGTAATAACATTTTTGCATTTTTTTTAGGAATGACAAATCCAAATTTTATATTTTTTTTTGTGTTTGAATGAGACAACATTAAGCTAACAACTTTTATTACATTTTTGAAAAGTGACAGCTGTAAAAAATTTATACGAAATTTATTATCAAAATGGATAGCGTTTAGGAAGTACTGTTTTTGAAGATTAAATTTATATATAAAGTGGCCAATAAAACAAAATTTATTACAGAGTTGTAAAATATTGAAATCAACTTTCAAATAAAGTATGCAATTCCATATGCAAATGCAACGACCTAATATTATAAACCCATATTTATATGATAAAGTGCAACCGTATCTCTTTTACTGACTGTACATAATATGATTAGACACACACTTATACTACAACATATTAAATAAATCCATAACAAATATCTGCAGCTCAAACATGTAAATTTAGCTGCATAAAACAGTGAACAAAATGCGATTTTCTCACTATGTTAGACAAAGTATTTTTTTCAATACAGAGTGCCAACCGTTCACGAAAAATTTTCGAACTACACTGCACCATGTCTGGTTTCCGTCCTTAAAAAATAGCGACTGACATACATAAGTAATTTGAAGGGTTTAGTCGCAAAATCGCAAAATGTCCCACGTAAAAAAAACGTCCTATTCGCAAAACGTCCTATTCGCAAAACGTCCCATTCGCACAATGTCCCATTCTCAAAACGTCCCATTCGCAAATTGTCCCATGTATAGGTCTCATCGCATAATGTCCTTTTCTCTAAATGTCCTTTCTCATAATGTCCTTATCTGCATGGATTTCTGCATGGTAAAAAAAAATAACCACGAAGGCTTAATGCGGGAGCTACGCTACGCTCTGCTCCCGAATTAGCCTTCTAACCTAACCTAACCAAGTCGGATTGCGCAGCTATCACAATATAAAAACTGTAATCCTGATTTTGAGAAAGGGACATTATGAGAAAGGACATTATGCGATGAGACCTATACATGGGACAATTTGCGAATGGGACGTTTTGAGAATGGGACATTGTGCGAATGGGACGTTTTGCGAATGGGACGTTTTGCGAATAGGACGTTTTTTTTACGTGGGACATTTTGCGAATGGGACGTTATGCGACTAAACCATTTGAAGGTCCAATTTCGAAATCCGACGTCATAGAAAATATGTTCAGAAACGCGTAAATAAACTAAAGATGAAAAATATTTGTAAAATGAATAACCATTCTTTTTATTTACATTATTTAATTATTTATGCTTTAAGTATTAATTATATAAATAGCTTCTGTGGCGTGGTGGTAGTGAACGCGGCTGCTACGCAGGAGGCGCGGGTTTGATCCCCGCTCAGTGCAAATATTTATATGCATGAATATGTATATTTGCATTCGTCTGGGTGTTGTATTTACATCATAATACATATAGAATCATCCATAACACAAGCGAGACCTATGGTAAGCATAGCTTAACTAGCTATGCTTACCATAGGTCTAGATAACGTTGTTTGAAATGTTGTGGAATATTGATTTATAATTTGTATTAATTTATAAGAATTTATATTTTTTTTATTTTCAACATTGAACATGTTATAAATATAAACGTAATTTCTATCTATTTCTGTTCAGTGTATTATCTTCTAAGCAATACTTATTATGTGTGCTCGCTGCTGAAGTGAAAGGTAATGTGTGCCACATGAGAGAAAATGATTTGCATCTCATGCATTCAATTCCCTCACCACGCTCAAGATTCTATATTAGAATCACTCGCTACACTTGTGATTCAATCCCTGGCTTACTTACTTACTTCCAGCGGGGGACGCCGTAGACCGGACGGGTGATCTGCCCTTTTATGGGGGGCCATTTCACCCAATTCCCCTATTCCTCCTATTTGGAGGCCAAGAAGCGTCCGGCAATCACGGCGTTCCGTCGAACCTACATGGCTTACTTGGCTCTAAAAATCAGCACTCACAGCAAAAAACTATTTTACTCACTTGTTGCACAAATAACTATTGTCTTACATACCTTGATACAAACACACGACGCACCCCACATAGTATTGTTTGAAGGAAAGATATCTGTGCCAGTAATTGTACAGTTTAGATCCAATGATCTCATGAATATTGTCGGTTCCGAGTGAGGATCCTAACAGGGCCAGGGAGTTTTTGTAAAAGAACATCACTTGCGTTGCTACTGCACCTGTTTAGAATAAATTGTAAGAAGAATAAAGATTTTACAAATAAATCTGATAACTTTCTTCAGTGTGGATCATAAATATTATTTACTAGTGACCATTCTTCATGCTTCTCACAGTGGCAATAAGTTATTATGGAAATAGCCATATTAGTATGAAGAATGTAGCTTTCTCGGCCCAGTAGTTCCTTAACTTATTCAATGAAAATAAACTTACAAATCCTACCCCTACTAATATTATAAATGCGAAAGTTTGTAAGTATCAATGGATGGATGGATTAATGGATGGATGGATTAATGGATGGATGGATGTTTGTTACTCTTTCACGTAAAAACTACTGAATGGATTTTAATGAAACTTTACAATAGTATAGCATAATACATCAGAATAACGCAGGCTACAATTTATAATGATAACCAATATTATAGCGATAGCCGACGTCCAGGCAGGCGGAGCCGCAGGCAAAAGCTAGTATTAGTATAGATGTAACACAAATTAATGAAAAGAATTAGTATAATCCGCATGCTGAATGATGATCCGTATGACAGTTCGTTAGCGCTTAACATTGTACTGACGTCCTATCACATCAAATCCTTTAGAGGTCTATTAAAAAGACGAAAAAATCATCATTGTGTACAATTGTAAATTATAAAAATGAATATTAAGAAATTATTACGTAATGTTCGGAAATAATAGAAAAAAACTCAATGCAAATGTACATGGTACGTGCTGCAAAAGTTACGTCGTCAAGCTGTTATCGACTAAGAAGGGACACATCGATAAACAAAATATCGATAATTTGTTGGAAATATAAAACAAATGCTTTGAGTTTGTATTTTATTTATATCAATCTGAATCTGATACAGGGTCAATCGGATCTTCAAAATCTGAGTCTGAACTACAGCTATCCGTGACGTTTATTATTAACGGTTGGTCAATGATATTGTCGTATTGTAGATCTCGATCCCAGTCAGTATAATCCATAATTGCCAGCTAATTATGAATTCTTTAAAATTCAATTCAAAAAGAATTTTAAATTCTTTAAATTATGCAATTTGAATAAAAATTAAAGTATAGTAAAATAAAATATAATAAGGCTGTTACTTTTATCTAGTGTTTTATGTCCATCAATGCGCGTAGTCTTTTTTTCAAAACATTTGCCTGAAAAAACAGTATTTTATCGAAATTGTTTCGCATAACTAATACAACTGTCAGTTGAAACGTCATAGGGATCATCATTCGGCGTGCGGAGTATAAAACAGAAAAGTTCTCAACTTGTGTTTCACTTACCAACAACACTAGGTTTCCTAGTATCCTGAATACTCTTCTCTAGAATACACTCCTGAGCCTGAGCAAAACAAATCTCTTGCAGAAGCCTTACAATCTCAGTACAAGTGTCTACGCCCGATGGTTGAGGATAGAACTCTCTCAAGTGCTGAAAAGCCCAGGCAGCTTGTTGAAAATGTGTGCATGCTGCCTTGAGACTGTCTGCTGTATTCCGTGGCTCCGATGCACCAAGTTCGGAGTGTAAAGCTCCAATATTGTACAGGATTGCTGCCATTTCAAACCTTAAGTCTGCTGATGAGCAGTTCATGCCTGCATATATGTCTTTCCTGGAATAGAGGATGTGATCTTGTATAAGATTTTCCTATATATGAATGACAAAAATTTCTGAGTATAGAATAAATAATGTCATAGAACAGTACACATCTTTTCTACAAATTAAATTTTTCAGTAATGACTAATAAATAATGAAAATAGGATTACCTAGTTCCAATTGGAAAGTAACAAGGGGGAATTAAGTTAAATAATCAAAGAGATAAATATAATAAAATCCTCTCTTCAGGATGGCTTTTGAGAACTTTATTGTACCCATTTAATTTACGAAATTTGTATGTAAGTGTTTTGAAATAATGAAAGTTTAAAAACAATAATATTTTGCCAGACAGTCCTCTTTATCAGACAATGATAGCATCAACGTCATCTGTAAAGAGGCCATGATAAAATGATTGCCGCAAATTAGTAACTTTAGCTAATATGACAGAAGTTTATAAATTTAATTAGATTTACCAGCCGAAGGAACACGCCGCTGGTTGGCCTTTAGACATAGGGAATCGGCTCTGCATCGCCCGTAATTGACAAAAATATCTAACTAGCGCGTTCACGCCAGCCGAATCCATTGTAGGTCGCACAGCAGCAGACCGCAATCCTTCCAGCTGATGTATTTCATTATTATAACTCTCTGGATCCTCTCTATACGCTTCCGCAATGTACTGAAAATATAGAACAATATAAAAACTTGACAAAGGAAAGCTGAATCTTTCTTTATCAGGGATTACGAGACCTATTTACCTGTTTCAATTTTGGTCCAAAATGCGTATTCTCCGAGCTCCCCTTCACCTCAAAACTTAGGAGAGGTAATTTTGGAACCGCTTCCATTTTTCCAAAGCTATCTACACCTGTTTCAACTATTTCTCACTTGATAAAACAATTTTATCACAAATTAGATATTTGTTCCACTGACATTTTTGATTTTTTTGTGTTAACATAGAGTGGTGCAATGGTGTTATTATATTTTGAAGAGTTTTCGATAATATTCGGTAGTTAGCGCATTCGTAATCGGTTTTGTATTCGAAGACTGATATTCTCGAAAATGTAATGCACATTGAATTCCAAATAGTTTGTATTTTATCTGTGTGTTATAAGCTATCTATTTGCTTCTTTTTTTTTTTTAAAGATTTTATTGGCAACTGGATACAAGTCCTTAATGCCTGAAGTATTTGCTTCTGTATGATGCAGTATTGCCCGGTATAACATATTTTTGGAAATCTACTTATTTAGCTCGTGGCAAACAGGCATCCTCGCGAGCTTAAGCCTTGCCTGGTGTTTTGTTTATAGGGCATTTGACTTCATCTTGCCTAATGCTAAGCCGGGGCAAAGTCTCAGGATAGGGAGTCATCACTAAAACATGTTACAATGGTGGCACTCGACGTCCTCACCATGCATTTTCAAGCCCTGCCTAAAGGTACCGGGACTGTAGGACATAGGAAACACGACACGGAAGGAGTCAGAAAACCGCTTCCTTCCTGATGAAATATTCTGCACCAAATGCAGGTGAGATCTAAGCCCTGTGACATATAATCACCTTTGTGACTATAACTCACAGAGTACTTTATGATGAAATGTCTACCGTAAATTATTTTATTTATAACTTGTCTTCATAAGTTAATTAAAGCCAAATTTATGTGATTGGTATTTTATTTAAATGTGTCATCCTGTACGTTGTACGTGTTATCCTGTGCAGGAAAAGAGAGGGTGGCACTAATTAGAAGAGCTCATTTGAATATTTCCCATGATAGAGTAGAGACACAGGCCAAAAACGAAACACCTCTACGCATCTGCAAAGGCTGACCTCAGGATTCCCAATAATGCGGTCCGCACGGCAGCGCAACCCGTTGAGCTCTAGTAACTACTTTACGGAATCATCCAAGATATGCGAGCGGTAATCCACGCAGGAACGAATTTGTGTCTTGTACAGATGACACCATGTTAAGGTTTTTGTAACCAGTTTGTGTGTAAAGTGCCATATGTGAGCGTGCTATAGGTTCTCGAATGCGGATGAAAATACTAAAATAGAGTTTTCGGTAAACCAATACAAATTTATAAATTCATGCATACATAATTATATTTGCAATGAGCGAGAATTAAACCCGTGAGTCCTGACTTAGCCGTTAAAAGCTCTACCGCCACATCTTAACATGCTAGATAGATGCAATTTTTGTACCATTTAACTAACTCTATAAAAATCACAGGTTCACTTCTTCAATGGCTTATATGTAGTTCAGAGGTTGTTGGTAAGTACTTACAATTAAACACTCAGGAACAGAAGACAGAAGGTTTAATAAGCACAGGCACAGAGGATAGTTTTCTTACAGTTCACAGTGGTTAGTTAACAGAAGGCACAGAAGATAGCGAGCGATAGCGATAGCGATAGGAGAATGCGACTAGTTGCGAGTAAATAATATAATTCGGCAGTTTAGTTAGCGGAAGGAAATAACAAACGTCTCGCGTCGTGTTTAGTTAGCCACTACTGTGACCTCTGCGCGCAGGCATCCTTCGGACCGGCACTGTCGATAATTTAATATCGATATTTATGATATCGACAAGTAACATCGACCAACCGATATGATTAATATAATATGTTTAGATAATTAAAATAGGTATTTAGAATGAGTAAAATGTACGGTGTGCAAATTAAGTACGTTTACATGTTGGAAATAACATATATTGTAAATGTTATTAAGTGTGTTTTGTGTGTGTGTATTATATAATATTATGTTAGGTGCCCTACATATATTTCTTTTTCCTTTTTGTCATTGGATGTCATTTCCTCTTAATTCTATTAGTCACCTACTCTGTTACAAGTCAGTTCTGTGAATACTATTTAAGATACATTTTAACGACAGGGTGACAGAAGTGGCTCGCCTTCAAAAATGTGATGTTGTTCTTTGTGTTTTCAGGTTCAAAAAGTAGTTTTATTTAAATGTGTTTTGGTAGGTAGGTATACCTCGAGACATATCTTGAAGCTAAAATGCGCTCTATACTGCACGTATAGACACGTACACACGTTTATTGTGTGTGTGTACGAAAGTAGACGAGCTCAAATTCACCAAGCATAGATTATTACAAAACAATTTGCGCCGCCAAGGCCTCGGTTGTCTCGCGATTTAGATGCATGATACATGTCCCGATGTACACCCAAAGAACGTCCGACACACCGCGTCTTCGAAAATGAGGCTTAAAGCTCAATAACCGGGGTGTGAGATTAACCAATAAGGCTTTTTCCTCACACCCTGGTTAATCTTGTGTCATGTACAGTTTTAAGTTGGCCCTCTTAGGCGTGGAAATCACGGGGGAACCCCGTGATCAAACTTCTATGCCCTCTGCTAGTCAGAGGGATCCGTGGTTGGCCTTCAAGCAGCTCTCTATAGGGCTGCTACTGCCGCGGCCGGTAATTGTAGTAAGTGGTAGCGTCTCTCTTATGCTAAAGAAGGAAGTAAAGCATTGCCATCTTCGTTATAGGATGCACCGAATGGTGGCCTGAACTACGCGCACATAATACCTATTGTCGCGAAAAGAAAAGGCTTCTTTTCGCGACACAGAGGGTTTCTTTCAGCGTTCAGTAGCTTGAATGCAAGGCATGTCCATGATTGCTGATTACCGGTGATTCTGTCATCTCGCACCGTAGATCTCCTTCTGTAGACAATGAAAATATCTGTTACTCTCAAAGAGTAAGTTGGTAGTCCCTTGTGCTTAACAGTCCATGACACAACACACCTCACACCTTAAAGGTGAGAGGCGCCTACATTGAGTCCCCTCCGTGGGACAAACAATGGATCTCGGATTGGTACAAACTTCACCGCAAGTTCGTCCCAACTTTATGAATTGCGGGTATCAGTTCATCAGGCACAGCTGGGCGAAAACTGCATTCATTCATCACCTTTCCTGAGCCAGCATGAAGACAGCAGGCGAGCAGTGAATCGCATATCTGTTACAGGACAAAATTGCTACGATGCAAACGAAATACACAAAAGGTTACCTACCTTCGAATCCTTCGTACAGACGCGCTATCTCCTAGACCCGTAACATCGCACCGGTTGCCTATATAGATTGAGCTGCCAGTGAAACCCACCAAAGAGTATGAATCCTAAAAAGTTTGTTTTTCGTGAAGGAACTTCGCGACAGCTATGCTTCTAAAAGCAGGCCAATTCCATTTAATGAAGAAAAGTAATGTGCGATGCGATTAAAATAGATCAAGAATTCAATCGTATTTACATTATCTGCGACGGAGTCCTCTGATATAAACTACTGATACAGTAAATCTGTAATCACGGCTGGGTAACCTGGTTGAAACCATTATTATTTATTGATTATCCTAATAAAATTATATTACTTTAGCCTATAAAAACACCAGATGTTCAAGACCATTCTGTCATAGTATGGCAGGGATACCGGGTTAATCTTAGCAGCGCCACCCTCAATTTCCATAACTTTCTTGACTTAATTAAATATTTGGTGATATCAAATTCTACCCTTTTTCAAAATTAAGGCTGGCAACATTTTGTGTTGTAGTGCCAATTGCGAAGCTTTGGTTTAGCGTGTCGTCAATAAATTTTATGACTTTTTTGGTTTACAGTGGAAATACATCCATTTGTGGAATAATTTTGAATGCGGCTTCATAAAAATTAATCGTTATGAAACTGAAAAAGGCTAAAACTGATACCGAGGTAAATTATGCCAGTAAATGGTTATTGTTTACTATGTTTTCGCCGAACATTTTAAACAACAATAATATGTTTAATTTGTTATCAATGCTGTTATAATTAATTCCCTAGACTTACTAGACTTGTTCACCTAATAAAAACTATAAGTCTACGAGAGCCAACATTCGTTATCTTCGACTGATAGCATATTATTAAAGTTACATATACGTATTATGTACATTCTAATTTGATATTACATCTATCTAAGAGCATTCTGATTTATAATAATCTCCAGTTATTATATACTAGCTTTTACCCTCGGCACCGCCCGCGTGGATGTCGATAATCACGACCAAAGCCTTTATCTCTAATATATGTCTGTACCAATTTTCATTAGACTTACTTTCCCAATTACAATATTAATATGAATTTCAGGAGGTAGTGGCTCCTCAAGCAGAGATCATTGAAGCGGATCTTTACAAGCGTTCATACTTTGGTCCAGATGTCCCAACATTGGAGTTGGAGTGCTGGGAAGAAGAACTCTCAGAGGTTCAACTCAAGGCCTACCAGAATGCTGATGATGAGTACAAGAACATACAGACTAAACTGGACGAAATGGTGAAAGACACTGGTGGTCAAGTTGTGTATAATGGTGATCAGTACACGGCTTATCAGCTACTTGGAAAGTAAGTTTGAACTTTTTCTCTAACTTTTTAACCACACAGGTAGTACCACATAGGCACTGCCATAGTCCATTATGAGGGGCTTGTGCCTAAGTGGCAGCTTATACTATAAGCCTTTATTTCCGAATTAATATGTTCAGGTGTCAATATCTGTTTGTCTATTGCCAAAGGCCTCCTCCAGCCCTTCCACTTCTCTCTGTCTCTTGCAAGCCTAGTCCAAGTGTGGTCTGCCATGGCCTACACCTTGTTCTTCCACCTCTTGTGCTGGCCGCCTCTATTTCTTTTCCTATTTCTTGAGTACCAGTGCATAATTTCTTTGCTCCATTCGTGTGTTCTTCGAATTGTGTAACCTGTCCATCTCCACTTCAGTTTTTTAATTCTGTATGATACACATTTGAGTTTAGAATTCGCTCTTATTTGTGTGTTTACTCAGTCTGAAAGTATTTCGCTTTAATCTTTACCCAATTTAGTTCAACTTAAATTCAAATATTGTCACTGGTGAACACACACACTACACTACACACACTTACAGTCCTGTATATTAAAGTTAGCCATTATTAATAAGATTATTTTTACAGGCAATCTGTGCTAAAAGATTTGGAGAGGCAGAGTGCTGAAATCATCCGATCTAGATCTCGCTCACTGTCTATATCTAAGGAGAAGGACAAGCCCCTGAAAAGAGGTAATCATCAGTATAATAAGAAATGTTTATTTATTATTATTATTTATTAAAACTTTATTGCCAACAACATTATACATTCTAACAAAATATTGTTACAAGAGTTATGAAGAGAAGAAAATATTGTTATGAAAAGACAGCATGTCCTTGCGACACAAAGGCCTTCTCCAGTTCTTTCCAGTCTGCTCTTGATGCTGTTACTCTAAGCCATAAAGGGCCGGCAATGTCTTCTCTATTTTTTTCGTTTGGAATCTAGGTGTCCACTCTGTTATGTCTTTTGTCTATTTGCTTTTGGTCTCTCTTATCGTGTGGCCTGCCCATCTCCATTTAAGGGTTTCGGTTTTAACTGCAACAACTTCAACCTTTGTAATATTTCTTATGTCTATTTCCCCTTTTCTGTCCCTTTTTGTATATCCCAGAATGCTCCTCTTCATAGTTCTTTGACAGGTAATTAATTTTTGACCTTAGTTTCTTGTTTTTACCCAAGTGTGAAACCCGTAAGTGAGTATTGGTGATATACTATATCATAATATTGTAGGGTTTTCTTTTTGGAACTTCCCTGAGTGATCAAAATCCACTGACTGTCCGTCTCTCTATCTCTGAATCCATTTGGCCCTTCAATGCGTTAAATTGACCCAAGTATATGTAGGAATTTACATATTCATTTGGTATTTCATCTACTGTTATGGTTTTTTGTAATCTGTTAGTTATTAATTTGGTCTTTGTTTTGTTTATCGTCAGGCCAACCATTTTGCTTTTTGTGTGTAAGATCTTGAAGTATGGTTTGGAGGTTTTCTAATGTTGTCCCATTCCACTTCCTGAAGACTTCTTCTAGTACTGATGAAAACAATCATCAGTAATAGAGGAAGTCATCCCTTCAGTTATTTAAAAATATATTCATTATTAAATTCTTGATTTGTCAAAATAAATACATATCTTCATACATCCATATAAACTCACTCCATATATACTCTATTGACTTTGGCAAGAATGTGTCATCTGACTTCCAATTCTGGACAGGAAATGGGCCAGAGCTTTGTTTGTCAATCAGCAGGGCTAAAGCTGTAATAATGAAGACTAGATAACAATGTGCTTTTGTCCTTCTTCACTTATCATCAGTCTGATCAGCTGCAACAGATTACACACATTGAAAAAGTATACAAAAATATAAGAGAATGTAAAAGTTCTAATACCTTTCAAACAAAAAAAAAACTGCATTAAAATATGTTCAATAGTTCTTTCATTATAATGTCTAATGGCACTTATGTAATAATTCACAGGTCGTCCAAAGCGAGCGACTCGCGAAGAAGACCGCGACTACTCGCCTTCACCTATTCGAGAGACTTCTCCTGAAGTTAAAAAGAAGAAAAAGAAAGATAAAGAGAAGACTAAAGATAAAGAAAAGGACAAGAAGGAGAAAGACAAGGATAAAGACAATTCTAAAACGAAAGACAAAACTCTGGCTCCTTCCAGTAAGTAGCGGTCATAATACTCATGTCAAACTGATACCGACACACATTTATACCCCTGAAGGGGTAGATCGAGGCGTTTATTATGCCAACGTTTCACCAGTGACTTAGTGCTTATTCAGACACGGCGGGAACCGCGCAGAGATCTATATCAATAAGAACCGCGCGGTTCCCGCCGTGTCTGAAGATGCGCTCAGTTAACCCCACATAATAAGTGGCGAACATATTGCCGTTTTCTGGGCCTCGTCCACACATCCTCGTAACCACATGCAAGTCTTGTGCCCTGGAAATGTTTGAAGGACCCTCAAACTTCACCTTAGGTCAAACCAGGGAATAATGACTCTTGCCTCACAAAGTGTGGAATAGCTTGTAACCAAGCGAAAATAGGTCCAACTATTCCTTGAAGACTACTCAATCACTGATTCTTGTGTGTACAGGTATACTTACAGAGGCAGATCTAGCCTTCAGAGCCCGTATTGTGAACAAAACATAATTAAATTATTTCCTACAGATGTTCATAGTGTTGTCACTAATGTCCGACCCTCGGAGGCCACAGCAGTTGGTGGCTTGCTGACCGGCAGTGCTACAAAGACGACTGCTATAGTGGACTTGACAAAAGATGACAGCAACAAGAATATTGCCGACTCTAGGGAGGTTTCCTTTAACAAGTTACAAGGTAAGTGTTTATTTCCCATCTTAGGATCTGATAAAAGGCATATTGTGGTAAATGAAATCCTAAACTTTAGGCCAAAATCATTAGTTTAGTAGTTATTAGAACATACTGGTTTTATTCAAGTTCTTTTATAGAATGCTCTATCAATATTTATATATTATGATAACTTTTCCTATAAATTTTAATCGGAAAAAGTCAATATTCCGGTTGTGACTTGAACCATGATCTTTCTAGGACTTGACCAACTGAGTGACCTGGACACATTCCGGATATTCAACACATTGGATTATTTTTTAACTTAATACATTTTTAACCTAATTGATAGTCTTGAACAATTTTATAACCTTATATTTTATTTTTACAGGCAAAACGTTCCCGTCATTGGTGGTGGTTGCGCGGCCGTACCTCCGCGCTAAGGACCAAGCTCCACCATCTGACCGCTCAGCCTTAGACAGCAAGGTCAAGTCAGTCCTCATGCACACACCAATGAAATTCACTGAATGGCTCATACAGCAGGGCCTGGTCCGATCTGAGCAGTGGTGTGTTATACATCCTGGCAATAAGTTGAAACTTGGTAAGTGGAAAAGATTTAATAAGGCAAGGCAAAAAAGAAAGTATTTCCGGAATACAAGAGCCAAACAATATCTTCCTGTGATTGTTCATACTGAGTTACACAACACTAATTTTGATCCTCATATTTGAAAGAATTTAGTCATATCATTCATAAAGGGTGGAAGATTTTGAGCTTACCTGAAGGGAAAGTACTCTGAATACTGGAGATAGCGAATTGCAATTAATTCAATTCCTTTATTTCTTTTTGATACAGGTATGTACTCCGACGTATCAAAATTCCCCTACTCTGGTGGTTATGTCTGGATCTCCGAATGCTGCCCTACCAGATTCGTCTCTGTCTATTCGAGCTCCATCTTCGAAGGGGCCACATTCCCTCCAAGTGTGATTCTGAAACTTGTGTACCACTGGGCTTGTCAAACTAACGTCCAAAACGTGGTACAATGGGTGAAAGTGGACAATTTGTATGTAAAAGGACTGTTCACTTGGCTAAGGGCTGTGTGTACATCGGCTATTCATCAGCATATGTCCTTACTGGGTGGCTCGGGTAAGAAAGTTGAGGTGGGAGTCATATCACTGGGTACAACTAGCCATGATGGTACGCAGAGACAAGTGAAAGTGGAAGTATTAGGAGTCCTGGATTCAGCTGAGAAAATGGTGAGTTTATTTTAGTCTAACTGCATCCATCTAATAATAAGCTTGTATGAAGAAATAAAGATCACCATAGTGATTCTTAATTGAAGGCTTCAACATATTATGCTTTAGCACCCTATTTAGAGAACTTGAGATGAGAGTATTTGTGGGTAGAAGGAAGCAAGTGTGTGGGTAGAGCATTTCATTTCTTTGTTGTGTGACTAATATAGGAAGTGCTAGCTTTTACCCGCAGCTCCGCCCGCGTGGATATCGGTTATCGCGATCAAAGATAGCTTATATCCTTTCTCAAGGTCTAATCTACCCTGTACCAAATTTCATCAAAATGGTTGAAAGACAGACAAACAGGCACAGACACACCCGCACGCACGTACGCAAGTACGCACGCATGCATACACACACACATACACATACACTTTCACATTTCATCATTTCAGCCGAAAGACGTCCACTGCTGGACAAAGGCCTCCCCCAAGGATTTCCACAATGACCGGTCCTGCGTCTTGCGCATCCATGCCCTTCCCGCGACCTACACCAGGTCGTCGGTCCACCGTGTGGGAGGCCTGCCTACACTGCGTCTTCCGGCGCGTGGTCGCCACTCGAGAACTCTCTTGCCCCAACGGCCATCTGTTCTACGAGCTATGTGCCCCGCCCACTGCCACTTAAGTTTGGCGATTCTGTGTGCTATGTCGGTTACTTTAGTTCTCCTGCGGATCTCCTCATTTCTGATTCGATCACGCAGGGAAACTCCGAGCATAGCACGCTCCATCGCCCTTTGGGTGACCTGGAGCCTTCTTATGAGGCCCATAGTAAGGGACCAAGTCTCAGTTCCGTAGGTCATCGCTGGCAACACACACTGGTCGTAGACTTTAGACTTGAGACACTGCGGTATTTTGGATGAGAAGATATTACGAAGCTTCCCGAACGCTGCCCAGCCGAGCTGGATTCGACGATTGACCTCTTTCTCAAAGTTGGACCTGCCTAACTGGACAGTCAAGTGAGTGCGACATGGACATTTTAAATAATTTTCGTCTTGTCCATGTTCATTTTGAGGCCCACTTGTTGGGAGGCTCTACCGAGGCCATCAAGCATTGTGCCTAGGTCTTCCAAGGTCTCAGCCATGACTACGATATCGTCAGCGAATCGAAGGTGAGTGATGTACTCGCCGTTGATATTGATGCCGAGTCTTCTCCAGTCCAGGAGCTTGAAAACATCTTCCAGGCCGGCGGTGAACAGTTTCGGAGATATAACGTCTCCCTGTCTCACCCCTCGCTGCAACTGGATAGGTTTTGAGCTTTGATCCTGGAGGCGGACTGACATGGTGGCGTTTTTGTACAAACACTTCAGCGCTTCGATATATCGATAGTCAATTTGGCACCGTTGGAGAGACTGTAGCACGGCCCAGGTCTCGATCGAATCTTTCTCATAGTCCACAAACGCCAAGCAGAGTGGCTGATTATACTCCTCAGTCTTCTGTATAATCTGTCGCAGCGTATGTATGTGGTCTATGGTGCTAAAGCCTTTTCGGAAACCAGCTTGTTCGGGAGGCTGAAAGTTGTCGAACCTGCGAGCGAGACGATTCGTAATGACTCTCGAAAACAACTTGTAGCTCAGAAGCGAGATGGGTCTATAATTCTTCAACAAGGTTTTATCACCTTTTTTGAAGAAGAGTACCAACACACTTCTGTGCCATGCCTTAGGCGTTCGTCCCTCGAGTATGACGGAATCAAATAGCTTCTGAAGAGCTTTAAGTACCGGTGTTCCACCAGCTTTCAGAAGCTCAGCCGTGATCCCATCATCACCCGGTGCCTTATTGTTCTTTAGCTGTTTAAGAGCCATTCTGATCTCGTACAGGCTGACGTCCGGGATATCCTCGGTATAGTGTCGGGTCAATCTGGCTCTTGGGTCTTTAGCCAGATTATTAACAGATTGCCGTACACTCGTGTATAATTGTCCGTAGAACTTCTCGACCTCTTCCAACAGCTCCGGCCTTGACGAAATAATTCTGCCATCCTCCGCCTTCAGCTTAGCCAGTTGACTTTGACCAACAGACAGATCCCTTGCGAAAACCTTTGAGCCTTTGTTGCTCTCAATCGCCTCCTTAATACGAGTCGTATTAAATTGGCGTAGGTCGCGAGTTTAATAAAGAATAGGCTTGCTTAGACATTTATAATATTAGTATTTTATTTTTAGCTAGCCATTCTGAAATTACATCTGCATATTTAGTTCCTGGTTAAGTACCGAGAAGACAAGGGGCTACCATTAATTGGTGGTACTGTTACGATTTCGTACTAACTACACTATTTTTTTTCTTATGTTTCAGATCCGCCTCCGCGCCGTTGAACCTTTAGCGGAACACGAAAAGAACTATAAGAAACGTTTCCAGAAGATTCTAGAACCATTAACTAGTTGGGTGCACCAATCCTCCATCATTTTGACTGACCTGACTGTCGACAAAGGCACCCTGGTGTCAATGGGCTTCAAAAACGTGCATCAATCCTCTTCCCATTCTGACCAACCGGGTAGGAATACGAATGCCAACATAATGGAGTACTTAAGACGAATTGTTCCAAGAATGTTCCAGAATACACTGTCTTTGCTATCTAGACAGATTATACAGCAGTTCTTAGATGAGCTGGTTTGGAGAGAAATGTAAGTCTTTTGAGACATTATAAAGGTTTTAATTCCTCAATATGTTAACACAGGTTAAGCTTTTCGCACTATCATTATATTATACAATACAAATAACCTACTTAAAGATCTAGGCCTATCGAGAGCTACAATAAGCTCGTTACTAGGACGAATGTGTGAAGCAGCACTAGTAGGTTCGCATCAAATTTTGGTCAGGCAGGGAGGGGAACTTGGGTAGTGAAGGTTAGTGTTAATGTACATCAATAAAAGGGGCCCTTTCTAAACCTACCAAGTGTAGGTTTAGAAGGGGTCGCAAATCCCAAGCTCTGTCCCGAGTTCCCCACTCAGCAACGCGATGGACCCGGCACCCGCACGGAGAATCCATGGATTGCTAAGAATATCGGTCTTGTATTATATACTCATATTAGATTCCCATATTCATTTATGTTTTCTATAAGGTTCAATTTATAGTGGCAGTGAGCAACTAGGAGCAGTGACAAGGCAAGCAGATCGCGGAACCAAAATCTTTAGGGTTTTCTAATAAAAAAAAACTGCTAAGAAAATGCCTTGTTGACCGGAATAGACTTGCCTCCTAGCAAATTATATTTTTTCAACAAAAAGTATTTTTTTCAGCTACGGCATATCCCCGGGCTTGGCATTCGACAACATAGTGATGCATATAGCCCAGCAAACCAAGATGGATTCCAAAGATCCCATCACAGTGCGTCTCAATAAGATAGCTGCGAATCCATTCAAGAATTGGAAGTATCCTACTGGCAAGGTGAGGTCATATAGATACATGTAGTGTTATCATATCTCATATGAATGTTTACTATGCCAGGATCACAACAGGTAGAACCTTGTGGTCTCTGAATGTTTCGAAAAATATAATAGAAATCTGCTTGTTAATTCCCTTCTGCCTATTACTTTGGAAATATACAAACGCGCCTATAATGACAAAAATATCACTACCTTGGACTTTACTTTTACTAAGAAATTAAGTTGGAACTTATTTTTACGTTTACTAAAAAATATTTATTTAGCTACTTTGTTCAATAAAATAAACTACAATTTGGTAATACTGCATTAGAAATGTACCATTAAATAATGTGCCGCAATAAAGTGAACCTCAATTTTCTTCACAGTCAAGTAAAAAAGAGAAATTGGAAGAGAAAGCAGAACCAGAGGCAGAAGTGGCCACTGGTCGCGGGAAGCGCGGCCGTAAGAAGAAGGAGCTGTCACCTATTCCAGTGCCTAAGAAGAGAAAGAAGGAGAAAACTACGTATATTGAAGAAGATGATGAAGAGGTGAGTAGGAAGGCTTAGAGAGTATCTTGGATGATTTTAAATTCTTAAATTTGTATCAGTTGAATTTATAATTATTGAATCAGTTTTTGCTGTAAATTACTTTCTTAGTTTAAAGGGTTTAAAGTATGAAATATACTCAATGTTACACAATTACATAGTATTAACTTCAAGCCGTAGTCCTATCCCATCACATCCTATGCCTCTCTTACGTACGTCAATATTTTCATGCAATTAATCTCGATTCGAGCGCACATCCCGATTGCATCAAAAGCTTTTGCAACAGAGCTCAGGCTCCGCTCTCTTACTCTTTTATTTCGTAGTTTGATTGATAAGATAACCCAAAAACACAATGAAATTAAAATGCAAGCTCAATATAATAAATCGGAAGGGAACAAGGTTAATATATTTTTATATGTATTGTATTGTATTTATTACAGATACCTCTAGCTCTAAGTCGAGCCAAAACAACAAAGATTAAGGAGGAAAAAGACAAAGATAAAACGAAAGAAAAGAAATCGGAGACTGCAACGGAAACGCCCGCTCGAGGGCGTAGGGGGAAGGCAGTGAAGTCGTATGTCGATGAAGACGACTTAATCGATTTGGACGATATCCCCTTGAAGAATATCAAGAAAGAAGTGGCTCCGCAGGAGACTGTCTCCATGGAGAGGTATTACTTCGGACAGTATGGTGGCAATACTGATGGTGATAAAATGGCGATAGCTGTCGAGGTGAGCGATACTTAGTAATATTACTGAAATAACACTTCATTTTTGCATATTATTACCACTGGTTACAAAGATTGTTCGAATATAGAGAACACTTGTGATGTCATTCGTCATAATATATTTTTTACATCTGATTTGGATTTTATATTTTTAAATTTAGAGTTTAGATTTTAGTCATTATCTATCATGATGAATTAGGCAATGTGTTTTACGATAGTTTTTGTGATGCATATATGCGTCATCACCCTGGCTGATGATTTTTTGACACTTATTTGCGTCCTTTGCCACGAATTGGTTAACTTCTGTATTTTTGTTTGAAAACCTTAAAAACACGGTTTTTATCAGATCCTCTTTACTATATGTAAGTGTTGAACTCGTTTAACTATACCGAATGAATCAAAAGTTTGAGTTCCAAACTGTAAACAAAAACAGACTCTATATTTAGTCTAATATTATGTAGAGCAAAGTTCGTATAAACAGCAATTTTTTTATTTTGTTGCAGTGCCCAGTTTGTAGTATAGAATTCAACGATAACTACCTATTGATGACGCATCTATTCCAACATGCGGTTACATCTAAGGATGATGGCTCAGAATCACCGCAGTGCCATTACTGCCTCACACGTTTCTCGACAGAAGATGAATTGACGACCCATCTGAAACATAATCACCCGGCGGATACAAAATCGCCTGATTTGTTCACGTATGCGTGTCTTATTTGTGAGGTGAGTTTAAATTTCGTTGTGAGTACTGTTTAGACTTAGACGTTAGAGAGATATGTTTTAGCGAGTAAAAAAACTAGGGTACAATTTTCTACTTCTACTCTTCTGCTTCGCACACTTTTGGGAATCACTGGTAATGAGAATATTTCCATATGTGCCAATATCAATATCATCAACAATCAAACCGATATTTCATAATCATATCAAATACTTTTATTACTTCAAGTTACATTCACTGTTTAGAGCTTGATGTGCTGCTCAGGGATAGCTAGGGGCTGATTCGTCTTCCTCAGACAGTGAAAGTTCATTACTTGAGGGGCACAATTTATTTACTCACAACACGCACAGTAGTTACAGAGTAGTAGCTAAATCACTGAAATAGGCACTAAGAAACTGTCCTTTTATAATATTCTATATTTTTTATTACCACTAGGTTAGGTTATTTACGGAGGCGCACACCGAAAGCAATACGGAAGACTCTTTTTACAATGTTGCCAAATCAAATATTAAAATACCTTTGTTGGTGTTGCCAACATTCACTCTACAAGTAAAATTTTCTATTTGGTACGAAAGGTATTGAATGCTAGCGACCAAACAGGTATCAATTACCTAATGTTAGGTGGCTTGGCCAGACAGACAGACAGGTTGGTACAGGGTCAAACCAATAATTCAACTATAATTTTGATCTCGTGTGCAGGTACGCTTCGCCGCCGTGCTGACCCTAGCCTCGCATATGCAGAAGACTCACTCGCCGCTAGAACTACCGTACGCTTGCGACGCGTGCGACTACCGCGTGTCGTCTCATCGCGCGGCCATCGACCACTACCGCACCGGCCACTCGCAGGGCAATACTGTGTACTGTCCCTACTGTCTCAAGGTAATGGGATCCTAACATTGTCTTGTAGTTTTTTCAAGCGATTTCGACTTGGGATTGTTTTAGAGCATTAGAACGTTCTTAACGGGTCCGTAGCGCGAGTGTGAATGTGTGATGTATATAAGTTCAAGTTTTGGATGCAACTGGGGCGTTCTGTAACGCCTGAACGCGCATCCGAAGCTTTCAACTTGGAGTCTGGGGTCCGCTTTGACTGATCCAACTGCGGATTTGGTTACACTTCGATATTTTCTATGAAGCGACTGCCATCTGACCTACACAACCCAAAGGCGATGCAGTTAGACTAGTTGTTGGAATTTTTAGGGCTCCAACTACTCGTAACGACTGCCATAGGTATTCGAATAACAACCGGGACCGATGGAACCGTAACCCTAAAATCATGATATGGTTTTTCTTATTACAATATTATGTGGTTCTTCTAGAAGAGCATAGAAGATTCTTACAGGGTCGGCAGCTCGATTGTGATACCTCTGGTGTCGCCTCACTTGCATCCACAACTTGCACTTTGGATTTCGAACTTCACTTTCCTACTTATTCTTTCCTCATGGTTTCTCTAGATTATTATGGGAGCGACTGCCCATCTGACACCCATTTTGATGATCAAAATTCGAATCACATTTTTGCCACTTACGTTTTTGCCTCAGCTAATGTTTTAGACGCTATTTTTGCTTTTTCCTGCTGGAGAGATCTTCTTCGTGTCAGTGGCAAGAATTTAAAGAGCTAGATTCATCCGGCCCAAAACTCGTTGACATTGGCTGCACCTTCCGTCGTTTCAATCAGGTCGGCCATTGTGCAAGTGTAGGGGCACAGTGGCCATGACAGGCTGGAGAGATGAAAAGTATTTATCTGTTTTGTATAGATTATTAAAGTGTACGCTGATGGGCACGAGCTGACTGCCAACATAGTGCTGTACTTGGATCATCTGAAGCAACATCAGGACAAAGAGTTAGAGGTCCGCTGCAACAGATGCGTACTCAAATTTGTGCACCTCGGTGAGTAAGATAAATGAACTTTAGAATATGGTGTGTCATCATATTCTACGGCTACACCGCCTTACTGTCTATCGGTCTGTTACCGCAATAATTACGGAATTAAATTTAGTCTAAATTACTGCGTGAAGTGGTGTGGCTACACTGCAGATGACCAAGATATGTCAATAATTTAGACGGTAAATCAGGGCTACGGAAGTGCCTGAATTTATGGGGGTAATTATTGGCATATCACGGTGGTGTAGCCGTAACAATATACAGGTATAATTGTAATTTTTGAATAAAAAATTCTAACAGGTAAGTAACGGGATCATTCTTAGTCATACATCGTTCATGAACTGCTCAAGTTGAATGGTTGTTGAACAATCGATGATTAGGGACTATTAGTAACAGTGGGTTACTTACTTGGTCACTAAAGAACAAGTAGTCATTACTATATGCTTTGGTCATTTTAGGTCAATTGAAAGAACATCAAGTGCGGGATCATATCACCGTCGAAGGCGCAACCCCGCTTTGCTCTGAAGAACATTTGATCACTAAACCGAGGGTAAGTCAAGTTTATTTCAACTACTCCAAAACAGGGCATCATGAGTGCTCGTAATTTATGTAACGACCGGCAAACATCTTCACAATATACTCTTAGAGCGCCGAAAGCGCTTTTTAGATTGCGAGGCGCGATAGCTGAGATGCGCCAATTGAAACCGAATCAACCACGGCTTTAAGGGTTCGCGTTATTGGTTGATCAATCCCTTTTTTTACTTTTGCACTTGCGTGAACTCTCGTCCACCATGACACCGACTTGTACACTGTTTATCGATATTTATATCTTAATGTGTGTGTTTTTGTGTTCTATATCTTATATTTTTTTAGAACAAGGCCCGGCCGCCGGTGAAGGACTCTGCGTGTCACACCATCAGCGACACATTCGAAGGTCTGACTTTAGTGCTGCCAGATGGAATGCTCTGCAGAGAGTGCGACACGCCACTCGATAGGGACAAGCATTTCTTGTAAGTACACTATGGACTTGATTGTTCTTAAGTCTAGTTGCACATTCACTCTCATCACTTGCACCATTTGACTGTATAAATCGTTGACATTTTTTCGTTCTATATGTAACCAACTTAACCGGTTCGTGGCCAAAGACGCAAATATGCGTTAATAAATTCTCAGTCACGCGTTGTGACGCACATGTGCGTCACAATAAAACTCCTCCTTTAGATTTGACTTATACGTTTTTTTATGACCACCCCTAGAGGGTAAGGCTGCACCAATTTCCAGCTTGCAGGTGTGATCGGCTTCGCCCCCAACGTCTGTAGGCGCCATGCATCCATAATTGATCACTTTATGAATTGAAATATGTATGGTTTGACTCCAGGGGCACGACGCGCTGCCTGAAGTGCTCGTACGTGACGCAGTGCTACCGCGCCATGCTGCACCACAGCGGCTACTGCGCCGGCCCGCACTCGCTGGAGGACGCGCCGCGCCCGGCGCCCTACCGCACGCACTGTGTCTGCGGGTACAACACCACTATCGGTGAGTACACGCGCCCTGAAGTGCTCGTACGTGACGCAGTGCTACCGCGCCATGCTGCACCACAGCGGCTACTGCGCCGGCCCGCACTCGCTGGAGGACGCGCCGCGCCCGGCGCCCTACCGCACGCACTGTGTCTGCGGGTACAACACCACTATCGGTGAGTACACGCGCCCTGAAGTGCTCGTACGTGACGCAGTGCTACCGCGCCATGCTGCACCACAGCGGCTACTGCGCCGGCCCGCACTCGCTGGAGGACGCGCCGCGCCCGGCGCCCTACCGCACGCACTGTGTCTGCGGGTACAACACCACTATCGGTGAGTACACGCGCCCTGAAGTGCTCGTACGTGACGCAGTGCTACCGCGCCATGCTGCACCACAGCGGCTACTGCGCCGGCCCGCACTCGCTGGAGGACGCGCCGCGCCCGGCGCCCTACCGCACGCACTGTGTCTGCGGGTACAACACCACTATCGGTGAGTACACGCGCCCTGAAGTGCTCGTACGTGACGCAGTGCTACCGCGCCATGCTGCACCACAGCGGCTACTGCGCCGGCCCGCACTCGCTGGAGGACGCGCCGCGCCCGGCGCCCTACCGCACGCACTGTGTCTGCGGGTACAACACCACTATCGGTGAGTACACGCGCCCTGAAGTGCTCGTACGTGACGCAGTGCTACCGCGCCATGCTGCACCACAGCGGCTACTGCGCCGGCCCGCACTCGCTGGAGGACGCGCCGCGCCCGGCGCCCTACCGCACGCACTGTGTCTGCGGGTACAACACCACTATCGGTGAGTACACGCGCCCTGAAGTGCTCGTACGTGACGCAGTGCTACCGCGCCATGCTGCACCACAGCGGCTACTGCGCCGGCCCGCACTCGCTGGAGGACGCGCCGCGCCCGGCGCCCTACCGCACGCACTGTGTCTGCGGGTACAACACCACTATCGGTGAGTACACGCGCCCTGAAGTGCTCGTACGTGACGCAGTGCTACCGCGCCATGCTGCACCACAGCGGCTACTGCGCCGGCCCGCACTCGCTGGAGGACGCGCCGCGCCCGGCGCCCTACCGCACGCACTGTGTCTGCGGGTACAACACCACTATCGGTGAGTACACGCGCCCTGAAGTGCTCGTACGTGACGCAGTCTGGAAGATGACGCATGTATGCGTTATCTTCCAGGCAGATGACGCATATATGCGTCACAATGGACATGTTTTACATTTCATAAAATAATGCACAATGTCTTAACCTAATTGAACATGGATTTTCTGTGGAGCTTTCAATTAAAGAATGTAAAATCCAACTCGAAACTCAAAATTATTTTATTTTATTTATAATTATATTTATATGTAGGCACATGGGTGTGGCTTCGGGTCTGGGGCCTCTTGGTAGCCCATTGTAATTTTGCGCTTACAATCCGCGTAGATATACGGGCGAGGAGATATGACAACCAAATCACGAATCACCATATTTCAAGTACATCAATCACTGACTACACATTTAACTGACACACTCTATAACAAAGTATATTCAACCGAACTAGAAGCGTTCTGCTAGACACGTAGTGCTTGGTCGAGGTTCACAGCGATACTGATCCCGAAATCCCGATTCTCTGCGCGCCGCACAAGAGTGAATGATCTGTCAAACTCAAATTGACAGTCTGAATGAACGAATGTCGTCACACTCGACCATAGAGCACTACAGTCTTGCATTACGCCAGAGTGAATTTCATTCACTCTAATCACACAATAATTATTAACGCGCCGTCGTATATATTACCTCTTCGATTTTTTTAATTTATTACCTTTTTATGAATGTGACGTCAGGAGCGGCCTCCATATTCAAACAATATTTGTGACCAACGGTAGTACTTGTAAAAATGACCAATTAATCTATGCAGATTCATTGGTCATGACCGGGGTTACATTTTTGCACGATAATTTGTCATTGTCATAAGCTACTAAAATCATCACCAGCGATGCATAAGGTAGGTACGAATAATCAATATAAAATTAAGTCGTTTCGTTAGCAAAATAAAAATCAATGAGCCTCTAATCAATGACGCATTATGAGTTAATACTATGCCATTGACTTTTTTTTTACGTGCGGGAAATCCCCACGGATACCCGCCCCTCCGGAGCCAGAGGGGGAGGTTATGTCGGACTCGAACCGACTAAACCGCACGCCGTCTCTGGGTCGTAGTGCTAGGCCGAAGGTGAGGTTGTCATGCGACATATCCCTCGCACCCCGGCTGACCCAGGGCCATCCCTCTCGGTCTGGCCCTCCTCGGGAGACCATTGACTCCAATAACAAATATGTGTATGTTCCCCAGGCACCGACATGTTGACGCACTTGCTGATGTGTGAGCACAAGAGCGCTTACGGCTCTGAAGAAGACGCACGCGCCAACACCGTGCGGTCGGGTGATGACGCACCCGCCCCATACAGCTCCAAACCTGTGGAAGACACTCCACCTACCGTGGAACCGGTATGTACATACTTTTTTATATTTTATTTCACATTTAAACATTTCATAAACAAACATGGTATTCATTGTAAATTGACGTCTCGAAAATGCCGCAGTGGAGTTTGTTTCGCCACTAGCGCCTAGGAAGCGGTGGTTAACTTAGTTTTAAGGTCAATTTGGCATCAATAAGATATAACAGCGTTTCACAATTTTGAAAATAAATAATTGGAATTTTGGTATTAATTTTATTATCCTTAAAATCACGAATTTCGTTAACTGGGCACTGTCAAAATTATATTTTCTCAAACATGCATGGAAATCTGAACATTGTTTTGACAACCTTCTTCGAGATATATAATTATCGAAACGGGAATTAACGCGATCATGGTATAGGTACTTACATACCTTTAAACCTTTAAACCGTAATAAGGTGCCACCCAGCGATGCCGATACACTCAGACAGGATGTTGCAGTGATATTACGACGATCGAAGCTCCCGGCGAGTAACATCACTATGAAAGAGCGTCAAGCACTAAAGGACATTAGGGATAACCCGGACATTTTGGTGCTTAAGGCCGATAAGGGAAACGCCACCGTAGTGATGAACACACTTGATTATCAAACAAAAATTCTCGAACTGTTGAGTGATGATAAGGTTTACAAACCGGTATCATACAACCCCACGGCCAGAGTAACGCGCAGAATACGAGCTCGTATACAAGAAAACGAGGACCTCTTTACGGAAGATGAGTACAGTAGACTGTTTTCACCGAAGTCACACCAGCCACCCAAGTTGTATGGTCTGCCAAAAATACATAAGCCCAACGTGCCACTACGGCCAATTGTAAGTCAAATAGCATCTCCTACTTACGATCTTGCGAAGTACGTTGCGTTAGTATTGCAGCCACTGGTAGGCAGAACAACGTCTTTTGTGAAGGACTCACGGCACTTTATACAGATCATTAAAGATCTCAAGCTGGAACCAGATGACATCATGGTGAGCTTTGACGTGGAATCTCTTTTCACCAACGTCCCTATAAAAGAATGCTTGAACGTCGTAAAGGATCTATTGAGTGACAACGAACTACCGTTTAACTATGTTGATCTACTTGAGCACTGTCTAGATGGTAACTACTTCCTTTTCCAAGGTCAACATTACCTACAGATAGATGGTGTCGCAATGGGAAGTCCTGTAGCCCCTGTACTTGCCAACATCTGGATGGAACATTTTGAAGAAAAGGCCCTGAGTCTTGGCCCGAAGACCATCAGACTGTGGAAGCGATATGTAGATGACATTTTCAGTATTGTCAAGGGAAGTCAACAGGAAGTGGATCAATATATACAACACCTTAATTCAATTCATCCCAAGATAAGGTTCACGTATGAGATGGAGAAAGATAGGTCGTTGTCATTCTTAGACGTAAAAGTAGCCGTGAGATCAGATGGGTCCTTGTCACACTGTGTGTACCGGAAGCCTACACATACGGACAGATACCTACACGCCACGTCTCATCACCATCCCCGACACCTACAATCCGTTGTGACCTCACTCAGGAATAGAGCGTATGATCTCTGTGACCCTGAACATCTGGAGCGAGAGCTGGATCATGTTCAGGAGGTACTCAAGAACAACGGATATGAAGTGAACGGACGACGGAAGCAACAGGCAGTGAGGCGTAGACGTCCAGAGGTGAGCAGACAGCCAGCCTATATGCCCTATGTCAAGGGAGTAACGGACAAAGTCGGCTCAGTGTTAAAAACATACTCCATCCCGACAGTTTACACCCCAGGCATAAGGGTAAACAACATCGTGGGCACACCGAAGGATGTCTTACCGTTACAGTGTCCAGGTGTCTATAAGATAGATTGCAGCTGTGGTAGTTCCTATATAGGCCAAACGAAGCGGACTATTGCTGAACGGGTCAAAGAACACATCGCAGCTGTAAAGAATCGCCAGACGAGCAAATCGGCGATTGCAGAGCACCTGCTAGAAGCAGGCACCAATCACTGGATTGAATTTCACCATACGCAAGTCCTCTCCAAGGAACGTCACTTTTACTCAAGAGCTGTACGTGAAGCGATTGAAATCAAAAAACATAAAAATTTCAATCGGGAAGATGGTTTTAAATTATCTGCAACATGGAATCCAGTGATGAAAAACATGCAACCTCGCTTTTCTACGCAGTCGGATAGACACCGGACAGTTTGCTTACGTAATAGGGACACTGTGAGTGTGGTATGTGACGGTACATGGCGACAAGAAAATATTGAAAATGTGCGGGTAGATGAAGAACCTACTACCTCACGGATTCGAAGACGGCGGGCGTCCACTGCTGGGCCAGTCAGCCTGTGACCACGGCCGGTGTAACCTGGTCGAAACGTCAGGCAATCAAAGGTATGTAAGTACCTATACCATGATCGCGTTAATTCCCGTTTCGATAATTATATATCATGGAACGCGAGAGTTTAAAAGTTACTTCTTCGAGATAGATCGAAATTGCTGTACATGCGAGCAGCGGTCGGCAAAAGTTGTATGAAAATCCATATCTGTCGTGTTTTAGCGGCCAAATAAATTACTATGTAAACTCATATCTGTCGTGTAATTTGAAAATGGAACCATCTTTTACTTCGAACCATGGCAACCAAGGAGGTAACTTATCCAAGGCATTATTTAAATATAGAACGGGCTTGCAAATAGAATACTGTTTATTAAGAAAAATAAAAAATAACAAGTGAACATTTCGCCTAGTGAAAAATTAATGTTGTTCGTTGTTCGTCATTGATTTTGAAAAGTAGGTAGGAACTAAAAAGTTCTGCCTAGATACTACTTAGTTTTAATTTCCGCGCATTGTTTGAGAAAAGCACTATACAAGCCTTGGCCACAACTGAGCGTTGCCGGACTCCGTAATGCGTCCTCGGCTGCGCCTCGGCCCGCATACTTCACGATTGTCCGGCAACACTACACTTGGTGGCCGCGGCAGTAATGTACTATTACTTTCTTACAGCCGGTGGAGAGTGTGCCAGCTATATCAGACTACGCGCCTCCTTCGGTGCTCAACACGCAACTTTCGCTGGACGACCTCGGGCCGCCTTCTGTGTTGCAGTCAGACCAGGTGCATGAACATTATTATAAACAGCAGCAGGCTTACCATGAGCTCTTAAAACAGGTCAATAATTGAACTTACCAAATGCATAAATAACTTTGTAATTCCATATAAATATACAGGACTAGCTGACCCGGCGAACTTCGTACCGCCAATATTTAGCCACCCGCGTGGCTTCAGATCCCGTTCCCGCTGCACCCTCTACTATATTAAACATGTATTATACATATAAACCTTCCTCTTGAATCACTGTATTAAAAAACCGCATCAAAATCCGTTGCGTAGTTTTAAATTTTAAGCATACAAAGGGATATAGGGACAGAGAAAGCTTCTTTGTTTTAAACTATGTAGTGATTACAAAGTTACATTTGCAGTTGGTAGTAGAATTCTAGTTCAATTATTGACCCCGGTTTAAAGCGTTCATGATATGGACCCTTGGTTGAATCATGCAATGGTTATTAACTATTGTGTCATTATAGCGCTATCTTTTTCCCTTTGTTTTACCCAGTAGCACATCACGAAAGCGTCAATATTATGATTTCATCCAAGCAAGAATGTGATTTTACAACAAAAATGTAGATTTGAACAAACATTCTATATTGTTTTGGAATCATTTACACAGATTGCCATGTCAAGTCTAATATGATCTAATCTGAGTGATAGTAGGCTGTGACTACAGTAAGTAAGGTGAAAAAATGAAGCCCAGCAAAATTGAGACTTTCTGTCAATTGCTTTTACAGATTACAGAGACTTAAAAAAGAAAACGAACATTTAAGTAGGTAACAAAAAAATTGACGTACGTTAGTGCTACTGCTCATTCATCCATATTATTTTTATTCAGCACGATCAGGAACTACTGAAGGACGCGTACGACCGACCTCTAGCCACCCCTCGCCACGAGGAACAAAGCTACACTCTCGGTGACTTCGAGCCTCTGCCGCAAGAACCACCGCCGCAGCCCGACTTTGAACAACTCTAAATAGTGATCAACTAAACTTCAAATGTCCATGGGCCACGGTAACCACTTTCTATCAGGTGGGCCGTGTGCTTGTCTGCCACCTAAGTGGTATAAAAAAATCATTATAGCAGCTAGTATCATCAAGTATGTGTTATGCTTCTTATCAAGGTCATGACGTCAGGTTGTCAAGCCTAGTTATGTTTAGACAAAATCTAGTAATAAGAAAATATGTGTTAGTAGTTATATAAGAAATATATTGCAAGAGATATTGGTTTCAAAAAGTACTCTGTACTGTACTGTCTATTTCGATTCAAAATAAGATATTTCTTTTTATAAAGTGTACATCAACTTCCATAAAATAGGTAGTCAAATATGGTAGTTTATCATAGGGCTATGGAATGCAATATTTACGACAATTTATTAAAAGTTTACGTATATTTAGAAATATTAACAAATTATTAAAGGCAAATGATTATCGTCGCCGTACATGTATTTCAGGGGAGCCTGACTAGACGCATGGAATATAAAATTTAAGAAGCCATTGCTTGTACGCCACAACGCTGGTCAAAAAGCTTGTTTTCAGTTGAAAATGTATAATAAATAAATCACATTATTATTTTGCGTGACGACACTAGTTTCCACATAAACTATCTTGCGGCCAAGGACTCATCAAAAAATCCTCAGCCAAGTAGATGACGCATATATGCGTCACGTCCGGACTCTAGAAAAATACATTGGAAACATTTGAGAAAAAAAATGTACACCGTCCCAGTCACAGAACAGAAAAAAAACGTGTTATTCTTATGCGGAGATTTGCAAGAGCTTACAATTTCAACCTTCAGTTGTATCTGCCATCACGTGTATTTGACAGTTTTGCACCGTGTGTTATTTAATACTATTTAATAGAAATATGCCTAAATGGGCCATTTTGTAGTGCACAAATGATAGTAGGACGGCGCATAAATATTAGAAATGGAGGTGTTTCATACCACCGATAAGTCAGGATATAGCAGATTTTATAACAAATCTTATTGAAATCAATGAAATAAACTTTAAAAAAAAAAAACAACCTTGCGCCATATCAATAAAGCTTATAAAAGACTTATAAAGCTTGTTTTTGATTACAAACTATAGACATGCCATTCTTCTTTATTCTAGAACTTTCTCCGCTATTCATTTAGTGATGTAGTCAAACTTTATCGAAATCTACTTTTTTAGAAACATATTTTGTCAAATAGTTTTATTGTTTTTTTTTTATATCACGGAACATTCTGAACACTTCTGCATACCCATTCAAAGGATACGGGCGTGATGTTATGATGTGTAGTGGCATAGACATTGCTATAATATACGTTCCTGTTTCGTGGCCTCTGAAACCCTTCATCGGGTCTTTACAAAAATTAAATGGGACCATTTCGGAATAATCTTCTTTCGAACAACGAAGGAATTTTGCAAATTCGTCTACACATGACGAAGCTATGCGCGTACAAACACACAAAAATATAAACTTCCGAATTGAACAACTCCAGCTGGATATTTTCTAACACGGTGCAACATGCATAAATGGATTATGGTGCTCAACGTTTTTGTCATTTTATGAAAATTAAATTAATTAAGGTCAACCGGGGCAATTGCGTCATATTTCTCGATCACTCCAAGTTATCGCCTTATTGTGAGTGAATTTATGGCATTATGCACTTTTTGAAACTCTAGTCTCATAATATGGCTATTTCTGTACAAAATCCTATTATTGATTTCTTCGCCAGAGTTTTACAACTGTGTCATATTGATGGTTTTTATAAATTGGAATATTAGACGCATTTTCCCCGTCTGGGGCAAATGCGTCTTTCTTGAGTAAATACTTAATTGGTAAGCTATTCGTGAGAAAATCAAAGTAGTTCTTTTCGGATCAAATTTCTGTGCAAAAGAATGACAATTAAACTAAAAAAAAAGAATAATTGAGGAATTCAGAGACAATTTAGTAAAAATTGGGGAAATGCGTCTAGTTTTTGATGGACGCATTAGCCTCATACTAAATGCAGACGTTGTCAACATTTTACCTTGGTGATTTGCGCTTACTACTTCAGGAAAAGTAAGCACAGGAAAAGTAGGCAGGTCCAGCTTAGCATAAAAGTCGTGAAAAAATAGTGGCGCCACTTTCTATGCCAAAACGATTTAACTATGGCAACACTAGTCTTCTTTCATATGATGAAAAAGGTGATGTTACTGGTGAAAATAAATTGAATTTTTGCCAAAACTGCAAGTACTTATAGTTGTGTCAGTTGTGCTAAGGCAGCAGTGCTTGCACTGTTGTCGGTGTGGAGGGTAAGACAGCCGGGGAAATAACAACACTAGAGGCATTCCATCTTAGTCCTCGAGGTGGCAATGCATTCGCAGCTTTTAGTTGCTGGTGTCCATGGGCGACGGCAGTTACATACCATCAGGTGACCCGTCTGCTCGTTTGTCGCCTATAATATAAAAAAAAATATGGATTTGCACAAAAAATGTTTGTTGCAGCGCCCCCTGGTGATTTGTCACCGTAACATCTATCTAAGAACATGCACCAATTAAACCCGAACTCATAACTGTAAACTACATCAAAATCGGACTAGTAGTTTGGAGAAAAATGGCAACATGTATTTGCACAAACATACTTATACAAACATCCTCTCACCCGAAACGCATATACCGTCTCCGTTCCGGCGTGGGTAAAAATGGAGCAAAATGGACACCAGAAAAATGAACTTTCCAACATCACTTGTGCATTTTGAATTATTATACTACCTATAATAAATGATAAGGGATATTGGGTATTATGTTTCTTGGCATTCCACATCATTGAAATAAAATTTCACTTTCGTATTAAAATGTGCGGACATAAAAAGGTTGTCGATTTCTGTTTTCGGGGTAAATGCGTCCCACAGTCGCAATTACCCCGTAAAGGCAGACGCATTTACCCCCAGACATTAATCCTAACCTTAAAAATGGAGATATAATTATTTCTTTAAATAAAGCTATTACACTAAAAATAACTGTCTGTGTAAGCAACCCATTGACTATTCTTTACAATGGTTATTGAATAAAATCAGTCAAATAAAGAAAACAGAAGATTAACATGGATTTGGTTACTCACCTCTCGCAGCGACAAGTTGTCAAGAAACGTGCAATTTACAAAATGGCTACATACTTCAATAAGAGAGCTAAAATGCCATCTGTACGAACATCATGTAAAGTATTTAGTTTAAGCAAATGTAACTAGATAGCAGAAATCAATGTAGATTGAACAGTTATCGAATAATTTAAAAAAGACGCATTAGCCCCGTAGACGCAATTACCCAAGTTGACCTTATTTCAAAGTAGTGTATGAAACTGCACGTAATATGGTCTTAAAACACTCGTATGATATTGTAAAATACTCGCACTCGTATTCTAAGAATCCTCAGGGCGTTTTCACATTATCCGATATTGGATGTCTGACGCCGATAGCAGACACCATGTGCTGTTTTCACATATATCCAATAAAATCGGCCCGATTCGGCCATTTGCTCGATAGCACAGACTGGCTGAAAAAATCTGCAAGCGATTTTTATCAACTTTTTTTTATCGAGTTCTTTTTCTACTTTATTTTACCTTCGATATCGGATATCGGATGCCGGATTGTGTGAAAACGCTTTTACTATGCAACAGTTACAAATACATAATTAGTTTCACCTCTTCTTACCTTTAAGGCATAGGATCCCTCTTTTTAGTACTCTTAGATTATAATTACAAACAGCGTTTGGAATCCTTTAACATTGACACGCTCTAGCGTTAATGTAAGAGAGTGAGAGAGATAATACTTCAAAGTAATGACAACCGTATTCATAACCATTAAGGTTTAAGGTTGTAAATCATATTCTTAAAATGAACGGACATCTGTTGGGGACTAATTGAACTTTTTCGTTTCGTTTGATTCAGATACAAAACGTCGTAAATTCCTTTTTTTTTATCTATATTAAAGTAATCACTAGAGCGAATTATTAAGGTATGTTTTCGTTTTTTAGTGTGCATTTGGTGCGACCAATCAAAACAATTGTTTACTAGTTGTGCATAGTGGTTGTATGTGAGTTTGGAGACATTGGTTCCGCTCTTGAATCTTTTCTATCACATTTCTAACATTTTTTTCTGTTCTGTGGTCCCAGTCTATTCAAATATGATAAAGTTAATTTGCTGTGTGGCTGTCATTTAAAAAAGTATAAATCTAAGACAGGTTAAAAACCTTTTGACTGTCACAAGTGGACTTTGTTTTTTTTTTTGTGGCTAGTCGTAATGATAATATGTAAAAATGAAGGGTGCAATTAATTATAACGAAGTTTAGGAGTACTTCCTCTTTTTAAATGCCGTACCTGCCATTTATTTGCCGTGTCTGCACTCTACAGTGGGCAAAGCAAGATATTGTATTGATGTCAGTGCAGCTATCTCACTTTAAAATCCAAACCATTGTAAAGGTTGTCGACCTAAATAAACATATGTCTAATATATAAAATTCTCGTGTCACAGTTTTCGTTGCCAAACTCCTCCGAAACGGCTCGACCGATTCTCATGAAATTTTGTGGGCATATTGGGTAGGTCTGAGAATCGGCCAACCTCTATTTTTCATACCCCGATTCGCGATAACCGACATCCACGCGGGCGGAGCCGCGGGCGACAGCTAGTTAATATACAAAAATGTGATTTATTTTAGGCATTACAAAGTTAACCCATAGGTCAGTTTTACAAAATAGTTTCTATGCATTAACTTCAACAATTAGAATTATGTAGAAATCACACTAAGCTTAACAAAAACAGTACATATATTTCATATAATTGTGACTATAAAAGTAGAGAAGTTATGTTTATACTTAAAAATTAAGACTACAAATAAATGTGTTTAATTTACTGTTTCACTTTGCGTTTCCTTTTCTTGAATGATAGCGTGACTTTGTTGGTAATGCCATAGTCTTGGATGCAGGCATCATTGTCATCAATCACTGTGCTGTCATAGTTCAGCTGGTAAGTTTTCCAGATATATTTCCATGATACATTCGCCTTTATACCAGCTCTCCTTTGGAATATCTCAAAGTGCCGTTTAATTGCATTCTTCAGAGTCCTCACTGTAGCATTACCTGGAAGCTGTCAAAAGTATATTAGTGGCAGAGGACTTTTATATTTATTTTGATATTTTGAAAAAAAAAAGAGTACTATTCATCAGTATTCCTGGACATTAAATAGGTTAAAGTGTGCCATAAAGGATTGGACAGCATCAGATCGATCTTTTTGAACGAAGTAATCAAAATGGTTTTAATGCCTTGATTTTCCCCCATCCTGTTGACTGATTGTTCTGATATTTGGTAAACACCTTTAATTTGGACAATAGTACAATTTAAATCAATAAAACAGCTTGATGTGCTCATAATATCGTAGTTTAGAGACTTCATAGTCAAGATCACTCTGACGCCAACAGTACTAGGTACAGTCAATATGTCACATCCCGCCGGCACTCGTTTATACAGTGAATATAAGACAAGAATTCCTATAAACTTTTGTCCAAGTATACAAACGTTTCTGTTGGATGTGTGATCTCTATTATTCTTTATGAAAATTGATATCATAAGGATATGCATAGAAACATACAACAAGCGAGTGGTGTAGGGTATAATACACAAATAGTACGACCTAAAGGTCTTAGTTACCAGGTCAACTTCAAATTCTTCAAAATAAATGACCTCTGCAGCAAGTTTCCACAATTTGTCAATGTCAAGTAAAATTATATAATTAATAATGGCAAAACGCCTAGTTACCAGATCATGAAATCCAAAAACAAAGTCATTGTCAGTTGTCAGTCAGACGTAGTATATTACTTACTCTGTGTCAGTGTCAGTCAGTAGCATGTAGTTTCAGTGTCTGTCAGTCAGTCAGCAGTGTCAATACAGTTTTTTCCCGTTTTTTTCTGCTCCGTGGTTTTTTCTGTTCTGTGGTGTCAATAGTGTCAGTCAGTGCAACAAACCAAAACAGAGAAATGGCGAACCGCACAGATACAGACGCGAAGTCAATACGAGGCACAAATCCTCAATATTTAGTAGAAAAGATTATTAGAACACGTATATACGAGTCTAAATATTGGAAGGAAGAATGTTTTGCATTAACTGCAGAACTCATTGTCGACAAGGCTATGGAATTACGATATATTGGTGGCGTCCACGGAGGCTTTATATATCCCACGCCTTTTCTGTGTTTAGTTTTAAAAATGCTACAGATCCAGCCTGAAAAGGATATTGTAGTTGAATTTATAAAAAATGAGGAGTTTAAATATGTGCGTGCATTGGGAGCCTTTTATATGAGACTCACAGGGTCATCAGAAGATTGCTACAAGTATTTGGAACCTCTTTACAATGATAACAGAAAGTTGAGGAGGCAGAATCGCGAAGGCCATTTCGAAATAGTGCACATGGATGAGTTTATAGACGAACTGCTACGGGAAGAACGGCTCGGTAGTGTGATTCTGCCAAGAATACAGAAACGACCAATATTAGAAGAAAATAATGCATTAGAGCAGAAAGTTTCAGTGCTGGAGGATGATTTAAATGAATATATGCTTTCTGATGATGAGAATGCTGATACAGGAACAAAGGAGAATAAACGAGAAGGACGAAGAGGCAGAGACAGGTTAAGATTTATAATTGTTCTCTCTTTTTGTTTTATAAATTAAGGTGATATAAATAAAACTTGCTGTAGTACGAAAAATACCTTGCTCTATTCCGAATTTAATGCAGAGTTTGGTGGGACCTCTACATTACATTCATTTGTTTTCGCGTCTTTCCCAATGGGGTAGTCAAAGATAACAAAACGTCTACACTTGCTATTCATTCATCTCTTTTTCTACTTTCATAATTGTTTTGATACATGCCCATTCACACTCACTACATAAATCTGTTTTGTCAAATTTTCTTTATCTTGTTTCAACCATACCACAATATTTCCTTATCATGGTGTACCTCACTCTTCTCTCTCACAGACAGCTGTCAACTTCACTCCAGGTATACTTGTCATTTCTAAAGCGTTCAGTTTACTTTTATGCCTCTACTGCAAAACCCAACATTCACGGCCATATATCTCAAATAAAATAGATGGTGATATGGAACTGTTTAGGACACCTCTGTCAAATCCTTTGGTGCCGGTGTGTTCATGTAGGCTTCAAATGTTTTATACTTGCAAAGCAGTAAAATATTCTATCTAATCATTTCAGATCTAGAGAATGTAACAGACACGAAAAGGATCGCATGAGTGAGAGATCTCGCAGTGGCGATGGAGATCACAGAAGAGAGTGGAAATGCAAACGGGAAGATAGATTGAGGAATTCGAGAGAAAGAGAGAGAGATGGCAGGGATAAGAACAGAAGGGAGAGAGAAAGACTTGACAGTGCAAGAAGAAGAGATAGAGGAAGATACTGATAAGAATAACTAAGTGTTAAATTAATTGTAATGTTAATGAAAGAATAAATATTTAGAAAAGAAGTACTTTCCTAAGATTTCTTTTATCTTTGGTTTTCAAATCATGAACATTATAAACAGTTTATCAGAAACACATACAATGAGGGCACAATGACAACATTAAGACCTTTGAAATGATTCCTACATGAGTTTTAATAATTTTTAACACAAAGGCCTTGTTATATTCACTACCTTAACCAAGATGCTGTATCTTAATTTGGACTTTACTGATGTGAAATATCGAAGGCTGAGGATCAGATGAAATGGTGCACATTAGTAAAGGCCTATGTCTAGCAGTGGACTGCAGTGGACTAATTGTATGATTGATTACATGCTAATTACATCAATCTTCTAAGTTTGGGTTACCAGTTAAGAAGGCAATCACATGAACACCCAAGAACTTTACCATCATTCAACATTCGACATCAAAATTTAAAAAATAACAACTGTCTAAACTGAGGCAGTTCCTATTTTTAGAAGTTGTGTGCAAAAGTATTAAATTTGTTTTTGTTGCTTTCACCTTGAACCTGTTAATAGAAAATCATTTGTGAAATGCCTCTAAAGCTTCATTTACTTGTATATTGAGTCATCAATATTGGCCACTATTATAATCTGAAATACATGCTTAAAAATTTTCTTTACTTACAATGACTTTAAGCGGCACATCAGCATCTCTGTTTATAAAAATTGTAATTGATTGTCCATGTTCTATAGCAATCTAAAATAAAAAAAGGTGGTTAGAATACTAAGGACATACATATTTAATTCTAGACACCAAAAATTCATAAATATATTACTTGAGATTGGATTTCTTCAACAATTACATCCTCAGGGAGGTCTCGCAGAAGAGAATCATTCTTTATAAGTGCACTAAGGGAAGATTGAGTAATTTCCAACAGTTCGTCGTGAGGTAAAGTATCCGTTGAAACCTCAGCTTCATCCGAACTGAGTACATTATGCTCTACAATTCCCATATTATATGCTTAAGCCAGCTTCAGCTATATTTTATTAACTGAATTAGAAATTATCTAATAAAATATACAATCATGACTTTTCGTAGTACAATATAAATATCACTATGAGAGAAAGATTGTGACTTTTGTCTTATTCTTCTTTTGAGTAATCGCTTCTGTAATCGAAAGAAGACGCTACAACACGATTGCATGTTTATTTATATTTTTGTTGTCAATTTGACAAAACGACAGCTGAATTATTTTTTTTTGGCATGGCTTTAGGGCCTTTGGCATCATTCGACATTATTGCTGAAATATGGCAACCCACATTCTGCAACATAGTCTATAATGGTCTTTAAAATGAAGCTGAAAAATATACCTAATCTGTGGCTCAGGTTCAGGCTTATGTCAAAGCCGTTAGCACCGCACGTCATTTTAAAATTTGAGGTTATACTGTCATAATTTTCCAGTGTTACTACAAAATCCTTCGAATTGTATCATCTTCATTAAAATTGTAAAAAAATACACATAGCATATAGCAATGGATAGTCTGTCTACAGGTTCGCTCACTGGAGCACAAAAAGAAGAACTAATGGATCAAGTGAAACAGCAGATTGCCATTGCCAACGCTCAGGAGCTATTGACTAAAATGTCGGAGAAGTGTTTCAAAAAATGTATTAACAAACCAGGCACAGCGCTAGATAATTCTGAACAGAAATGTATAGCAATGTGTATGGACAGGTATATGGACGCGTGGAACCTGGTGTCGCGGACATATAGCAGTCGTATTCAGCGCGAAAGGAACAACATGTGAAAGCGAAGTTTTAAGGCATATAAGCCATCGTGACACTGTAAATAGACTTAGTAGTTACAAAGCATTTAAAATTGTGAGTTGCAGCTGCCAGCTATGTTGATTTGTTTAATTAAAAATATTTTAGGTTGTTACAATTTGTTTTTTTTTTTATGTACTAGTGTAGCAGAAGGAACTAGATATTTTACACTTATATTTAAAAATTGGCAGAGTACATAGAACCTCAATAGTCAATCTTAATTTTTCAGGACTTTCATAAGAATGCACTAATCCTATTATATAGGAATTACCCTATTATATATGAGAAGGATAGTTCAATGATGTATTACTTAGTACAATTACTAAATAATCTATATCAACAATTTATTGTTCCTAATCAAACTTTCTACCACTGTGCCATGTTCCTTGCTCTGCGTGGATGTTCAATTAGGCTTTATAACTCACAAGACTTTGCAAGAATGTATGAATAAAAAAAAATATTAAGGCAATGTTTGTATTACAATTAAGTTACAATAAACAAATTGTTAGTTGATTTTTTGTGTCACTTTATGCAGCTGGAAGCTTTAAGTTTCATCTCGAACCATTTTCTTTCTATAGTGGTAAAGCTTCTGTATCCACATCTCCTTCAACTCTTCTTCACTTGAGATTTCCTGGAATTTAATAATTTTTATTACTTCTAATAAGTCAACCTTGTGGGGGGAATTCAGACATTGACTTCTTTATAAACACACAATACATTTTTATACTGATTCCTCTGTAATATTTCTGAATGGGTAGAGAGACGTACATACCATTCAGACGTCAGTCACACCTCTTTCCTAGTAGGAAAATGAAGACCTACATAAATATTTCACATCTCACTACTATAGTGAGGACTTCTAGTTGAATGATGGGTCCATGTAGGTAGCTTAGTGGTTAAGGATTCGGCCTTACAATCAAGAGGTCCCAGGTTCGAATGCTGGCCATTACACTACAGATGTGATCCCACTTCTAGCAAAAACAATTAAGCTTAGTAGGAGGGGTTAAGGGGAATATTAGTGATTTCACTTGCTAATATTCTCTTTACTAAAAAATAAATAACTGCCAATGACCTCCCAACCCTGAGAGGAGAGGCAGTCTCATCTGACATTCAGCAGTTATTCTGGTTTTGTGAGGCCACAAGCATTATATATTGAAACTATCAGGGTCACTCACTCACATTATTGGGGCAAATATCCTCTAATAATAAAATAAGCATTATGTACAATTTAGTAGATACATAAATTCTAAAATACAGCAAATATAATATGAAAATGCAGTTATCTAAAATAGTTCATTTGCGGTAACTAAACATTTTGAATTGTCTTGGTTAAAATTTCACGAAGTACCCGACCAATGATGCCTCTGGTGACGCACAAATACATAGGTCACAGTAACCACTTCCCATAAGGTGGGCTGTGTGCTAATCTACCACCTAAGTTAGTGTTAAAAAAACTGGGATTCGATTGAGTTACACTGTGTTTCTGTACAACACCTATATTTGCATTGTGCAATAAATTTACCATAGGTGCACATTCTCATAGTTGATTGGTCAGTTGAGGCATCCTCTGATTAATTGACAACTTTTGTAATTTGGCTAAGTTTTTACTTAATGGCCATGAATGGATTGTCTGTCCGGCTGTCCGGTGTCACCAAAAGGAATAATAAAGGTTTTACTTCTGTAGTTATGGAGAATTATTAATTATTGCCGTACAGATATCTCAGTAGAACCAGGATGTTATAGGAAAATAGTTTGTCAGTGCCGAACTTACATCTAAATTGATTATAGAATCATCATTTGGTATTTTCATCTCAGTTTCTGGTACTTTAACAGTTTGAGAATTCAAATCAATCACTATATTCTGTGAATGTTTCTTACTCCTTGATGAACTAAAGGATTTTGGTATGAAAGAGTCACTGTTCAAGTCTGCCAGCAAATTTCTATCGTGTATTGTGGGCATGTCCTCTTTGATTTCAACCTCCTTATATTCATAAGTTGGGATTTTTGTCATGGTCAGTCCAGCGGCAACTGCTGCTTTGATTGCTTTTTCCACTTTACTTTCTGTGTCATCAAGATTGACCTTCCTGACATGCGCTGTATAACGTTCTGAAAATTAATTTACAATAATGATTGTAGGTAATTAATAGCTTAAATGCAATTTATAGACTGCAGTTGAATGACTAAGCTAAGCTAATGTCTACACTCATAAAAGACACTTCTTAATCCAAAAAATGATCAGTTTTACAGATTAGGAGGATATACCAATATCAGAGGAAGAAGACCGACTGCTAGAACGTGACTTCTTAGACTTCTTTTTATTGTATTTTGATTTACTTCTAGAGCTCGATAGAGAACGAGATCGATCCCGCTTGGAGTGCGACCTCGATATCGACCGTCTTCTAGATTTCGATTCGTATCTATCCTTCTCTCGAGATAAACTTCTAGAATGGCTCCTTCTTCTATGTTTGGAACGAGAGCTTCGAGAAGTAGACCGTCTTCTTCTGTGACTACTTATTTCGCGATCCCTAGATCTTGATCTACGTTTGTGTTTGCTTTTTGATTTCTTTCGTTCGTAAGATGACTCTGAACTGCGTGACGAGCTTCGTCTGCCTCGATAGCGACTTTTTTCACGAGGCATTATAGAATGTTTATCAACAAATTGTTACATAGTAACCCTTTGATCACAATATAACAACAACTATAAACAAAATGTAGAGGTTGGAATTAGAATACTCTTAGAATCTGCCTGAATCTGCCAATCGGACGGGTCAATCGGTCAATTCTGTCAAACATAACGTCATAACGTAAGTGTCAATGTCAAATTATTTATTTAGTAACTTTTTAGAAACGTTCAATTTATTTCTATAGAAGATAATCTTAGATAATCCCATAACACAAAAATAAACACGGCGTAACTGGGCGTAACGTACGTTTTATGTTTTTTCCCTTTTAAATCTTTTTTTCTAATTAATTACTAAATTTATTAATGAATAAGTGTAACTTTGACTTTCTAAAAGATCAAGTGCATATAAAATATATTTTTTAATTGGCATACATTTTCTATGAATAATTATTTTGAATAGTTGTAAGCACGGAAATGAAAAATATTGTTTACAAAGAAAACTAGGTAGCTCAAAGTAAATATTACCGGTATTTGTGGGCATTTGCCTTTGTAGTACGTGCTGAAATCAATAGATGACAGGACTATCTTCTTGTTGAATATTTAATGTTTGGTTCCACGGAATTTTCATTTTCTTACTTCATATAAACATGAAAACATCGCATTGAAATTGCAATTCATTTTGGTATAAAGTTAAGATATTATATAACATTTTGACGTTAAGAAAAGAACTAAGATCTTATGTAATTCGAACTGAATTGTAAAGTTTTCAATGTAATAATCTGATGTTATTTGTTGACGTTTGGGTTCAAGTATGCGTAAAACGGAAAATCGTAGGGCAGCGACCGTCAGTCGGCCTCGATGACGGAATGTGTGAAAATTTTAAGATGGTGTTCAACTGTATTTTTCATATATTAGTAAAAAATAGTTAAGCCTGAAACCTTGTTATCTTTTTGTAATTATTAAAATGTGTTTGTATTGGTGACTGCGCTCGAAAAAATCTCACTAAATTGGCGTAACGGACTTCAAGTGCAGTACGTGTTAAAAGTGCAATCGCTGACATTGTTTCGTTAAAAATTGTAGAGCCCATCGCGATTGTTATGTTTAGTATTCTATTGTGTGCTTTTATATCGCCTTGTAAATGGTATAAGAGATTCTGATGTTTCCTATGTCATGGAGCGGCAGGAGAGATCAAATGCCAACATGGAAGCCTCTGACTGTGTGGACACAAAACAGGTGAGCCCTATACGGCTAATTGCCGGTTTTTAATAATTTCACCTTTGGTAAGCTGACAGCGCCTTATGGCTTGTGAAATTTGTAAGTTATGAATTTATCAACTGAGGGCAGTGTATGATAAAGCACATATCCAGGCAGCATGTTTTTGAATTTCTGCTTTTTATAGCGTTTATGTTTGTAATTACTATTTTTATAACATTATTTGATATATTTGAGAGAGAAATGTATAAAACGAATATTCTTTGGGCAATAAAAAAAAAATCAAGGCTTTAAGGTGGGCGCAGAAACTGTCAGCCCACACTGACTGAATAAATTATTGGTATTAGGACATTGTTATGTGCCATATTTGTCGTATCATTCTTATTTATTTGTGTCTGTCTTTGTCTGGCTTGTATATTTTGTCTAAACATAACAACATAAAACTACTTCTCTTTCTCATTGGGTTTCGCAGACTATATATTCATACTTGGTATGATCCAATACAAATGATTTTTGATTCAATACTAACTTCAATTCTATGATTACTGCTTTAACCATTAGACTAGGTGTCAATTGATTAGTAGGATGATCTTGCAGAATACAACTACTGCAAGGTAGCCTCAATTCTGGTGTATGTTAATTCAATTATTGGGCAACAAAATAAAGTAACAATATTTGAACCAACATACTTAATCTTAAACCCTTTCTGCACTACTGCTTTCTTGACATTGACTTTTTTAGTCTCACTAAATAAACTGAACATCTGGATAATTTTATAAATTTAGAGGCATAAAAAAGAAAGTAATGGTTTTCCATTATGTATCAAGAAATAATGATAACATAACATAACATAACATAAACTCACGCCTTTATCCCCGAAGGGGTAGGCAGAGGTGCTAGCACCCACATTTTGCCGGTTTATGTTTAGGTCCCAATGTAATAGGTGGCGAGCCTATTGCCATTAACTGGGCACTTATAAACCAAAAATATAATTAATTATGATTAATACACATTTTATGATCTCTAATTCACTTACACAATTATATTACTAAATTTTAACCTTTCGTATATACCTATACCATGAGTCCATGACAGTGTTAATTCCCATTAATATTATTGTATAAACTCAAATTATATTATGAACTTTGCCATAGTTTTAAAACATATAATCCTCTATAATTACTTCAGCTATATGTATATTTAATTTTATTAGTCCTGCATATGCTAGTCTAAATCACTATAACTGGCCATTTAAAAAATGTTGGTGCTTTTTGTATTCTGAAATAAATAATTTGTTATTAGCATAATGTAGAAAAAGTTATTAATTAAATATTTTTACTTTTATAAATTAGTTAGTTATGGTTAGTAAGATGAAGAATGAATGTTGTGACTAAAAGTGTGAGAAGCATTTGTCATTAGAAAGAAATTATCCCAAAATGTATCATTGTCTGAGCACTGAGCCCAGTTGAATCTAAAGTGTGCACTTTGGAGCTTATAGACAGCTCTTTATCTCACTTTTACGGAAGTGACCCCTTAAACTTAGAGATAATCCTGTTTCATTTAAGGCACTCAAGATGAAATGAAAAAAAAAAGTATTCTCAGGGGGACTTTCCAGCCCATATAATGAATTATTCACTGAACCTGGTTTTACAATACTATGATTATATCCCAAAATGGTCTGATCTCCACAATAATGTTTCTTAGTACTTCTACAATAATAATAAAGCCCACTTGATGATAAGGACCAAAGCTTGCTTGCTACAAAGACTGCTTGCTACACCAGAGAGAGAGGAAAGGAAAGGAAGGGCAGAATGAAGTGATGGTAGTACTGGTAGCTACCCTGTTGGGACCGCCTATTATTCTCAGAGAATCAAGACTCAACCACTACCTAAAATATTTAATCAAGGTATAGAATACAGTTCACCATTTCCATTATGTTCTATCATACCTTAAATAAAATTTTGAAGCATTTACTATGCTAACTTTTCAAATCGATTAAGATAGGAAAATTAATAGTTAATATCCTTAAAACCAAGGCTTTTACCCAAGGGGGCTACACAACGGAAACTACAATCAAATGATAGCAACTTAAATTTTGTTTTACTATTATAATTTACTGTTCTGTAGATAAATAAATAAATAAAAATAATCCTCGAAAACTTTTCCAACCAAGGGTTGGTTTTCAGTCTAAGTATGAAATGGCTGAACTTGGTATTTTACATGAAGCGAATCATTAGACGTCCGAAAGCCATAGCAATATCAAAGTTCTTTAGCTAGCACAGTTTGTCGGAGTTTACGCAGGTGCCGCAGGGGTCAATTCATGAATCCCGCCTGTGGAACATTGGGTACAACTAGGTGCTTTGGGGTGTTCTCTCTCAGGGGCTTGACATCATCTGCTATGCAGGTGACGCGCTTTCGTCGCGTGTTGGTCTATGGTTTGACGACGCGGCACGCTGGCCACCAGGGGAGTAGTTCAGGTGGTTGAGTGCATTTAGATGTTGGGATAACAAGTGCCCAACAAGCCATCGAACGCACTACCGCTACACCACAGAGCTCATCATTCTTTGGTACACCAACCAGTCTTGAGAGTATATATTATCTTCGCATATATCTCTTGAGAGTGCCCGGCAGAGTAGAATACGAGCGTCCCCGTCTCTTTTCATGCTGTGTCATACATAGCAACTAAGGAATAGGGCTGTTTAACAACAGACTGATAAAATATTATACTGGTATAATTGGTGAAATGTGGGTCTTAATTCATCTTTGTCTAACCCTCTGGGTTATATGATTATATACAGTATGTATGTATGCTAAAAAAATGTTGTTTACATCACATGTTGAAGTAAATAAGTGTCTGAGCACACATTCATAAATCCTTTGCCTACATAACATGCAATCTGTCAAAACTGAACACAATGTATTTTGTTTGCATAACAAATTCTTCTCAGCTGAAAACTGCAAAATTTTTTTCTATTTTCCTGAGACTTGTTAAAAAGAAAGAACAACTTCATAATCTATTGTCAGTTACGAAAGAACATATGAGCATTCATTTTCATTACCACCAAATAAATCTTAATCCTGATTCACGTCAGTAAAATGCTATGTGGGAAACATGTAATTTCTTCTGATAACAGTGGCTAAATAAACGTTTAATTTTACCTTGATTTTGACACTTCAAGATTATATTATAAATTCTAATCTAATCTAACTAGCAAACCAAAAGAGTAGTATATTTGAACACAAGGAACTCTTTCATGAAACTAAAAGAGTTCCAACGGAAGTGGAAACAAAACCAACACGCTTATCTGTGTTTAACGACAAGGTATCTACCGGTGGGCTATCGAGAGCTATCGTGGTAGGGGCGACCGCGCGCTGGCGGTTCGGCGGAGGCGGCGCGCGCGCAGTTGAAACGCGACGGGCGCGCAGCACGCCGTGCGCGCGAACCCCAATTATTTAACGAACACCCCCGCGCGAGTGATGTCACCAGGAGAACCAGTGGTTACTGTGTTGTGAATGTGCATTAACTATAATGGTAGCTATGGTAGCATCAGCGTCTGGATATGGCACCTTACGCCGCTTTCTGAGCGTGCCTGAGGGACAGCACAACGTGCCAGAGGCCGGGGTCGTGCCCAGCACCTCGGTGGCAGTTTCGGTAAGATCTTGCATACCTGTTGTTAGGAACAGTTAAGCATGACGATGAATGATAACGTTGTGCTTATGAAATGATGCCGATAATGAGTGGTGTGAACTGTTGAAGATATGAATAAAGTTGTTAGGTGTGTCAGTTATATACATTCCACAAAGCGCGTAATGAATCGATTCGTTTGATAAGTTTACTCCGTGATATGATAATCTAATAATACGATTTAAATGCACAATTTTATTACAGCTTACTAATATGTACATACTACATTGTGTAGTTAGTACATAGGTACATTAGTAATCTTCATGCAGCGCGCATTAGCTGGGTGGCAGACAAGCACACGGCCCACCTGATGGGAAGTGGTTACCGTGGCCTATGGACGTTTGCAACACCAGGGGCGTCACAATCGTGCTACCGACCCTGTAGATACCTTCTAATACCCTTCTTGAAGAACTATTAATTATTCAATGATACAACAACAAAAGTAGTTTAACCCCAATACCGGATTTCACCCTTGATAGAAACAAAGTTAAGTTAAACTGGGTTACCACGTTTTACTCCATTTTACTCCATTACTTTCATTGGGTATAAAGTGATAAGGTGATAACACAGAACACAGTTAAGTTGATCGAATGTTCACTGATGAAATCCCGCTTACGAATTAAGTAAAACCAGGTACACCTAACGAATGTGAAGAACATGTACGGCGCTGTAACAAAAAAAAAACAATTCTGTAGAAAGTTGAGCACTGCAACTTCCATTAGAATGTAAACCTGCGTATTAAAATTTTTGCGATTATCGCTAAAAGCGTCTAGACTCATGCTCGTGAGTATGTACCAAACTTTTATTGACCGTTTTTTGTGTGACTACTATGAATTCTTTTCGACGGACATGATTAACGAAAAATATATTTTAAACTAGTTCGGCTCCGCATTATGGGCAGCTAAACATAGATTCCGGACAAATCCATCAGTCTGCTGACTGTAACCGTCCACGGTGAGGTCGTCAACCTTACTTTCCTTTTTAATATTCCGCTGTAATATGAACATCGATCGAAACACCGGCCTTGGCCTCACACGAACTATTAGAATAATAGTTTTCGTTGATGATGTCACCGTCATCTATCAGGGAATACACGGGATGGATTCGGCCAAGGTTACGCCAGCAGACCGTGGCTGTATCTCTACCCGTCATCCGATCACGGCTCGTTGGCCGCCATCCGCGAAAGGAGCGCATCACCGTGTGCTTACCGACCCAGATCACCGCTTACTTGCTTTTTACCTTGTCCAGATTAAAATAAATCGTGTCCACTCTTGATATACAAATTGAAACCAGTGTTCTAGTTACTCAACGATACGACAACGTTTATTAGCCCCTGCGTGCCTTTGGATAAGTAAGCAACTTTTAGCAATAGTGAATTTCGCACTTGATTAGTTACGATTATAAGGCCAGTTCTCCCTCCCTTTTTGCATTTACCAGGCCAGTAAGGTAACATTATGTACATTTTAATATTCTCGAGAGTGTATAGAAATCGCTATAAATCCTATACCATCAGAGCGATAATAACGCGGTGCCGATGTAAATCTGATAGAATTCACTTCGATTGTGTGCCATGATTGCAGTTCCCACCCGTTACTTTTTTAAATCCGATAAAACAGAATTTGAATAAGCTATTGATGTGATTGTCATACTTTCGCCTTACATTTTAAGAGAAACGTAACTTTAACTTACCATGTAACTGATTTTTACAAATGACCACAAACCATTTTATCAATAACTTTTAATTTAAATGTCAAATGAATCGGGCTGATGCTGTTTATAAAACTAGCCAAACCACATCGTGGAAGTAGTCATTGGAATTCTCGTTTAAACGTAAACAGAGAACGACAGGTTTGTCTTCAGAATCTAATTAAAATTATCGAGGTTCGATGAAATGTGCGTTGAGGCATAAAAGTCTTGGGCAAAGATATATTTGCATAAAAATGTTAACGTGCGTACATGTTTTTTTTATTTACAAAGTTGTTCTGACCAATATGTTTTGAAATGTGATTATCACATATCGTTAACTGTGAATGTTGTGATTGACATAGTTGGTGCCAGTTGCGGTAACCGGACAAGTTGCGACATAGCACTGTGCCGTGGTGCCAACTCTGGTGCATACTTCCGCCCACAACCATCTTATATGGAAGGACCTTGTTACGATTACCTTACGTAGGCACATCCACACGACTACATTTTGCAATATTATCATTCATGTCACCTTGTACCTTGTAAGGTTGTGAGCTGTTCAAATACTATAATCCTTGCTTTATTTTCCTGTCTTATTAGTCTTTAGCTTGTTTTAATAGTTCCTGTTTCTTAGAATATTATTGTCTTCATATTTTTCTCAAAGGAATAGAAGATATATTCATTCAGTCGTTACCGAATGCAGACACATCAAAAAGTCTTTCATAGTTTTCTTCTTTCGGTTTAAGTAGGCAGCGAGGCCTGGTGAAGTAACTCTATACCGAATATATTACGCAAGATGGAAGCTCTACAAATAAAAATATTACGGCTTTAATGAAACTAAGACTTTCGACTTGATCAAAGTGAAATGTACGTACCAAATAAATCATAAGCAGTCACAATCGAAGGCGGTCGATCAAAGATTAGAAACGGTCTGAGAGCAAGTGCACGGTGTCTGTGAAGATTCGTTCCCAGATTAGTACACTGGAGAATTTCTTCGTAATTATAGCACGTATGCAACGTCTTACAATCGCAATGTCAAAGAAAATATTAATTAATCTCGTCACACTCGCTACTTAAGTGTTATATCTGAGGGGAAATTTTAATTTAGTAGAGAAATCTCTTTATTTCTTAGTAAAATATGCTTAGTTGATTTCATAGTAAGTTTTACTTTTGTTGTGTGTTTTAGCACTTTCGCTTAAGGAGGTTTGCGTATAGGCATATTTAGTATTATACTTATGAGGATTATAAGAACAATATCAGCATAAACCATGTTCCTAAGCAATTAAAATATCTATATATCTTGACATACTATATGTTTCTGTAACTGCACCTACCGGCTGAGCAACAGCACTCGTTTCCTAGTGACTTCCTAAGTGACCCTTTCTCAGGCTATAAAACTTAACACCTTGTCTCGTTCTGTGATCAAATGATCGTTAATGAACATTAACAACATCATCAATTAAGATGTAAATACGTAATACTCACTCTCACCTTTATCCCACAGTGATAGCCAAAGACAACATCCATTACACTCCTTACAGAAAGTTTAAAATCTGCATATAAAAATAAAGATGGTGTCCTAACAAATAGCCGCTGTGCTCCGCGCGATAAAGTGGAGAGATCACTTTTATAGCCGTATGCGCAACATGCCTCCGAATGTGGTGCTGCCACCGTGACCGAAATCGGTCGAGAGGATCATCACATGCTTACACGTTTGTTAGGTAGCTCGTGATAAATATATTTTGATTTATCTATGTAAGAGTGTGTCAAGGCGCTAATTGTATGTAATTAATTAATAATTGTAAAAATAATAGTGTATGTAATTATCAGACAGTTGAAACGATATTTTTGCTTTAACATATCCTTGACATGCGCCATCTGTTGCGTCGTTTTGTCCATATTCTATATATTACTGAAATTATTCACTGAATGAAGTAGCATAATTTTATTAAGTTAAAATTTGCTTGTATTAGTAGTGGGTTCACGTCGGTCATGTAATGGCCAGGTTATTAGACAAACTAAAAGAAATAAAATAAATTAAAGTGTCTCAGTGATAGCTTTGTATTTTGGTTCTTTATAAGGTTATCTTCCACACTAGAGAAACCTCCCTATATCGTGGGGACTTTTCAGACATATCGTGGGTTGATTAATGTTGATCATTCAAATAATATAACTTAATATTGCGTATTAAAATGTTATTATATTACTTAATTCGGAATGCGGTTACGTGTACCTGTAGGTATTGAAGCACAATACATTCGCTTTGATGGACTCAGTGAAAGCTATGAGTTACGATCCGCGGTTGCTTTCATGTGGTCGAATCTGTCGAGCTTTATATTACTCAGCGAGGAAATTGCCTGTTCCATTCAATGTCTGTCTATGACTAAAATAAATTACATGTACCTAGGGCTACCGATACGGAGTTACATAAAATTGATGAAATCATGGTCAGGTGTAATCGCATGGCTCCAGAACATATCTAAAATTTGGTTAAGTTAGTCCACCTGTATGTTCGATTAGTCTATGGTGTATATTCAGAATATAATATATATATGTATATATATTTTAAATTGAATAGATATTCGTTCACGCTAATTCTTCAGATTAGGCCTACGGTTCCTTTATAGTTATAAACGAGGATATACTCGATGTCTAAAAAATCAACAGTATAATGTCAAACAAACGGTACGAAATGCACAACTGTAAAATATTTAATTTTATTATGGAATAAGGTAAAAACAATTGTGGCAACCCTACATAAACAGCTAATAGGTATAATCTTTGTGAGAACATCGCTAAACCGAGCCGCTCTATTATTTTATTGGCTTGCTAGGAAGTGCCACTATTATTTATTCTTAGAATTATACGAAATGCATTGGCCTGTACTTATTTAATTAATATAAGATTGAATTATTGTAGTATCTATAATAGTTTATTGTGCGATGCTGTAATACCTGCTTTGCAACGTAATGTATTATTAGCTGTATTTAGCAGAGCTATAATTTAATGAGAATTTATTAAATCTGTTATATATATCCTATTAGGCATTATTAAACTTTCGAGCTCGAAAGTAAAAGATATTAATAGAAAAGTATCGGCAAAATATCTTCATGCATTCAACACCTTTGCTCCGGTGGCACAATTGTCGCAACTGACGACAGCTGTCCCGGATCGAGCAAAATCTGTTAGGAAATTCTATGAGACAGCACGAAGTGAATAAAAATTGTCAGGTTTAAGGAAATAGTCTGCCCATTCCCATGCAACACCTAGGTCCTAGGTGATCGACTAGGTGTTTCATTAAAAATAAACCATATTATGTGGGAAAAGAAAACAGTTGCCAATATGGTAGCACGATCTACATACCGATTCTGGTATCCGTGAGCAATAAAAAGATAATTGCGGCACTTTTTTTTTCTTAGCTAATGTTTGGTCAATTGTGTCGACGTTAACCAACTAGGTATATTGCTAACACAAATATGATGTCATTGCGAAAAGTGAAATTGACTCCCGGAAGCTAAGAGAGTGTTTGTACAAATCACATGCGAACAATCAGTCGTTCGAGAGAATGGCGACGCTGAAAAGATCCGAGTCCATTGACAACAACGCGATATTCACTTATTCAAATACAAAAAATGCAAAAGCAAATACTTATAGTCAAATACTGTTTAATGAAGCAATATTGTCCAGAGCCACCAGAGCTAAATACTTAACTAGGAAATGCATTTGTAGTTTCTGTAGACACTGGTAAAGGTTCGGTGAATCGTCATTTTGTAGTGAACTTCGAACTCTAGGCAATTTCCGACTTTTTCGGAACGTAATTCCTAATTTGTTTGATGGTAAACAGTAGCTTCATCTCAAATATCTATATTATATCATAACTTTTCCTTTTAGAGCGGATTTCGGAACCGCGATCAATGAGAACTGAACCAGTTTTACTTACCTTAACAGTTTAGTTACTTATTTTCATTACTGAAATTCGACCATAGTTTACTAATGATTTGACGTTTGAATATCAGCTATAATTATAAAAAAACAGCATTTTGAAACTAACTGTGATTACTAATCACTAATCTGATCCATCAATGAAAGTTTTAGTATAACAACTTCAATTACTTGAAAACTAGGCTCTCGACGAAAACGTGTTCGCATGTAACTAAATTCTTTTGGTCTATAATTATACAACATCACTTTCTCACAAACTAAATAGATCTTTATACCGAGATGTGTTATCGAGGTAGGTATGCCGTCTCGTTTTATCTCGTTATCGTAACGTTTTGCTCATATTTTTTGTTGAATCCCAGAGAATTTGACTTTGTATCGTATTTATTATTTTGAGGGCGAGTTTCCTCGAGAGACTTGAACCGTTTGTAGAATATGGTTCTTGTTTACAATTTTAGTAATGCCTAATAATGTGTAATATGTGTACACCAAACCAACATAATACCCATTTCTGTTAGTAGTCAGAATATTTCTTTGCAGTGCCCATGAATACAATTAATAAACTATTGGCTAAATGAGCAAGTACACAATTTAAAAACTCTGGAAACTATAACATACACCTAATTCACGTTATGCAATGTTTGTATATGGCTATTCACAACTTTCAAAAGCCTAGAACCGCCACTATACCTACCTGTGACTATACTGAGAAAGCGCGTTTCGCGCATCCCAGTCGGCGATGCATGAGATTCTTGTGCAATACCTTCGGCCGGATTCCCATTCCATGGCGAGTGATAGTGTCGTGCCTACCGCGAGTATTGTGCGCCTCAACATCCGTGGGAAATCTCTGAAACGGGCCGTGAATATGTAAGTAACTGGCTCCTTGTGCTACCTGCCGTTGTGTCATTCTTCTGTTATGAAAGGTCTCTAAGGGACCTCAGTTGTCTTTTATTTATTCTAAAAAGTTCCATCGCGTTATGGCATCTATTACTTGTTTGCGGACATTTACTGCCGAAATAGCTATTATAGATTGGTAGATGGGGATAAGCATTTTTAGTATTGTCAAAATGTAGTGATTAGATTAAACATTTAGGATGACGGTAAGATTAGACTAGACTAGATAGTTGATTAGACGAAAGTGAATGCTCTAAATTTTGGTGCGGGTCAGATTAAAAAAGAGAACTTTAAAGGTCGGTAATTGGTACGTGCCGCACCAGGGCCTTGGCAGATGTATATTTACAATCCACTACCATTCTAAAATCATGAACTTGAAAAGGCTTTCTTCCTCTGTGCATAGATGTATTGCGGCTAGACTTTGCCGCAGGATCGATTATATTCACATCGTCTGGATGAGAAGCAACTTATTCACAGCGAGCTTTATAATATTCGAATCCAGTGTCTACCACAACCCGAGTATTATTTATATAATCGATATCTTTATCCTTCTACGCTCACTATTGTAATAATGGTCATAAAACCACATTGAAACCGTCAAGGCTTTGTGTCCATTTTCTGTAGTTTGGCTATGTTTGTTTACGTATTTTAGCAAATTTACACCGCCCTACATAGTTTTTGTGCGTGATTACCAACATGTAATGAATGTGTTTACAATAATGTAAACTCCTATATAAACTCTTTCGATTAGTTAACTTCGTACGTTTGAAGCGCTTCAATATTTATGAGGAATCAATTCATTGGAATTACGTTACATATGTAGGTCTAGGTCGTGTGGTGTATATTTTCTATTAAGATGTCTTGCAGTGTGGTTAAGCAACAGAGAAATAGTATATCTAATATCATATAGTACTAGCGCCTAAGTTTAACACCGCTTCCAAGGCGCTGGTGGAGAAGAAACGGCGCCACAAAATCTTTAAAAGTTTAGTTATTGTAATTTTTAATAATTAGTAAGTAAGTGTCATCGGTTGGTAAAATCTTCATCGTTGGACTCCAACGAAATATTTCCGATCATTATTATTACACAAAGTTAATAATTAAGTATTATAAATAACTACAATATTACAAATGAGTTCTTAAAAGTTCAGCACGCCCGAAACTCGCGTGTAATTAATTAAATTTTAAGGCCACCACGCGTTTCTCTTCGCGTGTGGTGAAGTTATGCGGTAAAAAAGTCTCTAGGCCAGATGTCGTAAACACGACGCCTATGACACTATTGTTAACGAGACATATTTGTTCAATGTTCGTCTCTACCAACAATGTGATCAAAAGCTGTAGCGAGGAATGTCGATACCACCTACAACGCTATTTGCCTTCACTAATATTCATCTACCGTTTCATATAAATGTTAGTTCAACAAGGTACTTAGACTTAAGTTTTAACCCAACACAAATCGTCATTAGCAGGTCTATTACATACCACTATAATTTTTCTTCCACTTTAGAAGTTTGTTTTGAAATATCATGTGAGTAAATTATCAAATATAATATCTATACATAAAGGTAAACATCGTTACGAAACCTGACTAGCAAATCACGATTAATTTCTAGATGCGCTGGCTTGCCAAACCGTACTGGTCCTGAGGCGCATGTTTTGTTGTACTAATATACATCAAACGGAACACGTATTCTTAGAAGTCACTGTTGCTTTCACAATATATTTCCTGTAATTAAACAACTTTCGACACAGAAGCACTTAGTAATTTTCTCAATATTTTGATCGTTTCCTGACGTAATAGGCCCCATAATCTCTAATAAAACAGTCGAGTATTCCGGCGTAGCTATCGATCGTCTGCAGTTTTATGCTTATTATAATCATTACGAAATGTTTATATTACCCATCTGGTCGTTCCCTTTGCCCGCAGGCGCCACATATCTGACTTTCACCAAGATATCGCGGTAGTAGTCGACACCTTACAACTAGGTCGCATATTGCAAGATGAATCGATTTAACTAGCACTGAATTAGGTTAATATTTAAATCCAAGCATATTTCACCTACATAATCTTTAGGAGAAAAGCATCCTATAGAATGCGCTAAATAATATTCTGATACGTCATCGGACAATTTTTTATCTATGAGGCAAACGCAAATATTTTCAACTAAGATAACTGTTAATGTAATTTGTATCAATTTCTTTAATAAAGATCGTTTCGTTTTAAATCAGTACGAACGGCAACTTCCGCCTACATGGACGTAACTAGCATTTACGGCGAGCCTTGACAATGCTGCGTTAATATCAGCGTAGGCTCTGACTCTGAGGCCACTATAATTTTCATCATCAAACGTTCATGTGACTGTCCCCAATTTTTTTGCCGAATAATAGACAGTCAGCGGCATAATCTTTTAATATGCTAATAATAATTTACTGACTGTCAAAGAATGCGCACTTTAGTCTCCAAATGCTCATCATATCCGGTCTTTTGTACTCTGATTTCTGGTTTTGTCATTAATTTCGATTTATTCTTAAGGTACATAAAACGTACTAACTAAAGCTACTAAGTAGACTTTAGGTTTAGGTGCTCAGTAAACTATTACAGAGCCATAAAGGTTTTCTTTAACGGAGGCTGCGTGGGCTCGATATATTTATAGTCCACGTTAGTTATGACTTCATCACATCAAGCCGATCTGTTGACATTTTTGCTGCGAGACATCATACCAGTTGTCCTCGGTTACACTACATTAGCTCAACAGTTAAACAAATATGATCAACCATAATTTTATTAATTTCGCTACTAATAATACCAGAGCGCCATGACTATTATTATCTTCAACTGCCGCATTTTTTAGTTCAACCACCATTTTAAGCAGAAATAGTCTGAGTAACCATCGTCGGTCAGGTGGTCGAATGACTCAACTTGGCAAATCATTTCTTATTTCCTGCACCACAAAACTAATTGTGTGTTCCATTAGTTCCGCTAGATACTAAAACCATCTAAAACTCGGTAATTTGAGTATTACTTCAACACGGCTTCGTATATCTACCATAGAAAGATCTCACACGAATGAAATTAATTAGCTACAAATTCTTGAAGCTTCCTGCTTCCTGTCGCTTGAGGGCTTTATGGATTTATAAGGCGTTGGTGTTTTTATGTCTCTGGACATAAATGCTAGTCACGTGTCAATTGTACATTACGTTTGTTCATGTTAAAGTATTTTAATGTCGAGTTCATCTCAATATAGTCCTCGTGATCCTAGCTATTTGTTTCCTATGTGCCTATTATAGGCATCTGTTGGAAGCCTTGCAAAATTCCTTTGAATGGTAGTTTGAATCAAATCCAGCGTTTGACCATGTTAAGAGCTGCCAATGAATTATACATTGATATATCATGTGATGAGGATCAATACTACTTTTTCTCTTCGCCGCCTGCTTAAGTTGCATCCCATATTTGGTCAGCATGAATCACATCTTGACAAACTTGTTGGATATTGGCATAACCACCATGTGCTTGTTATAGATAATCGTGATTCCTCTTTTTGGATTGTCAGTTTCCTTTCCTTGAAATTGTACCTTGGTTTCTGACCTTTTTCAATTTATCCTTTGTGTTAAGCACAGCTGTTCTTGAGAACATTAACAGGTGAGTATTTATATTGATTGTGAAAAAAATAATGATCATAAAACAAATAAGCCTTTGAGAAAGATATCAACAGATGTTGAGCAAGCCCACGCTATGTCTAGAGTGCGTCTGACCTATTAACATGCCAAAACGAGTGCATGAAGGAATTCATCGACCGACGTCAAACGGGTGGTTTGAATTAATCAGCCGCTCTATGTAAATATTCCCTCGTTATAAAATGTTTTGAAGTTCTTGTCCGCTTTAACGCTATTTATAATATTATTTCCTTTTTGCGATATCGGTATAATTTCAGTATATACATTTCAATTAAATAAATTTAAATAGTCATCACCATTGTGTTGATCCTCACATATAACGGCCCAATAATAAGTAGACGACGGACGTAGGTACTCAAATAACCTAAATGAATATTTGATGGAAACTATTCGATCTATCACTGTGTCAAATTTTAAATCGCTTTGCTATCTCCGTCGCACTCGTGGCTAATGGGTTTAGACTCGAGAACCATAAGATAATCGGCGAAGTTGTGGAGGCGATACGGCGTAGGCGCTCGCTCGACCTCTAGCTCACGCGTGGGTTGCAGGTGCTAACGCACCTTTCCAGTTTCCACGTATAGACCGCTCCGACTGCTCCGAGTCTCCAAACCATATAGAATTTACTTGTTAACCGTTTCTATTATTTTGCAAGAGATGAACCTTTACCCATTTTGATTGTGTATTTCATTTTTTGAATTGTTTATCTATCGAACAAGTATTTAACTCAGCAGCTTTCATAAATGCTGTCTGTATGTTTTGCATGCAAAGAAGCATTATGTCGATATTTGCATGCTTGGAACTTGTTTCGTTTTTAGGCTATTTCGAACATGTAGATACTCTTTACAAGTTGTTATGTAACTAATGTATGTATGGGAAATATCTACAAGTAAAGATCATGCATTACGAATGAGTTATGCTGCCCTTTGTTCTTAGGGTCTGACAAGCTCCAGTTCACACAGTAAAAGTTCCAGGATATTCCATATAACGTTACTGAGACTTAAAGTAGGTATGCATAGTTTAATTTAGCCTACACTATGGGTCTAGAATGCAGATAAAAAATAAATACTGTATGATTTGAGATTTACATGATCATTTAAATTAATAGTAAAACACTCGCCGGGATATTTACCATTTTTTAAGTTTATTGAGTATCCGATATTTAGGCGCTGTTGCAAGCGCCATGGTCACACGGATGTACAGCGCCGAAATATCGGATACTCAATAAACTTAAAAAAGCATGGTAAATATCCCAGCGAGTGTTTCACTATTCAAATAAAAAAAACATACTATTTCTTTTTTTAACAATATTACAATCATTTAAAAACACCTAAATCATTCAAATATGTATATTCATGTACAGCAGGAATCAAACCCCCGACGTAGCAGGCGAACGCTGTACTACCACGCTACAGAGGTCGCTGTTGTTTTTGCTATTACCTTGCTGTAGTCACGTAATAATGTTGAAGCGCAACATCTGCTCGTGAAAGCATCAATGGTATGACGGCAAGACCTCTTATTTTGTTTGAACTAACAATAATGTAAAACTATGCTATGTGGTCACAGCTGACGGTTACGAAGACTGCGTTTGTCCGTCTATACGAGTGATGACGTCAACACTACGAACTTCTATCACCTTTCTCACGTGCTATCACAAGAGAGAGTGAAATGCGAATTTGCTAATTACTCCCCAATTAACTAATACGAATTCAGTAGAGAGTGGCAGGCCCGCTCCACTTGCTAAATGTTATAGCGTGGTGCATGAAAGTACTTAGTCGTTCCGTCTTAACGTACGAAGCGAAGTACGCCTAAGTTTGGATATAGGATGAGTTTGAAGCCTAAATTTTACAATAAGTGAAGTTATTAAGTTTACTGTTATAAGTTTGGTTTTGTTATGTAAACTTATTGTAATTGTGTAATGCCTTCATCATATTGTATCTGTCAAACCTGTTCATTGGCGAAACAAGGCTCTCACGCATAGGTGCGAGGTATTTATTACGCTAATCGCACATAAGTCACGACCTAGATTGAGACTTATCGCGAAAAGAAAACGAAATTGCGATCTATCTGAATCAAATCGGCATCGTAAGTCAACTGGACACGTGGTATTAACAGAGAAGTTCGCTGAGTATTGTCAAATACATATGTGTAAAAATCACCGGTAAATCTAGACAATGTACTGTGTGTGACGCCAAATAATCAGGACTTGATCAATCTAGTATTCAAAGATTCATTCGTTGTTCAGAATGATCAGTCCTTTTGTATTGTTTTGCGGTAAGTCTATCGTGCATGCGCGAACTTTCTGACGTTTGTACAAGACGTTTGCCAGCACATGAACAGGTCAATTTTATAAATGTTACACTTCGCTGCGTTCCAATATGAACGTGTTTTAACCACACATTCAGGTCAGTTGCAATACAAATTTATTAGTGACACTATTGACCAGATTATAAATTGGTAAACGTTTTATAATACTCCACTCCAACCGAATTCCAAGCAATCGTGTTATGTTAATTAACTCTGCTCATTATATATGTGCATAGATATTCTGGGTAAAGTCAGATCATATTGATAATAACAATATAATTCATTCATACTGTTCAGAGTTTTCGTGCAAACTGTTACAATTGCTGATCGACGGAGGAGGTAATAGTGGAGGCTTTCAGTTCATAAGGAAAAAAGGAATAGGACAGCGGCCTCTGGACTTGAAAATGCTTGATTTGAATGCCACTGGCAATAAGTAAGCGTCGGTAGCTTAGTGGTTAGGAAGTCGGCGTTATGATCGAGAGGTCCTGGGTTCGAATCCTGGCCATTACACTACCGATGTTACCCCACACCAAGTACAAGCAATTTAGCTTAGTTAGAGGGGTAGGAGGAGTTTTCTTTTATACTACTTAGGTGGCAGACAAGCACACAGCCCACCTGAAAGAAAGTGGTTACCGTGGCCTATGGACGTGTGCAACACCAGGGGAGTCACACTCGTGCTGCCGACCCTTTTTGACACAGTGTTCCTGTGCAGCATAGAAAACAAAGCAGGAATAGCCTTTGTTCTGCCCACTGACAGCACAAAACCTCTCCAGTGTGCTCTGGCTACCCTACTCACTGCTGCCGGGAACACAACACGAGGTTATTAAGGCCGCGGTATTCTGTAGGGCGGAGGTACTACCCCAGTCCTGTGGCTCAATTGGACAGAAATACCGTCGTGACCTAGACCGGAAGCGTCGGTAGCTTAGTGGTTAAGGAGTCGGCCTTACGATCGACAGGTCACAGGTTCGAATCCTGGCCATTACACTACCGACGTGAACCCACTCCTAGCATAAACAATTTAGCTTATTTAGAGGGGTTAGAGGGAATATTAGTAATTTCGATAATTTCGGTATGCTAATTTTTATGGCAACCAGAACCGACGGCTTGACTTGCTCTTCGAGGCATGGAAATATCTCAATGGTTTAACACTGTGGTTTAACAATGGTCATCTATAGACCAACCTGCCTAGCACTGCTTAAAAATGCAATGTTTTAACTTAGCCAGCACTTAACCTAGACGATGAAGAGTCATAATTTTTTATTAATATCTCTGTTTCCGTAAACGTCCGCATTGTATAAAATCGTGTGTTATTTCACGTGTATAATATTTTTGTATAAAAAATACTTTTCTAATATATTCATTAAGAATCTAAACAATTTTTACGTTGGTGAAAAAATGTGTGATTTGTTTCCGTGTGAGCTCACACAACGGTTAGGTTTTGAAGACTAGTGCTCAAGTAATAGCGTATCGTCTGGGCATCATTAAGTGTACCGTTCCTAACAGTGCAAATATACAATTGAAGTATAATAACATGCTTTTTATTCGAATAGACAACCGGCTTTTGTAAACTGTTCCGCTCGCGTGGATTTGTGGCGGATGTCTTTTTTTAAATTTATTGCATCAAAATTAGACATTACTTATGATTGTCATGTGGTAAAAGAAATTTTCATCGTCCTTTGCATCTGATACTTTTACCTCAGGGTCAAAGCCGAGCCTGGGTTTCGCTTACCGACACGAACAAGTAGACCAAGGAAGCTGCTTGGTCTCTCAACCCCGAACCTTCCTAAAACCTGCGCCAAAGCCTTGTCCATTTATCAGTCGTTGTACCGACCTTTTTTTATACAAGTCAGGAGGCAGTCAAGCAAGTGGTTACCGGGGCCTATGGACATATGCAACACCAGGGTAGTCATTAGGGGAGGTATCAAGGGTTCAAGCGTATTGGTGGCAATGAAAATACGTACCCTATGAATAAATACCACTAAGTACTGTGATGACGGGGACGTCTATCGCCACAGTCTTTTAGACTACGATCATTCGATCAATAATACATTTTTCTAATATTTTTATCGTTTATTTAGCAATATAATATTCCTATACGATTATTGGGGAATTTGCGCGAGGATTTTTATTTTATCACTTTTATCGTATTAGTGGATCGCGAAATCTAATACACTTATTATTCAATCTTCTAGTATATACTTACTAGTACTATACTCAGGAGTCAACAAGTATACATACTAGTATACTTGCTGACCCCTCTGTCAGTCCCTTGACAGAGGGGTCAGCAAGTATACTGTCTTCGCACGTTCGTTTATTTGCCTATCTCTAAATTGAAATTTTTATTTTTTATATCGTTGACGCACGATGTCCAGGTACATGTACATGCACTACAAAGAGTTTCAGTCTCGAAGGACGGATGTAACGTAAGAAATGTTTTTATGCTTGGGTTTTATGAAAGTAAAATAAAGTAAATAAAAGTGAATTAAATGTGGCTATGTGAGCACTGTAAAATTAATAAAGATGATGTCTATACCGGCTAGGGTATGAGCAGAGATAAATAATAAGATTGATTAACAATTTAGAACATGATTGTAATCTATAAAAGCGTTATATGAATTTATAATAGGTATTAGGAAATGAATCTCAGGGTGGATTCGCAATAAATATTCTGCCGAGGCGTTGTTTGATCCGTTGTGCAGAGATGGTAGTATGCACTTAGCTCGTTCACTCCCGGCTGCTGATGTTGCCGGCGTGCCAGGGTCCTCGCTGGTGTGCCTCACGGCCGAATGATGGTGTGAAGCCCGGTGCGAAGACCCTGGAAAAAGAAAGAGTGCGGGTCAGTATGTCACATGGGAACTTCGTCCAGTGACCCGCTAAAAATAATAGCAGGTGAAGATAATCTCCCCAGCGGTAGAACAGCGTAGCTAGAAGCTATAAAAAGGAAAATAATTAAGCAGCGTAGAGGTCATCGGTCTCGTGGCACTAAATAGTAGGCTGAAATAGCACATAGAAAAATGTTAAATAATAAAATATAGTAAGCCATACATTAAGCAGGCCGTAAGCTGCGCCGCTGAGAAGTCTTCACCTGTTGAAAGAAGTAGGAAATGTTGATCTCAAAACTTACCCGGTGCCGACAGCAGTTGGCCGCCGGGGTCAAAGCGACCTTCCTCGGCGAAGGATAGCCGAAGAAAGGGAACACTTCAGCGCCGTGAATAGACACTTAAGTTAATGTTGTCCAATCTCGCTCGCACACCATAGACAAATTAGTATATTTGGTATCGAAAATTACTAAAATATCGACTATATTAGAAAATTTATTTAAAATAGATTTATAAAAAATCCACTAACAGAATTCATCATCTTAATCGGATTCATAGAAAATTATATCATTTTCAGAATTGATTTATACTTCTCTTATGCCCCGATTGTGATTAGCGAATTCTAACTAACCGGTCTCCATCTAGTGTTATATTTGCGAATGAGATGATATTTACACGCCGACGCATGTCAGTCAAATTGAATGATTGAATGCTATACATACATGCACGTGGCATCCTAATTAGAATAAAATTATATTCTTGAATGAATCTTATCTCTCCATAAGACAATGTACTCGTATATGTGTGTGAACTGTGTATCAGTTGCTTGAGTGTTGTGTGTGTGTGAATTCTACGTTTTCATTTAACTCATTATATTACATAAATTAACAATCACGAACAAGACAAATTCACTAAGCTCTCATTAATTAGTTCTTACTTTATTTATTAGTGTGATTGTTTGCATGCATATATATGTAAAGGTTTATTTTTATTTTTTTTATTTATTAACACATAAAGACATTGATTTACAGTTTAATTTAAATTAGCACTTATAAATCACTAGGATTTGCGTAGTACTAAACAAAAACGGTCAGTAAGGTTTACATAAAACTATTAACTTAATTGTTTTTAGTTCGAAGAAGAAAAATAAATTACAAAATACAATTATTTGAGAACAAGAACGATTTAAGCTTGTGCTTAATATTCCTTTTTGTTAGTACATCTATTAAATCTTTCGGCAATTTATTAATTAACCGAGGAATAATGTAGGTAGTTGTTCTTTCTCCATATGCATTAATAGCACGTTCCGTGCACAACCGGTTTTGTGCCATCGCTCGAGTATACACAGGATGCTCAATTTTGGTTTTTAATTTTTCGTTAAAAAAGTGTTCATTTAATATGGTGTGTGTAATTTTATATGGATGGGTAAAACTTTGCAATATTTGAACAGGCCAATATCGTCATTATAATATTTTTGTTTGATTTTAGTTGGTACAATATTCTTTAGAATTTTGAATTGTAATTTATAAATTTGATCAATATAGCTATCATAGGTTCGTCTATAACTAGTTAAGCCATACTGAATGTACGAGTCTGCTAAAGCATGGTACAACATAATCTTGATCTTGAAGGGAATTCAATTTTTTAGTAAAGTGATACTTGCCAAAAATTGTCTTAGTTTATTACACACGTATTCAATGTGAAAGCCCCAATTCAATTTAGAATCTATTACCATACCAAGGTAAGTTTGCGTCTTTACGACTTCTATGGGTGGATAGTTACATGTAGGTGTACCAGAATTGTGCAAACAACTGTGATCATGGGCAATCAGGTCAGAACTAAGAATTTGACGCTGGTGTGGTGATTTTATAAACAGTAATTTAGTTTTGTCCACATTGAGTACCAGTCCCGCGTCACGACACCATCTTAGTAGTGTATCGAAGTCAGACTGCAGTTTATCAAGTGCCTTCTGGGGTTCTTTTTCAGCTACTATAATACAGGTATCGTCCGCAAACTGGTAGAAAATACCATGCCCAAAGCAGTTGTCCGTATCGTTTACATAGGATAAAAAATGTAAAGGTCCTAAGACTGAGCCCTGGGCCGTGCCTTCGGTAACTAACATTGGTTTACTCCAGGTATTATCAATTCTCACAGAGAAAGTTCTATTGTGTAGATACTCTGTGCTTCTTCATGTCGGTTATGTAAACAGATGTTGTGAACATTGGTACAGTCTGACATTACCATCGTAGTTTTTTTAAAGTGTCTAGCGATCAATAATTTCATAATCAAATTACCTACCTTGACAAATATTTATAACATCCATTGACGCTTCACTTTGACGGCCACATGTTCTTATGCCCTGATCGGTAAAACTTTCTACAAATTATGTAATCTTGTAGTTCGTCTAAGTTAAATGGTGTTTGGGCTAAGATTCTATTAACCATACTTCTACTCTAATGTTGTAACGTTACTTATTCTGCGATTCATTTCATATTGACTCATTTGAAATTGGCTTACCTATATTAGATAATATGAACTGACCCTTGGCCAAGTAAAATTAAAATACGTCTATTGTTACGCTATAGTATAGTATAGAGGTGAAGTCGGTGAGTCGTTCTAAGCTACTTACTATTGTGAATATCCAGAATTACACAAAAGATTTTGATGATTAATCTTGAATACTTATGCGAGGCTTGACTTTGGAATTCCTTTCGTACTAAATACTACAAATAATCATAAATTTACATAGTAGACATACCTAGTCAATCGACTCAGGAGAGCAAAGAAAACTTTTATTATTTTCGATAAAATACCACGAAGTACTCGTTACGATCTGACGCAGTACGCAGTAGGGATTTAAATTGAGTTACGTTACGTGTTCTTTCCTGATATTTATTGTTCCAAAGATGCAATTCCCTATCATGATGTAAAATGTACATAAGTATTGTATTTTGCCCATTTCATTATTTTCATTACCATTTCTAGTTCGAATCCTAGTAAATAATTGATCCTGTTGCGTCTTTCCCCCCTATCACGATGTAATATGCAGTTTTAGAACGTACGTTAAGTTAGACTTATTTCCTTTATTATTTTGAGTTTTTCTAAGTGTTCACAGTAATATATTTGATTTCTCTCGTCCGAATTGCTTCCTATTTGGGAGTGTCACCGTGCATGTGAACTATTTTTATCCGTGGCACCACACGCCGGCACGCGTACGACCTTTCAGCTTTATGATTTGTCGTCGCTCTAATACTGATTGATAGTCCGCTCATCTTGCTCATTTTATTTCCTCCATCGCACTGCTTGCCAATGATGCGTAAGATCTTGTCTCATCTTGTTAATTTTTGTAATTTTGTTGCTTTACCCTACCATGTGCTTGTATCTTTCAGACACTCTTTCCATAATGTTTCCGCTTTGAATACGTTATACTATTTTTGTTCGAAGGGGCTTTAATTTTAATACAACTCTTTGAAAGTAACATGTTGCCGACAATTTTTTTGCTGTCGTAGAAAATTTTATAAAGTAATATTTATTTGTTTGTTTATTTGTATTTTATGCACTGCTGCATCAGGCTATTGTGATAATAATTTGTCAATTTACATATGCATTTACGCTCAGATAGTAAACGCCGCAGATGGTGCTGCAATCGTAATTTGGATTTTTTTCAGCGTAAGCTAGTATAGCGTTCTGGTACCCACGACCACAATCCATGAACCGCTTGTGGCCTGAGAGCCTCATCGCTGCCAATTCATGCTGACTATTGTAAATAAAAGTCATAATCATTGGGAACCATTCTAATTAAACTGCAAATTGAAATGACCAACGTACTCGCATGTTAATACCTTTTTTGTGTATATTTTTTCTGTTCTGTAGTAAGAGAGTTAATTGATAAAATTTAAGCACTGGCTGCACGGTGAGGCATAAGATTAGGCTATGAAAGCCGTAATATGGTTTTAATGGTCCATCACCTTCAGAAAAAAGGTTTGCAGGGACAACAGCTCGCCTTCAGTCCTTACGCAGTTCATAGGCTTCCTCTACTTTCATTTCATTGCAAACGCGGTATGTTTAGGGCACTTAGGGCTAGGGCAGACCTAATAACTGAACATATTTGATCAAACTGAAATGGGTTTTCACTTTTCACTCTTAACTTTCATGTAATTCTTTGATTAAAATGTGTGTTTTGTGTTAGTTATTAGTGCTTAGGTGCATTTTTGTGTGGTCTGGGTTCTTAATATCTTTAATTGCATTTTTAGTATCTACTTACAAAATCATACACAAGTACGATTTCGCTTCAGCTTGCCACTGTGTGGCCTTGACTGCTAAAAGGTCGCCGACCACTGTTTCAGATGGATTTAATTTAACTTCCTAGATATGATTTCAGAATATATAATTTACAATATAATAATTTTAAACTTTCACGGTTTGTACACATTTAAATTGAAGGTCTTAATCGAACTTTTGATTGACTAACATCGGTCTACCTACCCGTGGCCATGACTGGAGTAAATCCATCAACATCGGGAACTCTAACAATTTTTTGTTAACACAAGTACTAAACGCAATCAAGAGCTGTTAATTGTGTATACAACTTAGTATTATTGAGTATTTAATTTATATCTTAGCGTATCTTGAACATTATTACTTTTTTGTGTATGTGTGCCTCAATCAATATAATCCATATAAAAAATTACAATAATGAATCCCTATGGCTAGCTGTCTTAGGATTAATCTATAGTAGCCTAGAATCAGTGACTGGTTTCGTTAAAAATAGCAAGAGACAAGTCTTCTTGTTGTTAGTAAGTGTTTCATGCCATTGTCATAAGTTGTCCATTAAGGGCCCATATTCTAGACCGCCACTCGGCTGATTTTTGCTTTATCAGAGGATATTATCGCTTTATTGTATGAATCGGCCAGAAAACCTGTCAAATATGACAATCTGTGTATTATCGTCAATATGTTTTCTCAGAGAAATCAAGATTCAGCTGAGTGCCATGCTAGAATATGGGCCTAAGTGTGCCTATTAGTATCTTCCCCTCTGATTTAATTATGGAGTACAATAACAGTTGTATAAATCGAACTCTAAACTTTAAATCAAATTCTTAATGAATTTGTTGGACAATCTCTCTATAATTATCTATATTTTTTCTTAATAAATGCTAATCACTCAATGTTGATCATTGGACTTGACTAAATCACTGTGTTTATCATATTACCGATTTATCTCGTGTTTCTTTCGTTTCGTTTTTGCTCTTGGGCAGCAAATTTTAATTTATACATATTCATTCATGCATGCATATTCATAATCTTCATCGAAAACTGAAAACGCAAATTGCTAAACGTGTACCTGTTTTATACTGTTATTAAAATTCTAAAACCATAATCGCTACGGATTTCTTTCTCATTGTAATGCGTAGATACGCATGATGATTCATTTACAACAAAAAATAACAGAGAGTGATTGGTCGCGTGCATCATCTCACTAAATGCATACTTATCTAATAGGATGTTGTCCAAACGACACACCCCACATCTCTCCCGAAATTGTCGAGAAGCCTCTTTCTTACATGTACACTGATGAAAACTATAACATTCTTATACAAAACATATTCAGCAACACCAATAAAAGTAAAAAAAGTGAGTAATCCATAATGGAGGTCATTTCATTTAACAATGAATCATTTAGAGGCCAAGACACCCACGATTTTTTGGATCTTAGTTGTATTTTTATGCCTCACCTGCCTAAAAACGAAGACTAGCGAATGCGTCGGACGATTATTCTAATTTTCAATACTAATAAACGCAGAATATATATCAACAAGACTGGAGTGGTACGGAATGGATATAAATAATGAATGTGTTTATTCATTCAAGTAAATAAATACATGTTTATTATTATTTATTTACTTAATTGAACATACTATCATTAGGAAGGCAATTAAGAGTAATTTATACTTAATTCAGATACCTATAATTTATAATCGTGGAATCTGTCGGTATTGTAAATAAATATGGGAATGTTTACTGAGCGATTTCTCTCAGGAATAACCAGAACATAAGAAATCTTGTAATTATTCAAATTAGTGCTAACTACACTGAGTTTTTTTATTTTATTTATTACTAGCTTTTGCCCGCGGCTCCGCCCGCCTGGATGTTGGTTATCGCGACCAAACTGCAAAATTTCACCCCCTCTTTTAATGGGTTATGGGCAGATTTCCAACAAAAAAAAAGATGCACGATTTTTTTATAAGTCACATGGACTATATGTGACTTACATAGCAGAGGTACCAATTTTTAGCTTTCTACTTTGATCATTGCTGAATGTTCCATACAAACTTCCACCACCCATTTTAGGGAATTAGGCCAGGAACCATTAGAGGAAATTTTAAAAAGAGATAAAAAGTAGGCTATGTCACCATCCATCCCTTCAATTATCTCCACTTAAAAAATCATGTCAATTTATCGCTCTGTTTTGCCTTGAAAGACGGACAAACAAATATAAACACACTTTCTCATTTATAATATTAGTACCTACCTATTAAATAACAATGCTAATTCAAAATAAAATTAGATAAAAATACTAAAATATCTATTGTTAGATTAGATGTTTGCAAGCAGTACAAAACATGACAAATGCTTCTATTTTTATTTTATATAACTGAGGTGGCAGACAAACACACAGCACACCTGATGGTAAGTGGTTACCGTGGCCTATGGACGTGTGCAACACCATGCGAGTCACACTCGTGCTGCCAACCCATTAAACACAGACAGTTTATGTGCCGTCAGTGTAAAAGACTAAGCAGGAAAAGTTATTGCAAGTGTAATCCCATTTCTTAGCTGACTCGGGTATCTATATAGATACTAGTTACAAATTAACACATATTAGTATCAAGATTATTGCTTCTATACATTTAAATATACAGTAGGTATATGTATTATTTTCTCCAGCCATAACAGTCTTCATCAGATTAAAAACTATGTCTTATATTCCTGTGGTGTTCTGACACTGTTATTTAATATTCATTAATGGAAGTTGTTCAACATTTTTCAATGTCACAGTTTATGACATCATATACATATATTGTGATGTAAGTGTTATTATAAGATATTCGCGAATTATATGTTTTACGACTTGAAGCGCGTAGTGCGCGTGTATATATTATTTTGTTATGATGCGTATAAATGTATGTGACCATATAAAATCGTTTTAAACCCAGTGTCCCAGGCCAAGGTTCTGTTTTATTCAGGATATTTTTTTAGATAATCTAATGTATTTTCAGAGAATCTTTTGTCTGAATAAACATTATTCTGTCGTTATATTTTATTTATATTTTAAAATTTTCAAGAGTTTGTGAAAGGCATAATATATAAATACCAGACATAAAAACAATCTTGTAGTTTGTGATAGTAGATTTTATAAAATAAGTAATTCTTTCCGGGGTAACTGTATACGCTTTTTTAACAAGCTAATTAAATAAGGCATTTAGCTGTGAATACATTTAAAAATGTAATTAAGACTAAACTAAGGTTATTTTACATTTAGACGACAAACAAGCTTGGAAATGAGCTGTTCATGCAACTATGCTTCTTATATAAGCAAACTATTGTATTAAGACTGAGTAGACTAAGCAAATGTTTATAAATAGACAAAAAAAATATGCCTGCTGTGTTTCTTGCCGGTGTCTTCTCAAGTCGGGGCCGGGTTTCGAATCGGGGGTCCATTTGCTAAGCTAGTCTTAAATTATTTTTTCAATTTGACGTTTTGTAAGTGCCTTTTTAATGGTCTATACAGAATAAATGATTTTTGACTTTGACTTTGACTTATGAAATTATGTTATTATGTTTAGATTGTAATAAACTCTTGCTTGAGAGAAAAGAAAATTTAAAAGTACCTATGTGTTGTACAGGCACAAAAATTGTACCTAGTTTGATGTTTAATGACCAGCTGTTACATCATATTTACATTGCACATACGTCCTTTTCAAGGCACGTTCTACTGCTAAAAGCTTCGTAGGTTATACCACCGGTAAAAATGAAGTTAAGAGTACAGATTTTTTTATCAAATGCATACATTTATATGAATAGCGTCCATATTACTTAAAATATATTATAAGACTAGCTTTTGCCCGCGGTGCCGCCCGCGTGAATGTCGATTATCGCTATAATATCGGGTATCGTTATAAATTGTAACCTATGTGTTATTCTGATGCATGAGCTGTATTATTATAAAGCTTTATTAAAATCTATTCAGTAGTTTTTATGTGAAAAAGTAACAAATATCCATCCTTACAAACTTTTATTATACATATTAGTAGGATTTGCTCAACGCTTTTGATGTGGCTAAGCTGACCGTTCGTAACGTAAAGTTCTCAGGTCAATACTATAAATTTTTTCTCAACTCCATATCATATTGAAATGATCTAATTTTACCAATAACATCCAATTGAAGTTTAACTTAAAGCTAATAATAACTGTCACATTAAAAAGCATAGACTAACGATGGTGCACTGTTCAAATTAGGACAAGGCCTCACTTTAGTTCCACTTATTGATCAGACGATCACAATAAGCGGACGTTGCCATAAAGTGCCACTGGTTGACAGTTTACAATAATTGTGACAATCGAGTGCCGACAACTGGCTCAATGGACTCTCAGTGCTATTCGCAATTATTGCAACGTTAAGTTGACGAGCAGCCGATATGACCGTAATATATCAACGGTCAATGCCGCTCCGTCATATCATAATTCTTGTGCCACAGTATCAACTGATGTGGTGCAATATTATCTGGTTGACTTTGATTAGGTGTACCTACTTGTTGATTTGTAGCTCGTAGTGTCATGCTTTTCGAAGTTCGAAGAAGTATCACCTTCTTATTTGATATCGATTTCAAGTAGTAAAGGGCCAGTTCTCATACCGTATTTGAAAGATGTTCAAATTTCAGTGTCGAACTCTCAAAATGAAATGATAGTACATAACGGTTTTTTAGTAATACAATTTTCAAGAAAGAATATTGACATTGTGTTTTAACATCAGATAGGGACTTGGTTAAAAAAAAGTTATGACGAGAATTGGCTCTCTTTTCTTTAAAATGATTTGATGCTGACTGTATTCAACAATGTTTTGTACTCAGAATAACACTCAGAATGCAGTTATAGTAATTGATTCTACCAAAAGTATGTTTAAGCACGCCTTTAGCACTACGAACGAACTATTGTAATACGTGATTTGGTGAGTTAGCTAAAAATGTGCTTGGCAAAACCCCATCTTGCCTGAATTTTTGCAACACCTGACTCAAAATTTATTATTAACAATTATATATTTTGTTGTTGCAGTCGAAACAACGGGCGTCAATCAAATGGCTGTTATCGAAGGCGTTCAACAACAGGGTCCCGGATAACCTTCAGGAGCCTTTCTATAGGGATCATGAGGTAAGAATTATGAAACTAGCTAATAGTCCACCGAATATTCGATCAGAAATTTAATCATAGTTTCTTTTTCATTTCAGAAATGCATAAAAATATGTCAAAGTAGCTCTTTGACATTTTTTTAAGCATTTGAAAAAAATCTCTCTTTTATTACTAGACAACTGGTATTCAACGCATTTTCTGTTGAAAAAAATGGTGTAATTATCAGGAAATTTATGCAATAGAAACTCCAATATCACTGGAACTCGAGAATAGAATGTTCTTATGATCTTTTTCCTAAAATCGACATTTTTCGATTTATAGATTCCTACCCTCTTTTGGTCTAATTATACTGGGCTATCATACCCATACGCATATTGTGTAGATAAGCTTTGAAATGTATTTATCGGCTTCAAACAACATTTATTCAGGTGGTATGTATAGTTTGTAATGTGTATGCAAATTGAATTCGGTCCTTGACAACATAATATATTCACTGCTATGGAATTCAAGAATTCAACATAACAAGATTTATCCGATATATTCTACGCACAGGTGTCGTATTCGTGACAAACAACGCTTCGATAGTATGTATCACCAAAACGCATCAAGGTCCTCTATGACTTTGATGCGTTTTGAATGCGTTTTGATGGTATAACACATGCTGAAAACACACTCTTACAAACTGAAAAAAAATTGACCGATTATAATCTTGTAGAATATACTGCTTCCTGGCTGTTTGGCCGTGGTCTAACTAAACTTGCGTTCCAGACGTTTCGTCGATCACTGCGGTATAATCTTATTTAATAATTTGCCGTGTTGGGTCCCGGTGGAGGAAAATAAGGCCAGCCCATCTCCTTCTGTGAGCGTCGTAAAAGGCGCCTAAGGGATAGGGCTGTTCTTCATCCGACGGTATACATACATACCTTGATTAAGTGCCTGTTTGACGGCAATAGGCTCGCCCCCTATTACGTGCGAGCGAAAATAATAGTTAGTGAAATTTAGGTGTTATATTTTAAATTCAATTCCATATAATAATTAATTTGGACATACTTAATACAATTTGATTGATTTTAGTACATACTGACTTCAGTTTGGATTTTAGATTTTCATTATAATCTTAAATAATGTTTGATAATATGATTAATTATACTTAAAACAAACATAGATAAAGTAAGAAGATTGTAATTAACCCTATGAGCCTATGTTGCTTTTAAATAAAAGAATTTATTTATTTTATTATTTATATATATATTAGGTAATACACTTCTGCCTACCCCTTCGGGGATTAACATGCGTGAGTATATGTATGTATGATCTTACATATATCATCGAATCCTCCATCCTCGGGACCTCTGGTATTTCAAGCGCTCAACTCACGCACTATACTCACTTGCCAATTAATATCAGGTGGCCCTAGGCCTTAGTAGAAAAACTAAACATGCAATTTGCATACCGGATGTCGATATTATGTTATGACTTTATGACTGAGGAACGAAGATGATGATCAACTATTTTTAGCAATAATCGTGTTAAATATGTATGTAGACATACATATTTAACACGATTATTGCTAAAAATAGTTGATAATCATTTCTACTACATACACAGCATGAGTAATATTGTCCAGAACGAATAACCTCGTAAAGCGATTATGGTGTAGTATGGCGACGAATCACGTTTAATACACCGTGACTTATGGTACAAAGTTCAACTTCAGAGCAAAGTAATTAGCACTCAATAGGCCCAACAGGTTGTACGCTACACAACACGACTCCAAGTATCCGGCAAATTACCTGCAATGTTAGAACAGCGCAGCTTTACCCGTAAAAGGTAACTCAGGGATAGGGCTATTATTCACACGTGAAAAAGAGCCCAGTTTACGGTGATAAATAATAGACTCACCCTCTATTACTAGGGACCGACGAAACTGGCGAAAACCAATTACTGGTATAAATATACTACCTTTTGGGAATCGTCTTTCTGCCCCCGGAATAGGTAGATAAAACAACTTGTAAGCTTCTTCTACTGTCATAAAATTTTCATACCCGTGCCAAGCTGTCATACTTTAGAATACAAATAAATAGGTATTTAACTGCAACTCCAAAAATGGAGGTGTGGTTTACAAATTCGTTACTAAGATTAGTGCCGGATTTGGTATTGGGCAAGTTTGAACGTAACCCGAAATTTGTATTAGCCAACTTTTCTGTTGTTTCATGGAGATTTAGGTATGGACTATTTATTACGTCTCTAACATGTTTGAAGTAAGTTATAAATTTTCGAAGTTTGTGCCATTAGCTCTATTTTTTTGTTTTACTTTATGCATAGCCATAATTTTACCAGAGTTCAAAGCAGAGCTTGTTATTTTGGAACGTATTTTATGCGTGTTATAATAAGCGTCACTTCTAACTAGTAACTATGTGTGGTAATAAATATTGGAAATCGAATATATTTAATCAATTTATGAAGTCCTATGTTTTCTATATTTTTTAACATTAATAAACTGTCTTAAATGTCACTATTCGTGAAGTTGATATTTTAATTCCTTCCTCTTTCAACAGGTTATGTTTCTACCGGTAAATAGTCAATCTTTGTTTAAGGATATATATTTATTTTGTGACATTCCGTTCACTCAAAGGAGGTAGGACACGACGGTATTTCCGTCCAAATGAGCAGTCCGACTGGGGAAGTACCTCCGCCCTACAGAACACCGCGGTCATAATAACCTCGTGTTGTGTTCCCGGCGGTGACTAGGGTAGCCAGAGCTCACTGGAGAGTTTTTGTGGAAAGTCCAAAGGCTTTCCTGCTTTGTCTTCTACACTGACGGCACATAAACTATCAGTGTTGTACACGTCCATAGGCCAAGTTAACCATTTTCCATCAGGTGGGCTGTGTGCTTGTCTGCCACCTCAGGTGTATTTAAAAAAACTACATTTGATAACCACATGTGAAAATGAATAAATTTTTCTTCAGTAACCTAATCAGGATCACAGTAATACTATCCTCAGATGTTCTGGCCAATCTGTGCTGCAGATAGATTGGATTTTCAATTATAAAAGCTTTTAATGGATGCTTCTTTCAGTTGTAAACAAACACACATACAGTATATATTCATTTTACTTACTCCCTCAACGTTCATTGAAAGATAATAAACATGTCGAAAGTTTGTATATTTGTACTATTTTATACGCACTACATTACTCATCGTGAATACTGTTGTACTTGTACTCAGAAGCGTGAAGTACGGACTAATCTAATAATAAATAATTATTTTTCTTTACATTATCCTGTAGTGCTATCAACATCAGCAATACCAAAGTGTCGCTTACACATGATAATGGGTAGGGGAAAAGAGCAAAATGAGGTTACTTGTTCTATTTTACACAAAATGCAAAATAATGCTACTTAAATTTCATATACTTACTTAAATCCTAATACATACCTAGAGAGCAAGGTGCTACTGCGTAAGAGTATTGTCTTTGGTAGTTCAAACTTCATTTAAGTAGGTAGCCCTTTAGGCAGGTCCATTTTTTAATGCGATATCAAATGATTTTTCGAACGAATTCAGAGTCGCTGGTGATAATCTCCACACTATAGAAGAACTTTATTAGCACCAAGCTAGTATAACAATAATAAGAAATCCATTCTTGGGGAATTTGAAGCGATTTTTACGCATTTATCGGAACAAATGCTAATTCAAAAAATAACAAGTAATAAATCACGAACTAGATTGAAATAATGTTTTTTTAGTTTTCTTATTTTAATCAGCTTTCTCGCTGTAGGGACTGTAGATTTCACAAACATACAATCAATGTTAGTTATTTATTGTACATCCAAACGAACACACATCGACCCATTGGCAGTTAGCGAAATGACCCGTTCGTGATTCAGTTGTATCCTAGTCCTCACCAATTTGTATCCTAGTCCACAGATAACTACAGTTAGGTACCTAGTTATATAACCACTGTCGCAAAATGAGGAGATTTTTTAAATTCCACTCAATTTCTGTGATACTTACAAATGCCCGTTACGACCTTGCTTCATTACAACCCACGAAATGGCTAATGGAGTGTCACATTACATTCATTCGAATTCTGGTTGTATTTACCGTTATATGGCTTGATAGCATTCGGTAAGACGGTTCAACTGCTGTATCACACCGAATTTCTTTATTAAAAAAATAGGTAAATTTGATATCGTGTTATTCCTTTTCAATCACATGATCTTACTGATCCAAAAACTGATAGGTATTTTTTACATAAGTTTATAATTTTGGTCTTGACAATATCTCTGGGAACTGGTAGTCACTACGCACCGAGAAACGCCTCTTGAGAAGGAATATATAGTCACACTGTTTCTATGAAGTATTATACCATGCGTTACTGTTGCTAGGTGTTGCTTTAGCTTTTTCAATCTTACACAAATCGTTTCTAAAGAAAGATTTGCGCAGATCCATAGTCATCCAGTAAATTATAAAGATACATTTGAACTATGCACTTATATTTTTCTTTATTATAGTACGAGCTGCTGTCTCACAAAAGAAATCTACAGAACAGATTCAGCCACTGCCTACGGAATAAACCTTCCAGCCCCTTTGTATCTCAAGGTCTCACAGTAACAAAATCTTGCTATATTAAAATGCACTCATAACGTTCTTCCTTTTGTTTTTCACTTGGCGTTTCTGCAATTGCATTCGCAGATTTATATGACCTGTTATAGAGTTTTTAATTATTCAATCCACAAGTCTTGAGAATTCAATAATAACTTGATTTCCTTTTGTGGAATGACGAAAGCAATATTATGCAAATACTTTTTGTCTTTGATATGATAAGTTGTTTATGTAATACAGCAGTATGCTTTTAAATGCGATGCTGACATTTTGCCGCATGTTTCCCGTACGATTTTTTAAGAATTTGTTAACCGTTGACTGTTTTTAGGCGTCTTGTCAAGCTTAAAATGTCGCCGAGATATCTAAGCACTCAAATAAATTTAACCTTATTACAAAACCACTAATAAAGAATTAGAGTTGAGTCAACAGTTGACATTTTTTGATACGGTTCAAACATAGCTTTTTTCAAGTATTTCAGTAAGATGTATTATTCAGTTTCCAGTTAATTTGATAATATATGTTGAACCTTTGAAAAAAAATCCTAAAAAACTTGTGCACAATCTATGCCAAGTCGATTGTTATTTGCAGTTAACCCTTCATAACCCATTTGTATCAGCTGTCAGCTTTCGGTACAGTAGGCCGCCCTTGAAACAAAAGTTCAGTCTGAGCATGGTATATTATTGATCCGCACCATCCCCCTACAGTTGCTTCGGGTTGGTTACTAGTGTCACGCGAGCTTTCGGTACTGAAGAATACAATTGGACTGGGAGTGTCCAGCAATTACATCCATGCGTGTCAGTGTTGCCCAGTGATGGAGTGTCTGTGAAAACAATTGCCGTGATGAAAAAAAAAACATGTAAGGTGACATTCGTTTGGTGATCAATTGTGGCAAGATATCTGGCGATCTTCACATTATTCAAATGCGACAACTATTTGAATTTAAAGTGGTTCAAAACCTTCGTGACGTTTTGAAAATATTGTTATCATTCATAGCACATCGGTTTCACATTTCAAGGACTTTAGTATATTTTGGATAGAATATTGGTTTCTTTAACGGATGCAATTTTAAAGATGCACTACTTTTTTATGGCTAGAAAGACTTTATAATGAACTTGGAAAATGCACGAAAATTGTACACCTTTTGAACATGAAATTTTAACCGTAAGCCGAGTTAAAACTTTGCGGTTTGACCTCTTTGCTCCAAATTATAACTGAAATTAGACCAGTCGGTAATATTTTTGAATCAGTTTGCTTTTCGTCATTATAGCTACATACCTTTTTTTTTTTTTTACTTGAGGGAAATCCCCACGGATACCCACCCCTCCGGAGTCGGAGGGGGAGGTTATGTCGGACTCGAACCGACTAACGCACGCCGTCTCTGGGTCTTAGTGCTAGGCCGAGGGTGAGGTTGTCATGCGACATATCCCTCGCGCCCCGGCTGACCCAGGGCCATCCCTCTCGGTCTGGCGCTCCTCGGGAGGGGGGGACCACGCGGTCCCCGACTCAAGCCCAGTGTGGAGGCGCGCATCGTCTTATGATGCGCGCCGCCGCCGTGGCCTGCTTCTGCTAGGGTGACGGGCGGCTCCACCCGTCACCCTCAGGCCCGCGCTCATAGGGGGCGGAGGTCAGTTTGCGCCCTCCGACGCCCGAGCCGCCTTCGAGCGCGTGCAGCGAGGTCAGCGAGTCTTTCTCGCTCATCGCGCCGCGCCCGCTCTGCTGTCTCCTTCGCGAGCATGACCTGCTCGCAGAAGGAGGCGCTGGCCGCCCACGCATCCGCGCAGCGGACCATCGCCGCGAGCAGGGTAGAGAGCGTGAGCACTCTCACCCCCAGGGCCGCCACAAGCTCCCGCCTCGGCGTCTCAAACGCCGGACACTCGGTGAGCGTGTGCAGCCCCGAGTCCACGCTCGCGTCGCAGTGATGGCCTCGGGCGTTGGCTCTATACCCATCAGATGCAGATACCGCCCGAAGCTACCGTGCCCGGTGATAATCTGCGTCCGGTACGAGAGGCTACCGTGTGGCCTCTCTAGCCACTCCCCCATGATGGGTCTTACCGCCGCAATCACGGCGTGCCCTAATAGCTATTATAGCATTGGACTTTTCACTTTTGTCATATTTTTATTTATTTCCGAATAATAACAAGCATGGTACAGCAATAAAGATATTGTTGTTATTTTACACTTATGCAACATTATGTCCATCTAAATCTAAGGCTCCTGTTGTCACTTTAAAACACTAAATATGTAATTATGTTTATAATGAATGTATTTTCATATTCAATAGTTTTATTTATTAAATATACACAGTAAACTTAACATTACCTACATTTCCGAAGACGTAAGTACCTACGACGGATAGAGATAGGTACTTTTGGCCAGACATATTTCTGGTCCCACATAACACTGTAAACTGGGTACTGTGGGATTAAAAGATTAGAAGATATGCAGTTTAATATATGGCCAAGGTAAGGACGATATCTTTTTTAACGATAGATCTACTCTCGATCTTAAATTACCAAAGTGCTCCTGGTACAGTTACTCTAGACTGTTCGTTCCCGGCAATTTACTTACAAACATTTCTCTATTAGATTATCTATCCATTTTTTATGTGCCTTTATTTATTTGCACTTCGCATTCGCATTCAATTCTCTTGCGACATTCGCAAGACCGCGCTTATTAAATATGCAGTACATGATAAACGGTTTTGTAACAGGTAGCGACACTTAATATTTATCTTTCAACGATATTTATCGCTACAACCAGTCAAGTAGAGTTTATTGAGCAATTACAACGATATTTAATATCTTATAAAGAGCATTAAATGCACATAAGATCATGGCCCGCCTTTCTCCAATGATTTCTAAGAAGCTGTTCATTTATCATCGTACGGTAGTGCGACGGATGTCCATTAAGGTAGGATTGTTGTTGCAAACGAGTTCAAGGACCACTATGTTTGGATCAGATATATCCGTAATTAGCCAGGCTATGGCTACACATCTCTTAAGTCCTTTTGATATTGATGTTTGACTTGGTATCAAACGAATGCGCTTTTAACAGATTGTTAATATGACGAGATTGCTTTTTCATTTGATAAAAGTTTGTATTCACCTTCAGAAAATATACAAATACCCTCAGGAGACGAGACGTCCCCATCTTAGAATTTTCGTGACGTGACCGCTGCAGGAAATCAAGTGAATGTTCAAGAATGTCGTAATTATAAAAATCTAATGCCGCAAATATTTCTTCCCGCGAATAACTAGTTTTACTTTGATGTGTAATATCCGCGTACAATTTCGACTTTATTTACAAAAATGTAGATAGAGTCGCAAACACTGCATACTTATTGGAGTACACTATGTAAGTAATGTAAAGTTGTAATGCAATTCGATAAAAATTAAGAGTAAGCGGTACGAAATCTAAGTAGAATGAAATGATACTACCATCCCGTTCTTTCAATGAGGTTCACGGTTCATTTGAGAAACTCGTAGTTGCAATAATTTAATTCTATCTTCCAAATTAACTATTGTTTGCTGATATCTACATTGGATAACTGTTTATTGATTGCGTGGGTGGACTGAGAGTGCTTTACAACAGACGGATCAGTTGCTAGTTTTAAAATTTTCTTTTGTTATTATTTGAGTTGGTTGAACTTCCAAAGGTTGCTTGAACGATATCGATTTGTTAAAGGTCGGCAACCGGGCATTAGTAAAAATAGGCCTACGTTTGTTATCGCTGTTATTAAGCACGGCTTTAACAATGACTTCGACTTACCAACTATTTCCTGAACAAATACGTTCAGGAAAGCAGTGTAATAAAACGATATCAAAGTGTTACACAAAGTTAACATTAACGACCCAATCACACATACTACTTTTAGCATCGGCGACTGGTGATTTTGCGACTGCATCGATCACCGGATACAGTATCTATATCGCGCGATTTACTGAGAATCTAATCGACACTGCATTACGTTTCGGCAAATGTTTGTGTCAGCGTCTGAATTGATGAAGCATCGGCACGTGAAGCTCAATATTGCGTTGGGACGAAACATCCGGCTTCCGAAAAGCGACTAGGCTTCCGAAAAGCGACTAAGCCTACATTCCAACAGTGATAATGCGTTCCACTAAACTGGGCTTTTGCGTTTAATTCAAAGAAAGTTATTAAGCAAAACATGATAAAGGATTTGACTTAGTCGCAGTTCCTATCAATGGTGAAATCAGTTAACTAGGAGTGGAAATGAAATTAGATAACGGTGTTAACTTCTCCGTTTTTATCATTCTTAAAAACAACTCTACGTTGCTGGTTTTCAATGCTAGAAGTAGTACGCGTGCCTAGAGCCTAATTATTGCAGGATTATTTCATTTTGAAGCGTATAGAATTCAGAGAACGGATTTCAATTGTAAGAGTACAAAGCGCAATATCCCTTTGAAAATCTTAATATGGGTGTTTTGCCTCATCGAAATTATTTCAAACTGATATTTACGTCAAAAATATTCCCTAATGAGCCCACATTTATTTAGCGAACGTGTAACTTAACTTTTCTTTCAGAATAATCTGTATGTGTATAGGAAAATGATCAGATTGCCAATGGCGTAAAGTAGAAATTGGTGTGTGTGCTGCTTCCAAAAGAGAGCATCATATAAAATTGTCGCGTCGCTTTTAAAAATAGTCATCGTCGTTTCCGCCTTTGGGAAACCGGTGATCTTTTGTTCTTTTCAGCGGTGATTGGTGACTAGCGGTGACTCAGCTGGTTTTATTATACATGCATAATGTTTTCCGGACTTATTTTAGTATTTGTTCCGTTTATGAGGATACCACGTCTTTATTTGTAAACTTTTTATAGGGACACCTCTGGTACATTAATTACATTTTAAAGTTCGGTTCCAGATACAATGGTGGTGGCAAACATAAAACATGCAATTTCGGGACATCTGGGATACCAATTACAAAAACTAAAAAATTTACAACTTACCTTATTTTTACCACAAAAGAGCATTGAGAATATGAAAACGGGGTTATAAAAACTTGTCTAGGTGCTTCAGTTTAATATCATCTTCAAAACTATGTTTGTATGTGAATCGGGTTTGTCCTTTTCATTGTTTTTAAATGGTTGAAATAAATCTAGCATGTACTTCTAGTTCACGGTTAGTAATAAAGTTAATTGTATTTAAGTCAACGACCTTCTTAACACGCTTTTATTAGCTTCACCGTATCTAACCAAATCTGTATGTTAACAAATTTTGAAGCTAGAATTTAACTAACAACTTCCAATAATTGTAGTATTTGAAACTGTGCGATTTGAAACTTTTGAAGTATGTGATATTAGGATGGCAAAACGGTAATTTGATACTATCGAACTGACCTGATCATGGAACCAAGATATGGACAGGGACGTTCTTCATTCTAACATTATTCCCAGTCGCATCCGAAGCTATCAACTCTATCTGGGGTCCGCTTTTAACAGTCCAACTGCGGATTTGGCTAAACTTTTCCGTGAAGCGACTGCCATCTGACCTCCACAACCCAAAGGCGATATCTAAGTATTATAATAATAATAATAATAATAATTTATTACCAAAAAGCATTGTTAACATAGCATACTCAATTCTTAAGATAAAACTAGAAACAATTATCACATAGTATTTGAGTAAACATCCGTTGCCAAACTAGGTAGAAACCTGTGTTTCGGCTTTCGGCGCCACTCCCCACGGGAACTTTAACTTTACTAGTTCGCACATATAATATTCTTGATAGACTTATCATTATTAAAATGAATATGGAGCTTGTATGTACAATAAAAGAACAGAAGCGAATGGAAATCAGTGTGTAAAATGATGGAACAATCTTTTGTTAGTGTGAACCTAAGTGTGCGTGCGTGCGTGCGTGTGTGTGTGTGTGTGTGTGTGGGTGTGTGGGTGGGTGTGTGTGTGTGTGTGTGTGTGTGTGTGTGTGTGTGTGTGTGTGTGAGCGCGCGCGTTCGTGTGCGTGGGTGTGTGAGTGTGTGTGTGAGTGAATCACAGTAGTCACCTCACCTCGTCATACTCAAAACAACAGAGATTGTAATCAAATAGAAATAAATCTAGGATAATACTGTTAGAAGCTGTTCAGTCTCGTCGTAGCCTAAAGTTTGAAGCCACGTAACAACTGCCGCTTTACAATGAGTCTTATTTAGCGGGTAAATACGGATAATTTTATTCACCTTGTTGTAGAGATATGGGCCAATTGAACAGTAAAATCTTTGAATAAACGAGGTATGAGACATTTTTTTTGTTTCACAAACCCTATTTCTTCGCCGATTTGCATCTTTTTGCGGTTCATATGACAGTTCATTGTGTTGCTTCATTATTATGCCCACAATAAACAGCTGTCTCACCGTAAGCACCTCCCACTGCTTATTGCAGTTAGACCAGTTGTTGGACTTTTGAGGGCTCCAACTACCCGTAACGACTGCCATAGATATTAGTATGGCAACCGGAACCGACGGCTTAACGTGCTCTCCGAGGCACGACTAGACCGATGCAAATACCTATATGCATCCATACAAATATTTTCACTGAGCGGGAATCGAACCCGCGCCTCCTGCGCAGCGGCCGCTTTTCATTACCGCTACGCCACGGAGACAGTGACGTTAGCGACTACTAATAAAATTGACATTTTCGCAACCCCCCATCCTAGTTCAGCAGTTTGAGGTAGGAGTACAATCTCTTGGTCTCGATTATTTGATTTCTTTACGAACCCCATGCATTATTATTTGGCAACTTGCGTTTATTTGTTTAAACGTAAATAACGTTTAAACATTTATGCTTAGGTATCATTATTCTGCTGTATTTGCTAAACGGTAGACAAGTTTGGACTCCAGTTTACAAGCTTCAATGATTTCTAACATTGTTCATCCAACCGGAAAAAGATTATATCTTTGTCAAATTGAATCTGAGATGTAAAGTAACAACACAACAAATATATTATGTCTAAACAGGCTGGCGTTGTTAAATTTATGAATATTGATTTTCATAGTTAAATGGTCTATAAAGTAGATACGTACATCATATCTGATAAATTTAGCTATCTCGGCCTGCCCTACAGCTGCACGCGCGTACTTTTCCGTTTTTTTTTTCCAAAAATATCGAAAATCAGCCACATCCGTAGTTAGACTGGAAAGCCAAGAATCCGAGGTAAAATCTTCGGATGCGACTGGGATTAAAGCTAAAATTAAGAAGTCAGCGAACCTGTTACGGAAACTTTATCCAACAACCCTTTTTTTTTCACCTATTATAGGTATCCACCCCGAGACTACGGCCACAGTATTACTACTACATACAGTAACGCGACGGAGGGGAACTTGCGACGCGTCGGGGGGCGCGGACGCGCTGTCCGCCAAATCGCGTCTTTTGCGGGAAAGTTCACTGAGGGCTACCGTAGCCGCGTATAGGTATCGCTCGCGTGACAGTTATTAAGAATTTTTTTCATTTGTTCCGTGTACAGATGTCTTTCGACATCAAGTGCCAATAAAGACATACGATTTCATAGATTTCCCCATGACGCGAGGTAGGTAAGTTTATTTCTATAATTTCAAAGTAACGTCTAGAATCTATCGATAGAAGTTACATAAAATGTAGTTAAATAACCGCGGTAGCCTAGTGGTATGGGTAATGGACTGAGACGAGGTCTCGGGTTCGATCCCAGGTTTTCCATGGCACACACCAATGACTTTTCGATGCTTTTCGAAGTTATGTGTGTATTTATCGCAGGTTTATAAGTGCCCAGTTAATGGCAATAGGCTCGCCACCTATTACATTGGGACCTAAACATAAACCGGCGAAATGTGGGTGCTAGCACCTCTGCCTACCCCTTCGGGGATAAAGGCGTTAGTTTATGTATGTATGTTGTATGTAAATAAACATCAACATTTTAAAAGGTTTACATTCTTTTATGCAAATAATAGTTAGGTATTATGAATAAAAAATCAATAATTATTCAGTATCTACCTACAACTATTTTCTCTCGTCGACAATCGTCGCATTTCCGAATGTAAACGAATGCTGATTTACATAAGTACCTATCCATCAATTATTAGATTTATCTTGTATAACATTTTTATTTAAAAACGTCTAAAAATAAAGTACCTATCACGAAAGTATCTTGCAGTACAACACATGTAAATGTATTTCAAATAAATAATTGCATAATAATTACATTTATTTACTTTTTTTCTTTTCTGACAACCCTTTTTTTTTAACGTGTGCAACCCCCACGGGCTTCACCCCAGCGGTGCCGACGATGGGGTGGGCGTGTCGGAATCGGACCGACTAAAACCACACGGTGTCCTTCCCAAGTATCCATTGTCGGGCACCCCGGGTAAGCCCTCGAAAGGATAACCCCAGGGTTGCCGGCGGATATTGGTCGCCACCGCGGCCTCGCCTGGTGGGTTCGGGTTATATCCCGCGTCGGTGAGTTGGCAAGCGTGTGTAGGAGTTTCTGACAACCCTTGGACATTGGTGACAAATAGCGTAGGTACTTACGCGAGCGGCGGCATCGTCCGACATCAAAGGCGTTTCGCCAATGTATGTAATAGTTACACTGTGCTACGGCGTTACGGAGGCAGTCAATTGTAACATTGTAACTCTCACTAATTAATTCGTTACAATTTGTAATTATGCACGCAGCATAAATTATTATAATGTGCAATTATCAAGTGTTTCGATTAATTTATCTAACAAAGATTACAAGCTTGAATGGCCATGTCGATATGGTAACAATATGTAAATTGTAATCACGACATTTACCTTCCTTATTTATTGGAATAAAACGGTGTATAACGTATTCTATCGTGATTAATTTTGTGTTATTTTCTTATTAACACTGTTCACATAGTTTCAGTTGCCTTTCAGCGGCCATAGTCACGAGGAAACTGGCTGACTATCTCCTCTCGCACATGATATTTCACCAGTACTGCATAATTATTGAACTATCCAAGAATGTTGAATTTTGTAATTGATCGGTTCTTAGCGGATTATTACACGATTTAATTGTTTGTTATTTTTATATTCATGCCAGTCCCGACGTATCTATTACTTTTCAGCAATCAAGACCACAGAAAGTTCGCTCTTTCTCGCCCTATCTCTCCTCTTTCTCAAATATACAATTTATCAAAATAGTCTCCGCTAGTTAAAAACTGGTATTTGTCTCGGTTTTTTTTTAACATTGATATATTTTCTCACATTAAGGAATGTGAAACTGTAACCGTATGATTCACTCCCAGGCATAAAGCAAATATTTCAAATACATTTTATGTTTTCATAATTATAACATGTTATGGTATCAATTTCGTTTAGTGTTACTTTATGGTTTTTGTATTCTGTCATTCATTGTTCATATTTTCACTGCCCTGAGTCATCATTATTAGCATAATTGTTTCTAGTAAAACTTTTACTTTGAAGCCCGGAGTCCTCTCTCTTTCTCTTTCTTTTGATTTGACTTAGCTTTGTCGACGGGCAGCGTTGCAGTTTGACAGGAACGGATGTCGTCAGAACGGCCAACCCCAAGAAGAAAGCCTGTGTCATAGCCCCGTTTTGTAATCAGCAGGTGTACCAGTAGCTAGCGATGTTGACTTAGCCCCATAAATGTTGGTGTGATTCCATATCCCATTTTGCTACCTTCAGTAATATCATCAAATCCAGCTAAAATAATTATAACGGATCCATAGGTCGCTGTTTCAGAGCCGGCTCGAAGGACCAATAAATGTAACGACGGGCGTGGCTACACTTATTTGTGTTAAGATGATATAGGGATGATAATTAGCACGGAGATGGTGTAAATAATGTACAGCGACCGCGCGGCATGAATGCGTTTATTGCACTAATTACGTAAATCGAACATACATAGTTCATGTCATCGTTTTAATATATTTTGCATGCGTACGGAGAACCGTACACTTTTTAATACTGAGTATATATTATATAACATATTTGAAAAAAAAAACACCGTCGGTCACGGTACTGTAATCAGTGGTATTTGTCATCAATCAACTTTTAAAAAAATATTGACATAATATCGGTCAAGGTCATATCTACTACCAACGAATCGTATAGTTTGCTTTGTACACAAGTTATAATACACCTGCACAGTGGTATTTTGTCGCCGGTGCTGGCACTATTCTTCTTGACCCTGTGCGCGTGCGCTGCCAGACATAACCGTGCGACTAACGCGCTTGTGTGGCGCGTCTTTTTTTTCGTTCTCTTACCGCGCATGCCAAGTTACAAGGTCTAAGCCGCATGGCGACATCTCGTCACACGACTTTTTACTTCCGAGGCTTACATGTTGTGCACTTAACCTAAGGACTACGTAACGTTATTTGAATTAACCTAACACGCACAGTAAATAAAATGCTTCACGATTTTTTACTGTTCTGTATAGTTTTTTTTTCACGTGCGGGAAATCCCCACGGATACACCCCCCCCACCCCCCTCCCCCCCCCCCCCCCCCCCCCCGGAGCGGGAGATTATGCCGGACTCGAACCAACCGACCGAAGGTGAGGTTGTCTCGCGACATATCCTTCGCACCCCAACTGACCCAGGGCCATTCCTCTCGACCACGCGGTCCCCAACTCGCCCCCGGTATTTGGGGTGCTGATGCGCATATCGACCCTTTCTGTATAGTAATAAACTCAGATTCTTAACTAATACGGATAATTTATCTATTATTATAGCTTAAAAAGCGTGTCCAAAACATAGATTGAACCGTTTATGGCCCTGAGGCTTACTATTTTTTTTTGTGACTTAATATATTAGGACCTACGAAAATATATAGCAACAAATTCACCAACACTCGTTGATTTTTTACTGCCCGAAATTGAATTACAACTCAAAATATTACTAAATTGCTAAACATACATTTACATTCACATTGTGAATTTGCCCTAAGACCTGTTCATCGGCATTTATTTGTCGCATCATCGGTATAATTTTTAAATAGGGGTAATTAGGTACCTGTACCTTCTTAGCCGATCGCGAAAACACAGCAATCTTGCATGCTGTGCAAGATTGCCGTCTTTGACTTCAACATTTATTTAATTGAGAAATGACATCATACTACAACAGATTTAGGCTCTGACTGTGTCTACTGTTGCGTTTATTTAGATTGATGAAACAGTAACAAGCATGGCACTCTGTGATTATAGTAGTAAAATTGCGTTCTCTGACTTATGCAACCCCCAATGTAACTTTTCAATGGACAATATTCTATAGATCCAACCCAACTGTCACCGAACACAATTTATATTTTGATCGCTATCTGAATCATCTTTGTGGCCTCAGGTCTCACGCAATAGATACAAGTGGTGGTGAGAAATACGTGAAAGTATTATTTCACCTGAAGAACATGTCTTAGGCAATTAAGACTATTTTTTTTTCACAAATCACATCTGTATTGTATTTGACACGTATTTAGAAATATTATCGTCTATACGCTTTAGGTGTTTACCTAGAACTATCTTTCAATTTATCACAATTGTTTATCCCCGATTTAATGCAAGGGCACTCATGCTTGCACACAGTTCTGTCAGGTGATAACCATTGGCTATGTCATAGTACAAACATCATGACCGTTTTCGTGTACACATAGAGTTTCTGTGTTGCATCTGGATTTGCAGGTCAGTTGCTTAGTATCTGCAGTCTACGAGCACTCTCCTTAGCAGATCACGCTTCACACCTTTCCCACGCTCATGTGAATGATACGATTCGATAATAACGTCAAAGTGTATTAATTAATGGCGCTTCTCATAATATTATGAGAACAGTGATTCGATTAGCCTGTGTGCTTTGTTGACAATACCACCTGATGCAAACCACGAACATGAATAATGAGAATCGAAAATTATTTTGGTGTTGAATTCACACGAATTGAAATATAAAACAGATAAGAAATAGATCCTACCGATGACGTTGTGTCATTAAAATTTCGAGACATCAACAGCAGTACGGGGTAAATATGCAAATTTACTTAAATATTTAATGAAGCAACAGTTCCGCATTATCTCTCGTAATGAAAATTCAAGATAGGTAACAGAATTTTATGTATAACTTAAGGCAGATACTTTCTTATCGAAGTGACTGATTGTGATAAGGAACAATCCAGTAAAGCATATACGGATGCTAAGAAAACATAATAATAAAATCTATAAGAAGTTCATTGACATGTAATTGAAATTGATAACTTTTTCATATGTAATTAATTATCATTTACACAAACCTAATTATGAACGTCTAAAGCGAATTCAATATGAAAATATCCAGGAGGAAGCCGAATTGCCCTTATGTTATTTTTATAAATAAAATTGAGTAAAATATAATGATGCTTACTTATTATTCTCGCAAGAATAGTTTAATTGGTTTGAGCCGCTGTGTTTGACCTGAAAATGCCAACTTTGTGTAGGTTTTAATAGTTCTTCGCTGGTTGCTTACTGTACCAGAAGCGTATATGTGTGTCGCTGTCAAGATTATGAACAGTAGTGTGATTTGAAAATATAGAAACGCACTAATCCTTGCATGCTTCAAGTTGCACAATTATTTCAAGATGTTTAATCTATTTTTCAGTCGGTGCGTACACTGCACACCTACTATTAAGTGGTACAAATGAATGCCCGGTTACAAGATAATAATATACTTTCTACAGGTTTAGTAGGAAGAGATTATGTGGGACAGGGTTTCTCAAACTGTAGGCAAGTGTAACCTTTTTAGTCATGTTTACTGTGCTCCATTAGTAAAGTGTTCATGCAAGATTATTTGATTATGATCAAAAGAATCATCATCTACTCACTCTTGTCTCAATGATAAGAGGTCGGAGATTATTTTTCCTAACACATGTCATCTACTCATCTTCTCTTTTTAAAAGAACAATATTATGGTGAAAAACATGTTACTTTTTAAAATATTCAGCAGTCGCTTCTACGTGCACTTTGTCACTTATTGTCTTTTTAAAATAACGCTAAAAGTTCTAAATACACACTACAATTCTACTATAATTCCATTGGGAGCGAATAACGCAAGATGACATAAACAGTCTCATTAATTCAAAGAATAATCGTTGCCGACAAGTTCTGAAGAGCAGAGGAGGCTATACTTTGTATTAAATTGTCCTATTCTTTCACAATAAATTCATTTTCTTTAGAAATTTCATTTTTTAATAATTTTAAAAATAAAATGCAACGTTATAATGTGAAGAACCATCCTAAAATTTAAATTAGTACATTTTGCTTAGACTTTTTTGATGTGTGTATATTATCTGCTTGGCATGTGTTTAATTACTATTAGAAGAAACCTATTTTTTTTGCAATATTTACATACTAATATAACATATTAATACCATAGTAAAAATTTAATAAATAGGTATTTATGACGTAATGAGCTCATGAAAGTAAAATTTGCGAATCTGACCTTTTGCTATTTGAATATTTGAGAATGTATTTTTAAACATTAATATGTACTCACTTATTTTCATGTATTTGTACTTGGCCGCGATAAATTACATATATTTAAAGCCATTATTTTTATCATTAAGGTGGATTTTTAGATATTTTACAAAACTTTTATTGAAGTGATAAATATTATAATTATAATGTCTGACAAACAATAAAAGGAAGAAAGAAGTGAAAATACATTAAAAACACGACCTACTGCTTCAAACAATGTTTCACCAAAACACAGATGTCATTTATGAAATCAGTCATGAGAATATGTAGGTACCTATTAACGTTGAAGCTTTCGTTTTTTAAGTCGGTCTAAATAGATGGTAGCGATTAATAACTGCCTGTAATATACTAAATACTACAGTTACCGATTTCTTAGTAATAATAAAATATCAGTAGATTTATATAATTATCATCTAAATATAAACAACCCTAGACCGCAGCTCGGGTCATTTAGCATTCAACCTTGAATTAATTGAAAACTGTTTATTTTTATTTTTGTACACTACGGCCTGAAGTTGCTAAATTGAATATTATTAAACGTTTTATACAACAACAAAACTGTACAAAAATTACAAAAATGTGTAAATGTGTTGTTTGATAGAAAATACATCAAACATTGTACTTATCTAGACAAATGAAAAGTCGGTTCCCAGGTCGGAAAAACATCACCACCTAGGTTTATTAAAAACCTCTTTGTATATCTTCTTTCCTCTTCTCAGCTCATTGTCAGCATATTGCATATTGTATTTTTTCCAATAGTTATGATAACGAGGCTTAACAAATCAAGAATCAGGTTTCCTTCTAGCAACGTTAGTTCGAGGACAAGTCAATTGAAATATTTTTTTTATATATCTGAAAAGAATACCCTTCTATTAAAAATTAAATAGAAGGGTATTCTTTTCAGACGTATTTTAATTTATGTAGGTACCATTGTATTTAACAAGAGTTCTATTATTATTATGACAATATCAACGTATTGAAATACTTCTCCAGTAATTCCGTCTACTTGTCCAATAATATATATATTTTTTACTAATATTCTCTGTTCTTTGCATCGACACGAATCATCATCTTATTGTGCTTCTTACTCTTAAATGAATTTCTTGGTTAATATTTTTGGACTTGGTTAATATTCGCGTTTCCTTTTTTTTAATTTAGGATGACGGAAGCTAGGTTTTGTTCAAAATTGCCCGTTTATATAAATTGAATACGCTTAAAATGAGGCCTTTCAAATCGTTTAAAAAGTTTCAAATTAGTATTGCTACTTTCGATCTATATTTTGAAGGTAACTGTACAATTCGGATAAACTGTCATATGTGCGACATAAAGTCAAGACCGTGTCGATTAACGAAACCCATTTCCGACATGAGTTTGTATTGGAAAGGACAATAAAAGTGAGAGCTGACGAGGCTAACACTGGTCACTATATTTTGCATGTTTGTAATTTTATGTTGTAACACTTCAAATTCGGCAATAAAACCGGTTGTGCATTTTCGTTCGATTAATTTTAACCAGAATCGATGACCGCTCGTTTATGTCTCCTTCGTATAAGCCCAATCAAAGTTGCGTTTATAAGTTCGGAGTCTGATCTCCTATTGCTTTTTTCCATGATTTGGTTTAGTATGGCTTCTACAGAATTAACTGTCGTCAGTTCAACCCTGTGAGCAAAGCTAGTGTCTCGTCCTTCAATCAGCATGTGTACCTGAAGCCGAAGTTGTCTTGATCCTACACTCGAGCCTACACCAATACGTCATAGGGACATCCATCACCAACCTGTTGCCAATTCTTTTAATCCCATCTCCATCTCTTCCTGTGGGTGTAGACGACTAAATGATAGGGATGAGGGACATCCATCACCAACCTGTTGCCAATTCTTTTAATCCCATTCCCATCTCTTCCTGTGGGTGTAGACGACTAAATCCGTCAGTAACTATACAGCGCATGACTAAGTGTCCGCTTGAAGGGAATAGGCTCGCCCCTTATTACGTGGGATCGAAAATCATAGTTGGCAGAATATGGGTGTTAGTCGTCTAATGGATGTCGGGGATTCACAGGTGTGAGTATATATGTGTGTATGTATATTTTTAATAATATTATAATCAATCATATACAGTTTTTGCGACAGCACTTTCCTTTGTCACTTATTCTAGGAACTGTTGATCTAAGTCACGTCTGTATATGGGAGTCTCAAGTTCTATGCATGCACGAAGGCTATAGTCGCCATGTATGGTATGGTGTTTAGTATAATGAATCTTATTGAGGACAATTTTTTTTTAAATGTAAATGATCTTAATCAGTGCTGCGATTAATGTGCATGTGGTCCAATTTTAATCAAGATGAATTCCAGGGTTTGTTTAATATGGTATTAGACGTATCAATTAGGCATTTGTTAATAATAGCTAGGTAGTAAAGTTTAGGTGAACTGTCAGATTGATGGGATAACGTCATCAAGATAACAAACGATATAATAATAAAATATCGTGTACTATAAGCATTGAAAATATCCACCCTTGGTAACCTGAAAGGGCCTTGCCATAATAGTTCGTTATTTATAAAGATGGCATGACTGTCTCGCCGGGCCGCACCTGTCCAGCCAAGGTTATCGCGTTCACCCCATTCTGTGACGTCATTAACAGGAAAGGTTCAAACGGTCTGCCTTTTAGCTTCAAGATGTTACACTTAAAGGTTATTTTGCTCTGTTTACTTTGTATTATTCTTCGTTTAAGAAATGAAGGAAATATATTTTCATTTCACAATTTATTCGTCATTCAATTTCAATATCAACCTTCTTGTTCTTCTTCATCCTAGAGCCTTATATAATCCCGGCCCGGTCCCAACAGAAGCTTTCTCCTCGGAGTCCGGGGTCCGCTTTTCCCAGTAATACCCGCCCTTTTTAAATACCTTTTTGTGTAAAAAAATTAAAGTTTGAAACATGCAAAACTCATAAATTGTTCATTCTATTCTACCATAGGTACATTCATTACTATAACATTACTACATTAATTCTAATCAACGAATTGCCACTTGTCTAGGGGAGCTGGTAAATTTCCAATAACGGAACTATTGGGAAAAAAAACTCTCACTAGTTCTGCCACGGAACTATTGGGAAGAAAAAGTCTCACTAGTTCTGCCACGGAACTATTGGGAAAAAAAGTCTCACTAGTGCCGCCACGGAACTATTGGGAAGAAAAAGTCTCACTAGTTCTGCCACGGAACTATTGGGAAAAAAAGGCTCACTAGTTCTGCCATGGAACTATTGGGAAAAAAAGTCTCACTAGTTCTGCCACGGAACTATTGGGAAAAAAAGTCTCACTAGTGCTGCCACGGAACTACTGGGAATAAAGGACTTTTTTACAGTGCAAGCAATATTGTACTCGTCTTGGCGTTTATTTATATGGAAATCTTATCTACGTGGCACTCATATTGTATTTTAATCATTAGGCATAATTATCTTAAAATTAAAATACCGCTACATTATATACTTTATGCTAGTAAGTGTCCTTTCTCATCCAAGCATTAATCATAATAACTGGACCGCTTTTAATTATTATGATTGTTGTTATAATGTTTATTATTAAGCTTATTGCACTATTCCAGAAAAGATTCCAGGTTAAGAGAACAACGAAACAGACTGAACAATAGACTATGTAAGCGATTACATAGAAAATTTAATCGTATCCTGCTTTTAAATGATACAACCGATGTTATTAATAAGAGCATTTTTCAATTGGATATAATATAAGCAGATGGTCTAGTCCTAGATAATGCAAATAACATTGCTCTATTGACCGCATACAATATTTCCCTGATTCGCAAGCGTACAAATCTTGGTCGATTGTGAATCATATTATTTTTATAATTAATATTCGTGGTTGATAAGGTAATAGGTGTATGAAAATAGTTTTTTAATAATACATAACCACATACCTGCTTATAAAAGTCAAGGAAAACACATTATTTGAAATAGTACTCGTAGATTAACTTTTCTTAGAAATAGTTTAACATTATCTTATCCAAGACTAATAAAACAGTATCACACAGACAAGAGTTTGCACACTAACATTCATTTCTTCAATGATAGCATGCTTGAGGAATATGATGACATAATATTATTATTATTTACTGTAGTAATACTATCATAGTAGCCAATATTTAGGTAGTAGCTAGTAGCTCAGACAGACGCCAAGGTAGTACGTCAGCAGGTGCATAAAATGAGACAAATAGCAAAACGGATCCCGGTGTTCATAGTGCAAGGTTGGTTGAAGAAGAAGGGCATGCAGATGATGACCGATACAAGGAAATACAATTTACAATAGTTAACGGATTATAAATGAGATTAATGAGATCAATTTGAAGATCTATTATTAGAAAATCAACCTTAACCTCAAATCATTTCTATTTACTGTTGCTTAAAGTAATGCTTTAGAAATACTAAAGAGCTTAGTGATTTATCGCTCAATTACCTCCTAATTTTACTTGCCCGGAACTGAAAATCTACGTTTGGTTTCGGTGGATTTGGACATGACTTTCGCGGGACATTATTGAACAGTTCTGGCTGTGGTGGGGACACTGCGCTTCCCACACTCGAGGGGGCCATCATCACCATAGATGGCCTCAAGGTCAGCTGGGATGCGAGGAATTTGCGTTAATGGGTAACCTTACATCTGCTCCGAGTCCGACATAACTATCCCCGATGGCCGATGGGGTGGCATCCGTGGCCAATTCAACATAAAAAAAATCGTTAATCTGACGATCAAAATAATGTGTTGCAAATAGAGTGGTAATGGAATGCAAGGCAGCTAGACTTAGCTACTCATTTGTGCCTAGGCTCAAGTCAAGCTTTATAACGTGTAAGTTGTAACATTAAACAAATGTTATCACACCTCTCTCTTCACTTCTGGGTAATATTGACATGTGACTACCTATATAAAACAGTTCCTAGAGGTTAATCAATACAGCTTTGTTTTATTTAGAATGGGTGAATGGGTTTATTCAACTTCAGGGAATATAAAATATGCTGTAAGTAAAGCTTTTATTATCGAGATCTGTATAAGAGCTTTTAGGACACGCCTCATTGAAATATAAGACGTGACCTAACATTGATCTAGATTCTGATTAGCATCCGACACACATCCGACACACATCAAACAAGGTATTTGAACAGTGTGGTGTCTGTAACGTAGCAGAAATCGAGTATATACCTATGACCTATATCGATCTTTGGTATGAAACTACCTCGGCTCGGTAAATACAACCTGTTTACTTTAAGTTAGGATCTGGTGTCGATGACGTTATAATATATAGACGTCAGGTCCAAATTTAAAGTAAACGGGTTGTAGGTGTGTAATAATTTTTAGAGCTTTAACGCCTTGCCTCAAGGGCCATAATAACGGGTGATTTGAAGCCACAAAAATATGACCTTTCATCCATTCGTCTCGCTCTGATAGTAAACTATTTACGAAATAATAACATCATGTCTCAGTTGGTAGAGCCAAGTTTATTTTATGATCAACTCACCTAATACCATTTTTCTATAATAATGTATTTGCCCTAAAGTAAGGCACGAGTAACATTTCTGCCTACCACATATTGCAAGCGATCATAAGTCATGGTAGCCGCTCATCAGCGTCATAAAGCGAGGCCCTCGAAGTTATTTACTCTTTATAATTAAAAACATTCTTCGCAAAGTTACCCACTGAGGAATTTGTATTTTAACTCATTATGTAAACTTACTCCCATATTCTGTGCCTCTATTTTGAGATTTTCGAGTATCATAGACGTTCCCGTCCATTGTATAATTGTTTGAGAATACGAGTCCGTTAGTCGATTGCTCGACTCGATTACTGGCGAACGGGCAGTTGCATTCTTGTATTTCTCGAACTCAACTTGGTTTTGTTGGATAGAAGATTTCACCAAAATATACAGTTGAAACTATTAAGGTTGTGTTCGACAGCCAAGTCAGAGATAGCATATTCGCAATTGGTTTAGTATCCAACGATACAAATGAATTGAAAGTTGCGTGTTGAGTTGTGTCTTATGGCCTAGTTTTATGTAAACAGGCAGACTCGAAACTTGACGGCAAAGTTTGAAGTTCTATTGCAAAGTTCCCCCGAATTGAAGCCTAGATTTCACTGAGAATATTGTTAATTATTTTGGGCTATAAATAATAAACGTTGCTATGAGATTCTGAATCTAGATTGCTTATATTGTTTTTCTTGAATGGGAAAGATGATTAATTCTTCCGAAATTTTTGCTCGCGGCTCCGCCCGCTTTCTCATAGGTCTAACTTACTTAAACCCAAATTATGAATTCCCATTTTAATACGTGACTGGTTACGAAATCTTAATATCATACAGATTTATTAGCTTAAATACTGACACTGCAATTTTTTTTCGACGCACGAAAAATCATTTTCTTACATTTATTTTTATTTCTTTCAGGACCAAGAACACCTTAAACCACCCATAGTTGGAGGCTTAGCGAACGCCGAGCTGTATTGCTTGGCGCTCGCGAACATGTACTCAGACCCGAACTACCACAGCCTGAACCACTGGAACATTCTTCAGACGTTCGCCAGAAAGGGAGTGCATGTGCCCGACCCGCCTGACTGCGCACTCACTGAGACGGTGCTCATACAAACAAATCCACTCAAACTGGTATGTCTCATTCTGTTTATATTAACATATCCTTTTAATGCAGTGTTAATGATATGAATCCACACGCTCAGATGTGTCACCGACAAGTAATGCCCAACTTATAGGTATGTTGGAATCAGTTTTTGTTGTGTTGCAAAGGCATATACGTAGCTTTTGCAACGAATATGGATTATAGAGTATACGAAAATCTAAACGCGGAATAAGGCCCGAATTCTAGACAAACACTGTCACTGATTCTCAATTTACCTGAAGACAGTATAGACAGATTGACCGATTTGACATATTGTCTATCTGTCCTTAGATAAATCGAGATTCAGAACTGAGTATACCTACCTTTCTAGATAACGGGCCTTAGTCTGGAGAATAGAACTCTGTTAAGTTTTGGAGTAATTGATATTTCGATAGTAAAAACTCATTATGGCATGATTCCGAAGGTGACCGCATACGACAACTGCCGACGCACGCAACAGATACGCGTAATTCATTGCGGCTTCTCAATGGTTCCCTTTAACCTTATCGAAGTTTAACAAGTAATGTATGTGCTGCATGCGTCGGCAGTTTTCGTATGCGGTCGGCTTCGAAATCAAAACTTCAGTTATTAGTGTCCCTTAGATGTATTCCTCACATTTGTGCAGTCTAGTATAAAAATCAAACGTTGGTATGTATATGACAATCGGAATGAATTCACATCAGAAATGCACCGTGTGGAATTTTCCATGTTAGTCTACCAATGAAAGGAAAACACAGTTGATTTACATTCCGTGTGTGTTCTAGTGAGGGGATAGTCTTGTTTGTTTGTAACGGAGCGGCGACTGGTCATTATTTATGCATTATTGCGGTATTAACACTATCAGGACGGTTAACCTTGAATCTCGAAACGTAAAAGTAGATCTGGAACAGCATTACAAGAGCTGGTCGATATCGTTTAGATGCCTTTTACCATTACAGCACCTATAATACGTAGAAGATTTGGATTTGGTGTAGTAACAATCGTTTAGTCTAGATTAGCAACCTTTCTGTGATCCAAAGATAGGTGATAAGTTTGATAACATATTCTTGTTTTTTTTTCTTATTTCATGTATTACGTATATTATTCTACAGGTCGTAAAATATTAACTGATAACTAGTTCAATAGAAAACGGTCATTTTGAAATTAATGTTGGCTTCAATTGAAATATTGGATTGATTTAATATTAGATCTCTCTAGTCTGCTTATAGCTAGCAGACTAGAGAGAGCCAATAATTAATTCAAAAGAAGACAACTGCAACGTTCTAGAGATAGAACAATAAAGAACTATGAACGTATTATAAATATCACAAATCGTTACCAGGTTGATACCCGATAAAGATAGATTACCTGGGCGATGTACACACAATAGCATAATAATTAAAGTTAGAACACAATTCGTTGCAACAATGGTGGTCTCATAGCTAAGGCATGGGTCACACTTGCGAGTTTCGTCGACTATTAAAACGCTTGATCTTTTTTTTTAATTTCGAAAGAAAGCACTAATTAAAGTAGGCTTACATAGAACGAATGAGTGACAGTCTGATAATTACGTGATTATTCAAATTAAACGGGGCGTCAAATTATCCTTCGTGATTTTGGGTAGGTATCAATCAAAAGCACACCACCAATTTTACATTTCCTGGAACTACCCGGGTATCATGTTAGATATTTTCATAGTTGCTACTGTTGGTCCTGGGTATGTAGGAACTAGGGTGGGAATTCGCCAGGTTTTTCAAGGCAAACTCATTTGGAAGCCAGTTTATCTACTCTGGCGCAGGTTTCCTGGAGGGTTAGATGGAGGTCGTCAAAATCAATAAGAGGGTAAACAGTATAGAAATACAATTTACAATTGACGCTTGCTACCTGATGGGGATTGCTGTTGTTTTAGCGTACAGAAGGCAAAGTGGAAATGTAGGTGATCTCAGTCACATTATTACCGTATTGACCATACTGCGCGAGTAGTTTATAAATGAAGGCTATCATTATGCGAGTCAGGTATCTCTTAGTGCCTAGTGGTCAGTGCGCAAGAGTAACCGAAGTGTGCGTGTATCTGACGCTCTGACTTCACTTGTTATAAGCGTGTAGATTATATACTTAGCTGTTTTGCTATAATTATTTTATTACTCTAAAAGCATCTCATAGTAGTAAAAACCTATAATTATTCAACCTCGCGTGACATGCGTACAAAATCACTGCATTTATTAAGCTCTCATGAATATTGTATTTTATTAGCTTCCAATTATCGGTTTGTTTGATTAGTTCAGACACAACATGTGATCGTTAATGAAGTCGTGGACTCAATATTAATCCTGCAGATTCATTCAATATTTATTATAATCAAATCAAAAAGAAAAAAAAGCTTGTGGAAAAGGAATTGTTATTTGTTACATAGATATTTCAATGACCATAATTTGTTTTTTTATTTTATTTATCCTTAACCCAATGCGCCAATGAATGCCCTTACCTTAAAATGAGGTATATAAATAATTTTATCTACTCTGATACTATAATACAAAGATTATAAAATTGAAATCAAAACTCTTATGACACACATTACGCACAGGCCAAAAAAAAAGTTTTATTACGATACAGGTCTTGTATGGACACCTATATCATAAAATAACTTTTTAATCATAACGATACACTTATACAACCTCCATCTCGACTAAACCTCTACTTTAAAAAAAAGAATCCGCCGATTCGGGAAAAAAAAAAGAAACACGCATGCGCAATCGACGTTTGCGCCTTGGCGCGAACATTTTTTTTTTGTTCTATACATTTAAATTAAACAAAGTTTGGTTTGGTTTGTAAAATAAATTAGTTTATGTATTATAGTATGAGAGTAGATAAAGTAGTGTATGACACTGTACATAACTTGGTCTTATAACACTCGTGTGACGTGTTCGAACGTGGGTTCGAACCCCGCCTATATCTATTCAAACTTTCAAATTTTAATCAATTATCAAAAGTGTACTTATATATACCTAATAATATAGATGTCAAAAGTGTATAAAGTCATATAACACAATTATACTTTCTTTTTCGCACTCACTGATGCACTCGTGTTTTAGGTAGTCTACATTTTGGGACAGTTTTTAGCGGCCATGTCTTATTTACCCATTTTTAATACTAGTTTGCGATGTAAAGACCCCTATACTCTACCGCTATCTCGGTATGCCACAGGCCAAAAAATGTATGTCATAAGTCGAAATGTTATCATACGTAAATAAGTACGTTACTATCCTTCATTTCTTTGCCAGTTGTACGATAACACGCGCCCAGTAATCTTATCAATGTCAATAATATGGTAATGCAAAAAGATAAATGACGTTTTTAAAATGACTGTTATCTTCACGAATACTGGCGATGTTTGTTTCAGACTTGCAATAGAATGTTTGTGTTCTAGTTTGATTTTCAAGTAAGGGCAACGCCACCGTAATCTTAATAGCGGTGTTCCACTTCGTGCCCCTGTTTCAACCACCCAGGGTATCGGAAAGCACTTGCTTTCCATTATGAATGTGTCTTCGTAACATATTCGGAAGTTATGTATCACTGCGAAGAAAATGTGTAAAATTAAATTAAAAAGTCGTTAATAATTCAATTATCCGTTAAATCAATCATCATAAAAAGGACCATACTAAAATGATTACATCAAATATATTTGAATGTACTGCATGTTTTAGGCCTTATTACGTAAAGTACTCGACCAGCGTGAACAATTACCTTAATAAATGTTCAGAGATGATCCGCACTCATGAGTTACATGGTAATGGACCATGATGGTTAGCTAACACAAGAATAGATTTTTTAATGGTTCACGATACTATGAGTTCAATCTGTGTAAATAATAACACGAACAAAGCAAAATAGTTTGGGTACATTGAGATAAAGTACCACCGTGACCATGGCTGCTGAAAAGGGTCGGGATCAGTATAAATAATAAAATAACCAAAAAATCGCGATAGAAGCCGATAAATAATAATGTCGAATAGGCTTATGCATTTGCGTTTATAACTTCAGCACAATATGCTTCTATTATTGTTATGCTAACAATGCAGTTATGGTAACAAAATTATGCCTAAACATGTATGCCAAAATAATGTTACGCGTAACGATCATTACGAAAAGTAAAAGCATGGCGAGATAAATTATAAAGTTAAATTTTATGCGATCAGATAGGGAACTGGCTAACACTTTTGTATATAATAAGCAGCATTTATTTTATTTTATTTTATTTTATTTTATAATTTTCAAAACTTACAGCTAAAAGATAACAATAGGTAAATTCATATAACATAGTGAAGGCCATTTACAAGTTTTCACCAATAACATTTTTTTTTTTTTAATTATAAAAGATTCAAGGGCAACATAATTTTATGGGCAGTTGTACATTTAGACAAAGTAGATAGTTATATTAGGTACTAACAAAAGCAATTTACTAATGCATGAAGTAGTGGTCACATAATGCTTTTTTTACTTTAGAAACACTAGTGAAGAATAAATCCATGTCAACATCCCGACATGCCGCATTGTATGTACGGCAGGCTCGTAATAGGTAAGAATTTTGTCTGTAGGTAGTTCTTGCCATAGGAAGATGCAACAAGTTTGGCTTACGTAGAAACAATGGCGGCGCGTAAAGCCTACCTTGTTTACCAGGTCTGGTGAATCTACCGTTCCATTACAAATTGACATTAAGAAAGTTAAGTCCGCTATCCTACGACGCTCAATTAGAGGTAAAATGTGAATTTTTTTACAGCGAGTTTGATAATCAGGCAGATAACAGTTTGATCGGAATTGAATGACCCCAAGTTGCGATAAAGACCAGGCCCTGGCGCGCTGAATGCTTCGATATAATCTATGAATGGTGGATTTGAGCTTCTGCGGTGCCGTAGCACCCTGCACTATACGCGTACTGTGCATATAGAGTACATTTTGTGACGTGATTGGGGTCAAGATCATAGTACTGCTTGCTCTTTGTCTAATGTATATTGTATTTCTAATATCGGTTCCTACGGTACTATGTGCCCACCTGGTATTTGCCATTGATAGCATGAATGCTACTCCGACAGATAGCTCCATCGCGACATTCAAATGACAAACAGTTTGTGTCTAGATTTAGACGCATTACGTCACTTATTGTACAGCTGTTGATTTGATGTAGTAGGTATTTCTTTAGTCTATTTTCTATATGTTTGTCTTTTAAGGCAATTAGATGCCGACTTTTCGTCTAATCAATCATTTGTTATAAATAACGTTGGATATTTTTTATGTGGGCGTATGAAGCTCTCACTAAATCTATGAGGCTAAAACTAACCGATACCGCCTGCTGATTAACAGACGAGACTAGCGCAGGTTTTCCGATTGAGGTTGGAAGGTCAAACGGTAGTCGCATCCATAAAAGTCGAGATAAGTCAAATCGACAGGAGGAGCGGATCCCGTAAACTATAAGTCAGCTTTCGGGTATATACAAGCACGATAAGTAATAAGATATTTTTATGCAGTTTTGGAATGATTATTGAGTTTGCTTTTTAATGCTATAAGGCGAGAAATTCTATTTAAGGACTCTTCTTGATAGCAGAAGTGCCAGTACTACGCCATTTCTTTAATATTAATGGCTGTATAAGGTTTACATGAAATTGAATAGAAATAATAAGAATTAAGAATTTAACTCTTTACAAATTCAAGGTCGCTTCTAAGAAACATGTTATTCACTGTTACTGACGTTACTCTCTAATATTCCATTCTAAAGAATCAGCATTATTTCTTTTACACTATTTCTTTTCAGTCTCTGCCTATACAAATTGGAAAGACATATGGTTATGTAGTATGTACTGTTTCCTAACATATTCGTTGTAATGTTTCAGAGCGCCCACATGTCTGTGATAGAAGCACTAATGGTGTTATACGCGCGGGAGGTGGTGACGTCAGACCGCGTGGCAGCAGCGGCGCAGCGGTTCGGAGGTACGGCGCCCCAGGTCCAACACCATGAGGAAGGCATCTTGTGTTGGATCAACTCCGCCTGCTCAGCGCTCAATAAGGCCGAGGTACGTAACCGTATCTGGTGCGTAATGCTTATCACGCACGTCGTACATATCGGAGAGGTTTTTTTTGCACGATTTTGTGCAAATCATCTGCACGAAACGAGCTCTTTATTGTTTGCACAAAATAAGCGCCAGCAGACGTGCAAACGTACGGCACGGCGCGTACTCTAATAGATCAGTAGATGTAAAAACAATTTATCCTACGGGACTATTTTGACAACATTCGACTGCTACGCTAGAGGTCGAAGCCTCGATATCAGCTCAGTGCAAATATTTATAAGAATGATATTTTATCTTCAGTCCCTTCAAAGGTTTGTCTCCATTGGTCCACATTTTGGCCTGGGATCCGCTATCTACGGAACCTTTTAACCATTTTTATTTAACGTTATGCTACTGCTATTATGGAGATGATAACCGTCCATCTGGCTATCTTTATCAGCATTCTGGAACCGAACTATCCAAAGTGTAAATGCAAAGTCCTGGAAGTCAAGGTTCTCGTGCTGATACTCATATCTCAACAGGCTGTTCCAGTGTTAACAGAGGACTTAATCCTCCAACTAAAATTCTAACGCTACGCAAGATAACACAGTTTCACTAGTCTTATTACCCCAACGTCGATTCCAGGAGGACGCATCATCGCACGTTCCGATGCTGAAGAGCCTCCAAGAAGTGTGCGACGGCACGGCGCTCGCAGCGCTCATCTCGTTCTACTGCCCCGAGGCGCTGCCCCGCACGGCCGTGCGCGTGGGCCGCATGGCCTCTATCCAAGACTGCCTGCACAACCTCATGCTCGTGTACGACTTCTGCCGCACCGCGCTGCCGCATAACGTGTTCCATATGCTGCCGGAGGATGTCACGTATATGCGGGGGTATGTATGCATGACTAATAAAAGTAGTAGCTGCAGATGTGTTTTTTGGCATGTTGAAATGAATGTTCAACATGCTGGCAAAATACCATCGATGTTGCTACTATTGTTAATTTTATTGTTTAATGTTTTTTTCGATATATCCTATAAGTATGTGTGCAGTTTTACCTAATCCACAAGGAAAAAATATCTTTCTTCTTCTTTCTGTCTTTCTAAGCGAATGTATCTGGAATTAAGTCTCCTTGGTACGTGTTCAAAATATCATGTAAGACCCCGGTGTCGCTCTGTATATGTCATCTAAATGCATTGTTTGGTTGTGGTAGATATATAACCATGATTTTTCTCTTTTTTTCAGGTCAATGAGACAAAACTTAGTAGCAATGCTCGCCGATCTCTTCAATATGCTAGAAGTTCATCCTGTTAAATCTGTTAAATACCCAGGAAGTGGTGAGTTTACCACTCCAACATTCATCCCACCCATCCAAAAATTATATCCCCAGTATTGCATGCTAAACATAATGGGAGTATGTGGTCATAATATCAGAAGATTCTTTGCCTACTAATAATATGATCTTAAAAGTAAACCACCCCGGATACGGACGAATAATGCTTAATTTTATTTAATAGCAATACTAAGTTCTAGGCACATTTTGGGGTTGATATTTTATTTAAAATGTAAACAACAAAAGCGTCGACACTTATCTAATATCTAATTGTATTTACGTGTAACATACACTTTTTAATTATTATTACTGCGAACTGTGTGCGTGAGAGGTAAGTGTGAATTAGTTTAAAAAGTCGAATGAGCGCTTCGCTGAATGAACTTTCGTTTCTAATGTTTGTCACCCTGTCTTGCTTCGCAAAGAGATCGTTCCGCTCGGACTGGCGTTTGCGTTACTATGGGATGCGTTACACGTGCACAAATTGACTGTATATGGATCATGGTGTATATGTCCTCGCTCGTAAGTCGGGGGGCCCAAGACAGGGTGACGGGTGGCTGAGTGAGGTGGGTGTCCGCAGAGGAGCGCTCGTGCAACGCGTTCGGCGTGCGGCACAAGCGCTGCCTGCCGCCGCCGCCGCCCGCGCCCATCCCCGAGCTGCGCGCCGAGCGGCCCGGCCTCGACGCGGGACTGCCGCCCTTCGCAGGTACCGCAGGTACCGCAGGTACCGCCTGGCCGCTGAGGGTTGGCTTCTTTTTCAACGGGGAAGGCTCACTTGACACTCATTACTTGTCACCTGTTTCTCACATTTTAGTTTTTAGGGACTATTATGGTCGCTTCCAGATTGAGAAATTGAGCTTGAGACTCGTCAAAGATACATTAAATTTGGAGTTGACGACTCTTATTAAATTTTTCAATTAAAGAGTGGCTTCAAATCACTTTTTTTTTGTCATTAATATCTGAAAGTTATGCCTACCTATTGCAGTCTCTATAGATTCCGTAGCCATACTAGAAGTGAAAGACTCAGACTCAGACGAACAGAGATTATCGTGATACTTGATAACATTGAAATATATTCCATGTATAAAACTGTTTTTTTTTTTTAATTACAAAGTTATCCAAAAATCTTTAAGAACTTGCCTTCCCCGATGAAAATAATAGTGTGTTGTGTTTTGTTTCGTTCTTATGTTTCGTTTTGAGTGTGTGGGTGTGACTGTCTGTGTTCGTTTGTCTTATTGGAATGTCTTTTCATGTTTAAGGATATACCTCTAAATGTAAGTTTGCATATTACCTATTTACATAATGGGCTTTATATCGAACGCTTAAGGTTTAAAATGTTTTGACACTCGCTTTCTTATAACGCTTTGCATGGGGTTGAAGGCTTTCATGGGCACTTTTAAAGCTTATAAAGGCACTTGGAGTCGATGACGTTATGTCCTCAGACTCCTGGTTATGACGTCATTCTGCTAGCGCACTAGATTTATGTAATCTTATAATTTTTTCATTTATTTTATACTCTGTGTTGTTTTGAGCTTGATGCTTATTCGGTTCTGCTTTAATTGTCGCATTTATTATAATATTGATTGTTTTGCAAACAGTTGTACTGACATGTAAGTTTTTGTTTTTAAATACTTACATGAGGTTTGACCCTTTTTTAAATACAGTTTAATACTTGGTTATTATTTTTTTCATTGATTTATTATTAATCGTACTCACCGCGTTAACGGGTACCGCGATACATATTCTATTTATAAAACCTTTATTCAGATTCATTGAATATTAATAGACAAATGACTTTTGGTATTTTTTATGAATTTAAATCGCACAGGCTAGGGTTCCAGGTTTCTACTCAAGCATACGTGGACCAACCACATGTGATACTATATATAGTAAGACCTTGTCCGTGGCTATCGACTTAGCCAGCGGTGTGATACTGCAATGTTTGCGGCTATGCGCGCCTGACGGGTACGTGGGTGCTCGCCGTCAGCCCCCTACGCTCCACGTCCCAGTGGCGCGAACTAATTTTTTTTTTCCCTTGTATCATGCGCCATAAGGCTTATTAATGTTATAGCAATGCAGGTAGACATATCTATAACTGTAGCCTCCCGAAATTCAAAGGAGTGGCCCAAAGGTGTATTACAGCAAATGACTAGATAATTTATAAAATTATTGTAATGTACTCTTTTACTTGCAGTATCGTTTTAGGATAAGGAGGATAAAATAATAAATAAATAAATATTTATTTGGGTGGTCGTTATCGGTTAGGACAAGGCGTTACTCATATTTCCCCATTCTAAAGATGTCATTTAGTACTGTTACTGCGGTGGGTGTTTCGGGAGTATTGGTAAACATTTCTCACTTAAAATCAATGATTTCTATGTACTACTAAATTAGACTGTACTGAAAAATAAATACAATCCCATGACGGCAATTGCGATCAGCTCACCCGCAGCTTTTTGTAGCTATCAACATTTGTAAACGCACTGAAATTATATGGTCTCTGCGTTTTTCACCCCTCGCCCATATCCGCCTCGCCCCTGTTCCATTTCCACCTCATCTTTCGCCTTATCCCTTCCCTATTTCCGCCTCACCCCTTACCTGCCGGGGGCCGCGACAAATGCTAGTCTAGTAGTATACATAGAAGTTATTGATCATTTTTTATCATAATTCATCTGTTTTGTAGTGTAGTGTAACTACCGACTTTTTGCTGCTGATAGTTTTATCAGTTTGTTAGCCACTATGAATATACATGAAGTACGCATAGGTTTGATGAACTTCACGATTGTCTACGAACTGAATTATTACAGTTTAATTGAATCAGTGTGTGTGTTTAATATCTTAACCTGATCAAACTATAGGCAGATAAAAAGTGTGTAGTCTGCGGGGTCTTAGACTTTACAGTATGAGATGTTAAAGTGTTGTGTGCACAGTGCCGCGATCTCCGTCCGCGCTGGGCGGGCGAGGCCGCGGGCGCTCCGCCAGCTCCACTCCCGAGCGACGCAGCGCCAGTCCCGCGAGAGACGACTTCGTAGTCCACCGACAGAAGCAGATCACCACCCTCGCTGCGATGGTCCGGAGGGAGGACGATAATGGTGAATAGCGTTTGGACTTAGACTTACTTTTGTACTAGTCAAAACTGTTGAAGCTTCCAATTTTTCTTTCATTGAAATTTAGACTTAGATGAACATTTTAAGACAAATCTTAGTTCAGGCACAACTAATAAACAAAGTTATATTCGTTCGTAGCGCCGGATGTACCAGCGGGCCGGCCATCCAACTGGGCGGAGGCGCGCGACGCGACGTACGCGGGCCGCCGCTCGCGCCGCTCGTCCGTGTCGGACGACTCGCAGCTCACCGTGGAGAACTTCGGCGGCTCGCAGGACCGCCTGCACTTCGCCGGCCGCAACCCCGAGAAGGAGCTCGCTACGGTCGCCACCGTGCGCAAGGTGTCCGCGCCCGCCGGTACGTGCACTCTGTCTATATCTGCTCGCGCCGCTCGTCCGTGTCGGACGACTCGCAGCTCACCGTGGAGAACTTCGGCGGCTCGCAGGACCGCCTGCACTTCGCCGGCCGCAACCCCGAGAAGGAGCTCGCTACGGTCGCCACCGTGCGCAAGGTGTCCGCGCCCGCCGGTACGTGCACTCTGTCTATATCTGCTCGCGCCGCTCGTCCGTGTCGGACGACTCGCAGCTCACCGTGGAGAACTTCGGCGGCTCGCAGGACCGCCTGCACTTCGCCGGCCGCAACCCCGAGAAGGAGCTCGCTACGGTCGCCACCGTGCGCAAGGTGTCCGCGCCCGCCGGTACGTGCACTCTGTCTATATCTGCTCGCGCCGCTCGTCCGTGTCGGACGACTCGCAGCTCACCGTGGAGAACTTCGGCGGCTCGCAGGACCGCCTGCACTTCGCCGGCCGCAACCCCGAGAAGGAGCTCGCTACGGTCGCCACCGTGCGCAAGGTGTCCGCGCCCGCCGGTACGTGCACTCTGTCTATATCTGCTCGCGCCGCTCGTCCGTGTCGGACGACTCGCAGCTCACCGTGGAGAACTTCGGCGGCTCGCAGGACCGCCTGCACTTCGCCGGCCGCAACCCCGAGAAGGAGCTCGCTACGGTCGCCACCGTGCGCAAGGTGTCCGCGCCCGCCGGTACGTGCACTCTGTCTATATCTGCTCGCGCCGCTCGTCCGTGTCGGACGACTCGCAGCTCACCGTGGAGAACTTCGGCGGCTCGCAGGACCGCCTGCACTTCGCCGGCCGCAACCCCGAGAAGGAGCTCGCTACGGTCGCCACCGTGCGCAAGGTGTCCGCGCCCGCCGGTACGTGCACTCTGTCTATATCTGCTCGCGCCGCTCGTCCGTGTCGGACGACTCGCAGCTCACCGTGGAGAACTTCGGCGGCTCGCAGGACCGCCTGCACTTCGCCGGCCGCAACCCCGAGAAGGAGCTCGCTACGGTCGCCACCGTGCGCAAGGTGTCCGCGCCCGCCGGTACGTGCACTCTGTCTATATCTGCTCGCGCCGCTCGTCCGTGTCGGACGACTCGCAGCTCACCGTGGAGAACTTCGGCGGCTCGCAGGACCGCCTGCACTTCGCCGGCCGCAACCCCGAGAAGGAGCTCGCTACGGTCGCCACCGTGCGCAAGGTGTCCGCGCCCGCCGGTACGTGCACTCTGTCTATATCTGCTCGCGCCGCTCGTCCGTGTCGGACGACTCGCAGCTCACCGTGGAGAACTTCGGCGGCTCGCAGGACCGCCTGCACTTCGCCGGCCGCAACCCCGAGAAGGAGCTCGCTACGGTCGCCACCGTGCGCAAGGTGTCCGCGCCCGCCGGTACGTGCACTCTGTCTATATCTGCTCGCGCCGCTCGTCCGTGTCGGACGACTCGCAGCTCACCGTGGAGAACTTCGGCGGCTCGCAGGACCGCCTGCACTTCGCCGGCCGCAACCCCGAGAAGGAGCTCGCTACGGTCGCCACCGTGCGCAAGGTGTCCGCGCCCGCCGGTACGTGCACTCTGTCTATATCTGCTCGCGCCGCTCGTCCGTGTCGGACGACTCGCAGCTCACCGTGGAGAACTTCGGCGGCTCGCAGGACCGCCTGCACTTCGCCGGCCGCAACCCCGAGAAGGAGCTCGCTACGGTCGCCACCGTGCGCAAGGTGTCCGCGCCCGCCGGTACGTGCACTCTGTCTATATCTGCTCGCGCCGCTCGTCCGTGTCGGACGACTCGCAGCTCACCGTGGAGAACTTCGGCGGCTCGCAGGACCGCCTGCACTTCGCCGGCCGCAACCCCGAGAAGGAGCTCGCTACGGTCGCCACCGTGCGCAAGGTGTCCGCGCCCGCCGGTACGTGCACTCTGTCTATATCTGCTCGCGCCGCTCGTCCGTGTCGGACGACTCGCAGCTCACCGTGGAGAACTTCGGCGGCTCGCAGGACCGCCTGCACTTCGCCGGCCGCAACCCCGAGAAGGAGCTCGCTACGGTCGCCGCCGTGCGCAAGGTGTCCGCGCCCGCCGGTACGTGCACTCTGTCTATATCTGCTCGCGCCGCTCGTCCGTGTCGGACGACTCGCAGCTCACCGTGGAGAACTTCGGCGGTGGCGACCCTGAGAAGGAATTCGCCAAAAATGTTTTTACTAGTGTGCTTACATAATTTTAATTTCACCACTAACACAGGCAATAAATTATTACCAATTGTCTCCAGGTCCTCTCGACTATAACCCCCCTTTACGGTCCTCGAGACAAGACATCCGCGGTTCAATACAGTTTTTCCACGGGGACTATCAAAACGGCTCCGAGAACGAGCGACAGAAACCCGAAAGACAGCATTCACAGACAGACAACGAACCTTACTTCCCGATGAGGCGACAGTTGAGCAACGACACCATCACGCTCAGCGAACGGTCACAGAACTTCGGGTTCAGTGTGAAAGGCGGCGGCGACAGTTTCTTCCTCAACGACAGAGACTCGACGGACGGCGATGTCATCAAGACATCTTTTGCCGATCTCACCAAAATCAGGAGTAACGGTGATCAGACAGGTTTGTTTTTGAGCCGCACACACTTTGGGAGAACAACTTGGTTATGTACAAATATTAATTGACCTTATTGAAACAGAAAAATACAAGAATTGCCACGATTGTAATACAAAAATACGATTGCAATTATGTGGTAGGTGGTACAAGTTGTTCCCTCATTTCTTAGCTTGTGATTAGCTTTCTAGTATTAAGCGGCACATAAGAATTTCGGCCTTTATATTTAAGCTTTGAATGTTCGCAATCAATAACGCTTAAATCTAACAGCACAATATAATTGGCGAAACATGTTTCTGCCTGTCAGTAAATGCATTTTGTATCACTAACTTGTATGCGTTTCGTCCATTATAATCGTCTGTAAATAGGACCACATATTCCCATGTTCCAAATTCAAAATTATGGCAGTATCATGTAGCAACAGTTGTCAGAACGGTTGCGGTATAGCGTCGCCGATGACGTCACGTAACTTGGTGCTCTTGGCTCGTAGGTGTGCAGTCGGCGCTAGGCCAAGAGGAGCCGATGGAAAGGCGGAAGAGTACGACGTTTGTGACACCTCCGCCTAACACGACCACGTGGCAACAACAATTTATGCAACAAGAAAATCAAAGTTTGTATTGTTTTATGTTTGTTCATTGAACCGTAAATGTTTCTGCTAAATTAGGTTGACAAGTAATATATTGTGGTCTCTTTTTCTACCGAAGGCAAGAAAGAGATGGGAATACATTTTAGTCCTGTCAAACTAATTTAGATGACATTTTGTAGCCACAGAATCAGCACTATCAACTGCCATTTTTAACTGGATTCTGGTCTAGCAGTCTTCGCTTATAAAACGGGTCAATAATTCATTTTTCATCTCAATTAATACTCATGACTTGTGACAACCATTAAACAGCCAGCCAAAACTCCGCTCTATGGAGCCCATGCCTGAGGAACGGTGTGTGATGTTCTGAGGAGGATTCTCCAGTCAGACAAAGTAGTGCTCATGCTTTACGGATTGTTGCTCCAGAATTCTTGATGCTGAAAAGTGATGACCACAATTTTATTGTGTCCACGGTCAGTGCAAGTGTTTCATTCCATCAAACTAAGAATGTGCGTATTGGTCTGCACCTACTTCTCCATTCCCCAATTCCATGGTGTATGTAGGTGTAGGTATTGGGTATACTTAATGACGAAGTATATGGTTGGTTATCATGTTCGAGTGTCTCTGGTGTGGCATCAGTTACAGTTACATTTAACCCTACTTGATGTCCCTGCTAGAGGGGTGACGTGTTTATTTATTTCTATAGTTTGTATATCAGTAAAATTCTTAATTAATTCTTACACATAAACCTGCCAAATTTCGATGTATTCCCGTTGTTCCATTTACACTACCCCTTGTTTTCTGTTTTTCCCCCCTTTCCTCTGTCACACTGGTGAGGAGTCACTTAATTTACTTCTACTGTCCCATAAAATCTATCGTCCCAAGTAACAGGAGACCATAAGATAATAGGAGGATTTTTGTTTTATTTTTCCTATATGAAATGCATAAATGAATTTGAAAGATACACCTAAACCATTAAGAAATAGTTGTACTGTTTTTTGTCGGATAGTTGACATCTTTATTCACCATTTGACATATTTTACTAATAAAATTGAATACGTATGTGATTATTATTGATAATTTTTATGGACTTATTAGAGATTGAGTGAATTTAGATTATTAATTAGAATAACGTAAACTTATCGCGAAAGACTAGAAAAATTGTAATATTTGCATGCCACTTTCTGGTGAAAATACAACGTACTTATTATGACTGTATTATGCGAATAAATTAGTAAATAAGTACCAGGAGAGTATAGGATGATAGGAGTTCTGTTGAATATAGTGCAAAGGAGTTACAAAAAATTTTTAGGTCTGCCAGTGAAATGTATACATAAAAAACAACCCTTCTTGGTAGCCGGGTAAAAACGCAATTCTTCTACTGGTAGGAACATCAAGTAGGTTTAAGAGTAACTTGCCCGTACATAATATTCATTAACTGGGAAACTAACTATGGTCAGGGACAAGGTTGTCAAATTATATTCATTATACCATTTATAAAGAGAATATTCTACAATATCATAGACGGTGAAGATCTAAACGACGATTCGAACACATCCGCGAGCGGGGGTCAGATGGCGGCACAACTGAACAATATACGACTGAAGCTAGAAGAGAAACGGCGACGTATCGAGCTAGATAAGAGAAGAATGGAGATGGCAGTCAACAGGCAACGGCAACAGCTGGGCCAACAGGCCTTCCTGCAGGCGGTCACTAGGGTGAGTCTGATGTATAGAGGTTGTGACTGTGTTAAGAGATGAAGTTGAATTCTCGTCAGTTTAGTTTATATGACGTGCAATAGTTAGAATGTGTTTTATTTATGGCTATCGATATATTAGGTGATTTTATAGTTGTTTCGATGCGAAAGATTTTGGCACAGTTTAAATAGTAAAAGCGTCTGGAAGTATTCCTTCCATCTCCTCATTATTTCCATACATTATTTAAAAAAAAAACCTTTTCGCCAAATTAATACTTTCAACCGATTTTGCTATAACTCTGCCCAAAATCTTTCGTTTCGAAACGCTTATAATATCAGCGTGTATTAGCTTTTTTTAACCCTTAAATACACAACTAGCTGTTTCCCGCCGCTGCGCCTGTGTGGAATATCGATACCGCTCTAACAATCCCCCATTTATTATATTATAAACATTTCTTTTGAATCACTCTGTCTAAATCTGTTCTATCTATTGAGTAATTTAAAAGATCTAAGCGAACAGACAGCGGAAGCGAGTTTCTTTTATACTATGTGAAGATGCTTTGCCGGGATGCTCTCTTATGATTGAAATGATGTCATTCACAAAGAATAAACCTCCATAGCATGTGGAATTGCCTATAAATAATTTATTCGAGTGATTATTAATTATTATGTACTTTTACACCTCCAACAAAAATGTCATAATTGTTAACTAAACTGAATTGACGAGAATTCAAATTCAATCAGAATGTGACTGCTTGGTGATTATGGGATAGACGGTGTTTCATCAAGGTTGTCCACATGAGTCAATTGTGTATGTCTCAATCTCAGACTAAAAGAATAACATAAACGGATCGCTTAGAACTAGCCTGTGAAGCCGCCTAAAGTCAATACTAAAGTCGTGCCATTTCGCTTGCACTCGTTAGAAACACACTGATTCTATGAGTTCCATCTGTGTTACTCTTTTAGTCTGAAGTCTCAATAGAGTAAAAGGGCGGTAACGCCACTTGTCCTCGTGTGTTGTCTATTGGGGTAATAGTAGTGTTTGAGAGTGATTGAATAGTTATAGACGGTTTTTTTAGCTGTGTTCTACTATTGACTAGCCTTCTAGTTTAACTAGTAGTTTGAAATTATATCTTACAATGTCTCTAATAAACAATACTAAACTATTTCTACTCGAGTGAAATGGAAGATATACTATTTGCATTGGCGTGGTAGGAATGAAATCGAGATCGAGTAATGCCGCCGTCTATGCAGATATTTTGTGAATAGTTTATTAAATAAATTGTCTAGTTTGAATAACATAATGAAATAGATTATTTGTCTATGGTATTGTTTTGTCTATGGTGAACAGATTACACACACTTTGTAGAACGCATTTTAGACATATTTTTTAAATTATAAAATGCGTTCTGAAACAGCACATAGTCACCAATATTATGTTTCTCTTTGATTTCTAATGCTACCGACAAATATAAAATTTAATTTTTCTTTTATTAGGATGCATATTTGCAATACCAGTTGGCCTCTTTGGTGAGTGGCCAGTTTCGGAGAGCCCTTTCCGTTTAGTTTAGATTTTTTTGATAATACATATATTTTTTTATCAATTTCCACTTTGTTACAGTATTCCTTTATCATTCTTTCTATAATAAAATTTAGTTTCGTACACGCTTACACGGCTTATTCGATACATAACGTTGAATCATTAAATTTTTGTACTTAAAAGAACTCTTAATTGAACATTTTCGTTAATTTTATTTCATATACGCATTATAAATTCGTAATTATTATAATGATTGCTTAAAATAAACTATAGTTATCAAATGCGCCTACGCAGATTCTTGAATAGATGCAGCTTTTTTATACTAAAGTCATTATTGTATCAAATTCATGAATATTTTGCGACGCAATAATTTTTTTCCAACATTCGGCGCTTACATTTCTAGTAAAGTTGTAAGAAAGTATTGAAGATGAAACATATCCGTCCATATCATAGTGTACTTACTCACATTTGTTCTAAATAAGCACTTGTTTATTTGTAGGAACAAAACTCATACATTAATTTACACTATCTGTAAGCATGTGTGCCAGTTGGTTGGTGTATATTCACAATCCTTTTACCTCTTACACACATTATCTCCATTGATGTACAATAAAACGCCAGGGTAGGTGCCCTAACAGAATTCTGAATCAGCTTTCAGAACAGCTTTAAGATGTGATATCATAGGCATAACATCGGCATATAGTTTTGGAACCAGACTACATATTTTTACTGCAAGATTTACTAAACATTTTCCTCATACTTTTGTCAAACTTGTGTCTACTGGAAACACTAACTACTAAATGCTCATTGGTTACGTATCTTAGGACTGTTTTTTGCCTTTGTGGTGAGAGGATTAGTCACCTAGACTCTGCGTTACCGAGTGCTTGATGTCCAGGGCGCACCGGACTTTGGGAATCAATTTCACTTTAATTGACGTCGCTTGTGAAGACTCTTTCGTACCTCTAGGCGTTTTAAATTGCTGCCATTGATACGAAAAGAAGAAGAAGGTTATTTATTCATTATTGAACATCTTCAACTAATGAGTGTACAGTAGTTAGCATATTTGCAAACACGAGTTTGGCAAATGTTATAGAAATTAGTTGAAAAAGCATAAAATCATAACGTTGGACTATCTTCATTTTTTAGTTTTATTTTACATCAATGTTTGTAATTCAAGATGTGAGTAAAGGGAAGCTTTACTCACATCTGGGAAACCCAATTTTATTATTTCTAAGTAATTTTTGTTTATAATTTGCACAATATACCCCAACCAACACGTAGCATGCACTAGCATGTTTCGCGTAACATGCGACGCAACATTTGTGTTACGGTGGAGGTTGCACGTGCGTGTTGCAGGGCAAAGGTGCGCGGACGCCGGCTGACGACGAACCGAAACCGGAGCCGACACCGCAGCAGGTAATGTAGCACGAGTGTGGTTACAGCAACAATATATGAGAGATCTAGGGGTACTATAGCAGTAACAGAGTACCTTACCCCTACTACTCATAATAAAATGTTACAGCACATCTAGATTGTGCCGAACCAAGCATAACTGGAAATATGGGTTCCGTAAAACGGTATTTTGTAGTTTTATATAGAAACCTGGATATTTCCATACAAATAGATATATTCATTAAAAAAAAAACTCATGCCCCTAACTTGACGGCAAAGTCTCAAGTAAAAAGTTCAGACAAGTACAGTATGTGTTTTCACGGTTGTACCGTGTGTCTCCTTTAATTAACTAAAAAGAAGGCATTACATCTTAGCTATTGTGACTCAGTGGGTGCAAGTGGCGCTGTATTGTATTGATTGTCCATGTTGGGGCTTGTTATCGCTTGTAAATCAAAGTGATTTTCCTTTATTTTGCTTTTTATATGAACGTTTCTGGCATCGAGTTTTTGGCGGCGATTTAAAAGTAGTTCGACTACTGATCTTAAGAAGCACTTTTCAGAATTCAGTTTACTCGTACATTTGTTGACTGTTCATTTTGTCACGGTCAGAAAAGTTAAATAAGTGATATTCATCTATCATTATAGCATAACTCTGTGAGTTAGTTATTATCAGCATAATATCATATATCATTAAGTAATCATTTAGCAATAGCACTGCATCACTTCATACAAGATTTTACAGAACTACCCTAAAAGTCAAAAACACTATTTATGGTCCTTCGAGCCGGATGAGGATTTCACTTTTTTCATAACCTATGGGAAGAATTTTCCAACAAAAATATAATGTATTTCATCGTATTGTTGCCACAACCACATTCGAATTAATATTAACAAAAACTTGGTTCAAGTTAACTCAAGTCTCGGTTGAAGGAGTATCAAAATTAAACTAACTACATTGATAATTGGCATGAGACTGATGTGATAAATTGCATGTGGATTGTCACTATGGAATAATTGTTTGATCAGTATGTAGTTTGTACATTATGTGTTCAACAGGTTAATAACATTTAAACATATTACTAAAGGAGTTTTATACAATATGTTTATAACTTTGTAGCAGTTCGCGTTTGTGTTTATTCTTCTTATTAGTTCTTGTATAGACTATACCTTTTTTATATATGAAAACCAATGTTTTGTTTCTATTACACACATATTCATAAACTACTCGATCGACTACGTTTTTTTTTTAGTTTTATTATTATTATTATTGACTAGGTTTGAAGATGTTACAAACGTCTAATTAGTAACAGGAAAAAAATGGTATCCGTACCAATAAGTTTCATTATTCCATACAGCATACATATAATTATGATTACCGTCTACATTCCAATTTTATAACTAAAATCTGACGTCATATGCAGGATATGGTGGTGGAACCTCCGAGTCAAAGAGACGCAGTGGACAATGCGGTGTTAGAACAATATCAACAATCAATAGCTAAGTGAGTCATTTTATTTACGTTTTTCATCTTTTTTTCAATTCAATTCTACTGATGTCCACCTTGAAGAGTAAATATAGGATGTATAGGAAAAATTTCAATGGCTTCAGTTGTGGACGGTGGCTCAGTAGTCAGAGCAATCTAAGGAAAAGCTCGCGGGTTGGAATCCCGCCTAAACTAATTAAATTTTTCCCGTCTTAATCGATTTCAATAGCATACTAAATGTTTAAAGATTTCATTCAATACATAAATATACTTATATTCACCACGCCTGTAAATCCCCAAAGCAAAAAAGTAGGCAGAGGTTTATAAATTAATTACATTTCGCCAACTGTGATTGTCGGTTCTACGTAATAGAGGGTCGAGTCTATTGCGCTTAAGCGGGCACTTTGACATGGGCTGTATAAAAAAAAACTGTAGTATATAAAAACAAGGCAGTCAAGTCAGTTCATTGCCTGTATCGTGCGACAAGCCAAGTCTGTAATTGTGCTAATTGTTTCTGAACTATGATTTAGGACACAATACCTCGAATCGACAATGAATCATCCTCAGAACCGTATGAATCTCAAAATATTGAATAGTCATTCAATGACCTAAAAATAGCTTTTGTCAAATGACAAATATTGTATAATCAAATCGCAAGAGGTGACATTATTCAATAATATTTACAGAATGAACTCCAGTTTGCAAGACATACAGAGCGATATCGCGCGCCTTGCGAGCCAACAGACGCAAATACAACAGCAACAGCAACAACAGCAAGCAAAACAACTGTTTCAACAACCGGCGCCTATGCCGCAACCGCAACAGCAGCAACCGCAACCGCCGCAATCACCTTACCAACAGCAACATTATCAACCAAACATTCCACAACTGGTAAGTTTTCTATTGACGTTATCTTTGATTGATTAGCGTTGATGCTTGTAAGTTCGATTCCGAATAATATAAGACTTATATTATGGCAAAAGATATAGCTATATACACGTTTTATAGATTTTATATAATTATGCCCTTATTCCCGGAGTGCTAGGCAGAGGTGAATTAACAACCACAGTTCAACAATTATTGTATTTGGTTCCACGTAAAAGGAGATGAGACTATTGCCGTATTCCAGGCACTGTTGTTGACTCGAGCCATGCTGAGGCTGAGTCTGGGCTGTGTATATCTATCTGATGTTAAATAGCCCTTTATATCTTTAAGGCACAATAGTGACAAAGGTAGATATATGACTCTTCATTGTACAATAAACCAAATGGTGTAGATATTTGTAAACATTACGTAATGTACGTCGCTTTATCATCACTAAAAGCAAACAGGCAACACTTCACTCTAACAGTTCTATCCATATTTCACAAAAGAATAAAAGTTTAAGTTTATTTCTTAGTGATGTATATTGCCAAATAAATCCACACTGTGTTACAGACTTTTTGTTTAACAACTAGAAATTACATCAATTTCATTCCTTCATCATCATTCAGATTTAATTTGGCACAGTTGGAATTATGCGATAAAATCTATAAAACCAGTGTGTTAAACGGTATTCAAATATTGATATATTATTTGGCGTCGAACTTTTTCACTGAACGTGACTAGCATGGTTTCAGCAAATTATTCCTAAATAATCAAATCTAATACAAAACTTGTGTTTATGGTGTGAACTTAATAATACAACATGTATAAATGTTACATAAATGCACAGCTAACTGAATAACTGTGTGAAAGTGTACAAGTTACTGTTATTAATATAAATGAGAATGTATTCATACTTGCTTCACTTCACAACAAACAATAATCACTCATTCACAAGCATTATATCAATGGACAGGTGCGAATGTTTCACAAATTTTCTATATATGAACTTCTGTTAGACAATTGTTGATCTGAAATTATATATTTTTTTTAAATTGAACGTAAGGCCTTTTATTAAAGAATCATGGAGGCAACCCACTACAACCTACTGCAGGCCTATAAGTTCTTTCTGTATTGCAATCCAAAAAGTTCCAAAATTTTCTCGAGAAAATAAAGAGAAATAGATTTTTAATCAGTAGTACTACTAGTAGTAGTACTATACTCTGTCCATTCGTTTATTTTCTTTTTGAAATATGGAAGAAGTGATTGCACAAAAAAATTAAATAATGATTAAGCTAAAAACCTCGATTTAAAAAATCTTTAATCGATATATGCAAATGATTTAATGAGTTTATGTAGGTTTCATTTATTATCTATCTATACATAACAATAAAGCAGTAGATATTTCGTGTCTGTACATTATAAATTTATCATAAACCTATCGTGGGCCATAACGTGCTAATCTCAAAAACATAACTAAGTCATATTGGGGGATATATCTTTGGTCTTTTTCGATTTAAAAGACAACAACGCACCTTCGAATAATCCTTTCATAGTACCCACGTGGCAAACAATCAGTTTTAAATTAATTAAATGTTAATAAAAAACCCAGTAGTAATGCAATAATTAAAAAATATATATATTTTCTAGGAGTCGATTTCGATTGTAATATTTTCAAGTTATTATAATAAAAACACAGTCGATCGACTAACTTCATCCCTAAAATTACTTTCTGTTCGACGTGGCCTTGTCAATGAATGGCGCCTAATTTTTGTTCAGAGTTTTAGGTGTTGACGCTAGAACAAAGTTATGACCATTGTGTGTGTGCTGTCAAAATAAAATAAACGAATGGACAGAGTACAGTAGTTATTATGGAGAAGGTAAAATGACTATTAGTTTTTGTAAATTGAACTGTATTAGACTCGACCAGATCCTATTTTAAATCAAAATGTAATTGCCACTTTCTCTCGAAATCAAACTATATTTCTATCAAAATAGTTAATTACTTTTCTATACAATTGTGAACCGTTCGCAACGTACGCAACGCTGACCCGCATAACAAACATTCCAGCACAGCCAATTCAGCTCTCAGCACAATGTGTCCCGCCCGGGGCTGACCAGCTTCGGTTCCACACCGCACATCCCGCAACAGCAACCGTATTACAACTACGAACAGCAGCCGCTGCAGTACCAACAGCAACAGCAGCAGCAGCAGCAGCAGGCGTACCAGCCGGGCCAGTATCAGTATAGGGATATAGACGAGTTCAGCCGCCAGCAGTTCTACCTGCACGACGCCGCGCCCGCGCCGCGCCGCACGTGGGCGCAGCACGCGCAGCAGCAGCAGCAGCACGAGCACGAGCTCAGGGGCTGGCAGGTCGGTCCGCGCTCTCTTGTGCAGTCGGCAGCAGTGCCACGCCCACGAAATACATTCGACATCGTAACGTTACGACCAATCGCAATGCTTGGTTATTTCGATACGTTTACGTTACGAATTCGGATATTATTCGTGCTCGAGGCACTGATCGATCTTGACAAACAAAGCACTCAAAATGATCTTAATGCCTGGTTCCCTCCCCCCCCCCCCCCCCCTTTCTGTTGATTGATTGTTCTGATATTTGGTACACACCAAGTTCGGACAATAATACAATTTTAATCAATAAAACAGTTTTATTTGCTCCTAATACCTTGGTTTTATGATCATTTTGAGACTTCGTAGCCAAGATCATTCTGATGCTGACTATACTGTAGCGTAACGCGTCATCCGCGTACGCAACAAACTCTCAACTTGACCTAGACTCTATTGTAATATTTATTGCTCTTTTATTGTTATCTCGCCCTAAATAGACTAGTTTTGGCAACTACAGTTTTGGTGTAAAATGAAGCACGTGCTTCAAAATAGCTTATAAGCGAAATGGTAACGGTGCACCTCAGGTGGGGGCGAGCGATGGGTGTGCACTCGGTGCCGACGCGACCACTGTAATTTTGCTAATGTATCTCACTGCGCTTTTACAGCTGCACCAACAAAACCACCAACAGTACGTCCAACCTACGCCAGAACCTCAGCCTCAGCGAACGTGGAAATCTCCCTCGCCACAACCACCCCCCGATCGAAACTGGCAACCGCAGGGTTTCGTCCTCCACGACAGAAACACACCCAACGCACAACCCTTCCAAGTACACTATAATAACGACCGGTACCAGAACGGCACCGAGACGAGAGATACTCAAAACCATTTAAGCTACACTGTGATAAACCCCAATCAATACGTTTCGGCCTCGCCGCCCCTAGCCGCCAGTCCTCAGAGACGGGCGAACACCCCACAGAGACAAGGTTCCCTTCCCGAAGTTACCCGCAAGCCCGAGCCCGTTAGTTTGCAGCAACTACACGCCACACAACACGTGCCTACACACACGCCTTCACACACACCCACACACGCACCTCCCCCCGACGATATGGAACCACAAAACATTTCCTTTATCGGTAACGCAGAAGACGACGCCTTGAGACAAGGGATCAATAGACTGAATATTTCCTCTGGCACTAGAACTTATCGCATTCCCTCGCCTACAAGACCGTCTTTGAGTAGAAACTCCTTCCAGCAACTGGAGCAGGAAGAAGCTAGCGAACCGAACGAGAAAGGGTTCTACATATCGTTTGATAACGATCAGCCTAAACGGCCGAAGCCTCCCTTGCGAGTGAAGAAAATGTCTCCAAAGAAAGAGCGGTCTACAGAGTATCAGAGTCCCGAGCGGAGTCCGGAGAATACTTGGAACGACCGACTGCCACAGCCCGTTGAAGAGGAGTTCGTGGTTCACAGGAGCACGGGGCTCGAACAAACGATCAGATCTAATGACGTTTCTGAGCGCAGAGAAACGCCACCTAGAGAAAGGCCCCAGCGACTCAGCAACGCCGAGCCGAAGGCGTTAGTTATTGGCGAATTGAATCCTGACCCGGTGAGTCTCTTTTTTTTTACTATTGTAAAGTTAGGCTGGATCTCATCACTAAACAGGTGGCAGATAATCAAACGGTCGACCTGATGGATAGTAGTTACCGTGGCCTACAGACGTGAGCAAAATCTAACTTTTAAACCCTCGCGTTCCATGATATATAATTTACGAAACGGGAATTAACGCGATCATGGTATAGATACTTACATACCTTTGATTGCCTGACGTTTCGACCAGTCAGCCTGTGACCACGGCCGTGTGCAAAATCTGTTCATATTGTTGTTTGACTTTTAATGCAAGCACAGTCTTGCATTTGTAGGAGGTAGGACGTGACGATATTTCTGACAAACAGAATATCGCGGTTATAATAACCTCGTGTTGTCTTCCCAGCGGTGAGTAGAGTGCAGCGGTAGCCAGAGTTCACTGGAGAGTTTTTGTGCTGTCGGTGTAAGACCTAAGTCTTGTCTTGCTTTATCTCCTACATTGACGGCACAGAAACTCTGTGTTCTAACAGGGTCGGCAGCGCGAGTGTGAAGCTCCTGGCGTTTCACCACGGTAACCACTTTTCGGCTGGGCCGTGTGCTTGTCTGCCATTTAAGTGGTATAAAAAATGCATGTTTTGTAATAGTATATTGTGGTACAAGTATGTAGTGTTGGAGATTACCGCTGAGGCGCCACTGAGACCTGAGCCGTTAGGTAAGGGTTTTAAGAGAGTCGCGGACGGTAACCGTCAATGGACACCCGTGTATCATACGTTTTTTAATACACTTGTGAAGAAAAAATACTATTTTTTTTATTAATAATGGTAAAACAAATTATATTGGAATTAATGTTTTGTATTCCCAGTAGTTCTACTGAGATTTTAAAGTAAGTTTAATGGGATGAAAATTCCCAGTAGTACTACTGGGAATAGGCCGAAATTGTCTATTCAAATATGAAGTTGCATAAAGTGAGCAAGCAATAGGTACCTAGGGATATTAATTTATTTGTACCATTGAACACGACCTTCTTGTATCGAGACATTTTATAGGCAAGTATGCTGAAAAATACATAATAGCATTGGCACTACCTTTTTAGAAAATGTTTTCTACTACATTATTTGACATGATTTTGGGAGTTGATTGTAAGACGTTCTGATTTGATGGAAGTTACTTATAAACGTGAAATGTATTTAGTTCCATGCAGTATTTATAGGTATGTGTGACGGACCACCGTGTTGCAGAACTCGGCGGAGGAGATGGAGCGCAAGAAGGAGCGCATCATGATGCTGTCGCTGCAGCGGCGCCAGCGCGCCGACGAGGCGCGCGCGCGGGCCGACGCCGCCGCCGCCGCGCGCCGCGCGCGCCTCGAGCGCGCCAGCGAGCTCAAGCTGGCGCGCAAGGAGGAGCAGGCGCGCCGCCGCGAGCTCATCCTGCACCAGTACAAGCTCAAGAAGGCCATCGAGGAGGCGGAGCGAGAGGTGCGCCGCTTCGCTCTCTCTTCCTCTCTACGATATATCTGAGATGGTTTGCTACATAATTATTTCGTATTGCAGGGCAAGGTACTGGACAAGTCGGAGTTCCTGGACACGCTCCGCGGCAGCAGCACGGCGACGCCGGCGCCGACGCCGACGGGCGCGGGCGGCGCGCGCCTGCGCGGCAAGGCGGGAGGCGCGCGCGCGCGGCCCAAGACCATCCACGTGGACAGCGGCGCGCTGCACGCCGCCGAGGGCATGCTGGCCGCCAAGCCGCCCGCCGCCAGCCTCGCCGGTGCGTACCGCCCTCTGCTACAGCTTGTTGTCACTTAGAACGGCCCATGCCCACTGTGAGAGCGACGGCCAGATTTTTGTACTAGAAATTATTGCGAGAAGACCCACGCGTGTTCTCCTTCGACTTCAAATGACTATAATACTTTGCTCTCGTAGATAAGATTCAAATGATTTGTAATATTTTGCCTGCCACTGCCGGCCGATGCTCTTTCAGTGGAGATTGACCCTAATTCTTATTTCAAAACGGGGACACCGGAAGCCGAACGTACGATCCACACGCGACGTCTGCGAGCCATCATATATCTATTTCCCCATTCTCTGCTCGGGGAGAGTCTAGGGTCGTAATACAGAGAAATAGATCCGCGCCGGCTACCAGTTTTCTATCTGTATACGACCTAAAGCTTGTTGACTTAGATGTGACGAGGCTACACAGGGCAATTCTCAGATTGACCAACGTAACTAAGCGCGTTCGTGTTATAGTACGACCGCGACTGTGACCGCTGTATCGTGCTCTATGAAGCGCGGCGCGGTTAGACATAGATACGAAGTATATAAAAAGAAATAAAAACATTAGCTGTAAGGCGCGGTTTATACAGAGGAGATGTGACGGACAATTTAAGTAACACAATATAAACCTTATGTTGTGTGCAATAACGTCGTTTTTGTCTTAGAAGAGAATTGCTGCCGCGCCTCCAGGCGACGTCCCGTCAAGAAAGTGACACGCCATCGCATTGAGTGGCGCGTGTCACGTTATTGACGTTATTGCACACAACATAAGGTTTATCTTGTGTTACTTAAATTGTCCACTTCCGCCAAATGTCCCCGCCACGTCTCTTCTGTATAAACCGCGCCTAAGTGAAATACCGCCATGACCGCTGGCAGCAGTCTCTCGCTCGCTCTCGTCGCTCTTTTTTTACCTCGTCCCCCGCCACTCCGCGCGTACCTTGGTCAGTCGGTCTTTAGCTTATTTTACTCCAGTTTTATTTTCTGTGTTAACTAATTGAAATCACATTATGGCATTATCTCAACTAGGATAATGTCCTAGCAACAAGTCTCGATTGCAACCTAAGTTCATTTTTTGAGATCAGTTGTTCACTATGCTACTTTTTATCTGGACTGTGTGTAACGCCCAGAACCAGAAGCCTATAATTGTACAATATTATAAATTTAAAAAATTCTGCTTTTGTCAAATCACATCTAAGTCAACGATTAAGTCCTAGCACGCTGTGTTTTTTTAGATATTCGCGCTCTGTTGTAAGAGTAACGTACACAGTCCACACTAACTCTCTACTTTTTAACTAGTTCTTAAATAGACACTGTGATTAAATTATTCCAGAAAAGTAAATATAATTTATTGCAATGTTTGATAACAAAATGTCACATAGAAAAATCACAAACTTACAGTATATTTGAAATTAGACTATTTAATACTGTTGATTGATGGCACTTAGTGGAACTTGCCACACATTGAATGCACACTGACCGGTTTCGCCCTACGGCATTCGCAAAGGCCGTGAAACGAAACCGATCAAATTCAATAATAAAATATTTTGGAATAGTACAAGTGTGCATTCAATATATATGTAATATTATCTATAAATTTGAATCTCCACATTTTTTGTATTACACAAGTACACTGCCCTGACCACTTGTATTACAGTTTGTTTGCTAATTTCCCTTTGAATTTGTTGAACAGCACCACGTGTCGCTTGTACCTGTTTATAAGTTCCTTTGCCGATTGGCATGCCGCCATTTTAATTACCTACAGATATGCTATGCTGAAAGAACCTTGTATGAAGTGAATGATGAAAATTACTGACTTTACAGTTGTTCTAAATATTTACCTTTCACTATCGACAGGAGTGCCCATAGTTTTATATTGCCATCAATCCTAATCGCAAAAGTACTTCAGAGTGTACATTATGTATAGAGCGCGGGTATCACTCGGGTCTGTTGTACCGAGCGGAGGCAGATACTTGGTGATGGTACACCGCACCTCTAGTGACGTTTCATGCGTTACCGACAATATCCGTATTTATTCATTTATTGTATTGTTACGAATTCTTTTTTTCGATTTGTTATGGATGTATAAAATTAAATCAAGATACAAAATAATTGCGAAAACAATAAATACTATAAAATATTATTATAAAATATCGAATTAAATATTATATGCTAAGTGACGGGGATTTTTTTTTTGCTACTGATTAAGCAAGGATCCTCGGTACAGTCGGTACGGTTCATACTCGTACCCATACTTAGTAAGGCGCACTCTATGGCTTAATGTTGTATATTCTATACCCCGTCCATTGTTATTGTATTTTAGACAGATGATAGATGATAGAAGTGATTGTATAACAATTTAAAGGTTAAGTTAAAACCCACGATTAAAAAAATCATTAGTCGATAAAAGAAAATATAGGTATCATGATTTCATGTTAAATTTTCTATATCTATATGTAGAACTATCTATACACAATAACAAAGAAGTAGATATTTCGTGTGTGGACCTACATTTTATAAATTTATTATAGACGATTGTGGGCCATAACGCACACGCTAATCTCTAAAACATATATGCACATTGTGGAAAACATCTTTCAAATTCGAATTCATTTTATTAGCTTAATTGTGGTTTTCTCGATTTAAAAGACAATAACGCGCCTTCGCTAAATCCTTTCGCAGTACCTGCGTGACAAAAAGTTAGTTTTAACAAAAAAACTGACCTCTGGAACAAAAATGCACTGCACGAAATGTTGGTCTCGTGTAAAACTCAACAACGTGAACACAATGCAAATGGGCAGGCAGGATTAATTGCCAACCGCCACGATCCAAATTGTACCTGTTTGGCTTGGCACCGACTTCAATAAAAGTCCAATGCACATTTTTATATTTTTTGTTATATTTATTTTTTTTACTTTTCGGGGCATCTGGAAGTAGTTGTACTCCAAGTCCAAATAATTCCATGTCCAAATAATTGCATGCCCTTGACCTATCGTGTCACAGGATGGTCATAAATCTAACAAAACCTCGATCATTTCACTTTTTCTATTTGATTTTGTGGAGTTGACTTGTGAATCTCAGATACCCAAGGAGCAAAACCAATGAATTTAATATTAGACTACCTTAAAACTAACCTAAAACGAATTTAAAATAATTACATAGATATAAACAAATACAAAAATAACATATGCGATTGCAGCGATCGCGGCTGATTTCCTGTTATTTATTCAAGAGTTTCGTGGTCTGTCTCAGAAACCCAGTATCAGATCTTTACGAAATTTAAATGGGACCATTTCGAAATAAACTTCCGAACAAAAAAAAAATTAATAATTTCGTTTGCAGATGACGGAGCTATCCGTCTTCTTTTCTACATTGTGTACAAATATTAATCATCTGAATTGACAACTTCCTTCTGTCCAGAAGTTGTTCCCTCCGCCAGTAAAATATACATATTTTTAATTTTTACGTTTTGTAGGCGATATCGATTGTGACAGTTCTTATAGTAAAAACACAGTTGATCGACTAAGTCTATCCTTAAAATTGCTTTTTGGCTGACATGATGTTGTCAATGACATATGACGTACTGGCGCCTAACTTTGTTCGGAATTTTAGGCGTTGACGTTCTTACAAAGCCATATCGACAACTGTCTGTGAGCTGTCTAAAATACAATAATGGTGGAGGGACTAGCAATAAAACCATCGAGTATGTTGAAGGGTATAATGTACTCATATAGAGATATAAAAATGAAGAGACATACAAGGGTCAATGTTCAGCATAGGAGCTCTGTGGTCGCTAGAGGCCGCTTGACGTTGTGTGTTCCGTAGCGGGCGGCACCATGCGGCGCGACTACTACCGCGGCTCGCAGGACAGCCTGGCCGAGCGCGCCGGCCTCTACCGCGGTACGTACCACTACACACTACACGCCACATTCCACTCTACCTAGCTACTACCTTTTTTTCGAGCAGAAATCATCACGGTTATGTCGACCTCGAATCGACTATGACCGCACACTCTCGGGTATCCAAAAGGGGTGTAAGGATGCTTACATGGAGAAACAGGTTAGCAGTACCGGCTACCTGCACCGACAAGTTTCCATAGGAACCAAAATGATTATAAATAATTCGTCGATAACCATAACGACCTGCCCGTACTGGTAACCTGTTTTTCTATGTCAGCACCGGTCTACTACCCACGTGCTATCGACGTGTCTGAAGATTTTTTTTACAATATTATTTTAATTCACTATCCCAGATTTGCGAAAAAATATAAAAACTTGTTTAAAAAGTGCGAAAAGACCCAAAAACATTGACTCCTACCTACACTTTATGTTGCATGTCTCAATGAATTGTTGCTGCAACCCACTACACGTCACCGTAATACCAAAAACACATAATATCATGTTTTGTAACAGAGATGACGTCATACCGACTGGTTGCAACAATGATAAAGTTGGCGCTTAACGCTTGTAACTTTTTTTTTATTGCATGTTTATGAATATTATATACTTATATTACAGGTATAATCTCCCACGGATAGAAAATAATCAAAGAATCTAGATTAATAAATAGTGTGTGTAACATTCCAGAGTCTCCGGTAGAAGACCGAGGCGGTATGTCTCCAGGCAGCGCGTCAAGCGGGCCACTCGGCAGACGCGGCTCGTGCAAAACCTCGAGAGGTATGTCCGTCTCGCTTGCACCCGCCTCGCTCGCAGCTACTTATTATCGCCTTCTCTCTCGCTCGACAACTAACTACCCGCCGTTTGCTTTGCATTTGAGCCAATGTTGTTTATAAGACGCGGAGAGAATGGTTCTGACTTTGATTGTTTGTGTCTCTATTTTTGTAAACGACATTGCTAATTTTGTTTTGTGATTTATTTTGTTCGGTTAATAAATATTATTATACGAAATGGAGATGATAGACATTAAAAATAACAAAATAAATCATGAAATTCTGTCAATGTGTATTTGTATCGAGGAAATGAAGATAGTAAAAATTAGTAAAGTATGTTTGAATGAGCCCTTTGTAAGTTGCAAACCTATCCACACGCGGTGTTACTATGCAGTAGGAAAAGTAATTACTAAAGTATACACACCTGTACCCGTAGTACGGAACTGTAGAGTTATGTCTTTCGAGTCTCTTCGACAAATGAAATCACAAGAAAATCTATAACAAAACGCCACTCATCGGTGGTCAACAACAAACTCACTCATCTCTCGAAGACCCTCGAGAGTCATAATGCTACAGTAGCAGTTTATAGATTTCTTGCAAGCTATTATTTTCAGCTCCTCGATACAAAAAGCTGATTTCTTTTTTATCGTATCACAAAAAGCAATTCCAATTAACTTCTAATCAGAGACAAACAACAACCCAGCGAGTGTCTAACTCGATCTACTCATAGTTACGATGACGCTTTTTTCGATTTTGGTTTCCGTAGTCGCTTCGATTTGAGTATTTATATTTAATGTAATCAATTTATTTTATATGTGTATGATTTCAGCATCGCATAGATATAGTCCACTCCAATCTGCAAAATTTATGCTTGATACCTTGTTCTGGCCATTTATTATGTAGTTTGTATTCGAGTTTGAGTGGTACAACTTTCATAAAAGCTTGTTTTTTTTCCAAATTTTCGATACGCCCTAGACCTTCCGCGCATTTACTAAATTGGTTCCCGATTATAAATTGATAATGATGTGATAGAATGTTTTATCGCGGTATAGCATTAATTTTGTTTGCCATTGTAATGAGTTGGAGGCTCGCTTGTGTGAGCATGCATGCTTGCCGGGCCGACAGAGTGGAGTGACTTGCATGAGAGTGTCGTTGTGACATGTCTAGGAAACATTTCAGAGCGCGTGAATGAGGAACCTCAGTCGTCACGTGGAAGGTCTAAATATTCCACTTACGGGAGTAACTTTAAGGCGGGACGGAAGTCAAGCTCTCTTATGAATTTGTGCGGTAAGAGCAGTTTCATCAACACGAGATAAGGCTTGACTCACGTTGTTGGTGTACGGGCTACCGTGGCTTGGTGCGTTGGGTTACTTTCTGTTGCCGCGGGCGGCGCGCGGCGTCTGTGTCTCGCCGCGTCACTTGAGGGCGCATGACAGAGAACACGTGAGTGGACGAAGGGGCTATCTCACAATCTCAAAATATTGAAAAAGTTAACTTCGAATCTTTAATATTTCATTAATATTTCATTTACAGATAACTGTTTTCTGATTATTTGTACAATAATATTATAGTGCCAAATTATTGTATAAACAGTCAGAAAACGACAAAGTTATCTACAAATGAAGTACTAAAGCTTTATGTCAATATTTTGAGATTGTCATATAGCCCCTTCATCTATTCACGTGTACTTGAACAATACTTGGTTTAACACTGCACACGTTTTTGAATAATAATATCACAGCACGATCTAGACCCAAAATAAGCTTGGCTGAACTAGCTTGACGGGTTCTAGAATGGGAATAAGTATGTTGATCACATCTGTTTACACATTTTTTTTGTAAATACCTACATCACATAGACTAATGCAGATAGACCTATTCATACAGGCAAATATTTACACTGCCAAAGAAACACATGTATTTTTAAATAAGCTTGTTGACATAAAAATTCAGTAGCACCTGCGTTAAAACTTGACCAAAACTTTTAATCACGAACGTCTCGATTTATCGCTCCGATTTTAAAGATGTCCTTTGCGCAGCTTCTTCTTCACTATAATAAAATGATTTTATGGAGTGTATTTGAGTCAGAACAATAGATGAGTGATTTATTATTTATAATAGATATGCTAAAACTTAATAAGCAAATGCTTAGTAATAAAAGCCATAATTTTATGTATCTGATTAAAACGCTTTTTACTCTAAATATTATAACTGGAAAAAGATACAGAGTATGTTTCTACCATATTTCTGTCATATTTATTTTAGTTTATGATATTGACAATACAATACTTATGCAACACACAACACTGAATAATGAAAGGCAACACACCTGCGGACACAGACAAGGCCGTACGCGCCGGACGCGCCGCCCGCACTCTTTCGTCTTGTGCACATTTATTTCATTTGTTATGGGTCATCGACATATAAGTACATGCATATTATATCCGGTTATGGTATTATTTATCTTATTGTATTTGTATACTTATTATTGTATTTGTATCGGTGCGACGAGTCGAAAAGCATGTTTATATAGATATATTATACATTTTATCTCTTGGTGTTGGTGTGACATCGTTTTTTGTTCTATAAACACTTTACAACCTTTTATGAATTCTATAACTGTAATAATATTCATGGGGTTGCTCAAATATCTCTAAACTTCCCATAAACTGTCTCCAGATAATTTTGTTTATATGAAATTCTAACTTTTGAACTTGTAATTTTTGGGGTCTCTTCTTGATATAAATTGTAACTTAATTGAAATGTTATTAACAATAAATTTATTTCAAAATTTTATTAACATATATGAATTAGTATTATAGGTAGGTGAATATGTTTAGAAAGTTAGTGATAGCAAATTATCTTAAACAGAACGAATAGTACTTCAAAGTAAATTACTTGACTTTCTAGTCTAAGCCGTTATTTTATCAGTATTATGCTCTGGCAATACTAAAATTTATATTTTACTATTTTGTTCCATATTCATTTTCGTACACAACTTTCATCGGCCTATTAATTTTATGAAAGAATTGGTTGTTTTACATTATATATTATTTAGAATGTAGTTCATATCTCTAAATTTAAACGGGAGTCGAAAGAGTTAGCGATTAAAAATTAGGTTGTAAAAGTGTTTACACATTCGAGGTTTTTATACAATTATTAATACAATCATATTATATAATTTAGTCGAATATACATATAATATTTTTGTGCGTAAAATACAAAATGTTGATGCTTTTTTTTTGTTGAGTTTCGCCTTTTTAATTTCGCTTAGGCAGTTGTAGACACCTAAACGTAGTTATATGTATGTACATACATTTAGTATTTTACGCTTCAGAACAACACGATAGACAAATAGATATTATTGACCAATAAATCTTCTAAACTAATTCTAACCTATGCTGGTGATTAAAACCATAATCGATGGTGGTACTAACTGCAATACATTCTGGTACAGATTTGTTATAATTTTAGGTTTAAATTAGCTTATTCTGGTTGGATTCTAACAATAAAAAGGTTATTCTTATTTATACTGTTTAAAAAAATAGAATTTGAATTTTATAACTTTATTGGTTAAATTATTAGCTGGGATTGTGTAATAATTATTAGTAATAAAATTATCGTCTGTGCTAGCAAGTTAAATAAAATAACTTCATAGGGCATTAATATCACATAAAAAATTTATTAGTCAGTAGTGTTTAGGAATGTTCAAGGTGAATATTATATAAGGTTTACTAAGTATAACAGACTTAACCAGGTGTTATTTTGAACGTAGTAGTGAGTAACGCACAGTAAATATCACAGAAATATATTAGGGTAGCACGGCCATACGCAGTATTCACCACCATGTTGCGCGTGGCGACTTCTACACTGTAAATAAATACTCACGAGAGATCAGAAATACCTTACTTTTCAAATTTAGCTCTTCTTTTTTATTCGTTGGAAATAGCAGAATATGTCATATATGGTATTTTATTGATGTTATTACGAGCTAGTCAGTAACAGTACTGAGTAAGCGGTCAAGTTCCTGTCTCACAGGATAGGAATTGATTAAAAAGTTTCCACGCGTTTGCAGTTCACATGCTCATTCTATCCTAATATATTTATGTGAAAAGTCCTCCGTACAACTAAGGACATCTATAGACTGGACTAGAAAAAAATACGATAAGTCCTCGAAAAAAATAGAGCTAAGTTGACTAGTCGCTGTACAACACACGCATATCTAACTTTAGTCCGTAGTTAATGCTCAAGAGGGGCAAACGCTGAAATAAAGGCTTAGATTCAATATTCTCTTTATGTAAATAACAAATCAAATAATTTCCAATGTTCGTTCCTATATGTAGTGTAAGCTACAAACGATCGTACATTATATGTATTGAGTCCCTGGTAAGTTCTCGTTGGACATGCCTCAATCACTGAACAACGCGATGTTATTATTTTAATCTCGTAGAGTTGAAACTTATTATCATTTTACGCCGAAATACGGCCTGGTTAATTCTGTTACCTTAGTATGCTCTATAGAGCGACACGCCCCGCGCCAGGCGCCCACGGCCCGCGTGCGGCCCGGGCCGTGGGCGCGGCGGGGCGGCACGCCGGTACATTGTGTGGGTGCGCAGACTCGGGCCTGGGGCGCGCCACGCCGCCGCGGCGCGCGGCCTCGCCCGGCCTGCGCGCGCTGGGCTCGCCCGCCTCGCACTCGGGCCACTCGGGCCACTCGGGCCACTCGGGCCACTCGGGCTCGGGCTCCGCGTCGGGCCCGGGCTCGCTGCCCGGGGCTATCGGCAAGCGGCGCCACCACCCCGGCGACGACAACTCCGACGTCTCCTCTACGCACTCCTCAATCATGGATTACTCCGGTGAGTACTGAACAACTTTTTTTCTCTATTCAAACTATTCTCTTGTACTTTAAGTATTTTGATTCTGTGAATTATAACGCCGTCTAAGTCTATCTTAGAAGCGTTATAACCTTCGCAGTCAGACAATGTTGATCTGTCTGGAAGTAGATTAATAAAAGACGAATCTTCCGAGTTCTAAATGCGAGTTTCATTTCACACTTTAACGTAACGTTATCGAGTAAAAGATGATTTTAAAATCTTATTAAAGTATATATCGCCAAATGGCGCTGATTCAAATATGCAAATTGTAATATACTTGCTCGCGATCGAACAGGTTGCAAACTCACATTAGACACTCTAATAGTTCCAGAATTAATTAAGAGACTATCATTTAATTTTATATTATATAAATTATTTTAAACGTTTGTATTTTACATGAAAACCAAAACACTATCAACGTAACACTTATGATATTGTGTAAAAAAAAAATTCACATTCTAATACCAAATAAAACCACGCCAACACAAAGTAATGTTCCCAATAGCACTGACTTCAATATTCCGTTTGTCCGCCTAGGGAGCTCCGACCGAAGCGGGCGTACTAAAGGTTCTAACACATACATACTAGGTAGCTAGTCGCCTCGCACCCAGCGTACGGGTAGTGGACACGCGCCACCGACCGATGTCATGCCAACAGTGACCGTTAACTATAAGGCATGGTGTTGACCAGCATTTTGATCTAACGACGCATCTGACGCTTGAACTACGCTTTCTCACAGAATTGATGATTAACACAATAATCACGCATCTGTTGTGCATCCACTCACATTTTTACATCGTTTGTTTTTTGTACTAATTTAGTTGTAAATAAATTTATTGCAACTGGCAATTGATCTCATATTTACAAATTTTACAGTTACAAATAAATTTATTTTTTTATACTTCGCCTATGTATCCCCGAAGGGGTAGGTAGTGGTTAATATTATGCCTGCGATGCGCAAACTATATGTTTTATCTTCAACCGGGCATTTTTTCCTGACTCTATGCATATTCTTGAGAATTTCTCAGCATAAAACCGACTTTGACTTGACTCCAGAATTGAACCCGGGTTCCTCTTTGCACAGTAGTCGCACTATAATACCACTGCGCCACCGAGGTAGGCATGACATAAAATATCGGTATTTTAAACACAATTGGCTTTTTCAAGTACCGTTTTAGAAAATCAATATAAAATTATTACTTCACATTAAAAGAAAAAATTAAAACCAAATAAGGATTAGAATAGCTTATCACTTAGATTAGTCAGATTAAAGTATAATACTGTCTCTAGCTAAAGTAATAACATACACGAAACGACGAAAATAGCGTGTGAAGCCGCCTAAAGTCATACTAAAGCAGTACCATTTCGCATGGTACTACCTTAGGTACTACTTTTATATTACTTTAGGCGGTTTCACACTCTAGTTCTATGCGTTCCGTCCAATGATAATATTATAAACTGTAGATGCGTTGTCCGCACTCTAAAATGGCGAACGTCATCGTTTATGAATGAAAGGCGTGACAGTGCGAAACAATAATAATACGTCATTGGTTCCGTCTATGTAATTCCTTTAGCCTGAAAATTCTTCATTGATATTTACTTATATTTTGCGCACTACAACAGTACAATCTCTCCATAACTATAGAAGTAATGCCCTTATACAGGTCCGCGACTGTACAAGCAGCCGACGACGAAATCCAACCGCGGCATCATGCTGAACGCAGTGGAGTACTGCGTGTTCCCGGGCGCGGTGAACGCGGAGGCCAAGCGGCGCGTGCTGGAGGAGATTTCGCGCTCGGAGAGCAAGCACTTCCTCGTGCTGTTCCGCGACGCCGGCTGCCAGTTCCGCGCGCTCTACTCCTACTGCCCCGACGAGGACACGGTGGCCAAGCTCTACGGCACCGGGCCCAAGAACGTTAATGATAGGATGTTCGACAAGTTCTTCAAGTGAGTTACTGTTTGTTCGTAACAATTAAAGACATGAGTGGATGAAGGGCGTAACTAACATTTTTCAGATTTTTGATTTTTTACATTATATGACGGTTATAGGTGTATATAAACTATATTAGACCAAAAAACCCCGCAATTTAAGCTCAGTTTCAAAAATACCAGAAGATGAAGGACATAACTGCAACAAAAAACGCATAAGTGTCATGGAAGACCTCCATGACCAAGACCATACCTCCTGTATGTGACTTAACACCTTCTTCCATTTGCAATTGGGTAATTAAACATATTTCTTCCATGGAAGAAGGGGTTATGTGCAGGAAAATGCACTGCCACAATGCTATATTTGTTGCTCTTCTATGTATTTTACTAGACTGGCTGTATATAACAAAAAACTTAGTAACTATTCTGAAAAATCACTACTTGACTAACAACAATGAGCAACTTTTTGTTACCGTTATACATGACAGTACAAAAAGGCGCACAAAGGTGTACTGATTAATGTCAAAATAGCTCATTATCTAGTTTTTATACCAGATGAAATCTTTTAATCTGAGACTTTTATACAAACTCCATAGACGCCACAAGTGTGACAAAACGGCGTCTTACATACATGCCATGACGTGCACACGTTGTCAGTTTAAAGAAAAATATTGACATTAGCTAACTCACGTAAAACCGATTTTCCAGACCGTTTTTATGACGAATTTTCTTACGAAGCTGTGTCTATGCAGTATATGGTCTTAGCTTTTAATGCCCTCCTTGAAACCGAATGGCCATTAGGCAACATTGTTACGTACCATGTTGTGCGAAATTCTCGCACAACGAAGACGCGCAGCAGTGGAAAAGTTTTGTAAGTCCACAAATGATCAATCGTTGAAGATATGTCATGTTGCGCATCAGCAGCCAACATCGCGCATGTGTTACTTCACGCATTGCATGTCAAATATAAAAGAATCCAATCTGATTTCGCTCTGACTCCGTACCGACTTCATTCAGACTCCACCCCGACTCCCTCCAACTCCAACTACAAACCGACTCCACTCCGACTCTAAGCCGACTCCACTCCGAAACACAACCGACTCCTCTGCGACTCTAAACCGACTTCACTCCAACTCCGAACCGAGTCCACTGTGAGTCCTTCCCAATTCCACTCGGACTCCCTCCAACTCCGAATCGACTCCACTCCGGCTCTAAACCGACTCCGCTTCAGTTCCAAGGTGACTCCATTTTGACTCCAAACCAACTTCAATCCACCTCCCTCCTACTCTACTCCTTCCAACTCCACTCCCACTCAAACACCAAACTGATTCCAACTCTCAACCGACTCGACTCCACCTCCCTCCAACTCCAAACAGACTCAAAATGGACACCATTCCGGCTCTAATCCGAGTCCACACAGGTTCCAAATCGACTTCGCTCTAACTCTTAATCGGCTTTACTCCAACTCCGAACCGACTTCAATCGACTCCTAACCGAATTCACTTCGAATCCCTTCCTACTCCAAACCGACTCCACTCGTGCTCTAAACCGACTTCACTCGGGCTCTAAACCGACTTCACTCGGGCTCTAAACCGACTCCACTCCGGTTCCAAAGCGACTCCACTCTGACTCAACTCCAACTTCCTTCTACTCCACTCCACTACCTGCAACTCCGAACCGACTCCAAACCAATTCCACTCCAAATTGAAATCGACTCCGCTCGGAAACCCTCCGAGTTGCTCCTTAACATAACTGGCTAATTAAACCACTTGGGTGTCGAGTGACATAAATGTACAAAAAAAAATTGACTGTCGAAGTACTCACCAAGGAAAAGATGTCTGTTTTTGTTAAACCTGGTATTAAGCGTTCTGTCGAACAGCATCAGAGACTCCGCGGCTGCTCATTTATGCTGTTTGTATCACACTGGTGGATTGGACAGGGGTAGTTTGATGAGAGTGATGAAAGGTGACGCTTCCCCGCCCGAAGTTAAATGTGGCGACGACCGAGTATATGGCGTACTCCACAGATCCTACACCCGACCGCACAGGTGATGATTTGGCGTCAACGCACGCATTACTGCTGTATGGGTCAAACGGCGTGAGGTAACAAGTGGCATTTGTGACCCCAAGAACCTGTCCGCTTACACGGCTGCGAAGCATGGCCTTTTCTAGGGCAACACAAGCAGGAGCTGCGTGTTACGGAGATGAATATGCTGCGGTGGATGGATTGAGTACACCTAAGCATAGCTTGAGGAAGTCACGCATCCGGGCAACCTTGTCATGTTGGCTTGGCTACGTTTAGCTATACCACCTGCACCGAGCCCCGGTAAGAGGGTAGACCCAAAAAGTGCTGACTTTACGTCATGGAGGATGATATGCGGGCCAATAGTCTCACACCATAGGTGCCCAAGACCGTGTAAAGTTGAAAAGTAAAAGCTGGAAAGCGGATCACGAAATCCGGGGTGAAAGCCTCGGATGCGACCGGGACTAATGTAAAAATGATGATGAATGACTGTCTTGACTGTTCTAAAGTGTAAAAGTTTGTAGTGTGACCGGTGTTCAACTCTGAGATGATGATGATATGCTAAAAAGGTTTAGCAGTAGACATTAAAGTACCAACTTACTAGTTTATTTCTGAGAAAACGTAAGTTAATGTATAAAAAACATATAAAAATCTGGCAACCTGAATATCAATATTGATAGAATAACCTCGTTGCCCAAGATTTAGTTGATAAATTTGCAATATATGCATGTTTTTATATTATTTAATGTTACATACTCCCTTCTTCCAATCTCAATATTCGTCATTTCTATTACATTGTCAATAGAAGAAGAATGTATATGCACAGTTTTTCAAATAAATAAATTTCCATCCACTTATTTGTATGTTTATGCATCTCCGATAATAAATATGGACAATTACTATAATTTGACCCAATTATATTACGACATAAATAATTATAAGAAAACATAATAATTGCAAATGAAATGTTCAAACTTTGAAGCCGATTATCTCGATATTTAGAAATTGTTAGATACCTCCTTCATCCACTCACCTCTTCAATTGTGCTCATTATAGTGACCCTTTCCTCATATAAAAGCGATTTAGTTTAGTTTGTGGGGTTAGGAGGAATACCAACAAGTGATTGTGGTGGTAACTAGAATCCTTTAAAAAAACAGCTGAGTGAATAATAATTGGTCTCATTGCCAGTGAGACCAACTGACTGAACAATAGTTGGTCTAATTGCCAGTGAGACCCAAAAAGACCCTGTCAAGTGCAGGAGGAACACCCGGAAAGCGAAATTCTGGCTCCAAGGTGACGGGTCTTGGATGCAATCGGCCATTCGGGCCACTGCGCCTTTATAATGATGGTGATGATGGCTAACTGATAAATCTGCACTTGGAAAGTTGCTAAAGCAAAACATCTACTTTGTGCATGAAACACCACATGGTATTTCAAACATTAGGTACCTTGATTATTTGCATAAGGATTTGATAAATCAACTACCAAAAAATACTATGACATTTTATGTTTTGTAATTATTATTTTTCTCCAACACACGCACCTAACATTAAAATATCACTTAGATCACACCTACCGTTTATTTGTAACGTATGCTAATGTATTATATTGTTCCATTGCAGATATAACTCGGGCAGTAAATGCTTCTCACAAGTGCACACGAAGCATTTAACAGTGACCATTGACGCTTTCACGATACACAACTCGCTGTGGCAAGGCAAGAAGGTCCAGCTGCCCAGCAAGAAGGACATGGCCCTCGTCATATAGACACTCAACTTTAAACAATCATTATCTAGTCGCCGGCGGCACTCGAGTCAAGCCTTTTTATTCTTCGGTTAATGCTACGGTAGGGCGGTAGTGCCAGTGTCCATTACATTGTATTTTAAAATGTCGGTTAGTGTGTTTCCTCGGAAGCTGTTTTATTGAAAATGAAAATTATGTTAATTTCGTGCTTGTGTAAGGTGTGTTCGACCGATGTGATGACTGGCCGCCCAGTCAGTCGGGCGGCGCCGCGTGTGTCATATGTACAGAGAGTGGCGGGACCTCGCTGACGTCATCGGATCGCTTCGCGTAACGTATGTGTGCTGCGTTAGTTCGGGATGTGTTGCTCGGTGTGTAATCGCGATGTTTGCCATATGTATTAGTGAGAAGGTCGATACGTTCCAAATTGATAAATTGTCTCAAAGCCGTTACAGTCAACAGTCGCATTGCGGTCGATGCTTTAGATACGTTAATATTGTTTAGTAGAACTGTCCCTCACACATAAGTAACAAGTTCACAAACTAATTATATCGCTTATTTGTTGTAATATTTAACTCTTTAGTGATTATGTTGTATTTGACTGGAGCTAAGATTTGTTTAACTGACCCGTTCATCGTTATTTCAATTTCCATTTTTTTTACTGCTTGTATAGCTAAACGTAAGAAAGGCACATTTTACGTGGTAATTGTACTGCCTTATCCTGTAAATAATTGTTTTTTTGTATACAGCTATTTATTAAACGAATGTTAAAGGAGAATTGATGAATATCATTTTTCATTGTTTAATGATTGGTCATCAATAATATACTACCGATAGTATATGGTATGCAAATATATTGTATTACTTAAAACCATAACGAAATAATATTGAATTTCATATTACTCCGTTGTTTTATTTCCTGGCCACTTTTTGTGTACCACGAAATGTAGCGGGGCGAATTGAAATGCTTTCAAGTTCACAGTAGACACTACCCTAATAATGCCCAGTTCACATTATTCTAGTGTGTTATAATAGCTCTTGAAAACCCTACTGGAACGGAATCACTCACGGGAATGCGCTCATTCAGTGAGCCAGCCTGCCCAACCACACCCATAGCCTACGCCTATGCTCCATTCTGATCTAAGATCATATCCTCGACGCCAAGAACGAATATTCCGTGACAAATTCATATTAAAGTGTCAAATGGAATTTATACATTGCTAAATAGATGTATGTTACTTTTTCAATAAAAAATTACGTTAAACGAAGCTTTTGGCTGAACTGTACAATTTAATTTCAAGACTACACTAGTTATGTTATCTGTGACAGTGTGTAATTTTTAATAAATAAGATAGTTAAACCACGAAGAATATTAAAACTCTCAAATCAGTTTGATTAAAAAGTTTGACCGCGAGGAAGCAATGGCTGTCGCAACACGTAATATTGCCAGCATCGTCTTTTTATATTACCAGGTCTTTTATTATTCAAATATGAATTTAGTAGTAGTTGAACCGCAGAATTTAAGAAGAACGTTGCAAAACGCGGCAAATCTTGGACCTAAAAATAGCATCGCCATCAATATTATAGGCGTCAATATCTTCAAACGCCCAAAACAAAGTAATGAAGAGTGCTCGAGAAATTATTCTCAACGTGAAGGAGTTTTGTGAAGCTGAAATGAATAATAAAGGCTTTTCGATTCCACCGCGATGACATGAACTCACAACTTTATAAAATGGATGACTAAAAGGTTATCCCCAACTTAACAGAAAATTCAGAAAATAACAAAATGTTCTGGAAACTGCAAACCTTACTTGCCTTAGAAAAAAAAATGCTAGCTATGGTTTGAACCAATCAACACAGTGTGGCTGCGATGTCATTTATATTACCCAGTTTTACCAGAACTTATTTCCTGGTGCGAACTCTATTACTGGTGTTTACAGTTTTTGTCAGAGTAGTTTGTAGTCGCTGAACCACAAACACGATTGGCTGGTTACCTAAGGCAAGCGGCACTGAAAGTTTATAATAGCACATATACATCCACGCCAGTGAATTCCTGACGGGCTAGGCAGACCCTAGTCAATCCCACTGAAAGAGCAGCGGCTGGCAGCCAGACTTTTGTACTAAAAATGATTGCCAGAAAGCTCGTGCGGCGCCGCTTTCACCTTCAAATGACTAAGATATTTTTCTCCCAAACATAAGATTCAAAATGGTTATATTTTGCCTCAAGCCATTGCCAGCCGCTGCCCTTAATACACCAAATTACGCCTATTATGATTTTCGATCCCTAGGGATATATTCCTATGAATATTTTTTCGACCAACCATTGTCATACAATTTCAAGTCATTAAGCTAAAATACCTGGCGGCACTGATGACTTAGGCTTAGAGGAAACAGGAGGCACGATGTTAGCAATAAAAGGAAAATTCGGTATATAATTTAAAAATAGCTTTATTGGCTCTTGTGATAACAATAATTATTATAATCGAATTCTAATACTGGCTAAAATTATTGGCCGTTGTGACTAATTATTGTACTAGAGTTATATCGACAGTATTATTTATTATTAACTAAAATTGTATACATTCCAATTATTAAAATTACGTAAATTAATGATTTATATTAAGAGATCAATCAACATTGCGACAAAACTTAAATATAATTAAAATTAATAATTATTCTGAATCGATGAAATAGTCAATGATTTGTTAGTTCGAACTAACGAATTCATATTCCTCAGTTTCTTAAGAAATTTGCATCACTGAATCTAGTATTAAAATAAAAATAAAATAGGGGTCTATATGCGTTCGGTGACGTCGACATGAGTACCATGATTTTTGTTCACCCAGAAAGTGCTCAACACGTCTACAAGAATGGTTAAAAGTAAAATGGATTCCTACGGTGAAGCCGTTGACATATTAGTCATGTGGTGCGAGGGAGATAAATAATAAAAATATCTGACTAGTTTTTTTACACAGTTAAAATACTTTTGAGCAAATGTTTGGTCAATGGGAGAGGTCTTACGTCCGGAGTGCGAACCTGTAAACTAACGACAGTAAAAGTAATATTTTGTCATGCAACTTCTTTTTCTGTTCACCTTTTAAAACGGGAGTATGGGTACATCAGTCTTAAATCTATACAATAAACAATAGTAAGTCTGCGAGTCATTGACTATAAATCACGTGCACCGATTCAGGAACCTGTATAAGGTAAGTCTACAGAGCAAAAAATCGAGAGGGAGTGTCGCTGCCCAAATGCAATAAATGACTACCTGATTGATACACATAAGTTATAGAACAAAAAAAATGACACTAATTAACCAGCCTGTGTGTCAAAATTTATGTATTGAATGCATTCATCTGTCCATATTTCTTGTCTTAAATAGGTTTTCTAGTACATATAGATATCATGGACCCGACATTTAATTTTGGCTTTCTGTTGAAAATGAACAAATTACGACACTACTTTGAGTTTGGCGACGCTAGTTTCCATATGATTTATTCTCGATATTATACTCCGTGGCTATCAATCATATCCGAAGTTCTAACTTTAAAACTTTCGCGTTCACAATAAACAATAATGATAACAGATATTAACGCGGTCATGGTATAGGCAGCCGGTGTGACCTGATCAAAACGTCAGGCAAATCGAAAGTATGTATGTACCTATACCAGGATCGCCTTAATTTCCGTTAACATTTATAGCTCGTTCCAAATTGGACTTAAATGTGCTCTTTAAACGCAGTACACGTTTTTTGGGTGTCCTTTGAGGATAGCAATAGTGCTACTCACCAAGCATAGATTATTACAAAACAAGCCTTTTATATATTGCGATTTAGGTTCAAAATATATGGACGGAGCAATACATCCAAGAGTGTATACTGTAACCAACTAGTGAGTTAGACGATAGTGAAGTAGTGCGCGACGGGCGCGGACACGTCGCGCTCCACGCTCTTGTGCAGGTTGAGTTGGTGCACGATCGTGTCGGCGTTGTCCACCTCCTAAGGGACCAGGCAGAGACATTTTACAGAACTTTATTGAACACACAATATGATAAAGTTGAGTTGGGCGCTAAAGATTTTAGTAAGATGTGTAAGAGCCGAGCCCTAGCTAACTGTTGAGATAAGGATGAATTTGTTATTTTTGCTTCCATATAGACCGACCGTGAGTGTTGTACCGTTACCAAGGTACGCGCGGAGTGACGGGAGACGAGGTTAATAAAAGAGAAAAATGAGCGTGAGACGAGATCGAGCGAGTATCGCCGCCGCCATATCGAAGCGAAATTAACAAATTCATCCTTATCTCAACAGTTAGGACTCAGATCTTACACATCTCACCAAGATCTTTGGCCGCCCAACTCAACTTTAGCTGCAAGTCAGCCTGCTGATTGACGGATGAGACGCGGCAGTGCGCTACGCTAAACAAAATCATAACATAACTACAGACGTTTTTTTATCGTGGGGAAATTCCCTCGGATACCATCCCGCCGGAGCCGGAGGGGGAGGTTATGTCGGACTCGAACCGACTAAACCGCATGCCGTCTATGGGTCGCGGTGCAAGGCCGAAGGTGAGGTAGCTATAAAGCAGCCTCGCACGCCGGCTGACCCAGGGCCATCTCTCTCGATCTGGCCCTCTTCGGATGGTTCGGAGCTACTTTGGGTTGGGTAGCCAGACGACATTCGTCACCATAAAAGCTGCAGAAGCCAACAAAAAAGTGGGTTTCTGGATCTGAGGTGGATGCATTCGGACACAAAGCCAAGATGATGATAAGAAATTAGGACAATATAGTTCAGTGGGGACGCCATTGACCAGCCACCCCAGCCCTTGTCTTTTTTTTATACCACTGAGGTGACAGTCAAGCACACGGCCCACCTGATGAAAAGTGGTTACCGTGGCCTACAGACGTGTGCAACACCAGGGGTGACACACTCGTGCTGTCGAACCTGTAAACACAGAGTTTCTGTGCCGTCAATGTAGAAGAAAAAACAGGAATAGCCCGGCTGGACTTTGCCCATTTCCACTAGCGACTGCCATAGATGTTCGTAGGACAACCGGGACCGACGGTTTAATGTGCTCTCTGAGGCACGAAAATACCCAGACCAATGCAAATAGATAATCATGCGTAGCAATATTTGCTTCGAGCGAGAATCGAACCTGCGCTTCCTGTGTAGCAGTCAAATAAAATACTGCCACGACACAGAGGCTGTCTAGGATAATGTAATAAGTATGCATTATCTGTCGCCTATACAAAGTTAAACGTACCTCTTCCTCAGCATATCCGTTAATTTCGACAGGAATGGTCTGACCATCTTGTGTTATCACCTGAAACCAAACGCAGAATCAGCTAGTGTATTAAAAAAAATAACATTTACATGTGTGAAAAATTCCCTGCCTCCCAAGCTAGTTCTGTGAAAACCGTATTACAGGAGTCAGTGTTTGCCCTTAATCCATAGGTACATTAAAATGTCAACATATAGATAAGGTAAAAATACATGCAGAATAGATTTATGTCAACCGTACAGAGAAGTAATAATATTAAAAAAAAACAGAAATAATACGTCAGCAAATATGCTAACCATTGGGAATGTGTTTGGGCGTGTGTGTGCGCGCGTGTGTGTGTGTGTGCGCGGTTGGTGTGCGCGCGTGTGTGTGTCTGTGAGTATGCGTGGGCGTGTGTGTGTGTGTGTGTGTGTGTCTGTGAGTATGCGTGGGCGTGTGTGTGTGTGTGTGTGTGTGTCTGTGAGTATGCGTGGGCGTGTGTGTGTGTGTATCTGTGAGTTTGCGTGGGCGTGTGTGTGTGTGTGTGTGTGTGTGTCTGTGAGTATGCGTGGGCGTGTGTGTGTGTGTATCTGTGAGTTTGCGTGGGCGTGTGTGTGTGTGTGTGTGTGTGTGTCTGTGAGTATGCGTGGGCGCGTGTGTGTGTGTGTGTGTGTCTGTGAGTATGCGTGGGCGTGTGTGTGTGAGTGAGTATGCGTGGGCGTGTGTGTGTGTGTGTGTCTGTGAGTATGCGTGTGTGTGTGTGTGTGTTTGTGTGTGTCTGTGAGTATGCGTGGGTGTGTGTGTGTGTCTGTGAGTATGCGTGTGGTGTGTATGTGTATGTGAGTATGCGTGGGCGTGTGTGTGTGTGTGTGTGTGTCTGTGAGTATGCGTGGGCGTGGGCGTGTGTGTGTGTGTGTGTGTGTGTGTGTGTGTGTGTGTGTGTGTGAGTATGCGTGGGTGGGCGTGTGTGTGTGTGTGTATGTGTCTGTAAGTATGCGTGGGCGTGTGTGTCTCGAACCGACTAAACCGCACGCCGTCTCTGGGTCGTAGTGCTAAGCCGAAGGTGAGGTTGTCATGCGACATATCCCTCGCACCCCGGCTGACCCAGGGCCATCCCTCTCGGTCTGGCCCTCCTAGGGATGGGGGGGTCCACGCGGTCCCCGACTCAACCCCGGTGTGGGGAGGCGCGCATCGTCCTACGATGCGCGCCTCCGCCGTGGCCTGCTTCTGCTAGGGTGACGGGCGGCTCCACCCGTCCCCCTTAGGCCCGCGCTCATGGGGGGCGGAGGTCACTTTGCGCCCTCCGACGCCCGAGCCGCCTTCGGGCGCGTGCAGCGATGTCAGTGAGCCTTTCTCGCTCATCGCGCCGCGCCCGCTCGGCTGTCTGCTTCACGAGCATGACCATCGCCGCGAGCAGGGTGGAGAGCGTGAGCACTCTCACCCCCAGGGCCGCCACAAGCTCCCGCCTCGGCGTCTCAAACGCCGGGCACTCGGTGAGCGTGTGCAGCCCCGAGTCCACGCTCGCGTCGCAGTGATGGCACTCGGGCGTTGGCTCTATACCCATCAGATGCAGATACCGCCCGAAGCTACCGTGCTGTGTGTGTGTGTGTGTGTGTCTGTGAGTTTGCGTGGGCGTGTGTGTGTGTGTGTGTGTGTGTGTGTGTGTGTGTGTGTCTGTGAGTATGCGTGGGCGGGTGTGTGTGTGTGTGTGTGTGTGTGTGTTTGTCTGTGAGTATGCGTGGGCGTGTGTGTGTGTGTGTGTGTGTGTCTGTGAGTATGCGTGGGCGTGTGTGTGTGTGTGTGTGTCTGTAAGTATGCGTGGGCGTGTGTGTGTGTGAGTATGCGTGGGCGTGTGTGTGTGTGTCTGTGAGTATGCGTGGGCGTGTGTGTATGTGTGTGTCTCTGAGTATGCGTGGGCGTGTGTGTGTGTGTGTCTGTGAGTATGCGTGGGCGTGTGTGTGTCTGTGAGTATGCGTGCGCGCGCGCGTTTGTGTGTGTGTGTGTGAACATGCGTGGGCGTGTGTGTGTGTGTCTGTGAACGTGCGTGGGCATGTGTGTGTGTGTGTGTCTGTGAGTATGCGTGGGCGTGGGCGTGTGTGTGTGTGTGTGTGTGTGTGTGTGTGTGTGTGCGTGCGTGTGTGTGTCTGTGACTATGCGTGGGTGTGGGTGTGTGTGTGTGTGTGTGTGTGTGTGTGTGTGCGCGTTGCGATTAAGCATCCATGCCTCTATGTGCAGCTAAATTCAAATTTAAGTTTGAGTTAATTTTAATACCTTTTCTGTAGTGTTGTAGTCGTATACTTTCAGCCACGCGAATAAGGTGTTTTTAAAATGGTTACTGTTTTGGGTGTTAGTTTCGTGTTAGCAACGGCAGTTCGAACTCGTGGCACCAGACAACAGAGAACTCTCTTGGATGTATCGAGAACAGTTGGGACTAAATATTTATGGTATCTCTTTAACATTTCATAGATATACATCTTTCTAATCGCAAGCACCTCAGCCCTTTCATTGACCAAACCTGCTAAGGCCAAACAGCCTGTCAAATTTGGCAATATGGATACAATCTTTTCCCAGATAAATTGAGGTTCAGTTGAGTGGCATTCTAGAATATGGCCCTTATAGTGTTTGCGCCGTTTTAGACAGCCGCGATGTTCCTGCATGCCGTGTCTATATAATAATACACCCTTGCACGACAAGTACACAACCCACCTGTAAAGATTTCCCGTCGGCAGAGGTGATGGCGAGGCGCGTGCCGTCTTGCATCGTGAAATGTAGCGGGTTGCCTTGTTCGTCCGTCACCTACAAACATTCATACAAAACTTTATGTTGAACTTACATACATATATTCACACCTGTTAACTCACAAAAGCGCAGATAGAGGTGAATTAACACTGACATTTCGCCAACAGAGTTTCGGTCACTCGTAATATGGTGCAAGCCTTTTACCGCTATTTTAAACTTCCACCCATATACTACAACAATCTTACTACGTATAATTTCTTGATCAGTTTTTATTTTCAGTATGTTAGTTAATAAAGCTTATACATCATAATAACACAAGACTACAATTTATAACGATAAACGATATTATAGCGATAACCGACATCCACGCGGGCGGAGCCGCGGGCAAAAGCTACTATTAAATAGACATTACTTACAGGCATATGCTCGTGTCCATCCAATACCAGTTGTTCTTGAAGCTGTTCCAACTCTTCTTGCTCCAGCTGTTCTGGCTCCAATTCGAGTTGTTCCAGTTCCGGCTGAGGCACTAGCAGTGACGGGCCCGAGTATAACTCGCACGTTGTCAACACTTTAGTCTCGTCTAGACCTGCCACCTGGAATGTCAGGGCATATTAGGTGCAGCGGTAAGTGAGCAGCGTATTAAGTCACGGGTTCGCTTCCCGGATAAGATTAAGTGCGAGCAGATGAAAAACAACAAAAGAAAAGGTCCAAATGAAACATTTTCCTTAGTTTCAAAAAGGACAGCCTCTGTGGCGTAGCGGCGGTGAACGCGGCCGCTACGCAGGAGGCGCGGGTTCGATATAGAAAGAAAGAAAGAAAAATGCATTTATTTTGAATAGCTGCAGCAGATAAAAACAAAATGGTTCAATTTTGACAATAAATTGTACATTATAGATAAACTGACACAAACTCCTTAAAAATAAACTAATATGTTTTTTTTTCTTTTTTGCAACGGCAACACTGCTCCTTACTACCATAACTGTAGTCATTACACAATGCCATGACGTAATCGAGATACTCTATGCCATTGTTATGCAATCTATGGATCTATCCATTTAAAAAAAATCCCTCTATGTTTTCTCTATTTTCTTTTTTTTATATTGTATAAATTGTTTTTCTCTAATTTTTTTTTTATATATTTGTATGCATGAATATTTGTATCTGCATTGGCCTGGTCGTGCCTCGGAGAGCACGTTAAGCCGTCGGTCCCGATTGTCATACGAACATGTATGACAGTCATTATTTAGGGGGGAAATAAGTGAAATGACCCAACAGCAGTTTTAGTAGTAGTTTTAAAACGAGTTGAATGGATTACGATTGTGTATATAGAATCAACTCACTTGTTCCGGCGACAGTATATGGAATGCTGGCGAATCCGGCTCGTCGACGTCATACGTCACATATATGACTCTCTCCTCGAGCGAGTCCTCTTGCGAGTCGTCCATTGCCAATTCGACGTCTACTTGCTCAGCCTTCGGGATCACTACCGTTTGTTGGATCTGCTGTGGTTGGGGCTGCGAGTTGGCCAACAGACTGATCTGTTTGTGAACTTGCTGTGGAGAGACAATAATGCCTATGAAGTATTAATTTAATACAAGCAGAACGTTTCGTATTTGAGTTGGTAGTAGTAGTGTGTGGAGCAAGTGTAGTGTTGGAGCGACCATAGTGTCGGTAGTGAAAGTAGTGAGTGTAATGTGTGGAAACGATTACAGTGTGCGGTATAGTGTAGTGTGTGGAACGAGTACAGTGTGTAGAACGACTATAGTGTGTGGAACGAGAGCAGTGTGTGTAACGAGTGTAGTGTGTGGAACGAGAGCAGTGTGTGTAACGAGTGTAGTGTGTGGGATGAGTACAGTGTGTGGGACGAGTACAGTGTGTGGAACGAGTGCAGTGTGTGGGACGAGTGCAGTGTGTGGAACGAGTGCAGTGTGTGGAACGAGTGCAGTGTGTGGAACGAGTGCAGTGTGTGGAACGAGTGCAGTGTGTGGAACGAGTGCAGTGTGTGGAACGAGTGCAGTGTGTGGAACGAGTGCAGTGTGTGGAACGAGTACAGTGTGTGGAACGAGTGCAGTGTGTGGAATGAGTACAGTGTGTAGGACGAGTGCAGTGTGTGGAACGAGTGTAGTGTTTAGATCGAGTGCAGTGTGTGGAACGAATGTAGTGTGTAGAACGAGTGCAGTGTGTGGAACGAGTGCAGCGTGTGGGACGAGTACAGTATGTGGAGCGAGTGCAGTGTGCGGAAGGAGTGCAGTGTGTGGAACGAGTGCAGTGTGTGGAACGAGTGTAGTGTGTGGGACGAGTACAGTGTGTGGAACGAGTGTAGTGTGTGGAACGAGTGTAGTGTGTGGGCGAGTACAGTGTGTGGAACGAGTGCAGAGTGCGAAACGAGTGTAGTGTGTAGACCGATATTAGTGTGTGAAATGAGCATATTGTATGGAGTTCCCGTACCTTCTTGTGCTTGTTGAGGTTGGAGCCGTCGGCGAAGGCGCGCGGGCAGTGCGGGCAGCGGAAGGGGCGCTCGGGCGCGCGCGCCGCCTTGAGCAGCGGCCAGCGCGCGGCGCGGGGCCGCCGGTGCGCTCCGGCCGCCTCGCGCCGCGCGCCGGCGGCCGCCTCGCGGCGCACGTGCGCGGCCCAGGCGGCGCGCGAGGCGAAGCGCTTGCCGCAGTGCGCGCAGGCGTGCGGGCGCTCGGCGGCGTGCCAGCGCGCGTGCAGGCGGTGCTGGCTGGACGTGGTGAAGCGGCGCGGGCACAGCGCGCACTGGAAGGGCTTCTCGCCCGTGTGGATGCGCAGGTGCTCCGACAGGTTGCCCTTCTGGCTGAAGCTCTTGCCGCACGTGGTGCACGAGTACGGCTTCTGGCCTGGAATTCACTCCAAATCGTACTTGTAGCAGACGACTCTCACAGTTCTAGTTGAACAGGATCGAATTGAACGAGATGTTTAATTTGTACTAACTCTTCTACCTCGTCCTAGTGCAAATCTCGGTCGCATCCGTAGCTTTCACGTCGAGAGTCCGGGGTCTGCTTTTTACAGTTCAATTGATTCAGTTGATTCCCTTGACACATTTGTATTTGTGGAAAGGAATTAACCAAATACGGCGACCTTCAAGATTCATCCTTGTACTAACATCACTACATATTGTTAACCTATCCTTCGCCACGTCCATGTGTTCGCGATAAATACAAAAAAAATTATAGAACAAAATGGTTAAGTTACCGGTATGCCACCTCATGTGCAGCGTGAGACTGGCCTTGTGCGCGAACCTCTGCTTGCACAGCTCGCACGAGAACTTCTTGATACCCGTGTGTAGCAGCTGATGGTTGAACAGGTTCGCCTTAGTTTTGAACGACGAATCGCACGTCTAGAACAAATTATAATCTAGTTATATTAAAGCGCCATTAAACAACAATATAGCCTAGACTGTAGGGTGACTATCAGAGTTGACTATAACATATTGTAAGATCAGTTTTACTGAAAATATGGTTAGTGTATAACAAACAAATAAAAAGTAAAAAATTACTTCAATTTACAATTATGTCCGTTCATATGATAATTTATAAACATTGTACAATATTTATTTTCCTGAAGTGAATTTGACTGGATAAAAAACAGACGGGCTCAGCTTGAGTTTAAAAATCATAGTTCAAACATACCTTGCAGGTGTAAGGCCGAACTTGCGAGTGAACCAGTTGATGTCTCTGCAGCAGCTGTTTATGTTTGAACGACTTGCCGCATTTGTTGCAAACATATCGTTGACCGGCGTGTTCAGCTTCCTTGTGGTATACTACTGACGATGGATGATTCAACACCTGTAAACCGATGTTTAAAGTTTGCACTATCCATTTTAAAATGTAATTTATTTTAAACTAGCTGACCTGGCGAACTTCGAACCGCCATATTTATTCCGCCCACGCGGAATTCAGATCCCGTTCTCACCGCACCTTCCATTCATTTTTTTTAAACAAACCTTGGCCACACAATAACAAACACAAAACAAAAATAATTATTCAATTTGGTGCACTGAAATGAAATGAAATGAAATCTTTTATTTCCGAATTGTGCAACGCGGTTGCATTTTGTTGACGTCAAATATATACTAGTTTCAGTAGGACGATATAACTTTATGTACTACTATCTGACCCGCCCCGGTTTCCCGCGTGGCATACTTAGAAACCCCGTTTTATCCCTTTAAGCTACAGGCCTCTCCAAATGTGCGCCATTTCGTACGATCCTCCGCCTTCCGCATCCAGGCCGACCCAGTCACCTTTTTCAGGTCATCGGTCCATCTGGCCAGGGGGCGCCAATATGCCTACAATTCATTAATTTTCAAATAATGTATTTATTGAATTTGCCAGATTTGTTGACATTTTTATGGTTGTTGGTGTGATTATATTTAGGGGCAATACTACGGAGGACAGAATATGATTAAGTAGCGGAGATGCTACAGTCAAACTCTTAAGAAAAACGCTTGGCCAAATGTGGGTGGAAAGGGAGACGTGGGGGCACGTCATACCTCGTCCCTAGTCTCCATCTAGTGCGTCATAGCGAAAACGAACAGTAACAGAGCTTGTAATTTTGTTATAGTTTGACTATTCGCCACTAATAAGACAAATAATTTTTAAAAATAAGGCCATTGCAAAATTTGATTTTTATTTCGGATTTTAGTAAAATCGCCCCCCAATAGGCCCCCTAAATGATTTGGGCCCAATTTTTTTTTTTTTTATATGGATTGAGTTATTATTACAACTAGTATACATGTAAGGCAAGGTTACTTTTTCTTCTCTACGCTAGATGGTTCTGTTTTTCAAAAAAAATCACATGCAAATATAGTTATATAGACCTAACTGATGAAATGTTATACCCTTAAAATGTTTAAATTGTTTATCTGTACACTTTGTACATCCTTGTACTGCACATTTAACTCTTGAACCAGGTTAAAGCTATTTTTATAGTTGAACTTTTGACTAAAAATGACAACCGAACGCAAGTACGTTTCACTAGAACTAGATGGTGTCGTCTCAGACCAATTGAGTCGTTTTGACGAATGGAAGGCTCGCGACTCGATTGCCTTGCAACATCTTCGCTATCATTTCCTTCTCCATGGTCAATACCCACTGAAAGAGCAGCGGCCGGCGCACAGTGCTGCAGTGGTTCGATCCCATACATGAGGTAGGGTAGGTAGGGTTTTACAAAATTTAAGTCGTAATTTCAAATAACTGAATAAGCCATGCGATTTTAATATAGAATAGATACAAATTCTTTTAAAGCTACACTTAAACTAGGGTAAAAAAAGATATAAAACTGTTTGAAAAGTATACGAAGTAACCTATAAATATGAATATCTTTTGATTTTGGCCTATTTTCATTCTTCCTGGATTTTTTAAAAAGTTTCTTACCATTATTTGCCACATTTTGTATAGATAGTGTTACATCTAGGGGGCTTCATTTTTATTTATATAGATTGTGTGACATTAATAGGACCTGCATTCAAGTGGTAGTTGCGGTATCTCAGTTTCAGAAAAACATGTTCGGGTAGCACAAAGGCACACTCATATATCTAACGCCATCTAGCGAAACTACGCTGAACTCCTACAAAGTAAGTAATCCTGGATCGCGCAATAGAAGTTTTCACGGATGTGTATCATAGATACCTGCCAACCACACGTTCTTGTAAGTCATCCTACTGGCGTTTGAGGGCCCATATATCGAGTTCTAGTAGGATGACCTACTTTTTATATACTACATACATATACTATACTATCTGTCCTGACCGGGCTTCGCCCGTGGCATACTTCGAAACACTATATTGTCTATAATATACCTTTAAGATATTTATGCTCACATTTTATAAATTTTCAATTAATGTATGGGAATTTGCTAAATTTGTTGACATTTATGGTTACTCTACCCGTGAGTAGTAGTGTGATGACATTTAGCCTGTTACTTAATGAATGGACTTTCTTTATTTTTTATTTTACGTGCGGGTAATCCCCACGTATACCTTCCCCCCTCCCCCTCCCCTCAGGAACCGGAGGGGGAGGTTAAGTCAGACTCGAACACCGATTAAACCGCACGCCGTCTGTGGGTCGCGACATATCCCTTGCACCCCGGCTGACTCAGGGCCATCCCTCTCGGTCAGGCCCAGGGGTAGTTCCTGAGACTAGCGCGTTCACCAGATAAAAATATAGTGTAGATGTAGTATGTGGTACCCTTGGGACAAGTATCTTGGACTAAGTCGCGGGGCAAACGGGACCACGCGCGCGCGGTTTGTTTTGTAATAATCTATGTTTGATGGATTTGAGCTCGTCCACTGCTGTAGCACCTCGTGCTGTCCTCAAAACTCTTCAACTTTACTTTTTTTTTGTGTACTCATTTGGTGTTATTTGACATCTACATACATCCCCTGACGTGCAACAACAATACTGACATTAGCTTAATACCTTCCCGCACAGGTCGCAGGCGAAGCCCTTGCCGCTGGTGAGGCGCCGGCGGCGGTGCGACACGGCGTGCAGCGCCAGCGAGCGCGGGTACTGTGCTTAGGTTCAAGATACATGTCCCGTGCGATGCGTACCTTCCCGCACAGGTCGCAGGCGAAGCCCTTGCCGCTGGTGAGGCGCCGGCGGCGGTGCGACACGGCGTGCAGCGCCAGCGAGCGCGGGTACTGTGCTTAGGTTCAAGATACATGTCCCGTGCGATGCGTACCTTCCCGCACAGGTCGCAGGCGAAGCCCTTGCCGCTGGTGAGGCGCCGGCGGCGGTGCGACACGGCGTGCAGCGCCAGCGAGCGCGGGTACTGTGCTTAGGTTCAAGATACATGTCCCGTGCGATGCGTACCTTCCCGCACAGGTCGCAGGCGAAGCCCTTGCCGCTGGTGAGGCGCCGGCGGCGGTGCGACACGGCGTGCAGCGCCAGCGAGCGCGGGTACTGTGCTTAGGTTCAAGATACATGTCCCGTGCGATGCGTACCTTCCCGCACAGGTCGCAGGCGAAGCCCTTGCCGCTGGTGAGGCGCCGGCGGCGGTGCGACACGGCGTGCAGCGCCAGCGAGCGCGGGTACTGTGCTTAGGTTCAAGATACATGTCCCGTGCGATGCGTACCTTCCCGCACAGGTCGCAGGCGAAGCCCTTGCCGCTGGTGAGGCGCCGGCGGCGGTGCGACACGGCGTGCAGCGCCAGCGAGCGCGGGTACTGTGCTTAGGTTCAAGATACATGTCCCGTGCGATGCGTACCTTCCCGCACAGGTCGCAGGCGAAGCCCTTGCCGCTGGTGAGGCGCCGGCGGCGGTGCGACACGGCGTGCAGCGCCAGCGAGCGCGGGTACGCGAAGTGAGCGCCGCACTCGCCGCACGCGTACGGCCGCTCGCCCTTGTGCGTCGCCTGTGGGGGAACACGGAAGTGCCGTCAGAACTTGACAATCATGATACTTTCATCAGGGCCGATTGTATCGCGACAAACTCACCGCAGCCGCTGTGGCGTAGCGGTACTGAACACGGCTGCTACGCAGAAGGCGCGAGTTCGGTCCCCGCTCAGTGAAAATATTTGTATGCATGAATATGGGTATTTGCATTGGTCTAGTCGTGTCTCAGCGATCACGTTAAGTCATCTTTCCCGTCCCCCCTTGATAGTCGTTACAGGTAGTTGGAGCCAATCGGCTGCGACAAGAAGTAACGCTAGGAGGAAGAAAACGTCAGAAGTAGACAAATGATCATGACACTTTCATCAGGGACTGCTATTTCACTATTACTTTCGATTGCATCGCGGCAAATAGTGAACAATTTAATTCAACTCACTTCATCCTCAAAGGTTCAACAGCAAAAAGTCGAAGTATTTTCAAAATGAATCGTAATTCATCCTCTTGCTGCTTGTTAAGCAGTCAGATGATGAATTACGATTATGGTACGACGCAAAGAGAAATCGCAAAGTAATTTTGTTTGATACCTTAATATGTAGTGACTTGCTCTGCTTATTGCTAAATGTTTTATCACAGTGGGGGCAGCTGATTCTCGCTTTTACAGCAGTTTCTTGTTCCGCATCGGGCTTCTCACTAACTTCTACAATATCAGTGGATGTATCTGAAAGAAAATATATTTAAATAAATTGCCATCGATCATCAATGTTTAAACTATAATAAATATAAATATTTTTTGCATTAATTACTAATTCTAAAGATGCTATAATACGTAGTATCAAACATTCTCTTTCACAAATCGTTTTATTAATTCATTCATTTTCATAACATACGCTTTAAGGTGAACGCAGACCTGGCCGCACCGCACGCACCGCAGTACCCGCATTCGGAATTCTTTATATGAAGTTCTATGCAATCTCGCATACCTACCCGCGCCGCAATCGCCGCAGTACCTGAAGCGGCCGAATTCCCCAAGCCGCAGCTGATGACGTCACCAACGTCGTCGGTCTGCGCACTCTGCACGCATCGGACGCTGCGGCCGGCATAGTACTTGATGCTATGAATCCACATTTTTATTTTTTTTACTCTTGTTGGCATTTCATTGTCTACTTCATTTAATAAACAACTGATAACAAATCGTTCGTCAAGAGCCATACTGTAAAACATGTCCACTCTTGATGTAAATTGGAAACTGAATGAAAAAAAATCTGTGCGTTGCCTGCGGCGACGTGAACGACTGCGGTGACTGCGGCACGGACAGATGTGCGAGGCCATTAACAAAAGCGATGACTGCGGCGACTGCGGTGCGTGCGGTGCGGCCAAGTCTGCGTTCACCTTTACACATCATTATTATTCAATCTATTCCAAAATGTTTGGATTCAACACCAAGATTTATAAATAAACTAGCTTATACGACGCCTCCTTATGTTAACCTATGTTAGTCCCAAACTTCAGCCAGACCGAAAGTGATTGACTTGCAAACATCCAAACATGTTCACAGATTGTCACATTTATATAATATAAATAAATAAATAATTAACTCACCAGATATTTTAACAACACTATCAACGCTAGGACTTGAAGTTATTTCAGTGACGAGATTTTCCGACAACAGAACATTGACATTGGTTTCATTGGTGACTGGCTGTACGCTCAGATCGGGCAGTGCTGTCATCACATTGTCTACCAACATATTCACTGCCACGTCTGGAGTCTCAGTTATAGACTGAACACTGCCCGGAGGCTCCATTTTAATTATATCTGATGAGTGCTGAAATAAATAATGTATGGTATTGGCCTTTTCTTTCTGTCAATGATGGACTGATTATATAAATATTTGCAGCTGGTGGTGGCTTTCAGTTTGACACCCCATAGCTTTCGCCACAGTCTTGTTATTTTTTACAGTCGGTCGACGCGGGTGTACTATGTGGGGTACAGGGGAAGCCAGCGACTGGGTCCGCGAGCGTAGTCTCAAGTAGATGGTGCTCTCTAATCTCAAGGGGTGTGTTGCCGATAGAAACTTTTTTAACCGACTTCAAAAGGATTCAAATTCAAATCAATTTATTGTGAAAATGGGTTACAGATACGATGTACCTAATGATAAGATCTAGATAAAGTATCTCCATTCTCGACCTCTAGGCGCACAATATCATTTTAGTTTATGTATACTATACTTATTTTTTGTTTAATAAAATGTCATAATCTTATAATATAAAAATGAATCGCTAAATGTGTTGCTAAGCGCAAATCTCGAGAACAGCTGAACCGATTGCGCTAATTCTTTTTTTAGAATATTCCTTGCAGTACGAGGATGGTTCTTACGCAGAGAAAAATTGTGCAGAGATTCCGGGAAGGCAAAAAAAATGAGTGACGCATAATGGCTTAGGGGTGCTACGGGGTTGAAGTATGCCACGAGCGAAGCCGCGGCGGGTCAGCTAGTTACTTTATATATATTTAACAAATTATACGTCAACATTGGTTATAATTATTATTCAGGTCATAGGAAAATACATATACAACATAATCAATCAAGGGTTATTATCTCTGTCTTCTATAAATTCAGTCACACTGTAGTAGGCTTTGTCTAACAGAAATAATTTTATCTCATGCTTAAATTTATCTAAAACGCTTATATCTATGATAGCCTTAGGTAGGTTATTGTATATCCGGGAGGAGGAAGGTTCTTCCTTCTTGGTGTGATTGTATGCCAGTTTTTTGTATTTTTACTGTTAAATTTTCATAGGTGATGTATTTTTATTGCTGCTATAGCAATAGAAATACATCATCTATGAAAATTGTGTATACTAACCAATTCAGTAATTCAAGATTAAGTATTATGTGACTGATGTTGCTTAACATTAGTAATTTACACTTACCTGATTATTTGGTGTCAACTTCTTTCCGCAAGGTATGACATTCTTACCAACGTGTCCTGACTCTTTCTGATGGTTGGAGAAATTTAATTGTGTGTCAAAGGTCTCAGTACACTGGCTACATTGGTATATTACAGGTCCGTGATGTGCTACATGAGACATGTATCTACCAGAACATGAGAATTCCATCCCACAGATTGCACATTCTTTGCGAGTCAATCGCATCGGGCCTGAAAATTTAATTAGAAAAAATCTACTATTAAATCTTGCTTGTAGTTTGAGAAATCCCTATTGAGAAAAAAGAAGTTCAGTAAGGAGCGACATCAATGACAGTAAAGGGTGTATTGGGCTCCATAAACATCTTCGGGACCAAGCTTCCTGGTCTAGAACCGTGCAATCTTAATGTCATGGTTCTAGGCCAGGGATGGGCAAAGTAAGGCCCACAGGCCAGCTCTGGCCTGCGAAAGCATTTAGTTCGGCCTGCTGACAGTCCTTCGACATCAATAGTACTATTTGATAGAACAGAAGTATAAAGTAAATTCTGGTGTCACAGTAGCTACTTGAGAACCGCCTCTACCTCGCACTGCTTGAGAATGCGTATGAGATGCCGAGGCGGAAGCTAGTGACCGGCCTAGGAGTGAGAGTTACAGCTATAAATGGTACGTATGCTCATTCGTACGCCTTATTCTGCGAGCAAATAATGCTCGTGAAGGAACCACCAACCGGGAACAGAGGAGACTCGTCAACCACACAGTCCGTGACGAAGGGAGGCTATTCGGGTATCGGAGGTCGCAGAATAACCTCTCTCCGAGGTCCCTACACCCAAAGAGGCCGAGTTGCGAGAGATATTGTGTCGACCGTTGGGAGGTCAGTGGCAGGCGCTACCATAAAAGCCATATAACGAAAAGAAAGAGATTAAACACACCCAGTGCTCTGATGTGGTTTGGAGGTTTCTCAAAACAACCAAGGAAAACACTAAAATGATAAATGTTTGATAAATTTCTATGACAGTCAACCAAAAAAAAGCTTTTTACCTTTTGGTCTACCCCGCCCCTTGCCTTTGACAAAGACAACCACTTCCCCCGAGTCCTCCATATGTCCTATAATCTCTGGCTCCTTTGGTGCAGGAATCTTTACTTCTATGTTTAGTTTTGGTTTCAAATCTCTATCACTTTCCTCTCCATCAGTTACACCTTCCTCTTTGAAGATCCTTTCCAGTTCCTTACCCTAGTGTTAAATAATGTTACATTTTATAGAGTTTATAGGGCTTCATTTACACCTGAAACTGCTAGCTAATACTTCATAGTTAGGTACAAGATTGAAAGATTGAAGTTGTCTAGGCAATTTTTTTTTTAATTGGTTCTGATGACATTGTGTGATGTTGACAGAGCCCCACTTTGCAGGATTCCCTATTTCTTTGTACATTATCACTAGTAACCTGCATAATTATTTTAATGACTCCAGTAGTGATCAAAATAATGCAGGTTATTAGTGATATTGCAAGTATAGTATTCAATACACAAGTTGTTAAATGGACTGAGATTTCAATGAACTGGCTAATTTAACCAGTTGGCTACAATATATCATAACATAGATGTAATACAAGGAAAGGATAATATGAAAGTTAGTTGTACAATTTACAGTCTATAAATTACAAACTGCAATCTTTCAGACTACCTTTGCATGGACTATATTGATACAAGAGAATGGGTAGTTTATGGTGATAAAATCCCGTTTATAATGATAAGATTACAGCCACTTGTACATTTAGATACCTTCAGGTGATATTTTATACCTGCACAACATCTTTGAATCTGGTTGGAGTTTTTCGTCTACGTTTTCCACTGGGCTCGTAATCCTTGTCACGTGCATTTGGGGACTTTAATTCTCTTTCTTTAGCAGCTGCTTGTTGAGCTAATTCTTCAGCGGTTTTTAGCTTTTTAGGAGGCCTGCCTCGTTTGCGTTTAGGTTTGTCAAGACCAGCCACTTGTAAAGTCATCGGATGCTCTATCTGGTATACTCCATTGCTGGTGTTTACTGTAATTTAATTACATTGCATAACTGGTAATGAAAATAAAAAAAAAAATATCAAGGCATTTATGACTATTAGTTATCAATGAAAGAACATATTGAAATAAATTATAAATAGTAGAATTGGATGTATGGTGTAAATTCAAAGTTACATGATTTGAAGCCACGGAAAATTGTATTTAATATTTTACACTAAATAAACTTTAATTCAATAGATTTAATTTATATAATTTACCTTCGTAAACAATTTGTTCTGTAATAACATCTTGTTCAGGGGCAGGAATGAGAATTGTTTTTTTATATTCCCTCTCTCTGAGATGAAGTTCACGAATTATTTTCTGTAAGATAAATGTTAAATATCTTTCACTCAGGATAATTATACTTATATCGAACGAGATGTAATAAATAACACGTATTACTATAATAATTAATACCTGTCCATTTATAATTAGTGTTAAAAATTCTACGGTGGCCTCCAATTGAATAGTGCATCCTGGACAGATTGTACGAGGCAGCTGTCCATCATCAGAAACCTAAAATTACACAATATTTCACTGTAAAAGTCAGAACTTAAAAATGCAGATTCCTGAAACCTTTTCATATCAAATTGTGGCGCGATCTCTGTAGTGATACTAACGTTATCGTTATTGTTGACATTCGAGAATTCCAAAATTCAGTCAGAAATTTGTAATATAATTTTCTTTAACTCCATAGAACCAATTTTGAATAATGACAATTTAAATATATTATACATCCACGATTACATATTATATAGGAATAAAAATATTACGGAATAAGATCCGAAAATGATATTAATGTAAAAATCAGCCATCTTATTTTCTTTCCACTGATGAAGTCAATACAAATCACAATTAATAAAATTGTATACCTTGAGTGGCAAATATGTGTTAATAACTTCACTTAAATTTGAATTATTTTCTTCACAAGAATATAATAAGCTTCCATTATCATTTTCTTCTCCACATAATCTACAAATCGTAGAATTGTAAAGAAATACTTCCATCTTTGTGAGCACCTCTGGCGCCACCTATTTCCTGCAGTTGATTGTCAAAAATGTCAATTGCTCTCCTTACCATATTCTTCATTTTCTCATTTCCTGCAGTTTTCTTCTGGTATTTTTTTTATCTGACAACATTATTTTTGGGATGCATTAAAATTTATTTTATTTTATTTTTAGCATTATAACTAAGTAATACTTCATTTTGCACTTACATCAAGAGACATCAAGATAACTCACAACACAACACTTTATACAGGCGTTAATAATATTATAATATTAGTAAAATGTCCCATTGCAGCTTGTGTTAAAAAAAGTAAGTTAGGTATGACTTATTTGGAAGCGAAGAGGTGTGCTTTTGTTTAATGAAGTCTATAAAATGTATACATAAAATATACTTAAAACTTGTAAAGAAAATTATATACGCACATGATACATTAACATAAACCATTATATAAAAGTATTTTCTATGTTTTTGTTGGGTTGCCATTAAATTAAATAACCTCGAAAACTGTAATGGCATTGGCAATGGCAATACTGCCATCTTCCTTTTTGTTCCTTTCCGGTTTAGTTCTTGGGGCTAGAAGCCGTTGTTTCGGATTTTATTATTTTTAATCGCCTCTAATCCCACAAAATGAAAATCTACAAAGATATTATCACAGGTAATTGTGTTTTTTATATTATTCCAATGAAGTTGATGTCTATATTTCATTTATAAATTGTATTTTTGATAGTAGTGATTTTGACATTTCATCGGGCAGTGACGAGATGATGTTGAATTATATTTTTGTACAAGTTTATTGCCACATCGACAATTTACGTGATCATCAAATGAAACCTACAATGATAACATGGCCTTTTTCTTTCAGGAGATGAGATGTTCTCAGACACGTACCGAGTCAAACTGGTCGACGAAGTAATTTACGAAGTCACCGGCAAACTGGTTACAAGAGGTCAGGGAGACATTAGAATCGAGGGTTTCAATCCCTCGGCGGAAGAGGCTGATGAGGGAACAGACGATGCAGTTGAGAGCGGCGTTGACATAGTCCTCAACCACAGGCTGGTTGAGACGTTCGCTTTTGGCGACAAAAAGTCATACACATTATACTTGAAAGACTACATGAAAAAGTGAGTGTGATAGTGTTTAACGCCTATTTACTTGTGATAAGTTTATTTTGGTTGTGAAAAGTTTCTATTCGCGCGTATTCACTATGCTTCTTTCTGGTCCTAAGTCTTTGTATTTTGGAATAGACGTGATAAATTATACTATTATGGGCCTCATGGGGTAAGTACTATGCGTTTCAAATACGTGGCAAAGTCACAAACATCACGGCGTGGTGTTTTTGAAATCGGGTTCAAGGTGTCATCAGATTTTTTTTTAATTTCAATGTCTAAATGAAGCCAGCCAATACAGATTAAAAGCGCAAGCTGTGTCGTCATTGGACAGTTCTTACTACAATTTAGATGAGTCAACTTTTTTCATGATGAAAGTGCTTTCTTTGTTTCCACTGCATTTTGCATGTGCTTCCTTTGTTTGCATTGTGTAGTCAGTATGGAATATATTAAATGTGATAAATGCCATGCAGGTAGGTCATCCTGCATGGTAGTTGTTATTTAACTGGCATGGCATAACAACTACCATGCAGGATGGATAATAATTACCATGCATGATTGTTAGTATAAATCACCATGCTGCATAGAAATAAATCACAATATAGCATAAATATAACCATACCCTGCATATAAAAACAGCATGCAGGATGGTTATGAACAATTAAGAGTTTGCCCATATGTTTAAAAATTCAGTTCAATATTGACTTTGCTGATCTGTTTATCAATATTATTCATGATATCTTATCAGTGTAGGTAAAGGTCAAGAAGATTCAAGGTTATTTTAAATACCACATGTTTACCAGTAGCAGATGTTTGGATCAAACAACTGAATGGTATTAAGCCCTGCGCTGTGAAGATTTTATTAGTACCCAGCCTTTAATTTTATATAGTACTATCTCAAGGTCCAATCTACCCATATACCAAATTTCATCAAAATCGGTTCAGTGGTTAAGGCGTGAAAGCGTAACATACCGACACAGAGGCAGAATTACTTTCGCATTAGTATGGATCATACCAAACTATGAGTCATAGTGTCACGCATTCCTAGTCCACATACTCAATGCCATTGTCCATATTTGCTATTAATGCATTGGTTAATTGGTAAAAGGTACTAAGTGACTTGAATTGAAAAAAGCTCTACAATGCTGTTTCTGTAATATTTTTTAGGATCAATTCTTTTTGAGCACAAGCTATCTCTAAGTCTTGTTACAGTTCATTTATTCTGAAGTTTTGGGTTTACATCATGTTTTTTTAATCTCTGTTTTTCTTGTGAACTCAATTGTGCATAAAATCTTCAATGCCTGTGGTGCAGCAGTATTTAAACTCCTATGCTGTACCTTATGGTCAGGCATTAATTGCTATTAAGGTTCTCGGTTACAGTTAAAATGTTTCCTAAACAGCCATAGACATAACTTTGCCTAACAATGTTAATATAGAGGCTGCATTAAAAGCCATCAGTTGTATGGCTAACATACTGTTACATCTTTAATGTGTTGTTAATACCTCACCAATCACTCAATATTTAATGAACACTTAACCACACATATTATGGCTATAATCACCAGAACATGAGTAATTAATTTATGAGTGAGTCATTAATGAGTAATAATCATTTTATTGTACTCAATAAGTAATTTACATCTACGAAATTTTAATGTAACGCTGCAGTATTTGTTAAACACCCATAAAAGATCATCCTCTTTGTGTTCATCTTGGTTGCTTTTGAGGTCTTCACCTGAGTCCGGGATCTACTCTTTTCACCCCCTTGTCTATTGTTATAGCATAATCTAACAGATGCCTTGTAGCCATCGCCTTGTAGTATTTTGTATGCATGTTGCAAGTTGCAAGAAGAATGCCCTGCTATTTTAAAGTTAATATAGGAAAATTACAAAAGATCACAATTTGAGAAATGGCTCTCTCATTTTGTACAGGCCTTGGTCCTAGGTGTTGCAGTATGCCTTCTTCTATAATTGTGTGTAGTGTTTTCTTAGTAGCCTATTCATTAACTAAATGACCCTGCCTATTCTTCTAAATGATTCCTAATAATTATGGCTAATATTCAATAAACAATCTAGTGGTCTACATTTATGCTTTTATTTTATTGATGTATTATGTAAGCTTAATGCTATGCCTACTAGATTCAATAGATTTGATGGTTATGCAGCCTTATTTTATAACAATAATATCTACGACACAAGTACTTATTCAATATTTATTTATTTTTAAATATCACTAGTAACATGGGCTAATGTGTGATACTAAGTTTACCTAACTAACTAACATATCAAAGGTGGATTTGAACCAAACCCCGCACGATTTGGTTCAAATCCACCTTTGATATGTAAGTTCAGCACTTTTACTAGTATGCCAACACTGCATGTAATGTCTAAGTAATTAATTAACAACTTCACCTTGCATGTATGCAGCTTAATATTAGTTGTTGTTAGTAGAGTACATTAACAAACTAATAAATTATATTGTGCATCATCTAATACCATAGGTTGGTTCTTCAATATCAACCCGTGGAGCGATTGATGCTAAAATAAGAAACTCTAATGAAACAACATTCATTCTGTAATGTTTGTCGATGAAATGGAGATGACAAATTAACATAATTCTTTATGTTTGTCGTCTTCTAAGCTATTTCATTTTGAAATGCTGAATACACAAGCTGTATGGGTGTCTGTCTCCATGCTGTGTAAGGTGATAGTTGTGTATGTTAAACTGTTTATACACTACTATGGGTTTTAACAAGAACACCGCCCACTGCAACCCCCCTTGTTATAATAATTCCTACCTATTAAGCATTTTTGTTAAGCCATAGTTTTATCAATTATGACTTCACTAATAAAAAATGTTTCTCTAATTTCAGGTTAGTAGCGAAATTGGAAGAGAAAGCACCTGATCAGATTGACGTATTCAAGACAAATATGAACAAAGTTATGAAAGACATCCTAGGTAGGTTTAAGGAGCTCCAATTTTTCACAGGCGAGTCTATGGACTGTGACGGCATGGTCGCTATGTGCGAATATAGAGATATCGATGGTACCCAGGTACCCATAATGATGTTCTTTAAACACGGACTTGAGGAAGAGAAGTTTTAAGTATAATGCATAAGTGAAGGTTTACTCAAATATTCCATTACTGACACTGGCGCCTAAACTCATATCTTTTTTATTTATTTACAAAATCATGTCAATCTGCGCATCGGCTGGAACCGGCTTCTCCCATCACAAGGCTGAGCAATTTTGTAATGTTAATAAATGTTGCATACTATAAATAAATTAATGAACAACTTATTGTCTTTTTATTTCATGAATTTATTGTTTATTAGCGAAACCGTAGAAAATTGCCATTCTACTAAACGCAATCGTTTGTAGTCAGTTCGTAATCAGTTGTAATCTTTAGTCTGTTATAAACTAAAATTTGGCTAGGTAGGTATATGAGCCACGTAGAAGAAGTCTGATTTATAATTGTCTCCGTAGTTTTGTATTCGTGTTGGTTGCCGTTAATAGGCCCATCACATCTTGTGGGTATCGCAAAAGGCGACTAAGGGATAGCTGTTCTCCATTTGGCAGTAAACATACAGGCTATGACATAGGCCAGCTTTGCGGCAATGGGCTAGCCCTCTATTACTTGAGACCAGAAATGATGGTTAAATGTGGGTATTTGTTACGGTCCATCTCCACTGAGAGACCAGCGGCGTGCAGCGGCCTATTGAGGGTTTTTTTTAATACCACAGGTGGCAGACAAGCACACGGTCCACCTGATGGAAAGTTGTTACCGTGGTCTAAGGACGTGTACAACACCATCGGAGTCACACTTGTGCTGCCGACCCTGTAAACACAGTTTCTGTGCCGTCAGTGTAGAAGACAAAGCAGGAATAGCCTTTGGTCTTCACACTGACAGCACAAAAACTCTCCAGTGAGCTCTGGCTACCCTACTCGCCGCCGGGAACACAATGCGAGGATATTATGGCCGTGGTATTCTGTAGGGCGGAGGCACTTCTCTAGTCGGACTGCTGATGGAATATTACAAACCATTTTAAATCTTATCTACGGCAAAAAAGGTTGATAGTCATTTGAAGGCGAAGGAGGCGCAGATGGGCGCCACGCGGCCGTGCGCACCTGCTCGCTATCATTTCTAGTACAACAGTCTGGCCGCCGCTCTTTCAATGGGGATTGAACATTAAAACGCCTTTTGCCTTCCCCTTCGGTGAATTTACCTATGTAGTTTGGTATCGGATAGTCATGAATCATTTGTGCCTAGTTTATATTATAATATCGAAACCGGAATATCATCATCGATCAATCATGTTGACTTTATCAATTAACTGAACACTTATCTCCTTATTTCCGTCATTGATTTCTTTGTCTTCATGTAGGTAGGTTGCATTGATTTTATGAATGCTTCTTTAGAGTCCTTTCTTTTAAAAATTCTGCATACCAAGGAAACCATCTCTTACTAATGATACTACTATAGTACCTATAAAGCCATGCAATGTGGCGTGCTTTGGCTATCTATCCAGGCAAGGAACCAGGACAACCTGGTTCCTTGCCTGGATAGATATTTTTGATAGATATATTTAGATATACTTAGATAGAAAGATTTTCGGGCACTGTGCCCAAAAATTTATCAGTGCGAGTCGTTGAATAGGAACTCGCTCATGTTAAGCATATTTAATAGGTACCTACTGCATTTTCGGGTGTACAAAAACTGGCCAAGTGCGAGTCGGACTCGCGCACGAAGAGTTCCGTACCATTATCTAGCCCGCATTGATTCATTTTAATTAAATTATTTATTCTTGAAATAATTTATCGCAACCAACTAGCTTAATGAGCTGTTCAATCAACAGCCTAGCCTCTTTCCTAAACAGCGTCGTTAACAGAGAGAACAAGACGTTTGACGTTTCCAGGGCCGTCTTAAGGCTATATAGCGCCAGGGTGCGAAACTCAGACTGCGCCCCCTCGTCAACAAAAAAAAACGCAATAAATTTTTGATGTTTCATTTATTTTTCTCTAAGATCTGTAATCTATCTGTAAAAAGATCTCTAATACAATGTTTTATTTTAAGTGCGTTTCCTTTTTCTGTTTTGGGCACCCGATGGTTTTTTTTTACCACCCCCTAAATCGGCCATCTGCAATCAAATAGATCATTTAGCATATAAATATTTCACTCACTTCAATGAAATTATATGAAAGTAAACTTACTTAAATAAAATGTTATATGTTATAGGTATAAATTATTATTTATAAATATATTTATCTAATAAAATTTAAATGACCAATATCAAGCCCAATTAAAGTAGTTAGAGTCATTTCGCCTGTTCGCGTCCATCGCCCAATTCGCGTCCATTTTGCGGATCTCCCTTTGAAAATCTTCGAAAATAAGTTAACTAACACACCAATCAGATGAAAAGTCTTTACCGCTTATACCTCAATGTATAAGAGGCACGTACACATGGACAAAAGTTATGTGCGTCAAACCAATCCCGTTTAAAAAAATAAGTAATCTCGGCTCTTCAACAAAGAAGCGCGTATGCTCGGGATGTTTAGCTAAAAATTTGTGAGCAGCGCCGCGTTTGATGGTAAGTTTTTTATTATTTTATGTGAATTTTAGCATACATAGCTGTTTCTATACTTTTATGATGAAAAAAGGAATAATATTAATAATGAATTTGCTTATGTTTTTTATATGTAACGAATAAAATAAGCTGGACGCGAATTACTACATCGAATTTTACAAAACTTCCACTTTGCGTCCGCAATGGACGCAAACGATACCTACAGGGGATAATAATAAACCACATTGCGTCCACTATATTTTGTTAAATACTTGCTTGTAAAAATAATGTAACATTTATTGTTTATTATTATTGTACATTTTTATTAAGACCACGTGTTTATAATTCTATTTTTTTAATGAAATGAGTAATTTCTTTCATTCTTTTTTTCATTTAAGATGAGTTCTTCGGAGAGAAGAAAGAAGAAGGAAAAGAGAATACACATAGAAGAAGATTTAAAGAACGCGTTAAATGAAACCCAAGAGAAGAATAAATCGATAAGACAAATAGACAAATAATATCCAAATGTTTGGATAGATAGATAAATAACTCTTTATTGTACACCAACATTATATTACAAGAGACAGTAGTATGGATTACAGCAGCTATTGTTAAATGCACAATGGGCGGCCTTATCGCTAAATGCGATCTCTTCCAGGCAACCGTGGAAATTGTTGTATTGTTTTGTTGCTTTAATATAGCCAATATGGCCAATAATAATTATAATATAGCATATAATAGTGTCCGGACATGAGGGCAACATGGGCAATGAGACGGCGGACGAACTGGTAAGAAAGGGAGCTGATGGAGATCAGGTGGGCCCTGACCCCAGACTACCTACTCGTATTGCCCATAAAATAACAAAGGGAGTCATCAGCCGAAGCACAGTGGCGGAAGCCAATCGAAGATGGAAGTCCTCGCTAGTCATGAGACAGTCGAAAGTCGAGTCGGAATTGGGTGAAATGGCCCCCATAAAAGGGCAGATCACCCGTCCGGTCTGCGGCGTCCCCCGTTGGAAGTGAGTAAGTAGGGTAAAATTAACAGAACTGATTACTGTTTAATCTTAAAGTTTCAATCACTATTTGCCCACTACTTAAGTGCCTAATTTTAAGTTCAACCACTGTTATGTAGAATTATTTCTTTTAGTGATTTTTAATAATAATAATGTTGATTTTTATTATTTATATTCTTAAATAAAGAAATTGTTAAAATATATTTTTTCTTTACAAATTCTTAAAAATATCACCCCTATATTCCTTTTTTAAGCTGCTGGACGCAAAATGGTCCACGGGTGGACGCAATTTGGATTTTGTGGACGCGAAGTGGGTAAATCGCTTATTCTGAAGTTTATCTATTTAAAAAGAAAACACAAGATGTTTCCAATAAAACTGAAAGTTAATCTTAAAATAGACTATATAATGAATACATTACACAAATTTTTCATAGAAATTAGTGCAAGGGCATTTTTATTATCGCCTTCAAACTTGACAACTCCACTAAATGGACGCGAACCGGCGAAACAACCCTATCATAAATTATAAACTCACTCGTACTTATTGTGTGTGATTATGATTAATGATTACAAATACCACGATATGGCATCAATTAGGTATGTAAGTTTATTTTTTATTAATTAATTAGTAGGTAGGTATATCAGTATTGTAACTCTGTTCTAATGTAACAGTAGTTATATCTCAATGATTGTAAGTAATTGTAACCGTAACAAAAATAGGTAACTCTGTAAAAATAAAATTTACTTACCTTGACAGTATTAATTTCCGTTGTTTATGATTTAAGTAGGTACGAACTGAAAAAACTCCATCCATTTGCACATTATTTTTTTACGAAAACACAACACAATCAATTAAATCGATATTGGTGGGCCTAACTGAATTTCCACTTGCTAGAATCAATCACTGTCTAAACTGCTAGAATTTTTAGTGCTCACTCGGCGGCTATCGCAAATAGGTATGATGAAAAAAAAATAATTCAAAAATTAAGGAAAAGAAATGGATTTAATATTTCTTTAACGTTTCACAGCATTAAACAAAATCAAACTTTAATTTTCATGCAATAAGATTCAATTGTCATAGGTCGTCTAATGACATCAATCAGTAACCGACACTCAGAGCCGCATCGCGAACTTACATTACAATATACACCTAACATCCTAATTATAGAGGCCATTTTGCTTAAAGTGCGGACGCCAGGCGGCTCGGTCAAAGGGCCTCTTTGAATGGAGATATTGCCGCGTGCGTGTTAAATTAATTTAATTTTTATGAGTATCCTAATAAGAGCTATTTTACCTTGCATATCGTGAGCGGGATGACACTTGCCGAAAGGCAAAAGTGACAATAATAGGTACAATGGTAAATTTTAATATTGGTTGATGCCTATATTTTTATGCATGTAGGGGTTTAATTGACGTAAGTGTACGAAACATGGGAATGGCGTTAATATTGTACTTATGAGTTAAAGGTTAAATTAGGAAATATCGAAATGTTTAGAGCTCGGCCTGCGCCCCCTGGGGCTACGCGCCCGGGTGCGGCCGCACCCTTGAACCCCCGGTTAAGACGGCCCTGGACGTTTCATTACTTGTCTAGCCTAATACTTAAGGTTTATATTGTGTTACTTAAATTGGTCGCCACCGCCATACGTCCCCGCCACGTCTCTTCGTACCTATAAATCGCGCCTTCACGGAGTCAGTTGGAGTCGCCATGGTAGCGCTCGCTGCGGAACGTGGCCAGCGACGTCGACTCTCCTACGAACACTGAGTACTGGCTCATCCCACAAGAAATTTGGTCCTATCTACGATTCCGAGCATCTGAGTAGGGAACCTATCCGATTTTAGTTTTGGTAAAATGAATAAAGCTTCTAAAAATAGGATAGATATACTGCTAAGGGCATCTGAAGGAACATTGATGAATGAAAAGTCTACACCGCGCCTGTGAATCAAAGGTTGCATGTTTTATACCTAAAACCATAGTACATTGTCATGCCGTTAGCACAGATGGCGTTGTTCTAAAGTTTGTAGTTGAGCGGAGCAATTGCTGTCTGACCTCCTGAACCAGAGGAAAGCCTACATCAGTCTAGACCGTCAATCAGCATCCGGCAACCTGCGATCTCCGACGTAGCTGTCGAGCGCTCAGCACTCCGGTTTAATCGTGACTAGGCTTTTGAAATACAAATGAATTGTCTGTTCTTTGTGAACATTTTACGTTTTGAAGAGAAAAAGTACTGCCTGAAAGATCATAAATTAATCCCTTATGCACCCTTTATTTTGTGAGAAAATTCAGAATTCAACCAATCCGCCGGTTAATGGGAGTGGTGACGTCGGATTCGAACCAACTAAAACCGCACGCCGTCTCGGAGCTCAATAATGGGGTGTAAGTTTACCCAATAAGGCATTCCTCGCGTACCCTGGGCAGCTATCTTAATCTTATGTAGGTACCCATGCCGCAACCAAATGGGACTTCGGGCAGGTGAGTCGAACATTTGCTGCCCTGACAATTCACCACTGAATCGATTGTTACCAGGTTGCCTAGTTAGTTGGCACCTTACCATCAGGCTGGACAGTTGGAGTCTGAAGTTCTTACCCTGAGCCAGTGTTATGCTATCTAATAATAGTTACTGGATTTCTATAGTAAGTCGATGATGTCGATTCTGTTGCACATTTCACTAAATTATTTATACAATCAAACATGTCAAACAACGAAATGTCTAAATTACGAAGAAGAACTAAGTAGAACACTGACAACAGAATCGGCGTCAAAATGAAATAAAACAGAGAATTTTGAGGTATGTTTATATTTATCGAGTTTGTATGTAGGTAATAACTACAATAAAGTACAGAAATGACCAATGATTTCTATTACAATGTCGTGAGTACTCTAATCACAATTTTCTCATATGTATTCATCGTTTTTCTTGTATACTTTGTAATTTTTTAGGCATTCACTAGGCACTAACACATGCCTTTTATTGCTTAGTCTTTAAATTCTCCATATTTACATAAACTTAAAAACACCAAAAAGACGGGTATGATGTGTAGGTAATCGTAAAACTGGAGTAAAAAATGTCCTTAATCCAATAAGACACAAGACAATGGTATCGAGAAGGTATTTAGCTTATGACGTTATTAACATATAAAAGCTGCTCTTATCACAAAACTTGAAGCCTTAATACAGACCCCATGGATGTAATTATTGGGTTTATAGAGAGCGAAGATGATAATGATGACCATTACCTACATTTAAGAGACTTTGAATCCCCAAACACTGAATAAGTAATTATTGTTTCTGGGAGAAAATCCATTTTGTCCAATAAAACAGTTACCAGAAGTGTTATAAGTGTTCTGTTCTAATAAAAACGCAACGCCATCTTGCGACTTATCAATGGTATCTTAGATTGTATGTAATAGATATTAGACCACACTGCGAATTCTCACCGCGGGATTATTTCGGCGACGTTTGGGAACTGTATGGAGCTGCACGCACGCCTTTACAGAAACAATCCGCGCAAGAATAATTCCGCTACCAAATCTGTTGCGTCAGAAATCACCGCCCTGCGGTGCGATTGAAATTCGTGCATTATTATGAAGTTGCTAGAACCTGACAAAAAATCACTAGGAAATCAAATAAAAGAATTTTATTCGCTGTGCGTGTAAGGTACGTAAAACAGATATCTAGCGGCGAGATTGTTTCAGATATTATAGGAAGACAATCGTTATACTTCCTAAATACGTTAGAGGGCGTTTGTAGATTTTTTTAAACCACTTAGGTTACAGACAGGCCCACGGCCCATCTGATAGAAAGTAGTTACCGCGGCCTATGGACATGTGCAACACCAGGGGAATCACACTCGCGCTGTCGACTCTGCAAAAACCTTCTAATGCTCTTGTTTAAGGATGAAGTTTTTTTCATACCGCACAGTGCCCTTCCCTGCCTATGGCGGGTCTGTATTATTAAGCTTCAAGCAGCGTGCTGCCATAGTTCACTTAAAATATTCTATAATATAATATATACATACTTCTATAAAGTAAAAATGATACCTACCTAAAAGTATTTTGATACCATCATGCCTTATTGAAATATGGCAAGATAAGATAATTACAATGACAAATTATGAAAATACAACGTAGAAATTTGATAAACATTGATGATCAACAATCGACTGAGGCACGATATTGTATATGGTATGACCGACTTAGAAAAGTATTTAAATACAGTACAATGACTTCTTGTCATCCAGTAATTTAGCACAAGGAAGAATGGAAAAGGTGTTCGAAAATGTTTTAGATTATCTGATATCTAGTGAGAATATTCGTACATCTACAGTATCAGGCGTTTGGTCCTTCTAAAGTAGGTACTGCTCTGAACCGAACCTGGTAGGTACCAGGTTCGGTTCAGAGCAGCGTCAATATCTTGACATATTTTAGAGCAGTTAAAATCAAAGTTTTAATTTTATTATTTTGTGAACGAAAACAGTTTTAACCGCTCTATAAAGATACCCAACTGTCAGTTCAATGTGCAAGAGAGAGGGAGAGAACGATCTCCCACATATTTCCGATATGCCACACCCAAGCTGGGTACTAAGTAGATACTCCTTAATATGTTCAGAAGAAAGCCATGAGAATTTGCGTAACAAAAAGAGATTTATATGTAAAGTTACCTATTTATTATTGTAATCTGACGTTATCACTTAACTTTGGGTGAGGCCTAGATAATTTAGTTTCATAAGTACGCTATAATCCATAAAGGCTTGTCCTTAATACCAAATTACTCTAAATACTTAGTACTATTTAGCTGCGATTATAACGATCTATTTGAGAACGTGTTCGTATATCAGTTGATTGGGTACGCATTGACTGTAATTAACATCGCACAGGGTTATGTACCTACGCTTAATCTTTATCTTCTTCTCTTCACTTGGAGTCGATGGTCCGCTTTTTACCAGTCCAACTGCGGATTTGGCTAAACTTCGATATTTTCCGTGAAGCGACTGCCATCTGACCTCCACAACCCAAAGGCGATATCGAAGCATTGCAGCTAGACCAGTTGTTGGATTTTTGAGGGCTCCAGCTACCCGTAACAACTACCATAGATGTATGACATCCGGGACCGACGGCTTAACGTGCTCTCCGAGGCACGACCAGACCAATACAAATACCCATATTCATGCATAAAAATATTTGCACTGAGCGGGGATAGAACCCGCGCCTCCTGCGCAGCGGCCGCGTTCACTACAGCTACGGAGGTTGTATGTACGCTTAATATTTGTGTATAACTATATTTCTATAGTTAGAGAGTCGTCGTAGGTAGTTGTCTTCAATCGACAAAGGATATAAGTGTACACCTTTTTCATTATAAAGTTGTATGACAACGTATATTCTTATATCCTTTGTCGACTGTACTTATATGAATTATGAAAAGGGGTACCTGCAGTTAAACCCCTCCCCTGGCATGATTGCTCCATGCATCATATTTGACCAAGTTTTAACCCCACAGAGTCCGACTTTATCTCAGCTCTTTTCACTAGTAATCAGCTTGCTAGCAGCTTACTAGCTTTCAATTTAAATTTACTAGCTAAATTTCCTCAAAATTAAACTTAATAGGGTTAATCTTTAATGTTATTTGTTATGAGTCAAATGCGCACGGTTATAAGGCAGATATGATACTTAAGTATTTTTCTAAATCGAGCATACCGTATTATAAATCAGTATTAATCAAAACAAAAATATACATCAAAAAGACATCGTTTGTTTGTTCAACATCAATGTTCATAAACAGTAGGTACAATATTAGGATTGAGCATAAAATGTTCGAAGTGGTGTCGAAGGACAATGGGTGCGTTGGTACCTACACAATAAGAAGCTACCTAGTGGCAGGTAGGTATATAGGTTGGCAATGACAAGAAATTCCATAATAGATATAGGATATCAGTCATTTTAGCAAACAATACAATATTCCCAAATAATTTTATGATAATTTTAGAAGAACAAGATCGTATTAAATTTTATAAATATCTCAATATAGTATAAATATATTTACATTCATTAAACCTAATATGTTTCATATTGGTGTCTTATTAAACGCACACTTACTTTATTCATTTATAAATAAAATATTAGACATTAAAAGATATATGGAATGGTTTTTTGTACAAAAACAAATACAAAATCCACCACACTGGTAGAAATAATTACAAATCACAATGTTTTACGATGTACGACGATGTAGGAGGTACATACGCCTCCCGCGTACCGCGCTGCCTCCACGACTAGTCCGTACATTGTACCGTTGTCGAGCGAAAGTCACACTTTCACACGCCCGGAGCCCTCGAGCGCCCCATTGAAAAATAGATCGATCACTACTTAAATTTATAAATTTACAAATAAGGTACCCTTACGAATACGATAAATAGTCCTCACTGGTCGAACGTACACCGGACCCGAAATACTAACGTCACTAACCGCTCTAGAGCACTACGTCACGAATGACTTCGACTGACGTCCATAGAAAACTTAATGGAATGAAGATTTATTATTGCTAGAATTACAAGATCACAAACGATTGAGATAGTTCACGCGCACACTCAACAGTTGAATGTATTGGAGTGCGTACACGAGCGCGGGTAGTCCTCCAGTCCACGCCCGTACCCGTTCTCCGGGATGATGGAGTACTCGGGCTCGCTGTACTCCGTATGATCCCGCTCATAATCCCTGTCGTTTCGCGGGAACCCGATTATCGTCTCAGAGTTGCGCATGTAACCGTTCTCCTGCTTTCTGGAGTAGCGGGTATCGAGGTTCCGTTGGAAGTTTTCAGGATGGCATACGACTCCATTCCGGTTGTTCTTTTTCTCCGGAAGGGAGCGCAGCGAGCCGTTGTTGAGATGATGAGCTGGAGCCCCGTTGTTGAGCGTGAGCGGTTGATGCGAGCGGGCGTCGGTGCCGATGTAGGTGAATCCGCTGGCCGGCGCCGTGCCGCCGCCCCCCGAGCGCGGCGGCCTACGCGCGGAGCCGTGGCCGCCAGACATGAAGAAAACGCTCGGCGAGGCGTAAAGCTCTAGCTACAGTTCCGTCACAGGGATCTGCCGATGTGGCGGCGCGGGGTACTGGGACGGGTGGATCCCGCGCACTATGCAGTCTTCCTCCGTCGAGATAGGCTTGTGGTACTCTAAGTTCTTCCTCCCCTTGTTCCACTTGTAGTCTTTGAGCTTCTCCTGCATGCTCTTACGGTATCTGTAGAGTATTAGAACTAATGTTGCAAGGGTGGCGACGCACGCGACCACCACAATGCCTATGATGGTTTGTTGCCGTGAGTCGTGGAGCACGCAGCCCAAATCATCGGCGTTTAAGATTCTTAAAGGTTTATCTTTTAAGTTTTCGGGGCTTGCACAATGTAATTGTGTGAAGTTGGTCTTATCGTTCAGCAAGTCTTGCAGCCACAACAGTTGGCAATCACAGAAAATTGGGTTATCACTTAAATCAAGCTGCTTCAGTTCTTTTCCAACAAACACGGTTTCACCTAAATTAACTATGGCATTCTCTCTTAAAGATACATGCTTTAATTTGGGTAGCCCCAATAATGTACTGTCCTCTATGACTGACAACTTCTTGTTGTTTGCTAGTACAATAGTTTCTAAATTTATATTGTCTTCGAACGCTCCTTTCTCGACTCTCTCTAGTTGAGTAGCGCCTGTAATATCTAGTAGTTTTAGATTTTTCAGTCCTTTGAATGAATGACTCTCAAGAGTTAGAAAATCATTTTGTCCAATATACAAATCCTCTAATCTAGTGAGACTTGATAACTGTTGTGTTGGCACTGTGAACAGTCTATTACCAACGAGGTTGAGACTTCTTAATCCTGGAAGTCCTCTTAAGGCAAATTCACTGATATTGGAGAGACCTGCCCCATTCAAATCTAATACAGTCAGTCTATTGAGACCAGCAAATGCATCATCTGGTAAAAATGAAAATGCATTTAAGCCTACATGTAACTCGGCTAGGCTTCCCAAAAGGCTGAAGGATGTCGTCGGTACAGAACTCAGCTGGTTATCATCCAAGTACAAGATCCTCAATGCTGACAGGCCGGCAAACGCTCTCGGTTCGATTCTCGATATTCTGTTTTGCCCCAAGTTTAGTTCTTCTAACCTTGGTAGAGTAGCGAAAACTCCGTTTGTAAGTTCCTCTAAAAAGTTGTACTTCAAATTCAACACAGTCAATGAGTTGAGACCTTGGAAAGTTATGTTCGTTACTGAGGATACTTTGTTATGAGATAGGTGTAGCTCCTGCAATTTGCGTTGGTACGCGAAGCTTTTCGGGGGAATATTGACAAGGTGGTTCTTGGACAGGTCTAAATGCTGCAACTCGGCATAAAATTGCATCGAACTGTCGATTGTTTTGATTTTGTTGTTACGAATGATTAAACGTTGTATGGATGGGTTCAAGGCGATGGGGAGGACGTCCAGTCGGCTCTCTTCGCACACCACCACGAGGGTGTCGTCGTTGCAGTTGCAGCCTGTTGGGCAGTTGGCCAGCGCCGACGCCCCGCTGCACCACGCCAGTAGCTGCAGAAGTATCAACAGCACCTGGAATGTAAAAATAGTTAAATTAATCGAAGGTTAAAACATGGGTCTAACACGAGCTATCTTGTTATTCAAGTTAGAAACCAAATTGATTTCGATTTTATGAACGTGTGCAGCGTATCATTTGTACGGTTGAGAACATAATTATATATCTTACACAGGTATACGTTATACGTCAAGTATGAGCTCGAATGATATCTCAATTCCTTCCGGCAACATCTTATTAAACGTGGATTGAACCGCAAACATTTAATCAGACGATAGTCCACAGGAAACTGTGTAAGTACCTTTCCAAATTTGAATAATTACAATAAAATCAATAGTACGTATGTTTCTGTACGGGGCTTGGAAATTTATGGGAATATTTATCAACATATACGTCGATCGATCGTACGATCTTACAGTAAAATGTAACCGATGAAGCGAGCAAAAGAAAAACAAAATATCTTGGGACGAGAACCGAGCATTTTTAATTTATTAAAATGTGCTTGGGATTTGTTTTTTTTGCTTCATATTGTCGAATTTCTTATTCATATTCCAAAAATTACTAGCGGTATCCGAATGTGAGGAGAATCAGACTTTATTTCAATTACAAAATCTATTTATCTTGTTGGAGAGAGATTGCTGACAGATACAACACTAATAATCTTATTATTTTATAAGATACAGATAGCAGTGCTTTGTTCATTATTAGCACGCATATTAGCTATGGAGGGGCGGCGCAGGGTAAAAGCTCCTTAAGACCTCCTTACAAAGAGCAAGTTTCGAATGCTTGCGTACTTAGGTTATTGCAATAAGGCTGTTGGAGCAGTTTCTGAAATTAATTTACTTTCAAACTTTTTCTGTCGGCATTTAAAAAATCTACAAAGACATGCTTTAATAGCGAATACTTAGAACTAAAAGTAGAAAAGGTATTTTCAGTATGAAGAGTTTGTTCCGTAGTTCGTAAGTCTTTTAATCAGAATAGAATTTGGAGATTTTTAATAAGCTTAAGATGACTTCAAATATATACTGCTTTTTGTATGATTCACGATTGCTGGGATATGTACAGTTCAAGCTAATAAATTCGCTGTAGAAACTGTGCAGTATTTTTTTTATTTCCTATCCTTGTATACAGATAACGGATAAATGCGCCGTGTTGCAGTAGTTTTTATTGTGAAAAGTGTGAGGCACATATGCACAGTGGATATTCCATACTCTGCGGATTCCAGCGTGTCCGGCACATCTGTAGTTTTGCATTCCATTTGCACATTTCGCTTGTTTTCCTATTTATAGTGCTGTGGGTTGTTCGGATACAAATCAGGAATCAAAATTCGATATGCGAGGGTGATTCACAAACATTGGCGGGTGTTTTGCTCGTATCGTCCCGTGCGAGTGAAATTTCCGCTAAAATCCAATAAACCCGGCTTCAACGTGCTGTGTTTTGGTTCGTTTTGCGACTATCGCGGCGGATATTTGAGTTTTAGAACGCGGTTGATAATACCTTTGTATGATATTGTTGCACTTTTCAATAGTAGCTATTTATAAGCGGATGTGTAAATGATAACCCTTACTGTGTTTATTAAGCAAAACTAGCCCACTTTGAAAGATAATCCAGTACACTTGAATTGAGTCAGCAAGTGCCCCACTTTCTTACTTTAGATGGGGGCTCTACAAAGAACTTCAGGGCCCAAGTCAACCTCATCTTGTAGCTGGTGTACTTGCTGATTAAGGAACGAAGTTCTAGTCGGCAGTCGCTACATGAAAACTGCCTTTACTCTCTAAGAAATTGCAGTGAAGACCTACCCGTGTAAAAAAGACCCTAATAATACGTCTCACGTTCAGGAAAATTGCTATATTCACCTATATTTGAGTACTAAACAAAAACATCAGAAGTTAACCCTAAAATACCCAGCGGAGTTAGAATACAACCGGAAAAAGCGTCATGTAGCGACAAATTATTTTGGCCGATGTTACACCGAAGGGGCGTAAGGCGTAGCGGAACAAAACGCGTCGCGTCGCGAGATAGCTATGCAAATGCAATAATTACAGCCCCCACTGATGGAAAAATTGCCGTCAAGTGCGTACCGAACTGGAATTAAGGGCCTGTAGGCTTTAATTATAGAGCTAGGTGGCACTTGTGGTGCTAGTGTGGCTGATTTGAGCGAGTGGGGGTTAAAAATATGAGGTATAATGATTGAGTAGATAAAAAATAGACTGCCTTGGTAGTGCAGTGTAGTGAGTGCAAATGCGGTGTATTCAAGGCCGGGGTTTCTATCACCGGGTACGAAATGTATATGAGTTTTTTTGTTAAGAATTCGTGAGTAATAGTAGGTTGGAGTCAGGAAAAGTGAGAACGTAAAACAGCTGGCGTAATATAGGGATATCCAAGGGTGAGTTATGGATTATTTTCGCTAAAGATTTTTTTTATTCATTAATTGTGACCATAGTTGTAATATGTATATGTAATAGATTAAAGTTATAGATACTTTATCTATCTAAGTATTTTGTGAGCATTGTAATTAGATTGTTCGAAATATGCAAAGAAATCAAACTACTTACATATTTTGAAATAAACTCAATACTCAAGAGAATCGAGTGAATCAGACAGATGTGCTACTGCGCCAAGGGGATGGACTCGCTTACTGCGCTTTTAATTTTATTATAAAATTAAATATGACTGCTGCGTGAATTTTTTACAAGAATATATGATACTAGCTTTTGTCCGAGGCTCCGCCTTGATGGAATTCGGCTATCGCGACCAAACATAGTCTATGTCCTTTCTCAAGGTCTATTCTACCCCTATACCAAATTTCATTGAATACAGACAGACAGGCAGACCGAGTAACTGGAGCGGTATACATCAGAACTTTTGAGGATCGTTTTAATGTTGAAGTTAAGGACCCATTTGATTTTTTAAATGATAATATTAGATATGATTGGTTCTATATAAATACGTTTGTCTCGGGTCTCAAATGTTAGGGTGTAAGGCAGCCCTATTCAGGCATTTCCTTGCATCCCGGCTGACCCAAGGCTTTCCGGTTTTATAATGGCCCCTTACCTGCCAACGTTTTCTAAAATCCTGTATTCTAGGATTATTATTCAAACCAAGGTTATAACAATTCACATACATATTCAGTAAGCTGAAACCCTTCCGTTCCACACAAAATACCCATATCTGTACTTAAAACTTAACCCTGTAATGGTCGTATGAAAACATTGTAGTCATAAAAGTAACAAGGGGCTTAATAGGCCTACATACCGCAGTTCTTAGCGCTATTAGATAAACAGCTTAATCCCCCGCATCCGTGGACCATTCGCTAATAGATCCGCAACAATTTGCTCGCAATAACACATGCCGTTTAAAATGCAAATGCCCCACTTTGCTGAACCGTAATGTGGGGGTTGAGAACTCAGTTGTAGTACAAATTTTTGTGTACGCAAGATATTTGGGTTAAGTTCTTCTGCGGTAAATGAAAACTTGGGAAGTAAATTAGTTAAAGTTTTCGTTTTTCTTGCATCGTTACAATCTTTTTCTTGTTTTTCTTGTATTTTAACTTGCTTTAAATTGTTGTTTACCTACCTAGACTTAGCTGTTTGCAAGCATACGATGGTTTGATAGAATTGCGCTATTTTGTTGATAGAAATAGAAGATCAATAAATCTCCAAACATAATAATCATCACAATGTTAGTCCCGGCTTTGTCCAAATATTGCACTTTGGAACCAGGGGTTCGGGTTGCTGTTTCTGTTAATTTGGCTTATATTACTTTACTATTAGCCCGAGAGTACCTACAGTAGCCTGCTCAAGAGTAACGTCTATGAATCAGCAGGTGTACTGATTTTCAGGTGAGGTAACCTTGAGCCTCGAAGATCTCAATAAGCTTTTAAACATCCGGCTCAACCTTTGTTATAAGTATAATAATAATAATAAATAAATATTCCACAACATTTCACACAACGCTATCTAGATCCATATAGAAGTATAGGTATAATCCCATACATTGAATTTGATACGAGGCAGTAGTTTTTAAAGCTTTTAAATTACAATGGGTAATATTTTGCTCATTAATCGTCTAATCTTCTAATCGTAGCGAAGCCCGCATATCCCTAACTATCGATAAGCTTGCCCAGAACGTTCATGAGCTGCTATGACTGTTCATCAAAGACATTAGTATAAGTACCCCAAGTTAATCGGACACCCATCCTTGCTCTGAACCATTAATACAACCATTCTCATTTAGTGCGGTACCCTAAAACAACCCTTGCCTAGTCCGTTATTCAAATTACCGGGATCTGAGGGACTGTTGATTAAAAATGCGAGTTTACGAAGATGTAAAGTTGGGATGGGAACTGGGTCGCATCCAAATGTCCTTGTAATAACATTCAAATTTAATATGCCACTTGCTTTTATTTATTTTTTGCTTCGCTGAAAATTGTATCTAGTACGTACGTAGTAATCACGTCTGTAGGTATATTTGCGGAAGAGTGAGTAGGAATGTTTTAACATCTAAATTATTCAAGTAGGTATACTTTTTCGATCGCATTGTCTTTTAACTTTATTGAAAGATATACTGTGCGTTTCAAAGGAACCTTAAGGTGAAAAACCTTAAAATTCTTTAACAAACTGTTTAATGGCCTCTTGATATCCCTAAGCTGTTACAGATTATAGTACGACTACTTTTCATATAAATTTCAATGTACTTGCTCATAATAGGGCTCTAATCTCGAGGCAATTAGGCACACAATTATACCTATTTTCAAACTGTACTTTTTTTGATTGTTATTATTTCACGAGTGGGATAATAGATTTTATTTTGTAATTTTATTGAATGAGTTGCATTATTCTTAAAAAAAATTGATACTAAAAAGATCGTGTTCAAAAGAATAAATAAATATATATACCTAACTATTACTTGTTCATTTCATGCAACTTGTTATTTAAATAGAACTAGAATTTTGTTTACGTAATAAAAAAAAAGAACCCTCATTCTATTACTCTTTGGTCGCATGTACCAAAAAGTTTCGCAATATGTTTTTACTGTTGAAATTGAAGTTATTTATTAATTAAATGTCTACAAGTACTAAATAAGAAGAAAACGTATTAAGTGCCTAGTACAACGCCCGAAATATACACATATACTGTACAACGTCAGATATAATGATTGATGTGAAGTCCTTAACATTATGGAATGTTTACTATCTGAAAACTGCAAGGGTAAATATCTATTTTAGTATAATATTATTCATAAGTGCATTGAAAAGCATAGTATGATACATGTGTGTGTTGTTGATTAGGTACCATCTTCGGCTATCTTCGGGTCTCAATATCGTCTCAGCGTAAATCACCAACTTTGCACACTTGTATCATAATCTACTATTTTAGAGCGCGATTTTTCCGTAGTCGAGTTTTAGTTCTGAACTATTTTTTTAATTATAAATGCGAGATCTCTAGACATGAACTGTTAACTATTTACTTTATATAGGTATATTTCTCGACTATTAATTTTCAAATTCAATTACCACAAGAGGTTAATATCTCAACATATACATGTCTATAACTTATGGTAGAGACATACATCACTTGCTCCACAGATAACTAAACCAATCATCTATTAATTAATTCTGCGTGTAGTCTATTGCCGACACACCTAGTAATATGGCGGTACACGCTTAATATTATCCAGTAAAGGCAGTATACAAACATATATGGACATATGTCCTAGCAACTAATACCAGATTTCGCCAACTTTCATCAATTAGAAATATACTTGAAGTTGGACTTACAGTTGTCGGGTTAATAATAGCTCCGGTTTGGTTAATATCCTTTTGAATATAAATTTCAAAACATCTTAATTTCAAAAGAGAATGTATTATAATATAATTTACAATGTGGCACCAGGTTAGAATCCAGTTATGCATTTAATCAATCCCAATAAGGAAAAGGCAACAGAATTGCTTAATTTTGTAAAAAGAGGGAACAACTCTTTTACAAATAAGTACCCATATTCTCAGAATAACGTAATTTGATTATCCTTATGGTCTTTTTCCCGAGTACAGCCAGCATCCCATCGATCTTGAACAAAGTACTCAAAATGATCGATGATGATTGTCTAATTGTTATGATATTTGGCACACGCCGTTAGTTCGGTCAAAAATACAATTTAAATCAATAAAACAGTTTGATTTGCTTTTAATACCTTGTTTTTAGGATCATTTAAAAAAAATAGTCAAGATATTTATGGTGCTGACTGTACCTACGCATAGATCACAATGCTAGAGTTTTGGCGTGAGCGCGGGAAAGCGCACATCGCGGTATTATTTTATTTTCGAAATTGGTGTGAATTCGAGTCTATATGTGTAAAAATGGTGGATTTTTAGTCATAACGTCTTGGACAATTCGCACAAGTGTAGGAAAGTGGAATATTACAGTGAATAACTATAATAATGATATATAACTACCTAATCTCTTCATTGTTGCATTAAAGTATATAATCATAAATTTTAATTTTTGGTAAATGAACTATTAATATAAAGGTAAGTAAATTAAAAAAAAAAAATTGTGTTAAGCCGAAAAGCGCTTTTGTCACCCGAGCAAACGATGTTTCACGGAAAGTGTAAACGTATTTGGCACCCACAGGACAGGCTTTGCCTAGTGTGGGGTCACAGTATAATACCCAACATTGTAACATTTTATTTGGCAATAAATGATTTTTATTTTTTATTTTTTATTTGACAACATTAAAAAAATACTACACATAATGGTCATCCTATCAGATAATAGCGTAAAAAGACATTTAAAACTATAAATTAAACTAAAATAAGCATATTTTTTGAGAATTTCGCTTAAAAATATCTAATAATAGGGGTTAAAGTATGAAATTGCCGTTTCATTGTAATAGGTACTTCGAATTGACATAGAACCTTCATGGTTTGAGATTTTTGAGTGAAGCTTTTTCCACATGGTACCTATGTAGTTCTTCATTTAAAAATGTGCAACATTCGATTATCGACTTTCAGTTGTTTTTTTTATTCAGCTTAGACAAGAAAGATGGATACTTCGAAAATTCGAGTGAGTTTTGAATACGATTCCGACGCGGAACTAACGCGGCAGAAACAGCTCGCAATATCAATGTTGCGTTTGGAGAGGGGACTGCTAATGAACGCACCGTGCGATTTTGGTTTAAATGCTTTCGTGATGGAAACTTTGACTTGAAGAACGAACCACGAGGAAGGCTGTCCACACAGGTGAATAACAATGAATTGAAAGACATGGTGGAAGCCGATCCGAGCCAAACTACCCAGGAATTAGCTGCATGGCTTAACGTTACCTTACCAACAATATTGACTCATTTGCGTCAAATCAATAAAATAAAAAATGTGAAAAATGGGTACCTCATGATTTGACTGATCTGCAGAAAGAAATGCGCGTTGAAACTTGTGTTGCCTTGTTGAATCGATACAGAAATGAAGGAATATTGGATCGAATTGTGACATGTGATGAAAAGTGGATTCTTTACGATAACCGTAAGCGAAAAATGCAATGGCTGACCCCAGGTGAAACGCCACAACAGTGTCCTAAAGCAAAGCTTACCAATAAAAAGGTAATGGTAACTGTTTGGTGGTCTCAGCATGGTGTTATTCACTATAGCTTTCTACGATCTGGTCAAGCAATAACGGCAGATGTCTACTGTGCCGAACTCCGAACAATGATAGCAAAACTAGCAGTGAAACAGCCCCGACTCATGAATCGATCTTCACCATTATTGCTCCATGATAACGCGAGACCTCATACAGCACGAGAAACCGTTTTAACTCTACAGGAACTGCAATTAGAAACTATCCGTCACCCTCTGTATTCGCCAGACCTTGCTCCAACAGACTACTATTTTTTTTCGTGTTTTGGACAATTTTCCATGTGATAAAAAGTTTTCTTCTCAGGAGGCAGTACAAAATGCTTTCACACAGTTTGTCGAATCTAGATCACCAGATTTCTATCGCAAAGGCATAAATGACCTTCCTACTAGATGGCAGCAATGTATAGATAATAATGGTAATTATTTTGATTAAATAAATACGTTAAATTAAAAAAAAAAACGAATTTCAATTTGTCAGTACAAATCGGCAATTTCATACTTTAACCCCTAATATTTTTTCGAATTTTTATCTGTGACGAAAACGCTCTGTGATCGATCTGGCACTGCTGACGTCACACGCAAGTAAACACGGCTTTGTGACAGAACAGAACAGAACAGAAACAAACAGTTTTTGAGGATTATTTATAGACGTATTTGTACATTGTGCAACTACACACCGTTTATACACCATTTTATTCACAAAGTTTGAAGAAAAGCTTTATTATTTACTTTGTCTTCACTGCTTTAAGGTTATACAAAATGTGTGACGTCACGTAATCGGCTCCATACAAGGTGACAGCGTTTTTCGCGCGTTTTGAAAATTTAAACTTTAACATCGATTTTTTGTTAAAATCCGTTGATATTTTTTGAAATATCGATGTAGTGTGCTTATAAAATTTGACGAATACCCTATTGCGACATTTCGTGTTCGTTCCAAATCTCCTGGGGGAGCTTTTAGTAAAGTCCCCACAACTTTTCTGAAGCAGAAATCATCACTCATCGTCATCGTCATGGCAATCATCACTCATCATCATCGTCATGGCAATCATCACTCATCGTCATCGTCATGAAAGTGAAGTGAATAAACAAACTAAATAAAGACTGGCTTAAAGGTCTTGTAACCAAGTCAAAAAACTTCAAAAAAAAAACACAACGCTATACCACGGATGAGTAATTAATTAAATATTTTATTGCAAAATGTGTTTATTTTATTTTATACTTTATTTTATACACTAGATTCGTCTACATTTAGCCTTAAAATATTGCAAATTGACGTCTGAAAAAATGCCGCAGTGGAGATTGTTGCGCCGTTTCTTCTCCACCAGCGCCTTGGAAGCGGTGGTAAACTTAGGTTAAGTACAATTTATTGACGTCAATAAGAAACAACAACGTTGTTCTAGATTGAATAAAAATCTTTGACTTTGAGTCGCAGAAGTCAAGATAAGATGAACTGCAGAGTGCAAGATTTAACGATGATGATGATGAGGTTCTGTACGTAATCAGCATGCGCAAACTTTCAGCTAATTGCATCCGATTTTGCGTGATCTTAAAGCAAAGAAAGTTACTTTTTTACATTTATAATATAAGAATTATAGTTAGTATAATGTGCCACTCAATTTAATTGAGCGAGAAAAGTTTTACTCTGTGGCTACAAACTTTAACAGAAGAGATTACAATTCTATTTATTGTCAGGACACGTTTCGGCTACCACTATAATAAACCGCTTGAATTAAATAATAATTTTCATGTATTTATGTGTGGGGGATCCAGTCTCCATGAACATGAACTATGCTTGAACTGTTATCAGCTCTCTCATGTACAATTCAACGCTTCCTCAGTAAATGGTTACGTTAGAAAATTAACTTACTCTAAAATTTTCAAGTAGTCTCGACATGAATGGTAAGCGATTCAGAGTATGCTGATATATTTTTTATTTACCTATTGTATATATAATGGAAACCCCACAAAATCGTTTCGAGAATACAATACATTATGGGGTTTACAATAAGACAGGCTCATATTTGCAGTGAATTGGATGGATGAATGAATGTTGGTTAGTCAATCTCGTCTGAACGACTGAACAAGTTCTGCGGTCGTGTGGGTCTCGTGACACGGGATAAGCTTTCACAACGGTACAGACGGACGGCAGCAGAAATAAGATCCACATTTTTTTGTAAACAGATGCACCGAACCAAATACAAAACAGAAATAAATATCGATTCTCCTTTTTTGCATTAGGTACCTGACATGATTTGTTCATTCTGATTCATTTAATTAATTGAGTGTTACAGGCTGATACAAATGTTAATTTCAACTGTCATAATATTGACAGCTGTCTAATTAATCCAGTTGTCGATTGTCGAACGTTTCGGATAACATGGTTGTTATGGTCGGTACTGTTCGACAACCGCAATAAACGAGTTTGATTCTTGTTGAAATAAAATGGCACCGCTAAATGAAACCCACAGTAGAAAGGGTCAGGAAAAATCAGTCATTTTAATAGTGAATGTTATAAATTTTTGAACGTTCACGTTAAATAATGTTCATGTCATTGCTATAATGAGTAAAATTGAAAACCCATTTTTTTTAATCTTTGATGACGACAGTTTTAAAATTGGAATATTTCCCGAACTCGGTTCGGTCGCAAAATTGAAATTCGAATTTCGAATATGTACCCACAAGGAATCCGCCATTCATAAAATAAAATGGCCGCTATAGTCGGTGAACAATCACAGAGTTTACGCGCTATTAGACATCCCGCGAATATTTGCGTTTCGGCCGAACTCAGGCACCAGTCAGATCTGACTTCGGACTTGAAAATTAAGTAATACAAACGGGGATCTGATTATAATGGACGTTTCAAATACTGTTCGCTTCATTTGTCGTTCACAAACGGTGGGTAAATGAGTGTCGCGCATTATGCAGATTGCAACGACGCGCGACGCATTGGAGCGATGATGTGGCCTAGTGAAGCCATTGTTTGAGCTAATAGACAAATATCGTTTGGAGGATGGCTTTAGGTCTTTATTTGTTTCTACTTCGTATTGAGTTAATGGGGAAACCAATGTTGGAGATTTTTTATAACAGAAACAAAATTTAGAATCTTGTCTTTCCAGAGAAAACCACTCATGCAGCGACATCTATTTAGTTGGCTGGTAGATAAAATATTCATAACCGAAGTGGGAAGTGAGATAGGCCCGGTAACTGGTAATAGCAATGCAGTAGTGATTTAATTGCGACAACGTTGCGGGTATAAATTACCCGGGGCCATTGTTTACGTATGTAATTCATTGAACGTACTACGTCACAGCGTTATCAATATTTTCATCGTAATTTATTGGCGCGCTGTAATTGGTTCGGTATAGATCGCGTATGAAGTTCGAATAGTTTTTTGAACGAGAGAAAGAAATATCTTTTAATGGCTCATACGTATTCAAATTTGATTTATTGAAAAAAAATAATAAGTTAAAATAAGTTTAAACTATATTAAGTTATTTTGTGGTGGTGGTTCAGTAGTGTAGATATTATTAGAAGCTCTCTTTTTTTAAAATTTTATTTATGAAAGAAGGAAAAAAACGCACGCAGGAAAAGCTTATTTCCATCGTCGAACTATTTCGGAATGTCATTCTCTAAGTCGAAATTGAAATATCATTAAGCAGATTATCTTCTAAATACAAAACACCATCATGTCACTCTAGAACCATTTTAATAACTAGATTAACGTAATAATTTAAGATGGCGATATTTTTACCATTAACATTAAACCATTAATATAAGTCACCACCACGTGCTAGACACCCTGAATTAATCGTTCGGCGCAAGGATTGTGAATAATTAATTATAATTATAATGGCGTCTCAGAAAATGGGCTGGTAGAAATATTATTACTTAAGAGAATAACACGTTAATTTTCGTCATACTGTTGTGGAATTAGTGTTATGATTGTCAGGAGTCAGGACCACGGATTCACAAAATAAGTTATAGTATTTCGTAAGCAAGTGACGTTTAAAACCTTTTTATGTTATAAATTTGTAATGGGATATTAAAAAAAAATTGAACGCCTACTGTCAATTTTTCTGTACCTTTTTTATTTATTGCATTTTGAGTTCGGGTCGTCTCCCATTCTTTATTTGACACCTCCCCCTCTACCCTTCTAAGAGGAAAGCCCCGTCCGTCAATCAGCAGGTGCATCGCTTAGCAGGTAGGCTACAGGCCCAGGAGTCCTGGGATAGCTATCGTAATAGTAAACCGACTCTTACCATGAAGGTGTTCGATGTGAAGAGGGCTCCAAGCTGCCGTACAAAGTGTAGTGGAGGCATCTGGAAATATAGACAATTGCCATTTATTGACGAGTGAAAATTATTAACGAGACAAAGCTTCAGCCTGCTCTTGTACGATAGATACAGACAGCTACAACTAATAATGATGGATAAAGTAGATAGGAATAAGTGCGCTGGGCGTCGAAGAAACTTTTGGTTACGAAACATTTAGGGTTGAGCCGGTACTGCCTACGTTGAATACCAGTGAGTAACACAGTTAGCTGTAAGGACTGAAGAAGCAAGAAGATGAGGAATAAGATTAATTGATTGCTTCAAAATTAGATACAAGTCTGTAAGTGAATTCGCTGCAGTTTGTTGAAATTTTCGTCGACTCAGGCGAACGTGGCACAGTAATCTCTCGCCATGAGACCATTGAATTGTGTACTCGTATGTTTAACCCTGTCGGCAGTATTCCACTTGCCCAATTTAATATTAAAAGATAATACTTCATATTTCTTGAGTATTGTTAAACAAGAAATTCTTGTAAATATTATACTTAAGTACAAGTTATGTGGGCAAATTTTGCGGGCGAACCATATGTAGGGTTCGCCAGCAAAATTTTTGAACAGGATGTATTCTGTCGCTAAAAATTTTGGCGGTTGATCTACAACTTTGCGAATCAATCCTATTATTTTGGCGACAGCTCATATCACACCCGTTTGAGACGTATGTAAACGAATAGTGTGTAAGTATATCGGTAATTTGAACAAATCAAGGCGGGCTTAGTACCTATGTACGCAGTTTTGTTGGCACAGTAATCTTCAAAGATTTAGGCCCCATCTGGAGTGTATGTACATTTACAACGCATGTAATTAAGATTTCACTGATTCTGAGCAAATGTAAGAATTCAATGGCACAAAGGATATTTGTCGTTACATACTCGTGGGGTAAAATAAAATTAAGTACTTTGACGCATGACTGATTTAAATGCTGTTTTAAATAAAACTAAGATTTTAACTGAATGTCTATCACAAACTGGAATTGTTGGACTACATTTAAACAATTTCACTTTGTTTGCTACTGGACCGAACATAAAATACAGGCAAATATGCATTTGGTCTTAAACTCGAGAACTGTATCTATTAAAATCCTTTACTCTGGGTAGAACTTTAACGATACTCACGTATACATGTATGGTCTAATCATATGCTGGAATGTTATCTTAATCTTATCTTCAGAGCCTAAGCGTCATCTCGAACTTTACACTACTACATTTCGCTAACGGGAAACGTGATACTGGAACCGCAAACATTAGCTCGGGCTTTGTCCGCAGGAAACGTGCAAGTGAATCTGAATGATTTCAATTACTTAAGTACGTATTTCTTTCAAAGAAGGGTATGTTTATAATACGCAGGTACGGAGACTGATGGTCTTTCAGTAAAATCATTGTAAGTCAAGCGCGACGTACAACAGAATGCAAAAGGTAAAATAAAAGATATTGAAAAGGGAATTTAGCGCAGTTTTAATTTATTAAAATGTGCTCCTTGGTGCTGCGCGGAGCAGGCTCCTTTGCTTCAAAGACTAGCACTTTTATTACGTTCCCTCTTCCCAACAATTAGCAGCGAGATCCGAGTGTAGTCGAGATTCGACTTCAGAATTACAAAGTCCAGTTTAATTTTGTTACGCGGAGATTGCTCATAGATGCTACGCTGACAATCTCCTTATTTTAAAAGACAAAGCTGCCAGTAGTTTGTTGGTAAGTGAGTTTATTAGCATCCTAGGAAGTGGCGCAGGATGAAAACTCAATTGGAAATCCAAGATGACATCGAGCAAGTTTTGAATATTTGTGTAGCTTTTTGGGAATAAACGATAGTAAGTCAGTTGAAGCAGACTTAATTTCTATTGTGCACAAGTCACAACAAAATCTTTGAACTTTGGATGATTTAGAAATCGATAATATTGTTTGTCGGTCAACTGTGGCATCGTATGACATAGGATTAAGAAAATATGAAATGTATATTTACCATGAAATTATTGGTTGTGAGGAAGATTCCGTGTCGTTGTTCAGGGCGTAGTGGCGTCATCTGTAAACAAAGAAAACCACAAATTAAGAATCGAAAAAACTTATCATGTCATGAATTTAGTTAAGAAATAGTATGAATTCTCGTCAAGCTAAATCGAATTTTGGAAATAAATTCGGAAACGGAACGACGAGGATACTTACGTACCAGTCAGCATAACATGATAATCAAGTGCGGGTTAATTGTCGAAACTCACTCTAAACGGAAGGCAGTGCCCGCTTCCATCAGTTTGAGTGTCCACTATCGATGCAATTCGACCGAGAACCAATGGAGGTATCGTATTGAACGTCGATTAATTTACCAACGATTTAAATTTTACGTACCCCACCTGAGCAATATACAACAGCAAAAGGGAAAACTACTTTGGTAGATGCTTATGTAATTTCTTTTTTGGAGGACGTGTTATTGAAGACATAAATTTTATAATGTGGTAAAATAGAAAGAGGTGTTGAAAGGTTGTTCTTCGAATTAAATTATACTGGCACTTTATAAATTACGGGAAATTTGAACCGCAAAGGCTTTAAAAGGTTTAATAAGTAATGATTGGCTTCCTATAACTGCTTATCAACGCAGGCATTGCCTGGCCCCAGCTGTCGGTTCCCAGATACCCTGTGATTATGCCCCTGTTTATGGCCATTTGTAAGTATTCCGTTAACTAGGTACAGGGCCCCATAATTGTGAGCTAGACGTCTGTTAAGTGGTCTTTGGCTATTCGATTTTAGGGCAAGCTTCGACTGCTAAAATTAAGGAAAATTGTTGCTATAATGTCGGTAATGTGATCAGTTATACTTTAGCGTAGAAACTTGATTTTTTGTTATTGTTTGTAACATTTTGTTTTAACGTTAATAATGTATCATAGTGTTACAACAAATAATGAAAAACAAAAACTATTTCGCGTACTTAATAAACTTTTAAGTTCGCTTTTTGGAAAACATTTGACGAATTTAGGAAACATGACATGATTAAACTGCACCACACGCAAGCATTCATGCTTGCGTGTGGTGGTTCAGTAGTGTAGATATTATTAGAAGCACTTTGAAGTAGCGACTACTTACAAAGTAACCAATCACATATATTTTCTGTTCCGAACAAGTATTGATTGAGTCGTTTTTAACTGTTTTTGTTGTTTGAAATGTAAGTTATCATAATTGGATTGTAATTTGAAACGTGCTTTTAAAGTGTTTTGTTTGTTAATATTTGTAGGTATAATAAGTTACGTTCGTTATTAATATCCGTTTCTGATATTTGATTATTTGCTGATGGAGGGTTTTTTTGGAACACGTCTAGTTTAAGGCGAACACGTTGGCCTACACTTGTTGCCGAATGTGCAGAGCGGGGGTTTGTGTCATTATAGTCATGTGGCGGGGCGTCGGGATGGAATATTGAGCAACGCGTTCACCAATGTGTTCGCCAACGTGCAGAGCGGACATAAGATGTTGCCAGGTGCAGGCGTTTTAATTTTAGTTAACGTATTTTATTCGAGGTGGTCCAAGTTGAAAGATAAATACGTTATCTGTGCCTATGTTAAGAGTTCTATCATGCTGTCAAAATGGTCATTGACATTTACTTGCTAGTTACCTGTGTAAACGTCACTGTTTTGTGAAACATAATTGGTCGCAATATTGGAGGGATGCGTATCCACTCACAGAACCAACAACCCATAGTTCCATGTTCCATGTAACCTTAGTTAACATGGAACTTTAATTAAGAATAATTCGCTAGCAACATTGTTTCATAAGTAACGAATAAGAGAATCCTGAGTAACTGACCGCCTAAATAATCGGGCAACGTTCGTATCAGTTAGGGCCTCACCAAAACAATTCTGTGCCCAGTTAACATTACTATGCGGCCGACATTCAGCCCGTGGTATAACACACTCGTTAGTTCACGTGCCAAGCCTACGGATGACGTAGCCAGTAGGCGCCGGTTCAACTACGCAACCCCGGACAAGTTTGCAAGTTAAAACTTTAGTTTGTTTGTTTGTTTGTTTGTGGTGGTAAGCGCCCCTCGTTATAACAGTGAGTATGCGAAATTTCCTCTGAAAAGTAATTTGCTGTATCACTCCAGCTCGAATTTAACAGTCAGCTTAAAATGCTGAATTAAGTGGAGGTAATAACTGAGGTATGACGACCTTATGGAAAGCGTGGATGAAACGTATACTTAAGCTGTATCACGCTGTAGATATTTATTAGTGACTTTTTGAGAAACAGTAGGTACCCAGGCAACTGATAAGTGGTACTACTTACTAAAATTCTACGACGTGAGGTCCTAGGAATATGTGACGTTTCAAAGAAGCATAAATAGTATAGAATCTCACTTTATTATTTGAAAGATATACAAAAACAGAATGGTAGCAACTATTTCAAACTACGTTTTTAATTTCTATCTAGTTTACAAGTGAATGTTTCTATAACTTATTTTTTTAATTTGTAGTGCGCCTACTATAGAATTAAACTGAACAAGCTCTTTATTGAAGTGGATATCATCAATACAGATGATTTATATATTATATAGGTACTTTATAAGGCCTTGAAATTACAGGATCTATGCTTGAAAAAACTTACAGCACAGCGATCTGAATGAGTAATTTAGTCCAAGGTATCTTGGCCGACTTTATGATTTGCATCGCTAATCTGCCATCTGAATCTTCGTTCAGAAAATACTTAGGTACTGCGTTCATGAACGAAACTCACAATATTCTTTTATGTCAGATTAGAATTAAGCGCGTATAAAATTTACAGAGAACAGATAAGATTATTTCGAAAACCCGTATCTATCGCATTCTGTCGCTATTCGTTTCGCAAATAAAAATGTACGACACGTCTGTATACATTTAAAGTAGTGATTTCTGCAAAAAGAAGGGTGGTTTACCCCTTTCTAAGAAGATATTGTTAGATAAAGTAAACGCGTTTTCTATCGGAAAGGAGACAGTGTTTACAAAAACCCTTTTAGAGAGGTATGTGACCTCTGAGGGTTTTTGTGGAGGGTGTCCATTGCCCGGCGACCTTGCAGAAGAGTTCCTTACCGAAAAAGGGATTTTGTGTCTACGATTTATGAAAGCTTTAGTGAATTCAGAATAAAGGGTTACAATTGATTGAACTGATAGTAGGAAAAATACCTCCGTTAGTTTCGCAATCAACTTCAACTAATTCTAGGTTCGTAGCTTGCTTTAGTGAAAACCTTTATGTTGTAGCGGTAGAACGTTCGACTATGTCATGTTCAATTATCGTTCATTGCAAATAATTTATTATTGTATTGGTCTAGACTGTTTCCACGTCTAATATATTATATAGCAAAAGAACATTAGGTATCTAAGTATGTTTATCGGTATTCGAGAACCCATAACACAAACTAGTTAATAGCCACCTTTTAGAGATAATATAAGTATTTGTTTTAAGTTGAATCTAGACTCTAAAATGTCCTAGAATATAAAAAAGCTATCACCATTTTAACACCTTTTCTCTTTAGATAAATATGATGTATAGTAAAACCAACATTCCTGTGAACTGAAGGAGGCCGCCACTTTCCTTTCAAGAACGTCAAATCGTGCTAAATCGTCTTTGATTTGGAATAAAACAGTATGCATTTGACAGTGACAACCGTAGTTGATATTTTGACCATTTCACAGAATCATTGGTATTCCTATATCTATTTATGATGTATGTAGATTATCCAAAAGTTGTGCGTTTGGCTCTGATCCAGGACCACTGAGTTTGCCGACAGTGTTGCTAGATACATATTAATATGATCAGTGATATGCAGCTTCATTTAATAATCCGATTTATTTCATAATTTGATTCTCTCTGTTTCATAATTCCAACTATAAACAAGCGTATAAAATAAATGAACGGCCAGTATACATTTTATTTTATTAATATATTTTCGTCGCTACTGTAATTATTGTTATGAATTAATTATTACTGTGTATGTTATTAAAGCTCAACTGATTTTGAATTTTGGAAATGATAGGTCCATTTGTGTTTTTGTACAAAATATTCAGCGCAGTTTAACATTCATTTTCGATATTGTGGAAAAGGCAATGAAGTGAAAACAAGTCTCGAAACGTGTAACAATATTAGTGTCCGTTTTAAAATACATCGACAGGAAGCTTTGCTTTAGTTTTCCACAGTTTTCAACAGGAAGGTAAGTTTAAATATTGACATCGGTTTCTATACAAACTAACCTGCAGCCCCTCTAAACAAGTGGCATTTCGTATTTTCGAATTGAATGCCGAATGTATGGGATTTGACGTTCATGACATTTGTTGACGACTGTCATGTCATATACGTCAAATTCCATACATTTTTCATTCTATTCCACGATTCGTTGGCCATCGAATTGCTATTTGTCTAGAGCCTCTAGAGGGGCCCTTATTAGACTTGACGTGACCAACCGTAACGTAACTACGCGCTTTCGTATTAGCTAACAAGTTAAGTTTTTTTTTTAGTTCCACGCTAGTCCTAACTTCTATATCAACCAATTGAAATCCACCGCCTACTCGCGTTACGACGGCGTTTGAAACTCATTGTCAACTAGAATAATGTACGAGAAAATGTTTGATGTTTAATAGTATTAGTAATGTCTGGTAACGAGTCTACGAGTTATTTTTTTAAAACTTCAGTGCAGTAACCTCTCGTTTTAATTTGGATTTTATTTTAAATCGTGTTTCTAAATCCGATAAAGAAATCTAGTTCAAAAAGACTTTGATGTAAGCCTATCTTTAACGACTAATCTACATATTTTAAGTCTTGAGTATTTGACTAGGTTTTAAATAGTTTTAAATTTATATGTTGCGCTTTTATTAACGTAGTAACCTCTCGCTGTTTTGTAAGTCCATCTTGAAAGAATATTGTGATAAAAAGTAGTCTGTCTATGTTACTCAGGCAAAAAATGCAGCTTTCTAATGGTGGAATAATTTTTGAAATAGGTCCACTAAGTTTAAGTGTTCTGTACCCAAAGGGTGAAGGAAACCCCTATTGCTAAGACTCCACTATCCGTCAATCTGTCTGTCTGTCTGTCACCAGACTATAATCTCGTAAAGCGTGATAGCTAGGCTAGGGAAGATAGGATAATATATTTCTGTGGCCGCTATAAAAACTAATTATTAAAAATAAAAAACCCGACTGATGCTGAAAAGATCGAAATAAGCTCTATAGCAATTTAATTTTCATTTCGTTTGAGATTTGCAAATGGGTACCACCTGCTGTAAAGCTTGTTTTGATGTTTTCAGCATCAGTCGGGATGTTTACCCAACCGATGCGGTTTAGTGGGTTCGAGTCCAACATATCGTCTATTGGAAAGTGGTTACCGTGGCCTATACACGTGTGCAATAATAGGGGCGTCAGACTTGCACTTGACTAGTATTTTTGAGTTTATCGATTAAAAATAAACAAATCTTTTCTCTTCATAGTATCTATAAAACTTAAAATTTCATGATAGAAAAAAGTTTTGTTAATTAAGTAATATAAGTTACGGAAGGCGTAAGACCAAACAACTCAAGTTCCCAAGTTCGTGTAAATAACTTAAGTAGCCGTCTGCTGATGTTACAGAGGTCGCCGGTATTGCTCCATTTTGTTTCCTTCGTCAGCTTATTAATAATTTGTGGGTAATACCTAGTAAGAGTGCGCTACTTCTGGGTAGCTGGTAAAGTTTACTGGCTTTGTAAACTTCATAATGTTGTATTAATTTATTATTCTAGGTAAACAACTCGAATTAAAACCTTGTATCAACCCGTCTGGCAAGCGTGGAAATAGTAGGCAAAGCGAAGTCTGCAACATTGGGAGAGGCCTATATTGATTGATTGATTATTCTAGAAAATAACCTAGACCTAGTAGTGCTGTATAGAATGTCGTAGAATATTTATTTATTTTAAACTAGCAATTATATTAAAGTCCACGCCTCGGAGAGCACCTTAAGCCGTACGTACGGTCCCGGTAGCCATTATGAACATCTATGGCAGTCGTTACGGTTTTCTTTTACGTGCGGTTAATTTCGCACGGAAACCTCCCCCTCCGAAGGGAAGGTTATATCGGACTCGAACCGACTAAACCGCACGCCGTCTGTGGGTCGTTGTGCTAGGCCGAAGGTGAGGATGTTGACGACATATCCCTCGCACTCCGGATGACCCAGGGCCATCCTTCTCGGTCTGGCCCTCACCGGGGCAGTCGTTACGGGCAAACCCTAATAAGTCCGACGACTATTCTGACAGAACTTTGATATTGCCAATGGTTTGTGTCAGATGGCAGTGGCTCCACGGAAAATAAAGAAGTTCAGCCATGTTGTAGTTAGACCGGAAAAAGTGGTCCCCGGAGTCCGAGGTGGCCCCAGATACGACATGGACTGACGCAAGGATGATGATAGTTGTCATAGAAAGTTTCTAACCCAATGTATCTTTACTTAATTATTAAAGTTCTAGTCTAGAAAGTTGGAGACTAATAAAACTGTGCTAATCTCTTGTCAGAGTGAAGTAAACACAAAATTATCTTTAACTTTTATTAACAATAGAATAAAGTTTAATTATAATGACAAAGAAAAGTAAAAGCTTTCTCGAATGACTGGAGCTGCTTAGTTTAAATTTATTTCAGTTAGGGGTTATTCATGGAAGTGTTAATCTTTTATTTGTTGAAATGGTCTCCTTTTGTCTCTATGAGGACTTTAAATATTTTTATTGTTTATCAAATTGTACGGGACGATTTGAATTCGCGTTATTTATTTTTTAAAGTAAGTACTAATGTAGCAAAATATTGACACAGCACATGCATGCAAAGACATTTTTATCGTGACATATATACCATCCATAAACTTAGACACAAGAATAATATACTTAATAAGTTTATCATTCTAACATTTTATCGCGAAAAGATGCAGAACTTTTTTTTTTCTATACACAATAAGTTTAGTATCGCTTGAGATGATGTAAGATTCTCGATGAGACTATTATATCATTTTGGGAATTTAAAAATTATGATGAAAAACAGAAATTCACATAAATGATACCTACCTGAAAGCATTATCTACATTCTTTTTTGAAAAGTCGTGTACAATAACAATGATGAAAAATACTTAATGAAAAAAGAAATTTTAGAGACCGTTTCAAATGTTTTAGACACTGTTCCAAAACAAAGAAACATATTCAATTTTCTAAAACTTTAAGGGGCTGGTCTAAAAAAAAACAGTGTTCTTTTTAAATTTTCTATCACTAACTAGAAGCTAGATAATCTTGACACGTCTCAAGGACATTTGGAATCGCATTCTAAAATTGAAAATCTCTCGCGATGAATGAACCTTTGAGGTTTCGATAAAGGTGTACCTACACGATTTCTTGTCACGTTTGCGTGATCGAATGGAGGTGTGCCTCTCGATTGTAAGACTTGAGTTATTCGACTATTGATTAGATCTAACGGTAATGTATTACGATTTAGACTGGTATTATAGTTGGGTTAAAATGGTTATTGATACATATTATTAGGTAGCCGATTCCTAGGTTTGAAAATAATAATAATTTTGTTTGCTAAGCAGCTAATAATTGGGTTAAGACTTGGGTGTTTTGTAAGTTGTTTTTTTGGTATTTGTGAATTACCTAATTAATTTATGAGGCGTTGTTAGCTTAGTGGTGAAGGAGTTGGCTTCACGATCTAGAGATGTCCCTGTTTCGAATCCTGACCACTACATCGACGTGAACGCACTTCCTAACACAATGAATTTAGGTACGCTGCGCGCTGGAGGGGTTAAAGGGAAAATCAGTAATTTCGGTCACTAATATTCTTAAAAAATACACATATATTATAACCTATGGGGATCGAACTTACAACACTTAACGCAGTTTGGCATCTACAGGACAACTGCATGAACAGCGCTGACTGCAATCTAGCCAACAAAATAGTGAAACGTATGTTAAAATAAACATTGATGAATATGGCTGACATAATTATTGACCTTAAGGTTTAACATATTAAATTAATAATCAAACTAAAGTACCACGTGCAAAGTAGCAGGATTATTGTAAACTAAATTATGGCCTTTCCAAAATGAAACAATAATGCTTATTTGTAATCCACATTTGAATCATGATTTTATGCTAATTTCAGCTATTAATAATTATATCGTTTAATTTAACTAATCTCGCTATAAACTACGTCACGTCCATTTCGCTAATATTTTATGAGTCGTTAATTTTAGCTATCGTTTACAATATTTGTATTTAGTTGTGGACTTACACAATAAATAGTTACATTTTGTTAGTAATTATTTCAAGTAAAAGCAAGTTAACATTTCAATCAATCAAATAATTAACCTATAACAGTCCCTTGCTGGACATAGGCCCTTCCCAATGTGCACCATTGCTCCCGATGCTCAGCCCAGTTAACATTCATTGGGTCACAATTCCTACGGGTTCCTGTAGAAGTCGCTACCACACAATATAAGATAGCCAACAATGATATAACACCGGAATTCCGAGTGGCATCGAAAGTTGTCATTTTCCATTATGTTTTACACCAAATTATTCGATCAAATTACTTTTATTCGATTTATCGATAACATCTTTTTTGCGCTCACTATCGATATGTTTCATTCCTTCGTACATTAAATAACGATCGGCAGACCTAAACACACGGAAAGTGTTTTAAAACGCCCATTCCCGGGAATGGGAATGTTATAGGTAGTGTGTAGAGAAGGGAGACCAAGAATGGTTCGTATTTGAAGAGGTTAATGTCGGCATTGCCAAGTTTAACTGCCTACAGCCAGACGAATTGGAAATTTTATGTCCTCTCTAGTTGATAGGAATGTAAAAGGGGTCGGTGTATATATACGAATAAACTGCGTCTAATGTTCTTAGATGTTGTATTAAAATGTGATATTCTAAGTATAACTATAGGTAGATTTGGGTTCTTGGGCATAAAGAGCAAGATTAGAGCCAGAAGAAGATTTTGATTCCATGCAACGGAAGACAAGCTTGTTGTCGTCTAGCAAGCATACAAATTGAATAACTCATTCCATCAATTAATTGGGTAGGTATTTATATAACTAATGAAATGTGGAATACACAAAATTTTGATTGAATAAAGATAAGGATATCTTAGTACAAAAATAGAACAAAATAATTGATAAGTTAGACCGGTTTACGGTCGCATAACTGCAAACATACACCACAGAACTAATGACGTAGCAATACCATAGTATATTTTACGAAAAACAAACAAATAAACTTGAAAGCCTTCTCCCATAACCAACGTCGGCGTATCAGTGCGGCATCATGGCTGTTATGTGGCATTATTTTAATGCAAGGCGACAGAATACCACGCTACCCCAGTGGTGAAAATTAACCAGCCCGTGCTGGGATCCTTAGCCGTGATCCCTAATTTTCAGATACATCTCCGGGAATAAATAGAGGCTTAGGGGCGGCGCTTGGCGCGTAAATAACCTCGCGTCACACGCTCCTAAAGCCGGTAGCAGACTGGCTTCCGATCCGGTAAGTCACGGAGACAAGATAAAGGTTTTATGGAATTTAAGAGCTGAGTTAGATTGGACTTCGAATGTAAGTCAGAAGTTTTTTTGATAGTAATTTATCGCAATTAAATATGCTATTAAATAGAGTGGGGGTGAGTCAAGTTTCAAATCAACGTAAAATAGCAGGGCATCGTGTGCTAGTTTGCGCTTAAAAGTATTAAAAAACGTTCTATCTAGTAGGAAGCCATTGTTCAACGTAAATATTATATCGGCATGACCAAAGAGGTAGTTACTTTCATTTTTTTCCTACTATTTTAAGGGCAGATAAGCACACGACCTGCATGACAGGGAGTGGTTACCGGTGCTCGTGGATATGTGCAACACAACAGCATTCATGTCATTAGAAATTTTCCATCAAAAATATTTCAAATAGGATATTCTGCCGGTAAAATTCAGTAAACACCTGACCGTGTATTCTTGCCCTAAGGTTACCGAGATAAGGGGTGAAATTGCTAGAAGAGGCGCAAGTGACGAGATCTAATAATATGCTGATGCCGAACTATTTCCGCAAATTTGATGGTATGATCTCAGTAGTTCTATTTAGGCGAATGGCTGGTACGGCTTATTGTGCTATTTGTATAATCTTAGGCGAGGGAATACATTCTTAGCGTGAAGAAGTGGAAGGTTTACCCGACTGTATACTGCGGCAAGTTATTTTTGGTTGAACGGTTAAGTTCAGTTTTCACTGTGAAATTTGACTTTAACTGATTTTTTATATATATACTTTTATATTTTTTTTTATGTAGAACACGTCAATTTTACTTTCTACGTCAATTTGACTTTCTCCTCGCCTGATGGTAAGCTGAATGCAAAGGCTGAAGAAATAGGGTCACCATTACATACACGTACCATGTTAACAATGGTGGCACTCAACTTGACGGCCTCATCAGATGCTTTTTCACGCCCCGCTTAAAGGACCCGGGACTGTAGGAAGACGGAAACACGTGAGCTGGCAAGGAGTTCCAGGCCTTAATGGTGTGACAAAGAAAGGAGTCACCAAACCGCTTGGTTCTTGAAGGAATCTTCTGCACCGTATACGGGCGACAGCTAAGTCCTGCTCGTGTTGTCCTGTGTAGGAAAGCAGAGGGCGGGACCAATTGGAAGAGTTCATCTGACTGAACCGTAGATCATGACTTAACCGCACGCCGTCTGTGGATCGTTGTGCTAGGCCGAAGGTGAGGTTGTCTCGCGACGTATCCCTCGCACCCCGGCTGACCCAGGGCCATTCCTCTCGGTCTGGTCCTCCTCGGGAGGGGGACCACGCGGTCCCCGACTCTCCATGTTATAGGTCTCAGCCCTACAATAGTAACCATTAACCACTAGGTTTGGCCTGCAGTAGATCGCAAAAACAAAACTACAGAACAGACTATTAGTACCTACACAAAAGAATTATCTTGTACCAATCGAAGTTTCAAGCATTACTGCAATAGTTACGAAGCCGTTTTGTTTAGAAGGTGGAACAAAAGCCTAGTTCTTACGAAGTTTGGTGCGTAAACACTTATTATTGTTTAGCAGAGACTTCACACGCAGAAGATATGACGATACGGCCTCAACTCGACGCAACTTGGGACTTGTGCGTCTCATATGTTGCCTGTTATTTACTTGAAACTTTCTGATAAGGCTGTGGTTTATTGCTATGTATTGTTTTGCAAAGATTTCAGATGTTAGGTGTTTTGTTACTGTGAATATGAACGCCTATGAACGCTTAAATAATATACTCAATGATATTCTAGGAGGTAGTGATAGAAGGTAGTGAGTGAGATAATGTTATCTGATAGGAATATATAGAGGAGAGAGGCAGTGGTTAAGGGCAGGAAAATGTTGATTCTAGAAGGTACTAACAAAAGATAAAGTCGTTACATAGCAGTCGTCTCAAGCCTGCTGGCATGTTACCGGGATTGGCACTGGGATTAAAACATTATCTTATTTTTCGAGCTTCACTATCAAATTCTTAATGAAGCTCCTTATATTAGATAGGTCTGCCTAAGTGGGGTCTTATGCAGACCTATCTTATATAAGGCTTAAAACAAAAGCGCTAAAAGAAACCTATTAAATCAAAGTTTGTAACTCCAAGTCAAGTGGTGAATACGCGTGACGGATTTTACAAACTTAAAACTTTTACAATGCATAAACTACGGTTCATAGATTTAGGATTAATTTAAATTTTATATGTCTGCTCTCTGCTAGGTTTAGGTAGGGTATAGACCGGGAGGCTACCACGAATCATCCGAAATATCAGCTTTTATTTTAGTTATAGGTTCCGACGAGCTTTCTATTAAGCGTTCTGGCGGGCATTCTTGCGAAAGGTCAGCAAATTTGTATGGACTAGAGCGTTTGCTAGAAAATCATGAAAATGTTCGTAGCTATTTTTGGCTCTCTGCGTAGCTCCGTTCATGTTTGACAAATAAAATAAACGGTGAATTCTACTCCAAGTGAATGCTTAAGGCTTGGATTGCAGTGCAACGTCCGTACTCTTTGCACGGCTATTTTATGCTATATTTTTTAATACAAACTTGATGATAAATATGTTTAAAAATTTTGAAAACGACTGCAATCCGTATCAGTATCCCACGTGGTCAGAGCCACGAGCAGCAGCTAGTTGTATTATGAATAAATTCAATTATTTATAATATTGCCACAAGTCATAATTCATGTCTAACTTGTGGACAAATTACGAAAAGCTGAACACAAAATATTACAATCCCCTGTAACGTTCTTGTACACAAAGCGTGAGTAACTTTTAACGTGAGGCTTATACAAATATTTTAATGATATTTGGAAACCTCCACTCTTGGAATTGACGAAAGCTTTTCAAGATTTATTTGTATGGCAAGGAGCTCGCTAAGGACGCTTAGGGCGAAATCACACTTCGCTTCAGTCCGTAACTTTTTTTGTGAAGATCACGAGTATATTCTTTTAATCAGCATCGATTCAATTTTTTGTGTTTAGAATACATTTAAGTGTAGTGTAGATATTGGGCCACACCAAGATATTCGAGGAACCCAAGTCAAACTTCTTTAATGATGTATTCGTTATATCTTTTATCTCATTTATTTCTTTCCCTTTTTTTTACGTGCGGGAAATCCCCACGGATACCCACCCCTCCGGAGCCGGAGGGGTAGGTTATGTCGGACTCGAACCGACTAAACCGCACGCCGTCTCTGGGTTGTAGTGCTAGGCCGAAGGTGAGGTTGTCATTCGACATATCCCTCGCACCCCGGCTGACCCAGGGCCATCCCTCTCGGTCTGGCCCTCCTCGGGAGGTGGGGACCACGCGGTCCCCGACTCAACCCCGGTGTGGGGAGACGCGCATCGTCCTACAATGCGCGCCGCCGCCGTGGCCTGCTTCTGCTAGGGTGACGGGCGGCTCCACCCGTCACCCTCAGGCCCGCGCTCATGGGGGGCGGAGGTCAGTTTGCGCCCTCCGACGCCCGAGCCGCCTTCGGGCGCGTGCAGCGATGTCAGCGAGCCTTTCTCGCTCATCGCGCCGCCATTTATTTCTTTCCCAGTCGTTTCTTCTCGTGTAGTAACCTTCCTCAAGAACTTATCTATTATACTAATTTTTTTTTAATCGCACATTTCCAGAGATTAGCATGTTAAAACATACAAACTCTGTAGATTTGTTGTAAGTATAGATGCGATTTCACCCTTATACCTTCGGAATTTGAAGACTAAGTCTGAAACTTGTTGACAATGTATCAGAGCAAGAAGATTTCTGAGTACTTAACCGGGATCCTGACCGGTTCGTTAAAAGTTTTGTAGTTCACTAATTTGTAACATTACAACTGTACTCGAGGCTAAAGTGTTTACCTGTCTTTAGAATAATGCGGCTAAAGGACAGTATTATTTATTATTTAGTGAAAAAAAAAACTGACAAGCTGCTTTAATTTTAAATTCACTGAATAAAATTATATTATTTATCTGTGTATTAGTATAAAAAGTAGACTATAAAAAGTAAAGAAAGTGCTTTGTATAAAATGCACATTTGTGTAGTTTATATCTGCACTGAGGGTCGGGGTAATTCGGCAGGTGTTCAACTCACGAATTTTCATAAAAATCTTCTGGACGTGGTACAAAGCCACCCCGCGGATACGTTTTTGATACTCGGTGACTTTAATTTACCCCATGTAATTTGGCTCCCTGATGGTGAGGATGATTCACTTCAGCCCACTAACATTACCGACCAAATCCAAGCGAAATTTTTTGATACTTTGAGTGTATGTAATTTACTGCAGTATAATAGCTATGTTAATGTGAATAAGCGGATACTTGACTTGATATTGTCAACTTATCAAATCTCGGTTTCCTCCTGCGCGGACCCATTAGTACGTGCTGATTCTAATCATGTAGCTGTCTGTGTATCTGCTGACCTTGATGAATCTCCCACCCTGCCTACGCGACCGCACACTAAGTATATATATCAAGCGGGTGACTACGACGCTATTAATGGAGCACTTAATCGGATTTCTTGGCATCGGGAACTACATGGAAGGACGCTGGAGGAGGCTACTCGCTTTTTTTATTGCAAAATTAAGGAACTTAGGACAAGTCATATTCCAACAAAAACTTTTACTTCATGCACCAAATACCCTATGTGGTACAAGAAACCCCTCATTAAAGTACTGCGTGAGAAAGCTAAATTCCACAAAAAATATAAAAGGTACGGAAATATTTCCGACTACAATTCTTTCGTCCGTCTCCGCCAAAGAGCCAAGGAGATTGAAGTTGACATGTATAATCAGTATATCGCTAAAATAGAGGAAGGCATAACTATTTCGCCTCAAGCTTTCTGGTCTTACGTGAAATCGAAAAGGCAAGCCAATACCTATCCTTCCCTTTTAAAACACGGTGAGTGTTCTGCCACTAATGGTGAGGACGTGTGCAATATGTTCAGTGACTATTTTCACTCCAACTTTTTGGAACGTCCAGGCGACCAAGACCTGCCGTCATCGCGCTCCGAGCATTCCGACAACAAGTGTGAAACGTTGTCCGACTTATATTCCATAGAAGTGTGCGAGGATGATGTCCTTAGTTTACTTAAGTGTATTAATTTAAATAAATCTGCGGGACCTGACGATATACCACCTGTGCTTATATTAAATTGCGCTAAAAGCCTTGCCACCCCTCTCTCAATACTATTTCAGCGATCGTTAAATGAGGGTATAGTGCCTAATATTTGGAAGACTGCATATATAACACCAGTCTATAAGAAAGGCTCGCGAGACCGAGTTGAGAATTATAGACCTATATCCAAACTTTGCCTGTTTGTCAAAATGTTGGAGAGAATCGTTCATAAGCAGCTGTACACTACCCTAAGACCCCATATTAGTGAACAACAACACGGTTTCATGAAAGGGCGCTCGTGCACTACCAACCTCTTGCTATGCAGTGATTTCCTAACGGAGTCTATGTCAGAACCCAGTCAAGTAGATATTATTTATACCGATTTCAGCAAATGTTTTGATCGTTTGGATCATACACTGCTTCTCCGTAAAATTCGCGGCATAGGGATTCGAGGTAACTTGTACAGGTGGTTTTCCTCTTATGTGGAAAATAGGTGTCAAACAATTGTTCTTAATGGGTATTCCTCCCGTGCCAGGAGTATTCCCTCTGGGATTCCACAAGGCTCATTACTTGGGCCTTTATTATTTAATATTTTTGTTAATGACATATCGTCATGCTTTAGCTACTCTAAAATACTCTTATTTGCCGATGACATGAAGATTATGTCCCAAATAAAAAATTTACAAGATGCCCGTAATCTACAATCTGACCTCAACTGTTTTTACAATTTCTGTCTAGATAACAAATTAGACCTAAATATTCTCAAATGTTACATATGCACCTTCACGCGCAAACCGAACCCTGTTTACTTTGATTATACTTTGTCTAGTACTCCCTTATCCAGAGTGAATACCATTAGGGATCTAGGTGTAGTTTTTGACTCGAAATTAGTATTTAAGGACCACATTGATAATGTTGTCAAGAAGGCTGCCAAAGCTCTAGGATTTATCCGAAGAATCTCAGTTGATTTTAAGAATGTTAAAACTATTAAAATACTCTATTGTGCTTTTGTTCGCAGTCACCTCGAATATTGCTCGCAGGTTTGGAATCCTGTTTATGATATATATATTGACAGAGTGGAAGCAATCCAAAGAAAATTTTTGCGTTACATACAATTCAGATCTGGTACCTATTTACCTAATTACTTGAGCAGATGTAAGAAATTTCATATTCTCCCATTGTATGAACGTAGAAATATAGCAGACTTAACTCTTCTGTTCAAACTAATAAATCATTCTATTGATTGTTCTGAACTGCTTGGTAAGATTGGATTGTGTGTATCATCTGTGCGTCTAAGGAAACCAAAGCTGCTTTATGTGCCATTAACAACCTGCACTTACAGACAAAACTCCTATCTTATTAGAGTGTGTCGAGCATTCAATTCTATTTGCCATGCGTATGACATTGATTTATTTTTCACTAGCATTAATCAACTAAAAGCAAAATTATGTATGACGTTTTTTGATGAGATGTAATCTGCTTTCTTGATTGACCTGTACCTGATTTTTTTTTTGTTACTTATCTCAGTTGTGCCTATTGTACTGCTGTCTACCATCTTGTATCGACTATATTTATGTATATAGGCGGAAACTTGTAATTGGCCATTTTATGTTATACTTCTCGTACCTGTATTTTAGCTGTAAGTTTTCCTAAAAGAATAAAATAAAATAAAATAAAATAAAATAACTATTCTGCTTAAAACCCTATAGGTACATTTACAAAAAGTTACTAAAATTAGAAAGAAATAAAGATACTATAAGTATTTTCATAAGGCTGCAGAGAAAACACAATCACATAAGTATATAAAATCTTAGAAGAGTCTGGTTTTGTTAATAAAATCGGTTGGGAATAGTAAAAAACATTTTTTGTTGGCTGTATGTCAGTTCTATCTTTTTGCTGGAAAATAACCAAGGTCCTAATTTAGATTTAGATAATGATGTATGACCACTATAATAACATTAAGACCTCGATGTACCATATTCTTAAAAATAAATTCATTAATTCATTAATTCTGCTTACACAAAATATTACATTGCACTCATAGCCATAGGGACCAATTTATTAATTGAAAATATATCACTATCGATATGCCCTCAAGGTGCCTTTTATTCAAAAGATAAAAAATCTAAAGGGGATAAAGAACAGGTAGGTACTAACTATCCCTCTATCTGTTACAACTTAGATGATTTATTCGTTTCTAGGCTTGGCTCTAGTCATTTGCAGAACGATGGAAACCTAATAAATCTGATGAAGTTTATGTTTTGAAGTGCTTTTATACCCATGATGGAATGGATTTATTTTTATGAATGTCTGCACTCGAATGTTGCCAATTTATTAAATGATGATGATGCAGCTGGCACTTGATTCTACGACATTCGAAATTTAAATATTTTTAAAATTTCAAAAAGTCCAATCGACTGCTTATAAATTTCGCTCTTCAATTATTTTGTCTGGAAACTAGCAGAGTGAAGAATGTAAACATAGGAATACGACGCAATATCGATTTGCCCAAATAGGGTTAACAAAGTAGGTAAATTGTATAGAATGTGTCGTGAGTTACGTAGGGTCATATTTTGGGACCCGGTGGACCCGCGGGACGGTGAGAAATCCCTATAATTGTGATAAATCGCCCTATATCCCGGTCGAGACTAGCGCCAGACTGCGCTAATGGCCGAATTTGGCCCGGGGGCATTAATAAAGAACCTTTTGGAGCGAAAAGTTACGGATATAACTTTTACAAACAAACTATTGTCGATAAATAGTTGTTTTAAGGGATTAGTTTTGTGTCGTAAAAATATGGTTGGCGCTTGTAGGGCTCGGTAAATATTTATTTTGTTAAAAAAGAACTGCTTTTACTTTTCGAGGTATTGACCGGGGCAGCCTACGTAATGAATTAAAATGAATAGCAAACTTTTTGGCGGTATTTTTTAAATGCAACTATAGAACAAATTTAAAAACAGAAACCGTCCCACCTGCACACACCAACTTTGCAGCAACTATATTTTTCAGTCCTACATAATGGGGATTGCAGACTAATTCTAAAATAAACTTTTGTGCTACCTCCTCTACTCTTCGACCCTTCTGAGAGTTGTATGTTACCATTAGGTAAACCTTGTTCTTGTTCACTTCATAAGAATTTCATAAGCAAATGTAATAAAATTCATTTGTGTATCTTATTAATTCTATTAGCTGTTTGTGTGCAAATTTCAAAACAACAAAAGCTATAAAATTTGCATGTTTTTATTTTCGTGCAAAACACAAAGAAAGCACAAGTGGGGCCCGTTGTAATTATTATAGAGCCTTTGTTGAACAAAAGCCATTGAATGAGGATGTCCTGTAAATAAATTCTGTTCATTTTAAAGGGTTCACGTGCAGTCCATTATAAGGTCACGTGTACGCCCAAATAATAGTAGGTAGGTACACCTGTTTTGGACTGAAAACTGTTTTGTATTATTAAGACCAGTGGAAAACATAGCCATAAGGTGTTTTCAGAAGAGGTTGGGCATAAGAGAATTTCTGTTTGGTACTATATAACTATTTACCTAAGTACGGGTATTTTCAGACTAAAAGCTGGAAGTATGTTGAAAGCAAACGTCGAGAAATATTTAATATTGTGAAAATTTGTGAAGATGTCTGTTACTCAATCACGTTGAAACGGCCGAACCGATGTAGCATAGATTGTATTCTGAAATAGCACCAGGGCAACTACCATTCCAGAAGTACTTCTATGGAATGCGAGAATAGGATCTGATAGCACGCGGCTGGAGCCGCGGTATACAGCTATTCGCTTTCCGATTGAATAAATACCTATACCAAATTGATTTATACATAAACGTTTATGTCATTATGCCTGCATCATAAATTGCACTTTGATATACAACATTATTATCCAGTATTATTATAGTGATTTATCACTTGAGTATTGGTACGACTAGACGGTAAGGCAACCTAATAATGTTCTAGGTTCTAGGTCCCCTCCGACCGTGCCTATAAATACGCCAGTGATTCAAGACTTCGCATCAGGCGCGCAATCAGAGAAGACCGAAGGCTATATGCCGAACATCAAGACCTGTCCCTATTCAGGGACAGAGAAGACGGCCGCAGTAGGGGGCAGAGCCCCGTATATCTGCTTCCACGCGTCCCGCAAGGGGCGCAGTGAGGAAAGTGAGGCGACTTCGCATCAGTCGCAACTCAGCCGCCGACGAGGCAAGGTCTCCGAAGTCGTCGTCGCCCGGCCCTGCGCCGATCGACAAAACGTCTGGAACGCAAGTTTGACATAGACCACGACGAAACAGCCCGGAAGCAGTATATTTTACATGCAACGCCGGCCGTGAAAGCCTGAAGACTTATAATGTTCTACAAGTTTGCGTGTGTTGTCCATTTTAATACACATTGCCTGAGACTTACGCTCATTATGCAATAACCTAGTTGCAGCTGAACATTGTAAGAGGAAGATAGATAGCACATTCGGAAGGCTTTAATTGTTTATAGGTACACACAGTTGCCTAGGTTTTATTGCATTGTGAATGTACCGTTGTTTCGGCAACATGTGAACGTTTTAGAATAGCCTTGTACATTACATACATATATATACACAAGCCTGTAAATCCCGGACAGGGTAGGTAGGTATTAACACCCACATTTCGTCAACTGTGATGACGTAATAGGGTGTGAGCTTATTGCTGTCAAGTGGGTAAGCCTTTTGGGCTGTATGTTTAGTTTCGGATGAAGAACTTTCTATTAATAGTGATATATATAAATTTGAAAGTACTGATTATTTGTCCGTTACGCTTTCATAACTAAACAGCTAAATATACTTTGCTGAAATTTTGTAGAAATGGACTAGAGCTTGGGAAAGGACATGGCTATGTTTAGTCGGGATACCCATCGATAAGGTAGACCTTCATTATTAAAATTGTAATATATAATAGTGGTATGGGTAATGGACTGCTGAGACGAGGTCTCGGGTTCGATCCCAGGTTTTCCATGGCACACACCAATGACTTTTCGATGGTTTGCGAAGTTATGTGTGTATTTATCGCAGGTTTATAAGTACCCAGTTAATGGCAATAGGCTCGCCACCTATTACATTGGGACCTAAACATAAACTGGCGAAACGTGGGTGCTAGCACCTCTGCCTACCCCTTCGGGGATAAAGGCGTGAGTTTATGTTATGTTTATTCAATTTTACGTCTTTAAATAAGCAGTCAGTTTGAAATCCACTGTGTATCTATGTCACGAATCTTTGATGATTTTAAAATTTTGTCCAGACAAGGCTAAACTTAATTCCAATCCTGTATTTGAATGGTATAATAAGGTATACGTAGGTTCTGATGTCAATTAATCAATCAATCAATTGAACTGAAAAAATATCTTTTAAGGAAGGGAGAAGTGAAAAGTGAAACTGCCTACTATCCTAGCTGAAATAACTATAATGACGTTGAAGAATATTCATAAAGTACCTACTGACCATTTTTATCAGTTTCTGATTGCTTATAAACATTTGGGTTTCAGAAAATAACTAAGTCATTCAAGCCCTTAAAAAAGCTTCAGTCAAAAGTTTTGAAGGATCCACGAAACTAGTCGCCCTTAGTCACCCTTGTTTACTTAACCCTCCGTCAACCCTTCCTGATTAGGCTCTCATCCCACACGTCTGCAAGTTTCTAGTGGCCTGAACCCCAAGGGCCTATATTAATGATCTCTTGGCAACGAAGAATCAAGAAAACGCCACAGAGAAACAAGAAAGTTGGACTCAAAAATTTACAAGTACTATATTTTTACCTTTTTAACCTCGGGGTGGATTTTTTAAAATAAAGCCCTTTGGGAAATCAGAGGTGGTCGGAACAACTGGCAAAGGTACAAATAGGGAGACAAGCGAATATATTCTGTATTTTTATTGGATTAAGGTTGGGAAGATGTAGTTGCTTCTGGCCAACTCGTTGTAACTTCGTTCCCATTTCGCAGATGCAATCTTGTTGCGATTCCATTTAGACGTCTGGGCAAACAATTAGTTTGTGTTGCTCTTCATATGCAATTTATCTTAACAGCTTAAATTAAATGTTTAAGGTGTTCTAAAACGTTCATTATCTGCGTTGTTTTTTCTATAACATGTATTACTGTGAGGGTGTGATTTAAAGTTGTAACGCCAAAACACCCTACAGTTTTGTCTGCAAAATTGTAGCCCTATTAGAAATTTTGCATGTTGGCCGTTTTGGTACAGATAATACAAAAAAAGAGAAATCGATATTAAACATGTTCATTCCATCGTCATTTCGGTCACATAGTTTTACTTGTGCGTAAAAGCTAGTCTTATTAAAACAAGTCCTTCTTTGAACGTAGTAAAATTTTTGATTCAGTATATTTTGGCCAGTAAACTTTAGTGTCCCGCCTCTAGTGCGGTATTCAGATTCAATCTTTTTCACGTGTCGCCTGATTTAATACATCCCCGATAGTGTGCCTGTCGGATTTTATACAAGTAGAGCCTCCCAGGAGGCTGGTTTTGTACCTTGCAATGTCTTGTTCCACCGCCGTCAGAGTATATTACACCGACTTAACGCTAGAAATCTTATTTATAGTATTGAGTATTTGTCACAGGAGAAGGTTTTAATTTCATTGTTGTGCCATTGTACCCACGGAATCGGTACTAGCAAAATTAAACCGATATAAATAAAGTGACATCACTTTTCATGTTTGGGCTCTGATGTGTTGTAGTTGCATGCAATATCATTTATTGAATTAAAATTACTTTGTAATATTATTTTAATTGTGGTAGAGCTGTGTCGCTGTCTTTTATTTTTGATAATTAATAGTAACTTAGTTGAAAATAACGACGTATGACGTTATTATTAATATCTAATTATTCCATTTATCCATTTTGGAAAAGTAATAATTTGATTTAGGTATTACGTCAACGCTCTTTTAATTAAAACATATACGTTTCATTTTACAGACACTTTTCGTCGATTCATATTTCACACCAAAGTAAAAAGTACAAGAACGAATACTGTCTATTTTGTATAGAAGAAAAATCTTCACAACATTTCCCAAAGAAATATAAATTGTCGTAAAACTTTTTTAATTTAACGTTGGGTTAGAGGCGTCAGCAATACATCATCGTCATTAACAAACCGTTGGAGCGTGAATAAAAACGCGAATAGGCACCGCGGGTCGCGTTACCCGCGTTACTCGCGCGAGCGACAATGAAATCACAAGTTCGTGTCCCAGGGTGCCGCTTTTTTAAATTATTGCGTCTTCAAGGAGACAATTTGGGAAATGTATTGTTGCGAATGTGTACCCCAATCCTCGGGATTACGCTGAGCGCTGGGCGTTTGAGGGAAATGTGCAAAATAACATTTTCTTACGTCGCCATGTGTAGACTTGCCTCTACTTTTTATTCGGAAGGCTTTATTAAATGGGCCGGGATGGGCCTCCTGCGTTCTCGCAATTAGGTCAACGTTCCTGTCTACGTGTGCGATGTTCTGTGATTACGTTGTATACACTCTTGATTGGGATCGCGAGTGTTATCTAAATGTGCACGCTTTTCATTTGTTTGCTTATTGAAATAATCGAATTAAACTTAATTTGTATTTTCTCCTAGTTGAATGCAACTACGCTTCGTAGGGCCTTTGTGCTTAGGGGAATTGGAGGTGACTACTAACTAAGTATGTTATTATTTTTATTTCGTTTCAAACAAACCTAGAGCAGTTTAGCGTGGTACGTTCTAGTGGTAGGAATTAGTTAGAAGAATTTAATTGGCTACGTCAGTAATTTAAGGGTTAAGGAGTCGGTTTTACGATCGAGAGGTCGCGGGTTCGAATCATGGCCTAAACACTACTGAGGTAAACCCACTTCTAACACAAGTAATTTAACTTAGCTGGAGGGGTTGGAGGAATATTAGAAATTTCAGATACTAATTTTCTTTTTAAAATTAAAATTAAAAAATCCCAGATTTTAGTCGGTTACAGGTGTTGGATAATTTATTTGTATTAATCGGTTCAAAAGCATAATAAAATGCCTGAGGTATATACACATAAACTTTCATACAGCAATAATAAAATTGAATTATTTCCGTTCTCAAGTTTCATGACTCGTTCCATAACTTTGCCTTGATTCAGTGTTGCCAAGTTAGCGGATTGCACGGGTGGCGTAGTTTTCAAGCTGTCATGTCCACTCGCCACTGCGTTGACCCATGGATATATTGTTTTGAAGTTCGGCAGGGTTGATTGTGACGTCACGTGATTTTTATTTTTTGGCAATTATCGAAAAGAGCTGGACACACTGTACTACTGTCTAAACTAGTTTTTCGTAGTAAAACCAACGATTTAATGTAATGGCGAAAATAGTAACTACGGTTGTCACTGTCAAATGCATACAGATCAAAGACAAATTCATACTAATATTATACATGAGAAAGTGCGCGTGTGTGTCTGTTTGTCCATCTTTCACGGGTTTTGATTAATTGGGTAGATTAGACCTTGAGAAAGGACCTAGGTCGCGTGGGCGGAGCCGCGGACAAAAGCTTATCAAAAATAATTTAGTGCGATTTGACATTATTGAAGAAATAGTGGCGGTTTCCTTCAGTTCACGGAAATGTTGATTTTACTAGAAGTGATTCGATTTTAGTATCACCTGTAATGTTTTAACCAAATTTTAACAAATTTTCGCGCAAATTGGGCAAAACCAGTCAAATTAACATACCTAACTTATTGGAAGTACCTACTTACACCTCCGAATTACCCGTAGAAGTTCTAAAGTGCCAGTCTAAAAGTAAATATGTCATCTAAGTACCAAGTACTACTGAAGTACTATAAAAATAATGTATATTAGTGGTTGCGAACGATCTCTAAACTCGCAGGTCGAGTCTATTGACTGTGAGAACTTTGCTCACGGACTTAATGGCTGTTATACAAATATTGAGTTCGGCTCTATAGCGACACTTAACGCCTAATGTGCGCTCTTTATAAAATAAATATCATCGGCCTATCGTTATTATACACTTTAGTAATGTTGATATGCCAAGTGACATTTTGATTATGTAGTACTAGTTAGGAAGAGGGGTTTTGTTCGTGTAGTTTTTCTTTATTGTGGGCAGTTTGGTGTTTCCAGAGATGAACAATCGTTTTGACTAAAGAGGCATTTGATTGGTAGGTTACTGCTTGGGCCGGCTGTTGCCCAACTTGAAGGGCCCAGAGTCCTCCTGCACGAGACTTTACGCGGGTGTCGTGCGGTCCATGGCCCTATACGGGTTCCCCGTGTGGGCGGACACCCTGGAGGCCAGATTCGTGCCTCTGCTCAGTACGGCGCAGAGCACGATGGCCTCCAGGGCATCAGGGGATACCGCACGATATCCTTCGAAGCGACGAGTCTCCTGGCCGGATCGCCACCGTGGATCCTGGAATCGAGGGCCCTTTCGGCACTATATAAGTTCCGAAAGGAGGCACGGAAGCGGGGATTCGACCCCAAGCCGACCGAGCATAGCACTCTCCATAGCCCGTTGAGCGACTTTAAGCTTTTTTAAGAGAGCTATAGTGAAGTACCACGTTTCAGATCCATAAGTCATCACTGGTAACACATATTGATTAAAAAAACTTGCGTCTTTAGGCACTGAGGAATGTCGGACGAGAAGACATCTCGTAGCTTCCCGAACGCTTTCCAGCCGAGTCGATTTACCTCGTCTTCGCAGCTGGAATTGCCTACCTGGATCAGTTGACTTCAGTAGACGTCCTAATCAACAGCTTCCAAGACTGAGTCCTCAACATGAACCGATAGAGGCGCAACATGGACATTTGACATAACCTTTGTCTTGTTCATATTCATCTTAAGGCTCACCTGTTGGGATACTCTATTGAGGTGTTCGAGCATGGTGTTCAAATCCTCCAGCGATTCTGCCATAATGACAATATCATCGGCAAACCGTTACTCGCCGTTTATGTTGATACCATGTCCTTTCCAGTTCAATAGTTTGAAGACGTCTTCCAAGGCAACGGTAAACAGTTTCGGAGAAATAACGTCTCCCTGTCTAACTCCCCTTGTACCAAATGTGGTGTTACTGAATAGCTATCTAGATAAGTTCGTTTAAAGTTTCCAGAACATATTACACAGCTTGTGTTAATATGCGGTTACTTTGTGCCTTTGACTACTTAGGTATCAGCGTGATTACAAGTCTCAGTGCTAAATATCATCGATAGCTAGTAATTCAGCCAGTACAGACAAGTAAGACATGTAATTAGTATCAAGACGGGCACTAGATACTCATCGTATGTCTTTTTATTAACTATCTTCCAAGTTCGTCTGAGGTGATCGCGTAAGTTTTTCGCATAGTTCAACAACAGGTATGTGCGTGTGTTTGATTTCTTCTTTATTAATCTACATGATATGCATATTATGGTTTAAAAACATATAAACCCTCAATGAAGTTTTAGTTCTCCGGGTTGGGAGGCCAGACGGTAGTCGCTTCCCTATAATCTGCACTAAATCAAATTATGAGCAACAAATAAGAGAGTAGATCACCAGCTCCAAAGTGCAAGCTTGGTAAGTATAAATATGTAACTAAATATAATACAACATTTCACAATCTAGACCTACGGTGAGCATAGCTTAATTAGCCTGTGTTATGGAATATAGAATGCGGCTAAACATACTTAGATTTTTTTGGTAAATACATACATATTATACATATTATAAACACCCAAACCAATTATTTGCACTGAGCGGGGATCGAACCCGCGCCTCCTCCGTAGCGGCCGTGGTCTCTATCGCCAGGCCACAGAGGCTGTGAAGTATGGATGGTAATTATATGCAAACTAACTTAATTGCCGAGATTTTTCTGGTCGCGCCAGCTCATTTCCTCATCATCATAGAGATGTATTTTCCCGGTTGTATCTGACCGAGACCGGGGTGAAGTCTAAGCTCAGGTTCCACCTTCTGGCTGTTCCGCCTCCACTCCGCATGGCCTTGGGAGTCCATGGTGGTGAGACCATTGCACTGGCATGGTGACATGTGTACTAAACGACGTCAAGCAAAGACTTCTTGGACCCGTCCTAGCGGGACCCAGCGGGCGTGTCATCTCATTTTTCCGGGAAAAACATAGTTTATCCCTTAAAACGTCATTTATAAATATTTGTTTCTGACACCGATGTCTGATAAACCATAACCAAATCTTGAACATAATTAATTAGCGTTCATTTCATTAGACTCCGGTAAGATAACAGATGGTCCGCGGTTCAATTACCCGGCCGGGGATACCGCATTGTTAATGTTATTAATGGGTTAATACCACAAAGACAAAGCCGGTATTGTCCGGTTTTCAGCGCACAGAATTTACGGTATTTTATAGTTGCGATTTTATAATTATTATAATTGGGTTTGTTGTGTCTTAATAACGTGATTGGATGTTGATGATAGAAACAATAAAATTTCATAATATGGTGAAATTTATTGTTGAATTCCATTGTGTAACGATTTTGTAAGTTTCTGACAGTATAATTTCCTAAACTTGAGCAAATTATTTCTTACTGCTGTTGCCCGCGGCTACGCCCGCGTGGATGTCGCTTATCGCGTAGTGTTCCCAAGCTCTAATTCACCTCTGTACCAAATTTCATCAGGATATCTTCAAAAACAGGATAGGTATCTACAAATATTCATCCCTTATTCTTCTCCCCCCCCCTTTAACCCCTTCTGTCGCAATAAAAGGGAGCCTATGTCCGTTCCTAAGCTTTATCTATCCCTGTACTAAGTATCAACCCTTTAAGCGTGTAAATTTTTTGTATTCAAATAATTTGTGGCGTCCTGCTCGTCCGCCAACCGCTAAGTCCGCGCGTTTGCATAGCGCCGTGGTTTAGTAACAGAATAACTAAACTGTCACTTCTCTGTATATGGCGGCCGGATTTCTTGATATTAATGATCACTAAACTACTGAATGGTATTTTAAGTTTCATTAAAATACCATTCAGTAGTTTTTACGTGAAAGAGTAACAAACATCCATCCATCCATCCATACTCACAAACTTTCCTATTTATAATATTAGTTTTTTTTACGTGCGGGAAATCCCCACGGATACCCCCCCTTCGGAGCCGAAGGGGGAGGTTATGTCGGACTCGAACCGACTAAACCGCACGCCGTCTGTGGGTCGATGTGCTAGGCCGGAGCTGAGGTTGTCTTTTGACATATCCCTCGCAACCCGGCTGACCCAGGGCCATTCCTCTCGGTCTGGCCCCTTCTCGGGAGGGGGGATTTATAATATTAGTAGGATATCTTTTTTTGAGGGCCCCTGTTGCCTTTGACTTTTGAGAGCGTTTGACTGTTACGCAGATTTTTACTAGCCAAACCCAAAACGTTTAGCATAAAGGGGTTCGGATTTCGTAGACTATATTAGAATATGGAGATACATGTATTAGAATTTTTGAAGAGAAAACTTCTTTAGCGGCGTTGGATGGGTAAAAATTGTTAAACTCGCGCGTCAGGATCGCTTGACCTTCGGACCGTAACCGACGACTGACGTCATACAATATTAGCTATAGACTATCCATTTGGCAATATACGATAAATAGCTTCGCAGCATAGCGGTAAACGCTTCGACTGTAAATCCTTATAGTTTCACATAGTACCGGGTTCAAACCTGGCCTTCTGACACTTTTTGTGATTATTTTATCTTTTTGTAATTTATTCATTTCTTCTGATAGAAAATTAGCAGAAAATTAGTGATAGGGTCTATGATTGGCGCTGTATTATAGGTATGGTATGGTATGTTTTTTTATCTTTTTCTATGTATATAACGAAGAAAGAAAGAAAGAAAATGTTTTCACTTCTGTCGGCACTCCCAGAGTGCAACCCGTCTTTTTTTTTACCACTTGGGTTGCAGACAAGTACTCGGTCAACTTGATACACCAGGGGAGTCACACTCGTGCAACTGGCTCTGTAAGAACAGAGTTTCTGTGCCGTCGGTATAGGAGACAAAGGCAGGACATGTCTTTGGTCGTCCGAGAAACAATTTCGAGAATATGCTTACAATTTTCAAAGCGTCCACTAAACGGTAATAGGACCGGATACGTGAGATACATGAAAATAAAAATATTGTCACTAATCTGGGCCTCTGACTACTCCTTCTGGGATATATACAGTGTGTAGGCATGTTTATTTATTAATTTATGTAAGCTACGAACAGCGTAAATTCTAGGTTATCTGCGGTATCGTAGGTGTTATCTGTCCCTTGACTCGGAGCTGGATAAATACGAATGCACACATTAGCATATTATCTTTAGTACATTCATATTCATACTGCAGACGCATAGTCGAGAGCGGAATTAATTACAAGCCTGTGTGTAGACCAGCCTTACGAGAACGTGTAGAGCTGGCTGGAAGCGAAATTTGAAAAAGTATTCGGCATCTTTTTAAAAAGAAACATTTAAAAAATACCACTAAAAGTTTATAAACAGTGAAGATCTCAACCGTTTAAAATGAATATTTTGTAAAAAAAGAAAAAATATCTAATTATCTACATATATACTCCTTTGGAACACCTCGGTGAACCCCGGGTCCAAGGAAGAAGCCGTGGGACCCCTAGGTGAATCCCGGGTCTAAGAATGTAAACGTGGAGCACCTAGGTGAACCACGGGTCCAAGAAAATAACCGTGGAACACCTAGGTGAATCACGGGTGCAAAAAAGTGACAGTGGAACACCTAGGTGAACCACTGGTCCAAAAAAGTAACCGTGGAACACCTAGGTGAATCACGAGTCCAAGAAAGTGACCGTGGAATACCTAGGTGAATCACGAGTCCAAGAAAGTAACCGTGAAACAATTAGGTGAACCATGGGTCCAAGAAAGTTACCTATAAAAGTACCCTTTTAACAGACTTCATTACTCTTCACAAAGAGCGGTAATATTCCTATTTTAAAACGTGACTGTAAATGGCTTTCAGATAATTTGGCGGACAGGCACAAAGTCCGTTATTAATAATTACCATTTAAATTCGTTCGAAAATTAACTGAGCTGTCATGTATATGACGTCACATTAGGGATGGTACACAATATAGTATTGTATAAGTTTTAACGAGTTGCAACTCACATACGAAGTGTATTCAAAACTCGCATTACGGGTAATTCATCAAACCATACCAACTTTATCGTTTTCCCGCCTTTTAATTCAGTTTTAAGAGTTTGACACGCAGCGTCGCGAGTTGTGCGAGGTATAGAGTATGTCTATTAATTGAATTGTGTAACTGGCAGTAACAATATGCGAAGTTTGAAGAAGGGAACGTGGGCGTTGTACCTAACGGGGCATCACAATATGAGCAACTTTATTTAATTTTTATTTTTTTAAATAAAATTTACTTTAACATTCAAATTGTGGTATATACGTACAAGCCATAGGTACACCTCGTGATTGACGGATGACGAGCAGGCTATCTTGTAGAAAATCTATAAATGGGGGGCGGGGAGTGTAATCCGATGGCAGATGGTAGTTGCTACCGCAAAATCGCAGATAAGCCAAATCAAGAGAAAGAGTTAAAGAGCAGACGCTGGTCTTGATATGCAAATTTTAGATGCAAAGGATTCTTTAGATTCTACTTAAGTAAGGTAAAAGCACCAATGGTAGACACTTTAAAGACAAATCAAACTTCACTCTACGAAATTACACATTTTTTAAAGAATGGTCGTTCCATCTTTTATATTATTAAAACATAATTTAGACATTAACTTTAGCAGAATCAATCTTTATAAACTAACAAATTTTAACTTTAAATACAATTTATTATCCACATGGTGTAAACACCAATAATCGACAATCACTTAAAACTGATAGCCATAATCTAGCCATAAAAATACGGTAATGGTCTACATAGGTCAACATCCGTACTAAAAAAAGTGTCAATCATCACAATCATTATTAATAAATAAAATATCACACCTATTAAAAATCACTACCCTTAACAAAAAAATTAAGAAACAACTGGCGTCAATTCAATATTTACTCACGACAGTGCTGCGAATTTTTTAACATGTATTATAAATGCCATAAGATGTCTTTCAAGTAAATAGTCAAGTAAACAAGATAGTTACTTTTCTTACAATAAAGGTTTTTTTTCAAAGTGTAGACTTTCCGATCAGTGTCGACCATTGGGTCTTTTACCTTAATCAGTTTATGTAGTAAGCCATGTATTTTGAGATTTACACGAAAGAAACTTTCACAAAAACTGCAAAAGGTTTGCTACAAAAAGTCAATTTGATATCAACACCCGAGTACTCAACAAATAAAACACGTAGATCTACGAAAAAACTTTTAACGGAAGTTCTAAACCTTTTTCATAGCCTCTTAGTGGCCGAATTCAGAATCGTAAGTCGCAAAGTCACGCCCAACAGCCTCTGTTTTTACTTTGACCTTCATTCAGACTACACATGGCATCCATTTAGAGCTTGCAAAAAGATCATGAATCAAAAATCTGATTCTATACAGTGTTTTTATTTCAGCTAAAAGTAATGTCAAGCATTATTGGCATCTAAATTTTTGTTTCGCACGAAAATAAAAAGAACGACTTTCGAATGCAATAAGCGATAGAAAAAAAGTCTTTGAGTTATAAAGATTCAAATACTGTTGTGCAAAGGTAACAAAAGTTAAATATATTTAGTTCTTTTTTTAAATAGCAAGGTATGACTGTATATTGTAAAATCAGTTTAAGTTACATACTTTTTGAAGCTCTTTTTTATTTAATAGGATCGTTTGTACTATTAGCATTTTTCTTACTGATTGATTTTGCCAAAATCTTTGAATGCTGGTCAAAATATCTTATAAAGGTAAGGAAGGTCTCCTTAGAGCATTCTGCTGCAACTAACGTGATGAAGCTAGATTTGTTTTGATTAAGCCTTTTTCATTGGTCTATGATATTTCCTAAGATGACACATAGGTATGACCTCTTAAGTTAAAATTATTAATATCAGATTAATTACTGTACCTGTTACATTGATCTCGCCATTTAAATGTCAGTGGAATTCTGCAACTTACCTGTAAAAAAAAAAACAAGGTTAAGTATCTATTCATGCTTATCTAAATTCTCAATCAACATTAAATATATTGCTATGGTAGAAAACCGCGGATTATCGGCATTTTGATTAGTAAATTGCATTAACCTGCACTACATTACCCGCTAATTGCCAAGTGCGTTCGATTTGAGCCGGTATGCGCGGAGCACTTACTAAACGTATCATATCCAGAGAGACGGACCTACGTCGGTACAGATTAAATAATTATATCCGCCGCGTTTAGTGCCTGCACCTGCTTACCGCAATTACGGCTGATATATGTGTGATATTAATTCAATAATGAGATAATGTTATGGTGATTGTTTTTTTTTTATAATGATAGAGAATGACGAGAAGAGACCTAGTTTTTACATTATGTAATTTAAAAAAACATCAGCCTTTTTTTTGGAATTGTGCTTATGCTGTACCCTGGAATTGGTTATCTGTCAGGAAATTCTCACTTGAAGTATGATATCAGGAAACGTGCCCGGTAATATACTGGTCCAGTGGGTATATTAAGAACGGATTTCACAATAATATAATGCGTTATCATGTTTTACTCAATCAATTTCATTCTAGCTAATACTATTTAGCCAAAAATATAGCTACAGGAATATAAATCACTAAAGGTAACTTTTAAAGCTACAATAAATCAAAGTACCCTTCTATGAGTATAATAAAAAATAAAGCCTTCTTGTATTAAAAAAAAGATAGCTAATCCAGCTGCTAACACAGAACCACTATTTGAGTAGCCAGATAAATCATTGCTTGTTTACTATATAATGCGCAGAGGTACATTTTATTACCTCACAGAGCTTCCTCCGACGAGGTCGAGGACATTAACTTCAACCGTAAAAATTTATGCGACATCATTAAACTGCAGCAGCACGGTAGACCTAAGTGCAATCATAGAGGTATTGAACTTGAGAGAGCGGAAACCGAATGCAGTTCGCACGATTCTAAACATTTCTAAGCATTACTTGCTTAGATATACAAAGAAAAATCGACCCTGTATCATCAGCTTAAAGGTCACACCATACAGAAGTTGTTTTAACTTAAATTCAGAAAAGATGCCGCCTTCCGCTCCCTGCTGGCACTAATGAGTCGGTCAATTAACCGCCACATTAACAGTCCACTTTGTAATACGTACGATGCAGTAACAAAACGCACTCGATTTCAAATTTAAATGTAATGAAGTACCAATTGGTTTATTTAAACTCTATAGTAGGAATAATAAAGGATGGGTACTATGCGTTACATTTATCTATTCTGTGGTTACATGTTATTGTCACGAAAAACGTTTAAATCTGCTCAATAAAACTAGTCTCATTCGATTTAAATAGAGAATACAAGGAATCGCTACACGTATAGAAAATAAAAGGAGGATCGAAATGACAACCGATTCCTTTTTTGAAAGCGATTAAAAATAGTCGACGAATGGTAGATGTTAACACAGCACTACATAACCTTTCTAAAGCAAAGTGTTGTACTTTCAGTTATTAACGAGTAACATAAAATGATACTTACAATTTTGTCGCTTTAAACCTACTATGGTTGCGTTCACATTCTATCTATAATCTATTCTACTTAGACCTGGCTTTTTCGCACCTGTACCGGGGATGTTTTAAAACGAATTTACCGCCTCTCTGTTGGGTAGACGTGTCTGTTAATTCGTTTACTCTTTGCAAAGAGGGCTCTAATGGGAGGGCTTTTCTTGCAATTACCCGCAATTAAGATACTCCGTGAGGAAATACCGGCAAAGATTCTTGCATGGAATCACGAGGACGGTTCTTCTTGATACTTTGAATACTGACATTGTTTAGTAAAAGTAAACAGTTTTAACTGGAATTTTAAAAGCCGATTACGTTAATATGAAAGCTCTAAGACCAATCAAGTTTAGATGAATAAATCGGAAATTGAAATACCGTATTACTCCGTTATAGTACATGTACTTTGGAAGGTTCAGAGATAAGATGCAAAATATATTATACATATTTAAAATATGTAAAGCCGATTAATACATATCGGCCAAACATACGCTAATTTTGTCCAAAAAACGTGTACTGTGTATATAAAGTACATTTTATGACGAGTTTAGGGTCAACATGTATGCTTGTAACTACATAGTATGGTGCACATTGGCTCACGTTGTCCTAACGCAAAGTTTTATTTATTTTTATCTTAGAAACGTGTTTGACAAGCCCTGTGGGCTCCACCAGAAATATCACCGTAGCATTGCGATCTTTATTCTTTCTCGGGTATCCGATGAAAGTTTTATCCTGATTACAGAAAGTAAAATGGGAGTGAAATTCATGAAGAAAAGCAAAGTCAAATGTACCCTAATGTAGTTGACAGATTATGATGAAACTTTGTATAAAGCAGGATTGCTTTTATCTAAAAATTTTAACTTTTAAATTTGCTACATGAATAGAATCGTCGAATTGTTGCCTACATAAGTTTTATTATACAAATACAACAAATAAAATCTCGACTCGAAAATTTTATACTGTACGTATCTTTTATGTTTTCAATTATTGAACGAAAATTGATAAGCTTTGAATACGCGTTCCGAGATATGGAACTAAAATATTTTCCTTTCCACATAAACTCGTATGAATGACAAATAAAAATGAATGGTGCATTAAAGCCTTCACGGCTTAGCTCGCTATCGACTATCAAAAATTGTCGTACCACAGATAATAAAAGCAAACGTCAAATGAATCGGCGGCAAAGGTTATCTGTGGTACATTAAGCTTCCTTGTCGGTCTATCTCATAATTCTTGCTCATCGATAAATAGGGCCGGCTGGCTCCTATTATAATTAAAGCGGTCGATAAAATCGACATGTAACGCACTTTAGTGTGGATAGTGATGTGCGTTATCGATAAGTATGACGTGGCTGGGTGGATCTGGGTGGCCGGACCACCCGCGTACTTGCAGGCAGGCGCAACACTATCGGTGAACTAAATTAAGTGGGCATTAACATGTGAAATGTTCTGGAGACAATGCGTCGTCGACGTGTCGGCGGGTAATCGTTGTTTTTTGGATACCGTTTGAACGATTTACTTTTTTATGTTTTCTGTGGAGGAGTTTTCAGTGTTTTGGTGCTGTTTTATTAGATAATGATATCGATAAAGACATGTACTGTTGGGGTTCCACACTACCAACGTATAGGTTTAAGTATTTACCTATACAAATTCAGTACTACCTAAGAAAACGTTTGAACTTCTTAGTTCATTTGCTTACTATTTAAGGTGGCAAACTTGTACCGTGCCGTCTAGTTAGCAGAATTTCACCAACAGATTTCTCAATTAATTGTTAGATAAATCAACTATATAATACAATTAAACTAAACCTTTAGATATCGAAGTCCACTTTGGGGTCCAATTCAATAATACAATTCATTCTAAGACAATATTTCGTAGGACGGACCTTAGAAACGTTCTGAATAGCAACAAAGGTATAATAGGTACAATTACGGTTCCTGAACGGAGCGAGTGGTACGGCTTGGAACTTGGTAACGCATTATCTAAGATTTCTTAGAGGCAATCTGTGGAGAATTATGTGTATCTGTGGAGAATTATGTGTTCGACATAAGTTATGAGATATAGAGGCTCGTGTTTTACTGAATATGATAGTGAATGCTAGCGTTTAATGGATGGTTCTACTGTCATCATATTTGTGTGTGCATTGGTAAGTAATAAGGAGAGATAGTAAAAGAAAAGATGGATAGGTTGAGTGAAAGAGACGTGGGGAAAGGAGTAGTTGAGGAAATGATATTTGATAGGAATGTGTGAAAGAGCATGACTTGTTACGCGTTGATTCATTAGTTATCATTCATTCAGTAGGTAGCTATAATTCACCGTCATCCATTTCAATAATTACGTAATTGAAACCTAAAAAAAAATTAAAGCGTCAGTAGCTTATGTAATGGTTAAGGAGTCAGCCTTATGATTGAGAGGTCCCGGTTTCAATTCCTGGCCATTACACTACCGACATGAAACCATTTCTATCACAAGCAATTTAGCTTAGCTGTAGGGGTTAACAAGATTACTAGTAACTTCAGTTACCAATATTCTTTAATAAAAATTGTGGCACTTTGGGAATGCCGATGCAAGTGAAAATAAATCTGTCTATCGCATGTGAGGTGACGATGACGCGAGTTCCATTATTTTAGTTCACCTAATTTATTTACTAGGAAAACTGCCCAACGTTACACGTACCTTCCTTACCTAAGTTTTCACTTTAAACATCCTACAGAATCTATAACACAAATATCCCATAACATAATGAAACCAGTATATAACATAATTGAACTTAATCGTAACATTAAAGATGATTCACCACCGACTCTACAGTTTTATGGACAATATGGCCACTGTATCCAGCTTCTTGTGTCTTGCCCCATGCAGTAACGAGAGTGATTTATGCAGCAGTGCGGCGGCGCAATCACACGCCATTGTACCAATACCTTGAGGTAGCGCTCTGAAAGAAATGCGAACGCTTTTTGTTCTGTTGAGGTTTATGGTTGGACTTAGCTGTCGGTAGGCGAGAGTTTTTAGATGTCTTATTTTTTTCTATAGTAATATAATTAAAGATTTTGAAAGATGTTCTGGTTTTTCATGTCTAAAAAAATATATTTTTGCGTCTTAACCGCGTGATTACCGGCAGAGTAGAATTTAGGCTCCCATCTCTTGCCATGCGGTGTCGTACAAGGGGACTTAGGGATAGGGTTGTTTAATATTAAAAATATATATACAGCCTCAGATGCTTGGCTCGAGTCAATCATAGTGCCCAAAATACGGCAACAGGTTCAGACCCTATTACGTGGGACAGAAAGAAACCTATATTGATTGAAGTCGTGATTATATGTATGTATGAATGTATAAATGTATGAATGTATGAATGTATGAATGTAAGAATGTATGAATGTATGAATGTATGAATGTACGAATGTGTGAATGTGTGAATGTGTGAATGTATGAATGTATGAATGTATGAATGTATGTAAGTAGTACAATTTAAAAAAAAACGCGGAAAGACTTATCAAAAATTGCCCTAAAAATCTAATCAGCACCAGTTTTCAACTATTTTAAGCTATTTAGGAATATGAATTTAGGGCATAGTCCTTTCATGGTTACGATCGATATCAGTACAACGTTAGTAATGATACAACGAGAACATGACTGTGAAGAATGTTGCAATAGGTTCGGTTGACCGGTTTAACATATAGCTAAATCAGACATATAGCCACAATATAAATATCACTATCACTGGTATCAAGTTCGTATATATGCGTGGCTTAGCCTCATGCACACACGAGGGCGCGGGTCACCTAGCTATCTGAGGTATGCCGCGCGCGTGCTGGCCACGCAATAGGTACCTTCTATAGAAGCTGCGATAAAAATTATACGTCGGAAATTATATCTGGATGAGTGCGGAAGGTCAGATAACAGACCAGTCAAAAAGTGATTAAAAGGCTATTTTAATTGGTTGGTTTATCTAATTCCATATTTAGGTTAAAACGTAAGTGAGAGTGAATGTTTAAAAAAAGAATCTATTTTTTTTTCTTTGTGTTTTCATGTTTCAATGTTATGTTATGTTTACGAAGGAAGTCTGGTTTCTATTTTCACATTTGTTAACAGTGTTCTTAGTAGCAAACACCGGCAAATATGGAGAAAAATTACATCTTACGTCGTACAAATATACTGCAGAAACGAATACAAAGGGTAAGATGTCGTACAATTATATAAATTGCGTCACAAAAGTGCACGACTCGTTCCGCGCGATATCGATTTTTACAAAAACTTTTTTCCCTAAACTCAAACTTCGAATATATTTTTCGTGTAACTACAGCGCACTAGAAAGTAATACTCCCATGTATTTAAACAATTCCCAACTGAAATTTCCTAAATTTCAACGAAGCTATTCGGTCCACCCTTGCCGACGACTTCCGGCATAGTTGCACGCCAAATATTTTACAGTCTGTCGTCCGGCCGTGGGTTCCGGCGAGCTCCCAGGACCGGCCACTTTTTGCCGTTTTCAATTCCTTTCGACGATCAATTAGACACGGTTTAATGGATTCGGGTGTCGTCTCGCCGGTGATCGATCACGTGCAATAAGTACATTAAGCAGTAGTTGGCGGATGTGAACCGCCAAGCGCTTGCTGATCGATGGGGTGACATTCACGTTAGTTTTTCACGAGAAAATACGCTATTACATCAATCATTAGCTCGCGAATTTTTGCCTAAGGCTGTATTAAATTTCAATTGAGGGAAAATAAATAAGATTAAAGAAAACATAAGACATGTGAAAATTAAACCAGAAGGTAATAATCAGCCATATCGAATCTTATGGCGCGATATCAGAAATGGAAATCAATTGGTAATTTAATGTTGTGCTTTATTGAGGACACGGCTAACAGGCGCGCCTAACGACATTAGAACTTGGACTGATTATTACTGTTTCCTTTCTTAGTAAAGAGAAAGAGGGTGAAGTACATTTATTAAGGAATTTCACTTTATTCATCCCCCAGCTGCGTGGATGATGTAAATAGAATATTCACAAAGCGTGGTAGGTACTAAACTTTAATGAAATAGACAAACTAAAACAGGTTCCATGTATCCGTGGTAAGTGCTGCAGTCACGAAAATGTCAGTTGATTAAAGGCTATAAACAAGAAAATAAATATGGCGGATTCTAGGCGTGTTCGGTTAGCGTGTCGCGCAATAAATTCTACACAGTTGAGGCACATAAGCGTGACAACGGGTGCCTTACAGAATATAGTGATTTTTACGAAATAAAATTATAAAGTGTATTGTGTGGAACATTATTTTAATACAAGAACTTTAATAATTCAGTTAGTAGTAGTAGACTCTCGGGTTGATGACAAAAAGACGGGAAACCACCCAAGCGACTTCGTCGGAGAGGTCAGACCTGAACAAGCAAATTGCGAAGATGGTACGGCGCGACCTTCGGAGCTCCAACACACGCCTTATCGAAGAGGCGATAGAGCGAAACCGAGGGTCTAAAGTATTCACTCAGCAGCTGGGCAGGAGCCACCTGACGAAGCTAAAAACGCACGACGGGAGGACCGTTTTGTCAAAGCCAGGGATCTTCGCCGAGATAGAAGATTTCTACGGCCGATTATACGTTTCACATGCCTCTCTTTCTCGACGAGATGACCACGATTCCAGAGCCACCCTGACACGCCACTACACCGACGAACTGCCTGACATCAGTCAAGACGAGATCGTGTCAGCTCTGAGGCAGCTTAAAAATGGAAAAGCCCCCGGTGAGGACGGAATAACATCAGAGCTTTTGAAAGCTGGAGGAGCCTCTGTTATACAGGAACTACAGAACCTCTTCAACGCCGTCCTTCACAGTGGGAGAACTCCAAAGGCGTGGAGCGGGAGTTTGGTGGTGCTCTTTTTCAAGAAGGGTGATAAAACCCTTCTTAAGAATTACAGACCCATCACGCTCCTGAGCCATGTCTATAAGCTGTTCTCACGAGTGGTCACGAATCGTCTCGCCAGGAGACTCGACGAGTTCCAGCCGCCGGAGCAGGCCGGGTTTCGCGGAGGATATGGCACCATAGACCACATTCACACAGTGAGGCAGATTATACAGAAGTCCGAAGAGTATAATCAGCCCCTGTGTCTGGCCTTTGTGGCCTTTGGCGACTCTGTCGAAAAATGGGCTGTTCTGGAATCCTTACAGCGATGCCAAGTAGACTATCGTTATATTGAGGTGCTGAGATGTCTGTACGAAGCCGCCACTATGAGTGTCCAAGTACAGGACCAGCAGTCTAAACCGATCCAGTTGCGCAGAGGAGTGAGACAGGGGGATGCTATATCCCCGAAACTGTTCACCAGCGCGTTGGAGGATATGTTTAAGACGCTGGACTGGAAAGGAAAGGGCATTAACATAAACGGCGACTACATCTCACACCTACGATTCGCAGATGACATAGTCTTAATGGCGGAGTCGCTAGAGGAGCTGAACCAGATGCTGGGCGGACTAGCTTCAGCCTCCCGACGTATCGGTCTTGGCATGAATTTGGACAAAACCAAAGTCATGATCAATGGCCACATTGATCCGATGCCGGTCGTCGTACATGGTCACCCTCTCGAAATCGTTTCTGAGTACACTTACCTCGGGCAGGTTCTGCAGTTAGGTAAAAACAATTTCGAGAGGGAGGCCAAGAGGAGGATCCAGCTGGGCTGGGCAGCGTTTGGGAAACTACGCCGAGTCTTCTCGTCATCTATACCGCAATGCTTGAAAACGAAAGTTTTCAATCAGTGCGTCCTACCCGTCATGACCTACGGAGCCGAGACATGGACACTCACGGCAGGGTTGGTCCATCAGTTCAAAGTCGCTCAGCGAGCTATGGAGAGAGCTATGCTCGGAGTTTCTCTGAAGGATAGAATCCGCAACGAATACATCCGACAGAGAACCAAAGTTATCGACATAGCTCAAAGAATCAGCAAGCTGAAGTGGCAATTGGCTGCCCATATCTCACGAAGAACCGACAACCGTTGGGGTAAACGTGTTCTTGAGTGGAGACCGCGATTCGGCAAGCGTAGTGTAGGAGGCCCTCCGACCAGGTGGGATGACGATCTAAGAAAGACTGCAGGCAGATGCTGGATGCGGCAAGCTGAAGACAGGGCGCTATGGCGCTCATTGGGGGAGGCTATGTCCAGCAGTGGACTAATATAGCCTGATGATGATGATGATGAATAATTCAGTTAGTAAACACAAAAGATGCGTACCTTTTGTTTTTGTTAACTAAATTATTTAATGGACAATTAAATATTTAAAAAAAAAGTATAAAGGTAATGAATTCTAGGTATTTGCCGAGCTAAATATATTTAAAGTACTTGTGTTATAAGCTTTTTACTGCTAACTGACTGATATGATATGAATGACGATGATTTAAGTTAAATTTATTAAAATTTCAGAACGGTTTGCTGAGGACATTTTTTGTATACGGTTGTTTTTTACCCACCGAAACTTAAGTGTCCTTATTTTACGAAATCAGTTTATGAATTAATGATCGGATTTAAAAAAAAAATATATCACTTAGATGACAGACAAACCCACGGCTCACCTGATGGGAAGTGGTTACCGTGGCCTATGGACGTATGCAATCGTGCTGCCGACCCTGTAGAAACCTTCTAATACCCTTCTTGAAGAACCCCATATTATAGTAGCTTGGGAAAACCACGGGAAGCTGTCATTTATGTTTAGTGAATCGGTTCGATAGTATCACTTGTTTACCATTATCACATCCAATTGGCTTTTATCGGATTTCTCCGATAGATTCCGTAAATAATTTAAGAATTGGGCCCGTCAATCGTGTTCCGCCGTTTCCGCCGACACATGCGGGCGTGTAAATAACTCAATGTAGGCGTTAATTATGTCGAGTGATCTTGAATGAGCCGGCCTTAACGCGCCTCGAGTTAAACGGAACGTAATGACGCGGAATATTCCAATTTCGAATTCTATTGTTTTGTTTTATATTCTGTGCTAATCGAATCGCTCATAAACTATTCATGAATATGAACTACGGTGCTGTCATTTTTACTGGACTGCCAAAGGAGTTCAGTATATTATGACCTATTGTGCGTTAAAAGTGATTCGGTTTTGTTTCTTAACTAGTAACGTCTATAGATAAAGAAAAATAGTGTGATAATTTACCAATCACGTTTCCACAAGATTTTTTGTATAAATCCTTACGGATAAGCTATGATAAAAATACATACGTTCAAAATTAAAAAAATATTTTCTAAAATGTATCACTTTTGTCTCAAAGCGAAAAACATTTTTCTATCAGAAATTTATTTTGTACTATAGATTTTTCCCATATACTAAGTATGAAATATCGTCTCGTTCAGAATGACCGAACGTTCCTTCACGTCCCGAAGAAATGGGAACTGCACACGACTGAGATGGATTAGCGCCTATTAAGGGCAGAACGTCTAATACCTATGGGAACGCAATATGTGCTCAAATAGTAATAAATGGTTATAATATATTTAGACAATAGGTACATTATTGAGGTTATCGATCTAAAAATGATAAATAGGTTGAATACAATGACCGTAATAGGTTGTATGTTTTTAATATATTTCAAATTAAGAATTTTTTCAAACAATGCTTTACATAAGGCATTCGATATTCAAAAATGAATATCAAAATATTGAACTTTGGTATAGAAGCATTCTTTATGATTTTCAAATCTAGTAACATTAAATTTCTGAATACACGGTTACCAACTGCAAATAGTAAAAAATGCGTCTCCCAATCAATGACATGCGAGTATGGAAAAATTGCTAAACCAGATTTACAATACATTGTAAAATGGTGTAGTCAGGTACCTACTTAAATAACACTAAGAAAAAAAATGTCTGACTGGCAGATATAAACATAATATTTATATTAATAAAGTGATAAAAATATATATTAATGAGTCAGGTCTAGTGCGGGTGGCCCAGGAATATCAATTTATTCGTGGTCCACCCACTTTTCCCCCTATCGGGGAGGGTGCACGAGAAATGACTTGAATCTAGAATTTTTATATTGATCGATGTTGATAGCCTATTTTTTAAATCTGCTTATGTGTTGCCGGGGAAGTGGCTATTAACCAAAAAACAGTGTTCCAAATTTCAACTTCAAGGAATCCTTTTACCTGGGTCCTTGGGTATACCCCAAGGTAAAAAATCACCAAGAACCATAGTAGAACACTTAACCACAGAAGGCCAGTCCTCCTCATAAAAAGATGTTCAAAATTTATTCTCAATCTCAATTTCTCAAATGCCAAAAACGATCACAATTGGGTATTTGACTGACTAGTAAAATTTGTTACTTTTTACTAAACGACAAAACGGTAAGTTATAAGGATACTTGTGTGAAATATTTTTTTGTGACGTATATATATACTAGCTGTTGCCCGCGGCTCCGCCCGCGTGAATTTCGGTTATCGCTTAGTGTTGATCCGATGCTATTGAACATTAAATTCGCCTCTCCACTCAACATCGTCCTCGACTATGTACTCACCTCTGGTCTCGACTTTCTACTCGCCTCGATATTCGACTCTCTACTCGACTTTCTACTCGCCTCTATACTTGAATTTATACTCGACTCTCTACTGACTTCTCTGTTCCCCTCTCTACTCGACTTTGTACTCTTCTCTATACTCGCCTTTCCATTGGCCTCTCTACTTGCCCATCCATTCGACTCTCTTTTCGCCTCCCTAATTGACTCTTCCCACTCGTCTATCTACTCGCACCTCTACTCAACTCTCTATTCGATCTCTACTCGCCACTACATTCATCTTTCCACTTGCCTCCCTATTCGCCTCTCTTTCTCCTTCTTGACTGCATTCTATTTGATTCTATATTCGCCTCTCCCCTGACTCTCTAGTCGCATATCTACTTGCCCCTTGACTTTCGATCTTTACACGCTTATCCACTCGTCCCTATCACAATCTCTACTCGCCTCGCCACTCGTTTCTATTTTTGGTTCGCTATTCGACTTTGTCCGTCCCGAAGCTCTAATTCACCTTTGTACCAAATTTATTGAGGACATCTTAAAAGAAATTCTTACTATTTATGCCATATTCACCCCCTTTTTTGTGCTATTGAAAAATGAGGAACTTTAATCCCATAGCCCTATTCCCCTTCCCCCCCTCCCCCTTCTAACCCTTTTTTCGCGATAAGGGGTAGCCTATGACCATTTCCAAGCTCTAATCCATCTTTATACCAATTTCATCAAGACATCTTCAAAATTGTCAAACTTACATACCCTAGCTCTATTCCACCCCTTCATCTCCCTTTTTCGTGATAAAAGGTAGCCTATGTCCATTTTGATGTCTTCAAAACTGGCAATCTTTCATTCCCTATAACCCCCCCCCCCCTTTAATCTCGTCTTTCGCGACAAAAGGCGCCTATGTTCGTTCCCAAGCTTTAATCTATATCTGTACCAAATTTCATCAGGATATCTTCAAAAAAGAAACTTTTATCCCATAGCCATATTCCCCCCTCCCCCTTCTACCCCTTTTTGCGATAAAAGGTAGCCTATGTCCGTTCCCAAACTCTAAACTATCTCTGTACCAAATTTCATCAGGAAATCTTCAAAAATAACAAACTTTCATCCCAAGGCCCTGGTCCCCCCTTCTACCTCCCTTTTCGCAATAAAAGGTAGCCTATGTCCGTACCCAAGCTCTAAACTATCTCTGTACAAAATATCATCAGGAAATCTTCTAAAACGATAAACTCTTAACCCAAGGCCCTGCCCCCCCTTCTTCCCCCCTTTTCGCGATAAAAGGTAGCCTATGTCCGTTCCCAAGCTCTAATCTACCTCTGTACCAAATTTCTTTAATCTTCAAAAAAGACAAACTTTCATCCCTTAGCCATATCCCCCCCTCCCCCTTCTACCCCTTTTTGCGATAAATGGTAGCCTATGTTCGTTCCCAAGCTTTAATCTATATCAGTACCAAATTTCATCAGGATATCTTCAAAAAAGACAAACTTTCATCCCATAGCCATATTCCCCCTCCCCCTTCTACCCCTTTTTGCGATAAAAGGTAGCCTATGTCCGTTCCCAAGCTTTAATCCATCTCTGTACCAAATTTCATCAGGAAATCTTCAAAAATAACAAACTTTCATCCCAAGGCCCTAGGCCCCCTTCTACCCCCCTTTTGGCAATAAAAGGTAGCCTATGTCCGTTCCCAAGCTCTAAACTATCTCTGTACAAAATATCATCAGGAAATCTTCTAAAACGATAAACTTTCATCCCAAGGCACTGGTCCTCCCCTTCTTCCCCCCTTTTTGCGATAAAAGGTAGCCTATGTCCGTTCCCAAGCTCTAAACTATCTTTGTACAAAATATCATCAGGAAATCTTCTAAAACGATAAACTCTTATCCCAATTCCCTGGTCTCCCCCCTTCTTCCCCCCTTTTCGCGACAAAAGGTAGCCTATATCCATTCCCAAGCTCTAAGCTATCTCTGTACCAAATTTCATCAAGAAATCTTCAAAAATGACAAACTTTCATACCAAGGCCCTAGTCCCCCCCCCCTTCTACCCCTTTTTCGCGATAAAAGGTAGCCTATGTCCGTTCCCAAGCTCTAATCTACCTCTGTACCAAATGTCATTAAGATATCTTCAGAAATGACAAACTTTCATAAAAACTTCCAGCCCCTATTTCCCCCCCTTAAACCCCCTTTCTCGTGATAAAAGGTAGCCTATGTCCGTTCTCAAGCTCTAATATATCTCTGTACCAAATTTCATCAAGATCGGTTCAGTGGTTTAGGCGTGAAAGCGTAACATACAGACAGACAGACAGAGTTACTTTCGCATTTATAATATTAGTATGTATTGAATTGTCAAATCATTTACTATTATGGATGATTAAAAAATAATTAAAACGTTAAAATAAGAATCGACGTCAGTCTTTTACCAATCTTAATTTATTTAGTTCAGTTAAACAATTTATTTTAATTGCAGGTAAATAAGTACCCAATTTCAATGACAAGGGGCCAATGCTAGTTATAAAAATTTCGCCAATGTTCTTGCTTGAAAATTGTTGTATTAAGTTTTGACATTTAATTTTATTTTAACAGAACGAGATTCAGTTTAAACATCTTTTTATCAGGAGAATTGGCTCCAGTATTTATTTATAAGTTTGTACCTAATTCTGTTGTCAGAATTCAATTATTTAATAAAAGTGTGATATATTTTTATAGCGGATAAAAATATTTTTCTGTCGCAGAATAATGAATATAATTGGACAGAAGATACCTTTAATCCATTTAATTGTAAATACAAAGCTTATTTTTGAAAACGGGGCTTTATTATTTAACTCGCAGGGCTGGCGGCGGCGTATTTCATCTGTCAGTAATTTATAGTTCGGACAAGTTGTGACATCGAGCCATTGGCCAGGGTTATTTATGTACTATAAAATTTTAAGCTTAAACTACTGAATTTTATTAATTATTGCACTGCACAAATATTAATGAAACTATAAATTGTTATGTTGTACAGATGAAATGGCTCCGACTGTGGCAATCACGGGATATTAGTACCTAGGTACTTGTTTAATTTATATAAAATTATCATACAATATTTTTTGCTTCGGTGTTGCAAAGCTGAGACTGTATGCACGAAATCCCAGCTTCAATTCCTGTGTTAGAACTAAAAATGAAACAACAAAATAAAATGGTAGGTTTTAAAGTAATAATATACGGATATCAAATTCAGTGAGTACTTACCCATATTTTTTATACGTAGTGGACTTATGGCATTGATATTTCGTACGATAAACACCTGGTGTGCTTTACCCATGCACGTGATTCTTCCTATAATTCTGGTTTCTTAATAGGAGTGTTTTAATTAATGTAACTGCCTAAAGAAAAACTAAGGAACACTATTTTACAATTAAGAGGTAGGACACGACGGTATTTCCGTCTAATTGAGCAGTCCGACTAGGGGAGTATGCAGCCCTACAGAATACCGCGGTCATAATAACCTCGTGTTGTGTTCGCGGCGGCGGTAAGTAGGGTAACCAGAGCTCACTGGAGAGTTTTTGTGCTGTCAGTGGGAGGACCTAAGGCTTGTCTTGCTTTACTTTCTTCACTGACGGCTCAGAAACTCTCTGTTCTTACAAGGTCGGTAGCGCGAGTGTGACGCCCCTGGTGTTGCACTGGTAAATAGGCCACGGTAGTTACCACTTTCCATCAGGTGGGCCGTGTGCTTGTCTGCCACCTAAGTGGTATAAAAATAATAAGGCTTTGTTTTTTTACTCTTCACCTAAACTTACTATATCTGGTAGGGTGCAGTCCGCATTTAAACATAAAAAGCAAATTTTCCATGTTCAGCTAAACCTACTATTTGCTACTAATAAATTGTATAACAAGAATTTAAAATAAGAAGCCCCGTTCCATTTTCAAATGACAGTAAACCATTGTTACATTTTCCAACTGTTTACGGCTGGAAAGTTCGCAAGCCATTATATGGTTTCTCTGTAACGGTCACTATTCCCCTGCATTAGCCTGGCAACACATAGTTGTGTAATTAAAGAGTCACAAGCGGCATTATGCTAACAACAATATTTTCTAGCGTGTGAACCCTGGCTCATTGGTGTGAGAAAATTGCCAACAGCTAAAAATATTTTGGGTTCGTGTAAAATGGCATGTTACAGGGGAATCTTTTGTTAGCTAAATTGTTGAAGACTGCTATGCGTGAAATAAACGTAGCGAGCAGTTTATTGGAGTAATTTGAATTAAAATTAGTATTAAGGTTTTGCGAAGTTGACCTAAGCCCCCTAAACAGTGATTTACAAAAAATATAAGTAGATAGATATAAAATCGATTTCATTGTATAACATCATGAACAATTTTTGAGGTAGGTAGGTATTTGTTAAAACACCTCTGCCTGCCCCATTGGAGATTTATGGGCGTGTATATATGTATGTACTTTTCGTGTCATTTTGTGTTGTGTCCCAATAGATTAAAATTTTAGTTATAATAAATAGCTGAGTATTTTATACTAGGGTATAAAATACTCAGCTATTTATTATAACTAAAATTACTTATATAATAAATCTAACTACGTATTTACTGCCTCAACTGGTCATTTTAAACAACCCATAAAAGTTTTATCAAAAAAATAAACTTCTTCCAACTAAATAAATATTTATTGCACGAAAATTCGCCGAACCGTAAGTACAATAATTTTAATCAAGCAACATTTACTCACATTAGATTTAAGACCCGAAGCTTGGAATTAAACGTAAACAAAGGGCTTATTAAAAGGCTTCACTGACGGTGTTTAAATTGATCAAACTCGGAGTAAGTGGGATAATCCGGGGGCTTAACATAACAACAGACAAGCCTGTTTGTTGAATATCAGGCACCCACTTGTATCAGCGGTCGAATAAAAGGCAGGGCAAATAAAACGGCTTGTTGTGCCGTTAATTTGTGAAATATTAGCAGCGCAACATGGTATTATATTGCTTCATCATTGACGATAGCGATAAATAAAAACGTATGTCAAAATTCATATCATGAAATTTAGATTGCAAAAATAAAAACAGTTCTTTTATAATTTCACGCGAAACGTATGTAACTTAACCTAACATTTTGTCTTACCCGGGTTTAGCGTTTTGAATGTCATGGTTTTTCTGCAAATATGAACGCAAACGTACGCTGCGGAACCATTGACGCAATTCCACCAAAATATTTATTAGTAAGTCATAAAACTAATATTGTAAAGATTTGTACCACACAAATGAACTATTTAAATTGTGTGTTGTCATAAACTAATTCATTACGTCCAAATTAGAGCGCTAGTGATGTCCACGCACTCGACTAAAGACATTAGTATATTAAGTTGTGTAATGAACCTCACCCCCGACTAATACCCTGAACACTTATAAAGATAAATGACCGCGCCCATTCCACCGCTACGATTCCTATGTAACGAGGTTAAAAGGGTTTTTAGTTCCTTAATAATTAATAGAAGGGTGGTCCCATTTTCAAAATTAGCATGATTCCATTTTCGGATACCAAACGCGGTTTGAATTCCCGAAGATAAGATTGAAAACTCATATAATTAATGTAAATATTAAATAAGTTTGGATTTATTTCAGTAAAGTTACGTTCACAACCATTACAGAGATTTATGCTTAAGTTAGAGTAACTTTTAGCGAGAGGTTGAGCTAATGCTCAGTAACGGTAATATATCAGTGAGTTCAGGAAAACGCTTGACCGAAAATATCGTCGGGCGGCCGAGCGCGAAGGTCAGTGGTGCGACACGTTCATTTTTCCATAACAACGAACGATTACTCACACGCAAAGTAATACCGATCGATTTAAAAAATGAATCTTTTATAAGCGGAACGAGCGCTATTCCGCCGTGAAAATAGCTTCGGTGCTTCCATTTTACAGCGTCGAAAGGGTTCCTCGCGAGTAATAAAGTAATTTATCCACTCCCGATAACAGGCCAATAATCCTCGGGCGCACTTTCGGAATATGAGGAATATATAAAAGAAGTTGAGGGAAGATCAGGGAGCTTCGGAACGTGACGGTGGCGATAACGCGCGCATCCGCTGCATTCAGATTCAAACTGTAATCCTCGCAGAAGTTAGTTAACAGATAGGATCCCAATGGATCCAACTCAATCGGCAGCTGAAATTCAGAACTGTTTTTAACAAGTAGCCGTGGATCGTCTATATATCTCGCTTGTTACAATAACTTAGTTTGTTCGCTGTTGGGAAGGCTGGGGAAGTGCAATGCGGTTTATTTGAGTTTATTTTTGTTCAACTTAAACCGGTAAAGTTGTAACTTTAGTTCGGAAACAATTTGTTTAGTTCGAATTGTATTCATTATGGTTTTGAATTATACTAATGATTTCAAGTATCTGGTTATGAGTATATCTAATTTTGTTTGTATGTTGGTTACAAATGTAGAAATACTTTCTTAATAATATTAATAAACGAGAAGTAAGCTTCGCTAATGAAACTTTAGTATACCTTATATATAAAAACCGTTTAAATATATCGATTTAAATAGAAAAAAAAGACGGAATGCACTCCGGGAGTCGTCAGAAGCGAAAACTTTTCTTTTTTTCTTTCTACGTTACAGAGAAAAAGATAAAAGAACATACCATATAATATAGCGCCAATCATAGAACCTATCACTAATTTTCTGTCAGAAGAAATGAAAGAATTACAAAAAGAAAAAATAATCAGAAAAAGTAATAAATTACAAAAAGAAAAAATAATCACAAGAACTGTCAGAAGCCCAGGTTCGAACACGGTACTATCTGAAACCATAAGGACTTACAGTCGAAGCACTTGCCGCTAAGCTACGAAGCTTCTTAGCGTACCTAACAAAATAAACAATCTGTAGCTAATATTGTATGACGTCAGTCGTCGGTTACAGTTCAAGGGTCAAGCGAACCTGACGCGAGTTTAACACTTTTTACCCATCCAACGCCGCTAAAGAAGTTTACACTTCAAAAATTGAATCAGTCTAGGCGGGGTTTGAGCCCGCGATCTTTGCCTTGCAGGGCAAGGTTTTGACCACTAAGCTACCAGACCTCAACAACAAGGTTCCAACTAAAATGTATCATGAACTAATTCCCGCGTTTTTCCTGTATCAGATCACTGTAATCATCAGCATGAAGACTTCACTATGCATAGGTTATTGAACTGCAGTTTTCTTTCAGATAACAGTAGGTAAGTACCTACTGGCCCTAATCGAGGAGTTTCAATTTTAAAAAGATATGAAAAGAAAATATTCCTTTCGTGCATCCTTTGACGGCACATAATATTTTCATATATTCTTTAGTAATATAAAATTTATTTCGAGATAGATTGAAATGACCGTAGTTCACGTACATTATCCCTTTAAATCCTCGCTGGCTTCTCATTTCGCTTCACAGAGTATCCCGGGGCTGTCAGCACGTTATTACGCCCTAGGACTCACTAGTGACGTACTTACTCTATTCGAGTATTCGATTAGTAAGCAGCGAACCATAGCCAAGCTGATCACTTAGTCGAATTGGCTTAGCGTCTGTCTTCTGCTGATATTAATATGGCATTGGCTTATTTTTATTCATTGTTGTATACTAGAGTTCTGGTTGAATATGCATTATCGTGAATACAGTGGTGACAATAATTGGGTGGAAAAAGTTTGATATGTTTTATGATACATGGTATGGATCCTTAGAATAAGTATGAGGTTATTTATTGTACCAAATAGCCCATGGCTTAGGCTCCGCCCGCGTGGAATTAAAGTAGTGTAAAAAAACTTCCTTTCTTTTTTTTTTCATTAATTTAAATACATATTCTACGACATTTTGACTTTCGACACTAGCATACAGTGTTATCTAGAATAGGAAGCATAGTTTAACTAACCTGTTTATTTATATTATGTCACAGCTATTACCGATATGATTACGTTACTATTTATTTTCTTACTAAATATGTAGAGTACATCACCTAATGGTAATCTAAATTTGGAGCTTTAGTATGATGGTACCATTATAAATACCAATGATACTAAAATGGTAGCCTTAAGCTTGACAGCCTCATCAAATACTCTTTCACGCCCCATCTAAAGAAACCGTTATTGTAAGAAGACGGATGCAAGTAATATAGTTGACAATTTGAATAAAATTTTAAAGCTCCATGCTGAATATTGAAATCGATTACGATAGAAAAAAATATTACATTGGTCTAGGCGGGGTTTGAACCCGCGATTCTGGTAGCTTAGTGGTTAAAGCATTTCCTCTGTAAGGCAAAAATCGCTGGTTCAAACGCCGCCTAGACAAATTTAATATTTTCCTATCTTAATCGATCAAAATAGTAGAAAATGTACTCTTAAGTATATACACGCAGCATGCGTTTTTCGGTGTCTTATAAGATAGTAGGGGTACATTGACAGCGAAGGAGCGTAAATTCACTAATCATACATTATAGAAAACCAACCTGCGCGCGCCAGGACCTTATTCCTCTCACGAGGGTCAAGATAACTAACAATACCTCCTTGTGAGAATTTCGGCGTACAACTTCACAATTTATCGCTACCTGTTCTATAAATTATGTGTTAATTGTTATCACAGCTATTTGTCGCATGATAAACTAATTAAACGGTACGCGGGTATCGGCACATCTCTCCGGCGAGCAAGTTTCGGTACGGTACGGTCTGGTTTCGGTGGAACTTGGCAAGTTCGCGCCACTGCACGTTGCGGTGATAACGACTATTGTCTCATGAATATATTAGACACAGTTATTGTATAATTACGTAGTAAACTCTATATATTGTACGCAGATCGACTTATATAGCAGTTAGGCGTTATTGAATCGGTTTGAAAACGATATGAAACTTCGATCATCGTTTCTGTATGGTTTTAAAAGTGATGTGATGATGGATGATCGTCACAACGTCAATTGCTTACTACCATGAATGCCATACTATGAATGTCAGATCTGCATGGAATGGAGAATCACCGTGTGTGGGGTTATAGGATATTAAGTCAAGTAAGTCATGAATGCCCAAGACCGTGCGAGGTACAGAAGTAACAGCCGAACAGCAGATCGCTGACTTAGAGGTGAGGGCCTCGGCTAGCGCAAAGATGATGATGATGACAGATGATTGTCACAGCGTGTATCACTGTGACATACAAAGGTATAGGTACATACATACCTTTGATTTCTGCGAACAATCAAAGGTGTAAGTACCTAATCCATGAAAGCGTTAATTCCCGTTCCCTTAATTATTTATCCTGGAACACGAGAGTTTAAAAGTTCGCCAAGATATAACTTTCGGGTCCGCGACCCTTCTTTCACGGGAGCGTCTGACGTCTGACCCCTAAGCCGTGAGACAAAAACCTGCGCCAGAGTCCCGTCCGCCCATCAGATAGGTATCGGTACACCTATCTGATGGCACACTTGCAGGTAAAGATGGTTTTTGATAACTATTAATTCTTACCAAATCTTAAGATATGGAGCTATTTATCATTTTGAATTGATTGATTTGCCCTATTAATGTCAAATGGGCACGTTTGTTATGGGCTGTATTTTTACTGTTGGATGGATAATAGCCCTCTCTTTTAGTCGCTTTCCTTGACACACACGGTAAGAGACGGAGTGACACTATTGTATACCACTGGTAATCAGCACTTAATTTGTAGTATACCTATATAAGAAAATGAAATCTAGGTGTACAAAAATAACAATCTTAGAGCGTTTTCCCATTCATCCGATATCCGATATCGGTATCGGACGTCGATTGTCGACCTTCGATAACCGACACCGTGTGCTGTTTTCAAATATATCCGAAAAAATCGGCCCGATACGGCCATTTACTCGAAAGCATGGACTAGTCATGGATGCTAAATATGAAAAAAAAGAAAAAAAAAAGAAGAAAAAAAGTGCAAGCAATTTTCTACCTTATTGACATATAATCACGCCTTTATCCCCGGAGGGTTAGGCAGGGGTGAATTACCACTCACATTATCCAATCGGTATTCGGTCCCACGTAATAGGAGGTGTGCCTATTGCCGTATTCCGGGCACTATTGTTGACTCGAGCCATGCATCTGAGGCTGAGTCTGGGCTGCTTGCGGTCGCTGTTTTAGTCTCTTTGTGATCCGATATCGGCACAACACATTGGTGTTAACTCCGATAACCGATATCGGGCCGGACATTTGTCACACATTCAACTTCCTCCGATATCAGATGTCGAATATCGGATATCGGACAATGTGAAAACGCTCTTACCTGAAATATTTCTGTGATAGCAACAATTCCCAACCTAAAATCAATACATACTAAATCAATAGGTACCCGTTTATACGCCGAGGAACAATATGTAAATGAGATATTTTGTCATTCCCAAACAAAATTGAGTCATCGATATTTATGGAGACTAGTATCGTACAAAATATCAATTGTATAACGACACTTTGGTCGGTGGAGAAGGGCGGAAAAGAGAAGGGGCCTATTCATATTAATAATATATATATATGGGTTGGGGTAGGCGGAGGTGTATTGAAACCCCCATTTCGCCCATTTTCGATACCACGTAATAAGCTTATTGCCGTCAACCGGGCACTTAGTCATGGGGTATATGTTAACTGTCGAATGGAGAAGAGCCCCTTAGTTACCTTCAACGACACCCATCAAAAGAGACGGGGTGGCTTTATTGTACTCAACCGAAAACCAACAGTTATTCAGTTACCTTTAAGCCCTGTTCAGTTGTCAATACGCAGCGGGAGAGATTATTCTAAGCAGTTTGTGATCATCATCTTATGTGGCTCTCGATTGCATTTGATTTCACAATAGGGTCCGGAGTCAGGAGCAGTCGGCTAGTAGGTGAGGTTAGCTTGTCCATAGGGTCGTAGTGAGGACCTGTTGGTTTTAGTATACCCATTCCGGTTATTCAGCCGTTCAATTAACTGCCTAGGCTGTTAATTAAACGGTGCCATTTATTTAACGGCCTGAATGATGTTCAGCCTTTTGATTAAACGGCTAGGCAAATGGCTTTGATCAATAACGTTTAATTGCTTGCCTAGCTATTTAATCAAACAGCTATTAAAATGACTTTTTACTACGTGGGTATGGATATAAATATCCCGAGGGCAAATACGGAAGTAGAGCAGAGCGAAGCTTTCTAACCTAACCTATCTAAGTCCGATTGTGCAGCTTTCTCAATCAACTTATCACAAATACAAATTTTCTGTCAATACACCTCTGCTTATCCCCTCTGGGATTTACAGGCGTGAGTATATATTGTATGTAATTTTCTGTAGGTATTATTTTGGAGTGGTGCCCCATTTAACGAATAACCTAAGCATTAGCCAGCCACTTTATTAAATGTTGTAATAAACGTTACAGCTGAAAATCATTCAGGCCTTTATTTGAATGGCACCGTTTAGCAAACAGCCTAGGTAGTTAATTGGATGGCTGATTAAGCTATTTGGTTGCGACATGTAGGAAGATATATCTGATATGATGAAACCAATCTTCTAAAGTCACGACTTTAGAAGATTATTCAGCCAACTGTATATGGACCGTCTAGATGTTTAATAATTATAATATAACGTCTTTATTATACACCAAGGATGTGAAAATACAAAATGTGAGATACAACTTATGTGGTACGTACAGATGGTGGCCTTATCGCTCTGTGGCAATCTCTTACAGGTAACCATACATTCGTATCAAGTTTATTTTCATGTAAGCATTATAAATTCATATCCTGAATATTGACTTATTCCACATTAAGACAAAAAGAATCTAAAAAGTACCTACAGCAATAATATCTTATCACATAGGGTCAGTGCTTTTCAGTCACTGAATAAAAATACAGCGACCCTTACCGTTGGGACAAATGTTGGTAGTGAAACGCCACCTACCAACATTTGTCACGCCATCACGGTTTTAGAACTGAAAATATACGACCAGAGATAATCATTTTTAATTTTGGAATGGAAATGTGGTTACATTATTCTGATTTTTTAAATTCAATTTTTATAAGTAAAGTTTGCTCGAAAATTGAATTTGAAGTTATATCAATGATGGTGTTCCATGTATCTAATCTATGGACAAATTACAAACAGATTATTATTTTTTAAATTATCTAATAAATACGTTTAATTATTGACATAAAATATACAGATATATTCAGATAAATAGACAGACTTATGGCAACCGGTTTGGTGTGGCCGGATTGAATTCCCGCTCGCTACAAATATTTGTATGTGTGAATGTGTCTATTTACATTGGTGTGGGCACCGTTCCCCGTTTAATATGTGTATAAGTATGTTTATTTGTTTTCCAGAATCTATGGTCTGAGCTTGGGCTAGTTTGGGTCTAAATATGTTTGACGCAAACAAAATGACCATGAATTCTAGACGGCTATCGTTACCAAAGCCAACATTTTTCTTTTTAAATAATTCATAGATAATAAGCAACGTCAAAAATAGAAGTTGACATTTACGGTCACCATTGCGCCAATACACGTCTATTAGGTACTTTCCATTGCAATGTGTGAGTTTTAATTAACAGCAGAATTAATAATTTCAACGCTGTTTTACGACGCCATCTTGTATCTAGCAGGTGATATAAAACTATTTGTAATGGCGATGGCGGGAAACCAGCGTGTTTCACAAGTTTTGATTTACGATGCTTTTATAGAGTCTAAGTAATAAAATAAGTATTACAATTTTATATGTGTTATGGAACTTCACTGGGTTAATTAATTGATATAAAATGGTGCTATTTTCATACATGCATACATAAATATACTCACGTCTCAGAGGTAGGCATAGACAATCTAAGAAACTCGTCTATATAGTCATACAGGCATACTGCCACTGAACTCTTAACAAACGAGGCAACAAAATCTACAAATTGGGTACTTTCCTGTAGTTAAAATAAATTATTTAGCTGGACTTATTAAATTAATAATGGTAAAAGAGTGAAAACAGTTGCGTCGGTTCTTATTTTTTCGTTCTTATTTATTTTTAATCATCCATCCAACGTTTAATAGTATATGATTTGACTATTAAATATTATGACGTCACAAATATAGTTTTCATACAATTTTCCTTATAAATTACCGTTTTGACGTTTAGAAAAAAGTAACTAATTTGACTGGTCAGTCAAATACCCAATTCTTTTTACTAAGAATTAACCAAACAGACTAAAATTAACTACTTAATATTCAGAAATAAGAAACAGCTCCTATAACAATTGCACATATGGGGCGAGTATTAAATCTCGTGCAATCTTATTAAGATAATAATCAGCAATTCGCAAACATCGGCCGCGGGTCTCCCAGACCTCCATAACTAATCCCCAAGGATTTGAATAGTACATTTTTGGCGGGATTAATTAGAATTCCTCTGGAACAGTTTGTGATAGGGTATTACTGGACCGCTAAACGCCTTCCTAACTGTTAGCCTTTTGTGAACCTACATTATTATTTAGAACGTCTGAGTAGAATAGTTAGGTATGATTACCGTTTTATGTGGGTAAATATTAACTATAAGTGAATAACCATAGGCTATAAATAATAACACAGTTGGGCTTGGGCCTTGAAGTTAAAGCCCAAACTTCTCTACAATGGCTTCCCTCAGCAGAGCAAGCCTGCTGGAATCGGTTTATAGGAACCCCTTGTCACTGTTCTTTACCCATGTACTTACAATGGAGGAATTATTGAGTAGATACTTACCTTTGAAAATGTAACTTTGAAGACAGCATACTGGCCAAAAAATATTGACAGCCGACACCATAATACATGACAAAAGACGAAAAATTGCTTATTAGAATTCAAATTTGAAAATGAGATTCTAAATTCAAAAATTCTATCCGCACACTAACGCTATGTCACTAGCATTCCATTCCACGTGTGCTAATATGTTCCCAGGGTTTCAAAAAAGTACCTACGAACACTCTTGGGAAACTTACACGTTAAGATTTTTAATATACTTAACCTACATTATATTCCTGTTGAATTTTAGACTTTATTTCTTCTGACGTATATCTGAAATTGTCTATATGCAAATTGTTAGGTGTATAAGCCGATAGAAGTTATAAATCGGTGTGGACGTTACCCGTGTTTCGGTTGTATAAAGCTGTTCACACGACATAATTCATTATCGCGGCGGGAATCTAAACAATTATTGCGCTTCCAACGTGTTGGACGGCGATTACTGTCTCTGTGTTTTATTTACACTCGGGATTAAAAGTAATTAATGCTTGACTATAGAAATTTAGAGTAATTAAACGGTCTAATTAACAGTAAAGAAGGTTTCTAAGTAAAAGTTTATGGTTTTAGTGAGTGACAAAGACGTCTCACTTTTTCTTTTTAATCTTATGAACCTAATAAGAAATTCTGGTAAGAAAATTAGCCTGTTCTTTTTTAATTTGTATTCTTCAATCATCCTTTTCAATTCCAACTTAGATCAAGTTTAGCGGAATGGCCAAGGCATTAAAATTGCAAACGAGACATGGCATTCGAAAATCTCATCTATTTAATTAGTTATTTAGTGATGTGCATCGATAATTTCAGATATTGTTTCTGTAACTACTTAGATAATATTTTCGAACATTTTTTTAAGATATACATTGAAGGATTATTCATGCACTTTATTTATAAAATCGATGAATGTATTGACGGTCGAAATAGTGAAAGCGACAATGTGTTAACAAGAAAATCATTTTTCGGTTAATTATTTGTGATGTCATTGCAATCAATTTTCTTTAAATATTCGATGTCGCTTCCACCCTTTTACGTATTATGTATGTAAATTTTTATTTATATTAGATTATTTAAAAAATAGCTTTTAGTTTTAAATGTAATTATATTTAGTGTATGTCAATTATAGTATTTGAAATAGTTTAAAACTTTAAAAAAAGAAAAGCTAAATCTCAACGTAACATTTTTCATCCAATAAGTCAAAACATTCCCCTTGAATCCCACATAAATGTTGTTTGAATGAAATACCTTTCAAAACACGAGTGGCAACGTAACAGGGCTATTAATTTCAATTCCAGTGCGAGCGAAGTCCCAATGTGAATATATGCCATGTCCCGGGCAGGCAGACAAATGTGGCTGCGGGCCATGGAGTGTACTGGCCATAGCCATCGACTTAGTAACGGGGGACAACACGTGAAAGCCGGATACAATGAATGACAACACTAGCTACAGTCTAATTTTTAATTTCAAATAGTAAAATGACATAATATGTGTTGCCGGTTTATTGCAATTAAAAAATAGTCATGTGCCACCAGTATCGAAAATTGTCGATAAATTAAATTAAGTACTTTAAATTTTGTAGGTTATTTTATAGTTAGCTTATATGGATAGTGTATGAAACTTAAAAAAATATTCTATTATTAATTCTTTATTGTACACACATATAACATAGTACAGTAGAATGCATAATTACATTTTGATGTACAAAGGCGAGCTTAACTCAGTGTTGAGTTTTCTCCCAGCAAACCTTTGGGTGATACAGGAGAAACAGTGACAAGAAAGTATTTTTTTTTATAAATATAATAAAGCCAAACCACTTGTATCTAGGTCACAAATATTGTCGATAGTTTCGAGCACGTCACTGAGCACTAAAAGTTGGTATCATTATTTCACAATTTGACATTTGCAGTTGTCAATTTACTATCTGAATTTAAAAAAAAAAACAACCCTAAAATTCCAGATTCCAGGAGGTAGGACACAACAGTATTTCCGTCGATTTGAGCAATCCGACTGGGGAAGTACCTCCGCCCTACAGAATACCGAGGTCATAATAACCTCGTTTTGTGTTCGGTGAGTAGGGTAGCCAGAGCTCACTGGAGAGATTTTGTGCTGTCAGTGGGAAGGCCAATACTTATCCTGCTTAATCTTCTACACTAACGGCACAGATACTCTCTGTTCTAACAGTGTCGGCAGCGCGAGTGTGACGCCCCTGGTGTTGCACACATCCATAGGCCACGGTAACCACTTTTCATCAGGTGGGCCGCGTGCTTGTCTGCCACCTAAGTGTACAAAAAATCTGCATTCTAGTATTTCCACATAAACTCTGTTATAGCACCAATAATATGTAGGTGTATCAGCATCTTTACATTTAATCTAATTCAGCAGAGTTGAGCCACCGCCTCGCGATGTGCCCAACAATCCAGCAGCAACTGCAACTATTAGCCGATCGATAGCACGTATAATGACAGTATTATATAGACTGGTTTCTAGTTTACGACGGCACTGGGAATAATGGGAATAGTGGGAATAGTGTATATCAGTGACGAGTTCGTACGAGAAACTATTGCGTAGTAATTTGGGATACCTTCGCTTGAGTAGGAAATGTAGTAAGCGCCATTTTGGTGAAATTTATTTTTAACTCTATGCTATAACATTTACAAGTGAGTTTGAAATATTATCATTATCCTCATAGTGATTTCCCAAATGAGTTTAAATTTTGCATTTTAGAACCCGGGGTTTGCGTATTTTTTTTATTATGTCGGTTTTTCGAGAGCGACTGCCCTCTGACCTCCTGACACTTAGAAGAAATCTTATGACGGAGCTTCGTCCATTGTTTAGCAAGCACTGACCTGTCAGTGGTTGGCTTGAGCCTCGAAAATGTTCGATGGCCCTACCATCATTCTCGTGTACATTCTACACTCATAATACAGTCGCCTTAGTTCAGTAATCCATACTAATATTATGAATGGGAAAGTGTGTGTCTGTTTGTCAGTCTTTCACGACTAAACCACTGAACGGATTTTGATGAAATTTGGTATAGGGGTAGATTAGACCTTGAAAAAGGTCTTAGGCCATGTTTGGTTGCGATAACCCACGCGGGCAGAGCTGTGGTCAAAAACTAGTTTAAATATATTTTTATTAACGACCAACTTAGAAACTTCCCCCTTTTGTGAAGTCGGTTAAAATCGAACAAATTTACATAATTTAGCGAATTGCCATCATATACAATAATGTTAGCGGGAATTAACGCGATCAGGTATGTAGCTATATACATACCTTTAAATTGCCTGACGTGTTACCATCGGTCTGACCATTCCAATAACAGACAATTGTGCTGTCAGCTTTCTTTAATACCGATATAAAAGCAGTTAATAGAAGCTCTTATCACCAGACCCCATTGCTAGCAACGAGTTCAAGATTGATGTCCAAAGTAATTAAGTTCGTGCATAGACTAAGCTATCGGCGTCCTATCGAAATGTGCGCGGAGATAGATACCGCCAACCGACAAACTAGGGGTGCGAATCTCGTTATTTGAAGGGTAATTAAGTCGATAATTACGATTAGTCGTATAATATATGCTGGTATGGATTCGACCATAATCATTATTGAAATTTAAAAAAAATATGGCAAGATGCAAAATGAAAAACTTATCATTAGCGACAAAAAAATTAACAAATAAATAGGTACAGTAAAGAGTTTCCCAATGACATACAATAACCTTTTCTGTGTCTGGACAGACGTTTCTACATTCGTTCAGCAGTTTTGGCGTGCTGACGTATACTAAACTATACATCCATCTAAACTTCCAACTCATAATGATCGATTACAAGTAATCAACTAACATCCTTTTAGTTGAAAACAAGAAAAAATTAAATTCTTGGTTTACCATTTAAATGGCAGAAGGACGATTATTCGTTCTATTTATTTATGTACATAACCCATAAAAATCATAATGTTTATGATAATACGGAAACACTAAAATTGCAACATAAATTGTCAAAAGGATGAAACATGAACAAACTACTTCAGTATTGTATAAAATACTACCAGTTTAAAAGCTATATTCGAACGTATAATCGCAATGCACTTAGAAATAGAATACATAATGTTCTTGGGGACAGAGACCGTATTACCGTGTGCGATAAATCAATAGAGTAACTCTGTCCTTTGTCTATTCCCGTCTATCTGAACACGAGACAGAATAAATAAAACATGAGTGAGCATAGTCCGAAACGGGCGACCATTTAATTCGTGATAATTTTGGTGCGCCTCTAGTGCGCACACCAAAATTATAGTATAGGGTAGACGGTGTGGACCCCTACCGACATCGATTGATTAATCGTATGGTTGTCGGCACAAGATCGGCACTCTTAGTTGAAAAGTCAACATCTCGATGTACACACAATCGATTATACGTGGAGTTAATTTATTGTATTTGTTTGGTTATACGCCGGACCGATTAATCTGGCGTGGCCCGCTTGTTGTTTTTAATTAGGGTTTATCTTGACATATCAAAACATTCAGTTAAGCTCACCTGTGTAAAACATTACTCTGAAAATTAATTCGATGTATTTTTTAATAAGCCGTGTTTGTACAAGTAATTTATTTTTATCTGTTGATCTTTGAAAAGTCAGAAACTTAAACTGATATTGACCCAGCAATTGTATCTTTCTAGGGACTCTATCAACTGAATTGCTTGGACATGTTCTAGATAAGTTAATCAATTAGACTGTTGCAGTCCACTGCTGGAAAAAAGCCTCTTCTAATGTGCGCTATTCCACCTTCGCCTTCCGCATCTAGTTTTTCCCAGCCAGCTTTTCAGCTCGACAGTCCATCTGGCAAGGGAGCATCGCACCGTACGTTTAACTTCTCGCGGTCTCCACTCCAAGATTTGTTTGCTTCAACGGCCATCAGTTCTTCAACAGATGTGGACAGCCCACTGCCACATAGATACTTAGCTCAAATTCTTGTCACAAAAGAGATATGGTTGCATTTTTTCATCTAAAGTTGTATGTAAAGGTGCAACTGTATCTCCTTTGTCGACTGTACAAATCATCTACCGTAATTCTCGTTTATTAGGATAAAACAAATGATTTCTACAAACACGTTTTTGACCTAGTGCTCTAATTACCTAATTACGGCTTTCACCTGGTGCTGTAATAACAAATAATGCATACGCCGTATATCCGCGTAAGTGCTAAATAGGATTACGCAGCAAATTATAACAAATGAAATTATTGCAAATTAAGTTACATTTGCTGGTTTAATGCCCGGCTGTAGTGTACCGCATTTTCTTTTGTATTTGAGTATTTTTATTGCGAAAAAGCGTGCATTTTACGGCAACAATTAGTGGTTTTATACAGACCGCCATTTTGTGCGAATAATTCAACAAGATTCGCGCGAAATGGCCGCCGCTTCCGGCTGTCGGTGGAACAGCTTTATGCTTATTTTAACTAACGTTAACATACCTGGAAACACGCGCGGTTTATTATAATGGCTGTGTTTATAGAGAGATGTAAAATTACTTTTACATTTCTGTACCATAATAAAATGTTATATTGAAATAAAACAAGTTTTTAACGGGTTTTCTTGCGATTCGTTTTGTTTATTTTTTTATTTACTCTGCAACTGATGCACGGGTCATCACCTAGTACCGTCATTGTAAAATTTGCTTAGCACTAACATAATTACAAGCCTCTTTTTGCGCATTGGATTAGAAGACATGTAGATACCAATAAATAAAATTTAAAGTTAATATATTTGAAGTTTGGTTTATTATTTCATGAATGGTTTAGGAGCTAAGGATCAATAGACCAATAGATGTTAAGCTAATTACAGAATTTGGCCAAATACAGCTGTCGAGAATAAATTCACCTCTGTCTAACCTTTCTGAATTAATACGTGAGGTTAATGTTTATTTTCGTTGAGAATTTACTTAACAGAATATTGCCACTGCAGCTTATTAGTTCAGCTATTTCGTTCAGAAACGAAATGAAAATTTCATTGCTTACGATGTCGAGGAACTACGGCACGATCTTTACGTCCGAATTAGTTTTCTTGCTCGGGGTTTTACTAGACATAGATTACACACATAAGAACGGCAGACAATAAAAGGCGTTCTTTATGTAGCAAGGTCCGGATCAGTACGTGGACGTTGCGGCAGTGGCTTAGGCTTAGACAATACATCAAAACACCCGTAAAGCGTTTTCTGAATCATCATTCCTTGCGTAAGTCCTGCTCGCCTCCGAAGCCATCACCTTGGAGTCCGGAGTTCAAAGATATTTTCTATGGAGTGACTGCTACCTGACCTCTACAGCCCATTTGCGACATCGATAGATTGCAGTTAGACCCAGTTGTCGAACTTTTTAGCGCTCCAACTACCCGTAACGACTGCCTTAGGTGTTCGTATGACAACCGGGGTCGATAGCATAACGTGTTTTCCGAGGCGCGTTTTTTGAATAGGCTTGCTAAATCATCATCTTTGTTTTACCCCAGTTGTATTCTTCTTTCACCTCTGCCTCGGAATCCGCCGTCCACTGACCTTTGGATTTGGTTTACACGACTTTAATAGGACCGACTGCCGCCTGACTTTCCTATCCCCCGAGAGGTAAGTAACTCGTGTTTGCTTGCATTGCATTTGTCGAATAACTTCTCGAAATATGGGACTGCCTGTTTCCACGTTAAAGTAACACAGACAAATGTTTTACTATAGTTCAGAATGCTAGTTCGTGGTTTATGCACTATTTGTAATCGGATAAGTTGAGTCCAGTATCGGTAAAACGGATTGATTAAGGAGTTTATTTATGATATTAGCTTTGTGAGGCTTTTAGAGCTGTCCAGGCTGCATGGAGAATTACTATGTAGAGTATGAGATGTGCAGAGAATGCATGGAGAATATAGATATTCTCCATGCAATCTCTGCATTCCTTATTTAAGCGTGCATTCGTCACACTCCACAGTAATCCCTTACCATATAAGTGTCTTGTTGTTATTGCGATTTCAGGTGAATCTTGTATTCTTACCTATAACAAACAAAAAATAATTAATTTAATACGCCGGGTAACAGAAACTTAATATAAAAACGTTTAATTCACTGGGAATTGCATTGGTCATTGTTGAACCGTTAATTAAGCTAAGTTTTTACGTGTTACTAATTTGTAGAATATACTGCTTCCGGGCTGTTTGGCCGTGGTCGATGTGAAACTTGCGTTCCAGACGTTTCGCAAGTTCGGCAGTCGCAAGTCAGCCGCCGGCGAGGCAAGGTCTCCGAAGTTGTCTTCGCCCGGCCCTGCGCCACTGAAGATGTCAACCGCAGTGATCGACGAAACGTCTGGAACGCAAGTTTCACATCGACCACGGCTAAACAGCCCGGAAGCAGTATATTCTACATGCAACGCCGGCCGTGAAAGCCTGAAGACTTATGTTTTACTAATTCACTGTCCAAAATGTGCTCGTGTGCGTAAAATTCACCTCAAATCGTGAAACTCAGTTTATTTACACGGATATTTACTAATGAAATCCAGTCCAAAATATTAATTGAACGCGTCGTTAAAGCAAATACTTCATGGTGAAATTAAAAAACAAAACATTGGGCACGATAAAGCATCACCGTGGGAACAGTTAAACCGCTGTGAACACATAAATTGTGTCCCGGGTATGCGATAAAAAGCCTTATAAAACTTGCATTTATTATCGGCACGGCATCGGCGAGCGATCGAACGTCGCTATAGGTATAAGAGTGCTTAAACATTACCTTTAGGCGTTTCAGTCGCGCGAGTGCAGATTTGAGTGGCGGCTGAAGCGAGAAAACTACGCGTCCACAGTGCGATATCTACATTGCTGTTTTCATCAAGAGCACTGCTGTTATGAAATGAATTTTACCTTTCTCTTCTTCTAACCGTGCGCTTAGGAGCTCAAAGGATCTTAGATGTTCTCTAAAAACCCCCTTACATAGACCGGAGTTGCGAGAGCATGTGCACATAAGTTGAAAATAACCTACGCCATTAGCATGTTTGATTTATTTTTTATTACCGAACTTACTGTATCATAATACCGACTTATTAATTACTAAACTACCGACGTTTAAAAATACTGTAAATGAAATACGATTTTGAAACGCGATCGAGCTACTATAATGTGAAGGGTTACAGCGTTGCTGTACCGCGACAAAAAACGCCTATAATGTGAAAGTACTCTAAGGGACGGTCATCTGCGGGCAATGGTCATTAGTTTGATATATATGTGCGATAAAACACGTGTACCTGGCTCCTTGAGTACCTACACCGCAACAGTGACGTAGGTGGTGACATTTACTTGATTTAATAACTAACATATTGAGAGTACTTATAACAATAACATTTATTAACAGAGGTTGCGCAACACATGTAAAGCTTAATTGATTCCATGGCAGTTGATAGAATACGATTGATACAACAACCTTCACATGCTGACGACATAATCAAAGCAATGTTGTAAATTGGGCTTCATAATACGAACATTGCCGCCATTTTGTATGGTAAATGGCGCGAACATTTTTATTCGGATGATCTGTTTGTTTGTGTAAACGACAACGGGGATAAAGCCGCTTTCCCGGCGTGGTTCAATTTAATTCTTTTGTAAACTCCATACAAAAGTTTTGTATTAAAGACCAAAGTTCAAAGACCGGATTGATTAGTACAATTAAATTAAATTTTAACGACAACTTCCCGCCCTAACTGAAATTAAATGTTAAATTGGCCCTAAAATTAATAACAAAATTACAAAGTGTACCCAAAGCAATTATATGAATAGAAATAGGTAGGTAGTGGTTTGTTGTGTAGTGTTTACAGAGATAGCATCGTACACAAAAAATTGAAACATTACGTTTCTTGCGTGCTCAAGTAGGACGAATGTGGAGCGACCTTTTTTATTTACGAACATTAAAAAGTAGTTGAGACGGCACGCAAGGTTTAGGCGGGTTGTAGCGAAATTAATTACAAATGACCTACGTCATGTGCTTAGATATCCCTTTTTTAATAAGTATTCAGGTAATAGAGAATAAGCATACCAGTCTCTGCATATTTCTCAAACGACTACAACATGAGGTATTTTAAAAAGGGCATTAGAAGGGTCCTACAGGAAAAGCAGCAAGAGAGTGGCGCCCCTGGTGGTGCACTTGTCCTTAGAATACGGTAACCGCTTCCTATCAGGTGGGCCATTTGCCTGTCTGCCACCTGCCACCTGCCATTACATGTAATTAATATTGTTCTTGGCGAAAATACTTAGGTCAGCTTCAGCAAGTTACATAAATGCTGTTAAACCAGAAATAGACCACAAGTAGAAAAGCCCTCAAAACTAACCATAAGCTTCGAGCTGAAACCCGCTAATAAAATCAGGATAATTGCTCAGTTGATGATAATGTTGTCATTTCTATTTTCAACAAAACTCTACCATTCTCTCTACTCACATTAACGCTCACATTAGCATTCTAAACAAAACACATACACATATAACTAATCACTTACACGCACACACAGACGTACATCGTATCATTCTAAAGTTACAACATTGTCACCTACATTCCTCTCACAACAATGTACCAAAATATTTGTCCCGGCACTAAAATTGTTGGGAATCTCTAAGTACAGTCAGCACCAGATCGATCTTGATGAACAAAGCTCTCAAAATGATCTTAATGCCTTGGTTTTCCTCTCTTCCTGTTGATTTATCGTTCTGATATTTGGTACACGCCTTTAGTTCGGACAACAATACAATCGAAATCAATAAATAATTTGCTTTACTCTTAATACGAGAGTTTTAAGATCATTTTGTAGTCAATATATGTATGACGCTGACTGTACAGCTCATAATAAGCCTCTATACACCCCATGGTATGCCGTGACTGCTATAACAACCCCGCCTGCAATTAGTATGTCAAAACGTTCGCGTGCGTCCCGAGATCGAATATAATAAGGCTGTGGCACGATATTCGAGAACCGGACCCCTCCCCGTCACGTGAGATATTAATAAAAACTTAAAATAAATATATGTAACGCAAAAGTGCATTTGTTGGATTTACAGTTTAAAATATATATGTGTATTCGTATATCGTGTATCGTATATCGTGGATGGATGGATGTGCCATCCATCCACGATATAAATCGGCAACACGTGCAGATGGAAAGAAACACCGTGCAGTTTTAGTCTACACGATCAAAACATACCTACCATCTCATAAACTCTGATGGGGTGTAGCTTGAAGGGGTTTAGCAAGTTGAAAAATAAAGGAAGGTATTTCATAACCATATAGATCAAATAACTTTGGTAAAATTTGATAGCCATAAACGTTTGAAATTTCAATATCGCAAACTGGAATTTGTGCAGAAATCGTATAGAAGTTCTATTATGTAATTTGTGTACCGGGCCTACATGGTGATTAAGCTCGCTGACAGTTTATATCCATTTTCTGAAGGAAAATTTACTTTCCCAGTCGGGTTTTGTTTGACATATTGAATTAGGCGTTACATGACGGAAATCTATGGTAAAATAATTGAGGAGGGGACCCACCACGCACCCTCGGTTTTTCAGTCCCCACGATGAAAACAACCAAAGATAAACCTTAACGAATTGCAACAGAAAAAACCAAGGCCCCTCACAGTAAGTAGAAAAGTTCGCTTATCAGATCTGACAGGTACTTCCTAACCATTAAAATGCAGTTTTCTGCTTGTAGTAAAACCTCTCGACGCTCTTCAGAGCACTTTGCTTTTCGGTGTTGGATCCGTATTCCTACTTTCTTTAAATCTCCAAAGAATATTGAATTTTTTACGAACCAATAAAAATGTCAATCAACCGACAAAACTGTCAAATTACAAGTTTTACCCGCGCATTCTCAACCATAAACAATAAAATTGTTATTTTAAATTTAGAATTGTAAAATGGCGAGGGGCGCGTTCGGAAGCCAGGGCTGGCTATTATTCATAGTCGAAACACGTTATTTAATTTGCGATATGCGGCAACAGTACGTAGCGAAATAAACGGATAACAGTGTTTGGACGCGCGGCGTTACACTTATAACTAGATTTGCCTTTGTGGAATTCTGCAAACAGACACCGTAATGGGACAAGGGTTTAAACTCAAAATATATTACGACATTTTGAAGTGTATAAACGTGAAACTGCATAACCGTAAAGCGCTGTTTATTAAAGCGCTAGCGATAATAAACACAAGAAAATTTATCTTCACAGTGCGATGTCATAAATTAAGGCTTGTATGCACCGTTCTGAAGGAGGAAATTAAGAAAACGTGAGCTTCTTTCTCGGAAATATTGCATTAATCTTGAAAAAACGTTGCTACCAGGTTATTCATCAATCTTAAAGTGAATACGAAAGTTGCGGTGACGTGTAATTTCCACAAATGACCTATGTAAAGCGATCTGCGAGAGGTGCAATAACTCGATTTGAGAATAAATGGCTCGGAAGTTGATCTACTGTACCGCCCCAGTTCCTACGTTAGAAGTGGAAAATTCCTCTTCCCATTTCCATCGCTGCGTTAGTTACGGCGTAAAGTTTCCACAGTGAGATTAAAAGCTGCAATATAAGGGGTTTAAAAGGGATTCCCAATGCAGTTTCGATGTTTGCGCGCGTTTCGGTACAAGGAAGGTTTTTTTGTTTCGAACGCGACCTCTGACTGTGCGATTTTCGCTTGGCTTCCACTTTTGAACGTGCGCGCGAAATGAAAAATGGCGGCTTAACTGTCAAAATGGTTATTGATGTTCGAGTTGAATTTACTTTTACTGATATGGGATTAGGGATTCTCGCTTTGAGATCCACAATGATTATAATTGTGTTACGATTTGTTTTATAAGCTCTGGGATATTATTGCTATGTAGAGTTTTTGTGATTTAGTTTCTGAACATTTAGAGGTACCTTTTTCTTTTATTTCCTATTCGGATTACTTTTATTACTCTTGCTCCACTTAAGGTGTTTTGTGTCATTTCTGTCGTTTAGCACGTCGTCGCTTAAGCCTAAAATATCTGCTTTGTGTTATCTCTCTTTTGCAGCGCGTCAGAGAATGCCTCGTGCATTAATTACTGCAACTTTCAAAATATGAGCATGAAGTTTAGAAATAGCACAGCAGATATTTTAGCCTCGGACACATTTGTTGAGACACTTGTCCGAATTGACTTGACTTAAGTTAGAAGTATTTTTACTAACAATTCGGACACGAGCCCAAATATGAAGTAGGTATTTTGCATTGATATTAAGGTGAAGTCATTCGATTTCTATGGTTTTTTTTACATTGTGTTTTTTTAAATTAATATCACAAGAATAGTTTTAATGCATGCTAGTATTTCCTTGTAATTTTTTTTTTACATTCAATTTGATTTTTCTTTATTAACTGAATTCCCTAGTATGTTATCGTTCCGGCCCATAGTGCTGCTCGACGAGGTGGGCAAACTCTTCGAAAGAGTTATTTCCAAGCGCCTCGTCGAGCATCTCTCTAGAGTGGGGCCGGACCTGGCGTACACCCAGTTTGGGTTCCGCCGGTGTCGTTCCACTGTGGATGCCATCATGCGCGTGAGGACTCTGGCGGGGGATGCGGTTGGACATCTCCAACGCCTTCAACACCTTGCCCTGGAGTTGCATCAGGGAGGCACTCGTGTACCACGACGTGCCTCTTTACCTCCGCCGCATAGTCGGGGCGTACCTGACGGAGAGAGCCGTCATCTACCCAAGTTCGACGGGAGTCGGCAGGCGTGAGATGTCGTGCGGTGTTCCGCAGGGGTCGGTCCTGGGGCCGCTCCTGTGGAACATCGGTTACGACTGGGTGCTTCGCGGTGACTTCGCGTACGGGGCCACCGTCACGTGTTACGCGGATGTCACGCTAGTGACGGTGAGCAGGGTTACGCACCGCGAAGCGACCCTGAGGGCCACGACCGCGGTTGCTCAGGTCGTCGACGGGATCCGGCTGGGTCTCGAGGTGGCTCTGCACAAGTCCGAGGCCATGTTCTATCATGGCCCTCTTCGCAGGCCAGGCCCGGGAGCCAGCCTAACAGTGGGAGGTACTCCCATCGACATCAAGCCCCGGTTGAAATACCTGGGGCTCGTGCTTGATGGTCGATGGGACTTCGGACAGCATTTCCGAAGTCTGCGCCCCAAGTTGGTGCTCACGGCGAATGCCTTGGGCCGGTTGTTGCCCAACTTGAAGGGCCCAGAGTCCTCCTGCAGGAATCTCTACGCGGGTGTCGTGCGGTCCATGGCCCTATACGGGTGCTCCGTGTGGGCGGACACCCTGGAGGCCAGATTCCTGCCTCTGCTCCGTACGGCGCAGAGCACGATGGCCTCCAGGGCCATCAGGGGATACCGCACGATATCCTTCGAAGCGGCGAGTCTCCTGGCCGTATCGCCACCGTGGATCCTGGAAGCGAGGGCCCTTTCGGCACTATATAAGTTCCGAAAGGAGGCGCGGGAGCGGGGATTCGATCCCGAGCCCGAGGATATTCGGGCCGAGAAATCCCAGCTCCACCAGGTCATGGTGGCCGAGTGGGAGCGACGACTTGGGCAACCACGCGCAGGGCACGCCGTCATTGCGGCGGTAAGGCCCATCATGGGGGAGTGGCTAGAGAGGCCACACGGTAGCCTCTCGTACCGTCAGACGCAGATTATCATCGGGCACGGTAGCTTCGGGCGGTATCTGCATCTGATGGGTATAGAGCCAACGCCCGAGTGCCATCATTGCGACGCGAGCGTGGACTCGGGGCTGCACACGCTCACCGAGTGCCCGGCGTTTGAGACGCCGAGGCGGGAGCTTGTGGCGGCCCTGGGGGTGAGAGTGCTCACGCTCTCCACCCTGCTCGCGGCGATGGTCCGCTGCGCGGATGCGTGGGCGGCCAGCGCCTCCTTCTGCGAGCAGGTCATGCTCGCGAAGGAGACAGCAGAGCTGGCGCGGCGCGATGAGCGAGACTCTGCACGCGCCCGAAGGCGGCTCGGGCGTCGGAGGGCGCAAACTGACCTCCGCCCCCCATGAGCGCGGGCCTGAGGGTGACGGGTGGAGCCGCCCGTCACCCTAGCAGAAGCAGGCCACGGCGGCGGCGCGCATCGTAGGACGATGCGCGTCCCCCCACACCGGGGTTGAGTCGGGGACCGCGTGGTCCCCCCCTTCCCGAGGAGGGCCAGACCGAGAGGGATGGCCCTGGGTCAGCCGGGGTGCGAGGGATATGTCGCATGACAACCTCACCTTCGGCCTAGCACTACGACCCAGAGACGGCGTGCGGTTTAGTCGGTTCGAGTCCGACATAACCTACCCCTCCGGCTCCGGAGGGGTGGGAATCCGTGGGGATTTCTCGCACGTAAAAAAAAAAAAAACGTATGTTATCGTTTGAAAAAATGCTTAAAAATTCTTTATTGCTAATATTTTACATACAAAGCCATGTAGGATCGAGTTAAAATTATTCAGTACCAAATATTTTATAATAGCTATTGAAAGCAGAACGAGGCTGATCTTCAATTGTGGTTGAGAAGTACTCCCAAGGGGATAGCTAATCTTGTAAAGACCAATCTGCGGGCTGGCTACGTTCCTGCCAATTAGTTCAGATAGGTCTGTTTAGTTCCCGAATAATGCCGAGTGCACCCGAGTACCGACGAGTGCTTCACAGTACCCACTCTTGAATTAGGGTTGCTTGTAAAATACCTCAGTATTGCCGTATTCTGGAGAATATCTCAATAGTGCAGGCCGATAATGAAAAAACTTTTCGGTTGAATGTCCTAATTACATTATTTAGATATTTGAAGGTTCGTTAGCTATTTATTTAAATGCAAGTAAGTGCATAGTAGATATCTATTGACCTTTGTTCATTTGCCTGATGTACCGATTAACATGACATTTTGCTAAATTATGTGCACTATGAACATTTCTCTCAGAACCGGTGGATATAAAATAATACAATAAGTAAATAAAGTACGTATAGAATCAACTTGGGCAGACGGCAGTCGTTTCTGTAAATTCAGCAGATTATGGAGAGCTAACGCTTTCGGTGGAAACTACAAGCTTTGGAATGAATGAACTAAAATAAAATGACAAGGAAAAAAAATAAAAATAAGCAAATAAGGGAAAAGAAAACCATTAGTCTAAATTCCTACAATATCACTTATTTAGCTTCTAATTTAGGTACATTTAGACACAAAAGTCGCTTAACAGATTTTATACCTCACCACATTATTCACACCACAAACCACAACATTATCAAAACTGTTTTATGCAGGTATATTTTTGTTATGACGTAGCACTTTTATTCTGTGGATATGATCACAAAGTTACTCCACTTCAGAATTCATTCCTAGTATGTGTACGCATACGTCATTTTTCGTGGCTTAAATTTTAGCACCCTACTTAGTAAAGTGAGGCTAGGATCGTTAGTGTGGGCAAGCCTAATTATTTAAAGTTTACACGGGTCATTTCTTTGACTAAGAATTTATTACGGTAGGAAAAGTTTAGGACTTTGTTAGTAGACAGACTATATTTGTATACTTATATCTGATTACACTATGAATAAAGCCCATTTCTGTGTGGATGTGGCGGGTATCAACATACAAACTGAATATCTATCGTGATTAGTGTGTGATGTAATATATACCTGTAAGTTTGAATTGAATGATTTTTTTAATTTCTAGGATGATTTCTCTAAATTGAATTTTTAGTTACTAGTGCTGAATACTAGTATCACATACTATTACCGCATACCAGGACCGTGTACTAGTACCAAATGCCAGTATCGCATATATACAGGATACTATTACCACATATTAGTAACGCTCAGCTCTTCGAGATGGCGTAAAATTATAAATAAATACTCGTAGGTAGTTATATCCCTTTGGATTTTATTTACAATTATGAATGGTATGTTATACCCTCTAACAAACTTTACTTATACTGGCTACGAGTCGCATGTTTTATCGAAATCCTTGCTCTAATTAAGAGCAGGCTTTGAAAGTTCATAGCCACCGTTTGGTAGATATCAACTACATAATCATGCACTGCAAGGTTTCTGCCCTACGAAGTTCCTAATACTGCAATGGTATCAAAGAATAAGTATATAAATATGTTTGAACTTTGTTTTGATCAAAAATCGACGTCTACATTAGGCAAAAGTTAAGTCGCCTAATTTTAGTTAGAATGTCTAAAAATAGGCTTCCATGTTATGCAATTAATAACCAAGAAAGCATAATATAATGACAGTGTTAGCATCGGTGATATTAAGATAAGATACACTCATTTACTTCACACAATTTAATATGACTACTTATTTCCTTTGCTGTCTGTACACCGTGTTTGGACGACATTCTGTACTCTATCGCGGTGTTCAAATTGATTGAATGATATTAGAACACATTTTATCAACAGTTGTGTTGCAATTGCAAAACTGATTGACTGCGTTTTTCCGCAGAGAGATGCTAGCTGCTAGCATTAGTAACTACATCAAGAAGTTAAAATGCGATTTAATACCCGCAATGCGTTCGGACGCAGCGTTCGACTTCAAAAGAGCTGGAATGTTCTGCTCATACACATATTGTCCTCTACTTACAGTCCCGGGTTCTTCAAACAGGGCGTGAAAAAGCATCTTTCAAGGCCGTCAAGTTAGGGACCATAAATTAACTTTAAAAGTCAATCGCATCAGAAATTGCGGTCTGTATCATCTGGACTGCACCTCAGCCTTTTACAATCTAGCGGAGTGCTGTCAATTGACGGACCAAATGTATAAAAAACCGGCCTAGTACGAGTCAGACTCGCCCAAAAAGGTTTCCGTAGCTGTAAGTAACATATGGTAAAAGATTTATATTTGAATGGATTGAATGAAAGGTGAATTGCGGTTTACTATTTATGACGTATTAAGAAAACCTTCTTACTAGATCTCGTTCAAACCAATTTTCGGTGGAAGTTTACATGGTAATTAATATATATATATTTTTTTGTTTATGATTCTCTTATTTTAGAAGCTACAGGGGGTAAACGTGTTTTATTTTTGTGTGAAAATCTTAATGCGGTTGACAAAATACATCTATTTACCAAATTTCAACTGCGTAGTTCTAGTTTCGGAAACAAGTGGCTGTCACACACGGACGGACAGACATGACGAATCCATAAGGGTTCCATTTTTTGCTATTTGGTTACGGAACCCTAAAAAGCGACTAAAACGCTGTTCGCCGATGCCAAAAGTAGCATACTCTGCTTTGACTTTATTCACACACAACGGCCTAAAAAAAGAGGGTAAATGCGGACAAAAGAGTCCCCTTCCTATCCTATCCTATCCATACTCTGCTTTGAGCCTATTGCAATCCGGGACCACACGGCAATCCATCACAAAATTAACATTTTGCACACGCTCTAGTATGCCATGTTCCTGCTGGCGAGATCTTGTTATCTTGACAGCTTAAGAATGGATGGATCGACCGAAGGTTTTTAAACAGATGCGAACACGTTGCAATTAGACTGAATTTAGTCGGTGTATTTTAATTACTCGCAGCTTGATATTTATAAATTAGAAAGTAGAATATACGGTTGACGGTTAACCATAGTGAAATAATTACATGAATAATTGTGGAAATAATAACGATATGATAAGCATAAGATTATAAGACAGGTCTACGTTAAAGACTAGACGTAAGTAAGTACAAAAACTTTTTTAAATTGAGAAAAGTTTTCGGTGCCCTTAATTTTAATTAATCAAATCTTAAAGTTATTAAAATTAAGAACTAGGCACCTGAACTGATAAGTTTTCAAAATTTAATTTTAGAACTGTCGCTTCAGTTCGAAAATCGAACAGAAAAGTGTTGACACCCATCGTTTGGAAATGAACAGATTTCATTTCTAAACTCACCGGCAAGTTGTACAACAAACTCTTCCTTATCCAAGCTCGTTGCGCACAGAATCTAAGCACGTATTAATTCGCAAGTTTTCGGGCTTGATGACTGCACACCGTGGATGCCGAGAGGGGAACAAGGGGTGTGCTAGAGACGGGATCGTGACGAGAATAGCGAGCGGACACAATAAAGACCTGGGAAGGTAAGGCACTTCTTACGGGAAAATTAGTTGTCGCATTACGTACCTATTACCAACGTTCGGCTGCTGATTAACCGCCGTCGAAACGAATTCTGCGGGGCGTACGTGTTCGAAACACGGCCATAGCTAATTATCACGCTGTTGATGAATGTTTGGTTTCCGAACGTACCTCAATCAATGCCATACTGTGTTTGGGAGCCGCGCTGTGAACAATAGCTACATCTTACTCTTATTTTTCTTTAAGAGATTTTCAGTTTCATTTCTTTTGTTAGTTCTAAGCCTGTCTTATCCTAATCCCTTTTAGTTTCAAGAGAGTTCGTTCTGAAATTTCATAAACTAAGTTCTGTAATTTCGGAAAATGTTTTTTAAACTTCTGACACAAAGACGAGCTTAATTTAAAAATATGTATCAGTTATTTAGATATAAGCCTATTTTCAATTGTCATGCCCTTAAAATGGAATAATTTAAATGTGTGTGTGTAATATACAAAAATAATTTCATATCGTATTGAATTAATTTTTTAAGCATTTTACATGTATATATTGTATTGTGTATTTAATTCAAATCTATTTCCAGGTGTTTACGAATAATCGGGGAAGGTCCATATATAGGGGAGAGTCGAGTAAATTGTACCGCCTTTTAAATCATACCACCTCTAGATTACTTATTAAAGATACTCTTTTTCTATACTAGTAACACCTAACTATGCTTTTAGTGACACCAACAACTACTCCCATTTTAAGTTAACATCTAACGAGAATTATGTATGTATGGGACCGAAAAAGTAGTTTTCCACCCTTTCATTTCTTTCCCATTCTTTCGGATTCATTCTTTATTTTTGAGTTTTCTGATACATTGTAGAAGGCCCTTTCTTAAAAAAATATTAAGAAAATTGTGCAAAAAATTTATAATATACAAGATATCTTAACATATTTCACGCAGGCTAAACTGCGAACAACAACTTGGTTGCCAATAATAAATTGCACTCGAACTGACATACAAGAAAACAAGCTAATTAAAACGTGTAATAAAATACTTAATTTGTAGGTAGTTTTATAACTGAAAGATAATATTTATAGCAAAAACTCAAAATGGCGGCACTCAGACACAGTGCTGCTGTACAAATTAAGTTACGCCACCTAGTTATGAGCAATGGCTTGTTTCTCTGCTAACTTTAATATTAATGTCGCTATGTTTTTCTATCTTAAAACAATTTTAAGGTTGCTCGCTTATTTTTATTAATATAAATTTATGGAAATTACTCTGAATCAGTCTCTGAACCAGCCATTAAGTTCAGATGTTTCAGTCCCGCCCTAAGTAATCTGTGGTTTTATTCCGAACTGAATATGTCAAATCCAAAGCAGGGTGCGCACTGAGCGGTTTGAAAGGAACTTGATGCCACGCACGCCAAGGTTGTGGAATGAACTTCTTGCTATGGTTTTCAAGAAGGGCATTAGAAGGTTTCTTCAGATTAAGCAGCGCGAGTGTAACGCCCCTGGTATTGCATACGTCAATAGGCCATGGTAACCACTTTCCATAAGGTGGGCCGTGTGTTTGTCTTCGAAACATAATACAATTTAAACCAGTAAATACTTGAGCAGAGCGTTATCATGTATACCTAGCGACATTTCTCTTGCGACTTGGGTCCAAGATATGTGCCTCGAGCTATAAATATGTAGAAATATGAGTAATTATTTGTTAGGCGAACGGTTTTACTAATTAGTCTAGGTATACTCTTACGAGCAGCTTGAATAAGATTTAAGATATCCTAATACATAACATAACATGTTCATATATTCCGAGACTATTCAAAAGTCTTACACAATAAGCAATGTATGTTGCTTTAGATTAATTATCTATTTCTGCCGCTAGATGGCAGAGTACACTAATAGTTATAACACTGCTTTATTGAATACCAATATTATGTTCTAGAACGTAATGTTATAAAGCCCTTTGTAGTTTCTCTCTTACCTAGCTCCATATTTCGGTAGCGAGGAGGAATTCTCTATAACATTATTCTATATTAATAACGTAAATAATTAAATTAATGGAACAATATCTATTTCCCTTAATTATATCTAATTATTTCTTGTGACGTAAAGCTGTGCTTAAGAACATAGAGTAAGGGTGGTGTAGAACGTGCAATTTCTTTCGTAGGCATAATACTTGTGTAGGTATGTTTGTATCTTTCTAGTACACGTAGCACAGCTAACAGCACCATCTAACTCAACACACCTCACTTCCGCTGTTTGTTCGCTTAGATCTTTTAAACTAATCAACAGATTTTCGAATGCAGTTTTCAGTAATAGACAGAGTGGTTTTTCAGGAAGGTTTTTTATGTATAATACATATGGGTTGCGAAAACGGGATCGAACTGTAATCGAACGGGGCAACTGGAGCCGCAGGCTTCTAGTATCTTCATTAATATTTATTCTCGGACCTAACTATGATAATATGCCTAACTATGTATAGTATGTAATTTGGGTTCCAGAGCCTGAATACACATACTTAAATACATTTCACACAGACTAGTGCAAACAGACATTCATACAAACATGTGATGAGATGAAACACACGGCCTTTGACTTAAGATTCGAATGTTGTATTGCCACGTCCATACGTAAGTTGTAAGTTTATTTTCACTTAGTAGCGGGAATTTCCGTAGTGAGTAAGGCGTTGTTTTTAGAAGCATAATTTGTAGCGTAATTTATACAAATTGCTTACATGATCAAGTTCGACGCGAATTTTACTTGTAGGTAGTCCTCGATCAAACATACTGGTGTCGATTAAGTGTCTTCATTAACACTGGACTAAAATGTTGGTAAAGAAGTTTATGTGCTCATACAAAATGTATGAGTCTTCAGTATCCTATTATATTATACCAGAAATGACACTCGCTCATTGTTATCTACACAGGGGCTGTACTTAAATTAGTTCCTTTATACAAAATTTGATTCTCACGTTTGTCAGCAAATACTCTTGAATAAAAAGGTATTAAACTAATTATCTATCGATAAATAATTATTCTAAACTTCATAACTTAAATAAGTGGTTTTCTAGTCTTCCAGCCGATCTAGGACGACCATTTTTTTCAAACGAAATTGGTGAAATATAAACATCTTCATTCACAAAAAAGCGAAGAAAGTGCTACATTTCAAGGTGAGCTCCATGCTTTTACAATAAATTCCTCTCTGAAACAGCCCCTGTGTAGATAACAATAAGCGAGTGTCATTTCTGGTGTTCAAAGAATATAATATAATAACCGCGTATATAATAATAAATATTTTAAACGTGTTGAGGCTTGTGCTGCTCTATTTTACCTTTCTTTATGATAGATGGAACTAAATGGTATAGATCGAAAACAAATATTATAGTTTCTAGTTTCAACGCAAAACCATTTGAAATTTAATTATTTTCTCTATTAATCCAAATACTGAAGCAGTCTGTGCCTCTCATATAGCAAAACTCATTAATAGCGATAATTAGCGAGCCGATAATTTTAATTAGAACTTAATTGAACGCGGCGCTCATCCGTGTCACTTACCGTTGTTAGTCTGAGGCTGACGTCACAGGAACGCGACTTAGTTGTTGTTTCCTGGAACAAGGAACAAAGGGGCGTTAGGAGTGTACTTAATGCACAGTAATCTTAGAGGAGGAATCACTGCCTCAATGATGCAGACGGCATCGTCACAGAGTATCGACTTAGAGTAATGTGGTGCAGTAGTGTTAAGGTTTTCTATAAATAGATTTTTACCTATTGCATGGGGCCTTTTGCGCGGCAAGCGGCAACTCACTTGAGTTTTACCTTGGAGATAGGTAGGTTAAACTAGAAGCTAATAAAATATGACGTTGATTGGTTATATTATAATAAGTTTATTTTTATTTGGTTTAATTGGTTATAATATAATAAGTTTATTAGCTTTGGATTGTCAAATTTATGGAAACGAAATGAATTTGTAAAATATTATGTATATACATTGTATTTTTGCAAAGAATTGCTTGAAATACTTCATCCATTTAAAACGGTAAAATACTTTTCCTCGTAAAAGAAAAAGAATACGCACAATTATAATAAAATGTTTTACGAGATATTAAAACCAAACATAATTAAGAAGTGCTGCTGCTGAACTCGAGTGCGGGGGACCGGCGAGTATTCTATTTATGTTCCCATGATTGCAATTGTAAGTAATTGCCACTTAAAAATTATAGACGCCATTGTGGGTATATATTTTTTATATAAATCAATTGTTTAACAATGAGCGTATTGTGCATTTGACGTGTGTTCACGTTTACGAAGCTCGCTGCGTTACGGACGCGTGCCCTTTGCAAACTCACTTCACGGATGATTTGCTCTTGTCCGTATTCAACTTGGAGTTAGGAAATTTCTCGCTCGTATACGAACAACAATTATATATTATTGGTTGGAATTTCGTGGATGTGTTAAGTAAAAGCTTTTGTAAATGTTTTTTAGAGTATACAAAAGCAGGGGTTAGGCTTAAAGTTGAAATTTTATTTTGTTTAAATTAAATGAATTTACTGTATATTCTACATGTTTTCATTTACAATGAGATCGACTATTGATGCTACTAATATAAAAATGCGAAAACTTGCCTGTGTGTTGTCAAGTTTTTGTGAAATTGGTTCAAAAGAAAAAGTTCATATTTCCAATTACCAGCTACTTCTTTTCCCTTAAAATAAGCAACGAGTAAAACCGTGAGGCGCAACTAAAAAAATAAACGAAATAAAAAATGCATTTGATATAAATAGACATTTCCTACTAAAGATCCCGAACATTAATGTCTATAAAATGTCGAAGTTACGGCCCAAAACTTTAATTCCAGCCCAAAACCAAACTAATCAAGTAACGTAACAAGTTATTTGTAGCGACCCCGATATCAGCCAGCCTACAAGACTTAAGAGCTGACGCAATTTGCAGTAAATAAGGATATCGGTTTAGCGTCATTATCCTGACTCGGCCCGCGATATAGCGGACCTCGTAAACGCGCCTCGAGTTAATGAGTTATGCCCTACCCGCCTCTGTGTTGTGTTACTCTGTGCCTCTTAGAAAGCGATTTATCGTACCCACTCCAGGTTATGTGAGCAATTTCTTTAAACGATTTTTCATCGTCTACTTGCACGAGTATATGGTTGAGTAATGAACAATGTAATATATTATCTAGATTTTAAGCTGCGCGTGTGGTGTACTTTAAGGTGCTTATTTTTCATTTCAATATTGACGTGAAATTGTATACCGAACAACGATATTATGTATGAATCGCTGTAGATGTTTACAGTTTTTATTTTCTTCAATTGCGTGATAGAAAATCGTAAGTAGCATGTAGTTTTATTTACTTTGGATATAGTTTGGTAAGTTTATTATTATTCATTAATTCTTTAAATTAAAACGAATTTGAAATCCAACGTTTCTTAGTTTTTTTTAAAGTTTAGTTTTAGTTTTAAGCTAAACCAATGCGTGAAGTTAGTAAAGTTACAAACTATGTCTTAACCAAAATTACACAACGGCAACGCCCTCGTACAGTATATTTATCAGTTTACCCAAGAAGCACGTTGCACATTTAGTTTTAATTCAGCAGGATCATACGGCTTATCCTGCGAGCGGTTAAATAGAAGGCGTTTGACGTTGTCCTCTCCAGACTTGACGGGACAAAGGAGGGACGTCCGAGATGGTTTCTAATTACGACACAGACCGTTATGCAAATCGGGGGCCGGCGCGGTGGGCTCTTTGCCTCTAATAAACATGCGCGGCTCTTGCGGTCACACCGCCAAATTGCTCTCCTTCCACTCGCCCGCCGGCAATAAAACCACTTGAATTGTAGTGCCCTCTCTGTACAATTAGTAACTCTTTGATCAACTACATTCCGCATTCGAATATTGAATTTCGAATTTCAACGTTCTATTTCTTGATTTTGTTTTAATCGGTATTTCAATTTTAAATTGCGAATCAGTTTATGGCTGCGTTTATTAGGAGCTTAGGCGTTCCGGGGCGAGCGGACGGCTCACGGTGCTACGAGCCAACCTATTTAGTTGGCAGATGCGTTCCAGTAAATTGAACGGCGCGGTCCGAGGAAATCGCCAGGTCGTGCCGTGACTCCGCTCGTTGTGAAACTAGGCTAAAAGCACCGCTTAGGTACTATTCGTTGGTAATTTTTCACGGGAAGCCGTCCAACCGGCAGACATAGTGCCAATTTAAACGAGTTACCAACGTTCCGAAAATCTGGCGAAGTGTTTTTACGCCGAACGCTATTGTTTTACGCCTATAAACTGCAAGTGCAATTCAAATTTGGAACTAGTAACGTATTCTGTTCGGTCTACGGATGTTCACTAGGAAAAATATTCATTTTTACATGGCCGTGCAATATTTTCGTTTGTATTCGAACAATCGAAGTTGCCTTTGGCTGGCTTGTGTCTGTACAAAGGTTTGCTATCGCTAAGCGACGCGTCGAAGAATTCGCGCGTATTTTGGAATGGTTGCACTCTGCGTCGCGTTTGCGAGGGAAGTCGTTACCGGTGCCGCGATCGCGAGCAAAATGTATAAACTGTTCTATCGGCCTTTGTGAATGCACATTGTAGTGTTTACACGGTACCAATGTAGTCACTTTTTTAGGTTGAAATTTTGAAATAATGGCAGTAATATAAAGAAATTTCATTTTATAGGAATACTTGTTAAATGGCGTAATTTTTCAGAATATGAGCAAGCTTTCTACTTGCTTTGAGATGTCCGCCTTTGTATGCCTTCTATTGTACCTACTTATCTATTTTAAACTGTTACGTTCATCCTTAATTTCAAGCTTTACTGTGAATCAGTTTCTTCGTGATCATGGTTACTGAAAAGCAACTGAAACGATGCAAATCATAAAATAAATTGCGATAACATTAGTTAAAAATAGTTTATTTAAGCGTAAATTGTTAATGACCAGATCTAGAAATAGGATTAGGTACCCATGCATTAAATTGAAAGAAAACGTAAAAAGAAAAAGAATTTACTAATATAGGTACATTTTTTGAGGGTGTGCAATGTTTGGTATAATAACAAATGCTCTAATATCACTTGAAATGACGTTCATATTATAATTTTTATATGCTATAATGTCAAGTAACCTAAATTCATATGACCTAATATTTTTATATCATCTAAATATTACGTTCATTTCATATTATTTTCAATACGTATAATATTCTTTTCATTATGTGGTGCTTATGGCACCGATTTGCAGAAGTAGAAAGAAACTCGTCAGCCGATGTTAGGTATAAGCTTTAATTACACACGTGACTAATACATAGCAATTGAATACAAGAACAAAGGTGAGGGCTATAGAAAACAATAGTATATTAACTGAAATAAGGTCAAGTGACCGTTAGATTTTTTGTTATCATATCAACCGTTATACACCCATTTTTTGAACAGTAATGCTTAGTACCCATCAAATATCTTTAATCGTATTATATATCCACAAAAGCCTTTCTCTTCACGACCGAGTGGGTTTAAGTACCTATCTATATCCTAGAGCTAGCTATTAAATCTATGATATTTGAATTCCTTTGCAGCTCTATTGGGAAGCGAATAGGTACTAGAGGATTGATATGTTCTGTTACTAGATATTTAATATATTTAGGTACGCTTGTTAGATGTTAGTTTTTATCTTAAGAATTTTTCAATTTTATTTAACAAAAAGTTTAAATGATTCTTAAATCTAAATACTTGCCAAGCTATTACGCTTGTCGGCGAGAAGCGCTCCATACATGCTTGTTCTTCAATCTATATCTATACATCTATACATTTAATTAAAATTTGGGGCGTCTGTTTGGAATATCAAAAGAAACGTTTTTTACTACATGCATATGAATATAACATGCGTATGAATATAATATGGTAAATAGTTAGGTACACCAAATTAACATTTTTTAAAATTTTTGTCTGTCTCTCTGTCTGTTTGTTCCGGCTAATCTTTGAAATGGCTGGACCGATTTGGACGAGACTTTTATTTGCAGATAGCTGATTTAATAAAAAAAACATCACTATAAAAAAAGTATGCGCTTGGCGCCATTTGTTTTTAACTGTAGTGATGCTTTTTTATGAAATTGTCCTTTCATTGAGCTACCATATCGAAAAAAAGCTATGCCAATATAATAAAAAAAAAAATAATAATAATTTATTTCATAAAAACATTTACATATTGAAAACGTTTCCCATTGGCCCCACACTAGGCAAGCCTGTCCTGTGGGTACCGTGACGTTTGCCGCATTCGATTTCAGTGCTCAGTCCATAAGGTTTATTGTAATCATACTTACAAGAGTTAGAAGAAAAAATAAAAAGGATATGAAATACATGTATATAATAGTAGTATGTAATATGTATATTTATATATATTTGTGTATATTGTATGTATATATAAATAAATACTGAGCAAATCCTAGTAGTTATTCTAACTTAGTGCAGTAGAAGCATTTCTGTAGCCTCGTATGTCAGTGAAATCAGCCACTTTGTAACCACCATTTTCGCCTCTTTTAGCGAGCAGTTTTTGATGTCACAAAACTTAGCTACCTTATTGTATATAAAATACTCAATGTGTGGGCCAAACCGTTCTGCAAATGTGGTATTAACTTTAGGTACCGTCACTCTATATACCCGGCGTTTAAGAAAAATTTCATAGTGTTCACGATTTATAACAGTTTGATGTGCTTTAAGAAACATTCTCAATATAAACAATTGGCTTAAAATATGTACTATACCCGAAGTACTACCACGGGCCTTCGGCTTCGTGAGCATTCCCCTAACATATATATAATAAATCTACGTAAAATCCCATTTTACCATACCCTCCTATACCTACCTACCCCTATTTCGACAGCCATAGTTATCATAACCTAAAACAGATAGGACATTAGGATAATCCACAGATTCGATGTAATCCTACTGTCATTCGGCTTCATTGCGACATTTTCATATGCAGTAACTCAGAATAACTTTATCTAGGTCTTCCTTTGACTTGACTGAACTAATTACAGGACTTACTGAGCAACGTTTGAACGTATTATTTTGAGTTCTCGTTAATTAATCGTACCTACTAGATATACTCACGTCTATCTGTATGTCCGCGAAGCTTGTCACACAAATTTTACGGCCTAAAATATTAAACGCGAAAGCAATATATAAAACTTAAGAAGAAAAAATAATAAACACAAAATAAGAAATTGGTAGGTAAACGGGACATTTTGGACGAGAGAGAGAGAGAGAGACGAAAGGGACGTACTAGGCAAAGAATATTTTTCGAAAATAATAAAAAAAACTTTTTGAGAAATGGAGATGTTGTGAAAGAGATTCTGACGAATAAACATTTTGTGACCTGAATATTTTGCGAAGTGGACATTTAGCGACTACGCCTCTTTATGATCACGTTAAATTTCATTGAGTAGGTAGTTCATATTAGGCTAATGGCGGCTGGTTTGTTTGATATTATTGCGCGGCCAGTCGCACTCCGAATAATTTATATTATTGGACTTGGTTGCATTGGCGCATATGTTCGTGAAATATTAACGATGCAATAATTGAGCTTTTGTCGAACTAATTACGTGGTTTTAGGTTTAATTTAGGATAGACATACTGTTATAAACTCTTAATGCATCTATGGTGTATTGTTCGTTGATGCTGGGCATTTTGGGTTCGATTTCCGAGTCATGGAATAAGTTATTGAGTTATTCCGTTAGAAAATGTTCAGTTTTTTTTTCTGACGTTTTGTAAGTGGCGTTTTAATAGCATTTACACAATAAATTTATAATTTTTGACTTTGACTTTGTTGTTATTGAAACGCCTTTGTTCCTTTCATTGTTGTACATCTTCAAAGCATGTCCGTAGCTTCCTTATTTATCCAACAGTTCCCGCCAAACAATACACACACGTACCAACAAAGGTGCGTTGATTGCAAGTTGAAGCATCCTCGAGAGCCATCAGGACCCCAGGGGATGGACGGTGCCCCATAGCAAAACAGAGGGCGGAATGCCTTAGTGGAGCGATACTTGTACGGCTGTTCTGAACGGCATTGGAATAGAGTGGACATACCAGTACATAATGACAAGGATATTGCATCTGAGTTTCAATAAAACACTTGCATTTGGGTTGTCTTCAATTGTATTTATATATGTGCCAAGTTCTGAAGATGAAAATACAATTGACGCAATTAGTTTCTTGTGCTTGTTAACATCAGGAAGGTTTGGTACTGCAATCGACCTTTGTAATCTTTGAAATTTATATCATAACGATTTTTTCTTCCTACACAGAACAACGTCTGTTTATTATGCTAGCAATTGCATATGCTTTTTCATAAAAATATTATTACACGCAATTTGAGATTTTTAGGTTACTTTTAATGTTTAAGTAAGCTGTGAAATTGTACAGTACCTTAACTGACATTACCATTTATTAGATACTAGATCGATAGTTTATAGTCAAAACGGATTAAGCGACGTCGAATTTGCAAAGCGAAAAGGTTTCAAATGACATGATAAAAACAGCGCAACGATATTCCATTCAACTATTTTTGGCACTTGGAAACTATTGCTATTCAATCGTGAAGATTGCCAAAATGCATCGATTTCGTATTTTAAGATAAAGTGACATTTTGATATGGAATATGTTCCAATTTTTGCAGACATTTTAATATTTGAAGACGTATTTTTGAATTTTGTATTAAACTTTTAAGCATGCTAAATATTCAAATCATTTTAAATAAAAAAAATCTAATTGTATGGGCAGAGTAGTAAAAATCAATGTTTCAAAATGATTGAAAAATCAATAATTGGTTCCAATAGTTCGTACATTACACCGTCGTCGCCTTAAAAACGGATATAAGGGAGAAATTCGGATTGGTTAGGGCGAGGTCTGGTGGCTTAGTGATCAAAGCATTGCCCCTTTAAGGCAAAGATCACAGGTTCAAATCCCGCCTTAATCGATTCAATTTTTTCTATTTAAATCGTATATTTGAAAGTTTCGCAACTAATATTATATTCACGAAATAAACATCAATTTACAATGTTCAACTGCTGTTACAAAAATATATTGAAGTAAGTTTATTCGTATTTTAGAAACTGCTTAGCTTTTGTCTAAATTGTCCCATGTAAGTAGTACGTTCTAAAACATTTGCATTAAGTTTCAAATAGGTACGCGGTCAACATATTTATCCGAAAAGTGGTACGTCCCTATTAACCTAGTGCAGTACACTGACCGGTAAAATGTGATTACAACAAATTATCGTATTGACAAATCTTCAAACATTGCTGGAATAACTTTGTCCGTTTCTTTTATCCGATTGATCGCGGATAATTCGGATTGCCGACTAAATTGCCTCCAGTAATCGCTCGAATAGCTGAAGATGTTAGAATAAGAGAAATTGTTTCGTTCATTCGATGTATTTTTACTATTATTCCGAACGGATTTATTAGATATGTCAGGATCGGCCTAACGCAATTGCTTTCACTTAGGCGTATCTAGTTTTTCGATAAGTATTTGTTTTAGTAATTGTTTATATTTTGTTTTAGATCGTTATTTGTTCTAAAAGTTACAATATTAGGTATATTATTCGTGAGTTACTCAATTCAAGTTTGTTACAAACTAGCGATCCACCGCACGGGTGGTAAAAACGTTCCCGTGGGAATCCAATACAACCTATGTTACTCAGGGTGAATGTAGCTTTCCATTGGTGAAATAATTTTTGAAATCGGCACAGTAGTTTTTGAGTTTATTCATTACAAACATACAAATCTTGCCTCTTTATAATAGTAGTGTAGATAGTGTAGATGTAGATTATACTACTGTGAACTGTCATTAAAGTTTGGATAGATGAATGGAAGCCCATCACGCTAATACGAATGAATGGATATGAATGAAATTTGACAAAATGTATGTATAATGGTTTTGAACTAGCATAATATAACTAGTATTGACTATGGCTTAGCCTATAGACACAGCTTTCCTCGCAATATTCGTCACAGAAAGCGGCGAAAACAGCAAGCTTTGTGTGGGTCAGCTTATGTAAATATTGTTCTTTAAACTGTCAATGTGTGCAAGTGCTTGTTATGGTGTATATGTCGCCGCTAACTAGTTTATTCAGTCGTTCAATTAACTGCCTAGGCAGGTAACTAAACGGCGGCATTCAATTAACGGCCTGAATGGTGTTCAGCCATTTAATTAAACGGCTAGGCAAATAGCTTTGATCGATGACGTTTAACTACTTGCCTAGCCATTTAATTAAACAGTTAGAAAAATGACTTATTTCTGCAATGTTATAAAAAAATTAGCCTTCTAAAGTATCCTAACCAAGTCAGATTGCGCAGCAATCACAATAAACCTATCACTAATTTTCTGTGCATACTCCTCTGTCACCCCCTCGTGGATTTACAGATGTAAGTATATATATGTATGTATGTAATTTTTTTAATTATATATATTATGTCAATTCATATTGATATCCAAATTCATACTGATATCCAAAAAACATGTCAACTTTTGATAAATAATATGGAATAGTACAAGTATTTTCATTGAAGACGTAATAATCATTTTTTACTTTGCGTAAAAGTGACACTTGTTGTGTCTATAAAGTTTGTATATAGTCCAAGGACTTTGGTGTTACGAAGGTAAGCTTTTACCATCGTGGTACCTCAGTAATATAAAAACACGTGGATTCTCCAAAGTAATGACATTTTCAAATCGAATCGCATGGTTTAATGTAATTTAAAATGTTCTTACATGTAACCCAATCAAGTCTTCGCCCCCTCTGGCGCAAGAGGCTGAGACAGCATCCTCAGTTGATTAATAGCCTCCTTAGAGCCGCAGCGAGATGTTTAATTTGTTTAAATAAATAGTTGATCACGCGTTAGGAGACGGCGTAGATGCGATGGATATTTGACGGGATATACAGACGTTTTGACACATTTTTTTTATACCATTGAGGTGGCAGACACCCTCGTGCTGCCGACTCTGTAAACAACTAATTTATATACTTATGTACATACGCACATAAAGACTGTATATTGATTCACAAAGGTTGCTATGCTATAACAGTTACTGGATATTTGGGCTTTTAAAATGGCGATTTTGTAATGTAGGTGATTGAATATAGGCAGACACAACAATGTACGATACCAGCTCAAAAATTTTCCTCACAAGTTCCACTAAATAAATAGTCATATAGACTTTAAAATGAACAGCTACAGAGGTATTAGTCAGTTGTAGTACAAGTTTTCAATGAATTTCTCACAATTTTCTTGTAGAAGTTCTTTCGAGTTTCCATTTCACCGAACTGTCAAAAGAAAAATCCTTAGGTAAATACTCGTTAGTAATGCCATTGTTGGTACTATATTCTAGCCTATTCCAAGAATTTTATTCTATAGGGATACGGTACGAAAAATTTGGTCAAAGTTAAACTTAGTGAGGTGAATAAATTCACCTCGTTCAAACGTTTGATTAATTCACTTTCTGAATTTGCCCTATAATTTGTCCTTAATTGTTAAGGACTTTTTACAAAAAGTAAATGTTCTTTACTTACCGTATATAGTTAGAAGTATTTGAGTTGAACTGGACATATGAAATTTGCTCGTAATGTGTACAAAAGCGAATCGTCGATAGTTATTTCTGTGTCCACACCCCATGAGGTAAATGTATATTACCTTTAAATACTTTGAAATATCAAATATCAATCTAAAATTTCTTTCGAGTTATAAGTACATCAAATATTTTCGACAACAGAAATACTTTAACCCTTTCAAAGCACTTTGAATGATAGAAAAGGTTTACAGACCCGTAGATTTCAGGTAAAGAAGTTGAAAAACATTTTAGAAAACGACTCCCCATTGAAAGCCAAAATATTTGTGGAAGGCCGAGATGTACGAAACATACATATTAAAATGTAACGAATCGTGAGAGATAAGGATTGTGTATTGAGATGACGACGTTTGCAGACATTCGTCATCCTTTCTTATTCGCCCCCTGCATCTTTGTGGAACGCTCGCTAACTGCCGTGCGCACAAATGAAAATCGGAGCAAGTACTTGTACACATTTATGCGGAGCTGAATGAATAACTTTTTACGAAGTATTCGCAGTGTTTTCATGTAAATAAATAACTCAACTGATCCTAATGCTTTTATAGAGGAGAAATAGGGAGGATAGGCTAAGAGAATGGGAAAAAGTAAAAAGATATAGGATAGATAAAGGCGACAGGGCTAACCATGGATATGCCTTGTAAAGGATGGTGAGAGGTGAAGACTTTTACAGTTAGCTCATGTCACTTAACTTGATAAAGTTAAGTCGTACTAAAAAGTAATTAGGGTGACAATGATGCATTCACACACGGAGTTGGGATTGAATTTAGCTGTGAAATTTGAAGGTTTTATAGGTACTAAGTAAATATTTAAAATAAGCCTAAAAACCTTGAATTGCTGAATAGAAAAAGCTAAGTGCACTATCATATTCTTTTTATTTTTGGTATACAAAACTTTAAAGTTTAAAATTAAATGGGTAATTCTTACAGTGTCTGTGGTATGACAATGGTTTTACTTTAGTAGAATCGAGGCCCTGGACTGGATGCGGAAGGCTCGTAGTAAAAACTTGTGGCGATACCACATGTACCTAACGCAATCTAGCGACATCAAGCAGAACTACTACGATACTACAAATCCTGGATCGCAAAAGTGAAATCTAACATCCCAACGACAATCGTTGGGCCGCGGCCCGCCAGGTGTGATCACCTTGTCTGGTCGGAGGATCCTCCTTTTGTGTTGGAGGAACATCACACCTCGTTCCTCCACAGTGGTGACCCCGACGTGATCTGATCACGTAACCTTCGCTGAGCATATCAGCAGCATTCTCATCGTCACATCCTATTCACTTCTTCCGCATGAGCTGTAATCAAGTCTTCTCCATCCAGCACCTTCGGCCCTTACAAGACTACCACAGCATGAAGCGATCGCTGCAGCCTGGTTACCCTTCGGCCACGCCTGCATCTACGACACACTACACGTTCATATACGGTCACGTAAGAAGAGGACATCTCTTCCTTCTACGTAGTAACTCAGCCATTTCGCCCCAATACATGGGGGACTACCTCGCCTTATCGAGGATTCGCCCCGTCACTGCCGAGGACTCACCTCAACTCACCGAGGATTCGCCTCGCCTCACTAGCGGCTCGTCGAGGTTTCATCTCGACGCTTCGAGCCCCAACTCGCTGGGCATTCAACGCAGGACCGCAGGACCGCAGCACCGCACTTGCCCCGCATCTTCGGGACCAGCGGTAGTCCCGACTCACTGGCACTAGCGTGGATGACTGTTCTGTCAATGGAATAAGCGGCGTCCAGATCCGGCGAAACGGAACTACTCGAGGGTGACTGGCAGTGGCACGCTCCTCAAGAGAGCTAAGACAGCTGACTCATCGCAATCAACCTCCGGTCTTGGAGGGGAGTGATGTGGCGATACCACATGTACCCAGCGCCATCTAGCGACATCAAGCAGAACTACTACGATACTACAAATCCTGCATCGCGAAAGTGAAGTTCCTGCGCTGGTACAATACATATACATACAACATCCCAACGACAATCGTTGGGCCGCGGCCCGCCAGGCGTGATCACCTTGCCTGGTCGGAGGATCCTCCTTTTGTGTTGGAGGAACATCACACCCCGTTCCTCCACAAACTAAATATAGGTTTATTTGATTTGTTGTATTGTTATTAGATAATGAATGCATCTACGCGTTAAGTTGCATATTTATTGATTTAAAAATATAATTCGTATTGAATTGATTTATTTCATTTTTTGTGCTTCTATGCCAAACAGATGATATAACTTTTCAGCCTATGCACATACATTAAAACTAGGGGTACCGCGTGTTGCCAACTGTGATTTAAGCGTATGGTCTCTCTCTTCCTCTTTGTCACCGAATAAACAAATTATTAGTACAAACAAATCTTAAAAATACATCCATTGCGATGATGTCAGTTGCCTGTACAACGTAGCACATAACTGTTTAGGCCAAGTCCTTCATAAATTACAAAATTGTCTTCCTTTTTCAAATGAAAAAAAAAAACACATTTGAGATAAAAGCTCAGTGGAAAAAGAAATATCTAAGCTGTCTGCTATATTTTCCACAAAACCTCTCGACACTAAAGACGCCATTATGTTAAAAGTACATTACACGAAGTAGGGTGACAACGATTCGGCCGCGCGCCGGGATTCCCTTATAATTTCTTTTTGATACCGGTATAAGTCCGCATTCGGTAACTTAAATTACGTATGGTGGGAAGCGGCACCGTATCGCGATTCGTATCGAGTGGGGAATAAATCCCTGAGCGTCGTCGGCGCCATTCGCCATATTGGATTACGGCGAAAGTATTCTCTTAAGTTTCATTAAGCGATCGGAGTGATATTCGGGGACAGAGATAGAGATAGAGGATCTAGTTCTAATAAATCGTGATGGGTTTCTGTTGAAAGTTTGGACACACTCGATGTATTTTTGGACGCAGGCTTTTGTTCTTTTCCAAGGTTTATTTTTTTATTATTATGAACAGATGCGGAGTTGTTACTGGTGATTTAATACAAAGTGATGCTTTTATGATTGGAAATCAATTTACTGGAAAATTAATCACCTAACGGTCCATTAAAGATTAATGTTAAAATTGAGCAATTGATTTTGTTCATGTGCTATTGGTATAGTAGGAATTACGGCATAATTTATGTCACCATGTTTACTTACAGGAGTATTTTTAAGGTATCTAAGTGCTTCGCAACTGCTGGTAGGGTTACCATAATTCCTTCCTAAACATGAAATAGGAATCAGGGTGTGATTTAAATCAGTCCAAATTCGAAACACTCTGTTGCACCGTCCTTGTGGGCGTTGACCTTATTTGCCATCTTAGTAGTATAAAAATGGTAAATAATACGTTGCTAACGCTGTCTCCCTATCCCCACAACCACATCATTAGGTAACAATTTCTAAACAAGTTTGATTTTTACTACGCAAAACAAAAATCCAATGCATAATAAAAAAAAAACAATTTGCCATACTGTTAAAATGGATACAATATAATGTCTTTTCGTCATGATCTTAAGGGTAGTCTAAATAGCATGTTCAGAATTTAGTCGACATCGGTCTCATTAAGAGCCCCGATCCCTTAGCGCTATCGCGTGACGATCCGGGCTCGTGGACCGAGGGTAGTTTTAAACTGGCCTACCTACCACTACTAATAAAACGAGTATCATGACATTGAATGAGTTTTAGGTGAGTTTATCTCGTGAGCAAATTTACCGTCGAAGTAACGATAATTTTTTACTTTTATGAGGTTACGGTCTGCCGGGTGGTAAGTGATTATCTTACATCAGATATAATACCATTATTCATCAATCACGAGATGCTTTAAAAAATGTTTGAACGTACGGTATCATAGCGTCGTATCTGTGGAATAAGTTTGCTCTTATATTTATAAATACAGATACAGAAATACCTACTAGATCACTATATCCACATAATTAATACGTTATATGTGTATATGTAAATAAAAGGCTTTTCTTTCTTTCTTTCTTCTTCTATATTTATCAATGAAAAAATGTCCACATTAAACCAGCAGTTTCGTAAATATCGCTCATGAATCGTGTAGGTAATTAAATTTACACGGTGCCATAATGTCCACAATGAACAAATTGTTTACTTGGTTATGTAACCAATTCAACATTTAAACTCGTCACTTAGGAAATACGGAATTTCATTTTAACGGCACGTTCTTATATTAATATTCACTATGAATATAATGGGGTATTGCTCCATTTAAAAAATATTTTGAAGCAATTTTTCTATATATTTATTGGCGCGCTAGGTGCTTTGTCTTATAATATATTGGTATTCAGCATTCTAGAACCCAATTCTAGTTTGGATTTACACGATGCTGTGTAGTTTAGCCTAGATTTTTTAAAGTACTGCATAGTTATTTTCTTTTGAACCCATATTTAACTTATGTAAATTGATCATATGAGATAGGGGAAAAAGCATATTTCTATATAAACAAAACGGGAACAAATAATGAAAGTCACTTTGATGACGAAAATCTGATCAGATGTGAATGTATTTCCATGTAATCTTTAAGATATATTTAGATATTAGTGAAATAGGCGTGGAAATGAGGAAACAGCTTTATTTTAAAAAAAATGTATAAAATAGTGGAATTGAATCGACTTATAACCTTAGTATGAACCTTCCAAAAATGTTACTTTTTTATAGCGTCACATACGCATTGATGATCGCTCGCAAATAGCTCAGTTTAATGGACAGTAACGTATTTTGTTGATACTGACGCAGGAGTTACGACTTTCGAGTGAGTTCTCTTAGTAACGGCTGTCGTAAATTAAGAATATGCGGAGGGAAATGGGAGGAGTACGACCTTGGAAGGATGAGAAGCCTTTTAAGCGTCTTGGAACTTTTTTATCCTTCGAGGTCAGGAAGTAATGTTTATTTGTAGGTATTTTTATATTTAGTGATGTATATTAGGAAAAATATGTGTATAATCTTGTGCGTATGTGTGTGTGACGTGTGTGATTACGTCACATGCTCGTTAAAATGTTATATTAGTTTGAGTGAAAGACGATTATGTCCTTTGGTACACTACTGAGTAATTAATTCCGAGTATAGACTAGACGTAATCTAGAGAGGGTTATGGGAGGTGGGATTGAAGAATGGGAAGGAAGGCTCCGGTACTCCCTAAAACCGCGTGACATACAGCAGAACAGAGTTACCCAAATCGATATTTGTTAAGTAGGGAAGTGAATTCATAATGTTGCGGATTCCAAGACAGTTTAACTTTCTATGTATGGGATTGCCCGAGTTTCGGGGACGAGGAACTCAGTGTGTTTGTAGGTCACTATTGTTAATCCTAGAATATGTAGGAATGTTAAAATCTTAAAAAATTATACGTTGTCGTGTTGTATATTGCTATACATTGGAAATTAGGATCAAAGCGTCGCTCGCTAGCTTAGTGGTTGAGGAATCGGCCTGACGATCGGGAGGTCCCGGATTCGAATCTTGGCCATCACACCACCGGCGTGAAACTACTCCTAGCACAAACAATTTAGCTTAGTTGGAGAGAGAATATTAGTAATTTCATAATTAGTAATTTCTTAGTTGCTAACATTACAACACAGGTGATATTTAAAAAAATCTAATACACAAGTCTAGGTCACATTTAAAATCTTACCTTTGTTTGATCGCAATTGGTAGAGTAGAATCGGAGATATGATCAAAAGTTGGGATAGCCGACATTCACGTGAGTCGTGGGTCCCCATCAGCTAATACTGAGATATGATTATTACAAAATATTTGGCAAAGTTCAATTCTACAACAAGAGTTAGTAGATCTCTTTATTGTAAACCAAGTATAAATAGGAAAAAGTGTATGCCCAGGTGGGACTCGAACCCACGATCTTTCCCTTACAGGGGGAATGCCCTGACCACTGAGCCGGCACTTTTTCCTATCTTAAATCGATTTGAAAAGTTAGCATAGTAAATGCTTCAAAATTTCATTCAAGTATAAATAGCTTACTTTTTTTAATTAGCTTTAAAGTCAACATAAAATTCAAATATTTTAGTTTATTGAAAATGTACAACAGAATCAACACCCATTAGCTTCATGTTTACATTTTATTATTGTACATTTTAAATTACAGAACATGTTTACTTTACCAGTAATCATAGACTTTATAGTTCGAATAAAACGTTGAATATTTACCAGTATTACTATAAGTAACGTCGATTTTACAGCGAGTATTACAAATATCGTAAATTTACAATTGTATTGTAAGAAATATGAGCGGTTTTCATTAATGTAACGATCGGCGAAACCGTTTCGAGAATTGAATTTACTTTCATGAGACTTTACTGATTATATTATAGGTCTCGTAGAAAATATTATTTGTTCGCGTGTAATATCTATTAAGTAAATTCATTGCAAATATTATACTAAGTATTGTGAAATTGTAAATTTGTTGTCTGTGCGATATTGTAAAAAGCTTAATCTTTTGAGGTGAAAACTTCTTTAGCGGCGTTGGATGGGTAAAATTGTTAAACTCGCGCGTCAGGATCACTTGACCTTTGACCCGTAACCGACGACTTTGTAGGACGACATGACGTCATGCAACATTCCTAGCTACAGAGTGTTTATTTTGCTAAGTACGCTAAGAAGCTTCGTAGCTTAGCGGTAAGCGCTTCGACTGTAAGTCCTTATGGATTCAGATAGTACCGGGTTCGAACCTGGGCTTCTGACACTTTTTGTGATTATTTTTTCTTTTTGTAATTTACTACTTTTTGTGATTATTTTTTCTGTTTGTAATTTATTAATTTCTTCTGTCATTCTTTATTTCTTTTGGTATTAATTAACACATAATGCATGCCTATATTTCCGTCCAGCGGGCACTATTTTGATTATTATGAAACCTTACAAATCTTGGTCTTAAACTCATTAGCTATACGTAAAATCAATTCCGCCCATTTCACTCTTTTTTACTCCGCAGTAAAAACAGTAAAACCCTTCGAGAAATCGTTAAACTTATAAAGTTGGACGTTTTACGGGTTGGCTATACGGTAACGGGTTAACTTTTTATAACCCGACCTAATTGAAAAGTAGTGCCTAAGTTTTTCCGAAGTACAGTCAGCATCAGATCGATCTTGACTAGCAGTGCTCAAAATGATCTTATTGCCTTGTTTTCCTTATTTTCTGTTGATTGATTGTTTTGATATTTGGTACACTACACCTTAAGTTTGGACGATTATACAATTTAAATCAATAACACAGTTTGACTTGCTTTTAATGCCTGGGTATGAATTTTGAGACTTTGCAGGCAAGATTGTTTTGATGCTGACTGTACCTTCGCGTGGTAATTGTTATGTTCAGCACTTTAGACGTAAAGACTTCATGAGAGTTAAGACTTCAATATTGGCTACTTATGGCCTTGATCGAGCAAGTGAATTTGAACTGTATGTTGTTGGATATAGGGACTAGAGTGCCTAGTTTTTATGATGTGAAAGTTTATTTGAAGAGCGTGGCAAAATAAAGAAACATTTCGAAGTTTTGCCTGGATTAATTGCATTTTGTTTTCTAGTTAATTGTTTAGTTAGGAATCTATTGTAAATGTCCAAAAAATGGCAGGGTATAAAATAAGGTGTAATCTAATTGAGGACATTTCAACTGACAGACATTACTTTACATCTACACAATTTTTTGGGGACGATACTCACCGGTAGGAAAATAATACATTGTACCAATCCTACAGGCATTTGCATGATGATGATGATCAGTCAAAATTAACACCACACAATAAATCAAAATTAAACCACTTTTTAACGAACCTCAGGTAAAGTAACTGACACATCGAGTTAAGTGTAAATAATAAAATAATGTCTACTAAATAAATCGCAATAGAATCCGTAAACTCATTAAAATAACGCCTATATTTGTGTAAGCTTTCAACAGTTACTTACAGTAAAATAATTTCCCAAGACATATTGGACAGTTGGCTGTAGATCAAAATAATAATTTGTAATAAAGACTTCAGATTACAACTATTATTTTTTGTTTGTAAATCCACACATACTATAAAACCCTTTTTGAAATGGTTCTGTACAGCAGGGGCTATTCACCCTCTTCAAAAGCTTCAAAGCAGGTAACCTATTTCCCCAACTCCCTCAATTAATTCTCACTTTGACATTTGAACGTTAGTATGCAAATCTTGGGTACCAATAGGCCGGATTAGACTCATCATGCAGCAACAAGAGTATAGTCTGTACTGCGGCTTACACCGGCTTACAAGTACCACATCATCAGCGCACAACTTGGAGTTTCACGACTTCGAGCCCGGAGATTGTTAACTCGGAGGCAAAGTGGCTGAGTTATAAGCGACAGCGGAAATACTTGTTTGTACACTGTATATTACTTATGAGAGATATTTTTCGGTCTCTTGTTAATCTCGGCAAACTCTGCATGGTTTTACTTGTACATTAAAGATTAAAGTAGGTCTTAACTTGAGCCTGGTGACTTTTAAATGTCTGAATAGAGCAATGAAGACTCACCTTGGCAACATCAATCAGCTTGCAAACATAGATTTTCTGTAAATACTAATGTACCTATCTTTATACGTATTATTGTTGAAAATGATAAAACACGAAAAGAAGACAAAATTGGCCCGTTCATTTCTATGATGCTAAAGACGTATATACACGTTAAACAAATAACTCCGGTCTTTTTACAGCGTAGGTTCAAAATTTATTTGTTCAATCGCAGCACCAATCCGATTTGCATTAAAAACTTTACAATGTGGAATTCAAGGTCCTCCTGATCCTTGTCTGTTGTCTGGAATTGGGCAGCAAATATGGTAAACACCCAATCAATTGGTCAGCCTATCACAGTCCATTGCTGGACTTAGGCCTCTCCCAATGTTGGAAGACTTTATTTAGCCTACTGTTTCCACACTGGCCAGACGGTTTGGTACAGGATGTCATTTCTAGATTCCCATTTCGCAGTGATATCGTCTGCGTATTTTTCCGTTAGTCGCTTCTTACGATACACTTCAGATGAGATGGGGTGGTGATACTTGTATACTTTTTCTTTCGCCTCACGGATAGTAAACATGAATGGTAAACACCCAATTGTTGAATATTGTAGGGTACCCTTCTTTTACGCAACTGCCTACACCTTAGAACTCAAACTATATATATATCCATGAACATAAGGTGTTTGGGTCAATAATAGGAGGTCAAATATTTGCGCGGGACGCGTGGCGTGCGGGCGTGAGATGTTTGTCCCGTACATAACCTACTGTAGTATACCCTGGCATGTTTTATTTTTCCCCTGAGTTAAGTTTGTTCGCAGACTCACATATCGGGTAAGAATATAAGCTTTTGTTTTGATAAATACTGTTGATGTTTTTAGACGGTTGTAGGTAGTGGGTTTAGGTCTGACTTGTACCTAGTGTTATAATGTTATACCTGTATGCTATGCACGATAGGAACCGATTTTTATCAGAGAACAAGCGTAATATAGTTATTGTACATATCAATTAGTAGGCAACCGCGTTATGAAATATGCTGAACCATCTGTACAACATTCAAGCATAGAAGAGCTAGCTGCTGGGCATTTCATTATCTTCATCACCGCTTTTGTCCCGGTTGCATCCAAGGCTTGCACTTTGGAGTCCGAGAGCAGCTCCGGGCAGTCTCGCTCTCTTGATTTGACGTAGAATCCAAGAGAGCAGTTTGCGTCAGGGCCTCTTGTTTTATCCAGCAGATGCACCGGCTAGCAGGTGAAGTCGCACTGGACGCTACTAGACATTTCCTATGCGTATTACATTCTGTATTTACCCCATGCAGGTATGAAAATATCAATATCATACAGTTAACTCAAACATGCTTCGAACTTACATTCTGAAGAAATGTTTCTTCGAGACATTCAGTCAAGACACCTCGTCTAGTTTTCCTCCATATTTATTTTCGTCCATAATCGAGGAGCGTTTGTTGTTGCTATCAATCGATAGTGTTTTTGCTTCTGACTCCGTATTAGGTTAGTGGGGAACATTGCTCGGCCAATGTTGGCAATACGCGAATGTTTGTACATAAGCTTCACTTACATACGATGTTTGTGTAAATAGTATTTGACTCCTGCGAATTTTCTTCTAGCGAATGACATTTATGTGGTTCAATTATTCTTAGATAATCTAGAAAATTGTTTTTTATATCGCTGTTTTTTATACCACTCAGGTGAAAGAACCCATCTAATGGAAAGTGGTTACCGTAGCATATGGACGTGTGCAATTCCAGGGAAGTCACACTCGTGCTACCCGACCCAGTAAGGACCTTAAAACCCTTGTTGAAGAACTTATATTGTAGTCACTTTGACAAACCACAGCACAGTTTGAGCAAGCAAAAAGTTAAAAAGAAAAAATTCTTTCAGCGGAGTGTGATAAAAATGGCGGCTACTATTCTTTACCATCCGGCGGAGTACAGGCCATTTGACGAGTTCAATATAAAAAGACAAATGATTTATTGTAAAAAGCGCACACGGTCAAAAATGGCAATATTAACAAAGTCAAAAATGGTCTTGGTGAGACCTCCAATATGTTACAATATTAGTCCGCAATTAACCAGTATTTACTTAAGTAGCTTATTGATATAAGATTCAATGTAAACAGAGCATGCATGCATATGTATGCGGTGCGGTCCACAGGCGGAATTAAATTAATTATGATGAAGTGCGCACCTGTTGGCAACTAATCGTTGGTCGACCGCACTTATTGGAGACTGTTCTTGGACCCTGATTTATGTTTATTATTAGTTTTGTGGACTATAGCAGCTTTTGTCACCAGATTTACTCATATTGTACTCACTAAACAATATACAATATACAGATAGGTAACTAGTCGTTGCCCGAGGCTTCGCCCGCGTGGATATCGGTTGTCGTGGCTTAAGCCTATATCCTTACCCAATATCTCCTCCATGTAGTTTTCACAAACCAGCATATAAAAAGAGTTACTTTTGCATTAATATTTCCGTATCCGATGAATTCCTTAAAGAAAGACTTACTAAGATTTTATGAAATTTGATTTTATCGCAATTTATATCAAAATATTTGAGATTTCGCGTACAATACAGCGAAAACCACAGGTAACAAAAACCGTTGTCAGATTGTGGAGAAGCGAATGAAATATTAGTATTAATTTTCTTGATACGCGGGAAAAATGTTTTGTACAAAAAAATATACCTTTATCTGTCTGCCAACACGTTTGAACAATTTCTTGTACCTAAGGATTTCTGAGTAGAGTCAGCATCAGGTCGATCGTGGCTAGCAAGTACTTTCTATGCTGCCTGTACAACATCAGAGGTTTCCATCGTCTATAGGCCCACAAGCAGAGGGGACGAGGAGATTGGGACAAGCAACTTGTGCTTTCTTATACTACTCAGGAGGCAGACAAGCACACGGCCCACTTGATGGAAGGTGGTTACCGTGGCCTATGGACGTGGGCAACATCAGAGGAGTCACACTTATGCCGCCGACCCTGTAAACACAGAGAGATTCTGTGCCGTTAGTGTAGAAGATAAAGCAGGACAAGTCTTTGGTCTTCCCACTGACAGCACTAAGACTCAGTAAGCTCTGCCTACCCTACTCACCAGCGGGAACACGACACGAGATTATTATTGGCGCGGTATTCTGTAGGGCGGAGGTACTTCTCCAGTCGGACTGCTCGATTGGACGGAAATACCGTCGTGTTCTACCTCTTACCGCTGAGATAATATGACTATAAAACTGTTTATAGGTATTGATGATTGATGGCACTTGGTGGAAAATGTTATTGCACATCTTGATAATGCATAAACATCAATCTCTTATCAATCAATCAATCTCAATTGACAATCTCCAAGTTATATCATACATATACTCGTACATCTATGTGCTATAAGCTATATACTTATACACAGGTCGTATGTTTGACAAAAACAGAAATGAGAAAAAAAAGCTTTTCAATTTTGACACAACCATTTGGTTACCACAGGAAGCCTAAATACACATTCCGTAACACAAAAATTACTGAAATAACACAAAAACCGCTACCATTGAGTGTGGGCCGTTAATAATGCGGTGTCGCCGACAGCTAGAGCGCTCTACGAAGTGTCGAGAGGTGTCAGAAAAAGTATAGCGCGCAGGTGTCGGTCATAAATAACGGGTATCCGCGCTTACCGCGAGTCTCGCGGATATCACAAGTGTCGGGAGAACTGTAAGCTCTCTCCCCCTATATTTAATTCAAGGTTCTGAGAAACGTGTTAAGTATAAAGCTTTTTATTATCTGAATGGCGGAATGGCTAGGTATACCACAGATTTGCTAGCGAGGACTCGCGGAAAACATATTTATAATATAGATATAATTTCAAATTTAGGCATGCAGTAAGACTTAAGTTTAATTTTTAATTTTCTGTTACTTATGTATTATAAGTAACAGTATTAATAAAACAATAGCAAAATATAAAAAAATAAAGTGATATATCAAAGGGTGTTTGTAAAATTTCGTTAAATGTACTTTTGGTCGCTCATATTCGAGATGCATGCCATGCAAAGATATTCAGGTCGTCAATTAACTACACCTTGGTGAATGGTAGGAAACTAGGATAAAATCTAGATGATATGGACCACTATGACCGAGTATTAACTATTAGTCAATTACGTCATATATTTGACTATCCTTACAGCCGATTGAAACTTGTGATGATTGAATTAATCTTCCACATTGAACAGCACAATTATTACACATTTTTCTTTTGTACTGTAACTTTACCAGGATAGCGCTCGTGGCCAGGTGTGCTAACGGTTTGATATACGATCAGTGGGTTAAGTTACCTAGGCGAAGGTTACCATTGAGATGGGTGACTGTTTAGTGGTGCTATATCTGAGCGCTTCCGTGCTTCGGAGGGCCCGTTAAAAGTCGGTCTCGGCTGTCAACAGTCGTTAGGTCAAGACGAAAGCCTGTATTGGCGACCTGAAGAACTCGGTCACAGGTTGGCCACTAACCACACGAAAAGAAGAAGAACCAGGATCGAGTAGGTAGGTATCCGGGTGCCTTGTTCCGGAAGTACAAGGTACCGGCTGCATTCGGTCCTTTGGGAAACTCCATGCAAACAGAAATTGGTTTTAGAAATTTTGAATCGAAGTTGTGTCCTCAGTACGATTACTTTCTGACATGTATACCCTTGTGCTATAGGCATTGTGTTAGCGAATAATAAGATGAGCTATTTCAAAAGTTATTTAAACTTTTCCAAAGTTTCTCTGAACTTAACCCGAGTTCTTTAAAAGATGAAATAAGGATTTAAAAATAATATTTAGATGTTTTACTATTACGTTTAAATATGTCAGATGACAAAATTCTAATTAAGTGAAAGGTATAGGTATCTAATTAGTAATTCTGTGCACATCGCCATTTGTAAGAAGAAATTGTCCCTTTTGAAATAGTACTTTTTGAAGTACTACATCAAAATGTACATTCGAGATATTTACTTAATGTAAATAACATTACGTTAGACAAGAAATGGTGTTTGCATGTTGCGCACGTAAGTATTAAATGACATTGAATTATTTTTCGCGGAGTAACGAATAGGTTTATCTTTGATGAATAACATGTGAAAATTACCGTATAACTACTGGAGAACAAAGATACCGTAGATTTTGTCTTTAAGTAACGTTAAAAAAAAATCGAACCGTTTAAAATTTGTGTTGTATTTAATCTTACACAGAAAAGCATTGGAATACATCGATAGGTAAATAAGAAAACATGGAGAAGAAATTACCCGGACCTGCAAAACTGATGAAATAATGAACTAAATTTACAGTAGCAAACGTCTGTAAAATTACGGCTTTTTTATCTATAGCGATTCCCAAGTATGCTTTCTATCTTCTTGTGCTTCTTCTTCTTTCGTTTTCAAAATGGCCTCTGCAGCAAATCACCGCAGTTTTGCCAATGTCATGTATTATAAAATTATTAATGGCGAAACGCTAATGTCAAGTGTACCAGAGCCACGTTAGCCACGCCAGTAAATTTGTTTCCGTGTATCCGCCCCCCACGAGATTCAGATGGACGTGTGGTTGGATTTTAGGGAACTTCTTGTGCTTAATTGCGTATTTGAGTGATTTTTTTTTTAAGTTCGGGATATCCCCACGGTACCCCACCCCTCCGGAGCCGGAGGGGTAGGTTATGTCGGACTCGAACCGACTAAACCGCACGCCGTCTCTGGGTCGTAGTACTAGGCCGAAGGTGAAGTTGTCGTGTGACAATACATATCCCTCGCACTCCGGCTGAGCCAGGGTCATCCCTCTCGGTCTGGCCCCTTCTCGGGTAACTGGCTAGTCAAATTAGTTTCTTTTTACTAAACGTCAAAACGGTAATTGTGACGTCATAATATTTAATAGTAATTTCATTTACAATTATAGGTTGGGTGATTAAAAAAATGAAATAAAAACGGTAAAATAATAACCTACGCCACTGTTATCACTCTTTTACCATTCTTAATTAAATAAGTTTAGCAAAATATATTTTTTTATTACAATAATAGGAAATAACCCAATTTAGGAATACGATTTCTCCTGTTATTATTATCTACCGTTAATAATATCATTATTAGCTTTACCCATAACTTGCGAAACACCACCATAACGCAACAACTCAAGCCTAAGGGACCAAACGCCCGTGATGTTCGATTTATAGAAATGTATGGAAAAAAATATATATTGTAAGGATTTTGTCATTTATATAGGGAACAACGCCTCCGGAAGATCTCGCCAAGGGACATCCGGCCGCCGTCTCAGGGAAATATAGAATGTGTGTGCGAGTCATACATAATTCAACGTTCCGTATACATTTTCTGTTCGCCGGCCAGTGGATCAGCCAGCTGTGATTATGTGAGGCTTTTATGTGAGTATTAAAGTTCTTAGCGACAAAATACATATAAACAAGTGGATGAATTGACTTCAAATTTATTTGGGATAATCTTCGTCTTTCTTCTTCTTGTCTGATAGTGACTGATAACTTGACTATTCAGATTTCTAATCTTTTATACATCTGAAATTCCAATTACATATATAATTAGGCTTTTTTTGAAGTGAAAACTTCTTTAGCGGCGTTGGATGGGTAAAAAGTGAAAAACTCGCGTCAGGATCACTTGACCTTTGAACCGTAACCGACGACTGACGTCATTCAACATTAGCTACAGATTGTTTATTTTGTTAGGTACGCTAAGAAGCTTCGTAGCTTAGCGGTAAGCGCTTCGACTGTAAGTCCTTATGGTTTCAGATAGTACCGGGTTCGAACCTGGGCTTCTGACACTTTTTATTTTATTACTTTTTATGATTATTTTTTCCGTTTGTAATTTATTAATTTCTTCTGACAGAAAATTAGTGATAGGTTCTATGATTGACGCTATATTATAGGTATGGTATGGTATGTTCTTTTTATCTTTTTCCCTGTATATAACGAAGAAAGAAAGAAAGAAAAAGTTTTCACTTCTGCTGACACTCCCGGAGTGCAACCCGTCTTTTTTTTGTGTATGGCACGTAATTATGACTTAATTCTGTCATATGATACATGTGCATCCTGATGTATGATAGTTATACGTGCAATCTAAAAAAATATTCTTTAGATTCCATTGCAGATAACTATTAAAGATAGCAACAATTTATCAATATTTAAATGGTGATTTTCTGTTTGACGGTCACGGCAGAAGATTTTTTCACGTTTCGCTTAAAGGACCCAATATTGCGACAGATGGATATAGATAGTACGAGTGTGATCTATTAAAGGATGCTGTTTAGTGCAAAGCATGAACCACCTGTGATAAGGGAACGTGTGGTGTGGTAGAAGATGTAGTGATAAAAATAGAGAAAGGGATGCTTAGATGGTTCGGACACGTAGAAAGGATGAGTGAAAGTAGATTGACGAAACAGATTTATGAGGCGAGAGTGAATGGGCGAGTCGGTAAGGGGCGAGCTAGGCGAACATTCTTCGTTCAAATCGAAGACGTCTTAAGTAAAGGCCAGGTCAAAAGTACCCAGAACCGACGCGCTTGTATGAAAACGCTTATGAAAGTAGGAGAAGCGAACAAGAACAACAAAGCGAGCAAGTGGAAAGAAGTGGTCTCTACCTACTCCAATGGGAAAAAGGCGTGACCTGATGTATTTATGTATGAACCACCCCTTTTTTAATCATATTTCACGCCAAAATATTCTTTCGTTAATATAAATTATATCAGAAAACTCCAATTGAACCCTAAGATGTTAAACGATTGGACAGATAGAGAGAGGAAGCGGCGGTTACAAACCTTCCGGCGCCGTCCGCTGCTGAATTATGGACCCCAAGCCGACTGGCTTCCCTATTATGTTTATTAATTTCTTTTCTCTTCCTTTATAGAGAATTGTCGGTACGTTTCGATCTCGTGCCTGATTCGCGAAAATAGATATAAAAAGTTATATGTTTCTGTGATGATAAACATGAGTTTCCACTTGCAATGATACATGACAGGAAAATAAACGAGAGCGTTGTAGCATTCTATCGAGCGTTCTGGCGAGAATTCTTGTGAGGATTCTCGTGAAAGACAGTAAATTTGCATTGACTAAAGCGTTCTTTAGAAAGATTATGACAATCTTACTAATCCAAACATCGTTAAGATGTTTGACTCTTTTCGTTGTTTTATTCGACTAAAAACGGCGAATGCTCGGTACTTACAAGTTTATCAACGCCTTAACAAAATACTAATCCTCCTTTTGAATAAGCTAGTAAATAAACATACACTTTCCGTCATTATTTACTGACATGAAAGCTTAAACAAGAACTATCCAACTTGGAATTCAAAAATCACCAAATCTACATATCGCAGATATATCGTTCATCTATATTCCAGAAGTTTCGCTCATAGTTGTGTGTTATGGTGAAACTTGGGCATTAAAACACGGTAACGATGCCTTTATGGGCTGTAATAATTCATCTAAAGGTGCATAGCTCTGACCCATTTCAACATAACCTGGATCTTAGGTCATATCGTATTGGAATTTATGTGTGTGAGCAAAAATGTACGATCCTTGAGTCTGGTATTGGTGGGTGAAGTACTTAGAATGAATTCTTATAGTGATTAACTTGAAACAAATGGCTGATAAAGCAAAAAGTTCTGGAATGGCGACGGCGTACGGGCAAACGTGGTGTAGGACACCCAACGGCCAGGTGGAAGGACGACCCCATCAAAGTCGCCGGGAAGCGCTGGATGTGGGCTACTTTAGATCGGTCGTTCTGTAAGTCCATGGGAGAGGCCTATGTTTAACTCAGCTATGTGCTGCTGATATGATGATGATGAAACTCGTATCATTGTCACACAAGTATTACATTAATGAGCATAATATGTTTTGACAATGATTATGTTTACTTAAGGTAACTTGTCAAAGGCGTGACAGTAGTTTGACTGATGTCAGACGTTGAGTTCGATTGGCGCTCAGTGCAAATATTTGTAGGTATACATGAATATGTCTACTTGCATTGCTCTGGATAGTGTGTTTGTGCTTTGAAGAGTACTATGCCGTCGGTCTCGAATGCCATACGCACATCTATGGCAGCCGTTACGGTAAGTTGGCGCCATAAAAAGATTTTGACTTTGACTTTGACTTTAATATCGCTGATAGGTTGTGGAGGTCACTTGGTAGTCGATTCCTGGTTAATATCGAAGTTCTGCATTACAGTTAGCCTGACAAGCCGACCCACACTAAGTTAAGAATGATGAATGATATTTGCATTGGTTGTAATTTGATCGGGGCAAATCTTGTAAATCGATTTTGAAGCCATATCCTCAACCGATTTTAATGAAATTTTGTGTATAAGTTTAGTTTGGATGACAATGCATTGATATGGTACCAGGGAACTGATCTGATGATGGAGTAGGAAGATTGTTATAGCATTTCCTGAATTAAATAAGATCCTTTGGGTTGATAATGACCACTATAGAATCTATATGAAAAAGTATGATAATTAGGGTCGAGATAGCGTTGTGTAATAAGTAGAACCTATATCCCAAAATAGTATACAGTGTCCTGTAAATTCCCGTAAGTCCCGTACTTAACATATAGTATATAACAAAAGACAGTAGGACGTGTTTGCGCCTGTGTGGCTGACAGACGCAACTTTTCGCTGCATAATGCAAGCTTTTCAAACTTCCCGCACATTATTTTTGTGTCAGCCACACGAGTTGATCCTCGGCACTATTTATACCTCAGCTTTAACTTTTGAGGGTACAATGTGATATATTAACCATATTTTTAACTTATGGACTTGGACAATGTGTGATGTTTTAACGAGCAAACTAAGTCGTAGGTTTTTGCTGGGAGGTTTGGTTAAAATTTTATTAGTTTTACTTACAATTCGGATTCAGAATGCAAAGATCTACAAGATCTACCACGGTAAATGAATGTTAATTAGAGAAAAGAATGACGTAATGCTTAATTAGAGCAAAATCGCATTAGCGTAAAAATAAGGAAACGAACGGTGCTTTGATGGTGCTACTTCTAAGAATAAAAGCCTAAGGTTGCCACAGAGGTACCTGAAGCTGCACTGACTATGGTGAGAGCATTCGATCCATTTCTTCAATAAGATCTATTATCCAGATACCCCTGAACTCAAGAAATCCAACCTTATGAAAAAGTATACTGGTATACCTTGATTCTTTAAAAACAATACGAACATAAGCTCGGTGTGAAGTGAGCATACATTTCTATTTTCGGAATCGCTTCTTCACTTCTTTTCGAACGTTCGACTCTCGTACCGACATGAACAAGGCTTTAGCGGGACGAAACAATCGGCTCAAAGACTGCCACTGCGATTAAATCTCAGGTGCGAGCTTAAGATATAATAAGCGGAACGGTTTACTGAGATCTTTAAACAATAGCCGTTCTCCGACGCTTGTCAACCTGTAATCTCGCCAACCGGCGGCCATTTTAAAACGGAATTTCAAGACAATTGAAGTGGAATCCATCACAGAGGGGAGACAACCCGTTTAAGTATTGGATAGTTTTTGTTTTTAACTGTTGGCAAGAATTTATAAATAAGAAAGGTTGTGAAGATGTTTGGATTTCTGTTATTCGATCGCACTCTATCAGCTAAAAGGATCTGGTTGAAATTACGGTACATCACAGCCTGAAATAATGCATAGGCTTTTTATAATTGTAAAAGATTCCCATGAGTTGCGGGAACGGGATGAAATTTCCACGCAGGTGAAGTTGCGAAAGCAGATTCAGGTATAATACAGTTTTGGGTATATAAGGTAGGTAAACTGCATGTAAGTAAATCGCGACCAGTCTCGTAAAACATTTGCAAGAAAGGGCAGGTGAAGATCGCCTCTTGAAGGGCTTTTGTATCTGCCTTCTCCGAAGAGAGAAAGGCCTGAGGCTTTCACAAAAACTGCGTAGGTTTGAACCTTTCCAGACTTAATTTACCTTCTATTAATATAACAATGGTTGAGGTATGCATGGCGTTTACTAAGTTCTACTAGAACCCAAAGAGGCGCAAAGGGTTTAGTCCCTAAAAGATTACTACGATAAGCCTCGTTCAGTGCGTATTATTCTAGATAAAATTTAAATTTAATATTTGTGGGCATGTAAAACATAAGAACAAGGGCACACAAGAACAATATTTGATTTAAAAGTAATTGTAAGGCGAAATACCAAGTTGGTTTCTTTTTGTTGATTTTTGGTGGATGTTAAAGATAAGTCTTGTCATATTTTCACGTATAGAATACTCAAATGGTTGTATATTCTTTAAATGTATACCTATTCAATGACAATACAATAATGTCTATATTATTTCTTATGTCACTAATATGTTTCTAATTGTTTATAAGTAATATTCATACGGCTTATTTATTTTTACAAATGTAACTTTTTTAATTACTTTCAAATGTTTATACGAATTTGTACTGTCACAGCAATCTAAGAGAGTGACCGTTTCATCTGAATGCCTTTCATATGCATTGAATCTTTTTACAGCACTGATATTTGCTCACAAAAATATATTTTTCAAATAGAACGGCAGTTAAGTTTCTTAGTTTCTGCTATTATTATTCAACAATCCTCGATCCACTATTTCTAAAAATGGAGTACCAGGATGCAATGACTTAAAAGAAGAACACTCATACATAACATTGATAAATGATTCTCACTTCAGTCATCAAAATCCATCAATCAGCGTTACTTACTTCGAGAACACACGCCCAAGTCAAATTGAAACTTAACAGTAAGATAAACGATAACGTGTACCCGTTTGACCTCATACTTTGGGCCTAATCTAAAATTAATATGAACCTTTGGACCTTCTTGTGCACTGGGGACTTTTGAATTTAGAATGTACTTTAACAACCTTTGGAACTTTTATCAAACATCGTGTTGCGTTGGACCCCATTTATACATTATCGAAAGATCAAAAATTATATATTAATCAATAATAGATAATAATCATCCGTGAGATTAGTTAGGTTAGTTAGTTAGGCATTCCACTGGCTTCTACGATAATTCTTTTACCGTCACAGCTGTTCGCCTGTGGAATGAACTGCCAGTTGAAATAAGACGAGCTCAGACATTGGCGAGTTTAAAAGAATGGTCTAGGAGCACTACTTGTCCAGCATAGTTTATCATCATATCTGTTTACATATGTATATATCATGTTGATGTATATAGTATATATAAGTCAGTGTAAGTATCTTTAAGTATGTATAATTTGAATTTAATTAATATCTATGTTGTTGTTCATATAATTATGTTTTATAAGGATGTATATGATTTAAATGATATATCTATTTATGAATCGCCAACAACAACCAAATACTTCAACCAACATACATTTCCATTCAAAGGTTGCCTAGCAGAAATTGCGTAAAGCGATAAGGCCGCCTTTTGTACTGCTCTTAGGTTAGCTATTGATTTCTGTATTCAATTTTAAATTTAACAATTAAACAAAAATTAAAAAAAAAAATTAAATCAATATGGTAAAATTGAGCTCGTCCTCCACTCTTGCACCCCGTGCTATCCTTAAAGTCCCCTCCCGTGTCATGCAAGAGAGGTGTACTGCGCGTTTAGAGCACATTCTAGATCCAAGATATCTGTATCTAACTACCAAACAGCGCAGCGGTTGAAAAACAACTATTCCAAATGTGCCCAAAAACGGGTCTGGTATCTGACCGCCTGTTGCCAAGGTTATTTGCAAGATGCAAATAACCCTGGCAACAGGCAGCCCCCACAAGCTGATTGATTATTCAGACGACTGTGGGTCCGCGAGTCCGCCTCGCCGGCTCACACCCGGCCATGTAATGGACACCCAGATTGATTCGTAACTCAATGCTAATAGTCATTGGATACGAAATATTTGTGATGGTTTTGTTTGTATAACTTTCTGTGAGGTATAACTTAATAACTAGTAAGTACTTAATTGTAAATTACAAGTCATAATTAGACTGAAAATAATATTTTTATCTTCGTAGTGCATAGAGCTTCAATGGGATAGACTGGGTGTGGGGGGTTAGGCACTCTGGGATTGCGGCAGTGGATTGAAACAGACTAAATTAACGACATTGAGCGTTCATTATGCCTGAATCACAAAAAAAGCAATTTTATTTCTTCTTCGATGTTAGGTAGGTATGGTTACCTAGGTATGGTAGGTATTAAAGAAATTACATAATAAAATAGTGAACGTGTTTCTTTATTGGATTAGTTATGTGCGAGTCACTTGATATAGAGTTTATGTTTCTTACGAATTATGATTGCAGTAGCTCGAAAAAATATCGTAATCGTATCGAGAGAACGAAGTTTTGCGATTGGCCGGTTTAACACACATAGTTTTTTGTGGTAAGGAAGACATATTTTCTTTTTTCTCCTGTTTTATGGTTAAACCAGATTTTTTGAAAAGTAAAGTGGAATACTGAGGTGCTACCCAGGTTAAACCACTTCAAATGTCCTAGAAAAAGTGTGGTTCTTTCTAAAGAATATTTTAAAGAACTCTAGTTCAAAGAATTACTGCAACATGACAGCATGTTTTGTTTTTAGGTTATATTTCATTTTTGTCTCATATTTTATAAAATTTTGTTCGTTCAGAATCCACTTGGAGTAGCATTTTACTTTTGGAAGTTGCTGAATAACATTAAAACAAACATCAAAAGTTTCAGAACATCTGCACAATACGAAACTGAATTAACATTTTTACTTCCGTCGGAAAAACATCCGCCATTTTAGCTGTGCTTTTTTTATCAATTCACTTATAATATTTTTGATATCAATCGAACGTTCCGAATTCAAAGTTTGTTAGCGCACTGGGTGGGGTGGCCAGATGAAACCTCTATAAAAAAAACTAACGACTATATTGCATTACGGAGTTCAAACTATATTATATACGTACATTTATTTTTTGTTTCAAATGCATAAAATATGTTTATAATACCAGAAACAAAACAAAAGTCGCCTAAGAATTTCAGTAACTATAAACATTATTTAGTATTTATATTTACACTACACGGGAATCGATCCCACTGCGCTTAAAGCAAGAATTTTTTCATCCATCCTCAGCAAACAGATACCTACATAGTTAAAAACTCAAGCTCAATATTTATCCAATTTACATCTCAATTCCGTGCATATTACTTCATCCACGTCACATATAGGACTAAATTTTCAATTAAAATCCGTGCAATCAAAATAGTTCCGGCACTTCCTCCAGATATAGGTAATTGCTGGCATGTTAAGGCAATCTCCGCCGATGGCACAAGTAAGCTCACTCTGGATAGCCGCTGGCGATCAGCATAATTGATAGTGAGGGAGAGGCGCTCTGCGACGAATTGTGTTGTCGAGGCAAAGTGATGACGTCACTGGCCAAGTATAATGGCAGACTGAACGTGTGAAAAACTAAGGAACTTATCTTTTTTTTTTAATTTAACTCCAATTTCAACTTTTGTTTGAACTATTTGTTTAACTTTTTTTATTTAATTTAGTATGGATGTTATAAATACACTCGAAAGCAATGAATCCGGGTCACTCAAAGAATCCAAAAAATCTCGGAAAGTAAGAATGCTAGGTTAATTCAATAAATTGTATTTAATAGACAATTTAATACTCCTTAAATGAAAGTTAAAAAAATATGAGTCACCATACATTTTATTTACACAAAATTACATAAAGAAAAAAAACTGCTGATCTCTCCTTAAAACAAAAATAGGAAACATGAAATTTTTGAACTTTATGACGATTTTCTTGAATTTCAATACTTCGTATTACCTCCTCGTGCTTCCATTACTGCGTTTACGCGGTTTGGCATGCTGTACACCAAGTTCCTTATACGATTTTGGGGAATATTCTCCCATTCCTCTGTGAGAGCAATTTTGAACTCAGGAAGCGTGATTGGGGGAGGGTTTCGTTGTTTTACGCATCTGCCTAGCTCGTCCCAAGCATGCTCGATCGGGTTGATATCCGGGCTGCGCGCTGGCCACTCCATACAAGTAATGTTCATCTCTTGAAGGTAGTCATTCACAATCCTACCTGTATGAGGTCGGGCATTGTCATGCATAAATATAGCATCCTCACCCAAATTGACCATAAATGGACCAACGTGTTCGTTGAGGATTTCTTCCACATATCTTACGCTAGTTAAAGAGCCGTTTTCTATGATCACCAGCTCTGTGCGACTTTCAGAGGAAATTCCGGCCCACACAAGTACAGACCCACCACCGTAGGCTACTTTTTCTTCGATGCATGCTTGCTTGAATCTTTCCCCTGGTCTTCTATACACTCTGTGTCTTCCATCGTGCTTGTAGAGCATAAATTTTGATTCGTCGGAGAACATAACTTTCGACCAATCTTCAATACTCCAATTTACGTGGTTCTGGGCATATCTTAGTCTTGAAATACGATGGCCACGCTCCAGTTTAGGGCCGTTTGCAGGTCTAAGGGGTTTTAAGTTAGATTCAGCAAGCCGACGTCTTACTGTCCATGCACTTGGGTTACTTCCTCCGAGGCGTCGAAACTGATTTGTGAGTTCAGTTCCTGTGAGAAAGCGATTTCGAAGCATGGTGTTCACCAAGTATCGGTCTTCTCGTGCTGTGGTACACCTAGTTCTGCCCGTTCCTGGTCTGCGTAGGTTAGAACCAGTTTCTTCGTAACGTCGGAGAACTCTTTGTACTGTTGACAGCGACACACCGACAGTCCTGGCTGTATCGCGCTGACTCCGGCCGGTTTCCACCAATGTAAGTATTCTGGTGCATTCTTCAAGTGTAAGCGACATGATTTCAGCTTGAATAATGAATATTGAGCACTATCAACCTGGTTTATGTACCAACATAAATGACAGATTACAAACAAAAGCAAAAACAAATCCTGTAATTTCGTAGTTCCATCTTCGACAGTGTTCCCTTTTCAAATTTGATTTTTTTATGATATAACATTACAATAACTAAGAAGTTTTAATACTTTCATTTAAGGAGTATTAAATTGTCTATTAAATACAATTTATTGCATTAACCTAGCATTCTTACTTTCCGAGATTTTTTGGATTCTTTGAGTGACCCGGATTCATTGCTCTCGAGTGTATATAAGCTGTTGACCTACATAGACCTTTGCCGTATTTTTATGGCTAGATTTTTTAAGTTTTAAGTGATTGTCCACTGTTGGTATTTACGACATAGTGTATAATCATTTTATTTACAGTAAAGTATAGGTTTTAAAGATTTTATCTACAAAAGTTAATGTCCAAATGTTGCTGTAATTGTTAAAAAAGGATGTGACGACCTTTCTGTAATTAATATATAAAAATTTGTACACTGAAGTTTAATGAGTCCTTAAAGTGTTTGCCATTGGTGCTTTTACCTTACTTATTTGTAATTCGATTTGTATTACTAATTTTGTTGCTTTGTACTACGTGAAGCCATTGCCGAAAAGTAAAATTCTGTAGATAGCTGTGCCAATTTGAGGTGTTCACTACCGCAACTAGTTGAGCAGAACAGTTGGACTTAGACCGCATTTCCACGTACCTATTGTGGTACGCCTATAGCCCCAGCGCAAGTGCAAGCAATTTGACAAAGTTTTACCGCAAACATATGACCGTTGCGGCAGCACTTAGGTAAAATACTAACAAACGAACATCATTTATATATATTAAACTCTTCATGTACAAGCGCAACTGGCCTACAAATTACTAGGTGAACAGTGAATTAGTGCCGTGAGAAAATTCAATGATCTCATCATAACTTCAAGCTTCTTGCCTCGAAGGGTGTGTATTTGCTTTACTTCCAATGACTTCCTGTTGACTTAAGTGATTCATCTACACACTAAATACTTGACGTTTTTGGAACACGAGAAAGCTATTAATCCATCTTTTTGTTTTTAACATTAATACGTGCATGACTAACACTAATAATTAACACTGCGCGCTTAATGTCTAACTTAATTTCAAGCATGCTATTTTAACTGTACCTTTTTTGTGCGAAAATCCACACAGATATCCTCCCTCTGCCTGGCCAGTGAGTGTGGTTATTTAGGAATCGAACCAACTAACACCGCACGCTGTCTCGTTTCCCATATCAGGATGTAAGGTGACCTAATAAGGCAATACCCTAACAACCCAGTTAACCCTGGGCTTGCCTGTACCAGAACCTGTACTTACTCAGGGAATCAATACAAAATAGTTTGAACAATCACCTTATTTAGATCATCAATTCACATGATTAAAGGTTTCCCCATTACCGTATACTGACACGTTTTTAGACTACGTATTAATACTGAAAAGTTCCTCAGAAAAACCTTAATTATTGAAAAAAAAAAGAAATAAGTTAGTACATGAACATACCGAGCGTAAAACAGATTTCAAGAGAAAATTACACTGTCTTGAGGAGATCCGTAATGAATTGAATTAGAAGTAAATTTGAGATGTAATAAATTAAGTTTCCCTCCTTAGCTAAGTGGGTGACATAATTATATCCCGGAGGTGGCAGACCAGCACACGATCCACCGGATGGAAAGTGGTTACCATGGCCTATGGACGTGTGCAACACCAGGGGAGTCACACTCGCGCTGCCGACCCTGTAAACACAGAGGGTTTCTGTGCCGTCAGTGTAGAAGACAAAGCGGGAATAGCCTTTGGTCTTCCCACTAACAGCACAAAAACTCTCCAGTGAGCTCTGGCTAAACTACTCACCGCCCGGGAACACAACATGACGTTATTATGGCCGCGGTAAGAATACTATATAATACTAATATTACAGAAGTTAGGCGGAGGTAATTCCCCAGTCGGACTGCTCAATTGGAAGGAAATACCGTCGTGTCCTACCTCCTACAGACTACGTTGTTTGCTTATTTATAACATAAGTGGTATAAATAACTTAAATAAGCAAACAACCTACAGAAGGTGACAGACACAGGACTTGTGTACGACTTAATTTATGTAGCTCTAATAGAAGACGCAAGGCCTGAAAATTGTTCGTTGAGAACTAGCGTCTGAATTTATTTCCATAATTATATTAATACGTCTGACAGATGTACCACTTTAAATTATAAATGACATGGCTTAGTTTAACTCTGACATAAGCCTACTCAAAGAACATTGACTTACTTATCTAAAACGCGCGAATTTCTAACTAGCGTGTTATAATCGAATTATGATTTTATTAGTAACCTTCTGAACACATTTAAGTGTTTTGTCAAGCCAAAGACCGTGATTATACTTCAGATAATAGAACGAACTATTTCGCTAATGTATAATAATCCACTGTATACCAGAGAATATGCGTGAATTTCTGAAAGAATAAAACCATGGGCACATCGTTACTACTTATTCTATTCTACAATAGAAGACCTACTAACGATTAAGAGACGATACGAATTAAGGATACCGAGATAACGATACGATAACGAGAAGAACGAAGATTAAAAAGATTACAAACGATATTGCCTGGAAAATTCAAAATTCGAATATAAAGAATTGATGCTAGCTTTTTGAAACTAGAACGCCCAGTCACTGAGTGGCAATATTGCGGACGGCTTTTTTCAATCACTCGGCCAAGTCCTCGGGCGGCTCATGAAAAATTTATACTCGAGGTCGTGAGCTTACCGCGGAGTCTCCCTTCGAGGCTCCCTGGACGCGTTACACGCCGAATAACATTAGTTTACGAGTATAGGCGTCAAGAGCTCAGACTGAGAGCACTAAAGTGCTACCAAATTTAATGCGGCATCTTTACGATATATAAGTGGGTTAGTTTTATGTTTACCGCGGTTGCTGTGACGTATTGGGTTGCGGGTTGGCGGTGGCTAGATTCAATTTGCGACAAACATGAAATGTTATCTGTTTTGCTAGTTTGAAACTTGACGTCACGGGAATATGCTGACAAGAAACACAATAAACAGTGTAAGTAGTTCAAAATGAAAAAGTTGTGCTAACTATTTTGGTATGGTAAAAGCTTATTAAAACTTTTTCATCATCATAATCATCATCAGCAATTTTCCAGTTGTGTTCAAAAGTTTGCACTTTAGAGCCTGTGGTAACGGTAAACTTTAATAAACTAAAATTTATTATTTACATAAAATATTGTTGCAGACGGTGCAGCTTTGCTTTTCTTAACATAAATCTCAATGTTGATCAATAAATACCTACCAACAATGAAACACGTCACACGAACAAATTTACATTAGTTACCCATTGTATAGATCTACTCTTTAATCTTAACAGATTCAAAAGAAATAATTACAAACCAAAGTACAAAATAGAAACCCTATATTTTCATCGTCGAAATTTTCCGCAATACGAGGAAGTGGCACCAATAATGAAATATTTAACTAGGAAAATAACCTGCCAAACATACCCAGTTATATAGGTTTACTATAAAATTTTAATATATTCCAAATAATGTACTTACAAAATAGAACTTGTAAATTCTCATAACGCCTTCAAAATTTTCCGAACGCTTAAAACTCCCGAAGGCAGCGGCGAAATGTTCTAATTCCCTCTAACTCGACACCGAAGGGCAAAGATTGAATTATTGAAGGCGGGAAAGCGTTAATTGTTATTAATGTACTTGAATATTAAGGTATTAAGAGAAAAGACAGGTAAATGTTGGCTAAAGGAGGTTCCGCTTGATTGCGCGACGAATTTTACTCAAAGACCGTTTATACTTTGAAAGGTATTAATTGCTAAGTGTTCTATGAAGATTAAATAATGGGTTACCTGTTTAAATTTGTGAGTGATTCTATTTTTGAATGTAGAAATATTCCATTTTCATAAACCTAGTTAGACAGACGCCCTTAATTTCAATGATCTGTAGCAAAAGGTATACTGCTAAAACCCTGTTCAGGACATAATCATTTATAAAAATATTTAGGAAAGTACGTATGCACCACCCGACGGAGCAACCTCGACGCCAGGGACGACTTAGGGTCAGCCGCGGTGCGAAGGGAAATGCCTTATTGAGCCACCGTACTACGCCCCGGTATTTGAGACCCAAGACGGTTCAAGTTAGACATACCCGCACACCATCAGAATCTCTGTGAATCTGTGGGGATTTCCGCACAAAATACCTTTTGTATACCTACTCATATTATTAAATCTTGACAGTAATGTACACTAGACTTTGCCTCTCTCATTGGATTGCAATTCCTCTGTGCTCGGGTTTGCTGGAAGAGAACTCAACCTTGAGGTAAGCTCGCCTTTATACATAATTATATCACTTGTTTGTATAAATGCCATATAAGTTTATAAAAAAAAAGATTAAAAAAAAATTGCGACTTATAATAGTTCTTTACTTCGGTCTACTTTTATCATTTTGACTTCATTCGAACTATAACATCAATATTACGACACCTAAACTCTCTATCCCTAAACAACAATAGTTTTCGCCCGCGATTCAAAACTTTAATCATACATCAAGTAAAGAAACAAAAAGGGAAAAGACTCACGTACAATTTTGAAAAATAATGAACTACCGAGCGGTCTCTTCGCGGGTCGTTAGCGAAAATTGGGAACTTTCGCGAACTGCGCCTTGCGTTAGCGAATGATCAATGGTACTATTGAGTTTTTGTTTTGTTCACTTTTGTTCAAATGTATTTTTGGTAGCCGCTTTGAAGATTAAGTGGCTGTGAGTTGTATGAATTTGGAATAATATTGTATATGATTTGTTGCTTGCTTTTTTGTTGCGTCAGAAGTGGTAACGAATTGGAAAAAATAGCTACGATTTTAACAGATCGTTTTTTAGTTTTGGTTTGCTGGGTTCATTCAGTAGACTATCTCTCGCAGCAAATAATTAGGTATAATGTAGGATTTGATTGAACTCTAGAGTTTCTAGATACTCTTATACTATTCACTCAACGACCAAAAGACTTGTAAGCCTTCAGCATTGATATACGTTTAGGTTGTAACCATCAGTTGGAAAATTAAATTGTTGTGAAAAAGTGTATGTTTGTTAATCAATCAAGTCAAAACGGCTGGATGGATATGGATAAAATTTGGCGCAGAGATAGATCGTTATATGTAATAAGAAATAGCCTAGATTTTTATACCGAGAATAAAGCACTGTGGTTACATGTAGTACGAGAACGGGACAAATGGATCTGGGTGAAATTTGGCACAGAGATAGATCATCACGTGGAATAAGAGATGAACTCGACTTTTATGCCGAGAATATCGTATATTACGGGAGGTACGGGGTAACACGGGAGCAGTATATCACATGAGCGAAACCGCAGGAAACAACTGTAACAATATTTTATGAACATCAGCAAAGTGTGAGCTCTAAATGCTCATTATGATAACGTTTATCTGACAATGGAACCGTAAACCTTGGCTAATCTTGAATGAATGGAACGTTTTGATATGTAAAATTTATGCCACATAACTTTACAGCAGATTACGCTGACATATTTTACGACTTTGGGCTGTAAACCAAACACCCTAAGGGCGTAAATACTATAAAAACGACCAGGCTACAGGGTGCAAGACAGTCATTAAGGTATGGTGTACACTGAACCGGTAATCGATAGTGGAAATGCGTGCGGTATTACTCTAAAGCAGTTTAGAAGCTCTATGAATCTTGAGAACACCAGATATTGGATCCAATCCCATCCAAATTTCCATTTATGTGAATCTCCATATGCTAGGGTCTACAGCAGTGGCGCTTAAATAGTTCGAGTGAAATTCGAAATGGTTTAAACACACAAGGAATTATTCTGTATGAAGGTGCTGTCACTCTAATATCATCCACTTTTACCCATTTTCTTTAATACAACTGATGTGGCAGATAATCACACTAATCACACAATCTGATGGAAAGTGATCACCGTGTTCTATGGACGTGTGCAACACCAGGGGAATCACACTCGTGCTGCCGACCCGGTAAACTCAGAGAGTGTCTGTGCCGACAGTGTAGAAGACCAAAGCAGATCATTTCCTGACGACTTAGACGTCTTCTTACTGACAGCATAGACACTCTCGTCTTCCTTTCTTATCCTACTCTCTACAGTCTTTCTTGCTTGGTGGGGGGCGAAGATGGTAGATGGAAGCTTCAAGAGCAGAACCAGTGCCGTTGCCAACATTAACATATTCTACGGTAAACAAAATAGTGTAACAATACAAGCGCCTTGTATGTATGTATATCACATTGTGATGATTCAAAATAAATACATACATACACATAATCACGCCTTTATCCCCGGAGGGTTAGGCAGAGGTGAATTAATACCCACATTTCACCAATCTGCATTCGGTCCCACGTAATAGGGGGTGAGCCTATTGCCGTATTCCGGGCACTATTGTTGACGCGAGCCATGCATCTGAGGCTGAGTCTGGGCTGTACATATCTATCTGATGTTAAAGTTAATCAGCCCTATCCCTTAGTCGCCTTGTACGACACCACATGGGAAGAGAAGGGGTGGCTCAAATTCTACTCTGCCGGGAACCACGCGCCAATGATTCAAAATAATTTCCACAATTTACCAGATAACAGTAAAATAATATAGTAAAATAATATAGTACCATATAACAGGTCTCACATTTGACACTCCGTGTTCTGTGTTGCCATTACACATAAAGTTATTGTGGGTACGAGTGTGGCGGGCGGATAATAGCGTCATCAACATATTTTATTACCGATATTCCTTTTAAATACGCGAAATGAACAACAAATCGAATTGTTACTGTGTAATCGTTTTAGTGAGTCTACATTATAACAGCTATCAGATAACATTTTTTTATACCACTCAGGTGGCAGACAAGCACACAGCGCTCCTGATGGAAAGTGGTTCCCGTGGCCTATGGAAGTGTGGCAGTACAAAAATTCTCCAGTGAGTTCTGGTTACCATACTCACCGCCGGGAACATTTGAGGTTATTATGAGCGCGGTATTCTGTAGGGTAACTACCCTAATTAACTAGACAGGGCAGTTGTACCCGTTGAGTCTGGGAGAACTAACCTGTCTAGATGACCTCCTATCTCAATGTATCTAGGCAGTTCTACTACTAACGACATTACACACCTACGCTTTAGGGTAGGTATTTTATCCGCTGATGTGCACGCGCCCTATAAGAAAGTTAATCAGTTGGCACCAATGGGTTGTTTATGGAGGACTCGAAAACATTTGCACAGCGGATGGTGTTAATGTTGGTTCACAAACATGGAGTACCACGCTCGAGAACCGCTCACGGCACACTCGTTTTTTAACAAGCTTGTGAGTAGTAAGTTACTCATTACTAATTTGCTATACAATGATGGAGTGTACCTAATAGCTTACAATCACATCGCTTTCTCATAGGGGTATGTAGTAAGCATTGCACCCGGGATTTCCCGGGATTTTGGCCTTTTACCCAGTCCCGGTTCTTAACAAATCCCGGGATTTTTTCCGAAACTACCTGTCCCGGTAATTTAATTATTTCATCACCAGGGGGATCCAATAAAGCGTTTCCTTTTATTTATTTATGTTCGGTAGGTACCGAATTTTTCAGGACGTCCAGGGATTTAGATTTTAGATTTTTTATATTTCCTAGTTCCAGAACATACCGTGTTCTGGAACTGGGCAATCTGTATCCCTTCTGAGTCCCTTTTTTTTACGTGCGGGAAATTCCCGCGGATCTGGAGCCGGAGGGGGAGGTTATGTCGGACTCGAACCGACTAAACCGCACACCGTTTCTGGGTCGTAGTGCTAGGCCGAAGGTGAGGTAGTCATGCAACATATCCCTCGCATCCCGGCTGACCCAGGGCCATCCCTCTCGGTCTGGCCCTCCTCGGGAGCGGGGGACTACGCGGTCCCCGACTCAACCCCGGTGTGGGGAGGCGCGCATCGTCCGACGATGCGCGCCGCCGCCGTGGCCTGCTTCTGCTAGGGTGACGGGCGGCTCCACCCGTCGCCCTCAGGCCCGCGTTCATGGTGGGCGGAGGTAGGTCTGCGCCCTCCGACGCCCGTGCCGCCTTCGAGCGCGTGCAGCGATGTCAGCGAGTCTTTCTCGAGGAGGCGCTGGCCGCCCACGCATCCGCGCAGCGGACCATCGCCGCGAGCAGGGTGGAGAGCGTGAGCACTCTCACCCCCAGGGCCGCCACAAGCTCCCGCCTCGGCGTCTCAAACGCCGGACACTCGGTGAGCGTGTGCAGCCCCGAGTCCACGCTCGCGTCGCAGTGATGGCACTCGGGCGTTGGCTCTATGCCCATCAGATGCAGATACCGCCCGAAGCTACTATGACCGGTAATGATCTGCGTCTGACGGTACGAGAGACTACCGTGTGGCCTCTCCAGCCACTCCCGCAATCACGGCGTGCCCTCCCTTCTGAGTCCCGGGAATCGCAAACCTTAGTACGTAGAGACAACATGTTTCCACTAGCTACGATTATAGTATATATGTCTTTCGTCACAGGATACGTTGGTAAATTGTACTGTTCGTTTCTTCTTATTACGGGGTAAATTAAGGGGTTTACTTGCGTTATAAGTTTGGAAAAGATAAGAGTATGTTTAGTGTTTTTTTTTAAAAAAAAACAGCGTCAGTTCTGCGACAAGTATCTCTGCGATAGTTGAGGCAAAAGCGAGCGGTTATTCGTGTTTGTCACAGAATACTGTTTGGCATCACAAAATCATTAAACTCTTGTGACCCTTACCTAACCTTACATGAAGTACGCATGTCTAGAGTTTTGGAAATAAAAACACCGTTTGAAGTTTGAAGTTTATCAATATGTATCATAAAATGATAAATAATTTTAGTTTAATGAGATATCAACAACTAACTGCTTTCCGTGGCTCCACCCGATTGGAACATTATCCGGAATTTATATAAAAATATCTAGATTTCTCGCAAGAAGATTTATCAGCTGTCGCATGCATGTTCATTCCTTGAATAAATAATAAAACAATAATATATAAATAACTCATGAAAAGTGACATTAAATAGACTTCAAACAAACCAAAAGCTATTCACAAGCCGCAACAAACATGGCCAATAATAACCAAAAAAAATTGACACCTCTCACAGTCTACTAAGCCTACTATTAAGTATCTATGTATTTTGGTCAAGAGTAAATGTATTTGTAATACAACAGCAAATCATTTCGAAGCTGAAATTCATTGTGGCGTTCGAGTGGTTTGCTATCGTATCGGATTCGAAATGACATGTTTAGTACCTGAATAATATGCAATCGTTGTGGACTTAAGCTTTTTGTAGTTTTGGGCAAATGTCAATTGCAATTAAAAATTGGTGCTGTCTTGAAAATCAAAACAATTAAAAACGAGTGCTGTCTTAAAGATCGAAACAAGTTTATTTATTGCCAATCATAATCCGAAAGAAAAATAACGGGTAGTTCTGCTGTCAAAGTTATATCAATTTTTTGACAGCACTCGAGGTCATTGCAAATTTAATTGCAATTGAAATGGGCCAGCTCTGTTATTCGATAAATTGTTTAAAAAATTAAAACGTAGTGATTATTATCCTCTTTGAAATGTGTCACAATTCATGTGTGAGGCGGGAATCAATTTTGAATTTGGAACGGGACGCAGAAAACAGGTACCTAAATGGGATGATGAATTTTGACACGTATATGTTTAGAAATAGAGTGTTTTTTGTAATACCTGTTTATATTGGTAAGAGAGCAAATATATCTATTTTTTCGAGTGGTTTAGTAACGTATCCGATCCGAAATGACATTGTTAGTAACTAAATGATATGCAGTTGCAGTGGACTTCAGATCTTTGTATTTTGAAACTGACTGACATACAGTTATGATTTTTATTAGAATTAAAACTGCTTGACTTTTTACATTTACTTATCCAATAAATAATCTGTTGATAATCAGAAGTTATATTTTTTTGTACCTAATTGAAATGACTTATATTCTCTTTAACCCCTCCAGCTAAACTAAATTGCTTGGGTTAAGTTAGGAGTGGGTTCACGTCGGTATGGAGTCGGAAGAATTCATATGGGTTGGGCAGCATTTCGCAAACTACGTCGAGTCTTCTCTTCTCTCACAATGCCTGAAAACAACCCCGTCCTGTTATGACTTATGGTGCCGAAACGTGAACACTGACGGTAGGGCTAGTATGGAGCGAGCTATGCTTGGAGTTTCTCTAAAGGATAGAATTCGGAACGAGGTCATCCGACAAAGAACCAAAGTTACCGACATAGCTCGCAGAAAAAGCAAGCTGAAGTGGCAATGGGCTGGCCACGTCTGTCGAAGGACTGATGGCCGTTGGAGCAGACGAGTCCTGGAGGGGAGGCCGCGAAAAGCAGACGAAGGGTAACACGCCCCCTAGCCAGATGGACCGATGATCTGAAAAAGGTGGCTGGGACGGACTGATGAGATCGTACGAAATGGCGCACATTAGGAGAGGTCTATGTCCAGCAGTGGACTGCAGTGGGCTAATTGATCGATCACGTCAGTATAGTATAATGACCAGGATTCGAACCCGGGATCTCTCGGTCGTAAGGCCATGAACATGCTGTAAGCACAATTACATAAAATATACAATCATGTAAATATTATTTACATAAATAAAATTTACAAGAGTATAAATTACAATAATGCCTTGCATGTAATCAATTAATACACAAATAACCAGTAGGTAATACATAATTAATGACTTTAAAATTACGTTTTTTACAACTGTACAAAAAAATATAGAGCTATGCTAACATCTACAAGATTAAAGTGCATTCCCAATCAGCATATCCAATCAGTAACTCAAATAAACTGATGGTAGTTAAAAATCAAATCCTTTTGCTATAAACACTGAACTCTATTTACCATCCGAACCGTAAATAAAAAGTCCGGATCCGAAGCAATATCGGGCTCTGTCAAAGCTCAAGAGCGGAACTTGGGGAAAAAAAGGATTCAATCGAGCCAACCCGATAGTGGCCATTAAAATATCGTTGAATTTCAAAAGGTGGAGACGTTCGGAATCTTGATAGTTGGGAGGCAAGGAGCTCCGTGCCAGACGTATCGGTCGCCCGAAATGGACTTTTGATGTAAGTTCCGAACGCACCGGAGGCGCTTGGCGCTCATTTCGAATTTTAAAACGATTTTAAATATAATGGACAAATAGACGGTGTTGATATTGTAAAAAAATTATGGAAATTTTATTATTTTACTGCCATTATTGAAGCAAGTTGAGTACATGGTTCTTTGTTTTGTTTTTTGTCTATGTCACACTCATCCAGCAAATCTTTTTTCATACATTTATACTTTTTAATAAGATTAAAAAAAGTAATATTTAGTTAAATTAACTTGCCATTTTGTTGGAGAATAGTTGTATAATAGGCACGTCAAGTAATTTCTAGTAAACTTTAAGTCAGTTTTATGCAATTACATCGATTAATTTTACAAAAAAATATAATAACGTACTTATTTATAGTGCACATGATCACTAGTTATATTATTTTCAAATTACCTTTACAGTAACCATTCGCCCTTCTTCACTATGTGATGCGAAACTTACCTGTAACAAAAATAAAATATTAAAATATATTATCTACTATACACGCCCAACTTCCATCGGTATCTTTATTTTTTCACCCGACTGGGTGTATCTGCCCAAGCTCGCGTGCCAAGGTCCGCAGTAACGAACGTGCCAAGTCGCCCGAATAACGCCCCTTTTCTGATATTCTAACTTCAAATCTTCTAATACTTTCCGAAAGATCGACGTTCAATACTGAATGAAAATACCTACTTCTACAGTGAAGACATTTAAAAATGGAAGGCTAGTGAAAAAGTCTGTCCTTATTTGAACGAGACTGCATTATTTGCCGCCTTTGCCTAATCCTTGGGTCCCACGGCCCGTTTTAATGACAGGCCGCGCCGTGCCATGACAGGCCAACGCGCCGTGGGAACCGGTGTGCCAGTTGCGGCCTGTCGCGGTCTGGCGTGGCGCGTCCGATCCATGGGACCCAGGCTTTATACGAAGCATCGGTAGCTTAGTGGTTAAGGGCTCGGCCTTACAATCGAGAGGCCCCGGTTCAAGTCCTGGCCATTACACTACAGAAGTGAACCCACTTCTAGTACAAGCAATTTAGCTTAGTTGGAGTGGTCAAAGGGAATATTAGTAATTTCGATTAAATGTTTGCTAATATTCTTAACAAAAGAACGGTTTTTTTTTTTTTTTTTTTTTTTTTTTTTTTTTTTTTTTTACGTGCGGGAAATCCCCACGGATACCCGCCCCTCCGGAGCCGGAGGGGTGGGTTATGTCGGACTCGAACCGACTAAACCGCACGCCGTCTGTGGGTCGTGGTGCTAGGCCGAAGGTGAGGTTGTCTTGCGACATATCCCTCGCACCCCGGCTGACCCAGGGCCAGACCGAGTAAAGAATGCAGATCGTACAGATTTGTGTTGTAATAATTAAAAAAAAAAATGTTATTTTTAAAAGACTATTTTGCAGTACAAACTTATAAACATAAAACGCCAAGAAAAACTATTTTTGCTTATTCTACTTTAACAGTTGCGTCCATACATATAAATTTTTAAATGAAAAGACTTATGAGGTTTTAATTAATCAAGGAATTAGCATAAAATTAATCATCTCTGGTTATAAAGTAATTAACGTACCTGTCATAAGAGCTAATAAAAATTGATGGGTAGCATGTCCGACATGCTCGTGAACGCAATCATGTCGAAATATTCTTGTCGTAATAAAAACGCTGATTGCTACTGTTGTAAAATTAATTGCCTATATATTACTTTTAATTTCTCCGACTACGACCATGGTAACTGTGAAATTTAGCCATAGAAATGATAATTGTTTTCGATTTTTATTAATAAGGTGTTCGATGATAATTGCTGTGATCTTAAATTGTTAATGATGTTTAAAGTATAGATGTTTGTCTGTATGTAGTCTCACACGTCAAGAAGGTATCTGCTAGATAAATAATCTTCCCTTCGCTCTTATTATGTATATGTTATACCAATAAAATCGATTAAAACTGCAGATCACTAAAGACTATTTATTAAACAACAAAACTTGTTGATCATCAAACGTTCACCCGTGACGCCGGCTCATAAATAACTGACATTAATTCAAATAAGGAATTCAATATTTGAATGAAAGAAGAGAAAATACGTTATCCTTAAGAATCAACCGCTATGACAAGACGTTAGTAGTTATTTCGTTACATCATTTCCCAAGATTCTTGTGAGGGTAGAAGAAAAAAATGTGGGTCGGGCTCAAGTCAAATTGTATGGCATTATGGAATTGAATCGACGTTACGTTTCATCGACATTACTTCTATGATTGAATTTATTTTATCTCCGATATAGAGGCTGCGGAGCAAAGATTTTGTTTTTCTTCACGTTTCGATATAAGATCAGTTGTTTGTGTGAAGCTTATGTTATTTGATGTCTGTCAAAAGTAAAAAAATATCAAACGTTGAAAGAAGAAGCGAAATATGAGGCAACATTTTTTGAAAGTACGTGAAAGATGATTCAATCATCTTTCACGTATACAGAAAATACCAAATGTCAATCAGTATGAAATTAGCTCCAAAATGTTACAAATTAGTTTAAAATATATTCCATTTTAAAACTTAAACGATTGTACATAAGAATTTTAACATAAAACAAGAAAATATTTTCATTCGGTTCGAAAACGAAAACCCTTTTTTGTTTGTTCCTACAAGTAAAGCAGTAAGATACATACAGCCGAATTAGAACCTTTCTTTTTAATTAAATTTAATCATAAAATAATTCCCATGGTTTCTGAAGATGCTTCATAAAAACTCCAAATTTTATTACAAGTCGTTTATTCATCAAAAGGGCACCAATCGGACTTCAATTTTAATCCATGCATACTCGTGTACCTACCAACTACAATTTATTGAATAAATTTCCGTCTCACATGACGCGGTAGGGTAGCGCCCCTGTTGCCTGCTCGGACCGTGCAATAACACGTCGAGGGCACTGTAATGTGAAAGCGTTTTGTGGTAATAATCGGATAATAAATATAGCCGGTCGACGATGGGTGAGTCCACCTTATTTTGTAAAGTTTGTTTTCCTCTGCGAGTTTTTATTTTATCTGTGCATTTTTAATTGTGACGTCAGTGAAATTGGGATGCGATAAATAAGGGCGGTGTCTGTTTGCGGCTGTTCAAGTTCGTTTTGGGTTTATTGTTTTATTTAGAAATATAACATAATATTATGCTATGAATCCTTTAGAAAATTTTATTATTCGGTCAGTAGTTTATCTATTGGTAGAATTGAAACTAGTATAGCCTTAGCTTATCGCCAGTGGGTTGTGTACGTGAACGTTTTGTCGTGTTGTGATCACTACTCCGCTCTCTTGCATAGTAGCGTGAGAATAAATATAGACTATGTTACTCTCAAATAAAACGGCTTTTCATTGGTAAAAGTAATTTTCAAATCGTTCCCCTAGTTTCGGAGCTTATTCAATACAAACAAACAATGGAATCTTTCGTCTTTATAATTTTAGTATAAAATTATTCATTTATACGCACTATTAGAGTAATAAATTAATATTAATATCTTTACTTCTTATAGCTTTCTCTGGACGTCCAATATGCTTTACGCACTGACGAGAATGACAAGGTCTAGTTGTTAACATTACAGACGACCGACATTGTAATTTCTTTATAATACAAATGTTTTTTTAATATATTTCAAAGGTAACTTTGTAGAAATTTGCATGGAATTTTAAATTATATTTTTTATATTAAATATTGTAAAAAGCTGTTTTAATACATTTTTGTAACTAGATGCCAATTCCTTGAACAAGAATTATGAAATATACTTAAGTTCATTCAGATCTACAGAGATATCATAAACCTTTTGTCAGTTGACAAGCTTTTTATTCAATGTTCTGATAGTTTTTTTTGTGTTTTTGTTCAACTTAAGCTTTAACTGACTTGCTGGCTACCTTAGTGGCCAAAAAAGTAAAAATAAATACACGAACGCCAAAATAAAAAGCAGTAACCATAAAAACGACAATTCCGGGATAAAGGCCGGACCTCTTTCGCGATACGTCGACGACATAAAAATAAATAAACCCGATGTACCCGATAAGATAATGCTAGGCGACAATTAAGTTAAATGGCCGATGTCCCGGACAGACATCGGAAACGCATTTCGTCCGGGTAATGTGCGAAACAAAGTCCCGCAGTCCCGGGACGGAGTGTGCTTCACTGGCTATTGAATTAAAGGAGCTTCTGTGTTGTTTGTAGACTGGATCTGGAGACACCTGGCCGGGACAAGCTCTTACTTAGTGTGGTAAGTAGTAGGAAACAAATTGTATATAATATCTTTATTTTTGCTTTTGTTTTCGGTGGTAGATATGGAGGAAATTGAGGGCTATTGTTTTTTGGTATCACGGAAGAGAATCTTGAGTGTACTTAATAGATTATGTTCTTAAATGATAGTTGCTCTAATACAATAATTCTTAGCTTCGAGCGCGAACGGTTTCTGAGAGGATTGTATTTATTCCAATTTTAGTAAATGGAATAAAACAGTCCTTTAAAAAGATGATTTTTGCTACTTACGAGATGGAAAGCAGTTTCCAGTACCCTATACGTGTGACGTCACACTTCTACTACCTATATTTTATCATCATTCATCAGTCATCTATCATAGGATTTAAAAAAATAATACTCTTTAAATTACTGTTATGGGTCTTTTTAGTGTCATTATTCAAGTATATCGAAGTAGTCTTTTTATTACAAAAAAATAATTTCCAGGTTAAGTAAAGCAATTTCCAACGCTGCGTATGAGAAACTGTAACGGCAAATAGCTGAAGATATTACACCGATCCACTGTAGCCCAGAAAATATATTGATTCCTGATACCCCAGAATTTACGCCCGACTCGTTTTAGGTGTGCATCATTCATGATTGGAATTGGTATCGCCGACGAATGTTCCTCATATATCGTGGAAAGGTCAATTTCATACGTACTCAAAGAAAAAGTTTCTACTAAATTTTTCATTGCTACCAAAACTTTGGTAACTTTTGGTAGAAAAATATTAAAGATGTTTTTTTTTTCTGTAGAATTCTTTATTATAGATGCCATCGTTTACAAAAATTGGTAATTGCAAAACGTCTAAAATAGACTTAGTAGACTAAGCTTTCTTGATTTATTAGAGAAAAGATTATTAAAAAAATCTCAATAAACAGTCCTAATAACAGAATCTCCAAAACAGTTGCTTGTGTTCACTCAGTCATATTAAAATATAAAAAACAGCTGCCAATTTTTTTATCGATAAGCAGACCTCGTACAATACTCATAATTTAGAACGATCTTCATACAAACAGTCCGTATAATATAGCGCGACGTAAGGAAAAGTTTGATGCTAGTTTTATATTAGGGATTTTATGGTAAGTAAAATATAGTGAATTAAATAAGCTATGAGAGCACTGTAAAAGTAACAAATATAATGTTCGGCTGGCTAGCTAGTGAGAGAAATGAAAGGATAGATTAACAATTATAACAACTATATTCGATATAAAGAAGCGTTACATGAATTTATAATGGGTATAGGTATTATAGAAATGAATCTCAGGGCGGATTCGCAATAAATATTCTGCCGAGGCGTTGTTTGATCCGTTGTGCAGAGATGGTGGTATGCACTTAGCTCGTTGACTCCCGGCTGCTGATGTTGCCGGCGTGCCAGGGTCCTCGCTGGTGTGCCTCACGACCGAATGATGGCGTGAAGCCCGGTGCGAAGACCCCGGTGCCGACAGCAGTTGGCCGCCGGGGTCAAAGCGACCTCCCTCGGCCAAGAGTAGCCGAAGAAAGGGGCCACTTTAGCGCCTTGAATAGACACTTAGTTAGTGTTGTTCAATCTCGCTCGCGCAATCATAGAGAAATTAGTTAGGTATCTAGTGTCGAAAATACTAAAATATCGACTATTTTAGACAAATTATTTAAAAATAGATTTATAAAAAATCCACAACGTTACAACATCTGTAAGGGACATGTGCAATTCACCCGGGAATTGGAGTCCCCCTTGCCATCTGTCCGAACCAGTGACCTTAAGGAAAAAGTTACTCACTATTGTTTAATAAAAAAACCCTCTCCCCTTCAATTGTTCAGTTCCATTCCTTCACTTTTAAAGAAAGGAAAAGCACAGAGAATTCTTTGACGTTAAGAGAACGTCCTAAATTTAAAAAGTAGGGGTACAAATTGCCTCTATGGATGGCTAATCAAAGTACATATGTCAGTATCATTTTTAGCTTGGCAATACTTATGATTATCATTTTATATATTGCTAATGCTTAATTTATAACATTTACATTCAGATACTGACCGTATAGTGCTCATATGTAGAAATGAGTATTAATATTTAGCTAATTAAAGACTTATTTTGGCTTTGGACTTATTTAGGTTTGCTAAATTTCAAACCTAATTTTTCTACCAAAATTAAACTCGGCTAATTCTAATCGTCATGTTGAATATGAGAAATGTGGTTACTTTTAAGCCGTAAATTAAGAAAATTGAGTTTATTGAGATTGAGATGGAGAGTTGATGAACATATAGGCTATAATAAGCTATTTCAAAAATAATTTTATTATTAAAATAGTCTTGTAAATGTATGTTTTTTCGATTTCGGATGAACTCACTTTAAAAGAGAATCATGTTAATTGGCTCAATACAATTTGAGTAAATCTGGTAGTTAAATAAATAATAAATAAATATTCCACAACATTTCACACAACGCTATCTAGGCCCATGGTAAGCATAGCTTAACTAGCTTGTGTTATGGAATCTAGAATAAACATACTTAGATACTTTTTTTTTCTAAATAGATACATATTATACATAGAAACACCCAGATAAATACTTGCATTGAGCGGGGATCGAACCCGCGCCTCCTGCATAGCGGCCGCGTTCACTACCGCCACGCCACGGAGGCTGTCATAGTTGCTTGTTTACAACAATATTCTCAATATAGTAAATAAGTTTCATCAGTTGACAGTAATTAACAAAATTGGAACATATGGGAAACGTAGGATTTTCTAAATATTACTAGTAACAGCTTACGTGTGTTTGGAGTGGATACTAGTTGGTAGCTGAATGGCCAGGAATCAATTGTAAGGCCGAATCCCAAGCCACTAGGTTTCCAACATTTAAAATAATAATTGCATTTTTCTGCAAAGACAAATTTGTCCGGTCTGAACATTCCTCTTGAAAAAAGAACATAATGGCTGTCAGTTTGCTTAGTATTACTAAAACGTAGCACCTAAATACGGTCAAACTCATATTCCTTGCAACATCATAATATTGGTCAACATCGCGACGTAAAAGTCATCTTTGGATTTTGAAAAGGTGTAGTTCGTGACTCATCTTGCACACAATTCAGACCTCACACCTTTTGATTCCTTTGTGCCCAAAAATCAGTTATCAACACGCTACGGAAACGTTACAGTTTGACTCTACCTACACCTCTTTGTGTACTCTATAGCTTTATTGACCTGGGTGTCGCTTTGTCATCCGAAGTTTTCGATAAATCACATGTTTTTATTAATATTTTACTGTTAAGAATATAAATATAGTGACCTTAGTTGACTAGAAGAGATCGTTTTAAGCGATAAATACAACTCACCATTCTTTTTTACTATATATTATTCTATTCTAGTATATAAGAAGTCAGTCTATTAATTGTCCATTCTAATATTATAAAAAAACTAAACGTGACAAAAATATCGTAAGGGCGTTAATCTACTTAAAAGACAACCCGGTACTTGGTTAATATCATATATTTACCAGACAACAGACTGTACCAATAATACTTACTCGTTATTTTATAAGGAAATAATATGTATTTATGCCACCATTTTATCTTCCGAACGCAATATTGCGATATTTAGTCCAGATTAACAAGCTTCATTTATTAAACGCGTACACATTAATAATGCATGATAATCATTTCCTACATTTATTTTCTTTTATTATTGTGCTTTTGTTACAAAACTGAACTATTAACAATAGTGTCGACATATCGTGTGAAAACCTGCATCATGGCGGATTTACGTCACAATAATTCCGCACGCGGTGACTTTGTCAGGCGTATTGATCCTATAGAATATTAGTTTAAGGTCCCTCGCGTCCCGTAGGGGCTTGTGTGAAATTGATGCCATTATTGGCGAAACGGCTAGAATTGTGTGCCACGTGACTTACCTCGCAGATGTTTGGACCAATATTTTGTTATTATCTTGACTGAATGTATTATTACCAATAATTTTAATTGAATCTAAACAATATCAAGGAATAGAATTACATGAGGGGTTATCTTACTATAAATACTATTTGGCCTAACTACATGATATTCAGGGTCATAATTATATGTTATATTATAATAATCATTTTAGCCCTTCGGGGTAGGCAGCCTGCCATTTGCTTCTTAGATATTTTCGTCAGGTAATAAACTTACAAATTTGTTGATAAATACATGACTTTGTTCTAAGTTTAAACTAAATTACACATTATCAAAGCAATTAAATACGCCATTATTCCCGAATCCTTTCTTTTGAAACTAAATTAGAAAGTTATACTTTAAAATAATAAAGAACTAAAAATATATTTCGTAAACATTCAGATTTAAGATAAAAATAACATTATCTTAAAAAAAGTAATCTGAAAAGAGTATCTACATCAAAACTTTTAATCACAATCAAAGTTGAAAAAGAAACGAAAATTTTCCCACAAGCCCTTAGGCAAAGGAAACTAAAGTTTAATCCTTTGTTTAGAAGAGGATTAGATGTTCTTATCAGGTGCAACCGGGGAGGCTTTTTATACTCGTCTAGTTTCAATTAAACGTCGGTTAATTCCGGTGCTAAGTGCTCGGTTTAAGTCGCGAATTAATTTATTTCCAGCCACAATTTATGTCCAGGATTAATGTAATGAAAGTCCCGCGGCAGGTTCCGTGCTAATTGCTACTTCCAATTGTCTAAACAAAAATTAAGGGCCGCCTCAGGGTATTTATCCTGTCAGATACTTCAGCTTTAAATATTACGTAATGGCAAGGTTTCGTCAAGTGAAATTTTCTACCATTTTATTTTATAGTAATGGCAGAGAATAAAATCTTTCACTAATTTACTACCACTTCCACAAGACAAGCGTTTATTATTACTAAAACTTCTTAGCGTTTGGTATTAGCTACTAAATTCGTTCATTATTCTAATAACACGAGGTATAAACCACAATATAAAAAAAGAAAGCATGACAATGATTCTTCTATTGTAAGTAACATTCATATATTTGTCTAATCCTCATAAAAAGGGTAAGTAAAGTGTTCTATTACATCCCAAGTACTCTCGCAATACAATCAACATTACATACGCGGCAGCTGCGAAACCCTAAATTACGGGCCGTTTACTCGTAACGAAGGGATCCTTCTATGAAAGAAAAAAAGATAGAAGCGCAATGCTAAAATTGACAGATTAAGCGGAGTCAACCAAACTTTTGAATATGAAAAAAAGTTGATAATATTTTTACATCGGGCGCGATATTAGTCAGCTAAACTGAAGATCGCCAAATTTTAAAAATAGAATATTCTTTTTTCTACTTTTACTACTAGTTTCTAAGCCTTTGGTACCTAATATATACATAATATGTAAAGGTAAAAGGTAGCCTTCCTATTTCCTAGACAGTTTTTCAACCCAATGACTCGTTTTCTTTGGCATTAAAATTATGTCTAACTAAATTTATAACAGTAGCTATCTTGTGTACCCAGTGTACCTATACCTGTGCCAATACTGTGGGTATGTCTTAATTAAGATCGAAGTTCCTGATTTTCATGTTTAAAAATTAATAGAAGTTAATCGAAAAGGCAATTATTACTTAGTTCAAAATAACATTGAATAAATAATGTTGGCGGACCGCGATTTTCCCAAATGGATCTATTTTATTATGAATCGACCTCAAAATTAAACTGGAAAACAGAATTCATTAACATCGCTTTAACCGAATAACCTTTGTTGTCATTTATTAAAAAGATAGTCTATGGTAGCTGCACGATATTTCATGAACGTTGCAACCTTTTTATTTTGTGCCTTACATCGTGTCACGAAGCTTAATAGTAGTTTAAGAACATTACAACAGACTATTACCGGATTATATCAGAATTTATTAATTTAATTCCTGAACAATTTAAATATAAATTAAAAGGATAATTATGAATTCAACAAAGATGGCTGACGTTACACAGCTTGAACTATTTGGGCAATTCAAAGACTAATATTTTCCCTTACCGAAAGCAATAATTAATGCCTAGTATACACATAAGTTCGAAACTCGAAATCAGTTTTGGCCCTTTGAGATGTTGCATATTTTACGCGTACTTATATGTACTTGGTACTATTACTTGCCGGGCATAAATACGGACTTTGAGGAACAAATTAACATTTTATTAAAGAAAAATTCAATAAACACTATGCGTACATGCTAACCTAGCTATGTATCGAATCCAAAATCTTACTATACTAAACTAATATTTTGAACGCGATAGTTTGTATGAATGCGTGGATGTATAGATGATCATTACTCTTTCACGCAGAAGTGCTAAACTGATTTGGATGATATTTGGCACAGGGATAGATTATATTTAGTCTGGAAGAGGACATAGGCTACTTTTTGTCGTACATTGGGAATAGTTTCTTGTGGGACGCGGCAACAAAAAGTACATAATTTTTACAGGATTAGGCTTAATTGCTATGTTAAAATTTCTGTTTGTTCATCGGTTACGGGTTTCAACTAAAATCAGATTACTGTACCAATGGAGCAGTTAGGTACGTATATAGACAGTAATTACGTTATGTTGGTTTCTCTAATTACATTTTGATATGTTTCTGCAATACGTGTTCTCAACTGCAGCGTTGAGCTGAATGGAACGTTAATGAGCGTATTCTGCTCAACGTAGATTCAGACATTTGAGGAAGAAGGTGCACATCTGCACATTTACATCATCTTAGGCCCTGAGCATTCCTTTTTCCGCCATTTTACCATTGGGCTGCGTAGGGACCTACTTGTTAACTGCATCTCGTAAGTACCTAGTAGGTAGATGTAAAAAACTAATAACTATTGTGTTGCCTGATGACAAGCTAATGGTCCCAAAATTCTACCTGGGTCTCTTGAGATGTTGTAAGTATTGCAATAATAAATCCATTTAGGCATTTTAATTTTAGTGGAATAGGGATATGATATATCTCTCATATTTACTTAAATTAACTTCGGAAACATTTACATTAGATAGTTGTTTCCTAAGTTGCAATGCAGTACAAGGTTTGGACACATCTTTTTTTTTGGCAGTCGTGTAAAAATGACCAGCTATATCGGTGTCACTTTATTTTTACTTACAGAGTAGAATGTATTTTTTAATTTTACGAGTGTGATTTAGTCCTTTTAGTTCGGACGTTTTAAGTCATGCTTCATGAATCCTAGACACAGTGTCGTGAAACGCAGTAAAATGAGATTAATGACACGAACTAATTCTGTAGGTCACCCTCTTATTGTATTTATTTACCTCTCCGTACAAAAGCGAAATGCATGCAATAAAACCTTAGACAATATATAACAAACAATAATGTTAATAACTCAGTAAGATCGAGAATCGAGTGCCATCAAATATTTACTTCAGTTATGATGTGAATACATAATACGTCTGGTTGGTAAAATATTCAAAAGCAATCACCGATGCCATCGATAAAAAAAACCTTTCGTGTAAAACGAGCGGGAACTTGGCATTTTTGAAATTTTTCGCTTCATTTCTCTGCGCCGCGAATTTTTTTAAAAGCTTTTTTTGTAACGCTTTGAGAGTTATTCAGCCAGTTACAAAGTTTGGATGCTTTATTCGATTAATCGAACAGTGTTGCCAGTTGCGGATTCACTCAAATTTTTTCGCTATTTTTATAGTATTTCGGAACGTGTTGGAACCCACTAGCGCTTATTGATCAAACTAAGCATATCTTGTAATATAAAGGTTTAGAATGTGAATAAACATTCCTTAGATATTGATTTTGTTAAAATGTACGAATACACCTACATTATAATAAGTACAAATGTACAATACCTACGTCAATTATTAGTTACATTTATGTACATTTAAAAGCTGTCTTAACACATTGTGTCTATCGATAAATTATGTACCTAGTTACTTTTGAAAACAAAGACGATTTTTTATTGGATCCTCAAAATGCGTTGAGTTTACTTTGAGTGAAATAAGTGCACTACAAAAGCTGCATCCAATGCATTGCATTCATTATCAAACGAATTATAAAGAAGTAAACGCAAATAAAAAAGCAAACTAAAGCGTGAAAAGTTAAAATAACTTTATAACACCATTAACATGGTATTTTTCAAATTTAGAGCGTGTTTATTTTTTGCCTGCCAACACTGTGCACTGGCACAAAAAGAGCGCGTAAAAACTATCGATTCACGATTCGATTAACGCGACGCCGGATTATTTTATCGTTACCAATGTTTACAATACGGACCGAGACACGTGTGTTCGTGCACGTGTTATTACAATAACACCCCGATCAAAGACCTCTGTGTACACTACTGATCAATTTATAATTAGCCGCAAGTTGGGGTTTTTAGATTCAATTATGATAGTTCGGGTTAACTTCAAAGTGTAAACAATATACAGTTTAGTTACAATTCTAGGTATTGTTTAGATTCAATCTCAGTAATTAAAACAGATGAATGAAATTTTCTTTATTTTATAAACATTCGCGGTTTAATGTTCCTGTTTAATTTTATAGGCCGAATAGAATGTTACCTTGGCCAAGCCGTAAAAAGAAATCTAATATATGCAATGTGCCGCCATATTAGTTTCAAGAACATCCCATTAAACTTTTGATATAATATTTTGTCACGTTAAAGACTTTCATATAAGATTTCGTTATCACCATAAAGTTTGTTAGGAGTTTCTAAGATTAAGAGATGGTTATATTATTACAGAAGTTCAGGCGTACAAGTCTTGTGCTCGAAACTTTTTTCTTTTAGTACTTTTTGGCAATATTATGATTAAGCCTGGAGATGTTATGTTATGTTGCTGCGTATCTTCTTAGCTTACAAAATGCTCAAGTAATAATCGAATTATTCTCCAAACGTAGTATTTTAATATACAGACATTTCAAATGATATTTTTACGTAATAAGAGAAAAAGGTAAGCACGAAAAGCAATTCAAGTGCTACTCACTATTACAGATATTTTGAGTTAAATATATACCTGTTTCGAGATCGTAGGTTTCGTATCATCTATCACATTCGTAATTTCATTCTATAAATATATACAAGTGTAGGTTATATCTTTCTATACGTCCATGCATCTTCATATAAGTGTCTCATGTCACACACAACACAAGAATAACTGAATAACGCACAGTATGAAGGTATCATCTTTCTCTTAAATATTAGTGGAAACGTCACATTATAAAGAAATAAATATACGCCAGAACTACTTACTTGTCCCTCTTCAGTGAGCAAAGAATCTAAACCAATACGGGAAGTGCGCAAATACGGGCTAGAATTAACGTGGGGAGAGGGCAGGCCGTACACCCTTACAGGATTTCGACCCTTTTTGTCGGATAATGCCCATGTTATAAACATATAATTTACGCTCATAGGGACCGCGTTTTTCAAGAAAAAAGTACGCAAGAAAAGGGTGTTCGGGCAAACAATGGTTGCAGCACTTTTATGATTTTATCGATATTGTGTGATTGTGATCTTACGTGCTGGCTTTTAGATAAGGATTGGAGCTAACTTTATTATTGTGTGTTAAATATACTAGCTTTTTACCGCGGATTCTCATGCGTGGAAATTTGATTAATTTTTGGAATTAATAGGCAGTAATTCTAGGGATAAACCATTGCCTAAGATATATACCTGTATCAAATTACATCCAGATGCGATCAGTCAATTAAGCGTAATTGAGTAATAAACATCCAAATATTGTCACAACATTCATATTTATACGCAGTGCTAGCTGTTGCTCGCGGCTCCGCCCGCGTGGATATCAGTTATCGCGACAAAACATACCCATGTCCTTCCTCAAAGTCTAATCTACCCCTGTACTAAATTTCGTCAAAATCGGTTCAGTGGTTTAGGCGTGAAAACTTCCCACCTTGAAAACTGCGAAAAGTCCCATATAAAATTTCACCCTCTCTTTTGGGGGCAGATTTTCCAAATAAAATGATGCACGATTTTTTTTGTTACAAATACAAATAGTCCGCATACCAATTTTTAGATTTCCACCTTGAAAATTGCGGAGTGTTCCATAAAAACTTCCACCCGCATTTTAACAAAGTTGGAGTTAGAAAGAGACAAAAAGTAGCCTATGTCACTCCATCCCTTCAGCTATCTTCACTTAAAAACCAAGTCAATTTGTCGCTCCGTTTTGCCGTAAAAGAGGGACAAACAAACAGACACACACACTTTCCCATTTATAATATCAGTAAGTATGGAATAGGAACATATATTTCCATTTGTAGCAAAACCATGAAAATCCCGTTTTATGAAATTTGCTGAAGCCGTGTCTGCCCACTTACACATCATCGCCACTGGTATAAGACTTAAACAATCTTCCCTTCAAAATACCAAATGGGTGAGTGTCCTGTCCCGGTTTTCCCTGGATTAAGCCTACAGAGGGTATTCTCAGATAACAATATTGCAATTTTTACGACCACCACCCTTTAGGTCATAAAGCGGTAAGTATATTAGCCAGAATCCCCTGGACACTTCAAAAAGATTATGCGATATGTTTATGAGTATAACATCGGCTGTAGATGTTGTAAGATGCTAAGACCCATGAAAGGAGAATGCCCATTGTTGGTTGCGCTTTTAGTCGTACGCGTCAATATTTCAAATGTTAAAAAATAATATTGATTAAAACATGCCTTTTCGACCCTGAATCGCTTCTGTAGAACTTGGGGTTTGAAAATTGAATCATAAGAATGCGTAAAGTTAAAGGATGCATCTTTGCAAGACGACCGCCATTTTTTGCCAATGTTGCCATTATATTAAATATAAAATAAACTATTGATGGTTATATTAATATAGAAATCTTGATAAAATAAAACGGGTAAATAATAATAAACGTGATAATAATTCGTTATGTAATATTAAAATACATATTCGTGTATGTAGCGGTAGTTTAATTAGGATAAGTAAGTCCTAATCAATTTAAGTTGTAGAAAATAATTTTTGTTTCACTGGTAGTTTTAAATGGGATCCCTCACAAATGACTGACCTGACAATAACTGTAACTCGTAACTCGGTAACCTACATAGTTTCTCTCGCAAAAGCTATAAACTAAACCAAAAGTTGAAGTTGAAGTTCCTGTGTAATACAACAATATTGCATAATCATGGATTCACGCTGTATTAATTGCTCCATCTCTCTTGTGCACTTACGCCGGCACCGTCTAAGTGATGTATCTCCGATGATGTGTGATATTTTACGCACATGGATATCACCTACACCGGTAAGAAAATATCACAAGATTTACATACCTATAGACTACAGACATACATAATATTATTATACTTTTATATTGCCAGAGTACCTATGACTTTCCAAGAAACCTTTACGTTATTGTGTACAATATAACATTTTGCTGTTGATGTTATTCAATTGATTTATTTTAGAGTACTTATAATGAAAATGTGTACCTATTAGCTGATCTCTACTCATCATTCATTGCTCTCCCATACTTTGTATTATCATGTACTTAACTATTTTCAGATATCCTATACAAATGCAATTTGCGTGGAATGTCATGCATTGCTACAGAATGCAGCAAATAACACAGGAATGAATGTTACATCCTCAAGAGGACACAATAATTTTTGTTTTGGCTGTGGAGTATCTATTTTACATACTAGAAGTTATAATGTAACATTGAATTGGCCTCAACGCAATATATTTTTAGAAACTGTTGCTCCTCATTTGGTGAGTACCTTTCATATTACCAACGAACTATATTATCATATGCAGTACCTACTATATATCATCCTAGGTACTGGCTGACCAGGCCCGAGTTCCCAGCTTGGAGTTTACTCCAGTTAAATTAGGGAATGATTATATACAGTACGAGTAACAGATCACAGTGTATTATTTAAAAGAACATAGGAATTCAAGTTAATGTGGTTGGGTACATTATGTGCTCATCATCATTGACATTATGTTAATCCCAGTCGCATCTGAGGCCTCACTTGAGAGCCGGGGCTGCTTAAACAAATATAAAAGGAACATTATGTACATTTGATGCATCATAATTTCACATGACTGGATAAGGTTTATTCTGTTATTCCTCATATAGGATGCTTCTGATTGAAAGTTAGTTAGCCTCTATGTACCTACAAGTAGTCACTTCTGAATACATAAGTCATAAAGTGTTTATTTATATTATATTATTTCAGGTGCCACATCTGCAAAGAGTCTGTAGAGCATGTTGGGAATATGCAACCAGACATCCAGAAGGCAAATACTACATGATGAAACACGGCCTGCACTGTCACCACCATCCAGGACGCCAACACCATCATCATCTCGGATGCCAATACAACCAATAGCAACACCATCAGTTAGGATACCAACACCACCTTCTCTACCACCAGCAGCTCCAATGCAATTACAGACAGTAAACTCGCCTCACAGGGTTAGTCTACAGAATTACAGGAGGTTATATTTTTGATGAATATGTATATGAATAAAAATATGAATAAATAAACTATTAATATTTTTTTTTTCATTGATATATGTTCTAACCTTTATCTTTCGAGACGGCCACGTTGGTTCGATATTTGTAAACATGAATATGTCTACCTATTTATTTTACATTGGTGTGAGTGTCACCGTGAATCGGTGAGCACATAGGAAGTAGGCGAAATAGGCAACACAGAGCAGCTGATTACCCGTCCGGTCAACGGTGTGCGTCCCCACTGGCAGTAGTAGACGAGGTCCACCACCTCAACATTACATGGTAATATTTTGTACATGGTACATTAAAATTGGATATATCTATAGTATTTGTCCATAACAAATTCGACATCAATCGCTCGATCCTACATTTTGGCGGCAGAACTACTATTTTACGGACAAACCCTATTATTTTGGCGACAGATCAATCCCACCTAAATCCCATTTAAATATATTCAAAATACATGAACGTATACTTTAATACCACAAAGATGCCAACATTAAAAAACTAAACTCAAATGTCAGTGTCACAATATTTTTGTCTCAATGTTATTGGTTTTCTAGTTTTTATCATTTAATTTCTCAATAACCCCAAGTTCTGTTACAATATACGTTTATATATCAGATAATACTTAATACAGGCTTTACAACACAGTTTATACATATGTGACATGGCAAACAAAAGTGTGAAACCATCCCCCATACTGAAATGGGCATTCTCCTTTTTAAGTACTCAGAATCTTTTTGAATTTATTCTTAAGAAAAATTCCAATCGAATTTATAACTTCGTTCTTGAAGTCGATTAACAAAAAAATGGAAACAGAACATTGAGTCTTTCTGAAACCACTTCTATCGCAGTTAAATCTCATAATATATTAATCAATCAATTTTCCTTATAAGCAAGTACATCTGATGGATATCTGGGTTACCAAATGTTTCAGTCAGCAGCGACATGTGCTGGAAAGTGTGTATCGAAAACGTTCAAACAACTGTTACAAACTCTTTTCTATCACCCAGTCTGTTAGCCTCTTTACGAAATACATTATTAGGTACATGTTTAAAAAATGTCAAGGATCACAGGAATTCAATGTTTTTATACCAATCTTGTTAAAAAATCTTTTAAAAAATACAGACCGAACTATGTTAAAAACAGATGGATATCAAATTCACGCCTCGACAGTCATAACGCCTGAGTTACTCCAAATGTTTCTTATTTTAAATGAAAATTATTTACCTACAATACTGCTCGAAGCTGAAAATTGTTATCTCAGTAATACAGTCAGTAAAAAATAGCTGAACACTAAAAAACGTACAAATTAATGGTATTTACATTTATCAATGAATAGTGGATGAGTCAGTTTGCTATTTGCTAACATGCTTAATTTCATAAATAAAAATAGGTTTACCTAATAAATAAGTAGTTTTAATTAATGAAAAACCTTAGTTCGCCTTGATTACAATTCCTATTCTATGGTTGATAAAATTAAAGCATCTAAAAGAAACTGAGTTTATTTTTCTTTCTTTTTTTGTATTTCCTGCTTCTTGAGTCACAAACATCTTAAGTATTATACTCAGTAATAAACTCCGAAGCCACTTCTAATCTATTACGCGAACTCAAAGAAGTTACTTGCCAAATTTTCTAAGTGCTGTGAATACTTTATAACTCGGCAATCTCTAAAACCTTGCACGGGGTCAAAAGTTACTTTTTGCACGATTTTAGCGCGCGAACTACCAGGCGATCAGATGGGCCGAGGAGATGTATGAAACTAGCCAATGTTGGGAGGGTTTGACAGATGTGCGGTCCCCTCGTTCTACCGGCTACCGGCTCTCAGCTCCCGGCCCTCATTTGAAAGCCATTCGTTCGTTAGTTACGACCTCTGAAGGGGACAACACGAGGGTGACTCGATCGCTTTTATGGACAATTTGAGACAGACGAATCGGTTCTACACTTATATTTTTCGTGGTTTTATATTTCAGATTTATGCTGAGTGCTCCGAAATTTCGTTGAGCTAGCATTTTTTACGCTTTGCAATTTAAGGTATGCAGATGTGCTTCTTCGTATCTCATTTTAAGTTTATGGTTTCGTAACTACTAACTTGGACTATAAATTACAGTTTTCGAACACAAATCATTCTCTAGTGATCGCATTAAACCTACATAATAAATTTTGTAGTCCTTAATAAAGGCTTTTGTTTGAAAATAACAAGAAAGAGGTCGATACCTGTTTGGAGGGTATCCGTGACGTTTAGAATTAAGGGTTCGTATCTACTTGACTTAATTTAAGACTGGGGTGATAACGGTAATTAATGGCTAACGATTTTTCAGCCCTGTGACATTGGGCACGAACCATTTTAATCTGTCGGTCCGTGTCGGGTTCCGTATTTTAAACGTGGAACAAAAGAGGATAATATATACAAGTTCTTTCTGTCTTTTGAATTGAGATGTCTCCTTTTTATTCTAAATCCATAGACAGATAAATTTAAATGTAGAATTGTCATGGCTTAACTTGTCATAAGCCACATTAAATTCTGGCAGTTATTTTTATTAATTTTAAGAATGAATTATTTGGTCAAATAAGATTTGAATCCATATTTTTTATACCTTTATAAGTTTCTAACCGTCAGGCAGATATCTCAAGTTTGTATTCATTTATGAAATCATTTTCATTTCACATATTCTTATTTAATTTGCTGCTAAAGCAACAAGCACATGGCCCATTGGTGATTAGCATTTACCGTAGTTTTATGACCAAATTATAAAACTGTATCACTAGCACGTAGGGTAGGTAATAGTACATTATGGTACAAGTGTGTAAAGTTGGTGATTACCGCTGAGGCGCCATTGAGATCCGAGCCGTTAGGTGGGGTCTTAAGAGAGCCTTGAGTCATACGTCGTTTTTCAATACTCTTGTGAATGAAATAATACTAATATATATTATATATAAACCCTTGCCGTTTTCAGGTAGTAAACTTTCCATAACATTAAGGACTTCACATCAATCACATATATTGGACGTTGTACAACATAAATAATTTTCTTTATAACTAGTACTTGTAGACATTTTGATTAATAAATAACTATAATTTCAAAACTGAAAACGTGTCGTGAATTTTGTTTCGCAATCGTGGGAAATATAAATTTGTTTTGATATGTGCGCCCATAGGTCGGCCATAGACAAAAGATAATCTTTCTTTTAATGTGTGGCAGACTAAAAGAGGAAATTAAAGTTTATACAAAGAAAACAAAAGTTATTAAGGTCAATTGATTGAAACTTTTGTTTATTAAATACGTACAAGTTAAAATTATCTATTTAAAGACGATGTTGCATGAAATGAACAAGTAATAAGTATATTAATTTATTTGTACTATTGGACACGACCTTTTTTGTATCAAAAAATTTTTTTAAAGAAAAAGTAACTGGACTAATCAAATTTTAAAAAGGAATCTATAACTCATTTGTGAATTATAACAATCCAAAGGCCATAGTTTGATTATAGGTGTCATTATGTACTTAATTGCGGTGAACCATTTTATGAGCAAGTGTGTGGAAAAATACTTTTCCCGGTGGCACAGACCATTTGTGCTCCTAAAAACATACTTTTAAAATCTCTAAAAAGTATTTTCAAAACCAGAAAAGGCATTAAATTATGTAATTTGAAAGCACAGATCTCCAAGTCATTTAAATAAATGAGGGTTAGCATATCTGGTTGATAAATGAACTAATATGACGGGTTAACAAAAATGTAAAGATAGGAGTGCGGTATCGGAGTGGCAATTTGTACTGGTAATTTATGATGTCCTGGTGAATTGTGTTATCTCTCTTTCATTTGTAGGGGTGTTGGTCAACTGTAAGAGAGTATTGGAAATGTGTGTATATTTTGTTGTTGATATTGGACTTCGGTTAACAGAGAATTAGGTATATCCTTCCATTTTTCGGTCAATTTAGTTTGGTCTAGTCTAGTGAGATAGGGTTCTCTATACCGAAACAAGAACAGTACTTTTGGAATAATACATTTCTTAGTGAAATCTGACTGTAGAAAACTATTGCCTGTGCCCTTAAGAATATACTGTAGTATATAAAATGGGGTATATCACAGCAAAGCTATTGATAATCAATTAAATCTTAATAAACCTATTTACTTGAGGCCTCTTCCTTAGTTACTTATGAATCGAGCATCGTTTAAAATGTTTCGACTATGCTATTATTATGCGCAATCAACAAGGGCTAAGTCTGAAATTGTACTAAATTGTTTTTAGGAAACTTGACCGTAAATGATTCTAATTATTTCTAACTATAAATTCATATTCTTAGAAGACAGAAGTTAGTAATAACAATTACATATTATAAAATTTAATAATCTGTAGGTATTTTGGTTTCGGATGGATCACCTAATTGCGACAAAAATTGCAAATTTAGCACTTCGCACTTGAGAAGGCGTAAGCCCAAAAGTTAGTAATGAGATTTAATTGTCACGAATCCACAGCTTCAAGGCATTGCAGCTGTGTATTTGTTATCAATTTTAAATTGATACCTTCACACATTCCCGAGCAAAACATCTTTTCATAAACAGTTCTTTCTTTTATATCCTTTATTTCCCGTTAAAATTCTTTAATTCGAAAAGGTATGTGTCATACAATAGCGCGTGAGATCCATTACGAAACAATACAAGTCCTGCACTTAGAACTTCAAGAGAAAAACTATAGCTTTTAAAAGCAGCTATTTATTCTCAAACAGCTTTTAGACGGAGTCTTGTCTCGATGCTATTGTGTGCTCACATCTCTCGGATTACCCGCCAGAGTCAATTCTGTCGAAGTGTACCATTTGTGCTACACTCTTTTGTATTTGTGACGGTGCTACGAGTTTTGCACTTATTTTTGCACTTACATATTTATCGTGCACATGTAGTTTAGGTTTGATTTGTTGCCGAAGGGGGTAAGTGGTTACAAGTGGTTCGGCGACCTATTTTGAGCTGTTCAACTAGTTTCTGTACGGTATAGGTTTTGTTTTATACTGGTAAGGTAATAAATGTTGTGAGGAAATGCGGTTATCGATGCCTATTTAACCATTGTATTACCACTGTTCTCCAATGCTGCATATCCATTGACATCTATTAAGGTCTAACGTGTTGAACCGCCGCTAGAATACGAGTCATTTAAGATCATATTTATTTTACTTGTATGGTGCCCGGTATTATATCGCCATAGATGACTTTGTTGGAATTAATTTCTGAACACATTTTGAACACATGATACGATTCGTTCATGTCATAACTATATTTACAAAACAGTTCATCAATTATTCTCATATTTAACTTATAAAAATATTTATAGCAATTTTGGCATGAACGTCATGACATAAATCTTAATATATATAAATCTCGTGTTACAATGTTTGTCCTCAATGGACTCCTAAACCACTTAACCGATTATAATAAAATTCGCACACCATGTGCAGTTCGATCCAACTTGAGAGATAGGATAGTTTAAATCTCAAATTATAGTCCGATTCGCGATAACCGACATCCACGCGGGCGGAGCCGCGGGCGACAGCTAGTTAAATATAAACATTTATAGACGCGTTGGTCTCGCAGCATATGTATGATCATGAAGTCCTACGTTCGTTACACTGCTCGTTATTACGTTTTTTAGATGATGCAATTGTCGCTAGCACAGTGCCTGGAGGTCTTCCAACGACCATTCCACTGCATTTATGAATGTTCGCAACTGAATTATAAATATAACTCTAAGCTTATATTTATTATGAACCAGTCTGGGGACTCATGAATTCGTCGTTAAAAGCTTGTGCCAGATGCGCCCCTAAAAGCGGAAGAGGTAACATGCACTAAGCGGGTGCTAGTCGAGCAGTAAGGGGGCAGAGTGCCGAAACAAACATGCCACAGTTTCGAAGGCTTTCCTGTTTGTTTGTTCTACCTATTGTTGACTACCGATGAAATGAATAATTCAACGCCTCTAAGTGGTTTCGTATTTTACAGCAAAGTAGGTACTAGTCCCAATATCCCCCATTAGCCGTCTTACTTACCCCCATCACCCGTCTCACTTACCCCCATTTTTAGAAAACACCAGTTGGGAGAACTGAAACGAAATGATAACGGTATTTCTTAATAGCGACAGTTAGGTCGTTTCATTGAATCCAAACGAGCGACAAAGTTCGCGGGCAGCCATTACTAGAATAACAACAGACAGGAATGTTTCCAAATCAGTTTACCTTGCTCATAATATCCTACCGGGGTATTTATAATACTCGAGTTCAAACAAAGGCGAGAGGAAACCGCCGCGTGAACTTAAAATCGCGGTCCGAAACTCTAGTTATGAAGTCAGGAAGGAAAAGTCCCCAAAGTTGGTCCGAAAAACCGGGAAAAACCCCGAAATTTAAGTCCGACATTCTGTTTCCGACGGACGAGGGCAGCCGCGTAAATATTATTCTGAACTTTCTTTTATTCCCTTTGTTTTAGGCGCTTAATTATTTGTGGACGGAGGTAAGGTCGAGGTGAGTTGGCGCATCCTCCGCCGCCAGCGGGGAGGGGATTAAAAAATAAGCCTCTACGATTTATAACGCTACAAAAAGCCAAACAGCAATTTCACCGTAACCAGAAAAAACCGACACAATAATGAGTCTAAACAAGATTTTAAAACTTTTGTCCTTTTGATATAAAGAAACAAAGGGAAACTCGTGTAATTTATGTATTTCTCTTTAGTCCTCAAAGCGAAACAGACCCTCTTCAAAAGTAATTGACAAATTTGTTCAAATACAAAAATAAAAGGCTGAATGTTTTTCGCGTTCCGCGTTCGAGATGGAATCGTTTCGCGTAATTAGTTCGCTAGGATTTGGAGGTGGGGGACTGCGAGTGTTCCGATACATTCCGCATCCGTCGTAAAGTCGGAATTTTATTCTTACGCATTCCGCATAGACGGCGCCTTTATGAAAACTGTCCCCTTCGCACTTGATGGGAATAAACCAGAGTCGATCCCGTAATTTGTGCTCTTTGAGTGATATTTTGGGGATCATTGGATGGCAGATGGTGCGATATTGGAGATCCTAGTTTTATGGAGGCCCTTGAAGAAAATGTGGAACCTTTCTTGAGGGTCGTAAAACAAAAGCCATCTGTCAAAACTATACAATGTTAGTCGGAGCTGAGAGTAAGTGGAATGCTCCAGATGATCTTCGTCTTAGATTTTATGAACATCTCAATCGGACTTACCGGTGGCATGAAGCTGCAAATGTCGTTGGTACTACTGAGGCTGGTGTTAGTTTTCTGAAACAAATAAAATAGCTTATAAATTTAAATTAACTAATCGCAAATAAACTCTTGCAAAGACATTTTCCGCTTGTTAAAGTCTTTATTGAATGAACGGGAGAATTTTGAAGGCGTGTAATCTTTTAAGATTATATTTTAATTAAAAGCTAATTATAATCATTTCAAGGGTTATACTGGCTCATTCCAACTGGAATAAGCTAGCTATTATCATGGCTTTGTCTTAACCGAATATTGCTTGACGCATATCATAAAATTAAATAAGTAAAATACAATTTATTAATTTTATCATACATAATTTTCTAACTCCTATTTAATTGATACCCAGAGTAGGGTCGATTTAAAAAAATAGGATTCCTTTGAATTTACTTAACAATAAAAAAACGGTAAATATGTAGGGATACTTACTAATAAGGTTTGCGTAAAAGTAGCTATGACAGATGATTTATTGCATGAATCACAAAATAGATGACTCCTTCCTTTTACAAAATCAATTTGAAATAAGAAATTCGTCAACGTAAAGCAACTTTACCCTTTCCCAATCAGGGGTGGAATTTGTCAATGGGGTATAGAATAGGAGAAATGGGGTAAAAGGGGGTAAAAGTAGGGGTAAAGAAAGGCCGCTTTGTCAGACCAATGGCCTGAAACTGTAACACCTGAGCTTTGTTGAGATGTAAGATGTGAAAGTAATTTATTAACTTATCATCTCGGCGCGGAAAAAACGTACGATAGAGAAATTGGAGGGAAAAAATGACGTTTCTTTATACACTCTTTTGTTTTGAGGAAAATAGTGGTAGATAGAAACAAAACGTGAGCGGATGATTGATTTTTCTGGAACTGGCTTTTTGTTCTACTTCTATTTTTATTGATAAAACAATATCAGTTGGCCAATTTTATTCCAAAATACTAATTAAAAATAATCTGTTTAAAATGAGTCTATATATAATTTCAATATTCAATGTCAAAAATAATATTCTTTTAACACAATTTTCGTGAAGTGACACTTTTTGTTATTTAGGAGAACAAAAAAGATTAGAATGAGGCTTATGAACCAATTTATAATTAACAGCTCGTCCTCACAATAGCTTGTAATAATGCCCCTTGTACATTGTTATCTTTAGAGATGCAAGAAAAATTAAACACGAAGCAAGAGCAAGAGAAGATATGTAAGACCACCAGCACTGTCCAAATAGCAGCATACAATTACTATGTCAGCCAATACACCATACGTCCAAAAAACAGTACAGTACATCCCCAATCAAGCCAGTTTATTCATGTTTTACATCTACTTCCAGAAAATCCATTAAAATACTAAATAAGGCTTTGACACCAACACAAACCTAAGTAATTAATGATCACAAAAAAAAACAAATTCTAATTTGTACGCCTCCGAATTAATACGTCCTTTCATTGCACGTATAATCATGTCACCCTTTTCCCATTAAAATCATTACAAAAAATATATCCATTAACTGTACAGGGATATAAATAAATTACAGTGGTATCCACACGTTAGGGAGTGTCCAGGGTGGCTATATATCACGGGTGGGTATGTCCTGCGAACGTGTTGACACCTTTTTAGCCATTTTTGTACGTTTTTGCGCACTGGGGCCCCATGAGCGTGGACGTGTTTGCGGATTTTATAGAATTTTTTCTTAGATAAAGGTATAACGATGTGTTCGTGCGGTTGGCGAGACTATATACCTCAATTTCTTTGTTTTTTGAAGTTGTACCTATACGTTATTTTTACCACTACAGGGTACAATACTGTAAGTTTACAAGCTTTTAGTCATCGTAACGTAACTAGTAATGTTGAGCCAGTATACTTATCTGCTAACTTAGTAACACAAAAATGTGGGGAAAAGTCCGAGATTTACTAGCACAGATAAGCCCGTCTGAGCAAAGCTTTGTACTTATTTTGAAATAATATCCATGTCTATAAACAAGTTAATACAGTGGATATACGCCTAGGTGAGAACATTTTAAAAGCGTAAAGCAAGACAACCTTTATCATGAAACAGAAAATAGACGCCATTGCTATTTACCCAACGGACCGTACGTAGCCCTGCAAAACCCTTTAAACTAAAATGTTTGAAACTCAATGTGAAATCATACCCTCGATTGTTTTCTTCTTCTTCATCCCAGTCGCATCCGGAGCTTTTAACTTGCGAGTTTGAGGTCCGCTTTACCAGTTTAATTGCGGATTGGGATGAAATACTATATTTTCCGTAAAGCGACTACCACCTGACCTCCACAAACCAAAGGCGATATCGAACAGTTCGACCAGTTGTTTTATTTTCATTTCATTCATGCATACAAATATTTAAATTGAGCGGAGATCAAACCCGTGCTTCTTACGTAGCGGCCGCGTTCACTACCGCTACGCCACAGAGACTATCATACCCTCGAATGTTTTGTCCCATCCCTATTATATTCTGTAAGAACGAGAAGGATAGCATGCATTAATAAGTCTACACTTTCAATACGTCTATAATCATGAAATATTTAAGGAGGAAGTATTTATCGATTTAGATTGGAATAGTGTATGTTCAAGACAGGGAATCAAACTGTGACTAGTCCCTTAGAGAGGAAATGCGCTGACCGACTAAGCTACATGAACACGTCTTGAAAATTCATACAACTTCACTTTTTTCTCACCCCTTGCTGCTACTAACAAATATTTCACTATATTAATCCATGAATAGCATTCTTTAACATTCTAATGTTTGCACCATCTATCTATCAAAAAGCTGAAAATCCCCAAAAAGCGCAATTTTTAATTCAAACCCGTAGCACGAATACACCTGATTTATCTGTTGGAGCCCTCCTCCAAACAAACTGTATGTCCCAATGACGAGTGAAAAATTACGTGGTGTTGCCATGTGCATAGGTCAGGTTTAATATTACCAGTTGCGAAATTTTATAGTTCTTGTTTTGTTAAGCTATGAGTACATTGTAGTTAGGAATTTTGTTTTTGACACCCTTTATACTACTGGTGGTGTCATCGGGTGGTATCAGGCTTACACAATACTATTTTATACTTGTAAACAGAAGTTAGTTTCTAGTCTTGAGATCTAAGAAGATGTCGCATTAGCAAAACTCTAAAACGTAAAAATATTACACATTAATATAATTAACGAAACGGGAATTAACGCGATCATGGTATAGGTACTTACATACCTTTGATTGCCTGACGTTTCGACCAGGTTACACCGGCCGTGGTCACAGGCTGACTGGCTCAGCAGTGGACGCCCGCCGTCTTCGAATCCGTGAGGTAGTAGGCTCTTCATCTACCCGCACATTTTCAATATTTTCTTGTCGCCATGTACCGTCACATACCACACTCACAGTGTCCCTATTACGTAAGCAAACTGTCCGGTGTCTATCCGACTGCGTAGAAAAGCGAGGTTGCATGTTTTTCATCACTGGATTCCATGTTGCAGATAATTTAAAACCATCTTCCCGATTGAAATTTTTATGTTTTTTGATTTCAATCGCTTCACGTACAGCTCTTGAGTAAAAGTGACGTTCCTTGGAGAGGACTTGCGTATGGTGAAATTCAATCCAGTGATTGGTGCCTGCTTCTAGCAGGTGCTCTGCAATCGCCGATTTGCTCGTCTGGCGATTCTTTACAGCTGCGATGTGTTCTTTGACCCGTTCAGCAATAGTCCGCTTCGTTTGGCCTATATAGGAACTACCACAGCTGCAATCTATCTTATAGACACCTGGACACTGTAACGGTAAGACATCCTTCGGTGTGCCCACGATGTTGTTTACCCTTATGCCTGGGGTGTAAACTGTCGGGATGGAGTATGTTTTTAACACTGAGCCGACTTTGTCCGTTACTCCCTTGACATAGGGCATATAGGCTGGCTGTCTACTCACCTCTGGACGTCTACGCCTCACTGCCTGTTGCTTCCGTCGTCCGTTCACTTCATATCCGTTGTTCTTGAGTACCTCCTGAACATGATCCAGCTCTCGCTCCAGATGTTCAGGGTCACAGAGATCATACGCTCTATTCCTGAGTGAGGTCACAACGGATTGTAGGTGTCGGGGATGGTGATGAGACGTGGCGTGTAGGTATCTGTCCGTATGTGTAGGCTTCCGGTACACACAGTGTGACAAGGACCCATCTGATCTCACGGCTACTTTTACGTCTAAGAATGACAACGACCTATCTTTCTCCATCTCATACGTGAACCTTATCTTGGGATGAATTGAATTAAGGTGTTGTATATATTGATCCACTTCCTGTTGACTTCCCTTGACAATACTGAAAATGTCATCTACATATCGCTTCCACAGTCTGATGGTCTTCGGGCCAAGACTCAGGGCCTTTTCTTCAAAATGTTCCATCCAGATGTTGGCAAGTACAGGGGCTACAGGACTTCCCATTGCGACACCATCTATCTGTAGGTAATGTTGACCTTGGAAAAGGAAGTAGTTACCATCTAGACAGTGCTCAAGTAGATCAACATAGTTAAACGGTAGTTCGTTGTCACTCAATAGATCCTTTACGACGTTCAAGCATTCTTTTATAGGGACGTTGGTGAAAAGAGATTCCACGTCAAAGCTCACCATGATGTCATCTGGTTCCAGCTTGAGATCTTTAATGATCTGTATAAAGTGCCGTGAGTCCTTCACAAAAGACGTTGTTCTGCCTACCAGTGGCTGCAATACTGACGCAACGTACTTCGCAAGATCGTAAGTAGGAGATGCTATTTGACTTACAATTGGCCGCAGTGGCACGTTGGGCTTATGTATTTTTGGCAGACCATTTCACGGATTCGAAGACGACGGGCGTCCACTGCTGAGCCAGTCAGCCTGTGACCACGGCCGGTGTAACCTGGTCGAAACGTCAGGCAATCAAAGGTATGTAAGTACCTATACCATGATCGCGTTAATTCCCGTTTCGTTAATTATATATCATGGAACGCGAGAGTTTAAAAGTTAGTTTATTACACATTAATGTTTCATAAATGAACATTTCTATTGGCCATAATTACGTTTATTATAATAGTGTAATGAGACGCTCGACGGTACACACATAGTTAAACATTCCATACAACATACCCATAGGACCCTGAAACGCTACGCCGAGCTTAAACTCCTGGGGATTGCTTCTATTATAAACCTCAAACAATAATGAAGCTAGTAGAACGTAACTACACTAAAATTATTTGTACAAGACAAAGAGGCGAGCGGAGCGGAGCTGAGCTACTCTATTAAGCGATAATAGGTCGGTAAGAGCGAGCACCACTAATTGGCGCGGAACAAAGCGGACAAAGAGATGGGTAATGACATCTTCATCTTCACACGGGACAGCGATTTAGGTTAGTTCTCGTACTGGCCAGTTACACTGTTTTGATTTTAGGGCGTGTAGTTGACAGTGACATAAGTGGTTGTGTTGCCATTCGAAATTTTTATTCCTCACTTGGTAGAAAGTTGAGTTGTTATATTTCAACGATTTAAAATAACTTATGATATGGAGTTACGTGGGTATCTTATAAACAATAATAATGTAATATTCCTTCGTTTCATGAGTAGATTAGTTCTGATTTTGTCACATTTTGACTTACATGATTAAATAATTCTCATAGGTTCGCCCCCTATTATGTGGGACTGAAAATCGTAGTTAGTGAAAATTGGGTATTAATTCACCTCTGCCTACCCCTTCGGGGATTTACAGGCGTGAGTATATGTATGTGTGTAATTCTCATCAAAAATCTTTTCTATTTTATTATTTGGACCTACTTGTTCTCTACCATATTCTTCTCCGAACTTCCTCAACAATTTGTTTGTGGGTGGTAATCACAAAACCGATACAGGCAACAATAAGCATTGTGCCGCGGCAATACGTCACGGAATGCGTGTTGGGATACCGGATTAGCGCGGTACTACACGGGGCTATAAATACCGCTCTATAATTCAACAGAACTGACACCACACATACCTATACAGGATTGCAAGGATGTCTAATGACACTGCTGGAGTAATCTTGTGAAATTCTCACAGACAATGACGTTACAACCGTTTCAAATATTGTTTTTATATTTGCAAATAATTTTAGGAAATGTTGAAGCAATAAGTTCTTGATCATTTTCTTAAAAGAAGCATAAAAGTCAGTATCTAGGGGTTGAACCCGCAATCTGCCCCTATCTAAGTGTAATATTGACTAAATGAGCAACCTGGATACGACCTGAACTTTTCTCAACTAATCTTATATGATTAGACTTCTTTGTTGCCTTCATTACTTTTGAGATATTGTTTCTACAAGAAGATACATAATATTAAAATGACTAAATACAGCAAGAACTTGGTATTTCCTTCCCCGGAAGCCATTTTACCTCAGAAAGTCTAAAGTCAGTAAGTGTTCTTTGTAGTTTGCTAACGTTCCAAGACGTGAGCTGTCCACATACGTTTGATTTATGACAATCTTTACGTTTTTAGAACGGTTGTGTTCATTTTATGCCTTTAGAATAGTTTTCCCTGATACGGACCTAAACGGTTTTGTTGTTGGTAGGTAAATCTTAAGTGTAAATTGTTCCTTTCTGTCGTTTTTGGTTTATTACATCTGGTTTATTATAAAGAGTACCTAAAAGTACAGAAATTTCCATGTACTCCTTCAGCCAAGCTAATTTGCTCGTTTTTGAAGTGGGTTCATGTCGCTAGTGTAAGGCTAGGATTTGGACCTCTCGATCGTAAGGCCGACTTCTTAACCACTAAGCTTTTTGCATTAGCAAGTAAAGTTGTGGTAACAGAAAAGTACACCACAAGTAATTCGCTTCACTAATAAATTTCAAGATAATTGCCTCCAACTGAGTACTTTTTCCTGAACTCATACTCAGTCCATTTCATTACATAATTATGTGATAACGCAGTTTAATTAAACTTAATGAATTTATATACATCTGCTAACACGCATCAGCCAACAGCCGCTAATCCACTTACATACTTCTTGCATCTTAAAGAAAGTAAGCAATAATATGCAAGTAATTTAATCCGTCTGAGATCTCCTTTATGCTCTTTCGCTTACGAACTGTTAAGAGCTTTGAGCTCAACCCTGCTGCGTCCGACACCGAATTCAGTTGATGTGTAATGCATAACATTTTCTATCTCCCGTATTATATTGGTTTTAGAAAACTCTTTGCTAGTTTCCAAGAACGTTTCATGGCGCTGTTTTTATTTGCTAACCATACAAGATGGACGATTTAATATTTGAAAATGTTTCTCTCTGCATTTCGTGGAATAATGTTTCTTCCGTAACTTTAACTTAGAGTTCGTTTAGTTCGTAGAATTCTTACAAAAATGACATCTGTCTAATTAGTGCCATAATCTTAGGCCCATATTCTATAAAGATACATATTTCAGAACCTTGATTATCAAGACATTAGATTTGACAGACTTTCAATGACAATCTATTAAACCTGTCAATGACAATCTGTCGTCAGTACAACTTATAAATCGAGCTTCAGGACTGAGTAGCGTCCTGGAATACGATCTTAAGTGCCGAGTATCATAAAAATGTTCGAATGATTGATTCACTATGTTTAACAATTTTTACTAACTCACGATATCAAATAGGTGAATAATCTCGCACTAGGCACTCTAAACGAGTACATTCTGATTTACATAAGTGCTTCAGTGGAGGCTTTCTTTATTTATTGTTTTCGACTCAGCGTATTCCTAAACTCAAATGTACCTAGTATTCTTTCGAAATTTTACTACTACGGTTTATGAGTTATGTTTATTAGTTTATGTTTTATTCATACCCATGAATTCCACAGAGAACAACGTTTGCGATTATAACATTATCATCGTCTTTGAAATAAATGTATGGCTCCGTAATAATTTGATTTACGTAGTTGAGCTTCACAATCTGACTTACGGGTTATTTTCTTTGTATTAATCGGGGGTACTTATTCCTTCATGAAATGGCTAGACAGATTTCAGTTAAATCAATACACGCTGAATCTGTCGAGCTGTTTCAGAGTAAAAGACATCATGAAGATTGATTCTCGTATTTATAATATAAATTGAACTGAACGGTTGCTATGGCATAAATTACTTCATCTTGGAGTGATAATCGAAGTTTATTGCCTATAATATATTTTATAATAATAAAATTAGTCTCTTGTCTAAATTTTTTATCTTACTTAAAATAATATTGTGTATTCAACAGTGTAAAGTAATAAAACGTAATGTGACATTTAAATATACATATTCACAGAATATAAATATAAATAGTACTAGCGTAAAATTGTTAAAACTAAATTTGAAATGTGTAAAAAGCTATGGGACTGACTGTCAGTCATCAGTTCCTATTGTATAAATCTTAACTAATTTAGAAACCAACTTGGAAGCGATCAAAATTCACCTTGAAACTTAAAAAGGTTCATAACTCATAAAAATAACTAAACGCAACTCATAATAAAGGCAAGCATTATCGTAATTTGAATAAAACTCCACCCGCACAGGACGGCGGGCGGCAACACAGGCTACACTTTAATATCGCTGGAGAGGATGGCGGATGAGAAATAGTATTATACAGGTGAAAACACACCCGGGACTCGATGGGGGCTACTACCAGCTCACCAGTATTAATTCTACCATAATCTGTTACATTCATAGTATGAATTGGGTCAGTATACTTTTTTATACCACCGTCGGAGACAAACAGGACCCACCTTATGAAAAGTAGTTACCAAATGGAAAAATCAAAAGTCCGGAGAAAAAGCCTGGGTTCCATTGAAAAATTATGAGATTTATTACAGGTTCAGAGATTGAGCAAAAAAAATGCTACTTCTTTTTCAAAAGTCGTGATAACCTATTATCATTTTGTCAAACACGCTAACAGTAGTGTCATAGCAATATCTTGTGTAAACTCTGCAATGTGCGCTATTCGTGTGAACTTCTGCAAGAATTAACACATTCACGAATACAGACATTACCTTTTATAGCATGAATGTGTGGTAACGAAAAGATATTTAGAAAGGATTATGTGTGAACAACCTATGTATTTAAACATTCATGTCTAAACACTTGGTCAGAAATAAACTTTTTAATTTTGGCGTTTTAATATTGGCTACCTACTTTCTTGTCTTCTATGAAGTACCTAACGTACCGGTGTAAATTTCACAGCAGTTTTATTATACAGAAGTAAGTGGTTGTAGTCTCTGCGTACGCCGAAAGGAGATAGGCGTCAGCATAATAATAAACAAGTACAATTCATAAACAAAATCAAGGAAAATGCCAGTCTTCGTAACATGGGGGCTGAACACATTTGGCGAAATATAGGAATTTAATACACTACATAGCATTGGCGAGTGGTTCCTATAACCCGATTCCTGACAGCTTGCTTGGCACAATTGTCGCCAATCACACTTGGCACACTTAGTAATGTAAAACTCAGAACACCCAGAATTCCATACAAAATGAATGTGGTAGGTACATTATAGAAATAAATTGCAATTAAATTCGATAAAAAGTGGTTTTATTTCCATGACTATGGTCGTTCAATAGAATTAAGATTCCCTTTTGAAAATGTTTATCCTTTGATACTGCTACCTACCCCTTTGGGGCTATACAGGCGTCAAAATATTTATTAAAAATATAACTGAGTATTTCCATTCGCGAGTTGTATTCACTCGTTCGTTTCATTTCATTTTTCTTGGCAGCGATTTTTCTTTGCAAAATATTTTCATCACAGTTCTTTTGTATTGAACTATTCAATTGGTAGAAATATCTTAGTGTGTTTTTCTTTTGTGTTCAACTATGTATTTTAATATAAAAATTCAAGAAGATTATTTTTTTCCAAATAAAAGACCTCAGTTAAACACAGATATTTCCTTTTCAAACCTATTTTTGGATTTCTTCTTCATAGATATAAACATGAACATTTTTGTAGTAAATCATTAATTAATTTCTAAAGGTATATTTAAGGAATCCTAAATCCAAAGCGGCCTAAAATGAGCATTACAATTTGTAGGTAAGAATAACGAACTCGATAATATCTGTAATGAATCTCACAACCTACTAAAATAATAACGAATCTTAGAGACTTCTACTGTGTTATCTTTAATTACAACAGAAATGAATATCTCCTATTTTCTGTTTGAAAATAATTTCAAGGGAAACTGAGATGAACTAAATTTCATCCTGCTGATTAGGCATAACACACACACACATTCTATATACTTGTTTATTGTCTGAGTCTTAAAAAATATATAGGTAAAATAAAACATACAATTAACATGAGCTTTGGATGAAACTAAATAAAAAAATAACATAAATAAGTGTTGGTTCAAATTCAAAGAGCGAAGTCTATAAATACATCTTATCTCAAAAAAGGCTTTTTTATTAACTTACCATATGAATAATATCGTAAACTAGATAATACGAATGGACTATAAATACTGATAATACACCAAAATGTCCAATTCGGCCGGGCTATAAATACTACCGGTCGCGTCATCAACCAGTTTTGTACATGTCTTCAATCCGTGATGTGTGGATAAATGACTCGGATGAAATTTATCGACAGCTTATCTACGAAGCTGTAGATAAAATATACATTCGAGGAAAGTAAAGGGTGTAACACAAACGATACTTTAATTTTCACGACTGTCTGATATTCTAGATTTGTTTAGCCGTCTCAGAGCTCTGCCTCACTAGGGTCTGCCTATAGCATCGTCACCGGTCACGCAGTTCATATTAAAATGTATGGTTGCCAAGCTGTCGTTAAGTAAGTTAGGTGCCATACATTTAAATATTACCTGCTTGGATCCGAAGCCAACGACGTCACTATGACGTTCTAACGTGGCAAAGCTCTAACACTTAATCTGTCATTTTCAGCTATAACGCAGCCCATTATATTTGCAACGGTTTACTGTAAATTTCTTGATTTAACTACAATAAAGAGTTATCTATCTACCTATCTATCTGAAATATCGACATTTAGACTGCCAGACGCCTCATAATGCCTACTTTCCTTTCTGGTCCCATTTGTCTTAAATCCATTTTCTTTTGCAAGTGGTAATGCATTAACGACTAATTACCATCGGACAGACTATACAAGGTTGCTAGCTTAGTAGCCGCCGATGTTAAATTATCTTGAGTTTTACGACCCTAAGAGAAAATGATGAGCTACAAATAACATTTTATCAAAACGCTCTCCGATAATCTTCCTGACTCCGAAGGCATTTTAAATGTTTCCTTTGGTTTGATAGTAGCAGGTATGTGTATCTAACTTTAGAATATTTTCTCTATAACTTCTACAATTCAGTAAATACTGATTTTGGCTCAATTCCCCAAAACAGACTTGTCGCAAGTCAAAAACTCGCCCTAGATTTAGTAGGGACTTGCGGCGGATTTGAGATTTACTCCGGATTTAATCTTTTCCCGTTCAAAATATAAGTTAAAATAATCTGTGGAAAAGTACTAGTGAAGTTCATTATTCAATATGTGCAGTAGATTCCACCAAGGGCTATCAATCTCCAGTATAAACAACCTGAAATAGTTATCAATAATTCTCTAGCAAATACTGTAGCAACAATTTAAGAGAGTTGAATAATAGTTACTTAATAAGCTTATGTTTCGACAATCAGGTTTTTATTACCCCACCAAGCTCTTTGGAACAGGCTTATCTCACTTGCAAGCTGCCAATGGCGAGTGGTCTCTTTAACCCAATTCCTGCCGGCTTCCTCTTGAATATATGGCATAGATGTTTAAATATGATAAACTAAATCGAGATATACAGATGATAAACAGGTCGCCCACATAGTCACTTACCAACAGATGAGTTTGTGGTTAAACATGAGTTTATTAAACATACGGTTTCCATTTTGAAAATTTTCCCTACTATAAATTGGTACACCTTGTGATAGACAGAGGAGGTTTTGGCGCAGGTTCTTCTCCCGGAATTGAGAGATCTACTTAATGGTGTCTCTCCCATAAAGCTCTATTAACAAAACCAAGGGGAGAAAACGAGTGGGCGGACTCCGGACTCAGAAGTGAAAGGCTCGAAAGCAGCCGGGAATAACGTTAAATGATGATTATGCTCATAAGACAAGACCACATACAGTTTATGATTATGATAAGATAGCATTCTTACATTACCAGTAGTAAAATATCCCATTAAAATTAAAATTCTAATCACGATGGCGCCTACAATACCTGCCAACAGTAGATATTCATTACTCAATTCCTTCTATAATAACGTCAATAACATAATTTAATTAACAAATTAAACTATTAGCCTGCTCAAGTCTCGTGGTGACGCGTCCCCAGCGCCTACGCACTCATAAATGTGAATTACCGCAGTATACCGACACAGGTTTGAGTCCCGCGTCGAGCATAACAATCGTAATTTATTCTTTAACGAATACATTATATCTTCATTATGTTTTATTGTGTTACTAACTCATTAGTATAATTTATTTCTTACAACGACTGGTTTGTCTTTCTTGTCTGTACATCGGCTTTCACTCGACCGCCATTGAGTTTTTTATGTTTCTATTAAAAAGATATTTTTCGTTTCGGGTTTGATGCCTTGTAAGGGTAATAAGGTTTAGCGGTGTTCTTGTATAGCTAATTTTATTTTATTAAACCAAATCCTAACAGTAAAAGTTGAGAAAGGAAGTAGGCTATGTGGTATGGAGAGGGGTTTTACTATTAATATTACTGTAAGTTATACGTTATGAGTTGTTAGTGTAGTTATAGGTTGTTTTTGGTTGTGATAACCGACATATACGCGGGGGCAACAGTTCGCAATAATTATTGTTGATATAAAAATGTCGTGTACAAAATCAGTGGTCGTATAAACGATAGACGCTTCGCCAATTAAAATTAATGTCATATTTTCAAGACTAATAATACCTAAACATTAATAACTCTCAGTAGATTAGTACAAAATATAGCCACAGCAATTAGTACCAACCTCACTGTACTATAAAAAAAAAACAACAATTATGCTCCATTAACCCCGCACATACCCTGAGACAAACGATGTCGTCCGTCTCTGTCACTCGTTTATAGTGCAAATTCTTAATTCTGTAGCACGTACTCCGATAAGGTGGATCTAGACAGTTATTTATATAGAACAGCGAAACCACACTCGTTGGTAGTATGTTATGGTAAGATACGTTTGGTAAATATTTCACTAATGTTAAGTTTCCAGTTCACGTTTACCTGGTCGAGAATTTGTATAAAGGAAAGAAATATAATCTTGATATTTCTAATGGAAATATGATTTAGCAACGTGAATACTAAAATATCATGAGGAGCTAGACTGTTAAATCCAGAAATATAAACTGTCTAACTACCCGAAGAAGAAAATATAGAAAAAATTGTGATGGCTTCAGGCGTGCTTCAGTGGCTAAGTGGTCAGAGCATTCACCCTGTAAGGGAAAGATCGCGGGTTCGAATCTCGCCGAGACCGATTCAATATTTTCCTATCCTAATTGATTTGAATAGTAAGCATACTAAATGCTATAAAAAATTCATTCAAATGTACTTAAATGTATATTTTGTTATTCCATACCACAACTGAAAGCTCTTAAATGTCAGTGATACACACACTGAGTTATTCAACCTCAATTTCCGTCACTATTTATAAATATAAAGCAAATTTATTTCCAAAAAAGGGCGATTAAATTGAACGTTACCAATAAAAATGGCGTTCAATCTAAGTGGCTGGCCATAGACAGTACCGAAGTCAAGACGGGATTTATAGATTAGTCCGGTAACCTACCATTAAGCCCCACTTAGACGGGGTCCGCAGAGGCAGGGGTTTATTCCACGTTGTGCACAATGGCTTCAGAACCCAGCTTTTGAGATTAGTTTCGTAAAGCACTGACTTTATCATCAAAACCGTTTTGACGGCAACTCACTTTCTCTGCGAAGGTTAATTAAGAAAATTCTGGCTATACTATTGATAGTAAGAAAGTTTGGGTGCGAAGAAAGCTATTTTATGACATAATAAATATAATTGACTAATAAAAATCGTAAAAAAGTAATAATAAATTTGTATAAACAACACTACACGTTAATTGTTAAAGAAATAAAAAAATTACAACATATGAGACAGAAATATAGATAATCAAGTAACGTCACTGCATAAAATTATCTTCTACGTCCACAGACTAAACATTCTTAATAGTATCAACTTTTGAACATATTATAACCAATCAAATATTCAAGAAAGTAACAAAATCTGTCATCTGATCGAATCGAGGCACTAGTATCGATAACTCATGTTACAAGTCACTATAAATCAACGCGACCTTCACAGAACTCCACTGATAGTGATGCCCACGTACTAGTGGTAACTAGACGATAAATTTTATCGATAAATTCGCAATTCTTGCACGGTTCGTTTGGTGAATCGGTAAGTTAGAGCAGCGTCGCTGTCACATTTTAGATTTAGAAAGTTATTAGATAGTAGTTCTTTACTACCGTCTGGGTAACTAAGTTAAAATACGAGATCTAATCGTCTCGTGTAACGGTCTTTCATGTAAAATAAGATGTTCATTTACGATTATTTTAATTAACTACACTTTGCCAGCGGCTATTAAAACTAGTGAGACCCATAATTTGAAGAAGCGCACAAAATATTCTACTTGGTTTGTACAATGCAACCATGTACTATGAAATTGTACCTACATAATGCATCAGTTGATGTGTAATTTTCTTTGTAGTATTTGTTTTCATTTTGTCTGTATCATCGGCAATAAACTTTGGCGTTTTGTGTTACTTAAAGGGTGACAAGTAGTAATCATTATATAAATTCGTACAATTATCTTTTTACCTTCTTAAGCATCGGCAGCTTATTAGTTAAGGAGTCGGCCTTACAATCGACAGGTCCCTAATTCGAATCCTGGTCATTGCACTACCGATGGGAATTCATTTCTAACAGATGGTATTTAGCTTAGTTGTAGGAGGTACCATACAATGGTATTTCCGTCTAATTGAGCAGTCCGACTGGGGAAGTATCTCCGCCTTACAGAATGTGTTGTGTTCCCGGCGGTGAGTTGGATAGCTAGAGCTCATTGGAGAGTTTTTATGCTGTCTGTGGGAAGACCTAAGGCTTGTCCTGCTTCACCTTTTACACTGATTGCAGAGAAACTCTCTGTTCTAACAGGGTCGGCAGCACGATTGTGACGCAAGTGTGACGGTAAACAGTTTCCATTAGGTGGGCCGTGTACTTATCTGCCACCTATGTATATATTTAAAAAAAAAGGTTGGCTGGAGGGTTTTGGCTTAAGTCAACAGTAAAGTAAATTAAATTAATTCTATTATCTCTTATTATTCGATAAAAAATTGAGAAATAAAGAAAAGATTTGGATTAACCTATAATATACATAAATATAAATTGGACATCTAAAACTGTCGATAACACATACCATCCCTAGCATATGCGATTTCGATAAAAGCTGCAATTTTTCAAATCGTAGAGTTGTCACCGCGAACTAAATAAAACTCAACCCACCTTCTAGTGTTTGTTGAAGAAAGTTATGATACTTTTTGTGCGACAGCGGTTTTCAATGGGTTAACATTTCCAGATAGAAAACTTAAACCCTTGCGTTTTCAAAGCTTTGATTCTTTAGGATGGGAAATTAAATAATTTTGTTTTGTTGTTTTATTTTTCAATAGATTCATTGAATTAATGTTTCATTTAATTAATGAGTACAATAAATCCTAACTTTCTTGTAATTTAAATTGGAACTTCAATAATATTAACTGAATAGAGTGATCTATGCAGAGACTATTGCAGATTCAAACCTAGAAAATTGATCATTCTTCAATTGTATACAACAATATGTGTATTTCTCCAAAGAAGAAGTTCCATGCAATAAAGGGAGAGTGTATTACCATGAACAGGACACATTTGCAAGACTATATTGCCACCGAGAATTAGCGAAACAGAAAAAGCAAGCACAATGCTCATGGAATAGAAAAAGCAAGCGCAATTCTCAAACCGGGATTGCGACTACTGCAACACCTTAAATTTTTGGATACAATTTTTAGTCTAGGAGTTTCCTTCAATTCTGTGCAACAAACGTTCATACCAACGACAAAACTGATAAGGGTAGACTCTACAGTTACGTTACGTTATTCAGAGCAAAATAACGGTCCAAATATACACTTACCTATAACGTTAACGGCGGTTGAAATTACCCCATCGTATTTAGACTTAATACCACGAATACCACATTTAATTAATTGTTGCTAGAGGGAAACAATTTATATAAGGTTCTTATCTACCCTTAAGGATCCCTATCCCAGATTACTGGCAATACCAAGCTTATTTGTCTAATAATGTCACAATCTGGGAACTAACCGGGGCGTGAAAAAGCATCTATTGAATCCCTTAAACTACCTAACATGTATTGTAAATAGTAATCTCTCAAACTTCAGTTACAACCTCACTCCACCTGTAGGGGTTAAATTTGCACTTTTACAGATTGCTTGCCAATTATAATTTCGCGCATTTATGATGTTCATCATACTTGTCGATATTTCAAAAAAAAATTAAGCGCAAGTAATATTTTTTTTCTTCTCTCCAAATAAGCCTCAAGATGCTTGTTAAGAGTTGGTTCATATCCTGTAAATAGCTGAGATTTAAGCCCGTGATCGCACGTTACCGTTACAATACCGTTGCTTGAAGAATTTAGGAATCTCTTACATATATTGAGAATTTTCTTTTGTCTTTATTCTTTCCAAACTAATGAAGATAATAACATGATAATAATATTACGAACCTAAAAAATATTTGCCATCGCAACACTTAATTTGTAAGCATATGTGAAACAAAAGTAGTAGTGACATTATGTAACAAATATTCGCTAACATTGTTCTCAATATACCGACAAAAAATAATAGCAAAACGAATAACTTGGAAAACCAAAATGTCTACAGACAAATTAGCATCGTTGCCGTCTTTTCGATATGTTTGACGTAGATTCCACTAAGCAAAGGAATCACAGACAGTGAGCCCGTTATGTCAGACACAGATTCAAATTATGTTGGCCTTGCCTAGAATGTCAGTATACATCTTTTGGATGACGTAATAGTCGTAGGAATTCCAATTTTGAAAAAGTAAAAGCGAAGCACTTGAGACGTCAGCAATGTGTCTTCCTCGATATAACTAAATACATTATTACACAAAATAAAAGAGCGAATTCATGTGACGAATGATGTATGATTTTATAATATTGCTCCAAATTCTTTAATAGGCATGATTACAACCTTATCTTGATATGCCCGTACTAAAAACCTTACCCATGGAATAGAAGTTGTACCAGCTTACAGGTGACGTTATGAGGTCCCATACACCCCATATTATTATAGAGTGCCATTTTTCCCATTACCCCTTTAAATAGAACAAGTACTCAAACCGAAGGGTATCCATTTGAATTCGAATAATACTTTTTAGTTACTGGTGGCAATCTTAAACAACTTCATTAACAACAGCTTTACATATTTGCAACTACATAAATGTTTACTCACGCAGTTCAACCATCGAGAAATAATCGAGCTGCTGAATTCGGACCATTCGTAAACTCATTTGGGTCGAAACGGTCGGGAACTGCGGCTGGGGAATCGTTAACCAAAATTATAGGTACTGAAAGTTTATTGTGTAATATGCCAAAGAAATCATTATAATACAGTGTGGAATTTGTGAATCCTACCTGGAAGCAAAGTACTCAAAATACAGGAGATAGAAAATTGAAGTCAAGGGAAACATTCTTTCCTTTTTTATCTGAAATACTCGCTTGCCAAACCCGGTTATCGAACTGACTAAAGTTCGATCCGCTACCTAGTTTGCGTTCTCGGAGGCGCTCATAAGATCCTCCGGTGTACAAGTATGCAACACATAGGCAGGTGGGCCATAGTTAGCTAAATATCTCAAATTTATATTTCCTCAATCAACTACAACTACAGCAAGTTCCTAACAGACCGCTACCCATTAGAAACTTCCAATAAAACCTATAACAAGTTATATTATAATCATAAACTCGTAACAATAAATACGTTACGTCCTATCGTCATGATACTAAACCGATAAAGGAGAAAGTTTAGTAGAATACTTCCAATAAACTAGTATTTGATAACTGTAGCTTCATAGTTTCTGAATTTGGAGTATAAGAAGTTTCTTTTTGGCTATTAATCAATTAATAACTACAACCATTTAACTGGTAGTATGTGGAGTGTGCACCTTTTTTGTCAGGGTTAGGAGGTGAAACGGCAGTCACTCCCGAAAAAGTCGATATACCAATCATAAACAATAAGCAGACTTCGAGCTAGACATGGCGGTTTAAACTCTGAAAAAAAAAGTCTGTGCCAATACTTAAAGCTGGTAAGCAAACATCTGAAAACTTCCATTCATTGGACATTCCAAACCATAAACGGTAACAGACTAAATGCCATTTTCTCGAACAAGCCGTTGAAAATGTAGAAGATTGACCTCAAAGATCAGAAAATATATCACACTGAGAGATATGTTTACAAGTAAGTTTAATCTAGATCGTTTTGTTGTGTATCTGTGACGGCGACAGCAGCAGTGTCTAGTGTAGCATTTTATATTGTATCATAAACAGTCTGCACAATAGTATAACTTATGCTCGAATAGCAGGAAAATAAGAGAGTAGTGGCCTCTTCGAGCTCATATATTATCTGTAGCATATGTATGTACACGTATGTCACATTTTTATATTATAAAAATGTGTCAGAGAATTCTTCTTCTGAATATCAATTTTAGAATTGTGAAACACCAACATACTCTCTGTTTGTTTGTTTTTTTCATTACGTAAAATAACTAGATGGATTTGACTGAAATTTCAAGTTCGCAACGTATGAGAATGAGGAGGTGAGAATCCTATGAAGTGTTTTAACCGGTCACAGTTGAGCTCTAATACTAAGAAATTATAATTTATCTTTAATGCTGACGCTATACCAAGAATTTATGCAGTACTTAATTACTATTCTATGAAAAGGCTGACTGCAACCTACTTCAGGTCCACCAAGGACGATGACAACCGATCTGGATGTTGCTTCGAATCCAATAAAATCAAATAGCGCAGTATCAAATATTTATATCATTTGGCAGAGTTCCACCGGCTTTTAGAACGGTCATGTCGGCATTTGCATCGAGGCTTCATTTTCTTCCTCGATTTTCTTTATATGATGTAGTTACGGAGCAAAATATATGAGCTAATTTATGTTTTAACGTGAGTTTAAATGAGATTAAACCCTAGGGCCGTTCTTTATCCAAGTAAAAGTGACCTATACACGACAATCAATCGACAAACACGACGATCTCCCTCTTTGCATCTTCCTTTCATCAACCAGCTAGTACCCCGTGAGTAGTACAGGGCACCTTTGGGGACACAAGTATTTATTACTTCTAGTATGATACCAGACCAGTACACGTATTGTGTATTTCTCTAGTACCATGCTAGCAATAAAAAAAGTTTCTAAGATACCAAAAGCTCTTTAATTGAATTTTATGTAACATTGGTTGAATAAGTCTTTTGATGGCCCTTAAACGTACTCACTCGAAACCAAACCTAAATATCAAAAAATCAAATTATTTTCTTCAACTTACAAATAAGTATTCAAGTGATTGTGTCAGGCCATCTACATTTGAATAATCAGATAAATACGCCACATCGTACGATTCAACAAGCTCCCACGTACGAAACAAAACATGTTACTTACAGTAGTGCCAGCTAACCCTTCCGCTGCGAACTCGATTGAAACATCTGATTATGTAAATGCATTTATATAAATATGATGCGCAGGAGTCATTCTCTCGTAATTGGTTATGTTTCGTTCAGAATCTTAGATGAGATGCAACGTTCTGATTTCGTATTTTATATGGACTCTTGCTTTTATGTTGTTCTTTGTTGTGGGTTTATGTTTTTAAGGGAAAGCATGTCACTGAGACCGATAACTGAATGTTGTGAGGAGAAAATTGTTGTTTATTGGTGTTTGGAATAGTTCGAGACTTTAACTGCATTCCGTTGTTATTGGTTATGGTTTATATTATCATAATCAAGTAGAAGCGACAGAAATTTTGTTGCTTATTCGAGAAACGGCAAAAGCCTCTTCTCCTTTAGGAGAGGTGTTGCAATTTCTGGCTGTTATTGTGCTGAGATCAAAGTGGCATCTCCAAATAGAAAGAGCCCACTATGAGAGAATTGAGAAAGACCTGTGCCCAGCAGCATACTGCAATAGGCTAATTCATTTGGCATAGTTTTCATTTTCACATCAACTTTCAGCGGATACTTTTGACTTGCTTATCATTGTTAGCGCATAGCACACCTTGCTTGAATTCGAAGGTGTGTGTGATTCTGTCCGCGACATCGCTTACAAAGTCCAGCCGCATCAGTTATAATGCAGCCTCACGCAGCCTCATGCAGCCGATTCTAACTGTTAATAAATAATTCAGCCAGGTAAACGTCTACTTTCTAATTGCGTTAAGAAAGCTTAAACTAGTCGTATAATGAACCATTAAAATATTATCTTCCAAGAAATCTGTTTTCTGTAGAATGTACAAGCGCCGTGCAACTGCGTTGAATATTGACTCGGGTTTCGACTAATAGACGTTTGAAATGGGTAGCGGTTACAAATACTAAATCGACAGTCCTGTGGCATAACTTTCGAGGTCGTGAGGCAGTTGAATAAAGGTGATTAGCTACTGGTGTGTAGTGTAATATCGTTGTGTTGTTTTCACTCGTTGTCAGTGTATATTAAGCGGTGTAATGTGTAATGCGCGCTTATTTTCGTGTATTCACTGCATTAATGCTCGCTCTGTAAAATGTTTCATTATTCACTTTAACACGATGTATAAGCTTCCTTAACTGCCAAGAAGGACTTAAATAGTTTATTAGAAGTCTATATCTACTGTGAACTGAGGTCTTACTGGGAACTTTTAAGGCAAAAAATTTACTAGATTTCTCTGCTAGGAAATTATTTGCAGCAGTACCGACTCTGAAAACAAGTTGCGTAAACGAGAATCAGCTTAGCTCCTATTATTATATTTTATTGGCGAAAAGACAATAGTGTTAGTGACTAAACGTGCTAAGAAATAGTATAAGGGTCATGTGCAGTTTTATTTAGTCTTTTATTAGTAACATCAGTCAATCTCAAATCTCAGTAGCCTCAACAGTATAAGAAAAAGTACGTAGATACCTGGTTTACGATAGAAAGAAGTTTTTTAAGAACTGAAAGCACTGATGAAATTGGAAAATTAAATAAAAATAACACTCCGAACCCCTTTCTAAAGGAAACTAATTTCGAATTAACCATACACAGGTTGTGCAATAAAGGAATCTCAGGCGGCGCCACGGGACGCTTCTTGTCTCGCCATAAACTAGTTGTGCTCGAGACAGCATGTACCAATAAAGTGGGTTGTTTCCTAACATTCGTGTCTAGCATACTGAGGGTTAAATGAATGTGTGACGGCACTGGGTTCTGTAGTGAGAAGTGTTAGGTAACTGTGTAGGTCCGTAATTTCAGATGGTTGTGTTAGATTTTGCAAATCTCCGAATTTAAGTTTTATAGCGCAATATAATAAAGGATAGAGCCAGGCATATATACAGACTTCGTATAGTTACAAAATTGCAAAGAAGCAAGAAATTCCTTCTCCGTGCACATTGCCAAACTTAGGATCACCATATTAGAATTGATAGTTTCAGGAATGGTGGACTATACAGCAATAATAGTCAAATTACCGGACCAAACAAAACAAATACCGAACCCAAAACATTTTTTTAATTATAGATTTATGTCCGGGACAAGTCCGGTTTGCCAGAAAACGTGAAAACGGCAAAAAAGATAAGTAAGTATACAACTTTATATATTACAATAAAATAAATACCTACCTACTTACCTTGTGTATTACAAAAGTCCTAAATGAAATATTACCTCAATAATTGCTTTCCATTGCCCAAATCAAGTCTATTAGTAGATTTCTAGTCCTTATTAACAGTCTTAGGAAATGTCACAGGTATTTATGTCGTCACTCACATGTTGATGAGGCGCTATCCCAATTTGCGATCCTCACTAATGAGAACCTAATTCGATACCAGGCCACAAACATTAGACTAACACGTACCTACCTAACGCTTAAGGTACGATTTATGTTCAATTAAGGTACGATATAAGGTACGATTTTATTATGATTACAAAATTTGGTTGATTGATTTGATTGCAAAGCCGCGTGGTTTCCGGCAGAGTATAATTTCTTAGTATTAGAGCTCAACTGTGACCGGTTAACACACTTCATAGGATTCTCACCTCCTCAGCAATCGGCTCACCCCCTATTAGGTGAGACCGAATACAGCTTGGTGAAATGTAGATGTTAATTCACCTCTGTCTAAGCCTCCAGGGATAAACGCGTGATATGTATGTATGTATGTAAAATTTGAATATTTAGAATTTTAAATTTGTATCAAGATGGTGACAAAAGATGTGCGTTTATGTTCTATTCCTAAAAAAAGATATGAATGTTTTTGAGAATTGAATTAATAGTTAGACAGGGCTTTCTTTTACAGGTAAAGATGGGATGGCGAGGTAAAGGCATAGAATATATAGGATAGTTGCTAGTGTTAATTCCTGCTAATATAATACATGTTGAGTTGAGATGTTGAGTATGGAAGGGTAGATGTATGAATGTTTCTTATTATTTCACGCAGAAACGACTGAACGAATTTAGCTGAAATTTGACACAAAGATAAAATAGTCGCGAATAGCACACATGCTACTTCTTATCCTTAGGAATAGGTTCTTGTAATCATTCCACGCAGGTGAGGTCATGGGCAATAACAATAGAATATTATTTGTTTAACACATTCTCAAGATCTACAAAGTAATATTCTCCACAAAGAACACGATCCTGCAATACTCCCGAGATTTTCGGATTTGTCTGCAATAAAAGCAACAGGGTTTTCACTTTGCACAATGGAACTCCAGAAACATGACGAAAACTGGAGCTCTGCCAACACACTGCTTACCGTCTGTGTACAAGAGTCGATGTATTAAAAGCCAAGTCTTAATAGCTTCTTGTCAAGCATTTTTGAGTAATTCAATATTCGTAATGTAAAAAACATTGTGAATGTTTATTACCCGACAGCAGTGAAGCAAAAAAAAGAGGGTTATGTGATTGAGCTGTAGAAATAATTGTTGCGTTGCCTTATATGCAGGTGGGGTCAATGACACTTCCAGTGTTGTAATCGTTCTTAGGGCAAGCAAGGTGTCCATACCATAGTCAGAACATTACCTATTTGTTTAGTCTGTAGAAAAACTTACATTACTAATGATTTTCATTAAAAATCAAAGCTACTACCTATGTGGTAAGTGCGGATGTTTTAAATACCTGCATATCTACCAACTCCTTCAAGGATATGCAAATAAATGAAATATATAACAATACTAAATAAAAACTTATTTAGTAAAAAATTTACAACCTGAAATTCCTGGAAGTCCAAACAAAGAACCTTTGAATGTGAAATAAATCTCGTAAAATGGTCGTTATCTCCTTAACTATCGAATGTATTAATTCGAATAATACCAGTTATATCTAGTTAAGCCGCGAACTTTCGGCCTACACAGCGAATTTATTTGAATGAAAATAGGCAGGTTTAAGTGTCCCATTGATTTTATTGCGGTGCCCGTGTTTTGCCGCGGCAGTTACAGGTTAATGGTGCAATTGAATTTGAAACGGTTGAATGAAACCACAACGACTTCCCTCAGCGACATTTTGACTCTATTTCTATTTTTTGTAAAGTAATTTAAAAAATTAGGAATATTTTTATTTTTCAAGGATGTTGTCGACGCTATTATGTAAGGGTATAAAAAGTACGTTATAGAACGACAGAAGCACGCGAGTAGAGGGTTAATCGCACCATTGGAGCTGCAATAATCGCGTTCCAGGGACATGTCGCGCGCCGCATCGTACCGCACAGTACCGACCGTTCCGTTTTACGTACCGCGGTTATTTCCGTGTACCACCCTGTCTGGTACACTCGTCGGGTACGGAATTTCGCCAGCTTTGTTTTTGAAATTGGAACTTGTGTTTTAAAATGTGGAAATGCAAAACTTAGGTATTTACTTGTATGTAATTGGCCCGTGGTGAGTTCCAACGGGTATATATTACCCAGTACCGTGTTGAAAGCATGTGAGCTTGTCTTTTAGTAATTTAATCGGGTGTTTTCGAGCTGCGAATATTTTTGCTAAGTTGGTGTGTTTATGCTTGTGTGTTGTCCTAGTTCCTGGAAAGTTTCTTCCAACTTACGTGACCTCCTTTGTCTTAGGATAATGGTCGGAGTATTTGACCAGCGGGGTTCGTGGTGTCACGTAGTTACGATGATTCTGCGCGCGTACGTGATTTTTACTACGCTTCCGCACTACCTATATTTGTATGTTCTTCTCAGGGATATTCCTTTGGGGACGTAGAAAGGCGTATATTATAACAGACACAATACTTCTACAACAACATTTTGTTAGATACAATTTGGTCCCAAGCGACACACCGTGAAACCAACAAATGTTTATCAGAAAAACCCAGGAATTGAACCCAGGACCTCGCAATTGCACCTTAATAATCTTACTAAAGACACCTATATATTTCGATGATTGTTACTCAATCACAATTAAACTACTTAACGGATCTGGCTGAAATTTGGTACAGGGACAGCTTATAGACTGTAACAACACATAGCTTACTTTTTATCCCTGAAATAGGTTCCTAAAGGTTGCGAAAACGGGATCACAATTTATTTTATATTATATATTTTATATATTTAATTTATTTTATATCACAATTTATAATGTTTTAATACATCAATACAGCTGCCAATATTTCACCTTAGAATATTTTATCTGCTCTGATCTGTTATATGAGTATGATAAAACTGTAGGTGCTTATTTGTTTTAAAAATAATATAATTCTCTTCTATAATTCTATTGTTGTTGATGGTTGAAATAAGTTTAATTGAACCATCAACAACAATAGAATAATATATATATTTAAACTTAAGTTGGATTTAAAACATATTTTGGTGATAAATTTATCGCCAATATAAAGGTTTCAGTCTACGTAGGCCCTCCTACGGAAAACATACATATGAAGACAAGCTAAGAACATATTCCTTGCTAGTTTTTACCCGCGGCTCCGCTTGTGTGGATGTCAGTTATCGCTATATCGGTTATCGTAATAAATTATAGCCTATGTGTTATTCTGATGTATAAGCTATATTATTGTAAAGTTTCATTAAAGTCCATTCAGTAGTTATTACGGGAAAGAGTAACAAACATCTATCCATCGATACTTACAAACTTTAGCGTTTATAATATTATTATGATTTTTTTTACGTGCGGGAAATCCCCACGGGTACCCACCCCTCCGGAGCCGGAGGGGGAGGTTATGTCGGACTCGAACCGACTAAAAAACCGCACGCCGTCTCTGGGTCGTAGTGTTAGGCCGGAGGTGAGGTTGTCATGCGACATATCCCACGCACCCCGGCTGACTCAGGGCCATCCCTCTCGGTCTGGCCCTCCTCGGTATTAGTAATAATACAGCTCTATATTATATCAACGCAAACCCTAAGAACATATTAGTTTAAGAATAGAAATGACAGTAGTGCATTTAGAAAGTATTTTGTTAGGACTTAACCATTTACTCTTGGCAAAATACGGCTCTTAGACCATCAGTCGTTTAGTGTCGTAAGAACATCACAAATATGTCTATTTGAAGAGAAAAATATCTAATTTACTTTTTATGTACGTTTCATTTTTATTCAAGTATATGTATAAGACTGTGTTATGATGAAATAATGCTCGCTTTAATTACTAACTTTTCTCATTATGTGTAGAAGCAAAAGAAAAATTTAAATGTTTCTAGATGGGGAGCTGGAGGCATGTAACAGTATTTCATAGTTGCCCACATAATATGTAAGATATTTTCCTACTATTGAACATATAATATAGGGATACGTGAAATAGTCCAGAAAAACAAATCAGCACTCAGTAAAAATATTGGCAGTGAGTAAGCAAGGAGGGACCAATTTAGCCCAAGAAAAATACCTAAGCTTTGCATTTTTAGATTTTAAAACACAAGATCCAAGTACAAAACCAAGGCCTGCGAATACCGTAGCAAAAAATAACGGTGTCATCATTTTCATGTTCCTATGTATTCTGTTGAAAAAGTAGTATTTTATAGTAGTAGTTTCTTCTTTTTAAGAGTCCTAATATTTTGGACATTTTTTCTGGATTCATGTGTAATAATGATAACCAGCTGATGCTGGCTTCTCTTACATTGTCGACTATTCCACCTGTGGGTACAGTCAGCATCAAATTGATCTTGATGAACAAAGTGCTCAAAATGATTTTAATTCCCTTAACCCCCCCCCCCCCTTCTGTTGATTGATTGCTCTGATATTTGGTAATTATAAAATTTAAATTAATAAAACCGTTTGATTTGAGCTTAATACGAGAGTTTTAAGATCATATGCTGACTGTACAGGACCTTATGTTGTTAGTAATTCATTCTGCTATAAGTGTCTCGTATATTATTCAGTACAATAAATACCAACAGTATAAACTGCCATCAGCTCTCCGTAATTTCACATACACTGTGATTAAAGTGCGAATTTATCGGCAGCTCGAATCGATTGGGAACTAGGTCAACACGCTCCGCGACTGTAATCATGGTTACGTATCCTTCAGTTGTAGGTATGCTACAGGAAGGCTTCAGGCTAAGTAGGCGACACTTAAGTATAAATACTATTTTTTAATCTACTTACATTATAGTTAAATGCTAGCCATAGTTTTCACTATTGAAGTTTCTTGTCGATCAATATACAGGTCATAAAAACACAAGTATACAATTGAACAATTCTTTCAGTGGATCACGATATTGGATCGTGATTTATTGTCTCCTAGCTATTGCTGCTGTTTCGTCCGCGTGGTATTTTGATACAGTTCCTGTAACCTCTAGGAACCTTTATTTGGGATGACAAGTAGCCGATTCATACTATAATATTCTATCACTTTACCAATTTGCAACGGGATCCGTTCAGCTGATAGAGCGTATTTGAATATCAAAACATCCAAACAATTTTACATACCTACTTTCACATTAGGGCATATAGCCTAGAATGACACTCAGCTGAATCGCAATATACCTGAGGAAAAATTATATAGACAATCTGCCGGACAACCCGTCAAATTTGTTAATGGGTATACAATCTTTTCCCAGAGAAATCGAGGTTCAGCTGAGTGGCATTCTAGAGTACGTACCTTAGAATATTACTTAGTAGGATAATTAGGAAGTAGTATAGAATTTAATCGCAACCTATAAGTTCTATTAAGCAAATCACCGAATACCAAGCTTCGACTAATTTACAAAAAAATACAATAGCCTCGCATTGGAAGCGATGTTCTAAATATTATTCGTTTATCAAAATTAGAAATCTTTCTATTTTATTGTGTTGCTCACAAAATTATACGAAATAACATATAACAATAACAAAGTAAATAACACGTTTCGATGCTAACTAATGTTTTTAAATGTAATTTTTCTACGCTTTATATCTCAGTGGGAGTTCAAACGACCTTCCGCCCACAGCCGATTCAATTGATGCGATGATATTCTGAATTGTGTTATGCAAGAATGAAGATCTATTTCATTGCAGATTCGCTTGCGTGCTTGCATAATGCCGTTTTCAATGAGCACTTGATTGCTGCGTAGGAGTGGATTGTTTAAGAATGGGTGGTCGGTGCTTTAATGAAGTAATGTAGGCAAGCTAGATTGTTAGCAAGCTATTTAATGAGAACTGTTGAGATTTGTTTGACGAAAGAGTACTCTGAGATAAGTTTGGAATGAGTTAAGACATTTCTAAATGGTATGAGCTTTAGGAGTATGAATGGTTTATACATATTTCTTCTTCTTTTATTTTATTCCCCAAATAGTATCCAGGTATGCAAAGGTGTAGCCCAAATAGCACCTATATTTTGTTCAACTATGTTATTCAGCACTACAATTATCAGCCGGGGAACTTTTTGATGGGCTCTGATGCTGTATATTTAGTCAATCAGTCATATCCGCACTAAAGTTCCTACAAGAAAAATTACACTTCTTTGCCCGACCTAGGAGAACCGGACTCGCCACAAAAGCTTTCTAAGCATAATGTGTAAAGCAGTAGTTCTGAAATACAGTTATGTATTATTGCTATTAAACTATGATTTATCTAGTCTAGTAGTGGCAAAACTACAAGTTCTTCTAATAAATCGTAGCCCCACATCTGGCTAAGTGGCGGCATAGTAAATTCTTATGCCTCGGCAGATTAATGACCCAGCCACGATTTGTGTTATCGCGGCATTGAGTTATAGTGATGTGCTCGTCGATGTTATATCGATAAAATGTAATATTATCGACTCATGTCGACTATAAAATGTTGATTTATTATCGATTAGGTTGCGGTAATAGTTGATTAAGATTAGATGTTTGAATTTGTTGACTGTTCTCTTATGAATGTCATATAAGGCTTATACTGTTGATTGATGGCACTTGGTGGAACTTGCTACACATCTTCAATGAAAACACTTGTACTATTCCACATTATTTATTAAATTCCTGACCGGTTTCGCCTTACGGCATTATCAAAGGTTGATACATGTTTTTTAGGTTTCAGATGTCAAGTCAATTTATTACTCTAATTGACATGGAATTTAATAAATAATGTGGAATAGTACAAGTGTTTTCATTGAAGATGTCATATAAGGCTTCGACTATAAGGATAAGACTGAAAGCATGACCATGAAAAAATATTCAGTGGGCAGTTAGACTTACTGCTTACCTATTACGTGAAATTGAAAAATACAGTTGACCTAACTGTACGTTTTAAACTAAGAAGACAACATAACAGTCCACGACCAGGAAAATAGGTTTACGTAAAGAAGAATCACACTTCTAGCTTATTTAGAAACTTAGACATTAGTATTCAATAAAGAGTAAAAAATTGACAATACAAGGGTAGGAGTCGTCTATTCACACTGAAAAAAGTGCTCGAATTTCGTACCCGTACGAATATTTTTACGATGTAACTATTTTTTACACGATGTTTTAATTTTTCAACATCACGAATGGACTTTCTTCCTGTACCTCCGAATTGAAACCCATCATAAATTCAGGCATCAATAACGCTAGTCGTGTGTATATGTAATGTACACAAAATCCATATCGATTATTCATTTAGCAACGTGAGCGCATCACTAAACAAACACGCATAGTGCCGCCTAAATATTGATTCGATTAATCAACATCTCGATATATTTGTGAATCGATTCGCTCGTATTCGTGGGAAACTCAATTCGAATCTCAATTATAGAAAACTATTAGTCTCGACGGCCAATCGTGAATCGGTATATAAATTAAAAATGGAAGCGCCAATCTCACGGCCGTTTGAATGTTTAGTTAAAATTAATGGAGTGTGTGTTGTGTGGAGTTATTTGATTTTAATATGCATAACGGAATTTTTAGATATTAATGAGCTGTTTAGTTATTGTGTGTTATAAACAATAAAGTTTATTATGTTATTTGATTATAACAGTGTCAATAGTACTTACCTACTCACAATGTCTTTTTTATGGATGTTTGTTACTTAATTACGCTTAAACGGATGAACGGAACTAGCTGAAATTTGGTATAGGTATAGATTAGGTACAGTCGGGAATTACACCTAGGCTACTATCAGCCCCCGAATAAGTTCTCATTGGTTGCGGGCATGGATTCAGAAGTCCAAACGGGTGGAGCTGCGGTCAACCGCTAGCCTTTTATAGCAATCAAAATCTTCACTGGTGGTGGAAAATTGATGGCACAAATTTGTCATAAATTTCGGTCGGGTGGGTACCACCGTGCACGATTATGGAAACCCCTCCATAGTAATCCAATCTCGGTTGGATTGCGTTCAGGGTCAGCAAGTGCATAGCCGGGCATGGGGGATTGTGGTCGCAGCACTAGTGGGACTGGTGGGTGTCACGCGGTGCGCAGACGACAAGACAGCTGAGTGCCACCATTGTTAACATGGTACGTATATGTAATGGTGACCCTCTTTCCTGAGACTGCCTTCAGCTTTTCATCAGATGAGGTGATGTCAAATTTACGTGTGCTATACATAAAAAAAAATAACTTAAGCCGTAATGATTTATTAAGTACTTACAAACATATATGCTGGACACCTGTACGTCCAGACATTGTATACAATACAACAATGGTGTTACACACGAATTTAAAATTAAAATTTTCAGGTCATGAAATATTAACACCAGTGTAAAGCCGGGTGGGCACTGTCGTGTGCAAATATTCAAATGGATGCGCTTGCGCTGTTTCCCACCGCGTTAAAGGTCGCTAGTGTGCACTCTGTGTTATGCTAAGCATGGCTGAGATACGCTGCGGATGGGACTTCTGGTATATGTAATTCATAAGCGACAGCGGCATTATTACGGTGGATTTAATTTATATAAAGTTCCGAAAATATTATCCATACTTAATATTATAATTGCGAAAGTAACTCTGTCTGTCTGTCTGTATGTTACGCCTTCGCGCCTAAACCACTCAACCGATTTTGATGAAATTTGGTATAGGTGTAGATTAAACCTTGAGAAAGGACACAGGCTATGTTCGGTCGCGATAACCGACATCCATGCGGGTGGAGCCGCGGGCAAAAGCTAGATACAAATAATAGAATTGAAGAGGAGCACCCACCTCTTCCACATTTTTGTCAATACAGGTATCCATAATAATATCGGCTAAGGATAAAGCTGCAGCAATTGTAATTGAAGGGTAAGCCTAACTAATAACCCTCAAAATAGTAAAAACTCGCCTTTTAGAAATAATGCAATATTGGAATGGCTCCTTTTCAATTCTTATATTACAATTGCTTTCACAAAATCCTCTTTTAGTAATAATTGAGTTATCGATAGACTGGAATAGAAACGAACTGAAGTACACTTTTGCTTTTACCAAAAGCAAAAGATGTCCTGTCCCAACCACACACACAATTTTTACTATTTGTTGTTTTTGTGAATACAAACTATAGCTTTAAATATCGTACTAAGTTTTAACGATTTTTATTAACGAATTAAGTATTAATCTCTCACTCATAAACATTGATTTTAAATAAACGCTACCTCTTGTACCTCACCCCACACTCCAAACTAAGAATGGACGCATCGTGGCACATAAATAAATGCAACTTTACACACAGGTGTATCGGCTTCGTCACGTATTTGCCATAGCTTGCGGCTTGCGGCGCAGTGCCCAACACTAGACAATACTTTATGGTATTTTTCATTCATGAATTGCGTATTTTGTTGAGCTATTAGTTCTTAGGTCGTCAAAGAAAAGCTTGAGGGTAAGCGGTAACCTGTAGCTGTGAATGGAGAAGGGAAATATTGCTAATTAACTTCAAAATTGTAATTTTTAGTAATTTTAATCCTACATAATATATGTATAAGGCTGATTACGATTAAACGGATTTATTTTTAAATGCTATAATTGTAATTGTATGGAACATAGGTCTAACTCGAAGGCTACAGTCAACTAATTTGATATATAACATTTACTTAATCAAATTCATTAGGTAAAATGTGGTGCCAGTTTATTCGCCTTGATCGTAGTTCGTTCGATTGAAGAAGTCCGCTATTAGTTGGTTGTACTACACCCAGGAAGGGTAATCCTTTGTGTACAACCCTTAGGAAGGGTAACTCTTTGTGTACAACCACCAGAAAGGGTAACCCTTTGACCTCTTGTACTCTACTTAAGACTAGCATTACAAAAGGCTACGAATTTGTCATTATAGTTCGGTCAAATTAACCCAAAATAGAAGTGGCAATCTGAATTCGAATTTCGAATATTCTAATCATGCACACATGCGATATCTCTGCTATAAAGGAGTCGTCTGTCGGTAAACCTGCCGCCAACATAACAACGCGAGACTGACCAAACGAAACTGATCTTGAGAGGATCTTTGACCACTAGAAACTGTGACGTGATATCCGACAGCAAATGGACAGCTTCTGAAATATCACAAGTTATTCGCTCTGTGTATGTGTGTATTCACTCTATGTAAGAGTACTTGTGTACTCTTATGTTCACCTTTCCTATACAGGACAACACGAGCAGGACTTCGATGTCACCCGCATACGGTGCAGAACATTCCTTCAAGAACCAAGCGGTTCAGTGACTCTTTCCTTTGTCGCATCATTAAGACCTGGAATTCCTTGCCAGCTCACGTGTTTTTCTCTCTTCCTACAGTCTCGGGTCCTTTAAGCGGGGCGTGAAAAAGCATCTGATGAGGCCGTCAAGCTGAGTGCCACCATTGTTAACATGGCAACGAAAGATGAAAGATGGCCACCATTATATACATTATAATGGTGGCCATCTTTCCTGAGACTTTGCCTTCAGCTCACCATTAGGCGAGGTACAGTGAAAGCTTAGCTTAGCTATGTTTACCTGTAGTTAAAATAAAGATATACTTAGATACATTTTTCAAGCATCCTCCAGGTCATGATGTATAATAAATATTCTGACTTAGCCCTTATGTAGGTACCTAACGCTTTCCATCAAGTGCACCATATCCTTATTTGCTACCCTAGTACTATAAAAAAACATTTTAAGACAATAAAAGTTACTGCGGTAGAATAACTAGACATTCATTTTCATATTCAAAAAGTAATTTAAATATTTTTTGAAACACTTCTTGACCTTTACAAAGCAATAAGTCTCGGATATAAAATAAATAATACTTGTGTCTGGTAAAGACAATTTTAATATTTCATTATTTTTGTGTACAAGCATTTTTATAAATAATTAATTTGAAAGAAAAGAAAATTCACAAATAATATACTTATTTGAAATTCTCTTAAACTTGGGTTCAAAGAAAAAGTAAGTACTTTGATGTGTTTCGGGTTCTACTTGCTATGGATTTTATTTTTATTTATGAAGACAAATATCTTTATTAGATTAGTTATACGAAAATTATGAATAATGTAAATAATATGCTTTAAATATAAAAAACGTATTTTAAATTGCTTAGTTAACAAAATTTAAATTAAACTATTTGGTGCGAGTATTTTAACCTTTTTTGCGCCATCTGGCGGCAAATTTGTGACACCCGCCTGAGGTGAGGTCAAATAAAAGGGTTATGTGATTTAATGTGATTGACATATCTGTAAGTATGAATGTCTGTAAATTCGTACCCTACGAAACGATTGAACAGATTTTAATGAATGATGTAGGTGGTAGCTCATCATTATGCGAGTTTCATTAGATATATAAAAATTTTTTTAAAGTTGTAAAATTACTGCGAAGTATACTTGCGAATTTAAGAAGTACTACTTGAATTTTGAAGATTTTCAATATTGTCGATCGATGAAGTGATTAGCACATATACAGAAGTCGTAAGAGGCACTTTGTAGCTCTCTAATAAAAATATAAAGCAGTCGGGGAGCCAGTGGCAAAAAACGTCATAATCGGTCATCTAGCATTCCGAGCAGAGCACTCGACGCGCCGCGCATACGACGAGCCGCGCGGGTGCAGAGATTAACGCCACGAGTAGGGCGACCACTACTTACTGGGAAATTCTTAGCATAAATTTTTAGCTGTTGGAAATTTGGGAAAGAAAGAAAGAAAGAAAAGAAAGAAAATATAAAATTTGGTCGTATTTTCATTGCCCGGTCAGTGTAGACTGAATATTGATCCATCCATTCATGATCAGAGGAGCTGTTTTTAAGAAAAACTAGGATTTCCTGAAATCAGCTTTGCGTTTTTACGTACACTCACACCTATGAATTCCCGAAGGGGTAGTCAGAGGTGTAATAACACCCAACGTCTTTTACATACATACATACAAATAATCACGTCTTTATCCCCGAAGGCTTAGGCAGAGGTGAATTGACACCCACATTTCACCTATCAGTGTATTCGGTCTCACGTAATAAGGGTTATCGGGGATTTATACCTACTATTAACTGAAAAAGAATATGCTTTATACAGTCATTTTTTTAATTATAAATCTACCGAAGAAATATACTCTGCTAAATGAATGAATCCACTGTTAAAGTATAAGTGCATGTTTAATGCTAAATAGTAACCTAATGCCAGCAGTATGCATGAACACTAAGGACGTGCCACGGTACCGGTTTAGTTAATTTTAGTTACCAATAGTTACTAATTTTCAATTTAATTGAGTATTATTTATATTTAATATATGTTTATTTAAATTGGTCAAAAATAACAAAAGAAAAGTCGGAGACGTCCTACAAAACTCAGTTTCATGGTCCTTTGAGTCGCGCGTGCCCGCGACCAATGCACCGTGTTGCGCGCACGCACGTCCCATCGTTATAATGCAAGTATGCATGTGGTTGTACCTTACTGTTTTGTTTATATTATTCCGTTTATACTGTGGTATGCTAATATATTCCTGGAGCGACCTTTTACCTTACACAGGCATGTGTACGCTTCGCATATATTTTAGAAGCGCGAAATCGTGTTTAGATATACATAATATAGTAATTTACGATTTACTAACCGTAAATAATCGTATTTGTGCAACATACTTTCGGTTTAAAAAACCGTATAAATATTGTAATGTTAATAGAGAGATTAATAAAATTGACTGTAAAAAAATTGTGGAACTAATTGTACATCGACGCCACAACTAGTTTTGTTGAGCAATTACATTTTGCTTTCTGTTGCTCATAGTCACAGTCTCAATGTCCCAGTAACACTTTTTTTACTAACACGCGTTACTAATTCTGTTTATCGGTTTGATTATTGCAAGAATGCGTATTAGAGTGGACCCCGGACTATGAGGTGAAGGCCTCTGAAGCGACCGGGACTAACGCATTAATGATGACGCATATTCTACATAACGTTACTTAATCCTCTTTTTTGAAGTGATTAATAATATAATTTAAAAATAATATTTAAAAAATAAAAAACATTCTCTGTAATTTTTGTCGCACAGTTTTAAATTTCGAACACAAAAAGAGATTCTATGTAACTTAATCGATCCCGTACTTGCGATGTTATGCTCCAATAAATAAACTAAATAACATATACAATAATAAGACAGACAGAAAGACATACAACTTTATAAAAAATACATACGTATTCACGCAAACGACGACGTCACAAACACACACAAATATTTACGTTTGAGGTAGTAAAAACTTATTTTCTTTTTCAATAAATAGTTTTTATACGGCGAAACACTTTATTTACGAAAAGGGTCACTTTAAATACACCTCGCAGTATGAATGGTAATCCTATTCAATGTAGAACCAGCAACAGAATAAATTTGGAATAACATTATACAGAGTGGTCTACGAAAGGATTTTGTATCAATGAATGGCCAGCTTTATATTCGTCAGTGTTATATTTATTCTATAAGAGATTTACCGTGAGAATATATCTTTGAAGAAATCGATGCGTGAAATTGCACCTGCATTGTTATTCTGTAGTTTAGGTTTTACTTAGACTATATACAAACTCGATAGACACAGAATGTAGCAAAACAACGAGGCGTAAAAAAGATCTATACTTTGATGCAAGTTTACATGTACATACATACTTTAACTCGCATATATTGACAGTATCTAAATATATATAACTCAAAGGTGACTGACTGACATAGTGATCTATCAACGCACAGCTCAAACCACTGGACGGATCTGGCTGAAATTTGGCATGCAGGTAAATGTTATGACTTTATGACGTAGGCATCCGCTAAGAAAGGATTTAGAGCAATTCTTTCTCAAGGGGATAAAAAAGGGGATGAAAGTTTGTATGAAACTTTGTAATTTTAAACCGATCGGGCTGAGACTTTGCATGCATAAAGCTACTACGAGTATGTTGACTCAACACTAAGCGATAACCAACATCAACGCGGGCGGAGCCGCGGGCAACAGCTAGTAAAGTATAATATTGATATTAGCTTACAAGCTGTTTTTTGCCATGCAATTTTTTTTTGGAAAGACTGTATCTGTGTTTGTGTTATTCTGATTGACTAATCGTAATGCATCCACACGCGTTCGTATAAGCCGACATATTTTAGTTGGTCTAGTTTTACACCAGTTCCATCTTTTATATTAACCAATTGAAATTCACAGTTTTCTCACGTTCCTAATTCATTCTATTATAACTCTTTGTCAAGCAGAATCACGCCCATCGTTTGAGTAGCGATATTATGAATGGTTGAATAATATGACTTTATAGATAGACGCCTAGACACACCTGCTCATGCTTGTAGCAATGCGAAACTTTGATTTACTCGAGGTTTATAGATTCCCTCAGTCAGATAACTCCAATTCAGATGTGCCCTATCTCTTTTTATAGTACCTAGTAGGTAGGATTGTATTGTAGGTGTCATTTTATATGTATTTTCTTTCGGGCTAGGCAAAATCAATAACATTTTATCTTGATGTAACTTACGTCAGTATATATAAGGCATTTAAAGCTTTTATCAAAACAAAAACGTATATGCATCGTAGTCTTTAATATTTTAAAGATTAAATGAATTTCAAAGGTGTCAGAAGTAGGAATTAAAATATAAATAAAAATGTGAATCACCTTACATATCCGCTGGTCTGTTCTTCGTCTCATCTCAGTGGGAGCACGGGGATCTGGAAATAAAGATAAATTATTGGTGTTATAAACAATAAAGAACTTGTTATATAATTATATGTATAGTGTAGTTACAAAGTAAGTACTAAGCAGGGTTGATGTAATTATATTTGCAAGGTAAGTCCAATTATAGCTGGTTATCAAAAATTTCTTAAGAAAGCGAACGAATCCGTAAATCTATACCTAGTGAATGGTTTAGAAAAATAGGGTTTGAAACTACCTAATAAAAAACCTATTACCCTTCTTTTATTTAGGGCACGTTAACTTTCCTGCACCTCGCCTGATGGTAAGCTGAAGGCAGTCTCGGGAAAGAAGGCCACCATTACATACACGTACCATGTTAACACTCAGTGATGGCACTCAGCTTGACGACCTCATCAGATGCTTGTATACAATAAGCATTTTTGTTGATAAGGAATAATTTTGCAAAACAGTCAAATCATATTTATGCATAATCGCGGTCAGGAATATGTCCTATTTTTTTTTAATGAATTAAAAAATAAAAGCATTTTAAAGTTTTCAACCAACTCGTTAGATAGTGATGTATAAATAAATATAAGTACCTACCTACACAACAATTACTGGTGGAAACGTATAAGATAACTAAACCATGTGACTTGTGAAATTTCACTGTGTGAGTGATTTACACTCGTAGCACAAGTCAAGAAACAAGTTCAATAAAAAGAAAACATTAAAGACATCAATACTATTTACTAAGTTATTGATATATAAGATTCTTTTTATCTCCTTTCAGACGAGAAAAAGATTTCCCCATTAGTCCTTTATACTTTCGTCAGTCGTGACTCAAGCAAATTTACGTGTAACAGTTTCCTCTGAAACTGTATTATTATCAAAGTTTTTGAATCCCTCATCGAATTCCACGAAAAAAATATCGGTAAGTGTTGCAAACAAAATCGCGTATATATCCACTTAAAAATCCATCAAATTCGCACTTTATTTCCAGTATAGACAAGTTCCCATTCACGCTAAGTGGGGAAGATCAATTTGCGTACATTTCCCCCGGCATGATGCCGCGCTAGAATATTGTATGCCGTGATGAATAGGAGGTGGAAGTGCCAACTCATTCTTTTATATTGCAACCTTTATTTTGGTTTCGCTAATGAGGGGGTTAATGGCAACCCCACTAAAGGAGTAAAACAAGTGAATAGGAACAGCAAGTCATGTAATTATGTGGACGTTTCGGCTTAATTTTGTTGAACGATGGACAAAGGGCTAAGGATTATTAACAGGTTTTTAAAGCATATTTAGGGCAGAGATTATTTAACCAAGCATATATTATTATGGTGAATTTAGCCTTTGTATATCCCAGAGGCAGAATATGTGAGCATATGTGTAAATGTAGATTATAAAACCTGTAGAAATCTATGAATTGTTGTTATTCATTATGCGAATTGAAATATGGTAAGATTTGATGCTAGGCGGTTATTGTAGTATGTATATGAATGCTCTTAATACCAGAGATGTTAATAATGTTTTGCTATCTGCAAAAGGAATAGAGGCAAAGAGGAAATTAAGAAAAAAATATAAAAAGCAGTGGGATCACAATATGCAGTAAAAAAAGATGGAGCTACATTGTCAAAGTAAAATATATATTAATAATTTGCAAACGAAGCCACTAGTAAAGCAACAGCTACAGCTTCACAAAATAAAATCGTATTGCAATACAAAATGGAGATTCCAATAAATTCAGTTTTACAATTAACTGACAGGCTCAATGTATTTACGATATACTGCAGCAACAAATATATTATCCGATACTAGTAAAGTCTGCAGCCGTTTAAAATTAAATTTATGATGCTCCTGCCGTGGCCTGCTACTTGTCAGCGTCTATTTAATAGTGAACCTAAACGTCAGCTGTGGCTTATAATTTAGTATTCACTATTTCAAAAAGGTAATTTATTTGAGTACAAACATATTGTGCTCACAAGTGCATGATATTAAACGACTTTCGAATAAATGAACCGGTTTTAATATTGTGGTTATTTCAATACAGATTTGAAATTCGCAGTCGAGCTAGGTTTCAGTGGCAAAGGGTCCCTATAACTCGATTCCTGTCGGTTTTTCAATGGATCACGAAGAAATAACGAATTTAATTGAGTAAATCGTGAAAACTCAAGTTTGTTTTAATGGATTTTCACTGGTGACATCTAGCTGAAACGTTTTAAAATATAATATTATTATTTAAATGGTAAGTAATAGGGGTTAAAGTATGAAATTGCCGTTTCATTGTAATAGGTACCTCGAATTGACATAGAACCTTCATGGTTTGAGATTTTTGAGTGAAACTTTTTCCACATGGTACCTATGCAGTTCTTCATTTAAAAATGTGCAACATTCGATTATTGACTTTCAGTTGTTTTTTTTTATTCAGCTTAGACAAGAAAGATGGATACTTCGAAAATTCGAGTGATTTTTGAATACGAGTTCCGACGCGGAACTAACGCGGCAGAAACAGCTAGCAAATTCAATGTTGCGTTTGGAGAGGGGACTGCTAATGAACGCATCGGGGGGTTTTTCTTTTAAACGCTTTCGTGATGGAAACTTTGATTTGAAGAACGAACCACGAGGAAGGCCGTCCACACAGGTGAATAACAATGAATTGAAAGACATGGTGGAAGCCGATCCGAGCCAAACTACCCAGGAATTAGCTGCATGGTTTAACGTTACACCAACAATATTGACTCATTTGCGTCAAATCAATAAAATAAAAAAATGTGAAAAATGGGTACCTCATGATTTGACTGATCTGCAGAAAGAAATGCGTGTTGAAACTTGTGTTGCCTTGTTGAATCGATACAGATATGAAGGAATATTGGATCGAATTGTGACATGTGATGAAAAGTGGATTCTTTACGATAACCGTAAGCGAAAAATGCAATGTCTGACCCCAGGTGAAACGCCACAACAGTGTCCTAAAGCAAAGCTTACCAATAAAAAGGTAATGGTAACTGTTTGGTGGTCTCAGCATGGTGTTATTCACTATAGCTTTCTACGATCTGGTCAAGCAATAACGGTAGATGTCTACTGTGCCGAACTCCGAACAATGATAGCAAAACTAGCAGTGAAACAGCCCCGACTCATGAATCGATCTTCACCATTATTGCTCCATGATAACGCGAGACCTCATACAGCACGAGAAACCGTTTTAACTCTACAGGAACTGCAATTAGAAACTATCCGTCACCCTCCGTATTCGCCAGACCTTGCTCCAACAGACTACCATTTTTTTCGTGATTTGGACAATTTTCTATGTGATAAAAAGTTTTCTTCTCAGGAGGCAGTACAAAATGCTTTCACACAGTTTGTCGAATCTAGATCACCAGAGTTCTATCGCAAAGGCATAAATGACCTTCCTACTAGATGGCAGCAATGTGTAGATAATAATGGTAATTATTTTGATTAAATAAATACGTTAAATTAAAAAAATTCATACTTTAACCCCTAATATTTAAATAATAATATAGTACTTTTGGGAGAAAATGTATATAATTTATTTATTTGTACATGGAAAACGTAACTATATTTTAACTAACTTTAAATAAAATTATTAAAATTGTATTAGTAATTTTATATAATTTGAAGCAACCAACACGTCCACACCACACATTTCATAATATGAAATTAAATATTCATGATACTGCATTTTCATTTTGTTTGATTATATCATTACGCTTTAATTTAGGTATTAAATGAAAAAATATCATCAAATATTATATCAAAATTAGTTTAAGTGCGCGTTTAATTTGAGAGCTGCAGCATTGGTGAGTTTATTTAATACATTTTATAATATGATTTACTCATAGTCACAAAATATATAACGAATTAAATAATCGATCATTTTGTCACCATTATTGTATCTATTGTTACTATTACACTATATGACATGCTAGTCTGTCTGTAATATAGTGGTGGGGACTTGCATCTTTAATTTGTCCTTACCACATTAGTATAAATCTACAACATTTTCTAACACGATTCGCCCTTCAAGAAAATCTCTTTTCTCAGCAGCATTCAGATTTATTTATGCTTACAAGTGTCACCAAGAAGATTAACCGTACCACAACACTTACCCAGTCCATACGTATGTACAAGAATAATGAGATTAACGAATGCAATCCTGGGATTAAATTTATTATGCGTGAAAGAGCCGGGGAATTCTTCCCAATCTTCCAGGACCAAAGGCGAGACGGTGCCTTCAAATATTTTGTATAGGATTGCGCTTGAATTACGAGTACCCTCTTGTGGGCAGGAGTGTTGCGCCAGTGAAAAGTAATTTCGAAACGGGGCTTTCAGTTAAAAGTTGGGCTTTTTTTAACTGGGTCTGCTTAGAGCAGTTGTAATGTTGTTTTATTTAAGTAATGTGATATCGTTTGGTTATTTATGCCTTGTTGTTAGTCAAGTTTAAATTAACCCCTAAATACGCGGAGAACTAATATTTGACTATTTACAGGAGGTAGCGTTTTTACAAGAGTTTCGAATTTAAAATTGTTTTAGGAATATTTCAAATGGTTACGTAAAAACAAGTCAAGTGCAAGTTGAATTCACACACAAGGGGTTCCTTATACAAAAGAAGTGACAACAGGCTGATCACATCAGCCGAAAATCCTATTACCGAAACATAGGATGCTTGTGTTGCTGGTCTATCTCCAACAGTATATTGCAATAGGCTACAATATATTTATCGAATAAATTACTCCTTAAACAGTCCCATCAATGGTCCGGAAGATATGCGGTGTAAGAAGGTACTCGTACATTACAGTAGTTAAACCTTATTGGCTCGTTATAATAATAGGGGTTAAAGTATGAAATTGCCGTTTCATTGTAATAGGTACTTCGAATTGACATAGAACCTTCATGGTTTGAGATTTTTGAGTGAAACTTTTTCCACATGGTACCTATGTAGTTCTTCATTTAAAAATGTGCAACATTCGATTATCGACTTTCAGTTGTTTTTTTTAATCAGCTTAGACAAGAAAGATGGATACTTCGAAAATTCGAGTAATTTTTGAATACGAGTTCCGACGCGGAACTAACACGGCAGAAACAGCTCGCAATATCAATGTTGCGTTTGGAGAGGGGACTGCTAATGAACGCACCGTGCGATTTTGGTTTAAACGCTTTCGTGATGGAAACTTTGATTTGAAGAACGAACCACGAGGAACGCCGTCCACACAGGTGAATAACAATGAATTGAAAGACTTGGTGGAAGCCGATCCGAGCCAAACTACCCAGGAATTAGCTGCATGGTTTAACGTTACCTTACCAACAATATTAACTCATTTGCGTCAAATCAATAAAATAAAAAAATGTGAAAAATGGGTACCTCATGATTTGACTGATCTGCAGAAAGAAATGCGTGTTGAAACTTGTGTTGCCTTGTTGAATCGATACAGAAATGAAGGAATATTGGATCGAATTGTGACATGTGATGAAAAGTGGATTCTTTACGATAACCGTAAGCGAAAAATGCAATGGCTGACCCCAGGTGAAACGCCACAACAGTGTCCTAAAGCAAATCTTACCAATAAAAAGGTAATGGGTAACTGTTTGGTGGTCTCAGCATGGTGTTATTCACTATAGCTTTCTACGATCTGGTCAAGCAATAACGGCAGATGTCTACTGTGCCGAACTCCGAACAATGATAGCAAAACTAGCAGTGAAACAGCCCCGACTCATGAATCGATCTTCACCATTATTGCTCCATGATAACGCGAGACCTCATACAGCACGAGAAACCGTTTTAACTCTACAGGAACTGCAATTAGAAACTATCCGTCACCCTCCGTATTCGCCAGACCTTGCTCCAACAGACTACTATTTTTTTCGTGATTTGGACAGTTTTCTATGTGATAAAAAGTTTTCTTCTCAGGATGCAGTACAAAATGCTTTCACACAGTTTGTCGAATCTAGATCACCAGAGTTCTATCGCAAAGGCATAAATGACCTTCCTACTAGATGGCAGCAATGTATAGATAATAATGGTAATTATTTTGATCAAATAAATACGTTAAATAAAATAAAAAAACGGATTTCAATTTGTCAGTACAAATCGGCAATTGCATACTTTAACCCCTAATACCTATAACTTCAACTGTATATATTGTACTGTCAGTATCAGATTGATCCCTGCAAAGTTTGGGTAGCAAAGTACTCAAAATGATCTGAACACCACTTTTTTTCAGTCAGCCTGTGATCATCTTGGGTATAAACCAGTCGAAATGTCAGGCAAATCAAAGGTATGTATGTACCTATATCTACCATGATCGCGTTAATTCCCGTTATCATTGTTGTATATGGATCTTAATACCAGATCAAGTACCTAATAGGCTAGTAGTTCTGTGAACTGTAGACATCGCGAGCACCTTTTACCATATTTTCTGAAAAAGAACGATACTTACGTATCTTCTTATTTTAAACAGTTCTGGATTTTTGGAAACCCCCTCCCCCCTCCTTATCCCAATCAGTTTTTTTGCGAATGCATGATTTTTTTATAGCAAAACGGATGCGGATGCGGAGTCATGTTCTTCATGTTTCAGCCAAAAATCATCAAGATCCGTTCATTAATAACGCGACAGCAAACTAACCCCCTTTTCTCCCTCAATTTCCCTCCTATCAAACAGCTTTCGACATAAGTTGAGTTTTAAATCAGAGATGTGTATCAAGTTTGGATGGATGGAAAATCGGTTAAGAAATGAACCCTCTAGATCGAAACTGACAAACCGACATAAATATAGACAAAAGCAAAATCTGACAGCTTGTCGAAACGGAAACTCTCGTTCGCTTAGCTCAGTTATACAAAAAAACTGTTCAATACCGATCAAATCAGTCAAGGCAAGCAGGTCAGCAGGCTGAACCACCATGTCAAGCAAACGTGCGGAACAAACTATGTTACTAAACTTTAAAATGATGCAATATAACCTTGGTTAGGTTTGAAAGGTTCCAATTTTTTGCTTCACTTAATCAATTCGACTTGATGCAGTCATATTTGTTAGTACTTTGAAGTGCTTACTTAGTAATATATACTGATAAATTAGATGAATATATAGTCATATTGGGTATGGCCCTATTCCAACATAATTGAGGCCTAAGTACAACTCACCTGTAAGTCAAGGCACTTGTTGAAGAATGGTTAAGAGGCTTGTATAGGCTTTCCTTTCCAGGTTGGAAGGTTAGAGAGCAGTAGCTTCCGAAAAAGCTGACAAACCAATTGCGGACAATGAGCGGACCTTGAGCTCCAAAGTGTCAACTTTTGGACGTAACTAGGTAATTGCTATGAAGATAAAATATTTGTATAGTGATAAGGCGAGTCTGATGTGAAACTACATATGTTTAATATCTTCGAACGAATTCCTTCCAGTAATTACGATCGAACTTCACGTACAGATTTTTATGCTGTCAGTAGGCAGACCAAAGGCTTACCTGCTTTATCTTCTACACTGTCGGCACAGAACCTCTCTGTTCTAACAGGGTCGGCAGCACACCTCCATAGGCCACGGTAACCCTTTTCCATCAGGTGGGCCGTATGCTTGTCTCCCACGTAAGTGGTATAAAAAAACTGTTCCGTTTGATTATCAATTATTTACAGCAGAACGGACACTTCTCAAACCCCAATAATAATTTCATTTAGTAAAACCAAACTAAGTCACTTTTAATTAAAGATCTCTTAACTAAACATAAAACTAACGAAGCGTCTACTATTTTGTTTCTGTGTTTATTAAGCAGGCTTTGTTTCTTTGATAGGATTTATATTTCCTTAAATGAAAGATTTTATTTGTAAGGACTTACAGAATGAAGATGAATAAATTTGATAAGAAAGTTCAGATACGCCATCAAAAGTATTATAAAAAGTTCAGGCCAAGTCAAGCTCAACTGTAAGCTGGAATACCTGCCCCTCTAGCCAAGGCGTTTGATGGAATAGAATGACGAATGTGTGGGATTTGACGTTTTTGGCATGCGTTAAGAACTGTCATATACGTCAAATCCCATACAGAATTGCCACTTGTCTAGAGGGGCAGATGATTGATAGACGAGGGTTTGGCGTGAGCTGTCCTCAGAGATGCAGTAGGTCAGACGGCAGACGCTCTTATAAAAGCGTATATATAAACCAAAAGGACAAGATATAAGCAGATCTCAGGGTCTAAGCTGAAAGCCTCGGATGCAAACGAGAACAACGCTATTAGATGATGAATAAGACTTAACGAAACCATAAAACGGAAATTACAACTCATAATCTTACCTAATCACTATTCATTCTATAATAACAAAGACATAATAAGTACCAAGACTATTTTAAAGTTACGCCGTACAAATTACAAGCCCAAATCACTATCCCCGTACTTGAGGCCTGTCCGCTCACAAGTTAGGGTCCAAATGATACAAAGATAACAGCCTCCTAGCTTTATATAACCACATAACTTTTTAACTATGCAAAGAACTTCGTACTACTTACTTATCTTAACAATATAACTTTACGAAGGAGGAATCTTCATCTAAAACCATTGAGTTAGGTACAGCACATTAAATGTACGCGTACATTCTTGAAAACACTACAAGTTTTGTTCTGCACGCAACGGAAGGACGGTAGGATGAGATGGGGTCTGTACGGGAGCGGAGCGGAATCATTTCTCGCTCAGTTGCATTTTAATTGTTATTGGAAGTTTATGATTGTAATTGAAAGGATCTAGGGGAAGAGAATTGTGGATTAGTTAAATAACGTTTGACTGTATGTCGATGTTATGATGTGTGTTTACTGTAAATGATTCATATCAGTTAAAGATGCTTGTAAACTATTCCATTATGTTCCATTATAAACTACTTTTGGGATGTACAATGGAGAGGTAAGTAGTAAAAACATAATAAGCTACAAAATACTAACAGAAAATACAAAATTGGTTCAAAGCTTAAGCTACGCATCTGAGAACAAAATATTAGTAATGTCTGTTTTTCGAAAACGCATCTTTTACAATTGACGCGTCTAGAAACGAAGATTAACGGTATTACCATGTCAAGGTACATTAACGTGCTGGGATATTTCCATAAATGTTTTTGAATTCGCTTAGCTCATTTCTCGTTCATATACCGTTAGCACCAAAACCTTTGGCCTACGGAATGTTTAGTAGAAGTTTGTCATGCTCAAAGAGTTTAGGCTACAAATGATGGGCCGTAATTAGTGAGTTGCGTGAGTTCGGACGCGCAAAATGGCCGCCAACATTTTGGAGGGAAAATAATTTTCTACTAGTGAGGGTTTCTGCTGAAACAGAAACTCGATGCGGCTGGAAATGTTTTTGGTTTTAATTAGGTATGGCTGAGTTTTTGTGATTTTGTTCACAAGTTATTCGATATGAAAAAGAGAATAAATAGTAAATAGGTAATCGATGCGCTATTAAATACTTTGCATGCCCTACTTCCTATTAATATTATAAACGCGAAAATTTGTAAGTATGAATGAATGTTTGTTACTCTTTCACGTAAAACTACTGAATGGATTTTAATGAATCTTTACAATAATATAGAACAACACATAGGCTACAATTTATAACGATAATCGATATTATAGCGATAACCGGCATCCACCGGGCGAAGTGAAATTGTAAACTTGAGTCTGTACCTACCTATATATTTAAGGTTTTAAGAAATATATTTTGGTTATGTCGGTAGCTTAGTGGTTAAGGAGTCGGCCTTACGATCGAGAGGTCCCGGGTTCGAATCCTGGCCATTACACTACCGACGTGAACCGACTCCTAGCACAAGCGAATTAGCTTAGTTGGAGGGGTTAGAGGGAATATTAGTAATTTCGATAATTTCGGTTAATAATATTCTTTAAAAAAAAAGACAAAACACAGGAATATTTAGGAAGAGTTCTTGTCAGCATCATCTAGTACATTAAATAAGTATTTATTGATATTGATGAATAGTCATATCTATTACACAATCGATTAAAAATATTCCACGCCGCGTCTCGAGTGAGATATGGTTTAACTTTTATTTCCTAAGGTGTTTTATGTCGGTTTAATGAATTGAAGAATTCTCTACACTGTGATGGATTTATAATGCCACTCTGACTATATTAACATTTTTTATAACGTGTAGGCGATTGACAGATTCATGGGCTATACTGGTGTGAATGGACAAGCTAATATTTCAACATTATCGAAGAAGTTTAAGATCTCTGAGATCCGGATAGTAACGCTACCAGTCCTTTTCTAATACCTCTGTAAAAACTTATTGATGGCCTGTACACCACTGCTTACACCTTCGGGGATTAACAGGCGTGAGTTGATAGACCATACGGGCGTTCCAACCACGTATGCAGTGTGTCTAAAACACTTCCTCGTGACCCAAAATTCGATCTTGCGTCCGCAAAAACAACAGTAATACTTACTACCACAATAAAATTAAACCATAACAATATGATGTGTATAAATGACAGGCCCATACATAAAACCATACACCGGTTGACATTTCGAAGGCGTTGCTCAACCCCCAAATGCTCAACAGATACACAGTTAGGCAGTCAACACACAATACCAACAAAAGAGAAGCATCTTTATGACCATTAATTATTTGGACAAGCACAACAATAAATAATACAGTATGATGCTGTAAAATATGAGTGGTATGTACAATAAAAATTCAGTGTGCGTTAATCAAAAGACACACGGACCTGTGTATGGAGTGGAGGATTCACAAATCATTTCTTTTTATCTTGATCTTTACTCAGTGACAAGTTGACATTGGTGTGTGGTGTAAGCCATAAGAGACAGATTGTCTTGTACTTGGTAGGTTTTGTGTGTGTGAAAATATGCGGCACGTAGCACAGTAACACGTTTTTTTAAAGACATGCCAACGATACAAGGTTGACATGATTTTAGTTATGGTTTATGGTTATGATAATTTGTCATTTCAGGTTGATCGCGGAAATTGGCCGCCGCATCCACGACCAAGGCGGTGACTCCCGCTCTGGCTCGTTTCTGGGGCAAAGGATGGCCCTTGCGATTCAACGAGGCAACGCGGCCAGCATCGTGGGCACCTTTGCGCCGGGAACGATACGGGGTGGGTTATTTGACTCGACATGAATTTTGTGTCTATTAAGATGAATTATATTGTTTGACAAATATTTAAAAATCTAATTTAACGTTAGGTAAATTATGTGTGTTGGACCATATTAGCACTTTTATTGCCATAAATTCTCTAGATTACAACATAATTAATATTATAATTTTATGCATATCACTTTAATAAACTACTAAAGTTAATTCTGCGTCAAAATATAATTTCAGACGGGTTCATTGAAGTCTGAGTTTAATCCAATGCAGAATGGTTTACATAGTTTAATAGTTTAAATCGCAACTGATCGCAACTATAAAATTTTAGTTTTATGCGCCGCGCGACATAATTGCGGGCGCCACTGACAGAATAATTACGAATAAATATTTAAAAAAAAAAGCAGTATAATGGCTGTTTAAATCCAAAGTAATTATACTTCAACAAAAGGTACACCAAGGTAATTGTTTCATTTATTTTTTACCCGCTGCAATGTGACAACTTGAGCTCGCGCAACCGGTTCCAGGATGTCCAGACGTACCGTCGCAAGCGCACGCCACCTGGCGGCTTGCTTTAACACTAAATTATTCACTGAGTTGTTTATCGACTTTTTATTCTTTCCCAACAAATGAGCAGTTAAATTTAACTTCATTCATGCGAAAGCGACCGCTTTGAAATTCAACTGTGATGATATTAATGGACTTTTTAGTATGTGGGAAATATAGGAATCTGTTTTATAATAATGATAATCATTTTATTCAGATAAATTAATCCATTTCATGGTTAGTAGTACCTAAAACTATGTTTGTAAATTAAAATCAAATGAAATTTAATGTCACATTAATACACAACAACACAATAATAAACATAACAATAAAATTTCAATTTTAGTGAGAGTAGAGGTTGAGTAGAGATCGACTGTGAAGGGATTAATTTTTATGCTAATAGAGTTAATAAGTTAATATTTATTGTGTGATAAAAGAAGCTGATTTTACTAAGAAAGTTCCTGTTTGAGTATTCAATACATATACGTATGCAACTATTTGCACTGAGTGGGAATCGAGTCCGCTACGCCATAGAGATCGTCTATGGGTTTGTTTCTAGTTATTTTAACAGTTGACACAGAAACGTGATATAAAGCAAGCCCAACTAGTTTCTATTAAATCTGTTTACAACCCATTGGGATATTACTTGCAATTAAATTAGCATCCTGTACATAATGAATTAAAAACTGCCTCACTAGCGGTAGTGATTGTGACAGTTTTGACTTATAAATCGAGTGTAATTGGATTTCACTGTTAGGAAAGTATGTAGAAAGCAGTATTGAATCTGGCAATATTACGCAATTAACGGCAATAAACTCACCCAGAGAACTGTGCCGAAATAATAGCTTTTTTTATACCACTGAGGTAACAGACAAGCATACGGTTCACCTGATAGAAAGTGGTATTCGAACTCGTGCTGTCGACCCTGTAAACACAGAAAGTTTCTGTGCCGTCAGAGTAGAAGACAAAGCAGGAATAGTCTTTGGCGCCATAGCTGGCAAAATAAAAATATTAATTTAATCTCCGCCTATGCCAGAGTTCACATCCCAATATCCCCATTTAAGTGTACATATACCGGTTAATTTTATAGTTGTTTCGCAGCAAAAGATTTTGACCACAGTTTCTGTAGCAAAATCATCTGAAAGTATTAATTTGGTTAAAAAAATATTTAGCCATACATTTTCCATTCACCTAACCATACATTTTAAAAATAATTACCAAGTGAATCCAGACGATCAATATCTGGACTATGAAATGACTAGGAAATCAGCTGCTATAAAAATCAACATCATCAATTCTCGGTTTCTCTTTTTCAGTGACTAAATCAACAATCAACATCCTGTATACCTATTATTTGTAGTAATCTCTGTTTTTTTTTATATAAATCAGTTAACCCTCTAAATCCAGCATTCCTAACTAGATAATCGTTCACTGATTGGACTGGCATCTCTATAAAGTGAGTACAACTGTCGGCGAGCGCTAGTCGCGCTGTGACTGACGTTTCCGTACGTCATTCTCAGACATCTCGAACGCCGTTGACAGACGTCGTCGCCATGTTTGATGACGTAATTAAACGTTATTTGTTACTATAATAGACACTACTGCAGCTATTCATTGAGTATTCTCTGGTCGAAGGTTCAACTCGCATCTTTTCAATCTAAATCTATTTCATTGTCTTAGCATGAAATATGCACAGCTTAAACTCATTCAATCATGAGGTTAAACAGAAAACTATAAGTCCTTGAAGGTAGAGGATAAGAAAGGGACAATGGATAGGTTCAATACACGGAGGACAGAATATGATTAAGTAGGTTCAATAGCAATACCAAAAGAACACCTTTTACTAAACATCGACGTTTCATGTAGCAGATTGTAAAATTGTCGAATGCTGTGTCCGTTATTCTCCTTCCCAATTCTCTTCTTTATTTATACAGATGGCAAAACGAGCATGATACCTACTTTTCTTGTTAGAGAAAGAAAAGGACGTGAAGAGACGTAAACTCTCAGATTTCGTGACAATTCGTACGAATTGCAGCACAATACTACTTGAACTGTATACAAAAATAGAATGTACGCTTTCCCTGGACAAGCCAGACCCTTCGTGCTGAGGCAATATAGCTACCACCTACATCACCGCTCACTAGGCCCGGATCTGCGACAGGAGACCCCACCTCCGTATTTTCAAACACCAGTTAACCTACAATTAATTGAACAAACGACATACAAAGCCTATAGCTTTAAGCACATATTTATAGTCACTCACTGACAGGCCAGTTAATAATTAGTGTTCGTTTACAACTCACGCGCATCTAACGGGAAAGGTACTGCAATTATGCTCTATAGTGTGGTAATGAGGAATGATAGCCTCATTATACCGTATAGAAAGTCATGCAACGATGGTAAGTGATTTGCGATTTATTGAATGACGTTTTGATTACGAGAATAATTAACTACATTGGTGAATCAGCGGAATGGCTGTGTATATTATTTAAATATGTGACGTCAGGGGACGTTCGGCAAAAGTGAAGTTGAAAAAATACGTGTGTATACGTTTTGTCGTCAATAAATTATGCAAGTATTAAACAATAAAATGACATTCAAAAAACGGTCAAGTGCGAGTCTGCAGAGTTCCGTTACAGTTTATTTAGTTTTTAGTATTTGATATTATAGCAGAAATACAGAATCTGTTAAAGTTCCAAATGTCTAGCTATCATGATTTTAAAGTTACAGCCTGGTGACAGACAGACAGATAGACCGACAGTGGAGTTTTAATATAGGCTCCCGTTTATACCAAAGCCCCAAAAGTTGATATCAATAGATATAAAATCGTATTAAAAACGTCTGAAATATGTTATTGCCATTTTAGCACAGTGCTCTGACGGATTCAGTTTCTTTTTGAAACAAAATAAAAAAACAAAAGGTTCCTTCCATTCCTTCAACAAAAACAAGAGTTAAATAACATTCTAATTATATGAATTACATGAAGCTTTTATTGGCTCAAACACCTTGAAACATCCCGCCATCTCAAGCATTTCAATAAACACAACAACAAGACTTCGGTATTTTATTGACATTCTCAAAACGACATTTCAAAATACCTTTCCGTTTGTCTCGAAACAATCGAAAATAAGCCCTCACTATTACAATACAGAGATAGCTATCATCCACAACGTCTATCTGCGTATTCGGGTGAGGTTACATTAGGGACGAGATGAGCGAAGCGGTGTTAGAAAAACTAATACTAAAAATGGTTATGCAAAATGCCTAAATAACACTCTTCATATAAGTGTGAGGTCTTTTTACATTATGCTAACAATTTTTTATTTGTAAGATTAGCAACCGATGTTACTAGTATTTTGATTATCCCCTCCAGTTTGTGTAAGGAGGAGCCGAGGATATACGTCGGTAGCCAATAGTGATTCGAACCCGGGACGTTTCGACCGTAAGACCGATTCCTAAACCACCAAGCTACTGACGCTTCAATTTACACAGAGTTAGAGTTCTTGGTGTGAAGAACCATCATCGAAAGATCTTTTATTAAAGACTAAATTTAACAGCCTACTAGCACATTGAATAAGCATTGAGAAAAGAATCGAAGGGTGTAGGTATAAAATGGACATATCGAAATCGAGTTTTAGCCCACTTAAAAATTAACACCTTGACTTATGCCAGCAACGATGATATTACCAACTACAAACCGAAATACCAGCATTTTGTAATACGTACTGTTTACACAAGAGACATCTTCGCTCGAACGAAAGATGATCCCATGAAAGAATTTTCGATTCCGCATCTCAGACAAGCGAGAGATTGCATCTATTCCGAATTTTATCTAAAAACAAGCCAAGGAAACAAGTTGGCAGGAATAAAAGCAGGGAACGTGCAAAGTCGAATATAGTATTCTGTGAAGGCCGTTCGTTTTGCATGTTAAGTTAGGGGGGATAGAAGAGGATAGGAGTGAGAGGACAAATCGAATCTGTCACGGATCCAGTTTGTTTCATTTTTAATGTTATGAACTTTAAGTTACGAGGCTTGAGGCCTTTGCTTTGATTCGAATGCAAAAGGTCTATCCTTTTTGTGCGACAACATATCTGGTGTACTGGTTGAAGTATAAAACTGCATTGCGGGAAGAACCATTCATAATAGTGAATGGGCTAGGTACCACGATCCAAATAAAGTTCCATGTTAAAGTTATGAAAATTGTGATCTATGTTGAGATCCAAAGGCATTTTTGATACGTTAAGACCCACCCCTGTATGTCCGGTATTAATTTTTCATACCTACTTATATATAATCAAACGTACGGTTTTTCCTAACTCAGAGCTATTCCTTATAGAAAATCCGAAAGCTGTTTTTGTGTCAATAGCAAATTAGAACCTAACTCCAAACCATAACACACTTCAACTAGGGCCAGACCGAGAGGAATGGCCCTGGGTCAGCCGGGGGTGTGCGTTCGCGCAGCGGAATGTTGTTGAATTTAAAGATTTTAATTATGCAGATATTTAGTGTATGACGTCGTGTAATTGTGTATGGTAAAAAAAAAATTGTGCATGCAGCCATTGTGGAGAAATTCGCTAAAAACTGATTCCGCTGGGCGAACGTTGTCCTGGCGGAACTTTTTTCTAATCCATGGACTTAGAAGAAAAGAAATGTGTCCAAAAATTAGTGTGTATTTGTGTGTAATTGTGTATGTATGAATAAAATTAGTGCATGCATAAACTTCGGAGAAATTCAAGTTTCCGCTACGCGAACGTTTGGCCATTAGCTAGTTTTCATATAAAGCTCTTATATAGAGAGCTGTAGATTTTTACATAGGTTGTTTTGTATTTGTTTAAATTTGTTTAAAAAACAGATTTAGAAGAAATCGTAGGGTTTAAAAGATAAAAATATAAACGTGAAATACGCTCATTAGGTCTTAGTTCGTGAAGTAGCCACTTTGGGGTCTAGATTTTCACGTTTATACAAACCTTGTAAGTGTCTGCAACGTGTTGCCAAGTATCAATGATGGTTCGTTAGTAATTAATGAGTTATAGGACAATTTACCATGAGTAGACCACTGTTTGCAAAGCAGTCAAATATCAAGACGTTCTAAAGTAATTGTATAGTAAAATGTGTTCCAATAATTAGTGTATTAATTCAACTACTTGCATGCAAAATTTCATCTCATTAAATTCATTAATTAAAGAGGAACAATTAAAATACTTACAAAGCATCGAAAACTTACATAACCCGACCAAATTCGGATAGATATAAAAAAGCGGCCGTTCAATATATCTATGTAACGTTCTAAAATTTACAGTATAATACCGGTATTTAATTGGGACAGGTGATAACACAATTGTTTTGATTTAATTTATAGGTCATTTATTTTTCTACACATGATTTTTTAAATGTATTTGACTATGACAGTAAGTACTATTTACGTAGCTACTTCATAGCTTTTTTTATATGATATTACCGTTGTACTGGACTTATGTATGTGGGCGTGTTTCCGCGCACCCCACCAAAATATTCAGAATTATTTTGTTCGAAGCGGTACACTTAAGGCTAGTCCTTTGATTAAATAGTCTAAGTATTGTAGTTAGGAATTGATCAAAAATATTATGCTAGTGTGAAAAAACAGACAACGCGCTGCGCGCAACGAGCGATAGAGGCGGCTTCCCTCTTGAAACGGTACTTCCATCCTTGAAGAAAAGAGAGCGCAATATGTTTTCATAACTCACATAAGCCACGGCCTGCGCGTATTCGTTTGCTGTTGAACTTGAACCTGGTTTTGTTTTATCCCCATTCACAAATTTGCACTCAAGGACAATGTGCGTATGCGCTGTTGTTTTGCTATGTATCGCCAATTCTTCGTAATAATAATATTGACAGTGTGTTATTAATGTTATAGTGTAACAGTGAAGCTTAAAATAATTATGTGGTAGGTATATTGAGTGAATGATAGTGAGAAGCTGATGTTTAATTAGAACTTGTTAATTGAAGATTTATTCTTATCGCAGATAGGGGCGATATTTTAAAAAAAATATTTTTCCTTCTAGAAATGCAATTGTTTTATTTTTTCCTAACGCTTGTGTACGCAACTGTACCATATTAATAAATACTATACTGGAAGGTTAAGAACGTTACTTAGAAATATGGCACGGTCGCTTTTTTGTAGCCATCCGAACTTGGTCGGGTTATGTAGGTTTTCGATGCTTTGTCAGTATTTTAATTGTTTCTCTTTAATTACTGAATTTAATGAGATGAAATTTTGCATGTGAGTAGTTGAATTAATACACTAATTATTGGAATACATTTTACTATGCAATTACTTTAGAACGTCTTGATATTTGACTGCTTTGCAAACAGTGGTCTATTCATGGTAAATTGTCCTATAACTCATTAATTACTAACGAACCATCATTGATACTTGGCAACATGTTGCAGACACTTACAAGGTTTGTATAAACGTGAAAATCTAGACCCCAAAGTGGCTACTTCACGAACTAAGACCTAATGAGCGTATTTCACGTTTATATTTTTATCTTTTAAACCCTACGATTTCTTCTAAATCTGTTTTTTAAACAAATTTAAACAAATTCAAAACAACCTATGTAAAAATCTACAGCTCTCTATATAAGAGCTTTATATGAAAACTAGCTAATGGCCAAACGTTCGCGTAGCGGAAACTTGAATTTCTCCGAAGTTTATGCATGCACTAATTTTATTCATACATACACAATTACACACAAATACACACTAATTTTTGGACACATTTCTTTTCTTCTAAGTCCATGGATTAGAAAAAAGTTCCGCCAGGACAACGTTTGCCCAGCGGAATCAGTTTTTAGCGAATTTCTCCACAATGGCTGCATGCACAAATTTTTTTTTACCATACACAATTACACGACGTCATACACTAAATATCTGCATAATTAAAATCTTTAAATTCAACAACATTCCGCTGCGCGAACGCACACCAGCCGGGGTGCGAGGGATATGTCAAAAGACAACCTCACCTCCGGCCTAGCACATCGACCCGCAGACGGCGTGCGGTTTAGTCGGTTCGAGTCCGACATAACCCCCCCTTCGGCTCGGAAGGGGGGGGGGGGTATCCGTGGGGATTTCCCGCACGTGAAAAAAAAAACTACACCGTTTGTCCTAATTGATATGTCAAAATTACTATATAAAAGCACTTTTCTATACATAGGGATCTTGTTCAGGTAAGCTCTTGAAATATGTATTCTCAATGTAGTGAAGAGGTAACTTAGTTTAATGGATACATGTTCCATAAATCAAAGATCCGCATCAAGCTTCGGAATGAAATATAGGAAATAGAAATGTCGTAGGAATGGCAATTTTGATTTCTACAAGTACATATTTTTTAAGGTTTTATTAATAACTACTATGTTGACTGTTTAGAACAAAATAGTGTCGCTTTTCTGTATGAGGCGGGCATGAATTTTGAATTTGGAACGTGACGCAGCATAATAAATGAGTTTGAGCAACAAAAAGTGGCACTTCGTTGCTTATCAAGTAGGTAATGGTCTTATCTCGATACCATTATTTTGTTCCATACAGCCAGTTTAGTAGTATATATATGGAGGTTTTTGTTTTTTATTTGATTTTATTGTGTTACTTAATTGCAGTTGTCAATCTTATTAGCTGTGTAAGCACATGAATGCTTTGGGCATAATTGGAGGATAGTCATTTTCATCGTCTTTTGGCTTTATTACAAAACTTTTTAATTTCAAAAGCATACTTCTCATATCAAAACAATCAATGCTATTAAATGAAAAATAAATATAAATATTGTCCATCAATTGATCTAACATTCCAAATTCAAAATCAATACCCTATCATAAGTCGCGTTCCAGGTTCTAATTCCCGTGAGGTCGTTACTTTTTGTAGCATCACACGGTAGTGAACAATCACGTGGAACACCGTAAAGATTGAATGATGTTAAAAACCTAATTCGAGACGGATCGATTGTTAACTGAACAAACAATGTCGAGTTGAAATCGCTTTGGTTTGAAGAATGTTTCTTCAGAAAGTTGCAAGGACTCTAAAGAGAGCAACTTTGACTTATTCTTCGAGAGTAATCTCGGTTTTATGCGATATTACAACTTCTAATCAAACTTTGTTATTGTTTTTATATTTTTAAGGTTGACATAATGTCGTTCAAAATGCTTTAATTTTATAACTTTAAAATACATTTTCATCCTATCGTTGGTAACTCATTAGTGAGTGAATCAATATTATATATATTGATATTGCTATTGGAAATTATAATAAAGTATTTTTTTAGGAAAAGCTTTGTAATTTTTTCATAATATTATTAATGACGTTTTTAACAAACAATTTAGTTCTGCACAAATTATCTATTCTATCAGCCTATCAACATGCGAACTGAAAATTTGGAACGCAACCAAAAATACAAAAACAATAATTTTTATCCCCTAAAGTTTCTGTGTGTGAAAACTGAGGCGATGACAGGAGATGCAATTAGGGAACGAGATCGTCTCGTCGCACGACACGACAAACGACAAATCTGTGTTGACGCACGTCAACCGCGGTTGTCAAGGAATTTCGTCAGATTTTTCGTCTCATTTCATTAAACTAGGGTGCCGTTATTACGCTGGTCTTCAAATATATTTTTTTTCTTTTTGTATTTCTACTGTTATTTATATCTCGAAATCTTGGGTATTTTAAAATATCAAAGCTTTGTAATAAGATGTTTAGGCAGTACTTAGTATTAAAATGCCAAAGGGATTTGAATTATAATAGAATAAATAAGTTGTGTTAACATTTTTTTTGTGAATGTAGCCGTTTATCGTATGTACATCATTATTTCAGCGTAGATTACATACAGAGTTTTTCAAAAAAAAAAACATATACAGGGTGTATTTTTGAAACGGGGCAGTAAGGGCAAGTACCTTAACCGTTGCAGTTACAGCAAAACGTTCTTAAAAGACCTTCCCTAACTTTTTGGGACATTTTGAACTGCATTCACAGATTTTGTAAAAAACTTACAGTTAGCAAAAAAAATGCAAAAAGTTCACTTTTTTTTTATGTCAATCGATTCTATTTCATGTGGGGATCAAAAAACTCTATGGGACCATTTTAGCTTTCAGTACTAGAAAAGACAGAAATCGCCAAAGACCTTTCCCATACATTTCGTACGGAAATATGATAAATCAACTCGAAACTCATCATCATTTCAGCCGAAAGACGTCCACTGCTGGACAAAGGCCTCCCCCAAGGATTTCCACAGTGACCGGTCCTGCGCCTTCCGCATCCATGCCCTTCCCGCGACCTTCACCAGGTCGTCGGTCCACCGTGTGGGAGGCCTGCCTACACTGCGTCTTCCGGCGCGTGGTCGCCACTCGAGAACTCTCTTGCCCCAACGGCCATCTGTTCTACGAGCTATGTGCCCCGCCCACTGCCACTTAAGTTTGGCGATTCTGTGTGATATGTCGGTTACTTTAGTTCTCCTGCGGATCTCCTCATTTCTGATTCGATCACGCAGGGAAACTCCGAGCATAGCACGCTCCATCGCCCTTTGGGTGACCTTGAGCCTTCTTATGAGGCCCATAGTAAGGGACCAAGTCTCAGTTCCGTAGGTCATCGCTGGCAACACACACTGATCGTAGACTTTAGTCTTGAGACACTGTGGTATTTTGGACGAGAAGATATTACGAAGCTTCCCGAACGCTGCCCAGCCGAGTTGGATTCGACGATTGACCTCTTTCTCAAAATTGGACCTGCCTAACTGGACTGTCTGTCCCAGGTAAACATATTCGTCGACAACTTCGAGTGTAGAGTCTCCAACCTTTAAAGAAGAAGTGGGTGCGACATGGACATTTGACATAATTTTCGTCTTTTCCATGTTCATTTTGAGGCCCACTTGTTGGGAGGCTCTACTGAGGTCTTCGAGCATTGTGCTTAGGTCTTCCAAGGTCTCAGCCATGACTACGATATCGTCAGCGAATCGAAGGTGAGTGATGTACTCGCCGTTGATATTGATGCCGAGTCTTCTCCAGTCCAGGAGCTTGAAAACATCTTCCAGGCCGGCGGTGAACAGTTTCGGAGATATAACGTCTCCCTGTCTCACCCCTCGCTGCAACTGGATAGGTTTTGAGCTTTGATCCTGGAGGCGGACTGACATGGTGGCGTTTTCGTACAAACACTTCAGCGCTTCGATATATCGATAGTCAATTTGGCACCGTTGGAGAGACTGTAGCACAGCCCAGGTCTCGATCGAATCGAAGGCTTTCTCATAGTCCACAAACGCCAAGCAGAGTGGCTGATTATACTCCTCAGTCTTCTGTATAATCTGTCGCAGCGTATGTATGTGGTCTATGGTGCTAAAGCCTTTTCGGAAACCGGCTTGTTCGGGAGGCTGGAAGTCGTCGAACCTGCGAGCAAGACGATTCGTAATGACTCTCGAAAACAACTTGTAGACATGGCTCAGAAGCGAGATGGGTCTATAATTCTTCAACAAGGTTTTATCACCTTTTTTGAAGAAGAGTACCACCACACTTCTGTGCCATGCCTTAGGCGTTCGTCCCTCGAGTGTGACGGAATCAAATAGCTTCTGAAGAGCTTTAAGTATCGGTGTTCCACCAGCTTTTAGAAGCTCAGCCGTGATCCCATCATCACCCGGTGCCTTATTGTTCTTTAGCTGTTTGAGAGCCATTCTAATCTCGTACAGGCTGACGTCCGGGATATCCTCGGTATAGTGTCGGGTCAATCTGGCTCTTGGGTCTTTGGCCAGATTATTAACAGATTGCCGTACACTCGTGTATAATTGTCCGTAGAACTTCTCGACCTCTTCCAACAGCTCCGGCTTCGACGAAATAATTCTGCCATCCTCCGCCTTCAGCTTATTCAGTTGGCTTTGACCAACAGACAGATCCCTTGCGAAAACCTTTGAGCCTTTGTTGCTCTCAATCGCCTCCTTAATACGAGTCGTATTAAATTGGCGTAGGTCGCGAGTCAAGGACTTGGAGATCTGTCTGTTTAAACGCCGATACTGAGTAGCATCTTCAGAGGACTGCAGAACCAAATTTCGTCTTTGTTCCATGAGTTTGTTGGTGAGGTCCGAAATCTTTTTGGTTCCTTTTGAACGACGGGCTTTGAAGATCTTAGACCCAGTCGTTTGGACAATTTCCACAAATCTGTCATTGTAATCATCCACATTTTCGCAATCTCCCAGGCATTCGAAGCGATTCTGCAACTCGAGCTGAAAGTGCTCAGGGTTCTGGAACTGGATAGGTGCTGGTCGGAGCGTAGACTTCATCAGTCGACATCTTTCGAGCTTTGTTCTAAGATTCAATGTGCCTCTTACCATCCTGTGATCGCTTCCTGTTTTTACTGAATTGATCACGGAGACATCATTGAATATGTGCCTCTTCGTCAACAAGATGAAATCAATCTCATTTTTTGTGACACCGTTAGGGTGTAGCCATGTCCACTTACGCTGTTCCGGCTTTCTGAAGAAGGAGTTCATCATAAAAAGGCCCTCCTTCTCCATGAAGCCGGCCAGCAGATGGCCACGTGCATTCCTCTTTCCATATCCAAATTGCCCCACTCTCAGCTCGTTGTCGCTTCGTTTGCCCAGTTTCGCGTTAAAGTCCCCCATCACAACGGTATAGTGTGTTCGGGAGCTATGCATGGCTTTAGAGATATCCTCATACATAGTCTCCACCTCGTCGTTGGGGTGTTTCGAGGTCGGTGCGTGTACCTGTATGACCTTCAGCGAATACCGTTTGGTGATTCTGAGTATAAGGTACGCTACCCTCGTCGAAACACTCTCGATCTGGACCACGTTGTTGACAAGGGACCTGTGGACGATAAACCCGACACCACCCTGGGACAGTATGTCGCCCTCCCGGAAATAGAGCAGGTTACCGGATTTCAGGATCATGTATCCTGCCCCTCTCTCCGGACTTCACACAATCCTACGATATCCCACCGTAACCTGCTCAATTCTTCCTCGAGTTCAGCGAGCTTCTCGTCGGTTCGCAGTGTGAGCGTGTTGTACGTTGCCAGGGCCAAAGGTCGTCGGGGTTGGTAGCCTGGCATCTGCCGGGGATTCTTCGCACCCCTTGCCCCGCCGTTACCATGGCCGCTACCATAGCCAGGAATAGCGGGGCCGCCGGGGACTAGGGGCCGTTTGTTGGGTTCGTTCATCATGGGGGGTTATGCCGTAATCGCCACGCTTGGCAGGCGGGTTGGCGATCGCAGTTTGGTGGCTAGTACGCGGAAAGATGCTGCTGCCCATCCTCCGGTATTTGAATCCCTTAGTCGCCTCTTACGACACCCACGGGAGGAGATGGGGTGGTGCTATTCTAGGGCCACACCACAGGCGCGAAACTCATAGGTCAGGTAAAATTTTGAACTTTTTTAAATAAAAAAAATCATTTAAACATTTAAGAAATTGGTTTATGAAATAAATTGCTCAAAATGATTTCCATTTTCACGAATACATAAGTCTATCCTTTTTGGCACTGAACGAATGGCGGCTAATAATGTTCTGGGATGAATATTACGTAAAATGGTCATTAATGCATCCTTGAGCTCTTGAACACTGGCGTACGTCGTCTTATACAACTCGTTTTTCACGAAGCCCCATAAAAAAAAAATCAAGTGGTGTTAGATCGGGGCTACGAGGTGGCCACTGTGTTGGACCATGTGTACCTATCCACTGTGTACCGAATAGGCGGCTCAAATTGGAACGTGAAAGGTGACTGTTATGTGGCGGAGCACCATCTTGTTGAAAATGAACTTTTCGCAATTCCGACAGGGGCCATTCGTCCATCTCGTTTTCAAGATGGTGTAAAATGACTTCATTATACATGGCAGAATTCAGTTTCCCTTCATAAAATTCCACCATTATGACTCGATTGGACATTATACCACACCAACAGTTGAATGAGAAGCGAACCTGATTATGACTTGCCGTAACTTTTAGTGGATTTTCTTTGGACCAATAGTGGTGATTTTTTCTGTTGTACATACCGTTATTGGAAAAATTCGTTTCGTCTGACCACAGTATGTAATTTAAAAATTCATGATCTCTGCTTATTTTTCCTCTTAGCCATCTGCAAAAAGTAAGCCTTCGAACATCATCACCCGGATGTAACACTTGAACTATGCGCCCATATCGATAGCACTTGTAGCCGTATTTCTTCCATATCTTTATCACAAGGGAGTGGGATACACCTACTTCAAGGGCGACTTGCCTGGACGATACCTCTGGATATGCTTCGACATAAGTTAGAACCGCAATCTCCGTGTCCATGTCCACACGAGGCTGCCGCTTTCTTTTGAAAGAACCCTGCAATTCCAGGTTTTTTAAAAGATTTGTAATAACCTTTCTTGTTGGCACATGCCGCAACGGATACTTATTGCGGTACCACACTAATGCACATTTCGATTATTGACAAAATACGCTTCTAATAAGTCAATTTTTTCACGATTAGAAGACATTTTAGCGAAAATCCTTAATTAATAACTCATACGAAGTTTCTCAGCTGAAACTAAGAATAACACACAGATTTTCGAATCAAATTCGAAATTTGAGGGTAAAAATTATTTTTATTTACTTTACAGTCAATTCTACCCACTTCCTGGCCATAACAAAAAGTTAGACCATCGTAGAAATTTGTTTCTGTTGCCGAAATGTATGGGAAACGTTTTTGGCGATTTCTGTCTTTCCTAGTACTGAAAGCTAAAATGGTCTCATAGAGTTTTTTGATTCCCACATGAAATAGACTCGATTGGCATAAAAAAAAAATTTTGGACTTTTTGCATTTTTTTTTGCCAACTGTAAGTTTTTTACAAAATCTGTGAATGCAGTTCAAAATATGTCAAAAAGTTAGGGAAGGTCTTCTAAGAACGTTTTGCTGTAACTGCAACGGTTAAGGTACTTGCCCTTACTGCCCCGTTTCAAAAATACACCCTGTATATTTAGAAGTAAAAAATAATTTATTCTGTAAGCTATTAATGCGTAGTATGTACGCACCATATCTGACTTACAGATTAAACTTGCAAACCAAACAGCTGATTTACTACATATATCTGTTTCAACATTTTTCTTTCAGTAATGAAGCGTGTCGTTATAGTTAAAAATTTAAGAAAGAATAATTGCCATAACTGTAATATTTCATTAGCTAATACTACAATATTTTAAAATAGTACCAAGAGAGTTGAAAAACAGAATATTTTAAATGTTTCATTTTTACAAGAAACATCGTTATTGTTTTGAATAATAATAAGTTATTAAGATAAGGATAATTTATTATTTAGGTACAAGTTTTCTTTCTTGTCAGTTCAATTGCTCGCGAAGCTTTTTTTAAGTTGGAACAAAGGAGCGTCAGGATAACATTTTTGTTTTTTAGTCATAAATTATGTTTTTGAAGATTTTTACTTAAGCGACCGTATCTTTGAAGCCTTTTTTTCCTTGACTATAACAGAACAGTTTCATACAAAGGATAAAGTCATTGAACTTTCATTATTATAATCATTATCAATTGTGATGACATCCAAAGGACTAGTTATAATGTTATTTAAACTGTGCCAAAAACGCATTTTGGAGCCCGCGAGCTCCTTTTCGCAGGCTTTTTGCGGGAGTAAAGAACTGCTGTCTGATATCCCAACGCCGAGAGCTTTCTCACGTCGGAACCAAACAGGATTTGCGCTCGGATGATGACTTTGAAAAAATTTGACAACCAACATTTTTTTGTAGCAGTATTCGGCAGTAAGTATTTATACAGTGTATAGGTATAGTAAGCTCCAAATTTAACACACAACACTTAGAGCAATCAAGTGATAACGAAACCCTCATAACCGCTTACACAACCGCCAATCCTAAATAAGGTCATCCAGCTCAGACCTTTAATAATAATTATCGCTTAATGTCGCGCGTCGCTCGCAGTAAGCGGATTATATCGCTTGTCTGCGAGCGACAATAATTGAGAGCTGTTAAGTAGCGATAGTCCTAAACCACACTCGAATGCGTATTTACAGTATTTGCTATTTATTTACAAGTGCTGGTTTGTGATAAGAGAAAATGGTATATATTTTGATAAATTTATTACAAGCAATCGAAAATGGCGTGCTTGTGTGAAAGGTTGTGTGATAGTAAAGGAAGCAGTTGTGAAGTGTGTAATCATAGAAGCAAATGACGGGCTGTTATCTGCCTACCCTGAAGGAAAATAGGCATGAGTATTATAATTTATGTATATTAAAATGAAGGAGATAGAGATATCTGCAAATGAAGGAAAATCTCTTTTACTGGTGCGGTCACGTTATGCGTCAAATGCTTCATTGCGTGGGTAACAAATGTCTAATTAATATCTACTCTGCGGGTCTGGTACGAGGGGTAGACCCTTGAGATTAATGCCGTCACCATCAATGAGCATATGTACCACCTTACATGTGAACTGGTTTGACCCCATATGCCGCCAAACCTCAATCTGTATTTAAGAAAAAAATCTAAATTTCAATTTCAAAATCTGAATAATCGAAAATTTCAAATATTTGCGATAAATCCGATAAAACTTACATCTTATTTAGTTCTATGAAACCAGTATTATCATATTATCAAATAAATTAAAAGTATTATAAGCTAAACATTTGAATTATACCGTCTACCATAATCGCCTACACAGAATTGTCCCAGTGATAGGATTAGCATGGCCACCGTATTCACAGGTGTTGCGGGCCCTAATCTGTCATAAATAAATATCATTTGACACTTGCGAACGCTTGCTAATATAATTTTAGTTGAAAATAATTACGTAATTAGCGTAAAAAAACGTGGTATTTGAATACAACCATTATTCCTTAAAGCAAGGCGATAAATGGCATCTTTTTTTTAAATTTTATTTCACTGAGGTGGCAGACAAGCACACGGCCCACCTGATGGAAAATGGTTACCGTGACCTATGGACGTGTGCAACACCAAGGGAGATACACTCGTGCTGCCGACCCTGTAAGCATAGAGAGTTTCTGTGCCGTCAGCGTAGAAGACAAAGCAGGAATAGCCTTTGGTTTTCCCACTGACAGTACAAAACTCTCCAATGATCTCTGGCTACCCTACTCACCGCCAGGAACACAACCCGAGGTTATTACGGCCGCGGTATTCTGTAGGGCGCAGGTACTTCCCCAGTCGGTCTACTCAATTGGACGGAAATACCGTCGTGTCCTACCTCCTATAGGCCGTCAAACACCATTACAACATTGTTGGTGTTTATAATGGTGAACCTCTTTCATGAGACTTTGCCTTCAGCTTACTATCAGGCGAGGTGAAGTCAAATTGTCATGTGCTATATATAAAAAAAAAAACGAAACGTGACGGCACTGGTAGCCCAGTTTGCTTTGAATATTGTTCTTATAATTGGAGAAATCTACTGTTAGGCATGCACGAAAACAGCGTAACTAATATCAGCAGATACCTTCAGTCGTAAGCAGAACTTTGGGAGTCATACAAAGTTTGTATGACAGGCTTGAAGCTATGAAATGATAAACGTTACGTGTTTCGATATGTTAGACAATAAATTGCTTAACTTCAAAGAACAAGTCGCATTTACGTATCTACTACATATATAATGTGGAGAAGATTCTTGTTTGCGACAATTATTCTTTAAGATAAGTACCTACATTAAGTTCGTATAAAAATATGATAGACAATAATAGATTGTTCAACGAGGGACTAAAACAAGCCATAATGACACGATATGTTTTAGCTAATAGTTCGAGTGTCATTATGGTTGTTTAGTCCCACGTTAAACAATCTACTTTTCACTTTGAATGCGATGAAAAAAAAACCAAATTCTATACAAAATTATAATATTTATAATAAGAAAGTTTCTTAAAATTACGTATTAATCGTTAATCTAACCTAAGAAAAGTTCTATTCTAAATTCAAATTGCAAAGAAATTTGTCCCGCGGTTTTTTTAAAGTGACGTACGCTTTAAATGCTTGCATATTTAGCCAACAGATTCAAACTTGAAAAATAATTGGAAATGCATAATAAAATGAAATAATCCTCAATACTTACATAATAATTAATTAAATTAATATCATTAATCGTGTTTAGTTTTTTAGATTTTTTCAACTGTGATTTTGAGGTTATTTCTATACACAATCACTAAAAAGGTGATAATCCTCCCATTCACAAACACCGTGACTGGCTGTTTAGGAGTTTTTTAAAGTAAATTAAAAAAAATGCTTTAGTCCCTGCAGAGACTAAAGTAACATTTTAAGAGTATGAGAAGTGAAAAAATAATCATGTTTCCTTAAAAGCTGTTCTCAATCTCAACTCTCTGTCGGATGGAGTGCAGCCCTATCCCTTAGTCGACTGTTACGTCACCCACAGGACGAGACTGATGACTGACTGACTGGTAGAAAATGCCCACGGCATTAAGTCCGCCTTTGTGCATTTATTTTATATTTGTGCAAGAAGAATAAATAAATAAACAAATGGGGTAGTTAAATAGTACTCCACTGGGAATCAACACTGAAAGTAAACTGTATTTGTAAGACGTGTGAGTGATTATGGGCGATGGGCCTCCACTAAGATCAGCGAAAGCTTCACCCCCGAATCAGTACATCTACTGATTGATACAACAGACACTTGTCCAGTCTACCTTTTAGGGTTTGGTGGAGTCAGGCGATGGTTGTTTCGTTTATTTTTTATACCATCAAAGTGGCAGACTAGCACACGATCCATCTTATGGCAAGTGGTTACCGTGGCCTATGGACGTGTGCAACACCAGGGGCGCCCGTACTGCCGACCCTGTAAACACGGAGAGTTTCTGTGCCGTTAGTGTAGACGACAAAGCAGGAATAGCCTTTGGTCACCCACTGACAGCACAAAAACTCTACAGTGAGCTCTGGCTACCCTACTCACCACCGGGAACACAACACGAGGTTATTATCGCAGTGGTATTCTGTAGGGTGGAGGTACTTCCCCAGTCGGACTATTGAATTGGACGTAAATACCTTCGTGTCCTACATAATTTGAGAGACGTACTTTGAGGAAACTTACTTCATTTCCTTTCCATTTTGTATAATATTTCTTTTCTCTGTAAAGAGCTGAGTGCTTGTTAGCCATGTTAGCAGTATTAATCAAACCTTCTATAGGCGTTAAGTCAACTTAAGTAATATGAAGTGCTCAAGGTGTACCTTGAGCACTTCATATTACTAAAGTAATTCCTAGAAAGTTTAGGAAGATATTTACAGAACTAGTTCACTTAAACTTGGAAATAACTGGCGAAAGCTGATCAAGCAACTCGAAGTAATTAGATTAATGGATAGATGTTATCGACAATTCTAGTGAAGTTTCAGTTAGGAAATAAATAACGAAAATACTGTAGCAGTTTTTGATGATAAGGTTATAAGCGAATTCAATAAGTTTCAGAAATATCACAATAATTTTGTATTAGGTACTTGATTATTTTCTTATTATCCATGATGAAGGAAAGTGTGTGTGTGTGTCTATTTGTCCGTTTTTCACGCCTCAACCACTGAACCGTTTTTGATGAAATTTGGTATAGGGGTAGATTAGACCTTGAGAAAAGAAAAGGCAAAAGCTAGTAATTTATATTTTCACACGCCACAGCGCCACCTTTACATCATATTTTAGATCTTTAGTGTCAGTAACTCAAAACAATTCATACTATAGCTTTACTCCCTCAGGGATACGCTGCGATATCCGGGATACGCATACGGAATATGATGAAATAATTGGTCCGTCATTTGGTTGACTCCTTACTCTGCTTGTGGTTCAGTGTTCCTAGACTCTCCTTCTTTCAATAGTCACCGATTTGAACGGTACATATTCTGAACACCGCCAGTGTAATTAAATTTAACTTTATTTACTTGGTGTAGCAATCACTAATACATACCCAAACTCAAGCATACCTTTTTATAACCCTTTTCAAGTCATCCCCTGCTCATTATTGTGTAAATTCTCAATTAATAATTATCTGGACAAAAATTAAGTTACTTTTTAAATACATAGACGTAAAAATAGCATCCCCTGTCTTCAATGTATTATAACAATGCATTTTCAAAAAACTTTCCCAACTGAGACGGAAACAAGCGACCAAACGTCACTACTGACCCATATCTCTAGAACCGGGTTAACTGTCCATATTCCACGACTCAGAAGCAAGGGATAATAGGCAATATTGATAAATTATGGGTGTTAAACTGGCTATGTGCGACAGATCCTTTATGGCCGCTGTAACGATGGCCGGACGTCCGCGACTTGATACACTGTTTTGCTGGAAATAACTTTAATGGCACTGTGTTTGTGTTACTCTATATATACTAATAATATTTTAAAGAGGAAAGATTTGTTTGTAATGAGTGACTAACCTCAATGACTCTTGCCCTTTGCAAAAGGCAATTCGTTGGTCGGTGTACCTATTGTAGAATAGAATGGTGATGGAAAGTGGTTACCGTGGCCTATGGACGTGTGCAACACCAGGGGCGTCACACTAGCGCTGCCGACCCTGTTAGAACAGATATTTTCTGTGCTGTCAGTGTAGAAGTTAAAGCAAGACAGGCCTTAGGTCTTCCCACTGCACAAAAACTCTCCAGTGAGCTCTGGCTACCCTGACACTGACATGACGTTTATGACGTTATGATAGTCGTCATGCAACGTATGCCAATCCCATGCATAGATCAATCTTATAAATATTCTACAAACCTATGGCCGTTAGTCTAGAATGGCAAGACAGGTTTAAAAAATTATTTCACCATTAGAATGCTGAATAATCCCTGAGTAGGTTCATAGGTCAGCAGTGGCCTATTCAACATAGGCTATTTTTATTCCGATATACCAACGGGAGCTCGACTTATACGGGAACAGTCGCGAGGTGATGCTAGTCGTTCAAACATGTCTGCTTTTATAAACTTTTCGAAACGATAATACTGTGTGCTATAGTTATTAAGGACTCATTGAATATTGATTTATGGTACGGTACGTTTCTTCGAACTTACTTTCATCAAGTTAAAATTTTAGGTCATAAAGTAAGTGCTCATAAAATAGTTACGAGCGTCAAGATTTACTATTTCCACATTTACATTTACAGCCAGATTTGTCAGGCAATTTTGTGAAAAAGAATCTGGCAATAAAACTCAAGGGTAACTTTCTTGAGGTACCTACCTAAAATAAAATGTGTCTGAAATATTTAAACAGCAAGTAAAATGCTTCAACTAACAACAAGTCGAAGGGAAATAATAGAACGAGCGAACCACGTAGTTCTTCAATATTTTAATCACCAAAGTTCACCTTCTTCACCTCTGCACCAGTTCCGATAGTTCCAAAGTTCGTTTTCGGGCTTAAAATAAGCACAGCTTTGATACAGCATCTAGGCACTATCGAACAACTACAATATTATGTTCTACAAGAAGGATGTTAGGATTGGTAGCGCGAGTGTGACGCACGTCTTGGTGTTACACACGTCCATAGGTCATGTAATTACTCTCCATTATGTGAACCGCAGGTTGTCTGCCAATTGAGTGGTATAAAAGGCATATATTTGAACTTTAAATTTGAAACCCTTCGTAAATTTAGCGAATTTTTATCTAATAATCTCGCATTTAAAATATATACAGCCATATTTCGCCAACCAGGCCGCGACAACTCATCCATATGGTAGCACGGCCCATAAACGACAACAACACAGCTAAGCTACAATAGTGAGGCAGTTATTATGATTTGTGGCAGATCTTCGCCAATGTAACACACTTAAGCTTGTTATATCTGAGCCAAATAGACCCCGTGTATTGGTCTGTGAGACCGGAAGATGCCGATATGGGAATTGTCAAGGATTCGAAGTAGTGCAAGAAATTTAGCTTAGCAGGAGGAATTTTTCAGTAACTGGTATCCTTAAAAAAGTTCTACGAATATGTATTATATTTTAAATGCAAGAGTGTGAAGAACTTTCTATATTTTTTACTCAAGTAGATATGTACAAACGGATGAACGGATCTGGTTGAAATTTGCTACATGGATGGAGTATACTTTAAAATAACACATAGTCTACTTCTATACCTGAAATAGGTTTCTATAGATTGTGGAAAGGGGATCACAGATCCACGTGGGTGGAGCATATGGGGAGCTACAATATGTCTAGCTGCTACTAGTAAAAAAAAAGACGGGTTGCACTCCGGGAGTGCCGGCAGAAGTGAAAACATTTTCTTTCTTTCTTTCTTCGTTATATACAGAGAAAAAGATAAAAAGAACACACCATACCATACCATACCATGCCTATAATATAGCGCCAATCATAGAACCTATCACTAATTTTCTGTTAGAAGTAATTAATGAATTACAAAAAGAAAAAATAATCACAAAAAGTAATAAATTACAAAAAGAAAAAATAATCTCAAAAAGTAAAAAATTACAAAAAGAAAAAATTATCACAAAATGTAATAAATTACAAAAAGAAAAAAATAATCACAAAAGCCCAGGTTCGAACCCGGTACTATCTGAAACCATAAGGACTTACAGTCGAAGCGGTTACCGCTAAGCCGCGAAGCTCATTAATTGACCAAACAAAATAATTCATCTGTAGCTGTTGTAATGTTGTATGACGTCAGTCGTCGGTTACGGTTCAAAGGTCAACTAATCCTGACGTAATTTGAACACATTTTACCCACTCAACGCCGCTAAAGAAGATTTCACTTCAAAAAATCGCATGCGCAGCACTAATTTTAACTAGGCCATGCAGTAGCTGATAAACACCCGCGTTCTCAATTTAAAAAACAATATAAACGGCTTTCATATCTAAAAGACCAAGACGCGAATACACAAAGGTATACACTCAATGTTAACTTGAACGGTTAAATCCGTTCATGCCATTCCGTTCATTGTTCGTTCGTTCTGTGAATGAGACCATGACCATGACCTGTTTATGTTATGCATTATTAAGCTTATGAACTAGTAGCTCAATCTTAATGATTCCTAACAGCAATAAGCGGCAACAGTTTATGTCAAAATAGTTTTGAATGCTTTGAATGAGTGAATGCCACACTGCTTGAGAAGAGGTAAAGCAACGTGGAAAAAGTTATTCTCCTTTGAATCGTACACAGGTAGAGTCAACCTTAAAAAGTTGACTTCGGTCATCGGTAACTTAATGGTTAAGGAGACGGCCCTTGGATCGAGCTGTCCTGGATTGAAGTTCTGGTCATTACAGTACTGAAATGAACCTACTCTAATAAAAGCAATTTAATTTAACTGCAGTAGTTAGGTATACTATCAATAAATTAATGAATCAATTAGCCCAATCCCAATGTGCGCCATTTCGTACGATCCTCCACCTTCCGCATCCAATCCAGTAGGTATACTAGTCAGTCGGTAACTAATATTCTATTCATTTAAAAAATATATGAATTTGTGCTAAACTTAACAATCGAACTCAGGACCTGGTCATCACGACACCCACAACATACTAATTATGAGAGTATAATTACAGATAAGTTAAAATTGGCTCATAAATATAATTTTTTTACTTAAACTTGTAAACAAACTAGAGTAACTTACACATATGCCCGAAGAGCTAAACAATTCATAACTTCCCAACTTAGCCATTGACACAAATCAAATTAATATGAAATTCACGAAACAATTTAAGTTTAAGTTAAGTTAACGCTTTCAATTTCCCTATGGAACATTACTTTCTCATAAATCAACCCTTCCTTTTGGTCTTTCGAGCCGTAACCCTTTCGTGGCTTGGTCTCCTTCTTCGGGTCTTATCGACCGATTCCAAGTGATTAATTGATTAATCAAACGTTTGTTTCTGGGAAATTTAATGATTTATGACTGAAATGTTTCATATAGTTATTTAATTAATTGTAAGGAGTGATATGAGTGAAAAGTTCGGGAAAGCGGGTTGGAGTTTTTCAATTGTTTGGAGGTTAATTGAATGAGTACCTATAGTGGAGTAGAGTAGAGGGTAGAGTGTTATTTTCAACCTAATTAATTTAACCCTAGATACATAACGTTATTTTGAACCCCTTAACGCATATCGTGAGGTCAATATGACTCATGATTGTTTCATGGTCAGTCTAACCATTATTATTTTATACTTGGATTAAATTGATGAAATAGGTTATTTAAAATATATTTATAGATTAAATAAAAACTTTTGTTACGTAATATTATATTTATTTTACATGGAAATCACAGCACAAATATTTTTGCTCATAATAAAAAACAAAATTAACCATTCTTCTTATAATAAAAAAAAAATCAAGTAACTTCTAATAAACTATTATTGTTATATAAAACCAAAATAAAAGACTCTAACAAGATTATATAATCAACTATCAGTCTCAAAATAGGAACTAAGCGCATTCTGAACATGTCCAAACTTTATGCTCACCGCAGATAGGTTTTTTACATTTTTTGCACTCTGCTTGCGTCTTTCTTCGTTTTTGCCATGGACAAATGCCACAATATTTTCTTTTCTTTGTGATAGGCTCATCCTCTATCGATGATGAACCTTCAAGAGGTACATTCGGTAATATATTTTGGATATTTTCTCTTAATTTTCGACTTAGAGTAGGTGTCTCAAGTCTTTTCTCCATCCATGCCTTTGATAAGTCTGTACTCAACTGTTTCATTAATTCCCGTCTGTTTAGAGGTTTTTCTTTCTTGGATAGCTTGTTATGGCAGTAAATAATATATGAGTTGACAAATGCCATATTTAGCATGCCATAAAATAAGGCCATAGGCCATCTATTTGTCTTCCTACTACAACTCATGTTTGAACACATCTGATCGAAGGAATCGACCCCTCCCTTCGTTTGATTGTAAAATTCAATCATTTCTGGTTTACCAGAACTAGCGTTGATTACACCGTCTTCATCACAGGATGACAGAAGATATACTACTTTTGCTGGTTTGGGCTTGTATGACAACAATGTCAGTGGGCCGTCATAGCAAAACATAGTTGTTCCGATAGCTCTTGATCTACTGTTTTTTAGCTCCTCTGGTATCTCTCTTTTATTTGAGCGTATTGTACCTACAATGGTTAATTTATACGGTTCTTGGAGTAATGATTTAGCCAAAGGTACCGATGTGAACCAATTGTCACAAGTAATATTTCGACAAGTACCGTGAATAGTTTTAGATAATTCCTTCATATAGTATTCACCAAGAGGCAGTCCATTCGTTTCTGTTCCTTTACCTATGTACGGTATTGCATCAAACATATATTTTGTTGTACTGTCGCAAGCCATAGGAATCTTCAGTCCGTATTTACTAGGCTTATTAGGTATGTACATACGGAAGGAACATCTACCTCTAAAGGCTAACAATTGCTCGTCCACAGTCACGTGAGATCCTGGAGTGTAATTAATTCTACATTGAATAATAAAGAGATTCCATATTTTTTTGATAGGCGCAAAAACATCTTCAGAACGATTTATAGGACGTATAGATTTGTCGTCAAATCGCAGAGATGCTAACAGAAAAACAAATCGGTCTCGACTCATAATTGAAACGTAGCGTGAGCCAGAGAATGACGAGTCAAATAACTCCAAGGTGGTCAAATAGTTATCCTTCAATGCAGCCGTCAAAGTTAGTAGTCCTATCAAAGCTCTAATCTCATCAGCCGTAGTCTCTCTGAAGGTAGCGGACAACTCACTCGAATTCCGTTTTTGGCAAATTTCAACGTTAGTCGATTTCACAACCTCTTCTATAATTTCGGAAGTAAAAAATATGTCGAAACATAATGATGGTTCAAAGAGGTTTCTGCACATTCTAGTTGGCCCTCTAGATACCCTAACAATATTTAGAGCTGCAGTCCTCGTTTGAGTACGGCCTTTAACCGTAGACCAACAATGATTATTTTTCCCCCTCAGAGACCTTTGAGGTAATGTGACAATTCGACTTGGTGTTGAGTTAGCACGACGAGGTTCAATATTATTTATAGAGCTTGGGCTTACCTCTGAAATTTCATCAGAAATCACGTCATTATAGTCATCCTCGTAATCGCTCTGGACGTCATCTACGCTCACATTATCCTCCTCTTCACTACAAACATCGATTGATTCTCCTTCGTCCTCGGCTTCTAAAAGCTCTAAAATATCGAATTCTTCCAGCGCTCTAGATGACGTCATCGTGTAGAATTAATGGGTTAGTTAAATTTTATGTCACACAAACTAAAACAAAACAAATTACTTATTAACCCTTAACTACCTACCACCTATTTCTGGAACTTAACCACCTACGTGCGGTCCTGGAGACCGCTCATGAATAACCACCGTAAATTCAGGTTCTTTGTTATCAAACGGATTTTAAATGAGTAAAATATTTGATTATACTTTAATCTTTTATTTTAGACTTTCAAACATCATAAAATATAATAAAATCTTGAGATATGTTAATATCTTTCGAGAATACTAATTTTAACATAAAAAAATATTCTTCTAACATAATGAGATCTGATTAATAAGGAACTTGAAAAATAAACTTCTTTTTATATGTTTCCTTTAACTAAGGACTTTAACTATTAAATTAAATAAATAAACTAAACATTAATCGTAAAAAACAACAAAATTGCAACCCTCAAACATTCACAATTTTTCACGTCAGTTGCAGCATATTTTTTTCGCAAACTCGAGACAAATGGGCTCCTGGCACATAATACATAAGTAAGCAGTCTTACGTTTCTTTTTTGGATCATATGTGCCCAGCGGAAACGATTAGCACCAAAATAATTCTATTCTCTGGACCTATTCCGCTGTTCTGCTTGGAATCTGGATTCCAAGCAGAACAGTGGAATAGCTTCATCTGAAGAATTAGTTCCATTCGAGGCCCTAGATGAAGATATTGGTCTTGAAAAGACTGTGCCTGTTGGTTCAGGCTGAGATAAACCCTCGATCTCAGTTTCGGATTCACAGTCTTCAACCTGAACAACATACTCGACCGCATCGGATTCCACGTCACTGCAATCTTCGTTTGGCATAACCTCGTCGTCTGCCATCACCTGTTGCAACCATCTTTCACTACTTTCGTTGTTTTTAATATTTTTTAACTAAAACAAAAAAATCGTGTGTGTGAAAAAAAATCACGTAACCACCTACGAGCGGTCACAGAGACCGCTGATGAAATATTTTTACTTACCCTGGCCAAACGAGCGCACTTCTACACTCGCCGATCACTTAGCGCGGTACTGTTAGTTATGTCGAAAAGGTATATAGACGCGCACTGTCCAACGACACATACAGATCGGAATATTTGAATTTAAAAATACGTTGCGGTCTCAGAGACCGGTGGTAGGTGGTTAAGGGTTAAAGCAAAGAAAACAATCATACAATAATTCAAAGTTTAAAGTTCAAAATGTTACATATAACATAACGTGAGGTCAGTTTGACTCACAGTAATGTGATATCTACGTAAATACAACACTTACCTGCGACACGCGTGCACCAATCGACCCACCTGTGGCTACACTGAGTTGATTTGAAAAAGCAACGCGATGTAAGCACTATTTAGAAAGAGAGAGAGAAATATGTGTCTTGCGTGAGTCGCTTTGACTCACGATATGCATCTAGGGTTAAGAAATGTTTTTTTATTTTAGATGTGTCTCAATTATTGTTTTTATTAATATCGTGACAATAATATTGACCTTAATTGAGTAGTAGTGTGCTCGATTTCGTGGATTTTAGAACAGCGGAAGTAAAAATAGCGCGTTGCCAACATAAAAAAAAAAAGATACCAGTAAGCACTCGGTGGAATGCAATAGGTTCATCCTACAATACAACAAAATACATAGTTAGCGAAAATTTAGTGTTGTAACGTCTCTGCATACCCCTTGAAGGATATAAAGTTGTGAGCATTAATACCATCCATACTAATATTATACATGCGGAAGTAACTCTGTCTGTCTGTCCGTATGTTACGCTTTCACGTCTAAACCACTGAACCGATTTTAATGAAATTTGGTATAGAGATAGATTATATAGACCTTGAGAAAGAAGATAGGTTATGTTTGGTCGCGATAACCGACATCCACGCGGGCGGCTCCACGGGCAGAAGCTAGTATGCGTATATTTAGAAAACTCAAAGCACATACTACATCATTACTTTTAACCAAACGAACAATAAAATAATACTCAAACAAATTTATTTCTGTAAGGCTCTAAAACTGAACGCCTAAATACATTCACATTTTCAAAATAAGCCGAAAAAAGAGAAACCTTTTTCTAACGATACTCTGTTTACGCTCATCAGTTTGTTTCCTTTCAGAACCAACGATCGAAATTCAAAAATCACGAAGAAAACCTCCAAAAGCGATTAAGTTCGAAAACTCTCGAGGTACGACATCAAACGGCGATCGGGCGATGCCTAAAGTTCGGTCCACACACAGCGATATGATTGGCAGCAACTCGCTAGCGATTTATGATTTTTGATCGTTCAGTATTATTCTCTTAGAAGACGAGTATACCGCGCTAGCTTGTATATGATTTTCTTGAATGACCGATAATAATTATGTAACGCAGTCATTATAAAGTGGCACATTAACATCTACTCAGCGACAATTTCAATGGTGCCTAGATTCATAGCGATTCTATTACCGCGTCGGCTGCGACAATAAATCGCTGCTAGTATTCACGTCCACACACAAATTCTGTAAGTCTTTGTCGTGTGGACCAAGCTTAATATCGATGGCGTCATTTACAAAGAGGTTTCGTTCGGGAATCAATTTTAAATCACGAACCTTAATTGGCACTTGGTGACTGGCTGGTGAGACCATTACAAATGTTTGCTTTCTTTTTCATTGTAAACAAGATTTTAAATAGGGCTTGTTTTTTACTAGTTTTTTCTGCGGTTTTACTCGCCATTCTTGATTGTTTTCATAAAGCGGTCACTCGTGTCTTTCTGAAACTTTTCCCATTGGTTCCTACGGATTGTAGTAGCTTGATCACATATACATAACCTATAATATTTACCAAGAACTGTCATAAAATGCAAAAAGAACTTTCCAGTTCTACTGAGTCAGATTATAAAGTGGAAAAATCTAGAGTTTAATACCAGAAATTTAAGTTTCATTCAATTAAAATAAATGTTTTTTTACAGATAACTTCCCTCACTGGAAAAGGCCCCAAGGAAAATAATCAAGAAGAAAAGTACGCCAAAAGACTTTAATTGATAGCAAAGAATGTCTTTTACGAAGAGTTTTAAAGACAATACTTTTTGCTATTCATTACAAGCGTAAATAAAAATGTAAATATGAAACTTTATTATTCTGTTTTAGAGAAATTTGACTCGGTATTCTGCAGTTTTTTTCTGCCTTTTCAAGTGATAGAATAACTTCTTGGGGATTAAGCGATCTAAATAAATAATTGTTCTAATCATGTTTTTCTTTGAAGTCTAACATGAAAAAGAAAAATAGATTTTGAATTTCGAATGAACAATCTCGCATCGTCGCAGAAAATGAGTAGGTAGGTATATTTTAAACAAGACTGTTTACTTTGAAATTGAAAATGTTAGTTTTTTTTAATTAGGTATTTAGCGAATTCGAGACTTGTTTACTGTAAGCAATAAACATAAACCCCTTTTGGCTTCGCCGTAGTCGGGTAAACAGGCGCCTGCGTAGTATCAAGATAGGTCTGCCTTAACAGTGTACAAACTGTACAAAACTCGTCTAATTTTTCATTTTCATTGTTTGATTCATTTCCATTCTATAAATTAAGTGTGAGCTAACGTGTTACGCCAGAGCAATAAGTTTACATTTCATATCAGATATTATTAAGCTACAATATTGAAAGCCAAATGAACACTTAGCTTGGGAAACGGAAATCACAATATCAGGGTGGAAATTGAAATAAATGATTTGACAATTCAAATCAACACCGGCTCGGTTCATGGTAAACTCGTTTGTCTCACTTCTCAATGTCAGATTAACAGAATGAAGGGACAACAGGAACTAGAAAAGGGCTGTTTTGGTACTGGGGCCGGTTTCTTCCATTCTCGGGCATTTTATCTCAATCATTGTGCCCAACCGGCCGGTAACTCAGACTATTCGTTTAAAACTTCGAGTGCGACCGAGGGGACACGTTTAAAACGTCCGTAATCAAATTTGACTCGAGTCTTTAAGGGTTAAAGCCTTCGACTTTGAGCCTCCCTAATAAATTATATTGCCGACAAAACTGCTCCCGAGTGCGACACAGCTCGTTGGCTCATCTAATTGGTTCAAATTTGAGTCGACCCGGCTTTATAATTGGGTCGAATCCGGGCGCCTTATGCGTCCAGAAATTAGTTGAATTTCGAACATTGGCTGGATTAGGAGTGTGCGCCGCCACCGCAGCACTAATGCGTCCCCAGTCAAACATATGTAATAAGTTTCTCGTAAAGTTAATGAAGATACGAGAAAACAAATTCGGTGCTCAAGTTTGGTGGGTTTGACTTGAAGTTTGCGTTTGAATACAGTAAATTCTTGCTTAATTAACGCGCCTGAAGCTTGCGCTCCGTAACTTCGCCTTGCGCGTTTTCCTTTGCGTATTATTTCCACGTAAACGCGCTGTCGTTCCCAATCATTGGTTCTTCTTGAACATATAGTTTCGATTGTATGAGTAGGTACTATGTTCGTTACACGTTTGTAATACAATAAACAGGTATTGTAGATGTGCCAATTTTCTGTTATTTCTTTGCTAGGTCCCGAAACAGGTCGTTATGTGGAAGACTTTTTTGGCACGTGTCACATTTGCCTCAAGTTCGAAACAATAACATTAACTTAGCGTTTTATGTATTTCCGTTATACCTACATAACTAGCTAGCCCTCTCGGTTTCGCTTGTGGGCGTGACATTTGAAAACCCTGTTTTACCCCTATCAAGCCATATATGCCCGCGATTTGTTCATTTTCAAATAAAGTATTGCCGGATTTGTTGACATATAAGACTATAGCTCGCTTAGCTAGAAGCGTGATGTTACATAGCCCATAAGCTTCTTCGATAAAAGCACTATTCAATATAAAATGAAATATTAAATTCAAACCAGTGGTTCATGAGATTAGCACGTACAAATAAAACAAACAAATTATGCAACATTAGTACAAATTGGAAGTATCTGGTATCGTTCACCGGTAGAACCGCGTTCCTACAAATTATTATCAACGCAGTCACAGTTTGTTCAACGAATTCCTTGACAAAGCGAATTCCTTAAGATTCCCAATTAAAAGCTGGGGACACTCACCGTCAAAGTTGGTACAAACTTCCAAATCTTGGAGAGGCGTTACTTGCAAAGAATTCCTCACTAATTAGTATAAGTTTATGCATTCGGAGATGGTGGGAGTTCCTCTTCACTAGTTTTCGTGAACTTTTAATTACTCGCACACGGATTGGCGGCAGGCACGTTCTTTTCGACCCGGTTTTGGGGTAGTCACGTCTTTTCGTCCCGGTTCTGGGGCGATGAGCCGTGAATTGGGGTTGGTGACAGAGTTACATTTTTTGTTTGTCTTGTGCAAGTAAACTTGGAAATTTAATGCGGATGAATTTACATTTTTTATGAAGTTTGTGAAAATGGAATTGGTTTTCAATTTCTGCAGTTATGTTATATCAAAAATTTAACGTGGCTATGTGGTTTCTCAAGAAATAATAGGCATCATTCGATGAATGCATATATACATGTTTGCACTGGGTGAACTTGCTACCTACGGCGTAGCAGTCGAACGTTGTAACGCTACGCCACTCACGTCAAGTGATATGTCGTGGCACTCATTCAGGCTTATTGCTATCAAACAGATACTTTTGTGGCTTTACGCATAAACTGTGCATAAATTTTATTTGGTTACTGTAGTTCTATAACTATTAAGTAATATAATTAAATTTATTTTCGTTCTTTTTCATTATTTTCGGTTGTAAACAAGTATTTTCGCTTATTCTTGATTATAAATTCAAATTGCTTATTTTTCAAAATTGTGCAACACTATTACAGTTTTTTTACTACAAATTCTGTTTAAGACTGAATTAACACCGCTTCCTAGGCGCCACTGGAGAAGAAATGGCTCAACACACTCCACTGCGGTCGCTAAAACAGCCCATATTAGATATTTCTATCAACTGTTACTAAATATTATCATAACAGGCATTAATCAATACTGTCAGACAGTCAGACACACTTACTGTACGTAATACAATTATTTAAATATTAACGCCATTCATATCGGGAGCAAAATAATGTTTTGGTGAGGATGGTACCTAGGTATCTAATAAATTTCAAGACACAATATCTTGTCCCTAAGTCACGAGATGAGGCTCTGGCGCGCTGTTTGTTTTTAATGATACAGGTTTTTGATGGCACAAATATAGGCTGGGTGGGCGTGCACAATTACGAAAAACCCTCTATAGTAATCCAATCTCGGTTGGATTGCGTTCAAGGGTCAGCAAGTACACAGCCGGGCAGGGTGTTGTGGTCGCAGCACTAGTGGGACCGGTAGGTGTCACGCGGTGCGCAGACGACAATCCTTTTTTTGATGAGGCCTTCAAGCTGAGTGCCACGATTGTTAACATGGTACGTGTATGTAATGGTGACCCTCTTTCCTGAGACTTTGCCTTCAGCGTACCATCAGGCGAGGTGAAGTCAAATTGACGTATCCTATATAAAAAATACCACCGAGCACTGCCAACTCGTTGGACAGCTGTGGACATTTCCAATTCAATCGAACTCAATAATAATAGGCAAAGCTAATGCAATATAGATCGTTGTGGAAATCGACTTAAGGACTGTACGGTCGAGACGCATTTAGGTCACTAGTGAGAGAAAATATTTTAATATAGCTGCAGTTTCTTTTGTTTAAAAGCTCGTTTCAGGGTGCTCTTTGCAGAGATTTGTTATGATGATTTACTAACCATAGGAGACTATCTGATACCCAAAGCTTATTTGGATTTCATTTCTGCTACCCATGAGTATTTATATTTATATATTTCGGAATAAAAATCCTTTATGTTATTCCAGGCTATAATCTATCCCTAATATCCAATATTAGTCAGATCCGATGAGCCGTTGGAGCGTGATAGTATGGTAGCCAGAGCTCACTGAGAGTTTTTGTGCTGTCATTGGGAAGACGTCAGAAGTCAGTGGCTATTCCTGCTTTGTCTTCTACGCTGACGGCACAGAAGCTCTCTGTGTTTACAGGGTCGGCAGCACGAGTGTGACTCTCCTGGTGTTGCACATGTCAATAGGCCACGGTTGCTACTTTACATCAGGTGGGCCGTGTGCTCGTCTGCCACCTGAGAGGTATAAAAAAATAGGAATAAAGTAACATAATGTTTTCTTCAACATTCTTCATCGTGGATCAGATAAAACCCTTGACTTCGCAGTTGCGTCGAGAAATTGAAAGGATTTTTTAATTAAATCTCTTTAAAAATTCTAACAGGTCGAAAACTCTAAAACTCACATGTACGATGTGGGTCACTTTTACCTCAACTGAAATAAGATGAAAACATTGACCACAGTGATCACGAGAAAGTTCTTTTACATACAGAAAAAAATACACTAAAAAAACAAGTTCATTGGAACTTCCTGCTTTCTGAAGTCGGATGAAAAGTCACTATATTACGAAACATCCAGAACTCGAAAATACTCTCTTCATAAGAAATTACAGTAATGTTAGTAATACATTACCAGAACCACGTATACTTATTTAACGAACACTTAGGTACAATTACGGAACTTTAGCAGTCCTACGTACAATTATTTATCTCCCGCGTAATTCTGAATAAAACCCCTCTTATTTACTTTACATTTTCAACCTACAGTGGTAGAATTTTATGCAAATCGAGATATCAAAGTACTACCTCTACTATCAGATATCATTTTATTGTCGCCGTCGTTTCAGCCCTTAGGAAGTAATTCTGAGCTTAGCGATAATGGTCAGTCGCTCGGGTTGCTTAGTACGCGGTTAACCCTATTTAGAATAAAAACGCATTTCAGATATGCAAAGTTAGAGCGATTAAAAATAATTAGTAGTTCCACAGAAACGCGTTCGACACGGCGGTCAGTGAGTTCATAGTTTGTTTGATTAACGGTGAATATGTTCAAAGTTGTGTGAATTTGTGGTAATTTCACGGTGAATCAACGTGTATGTATCATATCAATTAAAACGTGCAAGTTTTACAATTCAGTTTGATGATTCATTCGTCATTCGAACATGCCAAAACGAATATTACACACGTATAATTGGAGCGAATTGATGATATTAAAACCAGCCCCAAATGAGTTAAGGAAAGGTTCAGAGAATGATGATAATAATGATGGATCCATGATAATATTATAAATGCGAAAGGGAATCTGTCTATCTGTCCGTCTGTCTACCTGACTGAGCTTTCACAACTAAACCAAAGACAATTTTTGAAATGAAAACTTTTTTAGCGGCGTTGGATGGGTGTAAAATGTTAAGGAAGCGTCAGGATTAGTTGACCTTTGAACCGTAACCGACGACTGACGTCATACAAGATTAGGTACAGACTATCTATTTTGCAAGTTACGATAGATAGCGTCGTAGCTTAAACGGTAAGCACTTCGACTGTAAGTCCTTATAGTTTCAGATAGTATCGGGTTCAAACCACCTGGCCTTCTGAAACTTTTTGTGATTATTTTTTCTTTTTGTAATTTATTACTTTTTATGATTATTTTTTCTTTCTGTAATTTATTACTTTTTGTGATTATTTTTTCTTCTATTTATTAATTTCTTCTGACAGAAAATAAGTGATAAGTTCTATGATTAGCGCTATGTTATAGGTATGGTATGGTATGTTCTTTTTTATCTTTTTCTATGTATAGATACATATAACGAAGAAAGAAAAAAAGAAAATGTTTTCACTTCTGCCGGCACTCCCAGAGTGCAACCCGTCTTTTTTTTATTTAATTAGGATTTAACAAAGATTAGAATATGGTAGACTTAAAAGTGACGATAGCTTAGTGGTTAAGGAGTCCGCCTTACGATCGAGAGGTCCCAGGTTTGAATCCTGGCCATTATACAATTTAGCTTAGTTAAAGGGGTTGGAGGGAATATTAGTAATTTCGATCACTTAGGTTGCTATTTTTTTTTTAAATAATAAAATCTTATCTTTGTATAACTAATTTCATTTATTTAGATATTGGTAAAGGACATAGTAATAGGCTATCTTTGATCACGATAACTAACATCCACGGGGGCTAGCATTATTATAACTCTATTTTAGACGTATCTTACAGTAGTTTTAGCCCCAATAACGCAACACAAAAAGATTCCATTCGCAAGAAACTTAACCACCATATCAATTCATAAGACGACTCTTAAAAACAACAACGATGCCAGCCAAAGTTGAATGGCGCTTTTTGCGCTCCCAAGTCTCAGATTAAATATAAACTTTCTCCCGATGTTTGCTTCAGTTACGGCAATATCCGCGAGGGGTGCTGTCAAGTTACCAGACGACAATTTGTCAGCTCCCCAGATACGGTTGGCAGATTGGAACTATTTTCGCTATTGTGGGGTAAAAAATCGTTCTTGGAAAATATTTACGGACGAGTTTAGGGAATATAACAAAATATAGACGTGTAACTGAAAATTGACCGGTTTACTTACCTAACTTAAGTTTCATGTAAACTAATTCACGTTAATTACACCGAAAACCGGGAGTAAATATTGTAAAACAATAATTTACACGAGATTTATGCTACTTACATGAATGAAAACAACCTCCAGGATATTGAAGATTCAACAATATTTTCATTAAGTATTTTTTATTTAAACATACTCAACTTAAAATCCGTTTTGATGATATTACTTAAGGGAGAATAATTTGTAAATAAGGGGTAAATCTAGAAACTGCATGTGGCAACCCTATTTCTAGATGTGGCCCGGCATCGCGCCCTGTGGCACGCATGTTCCTGTCGTCGCCGCGACGTCGTCTGGCTTCCAATGTAGTTATATTTGAGTGGTTCCCGTCATATTACTTCATGCTTCCTTGAGTTATGACTCATGAGGCTTTGGAGGAAAATGACAGCATTTATGTAATAACCAGTTAGCACTTTAGCAGACAAAATAAACATAACATGAAAAGTCTCAAACGTTTACCACATGTCACAAAATTGTAGACGCGGTTTCTATACAAAATTAGATAAACATTCTGCTGAATCATTACGCAAAATTGATTTTGTTTCATCAAAATTATATTAAGGGTTTGAACTCTGTCGCAAAATACGTAACTTCGCCTCTCCACGGGCTTGTGAACTCTGGAGAAATCAAATGCGATTGATGTTAAAAATTCCTAGTACGATAATTATGTTTTATTAATTCACTTCGATACCAACAATAACGTTTCTTTTTCATAATATTTGCTAAAGTGGCTTTTCATTGAACATGATTGATTGTATACGGTCGTACTCGTAAGCCAATTAAATGTTATGATTTTTTGAAATATTTGGTCTATTATGGTTAGCTTTACATGAAATGACTATTGTTATGTTTATTTAAGTCTGTTTCCAAAGCGTCATCAATGTCATCATATACTTACTCACACCCATATCCTCATAGAGGTAAGTAGAGGTATATAAAACACAATAGGAAGAGTATTTATCGCTGTCAATCAAGCATTTAGAAATTACCAACAGAAATACTGGATAATGCTCCTGCTACACCACCAAGGTACATTCAACGACAAAAGAAGCTTAATAAACATTAATTTATTGATCTCCACAGCTAGTGAGACACATTTCGCGCCGTTATTGAAAATTTACGATTCAGGAGGCAAATTCATCCGCAATCATGGCAGTTGGAGACCAAAAAGCACTAACCTACTTATGAAACACAATAATTTCAAATAATTCCGCCAATGTAAACCAAAATAAATTATACCGGGATATGCACTACCAAAAACTGTATTTATAAATTTCCATCGGCCATTTCGATTAAAACCTCCATTGTCTGCGGCTATCAATGAATAAAGGAATAGGATAAAGGAAAACGGATAGCGAGAGGGCGAATTAAAAAAATACAGCTACGAGCAATCCACAAAAGAAATATTACCTATTTCTTTTAGCTGGCAACTCCGTAATCACATTTGCTTTGTTCATTTCGGGCCTTTCATTCGCTTAATCGCGTTATTTCGGACTTTTCTGGAACGATCTTTGTGTGATTAATTTACGGGTGGTCGCCTTTACACGCAGTTTGGAAGATTTATAATGTGAAAATGCACTCTCGACAATCAATTTTAAGTTAAATACGTATTGTCAAATCGTTTTCGTCTGATTCTATTTCAATTTTGCCTTGTGATTCCTAAAGTAGGTTGAGAGGTTTCGTAAAAAGCGATTCATGAATGGTGATGTTCTTAATTTCGCGGTTAACATGTATCCCATGAAAATTTTTCAGACAGACGGTAACGTGGGACTCAAAATTATTAGTCAAATGTGTGTGCAAAAAAATAACAGCTCTGTCGATTACTTTCGAGGATTTACAAGCGCGATTATAATCAAAAATTATTTTGAAACATTGTTTTCTTATGTATGGTCGTGAACGAGTAATAAGGATAGATATATCTAGTCCAAGTAAGACAAAATATAGGTACAATATCTGCGTGTGTCAGTAAAGGAAATCAACGAAAGAAACAAACGGATACAAGGTAAAAAGTTAGTTGCTGATGAGGAAACTATACGTAATTTAGTGTAAGTTTCATACAACATGAACTGTTAGGAACAAGAGTAATAAAACAAGAGAGATAAAACTTGTAGACAAAGGTTATCAGTATGGGATATATTCATAGTAGTCAATAATAAGTGATATAATTACACTACCGGTATATATTTAACACATCTATATAAAAAAGATGTAGAATTTGTTTGTTTGATTGTCTGTTTGTTTGGTTGAACGCGTTAATCTCAGGAACTGCCACTTACCGTTGTGTAAGCTGTTTAGAGCGATTTTCACCAATGGTATAAATTATATAAGGTGATAAGGGAACGTTGTGGAGTGGTAGAAGATGTAGTGACAAAGATAGAGAAAGGGATGCTTAGATGGTTCGGACACGTAGAAAGGATGAGTGAAAATAGATTGACGAAACAGATTTATGAGGCGAAAGTGAATGGGCGAGTCGGTAGAGGGCGACCTAGGCGAACGTTCTTCGATCAAATTGAAGACGTCTTAAGTAAAGGCCAGGTCAAAAGTACCCAGAACCGACGCGCTTGTATGAAAACGCTTATGAAAGTAGGAGAAGCGAAAAAGGTGTGTCAGGATCGTAGCAAGTGGAAAGAAGTGGTCTCTGCCTACCCCGATGGGAAAAAGGCGTGACTTTATGTATGTATGTATAAATTATAACCGCTGTCGATATAAGATGTATTGTTTTCTTACCTGTAACAAACAAAAAAAGGACGGATTAATAAAAACGTATCAATTTAAAGCAAAATTTACTTTTAACCAAGCATAATAACTTAATAACCACGATTATAAAGTTATTGCGTATAATTAATTTGCATTTACTGTTCTATATAGAATGTGGTATAAGTTTAATGACGTCACGCTATAGTAGTGTTAAGTTTTGCAACGTGACCCGATAAGTAATGCCTTTGCGGGCAACATTACGTACTAGCACACGGTGTTCCAAGAAACATGCATACGCAAATTGCTTATACCTACCTAGCAAGAAAAGTAATATGAGCTCAACTCAAATTATAAGCAGTTCGTGTCGTGTCGTGTCATCGTGTGCGTCGTCGTGTGTGTCCTCTACACACGCTTGCCAACTCACCGACGCGGGATATAACCCGACCCCACCAGGCGAGGCCACGGTGGCGGCCAATGTCCGCTAGCAACACTGGGGTTATCCTTTCGAGGGCTTACCCGGGTTGGCCGACAATGGACACTTGGGAAGAACACCGTGTGGTTTTAGTCGGTCCGATTCCGACACGCCCACCCCATCGTTGGCACCGATGGGGTGAAGCCCGTGGGGGTTTCCATACGTTAAAAATAATAATATTATAACTGATTTTTGTCATCGTACGTTAAATAATAATTATCATAATAATACCTACATGCGAAGATTAAAATAGAAAAAAGTGTGAATCAGTCTAGGCGGGATTTGAACCCGCGATCTTCGCCTTACAGGGTCAATTCTTTGACCAGTAAGCTACCAGACCTCGCTCTATATCTGTCTTTGAGGCGACATGGAAATAATTAAAATTATGTTCTTTTCAAATATATCATCGATAGTTTTCGGAGCGCACGCGAATTTTTAGGTCCATTTTTAATGGAGTTTTTAGTAAGGATGCCTAATTTTCTTCCAAATATAATATGGCCTATGTTGGTTAGTAAACCCAAAACTTTCTAATGGCAAAATAATTTTTGTCACCTGTCCAGTAGTTTTTAAGTTTATTCGTTACATACAAAAATACAAATCTTTGCTTTATACACACACCGGTAGAACTAGCGGAACACAAAAAAAATGCTATAAAATAGTTAGCTTTATTTTTAAACAAATAATAATTAAACATGAAACAACAATAACATGTTTAATAACAAGTGTTTCCCCCTCGTGCCCTGATTAAGGCTTCCATACGTCTGGGCATGCTGCGAATGATGATTGTTTTCTTGATTTCACAATGATTTCTTGGGGCAACCTCTGCCATTCTTCAACCAATGTGTTTCGCAACTCGCCCTGATTGTTAGGAGGTGGAATTCTTAATTTGACACTCCTCTTTAGCAAGTCCCAAACGTGTTCAATCGGATTCATATTCGGGGACCGTGCTGGCCACTCCATCACCGTAACACCAACATGGTTTAGGTATGCCTGTACTGAGCGAGCCATGTGAGCCCGAGCATTATCCTGCATTAAAATGAAGTCGTTACCAATAAATGGGGCAAATGGCACAACATGTTAATATACCCTAATATACCGATCAGCAGTCAGATTTCCGCCGTTGACTACCACTAACTCCGTGCGAGCTCCTAAACAGTCTCCCTCCCCAGACCATAATTTTGTGTTCCGCTAATTCTATTAATTAAGTATAGATAAGACATAACTAAAATTTTATTAATCAATAATAAAATAAAAAATCCTTCCATTTTCAAATTCAAAATTTTATTAGAGACGTGATGATTACATTCGATTAAAAAAGTAAACACGATTCGAATATAACGTTTATCGATTGTCTTCGAATAGTTTCGGCTTGTTCGCGTGTCAAATGTCCACAATTCATATTGAGTTATGCGTCTTTGTCTCGTTTAGTTTTGTTTATAAGCATTCGTGTTACTTTATTATATTATAGGTCGCCATATTTTATTCGTTATTGAACTTTTTGCCTATTAGGCTTCGACAGTAATGGCTGGGCGCATAATAAGCATATAATTGCATTATCATATCAATCATTATCGAATGAGAAGATATTTCTATTAAATATGACATAAGAGAATATTCGACTATTTTTAGGTTCACTTGTCTGTCTATAAATATCTACTTGATATTTTCCTGCTATAAATCTAATATGACATCACCGCAGACGCGACAATTTTTTGCTGTCTGACTCGATCTGGGCTTGTCATTAAATTGCAATGCGGCGGCAAGATTTATACCGTAATTCACATTCGAATATCAGCTATATCGAACTGTCATAGAGTTCAATTTACTTATTATTATGAATATGCGAATCCATATAAAGCCAGTTAGAGTGACAAATCGAATGGGAATTAGTGCGATCAGGTTAAAATGTTGATTGATAACGCAAAATGTTCCGTATTTTAGTTATATGAACATGGGAAATCCATTTAATATATAGTAAAGGTTACTTTCTACGTAAGAAGCCATTGTGTAGACGACAGTGACATATTTATTTGTTATGGTAAAGTATAGAGTAAAAAAGTAAATTGAATATATAACAAACAACTGTGTCAGTAAGAAATTGTTTTATTATATAAATTGGTTCCATCTTGTAACGGTGATGGGTAATAACAATTTATTTTAGGCCACGTATGGTACAACAAATATTGTGTTAGTGAATAACGTTAGATTTTGCCTTGACAAAAGAAAATTGTAATGTGGGAAGAGATCTTGCGGGCAATATTTCTCATAGTCTCTTGTGATAAATATTTTTTCTGTATTATGTTGAATACTATATAGTTCCATATGAACAGAAATTGGCTATGGGGTTCCTTATGCGGCAGATATCACCTTAGATACCAAAGTTGTTAGTTTAGAATCACGGAAGGCAGAAGTCAATCTAAACATGGTTCACTAGAAACAATTACAGAATGCAGTACACAGGACATAATGGGTGTTCCGTACCAATTTACCTGACTAAAGAATAAAGTAATTCCCTACAATAAATTATAGTAACAATTAAATAGCACCGACCTAAAGAAATCTGAAGTTAAATAATACAGTTGTTCAGATGTCGGGAATACGTTTGGAACGTGCGAATACTTTTTACAATCAACTTTCTGGCATCGTTTTAGAAAAATAAAATCCAAAGTTTTATACATACCTAACCCCACCCTAGTAAAAACAGAATCGATTCTACAACATTATAATAAAGTTCGTTGAATATGCTCTGTGGTCAGCGTTGCTTCTTTGTTTAGTTTTTTTCTGTAGCAACAACAAAATGGGGCTGCTCGTAAAAATGTAAATGAGTGCAAAATCGTGTGCGTGCAACACTAGCGGCGGCCATGTTTATCTCGTGATATTTTTCTATAACTTTCTGTGTGCAAAATTAACTTTCTTCTTTGTTTACATTGTTCTGGTAGTGCGTTATTAAAACTAGACTTTTTGTTCGCGGAGCGTTTATGAAGTAAGTTCTCGAGCAGTTTCAATTGACTTCCTCTGTTAATAACAAAAGTGTTAAATGACTATGCAGTGCCAGAAAATATAATGGTAGAGAAGTTTTATAAAAATAAACGTTAAAATATATGAAAACAATTATGAAACATGCAAAAGGTGTATATGTGGCAGGTATATGTTAGGATTGTAGCAAATGGGAGTAATTCGTTTCCATGTGCTTTTATGTACTTACTAGGTTTTGCCCGCGGCTCCGCCCGTGTGCATGTCGGTTATGGCGACCAAACCTAGCCTATGTCCTTTCTCAAGTTCCAATCTACCCCTATACCAAATATCATCAAAATCGGTTCAGTGGTTTAGGGATGAAAGCGTAAAATACAGACAGACAGACAGAGTTACTTTCGCATTTATAATATTAGTATGGATTATACGTTCAATATTTGAAAATTTCTTCTGCGTAGAGTCTTTAAAGAAAGCCATAGTAAAGGATTAATTCGCCGTTGTAAGTGTGGAAAAAGGCGGGGGCGGTTATTTCAGAGTAGAATTCACTAAAACCGTATACTGCGTTAGACATATCTATCCCTAGCATTTAAGAAGTAGGTCAAACGATATTTTCTAAGAACCTCTGAATAGAAAGTCACAAAGTTAAAGTTGAAATATAATTAACCTTAGGTGAAATAAAAGCTTATTCACGCAGGGTGCAGCGGGTGTTTGAGCATCCCCATTCATCTGGAACAATAAGATATGGCGGCACTTTAAGCAGGTTAATTAACGTGTCAACAACACTTGTTAATCAAAACGACGCAAGTTCCAATAAGTATATGTATTTTGAGCATTAGATGTTGCTGTTGAATTGATGTATGTTTTTTTTTTATTTTATCATTATCATATCCGTCCTTGGACTCCTTATTTTGATTTGACATATGCCTACGTTTTTTAAGGGAGCGGCTGCCGTTTGACCTCTTAACCTTCCAAAGTCTGTGCTAGAGCTTCGTCTGTCAATGAGCAGATGAACTGGCTTACCATTGTAGCTTCTGTTTGCAAACGCAAATATTTGTTTTTATGAAGTAATTTTCCGAAACCTTCATGGACTTACATTGACTGATATTATTTGATAAAATTTAAAAATAAATATATAAATATTAAAAAAATAAATTAAAAATCAAAATATACTTTAAAGGCAATAACTTTATTTTAATCCTGTTTGTATAAACTAGATAATCATTTATTATTCCAATCAACAAAGGCATTTTCAGTTTCGATATTTTGTATCTGTGGCACACCTACGACCACGCTATTCAATGTTTTAACCATTTCTGAATAGCGTTCAATGATATCTCAACCGAATCAAATTCGGAATATCAATTACAAGTGAACATAACCACGAGTCATCGAGATATTTGGACAATCGAAACAATCGAATCGAATTATATTCACCATTGTGAATCGATACATTCGCTACGATGCATTTATCGCAGCCATCAGGTTAAATTAGTACATTTGGAACTTACGTACAATCTGGACCATTATGCGACTTGACGATGAGTTTTAATCGCATTCGTAACGTGATTAGACGGTGGATTCAATTGGTTAACATAGAAGATAGAACAGGGAGAAAACTAATTTAATGTGCGCCAATTTCAATTACTATATTTCTCAAAATAGTGCAAACATCCTTTTGACGTCAAATTCTATTTAAATTAAATTTACCACCTCTTCCTAGGAGGCGCTAATGGAAAAGAAACTGTACTACAAAATTTAAACTAATGCATCGGCTAATACGACGCGCATGGTAATGTTACGGTTGGTCAAGCCGAATAAGGGCCTAGTTGATAGTGAATTGAATTAGGATCATTGAACAACTTGTGGTATTGAAGGTCAGGCCGTTGAAAATGGCTGAAAACTCAATCAAGTGATTTGTATTTAGTTTAGTTTGTAATTACAAATATCATTACATACTCGTACATAATACTCATGGTGTTTTCCATTGGGGTAGACAGAAAAAAAACACCTTTCACTTCTACTACTTTCTTAATTGTTTCCATAAATTCGGGTTAGTTAGGGGTACTCTTGACCACGAATTTATTCCTCCATAGGCCTTCAGCAACGGTCTTCTATCAGATGGACAAGAAGATACGGCTCTTTTGCTACTTCAATAGAACAAAATACTATTTTTACTGTTCTTTAAAAATTTCGTGTCTAATAACTTTTATCTTTAATTAGAAGATCCTCTGTCTTGTCTAATACAATTTTCACTGAAAGAAACACGATTATTCTTAATTTATATTTTGAGTGTAAAAAATATTTCTCATTTCAAAGAATTGCTACTGAAGGTGGATCTCTTGAAGAATAATTACCAAGTAAGAACGAAAAGGTTTTTTTTAGTTTTTTTTTTTAGATTATTCTGTTTTTAATCAATATTGTAGTGTTATCGATATCGATGATGTCTACTGTAGGTGAACCAACAGAGATAGGGAAGACCCTGAATTACATGAGACCCTAAACTAGGAAGGCCCTACACTCAGTTGTTACCATAGGACAAGGAAGACCTCGTGGCTCCCCAGGGTGACAAAGACAATCTAGAGCGATTTGACATTAATGGAGGGACGGTGGCGTGGCGGCCTCCTTCAGTTCATGGAATTGTCAGTTTTACTGTGCTGAATGTTTATTGGTCATGGTAGTACCTAACATAAAAATACTAGGTAAAATAGAGCGCGGGTTGCCAGCATATGGCACGCTTGTTACCACTTTTTTATTCTCTCTTTTACAGATTAACAGTAACGAGTCAGAAATGTATTGAAGCAGAAATCATCCTCACAAATGGTTTCATATTAATATTTCCCCCACTGACCCTAAAAACGATAATCTTTTATACATTTACACAACAGCTGTTATTAAATAAATGATCGTACCCACATCACTCGTAACGCAAGTAGAGCCGTGACGTTGCGGCCACGTCATCAATCACAGTGGAGGGGGGAAGGGGCTCTATATAAGCATGCGACAGCGCGGGGCGGGGCATTCTTCATTAGCGAGTCGCGGAGAGCTCACGTCAGCGTTCACATATTAATCATAATAGGTCTTCGCCTTTATTACTCTTGTCGTATCCTACGTGTCGTTACTCCAGTAATGAGAGCATTATTAATCAAGATATTGGTTCTATGCTGCGTTGACACAACCGAAGTCTGTTTGAACCAAGTATTGGCAAGTTGTGGTTGATTTTGATCATTACAACTTTGAACAAATCGTTTTTCGTTCAATACTGACTTTATATTAAACTTGGATAAAGCAGTTTTATCGGCGACTTGGGCTTTGTATCAAAACGCACTTAGACAATAACATTCAATCAAAGTTGACATGAACTGTCTGACTTTCCACATTTTCCAATATCAATAAAGATAAATTAGATTGATCGTCAAACACGAATCAAATTGCTCTTGGATGACAACAGCCATTAAAATTGTCTTTTTTCAATTTTGACAACCTGCTGAATAGTTCCTGGCAACGTTATCTTGTAAAACTGTGCCACATTAGCATTATTCAATCCCTCATTATGTCATTGGGACCTCTTACACATACGATATGAGATATATCTACAGATCGTGTGTGTAATTCAAGTGAAAACAAACCTGTAACAATATTAAATTGCCTTTCAAGTCGACTTCGTTCAAACTGACTTTGACAGTGTCAAGTGTGTCAACGCAGCTTAAGCCAAGTATCACTAACCATTATATTGCGATGTATTGCGGTAAAAAAATAAATATCGCCCGTGGTAACATATTTATTGGATCGTTTTCTTATATCTGTAATTATATTACGAAATATGATTGCTTTCTTAGTGTCACGGGTTATTTGTTCCAAGATTACTGTTATAAGGAAAGTTATTGAATTTGTCTGTGTTTTTTTCTGAAACATGATTTATGCGGTTCATGAGTTGGTCACCAACCAGATGTGACACTCGCGAGTTACTTTACCTCTCTTCCTTTCCCTATTTCCTCTCCCTCCCCCATCACCATTGGCCTCTGTAAGTCTGGTCGTCCGAAGATGGAAAGTAGGACTTGGAATAAAACTTTTGTTTTGTTTGTTAAAGAATCTTAACAACCGAAATTACTAATATTCCCTCTAACCCCTACAACTAAGCTAAATTGCTTGTGCTCGGAGTGGGTTCACGTCGCAAGTGTAATGGCTAGGATTCGAACCCGGGACCCCTCGATCGTAAGGCCGAATTTTTAACCACTAAGCTGCCGACGCTAAACTACGCAATTCCAGCGCACACTCACCGAAATGCATCCATAAAGTGTGTATTTCCCCATGGATAAAGCAAAAGCCAGCGGGAGTGGTTATGCCGAACTCGGGCCGACTAAAACCACACGCCGTCTTATCATTATCAGTTGTCAAGGGTGAGATTGCCACTGGCATATCCCTCATGCCCCGGCTGAACCAGGGTAATCGAAATGACCCCGTCGGGACATCGATAGATCTACTTTGAGTCAAGACTTTTTAGGCTTTTCTCAAATATACTATCACCTCTTAATCGTATCAAGAACTAAAAACTTGATGGGCCCCAATACATTAATATACATTTTATTGTACTATTATTTTCGTTCTCACAACACAAGAGAGCAATATTCAAAATTAACGAACCAAATAAGGATTATTTTATGATACTTAATTATTAAAACATGTACTTATATTAATTTCATTACCTGAGTTAAGCTTAATTACATTAAAATCTATAAATAATTTAATACGAAAAGTAGCTATGCGTTTACTCCGTGTATTATTTAGATGAGATTATTGTTACGATACAGTATGAGCAGAGGACTGTGAATAATATTTATTTAATCCACAAAGTACTTGTAACTTATTAAATAAATATTAAGTAAGTGAATAAATATTGTACTTACTGCAAGTTTAAGATCAAAGTCAGACATATTGATTTTCAAGATAAATGTTTATTAGGTACAAATACAGTAGATATTTAATAGAATTTATTTCTAGCCTTAAAGCATAACAAGACTTTGTAAATCTAACAAAATAAATCATGTTATCGGCGAATAAACCCAAAAATAAGATTCGACAGAGCGGTAAAAAGTCAAGATGATTGCCTTCAAAAGTTGACCTCAAATCTTTGATCTTTTTCTCTTGATTCGTGATTCCCCAAGCATTCACAAAAAGTGCTTTACAGCGCCTATCGTGTCGAGGGCTCGAAATATGGCTGTAACATTTTCTTAGACTACAGCTAACGACTCCTCATTTCAATCACTTGACCCATATTTTCTAACTACAGCTGGCTTAGTTCGCGAAATCATCGTGTACAAACTTTCAAACAACCTCCTCACTTTGGAACCGATTGCCGCTTATATTACGGGAAACAAAAAAGTTTTGCAAGAAAAGATACAATGTATTAGGCATTTATCGATGTAGCCCGCTCGGTGGCTACAACGCCCCTTCAGGAGTAACTAGGCGAGGGTGATACGAACACCGAAAGAAGTTCGTAGCGCGTGACTCGACTCGCTAATACACCCCTACCATAGAACCGCGAAGTAACATTATACGGGAATTCCTTCACGTGAGTTCCTGAGTATTATTTTTGATGATATATGAAGTGTTTCTTACGTTTGTGCTAAGTTGAATTCATTTTTATAGTTTCTCTCAGAAATGAGTTTTTCTCAGAATAAATTCGGTTCAGTTTTAAAGTCGGGAGAGAAGATAGTGATTTATATCTCACTTAGAAAATGATAGCATTAATAACAATTCAGTATTTAAGTAAAAATATGCCTAGCGTATGCGTAGCTCATACAAATTCAGGGTTCTATTCCTGGGTTGGGCCAAAACTATGATTGACTTTGATAATAATAGCTCAGAGTTAGGAAAAGCAGACGGCATTACCCTTGTATAGGAACAGAAAATCTTTAAAGAAACAGATATTATGTTTAATATATTTCCAATGATTACATATAAGGGGTTATTATAGGCTTCGGTAGGAATAAAAATAAAGACAAAAACAACGGCATAATTTGCAAAATGTATTATTTAGAAGACTTGGAGAGTTCGCAAGTTAGTAGAAACAAAATTTATTTGAAAGTAAAACTGGCACGCGCTTCTTGCTACTTCATTATGTTGGGTAAGCCTGCCAAAACATCTTAAGTCATTTATCAAATAGAAATACCTACTGAACACATTACTTACACATTTTTGCGGTTGTGTATTGGCAAAGGCTGCGCAAAGAGCTGCATTGAATTGTGAGTTGTGTCTTTTTATTTCCATATTTACTTAAAAGTTAGACCACAAAAGTGCCAGAATAGTATCCATCATACGGAATAATGGACAGAGCTAGATAGTCTTAGATATGTTAAGAAGAAGTCAGAAAAACAATGTAATTGCTTTTTTATTCTCAACTAGCTGTTGCCCGCGGCTCCGCCCGCGTGGATGTCGGTTATCGCTTGGTGTTGATCCGACGCTATTGAGCATTAAATTTGCCTCTCTACTCAACTTTGTCCTCGACTATGTACTCACCTCTGTTCTCCCTTCCATATTCGACCTCTCGCCTCTCTACTTGCCCATCCATTCGATTCTCTTTTCGCGTCTCTACTTGACTCTCCCCACTCGCCTATCTACTCGCACCTCTACTCAACTCTCTATTCGATCTCTACTCGCCACTACATTCATCTTTCCACTCGTCTCCCTATTCGTCTCTCTACTAAACCCTTTACTGCATTCTATTTGGCTCTCTAATCGCATATCTACTCGCCCCTGTAGTCGATCTTTACACGCCTATCCACTCGTCCCTATAACAATCTCTACTCGCCTCTCCACTCGCTTCTATATTAGGTTCGCTACTCGACTATGTCCGTTCCGAAGCTCTAATTCACCTTTGTACCAAATTTCATGAGGACATCTTAAAATAAACTTTTACTATTTATGCCATATTCACCCCATTTTTTGTGCCAATGAAAAATTAGAAAAATCCCATAGCCCTATTCCCCTTCTCCCTCCCCCTTCTATCCCTTTTTTCGCAATAAGGGGTAGCCTATGTCCATTTCAAACATCTAATCCATCTCTATACCAATTTCATCAAGATATCTTCAAAATTGTCAAACTTACACACCTTTGCCCTATTCCACCCTTTCAACTCCCTTTTTCTCAATAAAACGTCTATGTCCATTTTCGAGCTCTAATCCACCTCTGTACCAAATTTCACCAGGATATCATCAAAAATGTTAAACTTTCATACCATATTAAACCCCCCCCCCCCCTCCCCCCTATGCCTCCATTTTCGCGTCAATAGATAGCCTATGTTCGTTCCCAAGTTTCAATCCATCTCTGTACCAAATTTCATCAGGATATCTTCAAAAAAGACAAAATTTCGTCCCATAGCCATATCCCCCCCCCCCTTCTTCCCCCCTTTTCGCGATAAAAGGTAGCTTATGTCCGTTCCCAAGCTCTAAACTATCTCTGTACCAAATTTCATCAAGAAATCTTCAAAAAATGACAAACTTTCATACCAAGGCCCTAGTACCCCCTTCTACCCCCCTTTTCGCGATAAAAGGTAGCCTATATCCATTCCCAAGCTCTTATCTGCCTCTGTACTAAATTTCATTAAAATATCTTCAGAAATGACAAACTTTCATAAAAACTTTCATCCCCTATTTCCCCCCCTTAAACCCCCTTTCTCGTGATAAAAGGTAGCCTATGTCCGTTCTCAAGCTCTAATATACCTCTGTACCAAATTTCATCAAGATCGGTTCAGTGGTTTAGGCGTGAAAGCGTAACATACAGACAGACAGACAGACAGACAGACAGACAGACAGACAGACAGACAGAGTTACTTTCGCATTTATAATATTAGTATGGATTACTTGAAAGTACAAATTCGTTCTCACTATTTTCTCACTCGATGTATTAAGAAAGTTCGTAGTAGGGGTAACAACAAAAATTGGCGGGCATGTGACAATGCAAGCGTAAAGTGGGGCGAGTCAAACGTACTATTTCGAACAAAAGTAATTCACTTGTTTGAACTCGAAGTCGGAATTTGCTATATAAAAGCTGAAATAACGAAAGCGAAGGTGGGGGTATACTATTACGTTATTGGTAGATAAATTATTGTTTGATGTTTGTATGTAGTAACGTTAGTTTATGGCGGTATACTATGGTACGTAACGAATAACGTTTCGTTTTATTTGAGCATGCACATGCGTGTAGATTATTAGCAGCTAAATTTTATGTTTAATTGATTACTTAACCTATTTTACTATTTGAATAATGGCCCCAATATTAAATTACTGAGTTGACTAAAACGAAATATCGTAATTGAATTCTGATTGAGCTCTGAAAAGCAAGCTTAAGTCTCGTATCAATGCAAATAATATAAGTAAGAAATTTGATTTACTAGAATATTTAAGTTACTTTTTTGTTTAGGTTGGTATACAGACATAATATGTGGCTACATACTATTTTTTTCGTCAGTTCACCTACCCACATACCCACTGGGTAGGTACATCATTAGCTCCATTGAGGTGCAGGGTACCCACACGCAAAGATGGCAATCTATAGTTCAACACCATACATAGGCACCGTACCGTAGGTAGTTAGTACGTAGCCACATGTCATCAGGTGGCGTGTTCTTCTTAGTTATATTACAAAGATTTATAACAATATTACTAATCCATTACTAAGAGTTCCTCTCTACTTAAAACTAGTTAAGCTTAGAACTTAATAAAATACAATATGAAATGTTCCATTTTACGTGGTTGCGTGTGATAACTCTACGATCGCAACCATAGATTGTAAACACGCGAGGCGCTTGCGTTGTCCGGAACGTTACCTCTATGAGTGATCACTGCCGTGTTGGTTTATTTATGGCCAAGATGGCGGCGATTGTATTTGTCAGGAAAATTATAAAGCAGTTCCTATTTGAGCTTTGCTTGTTTTAAACTGTAAGGGAACTGTTTCGTAGCCGACCGCAGACCACATCAGCAGATACAACTTACCACAATACGTATAGACTTGAATGTGATAATATTGCTAACTTTTTTAATTCATTGCGGCTTCTTTATGGTGCCGTTTATCCGTGTCGAAGCTTAAAGAGTAATGTATGTGAGTGAAGGTACGACACAACACGACGATAGCACATAGAAATAAATAAAATAGTACCAGTCCCGCAAACCGCTCATTTGTCTATAACTATAGAGTTTTTATTCACATACATTACTTGTTTAACTTCGATACAGGTAGACGGAAACAGTGAGAATCCGCAATGAATAACAACCTATTATTCGTAGATAACAACAATAAAAAATATTATCTATCATATTCAAGTCTATATTACAGTACACTGTATCTGCTGCCTGCGTCTGCTGCTGCTGTCTGCGGTCGGCTACGAATTCATACCTTAAGTTGAACTAGTCGCTTATATCTTGCGTACCGACATTAACAGATGATCATGTATTGTAATGTTATGGAGTAAATTTATTAAACAAATGTTGCAATATTTAACAGGCGTTTGTTGCTTATGATGATAAATGTAACACGCGAATTGATTTTAATATCGCTATCGGCGATAGACGTCCCAATTACATGTACTTAAATATAATGAGGAATATAAATACGGTGTAAGCGATCTCACTGAAACAAGTGTTAAATCAACATCACCTGCAAGCTTGCTGATTAACGATTGAGGTTTTATCGCAAGCGATCCTCTATAGTCCGTTTTTTAATTTCAGATAGTAAAATGACATTACCTGTGTTGCAGGTTTATTGCAATTAAAAATAGTCATGTGCTACCAGTATCAAAAGTTATCGATAAATTAAATTTAAAACTGAATTTTGTAGGTTATTTTATACTTAGCTTATATGGTGAATGTACGAAACTAAAAAACTTATAAATTTTAACTTTTTTCTGAAATATAATAAAGTCAAACCATTAGTATCTACGCCACAAACATTGTCGATAGTTACGAGCACGTCACTAAGCACTAAAAGCTGGTATCATTATTTCACAATTTCACTTTCGCAGTTGTCAATTTACTATCGGAATTTAAAAAAAAAACGGATTATAGCTAGGGTTTGGCGGTTCAGATGACTGTCGCTCCCGTAATAGCCAAGACAAACCAGTAAATAAAGAAAGAAGAAGAGAGCTGACGTAATCGGTCCAGCCTCCTCAAAAATGACAACGCTCCGAGCTTGAATAACATTCGAATTTTGAAAGAATTGCGATTGGTTCACAGTAGGCAGTCGGCCAATTGCATTGCTCCGTTCTCGTTACGAATTCGAATGTTATTCGTGCTCGGGGCATCTCTGAAGCGACTGGACCCGTTTTGATGTGATTTATATACTGCAGATAGCTGATGTTATAAAGCGTGACTTAGGTTACCTTTATTGAAGCACTGTTTTTATGGTACCGCGTTAAATTAAATGGCAGGTTTGGGTCCGCATGGAAACATGGGCGAAAATTGCAAGTTGCATCCGCGCGTAGTTGGGGCAAGTCACTAGTCCTTTTAGAAAGTAGATTATTTCTGCACTAGTAGGTAATTTCGGTTACAGAGTCATTAATTTAATTAACGATACTTGTTCACTGATTAGTCAAAAATAATTACTGATTACAAGTCTTAAAGTGACAGGCACAAAATGTCACCTGCCGACCTGACGTGTGTTGCATACAGAAAAAATATGACTACATCCAAAATCGAATACTGATCGATTGTTTTTTCGCAACGATTAATGAATTTAATTCATGAAGCATCGCGCGAACAAGCATTCAGTTTAATGGACAGGAATTACGCAATAAATTCTCTTTAGCACGTAACGAGACTTCGAATGCGAGTTTTTGTACGAGAACGACTATCGAGTACTCGATTCGAAATGTCAGACGTCAAGCTGACGTTGTTAAAAAAATGTTTCGCTTTTCTTTTCGACGTTACTACTTATTAAGACATCTTGTTTCTGTTGCTTGAAATATACAACAAGTGACATGAAGGAATGTTGTAGTGACTTCAATTATTTTTACAACTTAGTACTTTAATGGGTCGTTAAGGCGCTTACATACATTTTTTCCAAGCTGCTACAATATGGGGTTCCTTAAGAAGGGCATAAAAATGTTCTTATAACTACAGCATGAGTATGACGCCCCAGATATTGCACACGTCCATAGAACACGGTAACAACTTTCCATCAGGTGGACTGTGTGCTTGTCTGCCACCTAAGTGGTACAAATAAGTACTGTTTCTGTTTCTATTATTTCCGTTAATATACATATTGAGCCTGTCTATTGATAACACTCTGCTGGACCACCATTCCAGATGTTGAGAAACCCAAATTGGTGCTTCCTATCTTGACGTCCAAATAGATGCTCTCTCACAGCTTTAAGTACCCGGAATTGTAAGAAGAATAATACTGGTTTTCTTTTTTATAATATGTTTTTGTAGGTACATATATAATATTCAGGCCTGTTAACTTGCTTTGTATAACCCCGAGGTCTAGATCTACGCCAACCCCACCTGTAAGCCAGTATTACTGCTGATTAAAATGAAAACTGTGGATGAGAATCTATTGCAGACTTTACTTTCGGATCGGTCAATTAGGTATGGTACGTCAAAAATTTGCATAATTTTCCCGAACCGGGTATCGAACACAGCATTACACGATCACACAGAAACACATCAATCGGAGCAACCAACACACAAAAAAATTAGGTATATATCCCCACCTACTAAAGATTTTTAACGTTTTAACTAATGCATTTATATAATTTCAAAACTAGGTTCACACACACTTTCGCGTCAGTTTCAGTTCAAGAACTGAAACCCGCTTATCAGGTGACCGCAATAATAAGGAATTTGCAAACGATTCATCCATGTTTGTCTAGTGGCCGTCATTCATGCGGTTTAGAATATTGTTACGAATTTAGTCATAGTTTCATCATAAATCACTTAATTGAATTATGTAGGTTTATACGTATTATATCGTGAATGAAATGTAAGTATTCAGTAGTTTTGGAGTACAACACACAGATTGAAAAATAATAAATAATAATAAATAAATATTCCACAACATTTCACACAACGCTATCTAAATCCATGGTAAGCCTAGCTTAACTAGCTTGTGTTATGGAATCTAGAATGCGGATAAACATACTTAGATACTTTTTTTTTTGTAAATACATACATATTATACATAGAAACACCCAGACCAATGTAAATATCCATATTCATGCATATAAATATTTGCACCGAGCGGGATCGAACCCGCGCCTCCTGCGTAGCGGCCGCGTTCACTACCGCCACGCCACACATAGATGTCGGATGTTGTTATTTTTGGTCATACTTCCGGTTCTAATGCGATTAAACTTACGTAAGATGTCAAGTCTGACTAAGATCTTAATAAATAAAAACCGTATTAAAATCTGATCACTAAAGTACATTAACGACTGTCGGCTGACCAAAACCCAACGCTGAGAGAAAAACCTGCTCTAGAGCATCGTCACTTAACAAATGTATTAAAATATGGCTGTTATACTGATCAAATACAACCCTAACATGACCAGGTATTGTGACAAACTTAGCAAATGCTTCATCGAAATTCTAAATTATTGCCTGTTGCCATAATTCGAGCACAAACGATCAAAACAACATCCCAACAATTTAAATTACGAAACGGAACTGTTTCTCTTCAGGAAGCGAAATACCGAATTCGATACTTCCTATTGTCTTCTATGAAGCGATACACAACCCTAATACAACAGATATCTCAACATTCCAATTCCAAATTTATTGCCCCAATAATAAGGTATATTTTGAATTTGTGTTCGATCTATCTTTCCGGGGTGGCCAGTATCTGAACATCTATTTTCCCTCGTAATTCGATGTGCATCGCGAAATGTTTTCGGCCGAAGTAGGGTGACTTTTTTGTGATATTTCAACCATAAATTATTGAGTTAACTCAGGAAAAAAATGGAGAATTCTGTCTTTTTGTTGTATTACAAATAATTTTACAAATGAGTGAACGATTTAATGATACAGTTGTGGTAGATTTGCGAAGGGTAATTTTTCATGCTTGTTTGATACACAAGTCTATTGAAAAAAGCTTTTTATGCCTTTTTGAATGCAGAATTCTATTTTTTTATATGCCAAACGTAAAACACCAGCTGTTGTGTGTGATGCACTCTCATTTAAAATGGTCTTAATGTGTTTATGGGTGTGGTTTGATAAAACCTGAGCTCTTATCTCCGTGTCATGGACTTTCCGTTTCTCCTAAATCTTCTCTGTGGAAAGTCACACGTAAGTTAAAATAATAATATCAAGGTACATTATTAAAATATTCTCAACGAGACGTCTCTCGACTTTCAGAAATTTCTAATACTGTTCGCGCCGAGATTAACATCCAAATCATATTTAGTCAATCTTCGAATAAATATCATCGAACCGCGATCGGTGCGGGGCTATCGGAGCATTCGATTGCGATCGCGATGAACGTTCGACACTAATGCCGGTAATGGAAGTCGACACGGGCCGGCTCCGTTCGATTTTCCGAATCGTTTGCGCCGAACGCCCGTGGAACGAACGCTAGATAAGGAGAAATGTTGCGACTATCGTTTTATGCGCCGCCGCCGTACTAGATCTCGTAAAGATTATGCACACTATTACCCCATTATTGGTGTTCCATTTTTAAAATTGAAGCTAAGGACGCTACGCTACGCTACTTACATTCTTTCTCGGTTCAAAATGATTTTGCAGTTGGTATTATATAAAAAGAACGTTAGTACAGTCAGCGAGAAAAGTGGTTTAATACTAATAAAAAAAATATCATTATAGATACATAGTCGATTAATTTCTTATTTATATCAATCAAATTGCAGTTAGTAGTGCACTTACCAGGAATATTGTGACGGCGAAATAACTGTCATATCTGTAACAAATTAAATACTTTTATTAGTATTCTACTTTTATATCACTGTGTCCAATTGGCAACAAATATCGTATTTTGGCATATAGCTGTTAATCTGATGCTCATAATAAAATATACATAAGCATAATTATTAATATTTTATCCGAAACTGCTAAACATAAATCATACACACACACGCGCAACACCCAAACAAACATGTTGGCCCCACTCAATCACAACAAACTACAAACTTACATATTCAAATCCTGATACACAAGTGTATGAGTATAAGTCAGGGGGATGACATCATCTTGTCCTAAGTAAACAACGCAATAGATATACATCGGTAGGTGTCGAACCCACGCTCGGACGGCAAGACAAAAGATTGCTATTAATCTCTATACCTTACAAGTACACTTGGACGAAAAAGTAACTGAGCATATTTTTAGTATCGAATATTACTGGCATTATTTTTAAATCATTATCATCATCTACATTCAGACGTTATCCTGGTTTTATCCGAGGTCAAGAGGCTCATATTTCCCTTCGACAATCCTTAAGGGGAACACCGGGTCCATGGTCGAATGGGATGAAACCCATACTGATGACACTCCGAGATTTAAATATTTTTCTTTTTAGATTTACTTAGCGAGTAAATTTCCTATTAAGTAAAGGTAAAAAGATAATAATTATTCCAAGAAATATATCACAGAAGCACCCAAACCAAACTTAAGCTAAGCTTGTATGCTGATAAAAGATAAAAAAATAATGTAGGTAATTTGTAACATAAATTGCTGTGGTGGTTTACACCCCAGCTCTTCCTTTGGGCGTCGTCTCCATCTGGTAGTTAACATACAGCCCAAGAAAAAGTGCCCAGTAGACGGCAATAGGCTCGCCCCCTATTACGTTAAACCGAAAATCATAGTTGGCGAGACGTGGGTGTTAATTCACCTCTGCCTACTCCTTCGGGGATTTACAGACGTGAATATATTATTATGTATGATGTATGTGTTTTCGTTTGCGTACATTATTTTTAGTACATAAGTTCATACACATACACATACACACATAAAACACAGAAGGTCCGATAAATAGACACACCCAGATTTATGCATACAAAATATCTACAAACATTTGCGTCGAACGGGAATGGGATTCGAAGCTGCGACCTCTGACATAAGTAACATAATGACACCATTAGCTACAACATAATCATGTTTATAAACACAAACCTTTGAATTTATGAGCCAGGTTTATTTACTCGTATTTATAAATTGTATAAATTAATGTTAATAAGCGTATGTTAATATACACTCTAACATACACAGCCTAGCTCTAAAACCTTTTACATCTAATACTGAACGGAATATGGAATAAATTAACCTAATCTACAGAGAATTACTTAAAATATTAGGTCGTTATTCGTTATTTATTTAGGAGTTTTAATAAGGACCTTTTTTTCTGACTGTACCTACATATACATATTTGTATTTTATAAATATTATTTTTTATTTTGTGACCTACATCGTTTGGGATATGTTGTTTAAGAAGTGAATAGCTATGTAAATTAATCAGCGTATTAGATAATAAAAGTAATTAATTTAAGAAACAATTTTCCTTAAAAACAATGTCGAAATGAAATTACAATATCTAGAGAAAAAATCTCTAAAAATAATTCGACGATGTCAAGTCTTTACGAGTCAAAGATCATTTATTTTGTATAGAACACTAACGGCACTGATAAAACGACGTCAAAAGTGAATAAAATACCGGTAGGTAGAGCATTGACTTCTATGTATTGAGGTAGAGCCGACAAGCCCTTCAGCCACTTTGGTAACTATATGGTTCATAACCAGCTACGAAAAAGTAATTTGTTTCACTGTTTTGTAACTAGTTACTAATAAACATTTAATAAAAAAAAACAAATTAAGAATACTTTTTATTCAAAGTCAAAAGTTTTTATTCAATCTAGAACAACATTATTGCTTTTATTGACGTCAATAAATTCTACTTAACCTAAGTTTACCAACCCTTCCAAGGCGCTGGTGGAGAAGAAACGGCGCAACAAACTCCACTGCGGCATTTTTTCAGACTTATATCTATTTAATTAAGTATTAAAAAAAATAACAAAAGGGGCAACAATTTCTACGCAATGACCCACAGAAGGAGATACGGTTTCACATTCTCATACAACTTTACATTTAAAAGTGCCGTATCATCTTTGTCGACTACTGTACACCTGATTTTTATTGAAAACGCCTTAACAAATAATTTTGAATTTTGAGTAGTATCTTAAGCTAGGAAGGGTGTGTTTCCATATCGGGGCAGTCCCGAAAGCACATTAACGCTGGGCTCATTAAGCCGTGTTGTGAGAGCACAAAGAAGGGGAGGTCCCTAAGATCATTATGATTGACAGCCGGATTAGTGACGGCATTAAGACATTTAAGGCACAGGTTGACACTTTCGTAATCCTTTCTTATCTTTTAAATGGCTGAATGAGGACAATTGCAAGAATTTAATTTGGCGTCACCTGGTTTATTATAGAAAAGGGCTGAAGGAAGGCAATAGGGCTCTAGTCTTGGCCTACCTCGCGGGCGAAGAAAGGCGTGTGTGAAGGAAGGTGTAATCAAACCGATGAAAACCGCACGGTATTTTGTCAAATTGACCAGCGTGGCCGTGGATTCTTATACGCCGTAAGTATGATTCCTATCAACTATCCCATATAAGATCTAAAATGGAATATTACTGTAAATACATAAAATAAGAGATTTAATGAAGATTATAAGACAAAAAAAAACTACTGCCTACCCCCAATGGCAAAGACAGCCAATATGAAATTTACACTTGCTCTTATTTTATAAGTTTTTTTTTATTCATCGTTGACACCCAAACAATAGAAAATTATTTGACAATACTGCCTAAATTATGAGTTCACACTATTTTTATTACAACTTACCGTTTTGACGTTTAATTAAAAGAAACTGATTTGACATGACAGTCTACTACTGTCAGATACAGATTTGGCTAAACTCAAACAATTATTATTCCCTATTATAAACTTGTCTTTTAATTCAAACTACTAATCGTGATAGTTTTGGACGAATATTAACTATACATTCATTCAAAAGTCAAATAAACGTCAACACTGTCCTGGAAAAATTGATTAAATTTCATTCTTCATGTAGTTTTAACCACTTAAAAATTATTTATAGGCAATATGTTTTTTAAATAACAGTGCTAAATGGTTCTGTCAGAAGTTAATTTGGATTGATTTTGATATATTTATTTTGTATTAACACAACCATGGCTGCTTAAGGATAGCCGAAACGTCGAATTAAGTGTAAATAATAAATTAATACCAAATAAATCTTTTAAAAACTGTTTTAGTTTTAATAGTGGAAAAGTTCTGATTTTTCAGCATGATAAGAAGCTTTTTCTTCTGGCTGTACCCGAGTACGTGGGAATGCGTATTGAATACCCGCATGAAAGTAAGTACTGTCGGTGATAGCAATAAGAATTTAGTAACTTATGTTTTGTAATAGTAACAGGTGACAAAAAGATGTTGATGAGCTACAATCAAGTCTTTGTGACGATGATATGATGATATCATTAGGTGTGAGTTGAGTAAGAGTGATGATGTAAGGAAATGTATAGATACTTAGATTACACATTACTAGGTGATTAATTAACATGGGTATCACAGGTATTTGAGGAGTAATGTGGGCAGTACATTATATGAGAGTCTAGTTGTAAAAAGTAAAAAATTAAGACAATGTATTACCCAGGACCTAAGTAAGCGTGATGGTGCTGGATGAGGGCTGCTTTAGATCGTTCGTTCTCGAAGTCCATAGGAGAGGCCTATGTTCAAAAGTGGACTGTGTGGGGCTGATATGATGATGATGATGATGAAGTAAGCATAGCTTGTAATAATTCTAATATGGGTTTAAAAATGTTAAACCTTTAATTCTTACGAAAATATATTTGTAATGGGAACACACTGACCAGACCGATGCAAATAGATGATAGGCAAAAAGATTTCAAGCGACATCGCGCTATTAGACAGCAAACTATGAAACCATTTTTCTCTGAAAAGTCGCAGACGCTTACGACATTTTGTTAACTAACCATCCACATTTCACTAATATAAAGCTGTAATATTTCTAATCTTCAGTCACAAGTCTAAAAAAAAGAGTTACCCGACCGCACGCGATGCAGGCAAGCGCACGCGTTAATTACTGCAGTGCATCGCATGTCATTACTTGAGCGAAGGCATTGCTAATGCAACGTCTGGACGGCATTATGCGAGGTCGCGCGCGCTACTTATGCAACGAACCAGGTGAAGTGGTCCGTATTATGTATTACGGTAATTAGAATAATGATAATATTTGAGAGTGGTGGACGCTGTGGTACTTACGAGAATGAAATTTTGTCGGTTATGAAAGTTATTTTGCAAGATTTTACACAGCACTCTATCTAAAACTATGATAGTATTTTGAGGTTGGTGGACGCTGTGGTACTTATGAGAATGAAAATTTGTCGGTGATGAAAGTTATTTTGCGACATTTTATACAGCGCTGTCGAGAACCAAAGTAAGCGTATCAATTTCTTTTTCAATTTCAATTTATATTATTTAAAATTTTCCAATAAAATAACATCTTTTTGCGTCAATTCCACACTGATATACCCACATATAAACAGCACTGACCCTCCCTATAACCCGATTCCTGCCGGCTTACCAATAGGTCGCATGATGCATAACAAACTACATTTCCGTTAGTTTTTTATTCACCGATTTTCTTTTTGAAAACACTGTTCGCCACTGATAGACCGTAGACGGTCGGCAGTTTTAGTGGGCGTATTCGAAGGGTTTTCCATACGAACAAAAAGGTTTCCGGCGGCGACAAACCACCGAGTCATGATAAAACCGTCTCGTGAATTATATATTCAGTTAGTCTATTATAGCCTATGCGCCTCAATAGTTCAAATATCGCAATCCCACAAAACACGAAGGGTGCATAGTAAAACGGGATATCACGGGATTACTTAATCAAGGCTCAACGACTCCCGTATCCCGATACCCGTGACGTCATTAGTTCCCGTCAGGCATACCTCTGGGGCACAGTTGTCATTCCTAGGTATAAATATAACAGATAGATTACTAGGATTAACCTTTGAAATGATGTTATATCGGTCGTTATGCAAATAAGCTGTATAGCTTAGTGGTTAAAACATCGGATTTGGAATCAAGGGGTTGTTGGGTCCAATTCTGACCGAATACCACTTGATCCTACTACTAATACAAGATGGTCCCTCCGGTAAAAGCCATAATAAGCCACATGAAGAGGAGTAATCTCGTGGCCAGGAGCGTTTACTATTCGGTAAACGATCAGCAGGTTCAGCTACTTAGGCACAGTTGCCATTTGGATGGGTGACCGTTTAGTGTAGACGGAGGCTAGGCTACCAGGGGCCCGTTTCATAAAACTACAATTTACAAATTACAAGTACAATTCCATGTACACTGCGTAGTAATTGGCCATATAAACCTAATGACCAATTACCTACGCAATGTAAATCAAATTGTACTTGTAATTCGTAAATTGTAGTTTTATGGAACGGGCCCCTGAACTCCATTCAGACCTTTCAAATCTTTCAAATTTCAATTGTTTATTGTGAAACACAGGTACCTCTATATACAGATATCTAGTCTTTTACATAAATTGCTCAGCTATGTTCAGCCATAGGTATAGGCCTACAATATCTTAAAGAGATTTGTCGTAGATTAATGATAGATTATATTTATTTTACTAAATTATATTTATATTAATAAAAACGTTATATACACATAAGGCAACTTCTAAAACATTTTTCTACCACTAACTTATTCCTTTCTTTCTTCTGCTGTATAGTTATTTGTCAAATATGCAAAAAAATAGCCATATGAAGTGCCAGCATCAGAATATAGAATCTGATGATCTGGAAGTCAGCAGCAGGATCGGATGTGACCGACGGGACTAATGCTCCGAAACGCAAGTAGCATAAAATCACCATGCATTATCGTCAAGAAGATATAGATCACCCGCAAACTTCCTACGCAGAATAAAACATGCCTACGACTTGTGATGTAAAAAGGCATATCTGAAGTGTGGAAAACCACACAACTGCGAAGTAACGACCGCCTTATTACGAAGTAATTAATATAATATACAACACGACTACGTACGCAACTTCGTCCAAACCTACCTGATATATTATTCTCTTCGTATCCGTGTCAACACCAGCCGTGTGAAAAGTCGCCCAACCAGTTGAGCGATATATCCGTAAACTGTTAATCCACTTTGTGAGTTGTAAGTGTCGCGACATGCCTACCTGAAAGCTTTTAGACTATTCTGAATGTTTTAGGTAAGTACTTTGTAAAGAATGGGTACCCGTTGTTGACATAGGCATAAGTAGTCAATGGTACTTGTATAAGTACCTATATCATGCTTTTATATCTTGAAGGGGTAGGTAGATTGGTATTAAGACTCGCATTTCGTCAACTATGATTTTCGGTTCCACATTTTAGGGAGTTTATTGCTGTCAGTGGGGTAATTTTATGGGTTCTGTGTTTACTATCGGAAGAACAACACCCATGGGAACAGATAGACTGGCCCTTGTAAGGAACCACTGCAGCATTATATAATAATAAATGAACAACCATCCAATAGTATAATCCATTATTTTGATATTGGCTTGTTTAAAACAGCCATTTTATATATTCAAAAGAAATAATTGCTTCCTTACTTAGAAAAAATCATCTCACTACCATGAATACCCAAGACTGTGACAAGTGAATATATTGACGCCTATAAATCCCAAATGGATAGGCAGAGGTGTATCAACACCTACATTTCGTCAACTAAGATTTTCTGTTGTTTTCACATTTATCCGATAAAATCGGCCCGATACGGCCATTCGCTCGAAAGCACAGACTAGTTGGGATGCTGGGGATGAAAAAAAAAGGAAATAAAGTTAAAGTAAATTGCTTGCAGTCGCTGTTTTAGTCTATTTGTGATCCGATATCGGGCCAAAACAGTGGTGTTGGCTCTGATAACCGATATCGGACCGGACAATGTGAAAGAGAGATACCTACATATATACATTTGACTTCCTCCGATATCGGATGTCGGATATCGGACAGTGTGAAAACGCTCTAAGGGTGAGCCCATTACCCTCTAGTGGGTACTTTCTCATGAGCTATACGTTAACTGTCGGATGGGATACAGTCCTATCCCTGAGTCCCCTTCTACGGTAAGAGATGGAGTGGCTCTATTTTACTCCAGCCGGAGCCAACAGGGCTCTTGCCTGGGATCAATGAATGTACTCTAAAAACTGCTGACCACAGTAATACCGCCCCAGGCAAAATAATGCAATCTTCTGAAACTAGAGGGGTGCATAACAAAACAGGCTGACACCGGGATTAGTTAATCAAGGCTTTCTAATCCAACGGTCTATTTGTCCGGCGCCCGCGACATTAGTACCGTGTCCGTCCCGGCCCGCCGGGATTTGGGTATTTACCCCGGGATTCGGTAGAAACATTGTCCTGCCTGATTGGCTATTTGATATTAACTTTTGAAATATAATTAAAAAATACTGTTGTGATGTTTTGGTTTTAGATAGTTGATTTTCTGTAGATTGAGGTGCTAGCTGTGCTCAGGTCCAATTTGTCTTCCATTTCTTCAAATCTCGTATTCAGTACGATTCTATTAGGTATTTTAATGTAAGAAAACTCTTTACAATTTAAAAATCAATAGCACCTGGATTGATGAACCTTAGTTTCTGAACTATAAGGTTAAGTCCATCTTCATCCATCTTAGGCGTCAGTGCCCAAATATTCAAGAAAATACTAGCGTTCCTATTGGCTTGTCCCCTATATCCCAGTATTTGTTAAACGAGTCGTGAGTTCGTTTTTAATACATGAGGTACTAGCTACAATGGCCCACGTCAATCAACATTGCTTTGTTAATACAAAAAAGTAATACATATAATAGCGAGCCCGAAAAATAGAGTTTAGATTTACCGCTTTTTCAATTTATCACTAACTTCATCTTTGTATATGCTCCGCGACGTCTTTCAACAACTCGTTTGTCGCCTAAGGGCTCTATAGAACTCATAATCAACATGCGCCACTTCATACCCTGGAATTAACCTACCAATAAATTAATCACCATACTATTTTTCACAGAACACTTCGCGGTAATCACGTGATTGTTTCCTTTCCTGGCGAGCATCTGCACAATCACTTCATAAAGGCCGGTGCGGATGTATTTAAGCTCGATACGGGTTCTAATGTACGGAATTAGTGAAGCGATATAGCTGTACTTGTTTTGTAATGATAGATGCAACTTATAGCTGGTGGTGTTAAGTGTATTGTGAAACCGAAGAAATTTAATAAATTATCTTATAGAGAAGTAAATTGAAGAAAATAAGAGACGCGTTTTGGAACCTAATTCAAATCTTGAGAACAGGCAAGGCAACAGCACACCTGATTACCGGTTGAACAAGTTTTGTTCAGAGGGATTGGGGAGACAGACGGCAGCTGTTCCCGTCAAAATCAGGATAAGCCAAAACAAAGGGTTGATTAGTGCACCTCAAGCAAAAAGTGCAAGCTTTGAATGCAAGGTTTTGATGGAAATGGATCTGAACAGGTGACAAGAGGAAACCTGATGTCCAGCAGCTAACTATTTACTATTTACCAACCCTGGAGGGAAAAAGGCACTAGTATAGGCACCCACGACAGCACATGTAATGTTTATATTGAAAAAAAAAGGGCAGTAATTTGTTAATCGAATTCGTGTCATATGGACACTTCAAACCTATTGTTATTTTGACTACTATTTAATTACGAACCGATCAAAAGATTTTGTCTGAAAAAGTTGACAGACAGACAGAATGAGTTATTTCCGCCCCTTTATCGTGAATATAAACAAACTGTAAGGCTTTTATTAATTGTGCTTCTAATCCCTCTATAACAATGGAGCTGCGCTTTGTTTCCCCGTAATAAATGTCACCGGCAGAAACAGGTCACGCTGGCATTTGTAGGGCACACCCCATCACCGGCAAGGTGTTGTCCCCAATACGGTGAAAAGTTGAGTTTTGTAGGAACATTTGATCTTTTTTAGCATCTAACCAAAATTATAAGTATTCTGAATGTCCCCTTCAGTTAAGTTACTTGATGTTTTACACTTCTGTTTGCCCTCAATCTCACCTGATGATAAGTAATGATGTGGCCTATGATGAAGCACGTTTACCTAAAAGGACCCAATTCACTCGGGAAATGAAGATTCACAGCCTTCAGAGAACACGGGCAACTCTAGGAATTAGTACTTCTCTTGGTTTGAATTCCCAACCCGAGAGTAAAACCTGCGCAAAACCTCGTTGTTAACCTTCAGCAGGTGAACTCAGCTTGCAGGTGGGGTTGGACCTCGAAAATATGCATGGGTCCCTCCCCCCATACATCCTGTCAGCGCTGTCTGTCTAACCTGCGTCGATGTGTACAACTCGCGAGTAGGTATCTAACACAGAGTATCTACAACACTCAAAGCTTTGAGTTACCAACGTCAACACTGCAAGCTCCCCGCAATTTTTCAACAATATTAAACGCAGAAACAAACAAGAAATGCTATATAAAATACGGAAAACCATCCCAAAACTGTCCAATATTATTACGTAACGTCACGAGTTAACCCGCAGAGCTATCAAACTGACATTTAATTTCATTTGTATGAAAGTGGGGCCACTTTTTGACGTGCACCCTAACTATTCATTTTCATACAATTTGGCCCGGATCCAAACAGGACTACGGACTTTTTACAATCCATTCAGTACCATTGGGTATCGTTTGTGAGGTTCTAACTGTGTTATTTATTGATAATGTTAGGAGTACAACTATTTTGGCTGTTAGTTGGCAACTAGGTAACCTGGTAAAGGTCGAATAGACGTAGGTATGTGTTCAAGCATCATCATCATCATCGAAGGAAGCGCCTTCAAGAAAGTGAAGAGCAAACAATCGCCACCACTTTATTTTAATTATATTAGGCACTGATGATGTCCGTTACTCAAAAGCTCACTTGAATTATACTCGCCTTAGTGCAAAGTTCAGCATTACGTTTTATTTTCTCTTAAATTTTATGGAAGTCCTTTCGAAAAAATACATGGTCCTACGATCCCGATATACATTAAATTATTATCAGCGCAAGAAGAAAGATAAATTATAAAGCGAAAAGGATTAAAAAGAAGAAATAAAAAGTACCACGTCGCGGAGTGAAAAGGTGAACAGAAGGACACAAGTGGCTAGAACTTTAGTGTTAAAATAAAACCAAGGAATTTATTTTATATATTATTTATTCAAAGTTTACCCAACACTCGCTCAGGTAATATTAATCAGTGTAATTAACCACTTTACGTGGCTGACCTAAGGTTAGTACTTACATAGCAATTGTATAATTATTTTTCACTGATTTATTTTGATTATCAAAGTTTAAAATTGTTAATGTCTAAGGATTTATTTATTAGGTTTGTAGTTGTGGTAGTAGTTAATTCGTGCTTATTAAATACAGTACAGTAACGGTAACAGTTACATTGTTAGCTACATACCTACATTAAATATATTTATTGTTTTACAAATCTGATAGTCTTTTCCTACAATATTTAGATATTTTTCTTTGTATCTCATTAAAATAAATCTTTACATTGTTAATTAAATCAGTATTATTTAATTTAAAGTTAAACAATTGTAAGAACATTCAAGTCTCGTACGTTATATAAGTACATGGTTAAGCTTTTAATAAAGTTGTTTCAGTAGGTATATAGGAACATAATAATTACCCAGAGGTAATCTTATAATTGTAAATTTCCAGATCGACAGTATACTCGTCTCCCAAAATGGTTGATATTAACCAACTTAAAAGGAAACGCAGCAGTTTTAAAGGCAGAGTGACTGCATTTGGAAATTATGTGTCTCCTTTAACGGATGCTAAATTAACACCCTATCAGGTAACGGAGTTACAATTGCGCACAGAAAAGTTAGAAATTGGTTACGAAGATTTTAATGATGTTCAGTTACAAATAGAATGTGTGTGTGATGACATTGACGTTGAAATAGCCGAGCGAACGGCGATTGAATCGCAGTATTATTCTTTAATAGCCATAGCTAAAAATATAACAAACCTCGATCCATTGCACACACAATCCGAACAAAATGATTCTGTTCATAATTGCAGTCATTCTAAACGACAGCTCGTCAAATTACCCACTATTAACCTACCTAAGTTCTCGGGTTCTTATGATAATTGGCTCGAGTTTCGAGACACCTTTTCTAGTCTGATTCACGACAATAACGATATTGACATAGTTAATAAGTTCCACTATTTACGAACATCGTTGGAAGGATCTGCCGCTGTAGTAATACAATCAATTGAGTTTTCAGCTCAAAACTATGTACTAGCTTGGGATCTTCTACGTGAGAGGTTCGACAACAAACGTTTACTGATACATAATCATGTGTCAGCTTTGTTTAACCTCGAAACCATCACAAAGGAGTCCTCAGTTTCATTAAAAGGCATGATTGATAAAATAAATAAAAATATTCGAGCTTTAAGTTCTTTAGGTGAGCCTGTCACGACCTGGGATACTTTATTAATTCATTTAATTAGTCAAAAAATAGATTCAAAAACATTTCGGGAATGGGAAGAGTACAAAGGACGTTTAGACAAGAATAAATCAATTTCATTCAATGACTTTATACAATTTATGAGGACTCGTGCGGATTTACTTGAAACTCTGGAACTATCACGTAACTCTGGTCACACTAGCACTTTGAGCACCAAACAAAACACTAAGGTGAAGGCAATGGTTTCTCTTAGCACCAATCCCACAGCATCGGCACACAGCTGTCCACGGTGTAAGGGTGATCATTATCTCAACACTTGTCCACAGTTTTTATCTTTAAATCTTAATGATAGGTTGTCCGTGCTGCCAAACTTCAAGGTTTGCTATAATTGCTTGCGTCGAGGACACTTTTCCAATAGCTGCCGAAAACTGGGGTGTAAGGTTTGTGGTCGTAAACACCATACGTTATTACATAATAAAGAAAAAACAATGGCAAGTAATGCAACAGATAATGCGACTGCAAGCGGTGACGTTCCGGCCTCACTCACAAACGCAGGTAACAAGGTGAGCGGCGAGTCCTTACCCCCGCGCGTCTTTGCCAGCCCCCCTTCAGCGCTCAATAGTCATGTTACGCTATCTGCCAATATCAATGCGCCCGCGCAGTCATTAGGCTCAAGCAATGTCCTGTTATCGACTGCATTAATTAGATGTTACGACGTTAATAATAAGGAGCATATTGCACGCGCACTCCTAGACTCGGGTAGTTCCTCTTGCTTAATGACCGAAAATCTATTTAAAAAATTGCGTTTGCCATTTTTATGTACAAATAAGTCTGTGCAGGGTATAAACAATTCTTTGTCATACGTGAATAAAATGTGTCATGTTAATATTAAATCTCTTTGCGAATCTTATTGCAATAGTTTGACATGTTTTGTTTTACCAACAATAACGGATAAAGTGCCCTCCAGACGAGTAGAATTAAATATACCTACTGATATCAATTTAGCTGATCCGTATTTTCATACACCGAAGGCGATTGATATTATTATTGGCGCCGATGTGTTTTGGAATTTATTAGGTTCCGAAAAAATAATATTAGGGGATAGGAAACCCATGTTATATCAAACTAGGCTTGGTTGGCTAGTTTGCGGCCCAATTAACAGCGGCGTTATGGATAAACCTTCCTCAAATATTAAATGCAATTTTAATCATTTGTATACACAAAGTTCTTCTCAAGTAGACGACATTCAAACCCAATTAACGCGGTTTTGGCAATTAGAAGAGACTTGTCGTGAGTCTTCTACTTATTCCACTGAAGAAAACCAGTGTGAAGAACATTTTATAAAAAATACTTCTCGTATGCCTGATGGTCGTTTCTGCGTTAAACTACCACTGACGGAATCTTCAAATTTGTTAGGCGATTCATTTCCTCGTGCTAAACGTTGTTTTCTATCGCTGGAGCGTAGAAATAAGATTAACGCCTCACTCGATAAAATGTACAAAGCATTTATGTCCGAGTACATTTCTTTAGGGCATATGTCGGAGTGCAATAGTCATGAAGATAGGCCGTCATATTTTATACCTCATCATGGGGTTCTTAGAGAAAGTAGCACTACTACCAAATTACGTGTAGTTTTTAATGCTAGTGCTCCTACTTCATCTGGTATTTCTTTAAATAATATACAGATGATTGGGCCTACCGTTCAAGACGATTTAATTTCTATTCTTCTCAGATTTAGGATGTATAAATATGTAATCTCCGCTGACGTCGAGAAGATGTACAGGCAGATAGCTGTGCATCCATCGGACCGACATTTACTGAAAATTTTATGGCGTGATGATTCGTCTAGGTCCCTTAAGGTGTATCAATTGAACACAGTGACGTATGGTACTGCAAGTGCACCCTACTTGGCCACGAGATGTCTTAAACAAATCGGACTGGAATGTAGTGACAAAAGGGTCGCTGAAATCATTGAACATGATTTTTTTGTGGACGATTTGTTGACAGGTGCCGATCAGTTTGAGGAAGCCTATAGTTTACGTGTTAAGGTCACTGATGCTCTTGCTTCTGCTTGCATGCCTCTCAGGAAGTGGAAGTCCAATGAGCCTGCCTTAATTTCGGAACCGTCTGATCAGCCTCTCTTCGATTTAAATATCGAAGGCGATGTGCTGAACAAGATTTTAGGACTAGGGTGGCAAACTCAAACTGACATGTTATGTTTTCCGTGTAATACACCTAATATGAGCGAAAATACAAAACGAGACATGCTGGCAGGCATCGCTCGGATCTTTGATCCTTTAGGATTATTATCGCCATGCGTTATTCGCATGAAAATGTTGCTTCAGAAGCTGTGGCTTGAAAAACTATCATGGGACGAACAATTACCAGCTGAAGTGATCACCACATGGGTCAACATAATTAAAGCGTTACCAGCACTTCGTAATTTAGTTATTCCTCGTCGCGTTGTTTGTGACTTGCACAAGGAGCTTGAATTTCACATCTTCACCGATGCATCGGAACGCGCGTATGGCGCTTGTTTATATTTGCGTAGTGTGGACCAAGCGGGTAATATCATGGTTCGCCTCATGATAGCAAAAAGTCGTGTTGCTCCCATAAAACCCACAACCATACCGAGGCTTGAACTTTGTGCTGCCGTCGTTGGTACACAGTTATATAAAAGGGTTGCTAGTTCACTTCGAACTCAAGCCTCGAGTGTCGTTTTCTGGACAGATTCTATGATTGTTTTATGTTGGCTAAAGATGCTGCCGATTAAATTGAACACATTCGTTCGGAATCGTGTTGCAGACATCTTAGACCAAACTGTTTCTTGTACATGGAGACATGTACCCACTGACCAGAATCCTGCCGATCTTATATCACGAGGGGTGGACGCAACCGTTGTGCAGTCTATGGATTTATGGTGGCAAGGCCCATCATTCTTACAAATGGATAGTAGTGCTTGGCCCAACAGTGCAACTTTTAAAGCTTCAAGTGATTTGCCCGAAATGAAATCCAATATTTCTTTGGTAAGTTGCTCCAATAATAATGTGATGAGTTCAGGCGTGATTACTTTTGAACGATTTTCTAATTTATTAAGATTGCAACGTGCAATGTGTTATGTATTTCGTTTTATTAACCAATGTAAGGAGAAATCTTTATACTCTGCTCATATATCTGTAGAAGAACTAGAACATTCTTTAAATTTCATTATAATTGAGTCACAACGTGAGTCCTTTTCGGAATATAATTTATTAATCAATAATAAAAAACTACCGCATAAGAACCAACTATTATAATTAAATATATTTTTGGATAAAAATAAAATTATGCGTGTAGGAGGTAGATTACATAATTCCGAATACGCTTTTGAAAGGAAACATCCTATAATAATACAGTCCAATCATTATTTTGCAAAACTTTTATCTAAACACGAGCATTTGAGATTGCTACACGCAGGTCCCCAATTATTATTAGCCACAATAAGGGAGACTTACTGGCCGCTGGGTGGTCGCAGTCTCGCCAGAAGCTGTTATCGCCAATGCGTTACTTGCAGGCGTCAAGCGGGAAGGACTATTAGTCCACAAATGGGTAATCTACCAGCAAGTAGACTTTCACCAGCGGACTTCCCCTTTCAAAATGTAGGCGTGGACTATGCAGGCCCAATTAACTCGGTCAGTCGTCAAGGTCGTGGATCTAGATTAGTTAAGGTCTATATCGTAATTTTTGTATGCTTTACCACTAAAGCTATACATTTAGAGTTGGTCGGCGATATGACGAGCAGTAATTATATACAGGCTTTGCGGCGATTTATGGCCCGTAGAGGGAAACCTTTAAATATTTATTCCGACAATGGAACATCATTTGTAGGAGCTTACAATGAGATTTCTAAATTTTTAAAGCAAAATTGTGACTCCTTAGCTGATGGTGTGACCCAAGATGGGGTCAAGTTCCATTTTATACCGGCTTACTCGCCAAATTTTGCTGGTCTTTGGGAGGCGGGTGTGAAGTCGGTCAAACACCATTTAGTCCGCGTGTTGGGAAATTGTCATCTGTCCTATGAGGAATTGAACTCGACTTTAGTACAAATAGAAGGTATTTTAAATTCTAGGCCACTCACACCACTCTCGTCAAACTATGAAGACCTATTACCTCTCACTCCCGGGCACTTTTTAATTGGAAGGCCTCTTACGTCTCTGCCAGTTAAAGATCTTCGTGATCACTCCAATGATAATTTGGCACGTCATCAACGCATTGAGCAATTGCGGCAACACTTTTGGGCGAGATGGAGCAAAGAGTACGTCTCCGAGCTTCAACAGCGTGTAAAATGGCATACTTGCAAGGACTCTTTACAAGTTGGCTCTCTAGTGCTTATTAAGGACGACAATTTGCCGCCCCTCAAGTGGAAGATGGGTCGAATTCTTACTCTTCATCCTGGTAGTGACAACATAAGCAGGGTCGCTGATATTCGGACTGCAAGTGGAGTTATCAGGCGAGCTGCATCCAAAATTTGCCGTTTGTTGGAATCTTCGGTTGAAAGACAAGCTTCCAACGCCTGGGGGCATGTTCAAGCATCATCATCATCATCGAAGGAAGCGCCTTCAAGAAAGTGAAGAGCAAACAATCGCCACCACTTTATTTTAATTATATTAGGCACTGATGATGTCCGTTACTCAAAAGCTCACTTGAATTATACTCGCCTTAGTGCAAAGTTCAGCATTACGTTTTATTTTCTCTTAAATTTTATGGAAGTCCTTTCGAAAAAATACTCTTGGTTTGAATTCCCAACCCAAGCGTAAAACCTGCGCAAAACCTCGTTGTTAACCTTCAGCAGGTGAACTCAGCTTGCAGGTGGGGTTGGACCTCGAAAATATGCATGGGTCCCTCCCCCCATACATCCTGTCAGCGCTGTCTGTCTAACCTGCGTCGATGTGTACAACTCGCGAGTAGGTATCTAACACAGAGTATCTACAACACTCAAAGCTTTGAGTTACCAACGTCAACACTGCAAGCTCCCCGCAATTTTTCAACAATATTAAACGCAGAAACAAACAAGAAATGCTATATAAAATACGGAAAACCATCCCAAAACTGTCCAATATTATTACGTAACGTCACGAGTTAACCCGCAGAGCTATCAAACTGACATTTAATTTCATTTGTATGAAAGTGGGGCCACTTTTTGACGTGCACCCTAACTATTCATTTTCATACAATTTGGCCCGGATCCAAACAGGACTACGGACTTTTTACAATCCATTCAGTACCATTGGGTATCGTTTGTGAGGTTCTAACTGTGTTATTTATTGATAATGTTAGGAGTACAACTATTTTGGCTGTTAGTTGGCAACTAGGTAACCTGGTAAAGGTCGAATAGACGTAGGTATGTATGTCGGTAAGTGGGAATAGAATTGGATGTTTTAAGGAATGATTAAAGAGTAAATGCAACCGACATATTATTAAAAAAAAAGTATAAATAGGAAAAAGTTAGCGATGGATTCGAATCTATGATCCGATCGCAAGAACGACGTGTAATAACATATAAACGTGGAAGAAAAAGTTCCCAATGGTACACACGACTTAATAAACGATACATCAAAGGATAAAACTAGAAAATTACAACAAAAACGTGCTTCATCAATAGCCCATTTAATTGCTAACCAATTCAATCTCAGTCGGCAAATTCCCATCAATCTAAGCAAAAACCTGAGCGCTGGCAACACTGCTAAAAATTCCAGCCGCCTGAGAACTGAACTCAGGAAATCCTCTAACATACCGTTGCAGTAATGCGCTAACGGGATTCAAACACAAACATACAATTATAATACTACCGGAAAATATAGATTGCTTCAATTCTGTAATCATTGTATAGTAACCACTATAACATGGACTTCAAATGAATGGATTTCCACTTACCAAAAGCTCATTATTATATGGATGTCTTTTGATATACGTTTCGTGTTACGTATCTGTGTACTCCAAGTCATCATTCATACTCTTTGCGCCGTCACGACTCGGCCCGAGGCTTAATCCAATTTAAAATTTATCCGGCCAACTTAAAAAGTATACTTAATTCGAGAGGGAGGCGCGAAGGAGACACTTCTGAAATCTGCCGGGTATCGTCTTGAGAGCGCGTGAGGGCGCATTGACCGTCCTATTTAGGGGTTACCTCGTTGAATTTATTTATTTTACGTTGCCTTACGTGTTCTATTTAATTATGCTCGGGCCGTGATAAAAGCGGCAATGGGAAATGTCATTAGCGATACGCTCATGAAAGTCTGTCTCGGGATAGTTGGCGACGCGTTTGCTAGGAGCAATTAGTATGCAAGTACATGCTAATCATAAGTAAGAGTTGCTCGAATGAATTCATTAAATACGAAGCACTTATTGCTTTAGCGCTAGTTCATATTTACGATTTAAATTTATTTTATATTATATTTGCATGAATTTTGGTTGGTTGGTTTTGAAACGTGTTTTACTTGTCTGATTATAGAATTGAATGTTTTTTTAATACTAATGAAGCTGTCCGGTAGGATTTGCTTTCGAGATTGAGGAGTCCGGTGGCAGTTGCTCCCGGAAAAGCCCGGATAAACCAAATAAGAGAAAACTAGATTATGAAAGCGAACTCGAAAATTTGAATGCACCCGAAATGATGATGATGATTGTTTAATTACCTACATGACATAGAAACACTTAGACCAATAGAAATAGGTACACATATAGTTGACACTGAGCCAGATTCGAATTCACGCCCTCTGATTTTGCAGTCATACGCTTTACCGCCACTCCACACAGATCGTCAATGAAATAAATTGAGAATGAATATAAAAACGTATTTCTGTATGAATCTCTACGCGCCTGTTCCGATTTAATGGAATTTTCTTTACAAATTTTATTAATTTATATTAGACCAATTAACCATTTAACAAAATAGAAATCAATATAATGCAATACGGGACATTCGCATTACCAAATAACAGGAATAAAGCGGCCTACCAATTGCACCGTTGACATCCAGCATTCGACCAACATCAATCTCATTCCCGTGCCAAATTGCAAACCGAAAATTGCAGCCTGTTCGCGTTTTATCGACGCTTCCAGTTCCAAACATCACTACCAAACTCTCGTTAGCGCGGTAATGAATGGCGTGGTATCAGGATACATAGTTTTTCAACCGAACAGGTGGTATAGCCCACATTAAATAGATTGATGTCGGTTCTCTCTGCCCGCCCCACTTAGGATAATTAAAACCGTTAAAGATTTCTGAAAAATTTCGGTACGATTTACGCTTTCCGAACGTTTTGAAAGGTTTATCAGGGAGGTGATTTTCGACGGAAAAATCGGCTAGCAAATTTGAGAAATAGGTAAACATTTCTATTTGGTAACACTTTTATGTGTAGGTGTTGGGATGGATGTTATTCGTAGCACCTTTGTGTTGTGTGCCAAGTTTTGTAGAATGGTTTATTTTGTTGTGGTTGTTTATTGTGGGGAGTATAAAGAAAATCGCGGCGTCACTATTACTCATAATAGAAGGGAATGACTGTGCTGGCTTGGTTCGACATGAAAATATCACATAATTATTTACTTTGTATGTAGAGTATTTGGTTATTGGTCTTCTGCTAGTATTAGTTTAATGAAAGAACCAGACAGAAAACCTTTTTTGGATTTCTGTCTGTCTGACTTGTTGTCAATTAATCTTCGAAACGATTGAACCGATTTAGACGGGACATGCATTAACAGATAGCTGATGTTATAACCCGTAACTAAGGCTACTTTTATTTCTAGAAAATAATTACAATACCGCTCAAATTAGAGTTCACGTAAACGAAGTCATAGGCATTGCTATTAATTTTATATAATAGATAATAAATATCCTTCAAGGTTTGATCATATCGCTATTGCTATTTAAACCTTTGACAGAAACTCCCAAAACGGTAACAGAATCGAACTGACTAAAACCATTCAACGTATCTACGACTCGTCCACATAATCCGTTGCCCTATCTAAAGATTAAACTCGATCTGAGGTTCACTGACAAATTGAATCGGTGAATATACCTGTATTCAATGTTGACCAATAGTTCTCTCAGAGGGAGATAGCCACAGGTGGTAAATAGAATGAAAATTGATTGATTATCGCCCTAATACATATAGACTTGCGTTTATCTGTTGCCGTAGATGTGGGCAGTGCTTAAACAATATAACTACATTAGGTACGAGTTAACGGGATATTTACTATGTTGAGTGTCCGATATTTCGGCACTGTTACAAACGTGATCACGGAGGGACAAAGCAGCGAGAGAATCCTGAAAACTAGTAGTAAGGTTAGTGACCACAATAGTTTTTGTTGCATCTTTTTTTTGTCGCACCATAAAGACCTGGAATTCCTTGCCAGCTCACGTGTTTCCTTCTGCCTACAGTCCCGGGTCCTTTAAGCGGGTCGTGAAAAAGTATCTGAAGAGGCCGTCAAGCTGAGTGCCACCATTGTTAACATGGTGACCCTCTTTCCTGAGACTTTGCCTTCAGCTTACCATCAGGTGAGGTGAAGTGAAATTGACCTGGCCTATTTAAAAATAAACTAGGTATCCACATTTCACCAAGATAATTTCAGTTGTCTCGAATTTTTTAGAGAATTTACATAAGAAATCCAACGATTCTTATCACCAAAGCCGGCAGCCGGCACCCAAGCTCTGGAGTCCAGGGATCCGCGTTCCTACTCCTTCATTATTAGATTATCTTGGCATTACGTGTGCAATTGCCGTCTGAGCCACCTATTCTGAAAGCCTTTATCAGAGCCTGTCCGTTGCACCAGAGGCTTGCAGGTAAGGTTGGTTTTTGGTTAGTCCATCTTATAAAAATGAGGTAAGTTCTATACATTCGAATTCTATACAATTTGTGTGCTGTTAATTACTTGTGATAAACTTACAGTAATTTTTGAATGAGATTATGTTATATAATTAACGAAACGGGAATTAACGCGATCATGGTATAGGTACTTACATACCTTTGATTGCCTGACGTTTCGACCAGGTTACACCGGCCGTGGTCACAGGCTGACTGGCTCAGCAGTGGACGCCCGCCGTCTTCGAATCCGTGAGGTAGTAGGTTCTTCATCTACCCGCACATTTTCAATGTTTTCTTGTCGCCATGTACCGTCACATACCACACTCACAGTGTCCCTATTACGTACGCAAACTGTCCGATGTCTATCCGACTGCGTAGAAAAGCGAGGTTGCATGTTTTTCATCACTGGATTCCATGTTGCAGATAATTTAAAACCATCTTCCCGATTGAAATTTTTATGTTTTTTGATTTCAATCGCTTCACGTACAGCTCTTGAGTAAAAGTGACGTTCCTTGGAGAGGACTTGCGTATGGTGAATTATGTTATTTATACAGGAATATTTCGATAAGGTTTCGTTAGAAAATATTGCGAAGTATTTAAATGGAATATCATGATATGATACATTGGAGTAAATAAATCAAATATACTTAGGTAAAAAGATCACACGTAAGTCAAAATTAATATTTTACATATAAGGTAATATTTACAGGCACATTTATAAGACAAATTCAAATATGTTTAGATCACAAGGCCATGCCAGTAATTACGATGTCTGTTTATAAATTGTGTCAGAAACTGAAGGGAGAATTATCAAGAAAAGGCAAGAGGCATAAGGCGTAAGGCATAAAATGCAAATATGTTTGTATCGACGCGATTTTGTTCTGCAATCACGCTCACTTTTAGGCTTCCTCTCGCCTCGCTTAAGATCAAGTTCAATGGTAAACTTAGGTTAAGTAGAATGTATTAATAACGTCAATAACAAACAACCATGTTGTTCTACATTGAATAAAAATCTTTGACTTTAACTTCACCTTTTCTGTATAAGTCACGACTAAGGCATAATGTGTAAGTCATTATCAATACGAAATCGTACTTATCGGTCTAATAGCAGAGCAACATTGCCTCAGTACGTACTATTTTGCTTTAATACACCATGTAATCTCCTCTAAAACAAAATAAAACTGTTCATTCGATAACAAGCAAACTGTGCCGTGTGACATCTGCCACTTAACACCTTGATACGATCATTGGGTAGGCAGAGCTCTCAGGTATTATAGTATCATTATATAACCCTTTGTTCGCTCGTCGTTATAAGCCATTGTCACGGTCGAACCGTTTCAAATTTTAAAAGCTTTTAAACGGTTAAAATCATTGTCCTCTTTAGGTAATAACAGCATCTTTAAATTGTAGGTAACGGTGTAATGTTTAAAGAGAAGTACTCTAAAGATAAAAGGGTGTTTTTGAAGATCCACCAAAAACTTCGAGGGGCTCCAATAAGCCGGTCCACCTGCTGACTGATGGATGAGGTCACAGAAATATTATAAGGATAGAATAGCCATAATATAACATAACATAAACTCACGCCTTTATCCCCGAAGGGGTAGGCAGAGGTGCTAGCACCCACATTTCGCCGGTTTATGTTTTGGTCCCAATGTAATAGGTGGCGAGCCTATTGCCATTAACTGGGCACTTATGAACCTGCGATAAATACACACATAACTTCGAAAAGCATCGAAAAGCCATTGATGTGTGCCATGGAAAACCTGGGATCGAACCCGAGACCTCGTCTCAGCAACCCATACCACTAGGCTGGCCACATGGCCTGGAATAGCCATGTGAGCGGGAAACGGGAGGCAACTGTTTAGTCAATTCCTGTCCTATGAGAAAGGGACTATCGAACGCTTACTCGGTACTGTTAAGACGAGCTTGTAATAACATCGTCAAAAATATCGTGAATATGCCCTATTATTTCCAATTGTAGAAACGAAATACAGAGCTAAATTTGAATAAATAAATGTATATTTTCTTATCTCTCGTGAGTATTTAGTTACAGTGAAAAAGTCGCCACGCGCATTCAGGTGAACACTGCGTATGGCCGTTCTATGCTAATATATTTCTGTGGATGTGGTTCTGGCACAAACTTTCCACTCACGGTTGGGAGTTCACTCACATAAAAGCTGTATAAGCCAAAATAGAAGCAAGAGGGATAACCAGACTTCACAATCCGGGGTAAAAGCCGCAGATGTAATCAGGAATATAGACTGAGAGCGTTTTCACACTATCCGATTGCCGATATCCGATATCGGAGGCAGTCAAATGTATGACATTTATGCTTCTGTCTTTCATATCGTTCGGCCCGAAATCGGTTATCGGAGCCGACACAACTGTGTTGGTACGATATCGGATCACAGAGCCCAAAACAGCGACTGCAAGCAATTTTCGACCTTATTGACATTTTCTAAGTTAGGTGTCTTTTCGCGTTAATCGATGATGAATATAAGAAAACAAGCTGGATACCATGTCATGTCAAACAAAACTAAGGATAAGATTTCTTCAGTACCTACTCAAATCAAAATACATATATACTTTATTGAAGTAACTGTTATTCTCATAGAATTTGTCATCTCGAAATATAATCGAGATTAAATTCCCTTCCAAATAAACTCACCAAGAAGCACCATCCATATCCATATTCACGATTATCACCAAAATACATCACCGGCTTGACGTGAGAAACGGTAACTTTCTAATTGACGGTAACGTCATTCCGGTGATCTTATTGTGTCATCGTCATCTTGAACGCCATGACGTGTTCACAGTACATTAGTGATTTATTCCTCTTTTTGTAAACAACCACAAAAATTTACCTCATTACCGTCTGTGCGTGTTAAGTTGTCGTTTTAATGTGAACTCAACGGGAAATGAACGAGGGGACAGGTCTGTGGGTACTCCTTATTTTGTCAGGCTAGGTTTTTCCGATTTTACGTCAAATAATCTTTGAGAGCTATAAGAGCTCTTCTAGGCAATAGGGCTGCATCGAATCCCACAATATCTTCACTTACGAGTAAGTAAACTTAGATCAAAGTTTAAAAATGAGATAGTTAGGGAGAAGAATGGATGTATGTTTGTGAGAATCAGTGGTGAAGGGGGAAAATTGTCAAAAGGGAAGCGGTGAAAATAAAACTAACCTAGAACTAGTATGTTAAGCACCGTGAAACCTATTGGGGAGCCGGCAGAAATTGGACTACATTGACTCCTCGTCCTTGGTGAGGAATGTGAGGATATTTACTAGTACTCTCTGACGCAAAAACTATGGAATAAGCTTTTATAAAATTTGGCACAGAGATAGACTACTGTTGGAATATCAAACGCTTAGACCTTTTCGTTTTTCCAGATAGAATCGAATCGAAGTTCAGCCAAACCCGCATTTAGACTGAAAAAGCAGAGCCCAGATGCCGAGTTGAGAGCTTTTGATGCGTCTGGGATTAACGCTAGGATGAATAAGTAGGTGCCAGTGGGTCAGAGGGACGGGATTTATTTTTCACAGGCAAAGCCACGGGCTATTAAGTAGGTTATAAAACTAACATTAGGTGGGAATAACATCGTTCATTACATCGTGAGTAAAAAATGGCCGCTTATGTGAAGTACATTTTGTCTGTCTTTCAGTTACGAGTGCACGTCTACTTTTATTAGTATGCTACTTTTTATTAAGTACGAGTATATTACTGTTTACAGCTCTGTATTATATGAAGTCACTTTTAAATTAAATTGAATGTAAGTTTATAGCTGTTTTAGCTTAGGACGGATCATCTGTAAGTACTATTATAATCACCGTGAAACTAGTTCGTTAAGGGCCCCATTTACGGTACGATTCATCGTTACGATCCGTCGCTACAGACCGATCGAAACGACGGATCTATAATGTATGTTACGATCGTTAACGATTTACTTGATCACAGACGACATCGGAGATCGCAACAAAAACCCATGCAATCATGAATATCGTAACGACGAATCTATATATATTTAATGATAATTTTAGGTGATTTTCAATAATTTTACGTACGTATAGATTCCGTCATTCATGTAGTTCGGCCAATCTTTTTGGTGGACCCCTCATTTAAAATATTTACACGCGAAGACTGTTTTCGCTTTAATAGCCATTTCTTAACCCACACTTTTCTAGGTTTTCTTGTTTTCTTCTGTAACATAATCAAAGTTACCGCCACAGACAAAAAAAGAATTTCGTTGTCCAATATACGGGGCACGTCTTTATCGTTCCATTTGAAATGAATAAATGATCGATCGTTACGACCAATCGCTTCGTGTTTGAGCAACACTACAGACCAGTCGTTTCAACGGTCTGAAGCGACGGATCATAACGATGAATTGTACCGTATATGGGGCCCTTTAGACTATTTTATTACCACAGTTTTGACGTTGTGGTGATGATTCATAGAAGTCATTAATTCTTTACTCTGAAAGAAAACGCAAAAAGAATTCGATATTTCGTATGGTCTGTCAAAATAAAACCAGCCTATGTTCGCGTGCGGTTTTTAAACCTTCAGATTCAATGATGGGTTGTTTCGTTTTCAATAAGATCGTTTATTACAAGTTCTAAAATCACATATTCTGAAAATTTTACTAAATAGTTCCCAGGTTTGAAATCTCCATAATGGTAGATAATTTTGTTCATTAATTTGTAACATTGTTGTACAACTTGATACTATTTTGTAGTTAGGATTATTTGCGACATCAACTTTGTATCATTCTCTATTACTTCCACTAGAGAAAGCAACGGAAGTTTCATCAACTATCGTTTCAAGGAAATATTTGTCGCACATAATTTTATGGGGAATGCTCAATAAAACTCGTATCTATGCGAATATGGGCGTCGAACAAATTACCAAAGAATGGCGAAATATCTACGACAATGTAGTAGGTACATATTATTGTGATATTACAGTACGCAGAATATTTGATTTGTTAACAGAAAATATACTTATATTGCAACATATTGAATATAATTTGATACCAAAAGGAGTGTAATATTAGATTTTGAAGCTATGTTGAAACTTTGTATTATTTTAGCTTTTGCCCCTGGAGACCCACGTGGTATACGTGGCCCTTTTTGCAACCCATGTGTTAAAAAGATGTTAATGTGTAGCTAATATTCTGTACTAATTTTAAACATGATTGAATAAGATTTTTGAAGTGAAAACTTCTTTAGCGGCGTTGGATGGGTAAAAATGGTTAAACTCGCGCGTCAGGATCGCTTGACCTTTGGACCGTAACCGACGACTGACGTCATACAATATTAGCTATAGACTGTCCATTTTGCAATATACTATAAATAGCTTCGCAGCATAGCGGTAAACGCATCGACTGTAAGGTTTCAGATAGTACCGGGTTCAAACCTGGCCTTCTGACACTTTTGTGTTTATTTTTTCTTTTTGTAATTTATTACTTTTTGTGATTATTTTATTTTTTTGTAATTTATTAATTTCTTCTGATAGAAAATTAGCAGAAAATTAGTGATAGGGTCTATGATTGGCGCTGTATTATAGGTATGGTATTGTATGGTATGTTTTTTTTATCTTTTTCTATGTATATAACGAAGAAAGAAAGAAAAAAAAGTATTCACTTCTGCCGGCACTCCCAGAGTGCAACCTGTCTTTTTTTTAATTCACTGTTGAACGTAGGTCTTTGAAAGGCAGAGTATCGGGTGCGCAAAAGCACCCGATTCGTGGTTCAACCTCATCTTTCCTCGATGTATCTAACCTACACCATTTGATCGCTCACATCCAACTAATATTATAAACGCGTAAGTTTTTAAGTATTGATGGACGGATGGATATTTGTTACTCTTTCATGTAAGCACTACTGAATGGATTTTAATGAAACTTTATAATAATATTGCTTATACATCAGAATAACACATATGCTACAATTTATAACGATAACCGATATTATAGCGATAACCGACATCCACGCGGGCGGAGCCGCGGGCAAAAACTAGTGTAATATAATGGATGATCGTCAATCAATTGGCGTGGTCACATCCTAATAAAGTACAGCATAGTGGAGTCTACATAATAGTCTCTAGATGTAGAATATACTGCTTCCGGGCTGTTTGGCCGTGGTCTATGTGTAAATTGCGTTCCAGACGTTTCGTCGATCACTGCGGTCGACATCTTCAGTGGCGCAGGTCCGGGCGACGACGACTTCGGAGACCTTGTCTCGTCGGCGGCTGAGTTACGACTGATGCGAAGTCTTCAAACAGCCCGGAAGCAGAATATTCTACATGAAACGCCGGCCTTGAAAGCCTGAAGACTTATAGTGCCTCTAGAATAAAAAACCATAAAAGGTGAACTATAAATTCTCGTATTTTAAACTGTAGGTTGAGAACAATTTAAATCTCTTCAAAACCTAGTATGAACAATTTCCTTTCGCGAAACGGATGCGTCTCATATTCTCAGGAACAAATTAAGTGGTCAAACGTTTAATAGGATAATATCGTGCATTATACGGCTTCATACAATTCATACAATTTGTGTTTTATTGAATGACTGGCGTTTGTTAATTGTGGGTTGGAAGTGCCACTTAGATTGGGCTTACGGACCTTTTGAATATACAAACGGGAATTGTTTTTAACACGCCACTTATTTTGTTTTGTTTTCAAGGGCCTGACTTAAATGTTTGAAACCAAAGTCAACCTGCGAGTTTTTACACTTACTGATTGATGAATCCCTATTGGTTCACTTCATATATTTATCTTAGAAGGCGACTAACTTCTCCATCCAACAGTTAACATACAATCCATGACTAAGCGCCCGTTTGCCGGCAATCGGCTCGCCTTCTATCATGTGGAACGAAAATCATAGTGGCGAAATGGGAGTGTTAATACACCTCTGCGTAACTCTTCGGGGATTTACAGACGTGTGTGTATGTATGTATGATTGAAGAATAAGTAATTTTCACGAGATTAGGGCGTTGAACGTCAGTAGTTTCCTAAAAGCCGAGATAGGCCTAAAAAAAGCATATGAGAAAGGACAACGGATTCCAGAGCGCAAACTATTGATAAGATAAGATAAGACAAGATAAGATAAATCTTTATTGTACAACAAAGAATTACAGTATATGTACGAACAACATATGAAAAATATACAAATGGTGGCCTTATAGCTACAAGCGATCTCTTTCATTGATTCAACTGAGATTAACTCTGGGATGATAATAACTTGTTTTGTTGCTTAAGTATGAGATTCTAAAGATACGTATATTTAGTCCTAATTTATGGAGGTGAGCCTTTTATTAAAGGCCTACCTTGAAATTTAAGTCCTGTTTCTAAAACGTTGACAGTATCATAAGGAGGTAACAAGCAAACATTCGAAAGTAATCCCTACTTGAAAAAGTCTGTTGGACGATAAATGCTGACGTAAATAGTGTCTATTCATACCCATTAATCAGTTGATTAATCGAAAGCCCTACATTACGATAACAAGCCAATATAAACCGTAACGATATCATTATCGGTTGAGCTCTTATGACTCACCTCAGTGAATCACGTTCAAGAGTTTCCAATCAGGCCATCTGGATCTTTGGATTTCAGCACAGCTCGTTTTGTATTTTCAACAACGACGTCATCTGTGACGTCATCATTTTACTGGGAAATGTGATCGAAACTTGCTGAATAGTTTGGTTAATCATATCTAAATCGCGGTTTGTTGGGAGAAAACTCAGATATGAGATAAGGTAGCTCTCACCTTTATACAATATCATTTTATAAACTGAAAGTTTGTGAGGATGGGTAGATAGGATGTAGACATATGTAAAGGTGCAACCATATCACTTTTGTGGACTGTACTTATGTTTGGATGCAAGAATGTTTGTTTACAATTCTTTAACGCAAAAAGAACGCAACGAATTTGGATGAATATAGCTTTTTTTTTTTTTTTTTTTACGTGCGGGAAATCCCCTCGGATACCCACCCCTCCGGAGCCGGAGGGGGAGGTTATGTCGGACTCGAACCGACTAAACCGCACGCCGTCTCTGGGTCGTAGTGCTAGGCCGAAGGTGAGGTTGTCATGCGACATATCCCTCGCACCCCGGCTGACCCAGGGCCATCCCTCTCGGTCTGGCCCTCCTCGGGAAGGGGGGGACCACGCGGTCCCCGACTCAACCCCGGTGTGGGGAGGCGCGCATCGTCCTACGATGACGGGCGGCTCCACCCGTCACCCTCAGGCCCGCGCTCATGGGGGGCGGAGGTCAGTTTGCGCCCTCCGACGCCCGAGCCGCCTTCGGGCGCGTGCAGCGATGTCAGCGAGCCTCTCTCGCTCATCGCGCCGCGCCCGCTCTGCTGTCTCCTTCGCGAGCATGACCTGCTCGCAGAAGGAGGCGCAGGCCGCCCACGCATCCGCGCAGCGGACCATCGCCGCGAGCAGGGTGGAGAGCGTGAGCACTCTCACCCCCAGGGCCGCCACAAGCTCCCGCCTCGGCGTCTCAAACGCCGGGCACTCGGTGAGCGTGTGCAGCCCCGAGTCCACGCACGGGTCGCAGTGATGGCACTCGGGCGTTGGCTCTATACCCATCAGATGCAGATACCGCCCGAAGCTACCGTACCCGGTGATAATCTGCGTCTGACGCTACGAGAGGCTACCGTGTTGCCTCTCTAGCCACTCCCCCATGATGGGCCTTACCGCCGCAATGACGGCGTGCCCTGCGCGTGGTTGCCCAAGTCGTCGCTCCCACTCGGCCACCATGACCTGGTGGAGCCGGGATTTCTCGGTCCGAATATCCTCGGGCTCGGGATCGAATCCCCGCTCCCGCGCCTCCTTTCGGAACTTATATAGTGCCGAAAGGGCCCTCGCTTCCAGGATCCACGGTGGCGATCCGGCCAGGAGACTCGCCGCTTCGAAGGATATCGTGCGGTATCCCCTGATGGCCCTGGAGGCCATCGTGCTCTGCGCCGTACGGAGCAGAGGCAGGAATCTGGCCTCCAGGGTGTCCGCCCACACGGGGCACCCGTATAGGGCCATGGACCGCACGACACCCGCGTAGAGTCTCCTGCAGGAGGACTCTGGGCCCTTCAAGTTGGGCAACAACCGGCCCAAGGCATTCGCCGTGAGCACCAACTTGGGGCGCAGACTTCGGAAATGCTGTCCGAAGTCCCATCGACCATCAAGCACGAGCCCCAGGTATTTCAACCGGGGCTTGATGTCGATAGGAGTACCTCCCACTGTTAGGCTGGCTCCCGGGCCTGGCCTGCGCCGAGGGCCATGAAAGAACATGGCCTCGGACTTGTGCAGAGCCACCTCGAGACCCAGCCGCTGGATCCTGTCGACGACCTGAGCAACCGCGGTCGTGGCCCTCAGGGTCGCTTCGCGGTGCGTAGCCCCGCTCACCGTCACTAGCGTGTCATCCGCGTAACACGTGACGGTGGCCCCGTACGCGAAGTCACCGCGAAGCACCCAGTCGTAACCGATGTTCCACAGGAGCGGCCCCAGGACCGACCCCTGTGGAACACCGCACGACATCTCACGCCTACCGACTCCCGTCGAACTTGGGTAGATGACGGCTCTCTCCGTCAGGTACGCCCCGACTATGCGGCGGAGGTAGAGAGGCACATCGTGGTACACGAGTGCCTCCCTGATGCAACTCCAGGGCACCTCGCCCCGGGCAACCGCATCCCCCGCCAGAGTCCTCACGCGCATGATGGCATCCACAGTGGAACGCCACCGGCGGAACCCAAACTGGGTGTTCGCCAGGTCCGGCCCCACTCTAGAGAGATGCTTGACGACGCGCTTGGCAATAACTCTTTCGAAGAGTTTGCCCACCTCGTCGAGCAGCACTATGGGCCGGTACCCGGACGGCTCGTCCGCCGGGCGTCCCTGCTTGCGGAAGTTTCCCCGTCCTCCACATCTTCGGAAACTGGCCCCGCTCCAAGCATGCGCTGAGGAACCCTCTCAGTCGGGGTTCGAGGCCGTCTTCTCCTAGAGCTAGGACCCACGCGCGGCCTGGAATGCCGTCGGGTCCCGGGGCGGTGCCTTTCTTGGCCCTAAGCCTTCGCACCGCCAGCTCTAGTTCTACCCAAGTGACCTCGGGCACTTCGTCGTCAATCACCACCCTGGGTGCCGTAGGCGACCGAGGCGGCGGAGCCATCTGCGGTGGAACATGTTCCGCTCGCGCCGGGAACAGGGATTCCACCACTCCTCCGAGCAGAGCCGGTTCGAGCACCTGGGTCAGCGGAGGGGCCCGGGGGCGCAGCTTTTCTCTTACCATAAGGTAAGGCCGCCCCCATGGGTCCCGCTCCAGCGTCTCCAGGAGCCCCCGGTAACAAGCGGCCTTTGACCGCTTGATCTCCGCTCGGAGGGCATTCCGGGCCTCCCTGTATCCCTCATGAAGCTCCGCCAATCGGGGCTCCGAGTCTGCGGGACGAGTACGCCTCCTACGGAATCGGGCCCACCGGCGGTGCGTGATCACGCAGGCCATACGCAGCCTCGCGATCTCCGCATTCCACCAGTAGACCCGACGCCTCGGATTATAGGCTGGAGCCCTAGGCATACTCGCATCGCAGACCCGTGTCATGGCCTCCCGGAACCACGCCGCTTCATCGTCTATGTCGACAGGCCTGTCCGGCGCAATGGCCCAGGCCTGTACGATGGCGGCCTCCAGGAGGTCCTCCCGATTCAATCGCCCCAACACCCAGCGCGACTCGCGTTGGGCCGAAATGACTGGCGCATCGCTCGGGGGAGGGGAGACATCAAACCGAACGTATCGGTGATCCGACAGTGTCTCCACCTCCGCGGCGACACGCCAGCCCCGCACGCGGAGTGACAGGGAAGCGCTCGCGAACGAAAGATCTACGATCGAACTGCGCTCCCCCGCCACAAACGTGGCCATATAAGTGGCTTCGGCCCCGCGATTCTGGAGAACTAAGCCGAGAGAATCGGCCCAGCTCTCCAGAGCCCTGCCCCGCGCGTTTGTGCGCCGGGAACCCCAGGCCTGAGACCAGACGTTGAAGTCCCCGAGCACAAGAACCGGACGAGGCGTGCAGGCATTGACGACGTCGGTCAGCCGCTCCAGCGACCGCCGATACTGCCCTATGAGTCGGTGTGATCTCGGCGTGAAATAAACGGCCACGACCGCAATCGCCCCCACCCGCGCCGCTACGATGCCATGCTCCCTTGCGATCACGACAAGGGGAGGGGCACCCGCAGCGGCGTTATGCACCATTTGGAGAGGCCCATGTCCAGTTGTGGACTGCAACGGGCAAATTGATTGATAATTGATATAATATGTCATAGTTTCTTCTGGATTATACATTACAAGTACTAAATACAACAAGAGCAGCAAATGCTAGAACAGTGCTCTGCTCACGCAAAAGCGAGATAAACATGAGTAATTGAGTATGATAATTGTAACCAATGATTTTTTTTTTGACCGTGAGTGTAAATTCTTCATGTATGCTATGCCGGGCTCCTACCGACTAAAAATCCTCACGTACCGCCTAATAGCCTGCGGTTCGTAGCCCCGGGTAAGCCTTCGGAAGGATGTCCCAGGACTACCAAAAGACCTACGGCTGCGGCCTCGCCTAGGAGGTGGTTCGGGTGTTATCCCGCGTCTATGGGGGGAGGGGAGGGATCCCTCACGTCACGCTGCCCTCATGGGCCTGCTTCTGTAAGGACAGTGAGCAGCCCACTCACCTTCCTCAGGACCCCGGTCATGGAGGCCGATGGTCTTCGGCGGCGCCCAAGCCGCCGACGGCGGTACCCGGGTGAGAGAATTCTCTCCTGCTCCCGTCCCGCCGCCTCTTTCACGAGCATGTAACCAATGATATAAATAAACAAATACGACATAAGCAAATACACACATACTTATTCACAATTTAATCAACATCATCTACCTGCCCTGCAGGGCTAACATGCGCGCGTCGTCAAATATCTCGAATCGAGATGAGATATCATCTCGAGTCTTCTCGAGCGAAGTAACGCCGACATATTTTGTCGCGTCAAACTTTTTCAATTGTTGTCTATGGCATACACATTTTTTAAACATTTATCTGATAAAATCGGCCCGATACGGCCATTTGCTCGAAAGCACAGACTAGTTAGGGATGCTAGGTATGAAAAAAAAGAAAAAATAGTGCAAACAATTTTCGACCTTATTGACATGACATGCTATCGAATTTTTTTTCTTATATTCGTGATCAGCGTCATCAATTAATGCGAAAAGACACGTAACAAAGAAAATGTCATTAAGGTCGAAAATGGCTTGCAGTCGATGTTTTAGTCCAAAATGAACCGAGCACAAAAATGTTTACACGAGATAACTTCTCGTCGACCAAATGAAAGACGGTAGACAAAACATTTTAATTAAAAAAAGAGAAAAAATAGTGCAAACAATTTTCGACCTTATTGACATGACATGCTATCGAATTTTTTTTCTTATATTCGTGATCAGCGTCATCAATTAACGCGAAAAGACACGTAACAAAGGAAATGTCATTAAGGTCGAAAATTGCTTGCAACCGCACAAAGGTACTAAATTTTGATCCAAAATGAACCGAGCACAAGAAAAGTTTACTCGAGATAACTTCTCGTCGACCAAATGAAGGACGAGAGACAAAACATTTTAAATGTCAAAATTCGAGTAAATAAGGGCACGTATGTTACAATTTGCAGACACTAAGTAGAGATGATTTCTCGAAGTCGAGTTATGTCGACATCTGACAGATCGCCATGAAATTTGCCTATTTACCAACAGTCGATATCGACATAAAACGGCAAAATGCCTCGAGATAGCTATCTCGTGGCGCGCATGTTAGCCCTTCATGCTACCAACAGTCGACATATCAACATAAAACGGCAAAATGCCTCGAGATAGCTATCTCGTGGCGCGCATGTTAGCCCTGCTGGTCCCAATTATTTGTTGTACGCGCAACATGTCATTCTCCTCCATAAATTTCCGTCAGATGTCATTTCCTCAGTTACTCCATTCTTTGCCGTATCATCTTTCAAGCAATCCACCCATATTTTCTTGAAGCCCTTTCTTTCTCTGCTCCTAAAGCCCTCTACATTCATACTTTGAACCTTCCTTACAACATTACTTTCATCTCTTTTCATACCACGAAAGTCGCTAGCTTTTTCATTAACAATTTTTATAAGCAATTTTTCATTAACTGGTGCCACTTTCAAACTTCCTCCAATATAGTCATTCCTTATTCTGTCCATTCTCGTCACACCACACATCCACCTTAACATTCGCATCTCCGCCATATGCAGTTGTCTGTCATTCGTCGCTTTCAAGGCCAAACATAACGATCCGTACATATTCAATTTAATATTATCCTGAATAACAGATAACGTAGATATTGACAGCATAATTGGTTTTCCGGAAACATTGAATAGATCGTTCTGCGAATGTCACAGTATTTGTATAAATCAAAAATTCGTAGAAGACTGCTAAATTCACGGTAAATGAAACCTCCACAGAAATGTATTACGATAGAACGGTCATACGCAGTGTTCACCTGCAAGTCGCGCGTGACGAATTTTTCACTGTAAATTAATACTCACGAGACATAAGAAATACCTTAATTTTTGGCAATTTAGCTTTCCATTTTTATTCTAAGGTTGGAAATAGCATAATATGCTATATTAAAGGTATTTTTAGAGTTGATATTACAAGTTAATCTTAACAGTACCGAGTAAGCATTCGAAAGTTTCTGCCTTATGAGACAAGAATTTACTAAATATTGCCACGCGTTTCCCGCTCACTTGGGCGTTCTATCCTAAAATATTTCTGTGGAAGCGACCTATATCTGATGAAGGTTGAATAACAATACATTTGAATACAAATTCTAACATATGAAGCTCGTAACGTAATTTGTATGGAAAACATTAATATAAACAAAAATGTTAATCCCGTTTACAAGGGTTGCTACTCTACTGAGGTCGATGTACACAGGTTAAGTTAAACTTTACCTACTGGTTTTTTCGTGGAATTTTTCTTCATACCATTGAATTTGGCGCTCACAACGACCCACAGACGGGCATAGTCCGACATAACCCCACCCCCCGGCTCCGGAGGGGCACACGGCCAACCTGAAAGCAGGTGGTTACCGAGGCCATGGACGTGTGCAATATCAGGGGCGCCACATTCGTGCTGCCGACCTTGTAGGAAGCTTCTAATGCCTTGAAGAATCCCATATTGGAGTCGCTTTTTATTTTTATAGAATACGCAAACCAAAATTGTAAAGTATTTAGGCACTCGAAATAGGCGGGCTCGCATGAAAGTTTTAATCACAGTAGAGGAAGGTCGTAATGGCGGACTTTAGACTCTGCCTACCCCGGAGCGAAATAGACTTGAGCATATTAACAAGATTCTCTGAAAATAGAGTGTTAACTTGCTTAACTATAATCAAACAATGAAATAAAGCGTTTTTAGATCATGTTTGCCTAAGCTCCCCGCTTTTGAGGAGATTTATAAGATTACTAACTTCATCGGAGCTTTTAGAAGCAAAAACTCTCGCCTTTAAGTCAAATTTAAATTTCTGTAGAGTTAAGTAAGGTGTTAACATTTGATTAAGATCATTAAGTTTTAAGCTAATGATATTTAAATCGAATAAAGTATCTACTCGCGATATAAAACTTATTGTACCTACCTAATACTCAGATATAATAGTGCTGATATAAATGTACCACAAAGGTTTATAACTGTATTTTGCTACTTCAGCTTGAACATATTAATGTCAAAAAGACATTTATGGTATTCGATTTGAATGGATCTTCTATGAGAATAAGGTATTTAGATATGTTTTCTTACTATCACGATATCGGTAAGTATTGCGTTGTATGACAGATATGAATAAACATGTTTATATGAAGACAGTACTTGTTTCAATCAGCATTCCTAAATATTGAGAATAGCCCTTATGAGAAGTAGCCCTAATAAGAAGTAGCCCAAGAGAGAAGTAGCCCTTATCAGAAGTAACCAAACTGAGAAGTGGCCATAATGAGAAGTAGTCCATTAGCGAGTAGGTTGCCATAATGAGAATTAACCCTAATGCGCCTAAACCGATCACTCTGCGATGGTTTTTCTAAGCGACTACAATATGGGGTTCTCAACACGAGTGTTATACAGATGTGGTGAGGTCCATAGCCCACGGTAACTACTTCTCATCTAGTAGGCCATGCAGGGCTTGTCTGCCAGGTAAGCGGTATAAAAAACCGGCCAAGTGCGAGTCGGACTCGCGCACGAAGGGTTCTGTCCCAGAAAAAAGGCTAAAAATAAATATATAACCGTAATAATTTGTAATTATTTGTAGCGTCTACGTGTAGCCATTATTAATATCGAGCAAAAAACGGTAAAAATAATACTTTTGTTGTATGTACCCTTAAATATTATTTTTATTTTATTTTTTGTATTTGTTGTTGTAGCCACAGTGAAAATACATAATCTGTGCAAATTTTAACTGTCTAGCTATTACGGTTCTGTTCTGAGGCTTTTGTATGGGAGCCCCCCTTACTTATCATTATTATTTTGTTTTTAGTATTTGTTGTTATAGCGGCAACAGCAAATACACAATCTGTGAAAATTTCAACTGTCTATTATGGTTCTGGAGATACAGCCTGGTGACACACGGACGGAGGGACGGACAGCGAAGTCTTAGTAATAGGGTTCCGTTTTTACTCTTTGGGTACGGAACCCTAAGAATTCAAGCGTAGAATTCAGTCATCCTGAGAGTGTGTCGTGTTATTCTGTAACACTCGTACTTTAGTGGAAACAGTCGAAATATTCCCGTTTTTAATACCCTTTATTAAGGACCAGTATCGCTTCAATCTCTTGTCAATATAAAAGATCTAAAAATAAAAAAAATCACCAGTTCCCAGTGCTCAATAAAGAATTAATTTGAAAGCCAATTCGGCTAAACCGATAGCGATCGATTAGCAACTAATCCCAGATCTCTCAAAATCAATCTTGTAATACAATTTGTTCTAAAAACTCAAAATGTACGTAATTTTAAGTCTACACTGACAGCTAATCCATTCTCAACCTTTTAAAGTAATTGAACATCTTTTTGTTTGTCTCCAACAAATTCTGAAGACTTTTTCCTCAATAAAGGGACCGTTTTGTGTGATACCTTGTCTGTCATTCGTCACTTGTATCTTACCCAATAAGACGAAGAACTCATCACGATAGCTGGGTTTTGCCGTCAAATGTTCGTTGTAGTGTGGATATACCTTTGTAATTTGCATTAAAGATTTGTGTACTATACAAGGTTAAATAGATTAAGCGTCGGTAGCTTCGTGGTTTAGGATTAGATATTACGTTCGAGAGGTTGCGAGTTCGAATGTCGATATGAACCCAATTTTAACAGCAATTTTAGCTTAGTTAGAGAATACTATTAATTTCGGTTACTAACTCTCATCTACTTTCTACTAATATTTTAATGTTTCTAACGATTTTTTGATGTTTGTTACGCATTTTATCATTTTTATGCCACTAAGATGGCAGACAAGTATTCGTAGATTTCTGTGTTTGGTTATGTTAATTGACCAACATACTTCTCCTGAAGGAGAAATAACACCCACACTTCAAGACCATATAACTTCAGTTTCACGTAAATAGAAGGCTAACCTGTCGTTAACCGGACTGTCCGAGTATCTTTACTATAGGATACATAACATAACATAAACTCACGCCTTTATCCCCGAAGGGGTAGGCAGAGGTGCTAGCACCCACATTTCGCCGGTTTATGTTTAGGTCCCAATGTAATAGGTGGCGAGCCTATTGCCATTAACTGGGCACTTATAAACCTGCGATAAATACACACATAACTTCGAAAAACATCGAAAAGTCATTGGTGTGTGCCATGGAAAATCTGGGATCGAACCCGAGACCTCGTCTCAGCAGTCCATTACCCATACCACTAGGCTACCGCGGTATTATGTATATAGTACTATAGGATACAGCACAACCCAATACAGCCTTTATAATTGTCTATTTCTAAAACACAAACTGACGAAACACACAATCTCTGTCCGACTTCCCGGGTTTTGTTTAACTGTCAAGCTTTAATCTATATCATCAATTCAGAGACCCCCTCCCCTGTAAGCCCCACTTTGCGTTTTGGACGCCTTAATGCAGTTAAAATATTCTATAGTATCATAAAAGGAGGGTAAGTTATGAGCCTTAAGAGGATAGTGTCGTGTTTTAGTGATGTACCCACCTAGATAATATCAGTTTCTAGTCGACCTGAGATATGGGTCGTAAAATATTTTAAGGCGGGTATTTCTAGACTGGAACGAAGGCGGAAAAATGTTTCATAACGTGTAAAGAAATAGGAGTTATAGGTTTTAGATGTAGGTCGTAAAGTGTTAGTAGTAAAACAATGACGAAAACGTAAGGGGTGTATTAGGTGCATGAATTATATTAGTTTGGTACGTAAGCGTTACAAAACTAAAGATTAGGTATTATTAGTTTACATATCATATGGTGAAGATAGCCATACATTTTCTTAAGTTTCGATCAGACTAATTTACAGTCAGCGACAAAAATATTCTGGCACATTCCGATTTACAGACCACCTTTTTTTTTGATAAAACAATAAAAGTATAGTTTGTTATGTAGTTTATCTTCATCACAGAACCCATTTTACAAGTTATGTTGAGGCGCATAGTGTTCTAGAATCATTATCTAAGGGTGTATACCAGTTGTATCCTAGGCCAAAATAAAAACAAATAATGTACGAAAAGAGAACAAGCAACTGAAATAAAACCCCACTAAACACATCTCAAAATATAATAATTTTCACTAAAACGTACAACTTACAAAAACACTCACCAAATATTAAAACTAGTTCCATATTCACAAGAGTATTAAATACTGGAACATCGTACGACACTTTCAAACTTTATCGTAAGGGTACATCACTATCTGCTGAGTACATCACTAGTCCCACAGTTCCTCTTGGGGCTAATATAGGAACTTGTTCTACTGTGTGTGTGTGTGTGTGTGTGTGTCTAAGTCTTCAGGGTCATATTAATAATAATTATGTTTGGTTAATTTTGATTTGAATAATTTTGTGGGGTTGATATGCAAAAACGATTTTTTGCTTTACAAAAAAGACAAATTTGTTTTTTTTTTAAGTTCTATTTTGTGATATTTATGCTGCTATTTTATTAAAGTAAAGCACTAACCTAAGTTGGTACCGAGTTTAAAGTAGGAGGTTACTGAGGCTTATGGGAACATGGGAAAAACGGAAAAAGTTTTTTTCGCTTTTTTTATACAGCTGAGGTAACTAGTACTGCCGACCCTGTAAACACATAGAGTTTCTGTGCCGTCAGCGTAGAAGACAAATCAGGAATACCTTTGGTCATCCCACTGACAACACAAAGACTCTCCAATGAGGTCTGGTTGCCCTACCTACTCACCACTGGAAATACAACACGAGGTTATTATGGCCGCGGTATTCTGTAGGGCAGAGGTACTTTCCAGTCGGAATTGGAACATGCTCAATTGGACGGAAATACCGCAGTGTCCTATCTCCCTAAAAATTCCTCTTCCTGTCATCTTTCCCTCCGAAATTGACTGCCCTTATATTTTAGTTGCAAGCATCCATAAGTTACTTGTCTTCCATCTTAGTAGTGTTACCTACGCGCTCTTCATGGTATAACAAATAACCTTCGATGTAAAACAAAGGGCGTACTGCCCTTTGCTCATTAAAAAAAAATACCTCCTTTCTCCTTTCCCCTCAGAACTTGACTACCCTTATAGTTGTTTCCAAACCAGCACTTGTTTCCAAGCCTAGATTAGTAGCCATTACGCTACATCATAAAACAGTAAATTAATAAAATTAATTGTGGAATAGAATATCCATACTAATATTATAAATGCGAAAGTAACTCTGTCTGTCTCTCTGTCTGTATGTTACGCTTTCACGCCCAAACCACTGAACCGATTTTGATGAAATTTGGTATAGGTGTAGATTAGACCTTGAGAAAGGACATAGGTTATATTTGGTCGCGATAACCGACACCCACGCGGGCGGAGCCGCGGGCAAAAGCTAGTACAAAATATATCACACCATGTTGTACTAAGCTTATCAATCTGTCCAATTTAAAAGTAATTGTAGAATGAACACACAAAATATATCACCACGTGTATACAATAAGCTTGACATCCCGTACAATAAATTCAGATTATTTCACACACCAACTATCTAAACATGATATTCAAACAGCATCGATAATAAAATTCAATCATTATTCAACTGTTCGATATAAATTCGCATCGGAACGGACATTCGGCGTTATCGGTCGAATTGAATCGAGTTGATAATCGATTCGGGCATGTTTGATTACGACTGTTTGCTCGTTTGTGCCCGCTGATTGCGAAACGTCAAATTGAATAATCGTGTCGCAATTATTGTCGTCAACATTTTGTATGTTTACATACATTTGTTAGTTGAACAGATTTGCATAATTTTCTGAATTGTTAATATGAGATGAGTTTTTTGTGGAAATTGGTAGTATACCGTTGTTTTCGTTCAGAAGTATTGATTCGATAAGTGTTTGATTAATGCTATTTTTTTGCTCGAAAAAAAAATTCGTTGGTTTACAAATTATTGTACAACAACTCCGTGAAACGAAATTTTCGGACGCGTTTTTTCGAAAAACATCCTGACGTATATCAGACATAAAAAAGTAACTACAATAAATCGATTAGACGACACTCTTGATTTTTTTTTTGTTTTTTTTTTTTTTTAAAAAAGAATATTATCAACCGAAATAATCGAAATTACTAATATTCCCTCTAACCCCTCCAACTAAGCTAAATTGCTTGTGCTAGGAGTGGGTTCACGTCGGTAGTGTAATGGCCAGGATTCGAACCCGGGACCTCTCGATCGTAAGGCCGACTCCTTAACCACTAAGCTACCGACGCTTTTTAGTTCCGATTTATTCTAAGATGCCAATATCCAGCAGTAAATTGCAATAATATGCTAATTGATTGATTGCTGATTGTTCCAAGATTACGTTCCACATCAAAATGTTTGGCAAATTAAAATTAGTTGTTATTTGTAGTTTAGTATTTGTTTTTATGCTGTAATGTAGTAGTAAACTAGATTACCCAGTAAACTAAATTAACCAGCCCGCTTAGGAAGTGGACCTCTGCAGAATAAGTCATCATCGTCATCGTCATCAATGGCTTGCTGTACCGTCAGTATCAGATTCATTTTGACTTACAAAGTACTCTAAACCTACTAACTTAATACGAAGGTATTAAGATTATTTTAGGAGAGGCCCATGTTAAGCAGTGGTCTGCAATAGGCTAGTTGATTGATTAATTGAAGATCATTTCGGGTATTTTGCATCTTTGTCTCAATCTGATACTGATTGTAGGTAAGTTTGGAGGTAGAACACGACGGTATTTCCCTCCAATTGAGCAGTCCGACTGGGGAAGTAACTCAGCCCTACAGAATACCGCGGCCATAATAACCTCGTGTTGTATTCCCGGCGGTGAGTAGGCAGAGCTCTTTGGAGAGTTTTTGTGCGGTCGGGGGGAAGACCAAAGGCTAATTCCTGTTTTGTCTTCTACGCTGACGGCACTGAAACTCTCTATGTTTACAGGGTCGGCAGCACGATTGTGACTCCCCTGGTGTTGCACGCGTCCATAGGCCACGGTAACCACTTTCCATCAGGTGGGCCGTGGGCTTGTCTGCCACCTAAGCGGTATAAAAAAGTGCACGGTGGTGTTGGCGTTTAAGAAAAATACTAAAAATGATTTAATTCTTGGTATTAAGATAATTTTGAGTATAATTTGATAGTCCAAATCGATCTGAAGCTGACTGTACCTACAAACTAGCCCAACATACGACAATATTCTTGTCACAACGATAAGTTCTCGCAAATGCCAATGTTCTGACAATATTTTAAGCATATTATGTGGCATACATTGGGACACATTGGCCCAACATCGTTTACCAATGTTTGCAAAGACAAATAAACTCTTAGCGACTAAAATATTGCTCTTAATGAAAACGCCCCAACAAATTGATATCAACCATTTTTATTATTTGCTCGTTTTCATAACTCTAACCAGGGCCACATGTTTCGGAATACGAAACATTTAATGAACAAAAAACAGCAAACAAAATGAACAACAGGTGCGGCCTGTTCCTAATCAGTTATTCTGGTACCGTCACAACTCGTTATTCGGAACATGCGCCTGTGTATGTGTATGTCAAAACGTAGAGGTCTGTTTGACAAAATTAAGCGGCTCCCGCTCCACTCAAGTGCTCGATTTATTTTAGTCTGTATTGTGTTTGTAAATTAATGTGTCATGTATATAGGACAGCGGGGAACTGATATTGTTTTTGAGAATTGATGCGAGGGTACGCGTGTTTTGATTTGTTAAGTGGTTTTTGGTGGTCAGTTATGAAATGTTATGAATATTCGTGTATTTTGGTATGAATATTGCGGAGTTGTTGCTGAAATTGAGTTTATTTGTACTGAAATGATCACAATAGCGACACATTGGTCCAGCCGACTCTATAGAATCAACTATACGTAGCAATTGCTGAATTTCTTACAAGTCGTGAGTGCCAGAATCCTACAAGATCGTATTCCACGGTAACTAATTAATACCATATAGCTTGTCGAATAAAAACCAAAAGATAATATAATAAAACTACTTGACTTGATTGACTATTATATCAATTTCCAAAACCATTTAAAACCCAAACCAACTACATTCGAAATCAGATTCAACGTCATCCAATTTGGATTCGCGGGGTGACCTCATCGCACGCAATCAGCTGAACAAACGCGAAAATATCTTTAGCAAACATAAACAATCGGATGCGCACTGAATTCGGTCGTATCTAGCCGATAGCCGGGTACGAAACGAACTGCCCAATTAGGAACATACCGATAATGAGTTGTCAAAACAAGGGTTTAACACAAACTCGTGTTTATTTCATAATTGATTCTTATCACTATGAATTTTAAGTCGATTTTTGTTTGTAAAATGATTATGAGGGTATTTTAAATTTAATACCAAAGTTGAATCATGAAAGTTGAGTTTACGTTGCGTAGGATTTGTAAAAAGTTTTAAGGCAAATCCGTTAATTAGTGTGTTCGTTTTTTTGTTAAAAATTATATTAAGCACATTCCGGTTACTGGTGGGCGCTCTGGGAACTTTTAGTGGAGTCTGATTTACATGTTCCATTGTTGAAATGCATTGTTTGTTTTGTTTCCACAAATTTGCTTTCATGAGCGTTTAATTGACCGTATTTCACAGCGTATTTCAGGGGTTTTATCTACTGGTTTGTTGATAAATACAATTTTGTAATGTAGAATATACTGCTTCCGGGCTGTTTAGCCGTGATCTATGTGAAACTTGCGTTCCAGACGTTTCGTCGATCACTGCGGTCGACATCTTCAGTGGCGCAGGTCCGGGCGACGACGACTTCGGAGACCTTGCCTCGTCGGCGGCCGCCCCGGAAGCAGTATATTCTACATGCAACGCCGGCCGTGAAAGCCTGGAAGACTTACAATTTCGTAAGTTTCCTATGGAAGCATACTGTCGTGGAATCTTTCCAAAAGGGTAAGTTCCCATGGGTTGGGTCACCAATCGTCGTTTCTTTAATGGATCACCTTTAAGTCCATCAGTATCACTAATAAGCAATAGTTTTCTTAACTAATCTTAGGCCCGTTTTCTCGAACGACTCTCAGTCCCAAATTATTAATTATATAATTATATTAACAATCTATCATTTTGCCTATACAATCTGTCTCCAGATAAACCAAGATTCAAGACTGATTGTCGTTTTAGAATACGGGGTCTTGAAGGTGATTTTCCACCAGAGTGACGAGACGAGGCGAGGCGAAGAGAGAATTGAAATTTGTATGGCAAATTTTCTATCTCTCTATATTCTCTCCCAGCGTATCTTTGGTGGAAACAGTGTGGATTGACGAAAATATGCGAGGCGTGAATTGAAATATTTGTTTGTGCAAAAATGAACCGTATTGGTTCCGAAATAGAGCATAAATCACCTTCAAGGTGATTTTACACCAGAGTGGCTAGGCGAGGCGAGGCGAGGAGAGAATTGAAATTTGTATAATCCTCTCGCGATGGCAAATTTCAGTTGAAAAGGGTCAGTGCGATTTCAATTCTCTTCTCGCCTCGTCTCGTCTCGCCCCTCTGGTGGAAAATCACCTTACTGGTATTAAACAGTCAATATATATAATGCGTTCTTCGTGATAAATATATTATTGATTTATTTTAGGTATGCAAACTAATTCGTCCCTATATTAACCACAGACAACGATATAAGCTCGTTTTACAAAAAAAAAAAACTTTTCAATCAGTATATATTTGGCATAAACTGTGCCGAATTATTTCAATAATAGCTTTTGCCCGCTATAATATCGGTTATCGTTATAAATTGTAGCCTATGAGTTATTCTGATGTACAAGCTATATTATTGTAAAGTTTCATTAAAATTCATTCAGTAGTTTTCACGTGAAAGAGTAACAAGTATCCATCCATGCTTAAAAACTTTCGCATTTATAATATTAGCAGGATTGGAATCGTTCAAAACTAGTGCCTCGATATGCTACGTCACAATAGAACCTTCATCTGTCATCAGTCACCATCAATCACTCAGGAAATTACTCGGAAGATTAATAAATGCCTTTAAGTCTGATGCGATTCCGTTTCGAATTCGAAGACAGCAATTTGTTGTTCCAATCTGAGAGATTCTGATTGGTGAATTTATTTGAAAATCGTTTTGGTAGAAGTTGATTTAGATACTAGCTGCTAATCGCGACTCCGTCCGTATTTGTAGAGTATTTATAACAGAAAATTTCAATTTTCCAAAATAAGAAAGATTAACAGTTAAAAGGTGTAAGCGACATCGAATATTCAAAAGAAAACTATTCAAAACGACATCATAAATACTTTACTGATAAGAGTGATAAGATATATTCATCATTTAGCTGTCGAGGTTATAGGTATGATATTTCTACGACTAATTAACAAAATTGGTTTGACGGTCTAATCGTTAAAGACATGCAGAGTTGTTCTAGTGCTTATATATATAATAAGTATATATCTATCGTATAGTTATAATATCTTTGTATCTCCGAAGGTTTATTTCGTGATTCAGTACCTACTCCGCAAATGTAAATGTTACATACAAAATTGATCATAGTATTTATATTATTCTACTCTTGAAAGCAGTAATATTAGTTCTGCGAATTGATGAAACAGACACGGGTGAGTCAATTATATTTCGCAATTCAATTCTCATCCTTGGAGCGTTTTCACATTCTTCCGATATCCGATATCGGTGTCGGACGCCGATAGTTAAAACATATATCCAATAAAATCGGCCCAATACGGCCATTTGCTCGAAACCACAGACTAATTAGGGATGCTAGGGATAGAAAATGAAGAAAAAAAAAATGCAAGCAAAATCTTATATTCGTGATCAGCGTCATAAATTAACGCGAAAAGACACGTAACTAAGAAAATGTCATTAAGGTCGCAAATTGCTTGCAGTCGCTGTTTTAGTCGGACAATGTGTTAGACAGATACATATGTTATACATTTGACTTCCTCCGATATCGTTTGTCGGAAATTGTGAAAACGCACTAAGGCATTCGATATAACTTTTCAGTATGAAACTTCTCGGAACGAAACACTAAAAGTACCAAAATTATGATTATATTGAATAATACGATTGTGTAGTATGATTATATTGAATAGTAATCTTAATAGATAATGAATTCCCAGAATAGAACTTCTCAAAGTGATTTGTTTTCTAGTGATTCGGTTTTATTCGGTGTTATTGGTAAATAGCGGGCATTTTTTTCCTACAGTGAATGTGAAAAAAATATTTTCCTTTGTATGTATGATTCATTGATTGAATCCGTTATGCATACAACAAGCAGTCGTGTACCTACTTCGGTAACCGCTTAACATCAAGTAGTATATGAATTTTGAAATTTGAGGGCCAAAAGCCCTCAAACTGATGGTAGAAATTGGATGGCACGAATTTGTCACAAATTTCGGCTGGGTGGGTACCACCGTGCACGATTGCGAAAAACCCTACATAGTAATTCAATCTCGGTTGGATTGCGTTCAGGGGTTAGTAAGCGCATAGCCGGGCAGGGGGATTGTGGTCGCAGCACTAGTGGGACCGGTGGGTGTCACGCGGTGGTGCGACGACAATCCTCTTTTGATGAGGCCGTCAAGCTAAGTGACACCATTGTTAATGGTACGTGAATGTAATGGTGACCCTCTTTCCTCAGACTTCGCCTTCAACTTACCATCAGGCGAGATGAAGTCCAATTGACGTGTCATATGTGTATGTATTTAGGTATAAACTGATAAGGTTTAGGTTGCCTGGAAGAAATCGCTTCCAGCGATAAGGCCGCCCATTGTACATTAAATTTTGTAGATGCTTCCTACTTGTCCAACTGTAAATCTGTTGGTGTACAATAAAGAATTATCTATCTATCTATCTATATATCTATCTATCTATCTATCTGATAAAAGTAGCTTAACACGTTTCAAATAACAGATCACATAAGCTATGAAACCTTTCAAAATACTTAAATCAAGTTATAAATCAGTTAAAATCGTCTTTTTTCTTCATGTTCAGTTACTTTTAAAACAGACGAAAATATATTTTTTAAGTAAAATATACTAATATCCTTAATGGACAATTGATATACTTTAAATCACAATAGCTCACGTCGAGTTACTCAATAGTCTAACAGATACATAACTAATATAATATACTAATATATATAAAAGAATCATTTTCAAATGATTTGTTTACTTTATTTAATATTATATTAATAATTCATTGACATGACTGTAAAATTTTGACGTTCATAATGTGCTCTTTGTGTGCCTAAACTGAATAAACGAAATTGATTCTTTGATTCTTCTTTGAATACAAAATAAATAAAAACATTCAAAAAATACACAGCACTTTACTCACGAAACTCACGAATATCTTAAACGGGCGTGTTGCGTACCTGCAAAAGACAGATATTAAACATTACATTCATGTATTATAACAACAAAATCCACGCAGACTTTACTTAGATCTTATAAGTGGGTTTTCAATTCAGAAACCCCATTTCTTTATACAAAAAAAAGAGTTATAAAGCCCTCCTCATTCATGGCAAAGGCTTTCAGGCACTTACATATGGGGTCAGGGTTTTGTGTGCTGCATGAGACAGGAGCGACAGAGAATCTTTTGAAGATATTATAATGTAAGCGGCTGAAGACAGCTTGCCTAATGGAACGACAAGTTGATGTATTTTAGGTGTTCACTGATTGACGTTACGAAGAAGGCTTTCGACGGTGAATTGTAAAGCCTTTTATTGAAGACATAATAGTGTTTTTTATATCGTTTGAAATAGAAAAGTAAAAGCCGCATTCTACATAAAACGTTTATGCCTGTAAATCCGCAAGGGAGTATGTAAAGGTGTATTAGAGCGTTTTCACACTCATCCAATATCCGACATCCGATATCGGAGGAAGTCAAATGTATGAGATATGTATCTCTCTTTCACATTGCCCGGCCCGATATCGGTTATCGGAGCCAACACCACTGTTTTGGCCCGATATCGGTACACAAAGAGACTAAAACAGCAACTGCAAGCAATTTTCGTCCTTAAAGACATTTTCTGAGTTACATGTCGTTTCGAGTTAATTGATGACGCTGATCACGAATATAAGAAAAAAAATTCGATACCATGTCAAGTCAATAAGGTCGAAAATTGCTTGCATTTTCTTCTTCTTTTTTTTCACTCCTATCATCCCTAACTAGTCTGTGCATTCATATCGGATATCGGATATCGGATGAGTGTGAAAACGTTCTTAATAACCAAAATTCGCTAACTATGATTTTTGGACCCACTTAATTTTGGGTACTTTGTCATAATGTCGGATGTAGAACAGCCCTATCACAGCCTCCTATGAGACCCATTGGAAGGGATGCGGTGGCCCTAGTTGGGTGTATATGGGCCCGCGGAATACTTCTAGGTTGAAGCCAAGCACATCTGCTAGCTGGTTAATCGAATAGTTGGGGGGTCAAGCGCCAGTCGCTACTGCAAAAGTCATCATCCCGTCTTCAAAGGATACAACCTGGACTAACGCTGTGATGGTTTAGTGGTAGAGCACTGGACTTCAACGAAGAGGGTCCGGGTTCGATTTTTGCTCAGTATCAATACTTGTATGCAAGAATATGTATATTTGCATTGGTATGGGTGGTGTTTCGCATTCTAGATCCCAAGTTAGTCAAATTCAAAAATAATTTATTTTGTATAGACAATTGAACGACACTTACAAAACGTCAAAAGTCAATCTATGCTTGCTTAGGGTCTAGATACCGCTGTGTTGAATGTCGTATAATATTTTTGAATGAAAGTTTTAAGCATTTTGCATGCTATATATTCTCGATTATAATAGGAAAAATTTAATCGGTTTGGGCGGGGTTTAAACCAGCGATCGTTGCCCCTGTAAGACAATGCTTTGACCACTAGGCTACCAGACCGCACCCGAACCAATTCAAATTTTTCCTTTATATCTGTTTTTGAAGCGACAGTGGAGCATCTACCGACATTCTTAAGAACTATCGGAACCAATGAATGATTTTTCAATCATTTTTAGACATTGATTTTTGCCCTTACAATTTCGAATGAAATTTAAAAGCATTTTGCATGCCAAATATTCAAATCGATAATAAAGAAAGAATTTAATCGGTCTAGGCGGGGTTTGAACTTATTTATTAACTATGCTTGCATCTCACTCCACCTGCAAGCACTAAAGAAGTAGTTTCGAGCTTAAATAGTCGCTATTTAAGTTCGTAGTTACAGATCCATCTGAACTTTCGGAAGGCTATTCAGTTTTGGAGCATAAACACGAGATCTTTGGGCAGATTTAGTGTTTGAGTGCTCGAGTTTATTGGCTCTTTGCAGTTAACTTCATATATTTACGGTTTACATACATGTGGTAGGCAGGGGTGTATTGATTGAACTGTTTTTCCGCAGTTTAGAGAGTGATGCTTATATGGTCATCTACCTATGAAAGTCTCTTCTTGGCTCAAAAGTAACAAGGCAATTCTCAGTAGGTAACAGACTGAGAATATTTTATGCTTGAACTGGGAAGCAAACTGTAAACTCATACACAGAAACCGTAAATTTTCCGTTGCGTCACGGAGGTCTGCAGTTCTTAGTAGCGACACCAAGATTATGAATACGCCCGATAGAGGGGCTCACCCCTCATTACTGGGTTTAAAAACATACCTGCTGAAATGTATCGGCAATAGGCTCACCTCATATAAGGTGTGAGGAGCTAAAAATATAGGTAGGTGCTAAAATGTAGATGTTCAACATCTCTACCTACACCTTCGCGCAAATACTGGTGTGATACAGGTACCTATAATATACTGTCCTGTCCAAATTTATTAACAAGACGGTTACGTAGGTTCTGACAGCAGGTAGGGTTTAATGAGAAATTCCACTCTAATATGGATCGTTTGGATCGTCCGGATCGGCCAATGAGGAAGTACCGGGGAGAAAATCGCGGTTATATAATGCCTGCATAGTTGTGAGCGGGGTCAGTAGAGATATGGGCCAGATAATATGTCAATGACAATTTTACTAACAAAAGTTTTAAGCACAGGTCGTCATATGTTTGAGGTACAGTCTACAAAACCGATAGTATCCCATCTTTACAGATAAAGTTGTATGTAAAGGTGGGATACTATCGATTTTGTCGAGTGTACCTATCACCAAGGTCTTTAAGGAAACAAGTATCTTTTTCTTACTAAAAAGAAAAATGTATTCCTAGCGAAAGACCCAGTTGCATCCACAACTTATTCTTTGGACCCTGGGGCCCCTTCTCTTACTCTTTCGCTTGATTTCGCTTATATTGGCTATTGCGTAGCAACTCCCGTTTGACCTTCCGTCTCTGAGCGTAAAGCTTGCCCGAACACCTTGTCTATTACTCAGTACATTGTACCAGCTTGCAGTTGCAGATGACTCAGACCCCGAAGAATAACTTGCTGGGGCCTTGCGTGATTTTTTTAGTAGTAACAGTACGTCAAACACATGATAACTTGTGCTTAAAACTTTGAGAAAATATATTAAAAGTAAATGTAGTACATATAATTATTTTGGATTTTCGTTCCTATTCAGAATGCAGACTACTTAATCGCTAAAGTAAATATCCTTAAGGGTATTAAGATGGGTTCTTTTATTATGACCCTGGCAACAGATCATAAGGTTTACCTAAATAGTTTGACTTTTAACTTTCTTTCACATCAATTTCATTACATCATACATAATTTAGGTAATATAATAAGTTGTTGCTACAGGTATTTTCCAGCCAAAAATTGGAAGGGCTTGATTGGGGAATAGGGAAGTCTTACTTATATCAGCTGTGAATAGCAGGAGCCTAGCGGAGTGTGCCCACCCCGGAGAGAAAAAGGCGTGAGTATATAATTATGTGTGCATAAGCTATTACGCAGCTATTTCCAAGCCCATTATCAAGAGGTGTAACGTATCAAATGAACGACTCGACATGTTCACATTACCGTTCAATCGTGCGCGCGAATCTATAATCTAATGTCAACCGCGCTGTATCTGAAATGAAGTTAGTGACATTGTGACATTGGAACTCAAACATATTAGTACGAATGGCATATCTAAATTAGATATCTAGGTTTATATTCATTACAGATGCGTAGAACATGGCTGGCACAGGCTCGAAGCAAAGTGACATGATATACTAGATGATGCCCCTGGTTTCGATAGCGTCTGCCCTTGGGACCTATTCCCTGTATAAAAAGTGTATATGCCTTATTCCCGACTATAATTTAACTCTCTACTTAATTTACGCTAAATTCATTCAGTTTTTAGAGCCTGATTTAATAAAAAAAAACATTCAAACCACTTAACAAACTTGTCAAAACTCAAATATAACCCCAACCGGGCATTATAAAATAAACAATTAATGTAAAAAGACAAATAACTGGTGTAAGTATTTTTTTTAAAGTCTCCACAATCTTCTCCATTTATAGTTTTAGTAGAAATAAGGATAGGGTAGTTATCGATAAACTTATTGGCGACGTATTCAGGTTGTGCAAAGTGCGTTTTCAGGTCTCTTTGGTGGTAAGTGAGGGGCGCGACGGGACAGGCGCGCCAGTCAACCAACCATTAAACAAATTATCATCATCATTAGTCATTGGTTTGATCAGTAATTTGTTGGTGTTTTGGCGGACCAGTCAGTCCATATACGTGACCTTTTTGATGTTTATTCACCAAGCGGAACCTCGACTCCCGAGGTTAATGCATCGGATGCGGCCAGGTCTGATTGGAATGATTCAGAAAGTTTGCCTTGATATAATGTACCTATACTATATCAAGGTTTGGTTAACACTCATCACATACGTGGTACAATGGTACGTGGTCGTAACCTCGCAGACTCACAGCAATATGATACGATCCGAGCGCGTGCAGGGACCATGGCGCCGATACGAACGCGATCCGCTTTCATTGTTGCGGCAAAGAATTGGCGGAAATAAGGACAGATGTGACACGACAAATAAAGGTTTGTTTGTTATTTATGAAGTACCTTCAGTGTTCGTTGAGATTGTATTGTTGGTTTAATATTTTTCAAAATATAAGCTTCTGAGGTATCAAATAACGTTACCTTATTTATTTTGGAGGCAGTAACTATAGGGCTTCAAGTTTATTTTAGCAAGATTTATTTAATTTGCTCAGTTTTATAACAAAATGAGTTGGATATTATTCGCTGCATATAAGTTCGAGTTTGGTTGTTATGTTTGTGAGAAATTTACACCAAATACGTAATAACTATTGTAGTGTATGTACCATCTATTGTATTTACTACTTCTGTAGCCCCTGAATTTTCATAATTATACCTACACCTCAAAGTACATAATAAATCACCAAGCATAATGGACGTTTTAATATTTTGCCGCATCACATTTAAGACTAGAAAGTGTTGGAGGTTTTATTTTGTAGCCTATGTAAACCTTGTTTTTAATCCTGGCTGACTCCGTGTTGTGACATAACTGTGATTGTCACTCTGATGATGGTCTGATTCTTGATTCTATGTGCTGAATAAACTCTGTGTTGTATTTTTATAAATATGTGATTCAATTATCAAATACATTAGAAAGTCGCCCCCATCTGTGATGAGAAAAATCTCATAAAATGATGATGATCATTAAGTATATAACCAAGATAATTTAATAGAAATCATTTGATTATATACATTCGTATGATCGAAATTAATAATCAGAAATCGCAAGAACAGTATTTGTCATCAAATAAGTACCAGGCACATACTTTAAACTACTGAAAATAGTGAAATAGATAATAATATTCAAAACCAGAAACGACTGCAGATTCGCCCACGAGAACTATTATTATAACTAAGTAGATTCATCTACGTTGCTGCGAAAACACAAGAGTATAGTTTCGTAGTTCCGAACTACAATACAGACAGTGCAACGTGTCAGAGGAGAAGAGAGCGAGACACTGAACCGAACCACGGGCCGCTTTCATGTGGTTGTCTATGACATAGATTAGTAAAATGTTGGCAGAAGCGACTTATTTCGTTCGTTAGATATCTATTTTTTCACAAGACAAGCACACGGCCCACCTGATGGAACGTGGTCAGCGTGGCCTATGGACGTGTGTAATACCAGTGGCATCACACTCGCGCTGCCAACCCTATAGAAACCTTTTAATACCCTTCTGAAGAACCCCATATTTACTTAACATTATATATAAAGTTTAATGATAAAGTATGAATTTCTACAACTAATATAGTTGAATTTTCAATTTTTACTTCGTGTAACTAATAAAGTCATGATCCTATGTCAATATTTAGGGAAGAGGAGGTACGCAATTAGGAAAAACACTGAGGTAGGTATATTAACTGAACCCGCAACGTAATTGGATGCAGTGTACCTAGTTAATATAAAAAAGACTGTGACGTTATTGAGACGAAATAAAGTTACTTATTTGACTATTTTGCCTGAAACCAATATAAAATTATCTACATCCAAAAACTCTATTTATTACTTAGGTATAGACATTTTTGCGCTAAATTGGCTTCTTACACAAAATAGATACTGTCAACTACAATGTTCTAATTTGCGAACGTTATCATATTATATAAAGATAAGATTGTCAATGTGAACAAAAAGTATGCATGCCATATTAGATCTTTGACATGGTTTCTTTTTTTCTTTGATCACCCGAATTAGGATTGTTTTCAAAATCTACGTATCATTTTTCAAAATATATCTATAACTAATTTAGTTGAGACTTTGGGCAGTTGGGGATCGGAGGCTAAACGCCTAATCGTGGAACTTGCCGTATTGAAGAACAAGGCGGTGACACCCAGTCCAGCACGTTCCTTGGGCAAAGATTGGCTATTGCAATTCAGCGAAGTAACGCTGCCAGCATCATGGGCACCTTTGCACCGGGAACGATACTGGGCAGGTTGTTTATATCATGTTAATTTTATTATATTTAATTTTTAGTTATGTTAGTTATTTTATCTTTTTTATCGTTATGTTATCTTATGTTAGTTATTTTATCTACTCTGATTCTATAATACAAAGATTATAAAATTGAAATCAGAACTCTTATGACAAACATTACGCACAGGCCAAAAAAAAAGTTTTATTACGATACAGGTCTTGTATGGAAACCTATATCATAAAATAACTTTTTAATCATAACGATACACCTATACAATCTCCATCTGGACTGAACCTCTACTTATAAAAAAAACGGCCAATTCGGAAGAAAAAAAAAGAAACGCGCATGCGCAATCGATGTTTGCGGCCTTGGCTTGGCGTCAACTTTTTTTTTTACTTTTATATATTAAACAAAGTTTGGTTTTGTTTATAAAATAAATTAGTTTATGTATTATATAGTATGAGAGTAGATAAAGTAGTGTATGACACTGTACATAACTTGGTCTTATAACACTCGTGTGATAATATAAAAAACTCGCCTACGGCTCGTTTTTTTAAAACACACTCGTGTTATAAGAACCCTTATTATGCAACAGTATCATAAACTACTATAATTATATTTTGTTTTTAGTTGTAGTGTATGGTACTAGTAGTAACTTTATTGAAATAAATCATTTAGTAACAAGTTCATAACTATAAATAACCCTATAACACTAATATTCACCCTGTAGTCGTAATTGGCACATAAACATTATTGTAAGTAATTGATTATGTTGTTGAAAGTCATAAAGTCATAATAAGAAAAATACTACTTCCAATTCCTTTTACTGGTTACAAAAAAACACGATAAACAGATACCCAAATGATTCACATACTATGTAGTTTATTGTAGGTTAATATACAGATATTTGCCTGTCCTAAAAAAAGAGATCTTCCCCGTAGGCAAAGACCCTTTCATCTTTGACCCGTCTACGCGTTTGAAATCATTGTCAAAGTGTAATATTACATTCTACACCACAGATTTCATACGCTCCGTGGAGATTCGCGTAGACGTGCGGCGTCGGGTAACGCGACTAGTCAATAAAAGATCCTCTGCGGTATCGTGTTGCGAATAAAAAATATGAATTGTTTCACATTTTTATGGGGCGAAACTAGAAAAAATAGGAATTGTTTAAATTTTTAAGGGCAATTCTGAAAGAAAAATGTTATTTTGAATCTAACATGGACTGTTTTTTATAGAATTGAACTGGTTTAAATAAATTTATTTTTATTTGAAACTGTTTTTTCATGTACTGTGCACTTGCCAGAATTTTATTCCTACCAATATTTACGCCTGTGTACTATACAAAGATTTTTTTAAATGGAATTTTGGCAGACATGCACACGGCCCATCTGATGGAAAATGGCTACCGTGGCCTATAGACGTGTGCAACACCAGAGGAGTCACACTCGTGCTGCCTCCCCAGTAAACACAGAGAGCTTCTGTGCCGTCAGTGTAGAAGACAAAGCAGAATAGCCTTTGGTATCTCACTGATAGCACAAAATCTCTCCAGTGAGTTCTGGCTACCCTACTCACCTCCGGGTACACAACACGAGGTTATTATGGCCTTGGTATTCTGTAGGGCGGAGGTACTTCCCCAGTCGGACTGCTCAATTGGATGGAAAGACCATCGTGTCCTACCTATGGTATATTAAGCTGGAGCTAAGTTGAATTGCTTGTTTTAGAAGTGGATTAATGTGAATATATTGGGCACTGCTAACACTTAAATATCAATATACACTTGTTATTTGCTAAACTCTATTTTATATGTGCCAAATCTACGAGTATCTGACCTCCCAATCCAAGAAGAAAGCCTTATTTATCCCCTTTTCTATCCCAAAAAAAGCTCCCACCATGTATCCAAAAACAAATCCATAAAGATTTACCCCACCCGGGTACAAAGTCACATTCTCCACGTAACTCGCTCACAAGTATCCATTGTTGATAAAGCGCCGTCATTAGCCAAGGCTGGGCGTGACGTACATACTGAACCGGTATCATATCCAGAATAACGTGTTCGGAGATAAATGTACAATGGAAATGAACACGGGGTTATGTTAAATGAGAGAAATATTCCTTCTCTCTTTCACAAAGAACGCGTTCACAAGTTGATATATTTTTGGAGTGGCTAAAACCGAAGCTCAAGTTTTAATTTTTGTTACCCAGTTACGCTTAAAAGTCGGAACGGATCTGGCTGAAATTTAATACAATGATAGATTTATGAAAAAGCACACAGGCTTTTTATTCCTGGAATAGGTTTCCATGGGTTGCGGGAACATTCAGATTTTACAAACACCATAGGTTTTAACTACTCTATAAAGATACCGAAAAATTTAAGCTAGCTCGACGCAGTTGCCTTCTGCATGTGTGACCGCTTAGCAGATTCAAGTTAAAAATGGGTTTGTCATTATAGTCCATGATAGTATACAGCTGATCTGATTTAAAAGGCATCCCATATCTGGTCTCCTTTATCCTTCTTCAATATAAGTTGATGCACTACAAAGAAATACGTATAAACATGAAAAAAACGTACTCCTGAAAAGATTGTCTGGTATTCCTCTTAACGAATAGTATTCGTTTAGGTACCCGCAGGACGTGAGATGCGTCAAAAATGATCTACAGAAATTAACACGTGCCCAAACCCTTATATGAAGGGTTTCTTCCGATATGAAGGGCTTCTTCCCTTATCAAATGCGGTCTTGACTTTCGTCAAGATTAAAGGTTAACTTAGTCAGCACGATTTGCAAATTTTTATTTATCTTACAATGTACAATGTGATCTTGCAACTAGATTTTGAAGCAGATATCCTCAACTGATTTTGAAGAATTTTTTCATTTGATATGGCAGAACAAGCTTTTGGTAAAGGTACTAAATAGCATTATTAAGCTAGTACTTCATTAAGAATAGCTTCTGATATGGGTTTTAGATTGATAGAGTAGGCAACGAATCGAGACACGGATAGCACCCCTTCGCAGAAAACACAACGATAGGATATTTTAGCAAACTGTTGTTTTATGTTTTATAGAATTTGCAATGAAAATGTACATTATTCAGTAAATATTTAGTTGAGCAGATGTCCAACTCCAATACTGAATGCACGAGCAGACAGAAGAATGAATTAGTTCTGCACACTGGATTTATCCAATCGTAAATATAAGGTAAGTCAGTGGTGGTCAGAGCATTCCCCCTGTAAGGCAAAGATCGTGGGTTCGAGTCCCACCTGAGCGATTTACTTTTTCCTATCCTAAACGATTTGAAAAGTTAGCATAGTAAATACTTCAAAATTTCATTCAATTATTTGGGCGGAATCATCGAATAACAATGTTTAAAAATGATTGCAACATCATTCATTGTTTCCGATATTTCATATGAATGTCGGTAGATGGCTCCCACCGTCACCCTAAGACGGTAGTATAGGAGAATTTGGATAGCTTCAGGTGTGGCCCGGTGGCTCAGTGGTCAGAGCATTCCCCATGTAAGGGAAAGATCGTGGGTTCGAGTCCCACTTAAGCGATTCACTTTTTTCTTATTATAATGTGTATGTCTAATGTATGTATTATTATTGCATACAAATGACAAATTAGAGCATTATCTTTCCAGTTAAATAGATTATTATTCTGTCGCAAATACTTCAATGAATCTCTGCATCACCCTAAGGTTAACTTTTAGATAATGCCTTTGACATTAAGTTCACCTTTGTACTATTTTACTGTGCATAAAGTTTAAAGTAAATAAACACGCCTCTGCCTATCCTATCGTAGATATATACAAGTTTCTATAGTCTATACACGTTTTCAAATCAAGACGGTGCCGCCGTCCTGGTATTTGCATAGCAGACGTTTAGCTATTCCTTCATAAGGGTCTATTCAAATCAGGCAGAAAAATGCTCGAGCAGTTTATAGTTAAAAATCAACCTCACTCCGTTAAGTTAATGTTTTAAATAGTTACTTAAAGTAATCACTTTGCGACTGCATTCGCTTTACGGAAATATCATAGAGGAGCCAACCCAAACAAGACAGGAAAAAGCGGACCCCAGAATCAAAGGAGAAAGGTTCGGATGCAACTGGAATTAACGCAAGGATAACGAAGAAGTAAGCAACAACATGCTTCTGTCTTATCAGATAAGGTATAATACTGTGTACGATTTTTAACCTTGTCTAAATGAAATAGGGTCCCGGGTCCTGTTCTGAGACTTTGCATTTAGCTTACCATCAGGTGAGGCGAACTCTAGTATAGTCTTGTGATTGACGTGTTAGACAACACATCTGATGCAAATTGGTTACCGTGACCTATACGTGTGCAAATCGCACTTTGTACTCGTGCTCATTTAAAAAATAACACTTAATGAGTGCTCGAGCACTTTTTCCGCCTGAACTGAATTGAACCTGAGATTGTAAATCGTTTATCTTTCATCTAAAGCCATATTTACAATGTTTTACCATGTTCAGACATTGTAATCATTATAATCTAACCGTTTTAAAATTAAACTCTCACTGTACGACGCCATTTTTAAAGCGAAGACAGGCCTCCATCTTCGCATTTTATCAAAATGAATTCAGATCTTGAGCGCGATACTCAACAAGCACTTTAAAATGTTTATGGTAAACCATGTGGATAAAGCGAATTCTACAAGTACAACCAGGAAAAAAGAATAGATTAGAATAGGCCAAATACTGTTAGTCATTGAAATACTGAGAAGCCTATAGACACGACACCACTTGCATGGATTACTGATAAACCTACTCTATGGATGAAGCGATATTTCAACTTAATCTTTCAAACATCTTTGTAAAATAACATCTTCGCGGTTATTTGTTACCGTAAGAACTTGACCACAACCAAGTTTTTATTAGTGGAATGTAAAAATAACAGCATTATCACCGGAGGATAAATTGAGCGAAGATCTAGAAACTCGCGCTTATCATGATGTGTTCAGTTAAGCTGTGATGAGTGACAAAGAGAAATATAGACTGTATAGCTCGATCTCTCTCGCCCGGAACACGAACTCTCATCGCACTAAAGTCACCCATCTACAAATCGACGTACCTCTAGTGCTTGTCAAGTAACTACGCTACCAGTATCAAGTGTATCATGCCCATGTACCTAATGAGTAAAAACGTTACATGTGCCTAGTGCCAACCTTGTTTTGTGGTGCCTGAACTACTGTGCTGGAATCAATTGGAATATGACCTTTTGGGCTAGGCACCGACTTCTAACAGAACAGTAAATATGTAAATTCAGTTATTTTTCTGTTATTATTTTATAGGTAATTTATACTTTTCCCATTTAGAAGTCTGAAGAACTGGAATTGATTTTGACGGAGGTATGACACGACGGTTTCCCGTCCAATTGAGCAGACCGACTGGAGAAGTACCTCCGCCCTACAGAATACCGCGGCCATAATAACCTCGCGTTGTGTTCCAGGCGGTGAGTAAGGTAGCCAGAGCTCACTGGAGTTATTGTGCTGTGAGTTGGAAGACCTAAGGTTTGTCCTGCTTTATCTTCTACACTGACGGCACAGAAACTCTCTGTTCTAACAGGGTTGGCAGCGCGAGTGTGGCGCCCCGGGTGTTGCTCACGTCCATAGGCCACGGTAACCACTTTCCATCAGGTGGGCCGTGTGCTTGTCTGCCACCTAAGTGTTACAAAAAAACATCTGCTTCTTGCACTGTCTGTATGTGTACGTCCTCGTAATTTTCTTGAAGATATATATTTTATATTAGGACAGTATGAAGAAATCCAAAAATCACAGTACATACAAGGATACTAGGAACCTTTGGCTCTTTTTACAACAAAAAAAAAACAATTCCTTTTTTTTTTGTTGCAAAATTAATTTCTGCTATCTAGTTATTGTTTTAATTAAGTGTGAGTATGCGTATTGCGTCTGAGGTTCATACTTCAAAACCTCTGCTTACTCCTTTCCCTCCTCTTCGTCTTGTATGCCTTTTACGAAAGCGACTGCCGACAGAACTCCCAACCACAAGAGGAAATACTGCTCCAGAGCCACCAGAGATGCCAGACTTGCAGGTAACATGATTGCTTGATGATGACAGCTTGACCTCCAAAGTTCATGATGAACACTATGCCAGCTTGCTTATCCTTAACCTCTTATAACCCCAGTATTCGTTTCTTTTACAACATGTTTCCTGAAGCCTTATTGTAATGAAGTAATAAAGCCGTGTGGTAGCGAAACGTTAGATACAAGCGGTTTATGATGATTGCGTACAAGAAACAATAGGCCCTTATTGTTTATAGGCGTGAGAGGTCGACAGCCCGATGGCTTATACGTTGTATTATGTGACTGTTGAGGAAGTACTCTGAAGGATAGAAGTACAGTCAGCATCAGATCAATCTTGACTAGCATAGTACTCGTAAAGATCTTCAAACAATCAATTAGCCCACTGCAGTCCACTGCTGGATAAATATATCAAAGTATATCCAAATCCCCAGTTAGACTGGTTTAGCGGACCCCAGACTACATTTTGAAAAGCTTTGGATGCGACTGGGATTAACGCTAGGAGGAACAAGAAGTTTACTGCTGGACATAGACCTCTCCTAATAAGCCCGGACTTGCGTCACTGAAGATGTCGACCGCAGTGATCGACGAAACGTTTGGAACGCAAGTTTCATATGGACTACGGCCAAACAGCCCGGATGCAGTATATTCTACAAGATCTTAATATCTACCTAATAATGATAATATTATTAATACCAAACATAAAAATAAACTCACGCGTATATCCCCGAAGCGGTAGGCAGAGGTGCTAGCACCCACATTTCGCCAGTTTATGTTCAGGTCCCACTGTATAAGTGCTGAGCCTATTGCCATTAACCATAAATACACACATAACTTCGAAAAGCATAAAAAATGGCACGTTTGATGAAGTGACTTCCTATAGGTAATTGACATCGTAGTCTTGAAAACCTTGCCAGCTCACGTGTTTCTGTCTTCCTACAGTCCCGGGTCCTTTAAGCGGGGCGTGAAAAAGCATCTGATGAGGCCGTCAAGCTGAGTGCCACTATTGTTAACATGGGACGTGTATACAAAGGTGGCTCTCTTTACTGAGACTTTGCCTTCAGCTTACCATCAGGCGAAGTAAAGTCAAATTGACGTGTCCTACATCGAAAAAATGACTTCTAATTACTGCAAACTGGTTTTGATCACTTTTTGTTTAGTGTTGATGCTATAAGAAAATATTTGCTATAGAGAATGGATCAGGTAATTCAGCTGCAAGGTTTCTTTTTCTTAGAAAGGCGGTAATCCTTTCAGCATGTTTGTTAACTTTTCTAAAATCTTGAGTTATTTTTCTTTGTGAATGGATGAATTCAAATTGTTTTTAACTGAGAAATAGAAAATATTAACTCGTACAAGATATACACTTTTAATCATACAGTTCAGAATGAACGAATGAAACACGCGAAATTTAAAGAAGCTAAAACGATTAACATACGGACACCATACGTATGTACGTAGATCAAGAATTATACGACCGAAATGGCAGCTTACAGGATTAATTTAAAGACCCGCCAATAAAATTTCAAAATTATCTCTTCAGCTATTAACCATAAAGCTCAAAACCCAACGTCTTCAAATTTAAGTATGGAGTATTCAAACGTAAACGTATAAGTAAAAAAATGCAATAATTCGTAATAACGACTTGGCGTTGTCGTGGCACTAAACGCGCGACGAGTCGCAGACTGGCAAGAGTTACCGTTTCAGCTTGGGGCTACAGTGACAGCTGGGTTAGATTTATTGGTAATTTCAACGAACGCAGCCAGAGTCAAGTTTGAAATCGCTCATAATAAGTCGCAAGTGATTCGTAGCTCGACATAAAATGAAAAGATTATTTCTAAGCTCGTTGTTCCTTATAATTGACATTATAAGGAACAACGAGCTTAGAGCGAGGAGACGGTATGATAAGTCAATATAATTTAAGCTGACTTTTATCTAATAGAGTGCGTCTTGCACGCCTGTAACGTACCTTAAGGTCTAAGGAGACCTAGGAAAATATATTTAAAAACTTAAATGATTTGGTCAATTCATTTTTCCAGGAACGAACTGCCATCTCAACAGCGTTTACAATAAAAAGAGTTTTCACAATCACTGATTTCGATGTCGACGGTATACTAAATACAGGGGTGCATGTTTATATTGGATGAAAATTCGATGACACATGTGTAAAGATGCGGTGAGTATTGTATTCTTCTTCGTCAGGAATCACATTGTACGAGTATTTTACTGCAGATCACTCAATCAGTTTCCTTTGTTGAAACTCAGTATCGTGTTAAAAATAATAATGCATATTTAGTAACTGGATGTGAAGATCTTTTTTTCTTTTACCGTAACTGGTTACGAACCTACAGTTTCGTACGCGGCCGAAAGACTCAGTCGCTCACACTGGGGCCCTACCACGCAAATGTTGGCAAAGTAATATTTGCATTCACAGAATCTTAAGATGTTCATTCCGGGTATGAATATTTCATCGTACGTTGCTTAAAGTACTCTTTCTTTGCACTTTCTATTTGAATCATTTAAAATTGGACTCTATTGTTAGAGGAAATAAAGTTATTTTAACTGATTCTATCGCTATTTATTATGTGGTATTCTGTTATTTACTATATACTACTGTATATAATCGCGTGATATTATGAAGAAAAACAAACTTTCATGATGACGAACTAAACGTACACTTTTACACTGTGTAATTTCATTGAGTAAAATATGAGAACTTAGTTTAGTTGAACAGATTTCCACTGGTGAAGACCAGCCTCAGAACTTTTAGTTACTTAGAATCTACGGCTTAAAATATTCTTAACTTTAAGTGACTTCAATCATTTATGGCTAGAGTCAGGTTCGACAGAAGACAGTCAGTCAATAAATCGTGATATCGGTGGCGATGTAAGTAAGAAACGCACATCAAAAATATAAATATAATCGCGAATATTGCAATATTTATTGACTAGACATCTTTACTTTTCACTCTTTCCTATGCTATTTAAAAAGTCGTTTATTCAATAGTGACTTTTCGTAATACAGTGAGTCCGTCACCATCAAATGACCATAATAGGTGGCAACCAGTATTTCTGCTTTCCCTTTTAGCATGGTTCCCATAAGGGCCTTAAGCTCGGATATAAATTTAAGGTTTTTATCGTTTAAGTCAATAGTGTCCGCGATATGGGTTTATGTCTCGAATATTTGTGAACAATTTAGTTAAGTAATAATATATGATAATTATCTTTATAAGCGTATTTACATATTGGAATAAAATATTCAAATTTTGATTATACGATTTTACAGTTTTGTAACTGAGTTTGGTATTATTTTAGTGCTTTGCCTTTTCACATAAGCAATACACAGCTTACCTTAATATTTGGCAATAATGCGTATTTGAACATTTTGAAGAGACAAGGCGAAGAGTATTTTTTCAAACAAGTACTTAGGAAACGGAATTGAATAATTTTACTCCAATTTAAATTAAACTTCTTGCTTTAAAGATTTCAGGATTCAATTGTATAGAAAAGGTAATGAAATATCTCTTATGAGATAAGATAATGGCTTATGAAGTAAGGCAAAATTGAAATTATCCATACGATAGCTAAGCAAAATCGCATCCATACATACTGTTTTACTTTGATAAGTCAAACCAAAATCGTAGACTCAACGCAATTTTGCTTTACACCGTGTGCCTCTTTCCTTTTCTCCATAATTCACGCTTTATAAAATTTCTACAAAACATGCCATTAATGTAATTCTAACAACCAAACAAAAACTAAATGCATTATGTTAAACCGGACACCGAACATAGATTGTGAGCGAGGCGCTATTCATTCGATAGCAAATGCACTAATTGGCGGGATTACGCCGCGGCGAGAATACGGATGTCACCTCACTATGCTGATAGGGTTGGCGCACAATCGACAATTGTTTATCGATAATTGACGTTTGATGAACAGATATACGTTAGTGATCGATTGTGTCGAGTAGATTCAATCAAGGATATGTTGAATTCCGTTCTGTGCACTAATTAAGATAATGTTATTCGATATTCATCCCAAAATTAAGCTCAAGTCGCTAATTAAATGAAAGAAGTGAATTTTAAGTAAATGTTTGTATTTTTGTGACAAACTTGCAAGTGAATTTGTTTCATGTCCAAATCCAACGCTGCTATGGCTACTAAAAAGTAGCCGAAACGTCGGGCTGAATGTTAATAATACCAAAAAAGATCGCAATGGAATCCGTTAAAAATTGGTTTTATTTAGTGATATTCGCGTTAACGTATCGTGAACCAAGAATCCAACCAAGACCAAACTAGCGTGTAACAACCCTAGACTAGAGCTGTAATTTCCGTACAAAATATCGATGCGCACTTAGTTATAAATTACAACTATTATACCTAATAACGTACATTTTTATTAGAAATCGTGTTAAGAAGGTACTTTAACGTGTTATGAGAATTCATATTAAGTATTGATTGCATTAGATACCCTACTGTGTCGAAGGAGGGGGAGGCAATATATTGTGGTATTCATTTCATATAAACTATGATAATATTATAATAATGGTGAGCAATAAGAAAAAAAAATTCAAACGTATTAAGTTTCTAGGCACGTTTTTCTGTCATAGGAATAAGTATATTGTATGGTAATATGGTGAATGGGTCCCTAATATTATTGCTGATGGTGGTTTAACAGATATTATTTTTACGTTATGGGCGGTAATTTATGTCTCATTTCAATAAGCTATACGTATCTCATAACAGTGAAAGATATTTTGTATCATTACGTTTGATGGGGACTATAGTTTAAGATGGTAAATACATTTTAAAATGGTCGATTAAAAACACGTAAGACAAATTTGAATTCATATTTTGTAATGGTCACATCACACACACACATATGATAGATAAGATTGCGCTAATGTTTGTGTATCATCATCGGATACTGAGTTCGGTTCCTGGATGGGACTGTGTTATTAAATTATGGGATTCCTAAAAATATGAAAAAAATGGAAGTTGATAAAGAGATATGCTTTTCCATCTAGGTCAACGAACCAGAGAATTATCCCACTAAAATTACATTTTGTTGTGTTTATGCTGTTAGTGGGACTGTTGAAATCTTTTCCTATCTTCTATCATTGTCATAATCTTAGGCCTATATTCTAGTCTGTCTCAACTGAATAAATCAGAGGAAAAATTATGACAATCTGTCAGCCAACCTGTAAAATTTGTCAATGTGTATACAATCTTTTCTCAGCTAAATCGTGATTCAGCTGAGTTGCATTCTAGAAAGCGGGCCTTAGTGTTGTTCCTGGTGGTATCCAAGGCTTTAACTCAGGTGCCCGGGGTCTGCTTTCTAGTTTTCTCTACCTTCTCTTCAACTTTGTACTGTCTTTGTCATTCCTAACCCATTCTCTCTGCAAGTAACGCCCGAGTATAGCACGGTAACCGCGGGGTCTGTTTTCTAGTTTTCTCTTCCTTCTCTTCCACTTTGTATTGTCTTCATCATTCCTGACTCATCCTCTCTGCAAGGCAACTGTCTACTATAACACAAATATACACAACACTTCTACTGTTCCCCCTTATCAACTGTAATCAACCTATCATAGCGAAGCCCATAACGGAGCACACTGTCAATACCCACAAAAGGCTTGTTATCAAACAAAGTCTCACAGGGGTGTCTCTGTAAGAAGTTCCCGTATTATTTGCTCATCCGTTTCACATGTTTCCCGTATCCTGTGTTACGCCTAGCTAATGTACACAATCGAGCTTTATCTCACCGTCTATGTCGATAGTAGTATCGTGCTAATTATACTATAGAACGTTTAATAAAGCGTGCTTATAGCATATATAGCAGACTATAGCAGTCGTTATTTTACTACTAAAAACTCTATTTTCTGTATTTTAGTAGTAAGTTTTTCTGAATGAAGAAAATTGAAAAAAATATGTAAGGGGAAATAAGCTTATTTTTTATCAGTAAATTTAAATTCTTAAAATAGTAAATCCACCGCCGAATATAGTAAATATGCCGCCAAATAGGGTCTTTTATTTATATTTTTTATACCACTTAGTAGATGGCAGACAAGCACACAGCCCACCTGACGGAAAGTGGTGACCGTGGCCTATGGACGTGTGCAACACCAGGAGCGTCACACTCGCGCTGCCGACCCTGTTAGAAAAAAGAGTTTCTGTACCGTCAGTTTAATAGATAAAGTAGGACAAGCCTTTGGTTTTCCCACTGACAGCACAAAAACTCTCCAGTGAGCTCTAGCTACCCTACTCACCACCGGGAACCCAACACGAGGTTATTATGGCCGCGGTATTCTGTAGGGCGGAGGTACTTCCCCAGTAGGACTGCTCAATTGGACGGAAATACCGTCGTGTCCTATCTATCACAAGCTTTAAAAAGCTTTTACATGAGCATTTTCTTCACTTATAAATCTATAATAATATAACTATCCAACTACTGAAAGTTTGTTTAGATAACAATAATAAATTGATGATCTGGAGAGTCATATAAATTTTCTGTGTCACTTTGATGTGTATTATAAAAGATGTATGTATGTATGTATGAGTGTATGTATATATGTTGTATAGATGTATATATGTACGTATATGAGTAGGTATATGTTTATATATAATGCGCTGTATGTCATTTATTTTTGTCATTTTCAGTCACACAAACTACCACCATGTCCTTACACTTAGCTCTAGTCCATCCAAAGGTTGCCTGGAAGATATAAGGCCGCCCTTTGTACAACAATTGTATAAATTATATTTTACTTGTAAGATTTAATGTAAATGGTGTACAAATAAAGTGTTATTCTATTCTATTCTATTCTATATCGTCAAATATATCGACTATTGTCCGCACAGAATATGACACCACGCGCCCTAACTAGAATAGATATAGGTTAGAAGATATTGGCGGAGGTCTTGCAGAGAGTGAAGAGGGGCCGCGGTGACATCGCTTGAGACTACATTTTGGTGGCGAATTTACAATTTTGTTGACACCCTCTATCGCTTTAGCCATAGATAAATTCCACCAATATTATAAATTTGAAAGTTTGTGGAGATCTTTGAATGTTTGTTACTTAATTACGTTTAAACGCCTGAATGGATTTGATTGAAATTTGGCATTGAAGTAGAATATAATTTAGGCTAACACATAGGCTACTTTTTATCCCTCGAATAGGTAACCATAGGTAGCACGCAAGCTAAGCCGCGGGTAACAGCTGATTATTAAAGACACGCTATAACAAATTAGCATATAGCGGTCGTTATTGAATAATTATTCACAACGAAGCTTATTAGCATTAGTAGATACATGAGCTTAATAGAAATTTTTGTTTTGTTGACATTCCTATTGACTCGTTTTAATGTTTACATTTTTTAACATACTTTTAGTAACATTACCCGTAATTATGTATGAATACAAATGTTGAAAGTGAAATTTAAGCAAGTTCTAATGAGTTATAGTATCGATTTAAAATTGTAATGTTAAATTAAATAGGTATGTGACTTCTGAATGAAAATACAGGAATTGTTTAAACGGAACTCACTAGTAGCTTTTCGATAATTTATTTTGTTTTGAAGCATAACAATACTGACAGTGAGTTTAGGAAGTCAGATGGCATGGCAGTCATTTCACGGAAAATATCGAAGTTCAGCCGCAACACTGTTAGAGCGTTTTCACATTTATCGGATATCCGATATCGGTGTCGGACGCCGATAGCCGACACCTTGTGCTGTTTTCACATTTATCCGATAAAATCGGCCCGATACGGCCATTTGCTCGAAAGCACAGATTACTTATCGATGCTAGGGATGAAAGAAAAGAGAAAAAATAAAGCAAGTTATTTTAGACCTTATTGACATAACATGGTATCGAGATTTTTGTCTTAAATTCGTGATCAGCGTCATCAATTAACGCGAAGAGACACGTAATTAAGAAAACGTCATTAAGGTCGAAAATTGCTTGCAGTCGCTGTTTTAGTCTCTTTGTGATCTGAAATCGGGCCAAAACTGTGATGTTGGCTCCGATAACCGATATCGGGCTGGATAATGTGAAAGAGAGATACATATGTCATACATTTGACGTATCGGATATCGGTCAATGTAAAAACGCTCTTAGACTGGAAAGCCAACTGAATTGATAAAAGGTACATATAATTATATACTCTATGAATATGTCTAATAAAATAGAGGTATATTAAATTATACGACAATAAGCTAATAAGGCCCCATGTGAAACAATTCTCAAATATAAACATCATTAATTAAAAATCACACCCGGTTATTATTTTGTAACACAGCGAATCCCAGCCCATAACACGCAACAGACTCGAATAATTAATGAATACCAAACAAACGCGTCGTTCCAAGACCTCTTAATTAATAGCATCATACGGAATAAACTTGGAATAGGGACGTATAATGGTATTCTTATTATTAGCCCATTCTCACGTTCGTACGGCGCATTGTGATTCACGTAGCGTGCTCGTGATAATTCGCTTTTACTATTGCTATTCGGTTTTTGAGTACCTATATACTCATAGTAGGCACCTGTGTTTAGTATATTGGTATATTGTAAAGGTAGCAAAAGGCTGAGACGACACAGATAAGGGGGTTAAATTACTGTAAAAAATTCTAGATTGATACCATTATCAGATTTTATGATAATCGTGTTTCAAGATTTTTTTTTGTTGTTAAAATATTCTTTATCGCTGATTAAACGGAGTTAAGGCCTCCAACACACAAAATGGTTTAGCACGCAATGGTTTTTAGTTAAGAACATAAACAAAACCTTTTATGTTTCAGCACCCCGTAGCGTTGAAATTGTAGAATGGTTTCAAAACACGCCACCTGCTAAACCCGGTTATATTTGTATAGGGGAAATAAAACCTTTATCACACTTATAAATAAAATAATGCTTACGAAACTTCGTGTTCACAAGTTATCTATATCTATTGATTGGAATATTATCTCTTAATAGTTTTTAAAAATGCTGACAAACTTGAGAACCGTTTTGGATCGAACCGCATCGAATGAGCACCTTCTATCATAGTAATACCACAGTTTAAAATGAAAACGGTCACGTGCTTAGCCGCGGTTACAAGGCATTTCTGAGGTACGAACTGTGTACTACAAGCCGCAGTTTTCCCAAGGGATCCGGTGTAGTGGCCAGCAGAATGTATAGAGTAGTTTGCCTCTTTGCAGAAGCATTCTGTTAATAGTTGCAACAAATCCTACTCTACTTTTTTTAAATTTCAGATAGTAAAATGGCATTACCTGTGTTGCCGGTTTATTGCAATCAAAAAATAGTCATGTGCCACCAGTATCGAAAATTGTCGATAAATTAAATTTACTACAAATTATTGTTGGTTATTTTATAGTCAGCTGGATAGTGTACGAAACTGAAAACTTTTAAATTTTAACTTTTTTCCTAAAATATAATAAAGATAAACCACTTGTATCTAGGCCACAAACATTGTCGATAGTTTCGCGCACGTCACTAAGCACTAAAAGCTGGTATCAATATTTCACAATTTGTCATTTGCAGTTGTCAATTTACTAACTGAAAATTAAAAAAAAACAGACTATAGTATAATCTCATTATTCTACACCAAGTACAAAGGTATCATCATCATGTATTTGAGACATTTTTCTTTTTATTCAGTCCGTCAATTGCGTGGTAAGAAGCCAATAGTCGTGAAGCCTAACCTTTTCTGATACTATCCTATAGTGGCGGTCGGTACCTTGATAGCCTTGCACTTCCAAGTTTAGGGTTCTCTTACTCTTTCTCATTTCATCTGGCATGGCTTAGTTTAGCTTGCACGTGAGTGACAGCTGTCTGTCCGCCCAAACTCAAGAAGCAATGTGACCTGCCAACCCTGTGCCCTGCCAGAGCCTCGTCTGGCCTTCTGCAGGCGTATACCTCGAACCTAACTTAATGGCGGTTAGGCAGTTCGTACGAGTGTGGGTTCAGGCCGATAGTGTTTGAGAATAGAGAGCCCGCTACACGCCGATTGGCCTGAATTCGCATTCGTTCGAAGTGCCGAGCTGCCTTTAAGTTTGGTTCAAGGTATACCAGCAAGCAGATTAAGATGGCACTTCAAATCATATCAGCTCAATACAGCTTTATTCGTTTATAACCCTTATTCAAGAACCAGTTAAAATGACTCATCACTGAAACTCATTGTCCCCACCAAGCTATCGAGTACCACCTTGTTATCAACCCTTTATCGACACATTATCGCGGAGTTATCGACATCTATTCCACTATCGGTCGTCGACGTTGCGATTCGTGCCAGTTAGATACGAGACTTCGTCAAATATTGTCGTAAGCGACTTTGATGTTAGCGGTATAGTACATTACTGCCGCGGCCACCAATTGTAGTGTTGCCGGACGATCGTGAAGTATGCGGGCCGAGGCGCAGCCGAGGCACGCATTACGGAGTCCGGCAACGCTCAGTTGTGGCCAAGGCTTGTATAGTGCTTTTCTCAAACAATGCGCGGAAATTAAAACTAAGTAGTATCTAGGCAGAATTTTTTAGTTACCTACCTTTCAAAATCAATGACGAACAACGAACAACAGTATTGTTTCACGCGGTGAAATGTTCATTGGTTTTTTTATTTTTCTTAATAAACAGCATTCTATTTGCAAGCCAGATCTATTTAAATAACGCCTTGGATAAGTTACCTCCTTGGTTGCCATGGTTCGGAGTAAAAGTTGGTTCCATTTTTAAATTACACGACAGATATGAGTTTACATAGTAATTTATTTGGCCGCTAAAACACGACAGATATGGATTTTAATACAACTTTTGCTGGCCGCTGCTCGCATGTACAGCAATTTCGATTTATCTCGAAGAAGGTTGTCAAAATAATGTTCACATTTCCAAGCATGTTTGAGAAAACACTATTTGTTCTAAGAGTCAATAACTTTTACACGTGTTTTGTAACCGATGGCGTTTGTAAGCATATGGTTATGGCGTGTTATAGATTTTGTACCTTATTTTAAGGGAGACAAGGTATAATTTTAGTTGGTGTTAAGTGTAAACATTAAAAATGTAACTGGACCGTATATGTTTGTGCTTGTCACGACTTTAGGATATGTTGTAATGATGATTCTAGAGCTTATTTTCTATGTAGATCAATAATACTGAGTGGGGTCGACTTCAATAGAAAAGTGCTATTTAACTACTCATTATCTGCAAGTACTTCGTTTGGTTTCTGAGAATGTCGGAGTCAGACCTACCTTCCTCCTCTCATATTTGACTGTTTCTCTCCTACTACAGTCAGCTACCCAGATGGTAACAACCGTACGTATAATAATCGGGTTGTTTGCTTCTTTGCCTTTAATAGTAGTTTATGATACTGTTGCATAATAAGGGTTCTTATAACACGAGTGTGTTTTATTTTATTGTATCACACGAGTGTCATAAGACCATGTTATGTACAGTGTCATACACTACTTTATCTACTCTCATACTATAATACATAAACTAATTTATTTTACAAACAAAACCCAACTTTGTCTAATTTAAATGTAAAATGTTGAACGCCAAGGCGCAAGCATCGATTGCGCATGCGTGTTTCTTTTTTTTTTGCGAATCGGCGGATTTTTTTTTAAAGTAGAGGTTTAGTCCAGATGGAGTTTGTATAGGTGTATCGTTATGATTAAAAAGTTATTTTATGATATAGGTGTCCATACAAGACCTGTATCGTAATAAAACTTTTTTTTTGGCCTGTGCGTAATGTTTGTCATAAGAGTTTTGATTTCAATTTTATAATCTTTGTATTATAGTATCAGAGTAGATAAAAGTAGTAATAAATCCATACTAGTATTATAAACGGGAAAGTTTATATGCATGTCTGTTTGTTTTTCCGTCTTTCACACCTAAAACACTCAACTGATCTTGATGAAATTTAGTATAGGGGTAGATTAGACCTTGAGAAAGGACACAGGCTATGTTTGGTCGCGATAACCGATCCACGTGGGCGGAGCCGCTTCAAAGCTAGTAACTAAGTAAGTTTGAAATTTTACTTCAATTTACCCAATCAATTCTATAGGTATATTTTACAGTTTACAAACTCTATAATCGAGAGCTACAATAAGCTCATTACTAGGACGAATGTCTAAAGCGGCACTAGTAGCTTCGCACCAAATTTGGTTAGGCAAGGAGGGAAACTTGGGTAGTGAAGGTGAGTGTTGAATTACATCAACAAAAGGGGCCCTTCTAAACCTACACCTGAGTCGCTAGTGGCACTGTCCCGAGTTCCCAAATAATCAGCAACGCGATGAAACCGTCACCCGCACGGAGAAGAGAGAATCCATGGATGAATTTTGGTCTCAAAGGCTATAAGCTTTCTTTTCCTGGAATAGGTACTCATGGATGGCGGGAACAAGATCAGAATTCCGCGAGACGCATAGCTAGCCTACTAATAAATCAAAATAACTTATTAATAATTATAGCAGGATATCGCTAACCAGAGAGTTATCGTAAATTTCAGTTATTAAACAGGATGCACGAACCAACGTGACGAGGTACTGACTATTTTTAGACGAGATTACTGAGCGATTGCACATCGTTATTGCTGAGCCGTATACCGATAGGTACAGTCAGCATCTGATATATAGCCGGGTGACCTATCTCTATCGAGCTGGGCCTTTTCCAGTGTGGGAACCACGGAGTCTCCATCTAGCCTCCGTGTATTGGGAACTTACCCAAGAGGCTTGTGTGTTTCTGTGACCACAGAAACACTTAGGCACATTTAAAGCTGTTCCTTAGTAGGTAAACAGGATTAAGACACTAGGTGAAATATTTTGATTACTGTACTAGTCAAGATCGAGCAGTTCCCATAGCTCGAAAAATTGTATCGTTATCGTATTGAGAGAACGGAACATTAGGTTTGGCCGATTTCGCGAGGCTCACAGTAGGCAGGCGGCCAATCGCAATGCTGTGTGCCCCGAGCCGAGCACGAAAAGCATTCGAATTCGTAACGTAAACGTATCAATAGAATGGAACATTGCGATTGGTTCACAGTAGGCAGGCGGCCAATCGCAATGCTATGTGCCCCGAGCCGAGCACGAAAAGCATTCGAATCCGTAACGTTAACGTATCAATCAAATGGAGCATTGCGATTGGTTCACAGTAGGCAGGCGGCCAATCGCAATGCTATGTGCCCCGAGCCGAGCACGAAAAGCATTCGAATCCGTAACGTTAACGTATCAATCAAATGGAGCATTGCGATTGGTTCACAGTAGGCAGGCGGCCAATCGCAATGCTATGTGCCCCGAGCCGAGCACGAAAAACATTCGAATTCGTAACGTTAACGTATCAATAAAATGGAGCATTGCGATTCGTTCACAGTCGGCAGGCGGCCAATCGCATTGCTCCGTTCTCTGGATACGTTTACGTTACGAATTCGAGTTCGAATTTTGGTGTCGTTTGTCCCCACTGGTGATAAAGGTGATGTTTTTTTTTACCATTTGTCACCACTGGCGACAACGCTAGTAGCTAGTAGCTACAACTGGGAAAGTATGTGCCAATCGTCATCACTCGTGACAGTCGTGAATATTTTTTGCATTTATCAGCAGTGGCGACAAAGCCAGTGGCGATAACTGGGAATTGACGGTGCTCGGGGTACTGTTCTCTCAATACGTTTAGTTATTCGTGCTAGGATTACTGATGCTGACTGTACTTACGTTACGTTCTTATTCTGTTACTACACCTGTGCTTACCCCTTGAGTAGTTTATAGGTTAGAGTACTTTCTGTTTTTTTATTAGAAGTGCTTTTTATGCCTGATATTTTATTTTCGCTTAGTTTTACATTCACAATCATTAAAATTGTATTCTTTCCCCTGGGGGTGCGATATTTTTATAAAACTTGATACAAAGCTCTTACATAAAATAAAACTACAAGATGAGAAAACAAGTTGTTTGGTTTTGTAGTTAGAAAATTTATTAGCCTTATTTATTGGTCGGTTCTGTAGTTTTTAAATAGGGTTTAGCCCTGAAGGTCTTGATAGGTCCCACGACGCAACGTGAGTGCAGTAAGCGTTGTCAATTTCAATTTTTCCATTGAAAACCGGCTATAAGCCAGTTAATGGACCAAAAGAAACATCTAAGTATGTTCCTTTATATTCTTCGCCATGTTATCAGCTTACCTTAGTGTGAATTATGTTCTTATCAGCCGAAACAACTGATTTTATGAATGGTCATAACCGCTATCTAATGTCTTGTTTTCTTACCTGTAACAAAAACAAAATAAATTGATTAATAGAGCAATCAAAACCAAAATATGAATATATTATTCTTTGTCTGAGGCTCCAACCGCACAATATTCCGAACCCGTTCCTGCACCCAAAAGAACTTATGCCAGGGATAAAATAACATAGGTACGTGTTATTTCAGACAATAATCTATGATTGTGCCAAGTTTCAACCAAATTCGTTGAATAACAAACAACCAAACATACACCTACAAGCTGTTATATTTTATAATATTAGTTAATAGGATCACAGAAACTCCCAACTCCCAACAAAACATACAAATCCGCAGTTCCAGCATCAAAAATAAGCGACAACCAAGTTCTAAGTTACTTTAAATAATACGTCCTTTCTGCACTCGCGTTCAAAGGCAATGCATTCTCTATAAAATGCCGATAATACTGTTTTACAGGCGGCTTTGTGTTCCATTGTATGCATGCATGCATATACGCGCATGCACAGTCCCGTGCAAGCCGAACGATGCATAAATCTTTGCTGAGAAACATGTTTGCTTTAGTCTTGCATGCGTTTGCGATTTGTTAGTTCTAAATTCAAAATTTATTGTGATCAAAGTTTAGTAGATAAATATTCTGTGACTATATAGTCCGGTCAATTTAGACAAAAAAATAAGAGTGAAGTTACATCAATTCTCAATAAGCTGAAAATCGGTGAAATCGTTCAAAATATGATTATCAACAAAATCAGAAAGTTCCCCATTCCTCCCCTTTTTGCAAAAAATTTTATTCAAGGTCAAAGGTCGAAAAAATGAGATTTTCGCGATTTTCAGCAAAACGGTAAGTTTTATCATAAAAATACCTCAAACAAAAATTGTAGATCATAAAATTATCTACAAAAAATGTATAAATATTTTTTTTCCTACGAGCCACCGTTTCTGAGATATAACGATTCAAAAAGTTTTAAAAGTTGTAATCGTCATAATATGCATGAGTACGCCACGTATATACATCTCCCGAGTTGTAATATATGTTTAAGAACAAGAAGAAGATCAAGAAGAAGAATTTGAAAGCTACGAATCTGATGATTAAACTCCACTATTTTGTTTTAACTTACAACGCTTTTATCTTTGCCAGTCTTTGCTGATTTTCATTATTTTGCAATAGTTTCAAATTAAACGGGATCATAACTGACCCGTGGAATAGGCCTATTGGGGAAACCACGTTAAAAAAAACGCGCTAAGTACACTACCTCATAGGTGGCGTGGAAACGTGTGCATATTATGACGATTACAACTTTTACAACTTTTTGAATCGTTATATCTCAGAAACGGTGGCTCGTAGGAAAAAAGTATTAAACATTTTTTGTAGATAATTTTATGATCTACAATTTTTGTTTGAGGTATTTTTATGATAAAACTTACCGTTTTGCTGAAAATCGCGAAAAACTCATTTTTTCGACCTTTGACCTTGAATAAAAATTTTTGCAAAAAGGGGAGGAATGGGGAACTTTCTGATTTTGTTTATAATCATATTTTGAACGATTTCACCGATTTTCAGCTTATTGAGGATTGATGTAACTTCGAATGTCTAAATTGACCGGACTATATACGAGAATTTTTTGAATTTCTTTTATCGAATATTCGCGAATGAGTTTGATAATTGGAAGGATACTAGCTGTACACGCGACTTCGTCAGCGAAGCAAAACAACTTGTAGTAAATATCTCGTCAGTTGTCATACGGCCTAGTCATTTCGAAGATTACCCAGAACAATCAGGCCGAAAGACAGACAGCATTTTTTTTAAACTTCCTTCCTACGCGCTATGTACGGTGATGATGACGGTGATGCTGATGATGATGATGATGAATATGATTGTAATAATCTTGATGAAGTTAATGATAAGTTACTAAGGTCATAATGTGAAAACACTGGACCTTTATAAAATGTTCAACTAATTTTAATCTCAAACCCATTCTCAATTCTAAAATCCCATTTCCCTTGAAATTAGTATCCAATCTAAAACATTTTAATCACCAATCGAACTTCCGTACCGTTCAAACCTACTATAGATCTATATATCGTTGCCACTCTATAAAAAACCCATTCACGAGGACATAAAGTCCCAATTAAAAAAAGCTAGCATTTATTTCCGTATCCGATCCTAGTGCTGTCCAATTTAAGCGAACACGGCTTACGTCACAGGCACGTCGACCGTTATTGGTACAAGTAAAGTTTACAACGGACCAATAACTGGTTACGTTACGAGCGTTATCCGGTTATAACTAGATATAACCGGATTATTGTTGTGTTTTTAGAGGTTATCAGTTCTTTGTGATGGGGTAGTTTCTTTCAAGGTTTCCCGTATGAATAAGTATTATAAGAAGTAGTATAATGTTTAGGGATTTTTAAGATTAAATTGGATAGGTATTTTTTATATACAGGTATATTTTCTCGTATTCTTATTTTTAGCAACATAAGGTGAGCCTTAAAATTTAATCATAAAAATGTTACAGTAGCGACTGTAAATACGCTTTACTGTAAATACGTGTACAGTTGTATCCGTTGTATGTTACGTGAATTTGATATTTTACGTAATTTCGTCTTACCAGTGATTCCAGTCTAATACTCGTATCAAAAATCTTTCTAAATTCCATTTTGTATTTCGTATGGTAGATAACACCTATCTTTATAAGCATTTACAGGCAAGTTAGCTTGTAATTATTGCTTCAAATATTTCATCAAAAGATAATCGTATCATTCAAATCCAGTTCTCTATAAGGTCGAGGTCCTCAATCAAACTGTTATCATTTTTATTCAAAATTAATGTTTTCTCTTGTCTACGATTCCAATTAAACGTAATCTGAATGTATTAATATGCAAACCATAGACTGTATAATTCTCAAATTTAACTTACGCGGTTATCGCTAGGTCCCGCCTATCGGTTTAGTGCGGGATGCCAGTTTATTTTTAAAGATACAGCACTACAGTCAAACGTTTTAACTAAAGATTAAATGTAAATTAAAGATAACAAAATAACTTTTTTCCTTTTTCTTAAGGTAGCGAATACAACCCACTCGACAAAGCCAGCTGCCAGAGAAAAAACTATATTTAATCTAAATTATACACGCTGTATCGTACAGTAGTGAAACTCAATACCATTTAAGTATATCTATGATTAGAATTCCAACCCCATGTATTCTTCCACAAGATAGAACACGAACCGATTGTTAATCAAAATACACATTCAACACAATTGACGCCCCTTCGAAATGAAATCGACAGATGGCCGATCCAATAATTATAATTAGTGATGCGACAATTATAACTATATATTATACAAATAACTAGTTATTTACGACAAACTTACATTTGTGATATAAGTTTGTAGGACGTGGAATATATGTGTCATATGCTTTTTATCAGTTTATAATTATGCAATAATGATATTAAAATCATAGTTGACTTTATTACGTGTGATAAGTTCAGCGGTCATTGTCACAGTTCTGTCAGGTTATGTCTTAGAATATCTGCTTTATAAACCATCCAGTTTTGAGTTGGGTGTAGTTCTTTTTCAACTAGGTGGTGTATTGATTTTAATAAGTAGGTACTGTCAAATGTTTTAGGTAAAGTTAGATTTTATTTAACTGATAAGGTATTCTGTCATCTCTGTCAGGACACACGTACCTTGAGTTTATCCTTAGGTTAGTATTCGCGGGCAACAGTTCACTTTTTATAATTGGGCACTAGTCTCAGTAATCACTCTCTTTGATGCTAAAGAACTACGACTGTACTTACTTCTAATAATTACAAATTGTAAATAACGACTGTGGTGGTCTTTATTAATAACAAAAGTTCGATCAGTTTGGTCTAACTGCTTGTTAGCCCTTAAATGTCTTAACATTAAAGGCAAAACATTTTATTCATTTTGAAATTATTAAGCGTTTGGTCAAATACCAAACACATTCAGCAATATAAAAAAGCGGTTTATCCGAACGACAATATCAGTAACGCATTATAACCGTTACTGTTACCGTAACGTTCAGGTTGTGTAAATATAAAATAGAAAAGTACTATATTATCAAGAAATATTTCAGACGCGAGTGTTCTCTGAATGCAACAAATGATAAACAGTGAGTGCTGCCTCCATTCTTCTCCAACATTCTCACAAAAGTTCCCGTTTAAATATTTAGTTACAATTCCAAGGTCTACATTTTACTCCAACTGAGAATTACTGTAAGTCTTACTCAGTAACAGAGAAACTCAGAAAGATATAAAATGAAACAAACAAAGGTTTAAATGAACAAGTTAGTTCGCTTGGGACGCTGCTAGCAACGTTTCCTTTAGTTGTAGGAAAATTACTTAGATAACATTTCTTTAATGTCGATTGAGTATTTCCATTTCACTCCTTCTCCTTTCATGGAGCAAATTTCTAAAATGACCAATCAAAATCTTGCGCGGAGTATTCCGTAACATTATCCATTCAACCTGTTGAGACAGAGTGACAGTGGAATCCGTATATAGGGTTCCGTATTTCACTTTTTGAATATGGAACCAATAAAAGCAATAGAAGCTAAAAAAAAAAGTAATAGGATACATACATAATATCATTCATTTTTCCAATAGTCAATTAGTTGGACAAGTCCCAATATTCGACACTCGGCAAATTATTGTTAGTGACCGCATCAAGCCAATTATTCTAATAACGTTTTCTTAGTGATTGCTTTTTACAACGAAAATAAACTGTATTTTCAATAATAAAAATTGTTTCGAAAAACAGAATTCTTTCAATGGAATTTAATCAAATGTCATGGTGTCTACGGTACGTGAAAAGGATTATTATACGCAGTAAAAATATGAATCACACCTAACCTTCATGCAAAAACGACACAAGTCCATAATAAAATCTCGAAAATAATAATATCAATAAAATTTGTTTTCCTTATACAATAACGATATGAAACGGTAACGTTGTAATGAAATAAATTTTATTAATTTTCAGAGCACTCTTGAGAAGAAAATATTTCATATGTCATGTAATAACTAGCAACTGTTTCTTTCACGATATTAAAATATGTTTTCGACTAAACAACTAGTGTACGTACCTAATATTAGATATACCAAATATTTTCAATCTTCTCTAATAAAACAACAAATCTGTGAAGTTTGAAATATATACTATTGTTTTTTTGTGATTTATTTTGATCTCGAAAATTATAATCATGTGCATGTTTCTGTGTGATCGTTGTTAGTTTACCAAGTTAGGTTAAATGTCCTTGGATTTTTTGCAATAAAATAATCAGTAAATGTGTTCGGTAAATGGTAATAACGCTTACCTTAATTTGAATTGACAACATAACTGGCGGTTGATTGTGTACCTACAAAGAAATGTCCAGATAAGAATATTCTTAAAAGCCTTTAATATAGCGCCGTAATATTATCGAAATAATTTCTAAGCATTCCGAAAACATGTAGACATAATAAATAAAATCGTACATTATCCTCTAGACGAATTTCAACCGATTTACCAATAAGCGTCTATTTACGTCCGCAGGCCTTTACCCGGAAAATGTCCACCGAAACATCGATCACGCGGTAAAATTTCTCACAAACGAGGCTAACCCTTCCACTGCTCGGCGATCGCTCGGACCAAATACCCATTTTTCAACTATACCCGTTTGATCGACTCGAGGTATCGTAATTGGTCTTTGTGTGGTGAAATTGTTATTAAAACGTGGTCGGTGTTGACACGAACCGACACTTTTTGCTTTGCTTGACACGTGTTCAAGGCACCGTTATGTGAAGTTTTAATTTTATCTATTCTAACAATTTTTTCAAAGGATACCTTGTAAATAAGAAAATGGTACGAAAATTGCGTTTTGCTTTAGAAGCAGTTTTCTACTCTATTGCACAAGTGATCAATTTAGTGTACTATCTTAATTTCCGGAAGAAGTAAATAATTTTCTAAGAGTTAAGAAACTTAATTTCAAACAGAAACTGCTTAGCAGTAAGAACGTAAGACCCGCCTGATGGTACCAATGCAGAAAACAAGTCAACAGAGGTCAGGACACTCTACTAGAAACAACGCTACGTAATCAGCGCTGTTTATCCGTAGTGTTAGGTATTTTCCAGTGGAACAACCTATTTCTACATCCTAAATACTGTAAACAATTACTAGATAATAAACGTCGAACTTTATTTGATTAGATTGTGTACACGTAACCCTTGAGTTTTTCGAAAAATAATAACCAATAACCGGACACAACAAACAAAAATTACAACAAAACCGATGCTAGTAAACTTTTAGTATAATTCGATATCAATTCGAAATTTCCAATATCGTAACATAATTGGTATCGCGTTCGAAAGGCCCGAATCTAATGGGCGTTTTCACATTAGATTGCACGATATCGACACGGCACCTATGTTACAAAATTCTTTTAATTTGTATGCAGCGCTTTTACATGCGATAGTATCGGTGTCAACCCTGTCAATGTCGAATCGACCCATGTGGTGTGGTATTGTAAATACCGATGTTAAAAATAACTGGTTTAGTTGAATAGTTTATAGCGAAAAGAGGTATCGCCCTACTATTAGAAGTCTATTGTTTGGTACTAAGATATGAAAGTACCTCCGGATTCTCAAGAATGTGTGTCAGTTGCTGACATTATCTTGATTCAATAGGTATGTTTTGAATCTTTTTTTAGTTGCATGCCTAATTGAAACTTGAAGTAAGATACAATTAGTGGAAATTATATTTATATTGTCCTTACTGAAGAAACTCTTTTCTATTGATTCGAATCCACAGTTATCGTTTTACATGCACGAGATGATTAATTAAGCAAACCCTATGTTAACATTCTCTGAATAAATAAATGTTCAAAATGAATTTTGAATAGTGGCATAAACATTCATTTGTAGATTTATTTGTAAGGAGTTCTATGAGATTTAATATTAGGGGTTAAAGTATGAAATTGCCGATTTGTACTGACAAATTGAAATTCGTTTTTTTTTTTAATTTAACGTATTTATTTAATCAAAATAATTACCATTATTATCTATACATTGCTGCCATCTAGTAGGAAGGTCATTTATGCCTTTGCGATAGAACTCTGGTGATCTAGATTCGACAAACTGTGTGAAAGCATTTTGTACTGCCTCCTGAGAAGAAAACTTTTTATCACATAGAAAATTGTCCAAATCACGAAAAAAATGGTAGTCTGTTGGAGCAAGGTCTGGCGAATACGGAGGGTGACGGATAGTTTCTAATTGCAGTTCCTGTAGAGTTAAAACGGTTTCTCGTGCTGTATGAGCTCTCGCGTTATCATGGAGCAATTATGGTGAAGATCGATTCATGAGTCGGGGCTGTTTCACTGCTAGTTTTGCTATCATTGTTCGGAGTTCGGCACAGTAGACATCTGCCGTTATTGCTTGACCAGATCGTAGAAAGCTATAGTGAATAACACCATGCTGAGACCACCAAACAGTTACCATTACCTTTTTATTGGTAAGCGTTGCTTTAGGGCACTGCTGTGGCGTTTCACCTGGGGTCAGCCATTGCATTTTTCGCTTACGGTTATCGTAAAGAATCCACTTTTCATCACATGTCACAATTCGATCCAATATTCCTTCATTTCTGTATCGATTCAACAAGGCAACACAAGTTTCAACACGCATTTCTTTCTGCAGATCAGTCAAATCATGAGGTACCCATTTTTCACATTTTTTTATTTTATTGATTTGACGCAAATGAGTCAATATTGTTGGTAAGGTAACGTTAAACCATGCAGCTAATTCCTGGGTAGTTTGGCTCGGATCGGCTTCCACCATGTCTTTCAATTCATTGTTATTCACCTGTGTGGACGGCCTTCCTCGTGGTTCGTTCTTCAAATCATAATTTCCATCACGAAAGCGTTTAAACCAAAATCGCACGGTGCGTTCATTAGCAGTCCCCTCTCCAAACGCAACATTGATATTGCGAGCTGTTTCTGCCGCGTTAGTTCCGCGTCGGAACTCGTATTCAAAAATCACTCGAATTTTCGAAGTATCCATCTTTCTTGTCTAAGCTGAATAAAAAAAACAACTGAAAGTCGATAATCGAATGTTGCACATTTTTAAATGAAGAACTACATAGGTGGAAAAAGTTTCACTCAAAAATCTCAAACCATGAAGGTTCTATGTCAATTCGAAGTACCTATTACAATGAAACGGCAATTTCATACTTTAACCCCTATTATTATCAAAGTTAAACAAAACTAAACATATTCGGTCATTAAAAACAACTAGTAAGTAGTAACTTATTAATAATAGTTTTTAAGTCTTAAGATATTTGTTAATTAATAAAAAGTTCACAATTACGTGACAAGAATATTGTATCTATACATTTTTCTCTAAATTTTGAGCCTTCAAACTCATAAAAACTACTGAGATATAAAAAGGAGATAAAATAAAAAGTTGTGCGTTTTAAAACGTATAACGCTATGTGCGAGATTATCGACCACCATGGGGACAGCCCTAGTGATTTCTGAGCTTAGGGTTGTCACCCTTCATAAAAAATATTTATAATAACAATTCACACAACGAGATAAGTAAAAATACGAGCTTGTTAAACCGTAAAACGTAATAATGGGGAGCTAAAGTCAACAACGGTTGCATTTGTGTTCCAAAAATTATTCACGCGAATTGGTATTTGACGCCATTTTTGTAACACCCGGCGGGTAAAGCCGTCGTCAGGGTGTAGCGGTTACGATAATAACACTAAGTATAATGGATGAAAGACATTTTTCAAGTATTAAAAATGAATTTAAAATGATAATTTTGAATGGAACCGATATGGAATGAGTTAGGTTGGAAATTTCATCTAGAGGGTTGAGGGGTTAAATTTGACGTGTCAATTTTGTTCTGATTCAAGAGCAGGTAACTCATACGAGATTTGCTTTTGGAATAGTGCTGAATTTTAATTCAGCAGTCCCGGATTTTTTAAACGTAGGTAATATTGTAACATACTTTTACCTGAAGAAACTCATAATTGCTATATTTAAATTGACCAATATTATAAATAGTTTATGCAGCTAACAGTGAACGTTATAATTTTACAGAAAGTAAGCGTCGCGTCGTCTATTCATGTAAAATCTCTTAGGCACGATGACAAGCATTCCACAGTGCTTTTTTTGTTTATATTACTTTTTTGCAGCCTGTGGATGCTTGAAAGACTAAGATGTTAGAAATGGTAGAAGTAAAATAGAACACAACAATAAAGCATCATCGTTCTAGCGCTCTAGAGAATTTATTTTCTGCAAAGAATAAGAATACAATAAAAGCAATTTCCGCTTTGCAAATACTTCTTCTAAATAGTAGGTACACTTTCTAATAATAGCTTATATCCCGTAAGCCAAATTATAATCATAAAATGTCTTCAGGTCTATCTAGATCGCGTGTTCAAACAAGCCCTTTTTTATTGTGGTCATATAGATATAACTCGGCACAGAATGTAATCAAAATGAATTCGAGTTGGCAATTCTTTCTGTTACATATTAATCTCTAAGCCTCTTTCCGCCCCACCGTCAATCCCCGAGACCGCAGTCTTACCCAGATTTTCAGTCGATTATTTTTCCTTTACTTTTTGCTCGGCGAAATTAAAATCCATTTTGGCAGCGATCAGCACGGTTCGGTGCATGCTTATTTAAAAAAAATACACGACTTTTCAATTAAAACGTCGTTGTATTTGAAAGTTAGTGGCAGAAAAATAAAGTAGTAAGTACACAAAATCAAGAATAAAAAGCTTGTTTATATTTTCCCAGTTATCGGTTTTTGCATGTCGACTAACACACCTGCGTGTAAAATTTATTCAATTAGTTACTCACTTAACTGCCACGAAATAAATTAAGTGGCGCTAGACATTCGACTTTACTTACCTATTATTCGAATAAAATGTAACAACTTCGCTTTAATTCTGTCAAAATATTTTCGAATCTCTTTTAATATTTTCGGCACGACATGTTACAATTTATACGAAAATATTTTAATAAACGCAGCGTCTATTAAATCGCAAGTCGCCAAAATCGTGATTATTCCGTAAGCTCTTGACGTTTGTGGCAGATGTACGTTAAAATTGGATCAGAGCATTGTGTCGACCCAGCTGACGTCTATTTCAGTATGTCAAATTCTGCGTCGAATATTGCATTGGCCCGTTCAGACCGCCATCGCACCGTTTGCAAGAGAGGGTTGGTTATGGCTTAACAATTTTTGAATTTGGAACATTAAGAAACAATGTGTGGGGACGCGAAACAACGATACATTTTGTTATTTGATTTTGGTTCTTAATTTAAATTGATTGATGGAATTTAAAAACTTCTTTTTTTGTTTTATGGAATGTCCTTTCATTTATTCTACATGTTTTTTTTTTGAAATACAGCTAACGTTAACTAAGCCTTTGTTCCAATAAGAATATATTCTACATACAAATAAAACACATCTGCATACTTAACAGCGATATCATTACCATATAACGTAAGGAGTTACATCACATCGAATGGCGGTTAGGTCATGTCATACGGTAAGACGAGACAATCACCTACCGTTGCAGCAATACAATCAAATACTTAAAGATGCAAAGGTCAACTTGCGACTTAACTTTTATTCGTGACGAGATTAGCAAGAAAACTACAAAACTGCAGTAAAGAGAAATCAAAGAATGCGAATTGAAACCACATTGGCAACCTACTGTTTCCATACAGGAGAGATGGGTTGGTACAGGATTTTATTTCGAGTTTTTCCTTCTCTGATATCGTCTGCGTATTTTTCCATTTTCAAAACTTACAATATTTTATAATAATATGTGACTTAATTACCATACGAACAGTAGTTTAATTATACACTAACTATAACAAAGCAAAGCACAAACTTAGTTAGGGAAATTGAACTTTAATATGCCCAAACTATCTTATCAGCCATCGATCAAGGTCGTTCACCCCGCAATGTGCGTTCTACATAGCGTACTTTCAATTAAACATTCGATCGTGTTGCAGCCGCGCCCCGTAGTGGCCACTATTGTAATGCGCCCAATGCGATTAACACTGATTCGTACTTGCACCTATGAATGTATCGCTTCCTCTTGAGTCATAGATCAGTAAGAGCCAATATTAGACTGGTAACGTGATTCATTAGAAGTCGCATCGGTGGTGTTCCGATTTTGAATTGTAGGTACGTAGCTAATCCAGTCTTTTAAACATTGACTTTTAAATACGTATTTTACAAGCTGTTAAAAACAAAAATAGAATCACGGTTCCTGTATGTGTGACTGAAACAAAATGTTAATTTAAAAGCATGGTTAAATGTCCATTAGAAGTATTTGGCATTACCATCTCTCAGTATCATAGAAGTCATTGACTTAGTTATATCCCCATGATGAATTTACATTTAAAAAAAATGAACTTAGAAGTTGAGTGACTTTTCAAAATTGGAAATGATTTGTGTCCCACATGACTTTAGTCGCATTGTAGGACTATAATGATACTCAATGCATCCAAATGTGTTTACGCACTATATTCTTGAACATACAACTGTCGAACATTTACTTTTAATTTAGGTTCCTGCTGATAGTTGAGTGCCGTACCTTGAAAGTCTTGAAACCTATAACGTATTGTATTTTACTAACGTAGAGCTCTTACAAATTTCAACAAGAAATACTCAGGTAATCCAATACATACTCCTAAAAGTTCCTACTTCCTACTAGTCTTACATCAAAACGTAACACCGACGAATGGCTCCATTATAAAACAGTAATGAATACTATCTGTCTAATCATACACTTGACTATTACTTCTTATTTTATGGCCTCGTGGAATGCATTCTCAAACGTACCCTGTCATTACTTTAAAACTGACCAAGAATCATGAGTAATTACGAATGTAAGAGGCCTCTGATTGAACCTTCCCTGGGCGTGTCCATTCTACGTTTGAGTGACAGCTCTTTGTTCACTCTTTTCGAATTTGGAAATGGAATGTTTTGTTTTCTTAACGGATTTCGAATGTTTTCAACTTGTATACGGACAGCTAGGTGGTATTTTTTTTAATCCATTACGCTAAATTAATTTTCAATTTACTTAGTTTGATTATTTATTTTTGTGAAAACTAACTTAATTTGCAAGAAATTCTACAAAGAAAAGTTCTATTTTAATAGAATACTTACCAAAAATAACGAAACGTATTAAAGTTTTAATGCTACCTTTATACTTACTCTGTGGAACGAATAAACAAGTTAAACTTATTACTAGATTTCGAATTTAAAAAGAAAATGATAACAAAGGATGGCAACAACCCAAAATTAATACTTATTATGTAAAAACAGAAGTTTTGGAAGCTCTCAACATTTCGAAATAATTAATTGTTGAAATGAATAAACATTGTTCGGGAAGCGGGTGTAAACTTAATTAAAAGTTATCAGACTGTATATCATAATCAACGTTTATCTATTCCTGCCCGTAAATGGCTACTAAATAATTATTATAAAATACAAACACGAAAGGCAATGAATGAGTAATGTTTGAATTGAGCGTGTGAATGAGTTTCCGATTTAGACACAATCGAAATTCAAATAACGAATTTGTTTTTAGCGCCGGTGGGTTGAGAAAATTATGAAAATGCTGTTGTTTCAGTTATTGTTTTATACTACTAACGCACAGAGCACATACGTGATTTAAATAATTTATTTTAGTAATAATTTTTTCCGGGACTATAATTTAGACAAATAAGAGTGCCTACACTGTGTATTGTGTCTTCTCTACATCTATAATCTTCTTATATTCTCTCTTATAATCTTCTATACATCTATACATATAAATAAAATTGGAGTGTCTGTTTGTGATATTTAAATAACCGTCTTTTACTACATGCATATGAATATTATACGGTACATAGACTAAAATAATATTTTTTACAATTTTTGTCTGTCTGTCTGTCTGTTCGTTCCGGCTAATCTCTGAAATGGCTGGAGCAATTTTGACGAGACTTTTTATGGCAGGTGGCTGATGTGATAAGGAGTAACTTAGGCTACTTACTTAAGAAAAATAGATTTACCTTAACACCAAGCGATAACCGACATCCACGCGGGCGGAGCCGTGGGCAACAGCAAGTAATAAATAACATTTAAAAAACGTTTCCATATAGCTAATTCTCATTACAAATCTCTGTTCAAAATTTAGGCTTAATCTAATCTCAAACCAAATGTCGAAAACGTTATTCTCATAACACAATTTTCAAGATCGTACATTGACATCGTGTTCTTGACATTTAAGAGGTTGAGATTATATCGTGATTGAATTTTGAACAGCGGCCTCTTCACATATTTATTGGCGCTAGGAACCGCCTACAATTTGACGCAATGTATGCTTTTAATCGACTTGTAGCTAGAGAACATGATTGTGTAAGTAATTTATTTGTAAGGTCTACGTTCAGAAATCTAACAAAAGCCTTTCATGAGAGCCGAGTTCTTTACAAGCGCAGACATGTTTGTTCAGTTCTCCATCAAAGAAGGTACTGTCGACGATAAAAGTAGCTTTACACATTTCAAATTTTACCTTTCAACCTTTCATGAAATTATAAACAAAATATGAAATATATGAACCTTGCAAGTTTCAAGAAGTTATTTCTCATAAGTACGCCTAAAATGAGAATAGAATATGATAGTGTAAAATAATATTGTTATAGGATGCCAGCGTCATGGGCACCTTTGCTCCGGGGACGATATGGGGCGATTTATTTGACGTGACTGACGTGACGTGACGTGATAATCAGTAAGGACTCGAAAAATATTTTGTAAGTAAGAACATCATCCTGTCTTATAACTATTTGATTTTCAATTATTTCAGATTATTGTAGCTGTAGAGTAAAATTACATCGCAATCAAAAACCTTTCAAAATGTAAATCTAACCTAAAATATCACAACGAAGCTTAGGTCCCTAAAGCCTTTAACGTTTCAAGTCTGTAATAATTAACCCTTCCAATATTGACGCTGAAATTTGGCGGCAATTAATCTTCATCATAAACAAGCCGGTTTTATTAAAAGTGACTTAAAGCTTCGAAAAAGATAGTTGTTATTAATCTTAACATTATTTGCGCCTTTGCTGTGACGGGTAGCGGAAAAGGGTTAGAATTGTTTGAACTTGATATTATTAAAAAAAATTGATGTGTTAGTTTTAATTCGTTCCAGAAAGGGCTGTAGGTCGCGTGAAGACTTTTTCTAAATAATCTGAATAAAAAAAACAATGACTGTGACATTTATAGAAGGTTGCACTCAAATCTAACTAATATTATGAATGTGAAAGTTTGTAACTCTTTTCCGCGATAGCGGCTAAACGGATCTGTATGAAAATTGGCACCGAGATAGATTATATTCTGCATTCATAGATTAGACTAACTTTTAAAGTCTCACGTTCCATGATATATAATTCAGAAAACGGGAGTTTATAACCCGAGAAAAGGTTCATGTGGTTCACAGGAACGGGATCGGTGTTTCACGCGGGCCTAAGTTATCTAATTATTTATGAAATCGATTTCCAAGCCAACTTTCATTCGTAAGAGAAAAGTAAATCACAAATCTCCACTGACGCAATACGCATAAAATTACCCATAAAATTAACTGCCTTGTCTATGCATTCTACATTCAAGCGCGTGCAACAGATATCAAGGAACGAACAAATGCACCAGACTTATAATCAGCTATCGCGCCGGAAAAGCACTTATTACCCAAGAGCCGAGACTTCTAACGAACTTAAAGATAGAAAAAACTAGTTATAATTAAAATTTAACGGCCACTAATAAAAGTACAGAAATAATTAACATAATTATAAGTTGGGAGCTATCGGGTGCGTTCATCAAACTGTCAGTGGACTGAATTGGATGACAGTTGAAATCTTGGGCTGCGTCTATGGACTGATACTGTGGGTTTATTCTTTTTAATTAAGACTCGAAAGTGATTAGGGAGTCTGTTGGGAAACTTGAAATATAAAATAAAGACAGCTATCACTTGTGTGCCACAATCTTGTGATTGTGGCATATATAACTCAACTTACTAGGCAACGATTATTTTCCGGTTGGTTTTCTCTTGATATATTATGACATAAACGAGAGGTATTCATAAAAAAAAAAACAAATTTAGATTGTAATTCCAAAGTAATTACAGGGCTTGTATTTCAGAAAGTAAGGCAAACTGCAGTTTCAGAAATATAAAAAAAGAGCTTGTTTTAATGAATGAATGAAGTACATTTCTTATTGAATGAACTTGGGAACTTTATGGTTATGAATGTTAACGTCATGCGATACTTATGCAAATGGCGACCTCATTTCTCGAGGCGTCTTTTAATTTTAAAATTTTATTGTGTTGATTATATTTTATACATAAATATTACAGACGTATGACGATACATTGCACATTTCTATAATATAATTGGTAGATATCAAACTTTATTACCACAGGTATTAAGCATTAGGCCTAGGACAAGATGGGAACACCGTGGTTCCTACAGTCGACTGGGCGGTGTCGAAACCGGAAATAGCCCTGGGTTACTTGGGATGCGAGGGAAATGCTTGTTCATGAGCTATGGGAATACTAGGCAACTTAAATAACGCCATGTTTTATGTTAATTCTTACAAATAAACCTATCATATAATAAAAAAATAACCAAATATGACTCGAAAAGTTTCAACTCACAAGGTCACACACCTCAATTTCTGAACGCACACTTCTTTGCCCGCCATTTTCTTGTAATCCACGTCACGTGCGCCATATTGATAAGTCGTCGCAACGTGATCCGCCATATTTGCATGCCCCAACCTCGATTAGAGACTACTTTGGATCTTTTTCCTTCACTCTTTGTTCTGAACATGTTCAAGAGTTCTCACTAACTTTTTCCTACGTGAATTTTTTCGCGTGAATGTTTTCAGAATGGCACGATTGTGAGTTCTATATGGATGAATTCTTTCTTTTTATAAGTTTGAAATTGTGAGCGATAAGTAAATTGCGGTGTGCGTGTGTATGCATTATGGGAATGTGTTAGGAAGGTTTTTATTAATTGAAATAACAGAAATTTTAATTCCGTGGACGTGTTTAAAATTTTAACACTCTAAAATATCGCAGAATAAGCCTACTGAAGTGGCAATGGGCTGGCCACATCTGTCGGAAGACCGATGGTCGTTGGAGCAGACCAGTCCTAGAGTGGAGACCGCGAGAAGGCAAACGGAAGGTAGGACGCCCCGTGGCCAGATAGACCGATGACTTGAGAAAGTTGACTAGGATGGACTGGATGCGGAAGACGGAGGATCGTACAAAATGGCGCACATTGGGAGAGGCCTATGCCTAAGCTATTGATCGAAAATACCTAGAAAAATATCCATTTCATTTGTTAAAAACAGTTAATATAATACACCTGATCGATGGGATCTGTTATCAAAGGTTTTTAATTCAAGCACAACTTGATTGCAGGCACTCAATGATATGGTAAATTTAAAATGGCTGAAAATGGTACTACTTATTTAATAATACTAAATGTCTTATTTTTCCCTGCTCATTTCGCTAGATCATTTGGGAAAGTACCAAAATTTCACTTAAATGACTTATAGATATAGTACCAATTCTGTACGGTTCTGTTAATTTGAGTGAATGATGAATCCAACAATTGACCGATGAATGTTATGCATAAATCATATTATGTAAACAAAACATTTGAATAGTGGCCAATCTGTGAATCGTAAACGGCTCTGTCGATAACCCCGAGCATACTTATCTTTACAATTTTGGTAAATATTTACCTATATACTTGTTTAATGTTGTACTATCTATGTGGTTCGAAAGGTCTGTGATATTTTTTTTCGCTTGAGATAAATTTATTTGCGACACATTTTTCTCAATTTCTTTTCCAAAAAATTTAAATTATTATAACTTTATGTTCCTTTGTTTCTGTAAAGATACTACCCGATTCTACTTTTAGGAGCAGCACTTTTGCCGAGTTCCCGCATACCAGTCGTAGCGACCATTCGCTTTGCAATTGTTGTTTTTTATACCACTTAGGTGGGCAGACAAGCACACAGCCCGCCTGAATGAAAGTTATTACTATGGCCTAAAGACGTGTGCAACATCAGGGCATCACATTTATGCTGTCGGCAGTGCCAACCCTGTAGGAAAACCTTCCAAAACCTTTCTTGAAGAAGTCCATAATGTAGTCGCTTGGCGGAACCACATTGATAAGTCGTTGCATTTCATTCCTTTATTCTTTCCATATTGATTGAAAGCTACAGAGCGTACGCATTCATATGTCAGTCGCAGGCCGATCACTACGTGCGATGCAAGCGCAAAAACGCACAATTATCGCCAATACGTGATGTTACGCCGCTATTGAGAATATCGACCGAACGCAGAAAAGACGCCGAAATGCGATAGATTATCCAGTAGTTGTCTTCTAAGCCAGCGTTTCCCAAATGAAAGGTCGCAACCCCGGTATCGAATCGTAGCATTTTATCATCCAGTGTTGGTAATGGCTACGTCCACTTTAGTAACTGAATTTTCATAGCCAGCTACGAACATGGAATTTTTTACTAGCTTTGATAACCAGCTACAAAAGCAAAATTGAATAGTTTAACCAGTTTCGTCCTTTTCGCTTACTGGTTATTACATTAAGAACATTTTGTCCATATTCGTAGCTATGACTGGTAATAGACAAACATTAAGATAACTGAACCAAGGCAAAATGAAATGTTAGAAACGCTGTTCTAACGATACAAACTGTTTAACATAGACAATAAGTACCTATAGGTACATCTACATACAGACAGACAAGATTACCTCACACGAGTAATAAGCTAGTATTTACATCAATCAGTTCTGTGAATTAACGTCTCTATGTCACATTGCGTTTGTCATTCCACCTCTCTCTCCGACCATGTGGGTTAGAGAGAGATGGGGATATTCAGCAGGTGTGTTTGAAGTGACGATATGATTGAGGTGTGAAATATAACGGCCCCTGTACTGATTGAGGGTAAGCAGTTATTTAGAAAGCTGTATAGGGAATATTCATAGTTAATAGTTATTCACAAAGGTGCGGGAGGTAAAGTGATGTGCATAGTCTCGGGTTTCATTCCGGTTTGGGTCAGGTAAAATGTAATTTGAGTTATTTTGTTTTCAATTACTGATTGGATGGCCTTGAGATGGCTTCCTTAGGATGTCTTCAGGTTGCCCCGCAAAGGGAGGGTGGGCATCGCAAGTCTTTCTGGGGGCCGCTTGGCATAGCAGTAGGTATGACTACAAAACGGGGTTCTACAAGAAGGGTATTCGAAGATTTTCACAGCGTCGACAGCGCGAGTGTGACGCCCCTGGTGTTACATCCATAGGCCACGGTAACCACTTTCCATCAGATGGGTGTTCTTGTCTGCCACCTAAGTTCTATAAAAAAGTACCTACTTAGCCAAAAGATTTTGAATCGAATAAGCTTTGTATTCAATTCATCTGAAGACGCTAACGACAGCAGACATTGTAAGAGAGAAATAACATTAAAAGCATTCTACTTGGCTAATTAATAACATTTTCCACTGAAATGTTATAATGCTTTGTTCTGACAGACGCTTACATAAATATTATTATAGTGAACTGTACAGTTTTTTTTTGTTTTTTTTACTTGCGGGAAATGCCCCACGGATACCCCCCCCCCCCCCCCCCCCTTTGGAGCCGAAGGGGGAGGTTATGTCGGACTCGAACCGACTAAACCGCACGCCGTCTGTGGGTCGATGTGCTAGGCCGAAGGTGAGGTTGTCTTGTGACATATCCCTCGCACCCCGGCTGACCCAGGGCCATTCCTCTCGGTCTGGCCCTCCTCAGGAGGGGGGACCACGCGGTCCCCAACTCGCCCCCGGTATGGGGGGGGGCGCGCATCGTCCTACGATGCGCGCCGCCGCCGTGGCCTGCTTCTGCTAGAGTGACGAGCGGCTCCACCCGTCACCCTCAGGCCAGTGAACTGTACAGTCAAACACAAATGTTACTGTACACCATAATCAAAATTTCACACGATTTTCACACATTAAAGGTTCCAGGATCTGGATTTTATGCTTAAAAACATATGCATACATATAATCATGCCTTAATCCCCGGAGGGTTAGGCAGAGGTGAATCAACATCCACATTTCACCGATCTGTATTCGGTCCCACGTAATAGGGGGTGAGCCTATTGCCGTATTCCGGGCACTATTGTTGACCCGAGCCATGCATCTGAGGCTGAGTCTGGGCTGTACATATCTGTCTGATGTTAAAGTTATTCAGCCCTATCCCTTAGTCGCCTTGTACGACACCACATGGAAAGAGAAGGGGTGGCCCAAATTCTACTTATGCCCGTTTGCACTCTACTTAGGTTAATCCTTGTAAAGTGACTCCTAAGTTTAAGATAATCTTAACTTTATTTTCAATTGCACCAACATTTTTACGAAAGGGCATTCCTAACTTAAGATAAGCCTAGTAAAGCGAATGAAGGTGTAAATGAACGAATGAATTAGCCAAATGTCTATGATAATTGAGCGATTGTCTATGATTTCTTTAACGATCTCGTCGGAATTTTGGCGCGAACGCGGGAAAGCGCACATCGCAGTATTATTTTATTTTTTGAAATTGGTGTGAATTCGAGTTTTTATGTGTAAAAGTATTGGATTTTTAGACATAACGTCTTGGACAATTCACACAAGTGTAGGAAAGTGGGATATTACAGTGAATTGTGAAATTTCGTGTTCGTTCCAAATCTCCTGGGGGAGCTTTCAGTAAACTTTACTGAAGCAGAAATCATCACTCATCGTCATGGCAATCATCACTCATCGTCATCGTATGAAAAAATATTGTATTGAAGATATTTAAGGTTTAGGCTGATGGCTTTGTGCCAAGCCCCAATAAATAATAATAAAAAAACGATCGTCTCGTCAGTCAAGTCGCGTAAGTCACGTTGTATTTAAATTTATTTAAAAATAATAATAAATAAATTTAGATTATTTATTTATTTAGTTTAATGTCATGTGCCAAACAGTAAATAACAGTACCGGACATTGATTGACAACTTTCAAAAAAATAGGGTAAGGAGATTCTTAAAACGTTATGACTTACTTATTCGGTGTCATAAGAATTAAGATTGACTTAGCGTATTTAGGAGTATCTTAGGGTTGGTGCAATGCATTTTCTTGTTAAGAGTGTCTTATATACTTTAGGCATCAGGTTAAGATACTCTTAAGTTCAGTGCAAACGGGCATTTTAGACTCATAAAAATCAACATCGCAACCCCTCATGAATATATCGTTAAATAATGTGGGTATATTTTTTTATACTCAGTGGACAAGGTTTTCAATGTGGTAACTTATTTTTGTTGCAGACCGTACCCCGTAATGTATTTTGTACACTACGTTATTGGTCGGATGTGGAAATGATTTAGTTGTATCATGCTCAGTGTAGTGAGTTCGATAAACTGCTGTCCATTACTACAAAGGTCATCCTAAGTCATTGACCTCAGGTAGGTATAGGATTAAATGAGCGGATACAAAGGTGTCATCCTATTGTGAAAAAAAGGAAAAAACAAAGAAATAAATAATGTAAATTTCTAGTACTAGTTACTAGGGAAATTATTTCTTTCTTTATTTATTTTATACGCTTATAAATAATAATTCAATTTTAAATAAAAAGTCATTAAAAATATTAAAAAGTACCACTGGCATCGGATACATGGACCAAGGCACCAGCGGTTAGGGATCCAGAGAGGAAAATCTCCTCACAATACTTGCCGTGTCGAGGAGTAGGTACCGCCTTCTGCATCAGGCCCTTGATCGAATTACCTAACGCGAGCCTCACCAGACGTTTGATGTTATTGTTACTAAATAAATAATCAATATAATATGTATATTCATAGATTAAAAATTAAAATAACAAAAAATTATTTTCTATATAATTTTAGCTGAGAAAAAAACAAAATCGACCCCTAAAACGTTTTTATGATTCCTAAACCGACTCCGTAAAATTCTTTACGACTCAAATATAGTACGTTGATCAAACTACCAAGTTCTGACCGTTAAAACTAACCTAACCTAACTCATAAAGTTCATAAAAATAAATGTTTGTTTTAAATATAGAATTCACGTCGCTATGAAAGCTGTCAGGCGGCCATCGCTGTTAAAAAAACGCGCGGAAAAGCAAATGAACCGTTAAATAACAATTGTTACACATTGTTATCTTATGTTTTTATAACAATTATGTTCTGAATGTTTAGTTACGGGTTGTTAATTTGTTTGTCAGGCTACCGTCGCGATCGGGAACTAATAAATTGGGCATGAAATAGATTAGGGTGTGTTCTAAATGACGTCATGACTCATGACATGGGTAGGAGGGTATCTTCAGTTTAAAAAGTTATTTCGGGACTTAAAGTGTTACCATAAATTTTCCAATAATAAATAGGATTGTCGTAAGTATCATTACTTTAAATAAGTTGTAAACTTTAATAACTTTAGATTTTTTATTTACACAGTATTTAATGACTATTTTATAGGTAGCATTAGGTTTTTAACAACTTAAGTAAATGTTGAAATGCGTTAAACTCATTTCATACACTTATTGAGTTTAGTCATGCAGTAAAAACGGTATTTTAGAAACGACTATAAACTAAACTACCATACATTTTATAATATAATTTATAACTGAGTTTAAAAGAAGTGTACGTGTCTCCTTTGATTCGCCCAGTACCTACTACAAAAGATATAGAATACAGAGGCGATAAATAATATAATTTGTTGAATATTATTGCATAAGTCACGTTACAGTCGAATGATCATTTTCAACTGACTGATCTGTAAAAAATTAAGCCGTCACCATAAGTATTCGAAAATGTCATTCGAAAAGAAAAATATGTTTACTTTAGTGAAGAAAAAAGAACTATTCGACTTTTTAAAAAACTTTAAACTATAAGTAAGTAAAACACTTAAAAGAGTATTTGAACACTCATATATTTCAAGTCGACGTAGCCGCCAGTTGTGTTTGGGTACGCCCTCAAACTACCGCAAATGTTTACCCAAACTAGCACGTGTTAACACAAAAAGTCCATAAAAAACTCTACTCGCACGAAAAAAGACAAAAAAATAAGACAGTCATGATCTCGTGAGGCTCAACTGACTCAAACTTATATCAGTTTTTTTGAGCACCTGCTGTTTGACGGTGGGTCAGTCAATAAAAATAATGTTTGGACTATTAATTACGCATAAAAAATTGTATTTTTGGGTTAGCTCGTATCGCCATGTGGTGTTCCGGATGAAAATAAAAACACCCCATCTTTTAAAATGGGTGTCTTACAACTGGGCTTATTGGATTATAAAAAACTAACGGCAGCACGTATGTTTATTAAAAAATATAAGTTACAAACGTTTAAATGTGTATAATTTATTCTTATGGGTTACATTAAAAAATTTCACAGATTCAGAAGGAATTGACTCTTTTGAATCTTGCTCACAGATTCAGAAGGAATTGACTCTTTTGAATCTTGCTGTACTTCGTCCGTTTATCGCATGATTAACTAAAGCAATAGATAAGTACGTTTGTCCGTGTAAGTATACGTTTCATAAACATCCATATTTTACTTTCAAGTAAATATGGCGGCAAAATATTGCTAAATAGTGATAAGATAACGCGAACTTGTGGAGCAATGCCTGCTATCTTTGAGTAAATTATAGATACAGCTATTTTCCTGTATAGTAACTGCGGCATTCTTCAAATTCTGCTTAGTTAAGAAGTTAACATAAGACGAGTTATTTATAGACCGAATTCTTATATATTTAAACGAGAAATTCTTGTAGGTATCTCGGAAAATCTCGGCAACGGCTCCAACAATTTTCATGAAATTTTGTATACAGGGGTTTTCGGGTCTATCTCGATCTAGCTAGGATTCATTTTTAAAAAAAGTCATTAACCTAAAAAAAAATCCGAGCAAACCTCGGTCATGCAGGTACTAGTAAAAACTAGAAGGTACAGCCATTTTTAAGCATGATCTGGTGGATTTAACTGAGAAAATACTACCAACCCTGAATGGCTTCTAAAGCAGAATAGGCCAATTTTTCTTTCCCTTCCCTTTGTAGGTTACCATAGCATCCAAATTCCATGGCAACAATTTACCATATTGTTTGTTGCTTTTATCGAATTGAAAATAACATCATCACTCGTCACAGTCGTCACCCTGTCGTCATCTCATAGAAATATAACATTACAGAAAAAGATTATGATCAACTGAAACTGAACAATAGTTGCCGGCATGAACCTAAAACCTTTTAAGCCCAATACGTTACGTATACAGAATACATTTTTTATGACGTGTTAGCGCATTCCGTTGCCATGTAGTAAACAAAGCTAAAAGCGGCACAAACAAAGCATGCGTTAATGGTGCTCGGGGTGTTAGTCAATAACGTATTAGATTTCTAGACTGTTATCGATGGGACCACCCCTATGCCCCATTTAGGGCAGCGAGGTTAATAATACAATGGCTTCTTGGGTAAGTTGTTAATTATGTAACTTTTTATTATTGGCAATTTTGAGATATTTTTGATTACAAGACAGGTGTAATAAAAATAATTGTACCTACGAGTTTTGATTTTGCAAAGAGGGTTATCGATTTATAGTAGTGGCGATTCGATTTATTAGTTGCGATTCAGTCCGATTCTTTTGTAGTATTAAATGCTATTATAAAACCGAAACTTTTCAGGGGTAAACGCGATTAACCGCCGCCAATATTAGTGAAATCATCAAGATTAAATCATTGATATACTAACCATTTATCAATTAAAATTCAAATCTATCATCAAATTAATCATTATCACAAAAATCTAACAAATACAAAGTTATGAATGAGTATCAAAATATGTAATAATAACTTGTTCGTCTTAGCTCTAGTACCTAGCGAAATATTCCAAGATTTGGTCATTGACAATATCTAATTTCAATTAAAATTTAACTAACATGCCTACAACAAATTCTATTTTCACCGTTAGTTATAGGTTTACTGATAAATTTACTAATACGTACGATATTAAAAGTAATATTCAAATTGAATCTCAAATAATAATTCAGTCTAGTAACACAGGGATTAATTAACAACTTTGTATATGTGGGAGTACAATTTTACTAGCGACGTAGTTTTAATTAGGCCCCTATTCAGTGATAAAATAATGTATATTATAATAATGAAATTTATAACTCGACAAATAGTTATAATGAGCTATGAACTTAATGATATTTGTATGATTAATTTCGTTATCTGATCTATTTTCAGATAATTTCTGCGTAATTATAGGAATTACGCAGAAATTATCTGAAAATATTTCCCCTATAATATTTTTTCAATACATAATTATTATGTAATGGATATATGCCTCTCACAGCGCAGATTTGTCGTCATTGCCATGTTTATTAGTAACTAGCGGCCCGTCCCAAAATTGTTATAGCGTGGGATATTTGAAATTTAATCCTAAGGGGTGGTAACCTTACGATTGATATTTCAAATATCGCTCATCCAAAAGAATATTGACGTAACTACGTTTTTGCGATTTTTCAGGAGAGCATTTTAAAAGTTTGACATCGAAATATTGTGTATTTCCAATCATTCTATTGATATATTTTAATAGTTATGTTGTGTTACTTTACTATCAATAATATTATATACACAGATTGCGAGAAAGCTCAAGATAACTATTAAAAAATACCAAATAAAACAAACCAGACGTACATTTATGACATTTTATAACTTAAATATTACAATTATGACATAATGCTAGGTTTGGATATGGGAATAAATTGTGAATTTAAACAAAATTATATTCAATTTGTTTTATTTTTATAAATCTGTCTACATTTTATAAACTTTGAACGATTTTTTTTCCCAAATTTAAACCAAAGAATAGTTTTATAAAAATCTTGGTCAGTTTAAAAAAAGAAACTATTCTTAAAAAATCTAAGTGAGTAAATCTAATATTAAAAGTAACAAATCTATGCAAGTAGGTACCTAGGTAGTGTTTATAGTAATATTGAGATCAAGAGACATTACGGTTAAAGGCGCCTTTAACCAGGTAATTTTACGTACTTGTACTTAACCAAGAGTAGCATAATCTATAAGAAGCATAAAAACTGGTAGTAATATAAAATAATTATCACAATGACAAATTAATCTAACAATTCCGATATAAGAATTAGTCTTAATCGTTCACCAGTCTTCATAGTATCTATCAAGTATGATAATGTAACGTATAAAGTAACTGGAAATAATAACGTAAGTAAAACTTATTACAAATAGTATTATAAAAAGCCTCATAGTATTTTGGTATAATATTAGCATTTAATAAATGCAACAAATCAGCTTTTTTACGATCTGAAATACAAAGCTTAGCACTATAGGCATTTTTCAGACAAATTTCAGCAGACAGATTTCGTCTTAAACCTCTTCTAGACGCTGTGTGTACATTACATTGCATCCACTCTGTCGTTTTGTCGTATGAGGTCTTATAAGAATAAACATCAGACCCCTTAACAAATTTAATTTGTCTAATGTTCGACAATTTAACAATATCACCATTGAGGTTTTTATTAAAATTAACAGATAATTGATCAGCTAAATCTTTCCAATCAATAAAATCTGTGAAATTCAGTTCATGGACATTGTAAGGTTTTCCCCTTTTCTTAGCATTCCTTATTAATTGCACATATTGATCAGGAACGTAAATCGGGCCTGATTTTTTTGCGCTTTTTATGGACCTTTTAATAATGGTTCGAACGTTGTCCCCCTCATTATCATACCGATGGCTTTAAAGTTTAAAGTGGCGCACCTTGATCTATGAGTGGTCGCCGGCCCTGTTAAAATTCTATCTTAACGCCTTTCAGATGACCCTTCCAGAGCAGAGTAACCTGGTAAGGTGGGGGAAGGCCACAGAAAAACAATGTTATACGTGTGGTGAGGCAATAGGAACGGCTAGGCACATATTGTATGGATGTAGGGTGCTTCTTGATAGAGGCCAATACTCACGCCGCCACGATAAGGTGCTTTTCATCATACGCGAAGCAATGAGTCTGGCAGTAGCTAGAGCCTAAAAAGGATTGACTATTAACAGACGTCATTGTAGGTTCATCCATAAAATCCAGGAACAAACCATATTCAATCTTAGATACTGCCCCAGATTGGACTCTCCTAATCGACACGTATGAAAAGCACTATAAAATTCCGGAGGATGTTGGGGTTTCGTCATCTAGACCGGACATATTTCTCTACTCGAAAACGACTAAATGTGAGGTCCTTGTGGAACTTACTGTACCGTGGGAAACAAATATACCGAAGGACCACACACTTAAGAAAAATAAATACAATTAACCCACAAATTAACCCACAATCAAAAACGGTTACATGGTTAATTGTATGCAGTAGAAGTGGGAGCGAGAGGTATACCAGCAAAATCTCTCTATAATCAACTTAAAGATTTAGGCCAATCAAGAGCTACAATAAGCTCATTACTAGGACGAATGTCTAAAGCGGCACTAGTAGGTTCGTATCAAATTTGGTTAGGCAGGGAGAGGAATTTGGGTAGTCAAGGTGAGTGTTGATGTACATCAACAAAAGGGGCCCCTTCTAAACCTACACTTGGGTCGCAAGTCCCAGGCACTGTCCCGAGTTCCCAACTCAGCAACGCGATGGACCCGGCACCCGCACGGAGAATCCATGGATAGCTAAGAATATCGTCTCATCAGTTTTGAAAATGTTTGCGTAGACATCGTAAGATACTACCTCTTCTTCTATAGAAGAACGCTGTACCTTGTAATCACGATGTAATTCGGCAATTGTTAATCCACCATCTATATATTGTCGAGTCGTGTGAGCTCGTAAATTATGCGATTCAATAGGTGGAATTGAATTAATATGGTCTTTAACAGATTGTACAAGGACTGGATCTGTTTTTTTGTGCTTTCCATGTTTACCTCTGTTGTCTGGTAGGGCCATGCCTGCATTATGATTTCTTACCTCAATTAGGTACAGTTCGCAGAGTTCTCTCATTAATTCCCAGAGTGTTCAATAAAAACGTTTTACAAATTCTAATACATTGGCCGTTATTTAAAAGTTCAAATGAACAATTAGGTGTTCTAGGTTTTTCGAGGTACGACGACATGAAATTTTTAATGGTTCTATACACGAGCATAAAAAGTCTCTCTGTCTTTGAATAGACCCCAAATTCCAATAACTTATAAATATCATATTTCTTTCTTCCTCAAAAAATTTGTTTCTACATGTAACTCTGTTGGGCCTGTACGTACTGTATTCTATCATGGGCCTGAATCATTTTCTGCTTAAGCGACTTGTACATGACTGCCATCTGAGATGTTCCATTTGATACATAACATTTATTAATCAATTTGTCAAAACAATGACGTATATTTGGCAATTGTCATAATAATAATCCAAGGATATGCTGCAGTTTTTTTTTACAAAATGACACAATTGTCAATTGCGTCATTGTTCTACCATTAAAATTGAAATAATTTGCCATAACTTACATTTACGTCGTTCTATATCCAGGCACGTGTTCACTTCGCGGGGCGCTCCGCTCGATTGACAAATAAGTCGATGTTTCCGCATTACGTTATGAAAAATAGGCCAAAACCAAACGACAGCGACTCTCTCTGTTGGAAACTAATGGAACAACAATTCTGTCGTTTTTACCATTGATAAAACGTTCAAAACATGAAGTTATGGCATCAAAAACTCATTTTCGACTTTTTGGTAATTATGTCAATATTCTTTTGAATGAGCGATATAATTATACTGAATTTATGTTATTTTACTATAATTTATTCAATATTCTTGCAAGATTAGTGTTAAATATGATATATTAATTTACATAAGTAATAAATTACGCGAAGATCAACGCTATTCATTCATTGGCATTCGATTTTAATTTCTGTGCGTGTATTTTAAATAAATAAAATATTCATTTACACAAATACAAATAAAAAATCCATTTCCAATTCATACAATATTTACTGTTTTAGTAATATAATACGGCTTGAGAGAAACGTAAATTCTGAATTAAAAATTAATTAACATTCTATTAACGGTTAACGCGGTTGTAACGCATTTCTAACCAATTAAAGTCGGTGAAATTGATTTTTAGTTAATTTATATGCTGCAATAAAATGTAGGAAGCAATGTTTAGTCGCCCACGGCTCAAGCCCTATTAATTAATGTTATGACTATTGCCTATCAAAACATACTTTACTAAGAGCAAATGCATTTTTGAATATCACACCTAAATAATTTTAAATTATCAACTAACTGTAAGATTAACTGTAGGCCCTTTGTTCACTAATCTTAATTGCGACTGTTGCGAATAATGACAATTAAAAAAAAAAAACATTAGCGAGAAAAAAAAGAGATATCTAAGTTTTGATACTTTGTCGTTAGCACACAGCTTGCTAGTGCCAAAAGGGGTGAAAAAAAAAACGTTTGATCTGTGGTGTACGATTTATTATAACAAATTCCTAATACATACCAGCAAAAAGTCTCAACATATACCTACCCAGTGGACAGTAAAAGGCTCGCCTCGGACATACACCTATGCTGTTTTCATACGTATACATTCATACATATTATCACGCCTTTATCCCTGGAGGGTTAGGCAGAGGTGAATTAACACCCACATTTCACCTGTATCTGTTTTCGGTCCCACGTAATAGGCGGCCTATTGCCGTATTCCGGGCACTATTGTTGACTCGAGCCATGCATTTTCTGGGCTGTACATATCTGTCTGATGTTAAAGTTAATTAGCCCTATCCCTTAATCGCCTTGTACGACACCACATAGGAAGAGAAGGGGTGGCCCTAATTTTATTCTACTTTGCCGGGAACCACGCGGCTATCATACCAAGACATATTTACAGAACGAGTGTATTTAGACTAGGATCATCATTAATTTAATCGCTACAGTTTGGAAGGCAGTGTTTCCACGGACCCCGAGTTCCGAGTTGAAGGCTCCTGATAAGGACACATCATTATGATGATGAGTTTTAACATGTATCTTTGAGTAATAATGTGTCCTGTGTCTCAATATCAGTGTCTAGTTCGCGACATTGTTAGAAACATCTTCATAAATTAGCTCGTTAAGTTTTTATGGCGATGTTATTGTCGTAATGGAGCTAATAATAGATTGCTGGGAAGGGAACTATAATATGGGAGTGAGAAACAGCCGTTAATACAAAATATTGCATGAATTTGTATGTAAAACCATGTGTGAATGAGTCCTCATTGTATTATGCAGATATTCGAATTCCGGTTTCGATACCGTCATTTGAATAAGCTATGTCATTTCAAGGTCTATTGGTATTTAAAAATTTAAATATATACTGCCTAATGATAAACTTTTAAATTTAAATATGGAATTCACGAATGAATGTTCTTTTTTAAATGTGGTTTGTGAAATAACGTTGTGAGGTTTAAGTTTAGTAATTATTTGTTTCGCAATTCATAAGTTACGCAAAAACTCTTTTATTTGCTTAGTTGGGGTTGTTTAACCACTCAAGCGACCAAATAGCCTCTTGCGGCCCATCACACAAGCTTACTTTTTTATTTTCGCAACAATTATTGAAGTGAAAACTTCTTTAGCGGCGTTGGATGAGTGTAAAATGTTAAGGAAGCGTCAGGATTAGTTGACCTTTGAACCGTAACCGACGACTGACGTCATACAAGATTGGTACACACTATCTATTTTGCAATGTACAACAGATAGCGTCGTAGCTTAAACGGTAAGCACTTCGACTGTAAGTCCTTATAGTTTCAGATAGTATCGGGTTCAAACCTTGAGGGATTTTTTGTGATTGTTTTTTCTTATTATAATTTATTACTTTTGGTGATTATTTTTTCTTTTTGTAATTGATTACTTTTTATGATTATTTTTTCTTTCTGTAATTAATTATTTTTTGTGATTATTTTTTCTTTTCATAATTTATTAATTTCTTCTGACAGAAAATTAGTAGAAAATAAGTGATAGGTTCTATGATTAGCGCTATATTATAGGTATGGTATGGTATGTTCTTTTTTATCTTTTTCTATGTATATAACGAAGAAAGAAAAAAAGAAAATGTTTTCACTTCTGCCGGCACTCCCAGAGTGCAACCCGTCTTTTTTACATGTAACCTATAGTTTGTGCCTGTAATAAAAAATATATAGCTTTATTTTGATCGTCATTATTATAGTAGTATAAAAAAAGTCGCTTTTCCCGTCTGTCTGTCCCTATGTATGTTTCTATCTTTAAAACTACGCTATGGACTTTGATGTGGTTCCTTTAAATAGATAGAGTAATTCAAGAGGAAGGTTTATGTGTATAATGCATGCTTAATATAGTAGAGGGTGCAGCACGAAGTCAGCTAATCTAATCATATAAAATGTATTGAAATTTTTATTTTTCTATTTTATAATTTACTTACTATTTATATAATTAACGAAACGGGAATTAACGCGATCATGGTATAGATACTTACATACCTTTGATTGCCTGACGTTTCGACCAGGTTACACCGGCCGTGGTCACAGGCTGACTGGCTCAGCAGTGGACGCCCGCCGTCTTCGAATCCGTGAGGTAGTAGGTTCTTCATCTACCCGCACATTTTCAATATTTTCTTGTCGCCATGTACCGTCACATACCACACTCACAGTGTCCCTATTACGTAAGCAAACTGTCCGGTGTCTATCCGACTGCGTAGAAAAGCGAGGTTGCATGTTTTTCATCACTGGATTCCATGTTGTAGATAATTTAAAACCATCTTCCCGATTGAAATTTTTATGTTTTTTGATTTCAATCGCTTCACGTACAGCTCTTGAGTAAAAGTGACGTTCCTTGGAGAGGACTTGCGTATGGTGAAATTCAATCCAGTGATTGGTGCCTGCTTCTAGCAGGTGCTCTGCAATCGCCGATTTGCTCGTCTGGCGATTCTTTACAGCTGCGATGTGTTCTTTGACCCGTTCAGCAATAGTCCGCTTCGTTTGGCCTATATAGGAACTACCACTGCTGCAATCTATCTTATAGACACCTGGACACTGTAACGGTAAGACATCCTTCGGTGTGCCCACGATGTTGTTTACCCTTATGCCTGGGGTGTAAACTGTCGGGATGGAGTATGTTTTTAATACTGAGCCGACTTTGTCCGTTACTCCCTTGACATAGGGCATATAGGCTGGCTGTCTGCTCACCTCTGGCCGTCTACGCCTCACTGCCTGTTGCTTCCGTCGTCCGTTCACTTCATATCCGTTGTTCCTGAGTACCTCCTGAACATGATCCAGCTCTCGCTCCAGATGTTCAGGGTCACAGAGATCATACGCTCTATTCCTGAGTGAGGTCACAACGGATTGTAGGTGTCGGGGATGGTGATGAGACGTGGCGTGTAGGTATCTGTCCGTATGTGTAGGCTTCCGGTACACACAGTGTGACAAGGACCCATCTGATCTCACGGCTACTTTTACGTCTAAGAATGACAACGACCTATCTTTCTCCATCTCATACGTGAACCTTATCTTGGGATGAATTGAATTAAGGTGTTGTATATATTGATCCACTTCCTGTTGACTTCCCTTGACAATACTGAAAATGTCATCTACATATCGCTTCCACAGTCTGATGGTCTTCGGGCCAAGACTCAGGGCCTTTTCTTCAAAATGTTCCATCCAGATGTTGGCAAGTACAGGGGCTACAGGACTTCCCATTGCGACACCATCTATCTGTAGGTAATGTTGACCTTGGAAAAGGAAGTAGTTACCATCTAGACAGTGCTCAAGAAGATCAACATAGTTAAACGGTAGTTCGTTGTCGTTGTTTAAAAGTTACTTACTATTTAGTTGAAAATTGAAGGATATTATTTGATTTGGTAAAATACTTATTTTAAGATTGATTCAACAATTTACAATAGGTATTCAAAAATATTAATCAAAAGGAGAACCTATTTTGTACAAAAACGATTGGAAAATTCAAAGTTGGAACGTGCCACAGGACTACATAAGAAACGATTGACAAAAAACAGCGACAACTAAACGCTTTATACTTTTATAATACAACAAAGACACGATTAAGTACGTTATGTTCTCCCTTCCCCAATCACGTTTGTTTCAAGTTCTGACACAATCATAAATAGAGCCGTTGAGATACGACAGAGTAATATATTACTCTGTGCCTCCTGGGAATGTAAGTTATCGTCTTTCTTCTGACGTACTATGTCCGAGGAGTTTGTACGTTTTCTTTTAAAAATGGAATTTATACATCTTGCTTTTTCAAAAATGGCATCTATGGTACTAATGATATTAAAAAGTTATATAAGGTAAGTAAAAAAGGTATACCTGTACATACGAGACGTTTAAAAAAAAGGGATATGTTTTACACTAATAATTGTCAAAAAAATCATCCATTTTTTTAAAACGTCTCTTATGTACAGGTATACAAGACGTATAAATTCCATTTTTAAAAGAAAACTTTTTAATATTTTAAGGACTATATATTTCATTTTTGAAAAATCAAAATATATAAATTCCAATTTATTGTAACACAAAAATATACGGAATTATGCATTTTATTTATTTATTTAGTTAGAGAAGTTAGTGTTAATGTCGTAGCCACCGGCATGGGCTATAGTTATGAGCATTATTCTTAAATAATTTAAATGTAAACCTATTACATTTGTGAGAATAACCTGCGGCTAGATTGACTTATTCAATTGTCCTTACATAATTGAAAAACATCTAACTTGACTTTATGAGGTTATTATAGATTTCCCTTGCGGACATTTTACCTAAAGAAGCATTACAGAATTGCTTATCAGTAGTTTTATTAATAAATATGAACATTATATTCTACTAGCTGTGCCCTGCGGCTGTACCTGTCTTGTTTCTTTTAACCGCCCACTGTTCGTATGGTATCGTCCGTCTGTTCTGACCTTTTTTTGTATTAAATAGCCTATTATATTAACCTTTCTGGAGAATATGGCTGTCAAATGCAAAAAAAAAAAAAACAAATAGGTAGTTTAGGTAGTGCTACATTTGTTTCATGTCATAGAGATGACATTACAAAAAGGTGTGCTATTTCTATACAGATATGGGTCAAAATTCATTGTCTTACAGTTTTTTGAGTGTCTTTTGAGGATAGTACGGGGTACTTAATCTGTGGACGAGCTGAAATTCACCAAGAGTAGGTATTGCAAACCAACCTCGTTTGTCTCGCGATTTAGGTTCAATATACGTGTCCTAAGAACTAAATAACCGTACAGTGCATACAACTTTTTTTAACATTTAAAGTTTTTTTTTTAAACTGGGTACTTTTTTTGATGGTACATTTCGACATTTAATTTAGTAAAACACGGAGAGTTTCTAACAGAAAAACTCATATATTGTGGCTTTGGAGTCTAGGGGCTTACAACAGAGCAGGCACGACAGTACTGCGACATTTAAACTAAAAAAGACCAACCTTGCTTCTGATAGTGGTCTCGATTCTGTTCTATATTTCATCTAAACTATCGAATTAATATTATGTGTGTTACTCAAATGACTAATCAGATGTGGCGGAAATTTGGGATAGCGATAGATTTTTGTCTAGAATAACACGTAGGAACGAGAATAACACGTAGGATCTTTAGAATGTGTTGCCATGGCAGCAAGAAACCGTGGTTGGCAAGTAGAAATCTCAAAATTTTACATTGTGTTTAAAGCTTGAATTCAGTGGTTGTTCTGTTTAAAAACAGAACTGTCAGATGTTAACCGTAGGTATTGACCTCGAAAAGTAAAAAAAAAAAACACTGTAACGATACACACTGTTCCGAGTTTCAATTTATAAATATTAGTTCAATGAAAATGTATAGCAAATAGACACCAATGTGAATGTTTAATCACACAGAATTAGCCCTAGGCTTTGATTTCTGATATTCTTGGCAAGTTACTTAAAGGCTTCTAAGTTCGCGATTACTAAAATCGTAAATTTAACGTTAATTGCTAAGATAATAAACTTGATTAATTAACATCTCTACAGTTCAAACTTATCGCATTTTACTAAAACGGGTACTTAAGTTTAATGTAGGCTGAATGTCACCAAGGTCATGTCATAAGTCATTTTAGATTTAGACAATGTTCAAACCCACTGGTCCCCTAAAATTTGAACCCTGCCCACTCGTCCCAAAAAATATTTGAGGCTCACACTCGTCCAATTTAATTACTGTACGTGGCATTATCCGCCTTTTAACTGTTGGTTGCAAAAATAATTGTCATCTGAAAAAAAATAACATGACAGGAATTAATTATTTTCTTTCATATTATTGACATTAAAAAATGTTAAATGTATTCTTTCTAAAACGTAACCGACTACATTTCTCATTGATAAATAGTGTTTGCTCTCAGAGATTATTATTTTAAATAAGACCTGATAAGTTCTGATTAAGCGAATTAAAAGTTAAACACAAAAGATTAAATAACATAAGAGTTAGATAACTTAATATTCTCAAGGTAATCTGAACTGTCAAGTTGAAGTCTAACTTAGAACTAACAAACGTCTTTCAAGTTTCACTTAATACTAATACAGAAAGCGTACTTAGTGCTTTGAAATTATCACTCTAATGGATACAATAGTCTTAATATCATAGCTTATCTTACACGACTGCACTAAAAAGGACGGTAATGTTTTATGTACTTTTTTTATAGTGGAAATCCCTTCGGATATCACCCCCTCAGAGCAGACGGGAGTGAGCAGAGGAATATTGGTGAATAAAGTAGCGGTAGCCTAATCGCTCACTACTCGGTATCGAAAAATATATATATCCCGGCAGAGTAGAATTTGGGCCACCCCTTCTCTTCTCATGTGGTGTCGTACAAGGCGACTAAGGGATAGGGCTGATTCACTTTAACATCAGACAGATATGTACATCAACAATATATCTGGAATACGGCAATAGGCTCACCCCCTATTACGTGGGACCGAATATAGATTTGGTGAAATGTGGGTGTTAATTCACCCCTGCCTAACCCTCCGGGGATGAAAGCGTGATTATGTGTATGTATATAATTATATTAATTTTAGCAACCGAAATAATCAAAATTACTAATTTTCCCTCTGAACCCTCCAACTAAGCTAAATTGCTTGTGCTAGGAGTGGGTTCATGTATGATAGTGTTATGGCCAGGATTCGAACCCGGAACCTCTCGATCGAAAGGCTAAGCCCTTAACCACTAAGCTACCGATGCTTCTTTCCTCGCAGACAGTAGAAGTAGCATCTGTTATAAGTATAGTTTTTACGATATTTTTGAGCAAAATTATGGGACAAGGTAAAGCAGTTAGTAAAGTTTATCTAAACATCATCAAAAGTCATCTTTATAGCAAGATAACGACCCCCTGTGACTATGCGTACTCATGTTATCCGACCCTATCTTCGTACTAGCTACCTCAAATCGTATTTTCTATATTTTTTGTCGTTTTTTTTTGTCATACGTCTATATAGAGGGTTTAGTCCTATTGAGATAATACAGCGACCAAATTCGACATCAATAGAACATGCCTACACATTTAGCACTTTAATAGTAGACGAGGTTTGACTTATAATGGTTTTTGTGAGAACGACTGCTGCTGACCTCCCAACCCTCCCAACCTCGAGAGAAAAGGCTAAGCAGCAGGTCTTAAAAGGCCACATTGCATATTAATGTTCATTTGCAGATAAGTTGAAAACATATGAAGACCATGAAATGGTGACTTTTTTAATATTTCATTCATATTTCATCAACATATTCATATCCTAGTGACAATCGTTACTGATGTTTCTACAGCAAAAAATAAAAAATATATAAAGAGACAAGCCGAACAAGATTTTGCCATTAACACTGCGTTAATCGGTAGTTATATGTTCTATATACCAATAGTTCATGGTTCTAATAAACCTGAGTTTAAAGCAAGCTACAAATATGTTTTATTTTAATATTTTTTTCAGTGTGGCAATTTAGCCTGACATTATTTAAAAACTGAGTTGTCAGTCTTAGTTAGCAAGTTTGTTTGAATGTTTCTGTAGGTTCTGGCACGAAGGCTTAATATAATATTACAACAATGACAATGAAAACACCAAAAATGAACGCAAAATACCATATTGCCCATATTCCCTACTAAGATCTAATACGTCACGAGTTTGACATTATGAATGGTTCATAAACTGAAAACATTTTACGCATTTTCATACAAAACTGTCAAATGAGATGATGTACTCAAATGAAGCTTCATTTTATAATAATCAAAAAGTTACAATTATTAGTGAAATAGCCACACATGATGATCAGTAAATGAACATACAGCCTTTTTAACCTGCAGAGCCCCGTCGGAACATCGTCAGTGTTTCAGTTTACATAGTTTAACTATTCGCATGGCGGCGGAGTAAGAATACAAGTATCATACAGTATCATCACCCCATCTCATCCGAAGGGTGTTAAGTTGGGGACAAACAGCAAAATACGCTGATGATATTACTGCGAGAGAAAGAAAACTCGAAATAAAACCCTGTACCTACCCGTCCCAACATTGGGAGAGGCCTATGTCCAGCAGTGGACTACAATACGTTAATTTATTGATTGGACCTTATTTTACAAGGTTGATCAAGTCATTGTTACCATACCATAACATAAGCTGTGTGTATTTTTATTTTAACTAATGTAAGAACTAACTGCATTGCGGACGAATTTGCATTGATTCAGGTCACCAGTCTGTCACTTGGCCTAACACTAGACTAGAACACAGTTCGGAGTTCGGACCTCGTATGAATCAAACCGTGGCCTACACCGGATGCGGTTGAGCACAATATGTTATGTGATATGAATAGATCGTAGGAGATAAAGGATTCCAAACATGGAAGGTGACACTATAACTCTAACATATAAATTACTAGTTGTGGCCCTCGATTTTGCTCGCATTGAAGACCTTTAGGCCACTTATGGCCTAAAAATCTTAATACATATTTATCTTATAAATATCTTAATATTTCATACGTATGTATTGCTCGGGACCCAAAACATGCTCAAAATGTGCTCAATATGCGCTTACACGTTTCTTGGGCGCAGTGGACGAGCTCAAATTCACCAAGCATAGATTATTCCAAAACAATCTGCGTGTGTGAGGGATATTTGTCTCGCAACTTAGGTCCAAGATATATGTCCTGACCTTTACTGCGTATGCAAGCGGGCCTATATCGTGTAAATAATATGCAAGAAGGCGCCCGCTCAAGTGCTGGCTCAAGGGAAATTATTTCTAAATAAAAAGTTTCCTCCGTTCATCTTTAAGCTCCATCATTTTCGATCGGATTTCATAGAAATTGGTTAAGCTGTACTTCAGAACATAACAGACGAATCCTTTAGTCGTTATCACACAGTTTATTTGATACTCGTTAGGAGGAATATGGGGATTTTCCATTCGAATTTTAAGTCGAATAACTAACTGGGGAATTACTTTAATTCTATATAGTGGCACTTGTAGTTTGTTTATCCCCACACCACTTATAGATAGGGTCAAGACAAAGATAGAACCGAATAAATTCCTATTGCCGTGAACCTTCTAGCTGTAAGTTAAGCACATTGTGTGTACTGTGTGTAATAATGGCTTCAATAAAAAGAAATATACTATTGCTAATTTATTCATTGTCGTTTAGCAAGCTTGATAAAACAAAAAAAACAGTATTCATAAAGATAGAAATGAAGCAACTAAACTTAATATTCAAATCGCTATTGCGAGTCAGATTATAATCAAAGACAATCATAAAAACAAAACAGAAAATGGCCCTTTAAATAAACTAGAGAGTTGCGCCATTGAAGTATGTAATAAAACTAACGAAGGATTGTTACAACAAGTAATTGAATACGCATACATAAAAGAAAATTACGGTAATGAGGTTCTTGCACAAGATAATAGATGTCTTGCATGCAAAATAAATGGATACCGAAGGCTCGCTTTAAAAACATATGCACACTTTAATACCAATCGATCTGACATCACTTCAAACGATTCGCTACTTACAAGTTCCTGCGTCTTGACGAGTTTCATATCAGTGTGTATTCATTTTTTGGGGTTCTGTATGAAAATATTATAGTTGTGTGATATATTCTATTCACATTCTTAATTATTTTGATAGATAAATATTATAAATTAATGCTATGTTAGTACGTAATAATTTTTAATTTTAATAAGTTATCAAATTGTTAATTGAAGTTTTGCATGCCGTAGTTTGCGGCTAAACATGCTGTGCTTGTACGTATTGTAAGATCCATGTTACCATGTTTAAAGGCAAATAAATACTCTTATTCTCTCTCATAAAAGTAACTCGATTCCTAAGGCTCCGCTGTATGTTCGTTTGTTAACGGGCTGTATCTTATCTTTTAAACCATTATAATAATAACAGCTAAAATGCTAACAGTTACTGCTATTACAATTATAAACAGTAGTACCATATTGATTTGACATCTTGCCCTTGTTACCTACAAAAGTAGAGTTTAAATGATTGAAAAAGTTCATAATGTTCTTTTTGCAAATTTTAAAAGGAATAACATAACGGGGATGCCGCCTGCGCTTTCATCCCTACAGAGGGCGTCTCGTAATGGCCAATGTTAGCTGTCATCGACATAGATTTCATTGTTTGTCTCTTCAAATCCGACAGCTATAAGTTTGTTATTGTCACAGAACAGACGGTTATTGTTGTTTGGTCATATGCTGCTGCCATCTACAATTAATTTTGCGTCGGAATCCTCATTATCTTGTCTGACATAACGATGGTGCGGAACCATTCGCGTATGAGTCTAACTCACATTTGAGTTGAACCGGTTTTTGCTCGTAGTACGAAGCTAACATTCTGCGCCTATATAATTTACTCGTGCATCTGTAATGGCAGGCTTTGTTCGATTTATATTCTCATTCGCAGCCATGTTTACATTTATAATAAATTGTAGCTAGTCATCAAATATGAAGTCATCTATTAAAATAGAAACAGGTTTGCAGCGAGAAACTAGCTATTTGTTTTGCAAAGAAATATGTAATATATAAAATTGTCATGTCACAATGTTCGTTCCCATACTCCTCCGAAACCGCTTGACCGATTCATATGAACTTTTTTATGCATTTTCAGTAAGTCTGAGAATCGGCTACTATCTATATTTCAAACCCAGAAGTGATAAGGGTTGTCCACCCATTTTTTTTAATTATTTTACATTAAAAAATACGTACATGTACACTATCACCAAACCCTGCTTTTTAATAGTCATTTTAATTATTTTATAATTGTTTATCCTAGCTTCTTCACCGCACCTCTGTCTCCCGTTTACAGAACTATAGATGGTTCTACTTCTTTGTTCTTTTGCTAGGTACATCTAATATCACTTAATTATTCAAACGTTTCGTTTATTGGACAGAGTACTTCAAGAAGAAGATTTATAAAGTATAATACATGCTTAATATAGTAGTGCGAAAAAAAAAATGGCGGTATGAAGTTCGCCGGGTCAGCTAGTATTTTTATAATACTTTGTAATGAAATGAGATTGTTTTATCACGTGGGTCACAATGTCACTGTGATACGTATATGATAGTCGGGATTCAAGGTTACATTTAAGTACGTGGCTAAGCTTCGAGATATATTCCATGAAGCGAATACCGTCTGACCCCCACAACCCGTCGGAGATATCGAACTATTGCAGGAGATAAGACACGACGGTATTTTCGTGCAAATGAGCGCTTGGGAAGTACCTCCGCTCTACAGAATACCGGGGATAACCTCGTCTTGTGTTCCCGGCGGTGAGTAGGGTAGCCAGAGCTCACTGGAGAGTTTTTGCGCTGTCAGTGGGAAGACCAAAGGCTATTCCTGCTTTGCCTTCTATACTGACAGCACAAAAACTCTTTGTGTTTACAGGGTTGGCAGCGCGAGTGTGACTCCCCTGGTGTTGCACACGTCCATAGGTCACGGTAACCACTTTCAATCAGGGTGACCGTGTGCTGGTCGGCCACCTCAGTGGTATGAAAAAAAAGTTACACCAGTTGTACGACTATTTAGGGCTCCAACTACTCATAGCGACTATTATAGATGCGTAAAACCAAGCAGACAGAGATGACATATTAAAGACCCATATTTCGCCAATAAATAATGTGGTGAGCCCAAAAAAGCATGCAGCCATCCACCTAGCACATTTTCATGGACTGTAACATTACATGTATGGTCTAACAGTAAACACGGACGCCTCTTGGCCTCCAAAGAGGTAGAATAGGCGTTCTGGGTGAAATGACCACTGCAAAAGAGGGCAGATCACCCGTTCGGTCAACGGCGTTCCCCGCTCTAAGTCTGTATATAACAGTTAACACATGTGTTTACTGTTAGATCAGCCCTATCCCCGTAGTCGTCATCTAGGACACCAACGGGAAGGGACAGGGTGGTCTTTGTAATACTTGCCGGGAACAACGTAACCGTTTCCAAAGTCGGTAGTATTATTTATTTTTCAATTATGTGTCTAACAATCTTTATTTGGCCTTGATTGATTTGTTCGCGATTCTTAAAAGGAGTTCTCTATAATAGTTCTAGCAAAACGTGTCTAGACGGTACATTTCAATTAATTATCACGGAATAATATTAAACATCTGATGACAACATTTTGTGCATCCTCGGTTTTTTTCTGAGTTTTTATTTTAAACAAAGAAACCGCGTGATTTCCGATGAAGTACAAAGAGAATAGGAAAAATCCTTTACCTTCAGAGCCCTTTGGTTTACGTTGGCTTTTATTGAAGCGCCAGCCGTCAGACCTTCCAACCCAAGAGGAAATCCTACACCAGATCCTCGTCTATCAGTTAGGAGGTGTATCAGCTTGGAGTTAAGGTTGGTTTGGGATTTTTGAAGCCTGAAATTCATTCTCCTTCCTGTAAGCCCAGATTCGTTTTCTTGACTTCTACGTAAGCGACTGCCATCTGAACCCTGAGATGAATATTGGCGGTAAACTCTAAATAATTAAATAGGTTAATTAAATTCATAAAGTAATCGTAACTGACTTCTGTTTCAATTCCGATCCGGATCCGCTTCAATCAATAAGCTACTAAAGTCATAATATTAACACAAACTAATGCACATCCAGTTAAACTTCCGTTTGTTTGTCCCAACCGGGAATTGAATAGATTCACCGAATGCATAAACAAGGTAATTGTATAATCGTATTCGGGTCACAAGCTGAACTCAACTGGGTTAGGTAGACTATCTGCTGCAATGCCTCCGTTGTTTATTACTCTGTACTAACATTAATTAGGTTATTAATACTATTCGTGTGTACCATAGTACAAACTAATTAATAGGTACAACTATTTTTTTTATATTGTCGGCGGTTAACAAGAAAGTGCACGCACATTTATTGCAAGCGACTAATAAGTAGCTTAAAAATAAATGAATTTTAATTGGTTTCGTACTAGGGGACCAATGGGTCCCTACGTAGAGGACGAGTGGGTTCGTCCTGATTTGAAAAGCAACAGAAATATCGGGGTCAGTAGAAAATTATATTATTTTTACGGTTCTTTATACTGGAGATTGATGGCACTTGGTGGAATCTGCTACATATATTGAATAATGATGGCACTGTGGAAAAGTACAAGTGCCATCATTATTCAATATTTTTACGGTTGTATATTACCGAAAAGGGTAGATAGGAGTGTAACTACATTAAAGAAGTTTCTGCCATGTAGTCGCTAAAGGTTCCGTCAATCTGACTACTTCAAATACATATCACTACATAGTATAAAACAAAGTCGCTTCCTCTGTCCCTATATCCCTTTGTATGCTTAAATCTTTAAAACTACGCAACGGATTTTGATGCGGTTTTTAATAGATAGAGTGATTCAAGAGGAATGTTTATATGTATAATACATGTTTAATACAGAAGAGGGTGCAGCGGGAACGGGATCTGACGCCACAGGGGCGGAAAAATATTGGCGGTACGAAGTTCGCCGGGTCAGCTAGTTATTAATATATTCACGTCTGTAAATCCCCAAAGGGTTCCACATCCAACATCCACATATCGCCAACTATACTACTACTATTTTTGGAGGCGAGCTTATTGCCGTTAAATAGCCATTTTTTCATAGGCTGTATGTTGCTGATTAATCTAGCGTACTACAAATCTGTTATATTATAAATAACATTGGCACATTTAATTAAATATATATAACAATGTTGGAGTTTTTACAACGGTCGCCATTTTTATTTGGCTTCAAATAACTTTGTTTCGCTTTTATCTGCGTAATGTGAGAAGCGGCTGATATTAAAATTCTTCGAAATAGCATTAGGTACTTTATTTGATAATGAAATGTTGTACAAACGAAACGAGGCTTTGGGTCGGGTCAAGATGGTAAAAATAAGATGGAAAACACAAGCTTGTTATTAGAAAATGGATAGGTAGCTCACTGGAGAGTTTTTGTGCTGTCTGTGGGAAGATTAAAGTCCTGTTTTGTCTTCTACACTGACGGCACAGAAACTCTCTGTGTTTACAGGGTCGGCAGCACGAGTGTGACTCCCCTGGTATTGTACACGTCCATAGGCCACGGAACCACTTTCCATCAGGTGGGCCGTGTGCTTGTATAATGCAATGCTATGTACTTAGTACTACAAATGACGCAATATATTCCGTATTTAATCTAAAATGCGTTAGGTTAGGCCCATCAAAATCTTACAGTTGTTAGCCAGCTGACTTCATACAGTACAGTATGAAGTGTTTGATTTAACTATGAATCATACATTCATACTTCATACAATACTCTCGACTCATATCCTGTCCCCTAATCGAATTGCGCAAGGTAGTTAATATCGAGTTTCAGTAAACAAATGAGACCAGTTCAGTTACATTGACACTCCGTTCTTAGAAACTTGAGCGATAAACAAACATACAAGCCAACGGTGTATTACGTAGCGTTTACACAATATTTCCCATTAAACGTCTATTGAGATAAACTTTATATTAGTAAGGAATGATTCTTTAAAATATTTTGTAAAGGATACGCGAATACCAGTCATTGAAATAAAACCGCGAACATGGGTGCTGCAAAGTAGTCGCCGAAACGTGGGTTTAAAATGAAATAATAACAAATAAATCGCCATAGAATCCGTTAAAAAGTTTATCTACTCTGATACCATAATACAAAGATTATAAAATTGAAATCAAAGCTCTTATGACAAACATTTCGCACAGGCCAAAAAAAAGTTTCATTACGATACAGGTCTTGTATGGACACCTATATCATTAAATAACTTTTTAATCATAACGATACACCTTTACAACTTGCATCTGGACTGAACCTCTACTTTTAAAAAAAAACGGCCGATTCGGAAGAAACTAAAAAAGAAACGCGCATGCGCAATTGATGTTTGCGCCTTGGCGTCAACTTTTTTTTTTCATTTAAATTAAACGAAGTTTGGTTTTGTTCGTAAAATACATTAGTTTATGTATTATATTATGAGAGTAGATAAAGTAGTGTATGACACTGTACATAACTTGGTCTTATAAGTTATAAGAACCCTTATTATGCAACAGTATCATAAACTACTATTAATTTCAATTTTTCTTTTATGTTAATTAATAATGACTATTTGCTCCTTGAGATTAGTCGCAATTTGCCCCTTATTTCTATTTTGTTTTTGTTTCAATGACTATTTCAATTCATTTTAAATCACTTATTTGTATCGCGGACAAGTTGTGACCAAACTTTTCCTTTAAGAGTCTATCTCTGTACCGTATTTCAAAAGTTTGTATTCATCAAAATTGGTACAGTGGTTTAGACGTGAAAACGTAATAGACAGACAAACAGAAAGACAGGCAGATAAGAGATAGGGTCTTTGGCATTTATAACATAGTATGGACACAGTATAGATATGGACGTATGTATTAAATTTATGGGATATGGATTATTTTAACAATAACGTATTACGACGTCATATACATTGTGTTTTCTGCAATTGGCCATTCAGCCATTATCAGATGAGGTCCAATGAAATAGCGTTTAGGTGTCATTCCAATAAATGACACCACATCGGGTGCCAGAATTTTCGTGTCTGTTCAATTAATCCTTTGCCAGGTCATTCCTGTGGTTCTCTAGTCTTTCCTTATATTTCTTGCTGTTGTTATTGACCTCTTCCCTGACAGTGGGCATCTCTAGGTAGTCATGGATCTCATTATTCCTATCGAACCAGTGTTATTTAAAATTTTGGAGTTTTATAAAGTGCCCGCTTGGACGTCGTTTATCGCTATTATATCGGTTATCGTTATCATATCGGTTATCGTTATAATATCGGTTATCGCTATAATATCGGTTATCGTTATAATATCGGTTATCGTTATAATATCGGTTATCGTTATAATATCGGTTATCGTTATTAATTGTTGCATATGTGTTATTCTGATGTATAAGCTATATTATTGTAAAGTTTCATTAAAATCCACTTATTAGCTTTTACGTGAAATAAATCCATACTTACAAACTTTCGTGTTTAAAATATTAGTAGGTTTAAGGTAGTAAATATTAGTAGGTTTAAGGTATGCCGCGTGGTTCCCGGCAGAGAAGAATTTGGGCCACCCCTTCTCTTCCCATGTGGTGTCGTACAAGGCGACTAAGGGATAGGGCTGATTAACTTCAACATCAGACAGATACGTACAGCTCAGACTCAGCCTCAGATGCATGGCTCGAGTCAATAATAGTGCCCGGCATACGGTAATAGGCTCCACCCCCTATTACGTGGGACCGAATACAAATAAGTGAAATGTGGGTGTTAATTCACCTCTGCGTAACCCTCCGGGGATAAAGGCGTGATTATATGTATGTATGTACGTATGTATGTGTTAAAGTATTTTAATGAGATTTTCATAGCATTTTGCATATAAAATTTCGAATCGATCGATTTGACTCGAACCCGCGACAGGGGACTGCTCTGACCAATGAGCTACCAGACCACGGATGGACTAATTCAAATTTCTCCTTATATCCGTCTTTGAGGCGACTTTCATATCTAAATCGGTTTATTAAAGTAACTGATTTGGCTTTAAAGTTAATTACGTAAGCTTATAGTGATAAAATGGCGGTACCGAATGCGTTATGCGATTGCTATGAATATGGTCCCAGGTTTAACTCCCATTATTTATATAGAAACTCTGCCGACCTCTTTGGCAGGTAAACATTTATTTTTATTCTGAAGGGGTATACTAGCGTGAGATGAAGTTAGATAAATATGGTTATGGGCAGGGAGTAAAATAATAGATATTGTTTAATATAAATTGCTGCGATTACGCAGTCAGCGGTTACGGGTTCGATTACTTTAGTACAAAATATTATATTTGTATGAATATATGATATTGCAATATTCCAATGTTTAAGATCATTGTAATTAATAGTATATGAGCATTGTTATGGGTGGTTCTATACTATGATCAAGAGGTCCCAGCTTCGAACTCTGACCATTACACAACTGATGTGAACCTACTCGCTGAAGGGGTAAATGGGAATAAGTACTAATAAAATCCGTTAAAAATATTCTTTATTAAAAAAATTGTAACAATTCATGATATAAAAATCTTGTAAATTCGGATATTATTGCGTGGAACATCTACTTTAACACTTAGATGTTCCACAGGAACTTTTTCGTAGCCGTAGTCCACCTAGTAGGTGTTCCACGGGAACTTTTTCGCATCCGTAGTCCACGTAGGTGTTCCACGGTTACTTTCTTATACCCACCCATAATTCACGTAGGTGTTCCACGGGAACTTTTTCGTCGTACCCCCATAGGTTTGCCACGGGAACTTTTTTGGAACCGTAATTTAAGTAGGTACATACTTTTCACAATAATTGCCGCCAACATCGTCAAACATGGGAATTGCTAAGTATGGATGCCGTGTCGAATGTAACCAAGTGTTTGGATTTGTGCCAAAATAATAAGGCAACTGGAGATAGGAATGTAGGTATACAATATTACTAGCTGTTGCCTGCGGCTTCACCTGCACGGAAATTAATTTTAGCATAGCATTTACGGACCAAATTGAAGCTACATTGTTTTCAGTCAATCAATTCCTAGACAGGGTTGTTTTGGGCTAGGTATCTGATATCAAATCTGAATTTCACCGCGCGTTATAGGATGATACCCTTTTCACTAGTCAAATGTCCCTTCATCTTAACTGGGTTCTCACTCAGTTCTCAGTTTCTCACGTTTTACTCAAAGAAATTTATTCAAACGCAGCTTATTTCTAATTGATCTCGGATCCTGGTGAAATTCGCTCGAAATATGAAGTTATGACTCATTATTTTTCTTTTATATTCCGATTCTGTATTGACTCTCGAGTCGTCCGCGATGCAATTGACCTTGATTAGTGAAATGGAGCGCGGAACAATACTTAGCAATACATATTTTTATCTTTGCTGTCGTATGCTGTCCGAGAAAGTGGGCCGTAGGTATTTAAGACACAATATTTAGCTGTTAATAATGTGGTTCAATAAGAACGTTCGACTCGCATAAAGTTCGGTAAGAAAAAGATTCACTTGCATTATATCCTATCCGTAAAAATGTTCGATTCGAATCAGGTAAATTACGCCGTTATCTAGGTCCTTAATGCTGTATTTTAATTTTATGAGGGTCCATTATGTATTTACTTTTATAGAAAACAGATAAGTAGGTACTTAAGTATCAATTAAAAAGGTACTCATCAGTTGCCTTCAGAGTTTCCACCTTGAAGCCCGACTCCGCTTATTGTTTTTTTATTGGTATGGTGACTTTGCTGGAAGGGACTGTCTTCTGACCTTCCAAGGAAAGCTTACACTAGAACCTCGTTCGGTACCTAAGCGATAGGTTTACCGTCGAAGTTAAAGTTGGCTTCAGCCTACGGGTCTTGGTAGGGTCTAAATTCAATTAAAACTTATTCATTATTCCGTATACGCAAGTAGCGAGTTTAGTTGAACAGATTTTCAATAATGACCTCAGGCTTTGTTACCTACGAATGAAATGTTGTTAAAGATTTTTTTCTCTGATCTGCGTTCTACTTTGTGGTATTTATTAGAACAGTAAACTAGTTGAGCTTAATAAAACACCCACCTATTAGTAAATTTGCATTTCCTCATTTCTAAACATTGTTCGCGAATCAGTGTACCTAGCCGTTCTAAGTAGGTATTTCGCAGCGCTACCAATTTTAAGGACCGGTCTAATTCTATTACAGTTCTGACCTCGATAAATATACGCCAGTATTTACCGAAATGTACATCAGATATTAGAATTAATTTGTGTTTATAGACGGTTCACCTTGAATTATTAGTCACTCTTAGCACAACACCTACAATCTTATCAGTACATAAACCTGCGAGTGTATAATATAATTTTTTTACTAACCTTCGTTATAAGTCCGGTTGAAGTAAAAGATTAGCAGTTTCCAATTTTAAAAGCACACAACATTCAGTTCACTGAGGCAACGTTACACAGGACGGTACGTTTAACACACATAACATCACATTTTGCACTTGCCAACTAAAAACAATACGATGTAAAACCGACGTATATCCAGTTAGCTAAAGCCGTATCCCCTTTTACGAGAGGACGTTACGTGAACACATACCAGTCACAGTTTTTTTTTTTTTTTTTTGTTATTACGACGATTACGTGCGGAGAGGTAATGCGACGGACGATACGTCTGTACGCGACGCAAGCGGCCGAACGACTGAGGGAATGATACGATACGCGAGACGCGAGACGAGCGATGTACGAATGGTCGTCCGTCTAGCTTGAGCGAAGCGAATTTCGAACGCGGCATAGGGCGCATTACTTGCGTGTTCTTGCAAACCCTCTTGCATCCCGAAATAAATCTTATTAATCACATAGCTACTCTTACTTTTATTTTGCATTTTCATTCCTGTTTCGTCTGTCCAAATGTTGTAACCTACCTATAATTATATAGATAGATCATCAATATTATCTTTAACGGGATGACTGCTTGAGTGTTTCCCTACCTGCATTATTAATAACACAATGGCGGTTGGAGATCAAAGCAGAATGTTGTAACATTGTTGTGAACTACAGAAGCAGATGAGGTTAAGAATTTGGAATAATTGTTGTGTTGCGGTTTGCGAGTTTGGCATAATTGAAAGGTAACGTTTAGTGACGATGGATATAAAGATAATTGGATGATAGGTACTGTAAATGATTTTAATTAATCATTAATTACCTACCTATGACTACATAATAAAATAATATTAGACCAGCTTTGTGTAAAAGTAGAGTAGTAGAGCGTTGGAGTGCTTTAATTCAGAGGTCGCGAGTTTGATTCCCACTCAGTGCAAAATTTGTATGCTGATGCAGTTTCCAGTAAAAATGATTTTTAGGCAGGTAGGCAGATACAATTGAATTTAGTTTTGGATGTAGTTTTGATGTAGATGTAGAGGACCCTACCTCTTACCAATAAATACATTATTATGGTCAACAAAGCAAAAATTATAAGCGGACCCTGGACTCCAAAGAGTTTCCCTTACTCGTATGATAAGTGTGATTCTACCTAGAACTACTCGGTCAAGTCGTGCTCGGAAAACTGCTGTTCAGTTCTCTAAGCATTAGTGGTTAACGGAGGTTGGACACGACGGTATTTCCGTCTAATTTTGCGTGTCCGTTTCCGGCGATGAGTACGGTAGCTAGAGCTCACTGGAGAGTTTTTGTGCTGTCAGTTGGAAGACCTAAGGCTTTTCCTGCTTTATCTTTTACACTGTCGGTTCGAGTCCGACATAACTTCTACCCCCAGGGGGGGGGGGGGGGCATCCGTGGGGATTTCCCGCATGTAAAAAAAAGGTCCGCTTTGACCGCGAAGCGAGTGCCATCTGACCTCCACAACCCAAATGTGATGATATCGCCTGTATGTGTATTGCAGCTAGACCAGTTGTTCTACTTCTTAAGGCTCCAACTACAATAGACTGCCATAGATGTTTGTATGGCAATTGGGACCGACGGCTTAACGTGCTCTCCGAGGCACGACCAGAGCAATGCAAATAAACATATTCATGCATACAAATATTTGCACTGAGGGGGGTTGAACCCGCGCCTCCTGCGTAGCGGCCGCGTTTACTACCGCTACGCTAGGGAGGCTGTCCGCCACAGGGAATTGCACACCTGCACCACCAGAAATATAGATAGGTTTTAAATTCACCATTAAAAAGAAATTAACACACACAAACACACACACACACACACACACACACACACACATATATGTAGGTGAAAGTCTTACGAATATTCCAAGTTGACCGCATCGGCCTTCGGTTATTTTTCACGGCTCATTTATCAATATTTGTAAGCACTCCCTTTTGATGTATGGCCGTGTGAAGTTATATCATGATATATAATGCGAGGTGAATTATGGATGCTTTATCATAATATACACTCTGTGTACTTCAAACGTGTATATTAAACTAGAAAACACTCCGTTTCATAAAACAAAAATCTATTGAATCCCCCGTGCAAAAGAGAACAAACTGCTATTAAAAGAGAATTGTCCTAAAAGGCGACAATGGGATAATGTTCTACATCTGTTAGTAAACATAGGTACCGTACAGCCCATGAGAAAGGAACTTAGAATCGCAAATAATAGTTGGCGAAATGTGGGTGTTAAAACACCGCTGCCTACCCCTTTGTCAACGTAATGTATGTGTTATCACAGTAGAACGAATCCTAGAAAGAATCCTATGAATAAGTTTCGTTAGACTGTGGTATTTAATATTTTGATAAAGTTTAATCGCATGTCAAATGAAGAAACAACAAAAATGGTTGGTTCTACTATTTCAGCCAAACCCCAATCCCCGTTACATCGAATGATCTAACTAAAGTGTGCATTTTGAAACACGGAGTCTACTCTCTTACTTCTCCTTTCCATAATTGTGATATTTTGGCTTTTGCGGTAGGCCCTGGCATCGGACATGAACTCTTCCCCGTAGAAAAGGACTGTCAAGAGTTAAAATCATTTCCGACAATGTTGACATTTTCCGATTGAAAATTATAAGATGTTTCCCTTTATTTTTATTTTTTTTATTTTATTGCTGTGAATTTTGGTGTACAATAAAGAATATTTTACTTTTTCTTTACTTTTATTTTTTCACATTAATACAAGGAAGCGTATTTACTAATTTTCGCTCAAAACCTCACTGAAGAAACAGAGCGCCGTTAACTACCTACATTAACAATGAAATTGTGTTATACAGAACACCGATAAATATATTATAGGCTTGGTGGTTATAAATTGTTTAGGATGTATGGATCCTTTCGGAGCCAAGCCAACGTCTCCTGCAAGCTGGTGCTTCTGCTGCTTGATAAATAAGACCCTGTCGCATGATTCCTCTCAGGGAGGTAATTTTCTCTAATAGAAGAAAAGGAGTACTCAGCTCCGGATCCGACGTTAAAGCTTCTGACACAATAGGGATGACGCTAATCATAGAGTATAAAATAGGCATATGAATCAATTTTTCACTTAAACTTTTAGATCAAACAAGCTTATCAATCTCAACAATATTTCAGCTACGGCAAACTTCCAAACAAAACATAATATTCATCAGCCGCAACAAAAATAGTGGGCTACATTTCCTACTCCAACAAAAGCGCTGGTGAGGTTTGGAATTCATCAGTGTAGTTCCGGCGTCTTCCGATCTCGATTGTGTCCACGCACCGTAAGTGATTTATTGCTGTCCATTGTTGTTCACGTCATATTATTTACAATACAACACATTAATTCCCTTTTCGATATATCAACTTCTTTTTTGGTCCATTTTTGGACATATTCAATTTGTGTGTAGTTGATTGTATTTGTTTGATGTGTGAAGTTGAAATAAGTCTGTTGTAAACGGAAGTTGGTAGTCCAATAGGCTTGTAATTACAAATTATTACACGCTAGTCTAGGTCGGTGGCTACGCTTGCATGGAATATGGAACCTGCAAACCTACCAGGACGCGCTTGAGTGATTCAGTTTTAGGTAGCGGTTCGGAGGGAGAAGAACGGAGCTATACACTCTTTTTCATATATGACACTTCAATTTGACTTCACCTCGCCTATCAATGATAGTACGGTACCGTTTAAAATTGCAATAGGTACAATCTATTAAGACATTTTTGATTTTAGAAGAATACAAATCGATTTAAATAGAAAAAAAAAATCGGTCTCAAAATCGATTTCAATATTTAGCATGAAAAAAAGCTTAAAAATTTAATTCAAATTTAGAAGAATAGTTTTTTCGCCGTATTTCTTAGTCTTCAGAAAGTCAAACTATGGCAGAAAAGATACAATTCATGTACAGGTTTTTTTTTTTTTTTTTTTTTTTTTTTTACGTGCGGGAAATCCCCACGGATACCCGCCCCTCCGGAGCCGGAGGGGTGGGTTATGTCGGACTCGAACCGACTAAACCGCACGCCGTCTGTGGGTCGTGGTGCTAGGCCGGAGGTGAGGTTGTCTTGCGACATATCCCTCGCACCCCGGCTGACCCAGGGCCATCCCTTTCGGTCTGGCCCTCCTCGGGAGGTGGGGACCACGCCGTCCCCGACTCAACCCCGGTGTGGGGAGGCGCGCATCGTCCTACGATGCGCGCCGCCGCCGTGGCCTGCTTCTGCTAGGGTGACGGGTGGCTCCACCCGTCACCCTCAGGCCCGCGCTCATGGGGGGCGGAGGTCTGTAAGCGCCCTCCGACGCCCGAGCCGCCTTCGGGCGCGAGCAGCGATGTCAGCGAGTCTTTCTCGCTCACCGCGCCGCGCCCGCTCTGCTGTCTCCTTCGCGAGCATGACCTGCTCGCAGAAAGAGGCGCTGGCCGCCCACGCATCCGCGCAGCGGACCATCGCCGCGAGCAGGGTGGAGAGCGTGAGCACTCTCACCCCCAGGGCCTGCACAAGCTCCCGCCTCGGCGTCTCAAACGCCGGACACTCGGTGAGCGTGTGCAGCCCCGAGTCCACGCTCGCGTCGCAGTGATGGCACTCGGGCGTTGGCTCAATACCCATCAGATGCAGATACCGCCCGAAGTAACCGTGCCCGGTTATCATCTGCGTCTGACGGTACGAGAGGCTCCCGTGTGGCCTCTCTAGCCACTCCCCCATGATGGGCCTTACCGCCGCAATGACGGCGTGCCCTGCGCGTGGTTGCCCAAGTCGTCGCTCCCACTCGGCCACCATGACCTGGTGGAGCCGGGATTTCTCGGCCCGAATGTCCTCGGGCTCGGGATCGAATCCCCGCTCCCGCGCCTCCTTTCGGAACTGGTAAAGTGCCGAAAGGGCCCTCGCTTCCAGGATCCACGGTGGCGATCCGGCCAGGAGACTCGCCGCTTCGAAGGATATCGTGCGGTATCCCCTGATGGCCCTGGAGGCCATCGTCCTCTGCGCCGTACGGAGCAGAGGCAGGAATCTGGCCCCCAGGGTGTCCGCCCACACGGGGCACCCATATAGGGCCATGGACCGCACGACACCCGCGTAGAGTCTCCTGCAGGAGGCCCCTGGGCCCTTCAAGTTGGGCAACAGCCGACTCAGGGCATTCGCCGTAGTGACCAACTTGGGGCGCAGGCTTCGGAGATGTTGTCCGAAGTCCCATCGACCGTCAAGCACGAGCCCCAGGTATTTCAGCTGGGGCTTGATGTCGATGGGAGTGCCTCCCACTGTAAGGCTGGCTCCCGGGCCTGGCCTGCGCCGAGGACCATGAAAGAACATGGCCTCGGACTTGTGCAGAGCCATCTCGAGACCCAGCCGCCGGATCCGCTCGACGACTTGGCCAACCGCGGTCGTGGCCCTCAGGGTTGCCTCGCGGTGCGTAGCCCCGCTCACCGTCACCAGCGTGTCGTCCGCATAACACGTGACGGTGGCACCGTACGCGAAGTCACCGCGAAGCACCCAGTCGTAACCGATGTTCCACAGTAACGGCCCCAGGACCGATCCCTGTGGGACACCGCACGACATCTCACGCCTACCGACTCCGGTCGAACTCGGGTAGACGACGGCTCTCTCCGTCAGGTAAGCCCCGACTATGCGGCGGAGGTAGAGAGGCACACCGTGGTACACGAGTGCCTCCCTGATGCAACTCCAGGGCAAGGTGTTGAAGGCGTTGGAGATGTCCAAGGACACCGCCAACATCATCCCGCCCCGGGCAACCGCATCCTCCGCCAGAGTCCTCACACGCATGATGGCATCCACAGTGGAACGCCACCGGCGGAACCCAAACTGGGTATTCGCCAGGTCCGGCCCCACTCTAGAGAGATGCTCGACGAGGCGCTTGGCAATTACTCTTTCGAAGAGTTTGCCCACCTCGTCGAGCAGCACTATGGGCCGGTACCCGGACGGCTCGTCCGCCGGGCGTCCCTTCTTGCGGATGAGGACCAGTTTCCCCGTCCTCCACATCTTCGGAAACTGGCCCCGCTCCAAACATGCGCTGAGGAACCCTCTCAGTCGGGGTTCGAGACCGTCTTCCCCTAGAGCTAGGACCCACGCGCGGCCTGGAATGCCGTCGGGTCCCGGGGCGGTGTTTTTCTTGGCTCTCAGCCTTCGCACCGCCAGCTCTAGTTCTACCCAAGTGACCTCGGGCACGTCGTCGTCAATCACCGCACTGGGCGCCGTAGGCGACCGAGGCGGCGGAGCCATCTGCGGCGGAACATGTTCCGCTCGCGCCGGGAACAGGGATTCCACGACTCCTCCGAGCAGAGCCGGTTCGAGCACCTGGGTCAGCGGAGGGGCCCGGGGGCGCAGCTTTTCTCTTACCATAAGGTAAGGCCGCCCCCATGGGTCCCGCTCCAGCGTCTCCAGGAGCTCCCGGTAACAAGCGGCCTTAGACCGCTTGATCTCCGCTCGGAGGGCATTCCGGGCCTCCCTGTATCCCTCGTGAAGCTCCGCCAGTCGGGGCTCCGAATCTGCGGTACGGCTACGCCTCCTACGGAGTCGAGCCCACCGGCGGTGCGTGATCACGCAGGCTTGACGCAGCCTCGCGATCTCCGCATTCCACCAGTAGACCCGACGCCTCGGATTATAGGCTGGAGCCCTAGGCATACCCGCATCGCAGACCCGTGTCATGGCCTCCCGGAACCAGGCCGCTTCATCGTCTATGTCGACAGGCCTGTCCGGCGCAATGGCCCAGGCCTGTACGATGGCGGCCTCCAGGAGGTCCTCCCGATTCAGTCGCCCCAACACCCAGCGCGGCTCGCGTTGGGCCGATATGACCGGCGCATCATCCGCAGGAGGGGAGACATCGAACCGAACGTATCGGTGATCCGATAGTGTCTCCACCTCCACGGCGACACGCCAGTCCCGCACGCGGAGTGACAGGGAAGCGCTCGCGAACGAAAGGTCTATGATCGACCTGCGCTCCCCCGCCACAAAGGTGCCCACATACGTGGCTTCGGCCCCGCGATTCTGGAGAACTAAGCCGAGAGAATCGGCCCAGCTCTCCAGAGCCCTGCCCCGCGCGTTTGTGCGCCGGGAACCCCAAGCCTGAGACCAGGCGTTGAAGTCCCCGAGCACAAGAACCTGACGAGGCGTACAGGCATTGACGACGTCGGTCAGCCGCTCCAGCGACCGCCGATACTGCCCAATGAGTCGGTGTGACCCCGGCGTGAGATAAACGGCCACGACCGCAATCTCCCCTACACGCGCCGCTACGATGCCATGCTCCCTTGCGATCACTACAAGGGGAGGGGCACCCGCAGCGGCGTTATGCACCAGTGCCGCCGATCCATCCAGGTCGACCACCCAGGCGGGCCCGAGGGGCCGGTGAGTGTATGGATCGGCGACAGCGGCGACGTGTATGGACCACTGTGCCATGCTCTGGAGCAGAAGGGCCTGAGCATCGACACCGTGGCCCACGTTCGCCTGCAGGATGCGGAGCTGGGGATCCATTATGGAACCATCTCCGCATCCCGCCTCGAACCGGTTGCGGAACGCCCGCCTCGCGGCAGCGGCTCCCCGCGGGTGCAGGCCTTACTGCCAACCCTATGGTCGGCCGGCTTGCCCTCCGCCGCACACCTGAAACAGTGCGGCGGAGCTTCGCAATTGCCGGCTCTGTGACCGGGTTGGCTGCAGCGGAAGCAACGGTCTCCGACCGTCACCTCCGCCGTGCACTGCACTCCCACGTGGCCGACCGACAGGCACCTAAAGCACCTGGCCGGTCGGTCCTGTAGGAGGCGTACCCGCACCCCTACAACTCCGCCCACCGCGAGGGTCCGCATGTCGGCAGCCTTTTGGGCTGCTGCGATGGGGCAGCCGACAACTGTTGCCCCCTGTCCGCGACGGCCGTAGCGGATCGCTCCGACCTTTACCGCCTCCAGGGGGCAACCCCCGGCCTCCGCCACGGTGACCCGAATCTCTTCGGCCGTGATGGAGTCGTCCAGGTCCGAAATGCGCAATTCTGCGCACTTGGTGGGCCTGGACACCCGGACGTCGGCCGCATCCAACGTGTCCCTCAGCCTAGCCGCAATGGCATCGGCCTTGGGACCACTGGAGGCGCCAGGGACGTGGATGAGACGGGCACCCGTCCGAGTGTGTGTCACTCGGAGAGTCCCCGCCACATCGAGGGCCCTCATATCAATGAGGCCCCTCGCCTGTTTCACCAGGTCCACGTACTGCACGCCCCTCGCCGTCGCCTCCGGTGTCATTGTTAAGACGACAGCGGTGGTACGGGGGACGCGCAGCTTTCCTGGCGCACCCTTCGCAGCAGCTTGGGCCTTCTTGGCCCTTTTGACTGCCTTTTTACGGGCGTTCCGACTTTTTCTGGCCTCGCCGACCACCTCCCAGCCCCCTGCCGGTGCGGAGCTCGTGGAGGCAGTCGGGACCGAAGCCGGGGCCGGGGCCGGGGCTGGGACTTGGGACGTCTTCCCCTTGCCCTTCCCCTTCCCCTTGCCCTTGGCTTGGGCGCTCCCGGCTGAGGCGGCGGTAGCGGCCGGAGCAGCAGGCGCAGTGGGCACACTGCGGGCCGACTCCTGCGAGGTCCCCGCCGTCACCGTACGGCTGGGGCCCCGCTTTACTGCTCCGGCGTAGCCCCCGCTCGGCGGCGCCAGGGGCGGACGACGGATGGAGTCCATGATGGCCTCCAGACAACTCCGCGTCCACTCCTCGTGCGCCGTGCAGGCCTCCACCGGATTGGTGGGCCTCGGCTGCGCCGGCGGCGGTGGGGCCGGTAGGCGCGGCGGGGCCGGCAGACGCGGCGGCAACGGCGGCGGGGCCGGTAAACGCGCCGGTACAGGCGGCGGCGGTGGCGCCAGCGACACCGGCCGCGCCCGAGGCGGCAGTCTCGGCCGCACCGGTGACCTCGACCGCACCGGCGGCGACGGTGGCGACGGCGGCGACCGCGGCGCCAGAGATGGCGGCGGCGTCACGCGCTCGTCAGGCAGCTGAGTTTTCGCAGCGATGGCCTCCTGGAGCGCTGCGATTTCAGCCGCCATGTTGGCCATCTCCTTGCGGTACTCAGCCGCCTGCCGCCCAGTCTCCTCGAGCACTGCTGCCTGCTGCCTGCTGAGCTCAGCGCGCTCCCGCTGCGCGCTGGCCAGCTCCGCCCTGAGCAGGTTATGGTGCTCGACGAGGCGCAACGTCACCCGCATGAGCCGGTCCTCCTCCGGCTTCATAGCCCCGGTCTGGGCCTTGGCCAGGCCTTTAAGGGCCTCCATCACCTCTGTGGAGGTGCTGTCGCCGGTACAGGCCAAGGGCGCCGCCGAGGTGGAGGAACTCGGCGGCGCCACCACATCCTCCGGGGCAGAGGCCCGTGATGGACGGGCCTGAGGGGCACCTGTCTCCCCACCCCGCGCCTTTTGGCGGCTAACCGCCACCAGTTTGGGCGGGGGTGGGCGCAGCATCTCGTTGCTGCTGTGAGTGCCGCTGGTGGAAGACGAGTCGGAGAGCGTGGGCTCAAAATCCGACCCCGTCTTCTTTTGGGTGAGGACTTTTTTTTTTCTGACGGTCCTCGGCCGCCATTTAGACCTTCGGGTCCGTAGACCCACCGGGCTTCGGTCTCGGCTGTCCCGGCTGTCAGTGGCGGTGTCGAAGTTCTCCGACACCGCCTGGGACGCGACTTCCGCGTCATGGTGCTGCGCGACCTCCGCGCAGACTGTTTCGCTTGGATGGGTTTGGTTTGTGTTTTTAGTAAAGTTCTCCATAATGTTCCCACGAGTTGAACCGTTCGGATTACACTTCCTGGGTGACGGCCATTCCAGGAAGCGGGGTATATACTGTGGAGGTCCCCCGGTATCCACAGGTTTTAAGCGACTTCGCTGTCGGGTTTTCAGACTTTTCCTTGTCGTGGGCCGGCCAATTAAGGCAAGCCCCGCGGCCTCCAGGATATCGGCGTTCCCGAGTGTGGCTAGCACTCAGGTCGTTGTCGATATCTCGGAGGTTACGCGATGCGGGGGAGTAGCCAACTCTCCCAACGCCGACGGTGGCACGAATGCCCGTCAGCCCCTGCGCGAGCAGTAGGCCAACCCGTCCCCGGATCAAACGATCCCATCGCCTCTCCCGTGTCTCCTCTGCTAAAGCAGAGGGGTACCGGGAGCGACGGCTAGCCCTAAAAAGGGCTGTTGAGGTGGGAGGAACCCTACGGATCCCTCCCCGCGGGCCTTGCAGGCCCGCCATACCACGACCCCCTCGTGCAATGGGGTCAGCTAGCCCTTAAAAGGGCTGTTGGAATGGAAGGGTGTCCTACGGACCCCTTCCCGCGGGCCTTGAAGGCCCGCCATCCCACGACCTCCTCGTGAGGTCAGCCGTCGGGTTATTTGTCAACGGCCAACAGAACTCCCAAGGTAGGAGTCTGTTAGCCGTTGTCCAGGGTGCACCAGCCCCCCCGCTTCCGCTCCCCAGGACCGCGGTCCAAAGGGGGAAGAAACGGAGAGGCCGACGTGGAGGTTACCCAACCAGCACCCCCATGTACAGGTATAGCGCTTATGCAAATTCGTTATTTATGCGTCACGAAACCACAGTTTGTTTTGTAGTCATTTTCGGCAACTTACAAATATAAATCCGAATCAAACGGGAACCGTAAATTAGACAGATACTAAAAAATCGTAATTTTACTAATGTGCTTTTTTCGAGTTTGTAGCAAATTTTCTCGAGCGTCATGACTCAAGTGCTAAGATCATCTGACTCACACAGGTAAAGATGATGATTTAAAGGTGACTTCATCTTTGTGAAGCACTCAGATATGCATCTCCCTAGTAACAGGTTTTACTCCAATGTGTTATCTTGAATCTTCATTTGCAAGTATTCCTGACATCTATTTAAGAGCTGGTAACTTCTTTAATATGCAAAATAAACTCATTGTGCACGATATATTTACTCTTTTATTATACATGTGAGATAGATATTTATTTGATAATAGATACGTACTGCAGTAGAATAATATAAGATAAGTATTGGTAAAATGATATGGCTTATTCCCAACGTATAAGCAGTGAGTAAGTTTTTTAATAATTGTTTTTTTCCATAGCAAATAGGACATTTCGTGCATTTTATAAAGAAGCAGATTAGTATTTTTCTATATTGTAGTGAAAAATTTCATGCACATTAGTTTTGGAAGAAAGATATTTGCAATTTCTCAAGGCGGTAGTATTTTTGGGAAATGAGGATTAAGAGGTGGAAGAAGAAGAAAAAGAAGATTGTGTTTTAATTTTCAAAAAATATTTGTGTAAAAGCAAAAAAACATAAGATGCAGGCGAAAACTTATTAAAAAAACACATAAAATGAATGTCTAGCGCGGTGCCACTTTTGGTTTTAAGTATTGCGAAAATAATAATAACTTCACTCAATTACCCTTGAAATAGAAATAACAAATCATAATTACAATATGTACTGATTAATTTCCCCTATAACATAGAAACCAAAAATATCTAACAAACAACCTCACTCAAGCCTATAACACTGAAACCGCCCAAACCAGAAAATATTTCGTACATTCACTTGAAACATTTCATCAAAATATTGCTACGCCCGGCGCTTGGCCACTTCAATATATGGCCAAATTTCCATAAGAGTGAGCGAGACGGCACTATAGAAAGAGACAGCATGCCTTGACGTCACTGTTCTAGAAGGATTGGAATGAATAGAACGAGACGTCAGGCTAGAAAGAGACAGCATGCTTTGACGTCACTGTTCTAGAAGGAATGGAATGAATAGAAAGAGACACAAGACCTAATAGAACCTCCCAGAAAGTTCCTGTCTTTTTCAGAACGTACCTGTCTTTTCTCGATCTTTCGCTACTCGGCCGCACCTTATATAAAAGGCGAGCTAACAGGCGCTGCTCAAGTTAGTCTAAGACTAGTATTCGAAGCGAACAAAGCGATAAAGTGTGTGAAGCTATACAGTGCGATTATACAAGTGACTGTGTGTTGTGTAAGGAAGAGTTTTCGAATTTCTACGCGCTTTGCTGTAATTGAAGTGAAGCTGAATAAAGCCTGCCTTCAACGGTTGTCCTCGCATTTTCTATTTAAACCGACCCCCACGCTCGTAACAACTGGTGTCAGAAGTGGGATAGAAAATGCCGATAACGCCGGGAGACGACAGGGAGGGAGTTAAAACCAGAAGCCAGGCCGCGGAAGAGGCTGCGGGTACTCCGAGTACGTCGACGGGTGCTTCAAGATCATCATCGGAAATTAACCTTAGCGCGATTATGACCTTATTGAAGGAGCAAGCCCGTCACCAGGCAGAGCAGGCCCGACGCCAGGAAGAGCAGGCCCGACAACAGGAGGAGCTGATCCGTCGCCAGGAAGAGCACACTCTGCAATTGAAGGCACAGCTCCAGCAACAACAGGCAGAGCAGGCCCGTCAACAGGAGGAGCAGGCCTTACAACTAAAGGTTCAGCTCCGGGAACAACAAGAAGATCTATTTGCCTTCTTGAAAGAGTCTAAAGCAGAATGGCAAAGAGAAATTCATTCAGTGCAAGACAAAATAGAAAACCACGAGGAGAAATTAGGAAGTATCGACGAGAAATTTGAGAGTTATGAGGAACGGCTGCAGTCTGTGGCTCAAAACGTAAAAAAATTGGAGACGAAAATAGCTTGCGGAACAGCTGGCTCTGTAACCATTCCATCTGCACAGACTGTCGGAAAGTTCAAAGTACCGCCATTTGACGGTACCTCCTCGTGGACTGCATACAAACTGCAGTTCGAGTCTGTGGCAAAGGCGAACGGTTGGGATAAGGAGCAAGCCAAAACAGCATTAACATTGGGGTTACGAGACCAAGCACTCAGTGTTTTAGAGGCGCTTGGAGGTGAAGTGACTTACGACCGCCTTCTTGAAGCGTTGGAATCACGTTACGGTGATAGTCACTTGGAACATGTCTACCGTGCCCAATTGAAGGACAGAAACCAGCGTCTTAATGAGTCTCTGCAGCAGTGGGCTTTGGAAATAGAAAAGCTCGTGAGAAAAGCTTACCAAAGAGCTTCTTTGTCATTTCTTGACAGCATTTTGGTGCAAGCTTTTATTGACGGGATTAGAGACTTGGAGGTGAGAGCTGCCGTCCGTCTGGGTCACCATGCAACCCTTAAAGATGCTGTTGCTCACGCCCTTGAAGTGGAGGCTGTTCGACATGACCCTCGACGACATAGATTGCGTGAGATCTCAACAAATGAGCAACGTGTGTACCGTCGGAAATTCGCCCCCAGGTGTTATATCTGCAAAGAACAAGGACATATTCGGCCTAGCTGCCCGAAACGGACTCAATATGGTAATGGCCAAGAATAAGCGGCGCGACAGATTGAAGAGCCAGGAATACGAGAGCATCGGAGTGGGAAAGCGCATGGAAATGTAGATGCGCTCTCTCGAAGACCTTGTCCGGTGGAACGTAACCATTGTGGCAGGCAAGAAGCTAAGGACAGTGTGGCGGTTAGAACGATTAGGACTGTTACTGTCAGCGATGAATGGAGTAGCGAAGCCATGCAGCAAGCACAGCAAGAGGATCGAGACATCAAGCCTATTCTCGATTGGATAAGGACAGGAACACCTAAGCCGAAATGGAGTGATGTCTCCCAAATGAGTGCAGCTACGAAGAGCTACTGGGCACAATGGAAAAGCCTCGTGATACACAATGGAGTCCTGTGTAGAAAATGGGAGTCTGCAAACGGGAAAGACTCACACCTACAGTTGGTTGTCCCAAAGACTAAAATTAATGAGGTTTTGAGATCAATTCATGACGGAACTTCAGGCGGTCATCTTGGTGTGAAGAAGACGTTGATGAAGATTCGTCAACGATTCTATTGGATCCATTGCCGTGAGGATGTTGAAGATTGGTGTAGGAAATGTACATGCTGCGCGTCGGTAAAAGGGCCGCATACAAGGAGCAGGGGAGCATTGAAGCTATACAATGTTGGAGCGCCTTGGGAAAGGATTGCATTAGATGTTGCAGGGCCATTTCCTGCATCGGAGTCTGGAAACAAATACATCCTAGTAGTAATGGACTACTTTACTAAATGGCCGGAGGCTTTTGCCATACCTAACCAGGAAGCAACTACAGTCGCGGAAAGACTAGTCACGGAAGTGTTTTGCCGATATGGAGTTCCTCTGGAAATACACAGTGACCAGGGAAGGAATTTTGAATCACAGGTATTTCAAGAAACCTGTAGGATAATGGGTATTCATAAAACCAGGACCACCCCATATCATCCGCAGTCTGACGGAATGGTTGAAAGATTTAACCAAACCTTGGAAAGGCATTTGGCTAAGGTTGTTGAGAGCCACCAGAAGGACTGGGATAGTCATATTCCTTTGTTCTTGTTGTCTTATAGAACAGCGATACATGAAAACACAACGGTGACGCCTGCGTGTGCAAACTTTGGCAGAGAACTGAGACTACCGGCTGATCTACTGACTGGACGTCCTCCAGATTCACCGCAAGAAATCACGGAATATGCTAGTGCATTGCGCGATAGACTAAATGACGTTCACACCCACGTCCGTGAATCTGGGCTCCAGGCAAGCGAAAGAATGAAAACCCGATACGACCGCAACTCTCATCAAGCCGGGTTCGACGAAGGCTCGTTGGTATGGCTACACAATCCGATGCGTCGCAAAGGCAAATCTCCGAAGTTGTCTCCAACCTGGGAAGGGCCGTATAAAGTTGTCACCAGGATCAATGACGTTACATACCGGATACAACGCAACCAGCGAAGCCCCTTGAAGATTGTACATGTTGACCGACTGGCGAGATACTACGGATCTAATAATGCTCGGGACGAGCATGTCTAAGAAGGGGGTAGTGCTACGCCCGGCGCTTGGCCACTTCAATATATGGCCAAATTTCCATAAGAGTGAGCGAGACGGCACTATAGAAAGAGACAGCATGCCTTGACGTCACTGTTCTAGAAGGATTGGAATGAATAGAACGAGACGTCAGGCTAGAAAGAGACAGCATGCTTTGACGTCACTGTTCTAGAAGGAATGGAATGAATAGAAAGAGACACAAGACCTAATAGAACCTCCCAGAAAGTTCCTGTCTTTTTCAGAACGTACCTGTCTTTTCTCGATCTTTCGCTACTCGGCCGCACCTTATATAAAAGGCGAGCTAACAGGCGCTGCTCAAGTTAGTCTAAGACTAGTATTCGAAGCGAACAAAGCGATAAAGTGTGTGAAGCTATACAGTGCGATTATACAAGTGACTGTGTGTTGTGTAAGGAAGAGTTTTCGAATTTCTACGCGCTTTGCTGTAATTGAAGTGAAGCTGAATAAAGCCTGCCTTCAACGGTTGTCCTCGCATTTTCTATTTAAACCGACCCCCACGCTCGTAACAATATCATAATAATCAGATATCCTCCCACGTCTCATATATATAACAAGCAAATCTTTTTCACCATAAAAACGTTCATTCTTCGTAACTGTACGAATCCCTAGGTTATCGTTCGATAAAATTATTATGCCAAACACACAAGTTGAAACGATTTTATACTTTTACAACAGTGGTTGAGGATCTGGCAGCGGCGCTTTATTTTGATTGAGAGTGAGAGACTGCAGTTAGTAGATACTAGGTAGGTACATACATACATATGCTCACGCCTATTTCCCTCTGGAGTAGGCAGAAACAACAACCCGTCACTGACTTCTATTCTTACATACTTCAAGAGATTCCTCTAACTGAACTGTCACTAAAACTTTCATGTTGGTAAGTAGGAAAATTGTATGGTAATCATGATTAAGCAATCTGCCAGGAGTTTGAAAGACTTGCATGTAGTGTACGAGTATGTACAAATCAGTACCTACCTGATTTTCGATTTGGCACTGTGTCGGGAAGAATGAAATTTCGGGTAAAATCGACCAAGCATAGTCAACTGGGATAGATTGCACATGTAAGGCGGTGGCTTGGGTGTTTTGGCCACTATGGCGCACATTGAGAGTTATTTCCAGCAGTGGACTTACTTACTTGTATCCTAGTCTTAGATTTTAACATAAAATTATATTTATTGGCTGATTCATAATCAATGGATGTTCGACACGTAAAGAAATGCAATACAACAGCCCAATTAATTTCATAGTGTTGTATTATAACAGGTACTAATGGATAGGGCTGTTCTGCAATCAATATTAAACGTACAGATAATGAAAAAGTATCCAGTTGACGACAATTTACGCAAGTCCTATTGCGTCGGACAGAAATATAGTTGACAAGGGAACTTTTAAGGGTATACGGGCGTGACTTAATCTAATTTTCAATGGACGTCATAGTTAAAAATTAAACATTAAAATTAAAAATTATGAGCCAATACTAAATATAATTAATACCAAAAAATAACAGTTGACCTACATGCCAATGGCCCGCATCATACACCATTTTAATAGCACATTACGGAAACGCTTAGATCAATGGCGATAGGCAGAACTCGTCATACTTATATTTGTATCGTATAATTTCAATAAACTGACTCCCTACGAGCATAAATAATACATGTGGAATTGTTGGGTCCCGTATATCGAGATAAAGATCAATAATAAAGCAACATCTCTGAAAGATGCTTTTGTGTATTCAGAGATTGTGATGTCGAAAACAAATCCATTGGAAAATAAACTTTACACCTCAAATATTAAAGAAGATTTCTCGTAAATATGATTGAGAATATCAAAACGCTGATTGACCAAGTATCTGTTTATAATAAATAAGTATATTCAAAAGCTAGTGACGTATTTAGGACAGTGTTGTTGTTTATCATTAAACTTAACTTCGATATACTGGTTGCTCTTTATAGCGTATGCGGCTTGATTGATTTCTTACGAATTAAGCGGAATTAATCTTGTAATGTTGGCAAAGCTGTTTAAAATCGTAAGTGGGTTATCTGGCGGTCTGAATGAATTACGGAATGTTTTGGCGATGGTAATTATAGGCTTACTAAAGTAAGTACTCGTTAAAGTAGAACTGTAATATCAAACTAATTATATGTTGAGAGGAAAGTTTGCTCTCTGCGGAGGGTGGAGGACAAAAACGACTTATCTGATCGGGTTTAAACTTGTGTAACTATTAAATAGCGTAGTGTTGAAATTAATTAGTTTTTTGAATAAGGAAATGAGATTTGTTTATTTTAGAATTTTGTCCTAATCCCAGTAGTGTGTTGTACCTAATCCCAGTTATGTATTCAGTTTACACTTGGGTACCTAAGATCCGCTTATTATTCCTTATCCTGAGTCAGGCCCTCGTCTATTATTCAGCTGACTATAAATGTTTTATGCCACATAATTAGGTGGCAAAATAGGCACAGGAAAGTAAGTAAGGGGCATCATACTAGTACCGTCGACCGTTTCGGAACTTTCTAAGGCCCTTTAGGATGTTGAGTAAGCATAGTTACCATATATTCGTACGACTAGTTACTAATCAGTACGCCTTTTTTTATGTAGGACACGTCAATTTGACTTCACCTCGCCTGATGGTAAGCTGAAGGCAAAGTCTCAGAAAAGAAGGTCACCATTACATACACGTACCATGTTAGCAATAGTGGCACTCAGCTTGACGGCCTCATCAGATGCTTTTTCACGCCCCCGCTTAAACGACCCGTTACTGTAGGAAGAAGGAAACACGTGAGCTGGCAAGGAGTTCCAAGTCTTAATGGTGCGACAAAGAAAGGAGTCACCAAACCGCTTGGTTCTTGGAGGAATATTCTGCACCGTATACGGGTGACATCTAAGCCCTGCTCGTGTTGTCCTATGTAGGAAAGGAGAGGGCGGGACCAGTTGGAAGAGCTCATCAGAACATTCACCATGGTAGAGACGGTAAAATACTGCCAAGGATGCAACATCTCTACGCATCTGCAAAGGCTCAAGGGTGCTTGTGACCTAGATTATTTGTTTAAAATGTGTTTTATAAAAAGTTTCTACAAGAATTGTTAAACTCGCGCGTCAGGATCACTTGACTTTTGACCCGTAACCGATGTCTTTGTAGGACGACATGACGTCATACAACATTCCTAGCTAAAGAGTGTTTCTTTTGCTAGGTACGCTAAGAAGCTTCGTAGCTCAGCGGTAAGCGCTTCGACTGTAAATCCTTATGGTTTCAGATAGTACCGGGTTCGAACCTGGGCTTCTAACACTTTATGTGATTATTTTTTCTTTTTGTTATTTATTACTTTTTGTGATTCTTTTTTCTGTTTGTAATTTATTAATTTCTTCTGACAGAAAATTAGCAGAAAATTAGTGATTGGTTCTTTGATTGGTGCTATATTATAGGTATGGTATGGTATGTTCTTTTATCTTTTTCTCTATATATAACGAAGAAAGAAAGAAAGAAAGAAAAAGTTTTCACTTGCCGGCACTCACGGAGTGCAACCCGTCTTTTTTACCTTTAGTTATGTAAGTACCTAATCAAATGGAGTTTTTTTTTACGTGCGTGAATTCCCCACGGATACCACCCCCTTCCGGAGCCGGAGCGTGAGGTTATGTCGGACTCGAACCGCACGCTCTCTGTGGGTCGTTGTGCTAGGCCGAAGGTGAGGTTGTCTCGCGACTTATCCCTTGCACCCCGGCTGACCCAGGGCCATTCCTCTCGGTCTGACCCGCCTCGGGCTAATCAAATGGAGTATTACATTGAAGAATCAATTCAGCTTACAATTCTTATACATATTCTCAATTGATAAGAAGTCGTCGTTCGTTACAACCGAAGTATTTTAATCAAAGCAAGCAATTTCTTTGGTCGGCGTGTAAAGTACTTTCTCCTGCCATTTCTTTCAAGACTTGTTCCATAGCTTTTACTTTTGCTCTGAGCTTCAAACAACTTGCTATTGTTTTTATTTTTTCGATTACGTGCAAATAATTTCGCGTGCTAAAAGACGATTCTGGAACTAAATGGCGATCGATTTGCAACGTCTATTGTGTGGTGTTAATGTTAAAATGTAAGAGAAATTAGATTTTCTATTTATCATGTTTAGTAATATAATCGAGGTCGACAGCCTCCGTTGCATAGCGGTAGTGAACGCAACCGCTGCGCAGGAGGCGCAGGTTCGATCACCGCTCAGTACGAATATTTGTATGCATGAATATAGGTATTTGCATTGGTCTGGTCGTGCCTCGGAGATCACGTTAAGCCGTCAGTCCCGGTTGTCATATAAACATCTATGGCAGTCGTTACGGGTAGTTGGAGCCCTCAAAAATCCAACAACTGGTCTAGCTGCAATGCTTCGATATCGCCTTTCGGTTGTGGAGGTCATATGGCAGTCGCTTCACGGAAAATATCGAAGTATAGCCAAATCCGCAGCTGAACTGGTAAAAGCGGACCCCAGACTTCAAGTTGAAAAGCTTCGGATGCGACTGGGATTAACGTTAGGATGTAGAAGACCAATAATCGAGGTGAAGAGTTAGTATGTTTGGATGCACTAATCTCTGAAAGTCAAAGTCATTAATATGGGCTATATTTATTTATTTATTTCGAAAACCAACAGTGATACAGAGAGTAAATCTGTAAAATACAATAGAAACACATGGCTAATACTTTTTAATTACCATATGAAGCATATTTCAGTTTATGAAAAATATAACTACATAGTAGGTTTGTGAAATGAAACAATAATAACATCGCCATTAGAAGCCTAGTACTGCTAAGGCCTAATAAGAAAAATATTAGAACACGGTGGGCGAAGCCGTGAAGCACAGTTAGTGATAAGTACATATTTCTATTCATAACAAAAGAGACATACCGATCATACATGAACAAAATAAATAACATACCGAAAAATTGAAACTTAATTTATTGACGTCTTTCAAAAAACTTGTTTAACGTTTTTATACTCGACGCTAAAACCTGGAACGAATGTATTGGTCGCACTGGATATTCGCTTGCGACCCGTAAGAGAGATCAATCGATTCGTGATACAAAATGCGAAGTAGTTCTTGGAAGATGGTGGTGACTGGTGACTGAGTGGCCATTAGACATGGTATGGTAATCACCATGTTCCTGGGACTTGCTTTGTGAAGCAATCCCAATAAATGCGAAAGTTTGTTGTAATGCATATGTCGCCACCAACTAACTTAATCAGCCGTCCAAATACCTGCCCAGGCAGTTAACTAAACGGCGCCATTCAATTAACGGCCTGTATGATATTTAGCCGTCTCGTTTATTACATCATTTAAAAACCTGGCTGGCTAATGCTTAGGCCAATCGTAAGATGGGGCACTACCTCGAAATAAGATAGAAAATTACATACATATACTTACACCTGTAAATCCCCAAAGGGTATTCAGGTAGACAGAGGTGTATTCACAGAAAATTAGTGATAGGTTTATTGTGATAGCTGCGCAATCCGACTTGGTGAGGTTAGATTAGAAGGCTAAGAGCGTTTTCACACTCATCCGATATCCCATATCCGACATCCGATATCCGATATCCGATATCCGACATCCGACATCCGACATCCGATATCCGACATCCGACATCCGACATCCGATATCCGATATCCGACATCCGATATCGGAGGAAGTCAAATGTATCTTTCTTTCACATTGTCCGGCCTGATATCGGTTATCGGAGCCAAAACAGTGGTGTTGACTCCGATAACCGATATCGGGCCAATATATATATCGGGAGCCAAAACAGCGGTGTTGGCTCCGATAACCGATATCGGGCCGGACAATGTGAAAGAAAGATACATATCTCATTTGACTTCCTCCGATATCGGATGTCGGATATCGGATATCGGATATCGGATATCGGATATCGGATGTCGGATATCGGATGTCGGATATCGGATGTCGGATATCGGATGTCGGATATCGGATATCGGATGAGTGTGAAAACGCTCTAATGCGGAAGCGGAGCGTAGCTCCCGCACTAAACCTTCGTGATTATTTTTTATAACCATGCAGATTAAAGTCATTTTTCTAATTGTTTAATTAAATACTTCTTAAACGTCATCTATCCAAGCTATTTGCTAGTCGTTTAATTAAATGGTCGAACACCATTCGAGCCGTTAATTGAAAGGCGGCGACATATATTCTGCAATACGGATAAATATGCTTAGGTATAATGATCCTTCTAATATATATCTATATAATAAATAAATTAGAAGTTCGTAGGAATGGATGGATGTTTGTTACTCTTTCACGTAAAAACTACTGAAAATATTTTAATGAAACTTTACAATGATATAGCTGATACATCAGAATAACACATAGGCTACAAATTATAACGATAACCGATATTTATAGCGATAACCGACGTCCACGCGGGCGAAGCCGCGGGCAAAAGCTAATAAATAAATAAATACTCTAGAGGACATTCTACACGGCGATATCTAGACTAGAGCCAGAGTTTATCTGAGTAATGGGTTCCAAAATGCGGATTGGCTATCCAAATACTAAGTCGCGGGTTCGATTCCGGCTGTATGTCAGTCAATCTGCATTGATCTGAGTGTTTTATGTATAATTTGTATCTTTTCCGGACCGATTCAAAAATGTTCCTATCTAAATCGATATCTAAGTATCTTTAACCACATTCTAGAACCCAGAATACCAACTTATTAGGCTTACGTTTTTTTCAATCTTAACCTTACCCATTAAACAGTCTATCTGCTATTTACCTAAAAAATCCCACCTAAAGCGTAGATATATAAAAATATTCAGCTTTTACAATGAGCAATATATTTCAGTCAAAGAAAAAAAAACAATATACGACAAACACAGCCTTTTAAGCCACAGACGATATTAATCTCGCTCGCTGGTTTTGATTACTGAATAATATTTTTATTGCTATTTGAAGACTCCTGTGATCCGGAATAATAGTTCACGTGCACCGGATGTCACAATCAAAGAGAACCAACCATTCAACGTCCCTTTTGTGTCAAAATCGCGGTTTACTGCCAAAACAAGACTTATTGTGTGCTACCAAGTTATCATTACTTACTAAACATTGGATCATAATCTTTTTAGACCTTGTTATAGAGCTTAATTTGGCTTGATTTTGATTTTAGATAGATATCATTACGATTTACATCCCGCTCATTGACGCCGCGCGGCTCGGGCGGACACGTAGTCTAAGATCCCGGTGTAGGATGACCTTCACCGAGCTGGTTATTATAAATAATAAAACGTATTTTATATGAAACTGGTTGATGCCTGCGGCTTCTGCCGTGGCATACTTCAGAATCCCATATCACTCTTTTAAGTCATATATGCCTGTAATTTTTTAGTTTTCAAATAATGTATAGGAGTTTGCCGAATTTGTTGACATTTCTGATTACTGCTGCCTTCCCTTGAGTTAATGGACCTTCCTCGATACACGGACTATTTAATACAAAAATATATTTTCAACCAGAAGCAGCAGGCAGTTCCTTGGATAAGCGCATTCAAATTCTTATCTTTATAATTTTAGTGTAGATTTAATGCAATAATAAATACATATTATGTCACCTTAATTCTTATATATAATACAAATACAAATTTAATTTAATGAAATATCAATAAATTTATTGCAAAAATTCTGAATAATTATGGCTGTTTAACAATTCTATTTTTTTAAATCTTTCACTAGTTTGAATAATTTACAAACTCTATCTGAATCAAAAGTATGAAGTCTATAGAATATGCAATCGTTAGGTGGACTATTTTTGTCCCGTCCCAAGTCTTGGGAAGGCATGACCCAAGACGTATGACGGTAAAATTATTCTGGACTAAAATTCTAAAAGTGAGATAATCGCGTAAACTTCAGACAGTATCATTTACTGGCACATTTGATTTGATGTAAAATATTTTTTATCCACTAATCACCTCGGTGAAGGTCGTTCTACCCCATGATCCTATACTAACCAACCTCGTAAAATCGAAACAGAACGTTGATATAAAAGGAAAGGCAGATGAATATCGAGATGAGAACCCGCTATTATGCATGAGATCTACTGCCTTGTGCCTTCCCGTGCTCTGAGCCGTGGTGATGAACGTTTTACGATGGCCTTAAAATTTTGTGCTGCACAGACATTCGGAACAAACTTGATACTTTGTTGCAACAGTTGTGTATAACAATAGTTGAATATTGTAAAAGTTTAAAATGTACAGTTAATGAATGGCATACTTTCCAATTAAAAGATAAATTAAGTGATAAACCTCCGTCTTAAAATTTAATTTAAAAAATAATACTCGTAATAATATCGTATCCCTTAAGAATTCATAACAATATTCACACCGCAATGTTTTTAAGTCAAATAATCGGTATTAAAATATATAAAATGTCAGTAATTTATTTTAGTATGTATCTACTTATTTTAATTTAATTTTTTTCGTAAATAATTAAATTTATTTTAGGGATCCTTCAGCAAATCTTGTCATAGTCTGTATATAAACAAACTATGAGTTTTATTATACTACCTGTCCATATTTCACAAGATATAGTTATCTACATATTTTATTTCTGATATTATGAAATAGGTAGCTAGCCTATAACTGTCTACTTAGTTTCTTTTCAAACAACACACTGCTACTTTTTTAAATTTCTAAATAAAAAACTCAATAATAGCTTGTTTCGATTAAGCCTCAACATACCTATATGTAATATCTACTTCAGGCATACGTTTAACATAAATACTCCTTTATTTTACCTATTGCATCTGTGGTCATTATCTATGGTTAGTTTTGCCGCCAGAAAAAGAATGCACACAGCCACCGGCTTTTGTTTTTTTCACGTTGAGTAAATATAATATTATGAATATCATGTAGGTAATTGAACATAATATATAAGAAGATTACACATTATAATGTTATAATGCATATAAGAGGATTGAATATAACATATAATAATTCATTGTCGTGAGCATGTAAGTATCGATTTGTTATTCGTAATATGTACTAGACGGACAAGAAAAAAGAAAGGAATAAAAGCATTAATTTGTTGTATGATAAAATGATTCTTATTGATTAAACCCTATCCTGAGGTGTGGATAATACTCTTTACCGAGACAGGAAATCGAATCTGATACTGCCGTACTTATTACCACTGCACCATTGAAGCGAAGAATTTGTTTTTCCTCAAACACTTCCAGCGAACCCATAACAATTTAATTTTAAACACAAAACACTCGATAATTTCGATGGCAAACCGCCAGTAACTGTTGCTACGATGGCAGTGCATGCAATGTTACGAGAAAATCATTATTTATAGGTGGTATGCAGTAGCAGTTGGCACTCGCATATATGTAAACCACTCTATTATTACTGAAAAAATCTGAAAATATAGTTTAACTTAACATTCATCATTATTACAGCGACAGCTTGCAATTTGAGGCCTGCTCTTCTAGACTTATTGTGGTTGTGGCAAGGCTTTTATGGAAGTAACTTCGAGAAGAAAGCTTGAAACACAACCTCGTGTTTTCATTGACTTGGGCCCCAAAGATTTAGCTTCTGGGATATACTTACAGGTGCAATTTAATTTAAAAAACGAATTAATTAATTAAAAAGAAACAGCCAAATGTGAATCAACTCACGCACGAAGGATTCTTAATCATTAAATTATTGGCCTAAATTTTCATTTTATGATAATTTTTAGTTCTTTTTTTGTTATTTCGGCAACATAATATCGTCTGTGGAAATTCAACTGTCTAGCTATCATGGTTCACGAGAAACAGCTTGGTGACAGAGACACAAACAGACAGACAGGCAGACCAACGGGCAGTGAAGTCTTAGTAATTGGGTTCCGTTTTCACCCTTTGATATTCAAAGGGGGAAAACGCTGGAACCCTAAAATGCTAAAGAATGAATGAATGAATGGAAAGTAAGTTTAGCTATATCTTTTCTTGGCTGTTCAACTGTTCCGTATGTCACACTTACAAAAGAGCATCGAGACTTTTGTTCTAAAAAAGATTCGAATTTCATTTTTTTCTTGGGATTCTATAAATTTTATTTCTAGTATGTACGTTTCTACATTTATTGTTTAAGCAAGGATTCGACTAAGTTCCATTGCATCTTTAGCGCCATTAATTTGTCCGACTTTCGTATAGTCAGTATCAGATCTATCTTAAATAAAAAGTCTCTAAATGATCCTATTATGAAGGTATTAGGAAGGAATCAAACTGTTTTATTGGTTTAAATTGTATTATCGTCCGAACTAAAGGTGTTTACCAAATAGCAAAACAATCAGTCAACAGGACGGAGAAATTATCAGAGTATTAAGAACAATCTTGAATACTTTGTTAGCCAAGATCAATCCGATGCTGTCTGGAGAATCCGACTAAGTTCCATTGCATCTTTAGCGCTATTAATTTGTCCGTCTTTTGTAGTCGATCGTCAAGTTAAGGACGTGCCAGCAGGATGCTCCGAGACAATTACCATTGAGAAGGATTTCCTAAAGTTTTATGCATTTCATTTTATTCGATCTGAGTGAACGTTGTTAGCTTCTCTTACATTTTAAAGCTTTCCAACAAATTCTTTTGCATTCTCCAATGAATTTATAGCGGAATTTCGATTTGCTTTATTTGGTCGATAAATTGTGTTTTCATGGAATGATTCTTGGAAGAAATTCTAATATATCTTTGTTGACAGACTGTCCATAGTGGCGGTAACATAATATTTTTTATTTTTCTTTATTAATTTATCTGATAAATAATATTGACTTCAAAAAGTATTTTGTCTTTGGATTGCCCGTCGTCTTCAAAGACATAAGTTCTGTAAAAAAGTGATATTTTTATTCGAAATTTTGTGTTAAATGTATCCATTTTCAACGTTCAGATTGGTCCGAATTTACCAGAATCTAGGTCTGATTATGTATTTCATAAGAATCGAGCGACATTCTCAAATATTATTGGTTAAATTTTCCTTTGTAGGTACGATTATCTTTTATTAAATTAAAATTCTAACAGAGCAGGTTGTATACAGGAAAATTGTGCTGGAACAATAATGTTTATGGGACTGCCTTCATTCCTCATTGATGGAATTCCCATCATCAGACCCTCTGTAAGAATTTCGAATAAAAAAGTAATTTCTCTAATCAGTTTACGTTCATACTTAAATGACAGAGTTCTATGGTAAAAAGAACGTATTTTTTGCACTGAACTTTTTCTTTTTTAGAAGTTGGCTGAGAATGGAATCAACTTTCGATACAACATTATGTTTATTACCAGATATATAAATGTACATTAAGCACTTTGCTCACATTTTATTCATAAACCTAGATAAAACCACGTAAAACCTACAAGGAATGAAAAAAACTAACATTCAACAAAACATTAAGCTTTTATGAGCTTTTATCGCAAAAATATACAGAAATTTTATCAGGAATTTATATTACAAAGGCTGTTACACTTCATTTCGTATCAGATATATCCATTTCTTTAATCTCCCCATCGTTAACTACTACTCTTTATAAAACCCCATCACCTACAAAATACAACCTACTTCGGATTAGTATGGGTGGATAAAAAAACGTCCACCAACTCGGGAGTCCATTAGCCAGCGGGATCCAACATCCATTATTCGTATTTTTTTAAGTCCGTATATAGGTCTGGCAACACAGCTCGTTCGACGATATTGTGCAACACAGAGAAATGATGAATCGTCTAATATTTCACTCAGTTATGATGTTGATTCACGAAATTAATGTGTTCTTAGAGAATAGGCTATTAAATATCGTTTTTGAAACCTCTCAAATTATTTAATAGTCTTTATTTAGTAATTAAACAATAATTGGTAACTCTTATCCATTGTAAGTATTACTTCACAGAATAACAAATAAAATACATACAATACAATTAATGTCAATACAAAAATACAATAAGAAGAAGTGACCATGGCTGCTGACAAGTGATAGGAAACTGCAGGCTAAATGTCCGTAATAATAAATAAATACGATAAGATAGATTTTAGTATAGATTTTTTTACGTGCGGGAAATCCACACGGATACCTACCCCTTCGGAGCCGGAGGGGGAGGTTATGTCGGACTCGAACCGACTAAACCGCACGCCGTCTCTGGGTCGTAGTGCTAGGCCGAAGGTGAGGTTGTCATGCGACATATCCCTCGCACCCCGGCTGACCCAGGGCCATCCCTCTCGGTCTGGCCCTCCTCGGGAGGGGGGACCACGCGGTCCCCGACTCAACCCCGGTGTGGGGAGGCCTACGAGACTCAACGCCGCCGTGGCCTGCTTCTGCTAGGGTGACGGGCGGCACCACAATTATGACGTTACCAATAAGCAGACTAACATTTCCATGTACGCATCTGAATCATTTTCAATTTCATTAACAGGGTACCAATTGAATTAAACTTGTTTTTTTGGAGGTTTTGAATAAAAAGATATCTAATAATTATTTGGTAATTATACTTTACATTTATCTTGACCCCAATTATGTCACAAAATGGATTCTATTTACGGTATACGTTCTTTTTTAGTATTGTTTCATGGATAGTACGGGATGCTAAGGCATGATACCCATTATAGATTATATGGAACCACTCCGCGTGCTCCAAATTTCTCACGCAACTTGGGGTTAACATATATATGCCGGTAACTATATGCATGTTAATTCATTGAGATGGCAACAGCACCATTATTACGAGTGAACTTAGACTAATGAACAATAAATAAGTCACAACAAACAATTGACTTTCTCAATTGACATGACATACATCAAAGTACAGTCGGCGTCAGAAATATATTGACGACAAAGCAGTTGCGATGGGTGAACATTTTCAAAGGGCAAGCCGATGGAAATTTTGTAGTGTATATTTAAATATCTCAACCACGGCTTTCCTTTACAGAACAAGCCGGATTGTTCCAATGACGGAGTACTCTATCACTTCCCAGTGGGTCCCCCCGATATGGCAACGCTAAAATCAAAATATTACTAAATGTACCAACACAATTTATTTTCAACTTTTAGGAGGGTTTTTTAAAATTTTAATTTACTTATTATGAGTACTTTGTTCGGCAATATCTGTCTGATGTTGACTGTACAATTTATATGTACAATGATTCAGTCACAACCGTTCAATATTAATCACATACAGACAGACAAAGCTTCATAGTAGAGACGTCGAGCTAGAAAGAAGAAACTTGTACAATGCGTTTGTTCATAACTGGTTAATCCTTTCGGCGTCATTGACATTTGCATTCAGTTCTATGATTTATACTTGGACTATACACAAAGTCTATACCTAGACGCAGCAAGCAACATTTCAACGCGGCGTAAAAAATAGCTACTACACTACCGGCACGGTATGATGGCAGTTAGGTACTAAGAGAAGTATTGCACAGCCGCTAAGTACCACCTTATATACTACCTTATCAACCTTATCATGTCAAAACGGCCATCATAGCGTGCCGCAAGTATACTTTGGGATAAGTTGTCATATTATAATACATCGAATGTCATGCACACATAGACAGTTTAAAGAACAATATTGACATTAACTTGGCATTCTCGTGAATGAGCGTGCTATTTCAAAACGTGGTAAGGGACATATAGTTACATCTCTTTCCCAGTGGGGTAGGTAGACCATATGTTTCCATCTGCTATGGTCCTTGCATACATCTTTTGTTTCTTCTGATTTCATGATGGTTTTTATACTTGCTCGCCGAGTTTCTGAGGTAAGAGAAATTAGTTACAAAAAACAGGATTCTGAACTACGAAAATTATGACGTCCTTTGGTTCATTTTTAGGGTTCTGTAGCCAAATGGCAAAATACGGAACCCTTATGGATTCGTCATGTCTGTCTGTCTGTTTGTCTGTCTGTTCGTATGTCACAGCCACCTTTACCGGAACTTTAAGAAGTATGCTGTTGAAACTTGGTGAGTAGATGTATTCTGTGAACGGCGTTAAGATTTTCAGACAAAAATAAAAAAAGACAATAACTTTTGGGGGTCCATATAGAGGTCCTATAGGTCTTCAAAAATAAACTGAATAGTTTGCGCGACAGACACTTCCAAAGTGGAAACATGCGAGTCCCCCCCCCCCCCCCCCTACTGTAACTTCTGAAATAAGAGAATGATAACACAAAAAAGATATGATGCATACATTACCTTGTAAATGTTCACCAAAAATTGGTTTGAACGAGATCAATAAAGTAGTTTTTTAATACGTCATAATCATAACCGTCGTAACCTGCAATTTATACTTTTCATTCAATCAACTCAAAATTAAAACTTTTATATTATATTACTTGCTGCTGCGGAACCCTTCATGGGCGAGTCCGACTCGCACTTGACTGCTTTTTTAAACTGTTTGGATTAGGTACCTACTTCATCGTCTTCTTAGCGATGTTGTTGATTGGATTATTGCTTGAAGCCCAGTGTCCACAATTTTATATCTTCCTTTCGTTTATTTTATATGGCTTTTATGGGTGGTGTCTGACCTCTCAACCTCAAAAGAAAAACCTAAGCCAGAACTGCGTCTCATCTCGGTAACCTTAGACACCCTTCGCCTACTTCTTCATCTGGCGTTAATTCCAGTCGCATCCGAACCTTTCAACTTGGAGTCTGGGGTCCGCTTTTACCAGTCTAACTGCGGATTAGGCTGATCTTCGAACTTTTCCGTGAAGGGACCTCCACAACCCACAGGCGATATCAAAGCATTACAGTTAGACCAGTTGTTAGAGTTTTGAGGGCTCCAACAACCCGGAACGACTTCCATACATGTTCGTATGGTAACCGGGACCGACGGCTACAACAACAACGACCAGAACAATGCAAATACCCATATTCATGCATACAAATGTTTGCACTAAGCGGGGATCGAACCCGCGAACTCCTGCGTAGCGGCTGCTTTCACTACCGATACGCCACGGACGCTGTCCTACGCCTACTATGTAAATATAATATACACTATACACTAAAGTGAAAATTATATTTGAAGGAGCAAATGATAGTAGTTTTCCTCTTGAATGTCTTTCATTAAGCTGAGGACATGTTTTGTGTCTGTTATTATGAGTTGATTTCTGTGAAGCACGTTCATTAGGTTCCTATAAATTACCAAAGTTTATTCAGAATATACTTCAATCTAAAGCCACACGGCTTTTTTTTACGTATGAAAAGTCGCTGACTTTTACGTTAAAAGTAGCATGTGTGCCTAGCCCTTATTCTCTAAGACCTTTGTAATGAGTAGGTATGCCCTTGAGTGTCAAGTCGAATATGTTATTTCACTAGCATAACAGTTATACAATTTTAATGACAGACAAATAATTACATGTTGTACTCTAAATTGAGTGCTAGTAATAAATAATAAATAAATAGGCATGTAGTTCTGTAGACATGTCTATTTACTTATTTATGAGTAGATATCTTATTTACCTTATTTTATGAGTAGATAAACTGACACCTTTATACCTATCTCCAAGGTTTGGAAAAGGTGAATTTAAAGCCCATATTTCACGATACATATTTTTAATCCCATATTGCAGTTCATTAGGAGGTATTCTATCGGAGGGACCTGTGTTCAGCAGTGGACTATGTCAACTATGTGCGGCTGATATAATGATGATGAGTGTCGCGAGTTTTTTTATTTTATACAATCGAGGTGGCAGAGAATCACCCGGCATACCTGATGGTTAGTGGTTACCGTGGCCTATGAACGTGTGCAACACCAGGGGCGTCACACTCATGCTGCCGACCCTGTAAGTTTCTGTGCCGTCAGTGTAGAAGACAAAGCAGGAATAGTTTTTTGGCGTCCGTGCTACTATTGATAAAATCCTGCCACAAAAACTCAGGCTCTCTTTTTAGACCTCATAAATCGAAGTTGTGCTTACTGTTATTGTACTGCCGTGGGTCTGGAAATCCTAGCATTTAGCTCTGATGCTTACCTGCCTAGAAACGTTTATTTCACTAAATGTTGCCAGTGATTATGCCAAGCGACTACAAAATGAGGTTCTTCAAGAAGGACATCAGAACATTCTAACAGGATCTGCGGCAAGAGTATGATGCCTCTGGTGCTGTTCAGTGTGCTTGTCCACCTAAATGAAAAAAAAAACACAACATGAAATACTAGAATAAAAACCCCAACAATCTTTGGTCAGCAAATGGTAAAAAGTGTGATACATACCAATTTGTCTTGTTGCGAAAATGTATCTGTCAGTTCAGTAAACTGATTACCCCGTTGAACGCCTGTAGATGTGGCGATAACTTGTAATGCTACTAGTGTGAGCGTATCTCTGATATATCTTAGACATTTTATTTTGTTATCTAGAACATCAGGAATTAGTCCTGTAGCGTGGAAATATTTTGAAAATACCCTTTGTGTGATGTTTTGTTGATGGCAGTCGGTCTAGTAATAGTCAAAATAAGTAAAATTATGGAGATGTAAGATAGCGGACCTCTACTTTGGAAGCTTTGAGTCTAGTCGGTTTTTTTTACTGTTAGTAAACAAAATTTACTAGTATTGCTCGTAACATTTCCAGCGTCCGAAGCGAAGCGTCGGTAGCTTAGTGGTTAAGGAGTCGGCCTCACGATCGTGAGGTCCCGGGTTCGAATCCTGGCCATTACACTACCGACTTGAACCCACTCCTAGCACAAGCAATTTAGCTTAGTTGGAGGGGTTAGAGGGAATATTAGTAATTTCGATAATTTCGGTTGCTAATATTCTTATTAAAAAAAAAAAAAAAGCTAACGTGGCTGGTACTAGGAGTGGGTTCATATTGTAAGTAAAATGGCCAGGATTTTAACCACTAAAAACGCTCGAATGAAAAAGAGGAGACATATTCATACATACAAATATTTGTATTGAGCGGATATTGAACATGAAACCTGTGAATGTTGTTATGAAGCGTCGGTAGCTTAATGGTTATGGCGTCGGCCTTCCGATCGAGAGGCCCCGGGTTTGAATCCTGGCCATTATATTACCAATGTGAACCCACTTCTAGCACATACAAATTCATGAAATAGTGGTTGGAGAGGCATCACGGTGACCTCTCCTACCGGATATGCCAGATACTTACCGGGCACGGGTGCTTCGGTAGGTATCTATGGCGCATCCACCGGAAGACAACGCCGCAGTGCCAGCACTGCAAGGATCCTGGTGAAGACACGGAGCTCCACAACTTGGTGGAGTGCCCTGCGTGGGCGAGTCAACGCCGGGATCTCGTTGCGGTCCTGGGCGTGGACGTTTTTTCTTTGAAGATCATTGTGAGGGCCGTAGTCTCCGACGGGAGCAAGTGGCACGCCGCTGCCTCTTTCTGCGAGCAGGTAATGCGCGCGAAAGAGGCGGCGGAGAGAGATCGGGAGAGAACCCTGCCCACCGAGTTCCGCAGTCTGCGGCGGGGACGCCGCAGACTCGTCTACGCCCAGGACTACCGACCTCCATGACCGAGGCCTGAGGATGGCAGTTGGCCGACTCGCCGTTCTTACAGAAGCAGGCCGTGGCGGAGGCGTGTCGTGTGTGTCCTACACACGCCTGCCAACTCACCGATGCGGGATAAAACCCGACCCTACCAGGCGAGGCCGAGGTGGCGGCCAATGTCCGCCGGTAACCCTGGGGTTATCCTTTCGAGGGCTTACCCGGGGTGCCCGGCAATGGACACTTGGGAAGAACACCATGTGGTTTTAGTTGGTCCGATTCCGACACGCCTACCCCATCGTCGACACCGATGGGATGAAGCCCGTGGGGGTTTCCACACGTTAAAAATAAAGAACACATAGTTGGAGGGAATATTAGAAATTTCGGTTGAAAATAATAATTAAAAAAAAGGTATACCTGAAGAATACTCTACCGGCCGCCACTGAGAATTCTAGTAAAGCCTAATTACTAGAATTCTTTAAAACATGAGTAATCCGTAGAGTCTTCCCATTGTTTAATAAGAATGGTAGAAAAAACCTTCGAACACTGTTAGAAAAAGACTTCCGCCTCAAAAACTAACTCGAAATTCTTACACCCAAAACCTTCATTTATACTTTAAATGGCCATTTTTATACCTCACCTCACAAAAAACTCAATATACATGAACAAATAATCTCTCAGTTTGTCTGTTCGTCTACCTGTCTATTTCGGACGCAACAATAGATCCTTTTATCCTCGTCCCGATTTATTGGCTAACACGTGTACCTTATAATTAATTTGTTGATAAGGGGAAGTCGGGAAAGTTCGTGTTTTGCCGTTTTGTCCTAATTATAATTGGTATGCAGTATTAATGTAGCCTCTTTGGCGTAGCTGTAATGTATACGACTGCTACGCGGCGGGCACATATAGCGCTGGTTCGATTCCGCTCAGTGCAAATATTTGTATGCATGAATACGTTTATGTATTTGCATTAGTCAGAGTATTTCTGTACCTCGGAGATCATGGTTTAGCCATCGGTGCCGATTACCATACGAACATCTATGGCAATCACTGGTAGTTGGAGCCCTAAAAATACGTTGATTTGGCTTATCTTGTCTTTTATGAAAGCGACTATCATCTAACCTCTCAATTCTGAGAAGATAACCTGCTTCAGAGCCTTCGCTATTTAACTGGAATTCGGATAGTAGGGGAATTTGCTTTGGGCCGCGAAAATCTTGGTGCATCTCCAATACAACCGATTATTCGTACCATTTTTAAATTGCAAAATATTAGTTGGTTATCATTTTACGCTATCCGTTTTCACTTAAACTTAAAGTGTCAAATCTATCCCACAATGACGATAAGATCTTAAACACAGATTTGACTAATTCATTCAGTATTGAACGTCCGACAAAAGCGTACGAGAGAAGGTAACTCCAATTGTCATTTATCGACAAAAAATCGCTACCTGAGACAGTATTGGGAGGAAGAAAGCGATTATTTAATGCATAGCGTACATTATATCGGTTACCATCTATGGGTGATGTTTAAAGAGACAACAATTTAGGAGCTGTTTTGTGTGATAAGTAATTCATTGTAGAATAAAAGAATCTTTCAAAATGATTGCTATTGTTTGTAATGTAAGTAATCAGTTGCGCAAGGTTTTGTTCTTGGTTTAAAAAAGTTGTTTTTCAAAATAAATTTGGTGAAAGTGAACTCCAGAACTGGATTGGAAGGGAAATATTTTACCGATAGAGATAACAACAGAGTCTTTCCAGGGGTTTCATTAGCGCAACGATATCAAAATGCGTGATTTCAATTCGATGTGAAAGAAAAACGTATTTTTTTCAAATTTTTCTGGTCCATGTTTAATGTTTGGAAACTCCATCGGGTCTCTCCTCGCCGGAGCTAAGATAAAAGAGATAAGATAAAAAATATTGAGGTGGGTATGTCGGACAGGAACCTACTACAACCGCATGGTGTCGTGTGAGCCATGTGCTGTGGCGAATCTGGTGCACCCATAAACTATACCTTTCGTGAGGTTAACCGTTAAGTGATCGACGCTTTTGTAATATTTGTATTATTTTACCTTGATTTCCTCAATAAGTAAATAAATGTATCTCCAAATTAAATAATACAGTTCTCCAAAATCTAGAAAACTCGCCGACTTTGTACTACATTACGTAAGTAGGCAGAGGTTAGAAATTTACACTCGAGCTGTACACGCCGCAACCAGGCCCGGATTGAATCGGAAAAATCGCGTGAATTCCCTTCATACATTTTGTATGAATCATTGAACATCTCGTCCGAACGGTGCAGGAACTAGTTCCGAGGATTTTTCGTTACCTGTTACTTAGGATTTGAAGAGAAAATTTAGAAATATGTTTGTTGAAAATGTTTAAAGGTAGAAAAGTTAAATATGAATAAAAATAATAGTTCTGTGAACAGTAGACATCGCGAGCACCCCACTGTGCCACATTTTCTGGTACTCTTATCTGGTATCAAAAAAAGAAAAGCTATACGGATCTTCTTATTTAAAACAGCCCTGGATGATCCACAAAAAAAATAATGACGCACAATTATTGAAAACAACAAGCTTCCCCTCTTTTACCTCATTTGTTTTTTTTATAACGAAGTTCACCTTAACGAGGTTTGATTATTTTTCGAAACAATCTGTCATGAATTATGCCCTTGTTGTTTTAGCCAAAAATCATCAGGATCCGTTTTATAAAAAGGTGACATAAAACTTAACTCATTTTTCTCCCATCCCACCTATCAATAAAGCTCTCGACAAAACTTATATTTTAAATCAAAAAATCGGTTAAGAAATAAGATACGGATAAAAGCAAAATCAGCGACCTTATCGAAACAGAGACTCTTTGGCTCATATTCCAGACTTATATCAGTCATGATTCTCGACTTGATACAAGTTCTGCGTGCAGTAGTAAAGTATTCACTCATGTTTAGGCCTCGTTCAAGATATTAGAGCTGTGAAGGTTAAAAACACGTTTTTTATTTCTGATGTCGTTGTAAGACTCGCAGATCGCACATGCTACCTGCAGAAGTAAACGGCCGGTCTTTTAAAAGCGGATGGGCCCCACCAGTATTTCTGAAATCAGTCCAACCTCATCAGTCAGTCGTTACAACTGCTATTTATCGTTAGCTTTCCCCTGGGAGTTGAGGTGTTAGGCGGCGGTCGCTCCCGTAAAAATCAAGCTCCCGTAGACTAAGCCCACCAAGTGGGCTTCTGAAGCCAGGGTGCAAGTTTTGAATGCAGCCAGGATTGACGGTTGCATAATAATGATACCAGGCAAAAGCATCTGCATTTCATTATTCTTTGAGTACGAACTAATTCGTTTTCAATTGGTCAAGTGGTTCTAGGTTCGAAACCATCACAATACCAACTCAAACCCACTCTTAACATGAGCAGTTGAGCTTAGCTGCTGGGATTAGATGAAAATACTAGTAATTTCAGTTCCCAATAATCTTATATAATAAAATGGCAAGACTAGCGCTAAAGTAGGATTTTACATTAGAAACACTAACAGTAGTAAAACTAAAGTCAACTTTTGTAAAGTCGGATTACAGTTTAGCTCCACGAACCTCGACTTACTTCTAATAATTGTGCAGACTGTACAAAGGGGAACGGATTGATTCTGAACAATAGCTCTTAAAGTCGATTGTGTGATTTTAAATCTTAAGTGCAGTGGCACTTTGTACTTAAATAGAAACTAACTGAGGGACCTCAGTTAGATCAAAACTTAAGGCAGATTTAAGACCGAACAAGTCTTTTCTAATTAGAAAACCATATCGAAATTCGTTAAGCAGTTTTTGCGCTCATCGCAAACCAACCTTCATGAATTTAAATAATTTTGTTTTTGGGTTTTGTGTCGTTAATTTAACATAACTCAAGCATTTTTTTAAATATGTATCTCCAATGTACAATCAATAAAGGATACAAGTATACGCTTTTCAACTTACACTTCTTTAAAATGGCCTCTGCAGCAAATTACCGCAATCGTCAAGCGAAATTTATTATAAAATTACAAATGGCAAGACGCAAATGTCAAGTGTACCAGAGCCACGTTAGCCACGCCAGTAAATTTGTTTCCATGTGTCCGCCCCCCACGAGATTCAGGTGGACGATCAGGACGTGTGGTTGAATTTTAGAGGGCTACATAAAGCTTTTCATGCAACTGTACTTGAATAGGTGTTACATATCAACTGTACAGTATAGACCTATCAAATTTACAGTTTAATGTTAACACTTATTGATATATAGTGGTACTTTGTACGAGGTATTGCTGGAGTGGATTGCATGGCTTATGTTTTCGCTAATAGAAGTCGAGAATAATGAATAGTTGTTCATTATTTATGTGTACAAAATCATAGTTTTAGTGGTTGCCTTGCGGCTTTACCAGAAACAAAGCCCAATGTCTAGAATGGGATTTTGTGACCCGTTTTACAGATATTGTTATTTCTTGCTATATTGTATTATTTTCTGTAGTCTGTCTATTGCATGCTGGTTTACAAGTAGTGAGGTTGGGATATCAAATACTTTACCATCTCAGAGCATAAATGTGAATAATGTCCACAAACTACAATCGTATATTAAAAATAGGGTAGTGTCCTGAGTCCACGGACCACACACACACACACACGCAAGCACGCACGCACGCACGCACGCACGCACGCACGCACGCACGCACGCACGCAAGCACGCACGCACGCACGCACGCACGCACGCACGCACGCACGCACGCACGCACGCACGCACACACACACACACACACACACACACATACACACACACACACACACACACACACACACACACACACACACACACACACACACATTATCCTTATTTTATATTACTTGAAACTGTTTGTAATTCATTGAATTTTGGAATATCGTTGTGGTTCAGGAGAGGGCGTTGATATCTGTGTGTGTCACAGTTGCGGATACCATCGTAGCATTGTACTGTGTAAAACTGTTAATTGCTCCAAATCAAAGAATTTTGCATTGAAATTTAATATTCTCAACATTTGCAAAATAATAGGACTAGTCCAGTACTTTTCATTTAATGAATAAACCAGGAGTTCTATTTAGTAACGCCAGGTCATCAAACCACGTGTTTAAATCATAAAAATGCACTTTGGGATTCCCTGTGATTTATCACAATAAAACCTTTTCACGTTTTTGTGAGGCTATGAAACCCTAAAAACTACAAGTTTTTTATTTATAAGTTTTCATTCTTCAGACGTTTTAAAAACGTACGACAGCTGGATTGCCTGCTACGATACAGTTTCATGCCCCAATATTTTTCCACGCAAGTCCTCCATTGATAAGCGTTGCTTTACATAATTCTATAGTCCATATCGAATTGCTAAAGGTCACAATATTGTACGGGTAGAGGATTATCATCAATTTAGGGGTCGCGTATTTGCATAGGGCAGGCGTGCCGGCCTGGGGACGCGAGTGTGCCGCCGGCGACGACGCTGTGACGCTACCCAGTATGGGTTGGCGACTGTGTCCGTTGTACTAAGGTATTACGTAATAGTGGACGACATTTAATTTTTTTTGTTCTGATTAATGAATGACTGATCTGATCGATGAATCTCACAGAGGAAAAGTGATGAGGCGAATAGAAAAGGAGAGGGATGGCGATAAGGCTAGTCAATTTTGATAATCAAATATTTTTTTATTAAAATGAGTAAACGGAAGGTAGGACTCTCCCTAGCCACCACTGTACCTGAAAAAGATGGCTGGGACAGACTGGATGCGAAAGGCGGAGGATCGGACGAAATGGCGCACATTGGGAGAGGCCTATATCCAGCAGGTGACAGCGGTGGGCTAATTGATTAATTGATAAAACTATATAAATATAATAATCATCGTAACCATCATAATCTAGATTTTTTTTAATATACTGTTGATTGATGGCACTTCGTGTAACCAATAAATAGTGTGGAAAAGTACAAGTGTGCTCTCAATATGTGCATTTATAATGTATAAACAATTAAAACGGAATTCACTAAACGTCAAAAGTAGTTATAGTTTTACGAATGGATCAAATAGACTAGGTCTTAGACTAAAAGAATAACATAGACGGAACGCATAGAACTAGCGAGTGAAGCCGCGTAAAGTAATATTAAAGTAGTATATTTCTTTAAAAGCCAGTAACCTACGTATTGTCTAATTCGCTTGTATAATTTTGTTTAGGCGCAGTTTGATACCTCGCCCTAATAGACATATGTGTATACCTACGTTAGGTAATATATCACAAAATTCTCGTGCATCAATGGACTCACCCCCCAACGTCTGCTAAACCAGCCCGAGGCGATCGTGTGCCCCCAATAACGCCTCGTCCCTTGAAGTCGCGCATTTGTGCATCACGACATCACATCTCGAAAACTGTTATACAGAAAACCATGAGATTTATGCAACATTGAAACGAATTCCGAAGTTGCCCGGAGGCTGTAGATAGGTGCTTGTAAGTTATGATTTGCGCCTTCGAAACTTAGATTGGTACCAACTGTTGTTTGTGATAAAGTATAGAATCTGTTGTTTTGTTGTTACTTTTGTTTTTATTGTTCTCTTTCTTAGCACAGTTTTCTATCAGGGTTTGGAGGTCAGATGGGAGTAGCTCCAATAAAAGCCCAAACAAATCAAACGGAATACTTTGAATGAAATTTTAAAGCATTTTGCATTCTAAATATTCAAATCGATTAAGATGGGAAAAATATTGAATCGGTCTAGGCGGGGTTTGAACCCAAGTTCTTTGCCTTACAGGGGCAATGCTTTGACCAATAAGCTACCAGACCCTCTAGACAAGTGGCAATTCGCTAGCAGGCGTTTAATGATGTTTGATATTGGATTTGACGTATTTGACATGCGTTAACGACTGTCATTTACGTCAAATCCCATACATTCGTCATTCTATTCCACCAAACACCGGCTAGCGAATTGCCATTTGTCTAGAAGGGCTATCTCGCCTGGACCAATTTCTTCTTGATATCTGTCTTTGAGACGACAGTGGAGGCATCTACCGTTCGTCTGTGTTCGTTTTAGTCGGTATCGGTATCGGTAGACGCTTCCACTGTCACCTCAAAGATATAAAGGAGGAATTCGAATTGGTTCGGGTGAGGTCTGATAGCTTAAGCATTGCCCCTGTAAGCCAAAGATCGCGGGTTCAAGCCCCGCCTAAACCGATTTAATATTTTTTAAATGTTAATCGAAACGGAATAGTGGTGGTGTGGAATCTGGAATCAAAAACACAAGCTTCGAATGCTACTGGAATTGTTACTTCAATGATAAAATAATGTATAAAGTAGAATGCTTATAACTGCTTATACTGTTGATTAATGGCACTTGGTGGAACTTGCTACACATCTTCAATGAAAACACTTGTACTATTGTGTGGAATAGTACAAGTGTTTTCATTGAAGAATGCTTTTAAAAAACCTTCTACTATCAAGATAGACCTTTCTTTTCTCGTGCAGAAATCCTTTCAAATATCTGGAGGTTAATGTCGGATTCGAATCGACAACGATATGTCGTCTATGGTTTTCAGATTAGCTAAAACCACAGATATATATTAAGTAGGATAGAGCGGTGATACGCAGTGTTCAACTGAACGGTGATACGCAGTGTTCAACTGAACGGTGATACGCAGTGTTCAACTGAATGACGCAAGTGATGACTTTTTGACTGTAAATAAATACTTACAAGAGATAAGAAATACCTTTATTTTTCGATTTTACTTTTCCATTTTTAATCTACAGTTGGAAATAGCATAATATAGCATATTCATGGTATTTTTAACGATGTCATTACAAGCTAGTCGAGTAAGTGTTCCTGTCTCATAGTACTGGAATTGGCTAAAAAGTTGCCTCGCTTTGCCCACTCACATGGCCATTCTATCCTAATATATTTCTATGCCTAAAACACATCCATTGCTCCTCGGCTCACCCAGGACCATTCCGGTTTTGATATGGCTCCCTCGATGATGATAAAAGTGATAAGTCATCATCATCATCTTGAAGGAGGTAGGACACGACGGTGTTGCCGTTCAATTGAGCAGTCCGACTGGGGAAGTACCTCTGTGCTACAGAATACCGTGGTCATAATAACCTCGCGTTGTGTTCCCGTCGGTGAGTAGCGTAGCCAGAACTCAGGAGAGTTTTTGTGCTGTCAGTGGGAAGACCAAAGGTTACTCTGGTGTTGCACACAACCATAGGCCACGGTAACCACTGTCCAATGGGTGGACTGTGTGCTTTTCTGCCACCTCATTGTTATAAAAAAGATCTAATCAACCTGCCGCTGTCAAGTGGGGTCGTTCATGTCATTCAACTCCATACATACCTAAATACTACATGTACCTAACATATTGAAAGTAACTCAGCTAAGGATTTGCTTCAGGTTATGTAAGTGAGTCTGGGTACTCGACGATAAAGGAATGTGATTGATGGCCGCTATGCTACGGGCGGGTTCGTTCCCCGGATTGTGCATTGGCTATGTTACTGCATACAGACTGGGGGAGTGAATGAAATAGTTTTAGAGACAGCGCTGAAGCACTGCCGGTACAACGGTCCGGCCATCAGTCAGTAAAAAAAAAATCAAAGCGTGCTCGATAAAAATTGTTGTAATCATCTTATGCTTTTAAATGTATTTTTGATTTAAATTTTAAAGAAATCTCCGTAAATAGAATCATATTATAGTAATCGGTGAGCAAAATTTGAAATTGACATTTTGAACTTACAAAACATACAAACTGAAAACTACTACTACTAAACATACCTGAATAAAAATCACATTTTAAAATGGAGTCATACTAGGTAATTAAAAAAATGGTTTTTTATTACTCCGTATGATATAAGGTGGACTTTGAGATGATTGGGCGAAAAATTTGTAGTACCTTAGTAGTCTGTAGTCTTGGTACACCACGATAAGAGATATTTAACAATACCACAGAATAGATAATAGTACAATATTTAATTATTATTAAGACTACTTAGTAGGTCTGTGAACAGTATACCTCGCAAGCACCCCACTTTGTCACATTTTCTGGTACCCTTATCTGGTTAAAAAAAACACAATACGGATCTTCTTACTTTAAACAACCCTGGATGTTTCACCAAAAAATAATGACGATCCGTTCTTTAAAAACGCTACAGCAAACTTTTACCTCATCTGTTTTTTTTATAACAAAGTGCACCTTTAGTAGGCTTGATTTTTTCCCAGCTGTGTGTTAGGAATAATGTAATGCAAGTTGTTTCAGCCAAAAACAGTCGAAAACTTCCCCCTTTTTCTCACCCATTTTCCCTCCGATCAAATAAAGTTTTCGACAAAAGTTGTGTTTTAAATCACGGAACATGTGTGCTAAGTTTGGTGAAAATCGGTTAAAAATGAGCCCTCTAGGCCGGAACTGACAAATCAATATAGATATGGACAATAGCAAAATCGGCCACCCTGTCGAAACAGAGACGGAATGAAAGTGGTTATCCGAGCACTCGGTCAACCATTTCATTTCATATTAAAACCTCATTTGCTTTAACATCATTTGCAAACGAATTCAACACATCAAAGAATTTCTATTAAGAAAATATATAATTTATGCAAACGTATAATCGAATCATAAAATCTGTAAAATTAAATAAAATGCTCCAGACTAATCGAATAAATCCAGTTCAATTAATCTAACTAATCGAGTTCTGGATAAGCGATTCTGAACATTTTCAATTTGTGCATAAAACGTCGACAGAATCACATCTTCATTAGCAATACAATTGAGTCGGGGACGAGTGGGAATTTCCCATTCCCAAGAAGCTGAATTCGTCTAAAGGTGAGAATAGACTTGAGCGTTTGCTAGAGCTTTACTACTATGTTCTTACGAATAGTTACAATACAGGCTGGCAAAGGCTCAGTTTCCTAAAGTATTTTCATCCAATCTAACGATTTTGTAAATGCTTAACGTAATTTTACGGGTATACGGTCTGTAACAACGTCTTTCTGTCTTGCATTCACACTCGGTTCATTCTACTGATCCCCATGTTGTTGCCTTTGCACGATAAAATGTTTCACAAAAATGCTCATTGGTTTTCAAAATCAAGTTTAAAATAAACCATCGAACGACATGTTCGATGTGTGTTCGAAAAAATAGTTACAGTATCTAAGTCCAAATGACGCGTGAGCACAAAAGCAAATTGTCGGTTATTGTTTTGAGATTTGTTGGTCAAGTTCAAGTAGTCATAATTTAATAGAACGCGGTAGCGCGGATGTCTTTATCTATACAATATGTCAGCGCTAGTCGATATACAGAGCATACTCGAATTATCAGCGACTATTCGGCCACAAGGCTCGCATACGTGTCATAGTTCACGAAGCAATGGACGTTTTTACACAGCTGAAGTGAATGTGGTGAGGCGATTCATTTCAGTTTAAACGAGCTAAACTAAATGCTCTAGTCTATTCGCACCTTTAGATTTATAAATCGCAGACTGAGACTTTGAAAGAAACATAAGAAGTTTGTATAAATTAAATTGCATTAATTGCGGTGAAATTATAATTACGCTTTATATTAATAATTGAATTGAGATGAAGATTAATTGGAATGATTTAAATTCGTTAACGCGTAAAAAATATGCGTGCATTTAATCATAGAACAGTGACAGTAGACTTTCATTTGTTTTGTGTTAGTTCTTATGAGAATTTAAAAACGTTAATGTGGAAAACATATGCGTAGGTGCTTTTACTTTTCGAACATTCACATTTCTATTATCTTTAGAAGATTTGCACTCTAGCAAAATAAATCTTAAATTATATAGTTTTATAGTGAGGAAATATAAAAATTAGGAAATTTCATTCGAAATTGGCAATTTCATTAAAAAACTATAATTAAGAAGTAGGACGATCGAGCTTAAAGTAACTGTTAGTGTTTTTTTTCGAGCCATTAAGATAACACTCAGCTTCATTATAGCACTGAAGAAGCAAGTAACTATTGTACTGGCTATCCGAGGTGGAATATCCACTTCGGAACTTCCGACAAGTTCAAATTCAAATGTAATTTGAAATGTAATTTATTTACATCTTTTTGCCGTCAAATTTTGCTTAAAACTACGTTTACCATCGCTTCCTAGGCGCTAGTGGGGAAGAAACGGCGCAACTAACTCGAAGTTATAAGGAGTAAAAAGAAGGTATAAAAAGTGTTTTTTTAATAGGTATTAAATATGGGCGAATGTACCTTATCTCGTATGAAGATTAGTAGGCTTAAAATACTATACTACGGGCAATTAAGTAAATAAGAGAAACAAGCCGACGATTAGGTACTCAAAGCTAATTTAAGTAACTTCTCGAAAAATCGTTTAGAAAATTTCGAAATGACGTGTCTATATCTCCGCGCTCTGTGCCTTGAATAAATGCATATTTTACCCTCACGTCGCCAGGATTAGGGGGTGATAATGAGGCAGGCACCACAGTTTGCTTTTCATTTCCTAGAGCTGCATGTGGGATCGTCTGGCTTCACACTAAGTTTGGATTGGATTTTTTTATCTCATGCGGTTTTCATGCGGTTCAGTGAGGTTCAATTTTGATCGAACGGTGACTGATCCGTATTGTGATATAGATTAAAGTGAACTGGCGAATAAATAAAAAAAAAAGAATTTAGTTGATCCTGCTACATTTCTCCTTGATTTAGGTACTGTCTATAACACTTAGTTTGAATTATTAGTAAGGTGCCCAGGCTGGGTAAAGGCCTCCTCCATAGATGTCCACTTCTTTCTACCCTGAGCTTTTTTTATTTCATCCTTCATCCTCCCAGTGTAACGAGGTTCTTCCTCTCTTTCTTTTTCCTTGGGGTCCTCTCCATATGGTGGTGCTATAGATCCATGTTTTGTCTCCAAGCCTCACTATGTGGCCGGCCCATCAACTGGCGAATACTTAGTGAAAATTGTCGAGCCCGCATCATCGTCACCTATCGCTTTGGCAGTTACCGTCACGTCACACGAATAGACAGCAGGCAGACATACGGGAAGGCTGATGGTAAGCGGTTATCGTGGCTTTATGACACTTGTAATTCTAGAGGCAAAGTTTCGCAAATGACGTAGAAATTTATAGACGTTCTTACGTCTAAAGAAACCCATATTTTAAGAATTCGGTTAAAAATACGAATTGAAAATGTTTTATACTTCTTGAGACTTTATTAAATAATTAATGTTTTTTTAAAACGTTCTTACTTTTTTGTACATTTTACTTTGGTTTGACTTAACAATGGATATTGATATGAGCTAAGAATGGTACGGTATGGTTAAGGAATACGCATTTGGGATGATTTTAAAAAGGGACGAGTTTTAGGGTGATGAATACGGAACAATCGCACGATGAAGAAAGGAATCACTGAACTAACTTCTAACGACCTTTCTATAGCAATTCTACCTACAAATCGATAATTCAAAACCCATAAAAGCTGCAGATTATTCCAGCCCTAACATAAGTCTAGATATATAAAATCGTCGGCCAATAAATTACCCCGCCATTGCGGGCCGCAAGACATAATAATTTTATGTATTGAAGTATTTTTTTAATGATTCTTTCCTGCGGTTTATATTCATTTATTTTATTATTGGTTTTTTTAATTACTTAATGAAGTTTCGGTTGCTTTTCAGCCGCCATTGGCAAGGGAGGCTACCTCTGAGGCGTGACGGTACGACTGCTCTATTAAGTGGCGTGGGTACACTTCCTGCTTAGCGCAAATATTTTGTGTTTAAATCATGAATTTGTAGGAAATGTGCATGTTCTTACGGAAATACGTACTTATTATACCTACATAGAAATACAGTTCATCTCATTCGCAGGTTTTTATTCCTGGCATTAGGTGGTTCGACGGCGGTCGCTCCCAAAGAACCTGTATAAACCAAACCAACAGGAAGCGCCTCGGATCCGGAATCCGGGCTCCAAGGTGAAAGCCTCGCATGTCTCGAGTCCGAGAACATCTTACAACCGGGAACAATCAGATGAGAAGAATTTAAAAGACCGAAATTTATATCAAATTGTGCAATATCGATGTAATTACATATAAACCGATATCATATTCCATTAATTCGTATCAGTATTGTGATGTACATTTTCTGGCACATTAACTGCTGCAAGTATTCGAGTGCGGATACGTGCGTGTAATCTCTTGCTCATATTTTAATTATTATGTAGTTAAAGTAGGTACTCGGTAATTATGCATTTGAGCTATTGAGTTAAGCGGCGCCATATTAACAATTTCCCAGCGAGGCTTTTATATGATTTAATACATTGAGTATTCATGCCTGTAAAGTACCGAAGGAGCAGGTAGATGTATACTAACACCCATATTTCGCCAATTATGATTAACGGTCCTATGTTATTATTATAATGATGCTAGCTTTTGCAAGCGGCTCCGCCCGCGTGGATGTCGGTTTTGCGATCAAACATAGCCTATGTCCTTTCTCAAGGTCTAATCTACACAATTTCACATTTATAATATTAGTACGGATTATTGGCGTATGATACAAACTTGTTGTGCGCTGTATAATTATATTTAATTTCAGATGGGAATCAGCTGTAACCCTTAGTCGCCTTCTATGGCACCCACGGGCTCTTCCCGTCGGGCTCTTTCCGTCGCGTTGGTGCTTTACTATTCCACCGGGAACGAGCATGGAAATAATGATTGAAACGGGTTTAATCCGTTAAAAATAAAGTCATGGTCATGAAACGGATGAAAATCTTGATTAGACATCGAAAATAACAGAAATATATATGAAGGTGAGTACGAAGCTAATTTTATTCTTCGGGTAAAAATAAGAAAAACACAACAATTCCAATGCTATGAGAAATTCAACGAATCAATATTATTATTCGATTGTGAACATAGAATGGCGAAGTCACAGATATAGAGTACACTAGATGCCGCAAGTTGTCTATTTACCGTCAGCCTACTGCTGTCCACTGCTGAATGCAGGCCTCTCTTAATGATTCTCAAAGCACCCGGTCGATTATTAATCCAGTCCTTCCATCCTATAATTTATTGGCAAACTAGCTTTTACCCGCGGCTCCGCCCGCGTGGATGCTGGTCATTGACTGACCAAATATAGCCGTCCTGTCTTAAGGTCTAATCTACCCCTATACCAAATTTTATCGAAATCGGTTCAGTGGTTTAGGCGTGAAAGTGTATCATACAGACAGAGTTACTTTCGCATTTGTAATTTTAAGTATGGATATGAATTACTTAACTCATTGTAAAAAAAATAGTACATACTACAGCTGCAGGTCTCTTTGATAGTAAGTGCGGGGCGTGATGGCGGAGGCGCGCCAATTCACCAATCGTTGATGAGGGTGCGGGTCATCACCCTTTTTATTATTATATATCACAGAATAACATATCTTGTGAATCTTGTGATATTATGAAGCAGAAGATTTTGTTTGTTTGGTTGAACGCGCTATTCTCAGAAACTACTTGTTCGAATTGAATATCAGTCCGTCATCATTATTGTGTTTTGATTGCATCCGAAACCTTTTTTTTTTTTTTTTTTTTTTTATGCCACTTAGGCGGTAGACAAGCACACGGCCCACCTGATGGGAAGTGGTTACCGTGGCCTATGGACGTTTGCAACACCAGGGGCATCACAATCGTGCTACCGACCCTGTAGATACCTTCTAATACCCTTCTTGAAGAACCCCATATTGTAGTCGCTTGGGAAAACCACGGCAGGAAGTTCATTCCACAACCTGAGCGTGCGTGGGATGAAGTTCCTTTCAAAACGCACGGTGCGCACCATTTCCGGTCGCAGTGTGTGAGGATGAATTCCCTGCCTATGGCGAGTGGTGCGATGATAGAATGCAGCGGTGGGCATCATGTCAAACAATTCATCTGAGCACAAACCATTGTATAGGCGGTAGAACACACACAGCGAGGCAAAGTCCCTTCTGAGGCTGAGAGGTTCCACATCACCTGTGAGTATGGGATTGTCGACGAGCCTCAACGCCCGTCTTTGCAATGAGTCGAAGGGGCCAAGCTGGTATGCAGGCGCTCCGGCAAAAACGTGACAGCAGTACTCCATGTGGGGCCGAATTTGTGCCTTATAAAGCAGAAGTCGTTGCCCCGCAGTGAAGTACTGCTTCGCCCTGTTGAGCACTCCAAGTTTCTTTGAGGCCAGCTTGACCTTGTCCTCCAAATGGTTGCGGAACTGAACGTCGCTTGAGATGTCGACACCTAGGATCCCAATACTCGAAGAGATGGAAAGTGGTGTGCCCAGGAATTGCGGCGCTACAATAAATGGGGTTTTCTTATTATCTCGTAGCACAGGATCCGCTTTCCGACTTTACACGGTTTTAGGCATCCATGGTGGTCAAACTATTATGACACATGTAATTTACTGCAATATGACTTCACCTAGCCTGATTTTAAATTAAGCTGAAGGCAGTCTCAGGAAAGATTTCCACTACAGACACCAACAATGTTACAATGCGATGGAGGCGGACCATCATGCTCATCTAGCTATTTTTATATCTATGTGCTCCGTACGCGGTAGTCCGATCGAAGTTGGACTTAGAGCGTACGTTTTAACTTGTGCATGATAAAAGCAACTAGGAGGCAATTAAAGTTTTTTCACGAGCTATCTCCGCGAGTGAGTTGTCGGAATGTTGGTACACTTGCGCTGGAACTATTAGAATGTTGGCATTATGATAAATAGAACTGGGTCTGTCTTCTATGTTTAAAGAAATTTAAATATTCAGCACCTTATGAAAATGAAACTACAAAATATTCACAACTGTAAATCCCCGAAGGGGTAAGCAGAGGTTTTTTGACGCCCACATTTCGTCGCCTACACAGACGGCGTGTGGTTTAGTCGATTCGAGTCCGACATAATCAGCTCCGAAGGGGGGGGGGGGGATATCTGTGGGGATTTCTCGCACGTAAAAAAATCTATGATTTCCGGGCCCCTGTACTTGATGACTAGCTTATTGCTGACAAGCGGCTGCTTTGTCACGAGCTAGATGTTCACAGTCAAATGGAGAACTAGCCCTATCCCTGAATTGCTTTATACAGCACTCACGGTGAGCTTATAGCCCTATTCTGTAGAAAAGGGTCATAGTGGTCCACTTTTTACCAATCTAACTGCGGATTTGGCTAAACTTCGATATTTTCCGTGAATCCACTGCCATCTGACCTGCACAACCCAAAGGCGATATCGAAGTATTGCAGCTAGACCAGCTGTTGGATTTTTGAGGGCTCAAACTACCCGAAACGACTGCCATAGATGTTTGTATGATAACCGGGACCGACGTCTTAACGTGCTCTCCGAGGCACGATCAGACCAATGCAAATACACACATTCATGCATACAAATATTTGCACTGAGCGGGGATCAAACCCGCGCCTCCTGTGAAGCGGCCGCGTTCACTACCGCTACGCCACGGAGGCTGTCATAGTGGATTCCTGTGTTGCCACCTATATAAATAAAAATGTGAACGAAAAAGTACAGTCGGTCGAATTGAGAACCTCCTACTTTTTTGAAGTACTAGATCATAATACTGGATCGTAATACTTATAAATGATTTATATTATTGATATATTCTCCAATATGGAGTTTGAAAATATTTCCGGTATAGGCTCACTTCCATTAAATATAACTGTAATTGACGAAATGTGGGTGTTATACGTCTCTGCCAACCTCTTACCGGATATAGAGGCTAAACAAAATATACACAATACTTGTCAATATGCTGCATCACTGTTCGCACCTATCTAGTGCTTGCATACCTTCGACTCTTCAAGGGCCGCCTAATTGAGTGTTGGTCTTTGTGTAAGTACTTGACACTTGACATATCACACAGTAGCATAATATTTTGACATATGACTTATGACAGTTCCCATCGGCATTCCGTCAAAGTGGGTCAGAATGTACAGTCGGGGTGAAAAAAGGTTCATCAGTTTAATCCAAGGCAATTGTTATAAGCAATTAATCTTTTAACGTTTCATTGCAAAGGTAATAGAAATATTGCCTTGGCACTTTTTATTGTTCTAGAAATATTGACATGGCCGAACACTGACCATTAAACTGTACATATTTGATTGGAATTATTAACTAAGTTGTACATTTTAGGTGTTTTAGGCTTCATATTTACATTTTTATCATGTTGACATGAAAATAGATATAGGTCAATGTATGTATGTAATCATACTAATTAAGTGTGATAATGATAACTCTATGTACTTACCTACTTATTATTTTGGTTTCAAAAGGCATTAAGAGCCTTATGAGTTTATAAAGGAAATAATTCAAAAACTGACGAAGGTTTTCTCCCCCGACTGTACCTACTCATGTATCTACTAAGGTTTAAGTTTTCAAACTTCGAATTCATGCAGATACTCACAAAATTAAATTAACAACCGTCTACACAAATTGTCAAACAATTATGAACCTTAATCAGTTGGGTTAAGGTTTGAGAGTGAGTGACCGGGTTGTAAAGTTATATTGGTATCTTGCATGGTCGAATCTCATGGGCTTTCGAAGTGTCAATTGCTCGACACTGTTGCTGTGTTATGATAATATTAATTTATTCAAATTTGTGCTTTATTACGTTGCAATAAGAATGTTTTGTATCGTGTGATAGGATGTCACGGGACTTATAATGTTCTTCAGTGGGAATATTTTGTTGATTTGTTTATTTTCTCAGGTCTTATAATGTCATTCATTGCATTGAACTAGAGAATTTCGTGTAAACAAATTATGTAGAATCATTTTATACAATGATTTATGTTATTACGTAAATGTACAGACAAACAAAGGGACAGGTTTGTATTGTGTATTCCCCTGGCATAGCTTTGCGATTGTGAGGTTTTGATACTAATAATAATTCCGGTGTATAGCGAAGTATTGATTGGTTTGATTTAGATAGAAAAATTGGATCGGTCTAGGCGGGATTTGAATCCGCGATCTTTGCCTTACAGGGGCAATGCTTTGACCACTAAGCTACCAGACCTCGCCTAACCAATTCAAATTTCTTCTTCTATATCTGTCTTTGAGCTGGCAGTGGAGTGTGTCTACCGACATTCTTACGAACTATCGTATTTCAGGTATCGAATGATCGTATTTATTGGATTCTTTGTGTAGACATTCTTACTACTAGCAGTAGTAGTAAGAGTCTCTAGAAAGAGATATAAGATTTGCTTCTATATAGCTGTAGATGTAGCAATGTAGCAAGACGGTAACTTCTGCCACAGATAACATAATACTAAAGTACTTCTACTGATAGATGTACAGTTAGTGTCAGAAATATCTTAACTACAAATTCTCAAAATAATCTTAAAACTAAGGTATTAAGAACAAATAAAACTGATTTTATTGATTTAAATTGTATTATCGTCCGAACTAAAGGCGTGTACCAAATATCAGAACAATCCGTCAACAGGTAGTGGGGTAAACTAAGGAATTAATATAAATTTGAGTGCTTTGTTCATCAAGATCAATCTGATACTGACTGTACGAGGGTCTGCTTTCGGGGAAAGGGTTCAGATGGCAGTCTTCTTCTCCATGCTAGTGTTAATCCAGTCGCCTTCGCAACTATCGACTTGGAAGCTGGGGTCCTCTTTTACCAGTCTAACTGCGGATTTGGCTAAACTTCAACATTTTCCATGAAGCGACTGCCATCTGACCTCCACAACCCAAAAGAATATTGTACGAAGTATGAATGTAGGAACGTACTGGCATAAAACGGAGAGAGGAAAAATGTACATAATGGAATTGTTTATTGGAATGTCGCTGTTGGCGTTACGGGTAGATTGGGAACGCGACATTTTGGAATAATTCGAGTTTTAAATAATACTTGTCATCGATACTGCTGGCAATAATATCGAGTACTCATTTCGGATTGGAGGTTGTAAAGTATTCTGTACGGTTTAATTTGAATCTTGTATTTTTTTATTGTGACGCTTTATATACATTGAAATTTTTATGGTCAGTGGAAATGAGTGTAAATACAGTTGATATTTGAGTTTATGGTTGAGGTCCATATGGTTATCCAAAAATGTAAAAGTAGGACAAAAACCAACTTGAATATTACTGAACAATAGAAGAGATAATAGGAAAATTATTATATTTATAATAAATGAATCATGATAAAATTTAAAAGCAAAAGAAAACGTATCAGAGCTGTAAATATTTAATTAATATACTTAATCAAAATGCTATGATTTAACTTTACGGCCTTTAACTTTTCGGCTTAATATCTGTGAAAGTATTCTATGTTTTATGACTGCTGATAAATGCTGTTATATGAGCTTGAGTGTATTTTAACAGTGGTTTAAAAATAATAGTATTTTTTTCATACCACTCAGGAAGCAGACAAGCACACGGCCCACTTGATGGAAAGTGGTCACCGTGGGCTATGGACGTGTGAGATACTAATATAATATTTATTTAATAAATGTAATAGGTATATTTATAAAAATAAAATGCTAACTAATTCTATCCGTAACATTTATAAGATACCTTGTGAGTACAAAAACTGCTGTAAACTTTAGCGAAGGCTCATAACAAACACAATATTCTCGTGCTTCGTTAAGAAATGCTTGCATTACTCGTGAAACGGAACGTGTTAAACATGGTATTAATACGTACTCAGACTGTACTTAAACTTTTGCTGCTGACCTTAATGAGGAACGGAGCGCTTTTAAACTGTACCTGAAAAAGAAAAACAGGTTAGCGTGCAAATATCTTTTCTATTAATTATTTGAAATTCTACCATTCATGAGTACTAAATGGGTAACTAGTCTTAGGCTTGTATTGACAGCCTCCGTGGCGCAGCGGATGTGAACGTGGCCGCTGCACAGGAGGCGCGGGTTCGATCCCCGCTCTGTGCAAATATTTGTATGCATGAATATGGGTATTTGCATTGGTCTGGTCGTGCCTCGGAGAGCACGTTAAGCCATCGGTCCCGGTTGCCATATAAACATCTACGGCCGTCGTTACGGGTAGTTGAGCCCTCAAAACTCCAACAAATTGTCTAACTGCAATGCTTCGATATCGCCTTTGGGTTGGGGAGGTCAGATGGTAGTCGCTTTACAGAAAATGTCGAAGTTTAGTCAAATCAACAGTTTACTGGTAAAAGCGGACCCCAGACTCCAAGCTGATAGCTTCGGATGCGACTGGGATTAACGCTAGGATGGAGAAGAAGTCTTAGGCCTATATTTAGAATGATACTTAGTTCTAAATTTCGATTTATCTGAGAACAGATTGTATAGACAATCTGTCTAAACAATCTCTCCTCACATAAATTAAGATTCAGGATTACGTGTTGTTACCACCCACATTTCACCAATCCTTGTATTTGGTACCACGTAATAGGGGTTGAGCCTATTGCCTTATTCCGGGCTCTATTGTTGACTCGAACCATGCATTTCTGGCTGAGCCTGGGCTGTATATATCTGATATCTGTTTGATCTTAAACTTCAACAGGACTTAATGTAACAGTTACTTCTAGGTGAACACAACATGCAAAAAATAACATTATATAAGTATATTACACACCATACCGTATAGTAACAGAAGTGCAAACGTAGGACCTTAATATTTTTTAACTTTATTATTTTAGGTACAAAAACAGGTAAGAGATTACATTATACTATTATAGATTTATCAAGTATATTCTATGAACCGGATACCCAGTTACATTTGCATACAAAAATTTCAAACAAAAATTCAATAAATAAATAAATCTACCGATACGGACTTGATTAAGTACTCTATGTGTGGATCGATCTTACTGACATCGATTTTAACTGACACAATACATCGCGAGGTGATGAATCATTACGCTATTCTATTGTCATGAAAACCGTTTACAGAAACGACCGAAATGTGTTCAACAATAAAAAAAAAAAATTACCGCTATTTTGCAAAATTTAATACGTGAAGTCTTTATAACATTAAACTCGTTCAGCAAAATAAAAACCGACTCCCACAAAACCATTTATGGCTGTACCGCCAATTTTCCTCAAAGCTTTTTAACAATCCTTTTAAAGCAATGCTCTTTATATAAAAGCATTACGCGATCTGTCGGTTAAATTAAAATTTATGTGCGCTATAATGCATTCGCTATATTTATGTGTTATAAAACTAATTTAGCGTTATTAATTTTTATTATAGATATTATAATGAACGTATTTGCAAAATGACTTATCTATGCAATTTGCATAAAATGATAAGCCGAGTGGGCGAACAAATTTAAATTACGAATTAGTGTAAATCAAAATTTTGAATTAATTAGGAACTATTTGTGAAACTATATCGAAATTTATTCGAAAATGACTGTACCTATTTATCCTTTTTCAGAAATTCATAGTATAAAATGAAAGATAGGCCAGAAGAGATTTCAAAAGATGTACTTTTCTGCTCTCGGCTTATATGCTTAGGGATTTTTTGTGGAGAAAGCGAAGCAAAGAACAGATTCACGAAGATTGAAGCCAAGCCTGTTCGATGAAGGATATGAACGGTGGCTCTCTGCGACTCTTAGAGACGACAGGATCATAAAAGTGACCTAATTTTTAATGAAATTAATCTAATTAAGGAAATTTTGTAACATAAAATTGACACTAGTTGACAATAACGAATAACGCAAGCATCATCCGCTTATAAAGGCAAATTTTACCGACAAATAGTTTACAAAAACAAAATCTATTCTCAAAATTTTACGCAACATTTTTTCCTCATATCGACGGCAGGCTTCGGTTTTAATTCACCGGTTACTGCTCGTATTTTCCGATATTATTTCCAAATATTTTTCGGGCTTTTTCGTTCTATATCCCAGTTCCGCTCGTAAAAAGCGGGATGATCCTCGTCCAACGATATCGGCGCCCGATATGAGAGATTCCCGGAGCGAGTATTAGGTCACATTCAGATGGAAGTTGGGAGAGATAGAGAGCAACATGGCAATAATATAATATTCCAGGATGTACTATTTGGAGATGTCTAGATTCATACCATATAATTGTAATAAAAACTAAACAATTTTTATTGTAATGGATTCAAGTTTCTTTATTGTAAGTACACCGTCCAGGTCAATTGTAGATCCAATTGATGCCTCAGACCTTGTGACCGTATCAACCTGCCTACTAGCCAGCATACCTGCTGACTGATAGACAAAGCTCTGGTACAGGATTACTTTTTTATACCACTTAGGTGGCAGTCAAGCACACGGCCCACCTGATGGAAAGTTGTTACCGAGGCCTATGGACGAGTGCAACACCAGGGGCGTCATTGGGCGTTCTTGAAGAACCCCATATTGTAGTCGCTTGGGAAAATCACAGCAGGGAGTTCATTCCACAGCTTGAGAGTGCGTGGGATGAAGTTCCTTTCATACCGCACGGTTCGCACCATTTCTGGTTGCAATGTGTGAGGATGAATTCCCTGTGGCTGTGGTTAGAAGGACCTCGTTCCATTAAAAGCCAAACTAAAAGGAGAATTAGGAGAAAGCGGACTCCAGGCTCCAAGGTGAAAGCCTTCGATGCAACCGGAAATAACGCTAAAATGATGATGTAGAACTCCATTATCCGCATTCTCTCACAACTTAAGGCATTCCCAATGCTCAGAGCTGAGTAATATTTCAATTTTTTAAAGTTCAGCTGATGGCTGCACGTGAGACGTTGATTGAAAGTTATATATTTTGCAATTTAATTTGCAACTTGTTTGTATTGGCAATAAATCGTAACGGCAGCATTATGGATCGGATGCTTTCGTGTAATATGGCGTTTAATTTATCGCTTCAATTTCCTACTTCTTTGCTGTTTACGGGAGATTCTTAAAGTGGACAGCGCATTGTTTTAGAATCGTAACATATCGGACATCTTCCTTTTATGCCATAGATCGACAGGGTCTTGTATTTATAAGTACAAGAAGGAGATTGCCATGTACTGGTATTATCTAGTTTGAATGAAAAATGGGACATTTTTCATATCTCCATTTTCGGTTATCTTCTAGATAGCGCACGCTTTGAATGTTCTAGAATGTTTACTAAGTTTCTCCTAAAGAATCGTCCATTTTTTTAAACGTGTTGTAAGCTTTTAAGGTCTGCTTCTTGATTCACCTATAGGATATATATAATATATTCTGTGTTTTGCCTTGTTATTGGATCTTAAGATGTTTTGTAGAAATATATATTTAATCTAAAGCTAAATCTTTGCTGCAAGAAAATAAACTGAATTGTAAATTGCACCTAAACTTTCAAAAAGGACCCCGAATTGAATCTTCGTTTTTTCATTCTTTTTATGTGGCCTACATTGCAAATAACCTGATTGAGGTTTCATTTTCGATTTACACCACAATGATCCATCTGTTTTTCTATATAATTATAACAGTATTAATTAAAGTGCAATAATCACCGTTTACCAGTTCTATCGTAATACAATACATCGTTAGCTACACATGACCACACTCCCAAAGTTTTTGTTCCACAATTCCATTACAGACTGTAGATACATCATTCTAGTTCACTGGGCATTACTTAATGTAACGATGGAGCAACAAAAAATTGTCTAGACGAATCTAAACAATCCCATTCGTCCGTTTAATGTTGGCAACATCGATTTAATAATATACTACATGGTTGTATCGTTAAGACTTTATTGGAAATACATTTGGGTACTTAATTTTAGATATATAGAAGTCGCCGACGAGGAGAGGCCTGCGCACTCGTCGCCGCCCGGACCTGCGCCACTGAAGATGTCGACCGCAGTGATCGACGAAATGTCTGGAACGCAAGTTTCATGTGCAAGTTTCAGTATATTCTCACATGCAGCCCCAGCCGTGAAAGCCTAAAGACAAAATATGTCAACTAAGGCTTCAATGTCTGGGAATTGGATTGCCGTGTTGGTTCCCGGGGGAGTAGAATAAGGCCACTCCAGCTCTTCCTGTGTGTGTCGTAGAAGGCGACTAAGGGGTAGGGCTGTTCAGCCATGAATAATGCCCGCTTGAAGCCAATAGGCTCACCTGCCTTACGTGGCACTGAAAATCATAGTTGGCGAAATGTGGGTGTAAATACTCCTCCGCCTACCCCTTCGGGGATTTTCAGGCGTCAGTATATGCATGTATGTAATTTGAGATAGGTGTATAGAATTGTTAAGTAGAGCTTCAATACCTATTTGGGATATAATTTTTTGGTCTGTATTATGACAATAGACTGTTGCCAGTAACCTCACCTACGACTTAATACCTCAGAAAATACCGCGGCCATAATAACTTCGTGTTGTGTTCCCGGCGATGAGTAGGGTAGCCAGAGCTCACTGGAGAGTTTTTGTGCTGTCAGTGGGAAGACCAAAGGCTTTTTCTGCTTTGTCTTCTGCACTGACGGCACAAAAAGTGTGGTTTTCTGGTTTTGCACACGGGAACCACTTTCCTTCAGGTGGGTCGAGTGCTTGTCTGCTACCTATAAGTGGTATAAATGAAAATTTTACATATATCCACCACGCTATTGCCATTACACCATGGAACTCAGAGTGTGCTCTCTACGTCCTTATCTTGATATGGCTAATCTTGGCTTTCATAGGAGCAGGACTTAGATGTCACCCCTATACGGTGCAGAACATTCCTTCAAGAACCAAGCGGTTCGGTGACTCTTTCCTTTGTCGCACCATTAAGACTTGGAATTCCTTGCCTATTCACATGTTTCCCTCTTCCTACAGTCCCGGGTCCTTTAAGCGGGGCGTGAAAAAGCATCTGATGAGGCCGTCAAGCTGAGTGCCACCATTGTTAACATGGCACGTGTATATAATGGTGGCCCTCTTTCCTGAGACTATGCCTTCAGCTTACCATCAGGCGAGGTAAAGTCAACTTGACGTGTCCTACATAAAAAAAAAAATCAACTAACAATATTTTATTTTGAATTAAATTTTTAAGCATTTTTCATGTTAAATACTCAAATCGAATTAATTTTTTCTCTTTAATTCGTAATACTATTATAGTTTTAATAGCTATTTTTTACCTCTATACCCCGTGACCTGGCAGTTACATACCTCTTTACTACCCGACACAGAGCGATAGTTAAAGTAAGCTGGTAACACGTGCGGTTTTAATAGCCTGGTCGATAATTCCTAGAGGAGAAAGTCAAAAACAATTCAGAAGAAATACTATTCTTGAAACAAATCTTCATAGTCAAAAAACTGTGGCATCATTCTCTGATCACGTATTGTTTAGATTTTGGTGATTTAGTATTAAGTATTTATTTCATATTAGCTGGCTCGCCTCGGCTTCGCCCGCGGCATACTTCAACCCCGTAGCACCCCTAAGCTATTGCGTATCACTCAATTGTCTTGCCTTCCCGGAACCTGTCCAGTAACACTTGAACTTTATGATATAGTATTCAAGTTCAAATTGACTATTAAGTATTGTTACGAATAGTTTGTATGGGACTATAGAAAAAAGTGTTGTTTTTCCAATTGCAAATTAAAAATGCAATTTTTTTTTAATTTCTGCGTAAGAACCATCTTCGTACTGCAAGGAATGTTCTAAAAGGAGAATTAGCGAAATTAATTCAGCTGTTCTCAAGATTTGCGCTTAGCAACACATTCAGCGATTCATTTTATATTATAGACTAGGTGTTCCCTGTGACTCCACCCGCGTGTTATAGTGAACCCGTTCCCGTGACCCATAGGTTACTATACCCAGTATACAGCTGTTCTGAGGAGATTGATTAAGTTATACCATAGAAATCATCCTTCCTCGTAAGTAACCTAACGCTGTGCCACTGAAACAGTGATATTATAATGAATAAAAATTTCAAAAATTAAAACCAGTTTTTTCCAATCGATTACAAATGAAAACAGTGGATTGCTCAGGTGGGGATTGAACCTGCGAACAGTCCCTTACAGGGAGACCACTAAGCTAGCGAGCCTCCTCTGAAGCGTTTTTCCGTCTTTAATGTCATAAAGCATAATTGTCATACGTCATCATGTTTGTATTTATAGCCAGTTTTTTTTAAATATAGGGAACGTCTATTTGGCTTCGCCTCGCCAGATGGTAAGCTGAAGGTAAAGAAAGAGGGTCTCCATTACAGACACATACCATATTAACAGTGGTGGCACTGAAAAGGCAACAGTTATGATAAAAGACTCTAACAATTGACAATGAATGCTCACAATACGTCAGCTGTCTTATTGGTACATACAAAAACCTTAAAAAGATAATTGGGCTACTGTAAAGGTAATAATCTCTTTGACAAAAGAACTTCCGAAAATTTGTAAATTTTATGAATTATGGTTGAATATTTGCCGCCAATTGGACCACAAGTAATTATTATTTGCAAAAATCCAATATGGCATAACTTTCCCTCCATTTAACAACAAACCTTCACAGAAATACCTTTGCCTCTAGCAAAGAAAAAAAAGGATCGAGTTACTTATTGTGCCTTCGTCACCGGACGCACCTGTTGTAATTACCAAGTTATATTTACACTAAAAATCGTAATTAAAACTAATTTCGTCTTTATTTCACTTGAAACAAGGTAACCGATTGCATACTTTGAGTTCTGTAAGCGGAAATTTTAAAGTTGTGAATCTTATGTTGATAAATTAATGCGGTTTAGTGTGAATATGGAATCTTAAGACTTAATATATAAGGTCTAAATTTATGTGGAGCTTTTGTAATTTTACTTAGGCCTTCCGATGTTTTGTTTAAGAGCATTGTGTAAATGAAATCTGATTCTATTATGCACAATTTTACCGGAGTTTGGTCAAGATAAAAACCGGTAAACTGAGCTCGCTAGGAATACTATTGCATGAGACAAAATCGCTTGCGAGGTAAATTCCGTATTCATTTTGTTTGTGGATTCTCAACACATTATATGAAGCAGCTAATCTAGAATAGTGCAGAGTGTAAACTAAATACTGTAAGCCTGTACGACCATGAGTAACTTCAGACTAAAAAGAAACCACTTTATCTTATTTTAGTCTGAAGTGTAGACATTGCCTATTTGGTAAAATTTCACTCTCTATCATGGTGATTGTTTCTATAAGGACCTTACACAGAACCCTATTTTTTTCCTATACAGAATAACACGTAGGTACATACTTACATGTTTGAGGTGCCATTTTTATAGTGCAAACAATTTCATCTAGGACCAAGCGGTTCGATAGTTCCTCTTTTCTTTGTCACACCATAAAACGTGTGACTGTGTAAATTATTAGAAAAAAAAAACAATAATTTGAATAGAATGTGACCTTTAAAAAAAAGCGACTTCTGATCGAACCGCGTAGGCAGTTCCATCTTCAAAATATTGTTAAAATCATCCATCTTGTATTGTGTTGATTCTGATCAAACCATTTGTCATACTTGTTCATATTGCCTGAAGGTATTTGACACCATATTACCTATCCAGTAAGCCGTTAGGCGTTCTATTGTAACATAATAACTATCCAATATTACAACAAAGACTATTCATACAAGATTTATGTACCGCAGTCGGTATATCATGTCGTCCAACACGTATGTCTATTGTAAACAGGCTTGAGTAGCCGTAGTTTAAAATTACGCTGCCTACCGGGGTAAAATGGATAATTGTAAGGTGTTCTGTTAAATACAAAAGTTTTTAGACTTGTAGGTCGATCAGCGATTTTAGAACTGTTCGTTTAGGTATGTTAAAATTCAAGGGTTTACACGTTGACATTGTGTAAAATATATAATATGTATTGTCAAGTTTATAGTCACTTACCATCCGAACGTTTCCAATTTTTATGGAAGTAGGCATAATTGTGACTTGAATTTGAAGCTGCGTGTTTGATTAAAAATGCTACTTACTTCGGTAATAATACCGTTCCCGGCTCGTAGCGCGTTCAGGGAAGTTCCACCTTCCCACATTATATTATATTAAAGGTTTCCATTATTTATGTGTTTCAGGCTATAAATCCCTTTCTAGCCTTTATTAGGGTTTCGTAGCCAAATGGCAATAAAAGGAACCCTTATGAATTCGTCATGTCTGTCTGTCCGTCCGTATGTCACAGCCACTACAAGAACTATACACACTACAAGAACTATGCTGTTGAATCTTGGTAAGGAAATGTAAGTATTCTGTGAGCCGCATTAAGATTTTCACACAAAAAATGCAAAGAAAAAACTTGAATTTTGGGGGTTCCCCATACTTACAATTGTTGTTAAATATATTTTTTTCATCAATCACATATTCTTCCAATTCACGTGTAGGGATCTATGAATAGGTGTTCAAAAATGATATTGATGTTTCCAATATACTTTTTCTAAACGGAATAGTTTGCGCCCCCTGTAACTTCTAAAATAAGAGATTGATAAAACTAAAAAAAAATATATGATGTACTTTACCATATAAACTTCCACCAAAAATTGGTTTGAACGAGTCCTAGTAAGTAGTTTTTTAATACGTCATAAATCGTAAATCGTAAATATCGATCAGAGTTACAACAAACTACAAAAACTTTTATAGTATGTTCCTCTTTGTTACGTAACCCTTCATGGGCGAGTCCGACTCACACTTGGCAGCTTTTTCTATCTTCCTAATCCCTCCTTCTTTCTTTTAATTAGGTGGTGAGGTGTGAGTCCGTGTGAGTGACACAATGCTATCGTGACCGATAGTTCCATACCATCAAATGAGTCGTGTTTTTGTTTATTTCCTTTATACAGTTTGTTACCGTGTATATTTTGCTGACGCAGATACTTGCATAGGCACGTGCGTCGCTTTGAGTCGAATTTGCCAATTCAATTACGTTTGCTTTAAGTTCGCATAAAATTGTGCAATATAACTATTGCTGAGAGAAATAATTTTACCAATTTACTTGTATAACTTAAAGTAATATAATATTATAACTTTTAACTAACTTTTTGTTCTTTGTGTGTGCTCCAATAACTGAACTAGTGTGTGAGATCATATCAACTATCTCTTACACCAAAAACCAGCACTCTACATTGCATGTCTTGGGCAGGTGATGTGTATTGCTGAGATGGCGACCCTTTATGACTCGCACAGCAACCGAGATTATAGACTGTAACCTTATGTCATAAAATAGTTATTGAATGTGTGTGTCTCATGAATAAATTGTATTTTTTTTTCTTTCTTTCTAGTATTGTATTGTAGTATTGAAAAACCTGTTCAGGATGCAGTGCTTAAGCATATAAGTAAATTCTTTTATAAGAAAAAATTGGCCAGGTGCGAGTCGGACTCGCCCATGAAGGGTACCGTAGCAGCAAGTAACATAATATAAGAGTTCTTGTAGGTTTTCGATTTATGACGTATTAAAAAACTACTTATCTCGTTAAAACCAATTTTCGGTGGAAGTTTACATGGTAATGCACATCATATATATTTTTTAGTTTTATTATTCTCTTATTTTAGAAGTTACAGGGAGGGGACATATTTTACCACTTTGGAAGTGCCTCTCGGGCAAACTATCTAGTATAGAATAAAATTAAATTAGAAAACGAAAGGTATGGGCTCGATGAAAAAAAATTGAGTTTCAGTCCTAAGTATGGGGACCTCCAAATTTTATTTTTTATTTTTGTGTGAAAACCTTAACGAGATTCACAGAATACATCTATACTTGCCAAGTTTAAACAGCATAGTTCTAACAGTGTCAGACAGGCAGACAGACATGACGAGTCCATAAGGGTTCCTTTTTTTGCCATTTGGCTACGGAACCCTAAAAATATAAACATGCAAGACTGGGTTTGAACCTGCGATCAGTTCCTTACAGGGTGAATGCTCTGAACTACTGAATTACATGGACACGTTTTGTATGTTCGAACTTTTCCGATCTAAATGAACACTAAAAGTTAGTATCCTAATAACATATACTAATTACTTTAAAATTTCATTAAAATTGATGCCAAAAATGTGCAAAATAGTTGCGGATTTCATGCTGTTGCTACTCGTATACACCCTTTTCTCCCCCACCAGAGCTGAAAACCGCAGAGTGTCAAGATCCCGCCATACATAATTAACGACAGTTAGTAGAACTAAGTTAAATTAAGCTATTAAGCATTGAAGCGCGGATGACGGGGGTCGACTTGTGTACGCATGAGCAGGAGCCGATTATACCTAAGGAAATTACCTATACATCATTGCCCGGGATTTGGGTTGTGATCGCGAGCTGCCCGGGTTGGACAAGACATGGTCAGTGCGAAAAGACCATAATGTGTTTGGTATTAAACGCCGTTGGCGAACCGGGTGGTGTCATAGTATATAGATAGTGTGTTTTTATACTACTTAGGTGGCAAACTTAGATGGTTATGGGCGGGTGCAATGCCAGGGGCGTCATACTTGTGCTGCCTACCCTGTAGGAACGGTTGCTCGGTAGCATATATATAGGTATTGTCATTGTGTTACGCATATGGCACTTTTTAATGTATGATTCCGTGACGGACCGTAATCCACAGTAGCACACGCATGCAGCAGTAGTACTGCGAAAAAGACTTAAATATGATACATTTGTTTATTGTTTTAATTCATTGCTGCTTCTCGATGGCCGAAGTGTAATAAACAAATCTTGTGGTCTACTGGTCGGTAGACTGCTTAGCTCTGTCGGGTTGCCACGTGTTTCCATTCTTGTTCATACCCAAGCCATGGCAATAGACTTCGTAACAGAGTCTTCTTTACTTCAATGTGCAGATAATATGGCAATTTTGGCAATCATTTTGCCGTAGAAGGGGTTGGTATTAAGTAGTTAACACAAAATCACTACATCACTTTTGACTTCGACAAAATGGTCTTCATATCCGAAGTTGCTATTTGAAAAAAAAGGACCCAGAGGTGTACATAAAGGTATCCAATCCAACGAAAAGCTAATAATCATGTTAAAACAGATATATAACCGTTATAGGCAATGAAAATACCCTCAGAATTAGTTCACAAACAAAGCTTATGAAGCCATTACCTATTAATAATAGCGACCGGTCAAAAGGTTAGTACCGCGACCTTGGCATCTGCCTACCCTCATTACGTGTTATGGTTATTTACATAATACTCATAGAGTTTACAACGAAACGCGGTTAAGGTGAAATGTCAGGGACTCATAAACATGAGCTGTGGTGATAGGTACGGTATGACGGGTAAGCTAATAGTCCTTAGTTAGCAATAGTATACCTCTTGTCTTATATCTTGGACCAAAATGGGCTATGTTCGTGCAGAGCGCGTTTGTTGCTGTCTTTTGAGAATAGCACAGAGTGCTACGACAGTAGGGAGGTCGGTAAATTAGAAGATTTAGGGTACAAATCATGGCAGAAGGTCGGAAGGTACATATTTTTTTTAATAGGACACGTCAATTTGCCTTTACGTCGCCTGATGATAAGCTGAAGGCAAAGACAAGAGGGCCACCATTTATATACGCATGGCACGTGTACATATAACAATGGTAGCACTTAGCTTAACGTCCTCATCAGATGCTTTTTTAAGCCTCGCTTAAAGGATCCGGGACTGTAGGAACAGGGAAACACGTGAGCTGGCAAGAAGTTCCAGGTCTTAATGGTGCGAAGACAAATTTATAGAAGATGTCCACACTTGGTGGTCGTACGTAGTCAATATTGGGATAAAAATAGCCTATTTAAAAATTATTGGTTGTACTCGACCCGTATTCAAAATACCAGCCATGCGCAATCCATTCAATCTTTCTTTCATAACTGAGAACAAACAATTTCACAGTCACTCTTTAATCGAATTTATACTCTTTGATTGACTGAATTTTTTAATAAACATTGTGGCCTGTAGGTCTTAGTGGGATCCCAAATACCCCACCCCCTAAATTCAGCTTGGGTCTAGATAGCGCTGTCTTAGGATATATTATATCTCTAACCACTTAACATCTGTCAAATTATGTTACGTAAGTTACATTTACGTACATTTACGTAACTTAATTTGATTCTATTGATCTACATTCCGAAAAAAATCATATACTCAATTTTATTCTTCATAAAACCCTAAAAAGAATAATCAACAACTCTTAACCCTGAACTACATAACGGAATCAGCGTACCGTGTCGAAGTATCACTAAATTCACATTCACCAAACTGCCATCCGCACTAAAATGTGACGATGTATAATCAAGGGGGGGTCGATCTGACCCCACATAACCGTTACATGCTTAATGACGGGCACGAATGTCCAGCGACGTATAAAACATTTAACTAATCTGGGGTCGGTATTGTCTTCCGTCACAAAACTGAGGAAATGGAAGAGGTCACTATGTTTTTGGACGGATATGGTATGTGATGTGTATGTTTTCTCGTAAACTAAAGATTTAAATGATTGTTTAAATGATTGTGTATGCTGTTTGTATGTTGTAGTAGTTTTGGTGACAATAGGAGTTAATCAAGGGAGTGAAAAAGGTTACTGGACCAGACTGGATGCGGAAGGCGGAGCATCGGGAGCAATGGTGTACATAAGGAGAGGCTTCTTAGAGGAACGCAATAGGCTTATTGAATGATTGAATTAAGTAAGAATATTTCCTTCGTTTTTTCCATTTAGATGGCAGACAACCATACGGTCCACCTGATGGAAAGTGGTTACCGAGGCCTATGGACGTGTGCAACACCAAGGGCATCACACTCGCGCTGCCGACCCTGTTAGAACAGAGAGCTTCTGTGCCGTCAGTGTAGGAGATACCTAAAGCAGGACTAGCCTTTGGTCTTCCCACTGACAGCAAAAAAACTCTCCACTGAGCTCTGGCTACTCTACTCACCGCCGGGAACACAACACGAGGCATGCAAGAAACCGCGTTGGACGTAGAAAGAAGTCGTGGCTGCGCAACATCTGAGAGTGGACAAATATTGCCAGAGTAAAGCAACTTTTTCGCTTGGCTCAAGATCGGGAGAAGTTCGCTGAGCTAACGGTCAACCTCCAGTAGTGGAGAGGCACCGGAAGAAGAAGTCCATTAATCAGCAGATATTTTTTATACCGCATAGGTGGCAGGAAAGCATACGGTCCACTTGGATCATTTTGGTAGGACACCAAATATACAGATTTCTTTTCTATTCCCATGCATAACTTAATATCAGCATTACATTCATTTGAACTGTTAGTATTTTCAAATAAAGCTGTAAATATACAATAACTTATAGGACTATTAACATGATATCATTATTAAACAACTATCAAATAACAGTCCTCCTGCCATTCGCGATATCAACATTACCATACAATTTTAGCTTCAATTAGATTGTTCGATAGCTTTTTAATAGTTGGACAAGCGTATAGACCGATTGATTTCTAAGTAACGATAAGTAGTTATAGTACGAAAACGTTTATGGGTAATCATAGATATTTGCCGAAAGGTTCGTGACTTGGTTAGTAATAAATATAACTATGGAAATTTATTAAGAAGTGTTACTGGTTTTATAGGACTAAAGAAGCTAATACACAAATGGACTTCTCGATACAAATTTTTTGAAGAGAAAACTTCTTTAGTGGCATTGGATGGGTAAAAAGTGTTAAACTCGCGTCAGGATTACTTGACCTTTGAACCGTAACCGACGACTGACGTCATACAACATTACAACAGCTACAGATTATTTATTTTGTTAGATGGGTTAAGAAGCTTCGTAGCCTCGCGGTAAACGCTTCGACTATAAGTCCTTATGGTTTCAGATACTACTGGGTTCGAACCTGAGCATCTGACACTTTTTGTGATTATTTTTTCTTCAATATTCATTAATTTCTTCTGACAGAAAATTAGTCATAGGTTCTATGATTGGCGCTATATTATAGTGTGTATGGTATGGTATGGTATGGTGTATTCTTTTTATCTTTTTCTCTGTACATAACGAAGAAAGAAAGAAAGAAAAAGTTTTCACTTCTGCCGGCACTCCCAGAGTGCCACCTGTCTTTTTTTTAAATAATTTATGTAGGACATTATTGTTACGAGTACTACGGTAGAAGTGGAGCCCCTTAGTTTCTTGGGGATAATTGAATCCCACCTGCCAGTCAGTGCACTAACTGATCGGCAGACTAGGCTCACTCGTAGGCTTCTTCGACTAGCGGGTCACATGACAGTCACTCCTAGTCTTAATAAACCGAACCGGGACCTCTAACCATGAGCAACAACCCTCACATAATATTACCAATCATTACATTTCATCACACAAAACAGTGATATTGTGATGATGATTATAATTTTCAACAGAGAACAAAACTTAAAAGAAAACATAATTCAAATTGACATATTATAACTTTTTGACGTCAAATTCTGCTTAAAATTAAGTTTATCTATTCTGTGACTAAGTTTACTACCGCTTCCTAGGCGTCAGAGGAGAAGAAACGGCGCAAAAAACTCCATTGCGACCATTTTCCGACGTCAGATTACAAACAGTAATTTCTTAAGACTAAATGTTAACGAATATACATTTGTCTCGTGTCAATTCCATGCGAATACAATATAGGGTTCTTCAAGAGGGGCTTCAAGGTTCCTAAATGATGCCTATAGGATTGCACACGTTGAGAGGCCCCGGCCATTTTCCATTAAGTGGGCGGTTTGATTTTTAGGGTTCCGTAGCCAAATGGCAAAAACGGAACCGTAAGTCACATCCACTTTTTTCAAAACTATTAGAACTATGCTGTTGATACTTGTAATTACATGTATTCTCTGATTCGCATGAAGATTTTCACACAAAAATAAAAAAATAAAACAATAATATAATAAAAGCATCTTCAAAAATGATATTGAGGTGTTCAAATTTTTTTTTCTGTACTGAATAGTTTACGCGATATACACTTCCAAAGTGGTAAAATGTGTGCCCCATCTGTAACTTCTAAAATATGGAGGGTAGAGTAGGAGGACAAAAAGTGTCCGTCATAATGTATTAAATTATGGTGGCGCCACATTAGCCATCAAATAAAACTAATAACCGTACTATTTACAGTTTGCGAAATAAAATTACTCAAATGCAGCAATTTAAGGTTATTATTTTCTACAATACTTTGTACAACGTAAGTTGTTGAAATTCTCAATAATTAACTACTTTAGTCGACAATGATATAAACAATTGCTACATTGATACATAACCTAAGGCCTCACCAGGGCCATTGTGAAAGGTTTTTGAACTGTTATTTAGCGCATACAGCTGGACCCGCTTTCAACTTTTCTCCCATAAGAGATTGCTTTCCTCCTACTGTACCCTCCATATTCTAAAATAAGAGAATTATATAACTAAAAATATATTTTATGATGTAATTGAATTAAATTAAAATTGATTTGAACGAGATCTAGTTACTAGTTTTTTTTAATACGTCAAAAATCGTCAACCGCAATTTATTTACTTTTCATTCAATCAATATCGATCAAAGTAACAACGAACTACAAGAACTTTTATATTATGTTACTTGCTGCTACGGAACCCTTCATGGGCTAGTCCGCTATATTTAAAATATATTTAAAAAAGAATTATTAATATTCCTGGTGAATAAGACATACTACTCTATTGTAAGTTATTTAAATGATAACACTATTAAATGACTAGCATTAATTGATATACCGCATGTACAATTGACATTTATTATTGATTGACGTTTATTTAAATTATATATCTATTGATTAAGAATTAGAATTGTTAATACTGACTTATTTGACATGTGTTGTGTAGCTACTTAATGTTCCAATTTGTATCTAATATTTAATAATGCTTATGTTAATGCTTTTGATTAGATTTATTGGCATCTAATATTGACTGACATCTGTATATGAATTCACTATTTTGATTATTTAATTTTATTTACTGACATAATGTGTTGTGCTTGATTGATTTTTGTATAATGCAGTTGATATGATAAATGCGCGCTGGGTATTTATTTTATTTTAATTTTATTTAGTATAGGTAATAATCTGTAAACCACATGTGGTAGGACATAGCGTACGTAATATAGCTTATAAGACCTTTATAACTAACCTATGATCCACAGAATAAATATTATGATTATGATGATTATGATTATGATTATGACTCGCACTAAGCCGCTTTTTTACTGCTTAAGTGGTAGGAAAACATTTTAAGCTGAACTTTTACACCCCATTTAAAACCTAGTTTTAGCGATCTACGTAATTTATAAAGCTAACGTTGTCACGTGGAAGTAGTTGCAAGGTGCAAATCATACAAGTTGCAGAGCCAGCAGTATTTTATGGCGTTAGTTCGAATGGCCAGTTAAGTGCTTCAATGGCGACAATGCTGAAGTCCTACGTTTACAGCACGTCATAATTTTCACTAGTTACTTTTTGTGTGTGAACTTCTTGGGTAAGTGCTTTGGCGCTTAGTGTTATGAGGTGTTCTATAATGCGAATAGTATAAGTCTTTTTAAGTAGATTTTTTGCAATAGATTGACAAATTTCCCCTGTAAGGTGGTTCAATTCCCATCACGCTCACTGGAGAGTTTTTGTGATGTTAGTGGGAACACCAAAGGCCATTCCTGCTTTGTCTTCTACACTGACGGCACAGAAACTCTCTGTGTTTACAGGGTCGGCAGCACGAGTGTGAGTCCCCTGGTGTTGCACACGTCCATAGGCCACGGTAACCACTTTCCATCAGGTGGGTCGTTTGCTTGTCTGCCACCTCAGTGGAATAAAAAAAAGCTTTTCTTATCTAAATCGATTTGAATAGTTAGCATAGTACCTATGCGTTAAAATTTTATTGATAGCATTACATTGGGGACCGCGTGGTCCCCCCTCCCGATGAGGGCCAGACCGAGAGGAATGGCCCTGGGTCAGCCGGGGTGCAAGGGATATGTCAAAAGACAACCTCACCTCCGGCCTAGCACATCGACCCAAAGCGTGCGGTTTAGTCGGTACACATAACCTCCCCCTTCGGCTCACGTAAAAAAAAAAGCATTACATTGATTGTTTATTGCTTAGACCCAAGTGATGCGAAACGGTGAATGAGTTTTTTTGTACTTTAGAGGTTTTGTTTTTGTACGTGTTACTTCAGCCATCATAAGCCTATCAAGTTATAACATCATCAATCGGACATATATCCCTGACGCCAAACTATGATTTAGAAAATCTTAATAGAAAATATAATATACTTTTTGTACACCTTGGATATTGATAACTTACTAACAGTTTTTACCTAATCCTGGGCTCAAATCTAGGACTTCACGCACAGCTATAATATAGTTGACTTCTGCCACTATCAACATAAATGGAACTTCTGAATAAACATAGAATTGGAATAGAAAAAAATAAATTCTATTTTTAAATTCAAAATATTTAAAAAAATAAATCAAAGAAGACAATGGTAGTATTGTCAACACAAGCCCATTGCGATCAAAGTGTAAGAACATTAAGGCACGCCCACACTTTGCGGTAACCGACCGTAGATGGTGCGATATTTATTTAATAGCTCCGTTTTGCTTTAATAAGCCGATAAACCAGGCTCCTGGTGACGAAAAATGATGTCATTAAACTTCTAAATTTTCGCCGCAGAGCGTTATCTTGCGAAGGGGAATATATTTGAAATCTTTCAAGATTTGAAGCTTGCATTTATTGAAATGCGATTTTTGAATAAATTTACTTTGAAAGTGGTTTTTTTTTTATGAAGTAAATTTTCCTTGAGCCTATCGTGTTGTCAATCACATATTATTAATAATTAAAGAGTATATAAAGTGCTCTTACGAGCAAGTGTGGGTAGTAAAGACCTGCTTTTCAGATCATGATGATGAGCTGACTTAAATTGGGATGTACCACCCTTTCACTTCTTTTAATATAGCCGAATGCTGCATTTTGTACGGTTTATGTGAGTGGCAGAGGCCTTCCTTTCTTTACTTTACGCATTTTACGCACCTTATAACCTTAATAGTTTTTAAAAAATCAATCATTAATATAGTTTTGTACCATAGGTTATTTATTGTACAGCCTGCTGTAATATCGTTATAAATACTTCCTAACATAATTAGTTATTGATATGATAATAAAACTTATTCTGGCAATATTATTACATTGTAACTAAATTTAACGACAACGAAACTACAAAAAACAATATGGTGAATATTTTCCCGAATTTTTGTTGTTTCTCGCTTAACAGTCTCCGGTGTGCGATACACTTCACCTTTTTCTGGATAACGAGGTACCCTCGATGCTTCGTTTATTGGCTGTAACAATAGACTGACACGTTTAAGCAAAGATCCGGGGCAATACGCTTCAGTTGTATGAAGTCACTAGCTGGCAAACGGCAATGTTTTACGAATTTTTCTTTTTAAGAATGAATCATACTCGTGTGTTTTTGGTCTTTTTGAGCTTCTGTATACGAATATGGGGGTGTGATTGGTCATCTATGTGGGTATTGGTGTGAGTTAAGGCTCGTTTACATGAGAAGAGTTTCTCGCCTCGATTATACGATTCTCGAAAGGACAGAATAAAGTTGCTTCGTCTAAAAACGTTCGTAGAAACAATTACCGCTCGCCTGGCGAGGATTGCCTCGCAATTGAATATTGATAGTGTCCGTCTAAACAGAATTTTAAAGCAATGACATAACGCAAAGAGTGAACGTCATCGTGAATATAATCGTATGCGAGAAGTGAGTGCCTTTCTGTGTGAACATTTTGATTATTGCGTACAAAACTCGCCTCGTCTAAATTACGCCTTAACTGCTGCTCCAATTGTAATACAACCCCAAGTTTTCTCAGCGATAAGTAAGGTTACGCATATTCATAAAAAATGTACATCTTTAAAGATACTCATTGGCATAGAATAGGGTTACCCTATTTCTTCCTATAGGTGTCGTAGAAAGCGACAAAGGGATAGGGCTCTTTTCCATCCAACACAGCCCATCATACAGCATCATGCAAAGTGCCCGTTTAATGGCAATAGGCTCGCCCCCTAATGTGGTAGGTACAGACAATCATTGTTGGCGAAATGTGGGTGTTAACCATAGCTTACCCTTTCAGAGATTTACTACCTGCCTACCACAGGCATGTATGTTGAATGTATGTAAGTAAGGTTACGCAAATTCATACAAAAAAAACATTATAGTGTTAGCTTGTTTCGAGTAAGTCTCAACATACCTATGTAATATCTACTTCAGGAATACGTTCAAAATAAATACTCCTTTATTTTACCTATTGCATCTGTGGTCATTATCTATGGTTAGTTTTGCCGCCAGAAAAAGAATGCACACAGCCACTGGCTTTTGTTTTTTTCACGTTGAATTAATATAATATAATTATGAATATAATATAATTGAACATAATCTATAAGAGGTTTAAATATAATTATGTAACAATGAATATAAGAGGATTGAATATAATATACATTATACATTGTCATGAGCATGTAAGTATCGATTGTTATTCGTAATATGTACTAGAAGGACTAGGAAAAGTAAAGGAATAATAGCATTAATATGTTATATGATAAAATGATTCTTATTGATTAAACTTGATGTGTGGATAATAGTACTTAGGTATAAAAAATATATATACCAGTTCATCCTAAAAGGGTAGACCAGATTCAAGGGGTTCCTATAACACGATTACTGCCGGCTTCTCAATAGGTCGCATGGTGTATGTCATACTTTTTACCACTCTTCGCAACTGGAGTAGACAGAATAAAACGTCCTATACCTATAATGTAAAATAATTAAGTTCACGAGTCGTAACTACATCAGGTGTATGAAATGACTAGCCCTTTGTGTCAGGGCTAGAATCTTTTTGGGGTATACCTACGTGGTTCCCTTCGGTACCTTATATGCAATTCTAAGTCATAAACTTGCAAAATAGGGCTACCAATTTCAAATAAAATATATTGCCTATGAAGTATTTTCGTACTTTTTTATGTTATTTGGGTAAAACAACTATAAGTTGTATTTGATGATAAGTGGTTACCATAAAAGAAAAGAAAAAGAAAGAAAAATGCGTTTATTTCGGCTCACTGCAGCACACAAAACAGATTAACTTAAATATAAAACATATAATATATTGATAAAGAATATTTTTTTAGATAATGTTACATTATTTCATTTAAATATTTTTTGTTACACATATTTCAATACCTAGTAGATGTGTGATTTTATTACAATATCATTCTACTGTCAGCAATATTGTCTTCAAAGCGACGGATAATTATCGAGCTGTAAAGCACCGGATTAAAGTTGGTTTAATGAAGTGGCGGCAAGTTACGGCAACTACGAGTGACCCGCGAATGCCCCTTAAGAGAAAGATCTGTAAGAGCATGATCCGGCCTGTAAGGATCGGAGACCTGGCCCGTGAAGGTGTCGGATGAAAGACGGTTGCATGTGGCCGAGATGCGAATGTTGAGATGGATGTGTGGTGTGACGAGAATGGACAAGATTACGAATGAATATAATTATTAGAGGACGTTTGAATGTAGCACCAATCGAGGAAAAGCTACGTCGAAATCGTTTGTTCTGGTTCATACATATAATGAGTAGGGATGAAAATAATGAATGTAGGGAAGGTATTATCTACGGAAGTGGAGGCAGAGGGAGGTACAAGGGGAGAGGCAGACCTAAAAGGAAGTGGATGGACTGTGTGAAAGATGATATGGTTAAGATGACTACAACTAGAGATGAATGGAAGAAACACACACATGTTGCGGCCACCCCAAATAAACTTGGGATAAGGGTAGGAGAATGATGCTGTTAGCAATATTGTTTTCATATTGCAGGAATACTTAAGTGAATAAATACTAAAATTAATATCATAAATGCGAAAGTAATTCTATCTGTTACGCTCGTACGCGTAACCTATCACTAATCCGATTTTGATGAAATTTGTTACAAAATAGATAAGACTATGAAAAAGGATATGAGAGGCTATGTCAGGTCACGATAAGCGGCATCCACGTGTGCAGAGCGGGCAACTCATAGTTTTCAATGAAGCAGGGATTATATCATAAACTAAATCTATAAGAAAAAAAATTAGCATAGCTTTAAAATTTCATTACAATTAATAGAAAAGTTTTAAATTTTTTTTATGCCAAGTTTATAGTCTAAAAATGTGTTTTTGTTGGCTTTTCCCCGTACAATTTTGAAGCTGTTCCTACTACCTATTGCGGGAATAAATAGTCTATGTGTTATTCTAGACAACGACATATCCTAGTACCAAATATCAGCCAATAACGTTCAGCTTTTAGACTGTGATTGTAATAACCATCCAAACGTCTTGACAAGCTATCGTATTTATAATATCATTGGGCAGTAGGGTGTCTGATTGTAATAAGGTGCAATTGTGTACTAGCCTAAAAGAATTAAAAGTGTAGCAGCCCTACCCGTGCACGGTTTGCACGCATCAAGATATGGCTGAAAGTAATCTTGCAGAAAGGCTTCGTCTGCGAGTGACACACATTTCAGTTGGGGCACGAAAATCAGCATATTTTACATGGCACATACATATTGAGATATATACTCACGGCTGTTTACACCCGAAGGGATTCACAGAGGTGTAATATATCTGTATTTCGTTGAATATACTTTTTTTAGTCAAGAGAGATTCGGCGTAAGTGATTGCGATTCATGTTGCTATTCAGCTAGGTAGTTTAGCAAGCTACTTAATTTTCTAATTACAAGATTCAATAATAGCTGTTTTCTCGACCCAGGAGTCTAACCCAAGACATAAAACTTAATTAATAATTCGATCTAATTGCTGTGAGGAAAGTGAACGATCTAACTTGCTTACCCTTCTTCTTATTTGGGATGATGATAGAGTTACCGGCAATGAAAGAAGCGTTTTAGACGATGTTTTTTAAAGATATTTTTATTTTTTGTACCGGACTAGTGTTGCAAGGTCATCAAACGTTAAAGCCGGACACATCAGCCAGTTTTGCCGGACATTCCGATTAAAAGGCCGGACATTCGGGTAAAAATGCTGAATACAAAAACATTTACTTATTTTATTATTATTATTTATTTAAATTAACTTGCACTAAATATATCCAGGTATGTAATTTTTTCGAGGCAAATCTGGAAACTCAATTTTGAAGTAAAAATTTCCATACACGTTTAGTTTTAAAGATAATGGAGCTGGTCTGATGGTGGAGTAGGAAGTTGGCTATAGGAACTCCTAACTTAAATAACACTAAATTATAGAGTTTGGTCTCATTCGTTATAACATAACAAACACTCTAGTATTACGTGGTATTCTCCTGGTCTAAAGATGGATTCAGAGAGTGGCCGTAGGGACTTCTAATCTAAAGTAAACCACATAAACCCATTATACTTATATTATGCAAGCAGTGTGCTAATTTTAAAAACTTGTAGCTTAAACAGAAAACAGAGAAAAAACATGCGCGATACTAGCTTTTGTAATCAGCACAACCCTTACGATTGCTTTCGCGAAATGTAAAAAGCGTAACCGAAGCCGGACGGGCCGGACATAGCTAATTTTGGCCGGACGCGCAATCAAAAAATCTAACTATGTCCGGCTTTATCCGGACGTCTGGCAACCCTATACCGGACTAATGGTTTTTAATACGTTATAAAAATCTACCCTTTCGAGTGAAGGATGATTACCTACGTAAAAAGCAAAACATTGTCTGTTTTTAATACTTTTGTAACGTAAAACGGATGTTATGCTGTTAAACAGTTAGAACCACTTTTACGATTAAGCAATTCAATACGATTAAACAATTAATGGAAACAATTTAAACAATCTATCATCATCATCCGAACGCCAATGCTGGATGCAAGCTTGCACTTTGTAGCCCAGGATTCTCTCTTCCACTCTCTTGTAAATATTATTGGTTAATCTTGATTTTTACGGGGACGACTGCCGACTGACAGCCCATAATCCAGCGATGAATCCTAGCCCGTCAATATTCAAGTTTACCGGTGAGGTTGGCATGGGAATCAAATATCTTGGTAGGCTCCACATAACTTGTCCAATTAAATATTTCAAATCATTACCTAAACTACTCCCTCATTATCAATATTCTCGACATATGTTATGACCACACTACAAAGCATTTTAAATTCATAAACAAACAATAACACTTCACAAAACCCCCATTAGCCCCAATTCCAACATCGGTCACGTCTAATAACCCATATTACCATCACAAAATAATCTTTTACGTTCAAAACAATAGAAATCCCCAACAAACCTTATCAAATAGTATAGGAGCGAACATGCGCCCATTTTACTGGACAAGCCACTCATTTTGAAAAAAGAGGGTTGTACAAATTAACATGCTTTTAATTCAAAATCGGTCAGCCGTTACCTGCTAAGGGAGGTTTTAAAAATCCTATACCCTTTGTTTTTTGTCTAAAAGAATTACCGAGACAGGGTTTTTTAGGAAACGTAGATAAACACGTTTTATCAGGGAGATAAACACGTATATTTTATTGGATTTCACAGTCGGGGGAATTTTGGCTTCTGTTTAGACACAATTTTGGTGTTAATCTATGATTTTGGTGTGGTAAATTGGTTTATTTGTAGTAGGCGGAGTTATGAAAAGAAACGAGAATAGTTGTTCAAATTACTATTTATCGATATTTTGAATATTGTTCACTGTGCCCCTGAAATGTGGAATCTTCTCTCAAATGTGGAATCTTCTTACAGAATTTAATCCTATCCAAGAGAGTTTGGGGCTGTTACTGGATAAGTGCAGGTCATGGCGGTGAACTTTTTCGGTGAGAAATCGGGTGCAGAGTCGTTACCATCTTCACGAGGGTCCAGCTGTCAATCTAGTCTAGCCTAGTCAAGTCTAGGTGACACGGTATTTAGAGAGGCCCAGTTAGGGTGACCTCGTACCCTGAGACAGCCCCGTGTTAATCTAAAAGTATAAATAACAACTGTGTGAAGCACTAAACATAAAGATCACAAAACGTATTATCACGATAAAGTTCCCTAGAGGGTCCCTGACATTAATCAGCATCTTTAAGGACTGTTTCAGATTCAGTAGTGCTGGCATATTTCTGTTTAATACATTTTCCTAAATGTTATAGTTGCGTGTTTTTTGAGATACATGCCAACGTTTCCTGCAAGTCGTACAGACTTTCCTGAGTCAGATGGCAGTCACTTTCACAAAAGTCAAGATAAGTGAAATTAAGAGAGACAGAACTGCAATGACTCATTAGGGCTGCAAGGTAGAAAAACTATTATAAAATCAATTTTAACGGTCAGTGATAGGTGATTTGATGGGGAGAGGACTTTTTTTTTACGTGTGGGAAATCCCCACGGATACCCCCTTCCGGAGCCGGAGGGGGAGGTTATGTCGGACTCGAACCGACTAAACCGCACGCCGTCTGTGGGTCGATGTGCTAGGCCGAAGGTGAGGTTGTCTCGCGACATATTCCTCGCACCCCGGCTGACCCAGGGCCATTCCTCTCGGTCTGGCCCTCCTCTGGTGATGGGGAGAGGATTTTAACAATTGTCATTAACTTATCAGGGTCCTTTTAATTCACAAGCAAACCAATTCAAGACATCTGGGTTAAGGTTGATTTGACTCCAATGTGAATCGTTCATTTGTGCCTATTGCATCTTTGCTAGATCGGGAAACTAGCACAGTCCGGAAAATGTCTTTAACTGCTTACATAATGAGCTTAAACATTCCTAATTCCTAGTAATTCCAGTCTATTACTTGTGTCCACTTATCAAGAGCAAGTTATGTCGCAATCAAGTTCCTCCATAAACATGACCACAATCTAATTCAGCCCTCACCACTGAGTAAAGCTAGACATATAATAGGCAAATAAGAACGAACGCACAAATGCATCAATATTGAAATTACAGTAACGTTTCCCCATATAACTTTTACCGTCAAATTGAAGTAAATTTGAAGTGTACAGCAAAATAAATATTTGTAGTAATTACTTAAACGATATTCAGTATTTAAAAAAAAAAATCTTTGCATAGCATATTTTTGGGATGCCTGTTGGTCCAAAGTATTTAATTAACTAGGATTTTATGTGCATATTAATATATTAATTAAATTATAGTCTGGATGTACTTCTTCTTCTCCTTTTGGTTTGGCTTCTACAGCTTTTGTGAGACCGACTACCGTATGACCTGCCAAACCTCAATAGGGAAGCCTAGGCCAGCGCCTCTCCTAGAGCAAGTGAGGTTGGCCTCAGCCTCAAAGGGGATGGTAGGTCCCTGAATACCCTGTATATCTAATCTATGTTATATACCTAATTACAGACCGACGCTACGCAGGACGAGGAGGCTGATTATTATCTTCGACAGAGCATAAGCATTGCCATTCAACTTGGCAATGCTGCCTGCCTTCTGTGATCGGTACCGGTCGGTGATGATGCGGAAGAATTTCACGAAGCATTATGTATGTAAACATTTCATTTATTTAGTTTAGCTTGTTTTTAGTTTCTAAGTATAAATTTAATTTAGTGTCTTTTATGTTTTATTGTATATATTTCGAAAAATAAACTAGTGTTATAGTGAAATATAGCTTGTAAATATAGTATATAATGTATAATTTTACAATAATTCCCATTTTACGGAGTAAGCGTGAATGAATACTTACAGACCACTTATTCACTATATCCACTTGTAGTGAATGAACGTGCCTGTGCTCTTTATCGAGCTCAGTACTAAAAGTAAAACAAAGTATTGGCTTTTGAAGACGTACAGCCATCGCACGAGGACTATAAGCCATTGATATATTGTATTCTTTTGTTTAAATAGAAAAGCCAAAAAGATGGGTGTGATAGCTTTTATTCTGGGTGTACGATGTATTTAACTGACGTTTTGCAGTTAAGCTTTTATGGCACTAGAATACGTCAATATGATTTCACCTCGTCTGATAGTAAGGTGAATGCAAGTCTTAGGAAAGAGGGTCACCAATACTGACACCTAAAATGTTAAAATGGTGGCCCTCAGCGTAACGGCCTCATCAGATGTTTTCTTACGCCCCGCATAAACAACTGTAGGAAGAAAGAAACACGTGAGCAGTAAAGAATGCCAGTTTGATTGTCACCGTCGCCATGAACTACCTTTTCAGTATAGTGGTAATTAACTGAACTGCTCTGGAATGTGGAGACTGAGGTGGCGGTCAAAGTTACAAAATTTTGGGCTGGAAACATTTGATTAAAAAAAAGACGTGTGGCACTCGGGGACTGCCGCGGTAAAGCTATTGCATAGCATTTTGTATCAACTTATGCAATTATGATAATATGCCCTTTGACGTGCATTAGTTTTTTTTCTTTTTAGCTCTTTACGCTTTTCTTCTCTATAAAACGAAAATATCTAGGTATAAATAATAGGTATAAATAATTAGGTATAAATAGTGTAATGAATGACACACCAAAACAAAATTATTCATTTAAAAAAATAACGATATTAAGAAGTGATTATCGACAAATTTTACAAGTACAGCTATTCACTATTGTACATAAATACCTATACACCTATATACTTTCTCATAAACAGCTGCTTATGTATTCGTCCGATTTCGGAGCAGCTCGCCTGGATTCGTGCGAGCTTCGTAGAGTCGTACAATACGGCTAGTTGCACGCACACGAACACCGTGTCGAAGACTGCCGAAAAGAAACGAGCGTGAAGTTTTTTTTCGTTACGGAATTTCTGGATTCGGTCCCCGCGCTCAAGGCCCTCGATAGAAGCTATGCAATAGCTTAAAATCATGTATAAAACACGTCAATTTAATTTCATCTCGCCTGATGGTAAGCTGAAGGCAAGGTCCCAGGATAGAGATACACATACCATGTTAACAATGGTGGCACTCAACTTGACGGCCTCATCACAAGAGGATTGTCGTCGCAGCACCGCGTGACACCCACCGGTCCCATTAGTGCTGCGACTACAATCCCAACTGCCCGGTTATGTACTCGCTGACCCCTGAACACAATCCAACCGAGATTGGATTACTATGGAGGGTTTTTCGCAATCATGCACGATGGTACCCACCCGTCCGAAATTTTTGATAAATTTCTGCCATCAAATTTCTATATTTTTATACTGCCATTGATTCGAAGAAGAAGATTCCTGGCGTATTCAGCATTCCTTATCAGAGACAATGCTCATTGTCTCTGTTGTATCAGAGGATTGCTTATTACGTACTTACTTTTCCTTTGATTTAATTTTTTAGGAGCGATCTTCCGTTCGACCTCGCAACCTCGAAACCAGCGTCAAAGTATTGTGGATGAATCAGTATTCAGCATATGTAGACCCGTAGGTCTTTGTAGCAATTTCCTTTCAGGCTTATTTACTACCGCAGCGGTATAAAATAATATACTCGCCCAAGTACAAAACGTTTAAGTGTTAAGGACTTACCAGAGGGTATAAAAACAGATGGGGTAGCTAGCAGAAATAACGTTTGCATACATTCGCGAAACTTTTACGAGTTGTGGCAAGTTATTTAAGACAGTTGTTCAATGGACGTTTTATGTATCTACGACTTTTGTTTTGAATACAACGATGTTCATTATCTTGAGTGATTATATATTTATATTTTAGTACTTTTTGCTTGTGATTGCATGTGACTTTTGTATGTAAGTTCATAATCTAGTTGCTGTATTTCTCTATGAAAATACGAAAGTCCGCCATTTTCTGTGCTTCTGTTCTTACTGCTATCACTTTAACTCGCTTGATGGTAAGCCGAAGGGGGTCCTTTATGGGGGGCGGGGGGATACCATTATAGAACCAGATCTCATTAATGCTAAAGTTAAAATGGCGGCCCTCAGTTTGACAGCCTCATCAGATGTTTTTTCACGCCTCGCTTCGCCGATAAAGAAGCAGGATTAAAATACTTTTAAAACTGAACTGGACTGAAACTATGTTCAACAAAAAAATCGCTTACAATAAAGCTAACTTGTTTCTCCATAATTAATTTCCAACTACATTGAATCCATTAAATGTTAGTTTGATGTAGTCCGTTGGCCTCTCGAGTACGTCTTAAAGCGAATCTTCCGCTCCTATCTCGTCTTTGCTGTCTAATTTCCTCAAATGAATAGTTGATAAGCCTTGAAGAGATCTGCATAATCGTACTTTCATAATCTTTTAGCGGACTCTCCCAGCTTCATACGGGAATGCTTTTCTTTATGCTAATGCCAAGGAAGACAGAATAGTATTATTTCATTCTAAATGGCTAACACAGACTATAATATACGTCGCTGTGTCAAATATCTTCCGGTTTTTCAATCCGATTGGAACACCACCTACCTGATCATGCCTAATAACAGTACTAATTTAGACTACCTTGTAAATATATATCGTGGCGGCGACATATATATGGTATTTCAGGTAGTTAATTAAATGACGCCATTTAGCAAATATCCTAGGCAGGTAATCGAACGGCTGAATAAACTAGTTGGCTGCGACATATGCAGGCTTTAAAGACACAGTAAGTGGCACTACAACACGGTGTTAAAAATATCTACTACTTTAGTACAAGTTGAAATATAGGTAGGTACATGTACAATGTGTACAAACTGTCGATGTATGCACATGCATACATTGACAGTTTAACAGGTCTTCTACACGGGGACATTATTATGATAGGGGACGAATCAAAATTTTCTACCAGGGGACCAACGGGCACGGGGACATATGTATACAGGGGACGAATCAAAATTTTAGGAGACCAGTGGGTAAGTCACCAACAAACATTGATTTTGGTAAATTAGATTATTAGGGGTAGTCTCATCAAGATCTGCACAATGCACACATTGATGTGTTTCATGTTATTATTTTAGTGCATTGATACTTTTTTAATATCCGCCGGCAAAACAAGCAACTTTAGAGAACTGTTTGTACAGTCTATGTTGCCAACAATGCAATACACAGTAAAATATGTATTCTAAATAAAACATTCAGTTCATTTATTTTGAATAGAAAACGATCCTAAATATAAAATAGTTCGATGAAAGTAAAAACTTGTAAATTGAATTGAATTTTTATTTACTGGCGTCTTTATGTTCCATATGGTAGTAGGCAGAGGTATATAATACACTTGGATTTGGCGAGATAAATGAACAGTAACCTCTTAATATTTAATTTCGTCAAGTTGCGTTTTTAGCCATTATTGTGTGAAAGAGTAAGGAACATCCACACACATTTGGATCCATCCTCTCAATTTTTTTTTTTTATATTATTTTATGCTTTATCAATTACTTTTACCCGTCGTGGGCATTCATAATTTTTTTTATTTAGCTTTTTATGATGTTAATATTTTTTTTATACCACTTAAGTGGCGGCCAAACACATGGCCCACCTGGTGGAAAGTGGTTACCGTGGCATATGGACGTGTACAGTCACATTCATACTGCCGACATTCGGTAGGTATTCGGGTGACCAAATTAAAAGTCCACTCACAGTTTGTAAGGGTCCATGCATTCAGGTCACACATACAACACAGTAGGAACAGAATTATTTCAGAAGGAGACAGTTTATACATCGAAGCAGAGAAGAATTATTCCGCCAAAATTAGATAAGGATGAAGACAGAAAGATAAAAAAATTAATTCGTGAAACTTTGCATATTAATTTGGTTAGGCAGGGAGGGGAACTGGGTAGTGAAGGTGAGTGTTGATGTACATCAACAAAAGGGGCCCCTTCTAAACCTACACTTGGGTCGCAAGTCCCAGGCACTGTCCCGAGTTCCCAACTCAGCAACGCGATGGACCCGGCACCCGCACGGAGATTCCATGGATTGCTAAGAATATCGTCTGATTCACAAAAGTTTTTATTATTGTACAACTGAGGGTCAATAGCTATTTTCTACGAACGCTGAACCGAGAGCGTCTATCCTAGATCATTCATTAAAGTTCTTCGCATACCGCCACTTCTTCTTCTCCATCCCAGCGTTAATCCCAGTCGCATCTTTTCAACTCGAAGTCTGGGGTCCGCTTTTTACCAGTCTAACTGCGGATTTGGCTAAACTTCGATATTTTCCGTGAAGCGACTGCCATCTGACATTCACAACCCAAAGGCGATATCGAAGCATTACAGCTAGATCAGTTGTTGGATTTTTGAGGGCTCAAACTACCCGAAACGACTGCCATAGATGTTTGTATGACAACCGGGACCGACGGCTTAACGTGCTCTCCGAGGCACGACCAGACGACTGCAAATACCCATATTCATGCATAGACCTGGAATTCCTTGCCAGCTCACGTGTTTCCCTCTTCCTACAGTGCCGGGTCCTTTAAGCGGGGCGTGAAAAAGCATCTGATGAGGCCGTCAAGCTGAGTGCCACCATTGTTAACATGGCACGTGTATATAATGGTGGCCTTCTTTCCTGAGACTTTGCCTTCAGCTTACCATCAGGCGAGGTGAAGTCAAATTGACATGTTCTATATAAAAAAAACAAATATTTGCACTGAGCGGGGATCGAACCCGCGCCTCCTGCTCAGCGGCCGCGTTTACTACCGCTACGCCACGGAGGCTGTCGCATTTTTCAGATTATAATATAAAGTTGAATGATGATCAGAATGGAATTTTGACCATTTTTTTCCATCGCATACCGCCACTGAACGAACATAATATATCGAAGCGGGTCGCGTATTTCCAATATGCACTACAGCGTCAACCGGTACCTACGATATGTTTTTGTGTGAATGTTTTGTATACTTAGTTAAAATAATATTTTGTGCATACCTATCTAATTTGTAGTTTATTCAGGTGTGTAAAGTTATTAGATAATGATATATAAATTATGTATGTTATTGTAAATAAATGTACACATGGATAGCCCTTACGTTATTCTTTTTGATTTAAATTAAATGTCTAATCTTTTGAAATAATCGTAATCGCGAATGAAGTTTTTGATTTTGTTTCAAAATTATTCTTATAAGTTTAAATCGGCTTGATTCAACTTCGAAACGCGAAGTAATGAAAAACCTTTTCTCGAAATTATTCGGAAATGGACAAACTGTAAGGATAATATAATGATTTGGCGACACCATTTTTGATCCAATAGATTTATTAAGAAAATTTTATGGTGATATACATAATGTGTGATGAGCTATTTGGCGTGGTGGTCGAGTGATTTATTGCTCCCTTAGGGGACAGGTGTTTGTATTATGGTATAATTTATGGTATTTATGCAATTCTCACTATAGGTCTAAATGTCAGATTCCTGGTTTATTGATTCTCATTAAGCAAAAAATATACTGCAACATAAAGGTTCTACTTTTCAAAAAAAAATCCTTTCTGTAATAAGTTTTAAAAAAAAATGTTCATACCTATTCAAAACTTTAGCAAACAAATCTTCAGACTAAAAGCAAACAGCATAAACCCCAACCATAATTACTTTAATGTTCTTTTTTCATACTCCAATGTTCAAAACACTGGTATTTGAGAAATTTCCTTTTCACTAAAGTTTATTACTTAAAGGCCAGGAACGAGCGCGTTTTAAGGAGTCCTGAGGTGGCCTGGTCGGATGCCAGATGGATATTTAGTGCATTCGAGCGGTGGCTCAAAGGGCCCTCTGAAGTAGACTTGGCCTAGGGTAGGGCGACAACGAAATGCGCTTTTGGTAGGAAGAGTCTTGGTGAAAAAATTCTGAAATGGGTTTGGTTTGGATGTTGTTGATGTTTTTTAAGTTAGCAATTTCTTTTAATCCGATTTCATTTTCGTGTTGTTCTTCCTTTTTCTTTTTTTATAATTAAGTGATATGTGATATAGAAAGTAGATTGCCGAATAATTTTTATCAAAATGTGTTTAAAGTACTTCATATTATATGTACTTATCATACTTTTTATATGATAGACAAACACACACAAGATTTCGTAGATTATAACTATGTTAAAACCAATATACCTGAGTCTATTTATACTATTGACTGAAGGAATTTGGTGGAAACTCACACACGTATTGCATTAAGACAGCTCTAATCTACAATATTTATTTATTAACCCTACCTATTTGGGTAGATAGAATCCACAATCTGCTACTACACAATCTACCTGTCATTACTTTATTTCTATAAAATACTTACCTTAATTTTACATACGTCTATATAATAGTTTGCACTAACAGCTTATCCTTCGAGCCTCAAGTTCTAGAGCACATTCTAGCCAAACAACCCTCCTTCAATGTCATGCATACGCTCCGTTAATTTTGGAGAATTTCCTGCATAACACCGACATTATGGCCACTACATTTTACAAGGAATTTAGTGTTTAATGACTGGGCATTGCGGCCTGGGAGGAGTTGCACAAAGCGGATCCCGGCGGCTCGGATTTAATGCTGTTACTGTAGGTATTGCGCTTTGACAAAACCTGATATGCTTTGTAGTAAGAAAGTATTTTACTAGATAATGGCGATTTATTCATGTTAATGAAAAATTTTAATACAATAGAATTGAATGACATTCATTATCATCTTAGGAGTGGTTTGCAGTTGCATTCGTAGTGATTGCAAGTTGAGGAATGAGAGCTTTCAGAGGTGTGAAAATTCATAAATTTTTAAGGTATGATTCCGCAAGCGACCGCGTATGACTAATGCCGACGCATTCTTTTATTTACTACGACATTTTAGCTGCAGATGTATCTGCATCGAGATATTATCCAGTTTTTTATTCCACTCTAAAACCATAGGTTCTTCACTCAACAGACATTACAAGCACTGAGGTAATATAATAATGAAACGCAATTTACAAGATCGTTTCTTAATCTTAAAACAATTTACAATTTCTTAGAAATATACCTGACTGAAGAACCTATGGTTTTAGTAGAGGTCGACGGGGAAAAATTTCTTGATGCCTAAAGTTGCAGTCTCTCCCCTCTTTTATGTTATTTTTGTATGTATTATATAGCATAATTTTTATTATTTAGTATTATTCTATAATATACTTGTAAAATAAAAAAATAAAAAAATATACTTACAATTTTTAGGTAAAGCAAACTCTCAATTAAAATGAGGGATGTTGGAGGCTTTATAGAGGTAATTAAATATTCAAGACTACGGCTGGAAAGGAGGTAGAAATGCTGAAATTTGATTACTGATCGATTATAAGATTTGACTATCGAATGTATTTCGATGAGTGCGTGCTGGAATTGCATAATTCCTTTAATTCTCCTACATCATTGAGTGACTAGAATGGCAGTTCTCCTAATAAACTTTGTTCAAAATTCAGTTTTGATCTAATCTCAAAGTCCTAAATGTTAAAACTGATCACGACTTCAATGAAAAGAAGGCCACTTCTCGTAATTAATTTTTTATAGGCTTGAGATAATATTCTAGACGATTTCAATGTATTTTCTTGACAATTGTAGGTGTTACGTTTTTTGACTTTTCATGTGACTGTGACAGACCGAGACTGAATTTATTTGTTTTTAACTAGGAGATTTGACCTGCAGATTTATATATCGAGATATTACCCAGTTTTTAATTCCACTCTAGAACCATTGGTTCTTCACTCAACAGACATGCCGACGGACCCCGAAGAAACCTTTCAACGGGCATATAGCATTACAGTATTGTATACAGTAAATATTATGTTCCCCACTTGTACAATATAAACTAAATATATCTAACGAATACTTAATACATTCTACATCACGCTTACAAAAAAATAACCAACACATTTTGACTAGTAGTCAGGAATACATTCCAATTGCTGAATCGTACATTGCCAAGTTGGGGTCGCACAAATAGAGTTATTTGCGACCTGCCAAGCCGCAGTAGCAGCTGTTCCCGCCAATTCTTTGTACGGGGTTACCAGTGTATTAAACTTCTGTATTAAGTTCCAACGAGTAATCGAGATGTTGCCAGTAAATTGTGTGCAAGAAACGTTTGTATTTTTGCTGCAATTCTCGGGTGAAATTTTAAATTCGATGTTTAAGTGTGGTAAACTCATAAAGAAGGAACTATTTACCGTAAAGTTGAATAAAAAAATGATATTTTCAAATCCCTTATTCTGTACCCGTGGCACACTTATCTGGTGGGTACATATTATGGTTTTAGGTACACGCCTTTTGTTAGGATAATAATAGAATTTAAATCAATAAAAATAGGTTGATTTGCTGTTAACGTCTTGGTTATTTTGACATGATATTGAGACCTTATATTCAAGATCGTTCTGACGCTGCCTGTACCTGTCGAAACACCTTTAAGGTGAACTACGGGCTCGAAAATGTTCCCATGGAATACTTAGGTGATTCCTTAAAAATTACACATAGGTACTATTATTATATACACATGTTATTCACGCGTAACCATATGCAGAGTAAAAGAAAGACATAGAAATATTAGAATAATTGAAGAATTGAATTATAATAAAAAATGAAATTGTAACTATAATGTTTTCAGGGTACATGTATTTTGTACATGTAGTTATAATAGAAAATAGTTGCCAAATTTCACTTTGACAGCAAGAAAATAACTTTTTCTACTGTGATACTATAATACAAAGATTATGAAATAGAAATCAAAACTATTGTGACAAACATTACGCACAGGCCAAAAAAAGGTCTTGTATGGACACCAATATCATTAAATAACTTTATAATCATAACGATACACCTATACAACCTTTGTCTGTACTGAACCACTACTTTAAAAAAAGAATCCGCCGATTCGGAAGAAAAAAAATGAAACACGCATGCGCAATCGATGTTTGCGCCTTGGCGCCATCATTTTACACTGAAATTAAACAAAGTTTGGTTTTGTTTGTAAAATAATTTAGTATATGTATTGTAGTATGAGAGTAGATAAAGTAGTGTATGACACTGTACATAACTTGGTCTTATAACACTCGTGTGATAGTATAAAAAACTCGCGTGCGGCTCGTTTTTTTAAAACACACTCTTTAAGATCCCTTATTATGCAACAGTATCATAAACTACTATTATTAAATCGCTTTTAAACTAAAAGTGCAACTGTCTAGAAAAGTACTTCAATCGGTAATTCCATTTCATCAATCACTTATAAAAAACTATGCTTACAATACAACATACAACATACAAAAACGAAATAAAGACGGGGGAGAGACTGCAACTTTAATTCCTCCCCATTGACCTATACTGGTACCGTGCCCAAAAGGCTGGCGGCATTACCACACTGAATAGCGATACTAATTCTTTGAGTGAGGTAAATGCTGCGTTGAGTATTGGTCTTTCTGCCCAATCGCATTAACCAGAAACTTTTATAAACCTACCACTTATAACGAGCACACACCTATTACATGTTCAAACGTTAATAATAAATGGAACAGCACTATATTCGACACATTCTTAAAATAGATAATTAACAAGTAATCGATATTCGATCAAAGTTCAGAATCAAGTTGATTTGCAAACGGAGCGCGACTGATAAACACTAGATGCCTTTGATAAATAGGGTGTGTACGCAATACATAGCATAACATTATGAAAATTAAATATTAGTAGTGATATAAGTTATAACAAAAAGGCAACAATTCTAGAAAACTTGCTTTAACATCTTCAGTCAATAAAAGTAAACGGAAAAATTAAATTATGTGCCGTGAACTATCTCAACGAAGTACGTACGGCACAGCGCGAGCTCCCACCTCCCGACAATGGAATCTAAAGCGTACGTATACTCGTATAGATAGCAGTTCTTAAATTTGTACAAGTTGTATTCCCAACGGAGCCGGGCATTGCAGGTGTGGGAAAGCTCTTAACAGCTAGTTTGGAAGGAAATGATGATATTTCTAACGTATTACTGCAGTTACCATGGATTTGGGGTTTAAATGTTCTAGTGAAATAGGGTTATTACTTTATTGTCATTAAACAATAAATTTTTGTACGAGATGACCTAAAAAAAATTGCCTAAGATTGAAGGCAAAAGACGGAAGATTGGGTGCAGTGGGTGGACATAGGGTACTTCCAATATGCGCTGGAGTGCATTATTTGGAGAGGCCTATGTCCAGCAGTCGTACCAAAATGAATTGCTAAAATAATTTCTTTTTAAATAACATGTTTTTAGCGTCGGGGTAGTGTCCAGGACAGCAAGTTATTACCACAGCACTACGTGAGAGAGAGGGACGTGCTTATTGCTGTTATTTGAACGCCTTGAATGGAAGCTGAAAGACTATCAGACAGCCGGTGCTCCCGTAAATGTCAAGATAAAGGCACATTTTAGGAGAAGGAAGCTTGTAGGAGAGCAGAACCTGGGCTCCAGAAAACATATTTTATTAATTTGTAACTGTAAGACTATCTTTTACTCCGCAAATTCGACATATCTACTTATTAATACAACATTCAGTGTTATCATAGTTTATGAATTTTGGTTTTGTTAATTATTCTTCGAGACTTGATAGAGAATTATCTATACATCTAAAAGTTTGCACGGAACCCTTGGTCTACAAGTTGCACTCACACTAGTTCAGTTTTACTATAAAGTTTGGAAACAACGGTCCACCTGAAGTTAAATGGTTCTCGTAACCCATGCAAGCTTGCATCGTCAGAGGTATCACGCATTTCTACCTTCATATTCGGTAAAATGGTGATATGATATCCTCAGAGTTATCACGCATTTCTACCAGCAAATTCGGTAAAATGGTGATATGAAAGGAGAATGAAATATGTTTGTAAAGAAGGAGAGGCGTCTCATAAGCAATTAGGAGCTTTAAATCAATATTTAATCAGAGCATTCTTCCTTGCTCAAAGTCAGGCCACTCTATGTATATGTCATAGCCGACTTGCTTAATCAGCCGTTTAATTAAATGCCTAGGCTCTTTACTCAACGGCACCGTTCAATTAGCGGGCTTAATGATGTTCAGCCAGTTGATTAAACGGCTAGGCAAATGGCTTGGATCGAAGACGTTACGGCTAAATAACATTCAGACCATTAATTGAATGGCGACGTTTAGTTACCAGCCTAGGCAGTTAATTGAACGGCTGATTAAACAATTTGACGGCGACATAAATATATAAATAATAGCATGACTATTGCTGGTGTGCTAAAAGACCTTTGAAGCCAAGTTAATTTCAATTGTAAGCAGCTGTTTCGAGTGGTTGGCTGAAGAGGCTCTGCAAAAATTAAAGAGTAAATGGAACCCGGGAAGTAAACTTCGTATGCAACCGGCACAGCGCTAAATTGATGGCAAGTTTTTAGAATACCCTTATTCTCAGACTTAGTCGGAAGTATGTTCAATCAATCAATTAGCCTATTACAGTCCACTGCTGGACATAGGAGTCTTGTATTGTTGGGAAGCTGTAGCTTACTGTTTCTACGCTGGCCAGATGGGGTGTTGTTGGTACAGGGTTTTATATAAAGATTTCCTTCTGCGTATTTTTCCATTCGTCGCCTCTTACGACAAACTTCGAATGAGATGGGGTGGTGATACTTGTATTTTTATCTTATATGTAGGTATATTTCTCATCTTTAAAAGCAACATGTTTTATTATAACAACAAATGCTACTCACAAACTCGATGTATTATCACCTCGATCGCGTCCAATAGTACAGGTATCCCGTTCCTCCGTATGTCACGGCTTAATACCGGCGTACCTTCGTATTCTCAGTGAATTTTATAGTTGGAATATAACTTGCACACTGTGTCTAGATACCTACCTACTAGTCACACTACTTAGAGCCTGTAGAAGTAGTGTACGGTGTACGTTCTTAGCGAGTGAGGCACGCGGTAATAGACTGATTATTTCTTTCGATATTAGTACCTAGTGGGATATGTGATCGGTACTTAGGGAGCGACTCTATAAATCTCAATTCTAAATGCGATAGTTCCAACGTTTATATATTTTTTTTGGGATAGCACGAAAGTTTTTAATCAACTATGTCTACTACCTTTTAAAGGATGATTGTATAGCAATTAATTAGGTATTATTAACATTCAGCCCGACATTTCGGCTACTTTTCATCCGTTAAAAGGTAGTTTTATTTCATTGAAAGATATTCGCGTAAATTTCAGACAGTAACGTGTAAAACTTATGTCCAGTTTGTGTTAATCCGTATAGCTGACGGTTTACCAACAGGCAATTCTACCTTTTAGAGAAGTATAGTTATGTTAAATATTTTTCCGTGAAAAACACATTAGAAGTTGATGAGGTCTCAAAAGTGCAATGTCAAAATTAGGCATAAATTATAACCGAAATTACGCTAGTACTATTATCTATTCTGTGCCGAAATCTAATATCTACAAGTCTTTACATACGAGACAAAAAAGTTGTAGACTTTTAGACTAAACATGATCCTAAGCAACCAGAACGGTAATAGTGATACGTATCCGCAGAGCTTTACACAATAAAAAGGTAACAAAACCAGTGAACCAAATTTCACGGGTACAAACAAAAGGATTGACGTCCCTCATACCTAGCCATTCAACACATGTGTATTTATCCCGTCAACTTGTCAACCTAACCTTCTAGAACAAGTCTCGTAGTATTCATTACATAAATCTATACAAATAAATAATCTTAAAGTGTCTGTTTGTAAAATAGAAATAACACAAATATTTTCCGGTACTTTTTATAGTGCAGAAATCTCGTTGGCTACACCCTCGTCGGAGCCGCGTGAGTGGTCACTTCGGACTCGAACCGACTAAAACCGCATGCCCTCGTAGCTCATCGATTACTGAGAGTGAGAGTAACTCTGCTTATCCCTTATGCGCCGGCTAACGTATATCTCGTATTTCTAATATTAACGTATATTTTTTTCTGTCGCTCTGTCTTTATGTCTGTTTGTTGCGTGAATATCTGACGCAAGTATGCCGATTTTTCGGGAATATTTATTATAGAGAAAAAAGTAATACACGTATCCGAAGTCCATGCGGTGGAGATCGCGGGCTCAGCTAGTATTTTAAATTTAACGGCCCTTAGGCACTGCAATTTATGCACCGCAATAAATCTGATATTAACTGAGGATGTGCGGCGTCTGCATTTCCTTCAGACCAGACCAGACAGGACTAGACTAACCACTTTGTACCGGTGTGTCGAGATAAAAATAGTCTAATTGCTGTTTTATGTAGATTTCTATGAATGAATGTTGATTTTGCACAGTAAGGAGCCTGTGAGAATATTTCTTACTATGTTGAACTTGAACCAGAGAATTTACCTGCCTGTCAGGTTTCTCCATTCATTGGAATATTTTTTGTTTATTTATACTTGTACAGTCGACAAAGGAGATTCGGTTGCACTTTTTCATATAAAGTTGTATCCCCGAATGTATATTCAGGTTATAACCCAAATATATCAAGGATGGATGTAAAAGAGAGTTCGGACTCGTGGTTACCCTGCTTTGTTACCCTAGGGTGACCACGAGTAATTTCAGTTACTCGTCGTTACCCTACTATGAAAAGGATCGTACTTGACTGAATCTAGATAGTGTAGTACCCGTTAGATAAAGTATTCAATTGGTCAATATGTAGTACAATCTCCTTGATAAATATTTATTGAAACTCGTTGTAGGTGATAGGTTAATGGCATGTAAGTTGTCATTTGGATTTCTCAGATTTGCTGTCAGATTTATGCTGTCTTATAGCAACAATTTGTACGGTACTGTAATTGTAATAACAATATTTGAATTAAAAATACTGAAAATGGGTACAAGAATTAAACAAAAACGTGGTGAAGTATTCTTAAGCGATGGATACCAATACCATAAACATAAAATGTATGCAAGCCAAACTTCTTTATGGTTTTGTAGCCAACGCCGAAAACTTAAATGTATGGGGTCGGTGACTCTCTCTGTTAAGGTATGTACCTTTTCCTTTTCATCTTAAACACTCCATTTTTATATATATATATATATTAAAACACGATATTTAAAAAGAAACACTGCCTATCCGAGGTAGACGCACTACGTGTAAGCACCAAACGTCGCCCTACATATAAATATGATGATTAATTATTATTTTTATTTTATTTTTCTCAAGGCGTAGTGTTATATATCATGAGTATGTTAGTATTGTTCGTCGTTTTTTCAGGATGATCTAATCATAAAACATTTCGACCATGCCGAGGAGTGTAAGCCAAATTACGCCAAAAACGTCTTAGAGATGTCCATAGATCATATGAAGGAGGAGGCTGGTACTTCAGCTGATTCAATGCCTGAGATTTACAAAAAGAATGTAAAAGCTCTTTATGACAAAGGCATTCACCTAGTTACTGAAGTACCTTCGTTTCGCAATGTTAAGTGCAGCTTATATTCGGCAAGAAAACGTAAACTGCAAATGCACAAAACAGTTTTTACGAAGCCAAGCGATGTTGAAGTTCCTGCACCATTTAACAATTTTAAAGTGGCTGATTATGACTACGAGGGTACCAGAATATTGGTGTTCTGTTCAGTTCAAAATTAAAAAATGCTACTACCATTTCACAAATAGTTTGTGGCGAAAGGCTAAACATATAGGCATAAAGTCAAAGCTTTATCGACGTATTGTAGGTTTGTGCACCGCTCTTCCATTATTGCCTGAGAGCCAAATAAAAGAGGGTTGGTATTATGTACAATTGCAAACTGCTAATATAAATAACAAGAAAATTAACGCTTTTATGGCGTAAATGAACACCACATGGCTAAAAAGTGATGAATGTATAAGGGAGTGGTGTGTCAGCAACGAACGCCATCGCACTAACAACGTCGCAGAAAGTTATAATTCAGTAATAAATAAAAAAATAACAAGAGCTATGTCACAATAAATAAATCTACTCGACGATATAACGGTATATCTAACTAATAATAAAACAGCAAATTTCAGCCTAAACGAACGGAAACAATCAGAAAAGGAAAAAGATGATATCATTTTGAATGCACAAATGCAGCTACTTCATAACCAAATAACTGTTGGCCATTTTTTAGAAATATTGCGTTAAATATAAAGCCATTTTAAATAAATAATATTTTTCTTGTTCAACATTATAATCATGATTTCCCAACACTAGCAGTGTGACCACGAGTCCTGTGTTTTTATAATGTACTGTTAGTCACCCCACGCAGGGTGACCACGAGTAAATGAAATTACTCGTGGTCACCCTAGGGTAACAAAGCAGGGTAACCACGAGTCCGAACACGTAAAAGAACTACTATGTCGTTAATTTTGTGGAGTTCAGTGTTCAAAATTCGAATTCGTAACGAAATCGTATCCAAAAACGGAGCAATGCGATTGGCTGCCTACCTACTGTGAACCAATCACAATGCTTCATTCTTTCAATACGTTTACGTTACGAATTCAAATGTTATTAGTGCTCCGTGCACTGATGGCTGTCGTTTCACGGAAAATATTGAAGTTCAGCTGCATCACAGTTACACTGGAAAGCCAGTCTTGAGTTGTAAAAAGACCCAAATAATGATGATATTCGAGGATCTATGTAACATCACCAAGAACCTATTCGTTTTTCACAGGCCCCCTGCCCTCCGGAATGCGGAACCCATCAGATCCGCTCTACTTCATAAAGCTGTATAACTCTTGAATTTAGAACAGCCTTATTCCTTAGGTGCTAGTGTTGCTACCCACGCGAAGGATAGGTAGCTCTCATATCATATTTTGACAGGAATTCTATCATATTTTCCATAAATAAATATTCTACCTGCCGTCTCTACCGACCATATTTTACGTTATATTCTTGATAATTTGTTGTTAACGATATCAAAACCTAGGAGGTCTACAGGTCCCACAGTTTATTACAAATCATTGAGACGCCAGAACATTCTAGATGAATAATCAAGCAAGCATTCGCCCGCGGCTGCACCCGTGCATAAACTTGAGCAAAATTTGCATTTTCTATCTAGATAGTCTCATTTCAAATCATGCGCTCTGAACACTCGACTACCTATTCGCCTCACGGACAAACGTACAGACAAATATGATTATACACCTACTAATCTGTGAAATATACGATAAAAGTACCTATTTCAATAGCAATAAGATTTACAGGCTACTTTTTCAACTCAAGATATATTTTGCTGTGATAATTCTAATACAACTTTATATTCTCCTTTTATTTCCTCGTAGGCGGTTCAATTTTAAGCTTTATTAGGGAGTTGGGTATGGTTTAGGATTGATTGTGAGTTGTTCATGTTTTAAGTCATAACTGTGACGCATTTGTTACAAAGTTGATTACTAACTTTAGATTGCTGTGGTTCTAATCGAATCATAAAATATTCATGTAATAAGCCTCACAATTTCTTTTAATAGCACGTCAACATTACAAAATACTACAAATACTAATTTAACCGGGACTTATGGGTCCCTATTCACTCCCCAAACTCTCAAGAGAGGATATGAGGCTTGTCATAGAGATAATAACAGGACACAACAGATTGAACAGACACCTAACAGTTATAGGTGTGAAGACCGACCCCACTTGCCCGGAGTGCATGGAGAGCGAGGAGACCAGCCTCCACCTGCTGGCAGAGTGCCCCATGTACTCCCTGATCAGATGGAATCCCCTGGAAACGGACACACTGGACACAGAGGAGCTACGAGATCTGAAGGTGGAATGGATCGGGAGCTTCTGTAAGGAAACAAAGAGGTTTGAAAGGGCACCGTGAGAGCTGGAAGAACCAAACTCTCCCTCAGGGGAGTGATGGGGAAACGGATGAAATGGTCTGATCTGCCCGATACGGCCATTTTCTCGAAAGCACACTAGTTAGGGATGCTAAGAATAAATAAAAAAAGCACAAGCAATTATCGACGTTATTGACATGACATATTATCGAGTTTTTTTTCTTAAATTCGTGCTCAGCGTCATCAATTAACGCGAAAAGACAAGTAACTAAGAAAATTTTGATTAAAGTTGAAAATTGTTTGCAGTCGCTGTTTTAGTCTCTTGGTGAACCGATTCATATGTCATACATATTGACTTCCTCCGATATCGGATATCGCGTATCGGGTATCGGACAGTGTGAATTCTAACCACTTACAAAACTTCAAATCAATATGACAATTTGATGTTGGTTAATCAGTCTTCCAAGATTTTATATACGAGTTTGAAGCTACTATCCGTGCAAGGAGGTCGAAGTGTATTTATAGACGAGGACCAAACTTCGATGCAGTACATTACATTTCCCAAAACAAGGAAGTATAGATATCTAGAAGGATAGAACGGCCATACGTATTGTTCACCTGCATGTCGCGCGTGGCGACTTTTTCACTATACACGAGAGATAAGAAATCCATTTATTTTTAAAATTTAGCTCTCCATTTTTAATCTACAGTTGGAAATAGCACAATATGGGCATATTCATGGTATTTTTAACGATGTTATTACAAGCTAGTATTAACAGTACCGAGTAAGCGTTCGTTGGTTCCAGTCTCATAAGACTTCACCAAAATGTTGCCACGCTTTACCTGCTCACATGGCTGTTCTCTCCTAATATATTTCTGTGGTCCGAACAGCATTATCTTTAATTATCATCACAGCTAATTAAATTCCCTATTTAATAATAATTTCCGATCGCTAATCACGATTTCTGAATCCATCACGGCTAATAGGATCCAAGAGCGTAACCTAGCCGGTTTCAAAGCGCAACAGATGGCATTATCTATAATTTGAATCAATAGCTTGAATAGTTTATTACATATTGTTAGTACCATCTCTTCAGTGAGCTCGGAGCTTGGAGTTATCAGATTTATGTATTCTGAGCTTCTTGGCCTGCCTTCTTGTTGCAAACTTTAAGTATATGAAACAATGATCGAATTATGTCTGTGTCTTAGGAAACTGGCGTTATTTAGAAAATTTATTCATGGTGTATCTGTTTTACCAAGGTAGTCTATAATTTTCAAAATGGGACTAGTAGGGACCTACTTTAGTTCGACTATTTTGAGATAACTTACTCTTCAAACAACATGATAAACATCATCTTTAGTCATGTCGGGCTCAATGTAAATAATACCAAATAAATCGCAATAGAATCCGTAAAAAATGATTTTATTTCAATGATAGAATTGATTTTTAGAAAATTAAGAAAAAATCTTTGACTCAGTAAAGTAAGGCTTTAAAAATCATACTATATGGACCCTGTGTATAAGGTACTTTCGTATTTATACAAACGTAAGGGAAAACTACAGGAATAGGTAACAAATTCAGTTCAACCAAACGCGAGACATTAAAAGTACATACAAACATACAGGAAACTAACTCTTTCACTCTCTTGGAGAATAAATCAAAACTGAACTTTGAGTAGATTTCCGTTACGATAATTAACACTCAGATCAAACTGGAAGAACTCCTTTTGAAGTAAAACTTATTTCATATACACATGTTCAGCATTTATGCAAGAGTTCAAGAGACTCATTTACCCCTAGTCCGTTAGTATAGCGTTACTTTGTCTGCTTACTCCCTCATTAGCTCAAGCGCTCGTTTGTGACGTCACTCCCAGACATATTGTCTCACGTTGCACTACTTGTGAGCGCAAACTTTAGCTTTAGAACACAATTGGAGATGTATGTAGTTGCATTGTTCTATACAGGGTTATGCAGGGTAGATATTGTTAGGAGAAATAAGTTTAGTTTAAAAATTGCTCTCATTAAAAACTATACTTGTCATAGTACCTACTCGCACTTAAAGCACTCATCATTTCTTAAATTACTCAACAAAGATCAAAATTGTGAAGAAGCCGTGTCTGTACATTTAAAACATATATAAAACAATACTTGAGTTATATTATATTCGATTCACAAAAACATATTTTTGGATTTCTTGTCTGTTTATTCATGATGGACGCTGAAACTACTGAACTGATTTTGATGCGGTTTTTAGTTAGAAAGGTATTGTTTGATCGCAATTGGTTGAGTAGAACTGAAGATATGAGCAAAAATCTTCTGTTTCTGGTTTTGTTAGGTTACTGATTATATATTTATTTTTGTTCGATAGGATAACTGATAGTTAATAAATAAATTGTGTTTAACATAACATTTTTTTTGCCTTTCTTATTTTTTTCTCACCGATATCCACACAGGCAAAACCGTTCTCACTAGGTAGTAGTCACTAAAACTTAGATTTAATGTTCAATCTAAAAACCTATCATAAATCGTCTTTTAATTATTTTAAAAACCAATTGAAAGTTAAAAGCTTAAAACCCGCGACTGTCTGCGACATCTGTTCTGTTTTCATTTGCAACTTATTATTTTGTATTATTTCAGATCTGGAGCTATCAGACGCAGCTGCGGTTATTTTGCGGATACCTGGCTGGAAATATAATTATGTACAACGTATATTTTGTGCAATGGTATAGATAAGAGGACTTTTGAGTTGATAATTACGTGTATGAACACATAAATATCACCTGTAAAGTCGCATATATGCAAATGACTGAATATAGCGTTTTTAATACCTACAGTACCTACACTATAGCGCTAAAACTGGATCGATAAATTGATACAAGTATGTGATAACAATCAATTATCCCATTGAAGTCCACTGCTGGACATAGGCCTCTCCTAAAGTGCGCCATTTTTGCCGATCCTCCGCCTTGCGCATCCAGTCTGTCCCAGCGCCCTTTTCCAGGTCGTCAGCCCACCTGGCTAGGGGCGTCTTACCTTCCGCTTGCCTTCACGTGGTCTCCACTCTAGGACTCGTTTGATCCAACGGCCATAGGTCCTTCGACAAACGTGGCCAGTTCATTGCCACTTCAGATTGCTTATCTTGTCAGCTATGTCTCTCTATAACTTTAGTTCTTTGTCAGATGACCTCGTTTCGAATACCGTATCTCGATAGCAATAATCTGCTATAACAACTGTTTAATTTTTAGACTTTTTTAAGCACACACGAAAAGATACAGTTTAAACGATACAGTGCGATTTGCGATTTAACATTAGAGGTATATAATATTTCTCTTTAAATTTTTAACGGATATACGTTGAAACAATGTTTCAAGCTAAAACGATTTGGAGACCACAGACCGGAAAATTGGCAGCCATTAAGAGCCTCTAAGCTTTATTTTTTTACACCCCTCTCTTTCCCCATTTCAGTTGGTAATTAAATGACAATTACCGAAATCTCCAGCAGGTGCCTTCGGCCTTTTCTCTGATTGCTCTTTTTTTAATTTTTTGATTAATTCAGCAAATTTATTTATTATTATTATTATAACAAATAATGGCGTATTTACCATTTTTATTAGGTTTATTGAGTATTCGATATTCAAATTTAACATAAGTTCAAATACTTAGATAGAACTAAAAAAAGAAACGACTATTACACAAAAAATATAACCATATCCGAATTTCAACTACAACATAGTAAAAGCAACATATAGATATATTGATTGAAAAAGTAGTGAAAATATATTGCACTTTTTAAAATACAACAGTTTGTTTGTATTGAATCTTTTTCATTTATCAACTAGCTATTGTGAATATTAGAACATGTGGTTTATTTTTAAATTTAAAAAAAAATGACAGTTATTAATTTGGTTAACGGGTTCTCCAAGGCACCGAGGAGTCTAAATGTATTTAGATAAATCACCCATCTTAGAACTGATTAGTATTGCATAGCATTAAAACGTTTGATTCTCATCTTAACCATCAACAAATGGTCTAACTGAAATACTTGGATTTCGTCGATGGGTTGTGGAGATCAAATGGCAGTCGCTTCAAAGAAAATGTCGAAGACCAGCCAAACACGCAGTTAGACTGGACAAAGTGGACCCCAGACTCCAATTTCAAAGCTTCGGATGCCACCGGGATTAATGCTAGGCTAAAGAAGAAAACAAATTGCATCCTATAATACTACAATGGCCGTGGTCACAATTTAACCTGCAACTTACTTACGACTCAGTTCCTTTGAAGAAACTAGTACTAATCCAAACGTCGATTATAAAGTACATTAAAATCAATAACTGAACGATTTCCAACTAGTTTTGTGCCGTCATAAATTTATTATACGTCTTGAACCGTCCATGATAGAATTAGACGGTAGTTAGAATAAATCATGCGCTCCAATCGTGCGCATATGTGATGAACTCATCTGATGGACAGGACAACTTAATCATAAAGCATACTAAAATCGATTTAACTTATGCTACAACGAAAGATAGCGATAAATTATATTTTTATGTTTGTTTGTGCCTCACTATCTAGGTGGGGTTAGTACTACAGCTATGCTTGTAGTTATGGTAAACAAGTTATGTACTTAATCTTACTATAGCTTAATGGAGTCTGGAAAAAAAATCCAGTAGTAATGGCACATTGCTGCAAAAAGAAATGAGGTTAGGGATATGTACCTTTTTGAAAGTAAATAGTTGTGAGTACAAATTATACTATGTTTTTATGATGTTTTGACTGTTGAATACCATTTGGTAGTGATATATTTATATATCAAAAAAGTTAGACTACTATGGACTATGGTATGGGGCACCACGAAAATCTTTAGAGCCGAAGCTTCTGAAAAATTACCAACGACGCTCTTGTGCAGGCTTAGGAGATGAGCCTCTCGCAAAAACCAAAATAAACTATGGAAAGGCGGATGAAAAGAACAAACCCTGCACTAAATTTCAAGCTTCGAATGCAACGTAGACTTTTTTATAGTGCCGAAATCCTCTCGGATTACATCGACCTCGAACCCCCTATTCATCCTCAATTACCAATGGTCAGATTGCCACTGGAATATCCCTCATATCCCGGAACGAATACGAACGCGATAGCTTGAAACTATAAAATATATCTCGTAGCTTAGTTTATACTACAGCTTCAATATAAGACCGGGAATACGGCATACACAATAAAAAGCGACCATTTCAACTGAAAATCAAAAATTATATATGTCAGCTTGTAATTATTGGGCTCGAGGCGTTCCTATTTACGACAAACTATAATTTTCCATTTTACCTTCCATTTCCTCGAATATTGGAAGCACTTGGTCCGATGTGGGTATGATACTTATACAATATTGATGACGTGATTGTTTACGTCATAGATATAGAGAAGCCTAGATGTATTTAACAGTATGAAAACTGAGGGTGTAATTTTACCGATTCTGGTTGGATCTAAAGCTTGCGCGTTTAGAGCTCGTTACAGGACCGTTCTCCGTTAGTTTGGTTGGCTTTTACGGGCGTAACTGCCGTTTAAACTCTAATACTGATAGGATCAGTAAGGACAGGTAAGATGGGCTTGGCTCCGTAAGTATTATCGTCTTAACCGTAAAATTATGACATAAAAATGTTCCTAGAACATTAAAAAGGTTACCGGTTTCATTAATGAGATGTTTAAATCAAACTGACATTTTATTATTCAGTTAAAAATGTTAACAAATTATTTATCATTGACTAATTTCTCGAGTATTTCTTTGATTTCCTACCCTAATACATCAGAGCCTACATATATCTCCTCAACTAGTCATTAACAAGGAATGCAGAAAATTAACGACGGAATCTTGAGATAAATCTTTTTATTTAAACCAATAAATTTGCGGTGTATCACAGTCGTAAATATTCGGTTGAGAACTAAAAGAAGTTAAGGCATGTGGTTGATAAAGTGAAGATATTAGTCACTGTAAAGATACTTCATTAGACTAGAATATATATAAACACTATAGACACAGTAAATGGTACTGTGACGCAGCGTAAAAGAGAAAGACTTTGGTACAAATTGACAGATACATGCATCTCATAAAATTGGCTGTTACAAGGTAATAATGAGATAAGCGTAATTTCACATAACGCGTATTTCACGCCATTTTTTTTTTTATATCACTTACTTACACCCATGGAAAGTGGGTACCGTGGCCTATGGACGTGTGCAACACTGGAGGATTCACACTCGTGCTGTCAATACTATAAGAATAGAAAGTTTCTGTGCCGTTAGTGTAGAAGACAAAGCAGGAATAACCTTTGGTCTTCCCACTGACAGCACAAAAACACTTCAGTGAGCTCTGGCTACCCTACTCAACGCCGGAAATACAGTTTACCTGTACAGTGTATGGTTGAAAGATACTTAATTCTAGATATATACAATTTACGCCAATATATTCGAGCGCAAAGATATGGGACCCCATCAATAGAAAGCCTCATTATTTGTGAGTGTCATATTCTATATGTATATCATCACGCTTTCGGGGAGGGTTAGTAGTGAGAACGGTAACAGAAGTCCACGCGAGCGGACCTACAGGCAACCGCTTTCCATACTAATATTTTAAATGAGAAAGTGTGTGTGTGTGTCTGTTTGTCCGTCTTTCACGCCTAAACCATTGAAACGATTTTGATGAAATTTGGTATTAGATTAGACCTTGAGAAAGTACATCCACGCGGGCGGAGCCGCGGGCATAAGCTAGTAATTTATAAATAGAATGTAGAACCGAGAACAATGCAAATATATAGCCTTAGTTAAAAACACAAAACCCAACTGACTATAGTTATTCTAACTTTCAAAGTTAGACACGATAAATCTCTTGCATTTACGAGTTTAGCGCAGTCTAGTCCCTAAAGACTAACAAGCTTGATTATATACATATATTCAGCTATATCCAGTCCCGTTAATGCACTGATATTGTTTAATTACAGTCTGGTTGTGGCGCTAACTGAGGTATTAGTCAAGTGAAATGCGTTTAGATCAGACAATCTGACTTAGGAGTGACGCGAGATTTAAACATAAGACTGCATAGGTGAAGATGTAAAGTCTGCTTTGAAGTATTTTGACTCATCTGACTAGGGGATTGCTTTCTTCGTGACGAGCTTTTTTTAGAACTAAGTACACGGCCCACCTGATGGAAAGTGGTTACTATGGCCTATGGACGTGTGCAACACCTGGGGCGTCACACTCGCGCTGCCGACCCTGTTAGAACAGAGAGTTTTTGTGCCGTCAATGTAGAAGATGAAGCAGGAAAAACCTTTGGTCTTCCCACTGACAGCACAAAACTCTCTAGTGAGCTCTGACTACCCTACTTGCCGCCGGAAATACAACACTAGGTTATTATGACCGCGGTATTGTGTCGAGGTATATGTCTGGACGGGACTGTGGTATGTGGTCCCATTGAAATCTTCGGGCTCCGAATTTAGACTGGCGATATTTGGGCATTAAAACATATCTATCTTCTCCTTCGGAGATTTATAGGCGTGAATATACTGTGTATGCACGTACAATAATCGATTACAAAATTCAGGCGAATAGCGCTTTTAGATTTCTTTTTACTTTCGATCACAATTTGATTTAGGTAATCCCATTACCTTAATGTTGAATTTTAATGCTTTGTTATGAGATCACCTTTTATAACATTTGTCGGATTATAATATCAAGTTGAAATCAAAATGACCATATTTTTTTACGAAAATAGCTCAACGTTAGGCACATTAGCGATAGCTATTAGACACTTCCTCTTAATTTTATGTTCCTTTATTAAGTAATATTGAAACCTCACTGCACTAAGTGTTGTCATAGGCCCTAGATTGTCTCATGCGTGTACTGGGGTTATCTTTGGGGTCATCGATAGATTAACATCAGCTCGTAACAGAACTGAATGCGGGTGGACATACTCGAGAGCAGTTAAAAGTCTTTCGGTACTATACAGTTCGCTAATCAGATTCAATAGAAATCGTGAATGATATTTTTCAAAGCAGTCAATATAGCAGAAAGACAGTAAAAGATATTTACTAGGTGGCAGAACCATATTTTTGAAACATGAATGCTTCTTCGTATGGATTTAAGCCATATACTGCGTTATAACTGTAGTTTTATTACACATATTTTATCACGTATTTAATTGGCAATATACATTGCGTCCGACTAGTAACATACATGTGCCACGCAAGAAGCAGCTTTAGCTTTCAGTAAGCTAATGCATTGGCAGTTATAAAAAAACTAGCTTTTTCTCGTGGCTCCGCCCGTTTGTTTTTAATGTCCTATTTTTCTGCACCCCTTTGGACCCTAAGCTTTCATTTAAAAAAAAACCCGATGAAAATTGGTTGGGTAGTTTTTGAGTTATGAGCGTTACGCTAACGTATTATTATAAGAGATACAACTGCTCCAGCAGAAATAATTTGGATTATATTAACTACCAGTTACCCGCAGTTTCACCCACGTGGATGTCCGTTAACGTGACGTGAGAAAAACATTTTGCTCTTTCCCAAGCCCTAATTTATCTGTCATCAGGTTATTTAATCCAATACCTTTCAAACAAAATCCGCATCAAATTCTGTTCAGAAGTTTCTGATCAATCGTGGGTAAACAAACATGCCTAAATTCCGAAAAAACATGCTCAGAATCTTACATAATTCAAGCTCTCTAGCGTTAATAATAGTCGCATTCGAAGTTTTCAACTTGGAGTTAGACTGATAAATGCGGACCCCAGCCGTATTTACCAGTCTAACTGCGGATTTGGCTGAACTTCGAAATTTTCGGTGAAGCGACTGCCATTTGACTTCCACAACCCAAGCATTGCAGTTAGAACCAGTTGTTGGATTTTCGAGGACTCCAACTACCCGTAACAACTGCCATATATGTTCGTATGGCAACCAGAACCGACGACTTAACGTGCTTTCCGAGGCACGACCAGACCAGTGCAAAAACCCATATTCATGCATACAAATATTTTCACTGAGCGGGGATCGAACCAGCGCCTCTTGTATAGCGGCTGCTTTCACCAACGCTACGCCACGTATGCTGTAAATTCATCTTGTTATGAATTTTAAACAAACATGGGCTTCCATTTGATATTATAAGTACCTCAATATAAACAGAATGACCCACATTACTCCGTTTTGATGCAAACGGATGCGGTTATGGCCCTCTGGCGGAATATACGGATCGCCCAATAAAATGATAGGAACCCATAAATATGTGAAAATTAGCATGAGAGATAAAGACGGACTGGTGCCGTTTAAGTGTCAAGAGACGGGGACGACACGACATAATGAGAGTTTTAACTGTCATACAATTTTATGGCCGGCACGGTCATGCAAATACCACAATCTGTTATCGAATAGAACATCTCGTTGCAATAAAATCAAATTGATGTGTTAAAAAAATAGCAGGTATACTCAAGGTTTGGGTCTTGGGCATCAAACCAAGTGATACTTCCTAAGCAAAGGAATTAGTTAAGTCTCTCTTTCACAGGTACCCCAAGATTATTGTTTCAATGAAATTCGTGAATAGTTTTCATTCAAAATTCAAAACTAGAACATGTAGTCTGGTATAAAACAAAATAAGTACATAACATTTCTAACGAGTTTTTATATTTCGACTTAAAATCGTTACAAGTAAGTGTCTTCGAGACGCTGTTGTTGTTCGAGATGTTCCCGGAACATTATTTATTGATAAACTTGTTACTTCATCTAGAAAGAGCCTCTGGGGAGGTCTTTGTTGGCAACGATAGTTCCATGTAATTTTTATGACATAAATACTCCTTTAAAGTAAGGAACATGTTCCTAATTGGGTACTGAATGTCTCGCCGTAGGAAAGAAAAGAATTATATAAATATTATTATACAATAACCAAAATTAGGTATGTCTATATGTTGGAAATATTAAAAGAGCCTGTCTAATATGATTCGGACTCGCGCTTCTAGGGATCCGTATAAAATTGGATTGAGGGATGAACTTATATTTTGATAGCGTTGACTTGGTAGTTTAATCCCCCCCCCCCCACATATCGGGGGCGAGTCGGGGACCACGTAGTCCCCCCTCCCGAGGAGGGCCAGACCGAGAGGAATGGCCCTGGGTCAGTCAGGGTACGAGGGATTTTTGGATATTTTCAAGACATTGCTTAAATATGTGGTATGAATTTCAACTTGATACCCCTTCACATATCTGAGTAAAACGTCTTGACAGACAGACGGCCAATAGGTATTCTTATAGTTCCATTCCGCTTTTCCCTGTAGTTTTATGAGGTACGGAACTGTAAAAACACCTATTAATCATTCTCTAAGCCATTTCGCAACTCTGTTGGAGCCAGCTTTCCAGTCTATTTGTGATGCGGCTGTACTTCGATATTTTACGTGAAGTGACTGCAATATGACCTCCACAAATAAGTGGCATTACCGTAGTTCTGGAGCTAAACTAGTCGGACTTTTGAGGGCTCCAACTACTCGTGTGAGCTTGACGGTGCCTTAGGTTTACACCTGATGTCCTTAATAACGTGGGCGGCTAGCGCCTCATTCCGCGAGCAGGTCATGCTCGCGAAGGAGACAGCAGAGCGGACGCGGCGCGATGAGCGAGAAAGACTCGCTGACATCGCTGCACGCGCTCGAAGGCGGCTCGGGCGTCGGAGGGCGCAGACAGACCTCCGCCCACCATGAGCGCGGGCCTGAGGGTGACGGGTGGAGCCGCCCGTCACCCTAGCAGAAGCAGGCCACGGCGGCGGCGCGCATCGTAGGACGATGCGCGCCCCCCACACCGGGGTTGAGTCGGGGACCGCGTGGTCCCCACCTCCCGAGGAGGGCCAGAACGAGAGGGATGGCCCTGGGTCAGCCGGGGTGCGAGGGATATGTCGCATGACAACCTCACCTTCGGCCTAGCACTACGACCCAGAGACGGCGTGCGGTTTATCGTGCGGGTATCCGTGGGGATTTCCCGCACGTAAAAAAAAAGAAAAGATGTCCTTAATAAAAAAAAATGCCCACTGCAGTCCACTGGTGGACATAGGCCTCTCCCAATATGCGACATTTTGTACGAGCCTCTGCCTTTCGCATCCAGTCAATCCCAGCCACCTTTTTTCAGGTCATCGGTCCATTTGGCTAGGAGGCGTCCTTGCCATCGTTTGCCTTCTCGCGGTCTCCATCCTAGGACTCATCTGCTCCAACGGCCTCCGGACCTTCGGAAAGTGGCTGTTGGGATTAATTGAAAAAGCTAATCTGAAATTCTGGCGTTAAAATTCTGTCATGGTACCGTCTTTACGCATAGGCTCAAGGATGTCAATGACCTCTGCCCTCTTAATGATGGCGCTACAATCTGTCGAGAATTCTTTATTAATAACGACACGATATTCCCATTCAAGAACTAAAAAGTTAATGACCTTCATAATGGGTGAACCGTGTATTCGTATCATGGTTGTGCTTATTGCGTCCGTAACATTTTATATTGACTAGTAAATACTTGCACATACGCCATTTTACGAGCATTGCTGATATAAAATGGGTTTATAACTAGGGTTTTGCATGGAGTCGTAAAAGCTAGCGTATTTTAATGCGAATGTGCGTTTTAAATCGGCGTTTCTGCTGGCTTACGATGGTTAAGGATGGGGGTGAAACTAATAGATATTATAATTAAGTAGTAGCAAGTAATGGTCGAGTAAAGATCAATTGACAGGACTTCTGCTGGAGCTTTTTAATTTAAAAAATGTTAATCGGACTATAGCGATTTATTTTGCATTATTTTACTACCTATAGTGATCCCGACGTTTCAGTTGCTTTTCAGTAGTATATTTCAATTATTAAAATTCGTGTATTCTTTCATCAATATCTTAATTTTAAATTATCAATTTCATGATATTATCATAGGGTGCAAGATGGATGAACGACCTGAAAAAGGTGTCTGGGTTTGACTTGATACGCAAGGCTTATTATAGTTCCATAGCAGCAAGTAACATAAATAAAAGTTCGTTCTTTTCACACATTTCACTACTTTGGAAGTGTATCTCGCACAAACAATTCAGTTTAGAAAAAAAAATGAAATTAGAAACCACAATACCATTTTTATAAACCTATCCATAGATAACCTACACGTATGGGTTTGATGAAAAAAATATTGCGTTTCAGTTCTAAGTATGATATCTCATTGCAATAAAACCTCCAAAATCTATGTTTTTTTTAAATCTATTTATGTGTAAAAATCTTAATGCGGTTCATAGAATACATCTACTTACAAAGTTTCAACAGCATAGTTCTTACAGTTTCGTAAAAAAAGTGGCTGTGACATACGGACGGTTCTGTTTTTTGCTATTTGGCTACAGAACCTAAAAACAAAATCTTATATAGCATTGTAACCTACATATTACAATACGTACCTACATTACGTTCTAATTTAGTTTCTACATCCTCCACAACATACTCTCACCGTCGACTTTGTGGACTAAAGGTGGATGTACACAGACACTGAATTCTCAGAGAGTGCCATTCCATGTAAACAGACCGTTCTGCCCGCGGCTAGCGCCGGACGAGCACTTTTTCTGTTCACTGTACACTATGAGCGGTCCTTTGTAACACCGGGTGTAATAAAGTTCTTTAGTGTTAAAGTTTTTAGAATGGTTTTTGAATTTGGAACTGTATTTTCAAATGTAACGGTACTTTGTGATGAAAATGAGACTTGAATGTGCTATGTGTGCTTACGTTTGTTAGATATTCGTACGATAATTGAGTGTGTTTATTTTTACATAGGTCCTCATTGTCTGTCGTATGACCGCACATTGGTCTATTAGCCCGGTGATATACGTTTGCATTATTCTTTTTCTTTTAAGAATACTTTAGGAGAAAAAGAAGATTTTTTTTTGGGAAAATGGACACGACAATATTTCCGTCCAATTTAGCAGTCCGACTGGGGAACTCCGCCCGTGCGTATAACCTCGTGTTGTGTTCCCGGTGGTGAGTAGGGTAACTAAAGCTCACTGGAGAGTTTTTGTACTATCCGTGGGACGACCTAAGGTTTGTCCTGCTTTTTGTTCTAACAGGGTCAGCAGCACGAGTGTGTGCGCCCCTGGTGTTGTTTACGTCCATAGGCCACGGTGACCATTTTCCATTAGGTGTGCCGTGTGCTTGTCGAAATTACTGGTACTGTCAGATTAGGAGGTTCGTAACGATCACACACTAGATCTCCCAGTCTCACATGCTGTGCCTTCATTATATCTTCTCTTCTATTGAATTGAATCGAATCAAATCAAATGATTCGATTCGTGTCGTAATCTTAGGTTTACACCAATTAACTATGTTATAGAATAACAAATATCATTATATTAATATTCTCATTCAGACTTAGAGCCATTCCACTGGGTAAGTTCCTAAAGCAATGGATATTAACAGCATTTGCATAGTTCAATCTGCTTATACGGCTTGACGGCTGAGGTACAACAGAGATCAGTGATGCGTCTATGAGCGCAGTCTTCATTGATGTGACGTCAGCATTGAGGCTGTATACAATAACCGAGAGTCTATAGCGTTTGTGTATCAATGAATATGTGTTTCTCCTTATGAAGAGAGGATGGGGAAAGTAAGGTTAAACTGTAATATTGTTATATTTTTATCTCCTCTGATACTATAATACAAAGATTATAAAATTGAAATCAAAACTCTTATGACAAACATTACGCACAGGCCAAAAAAAAAGTTTTATTACGATAGAGGTCTTGGTATGGACACCTATATCATTAAATATTTTTTTAATCATAACGATACACCTATACAACCTCCATCTGGACTGAACCTCTACTTTAAAAAAAGAATCCGCCGATTCGGAAGAAAAAAAAGGAACACGCATGCGCAATTGATTTTTGCGCCTTGGCGCCAACATTTTACATTTAAATTTTTTGTTTGTAAAATTAAATAGTTTATGTGTTATAGTATGAGAGTAGATAAAGTAGTGTATGACACTGTACATAACTTGGTATAACACTCGTGTGATACTTTTAAAAAAAACACACTCGTGTTATAAGAACCCTTATTATGCAACAGTATCATCAACTACTATAAGAGTGCGGTTACAAGCAGCTCATTATCAGTCAGTAATGACGGCCACTATTCTTTGGGCTGCACCCCAGTTTACCATCAGTTAGTGTGCAGTTAATTTGACGTCGGGAAATAAAAAAGATCTAAGCTCCTGGTGAGCTAAATAAAAAGAAATATTCAGAATAATGTAAATGCATCTACTTAATTCGTTCCACAAAAGATTTATTAGAATTAGCGAAACAAACTGTGAGCGTATTCAATAAGTCACGCATTACAAAGCCCCTTTCAATGGGTGTCCCCAAAATAGTACTTTGTGAATTGACGGCAATGGGTGCCCCCAAAATGGTACATTGTGCGTTAACGGTATGATGTTCAATTTTGATCAGCTTAGGTATGTTATACACTGTCGCGTAACGTTGTAATAACATTTCTAAAGGAATGTCTTTCGTACGTTACTTGAATACTGATAGAAGATAAAAGACAATAATGCAGTAGTATTTATTTAGCACTTATCTTCGCTTATTGTGTATTAATGTACTTACCTATAATTTATTTCTTTAGATATTCAAAGGGGTAAATACCTCTCTGATTATGCCCACCCTTCGCTTAGGTTTATTTTTTCCAGGAATACTTGAATGTTTTCAGTGTTTCATTAAAATAATTTATCACAGAATTTTGAGAAAACTATTTCTTTTATCATTAATATCTTTCTAGTTTTTTTTGTATTGTTTACCGAATTTTCCACTCAACAGTCACTTAAAACTAATTTTTATTTTGTAGTATAAATTCGCGTTCCTTTCGTTATTTTTTTGTTACGCGCCAGTGTAGAAACACCTTTATGTTTATTCTACTGAAAGAATTGACATTCACAGAATGTCACAGCGGGTATCTTATTTTAATTTTTTAATTTTAGGGACCTTTAATGGCTACCCAGATTGAATGCTAATATTTTTAATGTGGTTCAGATGGCTCTCTTATTTCATACTTGTAAACTACATCTGATATTATTGTACTCGTACTCGTAGCAAATGCTGCAAAAGGGTTCCAAAATGTTGATTTTTAGGGTCAATTCAAATCAGGTGCTTATTTTGTGTGGTTTTTTAATATCTATATAGAATACGTCAATTTGACTTCACCTCGCCTGATGGTAAGCCGTAGGCAAAGTTTCAGGAAAGAGGGTTACCATTGCATACACGTACCATGTTAATAATAGTGGCACTCAGCTTGACGGCCTCATCAAAAAAGGATTGTCGTCTGCGCACCGCGTGACAACCACCGGTCCCACTAGTGCTGCAACCACACTCCCCCCTGCCCGGCTATGCACTAGCTGACCCCTGAACGCAATCCAACCGAGATTGGATTACTATGGAGGGTATTTCGCAATTGTGCACGGTGGTACCCACTCGGCCGATATTTGTGCCATCAAATTTCTACTAATGTGGCAAATAGGCGTATAGTTGACGAAACATGATGCCTTAACCGTCGTTATAATATCGTGTATATCTATATAACATTGAGTTAATGTTATAATTTACAAATCTTTTGGATGAGGAACTATTCTACTTTCTATTACTAATATTAAAATGTGAAAGTATGTGAAGATTTTTGTACGCTTGTTAGTCAATAACACTGTAACGGCTGAACGGGTTTGGTTGAATTTGGTACAGGTATAGATCATAGTCTGTAATAACACAGGCTTTTTATTCGGGAAATATGTTCCCATTTAGATACCGTGCCCGCTACCGGGAATGGTATCTAAATTCCACGCAATATATGTATATATTTCTCTAGGTATAGATTATTAATTATATAATTTTTTAATTAACAAAACATTACCTGACTTAGTCTGTAAGTATCACTGCTGAAAAGCGAAAATTTCCAATAAGGAAGCTTGTGAAATAAATAACTTACTAAGATTTCGACAAAATGCTCCATGCCACCCATAAGTGAGCCGACAGAAATCGTTTATTAGGGATGCCTCGCCATTGCTAAGTACGAATATTTCACATTGCAGTTTTGAAATAAAATCTTTCAATTATTAAATAAAAAAAAAAACGTAAGCTAAATTAAGAAAGAAAGAAAAAGAAAAAGTGCGTTAATTTCAGCTTACTGCAGCACACAAAACAGATCAACCCAAATACAAAACTTATACTAAGTATATTGAAGACGAATACATTAAAGATAATTTTACATAGGTAGTTTCATTTAAATATATTTTTTTTACACACAGTTCAATTTCAATAAGGTAAGATAACCGTAAATTTAAATTCAGTTCCTTAAAAGTGTTTTTTTTTTTCGGCAACATTATGGTTCCTAGTTCCAAGTTCCTCTTCAGCCATTAATTATTGTTTTTCATTTTCATTCACCTCGAGCATCAATCTCACGGTACAAGAAAAGTATTCAAGTTTCATCCGGACACAAGAACTTTCCGAGTTTCATCGGAGCAATTGGTGAATATCGCCCGTACTTCACAGTGGGACAAATCCAGACAATCCCAGACGGATGGTACTCCTAGAGTCTGGCTAACGGTTCTCTGCACTGGATTGTTTTTTAAAATCTATACATGGCAATATTTTTGAACTGTCATGAGTGTCATGTCACTGTCAAACGGATTGTCCCGTTTTTGTGTTTATAGTGTTTCTCAATCAAATTTCTTTTGAAATTATTGAAAAATGCCGAAAGCTATCAAAGGCGTAGTTAGAAAGTTGATATTTACCATGATCGGCAAGTATCAAGACATAAAACTTGATAATGAACGAATCCAGAACGAAAAAATACATCGCTTAGACGAAATCCTTACAGCTGCTGGTAAGTATTCTTGATAGTTGGCTTGATATTTATGTCCGGGTATCATGTGTGAATACTATTTACTATTTATTTTTCTTGTATGTGTTTTAGAAGGTGACCTGACGAGAGTCAAGACGTTAGTGAAAGAGTTAAAATGTTTTGAGGAAAAGGAAGCGTTGAACTCTGAAACGAAATATTTGGATACAATTGCTACTATGACAGGTAGGTAAATTTATGGTTTTGTAAAATGTCTTAAAATCTTTGTACGATTATTTTCAATGTTTGCATACAAATTTACCTTTGTTCATAGTATAGTGGAACAGTTAAATTATTGTTAGGCTTTTATATTTTTTACATTCAATTACATTTTTATATTTTTCCTTTGCAGAAATATCTGTTAGAACTATTAAAACAATCAAGAAGGAGGGTTCTATAAACCAAGGAGAATGGAATACACCCGGCAAGAAACGCCCTCGTCAGGGCACGGTGTCTAATCTGGATGATTTTGATTTAACGGCTTTTAGGAATAAGATTAATGAATTTTACTGTGTAAAAAAACAGGTTCCTACTCTACGAAATTTACTTGTTGAACTCAGAGAGTCAATTGGCTTCACCGGCTGTCGTGAAACATTACAGCAGATATTGAAAAAAAATGGTTTCGAGTTTAAGAAAAACCAGAATGAAAGGTCTTTGCTCATAGAGAACTTTGAAATAGCTGCTTGGAGACACAGATATCTTCGAACAAATGCTGAGAAACGACAACAAGGGAAACAAATAATTTATCTTGATGAAACCTATGTTCACCAAAATTATAAGGTAAAAAAATCATGGCAAGGTCCTTCCACTAGTGGAGTGATAGACAAAATGTCGTCTGGCAAAAGACATATTATAGTACATGCTGGATCAGAAAAGGGGTTTGTGCCCATTGCACTGTTAGTATTTAGTACCAAATCAAAAACAGCTGATTATCATGATGACATGAACGCAGAAAATTTTATGAAGTGGTTAGGTGAGAAATTGATTCCAAATTTGACAGAGCCTAGTGTGATTGTGATGGACAATGCTAGTTACCATGTTACACAAATAAGTAAACCACCAACAATGCAGAACTTAAAAAGTGACATACAGAAATGGCTTAGAGAAAACGACATTCCATTTGAAGAAATTTATACTAAAGATGAATTAATGTGCCTCGTTAAAGAGAATAAGCCTGAACCCTTGTATAAAGCAGAAGAACTTCTAAAACAACATGGCCACGAAGTGCTTAAACTACCTCCATACCACTGTGATTTAAATGCTATTGAGCTCATATGGAGTTTAGCTAAACGAAAAGTGGCTAGCAAAAATATAGGAGTACCAGGGGCAGAAATGGAAAACTTAATTAAAGAGTTATTTCTTAGTGTAACGGCTGATGATTGGAAGAACTGCACAGATCACGTTATTTACGTCGAAAATGAATACAAATTAAGAGATGGAATCACAGAAACAGCACTGGAACGATTTATAATAAATGTACGTGATGATGATGACGATAGTGACAGTTCATTTTCAGGTGTTGAATTTATAGAATCAGACTTTGATTATGAATCATAATAAAATTATAAATATTAATGACTTGTAATTTTTTTTCTTGTATCCTGGACATGATCATTATTTGCATGATGAGCAAGCATGTATGTTAACTTTATGTGTAAGTTGGAAATTTATTTTTTAATAAAAGCATACTAGCAACAGAAATTACTAGTATAAAACTGCTTGTGTGGGTTCATACCGGTAGTGCAATGACTGGGGATCGAAACTGTAACCTCAACATTGTACGTCCAATGCCATAACCATTAGGCTACAGTCACCGTTAATTCATAAATACCGGAGTGCAAGTTTGGGCCGCAAACGGGACTAAACGCTATAATGATGATATCTAAGCTAATTTTAAAGTTTGTGCAGCTTATCCGACTCAGTTTGTTATATAATATGTACAGGTATGATAACACGTAATAAATAAAAATGTATAAAATAACTTTAATTGAATATAAAAAATAATAGTATCAAACGCATTTCTTCAGTCTATGGTCGGTGTTGTCACCCCTTGTTTTTTTGAATTTACCGCTCTTTTCTTGTGCAAAGAACCGATGGCCAGACTCTACCTGCAAAATACTAAGCAAGTAAGACGATTTAATTTCGTCCTACTGAGCATTGAAAGTACTTTTCCAGTCAGATTTCTTTGAGGAGGCATTTTATATCTATGTTTTAATTGTGACAGTGTACACTGCCACCCTTTTCTGGAAATAGATGTCGACACCGAAGTCCCACTCCTTAGGGGCCTTCGATGGCCTAGGTCAGCCAGGTTATGCGAGAGTACCTCACCTCCGGCTAATGAAGGCCTAAGACCGCCGAGCAGTTTAAGTCGTAATTTTCATAAAAGACAAAGTGATATGTGTCTGTAGAGTATATTAGATTCTACACATAATGTGGTATATAATCCACTGTGTGATGTGCAAACACATTAGTGAGCAATGGATCTATCTCAATCTGCTTACTGAACAGTGAGAACGCAGTGGAAAGTGTGGACAAGAGAACATTAAGTGTACGGTGGCGCAAGTTACATGAGATTTAGAATAATAATATTCATCTTAATACTACTCGTGAAGCATATAAGTACAGAAGGAGATGGTGGACTGTGTCCCTGACTATTGTACGAAATAAAAACGTAAGTATATTACACAGTCTGTTCCATTATCATTATTTATCATCATACAACTATAAGAATTATATTAGACTAGCTTTTGCCCGCTGCTCCGCCCGCGTGAATGTCGGTTATCGCGACTAAACATAGCCTGTGTCCTTTCTTAAGGTCTAATCTACCCCTATACCAAATTTCATCTAAATAGTTTCAGTGGTTCAGGCATGAAAGCGTAGCATACAGACAGACAGACCGAGTTACTTTCGCATTTATATTATTAAGTATGATATTAGATTATCTGTGATACAACTTTATATAATGGCTTGGATACAATTGCCGTCTTAGATTTATAAAATAAATAGTAATAAAGTCATTTTATATTAGAGATTAAACTATACCCAATCGTATCTATATTTGTTATGTGCGACGTTGCAATCCGTTACGGACACTTGCACGTAGTGCAAATCATATTGTTACGAGCGTGGGGATCGGTTTAAATAGAAAATGCGAGGACAACCGTTGAAGGCAGGCTTTATTCAGCTTCACTTCAATTACAGCAAAGCGCGTAGAAATTCGAAAACTCTTCCTTACACAACACACAGTCACTTGTATAATCGCACTGTATAGCTTCACACACTTTATCGCTTTGTTCGCTTCGAATACTAGTCTTAGACTAACTTGAGCAGCGGCTGTTAGCTCGCCTTTTATATAAGGGGCGGCCGAGTAGCGAAAGATCGAGAAAAGACAGGTACGTTCTGAAAAAGACAGGAACTTTCTGGGAGGTTCTATTAGGTCTTATGTCTCTTTCTATTCGTTCCATTCCTTCTAGAACAGTGACGTCAAGGCATGCTGTCTCTTTCTACAGTGCCGTCTCGCTCACTCCTATGGAAATTTGGCCATATATTGAAGTGGCCAAGCGCCGGGCGTAGCACTACCCCCTTCTTAGACATGCTCGTCCCGAGCATTATTAGATCCGTAGTATCTCGCCAGTCGGTCAACATGTACAACCTTCAAGGGGCTTCGCTGGTTGCGTTGTATCCGGTATGTAACGTCATTGATCCTGGTGACAACTTTATACGGCCCTTCCCAGGTTGGAGACAACTTCGGAGATTTGCCTTTGCGACGCATCGGATTGTGTAGCCATACGAACGAGCCTTCGTCGAACCCGGCTTGATGAGAGTTGCGGTCGTATCGGGTTTTCATTCTTTCGCTTGCCTGGAGCCCAGATTCACGGACGTGGGTGTGAACGTCATTTAGTCTATCGCGCAATGCACTAGCATATTCCGTGATTTCTTGCGGTGAATCTGGAGGACGTCCAGTCAGTAGATCAGCCGGTAGTCTCAGTTCTCTGCCAAAGTTTGCACACGCAGGCGTCACCGTTGTGTTTTCATGTATCGCTGTTCTATAAGACAACAAGAACAAAGGAATATGACTATCCCAGTCCTTCTGGTGGCTCTCAACAACCTTAGCCAAATGCCTTTCCAAGGTTTGGTTAAATCTTTCAACCATTCCGTCAGACTGCGGATGATATGGGGTAGTCCTGGTTTTATGAATACCCATTATCCTACAGGTTTCTTGAAATACCTGTGATTCAAAATTCCTTCCCTGGTCACTGTGTATTTCCAGAGGAACTCCATATCGGCAAAACACTTCCGTGACTAGTCTTTCCGCGACTGTAGTTGCTTCCTGGTTAGGTATGGCAAAAGCCTCTGGCCATTTAGTAAAGTAGTCCATTACTACTAGGATGTATTTGTTTCCAGACTCCGATGCAGGAAATGGCCCTGCAACATCTAATGCAATCCTTTCCCAAGGCGCTCCAACATTGTATAGCTTCAATGCTCCCCTGCTCCTTGTATGAGGCCCTTTTACCGATGCGCAGCATGTACATTTCCTACACCAATCTTCAACATCCTCACGGCAATGGATCCAATAGAATCGTTGACGAATCTTCATCAAGGTCTTCTTCACACCAAGATGGCCGCCTGAAGTTCCGTCATGAAATGATCTCAAAACCTCATTAATTTTAATCTTTGGGACAACCAACTGCAGATGTGAGTCTTTCCCGTTTGCAGACTCCCATTTTCTACACAGGACTCCATTGTGTATCACGAGGCTTTCCCATTGTGCCCAGTAGCTCTTCGTAGCTGCACTCATTTGGGAGACATCACTCCATTTCGGCTTAGGTGTTCCTGCCCTTATCCATTCGAGAATAGGCTTGATGTCTCGATCCTCTTGCTGTGCTTGCTGCATGGCTTCGCTACTCCAATCATCGCTGACAGTATCAGTCCTTATTATTCTAATCGCTACACTGTCTTTAGCTTCTTGCCTAACACAATGGTTACATTCCACCGGACAAGGTCTTCGAGAGAGCGCATCTGCATTTCCATGCGCTTTCCCACTCCGATGTTCGATGACGAAGTCGTATTCCTGGAGCTGTTCAATCCATCTTGCCACTTGTCCTTCTGGATTTTTAAATTGTAGCAACCATTTTAAAGCAGCATGATCAGTCCTCAGATGAAACTTGCGGCCCAGCAGAAACTTACTGAAATGCTGCAATGTCTTAACCACGGCCAGTAATTCTCTCCGTGTAACACAGTAATTTCTCTCTGGTTTAGACAAAGACTTACTAAAGTAAGCAATCACGACCTCCTTGTCTCCTTTTCTCTGGGACAGGACTCCTCCTATCCCAGTATTGCTGGCATCTGTGTCGACGACGAACTCATTTTCTGCATCTGGATAACCCAAGATTGGTGTTTCACAGAGTCTTCGCTTAAGGTCTTTGAAAGCGGCTTCACATTGTTCATCCCAGCTAAATTTCCGTTTTTCTTCCGTTAACCGATGCAAAGGCTTCGCAATATCGGAAAAGCTTTTCACGAACCGCCGGTAGTATGAACACAGACCTAAAAAGGCACGAACGTCCGTCTTATCTTTTGGTGTCGGCCAATCTTTCACGGCACTTATCTTCTCAGGGTCTGTTTGTATCCCATCCTTCGAAATAACATGCCCCAAATAATTCACTTGTCGTTTAAAAAGTGAACACTTCTTTGGACTGAGTTTTAAGTTGGCACCCCGTAGTTTAGTCAAAACTTGCTCTAGTTTGCTGAGGTGATCGTCGAAGTCTTTTCCAATGATGATTATGTCATCTAAATATACCAGACAGGCTTCTCCCAGCAGTCCAGCAAGTATTTGTTCCATCAATCTCTCAAAAGTGGCCGGAGCATTACATAATCCAAATGGCATGACGTCGAACTGCCAGAGACCTTTTCCAGTAGAAAACGCAGTTTTCTCCTTATCTCGTTGACTGATTTCAACTTGCCAATACCCACTCTTGAGGTCCAATGTTGAGAACCACTGCATGCCACTTAAGGTGTCCAAAGTGTCATCTATCCTTGGCAACGGATAACTATCCTTTTTCGTAACATCATTCAGTCGGCGATAATCGACGCAGAATCTGGTGGTTCCATCCTTTTTCTTTACAAGGACTACCGGAGAACACCATGGACTGACCGAGGGTTCAATGATACGGTCCTTCTTCATCTCTTCAATCATTTCCTCCACCTCTTTTTCTCGAGCAATCGGTACACGTCGTGGTCGTTGACGGATTGGCGTTACCTCACCAGTATCGATTTTATGCTGTACTACTCCAGTTCTGCCAATGTCACCACCATGCATAGAAAAGACGTTTTTATAACGTAGCAGCATGTTCCGCGCCTTCAGCATCTCTACCTTACTGAGGTCATTGCGACAATCTTCTAGTAGTTTCAGCACTGTTGATTCTCTGTCACTTGTAGCATCGCTTTTGGTCGAACCCTGGCAACTACGTATCCACGAGATCTCCTCACAAGTGCCAAGCAGTGTCCCTTTGTTTAAGACGCACTCGTTGTCGCTCATATTTAAAATTCTTATAACGGCTGTGGTTGGTGTTGTTACCACAGTACGAGCTGGTATCCAGGGACTACTGCCGTCTACTTTTTCCACCAATGCACAGCGATGAGAATTGATGCCATATTGAGGTAGTCTTATTGGCACTAGGGTCTGTGATTTAGGCTGGAGTACAGTTCGTTTTGCACAGAACACTTTTCCACATGCGCCACCTTCCATGGGAATTTCGTCGAACCCAATTTTCAGAACGCCACAATCCACGTCGATTTTACAGCGATATTTTCTCATAAAATCCAATCCAATGATGCAGTCATCTAAGATATCAGCGACGATGACTTTATGCCAATAGGTCTTATCACCGACTTCCAACGCCACTTCTTGCTCTCCTCGGACGGAAATGCGCTGGCCGGTAGCTGTCTGCAGATGGAGATGCTTAAGTTGATGTAGATGATCTCTAGGTACATTTTTCACCAGCCGAGAGCTAATCACGGTCCGACTTGCTCCAGTATCAATGGTGAGGTGGCACGGTGATCCATCAATACCTCCTTCGATGACCAGACTATTTCCATCATTGGCTTGAGAGATCAGAATTGGGACTTTTACACTACCAGCCAGCACCCGTCCCGCAGTCCTGGCGTTTACTCGTTTCCCTGTTGCTCCGGCGCATCTGGATGTCGCGCCGTTTGTTCTTGGCCATTACCTTGTTGAGTCCGTTTCGGGCAGCTAGACCGAATATGTCCTTGCTCTTTGCAGAAATAACACCTGGGTGTGAATTCCCGACGGTACACACGTTGCTCATTTGTTGAGATCTCACGCAATCTATGTGCTCGAGGGTCATGTCGTACAGCTTCCACTTCAAGGGCGTGAGCAACAGCATCTTTAAGGGTTGCATGGTGACCCAGACGGACGGCAGCTCTCACCTCCAAGTCTCTGATCCCGTCAATAAAAGCTTGCACCAAAATGCTGTCAACAAATGACGAAGAAGCTCCTTGGTAAGCTTTTCTCACCAGCTTTTCTATTTCCAAAGCCCACTGCTGCAGAGACTCACTAAGACGCTGGTTTCTGTCCTTCAATTGGGCACGGTAGACATGTTCCAAGTGACTATCACCGTAACGTGATTCCAACGCTTCAAGAAGGCGGTCGTAAGTCACTTCACCTCCAAGCGCCTCTAAAACACTGAGTGCTTGGTCTCGTAACCCCAATGTTAATGCTGTTTTGGCTTGCTCCTTATCCCAACCGTTCGCCTTTGCCACAGACTCGAACTGCAGTTTGTATGCAGTCCACGAGGAGGTCCCATCAAATGGCGGTACTTTGAACTTCCCGACAGCCTGTGCAGATGGAATGGTTACAGAGCCAGCTGTTCCGCAAGCTATTTTCGTCTCCAATTTTTTTACGTTTTGAGCCACAGACTGCAACCGTTCCTCATAACTCTCAAATTTCTTGTCGTGGCTTTCTATTCTGTCTTGCACTGAATGAATTTCTCTTTGCCATTCTGCTTTAGACTCTTTCAAGAAGGCAAATAGATCTTCTTGTTGTTCCCGGAGCTGAACCTTTAGTTGCAAGGCACGCTCCTCCTGTTGACGGGCCTGCTCCTCCTGTTGACGGGCCTGCTCTGCCTGTTGTTGCTGGAGCTGTGCCTTCAATTGCAGAGTCTGCTCTTCCTGGCGACGGGCCTGCTCTTCCTGGCGACGGGCCTGCTCTGCCTGGTGACGGGCCTGCTCTGCCTGGTGACGGGCCTGCTCTTCCTGGCGACAGATCAGCTCCTCCTGTTGTTGCTGGAGCTGTGCCTTCAATTGTAGAGTCTGCTCTTCCTGGCGACGGGCCTGCTCTTCCTGGCGACGGGCCTGATCTGCCTGGTGACGAGCCTGCTCCTTCAATAAGGTCATAATCGCGTTCAGGTTAATTTCCGATGATGATCTTGAAGCACCCGTCGACGTACTCGGAGTACCCGCAGCCTCTTCCGCGGCCTGGCTTCTGGTTTTAACACCCTCCCTGTCGTCTCTCGGCGTTATCGGCATTTTCTATCCCGCTTCTGACACCAGTTGTTACGAGCGTGGGGATCGGTTTAAATAGAAAATGCGAGGACAACCGTTGAAGGCAGGCTTTATTCAGCTTCACTTCAATTACAGCAAAGCGCGTAGAAATTCGAAAACTCTTCCTTACACAACACACAGTCACTTGTATAATCGCACTGTATAGCTTCACACACTTTATCGCTTTGTTCGCTTCGAATACTAGTCTTAGACTAACTTGAGCAGCGGCTGTTAGCTCGCCTTTTATATAAGGGGCGGCCGAGTAGCGAAAGATCGAGAAAAGACAGGTACGTTCTGAAAAAGACAGGAACTTTCTGGGAGGTTCTATTAGGTCTTATGTCTCTTTCTATTCGTTCCATTCCTTCTAGAATAGTGACGTCAAGGCATGCTGTCTCTTTCTACAGTGCCGTCTCGCTCACTCCTATGGAAATTTGGCCATATATTGAAGTGGCCAAGCGCCGGGCGTAGCAATATGTATTTTTTGCACGAAATTCACACCATATTATTTGCACGAAACAGATGCCCATATGCGTACACACGCGTGAGGCCGACCTTATATCAACAACACATCTCTCCTATGTCTTGTCCCTCACAATCCAGCCATAGCTGGCCCGCTTCACCGAATGCGTATTGTACCAACAATGGTTGGTCGCCATTACTCCATTAATCCACGGACTAAGTCACTGGCCGGTTCTGAATCAATCTAGCGGGACGGATTTAGTTTAAATAATAACCGTTTGAGTGCCGCTAGAACAATAAGGGAATTGAGAGGATTATGAAGGTAAGATGATCCCAGTTGCCATACAAACATCTATGGAAATCGTACCCCAAAAAGTCCAACAACTAGTGTAGCTACAATGCTTCGATGTTCGTCTTTGGGTTGTGGATGACAGTCGCTTCACGTAAAATATTGAAGTTCAGCGAAATCCGCACTTCGACTGGTAAAAGCGGAATCCAGACTCCAAGTTGAAGGCTTTGGATGCGACTGGGATTAACTCTAGGATGAAGAAGAAGATGCGCCTGAATGCCTCTGATTTGGTAGGCAGAATAAGTGTCAATAGCTGCTTAACTTTAGACAATTTGTAACTTAGTACCAATCTGCGCAGTGGCTCATAATGCTAAAGGGTGCTTATATAGAGACACAGGTTGACTTGCAATCTTATACATACTCTACTAATTTTAAACAAGAGCCGATCGCCGCCGGCTGGTCGAAGCGGGCAAACAGCTTCTTTATGTAAGCACCCTAGATCTGTTTTCCCCACCTGTCATATTGCGAACATTTGTGACAAAATTAGAAAGAAACAAGAGGTACAAAACAGGTACAGTCAGCATCAGATCGAACTTGACGAAAAAAGTGCTCAAAATGATATTTATAACTCATAACTCATACATAACTCATTTATTCATAAGGATAATCATTACACGTCATATATTTATGTTACAGCAAGTTTACCATTTAACTTCCTCGTCCGAAAAACATCTGCAATCTTTCACACATAAAATAAAAAATAAAAATTGTACAAATGTCAACAATGTAGCATAACAGGTTTTCGTGCAGTCAAAATAATATGTCAATAGTTCAAATTCTAACAATGTCAAGTTCTAATAGGAGTCAAATTTGTAGCGTAACGGCGATGACGTTCATACTTGTTACGCTAACAATAAGAGTGTTATGAAAAATTTATAAAATTACCTGGATAAGCGAAGCCAGCAGATACATTGGACCTTTTAGGTTAAGGGCCGTATTTGTCTGGTTATTTGGATATTACTTGGTTACTGTTGCAATGGATTCGGAAAAGAAAGCACTTTTATACTTACAACACTGTTTAATTGTAAATTGTTACAACATTGTTTAATAATAATTGTTAAATAACCTAAGAATGCAGGCTGAACACAATAATAACATATGTTCTTAAGATTATGTCTTATTATAATAACAGATCACCACCCCATGGTGTCGTAAAAAGATGAGACGGTGACTCAAAATGTACTACCAATAAGTCGCCCTCGACTGTGGTAGCAAATCTGAATATCAACCGACTGTCTGTTATAAAAAATTACAATATGAGGTTTGTGCCACAGTGCCTCGCCAACATCACCAGAATGCTCTTCTTACAAGTAGGTAGTTATACTTAGCAGGAGTTCACGCTAGCCTTCTGACCAGCATTGAAACTTTATTTAAGTTATAAATTGGTGCGTTGCTCAATAGGAGTACAACTGCCGCGTCTTTCGTGAAAGGAATGCAAAAGTAAATAATAATTGACCGATCGGTTACAATCGGTTACCGTATTAGCAAATCAGGTCCGTTATTCGTTGCGGAGGGTCGGTGCTGAGGTCGCCATGCGAGGCTCGGCCTAGGCGTCAGGATCGCCTATACCCTGGCCGTTGTCCGGTAGAACAAAAAAACCCGCTGTGCAAACAATAGAAATACGATCTCGTTAGAACACTATATTTGCACAACGTATCAACACTCGCGATTCACGAAAATTATTGATAAAATCATAAATACCTTTTATCGCGGGTCTTGTTATAATATTTGTAAGCACCTGGCAGCACCTCCAGTTTGCAAAACGACCAGAAAAGATTTTCCTTCATCATCACTCCTTTCTCAAGCTCTGAATGTCAAAAAGCGGTCAATGCTACGTCATAAGGACGTAACTTCCGTGCAGCTACTCAAATGTCGCTATCGTTTTATTCGTTTCGCAAAATTCAACGTTCTAGAATATTCCAAGGACATTTGTTTTGTCAAACAAATAGAAACGCGTACTTAGAAGCGACCATCCTACATTTTGTTTTCCTATACTTAACCAGAATTAAGAATATCTTTATTGGCTAAATATTACGTTATGTTTTGGAATAAGTTTTATTCATATATTGTATATTGAAACTTACTTATTGCGTGTAGCGTGACGTCGAGTAGACCATCGCCAAACGCTACTCAAATCATAGACTCTAAACTATTGCTTAGTTGAAACCAAACATAATTATTCAATCCAAACGGATCGGTAAAATATGCTTTTTTATATATCCTAAAGTAATATAATTACTAACTAAAATTTATATTTAAAAGTAACCATGCATTAAAATAGATTATTCATAAGTTGGCTATCATTTTGTTAATCTGTGGCAGATCGCTGACCGATTGACATGTCAGATGCAAACAGCTGTATAAACAATTTATTAACCAAACCTATAATTATTGTAATTGTGTAATTATGATTTAATATGTAAGTAAATCTAGTGTGTGAACAATCTAACATGAAGCGTAGAATTCCAAAAACAAGGTGAGTGTAAGTAGCACTCGCTACAAATTGTACAAGGTCAAAGTTAAATATTTTACATAATTCCAATTATGATAACCATTAATTAACAATAAGGTTTTGAAGTTAAATTTATCAACAATTATACTTATTTCACTGTTATCAGTTCGTCAAATGAGTAGAATGCTTGCTCGCATAGCCATCGCTTCAGTCGAAGTTTAAAGGACTCTATAGTTGGAGCTGAGTTCACGTTAGGTGGCAACTTGTTGTACACTAACGGCCCCATGACATGAGTCGTCTTTTCGGATTTTGCCAATGACCTAGGTATCGATTTCAGTTTTTTGCGATCCCGTGTGTGATACGAATGCACATCGCCTCGCTTCTCAAACTGCTTAAAGTTAATTCTCACGTGAATCGCGACCTGGTATATCACTATTGACGGCAGGGTCAGTATACCTAGCTGGGAAAAATATGGTCGAGCCGAATAGTCCTGCGGTATCCCAACTATAGCTCGCACGGCTCGCTTCTGCATTTGGAACGCGCGCTCCCAGTCAGCAACCCGTCCCCATAGCTCTGCACCATACTGGAGCAGAGAATGTACCGTGGCAAAATAGCACGTTCTCACCTCAGTACTAGATACCACCCTGGCAATTCGTCTGAGAGCAAAGCATGCGCTTCCCATCTTATTGCAGACCCTGTCAATGTGGTTCTCCCACTTTAGGCACCTGTCGATTAATAATTTAAAGTAATAAAACAGTTTGATTTGCTCTTTCTACCTTGGTAATTAAGATCATTTTGAGACTTTTTCATCAAGATCATTCTGACGTTGACTGTACCAACCTACACAATCGCTCATAACACTTAGATCTATTTTCTGCACCCCTCATTTTGTTAATTTGTGACAAACAAAAAAGAACAAAAAACTAATTAAAGCTAATTTGTCAAAGTGTACACAGGCTCCACTAATATCCTTGACACCCAAGCAAACCTTAATGCAAGTGGTGCACCTGCTAAGTAACGTACAAAAAACTCTGATAATGGCTTTCCTTTCTGGCTTTGAAGATCAGGTGATAGTCGCTCTGGGAAAACCCAATCAAAAACAATAAATGAACCTCTGGCTCCAAAGTAAAAACTTACGCAACTTTGCTCCCAGCACGAAACACTATCGTGATCGTATAGTAAACGTATTGAGAGAATGGCGCATTGTGATTGGGCGCCTGTTTTCTGTGAACATTTGTGTGTGTGAAGCCAGCCAATCGCAAAACTCCGTTGTCTCAATACGTTTGCGATAGTTTTTCGGGCTAGGGGTCCTAGTAAATAGCTATGAGCTTAATAAAGATTGCGTCCCTGACAATCTACGCTAAAACCACCTGCACTAACAACGTTCCGAGACAAAACAAACAATACAAAATGTTAACAGGATTCATGTTCCAGGAACATAACTCACGGGAACATAATAATAACTCTCGGAGACATTAAAGCTATCAGCGCACTCCACCGGCTGAGCCCAACCTTCATTACTTCATGCAAAACCTCCGTGAAAAGCCTTTTTTATATCTTTTTGTAGTGAAGTGAAGTTGTGAGCGAGTTAACCCTTCCAACGGCTAATGGTTAGTGGCCAGGGGAGTGTTTCCGTCGACCTTTTAGGGGCACAAAGTTGTAGCGGAGGGTTGATTGTGTGGTTTTATTCACGTTCTTTTTATAGGATTTACGAGTATGTGCGGTTCGGGTGCTAGAAGTGTAATGGACAGTATGAGTATGTAGTTGTTATTGTAAATATTATGATATATTTTTGTTTTGAAAGAAGAAAATCTTGTAGCTTTTTTCTTGGCGAATATATTCGCCCCTGGTTACTCACCTGAGATTTTTAATGAATGATTTACTGTTTTATGATTTATTAAATAATCACGTCTATTATTCATTTTGAAGAAAGCTTCTAATGCCCTTCTTGACGAACCCCATATTGTAGGCGCTTGGGAAAACCACAGCAGGGTGCTCATTCCACAACTTGAGCGTGCGTGGGATGAAGTTCCTTTCATACCGCATGGTTCGCACTATTTCTGGTCGCAAGTGTGAGGATGAACTCCCTGTCTATGGCGAGCGGTGAGATGATAAAAAGTAGCTGTCGGCATCATGTCAAACAACCACGCCACCAGTTATCGCTAATATGACTACTTCTGACTGTAAAATGGTACAAATAAGACATTTGTACCTTTTTGTGCAAATTATCTGCTCGAAATTAGCTCAGTATTTCCACTTAAAGGCGTTTAAATACACACGCACACAATTTTTTTAGTTTTTATTTTTAGTTTATCTACCAAAAAATAAAACAACCAAAGTCAAAGTCAAAGTCAAAAATCATTTATTCTGTATAGACCATTAAAACGGTACTTACAAAACTTCAAGTTTAAAAAAAAAACTAGACTAGTTTAGCAACCCAGAAAACTTTATTCCTCACAAATCAGGTAATAACTCAGGTAAAACTCTTAAAGTGACACATAAATCCAATACTGGAGATATTATACGAAACATTTAGACACAAAAATAGGGCAGCATCCGTCAGCGCTGACCCTACCCTTGTCAGGGCACAGATGCCGCTGAGGCCCTTCGCTTATGAAACAATGTACATAGAAATTTTAATCTTCCTGCCCCAAGGAGAGTTCCAACAGCGGCTTAAGATGTGGGAAGTAGCGGATTTTCACTTGCTAAGGAGGGATAAGGTTGCGTGTTCATTACCCCACTTGGAATACCTACATGTCTAAATATAATAAGGAAGGTTTTCTAGGTTTGTACTACACAACCAGCTGAAAGATGGACGAGTCTCTGGTGCAACCTTTGAATCGGGGTTGCGGTGTTGGGTCGAGATCGCTCCCGTAAGATCTGATTATGATATGAAAAAGAGGACAACCTTATTAATTGCGTTACTTATTTAATTCATAACATCATTCTCTCTTCTCTCAACATTCTTTGAGACTTTTTCCCACGGAGGACAGAATATGATTAGGTAACAGAAATGCTCCAATGAAATTCAACTCAGTTGGAGTAGGCTTTCTAGTTTAAGATGCGGCTGAATTGAGATTTTTTCCGTAAAGCGACGGCCATCTGACTTCCACAACCACTTAGCGATTCAGATTTGAATGAAATTTTTAAGTAATCGGACCCCGCCTAGACCGATTCAATATTAATCGATAGCGATATCGATGTTCTGTAGTTATATGCAAGTCATAACGCGCCTTTTAATGTCATATTTTTGGCAGTTATACAAAATGCGTAATGTGTGTGTGATCAAGTAATTATCTTCTTGGCTAGCTTAAAAATTGTTGCCAGTACAAAGATAGAGTTATTTCAAAGCGGTTATACCATTCTTTATATCTTGGTCCACAGATTACCATCTGTGGACCGCATTGGACTTTTAAACCGCGAGTTACAGTTGCTGGTACATCCCATTGAATATTCATGGGCACCGACCAACGGGTCCCATGAACTTTACAATAACAGGGGCAGATAAAACCAAGGTTTTATTCACCATAAATTTCGCTTTTAACTTACCGGGTGTACGGCAATTTGAAAAATGAAGTTGTACATTTAAGATAGGAAAGAATTGAATTGGTTCGGGTGGGCTTCGAACCCGCAATCTTTTTCTTACAGGCAGAATGCTCTGACCACTCAGCCACCGAACCTTGCCTGAATCCATCCAAATTTTTCCTTATACTGTCCTTTAAGGCGACTCTTAAGAACTATTGGAACCAATGAATGATTTGCAATCATTTTTAAACATTGATTTTTGAAAATCTTTGTCCTTAAACAGACTATATTGGGTGCAATGTGCCTGTTTTATAGTCTGTCGGCATATTTCGCTTGATTTATTGTCTCTTGCTTGGCTAAGGGGTGCTCCTTAACACGTCATATGGTACAGGAATGAAAAGTTTTGAAAAAAAAAGGAAAGCTGAGTTGCGTGACCATTCGAACTCAAAATTTGAGCTCTATCATGCAAATGTTCATAGGACCTCATTTTTAAAGCCCATTTATGAGATTCAAAGTTTGATCGTGCGGGAGCGCATTGCGCAACCAAAAGGTGGCCTAAAAAGATATTTTTAATTTTATTTTTTAAGCGATATCTTACATAATATAATGTGAATGGAAAATGATATGATAGAAGTGTGTGAATGGTGTTCGATTCCATACTAAACTTCATTGGTACATAATTCAAATATAATATTTGATGCATAGTTTTGTGAAACTTTACCTTTTTAATGCAGAACAAAGTAGATCAGATGATCAGCATACAATCTGAAACAAAACATCAATGATAAATAAATAAATATAATTAAATAAATATAAGAATTAAAAATGCAGGTAATAATATGATATCGTGGGGTGGAGGGATGTACACTGTGAATAGCACACACCACACCTTCGGAGTCCAAGGCTGCTAGTCGATATCTGATCCGAAAATATAGTGCTTATATATGGTTTTATTATATTCTAAAATATATATTATATATATATTTCGGTTTGTTAGGACACCTGCTCCGTGCAATTTTGTTCGGATTAGCAACCTGGTAAATAAATTAATGTTTCGGTGTTAAGGCTGGCATTTATAAATTAAGTAAATAAGTAATTTTAAGCATCGATAGCTTAAAGGTTAAGGAGTCGGCCTTACGATCGAGAAGTCCTAGGTTTGAATCTTGTCCATTATACAAAACAGTAGGTAAATGTTATGCGATATTTTATACAGCATTATCTAAACCCAAAGTGAACAAGCTAACTTGTGTAATGGGGTCTAGAATACAGATAAATATTCTTACTCCTTGCACAAGTAACTCGCACTGTCCGGGCCATATCTTCCAATTAATTAGTGTACGGCCCTTTTATGGCCTGTAACGTAAAGGTCTATAGGGTAAACTGCAACTTGACGAATGGCATCGGCTTACTGGAGAATGCGTAACACGGCAGAAGGTATTCCAATAACATTTCAAGATATGGCGAAAGATCATGTATATTGTAAAGGCAAATCAGTGGTTATGGAGTCGTTTTAGGGAGGTCCCGGGTTCGACTCCTGGGCATTACACTACTGACTTAAACCTAACACAAGCTCGTTAGCTTAGTTAAAATATAGGTAATTTCGGTAAGTAATATATTTGAAAAAACAATGTGTGTTAGTTAGATAGGTACATTATACATATTGTGTGTTCATTACCATAACTTTGAGACCAAACCAATTAATCAATAAAGAAGCCTTAAATTGAAGTCGTACAGGTCTTTTTGTGATAAGGTCCAAACTAGGAGATCTTCAGCTGGGGATGGCGAGTGATATTTATGCTTACTGAAGCATTCATAGACTAAAAAACCGTGAAACCTCCATCATGAATACGTACCTACTACAGGATTGTTTGCTACCTTAGCAGTATAAAAAGAGAAGAATCTTCTATATAAGTAGTCGCATTCCATTAACGTATTGTCGTACGCTGTTGTTGGTTGTTATAACTCAGACAGAGTTTCATAGTGTTGGGACACGAAAATTATACCTACTATCGATAACGATTGATAAATGTAACGATTGGTAAAGACAACATTTGTAGAAATATGTGTACAGATGATGTAACAGAAAGCTGATGTTACATTGATGTACGGTTGACAAAATATAGAGAAAGAACCTTGTGCCTAGCTGTCACTACTGTCTCACAATATTGTAAAGATTTTCAATTTATTTCGCAATAAATTTAAATTGGAATAAGTCAACGCCCAGCACGTCAATTGAACCGGCGGTTATTCATTAATAATTTAAACTGTGTTCGAAAAGTAGGAAAAAGTACTACATATTATAAAAACGACACAATTTTTAAAGCAAGAATGAAATAATGATAGAAGTCCATAAAACATAATTGAAAATAAAAAGTATTATAGAAGAAATACCTAAATTTCTACTACATTCCTAATAAACAAGACATTTCAACAAGTACCGTTTTATTCCCTACAAAGCGTGATATCGTTACAACAGTAAATTCAAGTTGGCACATCACTAGCGTACTTGACAAATAGTTAGCTCAACGATTTATTCGTTCGGCTACCAGTTTAGAATCCTATTGTTCAAGTAATGTATTAGTTAGGGAAGTAATAATACCTTTTGATATCAAATTGGTGGAATTAAGTCCGTTTATTTTCGGTATTGTTGTTTATATGGGACAATATTGTGAATTAACATTGTGGCCATTGTGTTAGGTTTGTATTTTTTTTAATTGGTCAATTTTGTTGTAGTACTGAACGAATAACACATGAAGTGCACATTTAAGTGGGGAGGTAAGCCCAGGTCAACCCCGAAGTATATACCTAAGTATGCTAATCAAATTTGTGATGAATTGAAAAAAGTATATCTAGATGAAAACATCTGTAATCGGAGAGTTTGCATGATGCGTTGAGTCTGCCTACCACTAAGAAATAAGAATCAAGTATATATAAGTATGTATATAAGTAAGTATATATAAAAATTCATATATATATGATTTTTTTTTAAATTGAAATATCACTACATTTGGGACGAGACTTAAACTAGTGACAAGTCTCTCCAGTCTTAATTTGCAAGCATTTTCAGTACACGCCTCTAACACTGCTCTGAGACGGATAACATATATTGTACACAACCTGTACAAGGTTACAATGTAATTCCAATACACTCCTATGTATAGTACATGTAAATGTAGCTTTACACATTGATGCACGCGACTGTACTAAAATATTTCCTTAAAAATTTCAAGCGGACCATTAAACATCGGTATCCAGTACATTCATATTGCAAGAACGTTCGAAAAAACTCAAACCGAAGTGAACTGGATGGATGAAAAATATCCCTTTTGTACCGCACAGCTGGTCTGGCTGCAACCGACACTCGTTCAAAAAGAAATATATTAGACTCGTCTTACAAGACCGAACGGTTCATAATTCATCACTTTTACATGCAGTCTTCTGTATGTTTATTTTTAACGTTGCAAAAATTGCATTGCATGTTATGCATTTTTCTTAATGACTTGTAAGTATTGTAATATTTTTATTAAACTTAATCATGTTTTTACTATAAATAAATCAAGTAGATAGGCTACTGGATGAAGGCACAATGTTGAAATATAATTATAACTTTATTTTCTATAAGACGACTTCTTATACTTATTATTTTTAGGCATAGAGCTGTTCTTCTTACAGGCCCATGATAAAACGCCCTTGACAGCGATAGGGACACTATATTTTGCGAAATGCGAATGTTTCTGAAATGTTTACACTCACACAGCTCTGCCTACCCTATCGGGGATTTACAGCACACATGTATTATATGTATTATACTTTAAGAACTAAAGTGATTAATCAAATCGATTTATAGAACTCCAGTACCTCTAGCACGAACAACTACAGTAAAAGTATTGAGAGAACCAAGCATTCCGATTGGCCGGCTTCTCATACAGACAGGTTTACAGTAGGCAGGCGGCCAATAGTAATGCTCCATTCTCTTAATACGTCTAGAGCGTTTTCACACTCATCCGATATCGGAGGAAGTCAAATGTATGAGATATGTATTTCTCTTTCACATTGTCCGACGCGATATCGGTTATCGGAGCCAACACCACTGCTTTGGCCCGATATCGGAACAAAGAAACTAAAACAGCGACTGCAAGCAATTTTCGATCTTAATGACATTTTCTGAGTTACATGTCTTTTCGCTTTAATTGATGACGCTGATCACGGATATGAGAAAAAAAATCGATACTATGTCATGTCAATAAGGCTGAAAATTGCTTGCATCTTCTTTTTACTCCTAGCATCCCTAACTAGTCTGTGCTATCGAGCAAATGGTCGTATCGGGTCGATTTTATCGGATAAATTTGAAAACAGTACAAGTAGTCGGCTATCTGATGTCGGCTATCAGCGCCCGACACCGATATCGGATGAAGTGTGAAAACGCTCTTACCATACGATTACTATAGTCGTTCGTGCTAGGGGTACATTATGTACATCAACATATCTCGCTCTCTCAGAATACACATACAGAGCTTTTTCCGAATATTTATATAAAACCTACTTCGTAGAACTAGCAACCACAGATACAAAACGATCACGGGAACAAATAAATGAACACGAAATAAAGTGTTGCCAGCAGAAGTGTTCATTACAGAACAATTTAAAGTTTAATTCAGTTTGGATCAGCCGTCGTCGCTATCTAGGACGCGCTATAGAAAGACATTAAACAATTAAGTTTGGTGGAGTGGAGAATGTGGTCTCAGGCACAACTCAGGCACAACTCAGGCACAGATAGTTATTGTTGTGTATCACTTATTCATTTATGACCAACTGCAATTAAACAGGAGGTTATACAGTAATGCCCTTTGACGGGAAATTTATTCGTAGCGATCTTTTTTTTTAAGTGCGGTGTACCTCAAGTATACCTTACCCGCTGGAGTCAGGGAAAAGTACTACCTCTCGGGTCGTCATTGCCAAAATAAAATTTATATATAAATATATTTTTTTATATTTATAGATAAATCTACATCTACACTACTATTATAAAGAGGAAAGATTTGTTTGTTTGTAATGAATAAACTCAAAAACTACTGCGCATTCACCCTGAGTTACATAGGCTACATTGGATTTCTACGGGAACGTTTTTACCACCCATGCGAAGCTGGGTGGATCGCTAGTAAGAAATAAGAATAGAATATAAATAATAATTAAATGATAAAAGATTTAAGTAATAAAATTTAACTACGAAACGTTATTTCTATGATTAGAATTTAAAGCTGAAAAAGTCAAGGAAGATATTTAGAATCTTGAACTTAGATTCAACTCGGCCAGAATCAACAAGAATTCATTGAATTAAATACGATTTCTCAGCATTTTTTATTTCTGTCGTTTTAATTAATCACAGGCAACATTATTCCGACACACCTATCCAATCAATTTGTCGATGAGCTTATCTTTATAATTACACATTTAAATGGCTTTTGTGTCACTTGCACAATATCAATAAAGTTTATATAATTACCATAAAAAACGCCATCTTTGGTAAGTTGAAACGTGGGGGCTACTATAAGATTACAGATTATGACGTGTTTTGAGACATAAAATGCTGTGATATTTATTACAAAAACGTAAGCGTTTGAAAGATAGGAATTTTTGACCAGTAATTTGAATAAATAGCCACGGTTACACTTGCGTTGATGTCGTTTTTTTTTATACAACTGAGGTAGCAGACAAGGCAAAGCCCACCTGATGGAAAGTGGTTACCGTGGCCTATGGACGTGGGCAACACCAGGGGCGTCACACTCATGCTGCTGATCCTGTAAACACAGAGAGGGTCTGTGCCGTCAGTGTAGAAGACAAAGCAGGAGTAGCCTTTGGTCTCCCCACTGACAGCACAAAAACTCTCCAGTGAGCTTTGGCTACCCTATTCACTACCGGAAACACAACACGAGGTGGAGGTACTTCACCATTATTTTACACTGCTCAATTGGACGAAAATACCGTCGAGTCCTAGCTCTGTTTTCCCGACTTTTCGAAATTATGTAAGATTTTAAGTCTGGCCATGAGCTTTCAAACACTTTTTTTATTCATCGCGATTAAACAGACCAACTAGCGTCAGATAAAGAACACAGTAGTTCTTTATTTAGGACTAGCGACCCGCCCCGGCTACGCACGGGTGCCTTGGATGTTATTATACATATAAAACTTTCTCTTCAATCACTCTATCTAGTAAAATTAACCGCATCAAAATCCGTTGCGTAGTTTTAAAGATTTAAGCATACATAGGGATATAGGGACAGAGAAAGCGACTTTGTTTTATACTATGTAGTGAAGAACGTTCAAAATTTTGAACCAATGTGATATTGGGACTCCTTCCTTATAGAGAAAAGAGTTAATTAGGTGCTTGACTCTGTGGGTATTCAGAAGATAGATGGGTGGGTGTACGGGTACCTAATGGATAGATAAGATCATCCATGATCAGGCATGATGTGACTGCTGTACACTTGACCATTACTTTCAGTCACAAGCAGTTGTGGTACAAAACGAAGACGAACATTGGGTTTCCTATATCAAAGTCATAAAATACTTTTCAATAGCTAAAGGTAGCCGATAATAGTAATGCGATATGAATCATCAATGGAATATAAAATATGTGTAAATATGCAGTGAATATCTAATGAATAAGTATTCAAATCCGAACTAAAATTTGAATTTCAATTCGATAAAATGCATACCCGTAGTATACCCCGTTCACTGACCTTAATAACCTGTTCCCGCCGTGCACTGTGCCAATTTCACTGACATTTAACTTGTGAGACAGTTACAGTGATTTTTAGAGCGACATTTTCATATTTGTGGTGTATGAAAGGGTAAATTTCGTAAAAATATAAAGACGGATACATACATGTCATATATTATTATCACTCATTTTCTCGAGAGAAAATATAGTTCCGGTACATTGTCAACTTGATATTACCTGCTAATTGATATATAAAAATTGTTAAATGTGTCCGCTAAAGACTAACTTTAAACTAAAAAAAAATAAGTAAAATATTCTTTATTGTACACCAAAATAAACAAAAAAAAAATGCATCGTACTAAAAAAAATCACGTAAATCAGATAATAAATCTCAGAATAATCGGTGAACATAATAGAAAAAAGATACCGATTGAATTGAGAACCTCCTTCTTTTTGGAAGTCGGTTAAAAATTATTAAAGTCAATGTTTAGATTGTTTAACTTTTTTTGGCGAGTGCGATTTTGTATCTATTACTTGCGGCTCTGAACTCGTTAAAGGTTGCCGCTTGATGGAGGAGGTTAAGTTCAACCCGAACCGACTAAAACCGCACGCTATCCTAGGTCTTTAAATACCAGGATGTGAGATTGCCTAACACATGCCCTTGCCGCGACAAAGTACCTTAGCTGCTATCGGAAACCGCTATCCATTCATCAAAGCGTATTTACCTATAGGTACCTCCTGTACCTATAGGTAAATACTCAGTTGTATAAAATAATAATAATAAGCAGTGATATTAATTGAAGCAGTTGTGTGAATACGTCTTTATGAATGAACGCCGTTAATATAGAGAGCAATTAAACTTTTTACGTAAGGCTATCTTGAATGCTTTAATCGTTTAGTTTATTCACTGCATTGATAAGTTTCGGGATATAATATCTCCTCCACAAATGTATTACCACCACGTCCCAAAAACTAATACAAATAAATAAAAATAAAGTGTCTTTTTGTAACTTTAAAATTACAGGTTTTAATAAATGCTTATGAATATATATATCACCGCAAACTAGGTTAATCAGCCGTTCAATTAACTGCCTAGGCTGTTAACTAAACGGCGCCATTCAATGAACCGACTGAATGGTATTCAGCCGTAACGTTTATTACAACATTTAATAACCTGGCTGGCTAATGCTTTGAATCGTAAGATGGGGGCACCACCTCGAAATATGAAGGAAACAACATACATGCAAACATATACTCACACCTGTAAATCTCCGAAAGGGTAGGCAGAGTTGTATTCATAGAAAAATAGTCATAGATTTATTAAGAAAGTTACGCAATCCGACTTGGATAAGGTCTAAATTAGTATTCGTGGTTATTGTTTTTATAACCATGTATAAATAAGTCATTTTTCTAGCTATTTGATTAATTAAGCAGCATTCAGCTAATGGTGTCTGGTAATTAGATACTTAGCTTCGTATATACACATATAAATATGTACACTACTACGTTGGGTTTATCCTGTAAAATTTAGAAGAGTTCCTTCTACAGCGTGAACAATTTTATTATACAGTGCTAAACACTACATGCTGTTAAAATCCAGTTAATTTACACCAACTTATACAGTGAACACCAGGAAAGTTGTACGACGGGTTAACATGCCGAGCCGAAATTAACTGCAGTGACAATTATAAATTGCTGTATCAGGAATACGTTATTGGAGTTGGGAAGTTTACCCTCCATATTGTGGCTGGTGGGGCGCTCGCTCTAAACCATACTAAAATTATATAGAGGAAAGGTTTTTTTGCTATAGATGAAATCTTAATTAATGATTTGGATTCAGACGCGCACCTCTGGGGTGAGGCTATGAACAGGCAACGCGAGTCATTGGCTCTCAGTCTTGACATCACCAAAATCTTCAATAGAGTCTGGCATAATTTTCGTCTTTCGCTTCCGGTCTATGGTCTGCCTGTTAGACTGTGAAATTGGGTTGCCAGCTTCCTGCATGAGCGTAGTATCTGAGTTCTCTGTGACGGCCAAGCCTCAGAGTTGATGCAGGTTAATACTGGCGTGCCACAGGGGTCCGTCTTATGCCCCACTCTCTTTCTTCTGCATGTGAATGATATGCTGTCTGTTGGCGGTATCCATTGCTATGCAGATGACAACACTCTACACGGGCGATATTTCGGACATCCTGCAGCCAAGTGGAATGACACTGAGGAAAATAGACAGCAATTTTTCATTGAGCTGAACCGGATCCTGACCCGCATTTCTCAATGAGGATCACGAAATCTGGTCGAGTTCAATGCCAAAAAACACAAGCGTGCGTGTCTTTTGTATTTTTGCATATTCGCTTTTGTGTGAAATACTGTTCTCATCTCTGGGATGGTTCCGCACGATACCAGTTAGACGCTCTCGACAGATTGCGGGGACGTGCAATTCAATTCATTGGTGATCTGTTACTAACACCTCTGCATTTACGTAGAGACGTTGTCTCCCTAGCCATATTCTACCGCTTATATCACGGCGAGTGCTCTGAGGAGCTATTTCAACACATCCCACCCTCTGCATTCCTGTCCAGAACAACTTGTGAACAACAACGGTTGAATCCATACCATCTCGCACCAAACGGTTTGAGGCCTGCTTCCTCTGTCGCAAGATAAGGAGCTGAAATGCTCTACCCGCACACGTGTTTCTTTTTATTACAGTCCCGGGTCCTTCAAGCGAGGCGTGAAAACAGATCGTCAAGTCCGTCAAGGTAGGGACCACCATTTTAAGTTCAACAGCATCGGAAGTGGTGGTCCGTATCTTCTGGACTGCACCACTGCTTTTTACCATCTAGCGGAGGACAGTCAATTGACGGGCCAAATATATTAAAAAAAAAAAACTTTCACTCTTAGGAAGCTATTACTTTGAGTCTAAATGGTGCTGTGTATCTTAGAATATTTCTTCTTCTGCATCCTTGCGTTAATTAATCCCAGTGTTGTTCGAAGTTTTTCCTTCGGATCCGGTTATTCAGACTAACTGCCTATTTGGCTGAATTTCGACATTTTTTGTGAACCGACAGCCATCTGACCTCCGTAAACCAAAAGCATTGGGGCTCCAACTACCCGTAACGACTACCATAGATGTTTGTATGACAACCGGGACCGACGGCTTAACGTGCTTTCCGAGATGACCTCACTGACGATCGACTGATGAGAATCTCTATAAAGGCTGTTGCAGCGCTGTGCCCGAAACTGTCTTCTTCCTCCTAGCATTAATCCCTCTCGCCTCTGAAGCTTTCACCTCGGTGTCTGGGATGCGCTTATTCCGGTCTCAATGCGGATTTGGCTAACATGCACTCTGCTGCACGGAAATACCCAGCTCAATGCATATAGACATATTCATGTATACAAATATTAGCACTGGGTGGAAATCGAACCCTTTTTTTTGTACGTGCGGGAAATGCTCACGGATACCGGAGCCGGAGGGGTAGGTTATGTCGGACTCGAACCGACTAAACCGCACGCCGTCTCTGGGTCGTAGTGCTAGGCCGAAGGTGAGGTTGTCATGCGACATATACCTCGTACCCCGGCTGACCCAGGGCCATCCCTCTTGGTCGGGAGGTGGGGACCACGCGGTCCCCGAATCAACCCCGTTGTGGGGGGGCGCGCACCGTCCTACGATGCGCGCCGCCGCCGTGGCCTGCTTCTGCTAGGGTGACGGGCGGCTCCACCCGTCACCCTCAGGCCCGCGCTCATGGGGGGCGGAGGTCTGTCTGCGCCCTCCGACGCCCGAGCCGCCTTCGAGCGCGTGCAGCGATTTCAGCGATTCTTTCTCGCTCATCGCGCCGCGCCCGCTCTGCTGTCTCCTTCGCGAGCATGACCTGCTCGCAGAATGAGGCGCTGGCCGCCCACGGGGTGGAAATCGAACGCACGTCTCCTGCGTAGCAGTCGCGTTCACTACCCCCACTTCACAGCGGCTGTCAATGTCTTAGAATATTTCTTTTATTTACTAATACAACGCATGAAAACACTGAATATATTGTACCGCAAATTTTCAATAAATAAAAGCATTCCCCAAACTAAAGCACGATCAATACATCGTTAAAGCGATTTGAATATCATTCAGTATTCCCCAATCCCCAGTCCCTTCCTTAAAAACCTAACGGAGCGGGAAATGCCGTGTCATCGCCGTGTTAACCAAATGAAAAGTTCTAATCAAAATTCAATGAGATTAAAAATCAATTATCGATAGCAAGAAGGGGACAGCCCTATTGATTGCGGTTTTATTATGTTAGATTCTGAAGTGATTTCGGGTATAAGGGTAAAATGTTTTGTTTTTAAGTGACATAAGCTATGTCATTTGAAGACAATTTGTCAAAATGCAGTCATTTAAACTCTGATAGTACAATAAAAATAGCTCAATTGAGGGGCAAACCTAGAAAAAATTCCTAGTTGCAATTTTCTCTCTGTCTTTGGCAGTCTAAATTCAGAGTTGCGTAGTATTCGGTTCGTTGCGTTCTCCACCATCTTTCTTTGGGTAAGCAAGATTTCTAGTAGCCGCTGTAGCTTAGCGGTAGTAACCGTGACTGTGACACAAGAGGCGCGGGTTCGATTCCCTCAGTGCAAATATTTATATGCATGAATATCCTTACCTTGGACTGCGTGCCTCAGAAAGCACGTTAAGCCTACGGTCCCGAAGATTTATGGCAATCGTTAAGTCGTATTGGTTGTGAATTGGGGAGGTCAGAGGGCAGTCGCTTCACGGAAAATATTTAAGGTTAGCCGCATCGTCGTTTTCTGGAAAGCCGACTCCAACTGAGTTGTTAAAAGCCTCAGAGAAAGGTCGCTGACACAACTAATAATCATCATCATCATCATATCAGCCGCAAATTGTCCACTATGGAACATAGGCCTCTCCTCCGCGTACGGGTGAATGTGGTGTAGGACGCCCAACGGTCAGGTGGAAGGCCGACCTCATCAAAGCCGCCGGGAAGCGCTGGATGCGGGCTGCTTGTGTGTTCGATTCTGGAAGTCCATAGGAGAGGCCTATGTTCAACTAGTAATAGCTAGGTAATATCGTTGATATATCTATTAATCAAATGTTTTATGTACATGTACAAAACATTGAGTCCCGCTAATATGAGTTCAATTCCTTTCAATTATTTGCCTTCCATGCCCCGCTGGATTCCGATTCACCAACTAACGAAATTACGCCAGCATGCAATAGAAACGGAAATTATTTTCCAATTGGTTTGACGTCGGCGGGACCGTATCCTAGTTGCCGTATTGTTTTATCTTTTGTGAAGGTAATATGGACAGAAATTAATAATCCGCAATGCTATTTATGGCAATTTATATCCGGAATGTGTCAAATTAATTGAAATCGTTAAATATAAATATGCGAGTTGAAAATCACCTTCTTTTTAAAAATCGATTTACAAATTTAGAGACTAGGGAAAAAAAGACTAGCGAGTTGACCTTACGCATGAAGGGTTTCGTTTGTTTTCAGTATTTATTGTTATAGAGGCAACGGAAATACATCTTTTGTGAAACTTTCAACTGTCTAGCTATCACGATAGTTACAGCTTAGTGTCAGACTGACAGGCAGCGGAGTCTTAATTAGTACGTAATAAGGTCCCCTTTTATGCCCTTTAAATGAGGAACCCTAAGAAAGGAAAATAAATCTTCTAACAGTTTGACAAACGTTACCAACAAACAGCTAAAGTTGTAAGTAAGAGATTAAGATTTCTATAATTGACAGTCCTTTCATGAATGGTTCTCACACCGCGATTTGAGCAAAATAATAGTTTTGTTTATTAATTTAATTACTCAAGGCTATTTGTTTAAAAGTAATAAAATTAACATAAGATTATTCCTCGCGCGGAAAGCAATTAACACCTTATCTTAATGAGATGTTACGAAGAAGAAAATGCTTATTTTGAGACGTATTTCCAACATGGAGGCGTTGCTGGTTGCATTTTCCTGCGTCGCACCATTTGCAGTATTTACAAATGCAGGTAAGAGCAGAACTAACCATCTTAATAGAGTATCCCTGGACCCTGATCCTGCTTATTGTCAACCACAGTCCTATCAAAAATACTGCAAAAAATTCCATATAATTTTAGACTGTACTAAAATGATGCTAAAGTCAAAAATGAAATGGCATATTTATGTCGTCGCCAACTAGCTTAATCAGTAATTAACCGTCTAGGCTGCTACCATGCTAAAATAACTCAAATAAGTCATTTTTCTAACCGTTTTTAAATGGTTAGGCAAGTAGTTAAACGTCATCGATCCAAGCTATTTGCCTAGCCGTTTAATCAAATGGCTGAACACCACTCAGGCCGTTAATTGAACGGCACCGTTCAGTAAAGAGACTAGGCGGTTAATTGATATACCTACCTACCTTTGCTTTTAGAGCTCCAAGAAAGTCTAACTACGACGTGGCCAAACTGATATTTTGCGTGACGCGACTGCGATCTGACCTCCACAATCTATTGGCGATAACGTAGTTCTGTAGGCGAATTGTCTTTGAATTAAATTTTTAAGTATTTTCCATGGTAAATTTTAAATCAATTTAAATAGAAAAAAATTGAATTGGTCTAGGCGGGGTTTGAACCCGCGATCTTTGCCTTACAGGGGCAATGCTTTGACCACTAAGCTGCCAGACCTCGCCCTAATCAATTCAAATTTCTCCTATTATATCTGTCCTTGAGGCGACAGTGGAGTGTGTCTATATTCTTACGAACTATCGGAACCAATGAATGGTTTTTCAATAATTTTCTAACATTGATTTTTGACTACTCCGCCTTCATTCATCAAAATCAGTGTCTATAAAGGCGCCCACTCACTTACAGTCCACCTGCAGTCCGCCTGCAGTTTCTGATCTGTCCGGCGGCCTGCAGTCCTAAGCCGATAGCGCCCACACACTAAAGCAATTTCGTCGTCAGTCTTCTGTCGTACGATCACCTGCCGGTAATGGTCTGATATCAGTTACACAAAGACTACGAAACAGTACAAGTGATTTTCGACGTTATTGACATTTTTTTAATTACCTACATGTTTTTGGCATAGATAAATGCCGCTGATCACGAATATAAGAAAGAACTAGATGCTTTGTTATGTCAATAAGGTTGAAAATAGCCTGCACTACGTTAGTCTTATATAAATACGTGAAAATCATTGTGAGAAAAAGGTGTTAGCTATTTTGGACCTTATGGACTATGTGCATAAGAAATATAGACGATTATGTATATAAAATGAATAAAATCTTGGTCAAAACTAGTGAGGTCATGTCATCATAATGTTATTACCTCAGACAAAAGAATAATATTATTATACTGTGTTATTCTGTGGTTATTACGTAAAAAAATGCTGGCAAGAGACAGTCGACAGGCCGCCGGCCGACTGCATGCTAATGTGTGCTCATTCGCCCTGACGGCCTAGGACTGTCCGGCCTAGAACTGTCCGGAATCGTTCGGCGGCCACACACTATCGGAGTCAGTCTAAAATCGTTAACGAAACTGAGTGTGTGGATTATTGCTATTTACTGACAGATTTATATCGTCCGGCCGTCATCCGGAAAACTGTCAGTGAGTGGGCGCCTTAAGAATAACGCAATTTCATACAAACTTTCAGCCCATAGGTATTTGAACCACTGTGACCCACTTTTTCGCGTAGAAAGATAGCTTCTCTCCTTTTCCATGTAGTCCATCTCTGTACTGAATGTTATCAAGATTGGTTCAGTGGTTTAGGCGTAAAATTATAACACTAATATGGATTTATGTATTTTTATTCTACAGTCCCTCCAGATGCATGTTTTGCCACCTTCAGATGGGAAGATTGCGGGAGAGAACCTAAGCCCGTAATGTACTACTGGAAACCAGGATCTAGATGTGAAGTGGGCATTTGGCGAGGGTGCTTACCAAACCTCAATATGTTCAAAGACGAATACGAATGCGTCTCAACTTGCATATTCTCAGTTCGAGCTCAGCCTTCTGCATATCATAACCTTCAAGATTATTCAGACAAGGAAGGAAACAGTGACAGCAGTGGTTCGGATGAAAGCACAGAAGATTATGCAAATAGTACAGAAATAACAACCGTGGCTGATGGCGATAATGATGGGAATGAAACAGTAGTAGTCCTTGAACCAGAGGAAAGTAACGATAATACTGCTTCCTCCACCGATGCATCTGATAGTAATAGCGGTACTACAGCGGCGGCGGGAGAGCCTGACACAACAACCACTGAAGAGGCTGCAGGCGATCCAGAACGTTAGGGACCTTAGCCTCCAACTTAGGCTGAATTGTTATTAGACAATAATACAATCAAGTAAATAGTGACTGTGCTGTTTGTCAATTTAACTCATATACCTATTTATTATAAATATATTCTTTGGTAAATACATACAGTACACTCGGTACAGTATCATAAATAAACACCCAAAACAAAGCAAATAAACATCATGCATACAATATTTGCACTAAGCGAGAATATAACCCGTGACCTCCGACGTAGCAGTTACCGCTTTGCGATCTTTGCGAGCCTAATCAAGTTTATGAATAGGGTGGAAAATTTCGATCTTGCCTAGAGGGAAGGTACTCTAACTATTAACGATAGCGAATTTCACACATTTCACATTTTTTTATACAACTGAGGTGGCTGGCAAGCACACGGTCCACCTGATGGTAAGTGGTTACTGTGGCCTAAGAACGTGTGCAGCACCAGGGGAGTCACACTCGTGCTGCCGACCATGTAAACACAGAGAGTTTCTGTGTCGTCAGTGTAGAAGACAAAGCAGGAATAGCATTTGGCCTGCCCACCGACAGCACAAAAACTGTCCAGGGAGCTCTGGCTACCCCACTCACTGCTGAGAACACAACAGAGGTTTATTATGGCTGCGGTATTTTGTGGTACTTATAGTTCTCTTATGGTATTCTTATGGCCAACCTCCACCTGCCCTCTATTTTATTCATGGAATTCCAGCTCTTAAATAGAATTACCATTCAAATCGAATAATATAATCGATTACAACAAGGAAATCGATAACTAGGTACGCATTTCAAATTTAATCGGCAAAATTATATTACGTAATCTTTCATGTTTTTTTCAAGCGACTACAACCTTACCACATTTGCAACTGCCATATATAGACGGCTTCACAAAAAGGGGCGATATACCTATTCAGATAGGCTTGATTTTACACCCCCCCGCATGTACTCGTATGTATCTGTGGCGGATTTGAACCGACTAAACAGCATGCCGCTTGTGCTAGGCCTAGAGAATAGTAGGCCGAAAGTAAGGTTGTCTGTCCCTCCACGGGAGCGGGCCTCGACTCGCCATCGGTATGGGGAGGCGAGCGTAAGGTGCTTTTCCACCAGAGGGGCGAGACGAGACGAGGCGAGAAGAGAATTGAAATCGCACTGACCCTTTTCCACTAAAAATTGCCATCGCGAGCTCGTGCGTGACCGCCGCGCCCCGCCGCCAGTATGCTTCATATATAAATGTATTTTAGACAGCTCACACACAATGCTCGATATAACTTTGTTTTAGCGTCAATGCCGAAAACTCCGAACAAAAATTAGGCGTCAATATTCTCGTCAATCCACACTGTTTGCACCAAAGATGCACTGGGAGAGGATTGAAAATTTGTTATACAAATTTAAATTCTCTCCTCGCCTCGCCTCGCCTAGTCACTCTGGTGGAAAATCACCTTGAAGGTGATTTATACTCTATATCGGAACCAATACGGTTCATTTTTGCACAAACAAATATTTCAATTCACGCCTCGCATATTCTCGTCAATCCACACTGTTTCCACCAAAGATACGCTGGGAGAGGATTGAAAATTTGCCATACAAATTTCAATTCTCTCCTCGCCTCGCCTCGTCTCGCCCCTCTGGTGGAAAATCACCTCACACGATGCGCGCCGCCGCCGTGGCCAGCTTCTGCTAGGGTGACGGGCGGCTCCATTCGTCACCCTCAGGCCCGTGCTCATGGGGGTGGAGGTCGTTCTGCGCCCTCCGACGCCCGAGCCGCTTACGAACGCGGGTAGCGATGTCTGCGAGTCTGTCTCGCACATCGCGCCGCGCCCGCTCTGCTGTCTCCTTCACGAGCATGACTTGCTCGCAGAAGGAGGCGTTGGCTGAGATGGGGTGAGATGGGGTGATGATACTTTTTTTTTAGAAAGCAAATGAGACATTTTCTTTAAAAAAAATCGTTAAATGTGTGTGTCCTGAAAATGCTATATTTCAGACAGTACGACTTGTCTGGTATTTTCGAATTATCCTACGACGGCTCGACTTCTCGAACTGTTAGTCCAAAGCAGGTGTTTCAGTTGATAAATTACAAGAAAAATAAGTTTCAGCTTCCCCAGTGAAAATCTTCAAGCGATAAGCTTAGCAGACTCGGCTGGAAATTTTAATTTTAGTGATGTAAGAACACATTAGTCAGCGTTTTTTACTGTGGCTGTACCTAATTTGCAATAAATAAGGATTTAGAAGATGAACATTCACTAGAGAAATGAAAAATTGTATGAAAAATTATAAGAGGTAGGGTATAAATAATGATATATATATATTTTGAATCCAAGTCGTGAGAGAAACGAGGCCTTGGCGTGCGCGGATTGGTTTGACATTATCCATGATTAGTGGATTTGACCTCCTTCGCTGCCGTAACACACCGTGATATCCTCGAAAGACACCTAAGACGCGTGCTGAACATAAATGATACATTTTGTGACGTGTTTGGAGTCAAGATATGCCGGTGACAATACTTGATTAAAATATTGGGATTATAACTTATAGAAAATTGAAGTCAAATAATATAGTTGTGTAAGTCACCCCATATCTGCTCACGGGTGTCATAAAAAACCTTCAAGAACATTGTTATCTTCGTTCAAAATAATTAAATTAGCACTGTTCAAGCCATCACCACTAACCAAATGCACAATGTATGTCATTAGAGGCTAGAGGCGCATGAGTTGGCAAGATGTGATATATTTATAATTTATTCATAACTTACAAAACTTCGCTTCTTATTTACCAGATGTTCGAGCCTGGAAGCTAGGGGTGTGCCATCATACACATAGTTAATCAAAACAATTAATCTTATATATCGGCTGGTTTTATTTCGCTTCAGAGCGAAAGTTGTTCGTCTGGAAGTATTAATTCACGATCTTTTTTAAAGCTCATACCGTTCTCCTGTGCATTATTCCTATACATTATAAATTGTATTGGTGTTGGTGGTACCAACCCCCATTTAAAAAGCAGTAAAATAACGTAAGCTGCCGACGTGTGTATGGGTGCAGTTCTGTAATTGTGCTTGGTTACTATTATTTCACCAACATTTCTACTAGAATATTTTCACACTACTTCATCTTATTAGAAGAGATAGTAGAGAATCGAATGGTCTACCCCATCCTATTCCTTCTAATTCTTCTCATTACTTTCATTCATTCGACTAGACTTCGAAGAGTATTCAGACGATGGAGTACATCGTCTGAATACTCTTCGAAGTCCAGTGCATAGTTATTTCTATATTTATTTGTTTATTTTATTACCTATTCCCTTTTAAGCTATTGCATAGCTTCTATCGAGGGCCTTGAGCGCGGGGACCGAATCCAGAAATTCCGTAACGAAAAAAACCTCACGCTCGTTTCTTTTCGGCAGTCTTCGACACGGTGTTTGTGTGCGTGCAACTAGCCGTATTGTACGACTCTACGAAGCTCGCACGAATCGAGACGAGCTGCTCCGAAATCGGACGAATACATAAGCAGCTGTTTATGAAAAAGTATATAGGTGTATAGGTATTTATGTACAACAGTGAATGGCTGTACTTGTAAAATTTGTCGATAATCACTTCTTAATATCGTTATTTTTTTTTATGAATAATTTTGTTTTGGTGTGTCATTACACTATTTATACCTAATTATTTATACCTATTATTTATACCTAGATATTTTCGTTTTATAGCGAAGACAAGCGTAAAGAGCTAAAAAGAAAAAAAAACTAATGCACGTCAAAGGGCATATTATCATTTATTTATTTAATACGTTGTTCTACAAAACCATACAAATGAGAATAAGAAAGTTGATATTATTGCCAACCCTGGCTGTTTAAGTACATTAAGGTTTTTAGGTGACTTCATGACTAAAATTTAAAATTACAAACGGTGCGGTGACGTCAGTGGTATTTAAGTTAAGGTGAGCAGCGCAATTGCAAAGTGACATAGCTTAATAGTTAATATAACTTGCATTAAGTTGACTTGGTGTATCGCTGGCTCAGTGCATGAATTATACCGACATCGGGAATATTAGTGTAGGCAGAGGTTTTTATGGGTGTGATATATCTCTGTTGAAATAGTTTAAAAACATACATATAGCCTGTTATGATTAATTTGAATATAAATTACTCTATCAATATTCAAAAATACGATTGAAAATAAGCCAAGACGCGTATAAACATTACATTTAGTAGATTATCTCTACTAACTTGTGATGTCACTGTACACTATCGTCCTCATCTTCCCGGTTGCATTTGAGGTTTTCACCTCAGAGCTTAGAATCTGCTTTCTCCTTTTCCTCATTTAAATTTGGCTTTTATAGGAGCGACTGCCATCGGACCTCCTAACCTCGACAGATAAACCAACATGGGACGCTGTCAGACCTTGACTTGGCCCTGAGTGTCCTGGTGGGGCCCCAAACTCTCATACTTAGGTACTACATCACTAGCGTTAAAATGTACATAAAATCTCTCTACCAAATTGTGACTTCACTGTACACTATTTATCAAATAATTTCGGTAGATTATCTGTACTAACTTGTGACGTGACTATACCAAGTAAGTACTTACAATATTCCCGCTAACATATCAGATCTAACTAACCGAAGTCTAAGTTATGGCGTCTCGAAATTACGATGCAATTGAGATGCAGTTGCGAACAGTCTAGAACTTCCCTCGGCTTTACTTGCAAACTGCTTCTTTGTGAGTTAGGTACTATTTGTTTATAATGATAGCTGGCCCGCTCAGGCTTTGCCCATAGCATACTTCACCCGCAATTTATTAATTTTCAAATAAACTATTGGAATCGGCTTAATTTGTTGAAATTTATGATTACTACCCCGCTTGCTTTAGTAGTAGCGTGATGGTATATAACCTATAAATTGCCTTGATAAGAGGACTATTCAACAAAAGAAACATTTCTCAATTCGAAGCGGTAGTTGTAATAAATTTTGTAATGCTCTAATTTGACATTTTTTGTATATTTGCATGCCGATAGATCGACGAGACACACAGCACTTTAAGAAACCAACATTATGTAACATCCTTCACACTGTGTTTCATGCAAATAAAGACTTCTATTCTTCTATTCTATTCTTCTATTCAAAGCGCTCCTTCTTGTAATATCATCATTTCCTGTATGACAACTATAAAAATTTGCACTTGCTTAATGGTCGGTTTCTAATCTCAAAAAATACCTAAGGAAGAGCAGTCCGACTGGGACAGTACCTCCGTCATACAGTATATATATGTATCTCTCTTTCACATTGTCCGGCCCGATATCGGTTATCGGAGCCAACATCACTGTTTTGGCCCGATATCGGATCACAAAGAGACTAAAACAGCGACTGCAAGCAATTTTCGATCTTAATGACATTTCCGTAATTACGTATCTTGCCTCATTGATGAAGCTGATCACGAAGATAAGAAAAAAATCTCATACAATGTCTTGTCAATAAGGTCGAAAATTACTTGCACCTTTTTTGTAGTCTGTGCTTCGAGCAAATGGCCGTATCGGGACGATATTATCGGATACATGTGAAAACAGCACAAGGTTGTGTTGGCTATTGTATGTCGGCTATCGACGTCCGACACCGATGTCGGATATCGGGTATCGGACGAATGTGAAAACGCTCTAACTCTGCTGGGATCGGCTTTCCAGTCTAACTGGGTGAACTTCGATATTTTCCGTAAAGCAACTGAGATCTGAACTCCACAACCTATTGGCGATTTTGAATTTCTGTAGTCAGACTAGTCGGATTTTTGAGGGCTCCAACTACCCGTAACGACTGGGCTACGCATCGAAATCTCGAAACGTTGGAGACATGGGGCCCAAGTGCCCACTGTCTACACAAAGATTTGGCAAAGCGACTGATGGATGCTACGCGTAACCAGAAGGCCGGTTATTATCTTGCATAAAGGATAAGCATTGCCATTCAACGCTGCAATGCTGCCTCCTTCTGGGAACGCTATCGGTCGGTGATGATGCGGAGGAATTTCACAATTCATTATTGATGTAAATAGTTAATTTATTTAGTTTTTTTTTTTTAGTTTCCAGTTTTAAATTTAATTTAAAATCGATATACTAAGTACTTAAGTACGATATACCGTAGTATAGAATCCCGTAGCTACTTTTTACAACGGCGCACAGTGAATCGCCTAGAAGAAGCTAGCTGGACAAAATTATTTCTGGTGATTTCCATATCTAAAAGAGGTTAATAAGCATAGATATATATCAATCAGTATTTTTTTTTTGGGTTTGAACGGATATTTATTAAAAAAACTGCAGTACTAATTGTATACTTAAGATTTTATTTTTTGAATAATTTTATATATACTGTATATATCAACATCTTATAATATACCAAAATTTAAGTTATAATATATATCAAAAACGCATAAAAATTATATCTGTTACTCATAATCATCACTATTATCAGATGAATCGTCCATAGAATAGTTAAGATCATGATTGGTTGACATTTTGTTCATTACAGATAGGTTGTATAATTAAATCTAACACTTCGGAAGGGAGTGTATAAATTTTTTTTTGGGGCAATTCTCTTAAATCGGATATCACAGGGTCAGAAGTTATCAATAGCATATTAAGTAAATCTTTATTTGTAGCTACTCGCGATCGCTTTTGTGTATTGTGTTCACGAAATCGTCTGCAGTCCTTATTCCGAGCTTCCTGTGCTTCCTCGGACAGCTGGCCTATAGGCAGGAGCGATGATTTGATTACTTCTGCACTATGCAGAAGTATTTTGTGAACACTGGCGGGCATGTGGTACCACGAATAAAGATTTACATAAAGTTGTCGAGTTTCTTGAGCTAAAATTTCAAACTTTTCAATATTTATGTCATATCCCGATGATAAAGTGCGTAGTAGAGTGCCAATTTTTTGTATAAGAGATAGATCTAACCCTGTGATACTAGCACTGACTTCGGGATTTTCAAAAAATCTTCGCGCAGTATTCCCGTCGTTCGTGTTTCCGAAGCCTGGTTTTGGACTGTCTACAATTAAACCCATCTCACTTTTTAATCGTTTTTTTATATTCTCTGAGCGTTGCTTCACACTAGCTTTGTCTTCGTTTGCTCTGAGTTGCCATTTTTTCACATCAAGTCTATAGCTTATGTGCAGCAAACATTCAAAGCACCTAATCCAAGCGTGCAATGTAGACAAACCAAAACTAAGGTTATCTTTATTTGTCTGAAACTCTCTTGACAAATCGTTCATCATTGATGGCGTTGCTCCACAAATATAACATTTCTGTGACAAAGAAGTTTCAGTTAACGTGTTGCAAACTTTCCCGTCAATCATTGTGAGAAGCATTACATGTGTGACAGATACTTCATTTTCGTTCACCTTACACATTGTCGGTAATAAAGCATTTATTTCTTCCACTACCTTATTGGTTCCGGTGATTGTCAAATCTTTAGTTTCTTTAGAAAAAATAAACTTTATTGGGCGACAATACCTCGTAGAGGATGGTCGAGGATTCTGCCATACAATATTGCCTTTTTCGTCTCGCAATTGAAGGGGAACGAATGAAAATACAAACAAAAAATCATCACTATCATCACAGTCGGTGAATTTTTGCTTGTACATACTGTGACCGGAACTTCCATCACAATCCCATTTACTGGTCAACGTTAATGATGTGCAAGGTATCAGAGAACTGACCACTTCTTGTTGTGCAGAAACTATACGTTCTGCAGTTTTATCTAAAACTGCCTGAACTTTGATTTCGGCACGTGTCTCGTTCACGTAAATATGTTCAGTTGAAGGATAACAGGCTACTTTAGCCTTTTTAAGATTATATAATGACGGGAATACCTTATGTCCTGCTTTGATGCTCCACTTCCGAGTCTGCTTATAGCTATTGCTACTTGATTTACTATCAACGTAATACGCTAAAGCTTCTTCACTAGTCAAACATCTCGGTAAACTTGTCTCAGAGTCTTTTTTTATTGCCTGGAATTTTTGTTTGCTGGTTACGTCCTTGATTTGACGTGCCGCAGCGTATACCAATTCTTCAGTGCTCATCGATCGTACGAGATCATCCACGCATCGTCTTTTTGTTTTGGTACTTAAATCATCAAACTCTTTGTTAGATCTACCAGGTCTTTGTTGGGGCTCCATAGAAGTACTTGGGGTGGATAGGTTAACAGACACATCAAAAGATATATCGACACCCTCTAGCCACTTCGAATTCTTGTTCAGAAACCGCTCTCGGTTTCTTCCACAGGCGTTCCACTTTTCAGCCAATTTTGATGAGAATTTGGAGATTACGGTCTTGATGTCTCTCAGAGATGGCTCCATAACACCATCAAAATCATACCTCGTAGTTACAAACCGAAAAAGTTCCTCATTCTTTGTTTCTTTCGGGTGTTTCAACCATTCTTCAAATAAATCCATTTTTGAAATGGTGAATACTGTAATAGCAAAAAAATTAATAAAAAATATTGGTGCAAATAATTCGCAATATTTTATTTTGCCAGTTGCTACTACACCCTTGAAAGAATTATATACAATAGATTGCACAGAGTGTACATGGATGTACATGTGAGTTTATGTCTATTAAATTTAAGAAATTGAAAAAAAACACCACTATTTTCGAAACAATTAAAATAATAAAATTAGTAAATAAAGTTACAATCACAATTATTAACTCAAAATAAACTACATACCTTTGTGTTCACAATCCATAACAAAAACAATGGTAAAAATCTCTGTTAGTAACGTAAACAATTTTATGAAGTAGGAGTAAAAATGCAAGCAAATTCACTTCGAATTATCACTTTTTCATAAACTTACCTCAATAATGCTCCAGGTGAGGGTAGTTTCGAAAAGTTATTGCTGTACCTCTTAATGTATGGGTCTTATGAGTCGATATTAACTGATTTTTATTGGGAATTGAAGAGTGACTTTCGTCCAGCTAGCTTCTTCTAGACGATTCACTGTGCGGCGGTAGTGTTTTTCATGTAGTTCCTATATCTTCATGTGTTTATCACAAGTAATCCAACACGCAGAGTATGGCGGTGGTAGTCGACACACCCTTTTAATCTATACGCATCCATGTCGAGCCACGCATTATCCACTCCGCGCCATCCAAACAAACCCACCCAACAATCTAATTTAAAACTTCGGGATTTTATATATAAACAAACATACATATACTTACGCCTGTAAATCCCCGAAGGGGTAGCAGAGGTGTAGTAACGTAATAGGGGGCGAGCCTATTGCCGGCTAAATGTTTAATTTCGTATGGAGAATAGCTTGAATAGCACCGTATTGAAAAGGAAGGACACCGTTCGCGATTTGGGGGTAAAAAATCCCCACGGATACCCCCCCCCCCCCTCCGGAGCCGGAGGCGGAGGTTATGTCGGACTCGAACCGACTACACCGCACGCCGTCTGTGGGTCGATGTGATAGGCCGAAGGTGAGGTTGTTGAGGACCCAGGGTCATTCCTCTAGGTCTGGCCCTCCTCGGGGGGACACGCGGTCCCCAACTCGCCCCCGGTATGGGGGGGAGGGGTGCATCTTACTACGATGCGCGCCGCCGCTGTGTGCGTGCCGCCGTCGTGGACATGTAGTAGGCAATCATATACAAAGTGTATGTAAAAAAGTATATAGGATATTAGGCTTTGTACTTAGAAGGGCGGGGGGGTCACAAGCATCTCAGCGATATCCACCTTATATAATGCATTGGTGAGAAGCCAGCTAGAAAGTAATGCAATTATCTGGGCTCCACATGAAGCTAAATATAGCTTCATGTTGCAGCGTATTCAAAATAAATTTACTAGGTTCTTGTACCTTCGGTTGTATGAGGTATACCCATTTTATCCATTGATGTATCCAACCTTGTTTGTTATAGGCATGGTTGGATACAACAAATTGGAGGCAAGGAGGAACTTGGCTCTTACCACGTATATATTTAAATTGTTGCGTGGTAAGACGTCTAATCCGCGTGGAATCCATCAAATATCTCCATTATTTTTTAATAACTTAAATTGGATCTAGTGGGATGGCTTACTGCTAGTGACAGACGTCAGCAGCCGGCCTGCGGTCTCACAACTCATAACGATATAGTCTGCCAGTGACGTTTGAGTACGACGTTTCACGTTATGAACGTGTATAGACGACGAATTATTCTGGATTCATCATTTTGGATGAATTATTTTGGCCTATTTATCCCAGTGTCTGAGGAAATAAATTTTAGAAGCATATATAAAAATGTCTACATTTACGTCAATAGAATTAGCTCAAAATAGGGGCAAACCTAGAAAAGATTCCTTTTTGCAATTTTATTTTGGAATTTTTTGGGGGAGTTCGTTTGATTTAATTAAGTAGGTCCACCGCGTTTGAAAAAAATTAAGGGTTTTGTACTGAATAAGTGGCTTATTCTTAATTTTACCCACACACACAATGTTACATGTTATTTTGAATTAAGTTTCCTACACTTTTGGATTCCATATTTTTTCCTAGGATTGATATTTTCGATTTATGCCCCAAAAGTTCGTGTTTTTTTTTTGTCATTTATAATTCTTAGTAGCAATTCTCTTTCGGAATTCGTTGGTGGAGGTCACTATAGAGGCAGTCTATATTTAGTTTTACTTAGTTTTCGGTTCGTTGTTCTCCCCACCATTGTCAACGAATTGTTTTCAGTTCAGAATAGCTAATTCAATTCAAAATAACCCAAGTTCTTTTCAAATATTGCCAAGAGACAAACAACAACTAATTTACAAAAATACAATCACCTAGAACGTTAGCATTTTCCGTTTTTCTTGTTGTTTAAACAAAATATAACTTTTGCTGGAACACGATTTATCGATTACGTCCGCTAATACCGTGTGCACCGATCGCCTATAAAATGATTGAAAAATGTAAAATACAGGTTGCACTATAGGCTGTCGAGAATTATCAGTGTCGAGGTGGAGTGTCATTTATTTGCAAAAAACTTGAATAAATCAATAACCAAACGTTATTGATATATTTTTATTAGCGTGGTATGTATGTTTGTTTGTGACGGATTCTTGAATAACTTAGCATATTTATCAAGAGTAATCACGACACAATGATTTTTTTTTTAAATGGTTCTTAGGCGGGATCTGTACCCGCGACGAGTCCTTCACGGGGGAAATGCTCTGACCACTGATCTACCAAGTCACGCCTGGAGTAGGTACTCCAAAGCCTTCTATATATAACCAATTATCAATTAGCCCACTGCAGACCACTGCTGAACATAGACCTGTCCCAATGCGCGCCATTTCATCAGATCCTTCGCCTTCTGCGTCCAGTCTGACCTACCTTGCGCCTTTTTAATTTTTTTTTACGTGCGAATCCCCACGGTTACCCCACTTCTCCGGAGCCGGAGGGGGAGGTTATGTCGGACTCGAACCGACTAAACCGCACGCCGTCTCTGGGTCGTAGTGCTAGGCCAAAGGTGAGGTTGTCATGCGACATATCCCTCGCACCCCGGCTGACCCAGGGCCATCCCTCTCGGTCTGGCCCTCCTCGGGGACCTATCTTGCGCCTGTCTTCTCGCCTGTTTCTCCTATTCTAATCGATTTTAATAGTAAGCATAATTCCTAATTGCCTAAAAATTTCATTCAATCTTCTGTCTAAATTTTTAACGGATTCTATTGCGATTGATTTGATATTTATATTTTAGTCCAAAGTACCGGCTACTTTTCAGTATGGCCATGGCTGGAAGTTTAAAAACATACGTAATATATTTTTATTTTATTGTCACAATCATCATTGATCATTTTAAATTCGATGTCCCATTCTGCAAGTTGATTTTTACAATGTTTAAAATAATTAAGTTGATCTATCAGTTGTGATCACATTTGAACATACTTCCTCTAATTGCAAACATAGGAGTAGGTACCTAAGTACAATTGGTAGGTATCTCAGTCCGAATATTTGTCCATGCACCGTATCCATTATACACCGGTAACTAGCGAAAATTATATATTTTCACCAGTTTGCTGAACTATTTATCTGGACGGCAATTCAAGTTATGTTTTGACTAAAAACGGTCACAGTGCGCGAAAGTCGATCCCGTAAAAGACGAACCAATATATGAAAGGAATGACGACCCTGTGTGTCAAAGTGCAAGCTTTGTATGCATGTTACGGCAATCAGGTTAAAATGATATCCTCTGACTGTACCTCAATAAATATCACATTTGATATGTGATATTTATTGAGGTGAGAACTCAGTTTAGAACAAGATTTTTTTATAGTGAAATCCAGTTGCTATATTTTTTATTTCTCCCACTATTCTCATCTATCCGTTTCTTAATCACTTTTCCTTTCATAAAGTTCTATTAGTTTCGAATATAGGAACCGTCAGTTGTACCTGAGTAAAACATTAGTCAAACCGTGCCGTATTCGACATTGGAAAGACACCCCGCCAACAATCAGTGTGTTGTTTCATTGAAATCGTCCCAAACGGGACAGCACTAGCTGTATTTGCCCACGGTCCGCCCGGCCTTTGTGTGACGTCAGTCCAATGACGTCAACATAGAATTGGTTTTACTGTTTGTTATGGCCTTGTTATAGCTCTGTTTTGAAGTAATTTGAAGCTTAATTTCATTTAGCGGTGCATTTTGGAAGTGAACGATATTAAATTTAACTTGTAAATAAAATAATACTGCCAGTCTTCTGGGAACACTTCCACAAGAGGCATGCGATGCGGATGAATTCCACGACGCATTTTAACTTTTAGTTTTCTTTTTAGTAGTGTCTAATTATTTAGAAATGTAGTTTTAAAACCATTGTTATGTAAATATTAGTTCAAATAATCAGTATTTATGTACAATAAAAATTATTACCCCACTTGTAAATACATAAAACTGCGGGTTCAATGACAGTAGAGGAAGCTCGTGGAGTATAAAAAGGATAGATGCGTGAGGATGCTAGGCTCTTTGCTGAACGGCGCCGTCCAATTAGCGGGCTGAATGATGTTCAGCCAGTTGATTAAACGGCTAGACAAATGGCTTAGATTGATGACGTTTAACTATTTGCCTAGCCATTTAATTAAACAGAAAAATGACTTATTTCTGCATGGTTATAAAAAAAATAACCACGAAGGCCTAATGCGGGCCTAAGGCCTAACGAACCTTCTAACCTTACCTAACCAAGTAGGTTTGCGCAGCTATCACAAAAAACTTATCACTAATTTTCGGTGCATACACCTCTGTCTACCCCTCGGGGATTTACAGGAGTAAGTATATGTATGTATGTATGGGTTAGCTGTTGTCGAGATTTGCGCTCAGCAACACATTCATATACAAAGCAGGGTCATACGCCTGTTCTATTACTCATTCTAGTAGTTAACTTCCAGTCCTCTTCCACGGAAGTCATCATCATAAATGTCTATCAAAAAACAAATAATAGCAAGTAATTAATCGTATATAACTAGTCCCTGTAATGAATCATGCCGCGACAGGATTTTATTAAGGGGAGATGTGAGCGCCGATACGGGGGTATTAACATAACGAAGGAGCCGGTCATGCGTGCAGGCTTATCTGGTCGCGGTTTGTTCCCAGTTGGGAACGCGTTTAGGTAGATATTGTGGCTAGTCTTGTCACTGTTATGTATGCGAAAGTTTGGATAAAGGGATCTAAATAATTATAGAAAGGCTGATCTAGATCCATTCAGATTTTGGTACAGAGTTAAATATAATTTTCATATCAGTGTTTGATTTATCTGTTTGATTCGATAATATTGCGATAAAACATTGTCAAGTTATTGCTTGCATTTGCTTGAAGGTTCTTTAGATTTATTGGATCCGGCACGTGTTGCAAGAATTGGACTACAAGATAGATTTTAACGAAATTTGTTAAAAGTAAATTTGTTTTATACACAATTTCGCAATAACGGCTACATACATTTGAGTACTTTTTTATGTAGGACACGTCAATTTATCTTCACCTCACCTGATGGTGAGCTCAAAACAAGAAGAAGAAATAAGAAATGGAGAAGTGCGATCAGAAATAGGATATAGTCTACATAAGACTCAGACTCTTAATCACCAAAGTTCTTGTCGATCGCGAATTGCGATAAACAGAATGTGTATAGGCAAATTAAATTTAATACTTCCTAAACGAAAATCAGCCTAAACAGCACCAAGCTTTATCACTAGATCGCACCGGCGGTACGGTCAGCGCGTGCGCCGCCGTTCACGCCTCTGGCGCGAGGGTGTGCACATACCTTAAAATATTGCACTTCACTATAGCAACTATCGCCCGGATCTGCTCGAGTGTTCGCCTCTCAACCGTGAATCAAATAGTTTAATTATTGGGTGTATACTGTTCTTGTATGTATGTATGTGAATGTCAAGTTCGAAACGGTTGGGTTCATAGAGGGTTTTAGGGTTCGGCGACACGTGAAAAACTGCTTTAATTTAGTACGCGTGCCTGAATATAGTAAACGGGATTGTATTGTGTTCACATTAATTGCATTGTGATGTAATTATACATTCTTTTTTAAATTGCTTAATATGGCCACATTTCTTGTCATTTCAATGGCAATTCAGCAGCACATAAACATTTGCAGTACTAAAGACAATTTTTTTTTTTCTTCATCTTCACCCATTACCGCAGCAGGAACAGGTCCAACACGATAGTGAGTTGTGTTGTCAGAGGAGGTGAAGTTCTAGGCTCATCATACTCCAAGGTGCTGCCAAGGTACTGCTTGCGTATTAGACAGCCGAAGGCTGCTGGAGTTTGGATTTCTAGCTTAGAGTATATCCGTGGTGATGCTGTGATTCTCACACCCGAGAAAGCTATTACGCATCGGGGATGACCCTGGGTCAGCCCGGGTATAAAGTATACCTACTTACGGGAAAACCCTTACATCTAGAGAACCGAGAAGGCGTGCGGTTGTAGTCGATTCGACTCTCATGTATTGAAGGAATTTTTGCACCAAAAAAGGGTGTACTTCCTCCGTGGTATACTTAATGGCGGCTTGGAAGTTTTTTTAACAACCACTTAGATGGCAGGCAAGCACACGGCCCACCTGGTAGGAAGTGGTTACCGTGGCCTATGGACGTGTGCAACACCAGAGGCATCACAATCGTGCTACTGATCCGAAGAAACCTTCTAACTCACTGCTCACTGGAGAGGTTTTGTGCTGTCAGTGGGAAGACCAAAGGCTTTTCATACTTTGTCTTCTACACTGACGGCATATAAACTCTGTGTTTACAGGGTCGGCAGCACGAGTGTGACTCAATTACACTTACCATCAGGTGGACCGCGTGATTGTCTGCCACATGAGTTGTAAAAAAAAATATTTTGGACAGTGAAAAGTATCATAAAACATTGGTCTTTACATAAGCTCTTATAAATTTTAAATTAAAATGTCACATACATTGACTATTAAATACTAAATACTATCTACCCTCCTAATCTTGCGTTATCAGCAGAAATTGAATAATGAAATTGGATTGTATTATTTAACGTAACTAATTATTTTTATATGCAAACGAGTTCAGGATGGGATACATAAATAATTTCAACTTATCCGAACTTAATTGTTTAACAAAATGTCTACCATTTGCCGCGATGGGAATGAGATTGATATCTTTAATTTATATGTTACGGTTAATTTATTAGATTTTGCCAATGTACGGGTAACTGTACGTAAAAAAAGGTATTGAGAAAGGCCATCAACCAACTATCAACCATGCGCAACTTTTAGTAGCTGTTACGAAAATAGCCTTGCAATCACCTTAGGTTATCACAGACTAGCAAACCTGGCGAACTTCTTACCGCCAATATTTTTTCATCCGCGTGACGTCAGATCCCGTTCCCGCTGCATCCACTACTATATTAAACATGTATTATACATATAAACCTTCCTCTTGAATCACTCTAACCATGCATCAAAATTCGTTGCGCAGTTTTAAAGATTTAAGCATACAAAGGGATATAGGGACAGAGAAGGCGACTTTGTTTTATACTATGTAGTGATGATAAATAAATAAAATTCTTTTTTAACACAGAGTTATCTAGACTCAAAATTAGCGTAGCTTAATTAGCTTATGTCATGGGTCCTAAAGTAGCCCGCATACAGCGCTTCCCGGTGACCTTGATGAGATCGTCCTTCCGCCTGGCCGTTGGGCGTCCTACACTACGTTTGCTCGTACGCGATCGCCATTTCAGAACGTTTTTGCTCCATCGGCATACTGCTTTAGATCGGTCATTCTGGAAGTCTATAGGAGAGGCCCATGTTCAGCAGTAGACTGTGTGTAGCTGATGTGATGATAATGGATCTTAAAACATATATTAATACTAGCTTTTGCCCGCGGCTCCGCCCGCGTGAATATCGGTTATCGCGACCAAACATAGCCTATGTCCTTTCTCAAGGTCTAATCCACCCCTATACCAAATTTCATCAAAATCGGTTATACATATTCATGCATATAAATATTCGTACTTTTTGCAGTGCAAATATCAAATCAAATACCCCTAGTCGAATGCGTTACTTCTGTCTTAGTAATCGAAGGTTGTACTGCGTATTACCCAGTATTACCGTACAATTACTACTGTATTATTGTACGTAGTACTTATGTATTCTGTGGTATTACTTGGAACTGAAAATCACATGGTAGATATCAAAACCACCTCTGCTTACCTCTCTAGTGATTTACAGGCGTGAATATCAGTACATAAACTTACCAGTTTTGTTGCAAATAGTACTCACATGTTGACATAGCATCTCATATTTACAAAGTGGAGAGAAGCTTTACCGTAGTGTCGAACCCGCATCCTACTTGATACACATTTTGCAATCTCTCAACGCAAATAGAGACTGTAGCCGCTTTTATTTGACACAATATTTCGCTAAACTTATGTAGGCGATGTTTTTTATATCACTATGGTAGTAAACAAGTTTGGATGATTCGATTTGGGTAGTGGTACATTTTAGTAGTTTATGATACTGTTGCATAATAAGGGTTCTTATAACACGAGTGTGTTTTAAAAAAACAAGCCGTAGGCGAGTTTTTTTATAGTATCACACGAGTGTTATAAGACCAAGTTATGTACAGTGTCATACACTACTTTATCTACTCTCATACTATAAAACATAAACTAATTTATTTTACCAACAAAACCAAACTTTGTCTAATTTAAATGTAAAATGTTGGCGCCAAGGCGCAAACATCGATTGCGCATGCGTGTTTCTTTTTTTTCTTCCGAATCGGCGGATTCTTTTATTAAAGTAGAGGTTCAGTCCAGATGGAGGTTGTATAGGTGTATCGTTATGATTAAAAAGTTATTTAATGATATAGATCTCATTACAAGACCTGTACCGTAATAAAACTTTTTTTTGGCCTTTGCGTAGGCAATGTTTGTCATTTGTTTGTCATAAGAGTTTTGATTTCAATTTTATAATCTTTGTATTATAGTATCAGAGTAGATAAAATATTTTATCTACTCTGATACAAACATTACGCACGGGCCAAAAAAAAAGTTTTATTACGATACAGGTCTTGTATGGACACCTATATCATAAAATAACTTTTTAATCATAACGATACACTTACAATCTCCATCTGGACTGAACCTCTACTTTAAAAAAAAAACGGCCAATTCGGAAGAAAAAAAAAAGAAACGCGCATGCGCAATCGATGTTTGCGGCCTTGTCTTGGCGTCAACTTTTTTTTTTACATTTATATTAAACAAAGTTTGGTTTTGTTTGTAAAATAAATTAGTTTATGTATTATAGTATGAGAGTAGATAAAGTAGTGTATGACACTGTACATAACTTGGTCTTATAACACTCGTGTGATAATATAAAAAACCTCGCCTACGGCTAAAAACACACTCGTGTTATAAGAACCCTTATTATGCAATAGTATCATAAACTACTATTATTCAACACATTTTCTCATAAAATGGCTCTAATTTCACCGCAATTAGGCACATAATGACACCTATACTATAGTTGTGACTTTTTGATTGTTATAATTCACAATTGAGTTATAGATTCTATTTTAAACCGTATTCGTGAATTTGCATATTTCTTTAAAAAAAGTTTCGATACAAGTCGAGTTGAAGACTACAAATAAATTAATATACTTATAATAGGTATTACTTGCTCATTTTATGCAACTTCGTATTTAAATAGATAATTTTTACTTTTACGTATTTAATAAACAAAAGTTTCAACAATTAACCTTAATTACTTTTGTTTTCTCTATAAATCTTTAATTTCCCCATTTAGTCCGTGACAAATTAAAAACCTTACTCAACGGCTTGAGTCTCAATGGCGCCTCAGCGGTAATCACAAACTTTACACACTTGTATCATAATGTAACTACTACACTTTTTATCTACCTACCATTATGCCCTCATCCCTTTATCATGTCTGGGTGATTTGATCCTTATGATTACCTTATCGGTTGATGCCATAAAAGTATAGGGTATTATGTTTTCGGTTCATAGCCGGTTCGATTACTGGGTGTGGCAAGCAAGTTGCCGAAAATCCATGAATGCTGCTTTCTTAAGCATTTAGAGTACTATGTCTGAGTGTTGACAACTTATATTGGGACTGCATGAACATTTTTAAAATATAATTTTAACAATTGTACCTAATATTTTCTAAGTGACACATTTGCAAAATATTTATTTATCACATAATTATTTTTTAAGTAAAATGTTTGTGAAATGAAAGTTTGTCAAATGAATAGTTTTTCAAACGTTGTTTGTAAAATGATCGTTTATCAAACAATAGTAAACCTATAAATGAAGTGTAGATATATTCTGCCTAGCCTTTTGGCATTATACAAGCGTAAGTATAAAAGAGTTAGTATTCAATTACCGGCAAGAAAATAAATCTCAGAATTTATGTTTTCATAACTACCCACAAATGACGACTTAAAAACTTTTCATTTGTCTTAGAAGGATTATCTCATTGTTTTAATTACTCTTTAGAAGATAAAAAAAAGAAATTTCCTCTCTTGATTCTGCACAGGATATTTTGTACTTAAATGAATGGAATTTTTAATTCAAAATACAATTCTTAATGTGAAGATGTTTGTATAAAAATAATACATCATTAACTGCCTTTAAAGGCCTTATAAGCCATGGTACGGTCCATTAGGAGCAACCAATCATAAGAATTAAAGTGTAAACTGAATTGGCAAATTAAATTTACTCAAGTCTTTCGTTAACGATTCAAATATTACAATAGAAGGAACTGGATGTGATAAGAGCGTAGTATTTGAGGAATCCCAGGCATAATTTTGGAGAATATGGTGTAAAATTATTTAAGAGTTATGGGTGATTGTGGTCCCACTACGATCGTTGGGCCCCACGTCATCCTCACCTGAAAGCCGCTTCACCTGATTGACGTACGAAGGGAGGGAACAACACGGTTTCCTGGAGAAGCAAATTATCTAGTATCGTTCAGATCCTTTTTAGGGAAAGTATCGTATTCTTTCTGTTCTTCAAAAATCTAAATAAGCTGGAAGAGATTGTATGAGCTTTATTTGCAAAATACATACAATTTCAAATATATTTTTTAGAAACGTATTTTTAAATTCAATGATTAACTAGATGTGGAATGTACTCCCCGCTTCGGTTTTCAGAAGCGACTACAATATGGGGTTCTTCAGGAAGGGCATTCAAAGTTTCTATTCTACAGGGTCGGTAGCACGACTATAATGCCCTTGGTGTTACAAACGTCCATAGGCTAGGGTAATCACTTTCCATCAGGTGAGCCGTGTGCTTATCTGCCACTTAAATGGTTAAAAAAAAGATAATATCGAAAATTGTGACACACAATATTTAGGTAAATTACCAAAGTCGAACTAAAACCAGATGTATCGTTACAAATGCGTATGACCTTCCACTGTGTCTATTCCAAAGGTCATTCTACGTCTGCGTCCATCTATTTGGTATTCTTTAGATAAAGTGTACAAAATCAAATTGGAATCCAAGTCAACAGGGCCCCGGGCCCCGTTAGCCGAGCCCCGACCCTCTTAATTTGAGTTTACATTCTTAATAATCGCTACACTTCCTAAAAGTTAAACGTTTACTCTTAATTTATAAAATATCTTGAGATGATAATATTTTTTGAGCAAAAATTCTACAGCACATTCAGAATTTGTACAGACAATGAAGAGTAAACATTAATGTAAGGGGGCCCCACCAAGACTTAATTCCAAGCCAAGCTCATCTGCAAACTACATCTGCTGATTGACAAATGAGGTTCTGGCACAGGTTTTCGTCTCTGGGTCAGAAACAGTTCCTCCCATAAAACCAGAATAAACCAAATTGTGGAAGAAATGAGTGAGAAAATGAATGCCGTAGGCCTAGTATGAAAAATTCGCAGTTGAGGTCCGTGTTTTGGGCAATCGGTTCCATGGAACACATTTATTCGGAAAGAATCCGAATACGGTACGTAACACTTTGGTTCAGCCTCTCTACCGTAAGAAAACAGAAGTAACTTCATAGTACCTACATAGCTAAATGTTACATCTTTCGCTCGAGTGTTGTGCGGGCTCGAAGATTCGAATTTTTCCTAGTAGGGTCCCATGGGGGGCTTAAAGATCTTGGTGGGGCCCCTTTAATAAAAAAAATGCGTTCGGTTTAAGAAAAACTTTAAACTGTATCGACATAACACTAAATCTATTAATCCCGTAACGCTTACTTGCCTACCTTCCAACACCGAACGGATTCGTTTTAAGTACATACACAGGGAGCTCTCGTCACTAGACACCAACTATAAATTCTCACTCCATGAAATATGACGCAGCCACTGTAATCTTTCATCTTAACGCCTGCTTCGGTACTCAGCCGTGGAACACACATGCTTGCTTAGAATACATGTCTTGTATCAAAGTGTCATGTAAGTTATGAAGATCGGTATTTTTCGAAGGTGATGCTTGGAAACTAAAGCACAAATCATTTTAAAAAAGATGTAAATTTTACCCTCTTCCTGTTAACGCCCTTTTTCGGATGATAATACACAATTTTTTATAAGTATCATCGTGAATTTAAGATGGCCGTCGCTACAAAATAGCGGATCACATTTTATCTATTTCGTATAGTGGTCAGAATTTACTTTCACTTAACGTATGGTTTGCAATACAATGGTTAATGTTGAGATCTTCTTAAATACCTCAATCAATTAAATAGTCTTTTGAAGTCCACAACTGGAAATAAGGTTCTTCCAATGTGCTCTCTTTCGGTCGATCCTCTGCCTTCCGCTTTCAGTCCATCCCAGCCACCTTTTTGAATACCTATCTACTCTTGTAAATTTCTCAAAATTTCTGTGAAAGGTTGGAGAAATTCGCAGTTAACTATTGTTTTATTACCAATATCCCAGTGTTAATACCAAAGAACTCACACGTATGTTCGTATATGCACTAACCGCTTTGTGAACGTACTATAACCAAGCAAAACCGAATTTATCCATAAACTAGAGACAGGAAAACTACTTGCAAAGTTTGAATAACTAAATACAGGTTGTTCTGGCGCTTTCAATAGCAGCCCAGGATGTTAGGTTAAAGTCTCTAGACCTATGTCTTGGTGAACTGGTGGAAACGCCCACGATTTTGAACTTCTGCTTTGAATGCCGCAATAGTTAGCGAGTGTTCCGTAAATAATATATGCGTTTAGAATTTTGGAGGCTGTTATTGATCGAGATTAAGGCTTTGTTTGAAGGCGTATTCAAATCTTGGATAGATAATGGAATAAGTCTAGGTGGAAATCGAAAAAATATTCGTGAATTGGAAATGGAAACCATCGCATTTATTAATTTAATATGGTTTAAATATTGCTACGCCGGGTCCTTGGCAACTTCAATATATGGGCCAAATTCCCATAGGAGTGAGCGAGACGGCAATATAGAAAGAGACAGCATGCCTTGACGTCACTGTTCTAGAAGGAATCGAATGAATAGAACGAGACGTCAGGCTAAAGAGAGACACAAGACCCGATAGAACATTGCAGAACGTTGCTGTCTTTTCGAGAATTTTCGCTAATCGGCCGCGCCGGATATAAAACGCGAGCTAGCAGCCTCCGCTCAATCAGTCTACGACTAGTATCCGAAGCGATCACAGCGATAAAGTGTGCGAAGCGATACAGTGCGATTATACAAGTGACTGTGTATTGTGTAAGGAAGAGTTTCGAATTTCTACGCGCTTTACTGTAATTTAAGTGCAGCTGAATAAAATCTGTCTTCAGCGGTTGTTTTTGCATTTTCTATTTAAACCGACCCCCACGCTCGTAACAATATGCATATTATGAGTGTTATATAAAAATTAAGAATAAACAGAAATATTCATTAAGTGGACTGGTAGTTGTTAACGCTTAGTGACTGTGGTCAATGCATTGCCCCTGTAACGCAAAGATCGCGGGTTCAAACCCCTGCCTAGACCGATTAATTTTAATTTTGTAAACGACATCGAGAAGTGCTTTCTCAACTCTCATCTCTTTTGTTTTGCAGACGATATAAAAAATTTCATGTCCATAGCTACTTCTGCTGATGTCATTGCACTCCAAGAAGATCTGGCTCGGTTGGACGACTACTCTATTAGAAATAAACTAGACTTAAATCCATCTAACTGTAACTGTACAGTTAGATGGATTTAAGTTCCTACTGAATGTCACTACTGAGTGACATTCAGTAGGAAGTCAATGAACATAGCGTCGGAGTATTTTCTGAAGGGGTGTAAAATTCATCACTCACAGTGTGCGTGACCTGGGCGTAACTCATGATTCCAAACTACTATTTGAGGATCACATAGAACAGATTGTTAACAAGGCATATCGGGCCCTAGGATTCGTGATTCGTACCTCTAATAGTTTTAAGGAGGTTAAAACTATGAAGATACTGTACTGCACACTTGCACGTAGCATACTAGAGTATAATAGTCAAGTGTGGAACCCTAGGTATGATAAATATATATCATCCGTATAGAAAATATTCAAAAAAAGTTTGTTAACTATCTATGTTATAGATTAAAAATCAAATATACATCAGATGACTACTTGAACCTATGCGCTAAGTTTCACATTCTCCATTTGACCGTGCGCCGCGAGATAGCTGATATAACTTATATTTTAAAAATACTGAACGGGTCTATTGACTGCCCAGTCCTGTTATCTAAAATAGGCTTCTCTGTCCCTGTCAAAGTCTTCAGACACTATACACCTATCCTATCCACCTTACATTAGCAACTACTAACTACAGACAGAATTCATTTCTGCGGCGAGCAAGTAACAAGTTGAATGAGCGTTTCAAACAATTTAATTTCGATATATTTAATTCACGAATTGAACCTGTGAGACGGGTGCTCGGTCTCGATTTTTCTCAATCGTCTCTTAAAGATCAATTTGTATTGATGACATAGGTATTTATTTGGTACATCCTACCTCAATGCATGATATAGTTTAACTTGTCTTGTACTTGTACATGCTGTCATACTGTGTTCACTGTCATTTGATATTACATTATTTTCTATTAGTGGAGACCTATAACTGGCTGTCTGTCACGTATCTCTTAAATGTGTATTATATTGTAAGTTTAGGTGTTGGTCTCCCAAATAAAATAAAAATCCTCTTCAGATATCTGGCTATACGCACACAGACCAAACAAATTCAAATTCGAACCCTGCCATCGAGTACAAGCCTTACCTCTTCCAAAACTTTTTCAAATCCCCCACTTAATTCCACTCCAACACAATCAAATCACAATACCGCAATTCACTCGATACCGGTAATAAATTGCTCTAGAACAAGAACACTCGTGGTGTATTCGATTCGCTGCTAGCTTTAGAATGGGCAAGTTTGATAGTTGGGAGTTCCCTGAGCTGGGCAGAGTTATTGACTTGAATTGTTCAGTCCTGTAACGATGCCCCCGGTTAGAATTATGTTGGCCTTTCAAAGTTAGCTTTGAGGTTATGCCACGCCTCTGTTTTTGAAGAAGACATGATTATGATCGGTCAGTGGAGGAAAATTTCTTCTTTTATTGTTTGTAAGAGAGGAAAATTGTTGGCATTTCACACGGTTATATGAGTTTGCTATTGGACGTGTGTTGTAATTAGCAAAATATTTGACGTGAGAACATGCAAATACAGACAAATACAATTTACTTCACAAAAATGTATTCACTACAAAGAGGTGTCACATGTGAATTTGGCATATTTTGTCTACAGTTAAAAGTTACAACACTGGCCGTACAGTATTTAAGGAATCTAAATAACTTGTCAATTGTACCTATTTGGTATTGGCCATATTTTTCATAAAGACAAAAAGGCCAATGCTTTATCAAATACTCTGTAATAAGATATAATATATTAAAATTGGGTGAATGGGTAGACTTAAAGTAGATATTAGTACGTATATAAAAATGTATGAGCGAACGCCTACAAACTGCCCCAGCAGTTTAGTGAAGATAATTTTTATGAACATGTATCTTATTATTGAATAATAAAAAAAACTGCTAATTATCACCATTTTTATGGTAATTATCTTTATTTTACACATTGTAACTGTTTGTTAAATACGCAAATAATCCTAGCCACGGGCCATTATGGACCAACCGCATCTACAATACTACGTACTGTATTTTTTTTAACAAAAATGAATAAGGATCATAGTATCCAAAGCTAGGCTTTTACCACTACTCGGTCTTTTTAAAACAGTCATAAATACTAAATGAAGTGTTCATTTAAAATTTCATACAACACAATTCTAAAAGTTAATTCACAATGCATGGTGTGCAATTCTTTTAGCGTAGTAGTGCATATGCGGGCATTTTTGCTGGCCGGTTATTATTTTAGTCGGAAACAATAGGCTATGCGGGCGTAATAGCCAGGTTTGTTGCAACTGCTAAATGGTTATCTTGGGCTCCTGAGGCCACTTGGGCTGGTGGTGTAAGTTATAGGAGGAAATGTTTTGTATACTGTTAAGGGATATTGTTACATATTCCATTCTCTCTCAACAGTTATTAAGGGGCATTCTTAGATATCTTGTGCCTTTAATAGGTACAACAACTTTATAGGTCTTTGAAAAATAAATACATACATTATTTTGTATTAGGGGGATGTTTGTGATAGTATTATAATTTGGCATGTAATTCAATATAAAATCATAAGAATTTTAGATATATTCGATAATGCTTGAGAGAGTCTAAGTTGACTACGCAGATAATTCCTCCAATTAACAAATACTTGGCGTGAAAAAACAATTATTTAATTTCTGAGATTTTCTAAACATGCATTGTGATATTTATTATCTTGAAGTATTGTTGTAAGGTGGAGATAGAGTTATTAGTAGGTACCTACATACACTGCTTAATAATAGCGGTACCCACTTAAAAATATATATTTTACCTTTGTTAGAAAAACTTTAATTACAAATATTATTTTCTATTACCATAACAGTCCCTAAGGCTAACGCTACGGTGTTAGTGCGAAAACTGAGGAAGCCTATGTTCAACAGTGAATTGCAGTGGACTAATTGTTTTTTTTTTTTTTTTTTGTATTAGGCTCTGCTAATGCTGTTCTAAGCCATTACCCCCACATCAGTTATTTACAAAAAATAATCTTCTATTGTTATAATAATTTTCAACCCGCTCCCAAGTGATCACTTGGCCCACAACCGGCGTACCGTCCAGCTACTTCCCGCTTCTATTGTTGGGCGCGCTCGCTGCTAACTTATGCAGGCTACGCAATTCTTTGTTGTACTTTATATTATACAGGGCATGTCCTGCAAGATGAACATCTTATACAGGAGTAAATATCTTATATAATTCGTAATTATTAGAACGGCATGTTAAGAAAAACGCGAAGCATAAAACAAGAGCTACTAATAACTATGTTTTGGGAAATGAGCTCAATTAAAATTTATATTGCTACGGGTGTGCGTTGTTTTATAGACAATTGTTTAATATAATTTCGTATTACAGAAAATGTTTCGCATAATTTCGTTTCATAGAATAATCAATACACAGAATACTTACTTTAAAGAATTTTAAATCATTGAATTTTGTTTCATATAAAGTTAAACATTAGAATAATCATTTCATAGAATATCAAATCAAATATTCTTAATCATTAAATTGTTTATTTAATAGAAAACTTTATAAACTAAACAATTGATGCGTCTACAAGGTCGACGGAGCCCCGCTACGCGGGGCTCCTACTTCTGGGTGGTTTATAAAAAAAATAACCACGAAGGCCTAATTCGGGCGCTTCGCTACGCTCCGCTCCCGCATTAGCCTTCTAACCTAACCTATCCGAGTCGGGGTAATCTGAGTCGGGGTGTTAACTATAATGACGTTTTACTAATAATTGAATAACAAAATGATTTTATTATATTTTACAGAAGAATTCAAGCAAACAAATTTGCAACAAAATATGCGAAAGACAAAAAATCTATATTGATATGAAATGTATTATAAGCACTTAGTTACTTGGAACATTCAGAAATACCTATTTTTTAATTTTATTTATGACGACAGTAAAATCATGGCAAATTGGATAATTCTACAGTTTGATTAGTTTGTTAAACAAAATAATGTGATTAAAAATTTGTTCAATTGTGTTTCTGTGAAATATGTTTCACTGTAGTAAATTGTTTTTAAAACAATAATATTCGAAATAAAAATATAAGAACCAAATATTATATGAAACAATTTCTGTGAAACGAAATTCTATGAAATTTCTTTCTACGAAATAAGGGGCTCCCATATTGCTACACGGCCAAGGAAATAGGTATCCATGATGATCTTGAGGTACGCTTTGTTTCACGTCGCGAGTCATAATTATGCTAGCTGTTCTGTGAACAGAAGACCTTGCGAGTACCCTTTGCCACAGTTTTTTAGTACCCTTTTCTAGTTTCGAAAAAAAAAGAAAATCGATACCTATATTCTTACTTTAAACATTGTGGATGTTTCACCAAAACTAATGATGATCCGTTCTTCCCCCCTCCTTTCTCACCTGTTTTTTCGTAACGAAGTTCACCTTTACTGTATTTGTTTTTTTTTTACAATAACCTATGATGATATAGTCAAAAATCATCATGATCATGATCCGTTCGTAAATAACGCGACAGCAAACTTCCCCCGCTTTTCTCCACTATTTTTCATTCTATTAAAAAAAGCTCTCGACAACAGTTGAGTTTGAATCAAAGAATATGTTGGTCAAGTTTGATGAAAATCGGTTAAAGAATGCGCCCTCTAGACTGGAGCTAATAAACTAACATAGATACAGACAAAAGTAAAATCAGCCACCTCATCGAAACGGAGATTCTCGCTCGCTTCCAGGCTCCTGTGATATCATAAGTGACGAAATAATTATACGTTCAGTTTTCACCCTATTTAGCGCACAGCATACGCGGGATCTAATCAAAATCTATGAATGGGACTTTTTTCGTATGAGTATTTCAAAAAGAGAGGCTGAAAATTTACCGAAGATGGACGGTAATCTTTCTCGAACGCATGACTTAATTCAAGGGGTTAAAGACTTAAGCGGCGGAGTCCCCGGTCAATTTGCGGGCTGGATTCCGATGCAGCTGTCAATACGTCACATCACGCGTCGTGGGCACTAGGGGGCACATAGGAAGATCTCGATGGCTATTAATGTCAACGTGCTAAGCCAATCGACCGTAGCTGAGGATGACTGTAGCTGTTTAGTATAGCTAGGAGTGGAGATATGGGATTTATAGCTTACTAGATCATCTATCTTATTGCAGCTTGATTAAAAAAGAAATCGTATTTTTACATACAATATTTATTTTTCAAATATATTTAAATTTATTAAATATTCCACAACATTTCGCACAACTAGATCCATGGTTAACTAGCTTGTGTTATGGAATCTAGACTGGGGATAAGCATGCTTGGTTACTTTTTTTTTTTGTAAAGACAAACATTTTTGAATTAAAGTTTTATGCATTTTCACCCTAAATATTCAAATCGATTTAAATTGAAAAAGTTGAATCGGTCTAGGCGGGGATCAAACCCGCGATCTTTGCCTTACAGGGGCAATGCTTTGACCACTAAGCTACTAGACCTCGCCTTACCCAATTCAAATTTTTCCTTCTATATACCTATGTCTTTTGGGCGACAGTTGAGTGTGTCATCCAATATTCTTTCGCACTATATATCATTTTTAAACATTAATTTTTGACAACTCTGCCCATACAATTTTAATTAAATTTTTAAGTGTTCATCATGGTAAATATTCAAATCGAGGTCTAGTCGCTTAGTTATCTAAGATTTGCCCCTGTAAGGCAAAGATCGCAGGTTCGATCCCCGCCTAGATCAATTAAACTTTTTCAATTTAAATTATACCCAGACCAATGAAAATATACATATTCATGCATACAAATATATGCACTGCCGCCGTCTCCTACATTATGACAACACTTCTTCATACACAGCCAACAAAACAAAGACATTTTAGATTCCGAAAAAGTACAACTCGTCATCCATCCTGCAAATAGCCCCGACCTAGCACCCTGTGATTTCTGTATTTTCCCCAAAATCAAAGATGAGAGGTTTCACATTTACCAACTCCGAAGAAGCAGTGCAAAAAATGTTTAAAATATGCAAAGGAGAGTCACATTTTGAAAGGAATTAACATAATATTTGGGTTATAACATGTTGTTTTTTTAAGTTACGCAAAACTTTTAGTGTGAGCTACGTATCAATTTCACCAAACAAGGGATCGAACCCACGGGCTCAAGTAAATGTTTAATTTCCGTGTTACGTCGATGTGCATCCGTAAATGAGGTGCCAATATGGCAGCGATAACGTACACAACACATTTCATATGGACTTAAATGCCAGTGACAATGTTGAATTCAACACTAAATATGATGGCAATGGGAGATAACCCCTATATTTGACAACTGTCTGTGTGATTTGTACATAATTTTTTTAGTTATTATAATTTGCCGTGTTGGTTTCCGGTGGGCTAGAATGGGGTTGTACTATATCTTTCTGTGAATGATCTCTATAGGACAGTAAGCAAGCAGACTGGCTATGACGAAGTGCCACAATAGGCCCTCCTCATGTTACGTGTGATTGAAAATCATAATATACGAATGTGGGTCCTAATACACCTTTGCTTACCCCTTCCGAGATTTACAGGCTTAAGCATATATATTCAATCAATTAGCCCACTGCAGTCCATTGCTGGACACAGGCCTCTCCTAATGTGCGTCATTTCGTACGATCCTCCGCCTTCTGCATCCAGGCCGTCCCAGTCACCTTTTTCAGGTCATCGAATCATCCTCCTAGCTAGATATGTATTCATGTAACAGAATATTATGTAAATAGTATCTTCTAAGTATCTTAGTATCAGTTGTGACACAATTGTAGGAGGTAAGATATGTCGGTATTTCCGTCCAATTGAGCAATCCGACTGGGGAAGAACCTCCGCCCTACAGAATACCGCTGCCATAATAATCTCGTGTTGTGTTCCCGGCGGTGAGTAGCGTGACCAGAGCTCACTGGAGAGTTTTTGTGCTGTCGGTGGGAAGACTAAAGGCTTGCTTTGTCTTCTACGCTGACGGCACAGAAACTCTCTGTGTTTACAGGGTCGGCAGCACGAGTGGTACTCTCCTGGTGCTGCACACGTCCATAGGCCACGGTAACCACTTTCCATCAGGAGGGACGAGTGCTTGTCTGCCAGCTCAGTTGTATAAAAAAAGTTTTTACTGCGTGTACCTGTATTTAGCGGTAATCTCGTTGATCCTGAAATGCGGCATTTGATATCCGGGTCAATCAATTTTTCATTGGACTTTTGTGGTTAGGGATTCTTGGTAGGTAACTGGGGAACAGGAAACAAAATGATAATGACATGTGAAATCAAAACATATTAATCTATATAATGAAATTTTAAATAGTAATTGGTACGGTAACTACTGGATAAATTAATGCTCAAGGCGGGAATTAAATCCACTCCCATGCAGAACGCTCTGAACATTAAACTACATGAGCCACGCCTTGAGCATACGAAATTCTTCCATACAAACATTTTGGATCAATATTATTACTCTATTAATCTACTTCCATTCCTGAATTAAAGCCGGAAAAAATCCAATATCCCAAATTTAATCCAAAGAATCCTCAAAACTCCTCAAAAATGCTAACATTGTATTCAATACCTTCAACTAAAAACCTTCAACTTCATTTATAAAGTCTAAAAACGTGCAGTAACTATTCATTTCAAACAAATAAACTAAAGTTACCCGCTGTCAAAGAAAACTGAACTATCTTGTCGCTCCTCTTTAAAGCAAACCTAATCTTGTTCCACGATCTTCTATTTCCTGTCTTGTTATTTACAGCGAAACAAGTAGGACAACTTGTTGGCCTGACATGCTTGAACGTGACAATAATGATTTATGTTATATTGTCATAAGTGCTATTCCGTGCATTTGGAGGTTTTGCCAAACTCGCCACGCTTGGTAAACGGGTTGGCGAGCGCTGTATAAAATAAGGATGTATCACAAAGGACGCCGCTGCTCATCCTTTGGTGTTCCCTTAGTCACCTCTTACGATTTTCTCGAGAAGAGATGGAGAAGTCCTATTCTATGCCGGAAACCACACAACCTGCTTTAGATCGGTCGTTTTGGAAGTCTATGGGATAGGCCTATGTTCAGCAGTGGACTATGTGTGACTGATATGATGATGATGAAGTGCTTGTAGGTAAAGGTGCTTTTTAAGTCCAGCCCCTCTACACAAGTGGAAATTCGCTAACGCATGTCAAATATTTCAAATCCCATACATTCGTTATTCTATTCCAACAAAAGATAACGAATTACCACTTGTCTAGAGGGGCTGAAATCTCCAAGGTTACCCAACCGCCGAAGCCAGCGGTTGTAGTGATGTCGTACTGGAAACGACTTCTAATACTTCGTCTTGCGTCATCAGTTGCTGTGGATAAGGTAATCTCTTGTATATACCTCACTCCTCGGTCGACCCAGGGACATCAAACGCCCCGGGTATGGGATAACTGTGTAACGTACTTCTAAGTAGGTGTAGTTTAAATAACTTTTAAACTTACATTCATACTAATATTATAAATGTGAAAGTGTGTGTGTGTGTGTCCGTTTGTCCGTCTTTCACGCCTAAAACACTGAACCGATTTTGATGAAATTTGGTACAGGGGTAGATTAGACGTTGAGAAAGGACATAGGCTATGTTTGGTCGGAATAACTGACATCCACGCGGTCGGAGCCGCCGGCAAAAGCTAGCAGTATATACCATCCGACAAATCGTCCATTGACTGTCTAAATTCGCAGTAACTCCGGACTCACTGTTTCATTAACGTCACGTAATACAATGTTTCCACTTTATGTTTTGAGCATTAAAGCTTATTTTCGTTTGTAATTTAGTATAAAACGTCGCGACACAACGATATGTCCTAAGTTAGATTGAAACAATTTTCGGAGATTGTTTACGAGTATAGCTTTGTACCCGGATGGGATGGCCCTTAATAATATAACCATTTTATGTAGAAGCTGTCAACCGCGGCGCCACTGGTATGGAATTTTTTGTCAGAAAATGTTGCTATTTTAGGAAACAAAAAGTCCTGTTGGATATAGATAGCCCTAAATCTTAGCCGTCTGATATGACACCTACGAAAAGAGATCGGATGGTCCTTGTATTCTCCTTTCCCTGGAACTATCATTCGTCTGGAAAGTTCTGAATAGCTCGTTAGATTCCTAACGAGTGTTATAGATTTCTTCAATATTTGTAAAATATTGGCTGAAAACTTACACGTATAATTTGAAATCTGTTCTGTTTCTTGGCCTGTACAGGCGGCAAAAGAGTTATCCTGTTTTACAAATAACTTGAAAAGGTGTATAATTTATCGCTTTGGTCGACTGTACACTGTGATCATATATTTCACCAATATTACCGTTAACGGGACACAATTGCCATATTCGAACTGTAATTGAAAGAAGTAAAAAAATAATAAAAATATCCATTGACTTACGGATCTGAAACGTGGTCCCTTAATACCACAAGTCTCAATAAAAAAAGACGGGTTGCACTCCGGGAGTGCCGGCAGAAGTGAAAACTTTTTCTTTCTTTGTTTCTTCGTTATTACAGAGAAAAAGATAAAAAGAACATACCATACCTATAATGCTATATTATCCAATCCAATTAGCCAATCATAGAACCTATCACCAATTTTCTACTAATTTTCTGTCAGAAGAAATTAATAAATTACAAACAGAAATAAATTATAAACAGAAAAAATAATCACAAAAAGTAATAAATTACAAAAAGAAAAATAAATACAAAAAGTGTCAGAAGCCCAGGTTCGAACCCGGTACGATCTAAAACCATAAGTACTTACAGTCGAAGCGCTCACCGTTCTACAGAGCTTCTTATTGTATTTTGCAAAATAAACAGTCTATAGTTAATGTTGTATGACGTCAGTCGCCGGTTACGGTTCAAAGGTCAAGTAATCCTGACGCGCGAGTTTAACACTTTTTACCCATCCAACGCCGCTAAAGAACTTCAAAAACTCAAAGTCGCTCAACGAGCTACGGAGTGGGCTATCCTCAACATTTCCCTATGTGATCGCGTCAGAAATGATAATATTCGTAGGAGAACAAAAGTAACCGACGTAGCCCGGTGGATTAGCTCTTTGAAGTGGCAGTGGGCGGGACACGTAGCGCGCAGAACAGATGGCCGATGGAGCAAAAAAGCTCTGAAATGGCGATCGCGTACGGGCAAACGTAGTGTAGGACGCCCAACGGCCAGGTGGAAGGACGACCTCATGAAGGTCGCCGGGAAGCGCTGGATGCGGGCTGCTTTAGATCGGTCGTTCAGAAGTCTATAGGAGAGGCCTATGTTCAATAGTGGACTATGTGTGGCTGATATGATGATGATGATCTATTAACACTTTTGCTCTCATCACATCTCAGTCCAACAAACAAAATAAATTAAAACAGTCTCCCCACGTCTATTTTTGCCCCTGTAAAACACGGTTGCCATCGCGGAAAAAGGTAGTTTGTTGTCAGAATTGAAATAAATAAATAATAAATATTCCACAACATTTCACACAACGCTATCTAGATCCATGGTAAGCATAGCTTAAGTAGCTTTTATTATGGAATCTAAAATGCGGATAAACATACTTAGATATATTTTTTTTGTAAATACATTAAAACACCCAGACCAATGCAAATACCCATATTCATGCATACAAATATTTGCACTGAGCGGGGATCGAACCCGAGCCTCCTGCATAGCGGCCGTGTTCACTACCGCCATATGCCACGGAGGCTGTCTAGTAACTAGATACCGGAAAAAAAATTTGTTTACCTCCTTAGAATAATTCTGCTTATTACGTTTTTATTGACTCCTATGCATAACTTTAATAGCGAAATCTTGTTAACAGGAGTAAAATAAAATAAAATTATACATACATTTCTCGAGTTGCGACGCCGAGCACGTAGTCTATATGTAAAAACATGAAATTTATCCGTAACTGTGTTGCGTAAGAAATGGGTCAATTGGGTTTCACGCCCTAGGAAATTACAGTCCCCTCATGGCATTACCCTATACCTCACGACATATATCTTGGAGCTAAAATGTACTCAAAATGGGCTCTATACATGCAGTACTCGTTACTTGGGTGCCCCGTGCGGATAGTACGGGATGCTACTGTGGACGAGCTCAAATTAACCAAACATAAGCTGCGTTTACACGTACAGGATTGGAACGAAGGATTTATCATGCGCCAGAACAAAAGTGTCAGTTCGGAACGAACGTATAAATGTTAGCGACGCGCCGGGAACGACAGTTGGCGCACGCGCATCGCATCATAGATTTATCCGCGCTCAAGTAGGTGTAACAGATATTTTCGCGAAATGGCGGCTTGGTTCGCTGAGGCCACAATTTTCCAGAAAGTTCTAGAAAATTGTCTCGTAAGTCTTTTATCATTGGTATGTGTCCATATTTTCGCCTATATTTTTATCTTTATATTTCTTCTCGTACTGTCCAAACCGACTACGAACCTAGCCAACGCTACTACCACATGGGATCCATTTTTAAACAACACAGGCATTTTAAAGATCTGCCGTTCCGAACTGTGGTCATAATTTAGTCGCAATATATCACCACAGTTAAAAGCGCACTCCAAACCGACAGGTCGAACCTGTGCGGTTAGGAACGCGGTTCCGATGCACGGTTAAAAACTGTACGTGTGAACGGCGCTACAGATTATTACAAGGCCTCGTTCGTCTCGCGGCTTAGGTTCAAAATATGTGTCCCGAGGTATAGCTACCTATATTTTGATATAAAGTAGCTTTGGGTTAAGTTATTTGCTGCATACTAATTTTCTTGTTATGATAGTATGAATTACGAATGAAATGGATATAGCACAAGAGAAATAAGAGATATGATTTTGCCTGCTGAAGAGTGATATGACCTGCTGAAAAGTGGTTACCGTAGCCTATGGACGTGTGCAACACCAAGGGAGTCACCTGCCGACCCTGTAAACATAGAGAGTTTCTGTGCCTTCAGTGTAGAAGACAAATCAGGAATATCCTTTTTTAAGACAAAGAAGCAAACTAAACAGAAAAGTATTGACACAGTTGCCGAATTTTGGTAAAATCTGCAAAATTGTAACACACCGCACAATATCAACAAAAGTGCCAATACGAAAACATCTATATATTATATTTTATCCCCCAAATATTTGTAGTAAGTATATACACAAACATCGCTAAGTGTCAATCATCTTGGAAAGTTATTTGTATATTGCTTACCTGCTTACAAAAATATTATTACGCGAATACACGAGGAACATTTTCTCTATAACAATTGTGTGTAATAATATGTGAAAGTGCTTAGGTTGTTCGCAGAATACTGAATGTGTTTGTGGATGTGTGAAACGTTTCGTCTGCTTTGTGTTCTTGTAGACATGTAGATTTAATATTTGATAGTCTTCTAGAAAGGCCCAGAATATAGCTTCTCTTCTGAATAGCAGTTACGTTAGATACTTTTAACTTTGAATATAATTTGAGGTCTCAATTTAGTCGACTATCAGTATTGAAATTTACAGGAAAACATCTTTTATTTCAAATTTATTCGTATTGATGACTTTATAGTTCATCAAAACTAAACAGAAGAAAATAGGTTTACATAGAGGAGAAGAATGTGTGTTAATTGTAGGCATATCAAAGAATTGAATGTGATTGAAAAACCAAAAAAAATGGGTCTTCTAATTCGACCAGACGGTTATAAACACGACAAGATAAGGGTATCATAGGAAAACGGGAATGTTAAATTATGGCAACTCACCTAGTTTGATTTCTTAGACGGATCTGGGTAAAATTTGATACAGGTCATATCTGATTAGGTACAGATCTAAAATAATGCAAAAGCTACTAACAGATACCATAATTCTACAGCAAATGGCCGGCAGAATAGAATTTGGGCCACTCCTTCTCTTCCCATGTGGTGTCGTTTAAGGCGATTAAGGGATAGGGCTGATTAACTTTAACATCAGACAGATATGTGCAGTCCAGACTCAGCGTCAGATGCATGGCTCGAGTCAACAATAGTGCCCGGAATACGGCAATAGGCCACCCCCTATTACGTGGAACCGAATACAAATTGGTGAAATGTGAGTGTTAATTCACCTCTGCCTAACCCTCCAGGGATAAAGGCGTGATTATATGTATGCATGTAAAACATTTGCATGCAAATGATGTCGTGACCCTTATTATGGTAATCGACATTTTAGCGTTAATTATAGCCAGAACTTATCTAATGGTATATTGACCTTGGTTATTACAATTATATGTAGTGACCACTTTTCCGCAAAGCTTCTGGGCATCATTATCATTTCTTTAAGCGAAAATAATAATTGAGGTAAAAATCCACGCTCCCTTACCACAGGTATTGAGAGGACTGACCAACCTCTATGAACGCTCTCTTGGCTGATCAGTGACCAACCAAGGGAGCGGGGCAAAATACCAGTCTAGAGCATTCAGATTAAGAAAGAATTTTATATCTTCCCGTGACCGGCTGCTGAAAAACAACCTGAACGTTGAGATCCGGCTAAATAAGAAAAAGACACAAAAATAATTGCGATAAAACCCGCTAAAGATAGATTTATTGCAAAAAGCTTGCATAACAAAGGTGACTGGCATCTTTAAGACTGACTAATATACAACAACATTTCACCGGCAAAAAGTCACCTCAATACCTGTTTCGCCTCTAGGTGAGGTCCGCAGCGATCTGCAGTTAGACATTTCGTAGACAAGACCACATTACACCGTGGGCCTTTTTACAGAATCTGCAATTGAGAGTGACAGGTGTTGCTGATTATTACAGGGTCTGAATTTACAGGTATTCTGGTGAAATTGAAATAAAACCTTGACTTAGACTACGAGTTTGACAAGAACACAAAACATGAAATGCGCATAACACAACAAACAATGAATTTACGATTACACTAAGATAAGCCTTACGGTTTTTAACTTAGAATAAAAATTGACATCTTTATATCTCCAAATCATAAAGATGGAGAGTTTTTAAGATAACCTTTAAATCGAAGAACCTTAGCATGTAACGTGATTGTGAAACTTCACCAGAATTCAAAGTTCAATCTAAACTTAAAGCTATAAATTACTTTGTAACTCACAGCTCAAGTATGCATTTGAATCAAGATAGTAATGAAAAATAGCAAGGCCCATTGATTAAAAAGATTAGGTTAAGTTTGAAGTTTCAATTTGTAATACTAGCTGATGCCCTTGGTTTAGTCTATCGCTGTGAAATTTTAATCGTGAATTCTACGTTAAAGGTGTTAAAGGAAGGTGGGTGGTGGTAGTGAGATTGGCTCCCGTAATTGTAATTAAGGCTCCCATAAATCCCTTAAACATTCATGTTCATACTGTGTATGGCATTTTTATCATCAGATGATGTTTTCGATAAAAGAAAACCTGCCGCCTGGACACCAAATTTAATGGCGAACTTGATAGTCAATAAATTGCCTACGGATCCAAGTTGGTAGCTGTAAAAATATTTCAATATGGCAACATTAAGGCTACATTGACCAGTTGCAAGTTCACTGTGGTTGCGGTGCCCCATCTCAGTCCAATTTTTTTATGGGAATGACTGCCGTGTGACCTCACAACACAAAAAGGAGTGTTATCACCAGGTGTACCAGTTTGCTAGTGAGATTGGCCTTCGAAATATAATTAAGGCCCCCATAAATCCCTCGAACATGCATGTTCATACTGTACATGGCATTTCATCATCTGATGAAGTTTTGGACACCGAATTTAATGGCGAACTCGAAAATAATTGAATCGCCTTTGGATGCAAGTTGGTAGCTGTAAGGAAAATATTTCAATATGGCTACATTAGGGCTACATTGACCAGTCGCAAGTTCACTGTGATTGCGGTGTCCTATTTCAGTCCAACTGTACTTCCGAAGATCTGTGTAGGGCAACGAACAATGCTGTAACTGTGTTCAAGTATTGGGCTGATAAAATCTAATTAGATGCCGCAATATTATCAGCCATTGAGAAAAAGAAGGCTCGTGAATATAAAAATGTAAGCACGATTTTTGCTCTGATTTTCTAAATTGCCTGCATCGTTAAAGATGTCGGTTGCAATAATATTTCAATAGCACCTAAACGAAGCACGTACTTCAGTCCCACATAACAACTAAACACAACAGCATATAACTAACACAAGTAATGGACTCGAAGCTAATAATACGCCTCAAGTAATCGCTCCACTAACTTCAACACTCGTTTGAGTTCCAAAGAAAATAACTCTACTTTATTTTCCTTCCTTTCGTGCCCTGCTTGCGAATTAATGGTATTTAACTAGCTATTCAAACTATTCCCCTGTATAAAAGTACATTGAGCGAATAATTTCTCTGCCATAATGATATTGGACTATGGTTTCCTTTATTAGGCACGACACGCCATTTCACACTATTGTCCAATTATTTTAAATTTACAATTGTATCCTCTACTACGCACGGTCATTGATTATTATCTCCGTCACTCGGTTTATCTTCTTTAAATACATTGCTGTCTTTATTACGAGTAAAATTTAAGTGTCTTAGTTTAATCAGCAATGTATTTAAATCGAACAAGATTTCAGTCTGTCGGACGGGCCGCGCAAGTACTCTTTGTTTGCATATTCTAAATGCGATGGTATCTACAAGTTTGTTGCCTCCAGCGTTATTAGATCTCCGTTTGTGCCTTTATTCTTTACTTATAATAAGAACTTTGGAGATCTAATTAACTGGTTGAGGATATCGTATATATATTCGAAAAGTGCATTGTGTTTAAAAGTTCAAAAGTTTGCTGTGAGAATTACTTTTATGGCTCACGACTACGTAAACGATGCAAATAGTTTGGAATGTAAGTAATATTGTTGTGAATGTTACGGTTTCATTTTGTAATTATTATATTAGTAGAGACTAGAAAAGTTTCCATGAATGAAAAAGTCGGAAAATCGGACTAGCTATAACGCTTAGGACAATAACTTAAAAAGTTACATACCACCACTATTTAGTCATTTGGACAGGTTTAAGTGAAATTCGAAACAGAGAGCTTATATCCTGAATACAGTGGCGAAGGGTGAAAAGTTTCACAAGAGTAGCTGATGAAAAAAAATGTTCCCTCGATTAAGTTTGTCATGTACAATGCGACACATTGGGAAGCCGATAACAATCGAGTTACAAGAAACTTTCGCCACTGCCTGGATTAACATATAGGCTAATATTTATCCCGAAAAAATAAACCAGGATTAATACTATGAGCCTCTGCTAGTTCATTAAAACTTGCGTTGATCCATATGTCTCTAAACATGGCAGCTAGTCCTAAGCTTATTGGACAGAGATCAACTGTGTGGCTACACTTACTTTAATATTCTCCTACTCGTCTGTCCATATTATTTCCTTGCCCTAAGCCCTTAATATTTCACTGTCATGTCCAATATCTTAGTTCGTGTCAACTCCTTTAATAATATTTGATAAAAGATTACATTAAGCCATGTTATCTTGGCCGTGAAATTAATCAAGGCTGCTAGAACGCTCACGGATCTTTGACGAAATATGCCGTATCATTTCCATTAAATTTTAAGAAATAAAACAAAGTTGTACTCCCTATCTCTGCTTCTTTATGTACCACTGAATCTGAAATTATATTTCATTCATTTTATCCACAAAACTTGGAATATATACCGCGGAATTAGCAGTTGCCCTTAAAATTTAAGAGATAAAAATCATATTTTTTCCAATAATTTTACGGACCCGGGTCTCGTTGCGATAATACGAATTTTTGTTGTGGTGATAAGGTCAGATTTGTGAATTGATGTCAAAATGGATTCGGGTTAACGGTTGAGAGAACAAAATAGGTAATAATAAATATTTCACACAACGCTGTCTAGACCCATGGTAAGCATAGCTTAATTAGCTTGTGTTATGGAATCTAGAATGCGAATACACATTCTTAGATACTTCTTTTTGTAAATACATACATAATATACATAGAAACACCCAGACCAATGCAAATACACATATTCATGCATTCAAATATTTGCACTGAACGAGGATCGAACCCGCGCCTCCTGCGTAGCAGGCGCGTTCACTACCACTACGCCACAGAGGCTGTCCAAGGTGTTGAAAGTAAATGCTGTTTCGCTGTATAGGTACAGTCAACGTCAAAAGTCAATTAACGTGTACAAAGTTCCACAATTTGTTTACACTGTACTACTTGTCACGTGATTATACGCCGGCCGGCTACATAACATGGTGATCACCGTAAAGTTAAAAATATCAATGAACGCCAAAAAATCAAATTTACTAAACACGGAACTTTACAAAATTGGTGGACTTAAATAAAATGTAGATAATATAACGCGCACATCCTTTTGTTGAGTTTACACGTTCAGTGTTTGTAGAATTCAGGACGATATGTTACAAAAGTCGGTGAACTTTCTAATAATGTTAATTTTAGCATAATGTGCACAGACTTTTGTTGACTTCACGCGTTATTCAGTTGCACTACTTACACAAACACACATAATCACGCCTTTATCCCCGGAGGGTTAGACAGAGGTGAATTAACACCCACATTTCACCAATCTCTATTCGGTCCCACGTAATAGGGGGTGAGCCTATTGCCGTATTCCGGGCACTATTGTTGACTCGAGCCATGCATCTGGGACTGAGTCTGGGCTGTACGTCACTGGAGATCGACCAATGACAATCTCTATCAAAGGTGTCACAGCGCTATGCGCGATGTTATATTCTTAGAGAATTACCACACATGACTAACAAATATGTACTATCAAACGATAAAGAGCACATTCCAAATTTAAAACACGAACACGCATAATAAATAGAGTCTTTCAAGCACGTAGTCAGATCTGGACTCCGATGATATTAAGATGAAATAAAATTTATTAATTTAAATGCTAATGAGTTTGTAGCGCAGCAGGGTTGCCAGCCTGATGTAGCACGCCCCTGGGACTCGCGGGCGAGTGTTGAGTCCAAATACTGGCTTAGACTACGGCAGATAATAATTAAGTGTCAGTTGTTGTTTTAGAAATAAGGATAATATTATAATTAGAAATATTTGTTTGTAGGATAACAAAAATTTGTATGAATTATGTTGATCAGAATAACGTGCATAACGTGCAGCTCTCTTAGAGCGTTTTCACATACATCCGATATCCGATATCGGTGTCGGACGCCGATAGCCGACATCCGATAGCCGACACCTTGTGCTGTTTTCACATTTATCCGATAAAATCGACCCGATGGGCCATTTGCTCTAAAGCACAGACTAGTTAGGGATGCTAGGAGAGAAAAATAAAGAATGCAATGCAATTTTCGACCTTTTTTGAATTTTTTTTCTTATATTCGTGATCAGCGTCATCAATTAACGCGAAAAGACATGTAACTCAGAAAATGTCCTTAAGGTTGAAAATTGCTTTCAGTCGCTGTTTTAGTCTCTGTGTTCCGATATCGGGCCAAAACACTGGTGTAGGCTCCGATAACCGATATCGGGCCGGACAATGTGAAAGAGAGATACATATCTCATACATTTGACTTCCTCCGATATCGGATGTCGGATATCGGTTATCGGATGAGTGTGAAAATGCTCTTAGGGTAGTCTGAACTGAAATTTGAGAAAAAATTGTATAGACAATCTGTCAAATCAGCCCTAGCGTGGTGGCGTAGACCTATCTCTTAGCTTCTCTTCGACCAATGAAGTTGATGAGATATGTCTTCATCATGACGTTTTGGTTAAGTGACGCCTTGTCTTTTGGCTATTGCATTGGTTGAAGAGATGTCTCGATATCTATGTCCATTATACCGAGATCGACATATTTGACAGATTGTCTATACCATCTGTCCGTTGATAGAACCAGAAGTGGCCCGGAGTCTAAAATGACTCTCAGTTCTGAATCTCAATTTATCTGAGGACAGATTGTATAGATAGATCGACAGATTTGACAGATTGCCTTTATAATTGGTTCTCTGATATACCGAGATTCAGAAATGAGTTCCATTCTCGAATATGGGCCTAAGTAATTATTTTACTACGTTGGTTTAAAGTTAGGTAGTTACACAGTTAAATTTATAAACATTATTTCTGTAGTTTAATTAAACTATGACAACGCAAACATTTTGCTGTTCCTAGAAATTAATAGAATCATGGCTAAAACTTCAAAGCAATTAAAGACTATAGAAAGGCATCGTTATATCACATGTTTATCCCATAACTAAAGAATATCATTCACCTACGATCAAAGTAAATTCCCAACGCTAATTCGCTCTAATGGAGGACCCATGTTTCCTGGAATTCTCCAGGATATGGAGAAATTGACATTCTTGTTATTACCCGTAATTACTTTACCAAGGTGTGTTAGTAACCTTTAAGATATTCAATTAATATTATATGAAGCTATTTGTGTCACCCTTGTGTGCGTTTCTACTGAAATTAATCTGCATACTTTAGAAAAGCTATTTTTTTTATTTAAGGGGTAATTGAAATGTTGCTTTATTAAATATTGAACAAGACACTTTTGATTTTTTTACCTGACCGGTTTCGTCTTCCGGCATTCTCAAAGGTTTACAAGGACCGAATGCTAAACCGGTCAGGTTAAAAAATTAAGCATTATGGCAAAGTAGGGTACTATCTACTTATATCTAGGTGTCTTAATATTTGTAGCAAGTTCCAACTAAGTGTCATCGTTCAACAGTATAAACTACATTATTAAATGTTTTGTTTTAATTTATAATCTTTTAGCAGATTCTGTCACGTTTTATTTGGTGTTATTTTATTATTTACAATTTTACAATGATGCCAACGTATCGATTGCTTTTCAGCAGTAAATTCGTTGACCATGGCGGGTAGCTGGAGGTGTTCAGGATAATTCACCTCCCACTTCCTCTCAGAAAAGCCAATATACCAATCTTAATCAATAACCGTACCCTGGGCTATTAAGAGCAAACTTAGTAACCAAAAAATCAAAAAAAGATGATTACATTTCTGCAATCATGTCAAAACGCTGAAAGCTTCGAGTATGCAAAATTTCTCAATATTTCCATAACATATAGACTGTAATTCTAGGATCCCCTTAAGCGGAGGTAATTTGTCTTCACAAAGAGAATTATGCGTGTCGACCCCTTTAGAAGTGACTTTCATGCCACAGCAGGTAGAAATACGTGCCGGGACTTTTCGCCACTATCTTATTTTCACACTACTATCTTATTTTCTTACCACTATCCTATTTTATGTGTGCTGCGATATTGCTGCGATTTGTTGGAGACGATAAAGGGATATTCTTTAAATATTTCACGATGAAGTGTGGGAATGCGAATATATTATTGGACTATATTTTATGGAGAGGTCCATTTAGTGAATTATTTGCAGGAACATGAGGTGTAACTGTAGGTGTTGATGGTTGATTTATACAATTTTCAGATTAATATCGACGTTCAAAAAAATTAACTTTTTTACAAATGGAAGTTTTCAAGAGTACCTCGTTTTCTTCATTGAAATGGAACTGGCTAAATCACACGCTGTTCCATAAAAAATAGATACCTATTACGAGGGGATTCTGTTTACTTGAGGAAGCTTTGGTTAGGATCCTCAGCAGTTTTTATTTTATTTTGATGAGTGTCACCTTCATGCTTGCTTTTGGAGAAGCCGTCTGCCCTCTGGTTGAATTCCGCTGTGCTAATCAGAGATACACGTGGAAAGCTTCGAAACCTTTAACAGGGCTGCTCTTGTCTTCTCCATCAGGAGAGTACCCAATCCAACATAATTTGCTGATAAAGTATCTAAACAAGTCTATCGTATATATTGCCAATATCCTGCATATAATCATAATAATTCCGTCAGTCATCAAAACGGCTTGGACAATAATATTTTCAGGAACATTAACCTAAAATCTATTCAGAATTGTGTAACAGTAAAATCTGGTAGCAATCTTGTTTGTCATAATACTTGAATATGTTAACTGAAGTACAATAATGTACTCGTAGCCGATTTATTATGTGTATAAAAACTTTTGGATCTTACGTTTATGGAATAACTAGCTTTTGCCCGCGGCTCTAACCGCGTGCAAAAGCTAGCTATACCAAACGTTCAGTGGTATAGCCTTGAAAGACAGACAAACAAACACACACACACACACACACACACACAAACACACACTTTCTCATTTGTAATATTAATATGGATTACTTATTTACCACCATTTTAGCGATGAACCTGGTTACATTCGTGGCCATAAACTTAAAAAACTTCGTGGACACTTACACCTTTTTCTTCTTTTTGTGTCTTATAGGCTTCTTCTTCATCCTAGCGTTAATGCCAGTTGCATCCGAAGTCTCAGAATCTGTTGTCCGTTCGGTATTATCTGTGATTTTATAACGGAAATCAAACTGTCGTTCGACCTCCCTAATCTGAGAAAAGGGAAAACCGTGGGGCATGGCTTGGGCTCCGAAGATCTTAGTAGAGACCCAAATATAACCTTGTTGTGCAATTTTTGAAGTGAAAACTTCTTTAGCGGCGTTGGATGGGTAAAAACTGTTAAACTCGCGTCAGAATCACGTGTTAAACTCGCGTCAGGATCACGTGACCTTTGACCCGTAACCGACGACTTTGTAGGATGACATGACGTCATACAACATTCCTAGCTACAGAGTGTTTATTTTGCTAGGTACGCTAAGAAGCTTCGTAGCTTAGCGGTAAGCGCTTCGACTGTAAGTCCTAATGGTTTCAGATAGTACCGGGTTCGAACCTGGGGTTCTGGCACTTTTTGTGATTATTTTTTCTTATTGTTATTTATTACTTTTTAGGATTATTTTTTCTTTTTGTAATTTATAAATTCCTTCTGACAGAAAATTAGTGATAGGTTCTATGATTGGCGCTATATTATAGGTATGGTATGGAATGTTCTGTTTATCTTTTTCTATGCATATAAAGAAGAAAGAAAGAAAGAAATTCACTTTGCCGGCACTCCCGGAGTGAAACTTTTTTTATTTGTTTACCAAATTTATAATAAAAGCTTGTAAAAAAGTACGTGACAATCTTACTTCTTCAGCAATAACTGACCTACTTAATCTAGCAAGTATCCTCATTCATAAAATCCAGGTTTACTACCATTACGAGTATTCTATTTTTTTATTCACAAAACCACGCCGTTATATACAGCAAAAAACTACATATGAGTATTACTAGTTTCCATAATACAGCGAATTCGTTTACCGTATCTACTCGGGATTCTCACGATTCACCCTTACATTATGGTAATGGGTTCATTGCGTATGTATTAGACTGTATTTACATCAGTTTGTCCATAAAACAAATTCTCTTTCCGTGTAAACAATAGTGGCAAATACTTCGAAGAGTGGTTCTGAAGTTCGTTGACCTGATTGATATTATTATTTGCATTTATTTTACGGCGATTATTTTATCATGCGAATGATAAATAATAGAAGTAGTGACCAGGATACGCGTCCCGGTTTTACACGGGTATATTTCATTAAAAAAAAAACCAGTTTTATCGAATCCAATTATAAATGGGAATGATAAAAAAGCATTCTAGGTATATTTGACAATTTATTCACTTTTGAGGTGAGGCACATGAGCCGTACTTCATAAGTCAATAAATTGTCAAATATATATTTTGTTTTATTTATTTATTCACTTTCATCCACAAAGGTAGGTACACAATTTAATTCTTACAATAAAGGTATTCTTACAATTTAATACTTTGTGATATCTGCACTAGGAAAGTCCTGACACGCAGATTACCAGGCCTCCATAAGATGAATATATGTAAATGTTGTAAAAGCTCAACCAAACAGTGTCTATTTGAGAAAAAATAAATTAAAATATTACAATTATAAAATTTGAATGACAAGCACTATTATGACCTAAAATCCAGATGAAACATAATTATAATGATGTCAAAATAAGATTAAAATGTAATTAAGTAAAAAATTATCAAATTAGCACCAAATCAAAATAAATCAACTTAAAATAAATGGTTGGACTTTAATATTCTTATTGTTTAATGAAACATTCTAATTAAACTAACTTTTAAACTCTCGCGTTCCATGATATATAATTTACAAAACGGGAATTAACGCGATCATGGTAAAGGTACTTACATACCTTTGATTGCCTGACGTTTCGACCAGGTTACACCGGCCGTGGTCACAGGCTGACTGGCTCAGCAGTGGACGCCCGCCGTCTTCGAATCCGTGAGGTAGTAGGTTCTTCATCTACCCGCACATTTTCAATATTTTCTTGTCGCCATGTACTGTCACATACTACACTCACAGTGTCCCTATTACGTAAGCAAACTGTCCGGTGTCTATCCGACTGCGTAGAAAAGCGAGGTTGCATGTTTTTCATTACTGGATTCCATGTTGCAGATAATTTAAAACCATCTTCCCGATTGAAATTTTTATGTTTTTTTATTTCAATCGCTTCACGTACAGCTCTTGAGTAAAAGTGACGTTCCTTGGAGAGGACTTGCGTATGGTGAAATTCAATCCAGTGATTGGTGCCTGCTTCCAGCAGGTGCTCTGCAATCGCCGATTTGCTCGTCTGGCGATTCTTTACAGCTGCGATGTGTTCTTTGACCCGTTCAGCAATAGTCCGCTTCGTTTGGCCTATATAGGAACTACCACAGCTGCAATCTATCTTATAGACACCTGGACACACATACGGACAGATACCTACACGCCACGTCTCATCACCATCCCCGACATGAAATAAAGTCATACTTTTTAAGAAACAACTTTGTATCAACCCTCTACCTGTATTTGCAATATAAATAAATAAATAAAATAAAAACTAATGAATACAAAATAAAGTCAAAGTATAATCTAATTAGAGTCAAAAATCGTGTGTGTGTGTTTGTGTGTGTGTGTGTGCGTGTACGTGTGTGTGTGCGTGTACGTGTGCGTGTCGTGTGCATGTGAGTTTGCGTGTGCGTGTGTATCTGTGTGTGTCTATGTGTGCCTGTGTGTGCGTGGGTGTGTCTAAATCGATGTATAAATTTTTCCTCTAATAAATATTCAAATAAAAATCGTTTTTATAATTTATTCAGAATGAATTAGCGGTAGAAAGAAGAATTATTTAAAGTGTAGGTATTATTATTGTGTACATTTAATAATTGAATTAATAAATGATTCGTAGGTAAAATATTATTGAACATTTAGTGAAATTGAATGATGTCTGATTTCGAATCAATTTAATTCTCTAATTACAGACATAGTGATTGAATATTACGAGAAAATTAAAGTTACATTCACCCATAACATTCAACAGTAAGTAATCGAATTTTAGTTCAAAGCTAATAGGTACTCAATCTAGGCATCGATAGAGTTTACATGTTATCTTATTCGTACATTCGGGGTCACAAGTTCAAAGAAATGTTATTATTTTGAAATAATGTATCTAGATTAATAACTTGTGCGAGGTCGCAATGGATTAGTAATAACATCTCAAAATTTGATTACAAATCTAATAATTCTCTATAATTTAATTTTAGCAGCGGGTTTTCGTTATGGCCAAGGTAACCATATTCCATCAGGTGGACCGTGGGTTTATCTGCCACATCAGTGGTAAAAAAAAGTAATATTTTGGTCAATCAGCTTAAGATCTGGGTCCATGTAAAGGTGGCTGGGATGGACTGGACACTAAAAACGGGGGATTGGGAGCAAAGGCCCACATTGGGAGAGGTATATGTCCAACGGTGGGCAGCAACATTATTGATTGAGCGTGAGTATAACTGGCCTTCATAGAATACGCAAACTACATACCAATTTTGAAGTGAAAACTTCTTTAGCGGCGTTGGATGGGTGTAAAATGTTAAGGAAGCGTCAGGATTAGTTGACCTTTGAACCGTAACCGACGACTGACATCATACAAGATTAGGTACAGACTATCTATTTTGCAAGTTACCATAGATAGCGTCGTAGCTTAAACGGTAAGCACTTCGACTGTAAGTCCTTATAGTTTCAGATAGTATCGGGTTCAAACCACCTAGCCTTCAGGGATTTTTTGTGATTGTTTTTTCTTATTATAATTTATTACTTTTGGTGATTATTTTTTCTTTTTGTAATTAATTAATTTATTCTGACAAAAAATTCGCAGAAAATTAGTGATAGGTTCTATGATTAGCGCTATATTATAGGTATGGTAGGGTATGTTCTTTTTTATCTTTTTCTATGTATAATAACGAAGAAAGAAAAAAAGAATATGTTTTCACTTCTGCCGGCACTCCCAGAGTGCAACCTGTCTTTTTTTTTTTACAGGCACATTCAAAGAATAAAAACCTTGTCACAAATACTCTTGAAAAACATCAAAAAAACCATAGTACCCTACTATAACAATCAGAGCAAGAACACGTAAAGTCGAAACATACTTCACAAGTTTGGACGTGGCGAGTATGTTCACAGGCTGCGCCCTGATTTATTGGTCTTCACGGACGGGGGCAGAGCACCCTCGCACAAGAGCGTCGTCTCGCATTCGTTATCAAAAGTATTCTTGAAATATTGAGAATTATAACTTGAAAATAAAAGAAAATTCTAACTTGTATACCACGGGTCATATATCTTGGACTTTAGGTCAAAATGATGTGTTCAATCTCCGCGCGCCAGGGCCTCCTTTATCTCGCGTCTTTGGTCCTAGATATGTGCCCCGAGGTATTACATGTACAAAGGTATACAGAGTGAATTTTGAATTTTTGAAGTGTGCGTGAATGGTTCCATCCGATATAACGAGGATAGTGAAAAGTACTAGAAGAAGTCTCGAGGCAGCTTGAGATGAAAAGTGAAACTGCATCATGGGATTTTTGGAAATCAATATTCGTAAACAGATATCAACACGTTTATGATGAAAAATAAAACACGCTGCATTATTTCCGCATTCGATCGTGTCATTAGTAAATAATAAATTCTGAGAAGAAATGACTAACCGTGATTCATAGTGCAACGACCCCAAATTAATATGGGATACGGGCAGAAGGATGATGATGATGAAGATAATTAGAAGGTATCTACAGGGTCGGTAGCACGATTGTGACGCCCCTGGTGTTGCAAACGTCCATAGGCCACGGTTACCACTTCCCATCAGGTGGGCCGAGTGCTTGTCCTGCCACCTAAGTGGCATAAAAAAAAAGTGTGTTATGGAATCTAGAATGCGGATAAACATACTTAGATACATTTTTTTGTAAATACATACATATTATACATAGAAACACCTAGACCAATGCAAATACCGGTATTCATGCATATAAATATTTGCACAGAGCGGGGATCGAACTCGCGCCTCCTGCGTAGCGGCCGCGTTCCCTACTGCCACGTCACAGAGGAGGATGATGACGATGATGATGGTGATGATAATGATGATAATGATGATGATGATGATCATGATGATGATGATCATGATGATTATCATGATGTGGATGAGGATCATGATGATGAAGATGATCATGATGATGATGATGATGATGATGATGAATGGTATATGACTACATTTAGAAAATGTAGTCATATACCATTCATTCATTTTTTTTCTTCTAAAATTATTTCCATTCATTTCGTGGATTGCAGGTTAAATCCCCTAAATTTGAATGACATGACATCTCGTATGTATTTTATTTGCAGTTAATAGTCGCTTGTCATTCCATAGTTAATGGACTCGTGTAGTTTTCCTGCGATCAACAGCAACCTATTCCCGGTAAACAAAGTAGCCTCAAAAGCTATTCTAAACTATAATCTATATTTATTCTCAATTTTAACCAAATATTTTAAGCCATTCTAGCGAGATTGAGTTACAAACATTCATTCAAGTCTCTATAATTTTGGTACAGAGTTTCTCATTACTTAACCCAACGCTGACAAAGTCGCAGATAACAACTAGTTTAAAGCATCATGTTTTTAGTTAAAGAGCTCAATCACCACTAAAGTTAAGCTACAATATTATCAACCAATTTAACTATGAACAAAATATAAGCTTCAAGAAGGTTTCAGCGCAGTCACCGAACAAAGTTCGACACAGGTTCCGTAATTAATTGAATTAGAACGGTATCCAGACTGCGCGTTTTGTGTTCGCCTCTGTACTTGAAAAGGGGGGCTATGTTTTATTGAGATTTAAGAACAAAAGGTGTTAGTTTTGTTGCTAATAAAGGGTTTAAATTTGGAGAAGATTTTTGATACTATTATCGAGAAGACAACTTTTTCTTTTCTGTTTATTTAGCCCACCCCACAAATCATAAGGTGTCTTTAAAATAAGACCGGTATACAGGTAATATTGACGGTTACTACGATGTCATAACGACTAAGCGATGTGTCGTCGTTATTGATGATTTCGTCGGTTTGGAGAACAGCGAACTTTTCACACCGTCGCTTAAGAATTCGCTCTGATCAGCCCATCAAGACAAATGGCAATTCGTTCGCTGGCGTTTGATGGAATTGAATGACGAATGTATGGGATTTGACGTTTATGACATGCGTTAACGACTGTTCTATTCCATCAAACGCCGGCCTACAAATCGTCTTGAGGGGCAGTACGTCAGGGTGTTCGTAGCGCCATGTTCAGTTGCATTCAAAGATTACACATTGGAGCTTGGGATTTTGGAACTTCTCCTTTCCATCATCTGGCGCTTATTGTAGTTTTTACGGAAACTCCCCCACTCCCAAGCTTGAGAGAAAAACAAGCATCAAAGTTTTGCCGGTATACTGACTTAAGAGAAAATCTAAATAACTTGCCAGATGTAGTAGATATAGTTGGTTCTAGGATGTCAACTCATGCCACAAAACCAACAAGACAATTTTATTTCTACATTACGACTTGAATCGTCGAGAACGGAATTCACATTATTAATATAAAATACAAGGAGGCTTCTTTGGCCATCAGAAGCCAAGGGTCGGTTTCAAATAACTAAGCGAAGAAGTTATTGAATTGTAAATGATAGCCGATACGGCCCTGTATAGAATTACAATGCTTTCTCAATAAATTGGGTATGGTATTGTGGAAATATTTTTGAATGCAAATTTATGAAAATATTTTGAAATACTGATAGTCCACCTAGGCAAGTGCCCTAGGACATCTGAAATAACTAGTGAAAGTCAAAGTCAAGAATCATTTATTCTGTACGGACCATTTTTTTTTCAAATTTGTCGTTTTTGAAAACCAAATTTGAAAAAAAAATCTAGACTAGTATTGCAAATGGAACACCGCACCGGTTCGAAACGCGGCCCTGACTTGAGGAGACTCCGGCAAGAAACTCCGCAGGCATTTTTTTGGTTTATACAAACATTAGCTTAGTCTACTTAGTCTAAATACAATAGTTTGCTTAAGTAGCATAGTTGAGCGAACTATGCTACTAGCAAATCAGAGCATAGTAATCACATTAAAACCTCTACAATTGCGTTGAGGCGTTTCCATTCTGGCTGTATTGTTCTGTACTATATGCTCTTTCAACCCCACCTAGCCAGAACTACACGTGCTAGACTGCAGTGTCACACATACAGCACAAGCAACACCATCAAAAACTAAGTGGTTCCGTACTTCATCTCTTTGTGGTAAGAAAAATAGCTGGAATACTCTACCGGTACACGTGTTTCCTTCTTCTTCAAGCGGGCGTGAAAAAGGATCTATCGAGGCCTTTAAGGTAAGGATTATCATTTTTAGAATCGAGAGCATCTGGAATAGTGGTCTACATTTTTCTTCATTCTAGTTTCTTATCATTCAGGGAGATGAACAAATGGAAACTCTTAATTTCAGACATTTAGGTACGTCTAAACGTTGCCTGTAGTATTTGGAATTACCTCCAACATTGCCATATCAGCAGTATTATCACAGCAGGTATTAGTATAACAATGGCATGGTTTATAATAGCATATTTTAGGCGTTGCATTCGATTTGTTAAAGCGTTATAATCCAATGAATTATCGGCAGATGAAGCCTGATTTGCATGAACACGGTAAAAGCTTGTTTCAGTTGAAATAATCCAATGCTGAACAATAATATTCCGTAGTATTAGAATATGCTACTAGTATTAGCTGATAACGGTTTACCGCAAGCAATATGCTCTGGAAATTATTAATTTATATTGAGGTTAGTCGTGTTTTGGGGGTACACATACATTCCAAAAATAGAACAAAGATAGACAGACCGACAAACAGATATGTAATGATGAAATGCACAATGGTATTTTTTTTTATTTTTAAAGTGTAAGACCATGAAATCTATATAAGTATTTCCTCTAAATAATTCCTACTCTGAAACACACACGAAATAATACCAATGAAAAGAGACACCAATCACTTTAAAAATGCTCCCTGTCTATATCGTTGACCGCATCCCTATACCTGAACACAGAACAAATTTAAAAGCAGACGAAGGGCCGAATAGATTACATTGAAAACTCGATTCAATTATCGTATTGTCGGGACCCGGCGTTAACATGCAAATTGGTTCATTTCAAAATTTTGCGGCTCGTCCTCTAGCCTAATAGGAAATCGTCGTTTTCCGTTATTATTCACATCAGACAAGCGAGCTTTTGTTTTGTCTTATGTTGATTTGATTCTCAAATTATGATCCCCACACACTGTTGGTACGTTGGTACCTAAATCGACAACTCCCTGTGAGTGGACTGCTATTGTTTCGAATGCTCTTTCATAATATAGCGGCTAATTGGTTGTTTGAATTAGCAATAAGGTCTCGACTGTATTGTGTAGACAAATTAGGGAGGTAAGAAATTTGGTTATGAATGCATGTGGTACGTGTTTTTTTAATTTAGGTTAGGTATTATTCGAAAGTGCGCGTGAACTTTGTGTATTTAATATGAGATAATCCGGACATGTTAGTTAAAATGAAACAGAGCGGATATATTCTTGTGGGATTTATATTTACATTTTTGTAGACTAAATATTATTATATTAAAGAAAATTGGAGATGATAATATTTATACGTGTTACTGGAATCGCATTAGTACCGAACATAATCCATCTTAGCACTTAAGAATGAATCGGCATTTTTTTTTAAGGATGACAGTTTAGTACTTTGTATCTTGACAGTTCATTACTTACATTCGAGTATATATTAGTCGAAAATTGTGAACAAAAATATATAAACAATTCCATACGTGTCTATTTTTGTTGCCAGGTCTTCATTAGCACTTACTGGCAAATTAAGGAAGCTGGTATAGTCTAATATTTCTTCAAATATTACCCTTCAAACATTAATATAGCAATGAACTGTAAAGACTGACAAACTTCACCATATTCTGACAGCTAAATACATGATTGTTGTGGAATCTACAGAGCCCAATTAACATCCTTGAGGTTCAAGTCCGTGCGATGCACAGTCGCTCCCAGAAAAGTCCACCATAGGCTTTCTTGCGAGCGACTGAAAAAATACAATAAGCTAATTTCGGGATTCAAAATTCAATCTTTGGATGCAACTATGAAATCACTATGAAAATGATGACGATACAATTACTCTTATGGATTATTTCATCCAACGTATAAAAGTATCATATTAGAGGTACATTCGAACCATGATACATTAGTATCAATGCACAGTCGTTCCCAGAAAAGTTGATATAGGCTTTGCCGAGAGCAAATGAACAACCAATCAAAAAAAAAATAAGCAGATTTCGTTCACAAAAATGCAAACTTTGGATGAAACTATAAAAATTGCCATGAAAATGATGTTGACACATTAATCTAATGGATTATTCTAACCAACGTATAAAAGGGTCATATTAGAGCTACGTTCAAACCATGATACATTAGGAACCCTATGCAACAGCAGTAATAGTAACCCCCTCCCTATTAGTGGTTTTACGACTGGCGCAAGACAGTAAAACTTTAATTATTAATTCCCATTAGTTACTTAATGCGCCTTCCTTTGAGGGGTAATAGACAACAAAATACCTGTCCGTCATTCGTTGACAGCTGGGTACAGGGACTATGGGTTCCGCATTGAAAGGGCAAAACCTCATTACTAAGACGCCACTGTACGTCTGTTACCAGACCGTATTTGATGAACCATGATAGCTATATAAAATGACCGGTTTTTATTATAATAAACAAACTATTATTTCAGTAGCAATAACACGATTAAATCATCTGCCTAATCTTTTATTTTTGGTGTATATTACTCCTAAAACTCCAAAAAAGTTAAATCAGGGGGCTACTATAAAACACCCGATACTTTGGACCCGTACAAAATTGAACGAAAGAAGTAGAATTTAGCCTTGTAGGTACTATGAAGTCACTTCGGTTTTCTTGTGGTAGAATTTATTCTGAAGCAAAGTGTCCCATACCGTCTTTGGAGATTCGATTCGGAACTGTAAATATTTCATGGCAGGCCTGCTGATACCACAACCTCACAAACTACTGCTCATATAATATGTAAATGTCAAATAAATAAGTAATCAAGGAAATCCAATCAAAATTTTCGTACATTTTTAAAAACAATAGGGGAAAGGCACGTTGCACCGCCCTGGAGTCAATTTGAAACTAAAACGACTCATTATTTACCCCTTCCTATAGCTTATCTTCCACATGATTTTCAACCTTATTGTAGACGAAATAAAGTTTATATTCATATGTAACTGGTTTTACAAGGAATACAAGGACTGTAATTGAAGCGTGCTTTCATAACGTTTTAATAGAGTTATTTTTAGTTTTTTTTTCTTTCATTAAGGACGGCTTGATTAACGTGTTTGCGCAAACTGGAGGTGCGATTAAAATTTCGCTATTGTTGTTGGGAAATGGGGGGATAAGTTGTTTGAAGTATTTTGACTTGAAGATGTCATATCGAATTAGCTGCAATAAGGTTATTTTCCAAGTTTTGCCAAGTTATTATTATATTTAATTTATATTAGCTATTTCCAAGTTTTGATTTCTTTTTATATAGGAAACGTCAATATAAATTCACCTAACCTAATTGCAAGCTGAAACATATTTTTTTTCTGTATTTAGTAGACCGTATGCTATTGTTACGGGCTGCTATGTTAGAAGTCACAGGTTCGATTCTCACTTACTGCAAATATTTATATGCATGATTAATCTGGGTGTACCCATGGATAATGTAACCTACAAACTGATTTTTTTAGATTTAGTTAAGTTCGGATTAGCACAGTGTAGTACAATAATTCACTGGTGATAGAAACATGATAGCACAAATATGTCACAAATTTCGGCCGAATGGGTACCACCGTCCACGATTGCGAAAAGCCCTCCATAGTAATCCAATCTCGGTTGGATTGCGTTCAGGGGTCGGCAAGTGGGTAGCCGGGCAGGGGGGCTTGAGGTCGCAGCACTAGTTTGACCGGTGGGTGTCACGCGGTGCGCAGACGACAATCCTCTTTTGATGAGACCGTCAAGCTGAGTGCCACCATTGTTAAATGGTACGTGGTATGTAATGGTGACTGTCTTTCCTGAGACTTTGCTTTTAGCTTACCATTAGGCAAGGTGAAGTCAAATTATATAAAAAAAGAACGATACTTCAAATATTTAGTTGCTATTTTTTTACGTTACAACAAATTTGTCATTCATAAATTAGGCATGTGCCGATTGCTATCTAAATTTGTATATACCCTACTTTCAAGGAACTTCATTGTATTCCCAATTCGATATTGGCCTATTAAGTAATCGATCTATGTAACAGATACAAATACAGTCCCTGATAGGGTATAAAGCAATCACAAACAGTGGATTAAGTTAATCTAACAGGAACAGAGTTATAGTTAGGGTGGTCTAATAAAATTAACCCTTGCGATGCTCGTAGGTTGAAACTCTTTGGGATTCATGCACGGTGGTAACTTCGTTTTAAGTTAGTTAAGAAATATATATGGTGGGATAACTAAGTCGGAATATAATGGGGAAATATCTTAAGATGCTTTTCGAGTACACTGATTGATAACCAGCGCTCAAGGTATTTCATTTTTATAATATAACTATTTGACTTTTAATATATTAAAATTATTTTTTTTACGCGTTATTAATTAAGAAGACAAATATGTGTTACACGTGGAAAAAACTAGACACCATTATTGTAGGTAGACTCATAGGATCGAATAGAAATTTTACATAAATTTATTTTCTAAATCATAAATTCAAGGTTAAACACTATTTAAGAATTATGTAAGATATGACAAGTAATAGAGACTGCAAATAGGTGAATGAAAGGTGGGATGTATCTCAGCAAGTTCGAAAGACAACCACGGACATAGATTGGATGCGCAAGATGGAGGATCATTTATTATGGCGCATGTTAGAAGAGGCAGACGCAGTCCACCGCTGGACATAGTCGAGGTCCAGTAGTGGACGGCCTTAGACCAATTGATTGATGGCAAGGAAATATGTTATACGTTTCTAGATATTAAAAGGAATTAATAACACATTAAAGTACTACTACTATCTGACTTTTACAGCTCTTTAATATAATTACTTATTCCTCAGTTCTGTATAATTTATTCATTTCATTTCACACAACCGCGTGAAAAAGATTTTAATTACAGAGTTATGTAACTGGGTGAAACAATAAAAAAGCAGATCCTATTATTAATGAGCTACAATAATTTTCAAACGACCTTTTTAAACGAGGAAAGCCGCGTAAATTCGCTTGTAAATTTACCTGTAATTTTTTTATTACTTCGATCGAAATGGTCGGGATAACGTTTTATTATGGTGTGATATTTATACTCCTTGCAGCGGGGGACGGGTTAGTGAAAAATGCGGATCGAAGTTTTTCTTTTAAGCATATTCTGTGATAATCACAGTTTTACAATCTAAATAAGTTATTGTTTGAAGCATCTTATTTATTAACCTTAGTCCATCTATTTGAACCACGGGTAGCATTTTTCTTAAGAAGGCCAAGTCTTCTAATAAAAATATTAAGCTGTCGTAGTAAAAACTTATTCATTAATTTTGCCTTGATCTATTGTTAAAAACGATTACGATATTAATGTTTTTCTTAAAAATTGTAGCACCAGAATATCGTTATTAGTATTTTATTTGACTTAGACAGGTTAATATTGAATTTTGAACATCTGTTTATTAAGAGTGTTAGCCTTTTGATTCAGACATACTATGCGTTTCAAATTAGTTGATAACTGTCATAATGACATTTTACGTGTCGATAACTTCATTGTGTAACGTAAGGTCAGCAAATACATTTTTATACTTCACTGTTGTTAATATATTTCCAATTAAATATTTATGCTGATTGTTGAACCATATTCCCTTTTCAAGATAGATAAGGATAGGGTAGGATAAGTACATACACAATAAGTAAGAAATTAAATTATCGGTTCTTTTTATATTTATTTATTTTTAATCGGGCGGTAATTTTGAATTTTTGAATAATTATAATTACTAAAAAAATTGATAAGTGCTTAATGAAAAGAATTTAATAATTAGGTCGTTGTTACCATACACGTATGAACCTGTCCGAAATGGAAATTTTGTTGTTAGCTGTACATTTTTCATGAATACGGAATGAAGTTGCCGCGGTCGCGATTATCTTCTCATTTGAAACGCATAGTACACATCCTAACCACGTACAAATACGAAAGTATGTCATGGATTCTGAAAAGAAAAGGCATTGCGTAAAAATAATAAAATTGCTTTCGTTCGCTCTCATTGTTCTAATAAATATTTTTCGATATAATAAAATAGAAGTCGGAATAAACAATAAATAGGTATATATCACCCTGTGCATAACCCAGTTTAAAAACAATTTCGAAAATGGAATATCCAGCGTAAGTGGCGCCAAAAAAACGGTTTCGTATATTGACGAATGACGTCACCTTTCACATTCCGCCTTCCACCGATATTTTATTCGGCTCGTACATCAATTTTGACAGGTGACAAGCTGCGCCAATATGGCGGTAGGTGACAACTCGCGCGTACACTGTACATGTTACTGACTATTGTGGTTTGTCTCTGTTTTGTCGATGGTTTTTATGACTTTTGGATGACACACGAGTGTGGTCTCAATATTAGTAAGTACTTTATAATTTCTGTTTTTGTATGATAAGGTCAATACTTTCATAGTGTATGTATATGTATCCTCTGTGCTCATACACTCGATTAAAAGAGTTGCAGAATCGCATTTAGATACTATCTAATTGTAGTTCTCGTATGTAAAAGATTACAGAGTAGTTGACCATATTCGTTACGGTCAACTAGACTTGTCCTTAAAAGGGTTAATACCAAGTTAATCCTTCTTAATTATGAGTTCATTTCATTTTCCAATTTTTTATGGTCCAGTGGATCGAAGTCCAAAAATTGCACTTACTATTCGAGAAATTTGCAAATACCTATTGACCGCTCTGTCTGTATATTTGACTTTTAAAAGAACGATTATAATGAGTAAGGTAACTCATTATACACATATTGAGAACACTTGTACTTTTTCATAGTATTTATTATTGAACCTGACCGGTTTCGCCTTACGATATTTCGAAAGGTTTACATTGATGTTTATGAACATTTCTAGTCTTAAACACTACGTTGTGTAACATTCTTCTTTTGTCTAACACAAGAAGAATGTTAAATAAAGTTCTTTGGAATAAAGGTCTACTGTAGAAAAAGTAAAAGTGTTCTCAGTATATGTAACAACAAATTTCCACCAAGTGCCATCAATCAACGGTATAAATAACTCATGATAATCCTTTGAAAGTTTCGACAGCCTCCGTAGCGTAGTGGTAGGGAGGCGCGGGTTCGATCCCCGCTCAGTGCAAATATTTGTATGCATGAATATGGGTATTTGTATTGGGCTGGTCGTGCCTCGGAGAGCACATTAAGCCGGTCGGCCCCGGTTGCCATGCGAACATCTAGTGCAGTCGTTACGTTAAGTTGGAGCCCTCAAACATCTAACATGTCTAACTGCAATGCTTCGATATCGTCTTTGGGTTGTGGAGGTCAGGTGGCAGTCGCTTCCAGGAAAATATCGAAGCTCAGTCAAGTCCGCAGTTAGACTGGTAAATCCGACCCGGAGGTTAAAAGCTTCAGATGCATCAGAGTACCGCTAGGATGAAGAAACTTCTTTGAAAGTTTCATTTTCAGAATTTTTTGGGCGTGTTTATTCCCGGTGGAGTATAAATAGGGCCATCCCATCTCTTCCCTTAGCGATAGAAGGCGACTTAGGTGTACGGCTTTTATTCTTCAGACAGTAAACATAAGTACAGTCTATGTCAAAGTTTTCACTTGACGAAATTAGGCTCACCCCTTTGTACGAGGGACCAATGATCAGGAAGGGAATCATAGACCACATACACCTCTGCCTAGCCCTTCAGTGATTTATACGCGTGAATTACTATAGGTATGTTGGCAAAATTATCGTAGAAGCAACCAAAATTATCTAATATCTGAAGCATTGAATTTTAATCTGGATATCTTTAAATCGCGAGGTATTTCTTATATATATATAATATAAATTATTATATTATATAAATTTCTTATAAGTAAAACAATCAGTATAAAACACCGCGAGCCTATTTTAGAATAAGCACTCATTTTAATGGCTCAACAAAAACAGAAAATCAGCAAAAAAAATTGATAACAAAACAGAATAGTGACTTCAGCCTCTGATGAACTCCCATTTGGGTCAATAAGGAAATATTGTTTACCCCAGTAATGATGGAACCTGATATTATGAAAGATTTCGCTTTCTGGTAACAATTCTTCTGGCTGCGATTTTTTATTAATAATTGAATAATTCGAGACTTTATCTCGAAGAAACATTATTATTAGACAATATCTGTTAAATTACGAGGACAATGCTTGTTTTATTCTGAGAAGTTTAACTTATTAATGGAACGGATTCCTGAATTGATTTTTTTAATAGGGATCAGTGGCGAAGTTGTTACTAGTAGTTGGTGCCCTGAAAAGTCCAACTAGTCAAACTGCAGAACTTAGATATCCCTAATTGGTTGTGGAGGTCAGATGGCAGTCGCTTCACGTAAAATATCTAAATTCAACTGCTCGCATTTAGATTGGAGAGCCGACCCCAACTGAATAAAAGCATCGGTAGCTTAGTAGTTAAGGAGTCGGCCTTACAATCGAGAGGTCCCAGGTGCGAATCCTGGTCATTACACTATCGACGTGAACCCATTTCTTGCATAAGCAATTTAATTTAGTTGGAGAGATTAGAGGAGATATTAGTAATTTCAATAATTTCAGTTGCTAATAGACTTTATAAATAAAAATAGGAAATCGTAGAGAATAATGATCGGTGGCGAAGGGCGAAAATTTTCATACATACATGATGAAGCGCGTCGGTTCTGGGTACTTTTGACCTGGCGTTTACTAATTTTCAAAGGTAGAAAAAACTTACCATCATAGTTTGTCATGTAACATGCAACCCATTGGGAAGCTGACAGGAATAGGGTTAAATGGATTACTCGCCACTGATAGGGATTCCAAAAAAGTGCTGTGATATCAAAAAATGCTTGCTGCTTCTAGAAGAGTGTTCCTGCAGACGTTTTGGTTCTCAATTGAACAATATTCTACTCCTACTCTGAACTCTATAAATCACAACCCCTTAAAAATAAATATAGTTCAACATTTATTCTTAATATTTACAAATATTAGGTGGGACCAAATATCATAGCTGGTGAAATATGGGTGTTAATATATCTCTGCCTACCCCTTCGGAGATTTACAGGCGTGAGTATATGTCTGTATGTATGTATCTCTAACTTATGAATAATAAATAGTACTTACTGGATATAATACGTAATTAAACGCTGAATGCTGAAGTACCTGTAACAAATTAAAAATAATAGTACATATAGGTAATTATATGTTTCTCCAGTGAAAGTAATTGTGATAAAAAAACTGGATTATCACGTATTATTCCATAAAAAAAAGAAATGAGGATATAGTTCAATTAACTTTTATTTCACAGATAACATTTTCCCTAGAGATATCTACCATTTGCAGATGGGATAGAAGAGGCACTGTGGCATACAGGAAAGTAGAATATACGATACAAAGTTTAAGAAATATAGCACACGGCCACTTAAATTTGAAATAATATAACATTTACAAATTAACAATTCAAAAATACCGTTTATAACATAACGAAATTCATACAGATTGGCATAAAATGTTCGTAGCCGGACTGAAAGTGTGAATAGTCCGCGTGGGACCAATGATTGGGTACAGCTGTAATCGGGTTAGGACCAGACAGATGTACGGGTTATCTGATAAACTTGGCGAATATATGGGTCTTGTGGACGAATATGTGTTTGTAATGTGTTTGTTACCGGGTTTTAGTTCAGAATGAATGTTTGAATGAATGGAATATCGGTAAATTCCTTGCATGGGTCAATCTAGAATGTAAGTCTACATAGCTAGATATATGTAGCGCCAGAAAACAAATAAACATATATATATATATATATATATATGTTTATTTGTATATATATATATATATATATATATATATATATATATATATATATATATATATATATATATATTTAAATCGCTGAAGACTTGTTGCGTCTTTTCAAAGTCGAACCCTATGGCGGCTACCATTTTCAATGACTTTTTAATTGTTATTCGTGCGAATATAGTTACATTGCTGTCATGTGAATTCTACTGTCGACGAGAAATTTTGTTTAGGTACGAAAATTAAATATTCATTTTGAAATAATTCTCGCTGGTTTTTTGCATCCCTTCTTGATGGAAATCATGTGACACATTGTATATATTGTATTAGTTCCATGCATTTAATCTTTTTTCCTACATCCATCTAAATGTATGGATATATTGATACCGTATATTGTACTATATTAATTCCATGCATTCTACTAATTAAATGACTCCTTACTATATTTGAGATTATATCGGTACCGTATATTATTTTTGAATGTACGCCGCCATAAACTATTAAGTTTGTTGCTTCCTCCAAACCTTATATCTATACATACATAGGTACCTAATAAAATAGATCCCAATAAATTTATTGCGGGACGTGGTCTCTGTCTACCCCAATGGGGGACAGGAGTGACGATACGTATGTATGTATGAATAGAAAATCATCTCTTTTCATGACGTCGATTAAAATAAAATACTTATTTATATAACTAGTACATAACAGACATTAAAAACAATTGTTTACAAATCAAGTAGGTACAATAATAAACCCATAGTCTTAATAATCAAAGTTTCGGACAAATCAAATACACCGATATCGAAACATTAAAGTAATTTAAGAAATTAACAATTTTAAGAACGACCAGTTGAGAGGCTAAAATCATTGCATTATACTGAAATAATTGGGGTGTATCGTAAAAGTAATTTACATCAGGCAGCGTAAAGTCATATTTTTATTATTTTGTATGGTTGTATACGCTTTTATGCATTGAATTTTCCATACGACATTATAAACAATAATATTATTGCAATTGAAAAGGTCGTAAACGTTTTATTTGATAATCGATACCCTTACGACCTAATCAATGCTTTGCTTTATTTTCTGTAATTACGGCGCACATTTGACACGCTGCGGCGTAAAGGTCACTTTTTTTTACGTGCGGGAAACCCCCTCGCATACCCCCCTCTTCGGAGCCGAAGGGGGAGGTTATTTCGGACTCGACCGACTAAACCGCACGCCGTCTGTTGGTCGATGTGCTAGGCCGAAGGTGAGGTTGTCTTGAGACATAGCCCTCGCACCCCGGCTGACCCAGGGCCATTCCTCTCGGTCTGGCCCTCCTCGGGAGGGGGGACCACGTGGTCCCCGACTCGCCCCCGGTATGGGGGGGGGCATCGTCCTTCGATGCGCGCCGCCGCCGTGGCCTGCTTCTGCTAGAGTGACGAGCGGCTCCACCCGTCACCCTCAGGCCCGCGCTCATGGGGGGCGGAGGTCGGTTTGCGCCCTCCGACGCCCGAGCCGCTTTCGAACGCGGCCAGCGATGTCCGCGAGTCTTTCTCGCTCGCTGCGCCGCGCCCGCTCTGCTGTCTCCTTCACGAGAATGACCTGCTCGCAGAAGGAGGCGCTGGCCGCCCACGCATCCGCGCAGCGGACCGTCGCCGCGAGCAGGGTGGAGAGCGTGAGCACTCTCACCCCCAGGGCCGTCACAAGCTCCCGCCTCGGCGCCTCAAACGCCGGGCACTCGGTGAGCGTGTGCAGCCCCGAGTCCACGCTCGCGTCGCGAACTCATGAATCTGTAAGAAAATTTCGGCAATTTCATATGTAACGACCTAATATTTCTTCTTCTTCTTCAAAATGGCCTCTGGACCTAATATAAGCACTGATCGGGTATCGAGCATGCGTCTCTTGACATAGCAACCGAATGCACTACTGCCCCTCTCACAAGTGGCAATTCGCTGACGTATTTGACATGCGTTAACGACTGTCATATACGTCAAATCCCACATATTCGTCATTCTATTCCACCAAACGCCAGCTAGCGAATTGCCACTTGTCTAGAGGGGCTGGACACAACAAAACATGCATGATCGATTGAATTAACGAATGAATAGATGAACAAATACTTCTATATACCCACTTTATTATATAAGGAAAGGTGACTGTAAGGTATAATAAAGTCGGGAACGATCTCAAAGGTTACGTAAGATTAGTACATAATACATCCTCAAAATACGTTAAGCCGTTTAGAAGAATAATCAAGAAAACAAGCACTATAAAATTGTATATACAACCTTCCCATATTACTACACTGATCTTGTATATTACTATAAGTAGATACTTGATAGTACTTCCCCTAAACTAACTTAGTAATAAAACAATTATTATGCCTTCCTTATCAAAGTGGTCTTATTATGCTTGTCAATAATTTAATATGACGGCGCGTTATAATTATTGTGTGATTAGGGTGAATGAAATTCACTCTGGCGTAATGCAAGACTCTAGTGCTCTATGGTCGAGTGTGACGTCATTCGTTCATTCGGTCAATTTGAGTTTGACAGATCATTGACTTTGGTGGGGCGCGCGGAGAATCGTGATCAGTATCGCCGTGAACCTCGACCGAGCACTACGTGTCTAGCAGAACGCTCCTAGTTCGGTTGAATATACTTGGTTATAGATCGCGAGTGTGTCTGTAAAATGTGTAGTCAGTGATTGATGTAATTGAAATATGGTGATTCGTGTATTAGGTTGTCCTATCTCCTTGCCCGCATATCCACGCGGATTGTAAGTGCAAGCTTACAATGGGCTACTAAGAGGCCCCAGACCCGAAGTAAACCCCATGCGCCTGCATCAGAAGTGGGATACCAGGGCAACAAGCTGAGGAGAATAGCAGTGGCAACCAAAAGACTCGCTAGTCGGGTTTACATGAAATAACGTGAAACTGTGACTGTCCTGATTGTCGGCTGCATCCCGATTACAAGACCCGGTGAGCCCGTTCCTTTTTATTTCGTAGACAGTGTGTGCTTGCTTATTTTTAAAAACAAGTGGTATAGCCAAATAATTTCCTGGTAGCGGAATATCGCATTCCACCCTCCAGGGAAAGATATTGTTGTAAAGGTATTACTCGTGGGTATAAATTCGTGTTTGAATGAAAAGTCTCATCCTATTTCTACTATTTCATGTAGTGCCAGAAGATACGATAGCGGTTCTGGCAATCCGTGAGTAGAAGTTTATGAGGTAGCGGAGTTTGCACCTAATTATATAGTGGCTAAGTTAAGTTGTCATTACACGAGAAAGTTTCGAAATATCCCGAATATCTAACTATGCTAGTTTCTATACTATCTGTAGCTGTTGATACGGTGAGAAGACTTATTCGAATTGAGTAGGGTACGCTGCAAAAGGTTACTGTGATTGCTTAGATTAGCTTGGAATGCGGTGACGCAATCGGTACGTACAAGAAGTGAGAACGATAAATTTTAACGAACTACCCTATATTAACATCAGTGAGTTCTTTATTATCAGTACGCAGATGCCATGTCACCATAGTGCAAAGGCTCGTGTTAAATCATCTTCCATTGAGAGGGAGGGTAGTGAGACAAAAGGGACCAGTTCTCGATTTAATCTTTTTATTTAAGTGACATAATTTACGTAAAAGTGAGTAGTTTGCAGTAAGAACTAACGAAGGACGATTTCGATTATATCACGATGTATTACGTGTTGGTTTTTGCGTTTGCTTTTTTGGTTTCCATATCTTTTCGGTAGCAGGTACTGACCCGGTGTGTCTTGTCTTGAGATGTATAGGTCCCTCGGAGTGCTCGAACTGTGTTTAATTGTTGGTGGACAGATAGGTGAATGTAGCTGTACAGTGTAAGATATAGCTTCCTATGACGAAGGTTGAACTCTGTTAATAATCGCGTGCTGGATTGTCAGTCTAATTTTCTATGATGCTGAGTAGCGAAGGAGCCATGCAGCATCGGCTCTGACGGGTTTTGTTCGTGAAATATTTCTCAAGTGGGTAGTGGGTAGACTCACCGTGGTGTACTTCACTTTGAGGTCACACTATTGTGTACCTAGGTAGAAAAGGCGTGGCGGATTCTTAGCAAGAATACACGAACCAACAGTTTGGTAACCAAATATTTCGGGTCGACTAAAGGAATAGTTCTCGTCGCCAAATTGGCAGATTGAGGCCGATAAACTGCCCCGAGTAGTCTCTCGTCTTGACTGGGCGATTATATGATCTACATTCTGGTGAAAGCCTCTGTGGCATAGCGGTGGTCGGTGCGGCTGCTGCGCGAGGCCTCGGTTTCGGTCCCCGGTCGGCGCGGGTGTTTGTGTGCTCGTATGGGTCTGCTGGCATTGGTCTGGTCTACGTGCTGCGGAGGGCCTGTTGTCATGCGAGCGTCTGTGGCGGCCGCTACGGGTGATTAGAGCCCACAGGGGTCCGACTGGTGTAGCTGCAGAACATCGGTGTGCCGCTTGGTTGTGGGGATCGGATGGCGGTCGCTTCGCTTCGGGGTGTTTAGAGATCCAGTCGCGCCGCGTTTGTACTGGAGAGCCGAGACCGACTAGGTCGAGAAAAGGGTTCGGAGATTGACGATAGAATGAGTTGAAGTTGATTGCTAGGAGCGGCGGTTGCTGCTATTTATTTGTGATATACCCTCCATTATGATGAAGTGGAGTAAAGTGTGTAATTACGGGTCCACCACCACCAGAATGGCTACCAGCTGATTCCGCGTTGTCTGAGTGCTAACAAATTGACACTAGGTTATTAACTGTAGAAGGTTTCTGGTGGTAGGAAAACTGAACCCGACTCACTGCAATCACGGGCACAAGGTGAGTTGCGTAATGTTGAGGATTTCGTGTTGTTTGGGTTTTTTAGTTAGACAAGATTCTTTAGTTAACTGTCTTTTCTTCTAAGGTTGGGACAGTGTTTGCAATATTTTACAATAATCTTAAGGTAACTAGCTAGGGCACGCCGTCATTGCGGCGGTAAGGCCCATCATGGGGGAGTGGCTAGAGAGGCCACACGGGAGCCTCTCGTACCGTCAGACGCAGATGATAACCGGGCACGGTTACTTCGGGCGGTATCTGCATCTGATGGGTATTGAGCCAACGCCCGAGTGCCATCACTGCGACGCGAGCGTGGACTCGGGGCTGCACACGCTCACCGAGTGTCCGGCGTTCGAGACGCCGAGGCGGGAGCTTGTGCAGGCCCTGGGGGTGAGAGTGCTCACGCTCTCCACCCTGCTCGCGGCGATGGTCCGCTGCGCGGATGCGTGGGCGGCCAGCGCCTCTTTCTGCGAGCAGGTCATGCTCGCGAAGGAGACAGCAGAGCGGGCGCGGCGCGGTGAGCGAGATAGACTCGCTGACATCGCTGCTCGCGCCCGAAGGCGGCTCGGGCGTCGGAGGGCGCTTACAGACCTCCGCCCCCCATGAGCGCGGGCCTGAGGGTGACGGGTGGAGCCACCCGTCACCCTAGCAGAAGCAGGCCACGGCGGCGGCGCGCATCGTAGGACGATGCGCGCCTCCCCACACCGGGGTTGAGTCGGGGACGGCGTGGTCCCCACCTCCCGAGGAGGGCCAGACCGAAAGGGATGGCCCTGGGTCAGCCGGGGTGCGAGGGATATGTCGCAAGACAACCTCACCTCCGGCCTAGCACCACGACCCACAGACGGCGTGCGGTTTAGTCGGTTCGAGTCCGACATAACCCACCCCTCCGGCTCCGGAGGGGCGGGTATCCGTGGGGATTTCCCGCACGTAAAAAAAAAAAAAAAAAAAAAAAAAAAAAAAAAAAAAAAAAGGTAACTAGCTAGTGCTTGTGACTTGTGTGGCTGACATGTAAGAGCAATATGGCGGACTCATTCCGGAAGCGGATACAAGATGGTATGCCGCTCGGGATGCGTTCCGAAGCGTTAACACGTAAATTTCAAACTGTTACGAAATTTCAGGCAAAATTGGGTCTAAGTACGAATCATTGATCAGATGTCAGAAGTTGACGTACAGACTATAATCAGATGAAGGGGGCTGTAATCCGTCACATCAGTAAGTGGTGTACAAGGAGTGAAAATAAAGTGCTTCGGTACTGTGTTCTCGGGTATGAGTGATAAAGTCGTCACAAGCTGTGTGCCTTTGCTTTGAGATGTCTCATTTGGTGAAATTAGGACGTCTTTGATTTCAATACCCTCGCGTACCTAAGATTTAGGGAAAGATGTTCTATTAGCAAGTAATGTTTCATTGTTATCTCAAGTAACGGTTTCTCGTCGTACGTGGTCACATAGACGAAATTCTACATCGATCAATCAATCAACCAACTAGGCCACCATGGTCAACTGCTCGACGTGGGCCTCTCCCAATGTGCGCCATTTCGAAATACTACATGGATATGGGTTATATATGTTATATGATTAGAACAGGAGAAGACCTAAAGTTCCAGATACTGACAAGCATTGGCAGAGACATCCAGGTTGAGTATTACTACTTCAAACAGACGCGTGCTTGGGTGACTTCTCTTACTTTACAGGGTAGTATCGGTGCCATAGGGCTACTCTGTTTAATAGGCAATCAATGAGCTAGATGAAAATGACAGCTTCCCCGTAAGTGTGATAGATATGTTCGCTCCACAGCCGATCGTGTTGATCCAATAGTGACTTCGATGGATCAACACACGGATGATGGCCAGGGTGGTAATGAAACCGTTCTAGTTTGTGTGAGGGCGGTGTGCTCCTCCATGCGTCTTATTTCGCTCCATATTAATGATTGAGTGATGTAAAGTAACAGCGTAGATGTGCAATCCGTGCGACTCCGCCAATGGTCCGGGGAAGCGTAGTCGTGATTCGTGCCCTCGTTAATAGACAGGGTAATGGAGCGGTTACGAGAGCCTCTGCGAGAGAAGCGTCGGTGGCTTGGTGGTTGGGGGGTCGGCCTTGCGATCGAGGGGTCCCTGGTTCGAGTCCTGGCCGTTGCACTGCCGACGTGAGCCCACTCCTGGCACGGGCAGTTTGGCTTGGTTGGAGGGGTTAGAGGGAATATTAGTAATTTCGATGATTTCGGTTGCTAATATTCTTTTGAAACGAAGCGCGTATGGTAGTTTGGTACAGGAAAGCGAAGTGTAACAAAATTGGCTCCTAACTAATTCTGAACCATAAGTTTGTTCTAATTAATCGGTTTCGAGTGTATGCGGATAGAGCACTAAATAGAGTATAGTCAGTGTTGGTTTATTGGTTTCCAGTCTTGCTTTACTTGCTACTACTACCTTTGGAAACCTATTCAAATAAAGCCTGGCCGCGGCTTGGGCTAGGATGTAGACGCTACTCGCTTCCAATATGGCGGATAGAGGTGGGACACATCGTGTTTGGGCAGACTTCAGTACATTTCATCTCCTAGCTTCGAACCCCAATGCCTCAATCCGATCTAGAGAGATTAGTCATACCACTGTAGCAGAAATTGACAACGAGCTGGCCGAGACGGCGGTCTATAGTCAGAACGAAGGAAGAATTCACGACAACGACACATTCTCAGCGATTAATTCTCACATCATTACTACTAGTCCACCTTCCACAGATCTTGATGCATATTGTAAGTAGGTAGGTCCAGACTCACTTTCATGTTCGGACTAGCTCCTCGAGGGTCGATGTTCGAACTATGTGTTGTTGCTAGCCTTGCAGGATAGTGTAGGTGTTTGTAGGGGCACCGAGTGGTTGTACGTAGGTCTAGACTCGCATTCATGTTTGGACTGGCTCCACGAGGGTCGATGTTCGAACTATGTAATGTTGCTAGCTTTGGAGGACAGTGTAGGTGGTTGTAGGGGCACCAAGGAGTGGTTGCCCGGCCCGACTGGTTTGCAGTCGTAGGGGCACCAATGAGTGGTTGCCCGGAGTCCGACTTGTTTATGGTCGGAGGGGCACCAATGAGTGGTCGCCCGGGGTCCGACCGGTTCATGGTCGCAGGGGCACCAATGAGTGGTCGCCCGGGTTCCGACCGGTTTATGGTCGCAGGGGCACCAATGAGTGGTCGCCCGGGTTCCGACTGGTTTATGGTCGCAGGGGCACCAATGAGTGGTCGCCCAGGTTCCGACCGGTTTATGGTCGCAGGGGCACCAATGAGTGGTCGCCCGGTCCGACTAGTTCATAGTCGTAGGGGCACCAATGAGTGGCTGCCCGATTCTGCTCGTTGTGGCCGAAGAACACCAACGAGAGATGTTAGGCCTGTGCGGCGATGGAAGTCAGTGATGGACGAGCATGTCAGTGCGGGAAGAATTAAAGCCTCGTACATTTGTTCACAGACGGATCTCTGGCATTGGTCGCACGAGGACGAGCGACATGTCAGTCTGGCCGTGACGGCGCGTTATAATTATTGTGTGATTAGGGTGAATGAAATTCACTCTGGCGTAATGCAAGACTCTAGTGCTCTATGGTCGAGTGTGACGTCATTCGTTCATTCGGTCAATTTGAGTTTGACGGATCATTGACTTTGGTGGGGCGCGCGGAGAATCGTGATCAGTATCGCCGTGAACCTCGACCGAGCACTACGTGTCTAGCAGAACGCTCCTAGTTCGGTTGAATATACTTGGTTATAGATCGCGAGTGTGTCTGTAAAATGTGTAGTCAGTGATTGATGTAATTGAAATATGGTGATTCGTGTATTAGGTTGTCCTATCTCCTTGCCCGCATATCCACGCGGATTGTAAGTGCAAGCTTACAATGGGCTACTAAGAGGCCCCAGACCCGAAGTAAACCCCATGCGCCTGCAAATATAATCGTGACTAAGGACCGCTATATTATAGCTACAACGCCATCTATCGTCAGACTGTGTAAACTGTCTCTATAAATACAAATTAACAGTAATGAAATTTTAATTAGTACCTACTGTTGGTGACATCAAACGGTTTGATTATGTTATTAAATGTGGCAATTAATAAATATCCGCAAGAACCAATGTCTGGTAGAAAAAAGACGCTTATAAAAATGGTGGAAGAAAGTACATATATATTGTAAATTAAGAAAAAAAAACCTTTGAAAAAAGGCTAGGTAAAAATTGAATTTTCAATTAATAATAATGAAAAACAATTTAGTCGCTATCAATATCAATAACGATCACACAAATACATGCTCGTCTTACGAAATTGCGCTCAAGCCGGTACCCAGTGCAAAAGTACCCACCATACTGGACGCTATTGAATGACGATGGCCAGCCTATGTACCAGGTAAGATCCATTTACAAAACATTTGAAAAATAAGAATCCCACATATATTAACATACTCAGAAACCGCTTTTTACCACCCCAATGCTTTTTTAAACGTGATGATGCCACACTTTACCGTTACGCCTCCATCCAGTTAAAGCTAAGGACCATAAGGATCAACCCTCATTCCCTTAAAGACAAATTAACAGTTAGTGATGGTGCAGAATTTCCCCAGGTCCGATTTGTTTTCCCGACATTCTACAACAAATCATATGGCAACACTTAGATTTTACCTCATCGCCTCTACATTCAGAATTATTCCAAATATTCGTACGAGTACAACCGATGAAGATATCTTTGTTGAATTATTCATACAAACATCAATCAAAATGGCTACAAACTTTGCGTTATACCTGAATTATAACAATAAATTATACCAAAATAATATTTGTTTGAAAGTCTTTGTTACATGATAAGAGCCGGCGATTTATTACATATTTATTTATGTGAATCTGATTATTGAGAGTTGAGAGTGACTTTCGTGTTTTTGGGTTCGCGAATTGAGAGGTTTGTTTGAGTTACATGAATGATAGTCTTGTCTATCTTGGAACGAATGCTCTGGTACCACTTTCTTGATCAAAACATACGTACATATAATCACGCCTCTATCCCCGGAGGGTTAGGCAGAAGTGAATTAACACCCACATTTCATCTGTATTCGGTCTCACGTAATAGGGGGTGAGCCTATTGCCGTATTCCGGGCACTATTGTTGACTCGAGCTATGCATTTAAGGCTGAGTCTGGGCTGTACATATTTGTTTCATGTTAAAGTTAATCAGCCCTATCCCTTAGTCGCCTTGTACAACACTACATGGGAAGAGAAGGGGTGGCCTAAATTCTACTCTGCCGGGAACCACGCGGCTTGATCAATATTGCTTTTAAATATCAAGTTATCGGTGTCGCTTTGTGAAAGTACTAGAGACTAGAAACAAAAAAAGGGTCAATTCTGTGTCTTCAGAACACAAACGGAGATAACGTTGCTGCATTCATCTTTACAAGAAGGAAGAAAGGCACCACAAGGACATTTTCTAGCCTAATACCTCGCTTGTTTGCTACCTTAGCAATGATAAAAGACGCAATCTTTGTGAAAAATTCATTGTTCATCTATATGAATAGATCCTACTGATATTATAAACGCAAAGTTTGTAAGAATGGATTGTTGGATGTTTGTTAGAGCGTTTTCACACTCATCCGATATCCGATATCCGACTTCCGATATCCGACATCCGATATCCGATATCCGACTTCCGATATCCGACATCCGATATCCGATATCCGACATCCGATGTCGGAGGAAGTCAAATGTATGAGATATGCATCTTTCTTTCACACTGTCCGGCCCGATATCGGTTATCGGAGCCAACATCACTGTTTTGGCTCCGATAACCGAAGAAAGATACATATCTCATACATTTGACTTCCTCCGATATCGGATGTTGGATATTGGATATCGGATGTCGGATATCGGATGTCATATATCGGATGTCGGATATCGTATGTCGGATGAGTGTGAAAACGCTCTTTACTCTTTCACGTAAGAATACTGAATGGATTGTAATGAAATTGACAATAATAAAATTTATATATCAGAATAACACATATGCTACAATTTATAATATAATAGCGTTTTTTTTTATGTAGGACACGTCAATTTGACTTCACCTCGCCTGATGGTAAGCTGAAGGCAAAGTCTCAGAAAAGAGGGTCACCATTACAAACACGTACCATGTTAATAATGGTGGCACTCAGCTTGACGGCATCATCAGATGCTTAAAATTATTTATTATTAATTGCCCCGCTTAAAGGACCCGGGACTGTAGGAAGAAGGAAACACGTGAGCTGGCATCTGAATCTATCCAAATACTTAATTATATTTCTCAATTAATATTTTTAGTTTATTTAATGTGATTAATAAATTTCATTGTACGTCTTATCGGACATGCTACAGTGATACCTACTTATAAATGTAATTTACAACATCTTCTATTACCTGTGACAAACAATAAATTGATTTTGATTTTGATTGATTTGATAACCGATATTATAGCGACAACCGACATCCACGCGAGCGAGGCCACGGGTAAAAGCTAGTAAACAATTATTCGTCATATTGTATTGTTCAAACATTTAAAAGATTCAAAATATATTAGCAGGAATTAACGCGATAATGGTAAAGGTCCAACGCACTGGTCTTGATCACAGGACTATCAGTCAGCAGTGACCCCCCGCCCGGTGTAACCTGGTTGGAAAGTTAGGCGATTCAAATGTACTGTTTTTTTTTTAAGAATAATAGCAATCGTAACCACCAACCCCTCCAACGAAGGTAAATTGCTTGTGCTAGGAGTGGGTTCACGTCGGTAGTGTAATGACCAGGATTCGAACCCGGGACCTCTCGATCGTGAAGGCGGCACCATAACCACTAAGCTACCGACGCTTTATACATACTACGGATTACTGTACACTTTGGAGCACATATTTTGGATCCATGTCGCGAGAGTAACGATGTAACGATGCAAATCGTCTATTGTAGTTTGAATTATTATTTACACATTTAGTCGATTAGTATCGACCTAAAAATTATATTTTAGCTACATTTTTAATCTGCCGTTCTATCAGTACATTTCATTTGTCTCTGACCGTTTGATTGTCTCTGGCCGTGTCCGATATACTATTAGCCCGATACACTTTTAATGGCTGCTGTTCACCGGTGATGTAAAACTAGTGCTAATATGTAGCCCCGGAGAGGCAATTTCGCTATATCCATCATCACCAGGAGGCTGGTCACGTAGGCCCGCCCACTGGCTGATGTCTGGGGGAGGCTATAAAAGCCACTGCAGCCTCATTCGAGTCCTTTTCTCTGGACATCAGCTTTCTTCTGCCAAGGCTTGGGTGAGAATTACTGATAGCTATACGCAGTGTGTGCTAATCTCCTTTTTTATTTCAGGTGGCTCAATAGCGACATGAAAACGATGCATCCTACCAAAGCTTAGTCCTGAGACCTTCTGTACTCATTGGGCAATAATTTATTTTCGGTGCCACGTCGTTTTCATGTAGCTAATGCAAAGCTCCTCCCAGGCAATTACCATGCTTTTTACGTGAGCATGGTGTGCCGTATTTTATTATGTCCATATAGTGTCATATATGGAATATTTTAACGCCACGTTGTGTGTGCATGTAACGGGGTGAAAACCCTGAGATGGATGCTGTTTTTTACGTGAACAGTGTCCATCATATTTTATTTTATATTAAACGCTTTTGCATTATAGTTGCAAGGCTTATTTCGGTTTGTTTCACATGCTTGTCAAAAGGACATTGACCCATGCGGTCGTGGGATCACTGACCTCGTGTCAATACCTTCATGTCAAATTGTTTCTGTGCACCCTTTCCTTTTGTTGCGATGTTGTGAGCCGTGGCTTTTACGGTAGTGACTTTTGCACCACGTGCCTTGGGGAAGCTTGACCACCTGCTCCTGCCTACTGCCTGCCACGCCGCACTTGCAGTATGTCTGTCCGACATACTGATAGGCTTGCTTGCGTTTTTCAGGTGTGTCAGAGCGGGCCACGCGACCAGAGAGCGTCAGCGCGGCACGTGCTCCACCAGTCCTCGGCGGCGAAGAGCTAAGTGTTCACCACCAACTTTGCACCGCGGGCTGTTTCAAATCCACAAAATTTAAATCTTTTGTCGACTGGAGATGCTGAACTCCACGCCCTAATAATCATATATTGTACATCTAATCTGATTATATTGTTGTTAAACAGTTCTTAATAAAATTTTATTTATCTCTGCTCTACCGGGTTAACAAAGTAAAGTACCTTTAATTTCTATTTAATCTATCAAACTAAACATAACGTTTCAATGGCGCCCAACGTGGGGCACGAGTATTTATATCTCTTGTGTTCACCCAATGGTAAACTGTATGTTGAGGTACACCCCAATCAAGTTTTCTCCTCTCTCAACGAAGAGCCGCGTTGAGTCATCGGGAGGCACCGTTTACCTATAAAAAGTTACAAACTGGTCATTCCCATGCAATAACTCCCGGAATAATGTCCATGGTAATTATTCCAATTTCAATAGAATTTTTCCTTACCTTGTAAATTGGTCGGGTTATTCTACCTTGCATACATATTGTGTATGGTTATACCGTACTTTTTAATAAATTCCTGTTATTTTCAATTTGTTTTTTTTTATTGTTGATATGTGTAAACATGGTTATGTTTACACAATTGTTTTCGTCTGTGACGTTATGTCAGATGTGTCAAACGTCCGACTTGTTGTTGACCGATCTGACACCTTATGCGTTTAGTTCAATTCTGAGCGAAACGATCATTGAGTGTGTGAAACGAAACGTTCCACTCTTACTGACATTCAGTTCGGTTGTCACTTTAAACGTTGTGTTATTGTTTACAACATAACACATCATTTTATAATGTTATAACATTTGTTTTTGGTGAATGTGAATGTTAGGTTGTTACATCCCAACACATATCTCTGTGTTATTGTGGACTTAGTGACTATTGGTCATTTACCTACATATTCACCGCGCAAGTTGTAATACAAACTTCAATTTTTTTTTAAACTTTTGTCACAATATTACGTGTTGACTTTGTATTGTTACAATTCCTGTTAACCGTCGCTACTGCGTAATTTCAACATGTATTTTCTTCTGTCAAACCATTGGTTTGTAACCAGGTTATTGAAGGACTTATGTTCTTCCACGATTATTGTAATGTACAATAGTTGTTGTGTTCGTTGGCGATTCAACCAACGGACTATCCCCGGCAATGGCTACTAACCATTGACCACGGGATTTTTTTCTGCTTGGTGCTGGGACATTCAACCAGCATCCGGGTGTTGTTTTGATGGTTTCACCATTGTTTTCCTGAGCGGTTCTGCAAACTCAGGGTAAAAAAAAAAAACAAAAAAATAAGCCTATTGCATGTCTCATAGTTGAAATTACTTGGTAGTCTTTTTGCTCAATTTCTCTTCTATTGGGAACAGTTATGCTGATCTTACAATACTTAACACCTTCAGTTGATCTGCGTTGAGTCTCCAACGGTTAGGATGTTGGAAACTCTGTTTGATAGGAAGTGTTTACCATAGTCTTTGATGGTAACCGCTACACAATATAAGAGTTGTATGAATGATGATGCATGTAAGTTAGTTAGGATGTGTAGCGTAGATTGACTGAAGTCTTGAGCACAGTATCGAGTTTCTGTTAGCAGAAACTCTACCTTACGGGAGGGGGTGTGTAACGATGCAAATCGTCTATTGTAGTTTGAATTATTATTTATACATTTAGTCGATTAGTATCGACCTAAAAATTATATTTTAGCTACATTTTTAATCTGCCGTTCTATCAGTACATTTCATTTGTCTCTGACCGTTTGATTGTCTCTGGCCGTGTCCGATATACTATTAGCCCGATACACTTTTAATGGCTGCTGTTCACCGGTGATGTAAAACTAGTGCTAATATGTAGCCCCGGAGAGGCAATTTCGCTATATCCATCATCACCAGGAGGCTGGTCACGTAGGCCCGCCCACTGGCTGATGTCTGGGGGAGGCTATAAAAGCCACTGCAGCCTCATTCGAGTCCTTTTCTCTGGACATCAGCTTTCTTCTGCCAAGGCTTGGGTGAGAATTACTGATAGCTATACGCAGTGTGTGCTAATCTCCTTTTTTATTTCAGGTGGCTCAATAGCGACATGAAAACGATGCATCCTACCAAAGCTTAGTCCTGAGACCTTCTGTACTCATTGGGCAATAATTTATTTTCGGTGCCACGTCGTTTTCATGTAGCTAATGCAAAGCTCCTCCCAGGCAATTACCATGCTTTTTACGTGAGCATGGTGTGCCGTATTTTATTATGTCCATATAGTGTCATATATGGAATATTTTAACGCCACGTTGTGTGTGCATGTAACGGGGTGAAAACCCTGAGATGGATGCTGTTTTTTACGTGAACAGTGTCCATCATATTTTATTTTATATTAAACGCTTTTGCATTATAGTTGCAAGGCTTATTTCGGTTTGTTTCACATGCTTGTCAAAAGGACATTGACCCATGCGGTCGTGGGATCACTGACCTCGTGTCAATACCTTCATGTCAAATTGTTTCTGTGCACCCTTTCCTTTTGTTGCGATGTTGTGAGCCGTGGCTTTTACGGTAGTGACTTTTGCACCACGTGCCTTGGGGAAGCTTGACCACCTGCTCCTGCCTACTGCCTGCCACGCCGCACTTGCAGTATGTCTGTCCGACATACTGATAGGCTTGCTTGCGTTTTTCAGGTGTGTCAGAGCGGGCCACGCGACCAGAGAGCGTCAGCGCGGCACGTGCTCCACCAGTCCTCGGCGGCGAAGAGCTAAGTGTTCACCACCAACTTTGCACCGCGGGCTGTTTCAAATCCACAAAATTTAAATCTTTTGTCGACTGGAGATGCTGAACTCCACGCCCTAATAATCATATATTGTACATCTAATCTGATTATATTGTTGTTAAACAGTTCTTAATAAAATTTTATTTATCTCTGCTCTACCGGGTTAACAAAGTAAAGTACCTTTAATTTCTATTTAATCTATCAAACTAAACATAACGTTTCAACGAGGCCTTGGCACGCGAGTATTTTTGATATAATATTTATGAATTTGAGTTAGGCGATCGACGTAGTACCCCGTGCTATCCTGAAAAGACACTCAAAACACACACACTGTGGGTCCAACATATATGCTCAGACGTATAATATCGCGTTAACAATCAAATCAAATCAATGACACCAATTTCTACATGCTACAGTCTCAGTTGCGAAACTGGTAGAATCTTAAAGCCACTGAGGTAATCTACACTATTATTATAAAGAGGAAAGATTTGCATGTTTGTAACGATAAACTCAAAAACTACTGTCCGATTTCAAAAATTCCACGGGAACGTTTTTACCACCCGTGCAAAGCCGGGGCGGATCGCTAGTGTTATATAAGAACGTAATGGGTACTAGTAACTTCGCATTAGTAAGTCTTCGGTCGTGAAGTTAGGACGCGTGTGATGTAGGTCAAACTCCTCTTAGGATAGTGGTTATCCTACATTCTTACACATTTAATTCTATGTGTGTAATTTTGATTTGTATGTGTAGTTTTGAGGAAGCTACACATTTTGAAACCACTTGTACTTTTCCACAGTATACACATCAAACTATTTATACTGTTGATTGATGGCACTTGGTAGAATTTTTTGTTATATATATTGAGAACACTCGTACTTTTTCCACAGTATAATTTATTGAATCTGACCGGTTTCATCATAAGGCATTTTCAAAAGCTTACATTGATGTTTATGAACATTCCTAGTCCTAAACACTACGTTTATAAAGATTAATGTAAACTTTTGGCAATGCCGTTAGGCGAAATCGGTCAGATTCAATAAATTATTCTGTGGAAAAAGTACGAGTGTTCTCAATATATATAACAAAAAATTCTACCAAGTGCCATCAATCAACAGTATAAATAGTTTGATGAAGCTATTTAGTAAGTGTTTATGGAATGTAATAAGGACTATGGTGTAAAAACCAGTACTGGTTGATATATACACTGGAGCCGGCTTTTTCTCTCGGAATGGGGGGAGAGGTGGGGGACAGGATCATCCTGCTGTTCTTTCTATAAGAAAAGAAAAGTCTGAAGAGAAGTCTATGTTTTAATATTTATTCTTCTTTTATTACTACTAGTAATAATGTTATGATTGATATTATCAGCGATTTGACATCATAATTTAATGTAATTTAGAGTCTATAAAATAATTATTCTGACATTAACATAAAACTGACATTAATATAAAGCTGACATCAATATAAATCTGACATTAAACAAATAGATAACAATTATTGGTTGCATGCATGCTGTAGATTATAGCTTCAAATCACGTAAATATTTGCACACCATAGTGGTAGGATGTAAATGGGCCATTGTAATATATATAATATAATACCTTTATTTACCTGCATTCTGGCAAATAAATAATTTCATTTCATTTCATTTCATTTCATTTCATTTCATTTCATTTCATTTCATTTCATTTCATTTCATTTCATAGTAAACCTGAGATTTATCACCCTACGTGCCTACTTATTAACACCTACATTTCAATATCTCCAGCATGAGACGGTCTGATCCATGTATTCTGCTAGTCTGATTGATCAGATAAGGATTATTTCCTACTTAAGGTTATAAGAGGTTTATTAAAGAAAATCTGCCGCGGAAACTGCAAATTCATAACTTTCCAAATACATAATGTCTGTTCGCATTCAATTCGTTGGTTTCAACAAGTATTTCTAAATGAAATATAGTTCTTTTTAACAAGAAATAACGCAATCATACTACAAGTATGTTATACACTAACTTTTGAGCCAGGTTACACTAATCATGTTTATCTAATAAACATATTTGAAAACTAAACTTTAAAGTTACTTAACCATTAAATACGTTAAAAATATAACCAAGAAACCAATAAAAATACCGATTATACATACATACGAACCTGCCACAATCAGTCCAACAAACAACACATGACACTAAATAGTTCCAATCTCAAACTTTATCGTAAACGTTTACGTTGGTTACGTCACGTAGTTACGGACCGCCCAGCGTGCGCACCGTAGGGCGGGCGGCTGTACACTGAGGCTGTTGCACTTGCAAATTGCAAACGTGAAAACTGTACTACCTATATTTGTAAGTGCAAATATATATCCTGGAATACGTTCAAGTTTTGAAAAGGCTTTACGGGGTTGCGAAGGCTTTTGATAGAATAATCCCACTAATATTATCAATGTAACCCATATTCCACGCGGGCAAAGCCGAGGGTAACAGCTAGATGTTTATAAAATATTATTTTATTTATTTATTTTATTCTTTATTGTACACTTACATAGTATTGAAACAAATAAAAGAGATAATATGTACAAAGGCGAGCTTAACTCAAGGTTGTATTCCCGCTAACACCTAAGCTGGTGTTAAAAGTGGGTTCACGTTAGTAGTTAATTGTCAGGATTCGAAGCCGTGACTTTTTGATCGTGAGACCGATTCCTCAACCACCAAGCGTTTGCTCAAATATGGCATAAAGTAAAATGATATAATGTAGTTTAGGTGTCTTTGATCGCAACTATTTCGTAAATTAGGCTTCCATTCTGCAAATACATATCTATGAATTACGGGAACGGATTCCGTCTTTCACGAAGACGAAGCCACGAGTATGAGCTTGTCACTATATAAAATAGTGCCCGAAATGTCGCAGTATCGTATTAATAAAATTATAGGTTACACTGACACTCCGGCATCTGACCTCCCCTGACTCAGTTTTAGTTATTTAACTCTGATTTATCCACTCCTTTTCGATGAGTATTTACACACGAAAAAAGCTAACACAAAACTAACAAAATATCAAAACTTTTTAGCCTTTCAAGAGACTTTCATGAAGACATCAGCAAATGGGGTCAGTCCTAAAACTCCATAATTAAGTACACAACTAATATTGTTTCCAAACAAAAAGTTAGTACAAAAAGATTCGGAACAAAAGCCCAGTAGTATTTCATTTCGGTACAAATGCGGGGCGATTCGGAGTGCCGTTCCATTAGTGGCCTGTCACCAGCTGCTCAAAGGAATGAATGAAAGAAGAAAGAAAGGCGCCGAAAAAAGTTTTCCTAACAGATACACATTGAATTTCGTTTATTTAGAATTAAGGCTTTTGAGGTAATGCGTTTAAGGCCAGGTGTTATTTAGAAAGTAAACTACACGGAGTGATTAGTATAAAAATTTGGTCGAAATATTCTAATATAAACTCAATCTCACAAAATATCATAAAAAGTATTCTTGTCACTAAGTTTTTTCAACTCTTATATTGATTGTGGATATATTTTTTTTTTTATTTGGGATGAAAACAATTGTTACACTGAAGTTTATGCCAGTAAATAATTACAAAACAATGATCAATTACAACTATCCACATTGCATATAAGAAAATTATGACCATGAATTGAAAATATATGTAAAGGTATATTGTATACATATTTACTTGGTAGTGTGTACCTTACAGTCTCGCCCCAGGACTTTTTCTAAACACGGATCCCACCAAACAGGTGATTTCAATCAGTATCCCTTGTCAATACCAAATAAATGGCCATCCAATCTATGCTTTACGGGTACGGCACTTATATCGAATAGTTTGCTGCATACTGCCTGTAACTAATTTGAGCGCATTTTTTGGTTTTTATGAAGAATACTAAGTTTTGGGTATAAAGGGCTTCAGGTCCACCTGAGATGGCAACCAGGATTAATGGTTTGATGTGCTCTCCGTGCTTAATGATTAGCATTGGTAAAAATGTTCAGCTTTGTAAGCAAATCCAGTAAGGGTAATTCTTAGAATGGGTTGGAAAGTCGCCGGTTCCCATTGCCATACAAATACTTGTGAGGTTCGTACCGGGTAGCTTGATTCCCAAAATTTGCTATATACAGTGGAGGCAAATTTTTAGAAGGTTGGCCCTTTCATAATTCGCCTGAAAATCTACTTGGCTCCTTATTTTGCTAATTTTATGACATAACAACAACACTTTCATACTGCTGACCTTGAATAAAATGTCATTAAATTTTTGACTTTATGGTAAAATAACTAAAGTCCAAAACATTTTGCATTCGCTCTACAAGATTGTCATTTAATTTTAAACTTTAACAGTACAACATTAAAGTCTAAAGTTAAATGGCATTTTGTTAAAGTATCAGTGGTTTTGCTAAGAAGGGGACTGAGAAAATTTTTGTAGGATGACTAAGTTGCATCATCAGACTTTACAGCCGAGGGAACTGTTTCTTAGATATCCATGGAACACAGTGTGCGGAACTATTGCGTCAAATAGATAGAACACTTTAAGCATGAAAAGTGAAGAAATAGCCTATGCCTTGATTAATTTGAGGTCAATATAAGGTGGACACTTCAGAGTTACCGGTCAAATAAACTTTATGTGTTTAGTGAGACCACACCCTAAGTTTCTCAATCAGTAGCAACCAAATTTACTGCCTCTACACGAAGCACAACGGTAAAATTTATGAGATGTAAAGAAATAACGTGGTTTTGTGTTAGTTGCTGCAATTGGCAAAGGTAATATTAGGAAATATTTTATAATGTGAAGGAAATTAGCAGCCGAGGCTACTAAAGCCCTTCACATTATTAGTATATAGTTAAATTAGTAATTAAATTAGTGAGTCCAAGAACATACGAATGAATTGTGTGATTGCAGATATGGCAATAAAAAGAGTCGCAGAATAGGAGACGTATATTGTATGAAAGAAAGCATGCCGTATTGCGCTAATCCCAAATAATTGCTATAAATAAAAGAAAGCCGATAATGATCATCGTAAAGATAATAACTAATAAAAAAAAGTCACTCTCACGTTATTACAAATACTATCATTTCAAGAAAAAACTAATTATACAAAATAAATAAACCCGACTGATGCTGAAAAGATCGAACAATTCAAATCGAAACAAATTTCGATGGATTATTTTATCCTTTTTAGTAATGACATTTATATATTATTGCAATCGCCTTCTAATTTCCTTCATTTTGATAACCTACTTGATAAATTTGAGTGAAAATATTTTTTGATAACATATGTGACTTTTGTTCACATTTTAAGTACCCAAGAGCTATTGGGAGAAGAATACCTTTCATTTCAGATATCAATCAATGAAATCCATAAAGTGGTTCAGAAGATATGAGGTAATAAAGTATATTACAAACACACATATAAGATACGCGCGAAAAACATAATCCTTCTTAGCAGTCGGGTAAAAATAGTAAGTACCACTCTTTCATTTTACACCAACTTTAATTACCAGAATGCTGCTTTTCATAGTGTTTATAAGACTGTTTCAATTTCTCTATAATTCTGTTCTCTTAAACTAACAGTTCCAATGTCCTTTCATCTCTATATAGCCATGTTCTCAAAGTAATCAATTCGAATATGAAACAGACGGACAAAGATAACCGCTTGACTGAATTTTAACATAACCAGAATCCGTTAGTCGCGTCTTACGACCCTCTCGGGGATCATGGGAAGGTCTATTCAAGATTGACAGCACACAAGAGTATTATACACATTACAGTGATAAATTTTCAGATAATCTTGAGATGTTCCCGTTTAAATGACGGGGCGAGAGCCTGGTTCAGGAGGCTATGAAGATGTTATGAGATTTTATATGTTTATCTCATTTGATATTTTGTTAAAGAACTGAGTTTATGTGTGTTTGTTTATGAGTGGTTATGTGAGTTTTGTTTAATCGTTTATCATAAAATTCAGTGTTTAAAAAATGTAACGCTTTATTGATTTGGGGATAGTATCTAAACTGGAAACTTATTATGAAATGATATTTAATTTATTATTAATTTCTTCTTTATGTAGGTCACATCAATATGATTGCACCTTACCTTATGGTAAGGTAAGCTGAAGGGGAAGTGTAGCAAGTTTCACCAAGTGCCATCAATCAATAGGTTAAATAGCCTAAAGGAAAGTCTCAGGAATAAGGGGTTACCTTTTCAGACGAAGGTTAGCGGTAGTAATTTTGCCAGCACGTTAACTATACTTTTCTACTAAACTATTCTTCAATTTACTTCTGTTATATGAAACTACCCAATTCCTAAAACTGTGACGTCACAACACGCCTGAGAAATCCGTCTCATATTTGAGTTATAGTCCAAACTGTCGAATGCTGTGAGCCTGTTGTCTTATAGAACGTTCGGAATTTTAAACTACACTCGAGAGCAATGAATCCGGGTCACTCAAAGAATCCAAAAAATCTCGGAAAGTAAGAATGCTAGGTTAATTCAATAAATTGTATTTAATAGACAATTTAATACTCCTTAAATGAAAGTTAAAAAAATATGAGTCACCATACATTTTATTTACACAAAATTACATAAAGAAAAGAAACTGCTGATCTCTCCTTAAAACAAAAATAGGAAACATGAAATTTTTGAACTTTATGACGATTTTCTTGAATTTCAATACTTCGTATTACCTCCTCGTGCTTCCATTACTGCGTTTACGCGGTTTGGCATGCTGTACACCAAGTTCCTTATACGATTTTGGGGAATATTCTCCCATTCCTCTGTGAGAGCAATTTTGAGCTCAGGAAGCGTGATTGGGGGAGGGTTTCGTTGTTTTACGCATCTCCCTAGCTCGTCCCAAGCACGCTCGATCGGGTTGATATCCGGGCTGCGCGCTGGCCACTCCATACAAGTAATGTTCATCTCTTGAAGGTAGTCATTCACAATCCTACCTGTATGAGGTCGGGCATTGTCATGCATAAATATAGCATCCTCACCCAAATTGACCATAAATGGACCAACGTGTTCGTTGAGGATTTCTTCCACATATCTTACGCTAGTTAAAGAGCCGTTTTCTATGATCACCAGCTCTGTGCGACTTTCAGAGGAAATTCCGGCCCACACAAGTACAGACCCACCACCGTAGGCTACTTTTTCTTCGATGCATGCTTGCTTGAATCTTTCCCCTGGTCTTCTATACACTCTGTGTCTTCCATCGTGCTTGTAGAGCATAAATTTTGATTCGTCGGAGAACATAACTTTCGACCAATCTTCAATACTTCAATTTACGTGGTTCTGGGCATATCTTAGTCTTGAAATACGATGGCCACGCTCCAGTTTAGGGCCGTTTGCAGGTCTAAGGGGTTTTAAGTTAGATTCAGCAAGCCGACGTCTTACTGTCCATGCACTTGGGTTACTTCCTCCGAGGCGTCGAAACTGATTTGTGAGTTCAGTTCCTGTGAGAAAGCGATTTCGAAGCATGGTGTTCACCAAGTATCGGTCTTCTCGTGCTGTGGTACACCTAGTTCTGCCCGTTCCTGGTCTGCGTAGGTTAGAACCAGTTTCTTCGTAACGTCGGAGAACTCTTTGTACTGTTGACAGCGACACACCGACAGTCCTGGCTGTATCGCGCTGACTCCGGCCGGTTTCCACCAATGTAAGTATTCTGGTGCATTCTTCAAGTGTAAGCGACATGATTTCAGCTTGAATAATGAATATTGAGCACTATCAACCTGGTTTATGTACCAACATAAATGACAGATTACAAACAAAAGCAAAAACAAATCCTGTAATTTCGTAGTTCCATCTTCGACAGTGTTCCCTTTTCAAATTTGATTTTTTTATGATATAACTTTACAATAACTAAGAAGTTTTAATATTTTCATTTAAGGAGTATTAAATTGTCTATTAAATACAATTTATTGCATTAACCTAGCATTCTTACTTTCCGAGATTTTTTGGATTCTTTGAGTGACCCGGATTCATTGCTCTCGAGTGTAGATGGTATCTGTGTACGACTTGTCACTAGAATGCGACGAAACGGGGTGGTAACTTGAAAATACGGTTTTGGACTAAGAAAATTTGTAACGGATGTTTTTATTTATTAATATTCAAGAATGGGAGTACAATTTTTTTTAATAACTTACTAGATTGTGAGCTAGCTGATGCCCGTGGTTTTGCAAGCGTGGATGTAATCGCGATCTTTGGTCATTATCTCCGGTTCTACTCAAACGATTATGATCAAATTGATGTCTGGCCAAAGTCTTTCTAACAAAATTAACTCATCAATATACATCGTAGACAGACAAGAATCCCAACAAATAGTTGTGTTCAGACTCTTTAATAAAATCCTTTTTGGACACCTTTTCTTCCTTCAGCGACCTCCGTATGTCCGAGTCACATCCGCTCACTTACCTCACCTAATTTCATAAAAAGCATATTTTAAAGCAAAACACATTTAAACCGCACTTTTAATAACTTCTACATCTCACCAAATGCAGTCAAAAGTGAGTTGCATCGTCAAAGCTTAATGAAAAATGCAGATTTTCAAGTACGATGTTTCTAAAAGCTCTCCCGAATGTTGCTACACACTAACCGCTCATATGAAACTCGAGACGTATGAGATACGTCTAGAAAGAATTTAATATGTGACGTTTGCTCCTTGCTATGAAGCTGAATCGATTTTTGTGAACGTTCGTTGAAGAGTTTTAGAGTTTTCAGTCGAGTATGATATTTATGATGGTTCTTGAAATGTTGTTTAAAAAAAATCTCATCAGACAAGTACGAATTGAAATTACAAAAAGAGGATTTTGTTCTACGAATATAATATTTGACGGGGTATTTGTGGTTGTCATATTATTTAACATTGTGTTAAGCATATATTATGTTTAACTTCTGGTTGTCAAACATGGGCATTAACAGAACAACTAATAAATAAAATAAATGTCTGTTAAAACGGAATAGAGAGTAAGTGTGATTGGGGTCCAGAAAAAAGATAGAGTACGACTAAAAAACATAAAGAGCATAACTAAGTTTGCGAGAAATATATGCAAAACATTAAAATGGCGATGGGCAGGACACATTTTAGGAGAGCAGAATGTGAAAAGGACTAGAATATCATTAGAGTAGTATCCAAGGGACGGTAAAAGAAGCAGAGGTCGACAAAAGAAACGCTGGCAAGATGACATCAGAAGAGTTTGATGTCCAGCCCCTCTAGACAAGTGGCAATTCGCTAGCTGGCATTTGGTGGAATAGAATGACGAATATATGGGACTTGACTTATATGACAGTCGTAAACGCATGTCAAATACGTCAAATCCCATACATTCGTCATTCTATTCCATCAAACGCCGGTTAGCGAATTGCCATTTGTCTAGAGGGGCAGAGTGGATGAGGATAGTGAAAGATAGAGATAGATAGAAATTTTTAGAGGAGGCCTTTGTCGAAAAACAAGCTGTTGATTAAAAAAGAAAGGCAAACTGATCGTCAACTTATTTACTTATTCGAAAATTATCATATTTTAACGGCATTAAAAGTTTATTAAATTATTTATTTATATTATTTAACATCAACATTATCGTTGATAAACATCTACCATATATTTCAAGCTAGCAACTCCAAGAGGGATACCTGCGCCAGATTTTCATCCACCATAATCAAGAAGTGTACAATATAGTCGAATTCAAAGTCAAAGTCAATGACAAAATCAAAATATTCTGCATAGGCAATTAAATCGGCACTTACAAAACTTCAAAATAAAAAGAAATATTTCAGACTAGTTAAGCAAATGGACTAGTGAGTCTACACGCGACGCCGACCTGAGAAGCTTCCGGCAAGAAACTCACAGGCATTTCTTTTGGTCTATATTTACAAACATTTACTAGTCTACTTTATCTGAATACAATAGTTTGCTTGAGTAGTATAGTTAAGCGGAGAGCTCATTTCCAAGCTTGTTTATAAAATAGGTGAAGTAAAGTAGGTCTTGATGGAGTACCAAACAAAAATATGGGTAACGTTTCTGTCATTCTGTCACATCCAATATGACACTCACAGTAAATATATCTACCGTTTTTATTTGGTTTTAAACGTATCGAAAAAACGGAGCGTTGTGATTGGTTCACAGTAGGCAGGGGTCCAATAGCAATGTTTCGTTCTCTCTCGATACGTTTACGTTACGAATATCATTCGTGCTCGAGGCACTGCTGTACGAGAATCCAATGTAGTATACGCCTCTTACATCAAGATGTAAAAGGCCCCATGTTATAATCAAGACAGTTTTATTCTATTGGAGGCTCTGCGCACTTAGGATAATAGGGTTTCTATGACTATGTATGACTGAGGACTATTTTAGTAAGAATTTTCACTCACAGTCTGTGATACTATTTTGTTAAAAAAAAATGAAATTTACAAGATAGTTTTTTATTTTTAATCTTTGTGATTTTATGAAATTTTTCATAATATTTGAGATACCTACGAAATCAATCGTTAAATAAAAATGAATCGAAGCCATTTTGAATTTGAGAATCTATTAGTCATTGTAGTCAACTGCTGGACAAAGTTTTTCCCAATCTGCGATATTTTTACCGAAAGAAAGTAAATCAAAGAAATTCCAACAAAACAATATGTCTGCAAAATTGGCGGTTTAAGCAAATAATAGCTAGGCAGAGGCACATTCTGACTTACAGCAATACATCCCAACATTCCAATTATAAGAAGATCGAAATTCAAAATTCCATATCTCCATTTTTCAGAATCAAATAAGGCCATCCAACTTCATTACACCAAATGTTTCATCCAAACATAAATCTAAACAATGTCGGCAATAACCAGTATGACATTCGAATATGAATAACATATTGTCTCAAGTGCTCGCCGTATATTCCTCTCGGTGTGTTGTCCTTGTGACGAAAAATTATAGGAAATATATAAAGCTTGTTCGTGTATTTTTAAGGCAAATTTATTATCTAGCGGACGTGATGTTTGCACTATAAATTCTCAATTTTATAAGGTTTGTTATTTGTTGTATTGATCGGATTTCTATTTCATTAATGTTATAAATATGTGGGAGTTTGTAAGGATGTATGTGTGTACTTTCACTTAAAAATGCCGAATGGATCTGAATAATAAGTTAGAATATTTATTAGAATATCAAATAAGTTACCTTGCTGGAACGGTATCAACATCAGTGGGTGGAACCGCGGGCAACAGTTAACAGGTTAATTTCTTCATTTAATTCTTCATTTAATACTTTATTTTTCCAAAAAGCTAGTAATACGAATACATTAGTAGTAGTACCACCCCTGTAGATACCATGTGTATTATTTATTAGTAAGGGCTATTGTGTGTACTTATAAAAATTACACAGGGTATATGCCAGCTATAGCAGAATTTTGTATAGACATTTTGATATTACACCTGTATATATCCTGTTTTGTTATGTGTTAAACAGGGTATGTTTACTATGTACAGAAGCCTATGTAATTAAGTATCGTAGTAAACATTTTCAGTTTAATTTCTTATCGTTTTTACAATATGTCCAAGACTCTTCAAGCAGGAAGACTGCTGTCTAGTTGTCTTGCAGGACGTCTAGCCCGAGGCGACGCGCTCCTAATCTGTCGGCTGTCAACTCAACCGAGTGTTGTGAGGAACAAACCGCTGTAAAGGAACGTTCCAGAAAATGGTCGGTAGTAGCTTTGTTTTGATTTGGTATTAATGTTAATCTGTATTTCTATTTTGATTTTGCGCGGCTGTACCGGCTGTCCTACAGCTCTGGTACAGTGCCTTGGGCTTGGAAAGAGGCGTATGTACAGCCGATCCCCAAGAAGGGGGATCGCTCAGACCCAAACAACTATCGACCCATAGCCGTCACCTCAGTGCTGTGCAAGGTGTTCGAGCACATTATTAACAAACAGCTCATGCGTCACCTTGAAGATCACTCCCTAATTAATGACCGGCAATATGGCTTCAGGCCGAAACGGTCAGTGGGTGATCTTCTGGCGTATGTTAACCATATTTGGGGTGAGGCTATGGACAAGCACGGCGAGTCATTGGCAATTAGCCTTGACATCGCCAAAGCTTTCGATAGAGTTTGGCACAAGTCGCTTCTTTGCAAGTTACCAGCCTTTGGTCTGCCTCCTAGACTGTGCGACTGGGTTGCCGGCTTCTTGCAGGAGCGCCGTATTCGCGTCCTCTGTGATGGACGAGCCTCGGAGTTCTTGCAGGTAAATGCCGGCGTACCGCAGGGATCTGTCCTATCGCCAACTCTCTTTCTTCTGCATATCAATGACATGCTGTCGACCGGCAGCATTCATTGCTATGCGGATGATAGCACCCTACACGGGAGTTATCATGGACGTCCTGCGGATAAGCAGACGCATATTGCGGAAAAAAGGCAGCTTCTTGTCACTGAGCTTGACCGGATCCTGAATCACATTTCCCAATGGGGCTCTGAGAACTTGGTCGAGTTCAATGCCAAGAAGACGCAGGCATGTGCGTTTACAGCAAAGGTATCTTCTTTCCTTCCCCTTCCCACTCTTCAGAGCACGCCACTGCCACTGCGGGACAACCTCAATATCCTCGGTATGGATGTTCGCTGCAAACTGAACAACAAAAACTACATCGAGAGTATCATCAAAGCAGCCTCGCGTAAACTCGGAGTCCTGAACAGAGTGAGACGGTTTTTCACGCCGGAGCAACGGTGTCTTCTTTACAAGACACAAATTCGTCCCTGCGTGGAGTACTGCTCACATCTCTGGGATGGATCCGCAAAGTACTTATTAGATGCTCTCGACAGGTTGCAGCGACGTGCGGTCCGCATTATCGGAAATCCTGAGGTCACGAGTACCCTCGAGTCTCTGCAGATGCGTAGAGATGTTGCTTCCTTGGCAGTTTTTTACCGTCTCTACCATGGTGAATGTTCTGAAGAGCTATTCCAATTAGTCCCACCCTCCCCCTTCCTGTACAGGACGACACGTGCAGGACTTAGATGTCACCCCTATACGGTGCAGAACATTCCTTCAAGAACCAAGCGGTTCGGTGACTCCTTCCTTTGTCGCACCATTAAGACCTGGAATTCCTTGCCAACTCACATGTTTCCCTCTTCCTACAATCCCGGGTCCTTTAAGCGGGGCGTGAAAAAGCATCTGATGAGGCCGTCAAGCTGAGTGCCACCATTGTTAACATGGCACGTGTATATAATGGTGGCCCTCTTTCTAGAGACTTTACCTTCAGCTTACCATCAGGCGAGGTAAAGTCAAATTGACGTGTCCTATTTATAAAAAAAAAAAAAAAAAAAAAAAACATGTATTGCATGGCGCTCGGCTTTCGATGTAATGTTATGGCTTGCAGTTTCAAATTTTGATGGCATGTTTTGCGTGGCGGTCGGTTTTCGATTTTTACTTCAAAGGTCGTTTCTTCTATTTCTGCTTAATGTATGAATATGGTATGATCTGGCAATGAGTCCTTTAACATCTGAGACTTACACGTCGGAGCCCAGGATGTGCTCCTCATTTTTCGTTTATTTTTGCATCAACTTAAAACTTTTGGCAAGGTTTGTTTAGTAAGAAAATAAAAAGACTTTCTACTAAATCTCATAAAATAAAATCAACCGGCCGATCGAGCTGAATTCTTGTGCAGGTATAGGTATAGTCTAGAATAACAAACAGCCTACTTTTATCTCCGGAGTAGACTCCTAAGAGTTGCGGTGACAGGATCAGATTTCCACACAGGCGGTGTTCCAGACAACGTCTAGTCTATCAATATTTATTACAAAAATATTATGGTGCAAAGATTATTTCTTATCCCAACCAACCTAACAATAGGAATAATTAACGGTTGCCATGGTTTCCAGAGGTGTCGATGAACCCAACATGAAATAATTCAAAGCACGTATTTAGGGGAATAAGACGGCATACAACTTGGATCCATAAAGGAGGGAACGAATTTTATTTGCCTAATCGTGATCCGGGGAAGCGCCTTATCAATTTATCGATGTAGATGCGAATTTATTGGCACAGTATTAACTATTGAACCAATATAAGAATTCGATGTTTATTTTCAGTAGTAGACAGGACTCTTTAGTTCACTAAGATCTACTGTCACGAGCCACCAGTGGAGCAAACCTCAATCTGGGATTTACTATGATCAGCCATTGCTCTAGTGGATCCTTTACCTCTTCTTAGAAATTGAACCAACTATAATGGAATTTATTATCAATTTATGATATGTTTCTAGGACATAATTATTACCCAGCGGTAGACATAAACTTCAAAAACATGGAAAAATAGAAGTAAACTACTTTTTTTATTATCTACCTTGAGCACGTTGCCATAAGAACATGTATATAGTCGTTACTACTTACTACAGAATCCATATCGCCAGTTGGCCATGGAGGTCATTTGGCTTTTTTGTTTTTTTTTTTACGTGCGGGAAATCTTCACGGATGCCCACCCCTCCGGAGCCGGAGAGGGAGGTTATGTCGGACTCGAACCGACTAAACCGCACGCCATCTCTGGGTCGTAGTGCTAGGCCGAAGGTGAGGTTGTCATGCGACATATCCCTCGCACCCCGGCTGACCCAGGGCCATCCCTCTCGGTCTGGCCCTCCTCGGGAGGGGGGGACCACGCGGTCCCCGACTGGAGGTCATATGGCAGTCGCTTCACGGCAAATATCGAAGCTCAGCCGTATCACAGGCAAACTGGAAAGCCGAACCCAATGGATTTGGCAAAAGGCCCAGAAAATTGTGATGACGATGATCATCATCATCATTCACAAACTTCAGAAACACGAAAGAATTTTGGTATACTTGGGTTACATACATATACTCACGCCTCTAATTCCCCGAAGGGGTAGGCAGAGGTGTACTAATATCCACTTTCGCGACTATGATTTTCGGCCCCACGTAATAGAGGACGAGCCTATCGCCGTCAAGAGGGCACTTATATGTTTACTGGGTAGCCCTTAGTCGCCTTCTACGACACGCCCAGGAAGATATTCCACTTCCCTTAACACTCTTGAATGATTTCTTTGTAAAACATACCGACATATTGTAAGACTTATAATCTTTTTTATTATTGACAATTTAAAATTATTGTATGCACTAACATTATGCAGAAATGTGTTATAGCGACACTCGTAACATTTAAATGCAGCAGACTGGTGTAATATTTTCACCTAAAATTGAGATTATGGCGGGGCATCCATGCCGGTCCCTCGAGAGACCTATGCCTGGAAGTAGTTCTACTATTTCAGCGTCTAGTAAAGAAAATATCTCGATAGCACGTATGTAATACGATACCAATTTGGAAAATATGAGTACTAGTAATGGAGTGGGTTGTAACGAGAATGCCAATTTAGTGCCGTCTGGGAGAGTTAAAAATAAATACTTAGTTTTGCATCATGGGTGGAGAGCCAACATATGTTTAAAATTGCCTTTCTGTTATTAATACCCTACAAAGAGGAGTTTTGGTGTTGTTCGTATAGTTTAACAGGAAAGTGTATTTATTTTGGCAAAGAAATTTATTAAATATTTTGAAGCACCTTAGATCAACATTCAAATTGTTATGGAGCAATATTCTATTCACCATATAATGTGGATGTCTTCTTCTGGGATACGAGTAAATAGTTTTAAATATAATAGATAATGAGTTTTGATATTGATGAGATCACAGAAATACATAAAATTCTTTCGTTTAAATCCTCAAAGCTGATTTGATACATCTTGTCAAGAGGCTATTGGCGTTGTCTCGATAACTGGACATCGAACATAAGATTTAAGAATTAATATAAAAGCTTTTGAGGTTGAAAGAAAAATATAAGAATATCAATAACATACGACCTTAAATTCTCACATTCAGATATTACATTATGAAAAAAAAAACGTTATCTCTTTGAACACGTAACCATTTCATAGTGAACATATCTGTATTCTAACCAAAAATATAACACAAAATAAAGCAATATTTCATCGTTATAAACCTGCGTTTACATGTAATGCAGGACGTGATCTCATTTGAACCGCTCCTGTCTGCCCTAGGCCTAATCTGGAGTCCGTCAGTAGCGATAAACACCGAAGGAGGTTGCTACAATCCGTCCCTTTCCATCATACTGTTTTGACATCCATTTATCCTTGTCTGTTTGGCACAGAGGTTCTCAAATAGTAAGGTAAGCATGTGTTTGCCTCCCTCTCTACCTACGATTTTTATACGTGTGACTGTCTCGTGACTGAAAGTCAAAGCCAGAGTCCCGTCCGTTAAACGGCTTGCAGGTATCAAAATTTTGATGTGTTGAGTAAGTGATTTTTGTTTTTTATCATTTTGTTATTCTACTGTATTTATAAATATGCAAATCAATGAACAAAAAGTGTAGACGTGCCTTTAGTTTTAAAATAAAAAAATTAAGGTAGAACCGAAACGAATTAAATATTTATATGTAAACCACTACATGAAAGGTTTAGCTGATATACCTTAAATAAGTTTACTCAGACAATTACGTGCGAAAGTTACTGTCTGGGGTTTAGCGTTGTACATAAATATTCTAACATTTAGCTACACCGAACATAAACTTTTATTGTAAATTAGAACTATCTTCTTAATTTCTTTCCTGGACTAGATACGATTTGTCCATCCTTGCGTTAATCCAGGGCCCTGATTCTCCTATTATATTTTTCATGGCAAAAACCAATGCCATTTAACTTTAGACTTTACTATTATACAGTTAAAGTCTAAAATTAAATGACAAATCAAGAGTGAATGAAACGTGTTATAAACTCTTTCTCTTTTCATTTCAACTCAGTCATAAAGTCTGAAATTTAATGACATTTTATACAGTTTTGTTATGTAGTAATATTAACAGAATCGAGGGCCAGGTCGCATCCAAAATTTTCGCCTCGGAGTACGGAGTCTGCTTTATCCAGTCTTCTGTTAGACCCACAGACCTTAACAGCCCTTTGTCGATATAAAGTATTGTAATTATAGTGTCAGCAGCAGGAGTGTTACAAGGTAAGCCACGATAACCACTTTCTATTAGGTGCGCCGTGACCTTTCTGCCACCTAAGTGGTAGAAAAAAACCAATTATTGAACTTTTTAGGGCTCCAACTACCCATATAAGCCCGTATGGCATTCGAAACCGGAGGCGTAAGGTGCTCTCCGAGGCACGGAAATACACAGACCAATGCAAATAGCTGAGCGCGAATTAAGCCCGCGCTTCCTGCCCAGCAGATGAATTCATACTATGTACTTATCTTACAAAGTAAACTTGAAATAATATTGCTGAAGTAGTAGCTCCCAGTAGTTTAAAACAATACTCGCAAAACAAAAGTTTGAGCACCCCTGCCATAGTTCATACATCTATCTCGGGTCCCAGGACATTTTGTTCGCCCGTCGCCGTCGGCGGTTCAAAGACGAACATAAATAATGCCCCACCTACTAATTAGCTCATAGATCATTCAATTCGTAGGGCATTTTAATTTTTCACGACATCAGACATTTTTATGTTCGGACGAAATGTGATGATATTTAAGTCTTTTTGCTTTTGAACCTAAATTTAGTTGTTGACTTGTGAATTGAATATTATTAAGGCAGGTATTTAAACGTACTTCAATTTATTCGAATTGTTTATCAAAAATACTAACTTGCACTCTAAATTGTACAATATTAATAATTTTTAAATTTTTAAATATAAACAGAGAAATGACTTATTTCTGCATGGTTTTTAAAAACAAATAACCAAGAAGGCTTAATGCGGGAGCTACGCTCCGCTCCGCTCCCGCAATAGCCTTCTAACCTAACCTAACCAAGTCGGATTGCGCAGCTATATGAAATTCCGTTGTAAGATTGTACAATTTAGAGTGCAAGTTAGTATTTTTGATAAGCAATTCGATTTTTTTTGTAGGACATATTTAGTTAGTCTGGTATGCATTCAGTTAATTAGTGGAGATACCTAGTGTGCTGAAAAATTATACAGCTGTGCATTTTCAAATAACCCTATTATTAATCTATGCTCGCGGTCCCGCGCGGATGTTGGTTTTCGCGACTTTTAGTCATAATTACCTATGGTTCTCCCCAACCGATTGCGATCAAAACTTGCGTAAGATTTTAAGTCTTACCAAGGCCTTTCAAACTAAAAAAAGAAACCAGTACAAAATCCGTTCTGTAGTTTTCGTCGTGGACAAACACACAAGAATAAAAAACATATGTGTTCAGTATTATTAACATAACATAACCCAAGTATTTTTTATAGATCTGCAATGGTGCCTATTTTACAATCATATAATACTATAGAATTTGACGAAATAATGAATAAATGCTGCGAATTGAGACGGTTTAATGACATAATGTATTCTTGGGACAGTTACTTTGTGGTGAACAGAAGGATTAACAGTTTTATTATGTTTCATAAAGTGAGCTATTATGTTGAAAATCGTTTCTTGAAGCATTCTCTTTAAAAGCGGATATACAATTATCTGATATGTTTCAATGACACAAGCGTTTATATTTAATATAATAATTTTGGTGGAGAGGTAGGTGGGGAGGTACTTTGACTGACTGTCCCAAGACTAAACCGCTCCTGTTTTTACACTAAAATATAATAATTAAGTGTGCTAAACACAGTAAAGGAATTGCCAAACAAACGGCGGTACGAGAAAATGTATTCGTATTATATTAAATGTGGTATATAATTAATTATTTATCTTGAAAAAGAAGGAAATCTTATAATCAGAGGTCATTATGAAAATTTACAGCTAAAAACTGATAATTGGTCGCGATAATCAACATCCATGCGGATTCAAGTAAATTATTAGTTTTGAAATATGTAAAAGCATGTAAAATGTTGATTACTGCTCAAGAGAAACTTCTGATAAGTAATTATTGTCGTACAAATTACTTTTAATAAATATGAAACTTATTCTTTACTATTATTGGCTTCCTAACTTTTCTGTGGGCAAAGTTTTTTAATTTGGAATCAAATCTGGAATGTAATTAAAAAAGTATACAAGCATTTCATATTACAAATAGACAACTATTAACTACGTATTTTGGTTATAGAAATGATTAGGAACGTCGATTTAGATTTAAAAAAGTGAATGCACAGACAGGGCCTGAAGGGACAGGAAATACTCTGAACACTGAGCTATACTAAGTCACGTGTTGAGCATTCGAATCGATTTGAATACTTACCATACTAATTACTTTAACATTTAAGCACACGGCCCATCTGATTTAAAGTGATTACTGTGGCCTATAGACGTGTGCAAACCAGAGGAGTCACACTCGTGCTGCCCACCCTGTAAACACAGGGAGTTTCTGTGCCGTCAGTATAGGAGACAAAGCAGGAATAGCCTTTGGTCTTCCCACTGACAGCACAAAAACTCTACAGCGAGCTCTGGCTACCCTACTCACTGCCGAGAACACAACACGAGGTTATTATGGCCGCGGTATTCTGTAGGGTGGAGGTACTTCCTAAGTCCTACTGTGTCCTACCTCCTACAGTTCCGACTTGCAAAGCTACGGTTTTCAGTGCTAAAGAAACATTACGAACTTCTAACGATGTTGCAATAATATAAGTTTGTGGGTCTAAGAAAAAATACTAAGTTTGACGTATTATTATTACACGTTCGTGCGTCAAGCTCAACTTTGGTGCTTAGTAGCATGGCGCATTCTACTACCATTTCTATCGATCGGTGATATCAGTGTGTGAGTACAGGTTTAGTAGGTAACTTCTGAGTATGACTACCAAAGGTGTAAATTTTATTTTTTAATAATTTTTATACATATGACTTTACTAGAGACGTTAACATCGATCAATTAAACCATTCGTGATCATTCTCTGATTTTTCCTATTCTTTGTTCTCTCCCGACTCACTTGGGGTCAGGTTAGATAAACATTCTTCGGCCGAGCACAAACACCCATAGACGGCGTGCGGTTTAGTCGGTTCGAGTCCGACATAATCTCCTCCTCGGGCTCTGGAGAGGGGGGGGGGGGGGGGGGAATCCGTGGGGATTTCTCGCATGTTAAAAAAAGAAGCTCGAGGAAGTGGTGTGTAACGGTTGATGGGCTCATATCTCTTCGCACCCTGAAGGGCGTCAGTATACATATAGCATATAATATATATATTTCTATATAATGAAACTCTCGCCCACCATTCAAAATACTTAGCTTTTGTACCAAGCCAAGTAATTCCCATCAAATATGCACAGACAAAACTCACACCCCGTGGTTAACACCATTCTAGACACCATTACCAACAGTGGCAAATTTTAATGTGCGTTTAATATTGCCTTCATAAATACAGAACAACACTATCAAAGTTTCACTTTATGTATTCAGAGCCGGTGAAATATTTAGTGCGAGGGACATTGCGTTGTGATGTGCTGTTATTTTGGGGTGATAATTATTTTATGAGGTTTATGTCAAGAATATTGCGTACCTATACAATAGTATAACGATCAAGAATTTGTTCTACAACGAAAGAGTTTGTTTGACTATACTTTGAATTAGAATTCGTCTAAGTTTCTTATAAGCTCAAGTTTTTATAATAATTACTTATTGGCTCCGTTTTGATAGCTTAGAGTGATCATTTCATGGCACGTACATAATATTTTTAGATATCATTTTATACTAATGAAAAATAAACCATTTTTATACGACAATGTCGTACAGATCGGGTTAAAGTGGTAACTTTGAAAATAATTCGATACAATTCTGTGTGATGTTTAAAACCTACAAATAAAGATATACTTATAACTATAATAGTTCTACACTTACATATTCATAAAAAATATTTGTAATGTTCAGAAGTGGGAAATTAAGTGAGATTTTCTCTTAAAATCAAAATTATGGGCTACAGCAGGTCACTAACAACCAATTTATCTTCCTAATATGATGATGTATTACATTTATCACAAGATTGTTACATTCTCACAATGTGTTGGCGGATACCTTGGTGCCTGGCTTTGCCATTGTGCGGTCAATGTTATGCCACAAGACACACCACAGTTATAACATGAATAGGCCGCTTTACAATGCGTTTACATGCTTATACAACTATAATATTAACTGAGACAACATAGTGATAAAGGACAGTATGCACGGTTTAATATAATGTTATCATGTGTTTGTTTAAAAAAAAAAAAAAATGTTATCATGTCGGTATTAACTGTTGCCCTAAAAGATATTTGTGGCTTCTTTTATTAAAAAACGTCGAACGATGAGATTCCAATATATCAATTAATCAATCAGCTTATCACAGTGCAATGCTGAACATAGGCAATTTCCCCATGGTGGTATTGTTTGGTCTACTGTGTCCACGCTGGCTAGAAGGGCTGGTACAGGGTTTTTATTTCGAGTTTTTCTTCTCTCGCAGTGATATCGTCTGCGTATTTTTCTTTTAGTCGCATCTTACGACACCCTTCAGATGAGATGAGATGGTTATACTTGTATTCTCTCTCCGTCATCATATGGATAACGCGCGCTTCCAATGTTCATGTGGAGGACCACCGTAGTCTGATGTTTCTGGAATAACACTGAAATGATCAGAATAAATTTATTTTTATTTTATCACATGAGTTAGTTAAACAGTCTTAGTTAAACAATACAATAATTGTACTTTTTCTTTAAAAAAATCATGAATAACCATATCCGAAAATGTTCGTCTGTGAGACAAAATGGTACCTTTAGGAGGTAAAATAAACGACTGTACAAAAGTTCATCATTTTCAAAGTAAGAAGCACGGAATCTCGTAATATTGTGGAAAAATTAAAGAAATCAGAGTCAAGCCGAGGTTATTTTGTAGCCGAGGTGATATAATTAATAAGCTTTATTACATTTGACCTTTTGTATTTATTGAAGTATTGATCCTATAGTAATAACATCAGATATAATTTATAGGAAATTTAATGTAGATAAATAATGTAGAAGTAAGTAAAGAGAGGCGACCGCGTACGGGCAAACGCAGTGTAGGACGCCCAACGGCTAGGTGGAAGGACGACCTCATCAAGGTCGCCGGGAAGCGCTGGATGCGGGCTGCTTTGGATCGGTCATTCTGGAAGTCTATGGGAGAGGCCTATGTTCAGCAGTGGACTGTGTATGGCTGATATGATGATGATGATGATGAAGTAAAGAGATATTATTAATTGTTTTCAATATACAAGCAAAAGACTGAAAACAGACCTGCCCCCTCCCTCACCTCCCTCAATTCTGGCTCAGGTCCCACCTTTGGGTACTATTAGTATGTACATCTGGGAGCTTTAAAGACTAATTGTGCCAACTTTCAAAACAACACGAATTATTTGATCTGATCATCAGTTTTCACGTTAATTTAAACAACCCTGTTTAAGCAATAAGCATATTACATAAATTGTACGCCTTCCGACACCCAAAACCATTGATTTTCAAACTATTGGAATCAAACAACAATTATTTAATATTATCATCACGCCCCTCTATCTACAAACAGTATCAGTAATGATATATCAAACATTAGGGGACTGGATTGTGTAGGTACGGTCAGCATTAGATCAATCTTGACGAACTAAATATTCGAAATTATTTTAATGCCTTCGTTTTTCCAGCTTTCCTGTTAACTGATTATTCTGATATTTTCTACACACCTTAATAATACAATTTAAAACAATAGAACTGTTTGATTTGCTTTTAATACTTTTTTTCACGTGGGGGAAATCGACTCGAACCGACTAAACCGCACGCCGTCTGTATGTCGTTGTGCTAGGCCGAAGGTGAGGTTGTCTTCGACCCCCGTCCCCTCGCCCCGGCTGACCCAGGATGATCCCTCTCGGTCTGACGCGGTCCCCAGCTCGCCCCCGATATTGGAAGGCGCGTAGGGTTGAGATAATTTTGAGACTTTGTTGGTAATATTGTTTTGACGCAGACTGTACAATTAATTTATAAGGTGAGAAGGTTGGGATATGAGGTGTGAAATGTGACCTCCCCGGGACCTCAATAGAAGATTTACGGTCAATATGTGGGTGAGGAAACGCACTGAGTTAATATCTTGTGGCGGGCGTTTAAATACCAGCCGAAGCTTCTTTGTATAACGTAATCAAGATAAGATTTAAGATATAATTATTTTATATTCACGCCTGTGGGTATGTTTGAAAAAGGGTAGGCGGAGATGTTTTTAAAACTACATTCGTTAATTGTTTTAGTTCTAGTGTTACTGTCGAGAATTTTGCTAATACGGGAGATGAATCCAGAACGTAACTTGTCTATATTAGATACACTGACAACCTGAAAAAGTTTACTGGGATGGACTGGATGCGGAAGGCGGAGGATCGGGCGTAATGATGCACAATGGGAGAGGCCCATGTCAAGCAATGTACTGCAATAGGTTAATCGATTATCAACCAATCGATTCTAAATTGAATATTTTATTGAAATATTGTTCTGAACTACTAAAAACTTACAGTTTTACCACATAAACACACATAAATACCACTTGCCAATACTTTATGCGTCCTTGAAAATGTTCAAAATTAATGACATCTACAAAAAAACTACCTACGATGTACAATGTAACTTCTTAGAATTGTGAATTCTACTAATTCGAACGAAAGCTTAAAATGTCGTTTTACATTTAAACCCTTGCTAACACACACAAACGCATATAATTTGTAGTTATAGGATGTTCCATTATTCAGTCGTTAACCAAAATAGGCTTAGGCAACTTACAAACGGGTTGAGTTTCTATAAATGTGTAGTCAACTCGTAATTCACAGTGTTAAGTTACTTAAATAAGTGTTTGAGTGCCCTAAGTTTGTTTGGACGTGGAGGGTGGCTTAAATAGATGTGGCATGTTCGTAAATAACAGAAATGTTATTCCTACCTTACTGTAATCTGTACGTATTCGTTTCGAGTGACGTTTCGATAAAAATGCATTTTACTACACAATTGTTATAAGGCGTTTCTTCTTGTTCTTTTTTGTCTTTGTGATTTGGTAATTTATTGTTTCTGTCATCACTTTTTAGAAATTCTTAATATCTCCCTATTAGAAGGTGTAGCCAGAGGTATATGTATTAACACTCACATTTTGCCAAATATGATTTTTACCCCCACAAAATAGAGAGTAAATCTATTCCCGTCTGGCGGGCACTTTACTTTGATTTTTCTTTGAATTCCGGTTGAATTTTTATCTTTTTTTTTTATAAATATGACACGTCAATTTGACTTTACCTCGCCTGATGGTTAGCTGAAGGTAAAGTCTCAAGAAAGAGGGCCACCATTATATACACGTGCCATGTTAACAATGGTGACACTCAGCTTGACGGCCTCATCAGATGCTTTTTCACGCCCCGCTTAAAGGACCCGGGACTGTAGGAAGAGGGAAACACGTGAGCTGGCAAGGAATTCCAGGTCTTAATGGTGCGACAAAGGAAAGAGTCACCGACACCACATAACTTCATAATATTTTATGTAGGTACCTAAGAATACTTGAGCAATAAGTACCTTTCATTTGTGATGTGAATCATTAAACTCCGTAGGGTGGTTTAAAAAATATGACGTAATAAAGAATATTACGTACATACATACAAGATACGCGCGAAAAACATAACCCTTCTTGGCAGTCGGGTAATAAAAAGGAATACCCCTTTGTCTGTCAAGTTCTTACAGTCTGGGCTTGACTCAAGTGAAAGTATGTCTATCTGAGAGAAAAAAAAATGGATGGCGTTGCCGTATCCATTTAATCCTGCTCCTTGCCAGCCCAATACTGACTGTGATTAATAGTCCGCCATAAGACGAGGGTAGTACGGTTACAGACAGCTGTATGGCGACAACTCTTTGTCTGTTACGACTCTATTCTAATGGCCAATCGATGGGATGAAGATAAAACAATAATTTGTACGAATCTTGGGAGGTGTGACTTGGTCTTTAATTTTCTGTATGAGATTTGGAGACTAGTTTTGAATGGAGCTGGAGCACGTGATATTCTTGAAATTACCGATATACATTGAAGAAGCAAAAATTCTTATATTTTTGAACAGTTTGTAAAATAAATGATTCTTATCTTATGTTGGTTATAGTACTAGTTTACCATGCCATGAATTGGGCCATGTACTTATACACAATTTTAGTGATATATAAATAATTAATGAAAAAATTGGGATAATGCATATCAATAAAGTTCCGGATAACTACTTATACACATAAGTCGACCACTATCTTGCCTATTCATTTTTATAAGACTACTACTTCGAAACTCATTATGATGCCCAGAATCGCCCTGAAAGAAACAGGAACGTCCAGAAAAACGAAGAAAATATAATAAAAAGTCTGAATTAAATTTCATATTTCGAAACCCTTTTACAAGGTTTCGAGCAGAGCGAAAAGGAATATTATTTTATACTGCAATGTTAACAGAAATTAACGCGATCGTTGTATAGGTACATACATACCTTTGATTTGCTTGACATTCTTTGATTCTACCAGGTGATTCTACCCGACACGAAAGTTTAAAAGTTATTAAATATTATTTGTTGTTAGATCTTATAAATTTCATTATGCACCTCTGAGTTACGCACCGGTACTACTACTACCTGTACTCGTCTCAGTATTATTACCGTAAATGTATTTAAATTTTCTGCAAACTCCATGGAATCTAGACTAAACTACGAGTTTCGAAAAATATAGCCCTCACTTACATTTTGATATACTCCCTTTACAACCACAATAGTCGTTCCTTTCTCGTTAATTTCACAGTGACCGATCTTCCGAATGAAAATATTCTAACAAGAATATTAGACGGAAAAATTAAAATTCCCCTGTAGCGAACTGAAGGCGCGAATTTTATTAAAGCAAACAAAAAATGCCGAAATGCGCTCCGTGGAAGGCTATATCGCCCTGCGGGAGGCTTTTATAAGGCGAACGATAAATCAAGGACGAGAAAATATTTAAAAGCTTGCCGCACTGAGATTCTTGGAGCGCTCCGCTTGTCTCCAGAAGGTTCATCCCTGATACGTTTCGTTTCAGATCACGTTTCGTGTTTGTTCAATCATTTAGCTGCTGATTGGATACATATTTCATGAGTGAAAAACGAATGCAATTTAATTACTTAAATTGAACGGTAAAGTTCATCAAGACATTTGAGAGATGTTCCTTCTTAATTTTAGTCTTATATACATACATTTTTAAAATAAATAAAATGTCTCGTCTTCAAATAAAATTGTTTTATTGCGTTTACAGTAAAGAGAAGAAGACCGAGTACCGCATCTAACATACATGATATGAACGTGATAAGAATGGGGTAACTGACTGTCCTACTGAGTTGCGAAGTTCAAAATCGCGATGAACGGTAGGCCGAAAGCTTGGAAATGTGAATCACGATAGTGTGAATGTACATCACATCGAAACAGGCATTGTTGCATTAGTTAGTTCATTAGTCTTAAACCGGACTCAAATTTCAGATGAGCGTTGAGTTCGAGAGATACTCAATAATTTTAAGATTAAAAAGATAGAAAAAGGAGTAGACTAAGTGCCTACTTATATTCTTATTGATTTTTTAATGTTCTAATTCAGTTATTTAGCTCTAAGCAATTAGTTGGAACTTGGAACAGACTGATTCTGATGTAAACTTTATTGCCAATGTTCGGTCTCTTAGCGACTCTCTAATTTTTTTAATGAATGGGATTTGATTACAGAGATTAAAACAGTCATTATCTCGATTTAGAAGATTCAATTTTGTTAATTTAGTCCTTCTTTACCTAATTACATTATTTTGATTGAAGTATTTTAATATAACAGAATGAATAATCGAAATAGAAAAAAATGTACTCTGCTAGCCAGAGTTGTGACAAAAACATCTATTGAGGCTGCTAAATTTAATAAACTATTAATTTATACTATACTTAATACAGTAGGCTAAAGCCAAAGCCTCTCATCATTGGGAGAGGTCTATGTCCATCAGGCTACGGTTGATAGTCACTACATAGTATAAAACAAAGTCGCTTTCTCTGTCCCTATATCCCTTTGTATGGTTAAATCTTTAAAAATACGCAACGGATTTTGATGCGGTTTTTTTTAATAGATAGAGTGATTCATGAGGACGGTTTATATGTACAATACATGTTTAATATAGCAAAGGGTGCAGCGGAAACGGGATCTGAAGCCACGCGGGCGGAAAATATTGGCGGTACGAAGTTCGCCGGGTCAGCTAGTAAATTATAAGATTCTTACAGGGTTGGCAGTACGAGTGTCACTTTAAATCTGGTGGGCCGTGTGCTTATCTGCCACTTTATTGGCATAAAAAAGTTTATGGTACTCATTACTAGCTTAACAACTCATTAACAGCTTTATCTTAGCTGTGAACGAAACTTTGCTGATTGGTTCGTTTTGCATCGACCACTAGGATACCTATATGTATAACAAAATAATGTCTGGTGATGCCACTTCCTCCGTGTTGACGTAAACGATGACATATTGTCAGGGATGCCCAAGATCGTACGGTACGTGCGGCCTTATAGTGACTCCGAAGGCCAAGGTTTGGATGTGGGTTACGATGGTGTAAGTTATATATAAATACACTAAAACTATGATAATAATTGAAGTTGAAACCTCAGGTTTTAAGGAGAATATATCATATCCAGTGGGCGGCCACGGTGTGGCGGGAACATGGCTCGTTTCCTGCTTCATGAAATACATCTTCACGCCATTTAATACATACTACTAAGGCTACGTAGAGGCTAAATATTTTCTACGGGATCACCCTAAGGCTAAGACACAAATGTTACAAACATTTTTTGAAGTGAAAACTTCTTTAGCGACGTTGGATGGGTGAAAAGTGTTAAACTCGCGTCAGGATCGCTTGACCTTTGAACCGTAACCGACGACTGAAGTCATACAACATTAGCTATAGACTGTCTATTTTGCAAGATACGATAAATAGCATCGTAGTCGACTTTAAGTTCTTATGGTTTCAGATAGTACCGGGTTCAAACCTGGCCTTCTGACGCTTTTTGTGATTATTGTCTCTTTTTGTAATTTATTACTTTTTGTGATTTTTGGAATTTATTAATTTCTTCTGACAGAAAATTAGCAGAAAATTAGTGATAGGTTCTATAATTGGCGCTATATTATAGGTATGGTATGGTATGGTATGTTCTTTTTATGTTTTTCTATGTATATAACGAAGAAAGAAAGAAAGAAAATGTTTTCACTTCTGCCGGCACTCCCAGAGTGCAATCCGTTTTTTTACTAATTCAGTGTTGTTACTATGATTTTCTGGAAGTAAAGGCACTACCAAGATCTTGAGGACTAAACGAACTTCTACTGCAAGACCGTACACTGTTGATTGATGGACTAGACCCTGGTGGAGGCGTTCTTCTCACTCAGACAGTCAACATACTGTTTCAATCACCAATTTCCGCCTAACTTTGATAACCATTCGGCCGTCACTCTAAATCTGTAAATCAAGTTAGCTCTCCAATTTGAGCAAAGCCGCAGTATACACCGATATCCATTGATCGCAATTAGAAACTTGTTCGGTGATCGGAACAAGTTTACGCAAGTTGTCGGCAACAAATGCACCGGTGGTGGTTTTGTCTCGGGTTTTGAAGTTAAGGGATAACTCACGGCTGGTGATACCTGAAGAGGTAGGTAGAGATGTATTGTGTTACTAGCTGTGCCAGAAACTTAGTTTGTAGGAAATTCAGTTTGAATAAAAGTTTTTTTTTTGCATGGAAACCGATTACTATTATTCTCTCATTTATTTTTAATTTATATTTTTACAAAGAATATTGGTAACCAAAATTGCTAATATTACTAAATAATATTATGATTAAAATAACAATTACAAACATATTTCTCAATTTGTTGTTCAAATTTCTGCTTACCCCTTCGGAGAATTATAGACGTGAATATAATATTTACGTACCTCAACAGACTCACACCGACCGACAATCTAGTGGACAAAGCTCTTTTACTCACGTAAACTACGTTTGGCATCCCAAAATTTACCAATCACAAAGTCAACCAAATTTAATCTCAATACCTTTGAAATAAAGTTTATACTTCAAACTACTCGCCTACGATGAATTTTAATCTTCATATTATAATCTCAAATGCAATTCTACGCTATAAGCAATAAGGTTGGATTTAAAATGCAAATATAAAGATGCACTCGTATGGATACGATCAATTCATTCAGCGATTCCATTCGAATTACTTCTTTGATTCGATTTTGGCACACTCACGAGCTTAACTGGAGCGTTTTGGGTTTTTAATTAATAATAGACACGGTGGCAGTGGTGCACTTTTGTTAGGGATAGTACACGCGGTTTTTGTAAAAAAAATGTTATTAGGGTTATCAAAGCTTACAAAAAATACTGCTATTGAAGCCAAGTGAGAGAAGATTTTATTTAAACCACCTTGATACAATAATAGTAGACAAGGAAAGGAGCTAACAAACCTACTGCTTTATTTGTATATGATGTATGGGACCCCACAACGACTGTCGGGGTCAAGCCAACCTGACCTGCAATTCGATACACCTGACAAGATCTGGCACAGGGATTTTTCTCGGGCTTGGGAGGACAAGCGGAAGTCGCTTCCACAAAATTCGTAGAAACCACATCTGACAGAGAAGTAAAATCCAGACCCTGGTTCCAAGATGAAAGTGTTCCGAGTTATATACGAATATAACCGAATCAAATTTTGTATTTTATTCTTATTTTATTTTTAAAGAAATCCCGACGATGTTCATGACAGCCCTGATCCCATAGCAGTTGCATTTAAATGTTATAAAAGCGGCTAATTCGATTCCGTCGCTTTCGTGTTACAATTTGAATGATGACCACGATTGTTTAATGGTTGTCGGTAATTGAGACAAAGGTAACAGTTAAAACGTACTGTCATTTACTTTTTGTACCCATAGGGGGACTAACACCCAAAGTGAATTCAATTTACTGGTACACAAGTTTCTTTATTGATACATATTGTTGTTTTTGTTTTAATTTTTAAAGTAACAATAGTCTGTATCAACGTACGATTATATGAACAAACTAGCTGTTGCCCGCGGCTTCGCCCGCGTAGAAGTCTCGTATCGCGTAGTGTCGTAAATTTTAGCGCAGAGCATGACTCTCTATCTATTCAGAGCTTAATAGATCTTCTTCACACCTTTTTATTTGACTCTTTACTCAACTTCCTACTTGCCTTTCTACTCTATTCTCTGATCATCCCTTTTTCACTCTCTGCTCGCCTCTCCACCTGCGTCCCATTCACTTATCTAATAGCCCCTCTACTCGACTCCCTACTTCAAATTCAAATTCTTTATTACACAAAATTGTGCAACGTGATTACATCTTTTGCTGTCAAATTCCACTTAAAACTAAGTTTAGCACGTAGTAGTGCAGCAACAAACTCAATTACAGCATTTTGAAATGTCAATATACTAAAAGTGATTTCTTAAGACTAAATATGAACGATTTTACATTTGTCTAGTATTAAGATCATCAAAAGAATATTTTAAAAAAATTGCCTATCTGCTCGCCACTCTACTCGACTTTCTAACTTGCATCTCTATTCGACTCTCTGCTCCCATAAGTTGTTCCTTCCCAGTTGTCTCTGTTTTCTACTCCACTATGTCTTTCCCCAAGCTCTAATCGGTCTATCTATTTCATCAGGATTTATTCTTTGATGAATTTTAATTCAAAAGAAAGTTCACAATTCGTTCGGTATGCTTTTTGTTAGTTTATCACGGTATCAAAATCAGAACGAACGGAAATGATGAAAGGAATTTGATAATTCTTATGGTGTTGGATAGGGTACACAGAAGGATCCCATATCGAAGAAGTCCGCATCTGATGCCGAGATCCTATCCATTTCTTTACCCATCCATCTTCATATCAGATCATTCTTGATCGGTCTTGATATATTACGACTCAGCGGGAGTTAGCGCACGTCATGCATTATTAGTTACTTTTAAATTTTAAAGTGGACAACCTTTCGGTTCGTGAATGTATCCACTTCAATGTGGTACACGTACATGCGTGGCGCTGGACGGCGACAGCATCAGCTCTTAACTTGTCCACCAGCTTGGCGTTTTTTTGGAATGGAGTAGCCCTACTTACAGGGCTGTTCAATACCTGAATGACTTTTTGAAAAAGGATCCAGTTGCGGATATATTCTATGATAAGCCAGGTTTCTTTGCTACAACTGTGGCAAAATATTTGTGTAAGTTATAGTATTTGTATGCCTAAAATGTAACGTATTTCATCGTATTTTTAATAATTTTATGATTTCAAGAAATTTATCATATAAATAATTAATTTAATGTAATGTATATTTATGTTCATCATCATCATCATCATCATCATATCAGCCATACACAGTCCACTGCTGAACATAGGCCTCTTCCATAGACTTCCAGAATGACCGATCCAAAGCAGCCCGCATCCAGCGCTTCCCGGCGACCTTGATGAGGTCGTCCTTCCACCTAGCCGTTGGGCGTCCTACACTGCGTTTGCCCGTACGCGGTCGCCATTCCAGAACTCTTTTGCTCCATCGGCCATCTGTTCTGCGCGCTATGTGTCCCGCCCACTGCCACTTCAACGAGCTAATCCGCTGGGCTATGTCGGTTACTTTTGTTCTCCTACGAATATCATCATTTCTGACGCGATCACGTAGGGAAATACCGAGCATAGCCCTTTCCATAGCTCGTTGAGCGACTCTGAGCTTGTTTAAGAGACCCATAGTGAGGGACCACGTTTCCGATCCATAAGTCATCACTGGTAACACACATTGGTTAAAGACTTTCGTCTTCAGGCACTGAGGTATGTCGGACGAGAAGACATCTCGTAGATTCCCGAACGCCGCCCAGCCGAGTCGGATTCGTCGATTTACCTCGTCTTCGAAGCTGGAATTGCCTATCTGGATCAGTTGACCCAAGTAGACGTACTCGTCAACAGCTTCTAAGACTGAGTCCCCAACATGAACCGGCAGAGGCGCAACATGGACATTTGACATAACCTTTGTCTTGTCCATGTTCATCTTAAGGCCCACCTGTTGGGATACTCTGTTGAGGTCTTCGAGCATGGTGTTCAAGTCTTCCAGCGATTCTGCCATAATGACAATATCGTCGGCAAACCGAAGGTGAGTGATATACTCGCCGTTTATGTTGACGCCACGTCCTTTCCAGTTCAGTAGCTTGAAAACGTCTTCCAAGGCAGCGGTAAACAGTTTCGGAGAGATCACGTCTCCCTGTCTAACGCCCCTTTTCAGTGGAATTGGTTTCGTGCTCTGTTCCTGTACTCGGACCGACATAGTGGCGTTCTGGTATAAACACTTCAACACTTCGATATACCGGTGATCTATCCGGCACCGCTGGAGAGACTGCACGGCCCATATTTCGATCGAATCGAAGGCTTTCTCATAGTCCACGAATCCTAAGCAGAGAGGCCGGTTATACTCTTTGGTCTTCTGTATAACCTGCCGCAGCGTGTGGATGTGGTCTATGGTACTGTAGCCTTTACGGAATCCGGCTTGTTCGGGAGGTTGGAAGTCATCGAGCCTGTTGGCGAGACGGTTCGTAATAACCCTCGAAAACAACTTATAAATGTGGCTCAGGAGCGTGATGGGCCTATAATTCTTCAACAAAGTATTATCACCTTTCTTAAAGAAAAGGACCACCTTACCCCCGTTCCACGCTTCCGGCGTTATGCCTTCGTGTAGGACGGAATTGAAGAGCTTCTGAAGGACCTTCAGTACCGGCGTTCCGCCCGCTTTCAAAAGCTCTGCTGTAATTCCGTCCTCACCCGCCGCTTTGTTGTTCTTTAGCTGTTTGAGGGCCATCCTAATCTCGTACAGGCTGATGTCCGGGATGTCTTCGGTATAATGTCGGGTAAGCTTGGCTCTTGGATCTTTAGCCATGCCAACGGGCTGTGTTACTGATGTATATAGCTGTGCATAAAACCTTTCGACCTCCCTAAGTACCTCTGCCGTTGTCGTTGCCATGCCGCCATCCTCCGTCTTCAGCTTCGTCAACCGGCTTTGTCCAACGGACGCATTCCTCGCAAACACTTTGGAGCCTGTGTTTCGCTCTATCGTCTCCTTAATAGTTTTTGTATTATAGGAGCGAATGTCGTGTCGCAAAGATTTCTGTATGCGTCCATTGAGCCGCCTATATGCCTCAGCGTCGTCGGAGGTCTGTAGTGGCATAAATCGACGTTTGGCCATGAGATCAAGGGTCTGGGTCGAAATTTTCTGAGGTTTTTGTTTAGGGCGAGACCTAAAGAATTTAGATCCCACCGTTTGGACAGCTTCTACCAGCACGTTGTTTACCTCGTCCACTGAAACGCGATCCTGTAGACAATCGAAACGATTGGATAGTTCGAGCTGAAAGCTCTCGGAGTCCCGGACATCGGCATATGACGGTCTGAGTGTTGACTTCATCAGACGTGACCTTTCTAGTCTAGGGCTAATATTCAATGTGCCTCTTACGATACGGTGATCGCTACCGGTTTTTACACGGCTGATCACAGAGACATCATTGAATACTTGCCTCTTTGTCGTCAAGATGTAGTCAATCTCATGCGCCATGTTAGCGGGGCTTAGCCAGGTCCACTTTCTCTGGGGTGGCTTTTTGAAGAAAGAGTTCATCGCGTAGAGACCCTCTTTCTCCATAAAGTCCGCCAGCATGTGGCCCCGGTCATTCCGCTGCCCATATCCAAAAGGCCCCACCCTCAACTCGCCCCGTTCGCCCAGTCTCGCTTTGAAGTCCCCCATAACAACAGTGAAATAGGTTTTGGAAGCATGTATGGCCCTACATATGTCCTCATACACTTCCTCGACCTCTTCATCGGAGTATGACTTGGTGGGCATGTATACCTGGATGACCTTCAACGAGTATCTTTTGGATACTCTGAGTATCAGGTAAATAATAAATAAATAAATAAATAAATGTTTATTGCAAATCTTCAGAACAGTACAACTCTAAGGTATTTCGATTATATGTATACATTGCACTCACAGAATATTAGTATTAAATGCACTCCCATGAATGCCCATGGAGGTCAGTAAGGCAAAAGCGCCAATGGTGGACACTGTAAGGACAAACCAAAACTGCACTACAAAATTACACATATTCCCTAAAGAATGGTCATTGCATCCTATTTTACCTGTTAAAGCAAAATTTTGACATGAAATTTTGGAGACAAAATCTGTTAAAAACGAACACATTTTTTCTATAAAATACAATTATTGTTCATACACATGGTCGGCACCACCAATAGTCGGCACCACCAATAGTCGGCAATCGCTTGAAACTAATAGAAAATCTAGCCTTAAAATACGGCAATGGTCTACGTAGGTCAACAAGTTACATATTTAAAAAATTATCCATATTAAAAATAGTGCCAATCATTATTAACAAATAAAAAATTCAAATAAAAACTCACAGCTTTCAAAAATCACTACCATTACCAAAAATCTTAAGAAAGATACTGGGGCCAATTTAATATTTAATCACGACCATGCTGCGAAATTTGAACATGTATTATTGTATGTCCCATAAGTAAATAATCAAGCAAACCAGATAGTTACTTTTCTTACAATAAATGTTTTTTTTTTCCAAAGTGTTGACCATTGGGTCAGTGTCGAACATTGGGTTCTTCGCCGTATAAGAAAAAGTCATGCTCTCGCCCTGTCGCATAGTTTAAACAACAACATCACATTATCTGTAATCCAGGGGGTTTTCCTAGTTCTAAAGATTTTTTTCTTCTCCGGTGCATGAATATTAAATAGGTGCAGAACCCATTGAGAAAATCCCTCAACCATATGATCAACTGTCTCTTGAGTCGATAACATGCGCCAAGGGACCCATCCCAAATCGCTCGTAAAGAGATCCATCACTATGCCATCCAATGACCTATATAAAACCATTCTAGGTTGCTCCTTAATTCTTTTAAGGGTTGATTGGCATGTCACTATAGCATGATGACCCAGCTCTGGTACATAGGTAACTATAACATTTTGAATATTCATGTCAGAACATACAATATCTATAATACTGCTCTTCCCACTCACAAAATGTGTTGGTTCGTTTACTACTTGGTGCATGCTAGTGTAGTGCAAGAATTGTACTAACTTTTTAGTGGCCGACTCTTCCGGCTTACACTTATGCACATTCAGATCACCCAAGAGTACTATGTGGTCATAGGGTGCGAGTGCACAGATGCTTGCCGTTAAACTATCCAACACCACATCAATAATCTGCCATGGGGTACTATAGGCTGTGCCAACCAAAATTTTTTTACCTATAGAATTGAAGCACATCCAGGATTCCTCCACTTGAGGATTTATAGGATGTCCCACTGTCCTAACACTAAATCCATTCCGGACATAAAACCCAACCCCACCCCCCCCCTGCCCTTTTTAATAGTTTTTGGTCTGGGCGTGTGTCTCAACCTATAACCGGGGACTGATGCCCTCCCCGTCAAGATTTAGCCATGTCTCGTTGACGGCCATAATGTCAACAGAATGATGGTTCATAGCTATTCGGAATTCATCATGTTTGTTACCTAAAGAACCTGCATTAAATAAACCAAACTTTATACTTTTCTTATGCATCATTTATATTGTTTGGTATTGTATATAAAATTTAAAATATAAATGTAAATAATAGTCGCACAATTTAACATAAACCCATACTGTATATATGTCTGTAGAGAAATTGTATATCCTTAACATTTCCCCTATCTGCCAATTGCCCATTATAGATATTGACACAAAAATTAAATGTAATTTATATGTATTCAATATTACTTTATCATTATAAATAATTTTAACAAACAACATAGTAAATAAAATGCGAGCTTTATTAATATACAGGTATACCACCCGACTCGAGATACTCTCGATGGATATGACGTTGCTAATGAGGGACCTGTGGACGAGGAACCCGACACCATGCAGTGACTTTCTGTCACCCTCCCGGTGGTAGAGTAGGTGACCAGACTTCAGGGTTGTCGTGCCTTCCCCCGCTCTTCGCACTTCGGACAACCCAACAATGTCCCAGTGTAACCTACTCATTTCCTCTTCCACCTCGAGCAGCTTCTCGTCAGTCCTCATCGTGCTGTCGTTGTGTGATCAGGGCCAGTTTCCGTCTGGGGTGGTAGCCGAATCTCTGCCGGGGATTCTTCGCACCCCCTGCCCCGCCGTTACCATGACCGCTACCGGAGCCAGGAATAGCGGGGCTGCCGGGGACTAGGGGCCTGGTCTTTTTTTGTCCGTTCATTTGGGAGGTTTCTTGCCATACTCGCCACGCTTGGCAAACGGGTTGACGAGCGCGGTATTAAAGTATTTATAAGGATGCATCACAAAAGACGCCGCTGCCCATCCTTTGGTGTTCTCTGAAACATTGATGTTTGGTTTGTTAGATTAAATTTAATACAAGTACTATACTTTAATTACCGGTAGAGCAGAGAGAAATAAGTTTTACTAAGAACTGTTTAACAACAATATAATCAGATTAGATGTACAATATATGATTATTAGGGCGTGGAGTACCGCATCTCCAGTCGACAAAAGAATTAAATTTTGTGGATTTGAAACAGCCCGCGGTGCGAAGTTGGTGGTGGACACTTAGCTCTTGCGCCGCCGAGGACTGGGGGAGCACGTGCCGCGCTGACGCCTGTCTGTTCGCGTGGCCCGCACTGTCACACCTGAAAAACGCAAGCAAAGCCTTTCAGTATGTCGGACTGACATACTGCAAGTGCGGCGTGGCAGGCAGTAGGCAGGAGGCAGGTGGTCAAGCTTTCCCAAGGCACGTGGTGCAAAAGTCACTACCGTAAAAGCCACAGCTCACAACATCGCAACAAAAGGAAAGGGTGCACAGAAACAATTTGACATGAAGGTATTGACATGAGGTCAGTGATCCCACGACCGCATGGGTCAATGTCCTTTTGACAAGCATGTGAAACAAACCGAAATAAGCCTTGCAACTATAATGCAAAAGCGTTTAATATAAAATAAAATATGATGGACACTGTTCACGTAAAAAACAGCATCCATCTCAGGGTTTTCACCCCGTTACATGCACACACAACGTGGCGTTAAAATATTCCAAATATGACACTATATGGACATAATAAAATACGGCACACCATGCTCACGTAAAAAGCATGGTAATTGCCTGGAGGGAGCTTTGCATTAGCTACATGAAAACGACGTGGCACCGAAAATAAATTATTGCCCAATGAGTACAGAAGGTCTCAGGACTAAGCTTTGGTAGGATGCATCGTTTTCATGTCGCTATTGAGCCACCTGAAAATAAAAAAGGAGATTAGCACACACTGCGTATAGCTATCAGTAATTCTCACCCAAGCCTTGGCAGAAGAAAGCTGATGTCCAGAGAAAAGGACTCGAATGAGGCTGCAGTGGCTTTTATAGCCTCCCCCAGACATCAGCCAGTGGGCGGGCCTACGTGACCAGCCTCCTGGTGATGATGGATATGGCGAAATTGCCTCTCCGGGGCTACATATTAGCACTAGTTTTACATCACCGGTGAACAGCAGCCATTAAAAGTGTATCAGGCTAATAGTATATCGCACACGGCCAGAGACAATCAAACGGTCAGAGACAAATGAAATGTACTGATAGAACGGCAGATTAAAAATGTAGCTAAAATACAATTTTTAGGTCGATACTAATCGACTAAATGTATAAATAATAATTCAAACTACAATAGACGATTTGCATCGTTACACACCCCCTCCCGTAAGGTAGAGTTTCTGCTAACAGAAACTCGATACTGTGCTCAAGACTTCAGTCAATCTACGCTACACATCCTAACTAACTTACATGCATCATCATTCATACAACTCTTATATTGAGTAGTGGTTACCATCAAGGACTATGGTAAACACTTCCTATCAAACAGAGTTTCCAACATCCTAACCGTTGGAGACTCAACGCAGATCAATTGAAGGTGTTAAGTATTGTAAGATCAGCATAACTGTTCCCAAAAGAAGAGAAATTGAGCAAAAAGACTACCAAGTAATTTTAACTATGAGACATGCAATAGGCTTATTTTTTTTTACCCTGAGTTTGCAGAACCGCTCAGGAAATCAATGGTGAAACCATCAAAACAACACCCGGATGCTGGTTGAATGTCCCAGCACCAAGCAGAAAAAAATCCCGTGGTCAATGGTTAGTAGCCATTGCCGGAGATAGTCCGTTGGTTGAATCGCCAACGAACACAACAACTATTGTACATTACAATAATCGTGGAAGAACATAAGTCCTTCAATAACCTGGTTACAAACCAATGGTTTGACAGAAGAAAATACATGTTGAAATTACGCAGTAGCGACGGTTAACAGGAATTGTAACAATACAAAGTCAACACGTAATATTGTGACAAAAGTTTAAAAAAATTTGAAGTTTGTATTACAACTTGCGCGGTGAATATGTAGGTAAATGACCAATAGTCACTAAGTCCACAATAACACAGAGATATGTGTTGGGATGTAACAACCTAACATTCACATTCACCAAAAACAAATGTTATAACATTATTAAATGATGTGTTATGTTGTAAACAATAACACAACGTTTAAAGTGACAACCGAACTGAATGTCAGTAAGAGTGGAACGTTTCGTTTCACACACTCAATGATCGTTTCGCTCAGAATTGAACTAAACGCATAAGGTGTCAGATCAGTCAACAACACATCGGACATTTGATACAATCTGACATAACGTCACAGACGAAAACATTTGTGTAACATCACCATGTTTACACATATCAACAATAAAAAAACAAATTGAAAATAACAGGAAATTATTAAAAAGTACGGTATAACCATACACAATATGTATGCAAGGTAGAATAACCCGACCAATTTACAAGGTAAGGAAAAATTCTATTGAAATTGGAATAATTACAATGGACATTATTCCGGGAGTTATTGCATGGGAATGACCAGTTTGTAACTTTTTATAGGTAAACGGTGCCTCCAGACGACTCAACGCGGCTCTTCGTTGAGAGAGGAGAAAACTTGATTGGGGTGTACCTCAACATACAGTTTACCATTGGGTGAACACAAGAGATATAAATACTCGTGCACACATGCAGTAAACAAAAACAACTACCCACCTCATACAACAACAACAAGATATTTACAATAGTACGATAGAATTAAAACTTTGGAAGGTTATTCTATTATGGAATTATTCCAGATAAAGTTTTTAACAACAAAATAAATTATCATATTTTAAAGGTTTTATGAATGTTTATTTTTATTTTTTGTTATTGAGAATTTTATTTATAGTAGTTACTTTAGATATTATTCTTTGTAATTAATAAGTTTAATATCTTTGATGTGCCAATCACCCAAAGATTTACCAGACATATCAACCAGTTCATACACTAAGGGGGATTTCTTTGATAAAATCTTACATTTAATAAATTTGGGAGCCAGTTTTTTGCTAAAATACTTGTCTTTATCACTGAGATAAAAAGTTCTCCTCCAGACTATATCACCAACCTTAAATTCAGCCGGTCTTCTACGGAGGTTGTAAGACTGACAGTTCCTACTGTGGGCAATTGCCAAAGCAGCCTGTACCTTATCAAAAATTGATGACAAATAGCCAAGATTTTCAGCATAACAGTCACTGGGCTCAAAGATAAGGGAGTTATCAAATTTTTCACCATAGGATGAACCATTAGTGATAAGTTCACGACCATAAACTAAAAAGGAAGGTGTAAAACCTGTAACCTCATTAACAGAACTATTAATAGCAAACTGTATCTTAGGGATTAAAACATCCCAAATTCTATGGTCGTTATCAATAAAGGTTGATAATGACTGTATAATAGTGCGGTTGTAGCGCTCTACAGTATTAGACTGAGGGCAATAAAGAGGTGTATAATGCAAGTTAGGTATTCTGTATTTAGCTAACAAATTTTTGAGTGTGGCACTAACAAATTGTTTGCCATTATCTAATACTATGGTAGATGGAATACCATGAACTAAAAATACATTTTCCTCAAGAATTCTGGAAATAATCTCAGCTGTGGCTCTCTTTATGGGAAAAAGTAAACAATACTTAGAGAAACAGCATGTGACCACAAAGATATAGGAATTTTGTTTTCTAGTTGTTGGTAAGGGGCCAACTAGATCAACACTGATAACTTGAAAGGGACGGTGGCAAGTTTTGGGTTTACCCATATGACCAAGTGTTGCATGATTCTGGTGCTTATGTGATATGCAAGTATCGCACGAGTTAACAAATTTCGCCACATCTGAGTACATTCCAGACCAGTAGTAGTTAAGAGCTAGACGCTTATAGGTCTTGAAAATGCCTAAATGACCAGAAGTAGGTTGGGAATGATTATCTGTCAAGATTTGAGAACGACCTTCCATGGGAATTACTTCCTTCCACTCGAAATCTCGTGTCAAAGGATTTAGGCTTTTCTTAAAGCGATACAACTTATTGTCATTGAGCTGGTAGTCCATAAAGGAAGCAGGAGATGACTGGCAACCATTAAAATTTTTTAAATACCAACTATCTGAAGTATTAGGTACAAAACTAGTAGACAAATTAGAATCGTTAGTTATTAACGACACGGGAACAGAACGTGAAAGAAAATCAGGAACAACATTATCAGAACCACGACGGTGTTTAATTTCAAAATTAAAACCAGACAACCTCACACCCCAGCGGGCTAGGTGACCAGTAGGGTTATTTAAATTCAGGAACCATTTCAGAGCAGCATGATCTGTAAAAATAACAAATTTTTGACCATTTTCTATATAGCATCGCCAGTGTTCAACAGCTGATAAAACTGCGAGAGCCTCGCGCTCGGTGGCACTATAATTTCGCTCTTGAGGATTTAGGGACTTACTCATGTAAGCTATAACTCTCTCTTCACCATTCAAATTCTGTGTCAACACTGCACCAATACCGGTGTTACTAGCATCAGTGTGTAATTGGAAGAGTTTTGAGTAATCTGGGCAAGAGAGTACAGAGGCAGAGACCAAACAACCTTTGAGTTTGACAAAAGCGTCCTGAGCTTCCTGATCCCACAAGAAGGGCGGAGCCTTCTTCCCTTGGGAAGTGAGCTTATTCAGCGGAGAGGTCAAAGCACTGAAATTAGGAATAAATCTGCGATACCACGAAGCTGCACCTAGGAAACGACGAACTTCTTTCCTGTTAGTAGGTGTGGCATAGTTTTTTATAGCTTCAACTTTCTCGGGATCGGCATGTAAACCCTGTGCATCCACGACGTAGCCTAAATATTTAAGTTTTTCTCTAAAAAATTTAAATTTTTTAAAATTAATTGTTAAATTAGCCTCTTTTAATTTTTTTAATATAAGTAATAGGAGAGATATATGATGACTAAAGGAGGATGATACACAGACTATATCATCGACAAAAACAAAAACTCTATTCTCAAATTCTGGACCACAAAACAGTTGATCAACCAGACGTTGCTGCGTTGCCGGGCTTCCTGTAAGACCAAATGCCATGGTTTTAAAACAAAACGTTCCTCTTGTGGGGACATAAAAAGCAGTCTTACAACGATCTTCTTTTTTAATAGGTATTTGCCAGAAACTTTTGGATAGATCTAGGCTAGATAGGTATCTAGCATCCCTCAAGTTGTCCAGAATTTCTGAAATGTAAGGTAAGTTATAAGCATCCTTCCTAGTGACTGAGTTCAATTTCCTACTGTCTAGACAAAATCTAAGCTCGCCATTTTTCTTGGGAGTCAGCAGAACAGGTGACGACCAAGGACTTTCGGTGAGCTCAACAACATCTTCCTTCAGCATTTCGTCCAACTGTTCGACGAGAACACGTTGTTTTTCGGGAGACATCCTGTAGTAGCGCTGACGAACAGGAGCAGTGTCACCAGTGTCGATAGAGTGCTCTATCAAGGTAGTACGACCTAGGCCACGTTCCTCATAAGAGATATTACAGAACTGAGCGACTATGTTATCTGCTGTAACCTTCTGTTCGGAAGTAAGATGATCATACGACTGTAGATGCTCCGAATGTACTGCATTCAGCCGGGAATCAGATTTGTCCAGCAACAAAATTGAATCCAAATGTTTAGGAAAAAGTCCAAAGGATCTCCAAAAATCTATACCAAGAATTAAGGAATTAGTAATCTGAGGCACAATATGAACATTTAAAATTTTTACTTGATCCTGAAAAGAAATATGCAAGGGAATAAAACCTAAAGATTGATTTTTTTCACCACCCGCTGTGACTAAGTTTAAATGTTGATTATTCAGTTGAACTGAAGGTTCCAAGACTTTTTTATGAAAATTATTACCCAACATGGTAACACAAGAGCCAGTATCCAATAAACCAGGTATGGTAGTGCCTGCGATAGATACAGAAACATAAGGAGAATAACCAATGTTAATGTTTCTGCAGACTGTAGAAACTTTGTTAAATTGGGAAAACTTTGTAATAAAAGATAGCCATTTTTCCCAATCTGGCCTATCAAAGTTAGTGCTTCTACAATCTGAGCTATTTAGTTTTTTGTCTTGTTGCAAACAGGACACTCAGGTGTACGGTAACCTTTTTTACCACATCTGAAACAGATAACAAAAGTTTTAGTGCATTTACTGAGTTGGTGGGAGTTTGTTCTGCAACGGGGGCAACTGAATTTGTGACCACTGGCTTTTTGATCAACCGCACTAACCTGCACCTCTGCACTGTCATTAGTATCATTGCTATCTGGATTTTCAATGCTATTTGTACTATGAACTGGTTGTTTATTTTCATTAGATTTATTTTGAAATTTATTAAAATTATGGTATTTATTTGGAAAATTAGATTTAAAATTTTGTTGTTTTGAGTTAGAAGACTGCTTATTATAGGCAAATTCAGGGGCTAAGGTATCTGAAGTTTTTCTAGGGGGTTCATGTTTTAACCTAGACTGAATACTTTCATAGTTCCTACAGATATTCTGTAGACTAGCAATATCTGTGATGCCAGCAGAAGAAGCGAGAGTACTAGCATAACAGGGACGGATGTTGTGCAAAAGGATTTCCAATTTATCTTCCTCGGCTAAGGATTTATCTAGCCGAGAGAACATGCCATGCATAATGGACAAATATATGGTTATATTTTCGAACTCCCCCTGCGTACGAGATCTTATCTCCGACATTAAGCGGTAGTCATAGTCGGAAATGCTAAAATCCTGCTTGAGCAGTTCAGCTACGTCAGACCAAGTCTGAACTCGCGGCCTTATGCATCGGAACCAATGTAATGCATCGTCCGTGAAAATCTCGTAAGCAAACGACAGTAATTTATCCTGAGGAATACCACGACTTAGGACAAATTCATCAACCTTCTGGATAAATGCACGAACACAAGTCTTTCCTGAGTATTTTAGCTTGGAAAGCTCGGAATAAACTTTCCTGTCGCAAGCGTCATTGACAGGAGTCTCTGGCACTTGCACTGAAAAGGAATCACTAGATTTGCCCTCTTTCACTTGTAACGCTAACATTTCACCATACTGCAATCTAAAGTTGTCTATATAAGCTTTAATACATTTGTCGATCTCTGGCTGTGTGCGATCGATCCTGTTAAGTCTATGATAGATATGATGAAGTAAAGTCTCCGTACGAGCCAGTAAGTTCCTGTCAAAGTCTGACTTTAAGTTTACTAAATTCTGAGAAGACTTCGACAGAGAATCACCAACAGCCTTGAGATCCTCGGCTGGTTCGAGGTGTGAAGTTAAAATGTCTTCAGAAGGAAAACGTTGTGCCAACTCAGCAATCTGTTTTCTGAGTTCACAAACAGGGTCTGACCCAGATCCGCCTCGAACGGCAACCTCATACCCAAGCTCTGCCTTTTGCAATGAGAGGAACTTAATAGCGTAAGAAGGCATAATGGTACTGGTGAGAATCACTAACACACAGTGCACACTAAAATTAATAAATTAATTGACTTACCAGTGGTAAATAAAGAATGAAAATTATTAACAGTAATGAACTGTTCACCTGTTAGGGTTAATAACCTAAAAGATGTGAATCCCAATAGTGTAACTATTGGTCTAATGCTATAAGCACTAGCAAAATAAATATAAGTGCTGTAATAAAACACTTAAATGTTTAAAAATATACAACACACGTTGTACCTTGATAGCAAATGCTAGCATGTGAAATCTTTAACACTAAAACAAAACACTTGTTGAAAACACTTCACTAACACTTGAAATAAGCTTTACACCTGGTAAGTCAATGGAAATGTTAAAAATAAAATAAAATAAGATAAGTACTCACGGGCTGTTCCATCCAATTATATTATTAACTGAAAGAATCCATTATTGGGCGCCATTGAAACATTGATGTTTGGTTTGTTAGATTAAATTTAATACAAGTACTATACTTTAATTACCGGTAGAGCAGAGAGAAATAAGTTTTACTAAGAACTGTTTAACAACAATATAATCAGATTAGATGTACAATATAATGATTATTAGGGCGTGGAGTACCGCATCTCCAGTCGACAAAAGAATTAAATTTTGTGGATTTGAAACAGCCCGCGGTGCGAAGTTGGTGGTGGACACTTAGCTCTTGCGCCGCCGAGGACTGGGGGAGCACGTGCCGCGCTGACGCCTGTCTGTTCGCGTGGCCCGCACTGTCACACCTGAAAAACGCAAGCAAAGCCTTTCAGTATGTCGGACTGACATACTGCAAGTGCGGCGTGGCAGGCAGTAGGCAGGAGGCACGTGGTCAAGCTTTCCCAAGGCACGTGGTGCAAAAGTCACTACCGTAAAAGCCACAGCTCACAACATCGCAACAAAAGGAAAGGGTGCACAGAAACAATTTGACATGAAGGTATTGACACGAGGTCAGTGATCCCACGACCGCATGGGTCAATGTCCTTTTGACAAGCATGTGAAACAAACCGAAATAAGCCTTGCAACTATAATGCAAAAGCGTTTAATATAAAATAAAATATGATGGACACTGTTCACGTAAAAAACAGCACCCATCTCAGGGTTTTCACCCCGTTACATGCACACACAACGTGGCGTTAAAATATTCCATATATGACACTATATGGACATAATAAAATACGGCACACCATGCTCACGTAAAAAGCATGGTAATTGCCTGGAGGGAGCTTTGCATTAGCTACATGAAAACGACGTGGCACCGAAAATAAATTATTGCCCAATGAGTACAGAAGGTCTCAGGACTAAGCTTTGGTAGGATGCATCGTTTTCATGTCGCTATTGAGCCACCTGAAAATAAAAAAGGAGATTAGCACACACTGCGTATAGCTATCAGTAATTCTCACCCAAGCCTTGGCAGAAGAAAGCTGATGTCCAGAGAAAAGGACTCGAATGAGGCTGCAGTGGCTTTTATAGCCTCCCCCAGACATCAGCCAGTGGGCGGGCCTACGTGACCAGCCTCCTGGTGATGATGGATATGGCGAAATTGCCTCTCCGGGGCTACATATTAGCACTAGTTTTACATCACCGGTGAACAGCAGCCATTAAAAGTGTATAAGGCTAATAGTATATCGCACACGGCCAGAGACAATCAAACGGTCAGAGACAAATGAAATGTACTGATAGAACGGCAGATTAAAAATGTAGCTAAAATACAATTTTTAGGTCGATACTAATCGACTAAATGTATAAATAATAATTCAAACTACAATAGACGATTTGCATCGTTACATCTCTTAGTCGCCTCTTACGACATCCACGAGAAGAGATGGAGTGGTCCTATTCTATGCCGGGAACCACACAGACATATTTATGTTACTGACTGCAAAAAAGCGCTTTGGTGAAATTGTAAGCTTATATTGCTAAAAATGAATTGAGAGAAGACTTCAAAATAATAGGAAAAAGCGCCTATTTTGTTTGGGGTGGCAATCATGTCTTTTCGTTTTCAAAAATTGAATGTCTAGGCGCTTTCTATTAAAATTACAGTATAGTCAAAATATGATAAAATACAACTTGTAATAATAACACTCTACAGCACGTACATGTTGATCAATATATGTTGTGTACATAAGCGCAGTTATTTTTATCCGCCTTAAGTACGTTTTCTCAGTGGCTCTGGTAAGGAGAATGTTCCCCAGTAAAGCCACAACAGTGGCAAAAAGCGAAAATTTTCGAAATGGATGTCGCTGGAAGATGATTCTTACCTCGATGTAATTTATCGAATTTAAACATCTCTACCATCTATGCAAAGGGAAGCTGGCAGGTATTGAGTTATATGGACCCCTCGCCACTACCACAAAATATGTATTCGTGTATCAGGATTTCTCTGAATTTCACTACTATGGGAGCTAAATAGATGCTGAACCGTTATAATTATGTTAAGGCCATAATTTGCGAAACGGATTCTTATGATCTTTTTTTGTTGGAAAGAGAAGGGTGGTACCTGGTCAAGGGAGTCAGAATCAGATGGCAGAATCCGGAGAGTTCGAATCTAGGAATCTATGGAAATCCTTGAAATGTAGGCAAAGATGCTGTATCTGTTGCTTTTACATAATTTGAGTATTTGCTTCTAAAATCATGATGTTAAACTGATGATAAAAACAAATATCAAACTAAGCAAATGATGATGGATCCTTTAGATACATTCTTACAACTCACTATAAACCGACTTCAAGAAACACTCTTAGAAGTCGGTGCCAACTTTGTTGAATGTGCCTGAAGTACTATGATGTAATCAATTTATATATGATTTATCGGGCTATGCACCGACTTTTAACAGAACAGCTGTAATATCAGTAACTTTTTTTTCAGTGCTTCTTTTTTGGTCCCTTTGTCGGCTTAACTCGTTAAAAATGTATTTATTGGCTATAAAGGTTAGTCCATGTCTGTTCTTAAACTCTAATCCAATTCTGCATCAAATTTCATCAAGATCGGTTCATATATAAGTCTTCAGGCTTTCACGGCCGGCGTTGCATGTAGAATATACTGCTTCCGGGCTGTTTGGCCGTGGTCGATGTGAAACTTGCGTTCCAGACGTTTCGTCGATCACTGCGGTCGACATCTTCAGTGGTGCAGGGCCGGGCGACGACAACTTCGGAGACCTTGCCTCGCCGGCGGCTGACTTGCGACTAATGCCGAACCTTGAATCACGGCTCTATTTAAAATGTGTTGTGGTAGCTAGAACTTTCGTGTTCTGAAATTCGATGGTATGATTCCTATCCTCTTGGGTGTGTTCTGCCACCGCTGACTTGTCGAAGTGGCAGAGGCGGCAATTCCGTTCCTGTTCCGACAGGCGGGTCTTGATGCTTCTTTGGGTGGTGCCCACGTATACCGAGCCACATGAGCAGGGGATTCTGTAAACTCCAGCTGACGATAGTGGATCACGTGGGTCCTTTACCGAACGGTGAAAATTCCGTAGCTGCGTCGTGGGCTTGAAGATCGGCTTGATGTTATAAGCTTCTAGCAGTATTCCGATACGATCTGTAATGCCACGAATGTATGGCAAGAAAGCCTTCCCTATCGGAGCAGGTTTTTCCTCATCCTGGTTTGTCTGCGAACCTTTCTTTGGGTGAAGAGCTATCCGTATCTCATGTGCAGAGAATCCATTAGCCTGGAAGGCCTAGTCCAAGTGGCGTAACTCGTTTTGTAGGTGTTGAGGTTCACAGATGGTCTTAGCTCGGTGGACCAGTGTCTTGATAACTGACATTTTTTGTCTGGGATGGTGGTTGGAAAAGATTGGTACCCAGCACTAAGAGCCACTCGGTATCACAGTGCAAACAACCAATCAGGATCGCGTACGTCCGCGCCACAGCGCTCGACCAATCAGAATCGAATGAGTCGATTCCCCGCTCCGACCGTGCCTATAAATACAGCCGTGATTCAAGGTTCGGCATTAGTCGCAAGTCAGCCGCCGGCGAGGCAAGGTCTCCGAAGTTGTCGTCGCCCGGCCCTGCGCCACTGAAGATGTCGACCGCAGTGATCGACGAAACGTCTGGAACACAAGTTTCACATCGACCACGGCCAAACAGCCCGGAAGCAGTATATTCTACAAGATCGGTTCAGTTCAGCGTTTTAGGCGTGAAAGGCAACAGACAGATAGACAGGGTTCCTTTCACATTTTATAATGTTAGCACAGTCTAACGAACTTTTATACAGAGTTACAGACTCGTTATGTTATGATATTGGTATGAATTACCCAGGATGTTAAGGATCTGTGGCGTACTGAACACGGCTGTTTCGCAGGAGGCGCGTGTTCGATTCCCGCTCAGTGCAAACATTTGTATGCATGAATATGGGTATTTGCATTGGTCTGGTCGTGCCTCGGAATGCACGTTAAGCGGTCGGTCTCAGTTGCCATACGAACAGCTACGGCAGTCGTTACGGGTAGTTGAAGCCCTCAAAAATCCAACAACTGGTCTAGTTGCAATGGTTCAATATCGCCTTTGGGTATCCGCAGATAGACTGGTAAAAGCGGACCTGGTTCCTGGTAAAAGGGAGTGAGCCTATTATCGTATTCCGGGCACTATTGTTGACTCAAGCCATGAATTTGAGGCTGAATTTGGGCTGTACATATCTGTCTGATGTGAATCAGCCCTATATCTATTAGTTGCCTTGTACGACACCAGATGTGGTGGCCAAAATTCTACTCTGCCGGGGACCACGCGGCTGAAGAAGAAGACCCAGGATATTAAATTTAATGCAATTATAGAATAGAATAGAATAGAAGTCTTTATTTGCATGAAACACAGTGTGAAGGATGTTACATAATGTTGGTTTCTTAAAGTGCGGTGTGTCTCGTCGATCTATCGGCATGCAAATATACAAATGTCAAATTAGAGCATTACAAAATTAATTACAACTGTCAAATTATACTGTTACAAAATTATACATAATTATTTAACCTTTAGGTAATTGTAATCGTGATTGTAATGTCAATATACTGTCATAAAACATAAATATCAATTCCAAAGTATCTAATAATTACACTAAGAATCTCAATAAATAATTAAAAAAAAAAAAGAATTAATACACTATCAAAATGAAGTCAATTATAAATACAACATTTACATATACATGTACATTTTCTTACATAATTAGGCATCAATGAAATATAATAACATCTTTTACTTAATAATTACATTTATTATCCAGAAATTCATGGATAGTGTAAAAGCACTTTTCAGTCAACCATTTAAATAATTCCTTCCTAAATTTTGGAAAAGGTAACTCTCTTAGGGTTCGTGGTATGTGATTGTAAACTTTGACTATCATGCCGTTACAATTAATTTGATTGAAAGTGCTTGCTGACCGGGTAACTGCCAGTTTGGTTAAGTCTCTTGCGAGGTACTTTTTATTCACGCATGCTTTCTCAAATAGTTCCGAGTTATTTTTAACAAAAAGAGCTATCTCGAGTATGTATATGGAAATAATTGTTAATAAATTATTATCTTTAAAAGGTTTTCTGCAAGAGTCCAATGGACCTAATCCAAATATCGCCCTTATGCATTTTTTTTGAGAGATGAGCACTCTGTTCACGTCTGTTGAGTTACCCCACAGTAAAACGCCATACCTGAGTATAGATCCGACATAGCCATGGTACGCTGTTAGGGCAGCTTTTTCACCTACTTGTTTTTTTAAGTTTCTAAGGGCGTACACAAATTTATTAATACGAGCACTAACACTTTGTACGTGTGTTTTCCAGTTACAATGTTTGTCTACTACTATACCGAGAAATTTGATTTCCTGAACTTCGGCAATTACTATATTATTCATTCTTATTTCAAGTTTCTCGTACTTATTTTGATGGTTATGGAACTGAATTAGTTTAGTTTTCTCTAAGTTAGGTGTCAGATTATTTGCCTCTAGCCAAGTGTGCACTGTATTTATGGTAGATTTGAGGAGCCCCTCATAGTTACTATAGTGACGGTCATTGCAGACTACTATCGAGATATCGTCTGCAAAGAGTACGCATTTGTGTTCTATGACTTTCGGTATATCATTGATATATATAAGGAATAAGAGTGGTCCCAATACACTGCCCTGTGGTACACCATATTGATTCAGACTATAATTTGATTTAAAAGTATTTTCTGTTTGTTTTTTGTCAATTTGTGCAATTTCAACACATTGTCGTCGGTTACTGAGATAACTTTGTATCCAATCTAGAGCTTTTCCCCTAATGCCGTAGAGTTCGCATTTTTGGAGAAGAATGTCATGTCTAACAACATCAAATGCCTTGCTCATATCAAAGAATATAGCCGTAACACGGCGTTTTTCATCAATATTCTTTGTTATATGTTTTACCAATGAGAATCCAGCTAATGTTGTCGATTTGTTTTTCTGGAATCCATTTTGCTCTTCAACTATAATATTAAATTTATTCAGAAAGGATACAATGCGAGAATACATCAATTTTTCAAATATTTTAGATAATGTAGGTATCAACGTGATGGGCCTATAGTTACCAAGATCTAGTGGACATCCTTTTTTGTACAGAGGTTTGACCACAGATAGTTTAAGCCTTTGCGGGAAAACCCCCTGTTGCAGAGAGATATTTACAAGATGACATAGCACTTTTGATAGTTCAGCACTACATTTTTTTAACACATATGTCGATATTTTATCGTAACCTACTGCAACGGTGTTTCTTAACGAATTTATGGTTCTTATTATTTCATCTTCTGATGTTGGATTTATAAATATTGTGGATTGATTTCGTTCAATTAATTTATAATTTGGATTACATGTTTTATTTATATTTGTAGTTGTTATAAAATATTCATTGAACGATTTAGCAATGTCAGTTGGATTGGTATAGCATTTATTGTTATATTTCACAGATTTTATATAATCTGGAATTTGTAAAGTGTCTATTTTACTTTTGATTAATGTCCACGTTGCTTGACCTTTATTTTTTGCATTTTGCAGAAAATTGCTGTTGACCTTTCTTTTAGAATGTTCAATACATTTTCTTAGCAACGTATTGTATTTTAAATAAATTAATTTGTGTGTCTTTGTGGGGTTCTTATAGTAATTGAACCTTAATTGTCTTTTAACTTTTGTCGATTTTTTGATACCCGTTGTTATCCATTTAGGCGTATTTGTTCCATTCTTTACTTTTATTTTAATGGTTGGGAAGCATAGGTCGTAAATAAGTATGAATGTCTCATGAAATAAACTAAAAGCTTGATCACAATCAGTTTCATTATAGATATCAGCCCATGATAAACTTGATAAATGTTTTTTAAATGTTATTATATTAAAGTTACATAAGTCTCTTTTAAATTTATATAAATAAGTCAGTTCTGGCTTCAATACATCTACAGGAAAGGTTATAAATAAATTACAGGAGATATAATAATAAGAAATTTACTAAAATGTACTTCTTATTATATTCCGTTGTGAACGAAACAATATCTTGTTTAAAACTGCGCCATCTAGTTGTATTTTTGTAACTAAATTATAGAATTACAAATTTTAATTTATTGATTAAATACGAATTTAGATACACAATTGTGTATGTAAAAATAAAGTCTATTTATTCACATAGTTGCTTAGATATGATAAGCTGTAAAAAATCTACCATAAAAATAATCTCAAGCAAAAAAGCGACATTATTGCTCCCATCTCCGGTTCTACTCAACCGATTGCGATCAAACAAACGTAAGCTTTTAAGTCTGAGCAAGCCCTTTCTAACAAAAAAACCGCATCAAAATCCGTTCAGTAGTTTTTGCGTCCATCGCGAACAAACAGACAAACAGACAAGAATTCCAAAAAAAATATTTTCGAGTTCAGTATCGTTAATATAACATACTCCAAGTATTTTTTTTTAAATATCTCCAATGTACAGACACGACTACTTTACAATTATATAATAGTATAGATAATACCCGCTATTAGATTTTTAGTACTTTATTATTTTTCATGACATAATATTTTAAAATTAAAAAATATTTTTAAGATGTTGTTTTGGTGAGGACAAAACAGATATAAACCTTTTTTAACTTCACATAAGCTACACCTATTCATCTATATTACAGCTACACACAACTATTACGTGTAATTTATTATTAAATTTTTATTTATCCGGACTCCTACTGAATTTATTTATATACAAAAAACATAGATGGAGAACTTTAAAATCTGTGGTATAAAAATTGAAGCTAAATTCTTAGTGTAAGTCATTTAAACAACCCAGTGCAATGTTAGATAGACGACTGATAAAGACAACCCAGACATAAGATACAAAGGGGATATTAATAAAATAGAGAGCTTCCATTATTAAATCAAAATAAATCTAAGAGTCAACAATAAAATTCAACAAAATTGAGCTCTACCACTAACTCTAAATTCACAACAACTGCAGCTGCTTTGTTCGACTGCAATCAACCACTACAAACATAATCCAATGACTGCTCACCGATACAACCGTAAGCATATTTTCAATCAAACCGCACCAACCGACATACATTCATGATTCTTAATAAAATGCGTTGGTAAGATTTTTGTACGTGACTGTACCGTCTAAAAACAGCTCAGCAAATCAAATAAAATATAACTTTAGAGCAGAAAGCTTAGGGTCGTTATTGGAATGCATGATGATAGGGGTTGTGTTGATTTGGAATATGTAGGATAGTATCGGATAGCATCTAGTAGGGAACATGAACGTATAAATAAAGTTGCACAATAAACTTGAACTAAATCAAGGAGCATTGTTGAAGGGGGCCTTGTTAGCCGTTCCGCGCGAGACTGCTGATTTTTTATTTGATATCTCAATAAGCCCAGCGTTTGAGGGTTACAAACCAGTTCAAACTGGTTCTCCAATATTTTTTCTGAGGAATTTGTTTTATTTTTTACCCAACCCGTTCGATAGTCGGGGTGTTTGATTTATAAATTTATTTAGAGTTTTGTTTGGTTAGGTCGTGTAATAAACTTTATTGGTGAAGTAAAATTTTAAACGTTCGCCCCACAAACTTTTGTGTGTATGCGTGTGTTTGTCAGGCAAATTTATCTGTTCACAGCTGTGAACATTTTTTTAAAGTTCGTGCGTTACCCCGTGCCACCTTCGTTTTATGTATAAAGTTTTAAGAAATGGTGCGATTAAAATAAAATTTATTGAAAACTACGCTCTTAAAGGGTTCAATAATTTTGGCAAATAACATGAAAACGTTTTATCTCTTATTACAGTTTAATATCACCTATATTGTTATTGGTTGTCGTAGATATGTCTATCTACACTATAAACCTGTAGAAGTATTTGTTTTGATACCTAATTATCTTCACTGACTGATATTCAACTCGTATATTCTAGATTTGAATGAATAAATGAATGGAAAAGCGGGCCCCTGAATTCAAAGTGAAAGCTTCGGACCTGAGCCCATAATACCGATCCCCTTTGCATACCTACGAACCATCGTAAACAAACGAACGATAGATCAACACAACAGTTACTGGACAAACCTGGAAGGATGCAAGCAGGCCAGAGAAGCACTCCCTGTGCTTGAACATAGACAGACCCGGCGTGTTCGACAACTGTCAAAACAACTACGCACGGCTACAGCTGCCATCACGGGGCACGGCTCCTTCAATAAACACCTTTTTATTTTAGGAATCACCGACAGCCCTCTCTGCAGAGCCTGCATGAGAGAGATGGAAACAGCGGCACATGTGCTCCTACACTGTCCTGCAACCGCCACATACAGGGCTAAGTACTTCAATAATACAGGTACGCTCCGGGGGATCACCAGCAGTGTGAAGAGCCTGCTGGCGTTCTTCAATGAGTTGGGGTGGATCGATTGAAATGCCCACCCTCACGCAAAAACCGTGCCATGACGTGGAGTTGCGGATACCAGCCCGTTATACCATACCATACCAAACCAAGCTTCGGATGCGACTCTGGGATTAACACTAGGATGAAGAACAAATGAATGAAAAATTCTTTCGATTATAATTCCGAAGTTTAAATATCGAATAGCGATAACCGATAACTAAATAATGGAATTACTACTTTGACAAAATTCTATTATTTTATTTATTTGTATCACAACGAAATACTTAATTAAGGCAGAAACAACACCTAATTTTAGAGCCTGTTGTTCAAAATAATCAATTGAGCCAGCGAAATAAGAACTAGACTATACGAAGTCACACACAATCACTCTTTTTCAGTTGTCATTAATTACAATGACATCTCAATGTCTAAACATTTATTTATAAACTTTGGTAGATATCCTAACAGTTCAAAAATAGGATGCATATTTATATCTCTAATAACATATACATATTGCCATTTATTAAACTACTTGGGTAGTAGACAAGCACACGGCCCACCTGATGGAAAATAGTTACCATGGCTTATGGACCAATTTGACCAGCGGTGTCACACTTTATATTTTCTGTAAATATGACGTGCAGATCCTACTAATATTAAAAATGTGAAAGTTTACAGGTATGGCTGGATAGATGCATGTAGAATATACTGCTTCCGAGCTGTTGCCCGGGGCGGAGCCCCTCCGACCGTGCCTATAAATACGCCAGGGATTCAAGACTGCGCATCAGTCGCCAATAAACCGCCGACGAGGCAAGGTCTCCGAAGTCATCGTCGCCTGGACCTGCGCCACTGAAGATGTCGACCGCAGTGATCGACGAAATGTCTGGAACGCAAGTTTCACATAGACCACGGCCAAACAGCCTGGAAGCAGAATATTCTACATGCAACGCCGGCCGTGAAAGCCTGAAAACTTATATGGATAGATGAATGTTTGTTACTCTTTCACGTGAACGATATTATAGCGATAAGCGACCTCCATGCGGGCAGAGCCGCGGGTAAATCTAGTAATATAATATATCTACATGCACGTGATATACTAATAAACCACCTGGGAATAATTACCAGGATGATAGTGAAAACGACATCAAATTCAGCAAATTAAAACGATCTAACCGTACAGGCTGAAAGCGGACAGACAAATAAATTTTAATTCAACTCAACTACCTAATTCAAAATTGGACAGAATATCTCGAATAAATTATTCATCGGCTAGTGTTGCGCCACGCCCACTTTCGCCCGGAACACATTCGATAATCGAGAAACGGAATCGAGAAGTGCCGGATAAATAACTGTAATAGACATGGCGATCACGTACTAGCCGCAGTCCTTTGCCGGTGCAACCGACTGGTGGGCCAGGATGTACGAAACACTGAAAAAAAAGACGGGTTGCACTCTGGGAGTGCCGGCAGAAGTGAAAACATTTTCATTCTTTCTTCGATATATATTTACATAGAAAAAGATAAAAAGAACATACCATACCATACCATACCTATAAAATAGCGCCAATCATAGAATAACCTACGAACATAGAATCTATCACTAATTTTCTGCTAATTTTCTGTCAGAAGAAATTAATAAATTACAAAAAGAAAAATAATCACAAAAAGTAATAAATTACAAAAAGAAAAAATAATCACAAAAAGTAATAAATTACAAAAAGATAAAATAATCACAAAAAGTAATAAATTACAAAAAGAAAAATAATCACAAAAATTGTCAGAAGGCCAGGTTTGAACCCGGTACTATCTGAAACCATAAGAACTTAAAGTCGACTACGATGCTATTTATCGTATCTTGCAGAATAGCCAGTCTATAGCTAATGTTGTATGACGTCAGTCGTCGGTTACGGTCCAAAGGTCAAGCGATCCTGACGCAAGTTTAACATTTTTCACCCATCCAACGTCGCTAAAGAAGTTTTCACTTCAATAAAAGGGCTTGCACTTTTCGTAAACATTGATATTATTCCTAATTTCATACTTGTTTAAGTCTATCAGTTAGAATTGTGGCTATACTATTTCTTAATAGCACTCTCGCATATGGGTTACAGTAACACTGCTGTTTAAGGTTAATGATAAGTTAGGAGTGGTTTCTTGGTCCTTTTAGCATAATCGTGCCAGAAAAAGTCTACCATCTTTACTCTCATTTATTCTCACTAGTCCCGACGACGACGTCACAGTTCACATTAGAAGACAGAACTGGCTGATCTTAACGCCTACTGGTTTTTCTATTTAGTATAATAAAAAAGTGATTAAAGTTTTCCACTAATTTTGCAATAATTGACATAACTTGTGGCATGTTTATAATATTTTCAAAATGCCATATCCACGCCACTCAGTTTAAAGTCACAAAAACAACGCGGTAGCATCTCTTCTCGAATACATTCAGCACATATCGCCGAGCACGAGGTGCAAGGTTTCCAGACAGCATCTCGGCGTACGTGATAAATAATACTTTTAGAGACTGTCGATTTTAGAAAAGTTTTTTTAGCTGATGAGATACAGATCAGCTGTATTTAAATATAATTTTATGGAATACTATTACGCTGAAGAAGTGATACCAACATGTATGTCTTACGGTTTTCAAGGTGAACGCATATGTCAACTGCAGTCGCACGCAGCAGATACGCGTAATTCATTGCGGCTTCTCAATGGTCCCCGTTATCCGTTTTGAAGTTAATAAACAATGTATGGCGCTGTATCTGCTGCATGCGTCTTCAGTTGTCCTATGCGGTCACCTTCGAAATTATACCTTAAGAAATACTTTATTCCTTGATTACGTTATTATCCTTAGTGAATTAAGTGTTTTTTTTTTTGTATAACTGCTGTATCGTCACTAAACGAATAAGGATAATCCGTCTTATGTTACAAATGCTTATGAAAGTGGTTGGATGGTTGGCTAACAACTGAATTATTATTTTTATACCACTGAGGTGGCAGACAAGTACACGGTTCACCTGATGGAAAGTGGTTACCGTGACCTATGGACGTGTGCAACACCAGGGGAGTCACACTCGTGCTGCCGACCTTGTAAACACAGAGAGTTTCTGTGTCGTCAGTGTAGAAAACAAAGCAGGAATAGCCTTTGGTCTTCCCACCGACAGCACAAACTCTCTCCAGTGAGATATATCCCTAAAATTGATTGCCATGGGTTGCCGGAATGTGATCAATATATTGCACTGTAACTTATACGTTTATAAATATAAATTCTAATATTATTTAACTGCCGCATCCACGCTACTTACATCCGCAACAACAGAGCGCACGGTCGCATCTCTTCGCGAATAGATTCCGACAATATCCCCGAGTACCGAGTTGTTGTACAAAAAATATTGCCATACGAGGTGCTAGGCTCCCAATACAGTACTTTAATGTACAGTCACAGCAAAAACTCTCCATTGGACTAAAGTTTTTCAAGATAATAAGGGCTCAATTATGGTTTGACAGAACAATACCGTTTGGAATTATGTTTTTAAGAGGAATGATAAATGAATGGCGATATAATCCCGGGATAACGGGATGATGTGTTTGCAATACCAGGTTTATTTTAGTGTGAAGGGTTATGAATAAAAGTTAAAAATTGAAACATAAATCGAATTTAATCAGTGTATTCAGTTTGCGAGACTTGGCGGCCTTTGGGCCAATGGACACTCGAATTAATAGTTAATTTTTTTACTTAAATTGCTTACAGATTAATAAGGTTCTCTGTCTGTAACATAACCCCTAATTTTACTGTGGAATTATTAGACTGTCCATATTGTGGGATGGCCAGTGTTTGTATGACATAATGATATTGCTTTGTCAATAAGCAAAACTAGTGTTACGTATTCATTGTAATCTCAATTGCAGCCAATATTTTTTAGGCTGCTAGTTGAACGGCCCTGCTTAGTAAAAAGATTAGGCTGTTGATTGAACGGATAAGCTAGTTGGCTGTGACATAAATATGCATCAATATAATTGTAACATGTAATTAAAATTACAAAAGCCATCCTTTAAGATGGCTGTGATTAGAAGTATAAAATAAAGTGCAACAAACGACAAAGCCGTCATGGTGGGCGGTACTTCTGCTTGGTGTTACAACTTAATGTCAGGTGTCAAGTGTCATTTAAATCAATGAATGACATTTGACATGCGTATTCAATGTAAGAACGGGGCAAGGCAGTAACTGACGGTGACAGTAGTGACAGATGATAGCTCATTTTAATTTAGTTGTGGCTCACTGACAATGTCTTTAAGTACAGAGTAGTGAGATGGTATGTTGAAATTATATGGGTCTTTAGTCGTTTCGGACCGTGAGCGGTTCGCACCGCGGTATGAATTGCCCAAGAGCTCTTCTTCAATGAGTCTTTTCGCACCGCGGTTCGAATCGCCCAAGAACTTTTGGTAATGGGTTGATTCGGACCACAGTATAGGGAACATTATTTCTCTTTTTGGATAGGTGAAGTCGGACAGAAAAGACATGCAGTTTTATCATTGACACTGAGTAATACAATTCTTCTAGCAGGTATAATTTCTTTGTCAAAGTCCGAAAAATTGAAAAATTGCTTTTAAGACAATCGTGTGGGTCAAATTCATATTCGAAGGATACCGCACAATTATATAAGTCATAACACTATTATTTTATCATTTTAGTATTGTTCACGGTTGCAGCAGAGACCTTCAACCTCATAACCAGAGGTCCACTTGCTCTTTATCCTTCTTTTCCTCTGGAAGGACCCTAAGAGGAAAGTCAGTGGCCAAGTTTTGTCATATAACATTTCCATTATGAAAAGTAAATTACTTTGATAATAATCAATTTATAAAATTTTATAATGATTACAATTTTGTCTCTGACTGTACATCAAAACCTTGACACAACACGTAAAATAAATAAAACATCACAAAAATGACAAAGTTAGACCACACCTATGCATCGATCACGCTCATAAAACAGATAGACGGATCACCGTTCATAATTCCAATTTCGAACGCATAAAAAAAACAAAATGGCCGCGCACATTTATTAACCCTTCCAGATCCTGCGTCCCGGGTGATAAATACTGGGTGCTTCCCTTAACTTTTAGCCGTGAGTCATTATGGCATTTAAATAATTCGTGGTACACTTGTGATTTATGATAGTAACCGTGACGAGGGTATAATCTGTGCGTTCAAGTTTTATGACAGTTGTGTGTGTGCGTTTATCTTGATCGCGAGCGTGTGGAGGGTTGGTTTTTGTTCGTTATGTGCGATTGTATTGTGTGCGTAATTCTAGCGATTCTATGTAATTTATTCTTAATGTATTATTCTTGTATTTGTTGATATATCTGCCACTTAGGTTAGGGGACAACTGCATGCAATCTTGTAATCTTACATTAAGTTGACTTGCTATTGTTCTGCAGTTATTATTAACTTCGCTTTAAGAAACAGATCATAATATTTTCTGAATTATTAAGGGGAAATAATTGCAACCTATCTGTTATTATTTCGAAATTACTTATCCAATCACAAAATTGGTCACTGACATGCATAAGTATCATATGCATCAATTGCTGGCTGAAAGAAAGGTTTAATATTCTGTTCTTGAAACTTGGTGGAAATAACATAAACATGCATATATTATCACAGACAAATAACTATGTATATTACCTACTTCTTTGCTTGTAATTATATACATATTATACATGAAACACTTAGACCAAGGTAAATATTGTCATTGATTCGAACCTACAACCCTTGACATAGCAGTCGAAGGCACTAGCACTGCGCCACTCGTATTTTAGTATAGTTAAGTGATATTTTAATAAATCCATTCACCTTCTCTCATCAACCAGACACTATCAGATGTAATCAAATACTCCTTTAAATTTAGGCGCCCTCCAAAGCAATCAAACCACATGATTAGAAAAGGAAAATTCCCATAAATCTCATCAAACCCGTTGGATGTCCCTCTACCCTTCTACAATATAAATTGCTGCAATAAAACTAGCTATAAAATCGATTAGAATACAACACAACACTATTTCTGAGCAATATAATCATTAAATGATTTTATTGCAACACTAAATTGCATATTGTAAAGGTGATATTTAATTTAATTGTGCCGTTACACTGAGCTATATTGAGCTTTATATTTAAGGTGCCTATTCTCGAACGTAATTCAGTCATGAATCTTGACTTAATACTAGTTCTAAGTATAGATTGTATTCTAGAAATAAACTTTTTTTGAAAATTTAGTGATTTACGTTCATAAAATTAAAGATCCAAAGATCTTGATCAATATACGGGGATGGGAATTTATATTCATGTTTATTTTTGACTCAGACCCGAGAACCCATATCGTGGGTTGGGGGCTCAAACGGCAGTTGCTCCTGTTAAAGTCAAAATAAACTGACTATGGAAAAATGGTGGCGCCAAAATGACAATGATGATGAATAACATAATTTTAAACAGACTTAACTTCACATTTTCATATTATGTGTACGGAACTCAATCCAAATGGTTGCTATATCTATAAAATTTTCACATTTATATTATTTCGTATCTGCAACGTTTTGAGTGCGATCACAAAAACAAAATTCTATAAATCAGGTGTCCCGTTTATCCTGTAATCCCTGCACATCTTCGACCAGTTGTTTATGGACAGTGGGACTCCTCGGAGACGCGGCCCTTGTAAGGCGAGAGGCGTACATTATCAGACTCCAAGGTGCCCTTTGTTTAGCAAATAAAATTTGATTTTGAGAGCATTAGTTGCAATGTCGTCAAGATAACTTGGGATTCCGGTCCCCGTGATGTGATTCTTCATAAGTCGGATAACAATTAATTTTTCATTTACAGAGCATTCTACAAAATTTCAACTAATTCTTCGGAAAAAAGATTCAATCACTGTAAACAATACTGGTAACTTCTAACATTTGATCAGCTGGAGCCCAAAAGTCCACCAACTGGTTTAACTACAATACTACGATATCGCTTGGGTTGTGGAGATCTGTGCGAATCAATTGATTATGAAAACATTGATTTTGCTCAGGGCACTGGGCAATCGCTTCAAATATCAAAGTACAGGCAAAATATGCAGTTACACTGGAAAATGCTGTCCCGAACTTTAAGATGAAAGTTTTGAATGTGACCGGGATTAACGCAAGGATGGTAATAGAACTTGTAACATTTTTATTATCAAGGGGCTTACTTGAAAGATATGACTTTGGAAATTCAAGAAATGTTTTAAGATAGTAGGTAAGTACTGATACAATCTAAGATGAAGAAAGGCGTGAATAATGTATGTACATATTTAGTTTTAATATTTATTGTGTACTTATGACATATCTAACGAATTTAAATGCTGCAATCCATAGAGGAAAATAACAGAATGTATTCGTTTGATAAGTAAGATAAGTATCCAAAATTGTGAAAACGTACGACCATGTGGGGTAGTTTCCACGTAGTGAACATGTCTACTGCATCACGGACAAACCTCTTTCCACGGTGCGTCTGGAAAATCACGAATTGTGGAAAGCAGCTCTCTCACATCACAAAATGTCATTCACACTCTGTCGTCTGCAGAAGAGAGATCAGAGACAAACATGGTGATATATGTAAGGTGAAAAGGCAAGTAACACAGATGTTGTTTCACACACAAATAAATGTATCAACTGCGCGTGAGTCAGCTGCAAAAAACTTGTCCCTTAGCATAATATTTACGTCGAGTTAATTCGCACAAATTATGTCATTACCCATATACATTACAGCTCAAGTACTGCAATATTACAAAACCTTTTTATTCGAATCTCTTTGCAAACAAAACAGATTGACAATCAAAGGAAAAAGAAAAAAGCACAGAAAGAGCTCCCATTATAAAAGATACTGGTATTAATGCAAATTAGCCTTCGAAATTCGAAAACTGCGCGTGACTTTATTTTTACGAATGGAACAGATGGTTGGCGCGAAAGATAGGGTGGTGGTAAATTGGCTGTATGCAAGACGAGTACAGATATTTTGCACAGTAATTCCCTGTAATGTAAGGATAAATTATTATTAATGAAGAAACAAGTTTATAACCAGTGTATAATCTCACTGTTGGATGACGATACCGTAATACTATCTATAACCTACTAATAAAAATTACTACAAACAATATTTGGTTTGTGTACTTTTTGGCATTATATTGAATAATCTGTTCTTTCTTTAAAAATAAATAATTAAGTAAATTTTGTGCAAGTGCAAGCAAGTAGTGTAAGCAAGGACTATTTGTGGTCCAACAATTGTCTTTAAATCGCTTTCGCAGCAAGGATATACCCATATCTTGCGTTACAAGTTAGTTGGAATATGCCCTTATATTCACGTTTTAATCCAAATGATAACCAAAACTGACAACCGGTTTATAATCGCTTTATAAAGATTTCGGTGAAACAAATTACAATACTGTCAGCCATTGATATGCTCATTATATTATACATACTTATCATACAAAGTTGAACTTAGCGTTTCAAAAAAATTAAACGAAGTAATATTGCAAAGTGATATATCTTACACATTTGTTGAAAGATCGCAAAAAAATCATCCATAGTCTGTTTTTTTTATTTCAGATAGTAAAATGACATTACCTGTGTTGCAGGTTTATTACAATTAAAAAATAATCATATTCCACCAGTATCGAAAGTTGTCGATAAATTAAATTTAGTACAGATTTTTGTAGGTTATTTTATAATTAGCGTAAATGGATAGTGTAAGAAACTAAAAAAATACTTTTTTATTAAAATATAATAAAGCCAAACCACTTGTATCTAGGCCACAAACATTGTCGATAGTTTCGAGCACGACACCTAGCACTAAAAGCTGGTATCATTATTTCACAATAAAATTTGACATTTGCAGTTGTCAATTTACTATCTGAATTAAAAAACGGACTATAATGTAATTTTAAAGCACTTAATATAGCGGTAGCCTAGTGGTATGGGTAATGGACTGCTGGGACGAGGTTTCGGGTTCGATCCCAGGTTTTACCATGGCACACACCAATGACTTCGATGCTTTTCGAAGTTATGTGTGTATTTATCGCAGGTTTATAAATGCCCGGTTAATGGCAATAGGCTCGCCACCTATTACATTGGGACCTAAACATAAACTGGCGAAATGTAGGTGCTAGTACCTCTGCCTACCCCTTCGGGAATATAGGCGTGAGTTAAGGTTATGTTATGTTAGTATAGTTAACTTTTAAATCTATTTAGATTGAAAAAGGGTATTCTCAAGACGGGATTTGAACCTGCGAACAGTCCCTTACATGGGGCATGCTCTGACTTCTTCTTTTTTGATTGGCCAGCCTATGATAGAGTTGTTTAGGTCCATATAGGCCTCTATCTTGACCTAACGACTGTTGGAAGCCGGGACCGACTTTTAACGTGCCCTCCGAAGCTCGGCAGCGCTCAGATGTAATTCTTGCATTCTTGAATTATCGGTCTTTGGCTTTATCTGTAAGAAAAAAAAGAGGATTACCTAATTAATTTTAGTAGCTGCGAAGCTTGGCCACTGTTGGCTTAACACAGCTGGAGCTACATGTCACGGAGATGAAAATGCTGCAGTGGATGAGCGGAGTCACGCGTAAAGATAGTGAGAGGTTCACCCACATCCACTGCAACCTTCATGTCCATGAAATCGCGTATAAACGCAAACGACACGCTTTGCCTGGTTTGGTCGTGTTTTGTGGCAATCGCCGGGCCCCATAGCGTGGACTAAGCGGTCACCCATCACAATGGTAACCTTCGTAACTCCACTCACTAATCGCTTACCGAACCGTGAGCGCATTAAGCTACGAGATCTAACTAACTGAGCTACATGAGCACGTTTTCAGCATTCGAAAATCTCATATACAACTTCGTCATTTGTGGTTTAGTTTAACTTGATCACAATTACTTTCAATGGTGAAATGCGTCTTTAGAGTTATAAGGCATTCTATGTATCGTGTGTCGTACTTAAATAAAATATTTTTCTTTCTTTCTTTCTTTCTTTCTAGTATAATAATCACATATATATTTGAATATAACGACCATGTGAGCGAGAAAAGCGTGGCAATTTTTGAAGTGAAAACTTCTTTAGCGGCGTTGGATGGGTAAAAAGTGTTAAACTCGCGTCAGGATCGCTTGACCTTTGAACCGTAACCGACGACTGACGTCATACAGCATTAGGTACAGACTGTCTATTTTGCAAGATACGATAAACAGCGTCGTAGCTTAACGGTAAGCGCTTCGACTGTAAGTCCTTATGGTTTTAGATAGTACCGGGTTCAAACCTGGCCTTCTGAAACTTTTTGTGATTATTTTTTCTTTTTGTAATTTATTACTATATGTGAGTATTATTTATTTTTGTAATTTATTACTTTTTGTGATTATTATTTCTTTTTGTAATTTATTAATTTCTTCTGACAACAAATTAGCAGAAAACTTGTGATAGGTTCTATGATTGGTGCTATATTAAAGGTATGGTATGGTATGGTATGTTCTTTTTATCTTTTTCTATGTATATAACGAAGAAAGAAAGAAAGAAATAGTTTTCACTTCTGCCGGCACTCCCAGAGTCCCGTCTTTTTTTGTTCAATTCTTGTCCAAGTAGACAGGAACTTTCGAATGCTTACTCGTTAAGACTAGCTTATAATAATATCGTTAAAAATAGAGAAGTAAATTTGAAATAATAAAGGTATTTCTTATTTCTCGTGAGTATTTATTAACAGTGAAGAAGTCGCCACATGCAGGTGAACTCTGCGTTTGGCCGTTCTATTCTAATATATTTCTGTGATAATCATCATCATTTTGAAGTCATTTCTGGTCGTATCGAAGACTTACATATTTTAAGCTTCGCTTCAGTATAGGTACGGCTTTTATGCAGAGCCCGAACAGAAAAAATGCGCCAGCGTCCCATCCATCAATTAGCTGGTGTATAGACTCACACTTGGGCTCCAACGACCTTGTTGAAAGCTCATACACTTGCAATCCGTAACCTTTTTTTCATGCGGAACTCCCCATGGGAAACTCGTGTCGCCCGGAAGGGGAGTGATTATGTCGGAATCGAATGGACTAAAACAATATGCCATCAAAAGTCTTCATTCCGGAGTATAATATTCTTACCCGGGCTGACCCGAACATAAGTACCTGAGTCCGACGAAACCAAAAATCCTGAGAACTAGTGTTACCAATAAATCTAATCAGGACATATATCTCGTATTTTACGCTCAAAATATGCTCTTTATGCGCATTACACATTTCTAAGATGTCTATTGAGGATAGCGGATAGCACAGGGTACTAAGGCGGTGGAAGATCTCATATTCCACTTAGGTCCATAAGATATGGGTCCAGAGGTATACCTTATCTACATTCCTGGATACAACCGTTCTCTGGTAATGATTAATGTCATCAACTAAACGTTGGCCAGGCGATGACGTCATCCGCGGTGTTGCGTTAACCCTCTACTGCGGCAGGTGCGTACGCGCATCTGTTCGACTGGCAGTGATTTAAAACCGCAAATTATAACCCGTTCGTGAAAGCGTGAAGTATTGATAAGGGGGGACAATAAACACTGTATTATTGAGTATAATATACCAATTGTTACAAGGTGTTGAAATTATAATTACCTAATCAATTTTTTTAGAAGTAATTCGTACGATTTCTCTCTGTGCTGCCTGTCGTTGTAATCTATAAAGTCACAAGCGAAATATATAAAAAAAATATGTAAAGGGAAAAAATGCGGATAAACATGTTTCCTATTGAAGTTGGCTTAATACAGGACAAGTTGTCTCGTTAATCTAAAATTCTAGATTAATCTAGATCTAGAGACATAAGTGCGTTATTTCGGTGGTAAGTGCGTTCGACTGATAAATCAGAGACCGCGGGCCCGATTTATAAATTGGTCTGGGTATGTTCATGTTTAAACTGAATGCGATTACAAAAAGGATTTCTAAGTATGTATAAATGTACTAGCATTTAAGAACCGATATTACCTACAATTGGTATGCTTACTTCATAATGAATAAATTTCAAAATGTAATTAAGACTAAACTGTGCCAAAAAGGCTATTATATAATACAAGAATATTTAGATGATAAACAAGCTTGGAAATGAGCTGTTCGCTCAATTATGCTACTCAAGCAAACTATTGTATTTATACTAAGTAGACTAAGTAAATGTTTGTAAATAGACCAAAAAGAAATGCCCGCTGAGTTTCTTGCCGGAGTCTTCTCAAGTCGGGGCCGCGTTTCGAATCGGCTGTCCATTTGCTAAACTAGTCTAGATTTTTTTTTAACTTGATGTTTTGTAAGTTCCGTTTTAATGGTTTATGCAGAATAAATGATTTTCGACTTTGACTTCATACTGTTTCCTTTTATTTTATTCTATATGACCTCATTATTTGTAATATAGCCTTATATCTGAACATTATTCTGACTGACATACCTAACAAAAACGACCCCTGAACCACAATTTATCTACATAATCAGATGCAACACGCAAATAAACATAATGACAAAAAATAACCTTACTCATTCATTACATCGGCAGATAAAATCGTCGCGTAACAATCAATTACAGATCCAACCCCTTGCATGCGGTGGGGTCAAAAAAACCCCCACCAATTAAATAAAATGACATCTTAAAACAAGAAAAGGACACACGGTGTCCGTCAGTAGCGTCGACTTTAATTAATTTAATTACACGTACTCGTATATTGCTGAAGCACTTTTTATTTTTAATGTTTCGCTTGAAAAAGCGGTACTACGTTTGAACATTCGAAGTACAAATTAAAAGCCACGTCTGGGGTCTCTCATTTTTCATTTGTGGTTTAGTCATTTAGAGTGTAATGATAAAATATTTTTATTTAGCGGTGGTTGGTTTTTAGCGAAGTTTGCAAGGGCAAGTGGGGTCATGCAAGGTCATTAAGAGATAATATATAGCCTTTGAAAATTGTTTTATAAATTGGGGTGCTTTTGGGCCCACTAAGATCTTTAGAGCTTAAGACACGTAGACAGTACAAGGGCGGAACATGGGCTCCTCATAAATATTATATGTGTGTACTACTTATATCTAATACATGTGTATATATTCATGTGTGTATGGTCTACCTAAAATATTACTGGAATATGTATTATGTATGTACACATAAGATGTTTAAAGTATGTTCATCCAAAGTTTGACTGGAAGAGATAGCTTATAGCGATAAGGCCGCCATTTGTTTATATTTCTTATGTTGTCAATAACATGTACTGTAAATTATTGATGTACATAACCCAAAGGCGATATCAAAACATTACAGTTAGACCAGTTGTAGGATTTTTGAGGGTATCAACTATCCTTAACGACTGCCATAGATGTTCGTATGGCTAACGGGAACGACGGCTTAGCGTGCTCTCCGAATACGACCAGAGCAATGCAAATAACCATGTTCATGCATATAAATATTTGCATTGAATGAGGATCGAACCCGCGCCTCCTGCGTAGCGGCCGCGTTCACTACCGCTAAGCCACCCCCCCCCCATACCGGGGGCGAGCCGGGGACCCCGTGGTCCCCCCTCCCGAGGAGGGCCAGACCGAGAGGCACATCGACCCACAGACGGCGTGCGGTTTAGTCGGTTCGAGTCCGACATAACCTCCCCCTTCGGCTCCGAAGGGGGGTATCCGTGGGGATTTCCCGCACGTAAAAAAAAAACCGCTACGCCACGGAGGCTTTAATATATATTAGTATCATTATGAAATAAGAAAAATATGTAAATCAAATAAAAACATTAACTATGTTAATTTCCCCTTACTCTTGATTTGAAAGGCCAACCAAAATAGTTTTCTCACCGTTATTAAATTACACAAATCCATCACAGTAACATATGCCTAAAAAAATTATAAATTCAATATTAAATTCGTTATGCAACAGACTCCTTATTTTTCATAATATATTTTTTACGAATACTCCGATATTTTTGCGTTGTAAAAATGGTTAAAAAGAGACTGTTAGACAGTAGGGACGTGCCTTGAATAAGACACTGCCATCTCTAGGTGTCTCGGCACTTAATATCACTATGATAAAATTGAATTACGCCATGCCTCCACGTGAACATGTAGCGATAGAAGAACATTTTATTTTTATCGGTACTTAGTTTATTTTTCACACAAGCATTTGAGGGTTAAGTGTTTAGATATCAAGGTATTATGTTTTGGTGTGTTTGCAGTGTATACGTAAAATCCAGTATCACAAAACACTGCAGCGTCCAACGATTATAAAAATGTATGCACCCACCCTGTAAATCTTTGAAAGTTCAGGCAGATTAATTTTTTACCAGCTGTTACTAATGTATGTGAATAATAGCTTTTTTCCGCGGTTCCGCCCGCGTGAATGTCGATTATCGCGACCAAACATAGACTCAGAAACCACTTTTCAACAGAATCTTTCGCCCGACTATTACTGCTGAAAAGTAAATATCGTGCTTTAAGTTAATAATAACAAATAATGTATCGCATTTGCTGTTTGTACAATGAAGTCTGTCAGGAGGTGGACATATTCAGCCCATCAGTCCCTAGGTTCAGGAGACTTCTGCTGGATTTAGCTGACTCTTGGGTTGGTGGCTGCGGGGCTGAACTATGTCCACTTACGGGTTAATATTGTTAGTATTTGTTTTTGTAAGTCCAGAGCACATATATGTATATGCATGCCGTGCTCACCTCTAGAAGGAGACACTCGCTCCAACTTATCAATGTGTATGTGTTGCTAAAGTGTCAATTTTCAGAGTGTATCCAGTTTAGTGAGCCTAATAAAAAAAAAAAAAAAAATATATATATATAAGTGGTTTTATTTCCATCAGTTGTATTCGTGTAAAGGTAGCTTGGTTTCTGTAGGTTTCGTAGAAGGTGACTAAGGGATAGGGCTCCTAACCATTCGACAATATCGGATCTCTGGCTGTGATGAATAGGTATCCGTGGGCTACCCGATTCCTGCGGGTTTTATAGAAGGCGATTAAGAGGTAGTACTGATCTCCATTTGTCAGTAAACATGCAGCCCATGACAAAGTGCCTGCTTGACTAGCAATAGGCTCGCCTCTTATTGCGAGGGACCGACAATCATCGTTGGCGAAATATGGGTGTATCATTATACTTTTTGTTAACCTTTTCTTGCTGTCGGTACACCAAGCGATAAGTTTTAGATTCAATGCGAGTCTTTTAGCAGTATTTTAAATTAAGTTGAAGCATTGATTTATTCTGACAGTTAAGGTAACTTGTAATCAAAGTATTTTCTCTGTAGCTCATTATTTAACTAAAGATAATTTACAAGATTGAATATATTACGTAAAATGTGATGAAATTCTACTAACTTTAAGTATTTGATTACTGTGATAAAAATAGTAAATATTCCATTAAATTCTACAAGGCGCTAACTAGGTCCAAAGAAAGCATTGTGTTATGGGTTCCAGAATGCGGATTAACATTGCGCAGGTTCTAGAATACGGATTAACGAAGGCCGTCTCTAGCATTCTACACCACTGGGAACAATGTGAATGATCATCATCATCTTCTTAAAATTATTTCCGGCGGCATTTGGCTAACTCCTTCTCTTTATCAAGGTGGGGTTATACGGCTTTTATTGGAGCGAATATTGTCTTCTTAATCCTAAGTGGAAAACCGACCGTTGATCAGCACTTGCTTAAAAGTGAGTTCGTCCCAAATTTCTTTGTTTTCCATTTAACTACATAAAGGAATAAAAAATAATAGGTCAATATTCTTGCGCCAGAATGCAGCACTAGCGTAAACTGTAAACAGTTTTGACAGGTCGTTCCAAGCTCAAATTACCGCCATTTCTGTCAATGTCAAGAAAATGATAAGTGACAACATAAAGTTTACTGTAATGTTAACACGATCATGGTATAGGTGACAGGCCAGCTCCCGAGGAGGGCCAGACCGAGAGGGATGGCCCTGGGTCAGCTGGGGTGCGAGGGATATGTCGTATGACAACCTCACCTTCGGCCTAGCACTACGACCCAGAGACGGCATGCGGTTTAGTCGGTTCAAGTCCGACATAACATCTCCTTCCGCTTCCAGAGGGGTGGGTATCCGTGGGGATATCCCGCAAGTAAAACAAAAAAACAAGGTGACAGGCCTGTGACCACGGCGGGTGTAACCTGGTCGAAACGTCAGCCGAATCAAAGGTATGTATGTACCTATACCATGATTGCGTTAATCCCTGTAAATATTATTGTATAACATGTACCTAACGCGATAGTTCAAAATTTATTAGAAAGTTTACTCACTATTTTATTAAATATGCTAGTGGCGCACTCTAAGCCTACCTTACGTAATATCTCCAAATTCCACTTTTTAAATATAAAACAACAAAAAATCTTAAACATAATACAAAACTTTGGCGATTAACCCTCGAATGTCTTCAGCGCTAAACTTTTTTAATCATTCAAACAGAGGCGACGACAGTTGCAACTGTCGGCGAGAGGCACAAAAAGTTTAATTGCCCTCACGAAGACACAATTACATGGTTTTTGCTCATTCAATCGTTTTTCTCGTATTCCATAGGAGTATGTGTCAACTGCGTATTGTTGTAGATATGAAGGTGGACACATGCAACATGAGACTATCCAATTAGTAGATACATGCATTGGAACAGAAAACGTAGGTCATAAAACATAACAGATCATCTATTGCAATGTGAACGTGCAATAGAAGATCAATAATATTAGTTCACCACCATTATTTTAGCGTTGTTTTACCACGTAGGTTAGGTACCCTTACTTAGGTCCACTTACTTTTTCTCGTTGTTACAGTTTGGCTTGGAGAGGGTTTTTTCTAGCTCGCCGTCTTGGTCACGGCGATGTTATGTTGCGTCAGCTGCAGCCCGTTCTACGGTCTACTTCTCGAGCAAGTTATGCTCGAGAAGAGACGGTAGAACGGGCCCGGAGGAGACTCTCGGCCCGCACAGCCTGCGACAAGCGTAACACAGCCATGCGAAGGGTTATTGCGCATTATAAAAAAGAGGGGTGCCGGTGGTTAGGTTGCTTTGGTCCCATAGGTCTTGGTGGATTTAATCGCATCACCAGTGTGTGCTTGAAATATGTGCCTTTCTTATCAATCACCTTACCTAGGCTACCGTCCCGAAATGATCTTACCATTTTCTGATTAGCTTATGGTAGTAAATTATTGTAATTTTTCGTTAAAATCATCGGTGCCTTGTTTTACACATTTTTTTCCAGTTTAACTGTCTGTGAAAAATATAAGTTAATTTAAAAATAAAAACATTTTGTTCGTCTTGGTTTGCTTAATGCGTAAGTAAAAAAGGAGATACGGTGACCTTTACATATAAAGTTGTATGTAGAGGTACAACCGTATCTCTTTTGTCGACTGTACCTTACATTACACAAGAAAATATAAAACTTCACAAATAATTTATCAAAACGTTTAAAAGCAGCCGTTGAATTTCGATACCAAACAACATTAGCTTGTATTAATTCGTCCCCTCCCAATTAACCCATACATCACTAACTCTACTAATCAAGACTAATATAAAATTTAAATTGACCCACGGCAATGATACCTACCCTCTAGAAAGGGTTGGGTCATTGTTATAACGCGGGGCGCATATCTTGGAACTAAGAGCGTTTTCACACTCATCCGATATCCGATATTCTACATCCGATATCGGAGGAAGTCAAATGTATGAAAAATTCATCTCTCTTTCACATTGTCCGGCCCGATATCGGTTATCGGAGCCTCCATCGGAGAAACTAAAACAGCGACTGCAAGCAATTTTCGAACTTAATGATATTGTCCTAGTTACGTGTCTTTTAATTGATAACGCTGATCACAAATATAAGAAAAAATCTCGATACCATGTCATATCAATAAGATAAAAAATTGCTTGCACTTTTTTTTTTTATTCATCCCTAGCATTCCTTACTAGTCTGTGCTTTCGAGCAAATGACCGTATCGGGCCGATTTTATCGGATAAATGTGACAACAGAACAAGGTGTTGACTATCGAATGTCCACCGACCGCGTGGTCCTCCCTACCCAGGAGGGCCAGACCAAGATGGATGGCCCGGGTCAGCCGGGGTGCGAGGGATATATCGCATGACAACCTCACCTTCGGCCTAGCACTACGATCCACAGACAGCGTGCGGTTTAGTCGGTTCGAGTCCAACATGACCTCCCTCTCCGGTTCCGAAGGGGAGGGGGGGGGGGGTTCTCCGTGGGGATTTCCCGCACATTAAAAAAAACCGTCCACCGCCGTAGCATATATATTTTGAGCACATTTTAGTTCCAAGATATATGTCTTGTGGTATACCGAGGGCTGACCGTATTTACTTTTTAATGTTGTATCAAACTTGCATGAAGTATACATTTATTAAAGGTTGTGGACATGTATGATAGGGATATTGTAATATGGTGAAGGGTAAGTAAAAACTTGTTTATTAGTTGTTAATTTTTTAAAAAATAGCTGTTGTTCAAGTGTTTATTCATTGTGATGATAAACGTCGATCATTTTCTGCTCAGCATCAATCCCAGTTGCATTCCAAGCTTATTTTGGAGCTGCGATCTGTTTTTTGGCGATTTGCTCCTATTTTTACCGGACTGCACTAGAAGGATGGTTGTTTTTTTCGAGAGATATAGGATGATAATTGCTTGGGGACGCTCTGCAGCCTGAACGGCTCGATGGATTTTATCTTGAAAGGTGTCGTTAGATTCGTATTTACTGTGAAAGTGACACTGGGTATATAAAAAAAAAGATAATGGTGGAGTGTGGTAAAAAAACCACTCAAATTTATCGAGTGATGAATCAAAATTAAGGGAATTAAGTGATATAAATTAAAATATATATTTCATTACTAAAAAGTATAAAATAAAATAAATTATTAAAAATAAGATCCACCACTGATGTTGAAAAGATCGTAACAAGCTTTATAGCAGGTGGTACCCATTTGCAAATCTCAAACCCGATTCAAATTAATGGGTACCGCCTGCTTGCATCTGATGGGCATAGAGCCAACGCCCGAGTGCCATCACTTTGACGCGAGCGTGGACTCGGGGCTACACACGCTCACCGAGTGTCTGGCATTTGAGACGCCGAGACGGAAGCTTGTGTCGGCCCTGGGGGTGAGAGTGCTCAGTCTCTCCACCCTGCTCGCGGCGATGGTCCGCTGCGCGGATGCGTGGGCGACCAGCGCCTCCTTCTGCGAGCAGGTCATGCTCGCGAAAGAGACAGCAGAGCGGGCGCGGCGCGATGAGCGAGACAGACTCGCAGACATCGCTGCCCGTGTTCGTAGGCGGCTCGGGCGTAGGAGGGCGCAGACAGACCTCCACCCCCTATTAGCGCGAGCCTGAGGCCGACGGGTGGAGCCGCCCGTCACCCTAAGCAGACCACGGCGGCGGTGCGCATCGCAGGCCGATGCACGCCCTCCCATACCGGGGGCGAGTCGGGGACCGCGTGGTCCCCCCTCCCGAGGAGGGCCAGACCAAGAGGGATGGCTCTGGGTCGGCCGGCGTGTGGATATATCGCGCGACAACTTCAACTCCGGCCTAGCACTACGACCCACAGACGGCGTGCGGTTTAGTCGGTTCGAGTCATACATAAACTCCTCCTCCGGCTATCCGTGGGGATTTCCCGCACGTAAAAAAGAAGTGTACCACCTGCTATAAAGCTGGTTTCGATGTTTTCAGCATGAGTATGGTTTTTTATTTATTTATGTTTTATTAGTTGATTTTGGCTTCTATTGAAGCGACTGCCATTGGATCTATAGCCCAGCTCAAGTTGCTTGCTTTTGCATCACGAAGACCTTGGTGGGAGCCCATCTACATCCTTGTGGATTTTAATGTTAGGAGGAGGTATATTAAAACCTACTAACTCCTAATTGTTAACACCTTAGTTATTATATTTTAATACAGTCGATTTAAAAAAAACTGAACTCTCTGAATAAGAAGTAAAAACTGAATATCCCTTCTCGAAAAGCTAGAAGCCATACAAAAATAAATGTCCCCAGTAAGAAAAACAGCTAAAACTCTGTATTAAGTATTCCTATCCCGTTCGCAAGATAAGTGAGCTCATATTCTTTGAACTGAACTTACTAGTGCTAAGGGACCGTTATTTTATAAAAAAATATACGGAGTAATCAAAATCTTATTGACGGAGTTTCTTTAACTTGGAATCTGATAATTTTCGTGAGTGATATTCGCTAGACAGGTTCGACTGCCGCTGAATGCAAATATATAGAGGCATATTGTCTGTCCCACACCACTAATCGCGAAAAACAGTAGTCCGAAAGTTTGGAAATACGACTCTGTGTCTATAAATTTGTTACTATTTTTATTTCCATCAGGTGCTTGTCTGCTACCCTGTGCTTGTCTGCCACGTACCTAAGTAGCATAAAAATATATAGTATGCATATCCATCTTTGATAAAACCCAATAAATCTTAAATCATTTGATGCAAACAGTGACACCTCGATTCTAGCGCTTAGATTATGATCAGTGCAATCGCAAACAAAACTATTCAATCCCTCTTTCCATCACCGCTTGTTAAAGATTTGGCAATTTTTAGACTACCTGCCATCCCGGGATCTACTTATGAGCGCAACGTGAGATGGTATCCAGGTTGTCGAACTGAATACTTTGCAGTTCCGAGAAGTCTCTATAACCTAATTCGTAGCGACTTCCCTACAGAAGTTGATGGAGATGTTTCAATTTGGCAACCTAGATCGAGCATTTGTCCACCAAACCCCTTTTTGAACAATTTCATCCTTCAGCACTTACACCTTGAGACCTGAATTGCATTTACATGTAATAAATAAATAATGTGTGCTTGAGTTAACTCACTTCTGTGGAGCCTTTGATCGCGAAAAAGAAACATATCAACACATCCAATTCTTATTTTAAATCATTTAAAATTAAATTTCTGTCAATAGTCCATCCAAATTATAAAATTAATTAATTTCAAATAAAGCTACATAATAAATCTTAATTGTTTTGCAGTGATTGCATTCGCCTGATAGCCCAACCAATTAACGTCGATAATTATAAAATTAAATCATTTGCACTCATTCGTTCAGAATGAGTACTGAATGAATGACACACCAAGTACTTTTGTAGGCACGTATAAAAAGCAGGCAAGCCGGGATCGACATCGCAGAACATACAGTGAACAAATTGGTACTGAATTTAAGAAAAATGGCAGGTCTCGATATTGACAGCCTTGTACTGAAAAGAAGAATTTGTAAAATGTGTAAAAAATAAACGGCGCGCTTGGTGTCCGCCTTATACCTGGAAAAAGCACCAGGTCCTCCTTATCCAAGTAAGGTGAAGTCATATTTACGTGTCCTACCTTAAAAGTCTTCTTCTGTAATCATTTTCAAATCAATAATTAATTAGCAAGGGGTGTATTTGTCCCTATAGCCTGGTTCGATCTTTGAATGAAATTTTAAAGCATGCAAACATTTAAATTGATTAAGATAGGAAAAATATTGAATCTGTCCAGGTGGGGTTCGAACCCGCGATCTTTGCCTTACAGGGGCACTGCTTTAACGACTAAGCTACAGGAACTCACCTGAACCAATCCAAATTTCTCCTTCATATCCGTCTTTGAGGCGATGGTGGTGACGTCTACCGATATTCTCACTAACTATCGACTTTTCCTAACTTAATCGACTGTATGCGGCTATTTGGCAGATGTGACTTGTCCCTTATCATGTCAGTTCACTCATTCTGCATCTCTGATTTGCCAGAATCTCATAAAACCAAATACAAAGAGAAAATCAATACGGCTAAAATATTTAAAATTCCCGCTACATACCCTATTCTAAATTCAAAACACAATACAAGTAAAGTCGTGCCTGGACTCAATTAAACAGGCCGTCCCGTGAGCTTTGGTCCTTACCGCTGCCATTCGGGCAAAACGGATGGCTCCCTAGGGCCTGGCTCTATTTGCACCGTGCCCTTCCTTTCCGAGAACTGGGAGCCCCGTGACAGACAAACCCAAATATAGTTCGTGTTTGTTAGCTGTGTCGCGTGCGTATTATGTAATTTATTATGTGTAAACATGCCTTATTATAGTTCAGTCGAACATAAGTTTTAGGTGTGTGACATGTTATTAGAATCGTTATTTAATATCGTCATTGCAGTTATCTTGAAGGTCGAATTTAACTAATAACTTCGTAAGTATGTGACATTTAGCTGCCGGTAGTATTTAGTCTTGGTTCATATTAAGTTACCGCTCAAGATAAGTGTCATAATCGTTAGTGTTATATTATAATATTATGATAATAAATGGCTAAATCACACGTAAATAGGACTTTGAACTTATTTGGTTAGTTTGTTCCAGTCCTATACCATTTGTCGACAATAGACTCCCCTCCTCTTATCTCAATTGATGACGTTACCCATATCCCGCTATAGGTTACAGATATGACGTAACTAGCGCTTCGCGACTCCGCCTCCGTGGATTTTTAATTCCGTATTCTCGAGATAAAATAGTATGAGTTATTCTACATGATAATCTATCTTCTGCCGAAATTCAGCTAGATCTGTTCAGTCGCTAAACCATGATTCAATTCATCCAATTGACAGTCCGACTGGGGTAGCACCTCCGCTCTACAGAATACCGCGGCCATAACAACTTCGCGTTGTATTCCCGGCGGTGAGTAGGGTAGCCAGAGCTCACTGGAGAGTTTTTGTGCTGTCAGTGGGAAGACCTAAAGCTATTCCTGCTTTGTCTTCTACGCTGACGGCACATAAACTCTCTGTGTTTACAGTGTCGGCAGCACGAGTGTGACTCCCCTGGTGTTGTACACGTCCATAGGCCAGGCTAACCGCTTTCCATCAGGTGGAAAAAAACATTATAAATTTTCACATTATAATATAAGTAGAAAGCTCAGGATAGGATACTTTTAATTCAGAAAAGAAGTCGAAAGATAATCATTATATGAGATTTCGTCACACATACAAAAAAAAGTGTGCGAACAGACAATAAAATGAAAAATAAAAATGACATACAATTGTTCAGATTACGTTTTCACTCGGACACACTTTATTAAAACACGGCACAAATTCAATTTTTAGAGCACTTTCCGGTGTTTCGGATTGAAAAGTTTTTATAGGATAGGTTTGTATTGGTCAACGCACCGTGGACAGTATTTGGATAGTGTTAACGATCCCCTACTTCTTGCCGATTTTGGATAAAATCTATAACGGTTTCTTATCTCAGATGAAATGAATGATGAAATCTCTCTTATGAATTTTGTGTCTTTTTCAGATTAAAAATGCCTCTTAGTATTTCTTTGAAGACCTTTAAACTTCGTTTTTAGGTCTAGTCATGTATAAAACGAATGAAATATTACATCCATGGTAAAAAAGGTAAGACACGACTGTATTTCCATCCAATTGAGCAATCCGACTGGGGAAGTACCTCGGTCTTACAGGATACCGCAGTCATGATATCCTCGTGTTGTGTTCCCGGCGGTAAGTAGGATAGCCAGAGCTCACTGGAGAGATTTTGTGCTGTCAATGGGAAGACCTAAGACTTATCCTGCTTTATTTTTTACACTGAAGGCAAAGAAACTCTCTGTTCTAACAGGGTTGGCAGCGCGAGTGTGACGCTCCTAGTGTTGCAAACGTCCATAAGCCACAGTAACCTCTTTCCATCAGGTGGACCGTGTGCTTGTCTGAAAAATAAAGTCAGACGCTTCCATAATCTATGGGTTTGAATGAGAGCTGAAGTTTATAAGAATAAAAGTAATGATTTATGAATCACTCAACATGAAAAAATATTAAATCGATATCTCCATGTTGCACCAAAACTATAGTTGGAGGAAGGGGAGGGGGGTTTAGCATAATTCAAGAGCACCTGGAGCTAGCAATCAATCAATTAGCCTATTCTAGTCCACTGCGGGACATAGGCCTCTTGCAAGGTTGGAAGACTGAAGCCTGCTATTTCCACGTTGGCCAGACAGGTAGGTACACGGTTTTATTTCGAGTTTTTCTTTTCTCGCAGTGATGAAATCTGCTTTTTCCGTTGAAATATGGAATGTAAATGAATTGACATAGAGTAGGGGCTTAAAAACCATTTGTATTATAAGTGTAGACATACTTCAAAGCATTCAGGGGGTAAATGTATTCGAATGTAACACGGGACCGTGATAATGGACGCGGCTTTTTACAGTGTTTTTTTATAAAATAGTGCAATATATGTATTGGTTGGTACTACGATTTCGCCTCCCGAGGAGGGCCAGACCGAGAGGAATGGCCCTGGGTCAGCCGGGGTGCGAGGGATATGTCGCGAAACAACCTCACCTTTGGCCTAGCACATCGACACACAGACGGCGTGCGGTTTAGTCGGTTCGAGTCCGACATAACCACACCCTACGGCTGCGGAGAAAGGTATCCGTGGGGATTTCCCGCACGTAAAATAAAAGGTACTACGATTTCGCAGCAATTATAAATTCCGTTCTCAAAGTGAACAAAGGTGTTTTATGACTTTTCATTCATAGTAATCATATTATATATAGGCTTCTCAAGTATTTGGGGATCAAAGCTGACTTTATCTGCAAGCTTCATTCCACTCCTGCTACTTGACAGACAAGGCAAGCGACTGCCGTCTAACCTTGAGGGGGAACCCTATGACAGAGCCCTGATCTGTCAATCAACAGCTAGGCCTGGAAGATCATGGTAAGGCACTTTACACATTGGTTGAAGTCTATATACGTACCTTATACCGTATTAGGTAGGTCTCCAAAAGAAACATTATATAGCTGGAACCTATTTTACAATCTTTACATCTATACACATAATTAAAATTGGAATTTCTGTTTGTAATATTGAAATAACCGTTTTTTACTACATGCACCATAATAATATTTTTTACCATTTTTGTCTGTCTGTCTGTCTGTTTGATCCGGCTAATCTCTGAAATGGCTAACCCGATTTTAACGGGACTTTTATTGGCAGGTAGCTGATGTAATAAGGAGTAACTTAGGTTAGTAAGGAGTAACGTAGTTAGGATTAACTAATTTTATTTTAGAAAAATAGCGTTGACTCTACACTAAGCGATTAGCGACACCCACGCGGGCGGAGCCGTGGGCAACAGCTAGTAATAAATAAGTAACGTCTTCTGTCTAAATCTAGGTAAGTCCATCAAGCTACTTCACCTAAATGAGTAATAAAATACTAAGTCTCACACACACATACTCATTAATCATTTTTAATATTATTAGGATTCTACAAAAAAATATTTCACTGACAACCGTTACAATTTTTTATTAGGCCATAAACTGTAAAGTAGGCTTTAGATTCAGTAAACATTGTAGTACACAGTAACGTTCCTAGTAAAGTCACAATGTATTATATTGTTTTATAATGAATATGTTTTATGACCGTTTTCAGAGGAAATATGAAAAGATTGTCGTTGGTTTTATGGATGGTTTAACTTGTAATGAGCTTTAGAACATGTCTGAGACTTGAAGACCTTTTTTCTGGTAAAGATTTTTTATTATACTTGAAACTGTTAGACAGTATTCCAGAACAACACTCAGTTGTGAATCGGCTCTCACAATTACATTAAAACTGTCATCTAGAATATAATCTGTCCTCAGATCTAGTTTACAGGAGGTAGGACACGACGGTATTTCCGTCTAATTGAGCAGTCCGACTGCGGAAGTACCTCCGCCCTACAGAATACCGCGGCCATAATAACCTCGTGTTATGTTCCCGGTGTTGAGTAGGCCAGAGGTCACTGGAGAGTTTTTATGCTGTCAGAGGCAAGAAGGCTATTCCGCCTGCTTCGCCTTCTACATTGACGGTAGAAAAACTCTCTGTATTTACAGGGTCGGCAGCGCGAGTGTGATCCCCCTGGTATTGCACACGTCCATAGGCCACGGTAACCACTTTCCACCAGGTGGACCGTGTGCTTGTCTGCCACCCAAGTGGTATAAAAAATGTACATCATCCTTGAGTTAGTCCCAGTGGTATCCGAGCCCTTTACATCGGAGCCCTGGGTCCACTTGAATATGACGTGGATTAGTTTTAAGAGAGAGATTAGACTCTGATCTCCCAGCTTGAGTTATGGTGAGTGGCCAACTACTGAAAGTCTTGTTCAGGTCGTCGTCTTGACCTAATGGTTATTGAAAGTCAGGACCTACTTTAACGTGTCTTTTGAAGTACGTAAGCACTTAGATGCTGATATCACTAAACGGTTACCCATCTAAGTTGTACCCACCCCTAGGTAGTTTAACCCACCGATAGTTTAACCAAAAGTGAGCATACCTACTCACAAGCCCTTTAGTAGTATACCTACATGTAAATCATTGCTCACATTGCAACTTATACATTCGTAAATTCCATGCTTAGGTTACATTGAAGTACTTCCCTATCATTCATTCTAATTTAAATTCGACAGGCGTCATTATTACCATATCTACTACGTTATAAGTCCAATATCAATTTCAAACATCAACAAAAAATTAATCCACCTTCCAAACCAAAATACGGCCTATCTCTCATTAAATACTTTTTTTCGAAAACGCGTTACAAATGATATAACGCTGTTAATACACGGTACATTATCATACCTCTTCGGCTAATACTATATTGATAGTCTATGACAAACCGGGACAGGGATGTGGATATTAATATAGAGCTGATGTAACCATACTAGGTATATGATTATTCTACATCAGGATGTTTGTTTTGAATGAAAGATATTCTTTTTTCAAAAAATTATCTACAATACATTTGGGGTGACTTTGTCGTGAAATCAAAAAAAACACGCTGGGAAGGAGCTGGTTTCTTTTCTTTAAGAATCAAAGAATCAATTTCGTTTATTCAGTTAAGGCAAATAAAGAGCACATATGAACGTCAATAATTTACAGTCCTAATGTCACTAAATTCTTAATGTAATATTAAATAAAGTAAATAAATCATTTGAAAATGATTCTTTCGCTGGTTCGGTAAGTTGGTTCTTATTATATTGTTATTATATTCTTATTTATATTGTGCAAGCAAGCAAAAAGAATAGGATGACCATGCATTTTTATCATTGAGGTATTCGTTTACTTTGTAATTTCCTTTTTTCACTAAACACTTTTTTATTTCTATTTTAAACTTATTTAGTGGCATGTCAACCAGATCTTGAGGAATTTTATTAAATATTTTAATACTGTTACCCACAAATGAAATACCAACCTTATCAAGTCTGAGTTTTGGTACTATAAGTTTATTTTTATTTCTCGTACTATAATTGTGTACGGTAGAGTTTTTTTGAAGAGATCTAGGTTCTTGCGTACATATAAGACATTGTCGTAAATGTATTGGCAAGCAACTGTTAAAATATTAATTTATTTAAATAGTTCCCTCAGCGAGTCACGGGGTCTGAGGTTATTGATAATTATTATAGCTTTTATATCAATTTGCTTGATGATGGTAGAGTCCAAAAGGTTCAAACTTACTTTCAGATAGAATAGATCATACGGCCTATTTGATATGTGTTCATCAAACAACTACTATACTCTAACGAATAAGCTAATTTTAGAACTAAAGCCGGTATTCACAGCTCTAAGAATTCCCCTAGCAATCAGTTCCACATTAAAAAGTCATCCTCGTATGCACGCGGCTCAATTTATCCACCGATGTATCTGGTAGTCAAGTGAAGCGCCGTAAATACGGCTCGCGGCACACCGGGGCGCTAGTCACACTTCACGAAAATTATAGGAACATTTGATTTTTACTGATTATAACGTGATTTATTGCTGTGTCGAATTAATTTAACTTATGATTCATGCTTTGGAACAAGTCTCGTGGCGTGGTTAGGGCAAAGGTTGTAAGATAGACTGTAAGAATGTTTTATGTTACAATTTTGGTTTTGAATACGTAATAAGGATTGCGTCATTAGTTTTCTACGAACTATACTAAAATTATATTTTAGGAAGGAATAGTTAGATTTAAGTCTAGTTTCTTAAGGTGATTTTCCACCAGAGGGGCGAGACGAGACGAGGCGAGAAGAGAATTGAAATTTGTCTGGCAAAATTTCAATCCTCTCCCAGCGTATCTTCGGTGGAAACAGTGTAGATTGACGAGAATATGCGAGGCGTGAATTGAAATATTTGTTTGTGCAAAAATGAACCGTATTGGTTCCAAAATAGAGTATAAATCACGTTCAAGGTGATTTTCCACCAGAGTGGCTAGGCGAGGCGAGGCGAGGAGAGAATTGAAATTTGTATAACAAATTTTTAATCCTCTCGCGATGGCTATATTTGGTGGCAAAGGATCAGTGCGATTTCAATTCTCTTCTCGCCTCGTCTCGTCTCGCCCCTCTGGTGGAAAATCACCTTTATAAGTAAAGTAGGTAAGTGGTATTTGCTTTGTAAGTTAAGCAACACTTGCTAGATTGATATCAGGATGAATTACCATTCTTGTGACATTAAAACCCCTCTATGCCTCGAGATCACGTAAAGCCGTCTGGCCCAGTTGCGATACAAACATCTAAAACTATTATTACGGGTAGTTGGAGCCCTAAAAAGGTTAACAACTGGTCTAACTACAAAACTTCGATATCTTCAGTGAGGCAGATAGAAGTCGCTTCACGGTAAATATCATAGTTCGCAGTTAGACTAGAAAGCCGACCGCAATTAGGTTTTTGGGACGATAAGGAATTAAATAAGGAATTGGGACGATAAGTAAGGTTTCTTCTGATCACTTTGTGTTTTACCCCCCAAGGTGCCACAAGAGAGGTCAGGTTAGTCTTTGAATTGATCTAAATTTAAATAAGTACCTATACATACATACATTGTATTGAAAGGAAAGTGACACCCAGCGATATACAGGGTACTTTCCTAACGCATTTATAATAGGTTCATTTTCCGGTCAATGACATTCTGTCTACGGAGTACTGATAGCAGATCTCAGTAATGTTGGTGTATTTCAACATTATAATATAGTCAGTTTAGATTTCTATAAAAAGCTATTCCAAAAAAAATCTGATCAGATGCCACTTAGGTAAAAAACCTGATGGAAAATGGTGGCCTATGGATTTATGCAACACCAGGGGCGTCACACTCGCGCTGCCGAAACCTAAAGAAACCTAATGCTCTTCTTGAAAAACCCTAAATAGTAGTGGCTTGGGGAAACCACAGCAGAAAGTTCGTGCGTGCGTGGGATGTAGTTTCTTTCATACTGCATGGTTTGCATCATTTCTGGTCGCAATGTGTCAGGATGGATTCCCTGTCTATGGCGAGCGGTGCGATGATAGAATGTAGCTGTAGGCATCATGTCAATTGATTCGACCCACGAAAGAAAACAAGCTAATCTTTTCAGTCTTTTTATACTTCTACTACTATTCTTCTTCTACTAATACTCTACTTCTGCTGTTGTACCATGTTTTATTCTGGTTTTATAACTATTAGACATTTTGTGACAATTAGGATTCAAGTTTAGACTGTTATATGACTGTGCTTTAGACATTCCTTCATTTATAGTGTGACTGTAACCATTATGAGGATTTATTCTGACTGAGTGACCCTTCTGAGACTCTAACTCTGACAAACATGACTTGAATAACTTTATGTGTTGTGTGTTTCGCCTGTATACTGTAAGATTAAAAAGCTTTTATGGGTGCGATTGCCACCTGACCGCCCAATCTCAAAAGAAAATTTTTCACCAGTCTTCCAATCAGTAGGTGTAGGTACTTTCTTGCAAGTGGAATTGGCTTGACCTTCAGGGCTTTGCTGGGACTATGTACGCCCTTGAAATAATATATAACTTTCTTTTCATTGCTGTATATTGACCCTACTTAAGTCACAATAATATTATGATGCACATGACCCCTTCTACCAATCCCACAAAATGTATTACTATCATTCAAATTACTGACTATTTAATATTATTGTAATATATCTTTCATTTACTTACGTTTCTTTGATCCTTAACGATTCAAATCTTGAATTTTTGTCCCGTCGGTCTGTCGGAACGAGGTGTCGACTTAATTTATTCATAGATACACATCTGGCACCGCATTCAAGTGATATAAATAAGGCAAGAGGTGCACTGGGGCGTGTCCCCGAGTCAAAGGTATGTTGAAACACTATCCCGCCGGGAAGGGTTGGTAACGATGAAGAATTTTAGAAGAGAGGGTAACTTTGGTGGTCTCAGGTGCTATAAATCATCTTTAAATTATTTAAATATTACTTAAATTGGATATATTTTAGATTACAATAGCTTGTATTGTTCTCTTAACGTTAATTTTTTTGTGTTTTCTTATTCAAGGATGCGGAGAAATAAATAACTGGAGTATTTTTCCTGTGTAAAACAGCTCTTCCAAGGGATTTTTTTTTATTCTGTCTCTGGCGTCTTTATAGCAAATTTTAGCCAAAACTACTAGCCAATAGAGTAATTGTAGTAAAGATTCAAACATTTTCAGCGGCTCCGATTTCAACTTTTATTCGTAAAAAAAATACTCGACTGTAGAGCCATTTACTTAAGCGAAAAAATAGTTGAAAAACCAGCAGAAGCGAGTTGTCATGTAACATTTGAGCCCGATCTGTGCAGATTTTTTTCAGATTCTGAAAAAAAATAAAACCAGATAAAGATTTTTATAAAAGTAAATAATTTGTAATTGATTATGTATTAGTTGGTCTAACTGCAATACTTTGATATCGCTAACAGATTGTAGAGGTCATATGGCAGTCGCTTTGCTAAAATATTGAAATTCAGTTAAACCCGCAGTTACGAAAAGGACCCGAGGCTCGAGGTGAAAGTTTCCAAACCGACCTGGATTAACTCAAGGATAAAGATAGATTATATAGTAGGAAAGAAGAATTACCCAATTGAAACACATTTTCCTAATATTAATACCAGAACAACTGTTCTCATCCATCATAAAATTATTACTACAAACATCGCCTCTTCAATACATTCAACTGTCATTCTAAATCCTTCAACAACTAATTAAATCTTAGAAATGTTATCTAAGGAGACAGCCGGTTCCTGCCGCAGACAGCTTTGATTTATTCGTAGCGAGTTCGATGCTCGAGTAATTAAAATGTTTTATTTGTATGTGATGAGTTTTTTAGAGGACGAATGAAATAATTTGTAACTATTTTTGGTTTTTAAATGACAGGTTTTGATTAATGATTGTTCTTGAAAAACGAAGTGTTACCGGTAAAATTTTTATTTATGTAATATCGGTTTTGTAAACTTTGTTAACTAAATGTATATATTTTTGATTATTAACCGGCTTAGTTTGTAGTGTCTATTTTGCTTCTCCTACAAATATTTTTATTTGAATATACTTTTCAAGTGTCTGTGTGGTTCCCGGCATAGAATAGGACCACTCCATCTCTTCTCGTGGATGTCGTAAGAGGCGACTAAGAGAACACCAAAGGATGGGCAGCGGCGTCTTTTGTGATGCATCCTTATAAAAACTTTAATACCGCGCTCGCCAACCCGTTTGCCAAGCGTGGCGAGTATGGCAAGAAACCTCCCAAATGAACGGACAAAAAAAGACCAGGCCCCTAGTCCCCGGCAGCCCCGCTATTCCTGGCTCCGGTAGCGGTCATGGTAACGGCGGGGCAGGGGATGCGAAGAATCCCCGGCAGAGATTCGGCTACCACCCCAGACGGAAACTGGCCCTGGTAACACACAACGTCAACACGATGAGGACTGACGAGAAGCTGCTCGAGGTGGAAGAGGAAATGAGTAGGTTACACTGGGACATTGTTGGGTTGTCCGAAGTGCGAAGAGCGGGGGAAGGCACGACAACCCTGAAGTCTGGTCACCTACTCTACCACCGGGAGGGTGACAGAAAGTCACTGCATGGTGTCGGGTTCCTCGTCCACAGGTCCCTTATTAGCAACGTCATATCCATCGAGAGTATCTCGAGTCGGGTGGTATACCTGATACTCAGAGTATCCAAAAGATACTCGTTGAAGGTCATCCAGGTGTACATGCCCACCAAGTCATACTCCGATGAAGAGGTCGAGGAAGTGTATGAGGACATAAGTAGGGCCATACATGCTTCCAAAACCTATTTCACTGTTGTTATGGGGGACTTCAACGCGAGACTGGGCGAACGGGGCGATGGGGAGTTGAGGGTGGGGCCTTTTGGATATGGGCAGCGGAATGACCGGGGCCACATGCTGGCGGACTTTATGGAGAAAGAGGGTCTCTACGCGATGAACTCTTTCTTCAAAAAGCCACCCCAGAGAAAGTGGACCTGGCTAAGCCCGGCTAACATGGCGTATGAGATTGACTACATCTTGACGACAAAGAGGCAAGTATTCAATGATGTCTCTGTGATCAGCCGTGTAAAAACCGGTAGCGATCACCGTATCGTAAGAGGCACATTGAATATTAGCCCTAGACTAGAAAGGTCACGTCTGATGAAGTCAACACTCAGACCGTCATATGCCGATGTCCGGGACTCCGAGAGCTTTCAGCTCGAACTATCCAATCGTTTCGATTGTCTACAGGATCGCGTTTCAGTGGACGAGGTAAACAACGTGCTGGTAGAAGCTGTCCAAACGGTGGGATCTAAATTCTTTAGGTCTCGCCCTAAACAAAAACCTCAAAAAATTTCGACCCAGACCCTTGATCTCATGGCCAAACGTCGATTTATGCCACTACAGACCTCCGACGACGCTGAGGCATATAGGCGGCTCAACGGACGCATACAGAAATCTTTGCGACACGACATTCGCTCCTATAATACAAAAACTATTAAGGAGACGATAGAGCAAAACAAAGACTCCAAAGTGTTTGCGAGGAATGCGTTCGTTGGACAAAGCCGGTTGACGAAGCTGAAGACGGAGGATGGCGGCATGGCAACGACAACGGCAGAGGTACTTAGGGAGGTCGAAAGGTTTTATGCACAGCTATATACATCAGTAACACAGCCCGTTGGCATGGCTAAAGATCCAAGAGCCAAGCTTACCCGACATTATACCGAAGACATCCCGGACATCAGCCTGTACGAGATTAGGATGGCCCTCAAACAGCTAAAGAACAACAAAGCGGCGGGTGAGGACGGAATTACAGCAGAGCTTTTGAAAGCGGGCGGAACGCCGGTACTGAAGGTCCTTCAGAAGCTCTTCAATTCCGTTCTACACGAAGGCATAACGCCGGAAGCGTGGAACGGGGGTAAGGTGGTCCTTTTCTTTAAGAAAGGTGATAATACTTTGTTGAAGAATTATAGGCCCATCACGCTCCTGAGCCACATTTATAAGTTGTTTTCGAGGGTTATTACGAACCGTCTCGCCAACAGGCTCGATGACTTCCAACCTCCCGAACAAGCCGGATTCCGTAAAGGCTACAGTACCATAGACCACATCCACACGCTGCGGCAGGTTATACAGAAGACCAAAGAGTATAACCGGCCTCTCTGCTTAGGATTCGTGGACTATGAGAAAGCCTTCGATTCGATCGAAATATGGGCCGTGCTACAGTCTCTCCAGCGGTGCCGGATAGATCACCGGTATATCGAAGTGTTGAAGTGTTTATACCAGAACGCCACTATGTCGGTCCGAGTACAGGAACAGAGCACGAAACCAATTCCACTGAAAAGGGGCGTTAGACAGGGAGACGTGATCTCTCCGAAACTGTTTACCGCTGCCTTGGAAGACGTCTTCAAGCTACTGAACTGGAAAGGACGTGGCATCAACATAAACGGCGAGTATATCACTCACCTTCGGTTTGCCGACGATATTGTCATTATGGCAGAATCGCTGGAAGACTTGAACACCATGCTCGAAGACCTCAACAGAGTATCCCAACAGGTGGGCCTTAAGATGAACATGGACAAGACAAAGGTTATGTCAAATGTCCATGTTGCGCCTCTACCGGTTCATGTTGGGGACTCAGTCTTAGAAGCTGTTGACGAGTACGTTTACTTGGGTCAACTGATCCAGGTAGGCAATTCCAGCTTCGAAGACGAGGTAAATCGACGAATCTGACTCGGCTGGGCGGCGTTCGGGAAGCTACGAGATGTCTTCTCGTCCGACATACCTCAGTGCCTGAAGACGAAAGTCTTTAACCAATGTGTGTTACCAGTGATGACTTATGGATCGGAAACGTGGTCCCTCACTATGGGTCTCTTAAACAAGCTCAGAGTCGCTCAACGAGCTATGGAAAGGGCTATGCTCGGTATTTCCCTACGTGATCGCGTCAGAAATGATGATATCCGTAGGAGAACAAAAGTAACCGACATAGCCCAGCGGATTAGCTCGTTGAAGTGGCAGTGGGCGGGACACATAGCGCGCAGAACAGATGGCCGATGGAGCAAAAGAGTTCTGGAATGGCGACCGCGTACGGGCAAACGCAGTGTAGGACGCCCAACGGCTAGGTGGAAGGACGACCTCATCAAGGTCGCCGGGAAGCGCTGGATGCGGGCTGCTTTGGATCGGTCATTCTGGAAGTCTATGGGAGAGGCCTATGTTCAGCAGTGGACTGTGTATGGCTGATATGATGATGATGATGATGATACTTTTCAAGACAATCCTCTTTTGATGAGGCCGTCAAGCTGAGTGCCACCATTGTTAACATGATACGTGTATGTAATGGTGACCCTCTTTCCTAAGACTGGCCCGGACCTGCGCCACTAAAGATGTCAACCGCAGTGATCGACGAAACGTTTGGAACGCAAGTTTCAAATGGACCACGGCCAAACAGCCCGGAAGCAGTATAAATTCTACATGCAACGCCGGCCGTGAAAGCCTGAAGACTTATACTTTGCCTTCAGCTTACCACCAGGTGACGTGAAGTCAAATTGACGTATATAAAAGAATGCCATCAGCAGGTATTGGGTAAACGAGTTGTCTTTCTATTAAATATTAAACACTAATAGTGATTTGTTTTTTTTTTTTCAATATCCAAACTATTGTTAGTGATTCGTGATAACGGTTCATCATCACCACCCTTGTATTCACTCCGGTTGCCTCTAGAGGCCCGCTAATCTGATCCTTTCCCTCCACTTTGCCTGATTTTCAGCATCCCTCATAGTATGAGAAGATTGAAATGAATTTATTATTTATGAACATTTTGAGTATTTGTGCTTCACAGCCTTCCATCGCTTAATTGCATTTTGTAGAAGAGTAAAGTCTAGCGATGAGTCCTTTCGTCCTCAAAAAGGAACTGCAGCGTGCATTAAATATTAAGTTATTTGTGTTGATTCAGCGTTAATTAGGAAGACGGGATATCTTCACTATTTGTCAGGCACTAATTTAAGATTTGATACGTTGACGCCATTGTTGTGACTACTGACTGTGTGGACTTGATGCAATAAAGGATTAAAAATGAAGTTAAATGTTATTTAATGTGTATTTTACGTGTATCATTTTAATCACACTTATAGATAGTCAAAATAAGTTGAATATGACTAAAATTGTAAGTAACATTAAATTAATAATAATGAATCGATAAAACTTGAAATAAATTAGCCGATTTTTCCGTTTTTTGTTTGTATTGTACCTTCTAAGACGTTCTAAGTAAGGTTAGAAGTCTAGTCCTATACGTTAACTCTATAAGTTTATTAACTAGGGAGCCTTCCCCAGCTTCGCCTGTGTGGCAAACATCGTGACCCCTTGTCATACCTTCAAGCCATATATGTTATTTTCAATTTATTACATTTTTAAATAGTGTATGGGAATCAGCCGGATATGTTGACATTTAATACTCCACTTCCTTTAGGTAGTTGGGTAGTTCATGAAAATAATTGTATAAGCAAATGTTTAAAATTATTATTTATACGGAAATATCCCCAGCCTCAGTACCTACACAATTAGGTACTACCGGTATTTTTTACGCCACCGCCTAATTAACACCACATGAGAGTAGCATGCCGAACTCATAAATCATTCATATTGTCGTATCTACTTGTGTCATTAGCTTATAAGATACATTCGGTGTTACATTTATTTTTGTAAGCACATCTATCATATTTTGTACACTCACATGTTTATTAAAAAATACATTGTGGTGACACATCATGTAATGAGGGATTTACACAAGTTAATTTTTGCCGTACGGCATGTAGCAACTCAAATTGCTTTACTAAGGTTCCATCAGTCAGTCAGTCGGCCAGTCAGTAAGTCTGTCAGTCAGTCAGCCAATCAGTCAGTCAGTCATTTCCTTAGAAAATATTGAGCAGAATAGCTGTTAGTGCTCCCCGAAACATTACGACCGGAAACGGTGCGTACAGAGTGGTATAAAAGGAACACGCTCAAGCTGTGGGATAAAGTCCCTTCTATGGTTTTTCCTAGTGACTATAATGATTTTAATATAGTTTTCTTCAACAAGGATATTAGACGGTTCTTACACAGCCGGTAGCACGAGTATGGCACCCCTGCTTCTATACATCTTCACAGGTAGCGGTAACCACTAACTAACAGGTAGACTGTGTGCTTGTTTGCCATTTAAGTAACATAATAAATGTGTACACGGTCGATTTTAGTCACCAGCTGCGTTGGGCTGGTCCCATAGCGGCCAAATTCAGGGAGTGAAACCGCAGCGTGTTGCTAGTATCAAATAAACTTAGGTAAGGATTTAGGGCAGAAATTCTTAAAGAAGTCTCGTCTAGGGGCAGGTCACGTATCCAAGTTTCACTTGCCTGCGTAAGCTTGCATATTACGAGTTCGAACTTACTAAGTCCTGGTAAGTGAACTGTACTGAACTAAGAGATTAACTACTTATCTAAAGGATTATTCTTAGCGTTGATATAATAGGGCTTGACATTTAAACTGTAAATGAAAGGTAAATTTTTGTAATTGTTTTATTTTACAGTTATATTAGTAGTTTAAAAACTCTAAAGTTACCTATTTTAAAATACCTAGATCATTTTAATCACAGCCAACCTCTGATTTTATTCAAAGCTTGTAAATTGAAGCCCAGGATACACTCTCTTACTCTTAATCCATACTAATATTCTAAATGCGAACGTAAGTCTGTCTGTCTGTCTGTCTGTATGCTACGCTTTCACCCCTAAACCAATGAACCTATTTAAAAAAAAATTGGTATAGGGGTTGATTAGATCTTGAGAAAGGACATAGGCTATGTTTGTTAGCGATAACCGACATCCACGCGGGCGGAGCCGCGGGCAAAAGCTAATACTAAATAAATAAACTACGACATTCTAAACAGCATTATCTACACCCCAAGTTCGCATAATATAACTAGCTTGTGTTATGGTATGGGTTGTAAAAATGCGGATAAATATACTTACAATATATAATACAATTTCTTAAACCTTGTGTTGTGTTTCCGGCGGTGAGTAGGGTAGCCAGAGCTCACCGGAGAGTTTCTGTGCTGTCAGTGGGTAGACCAAAAGATATTCCTGCTTTGTCTTATACACTGACAGCACAGAAATTATCTGTATTTACAGGGTCTACAGCACGAATGTGACTCCTCTAGTGTTGTACACGTCCATAGGCCACCAAGCGGTTGTCTGCCCCCTCAGTGGTATAAAAAAATGTATTCATTATACGTGGAGAACCCGTCGATATCAATATGTAGTATAATATCAAAACTAGTGGCAATTGAATGCTCTGTGGATTGGATGTAGCAAGTAATTAGAACGAAGCATATACTATTGCATCAACGTTCTAATTTAGTACCTCTTGGTATCGTAAACTTTGTAATTCTGTAGCCAAATTAAACGTTAAGAGTTAATTCATTATGCAAGCAGTACCTCATCTCAGAGACATTCTATTTAAAATTACAATCCATTCCTCAAGATCAAGATTTAAGTATACACTTAAATAAAATGTACAAATTGTATGCAATAAAAATATAAGTGCACGCTTGAGATTTTGAGAACAATTTATAAAACCCACCAGTCCGTGTCCGGTCTAAAAGGAATTTTATTATGTGTCATTACTCCATATTTTCACATTAAAAACAGGGGACTGAGAAGAGTGCCCTGCGGGACACCATACCCTACTGTGGGTACGTTTTTACATATACACACGTAAATAGGCTTGTTATAAACCAGCTGTGAATGAAATTGGTATCATGTTGTGTTCGTAATGAATTTGTTACTGAGTTTTTTGTGAATCCTTTTTGTTTATGGTCTACATTATCGAAAGGTTAAGCGATTATCGGTTTTAGTTAACAATTTTCTGTATCGTAATTGGTATAGCTGGGTGATGTATATTTTGTTTGTAAGTGGAATTCGAGTACCTTTCTACTGGTGTGTTAACAGTTTGTAAATAGTTGTGCTGTAAATATATCATTTGTGTTGAGATAATTTGTTATTTGAACTAGCTTGTTAGTATTTAGGTGTTTAGTTGCATGTAAATCGTGTTCATATTTTATAAACACGCATTTCTGCATTTTTTTTATGCCAATTAGGTGGCAGACAAGCACACGGCCCACCTGATGGGAAGTGGTTACCGTGGCCTATGGACGTTTGCAACACCAGGGGCATCACATCACATATTGTTTAATAAACATGTTTATACAATGTAAACTCTACATCAAACAATGCTATGTCCAAATAATAGGGACGAACGATGTCCTGCCATACTTTAAAATCTTTCCGTACTATCTAGAGATCTTATTTAACTTTTCACTTTCAATATACCCAAATAACTAATTTTCGTTTCGAATTTCTTAGACACACATATATATACCAAAAAGAAGACAATCGCGTGAAATACCTAAATTATTATTACACTTATATTTGAAACACTCTGACAAGAAACGAGGCGTTGCCGTTACCACTACCGATGGTTTGCATGTTTGTACTATAAGATTTTCTAGTCTAACATCCTAAAACCGTCATATCATTCTTTCAGAAACTACATCTATATCTGTACTTAGAAAATCAAAACTCAGCCCACATCGTCGGCACCCAAAAAAGCTCACGTATGACAAACTAATAACCCAACACGTCCATCGTAACCTAATATGAGCTACAACTGTGTGATATTGTCTCTCATCTTGCTTTAATCTCGAATCAAATGCGTTTTACAAGGCCATAGTACGTGGAATAATTCTCTGTATACATTGTTGATGGTATAAAGTTTAAAATGTTGACTTTACGTGTCGTCTCAATGTTTAGCTTCAAAGTTACGCGAAACTGTAAAATTTCTATTACATTTCTGCACAACTATGAATACGGAATGTGTGCAATTAAAAAGTAAATGGAATCATTTTATGAATATCAGATAGTACAGGGTATAGAGGGTTTTACTAACATTCTTGAAGCTCAAGTCAATCAGTACACTAGAGGTTGGATTGGTAGGTTAGACCTAGTGGCACCGGAAAAAGCCGGTATACCAATCAAAAGTAGTGGATTCCTCCTCTCCTTATAGCACTCAGTTCAATATAATTGCAGTTTATATCCCAAAAAACTTGCATGTATCTTCAGGAAAGCAAGTGCCTGAAATATTTCAAAATAACGCTTCAAAAAGGATCACTAAAATCCATTCCCCAAAATACAATATCTCAATAAACTAGAATAAGAAACTCGTCACATTGCAGTTCAGTCCTTTTGCGGATGTTATAAGTGTCATATTTGTTTGAAATGCCACAATTTCCACCTCAACTTCATATTCGGTATTTGTCTCACCCATTCCGAAAGTCACTGTGAGCACTGGCAATTTAACCTACTATTTTATTTCTTTTATATTTACCGTACACGCGAATATCGTCTTTATCATTCATGTGTTGTTTATTATGGAAGTCAAAGTGATCTCTGGGCCTTTAGGGATCAGTTTCGTGTGTAAGTAACTCATAGTTGGGTCACTTTAGAAGATCGGATAGGAAGTCTTGTTCAAATAATTTTGTAAGAAGTTTAAGGATGGGCTTTCCTTGCCCGCAGGGCGCAAAGTTATCGAGTGTCGTGATGAAAACAGTTTCTAAGGGAGAGAGAGATGTGGCGTTGGGTAAAAAGTTGTTTTCGAGTTTACAAGAATACTTTCAATTTTATTTCTAATACAAATCGTTGGTGTACATTTTCGAAGTGTTGAAATTTGATTGTGAGGTTCGAATTCGGGACTAAAACAAGTTCTTGTCTCTTTATGAAAGTTGGAAAGAACAACAGAGTTGATGAGAAAATGGGTTGCAAGTCCTTGTTTTGGACAAATACTTGTATGAAAGAAGAGAAAAAGAAAGAAAAAGGTTTTATTGTTCTACTCAGTTCTACGCATAAACAATATTATGAAGAACTTTTTTTTAACCGTTTAAACAGTTTGTGTTGAGAAATAAGTCATTGGATGTCCCATCATAATCCTGACATCAAAACACACTATCAGTGTCCTGTCTAAAATATCTTTTCCCAACAAATCTTTCTTGGTCGTACTTGAGATATTGGGCGCAGTGACACCGGCAAGCCCGCAGGGTGAATACTAAACAGAAGCCATTTTGATATACCTATTTGCTGGTGACAGTCGTGGACTTGATTTTAAATATAAACGGTAAGTTATGGAGGTTGTGATGAAATGTGACAGTAGGCAGAGTTGAACTCAATCAATTTTTAAAGGTGTGTAGGTGCGGATCTCTATCTACCCTTTCAGTGGGATGAAGATGTGAATGTGTATAGGCTACCCCTTCTCTTCCTGTGGGTGTTGTTAAAGGGATAGGGCTGTGCCACATCCGACAGTAAACATACAGCCCATGAATAAGTGCCCACATGACGGTAATAGGTTCACTCCCAATAACGTGCGACCGAAAATCATAGTTGGCGAAATGTGGGTGTTAATATACCTCTGCTTACCCCTTCGGCGATTAACAGGCGTGAGTATATGTATGTAAGTAGGTATCCGACTTTTGTTACAAGTTATATAAATGCTTAGTTTTTTTTATACCAGTTAGGTGGCAGACAGGCACACGGCCCACCTGATGTAAAGTAATTACCGTGGCCTATGAACGTTTGCAACATCAGGGGAGTCACACTTAATGTGCCGACTCTGTAAGCACAAAGAGTTTCTGGTTTACCTCGTAACTAGGTATGTATGTATCTCTTCATGCAAATGTTTGAATAATTGAAGTTGAATATTAAATTGAAATGAATTTAACTTAATATTGAAGCTAAGAAAACTATTGTTTTTGGATATCTATTACATTAGCCTATGTCCAGCAGTAGACTGCAGTGGGCTAATTGATTGATTTGATTGATTGATTACAATCGAACTATGCATGTGTTTAAATTTGAAAATAAAACAAATTTATAGAATTGCCTTGAATGTCCTGCCTACCCTGTATGTGGTTCAATTCCTTGATCCAATACAATTACATTAGGTAGACTAAGGATATTCATTACGGTATTTAAGTAGTAATAACTAGATGTAACAAAAAAAAGACGGATTGCACTCTGGGAGTGCCGGCAGAAGTGAAGGGTGTATTTTTGAAACGAGGCAGTAAGGGCAAGTACCTTAACCGTTGCAGTTACAGCAAAACGTTCTTAGAAGACCTTCCCTAACTTTTTGACATATTTTGAACTGCATTCACAGATTTGGTAAAAAACTTACAGTTGGCAAAAAAAAAATGCAAAAAGTCCAAAAATTTTTTTTTATGCCAATCGATTCTATTTCATGTGGGGATCAAAAAACTCTATGAGACCATTTTAGCTTTCAGTACTAGGAAAGACAGAAATCGCCAAAAACGTTTCCCATACATTTCGGCAACAGAAACAAATTTCTACGATGGTCTAACTTTTTGTTATGGCCAGGAAGTGGGTAGAATTGACTGTAAAGTAAATAAAAAGAATTTTTGCCCTCAAATTTCGAATTTGATTCGAAAATCTGTGTGTTATTCTTAGTTTCAGCTGAGAAACTTCGTATGAGTTATTAATTAAAGATTTTCGCTAAAATGTCTTCTAATCGTGAAAAAATTGACTTATTAGAAGCGTATTTTGTCAATAATCGAAATGCGGGAGCTGCATTAGTGTGGTACCGCAATAAGTATCCGTTGCGGCATGTGCCAACAAGAAAGGTTATTACAAATCTTTTGAAAAACCTGGAATTGCAGGGTTCTTTCAAAAGAAAGCGGCAGCCTCGTGTGGACATGGACACGGAGATTGCGGTTCTAACTTATGTCGAAGCATATCCAGAGGTATCGTCCAGGCAAGTCGCCTTGAAGTAGGTGTATCCCACTCCCTTGTGATAAAGATATGGAAGAAATACGGCTACAAGAGTTTCGAGTTGATTTATCATATTTCCGTACGAAATGTATGGGAAAGGTCTTTGGCGATTCCTGTCTTTTCTAGTACTGAAAGCTAAAATGGTCCCATAGAGTTTTTTGATCCCCACATGAAATAGAATCGATTGGCATAAAAAAAAATTTTTGAACTTTTTGCATTTTTTTTGCTAACTGTAAGTTTTTTACAAAATCTGTGAATGCAGTTCAAAATGTCCCAAAAAGTTAGGGAAGGTCTTTTAAGAACGTTTTGCTGTAACTGCAACGGTTAAGGTACTTGCCCTTACTGCCCCGTTTCAAAAATACACCCTATACATGTCGTGGCCACATCGTAGATTTGCTCACTTCATGAAATGCTCGAGAATTTCATGAAATGGTCGCATTTCATGATGTGGGCAAATTAATTTGACCAGATCATTAAATCGTCAACGTTTCACGATTTTTCCATCCACATTTGGCCGGATCGTATAAATAGGGGTCGATCGTGTAAATTGGTGTAAAATACAAATCACATTTATTTTTAACTGTAACATTTACAATTTTAACACCCCGACTCAGATTACCCCGACTCGGATAGGTTAGGTTAGAAGGCTAATGCGGGAGCGGAGCGTAGCGAAGCTCCCGCATTAGGCCTTCGTGGTTATTTTTTTATAAACCACCCAGAATTAGAAGCGCATGACAAACTTTGGTGACACTTCGAAGTACAAAGTGTTTTGTTCGGTTTGTTCGTCATTTACCAACGAATTCTTCACTGCGAGAAACAACATTTTCGACAGCGGCCGCCATCTTTACACATAAACAAAGCGCTTGCAGCGCCTCTACCGGTAATTAATGTAACTACGATATGATCATATAATCTTGACGATTTCATGAAGAAGCCGCGCGTTTAGTTGCCCATATCGAGAAACGATTTCTTATCATTGATCTGCCCAAACCACATCATGATGTGGCCAAAAGACAATGAAACATTTCATGAAATGCGACCATTTCATGAAATTCTCGAACATTTCATGAAGTGAGCAAATCTACGATGTGGCCACGACATACATATAAAAAGATCATACCATACCATACCATACCTATCATATAGCGCCAATCATAGAACCTATCACTAATTTTCTGCTAATTTTCTGTCAGAAGAAATTAATAAATTACAAAAAGAAAAAATAATCACCAAAAGTAATTAATTACAAAAAGAAAAAATAATCACAAAAAGTAATAAATTAAGTACATAAAGAAAAATAATGACAAAAAGTGTCAGAAAACCAGGTTTGAACCCGGTACTATCTGAAACCATAAGGACTTAAAGTCGACTACGATGCTATTTATCGTATCTTGCAAAATAGACAGTCTATAGCTTATGTTGTATGACGTCAGTCGTCGGTTACGGTCCAAAGATCAAGCTATCCTGACGCGAGTTTACTTTCACCCATCCAACGCCGCTAAAGAAGTTTTCACTTCAAAAAAATAGAGGTAAGTATTAAAATATCTACATACTGACCTCTGCCTACTCCTAAAGTATCTTATTAGAGCTTGAGCACAAAAAATAAAAATAAAAACAGAATTGTGCTATTAAGGAAAATGTCTCAAGAAATTTATTCCTAAGCAAAACAGTTACAACACACAAGTATCAAAACCTTTTGAAAGCACAGATCTACCAAAGATAACCTTAATCCTTTCATGAAAGTTCGCACCCAATTCATTACCCATTACCCATAGGACAGAAACCAAACATTACCGAATTTGAATAACTCTGCTGTACAGATCGACCGATATTATTGTTTACAGGTTAGATGCAAATGTATGCATTGCATGCTCGTCGTGAGAATAAGATCGGTTGGCCTTTTCCCAGGGTTTCGGTTAACCCGGTGTTAACCTGGTGTTAACCCGAAGATGGTGCGAAAACGATGGCCGTTTGACCCCTGTGGACAATTTGGTAGCGTCGGTGTTTCAATGGTTTGGCGGCGAGTCGAATTTTAAGTTTTTGTGGTGTAAATAATGTTGAGTCGTGACTGATCGTCAGTTACATGGTGATTTTGATTTATTTATGAGGTGTGTGAAATTAGTATTGTATCTTTTTACCCGACTGCCAGGAAGGGTTATGTTTTTCGCGCGTATTTTATAATATTCTGTATCACCTCATATCTTCTTAACCACTAAATGGATTTCATTGATTGATATCTCAAATGAAAGGTATTCTGCTCTCAATGGTTCTTGGGTACCTAAAATGTGAACAAAAGCTAGGTATACGTTAGATTTTTGGGGCCAAAATTTAAACTGTCAAAAAAATCACTCAAACTTATCAAGTAGGTTATTTAGTTATTACAAAAATAAATAAACGTCTTAACTCAAACGAATTAAATACAACTTATTATAATGAATTCGATTTATATATAATATATATATAAATTAGAATTAGATAGCAGGTGAATATAAACCGGATAAAAATAAACAAACTTGTTTCGATCTTCTCAGCGTCAGTCGGGTTTTTCATACACACACAATCACGCCTCTTTCGCAGTGGGGTAGGCAGAGACCATATATTTCCACCTGCTACGATCCTGGCATACATCTTTGGCTTCTTCTACTTTCATAATTGTTTTCATAAATGCTCGCAGGTTTTGGATACTTCTACTTTTTACTTTACATTACGAGAATTTGTAGTTGGTCGTGTGGGTATGCTGATAGCTAAAAGGACTCAAGTCAATTTTACCTGCTGGCTGATTAGCAAATAAGGCCGAGGGACAGGTTTTTCGAAGGTTGAGAGTCAGAAGAAGATTATCTCTGGCACCAAAGTAAAAACTGTTGAATGAACCCTGAATGATGATGATGATAATTTAACTTTGAAATTATCATAATCGCAAATTTTCATATTCACTTTCTGTTCTATGTGATACAATTGTTATTATCTCAGAGCGTTTTCACAATCATCCGATATCGGTGTCGGACGCCGACGCTGTTTTCAGATATATCCGATAAAATCGGTCCAATACGGCCATTTCCTCGAAAGCACAGACTAGTTAGGGATGCTAGACACGAAAAAAAAATTAAAACAGTGCAAGCAATTTTCGACCTTATTGACATGACATAGTATCGAGCTTTTTTTCTATTAGTAATCAGCGTCGTCAATTTACGCGAAAACGCGTAACTAAGAACATGTCACTAAGGTCGAAAATTGCTTACAGTCGCTGTTTTAGTCTCTTTCTGATCCGATATCGGGCCATACATTTGACTTCCTCGGATATCGGATATTAGACAATATGAAAACGCTCTTACTCTTTGCGCTGCGTATTTCATCTCTCTGTTACTGAAAAGTAACCGAAACGCCGGGACCAGTGTAAATAACGCCGAATATCCCTGTAAATAAGCCTTTTAATCATAGGAATGAACGACTCTAAATGACAAAATACTATGTTTTCATTATTCATTTTCAAAGGTTCACAGTTAAAAAAGCGTTCTACTAAAGGATTGTTCTCTAGTTCCGCTATAAAAAAAATAGCAGCTTTTCAGTGTTTTTAATCTGCCTGCTTTCACAGCCTCTCTTCATTTAGCCCGTGGCTATTTTAATCTATTTTTGCGAACATGCAAACAAACAAAAGTTCGTACAAAAGATTGTACTGTAAGGATAATAAGTTGGTAACACAACTTGTTTTAACTTGGCAATATATTTAGACCTATTATGGTAAAGACTTTACGGACTTGCTTTCATTTAATTTATCATTTTTATCAGAGAAATTTGATCCTTATGATCGACATTATCGATTGATGTCGTAAAAATACAGGATGTTACTTTTTCGGATTTTATTCGGTTTGACTGTGGCAAGTGAGTTTTCAAAACGCTTTCAGTTTGTTTCTTCTTAAAAAGAAAGGATTCTTTACTTTGAGTATTTACAGTACTTTCCCTCCAGGTAAGGTTAAAATTTTCCAACTTGTTTAAGTTCAATATATCGAATAGTCAACGCATATTTAATACTAGCGTTCCGCTGAGGCTGTTCCCGTGGAAATCCAATAAAGCCTATGTTACCCAGGGTGAATGTAGCTTCCCAACGGTGAAAGAATTTTTGAAATTGGCAGAGTAGTTTTTATGTTTATTCATTACAAACATACACAAATACAAATATTTCCTCTTTATAATAGTATAGTGTAGATGTACATTTCCACTCGCATTAAGTTATTCTCAATGCTTCTCGAATATTCTATGACAGTACTGATACAGTTGCTTCAAAGACTAAGCTAAAGTAGGTATAAACTAAATCTTCGTGGAACGTTTTATAATCTAGTTATCGAGCAGGGAAATTCCTTTAAGCCGCATTGTACCCAACTAACGGCGATGTCCGGACAGAGCCCGGGGCGAACACGCTGGACAAGGCCCGCTCCTAAACAGAAACTGGGTCACGTATTCTGGGGGAACACTGCGAGATAGTTTCGATGTAGCGATGGTGACGTCCGAAGTAGGTACTTATTTTATTTGTGAAGGATTTTTTAATATATACAATATCTTTTAAATGAACTGCTTTCATTTCTTATGCACACACATACTCAAAAATGTATTAGGTATGGCTGTTCAGTTTGAATTCGAAGCGGACGAACTTCGTTATTTTTCGTTAAGCTATTGACATCTGACCACCATAAGTTAGTGACAATACTCGTATGTAATAGAATTGTTTTCAAGATATCGAAGTTCTACAGTTAGACCAGTTATTTAACTTTTTAAATCTCCAACTATCCGTACCTAATATAAATGTTCATTTGACCAGGGGGACCGATGGACGTGTTAGCCGAGGCATGGAGTATGTTAAATATAGTCAGCCATTTTTAGACTGACCCGCTGTACAATTCTTTAAGCATACAGGGTCGAGTAGAGTGTTGTGACACCCTTGATAGAGGTTGTTATTGGTCGCAATGGGTGACGTCACTGGAAATCGACCAATGAAAATCTTTATAAAGGCTGTGCTCGAAATTGAATGCTTACAGAATTGCACATCTAAGTATTACTCCTTGACATAGTAATGTGTCAACCTACTCGATCGTTATCTTCATCAAGTATCAATATCGTATTTCTCTTCTAGAATAACCCTCTGGCTACAAAAGCAGTACATATTGTAGATTTTGACGACCAATAACTATGTAGGGAACGTTCTCTTCGGAACAATAGACTGAACTGTACGGAATGAATGCCTGCTCTAGCCTTTTGATGTATAGGTTCGTGGAAATAGTCACTGGATTGATGGTTTGTCTATTGGTCGAGTTTTGACCACAAAGGTATTATTCCGAAAGTGACCGCATACAACAACTGCAGACGCACGCAGCACATACGCGTATGTAATTTATTGGTGCTTCTCAATGGCCCCCTTTAGCCGTGTCGAATATTAACAGGTAATGCATGCGTTTTATGCGTCTGCAGTTGTCATATACAATTGGCAAAAGATATAAGTCTAGGTTTGATGTTTTTGTAGGTCAACATTTCTTCGATTTTGAATTTGGAACATAACGCAGAAGAGGAAAGAGTTCCACTGCGACGCGAGCGAGGATTCGGGGCTGTACACGCTCACTGAGAGTCCGGCGAGGGCGACGCCGAGACGGGAGCTGGAGGCGGCCCTGGGGGTGAGAGCTCTCACGCTCGCCACCTTGCTCGCGGCAATGGCTGCGCTGCGCGGATGCGTGGGCGGCCGGCGCCTCCTTCTGTCAGCAAGAAATGCTCGTGAAGGAGGCGGCGGGGTGGGAGTCAGACCGAGAGCGAAGGAGACTCACAGCCCGCGCTTCCCGCCAACTGAGGCCACTCTAGCGTCGGAGGTCGATGAATGATCTCCTTCGCCCTCGTTCGCGGGCCTGAAGGTGACGGGTGGAGCCGCCTGTCACCCTAGCAGAAGCCGACCGCGGCGCGCGCCCTCTCCCTCATACCGGAGACGAGTTGGGGGCGCCCACCAGTGGAGGGCCAGATCCAGAGAGGTGGCCTTAGGTCAGCCGGAGTGCACCGGATATGCACTAGCAACCTCACCTTCGGCCTTGCACTGCATTCCACAGCTGGTATGCGTTTTAGTCGATTCGAGTCCGAGACAACCGCCCCCTCTGGTTCCCCCGGCTCAAGAGTCCAATTCCTGTAGCATGTTTAGGCTCATTAAATGTCTGTTTACTTATTCTGGTTTTTGAATAAAAAATCAATCTATATTCTAGAACCCATAGTACAAACTACGTTCAGTTTGTGGCACAATCTTCTTCGAGAAAATTGTGCAATGTATCAGTATCATCAAAATGCTCACATCAAAACAATATTTCTGCTAATATTAATATACGACAATTATCACGCCCCTCTCTAATGGGGGGGCACGATCGGCGGCCATTGTGTCATAAATCACACCATTTCTATAACATAGGTCGTATTAACATTTTCTCATTTGCCAATATTGAAATATACGGATGATTATTGCGTAGATCTGTGCGAAAATAAATTGTATGGCAACTGAAATGCATACGTGGGCAATGGTGCTATCAAAGAAAAAGAGCATCATAAATAAAATACTTTTCTTTCTGTTATAAACATATGGTAGAGTGTCGATAAAATTTCAATAGTATCATTGTTTATTTTATTAATATAAACTGATATAAAGATATAAAGAAAAGAAGCATAATTAAGTTTTAGTTATTTTTATTAATTGTTCTTTATATAATTCTGACCAACTACATTTCAAACATCTTAACACAACTCTTGCTTCTTGGCAATTTTATTCTTAGGTAGTATGGATCAGGACGGAAAATTATGACTTAACCTACGCTTTTATGATGACAGCATTTTCGAAAACTTAAGTTATGCCAGAATGCACCTACTTATTTCCATAATTATATCAAACTATTTTGACAAATTGGCAATTTCATAAAAGCGAATAAGGGTTTTATAGTTTTGCTACGAGCAAGAACACTTTTGAATTGAAAAAAAAAAACAGAACTTTTTACTAACACCAACGGTAGTAACTACATTTTGTGAATTTCCTACATAAAGTGCCACCTTATATCCTCTAGATATTCTCTAGGATACCATTCCTCCAATAAGTGCAGCCAACAGCTCAGTACGTGCGAATATCACCCCGTATTCACCCACTATTATACGACCATTTTCACAATACAAACACGTTTGCTAAACACGCCGCTTAGCACGTCGCGTACCAACTATCGCGCGGCATAATATTGGAAATATTTATAATGATTTATGGCTAGGGGTGTGCTCGCCTGTCTTAGAAATAGAGTGGGAACGATAAGAATTGGCGTTTGTTTCCTTTGTTTTAATTATATTGTCACGCTATCTGTGGGGAGGTAGTGGATTGTGATCGGAACAACTATAGCCCGTATACTAGAACAATACTTAGTATCAGTGATGAGGAGTTCCTATAACCTGATCCCGAACCACTGCTCAGTATTGAATCTCGATTAATATCTATTTCGATTCATATATTTAATCAGACCTGAGGACAGATTGTACTCTAGATGACAGGTCTAATGTCACTGAGAGTTGATTCAAAACTGAGCATTGTTATGGAATACTAGCTTTTGCCCGCGGCTCCGCCGGCGTGTAGGTCGGTTATCCCGACCAAACATAGCCTATGTCCTTTCTCAAGGTCTAATCTACCCCTATACCAAACTTCATCGAAATCGGTTCAGTGGTTTAAGCGTGAAATACGTACAAACAGTCAAACACGTAAACACACTTTCTCATTTATAATATTAGTATGAATAAGCCTTCTCTTTGACCAGAAATAGGTAGAAAACATTTTAAGATCTATATTTCAGTTTGTGAGAGTAAACAGCCTGGCCCTCGATTCTGCTAAAGCCAAATCAATTCTCATACCACAGACACTGCAATAAATGGCATTAAATTTTATACTTTAAAACTTTAATCTTAAAGTCCAAAATTGAATGAACAGTGTCATATTTCACTTTTTCATTCACTATACAAAAAGCCATTTAATATTAGACTTTAATTCCATGACTTTAAAGTTTAAAATTAAATGGGTAATTTTTGCAGTGTCTGTTGTATGACAATGGTTTTACTTTAGTAGAATCGAGGCCCTGCTGTGGCTTATGACTACATGGAATAGAAAATTATTTATTTATTTATCTCTACCTAGTCTCTAGTACTAAAATAGGACATACAAAGAAAATAAAAAAAACATACTGGCGGTTCCAAAGCACAAACTTTGGGCGCAACTTAGAAATCACTATAATCACCATGATTTGGTTTAGCATTACATTATTTTATCGGAACAATGAATTTATTTATCTCCCCATTTTAACCCCGTTCCCTTTTGCAGGCTACAATAATAGTATACAGATTTAGGCCACCACAAAAGAAGCGTATAACACTGACAATACGATTCGCATCAAATAAAATAAAGAGTACAGAGCAGGAAGTCTGAAGCTTTCATTGGGGATTATGCAGCTCTGAGCGTTAAGTCACATTGTGGGTTCCGTACAATAGCGACTTTGTTTATTTACTACTCCCCGTATTTATTTTATTAAAAGACGTGATACTTTATTGTTGCTTGTGTATTTGTGATAAGGTAGATATCTGTTCGGATTCGCATTCTAGTCAGAAAGTTAATTCTCCTAATAAAAACCTATTTAACATTCAATTTCGGTCTAATCTTACACTTCCCAATTTTTAAAAACGATCACAATTCCAATGAAAAAAAAAGGCCGATTCTCGTATAAATTAAACCTCGCTCTAATGTTAAAAATGTTTGTCAATGTTCTTTCTTGAAAATTACTTCACGAAAATACCGTTTTGACAAATCGATATTGAATTTGAAATAGATTTTTAGTAGGAGAATTGACCTTCTGGAATCCATGATACAGGCTAGTTAAGCTATGCTTACTTTAGGCCTAGCTAGCGCTGTGCACAGTGTGTAGTGTGTCGTATAATTTTTGCTATTTATATACAAAATATTTTATACAACCAAAAAAAATGTACTAAGTAAATCATAAATACTAGTGTGTTAGCACACAGCACATTTGAGGAAAACATAATTCACAGTCATAACGGACTATGGAATAATATTCCATAGTCCGTGGTCCACCTGCTAACGAATGCTGCGTGCCCATTATTCTTGTACCTACATGTATCTTATAACCACACTGGGAAAATAGGATTTGAATGTAGAAGTGCTGTTGATGCGATTGAAGAAGAACAATGTACAAAAAATTGGTTTATAAATACATTTTTTTTATAATTGACTACTCCTTTAATAATATAATATTGATACCTAATAATGTCTGGTACAATCTACATACTTATCACAAACAAGACATACCATGTCAACTGATCAAACAATTCTACTCCCGAGTTTCAATCAAGTAGCCGTGTACCACAAGGAATTCGACAACTCATGCAGTCAATTAAGGTCCTTCGAGTCCACTAGGGTCCTTATCAGTAGCTGTATCTGATGGTATCTGGGTAGGGGATCTGGTGAACAGCTCACTATGAGGGTGGAACATGAATTTGGAATTCATTTTTTTAATTAAAAAGTAATTGTTTTGAGTGAGGGATATTGTAGTACATGTATTGTTTTGTTACGTAATCAGTTGGGATCTGAATTATGTTGTTACTTGCATTTATTTATGTAAAGATGTTATTGTAGACAGATATATATTGTGCTGTAGTTTTTTTATCAGCACAATCGCGTATGTGTAGATAGCAAAGAAGATAAATATACACCTCTTTGTTTGAATCGGTGTATACATAATTACGTAGCTCCTTTGCCGTGTGTATATACCTACTCGTAAAAAAAAATTGGGAACTCATGATCATGAGACCACCTTATGTACAAAAGTATACAATAGGACAGCTGATTATCTTAAAGAAAAATATGTCTGGCTTGAGCATGGTGCAGGCACCTCCTAAAATGCTGTAGTTACGACATAATACTGTACTAGGAATGTTTTTTTTTTTGCCATATTGTACTATGCGTTTCAAATGAGAAGATAATCGCGACCGCGGCAACTTCATTCCGTATACATCAAAAATGTACAGCTAACAACAAAATTTCCATTTCGGACAGGTTCATACGTGTATGGTAACAACGACTTAATCCTAAATTCTTTTCATTAAGCACTTATAATTTTTTTTAGTAATTATAATTATTCAAAAATTCAAAATTACCGCCCGATTAAAAATAAATCAATATAAAAAAGAACCGATAATTTAATTTCTTACTTATTGTGTATGTACTTATCCTTCTCTATCCTTATCTATCTTGAAAAGGAAATATGGTTCAACAATCATCATAAATATTTAATTGTAAATATATTAAGTACTATTATTAGTGTCCAGCAACACTGAAGTATAAAAATGTATTTGCTGACCTTACGTTACACAATGAAGTTATCGACACGTATCAAAATGTCATTATGACAGTTATCAACTTATTTGAAACCCATAGTAACTTAGGTTACTTATTTCAGTATTCTTTTTTAATTTACTGTTCATTCAGACACGTGACAAATGTAGATTCGTTCACATTTAGCCTTAAGAATATAAATATTGTAATTTGACGTTTTAAAAAAATTAGCTTAAGTCACAGAATAGATATAATAGTACTAGCGTACAGAATGGAAGCTCACCCCCTCCCACCGATTTCATTTCCTCTCCCCGCACGTCAAAATCATGGGCACTTTCATGGGCGCCTAAAACAAAGGTTGTCACCAGTAAAATGTGTAGGTAGTAACGGCACTTCGGGAAGAAGAGTGAAAAGTTCGGCTAGCTTCGGTTTTTAAGGCGTCCTCTCTTTCACACATGACTAAAGTGAAATTTAACCCTCAAATGCATCTCGCCTTTTTGTATAAATAACCAATGAACTAAACATAGTAAGAACATTTGTACTTTTTTCACAGTATTTATTATTGAACCTGACCGGTTTCGCCTTATGGTCTTCAAAAGTTTACATTGATGTTTTTGAAATGTTTCTAATCTTAAACACTAGAGGTGTTTACGACTAGAAATGTGCATAAACATTGCGAAACTGGTCAAGTTCAATAATAACTACTGTAGAAAAAGTACAAGTGTTCTCAATATGTGTAACAACAAGTTCCACCAAGGGTCATCAATGAACAGTATAAAAAAAAATTAATGAACTGGATGCCAGGTTCGCCCAGGAATAAATTCGTGAAAAATCTTATCAATTATAATAATTTTCATATAGTCCGGGTTTTTTAGAAAATAACTCTAGAACTAGCATGTTAAGTGACATGGTGGACCGATATTGATTATAGGTGTATTATTTTTTTAACATTATAAAGATTATAACTCAAAAGCATATGATGCAGATTTAGATTAGTATACATTCTAGGGTTAAAAAATGGGCGGTACCTGGCAATGACGGGATCCATGATGGACGACATTAATTGTAATACAAACATATCGAAAAAAAATGTCATACTTCATAGGGGTGAGCTGTCAAAATAATGATTCTTAAATTTTATAAAGTATAGAGCGGTTAAAACCATTTGTTTCTAAAAAATATAAATAGGTATCTTTCCGTGAACTTCCGTTTAGTATAAATTATAATTGATACTTAAATAAATTAACACTATTAAATTAAAGTGTGCTCAACTGGCATTTTTCTAATTTCCTACTCGCCGTTGACAATTATAAATAAGTATTAGGATAGTTATTACTAAAACCGGGCATAAAATCCGTGTCATTCAGTTGAGGTTCAGAAACCTTGGTACGTAATTAAAACACCATTTATAAAGAAATGTTCTACCTCACCCTTGGCAATGGAGCATTAATTACTAAGGGAGTTCTGTAAAGAGTTCCAGATCATTTTTTTGGCATCTGGTGATCAAATCTGGTATCCTCACTTATATTTCATTTATACGATACGTATCTTTATTTTATAGCTCCCTGGATATTTCACCAATAAATATTGTCAATCCGTTCTTAAAAAAGCCACAACAAACGTCTCCGCTTTTTCTCATGTTTTTTTTTTCCACAACTACCTGTAAGGAATCATGTTCGGATATTTCAGCCAAAAATCATCAATAACCGTTCATAAATAACGCGACAGAAAAGACACCCCTTATCTCCTCCGATTAAAAAAGCTCTAGGCAAAAATGATGTTTTAAATCAAAGAACATGTGCCATGTTTGGTGACAATCGGTTAAGAAATGTGCCCTATAGAACGGAGACTATTTATAATTAATGAAAAATTTCACGCGGGCGAAACCGTGAGCAACAGCTAGCTTTTATAAACACAATCAGTTTTAATTACTCTATAAACATATCAAAGTCGTGTTGTATTATTGTTTTGTTATTTGTGCCAATTCTGTTGATTGACAGGACCAAAATGTATCGCCATATTCTTTTCTTCCGAAGCGAAGAAAAAGATGGAAATACGTTTTAATGTAAAAATCATTAATTTGACTTTTTGTAACAACAGGATTGTCGCCTCCGTCGGATGTGACGTAAATCATGACACCAAGGGATAGAGTGAGAAAAATCACGCTATCTCACTCGAAAATTAGCTCAAATTTCAAATAGTGCCATCCATGACATTTCTAATTTTCTCACACATCGACACTACCGTGCATGTACACGAGCTATGTTTGTAGTAATTACAACGCGATTGTTTCATACATTTTTCCGAGAGTTTCCGAGGTGTGCTTAAGTAGAATTATTATTGACGTCAATAAAAAACAACCATGTTGTTTTAGATAGAAGTTTTTTTGGCTTTGATTTTTTTTGACCTAAGTCACCTGAAGAAGTTACCAGCATGATTATATATTTCATCAACCATAGACAAAGAAATCATTTATTTATTACTTCAGAGACGGTAAACTTATTTGCACTTCCGTTTTTGTGGGTACAACGGACATCGGACCCTCTGCCAGAAAAATATGTGAAGGACGATGATCAAGGTATGTTCTTATCTCCAGTGAGTTAAAGCCTAATATACTATAACAGGTATTTTTTGGGGTAGGTACATGAATGGGTATAATTGGTACAGTTTTAATAGGAATCGGAAAAATGTCTTCTGCACTTTCCCAAGCATCAGTATCTGACGAGCTAAATGACAGACACATGCAAGAACTGGCCTCCAGTTTACACCTAACCAAGGAGGTTTACAGAAACACCATAATGTGGAGGTTCTGGAAGTCGTGAGCATTCTGTAACACGAATTCCAAGCTTCTATAGGACTCCCTTGCGAGGTTGAATACATGGAGGCCTCGACTGAAGGTTATTCCGAGTACCCACACATTGAAAACCCTAGTGATGACATAATCGTAAAGATTATACTCATGATCTATATCTATCTTTTAAACACATTATATAACATTTGCTGGTGTTAAAATGCAATTTTAATTCTCTGTACTCCATTGACTAAACGCGTACATGCCTTTTTATAGAAGTTCATGATCTTCATCCATCTCCATTTCCATGATCAGTTTGAGATCATCAGCGTAGAAGAGACATTTGGCTATTATACAATACTCATCATATCGTGGATCATTGTAAGGAACTAGCTTCTGCCCACGGCTCCGCCCGCGTGGATGTCAGTTATCGCTATAATATCGGTTATCGTTATAAATTGAAGCCCATGTGTTATTCTAATGTATAAGCTATATTATTGTGAAGTTTCATTAAATCCATGCAGTATTTCTTACGTGAAAGAGTGACAAATATCCATCCATACTTACAAAACTTTCGCGTTTATTATTTTAGGAGGATATAAGCCGACATCAGCGTGGTGCGGTCAAGTATAGAGGTGAACAATCGTTATACTACACTGTACCTAAGTTTTGTATTCCTGAGGTAAATGCGGTGCACATGCTAGGTTCCGACAGTACCTACAATTATCGTTTAGCTGCAACTTTGTATGCAACATTTGCAGTTTGCACGTGCTAGGTCCACCTTTATTATTATTTTATGTGTGAAGTGAATACTTTGTTTTGGAATACCTTCATCCTAAATTGTAACACTTTCTGAAACTAGGTGGTGTCGTTCATCAATGGGTTCTTATTATTTTAAGTCTGTGATGGTCTTTAATCCACTATACGCAAGACTTACTGGGAATTACTTCTTCCTAAACAGTCCCGGGTCCTTCAAAGGGGCATTAAAAAGCATTTTAGTGAGACTATCAAGCTGGGAGTTGCCGTCCTGTAATGGTGACTCTCTTTCCTAAGACTTTGCCTTCAAGTTACCATCAGGTGAGATATAGTCATATACAGGGTGTAATCGTTAAGTGTGTCCAGGCGATTATTCCGTAACTATTACAGATATCAAAAAACTTTAAACTTATATCTAAAGTACGTTACCTAATGAGTAAAATGACATCAAAAACTTTTTAAAAATCAAACGAGAGGTATCTAATATTTTGATATTAAACACTCCCATACATTTAGTATGAGATTAGTAGAAAGGTTTTAGGTACGTACACCAGAAGGGACTTCTCTATCTGGGTACTCTCTTCTGTAGGCGATAATGGCCGCTCTTTTGTAGTAAATTTTTAGCATATCTCTCTTTTCTCTTTTGGAATATGCCATTTTGCAATAAATGAAACAATCACGATTATTATCGCAAATTAAAAAAACAACAATAAATTTGCGGGAACAACAACCCGAGATGAAAGTTTTGAATTTAGAACGAACACCAAAGAGTATCTTTTTTTTGTAGTGTGTTGCTTTTCAGTTAGCTTAAATTCCTTAATGCGATATTGAAACAAGGTTTATTACTAATTTGAAGTGGAAAATTAATTTACACGTGTATCTACTTGAATATCATCATTGTTATATTATACGTAATCATAAAATATGATTAACGTAAAATGGGTACTAGATCACTTAAAATAAGGAAACTAAAACCTTTGTACTAATCTCATACTAAATGTATGGGAGAGTTTAATGTCAAAATATTAGATGCCTCTCGTTAGATTTTTAAAAAGTTATTGATGTCATTTTACTCATTAGGTAACGTACTTTCGATATCAGTTTAAAGTTTTTTGATATCTGTAATAGTTACGGAATAATCGCCTGGACACACTTAACGATTACACCCTGTATACGTATCAAATAATGAATAAAAAAAGAACACGTCTCCATAATAATTTCCGATTTATGCAGCACAGATTATTTCAAGCAAAAAATATACGAAAGTGGCACATAAATAATTTTAATGTCGTATCAATATCAATCACGTGCGTTTATAGTGTGCATCTGTGTATATTTGAATGAGAATGTTTGTGTGTTTGTTTTTTTTCTATTTCAATATTCTTTAACCTTGAAAAACGTTATGAAGCAAATTGAAACAAAAAACAAAGATGTTTTATTACTTATCTTTAAAACGATCATGGTTCGAAGTCTACCAACTGCAGAATCCCTAATGAAATCGTAATGAGTAAGCAGAACTATTCAATCAAGGTCCCCCTCTTGTACCCATGCTATCGGTACTGTAACAAGATGATAGAAATTTTTGACTCATACTAAAAAACTGACAAGCGGTTTTAAGAATCGATTAGATGTATTAAATTAATTTAAAAAATACGTAATGCTTTTTCATACAACTTAGGTGACAGACAAGCACACGGCCCACCAGATGGAAAGTGGTTATCGCGGCCTAAGGACGTGTACAACACCAGGAGAGTCACGCTCGTGCAGCCGACCATGTTAGAACAGAATTTCTGTGCCGTCAGTGTAGAAGACAAAGAAGGAATAGCCTTTGGTCTTCCCACTAACAGCACAAAACCTCCTCAGTGAGCTCAGCCAACTCTTTCATGCTGCATATTATCTGATTACCAAAGTCTTAATCGTACAAATTATATTTACAACTGTTTATCTTCGAAAGGGAAACAGAGATGCAGTAATGGCGACGTTAAATTTGGTCAACCATGTATTTAAAACCATAAATAATCCCGGCTTGATCCAAAGCTTACACGTTGTAGTCCAGAGTCCGCTCCTATACACTTTCCCCCCGAAATTAATTTTTGTCTCGTTTTTTATTTGAGCGACTGCCGACTGATCATCAATTTCTAGAGGGAAGCATTGGTGGGGGTATATCCCAATAACTTGATTCTTGTCAGCTTCCTCCCAATGACTCGTATGGTGCAAGACAAACTAGACCGAGGTAAGTTCTTTCCAACTGCTTCCCTTTTGAATATTTCACCCTTTGCCACACTACCTCCGTACTATTTCACCCTCTTCCGTTAATTTGAAGGTACACAGGCGTAGAGAAGAGCTTGAGTCCCAAAGATTGTGGGGGGTCGTACACCCCATCACTGAATAGGTAAATGCATAATAGGTATTCTAAATAAATGTATCAATCATGATACGGACCCCCATGAAAATGAATGTCAACACACCAAGCCCGCACGAGACGTCTCTATCTGAACAATGACTGTCAAGATTTTAAACCGAATCATTTATCTTTATGCTTGTCTCCAAATATAGGGTGAGCAGATCATATCATCATGATTTGCATTAAGTGTATAAAAAGTACAATTTGGTCGAATTTTGGGGAGAGAACATATTTTAATCAATATTGATAAAGACCAGGTGATTTGTTTAAGAACATAACAGAAATTCGGCGGTAAGACTGCTTTTGGGGCCCCATCAAGTTCTTCAGCCTCATTTGTAAGTCTGGACAAACGCTGATTGCCAAAGACTTTGCTCACGGTAGTCGCTCCCATAAAAACTGCATTAGCCAAACTAAAAGGATCCAGGAGTCCAGGCTTTGGTGTGAAAACCTTGGATGCAAATTGGAACCACGCTAAGCCGTTGACGATGATGGAAAAATGGATGAGGAGGTGCTCGGGTACGATATTCTCTTCTACTAATTAAGGTAGGAGTTCACTAGGTATAGCTACTTAAGTAAGCTCCTGCAACATTTATTCCGGTTCTGGGGATCTAAGCAGATCCAACATTTTGGCAAGAAATTCGATCTAGGGTACAATTAGTCAAGTGTCAATTCGTCAAGCGTTTTTTTTCCCTCCAATTATTGTTCATTGGTCAATCAGTGAAATAGTGTCGGTTCGTCAAGTTGTTCATATGTATCTATTAGTCAAGTCTTTCTTTTGTGTCAATTCGTCGAAGATTGGTAACTCGTCAAGTGTTCCTTTTTGCGGAATTTAAATAAAACTATCAAGATCACGCTTTTAAACATATATTTTTAATATTTTTCGCAACCAAAAATAAGTAATATTTTTACCAATAATAAGAATCAGAAAGAAATCAACAAAGAAGAAAATTATGTTAAGTAACAAAATCGTAATCGTACAAATTGTAATAGGTATAAATCAGTAATAAATCAAATCCTTTGCCACAATAAAACCGATTTAATCGATTTGATGTCATCGATATCGATTTGATGTCATTTTATTTTTTACTGTGATCTTGTCGTTTCTGTTACTTTTCAACAGCCAGCCATTTCAAAAAATATCAAAAACTACCGTTACTTTAAAAACAAAAAATAACTCAATTGTACGATTATTACCTAACCTTTTCCAAGCGTGGCGTAGAAAAACGTCTATCATGGCCATCAAGATAAGGACCACAATTTTAAGGTCCGTTTCTTATGAACTGCACCTCAGAGTTTTACCATCTGGCAATCAATTGACAGACCAAATATTAAAAAGTGGTACCTAGTAGTAACTAGCTATATGTGAACGACACAATAGTTGAAAATTAATTAAGTAACCATCAATCCTGAAACAAAATACACCGAATATTTAGTAGTATAAAATTTCATCAAATCAGAAAAGTCCACCGTATTCCGTGAAACAATGTTGAAGCTGAATCAAAGTACGCTCAAGAGGAACGATTACTATAATATCTGATTCGTTCCGATACCATCTAGAATCGGAAAGTTTTCCAATAAGGATCGTCCGAACATGCCCAACTTCTCTGACACACTGCGAACGGTTACTTTCTGAATTTGGAACAGGAAATTTGTTTTTTATGTTCCATTTTTTTGTTTCTTAATTTTTGTTAAACGGTATTAAACCTCATTAGACTATCTAATTAAAAAGAAGTGAGTAAATTACCGCTTGTGATCTACAGAAAACTGTTCCTGGAACAAAAGTAGCCTATGTTTTAGTAAATCCCGATAGTAGGTATGTACCATATATGTAAAATTCAGCAGACAGACAAATAAAGAAGATTATAAAGATTTCGTTCACTTTTATTTATTTCCAAATATTTAAAATGTTAGGATTTGACTGTAAAGTTAGGTATTTAAAGATAATGTATTGTAGGGTAAAAATATGTCATCATTTCTTTTTCCACCAAAAATAAGAAAAGATGAAGGTACAATGTAGTCCTATCTATCACGTTCAGTCAGTCTAGTAACTTAAACAAAACATAAATTAATAGACTTAAAACTAAAACTTAACAACAACTTAACTAAAAATTTACAAGTTATATTCATATATTTTTTTTAACAATAAAAACTCCAACATTATTACACGTACCTAACTGGCTACATAGCTAACAAAACTCATTAATTTTCATAACGCCAAAACTTTCTCAAAATTATTTCTTAAGTCAAAATAACTTAATTTCGCGAACAATATTTTCTATTACGCTTCTAGAGGTTCAAGGGGTTGGCAGAACACAATGACTCTTTTATAACACTGTTATCGTTGGTGCCAGGTTTAATAACGTTCTAAGGTATAAATAAGTAGCCACAATGGCGACTTTTGAAAGGCCAGGATTTTAATTAAGCACAATCATTGTGTTTTAATCAGTTATGATCATTAACAAAATTGTTTCGCTTTTATAAATGTTTCGAATTGCTTTGGTTTAATTAAAAATGTGTTTTTTTATTGCTTTTACTCTTTTTTTAGTTGGAATGTAAGATTTTTTTTTATTGTACCTACTCGTTGATATAGAAAGCTAAATTAGTATTTCTTTTTTTTAGATTCACAATGGCGAGATGGTGAAGTTTTTTAATCTTCATTTGCAAAGAGGCACAGAAGAATTGCACCCATCTTGAGGATAAGTATTTTGCTTGTAGCTGATTCTAAACAGTTGTAATAGAAAAGCTATACACATTTTACTTAGCCAGGAAATTTATTGGAAAAAAATATTGGTTTTTTTGTTACATTTCGATATAAAAATCCACGTCCAAATCGAATCGAAGCCCATCACTAAATAAAGACTTGGATTCGTATGGAATCTTCCCAAAACATTAATGGCCCAAAAATGAATTTGAAGTTTTAATAAAACACACAGCTAGGTAAATAAATAACATCATTAAATGTAAGAGGATTTCAAAAAATCATTATCTTTAGAACATAATTATGACTTCTTTCTAAATCTGTCAAAAATATAGAAACTTTATAACGTATTGACAAATGTAATCAACTGATATAACAACCACTCCACAGGCTAGCCTCAGGGTGACTCCAGAATAGTAAAAAGCCATTTTTTTTCTCAATGTTGGCCAATAAGGAAAAACGAGCCGACATCCAAGGAGCCCGTAATCATTTGGCAATGACTGGCCGTTTCGTGGCTTTGGGCCCGTCACCTGTCATAGGACGATTGGCCTCATCGAGTCCTTAATACATTTCCCCTTTTTTATTATTGTTCGTATTTATTTTGAGGATAAAATGGCTCTAATCGACTCAATAGAGCTTTCTGGCACGTCTCCTTAGCGTGGAAAAAATTGAGCAGATATTTGAAGGCGTTATCTTATCCAGATTTCGGCGTTTATTTTTGATTTTTCGATTATTGGACAGTTTAACCAAGTGCTGTTTATATTTTTTTCACTTGGACGTTTTCTGTGGAACACGCCAACGTGACGTTAATGATGTCTAAAGAAGTTTAACAGTATAGATATTGACGATAAATTTTGATAGATCTATACCCCAATCTGACAATTTTCATACAACTGACACTGCTAAAAATATCTCAGAAAAGACTTTGCTCTTATGCTGTTTAAGTCTTAAATGAAATGGCATCTTGTACAGTGAATGAAAAAATATAAGGAACCCTTTTTCATGTATGGCATATGGTTGACGATTAGCGAAATCGAGGTCTTAAGCTGAAGACTCGCCATAATAGAAGCGGTAAAATTCTGCATACCTATAGGCAACGCCCCGATGCAACTGGAGTAGCTTTAGGTATTGGTGCCTTCGGGACACATGTAGGCTGCATTCCGACTGCATGCTATTGCAATCTATCCTCAAAAATATAATGTGCAGATGCATCCTGGAAATCAGAACAGTATTCCAAGCAGGAACTAACCAGAACCAACCTGGGTCTTCCGTATATTTATATTTAGGATCAGGTAACAATGCGAACTTGCAGAGAACTCAAGAAGCTTAAACTTTGCAATGGCTTTTCTTTGTCGATTTTGTACTGATAAAAATTCACCTCTTTTCCTCATGGCGGCAATAGGAACTCGAAGCGTACATTCAAACTCAGGTTCCATTGATTTGCTTCTGAACTTATTCTATAAGGCAATGCAATCTCACTGGAATCGAATACCCAAACTCATGCATTAAGGAAATAGGAATAGTTCATAAAGTTGTATGAAAACGTCAAAAAGTGGGAAATCATGGAGGTCTGGCAGTGAACGGATTTACAGGGGATTTAAACTATTTTATTGGGGACCAAGCGAAGCTGGCCATAACTCATGCGAGTTGGGGCCAATCCAAGTTCGGAGCCGCTGTGATTGCTTAGTTTCTTGCTCAATTTGCAATATTTGTTGAACAGATTTTCGTGAGGTGAAAATGGGGTTGTTTTAATACTATTCTTTTGGAATCCATTGACATTTTGAATAATGGAATGCGGTATTTTCAAGCTTTTTATTATCTTGCTCTGTATGTAATTTGTTTGGGGCAAATCTTGCAACTTGATTTTGAAGCCGATATTCTCAACTGATTTTGATAAAATTTCGCGAACACGTTTATTTTGGATGACAATCTATAAATAACCATGGAGCTGGTCTGATGATGAAGTAGGAAGGTCATAGAAACTCGTAAATTAAATAAGATAAACTCTCATTTGTTTTGTCTTAACGAGCTCTCTAGTATTATATTCAGGGTCTGAAGATGGAGTCAGAAGGTGCCCATAGAAATTCCTAAACTTAACAAGATAAACCTATCAAGTTTGGGTTCATTCATTTTGTCTTAAAAATATCTCTGGTTTAGATGGTATTAAGGGGGCCAAAGAAACTCGTAAACTAAAAATTATATATATCAAGTTTGGTCTCATGCGCTTTGTCTTAACAAACTGTCTGGCATTACATCGTACTTCAGAGTCTGAGGATGGAGTGGTTGGTCATGGAATTTTTAGAACTAAACATGAACTGGTAGGTACAGCTCTATGTTGCATGATATTACTGTAACTAAAAATTGTAAATAAAACTATGTTTAAAAAACCTTTTAAATGCAAGCTTTTCTTTAAATAATGGGTGATTTTTTAGGTTTTTTAAATATGCGTTTTAAATTATAATTTTCCGCAAGGGTGTGCTGATTTTAAAACAGAAAACAAGGAAAGAATTCCCGCGGTACTAAAATTATTATTTTCGTTTTAGTACAGATTATTTAAAGAAAAGTTGGTTTTTAAAAGGTTTTTTATTCATAGTTTTTGATTCTACGAAGATTAACTCATCAATGCAGTTATTAAAAACTATCTTACAGTGTTGGTAATGTACAAATGTCACTTTTTATTTATATATATAATTTTAAGCTACTTTAGGTGCGTTGAGCACTTTTTGGGTGAACATAAGTCACGAAAGTCGCGTCATCGTTACCTGACGCTTGGGTCGTCACTGATTCTAACGTCACGACGTGCAACGTGTCATTCACAATTTACTTAGTTTTTACTTCTCAGGGCAGTATTTTTATCTTCTTGGACTATAGAAAGTCATTTTCATCACCATTTATACCTCCGTTAGTTAAAGACAAGCACACTATTCTTAGCTCTCTTAGTTCTCAGTTTTGTAAGGAATATTTTATTTGTATTTCAGACTTTTAAGATCTACCGACATATTTAAGTGGTTACGTATATTATAGTTTCCTTTTTAACTATAAGGTATCGAGAGTTTATTGTAAATATAAATCAAGGAAGTCTCGACGTGGGCGATTGAAATAAATCAACACAGAATGATTTGCACAAATCACAGGTAAGGAGTTACCTTAGATTCGTAGCTGCTGGATAAGACACGACACATACCTAAGTGTTATGACTTACTTGTCTTGTATAATAGTCGTATCGCTTTGAAATTTCTTACTTATGTGGCACGCGCATGCAGTGGATGACAATTAAATAATAATAATACTTTCCCGTCCACTGAATTCCATTTAAAGATCGATCGGATGATGGAACCATACTGTGAATTGTAAAAATCTTCAACGACTACAAAATTCAACCAAACTCTCGGAATCAAGGTTTATTTTGAGAGAACTTCCATACTTGATCGAAAGAATCTAACAATTTTTAAATTTCTAAACATACAACCTTGATGTTTTTATAAAGGATCATACAGGAACATTATTAATCACTAATAATTACTACTACCACAATATACAACCACATATGACACGTCAATATGAGTTTACCTCGCCTGATGGTAACCTGAAGATACAATCTGCAAGGCGGTCACCATTACAGTTGACAAAGATATTATAAAAACAGCAGTTGTTTATACAAAACAAAGTCTTCTAGTTACTACAGCAACAGCCTGGCGGTAGTGAACGCGGCCGCTACGCAGGAGGCGCGGGTTCGATCCCCGCTCAGTGCAAATATTTGTATGCATGAATATGGATATTTGCATTGGTCTGGGTGTTTCTATGTATAATATGTATGTATTTACGAAAAAAAAAACGTATCTAAGTATGTTTATCCGCATTCTAGATTCCATAACACAAGCTAGTTAAGCTATGCTTACCATGGGTCTAGATAGCGTTGTGTGAAATGTTGTGGAATATTTATTATTTATTTATTTAATATTATCGCACATACGCAACTCATGTGAAAAAAAAACTATCCATTCCAGATTCTTCAATCTTAGTCAATTTTACCACCGGTACACTTATTCACAGATGATTTAGAGGCTCATTCACGACGCAATAAATAAATTGGACAGTCATCGACAGTTTATTCTTCTTAGAAGATACAAAACTCGCGTTTTACTGATGTCTGAATGGCGATGATACGGACCTACTGACTCATATATTGGAATGCTTTGTTTGTTCCGCTTAGTAAAGTGATTTCGAAGCCGACAGCAAACGAAAACTGCCGACACATGCAGCACATACATTACTTATTAAACTTCGATAAGGTAAAAGGGGACCAATGAGAAGCCGCAATGAATAACGCGTATCTGCTGCATGCGTCGGCAGTTGTCTTGTGCGGTCACCTTCGGAATTATGTATACCTTAAAACCAGGTGTGATTGCGCTCTGTCGTATAAATAGTAGTTAAGTATACCGAAGTTATGAACAGTAAACTGAAGATCTTCAAGAAATACTCTGGAGTATTGTGGTGATTAATTATAGAAGTATTTCTATTCTAAATAATTTCTTGGTTACTTTGAGATATTAGTTGTTTTCTAAAGGCACTTGTAGGTAATGACTTATGACATTTTCGTTTTGTAAAAACAATATACAGTAATCTTCCAAATTCGATGACCTCTGTGGCATAGCGGTAAAGTACTGTCCACTGCTTTGTCAGAGGTTACGAGTTCGATGCCCGGTCAGTGAAATATTTAGGTATGTGCATGAATTTGTATCTCGCCGCCAACTAGCCTAATCAGCCGTTAAATTAACTGCCTAGGCTGGTAACTAAACGGCACCGTTCAAGTAGCGGCCTGAATGATGTTCAGCCAGTTGATTAAACGGTTAGGCAAAGGGCTAGGATTGATGACGTTTAATTACTTGCCTAGCCATTTAATCAAACAGGTAAGAAATAGTTTACTTTTACACAAAACATATCACTGATTTTCTGTGAATACACCTCTATTTACCTCCTCGGGGATTTACAGGCGTGAGTATATATATATATATATATATATATATTATGTATATATATAATTTTCTATCGTCGGGTGATGCCTCATCTTACGAATGGCCTAAGCACTAGCCAGAGTGTTTATTAAATGTTGTAATAATCGTTTCGGCTGAATATCATTCAGGCCGTTAATTGAATGGCGCCGCTTAGTTACCAGCCTAGGCAGTTAATTGGACGGCTGATTAAGCTTGTTGGCGGCGACATGTAAATTACATTGGTCTGGGTGTTTCTATGCATAGAGGTGTGTTTAACCGCATTCTAGAATCCATAACATATGCTAAAACTAAGCTCGCTATTATGGTGCTGTCTTTTTTTTTTTTACGTGCGGGACATCCTCACGGATTCCCCCCCCCCCCCCCCACGGAGCCGAAGGGGGAGGTTATGTCGGACTCGAACCGACTAAACCGCATGCCGTCTGTGGGTTGATGTGCTAGGCCAAAGGTGAGGTTATCTTGTGACATATCCCTCGCACCCCGGCTGACCCAGGGTCATTCCTCTCGGTCTGGCCCTCCTCGGGAGGGGGGACCACGCGGTCCCGACTCGCCCCCGGTATGGGAGGGCACGCATCGTCCTACGATGCGCGCCGCCGCCGTGGCCTGCTTCTACTAGAGTGACAAGCGGCTCCACCCGTCACCCTCAGGCCCGCGCTCATGGGGGGCGGAGGTCGGTTTGCGCCCTTCGAGGCCCGAGACGCCTTCGAACGCGGCCAGCGATGTGGCCTCTCTAGCCACTCCCCCATGATGGGTCTTACCGCTGCAATCACGGCGTGCCCTATTATGGTGCTGTCTAGAATGTCGTAGAATAATAATTATTATTCACTATGCCAGCAGGACTTGAAGCCTTTATATAGAAAAATGTCTCTAAGAATATACCTTTTCCTATCAGTAGAACTAATGGTACACCTGTTTAGTACACATGGTTTAGGACCAGACATTCTTTTAATTTATCATACTAATAAAATAAATTACAAATATTTTTGAGAAAAATGTTAACATGTGATGTTGTGAGCTCGTTAATTCAAATAAATATTATTAGGGCCATGTTAACATGCCATCCATATAGCTAATTATGATAATTTAATATAGATAAAATGTTTTGTGTGTGTAACAAAATTGTTTTACGAACATCTTTTGATTAAAAAATGTTTATTTATAGCTAGGTGCATTAATTATTTAGTATGGGCTCCACCAAGATATTCGGGGTCCATACCATCCGCACCTGGAAGCTGGCACCTGCTGTATAAAGGAGAAAGCTATGGCATAAGGTTTCTTCTAATCAGCAGTGACTTGCGTAACAGTCAATGTGAATCAAATGAGAAATAGGCTCCAAACTATAAGCTTTGGCTGACTTCCAAGGGTCATTTTAAACATACCTTCTTCATCCTAGCGTTATTCCCAGTCGCATCCGAAGCTATCAACTTGGAGTCTGGGGTCCGCTTTTTACCAGTCACACTGAAGATTGGGCTAAACTTCGACATTTTCCGTGAAGCTACCACAACCCAAACCCGATATCGAAGCATTGCAGTTAGACCAGTTGTTGAACTTTTGAGGGCTCCAACTATACCCGTCACGACTGCCACAGATGTTTGTAAGGCAACCGTGACCTCTCCGAGGCACGACCAGACCAATGCAAATACCCATATTCATGCATACAAATATTTGCACTGAGCGGGAATCGAACCCGCGCCTTCTGCGCAGCGGCCGCGTTCACTACTGCCACGGAGGCTGTCAAACATTTTAAACATATCAGTTACAGGTAAAATTATCAAAAGCGTGCTGAGTACCCCTACGAAAATTAATGCTACGCAAATTTACAAAAACGCACAATGTCATAAAGATTTATGACATTGTGCATTTCAAACTGTTTCAAATCCCACATTGTCGACAGTTATTTCTTTCATTCACAATTTGGCTAACTTACTTAGTCTTGAAAGCGTATTATAATAGAAAATAACAAATCGATTAAGATACGAAAAATATTGAATCGGTCTAGGCGGGGTTTGAAACCGCAATCTTTGCCTTTGACCACTTAGACCTCGCCCGAACCAATCCGAATTTCTCCTTTAATCTGTCTTCGAGGCGACGGTGGAGGCATCTACCGATATTCTCACGAACTAAAGGAACCAATGAACCGAACCGAGACCGAGTCAATATATTCCCTATCTGAATTGATTTGAATATTTAACATGTAAAATACAGAAAAAAACAATTTAAAGCGTCGGTAGCTTATTGGTTAAAGGGGTCGGCCTTACGATCGAGAGGTCCCGGGTTCGAATCCTGGCCATTACACTACCGACGTGAACCCACTACTAGCACAAGCAATTTAGCTTAGTTGGAGGGGTTAGAGGGAATATTAGTAATTTCGATAATTTCGGCTGCTAATATTATTAAAAAAAAACAAATTACAAAAAAAATTATTAGCCCACTATGATTTTCGTTCCCACGTAACTGAGGGCGATCCTTTTACCGTCAACCGGGCACTTATTCATGGGCTGTATGTTTTCTGTCGGATCGAGAACAGCGATATCCCTTACTTGCCTTCTACAACACCCACAGGAAGATGGTGTAGCCCTATTCTGCTCCACCGGGAACCAACACTGGGAATGTAGATGTTAATACATACACGTCTACCTACCCCTTTATAGGATTTACAGGCTTGAGTATATGTATGTATGTATGTAATATTAATAGCATTTTTTTACATTTTCTTATCTTTTATTCATGATAAAAACAATTATTAATTAGCCAGGATCCATACTAATATTATAAATGCGAAAGTAACTCTGTCTGTCTGTCTGTATGTTAATTTGGTACAGAGGTATATTAGAGCTTGAGAACGGACATAGGCTACCTTTCATCACGAGAAAGGGGATTAAGGGTTCCCCCCATTTTTTATGAAAGTTTGTCATTTCTGAAGATATCTTAATGAAATTTGATACAGAGGTAGATTAGAGCTTGGGAATGGACATAGGCTACTTTTAATCGCGAAAAGGGGGGTAGAAGGGGGGGGCTAGGGCCTTGGGATGAAAGTTTGTCATTTTTGAAGATTTCCTGATGAAATTTGTTACAGAGATAGTTTAGAGCTTGGGAACGGATATAGGCTACATTTTATCGCGAAAAGAGGGGTAGAAGGGGGGGCGGACTAGGGCCTTGATATGAAAGTTTGTCATTTTTGAAGATTTCTTGATGAAATTTGGTACAGAGATAGTTTAGAGCTTGGGAACGGACATAGGCTACCTTTAATCGCAAAAAAGGGTAGAAGGAGGGGGGGGGGGTATGGCTATGGGATGAAAGTTTGTCTTTTTTGAAGATATCCTGATGAAATTTGGTCCAGATATAGATTAAAGCTTGGAAACGAACATAGGCTACCGTTTGTTGCGAAAGACGAGGTTAAAGGGGGGGTTATAGGGAATGAAAGTCTGCCAGTTTTGAAGACATCCTGATGATAATATATTTGGTACAGAGATGGACTAAAGCTTGGGAACGAACATAGGCTACCTATTGATGCGAAAATGGTGGTATAGGGAGGGGGGTAATAAGGCATGAAAGTTTGACAGTTTTGAAGATATCCTGATGAAATTTGGTACAGGGATTAATTATAGTTTGGTAACGGACATAATGCTACCTTTTATCGCGAATAATGTGGTGAAAAGGGGGGGGGGGGATAAGGACTAGATAGAGTATGAAAGTTTGCCATTTTGAAGATATCCTGATGAAATTTGGTACAGAGATGGATTAGAGCTCGAAAATGGACATAGGTTACCTTTTATTGCGAAAAAGGGAGTTGAAGGGGTGGAATAGGGCTAGGGTATGTAAGTGTATGTTAGTTTAAGTTAGGGTAGAAGGGGGAGGGAGGAAGGGGAATAGGGCTATGGGATTAAAGTTTCTCATTTTTCAATGGCACAAAAAAGGGGATGAATATGTCATAAATAGTAAGAATTTCTTATAAGATGTCGTCATGAAATTTGGTACAAAGGTAAATTACAGCTTCGATTCGGACAAAGTCGAGTAGCGAACCAAATATAGAAGCGAGTGGATAGGCGAGTAGAGATTGTGATAGGGACGAGTGTATAGGCGTGTAAAGATCGAAAGTCGAGTAGAGTCGACTACAGGGGCGAGTAGATATGCGACTAGAGAGCCAGTGTAGAGGCGAGTATAGAATCAAATAGAATGCAGTAGAGGGTTAAGTAGAGAGGCGAATAGGGAGGCGAGTGGAAAGATGAATGTAGTGGCGAGTAGAGATCGAATAGAGAGTTGAGTAGAAGTGTAGTAGATAGGCGAGTGGGAAGAGTCAAGTAGAGAGGCGAAAAGAAAATCAAATGGATTGGCAAGTAGAGAGGCCAGTGGAAAGGCGAGTATAGAGAAGAGTACAAAGTCGAGTAGAGAGGGGAACAGAGAAGTCAGTAGAGAGTCAAGTGTAAATTAAAGTATAGAGGCGAGTAGAAAGTTGACTAAAGACTCGAATATAGAGGCGAGTAGAAAGTCGAGTACAGAGGTGAGTTCATAGTCGAGGACAAAGTTGAGTAGAGAGGCGAATTTAAAGCTCAATAGCGTCGGATCAACACTAAGCGATAAGCGACATTCACGAGGGCGGAGCCGCGGGCAACAGCTAGTATTCAGTAAATTGACACAAAGACTTTATTAAAATACACATTACAAAATACCGCGGCCATAATACAGTAATAATAAATAATAGAAGGGAAGCCAGAGCTCACTAGAGAGTCTTTGTGTTGTCGGTGGGAAGCCCAAAGGCTATTACTGCTTTGTCTTCTACGCTGACGGTACAAAAACTCTTTGTGTTTACAGGGTCGGCAGCACGAGTGTGACTCACCTGGTGTTGCATACGTCCATAGGCCATGGCAGCCACGATAACCACTTTCCATCAGTTGGACCGTGTGCTTGTCTGCCACTTCAGTGGTATAAAAAAAAAGTAATATAAACTCATCAAGCAAAATTGAAATGTAAATATTCAATTAACTGTTAACATCGTATGAATTAAAATTAAATATTTCACATTTTTTATTTCAAAATCTTCGCGAGGTCGTGAAAAAATATTGATTTTAATTTTACTTGCTCATAATGTGACTCTAATCTTACCGAAATTATGCATTTAATGATACCTATTATTAAGTTGTGGTTTATTGATTGATATTAAATCACGAGTGGGATAACCGTCTTCTTAATAACTGCATAAGGTGCACTTCAATCTCCGTAATTATGACCACGTGTCTGCTTATCGCGAGCATTAAATTGGTTGCCGATTCGACAGCGACGAAATCTACGTGCACTTACTTTACTCTCTTTTCTATTCTTACGTCTTCTACTCCTCCTAACTATCTCTCGCCTTATTTTCAGTACTGACATGACAATCACAACAAAAACCTTCGCTCCAAAAACAATCTTCTCCAAAGCTCTCCTGCTCATCCTTCTGGGTTTGTCCAATCTTCTTTTCCTATACAGTCTCTGCTCATGTGCAACGCGCTACCTCTTGAAATCAGGAAGGCCACCAGCAGTCTTGTGTTCAAGGCGAAGGTTCGCCAATGGCTTCTGAATAACCTGGTAGAATCTGTAAGCTCTAAGTCTGTCTGTCTGAACTGTAAAAAATCAATATTTTATCTAATATAGGTCTTCTTCTTACAACTCATGCGATAAACAGACTCTCGTGTTTTAATACTCCTTCTTATACGACAGTTGCATAATCTACTATTTTTAAATTTTATTGGTTGAGTTACATTATTCTTAAAAAAAATAGACATTAAATAGAAAATAGAATAAATCGTATTTAAATAGAAAATTTCATCTTGTACGTGTATAAAAATCAAGACTTTTACTGAAATATAATTTTGTTTGCCGCCAGTCCGCCAATATCAAAAAGTTTCGCAATTCGTTTTTACTGGTGAAATTATAGTTATTTATTAATTAAAATGTCTACAAGTATGTGCTAGTTAAGAAGAAAACGATTTATGTACCTAGTACACTGCCCGATATATACACATACTGTATACAACGTCCGATTTATGATGTAATTGATGTGAAGTCCTTAACGTTATAGAATGTTTACTATCTGAAAACTGCAAAGGTAAATATCTATTTTAGTATTATATTCTTCACAAGTAAAATGAAAAACGTCGTATGATACACGTGTGTATTGTTGATTATCGTCTTCGGCTCTCTTTAGACCCTCGCCTAGCGGCTCGGGTCTCAATATCGCCTCAGCGGTAATCACCAACTTTAGACACTTGTACCATAATCTACTTATAACCCGAATGTAGCGCTATACCTACCTATCGGGTCCAATAAATGATTGATTCCTCCTCCTCTCCTCCTCTTCACAAGTGCAAGTAATAAGTTTCATTAATTTAATAATTTCTGCTTAGCACATAAATATTTACCATATGCACTTGCAACATAGCATACGTACATACACTCGATAATTATTATTATTGCGATAAGACAATACACGTGTGGACGTCATGCACAAGAATCATTTATGAATACTAGAGAGCTATTTCGCTCTCCGCATCACGTGCCTCCGTGGCGCAATTGGCTAGCGCGTTCGGCTGTTAACCGAAAGGTTGGTGGTTCGAGCCCACCCGGGGGCGGCTTCTTTTTGGAGTTATAATAAAATTTTATTATCTATTGCTTTCGTCTTTTTAGTCAAATGCTGGTTTTTAGAGCTCAATTATGCCGCATTATTCATTTTATTTTTATTATTATCATCTACTGTTATAAATATAATGTTATTAAATCAGATAAAAATTAAAGAACTATCTGAGTTTAAAATAAATAACTGATGATATTTCTACACCGAAACTGATTATTTCGTATACTAATAACAATAAATATGTGGCAGCTTAATCTGCCGTTCAATCAACTGCCTAGGCTGGTAACTAAACGGCGCCGTTCAATTAGCGGACTGAATAATGTTCAGCCATTTGATTAAACGTCTAGGCTATTATACTTGCCTAGCCATTTGATCGAACAGCTAAGAATATGACTTATTTTTGCATGGGTATAAAAAAATAACCACGAACAGCGAACTTGTAACTTAACAAAGTCGGATCATACGATCTCAATAAAGATAAACCTATCACTAATTTTCTGTGAATACAGCTCTATTTACCTCCTCGGGCATTTACAGGCGTAAATATATGTATGTATATTATGTAATTTTCAATCTTATTTTGGGGTGGTGAATGACCTCAGCATTAGCCAGACGATTTATTTAATGTTGTAATAAACGTTACGGCTGAATATCATTCAGGCCGTCAATTGAATGGCGTCGTTTAGTTACCAGCCTAGGCAGTTAATTGAACGGCTGATTAAACTAGTTGGCGGTAACATATCTAAGGTATGCCAGACTACTTTTAGTCCCTGCTCGGTAGGTACTTACACACACGATCGCTGCTCGCTGCCGACGTGTGTAGGCGAGGAGGGCCAGACCTAAAAGGATGGCCCTGGGTCAGCCGGGGTGTGAGGAATATGTCGAAGACAACCTCACCTTCAGCCTAGCACAACGACCCATAGACGGCGTGCGGTTTAGTCGGTTCGAGTCCGATATAACCTCCCCCTCCAGATCCGGCAGTACTTCTGAATCGCATTTTTTTTCCATACATTTTCTAATTTTTGAAAATCGTCCTCACCATCAAAATATTTTTTTTTTTATGGTAAGGACTTGCTTTTCTAATTTATTTTACTTTACATTAACATTTTCTAGAGAAAGACTGTCTTATTTTTCATACAAGCGAGTCGTTGGGTAGGGTGTGCACTTTCAATGGGTTCATTAACGTTTTTACAGAAACTAGGTCTCGCGCTGCACTATTTTGTGGGTAAAAATGTTGATTATCACTGCTTTCAGGGTTTTGAGTGTGTGGTCGACAGTAAGTTGCCGGAATTGGATGTGGGTCATTGATATATCTTGTTATTGAAGTATGTAGGTACGTATTTTGTACGCACTCTAGGACTTCTTGAATTTTCTTCACAATTTCATCACTGAATAACAAACTGTAGTTTTTTGATGTGTATTACTGACTAGTAGCGCCATCTATGACTCGTTTAAAGTAACTACATCTGTAAATGAAATATATTTATTTTTGTCAGAATTTTTTTAACATTTAAAGTCTGGATCGCCCAAGAAATAAAATTTTATAGGCACATTCGTTTTATTTTTTTAAATATCAAGCAATCTCAAGATGATGCTGCCAGAGAAACCTGGTGACCAGACAAACATTGTAATACCGCTATTAAAAATGGGGGTTGATAGTAGAAGAGTGAAAAATTAGAGTTGTATGTTTTTGTCATACCACTTAGGTGGTAGACAAGCACACGACTCGCCTGATGGAAAGTTGTTACCGTGACCTATGGACGTGGGCAACACCAGGGGCGTCACACTCGCGCTGCGGACCTTAAAACTGTATTTTTGAATGTCAAAAAATTGCCCAAAAATTAATACGAAAGTTTTAGGATGGGTCAGTCTTATAACTTATGAGTACCTAATATAAATATTTTGCACTCGATTTTCAGACCTACCACATAAGCATACAATTTTTAATAAGAATCAGTCCATCCGTCTCGCAGGAATTTACAACAAACACTTTGACACGAGCATTTCATGTTACTAGATATCTACTCAAAAATAAATTAAAATTAAAAAGGACTCCCAAGGATAGAAAAATAAAACTAATTTATAATTCGTGTAAATCGATATGGCCCATCAAACAAATCCCAATTACTTTAGCTACTGGCATTTTAGATGCATATCGTGGTCTTTCTCTAAACTAACAAAAGAGACAGAGAGAGAAGATGTTCCATAGTTACTAATTAGACCACCCGTAGATACGGTACTTAATTATTATCTTTAAGATCAAGATAAGAGTATAACTGATTAATTTACATTGAGGTACGTAAATTTAAATGTGGCATTACTTAGTTTTTATTACTATATTCATTTTAGTGCCTACGTTATTGGAATATTAATTAACTACCCGGCTTTCTCCGGCTTCGCTCGTCGTATACTTCGAAACTCCGTGTCACCCCTTTAAATATTCAAACCATGCCCGCAATTTTTTCATTTAAAAAGAATGTAATCTATTATAAATATCTTTTAAAAAATGTAAAAAAAAAATATCCTATCCTACTAATCCCATCCTATCCTACTAATCCCATACTATTCTACTAAAACCCTCCTATCCTACTAATATTATAAATGTGAAAGTTAATGATGGTGTTTGGATGCTTTTATTCAATTAAAATATCTAAGTGTTGAACGCATGTAGCTGTCATTTCTTACGGAGAAAGACTATACTCTGAAATAACATAGGCCAGTTTTTATCCCGGAAATAGATTCCCATAGGTCGCGGGTACGGGATCTAAATTCCACACAGGTGCAGTCGCGGGCACCACCTAGTTAGACACTATTTTTTAATCAATTCAGCAACATATAAAACAACAGCAAAATAGGTGACAATTATCAGCGTGTACGTGTTTTATATAAGAAGGCCACTTTTTCGAATCGTATAAGGTTAATATTTTGTCGTTCAGCGATATTTACATCGAAATTAGATTCTGCTTCGTAAATGAATTATTGTGATTCTGCTCATATGAGTGACAATTTAGCGAATATTATAGAAATCTATTGAGATTTATTGGAAATTCATAAAGTTACTCGTTTTAAGCAGAATTGCTTAATGTGGCGTTATTAGACCCATGTTCTTTCAACAATGAAACCTCAAAACATCAAACCGAAATACCTAAACTAACTACTATAGAGGCAGGTGGCGCAAAAAGCAGTCTTTGTTAGCGAGTTATAGCGGTAAAAACCTGGACACAGCGCCATCTGCTGGTGACAATGGCAAGATTTATCGCCTACTTTCGCCATAGAAGCGTCTGTGTTGAATACGCTCAAGGTATAAGCTAGTAGCGGAAAGTTGGCTACACGCTATAAATCTTTTGGTAAGTGATTACCGTAGTTGAATGCGCATTAAACTATTAAAAAATGTTAATATACACGACGGGAAATAATTTTGGAATACCTATATCATTTATTTCATTGGTTATGATGTTTTTGAAGGGGCAATTTTTTAACTCCAATTATAATAAAAACTATAAGTGCAATTTTCTTGTGGATTTGTTTCAAAGAATCTGTTAGTAATCGTTTGTAGTAAAACTTCAAACTGAACTTCAACCGTTAGGTACATATACCGATTGAAGGACAAGGTTCTTGCATAGGATTTTATCTCGGGACTCGTACGGCATACCCTTTCGTAAATGCCAAAATAAAGGAGAACAAGCGACTCTGGGCTTTGAGGTACAGGCAACCGAAGTTAGCACTCGCATAAAGAACGATTTTCCTTGACAAGTAAATGATAGTTCCATTTTTTTCTTTACCAAAACAGTAATGTACATTTTTAACCGCATGTTTCTCACAAATTGGGCCAGCCCCCTACAGCTGTCTTGGAGATTAAAATCCGCAGTATGTACCAATGAAGTCTACGAGTGCCACACAGCCCACTTGTACATATTTACTTGTATTCTAACTTTATTGCAATGTTTCTTCCAATGGCGACATCTAACAAGAATGTCTTTTCTAAAGATATACGATGATACTTGTGAATGTATTTCGGCAGGGCTTTATTAGGTTGATGGTGATAGCATTAATTAATACAAATAATAGATGATACATGAATTGTTTACTTACAACAAAGGGCTTTCTTTCTATCAGGGACTATACCATCATAATCTTCATAGTGATTTCTCAGTTACATGCAAAGTTTACACATTGATGGAGCCTGTTTTTCGTACTTAAATTCCCACTGAACTTAGGATTGAGTATTTATTGGTAATAGTAATAAGTGTTCTTTAGACGCACATTGACCAATACGCATGATGAACAATGAAAACAGCATCATGAATACGCCAAATGACCAATCGCGGAATGACTAATACGTGAAATGCCTAACGCGTCAAAATTCAAATCGGAATTATATTTATCTATATTCTAATAAAATCTGGGGATAAAGTCGTGGTTATAATTATAATAAAAAAGTAAATGAAGTCCCACTACACTTTCCATTTTTGTATGATTAATATTAACATTACTTATAAAAATAATTATGTGTGCTATCTACAATCATCATAATAATATTTTAATCGACTTTAAATAAAATTATGGACGCAAATGTATTTTTAATTAACTACCTACTTTTATTGTCTGTATAAAAACCTTTCGTATGAAATGACATTTACACTATCCTAATCCGATCAAAACGCGAGATAGCGCGTTCCCGAACGTAAATTATTTTAAATTGAACAAAAAAAGAACAGCAGGCGACTTACTTCCTTTTTATAGTTTCATTTTTATTAATGTGCATTTTTAAAGAATTTATGTTTGACATTTGTGGCTGTTTGTCGGCTACCATTAGTCAAAAAAAGTTCATAAACAATTTATTAGTTATGTTTTTTGTTCATTTTTTATAGTAGGAATATTAAGGATTTTCATTCATAGTATTACTCGCCAATTGGGTATTTGACTGACTAGTCAAATTTGTTAATTTTTACTAAACACCAAAACGGTAAGTTATAAGGAAAAATGTATAAATAAATTATTTGTGACGTCTTAATATTTAATAGTCAAATCATTTACTAGTAAACGCTGGGTCGATAATTAAGAATAAATAAGAACCGACGCAACTGTTTTTACACTTTCACTATTCTTAATTTAATAATTTCAGATAAATTATGTATTTTAACCACAGGAAAATATCCAATTACAAAAATTAGTGTATATAACATTGCATTTTTTTGCGCGCAGAAAAAGTAAGTTGTACTACAATCTCTGAAGAGTATGTTTCAATCTTCTTAGGGTAAAGTATCAGGACGCACGGATTCCATATCTTTTTCATTGGCTTACTTACGTACCTACATAATCCCTAATAGTTGGTTTTTGTAAAGTCAAAACGGAACGCGTCTACATTTGAATATATTCACAAAATATATTTGTGAGGTGAATTAACATAACCCAAACCCCTTTCGGTTGAATTAATCCGGTTGAGGTCAAGGGGTAACGACGCTCATTGATGTTCGAATTTTGTCTGTGGTGTTCTTGACTTTATGCCCAATTCACATTATTACAGTCCAGTAATCCAGTAAATCAATCCAGTACAGTGCTAGCAGTCCATTGCTGCTGGCAGTGATTGTAGTATCTACATTACCTATAACAATGTTTTAAACCGCGCTTGAATAGTCCACTGGACATTTCAGTGATGGTTTACATTATACCAGTAGCTTTTTAGTACTGGATTCGCTCGCTGTACTGCCCCTCTATACAAGTGGCAATTCGTTGGTCGGCGTATGATGGAATAGAATGACGAATGTATGGTATTTGACGTTTATGACATGCGTTACCGACTGTCAAATACGTCAAATCCCGTACATTCGTCATTCTATTCCATTAAACTGCCAGGAATTGCCACTTGTCTAGAGTAGCTGGAATGCTACTGAAGTAATGTGAAACGGGTATATGTTCGTAGCTTTGTCTTCTTGAATTTAGTTCTTTGACACTAATTACGTCTACGTATGTACTACTTCTAAAGAGTGACATGAATAACTTATGGTTCTGGGAACACTTTTTTTAGCAGGAGGGCCAGACCGAGAGGGATGGCTCTGTGTCAGCCAGGGTGCGAGGAATATCTCGCATGACAACCGCACCTTCGGCCTAGCACTACGACCCAGAGACGGCGTGCGGTTTAGTCGGTTCGAGACCGACATAACCTAACCCTCCGGCTCCGGAAGGGTGGGTATCCGTGGGAATTTCCTGCAAGTAAAAAAAACTGTCGTTTTAGGAACTAAAATTTGGTAGCGCGTACCAAGTAGTCTCGGTATCGTATTGGTAATGGTATAGTTAACCATAGTGTCAGTATGAAAATCGGCAGCAAAAACCTGGTTTTGACGTATAGTAGGTATCAGTTTTAGTATGGTAATTGACTGCTAGCTATCGTATTTCTACTGACTGAGGATTTTGCAGTGAGAGAACTATGGTTAGTGTTATTGTGGAATATAAAATTATTATTCTTATTGAATTTGGTTATTTATGTTCTGAAAATTAATAATACATGCCATTACGAAACCGGCCTTTACTTATTTATTATTTTATATTGCGTTCAGTAAATGATTATAGAGAGAGATAAAATTACATTAGAATGTAAGCTGTTTGTTCAAATTTCGTGAATGCTTTATAAAAATATAAATTTTAAACAGCAATGCACGAAAATAATGGTAAGTATTTATTTTTTTGCACTACTTAGATAGCAGACAAGCACATGGCCTACCTGATGGAACGTAGTTACCGTGGCATATATGCACATGCAACATTAGGGGCGTCACACTCATACCTACTGCCTAACCCTGCAGAAACCAAATACCTCCTTTTAGATCTGCCTCTCCCTTCCAAAGCCATCCACTTCCATAGTCAATACCTTCTTTAGGACATTAATTTCATGCCTATGTATTAAATGTCCGAACCAGGACAAACGAATTCCTCGTAGCTTTTCCACGATTGGTGCTACTTTCAAACTTCCTCTAATATATTCATTCCTAATCTTGTCCATTCTTGTCACACAACACATCCATCTCAGCATTCCCATTTCGGCTACATGCAACCGTCTTTCATCCGTCACCTTTAGGGGCCAGCTCTCCTAATCATACAGGTACAATAAATTCAAATCCATGTGAAATGATATATCTTAATTATTAAAATAATAACAGATTGAATAAAACAACAATGACAAAGCCAGTCGTATAATTTACTACCTATCAACTATTTTATTAGTTTTCGGAACTGTATTTTTGCAGTTTATTTATGAGACGGAACGATTTGAACGTTTTTATAGACCATAAGAGAACAACACTCAGACGAATAGTTCAATTCCTCAGTATTAAACTACTTGCTGACATAGGAAGTTATTAAACTTGGCACACAGATAGTCATTAAAATAAAAATTGAGATCTAATTTTGAGTCGATATACGACCTGCTTCAAAAATGGTGTACCTAACTATGCAATCATACTTATATGATTCTATTCTTGGGTGAAATCGGGACCTATGTCACTAATCCTCAGGTATTTTACTTTGACATATCAATGACAAATTATAATGCGAAATTAACTCCATCTGTCTGTCTATAACGCTGTCACGTCTAAACCACTAAACCGATTTTGATGACATTTGATACAGAAATTGATTAGATCTTGGGCAAGGACATAGGTTATATTTTGACGTGTTACTATTATCTGTTCTGTGCTGCGGTCACCAGCCATAAATGGGAAAGTGTGTGAAGATATTTTATTAATCAATCACGCTCTTACGGCTTAACGGATCTGGCTAAAGTTCGGCATAGGGATATACTATAATCTGGAGAGAAGGTATTCCTAGGAATAGATTCCCATAGGTTTCGGAAAACAGAATTAAAATTCCACGCGGGCGGCGCCATGGGCAACAGCTAGCTTGAAGCGTCGCGTCGGTAGCTTAGTGGTTAAGCAGCCAGCCTTACGCTCGAGTGGTCTCGGGTTCGAATCCTGGCCATTACACTACCGACGTGAACCCACTCCTAGCACAAGCAATTTAGCTTAGTTGGTTAGATGGAATATTAGTAATTTTCCGTTGCTAATATCCCTTAAAAAAGCTAACTATAAATGTTCAAACTAACAATTTAATACAATAGATCAAAATTAGTTAGAAGAAAAAAGCCAATCTATATCCAAGTATTTTTGGTTTTCGTGTTAAAACATCAGCAGATGCCAACGCAACATCTTTTATTATACTAAATGCCTTAATAATGACTAATATGCCCGAGGCACAAGTTGAGTTATACCTCGATGATTCCCCCAATCATTTGGCCCAGTGAAGGCCCAGTAATTGGTCCAATTATATAATTGAAACTGTTTTTGAATACTATGATTTATTGTAACTTAATTATGTTAGAAATTTCAAGGAATTCTGTTCCCACATGAATTAAGTCTGGCATATGATATGTAGCTTTCAAATTATCATTTCTTAGTGTTATATAATAATATTAGCTTATTCTGTATATTTGGTTTATTTCTGTAAATGGATTTGTATTTATTATATTGATTTCAAAAGCTGATGATTACATTTTTATTGTATCGAACACGGTGTCGCGATAATTCAATCCTACGATGTTTTAGTCCAGCGATGCTTTATTGGTGCGATGTAACGTTTGTGCGATAAATTCTGTCGCGAAAAAACCTTACGGCAATTGCTCGTTAGTTCGGTAATTTATTAGTTCCAATAAAGCATCGATGGAATAAAATAACGTACAATTGAGTTCCCGGCAGAGTAGAATTTGGGCCACACCTTCTCTTCCCATGTGGTATCCTACAAGGCCACTAAGAGATAGGACTGATTAATTTTAACGTACAGCCCAGACTCAGCCTCAGATGCATGGCTCGAGTCAACAATAGTGCCCGGAATATGGCAATAGGCTCACCCCCTATTACGTGGGACCGAATACAGATTGGTAAAATGTGGATGTTAATTCACCTCTGCCTAACCCTCCGGGGATAAAGGCGTGATTATATGTATATGTACCATTGAATTTTTGCGACACCGTGTTCGATATAATAAAAATCGAACCATCGACTTTCGAAATCGAATAGCGTCTAAATTACATACCTCCTTACCTTTTTCTTTCTAAGACTACACAAGTAGGTACTGGAGCAACTCTATGTATATTCTTAAAGGATGTTGGTCTTTTCATTTCTTGGAATGGTTTCCTCGCGATAGAAAATTTGACGAACACAATATCTATACATATAAACGAGCAACAAATTGGGAAATTCAAATTTTAGTCTAACAAGATTTACTCAAGCTAATTTTAAACTCATTTGGCATGTAGTGTACCTTGAAACAGAGCTAGAATCCCTCAACATAATATAGCAGTCTCGTTCTCATAGAGTGCCGAGTACTAACACAAATTTATAATGAGCGCTGCAATTAGAAACAACTAGCACCTTGTAAGTGTAAATGCATGTTGCATTATTAAAGACATCTTTAAAATTACAGCTATGTTTTAATATCTTACTATAATATTTTACAGTGGCGGAGGAAAAATTAAAATTTTCACAAACAAAGCCTTTGGTTAATTATTAAAAACAAAAACCCGACTGATGCTGAAAAGATCGAAATAAGTTTGATAGCAGATGGTACCCATTTGCAAATCATAAACTGGATTTAAATTAATGAGTACCGCTTGCTATCAAATTTGTTTCGATATTTTCAACATCGGTCGGGTATTTTGTTTTTAATAATTTATTTAAAATTATTCTTATAAAAAAATATATGTTATTTAGTTATAACATATAATTTTGTAATCACCTTCTAATTTCCTTTCTAATTTTCCTTTCCTTCAATAATATTCTAAATGTAATATTATTCTAACCAATTAGATTTAACGCATAACAAACTTCTATAATAGGCACATTTTATATCATCAGTCTTTACAAATCCATATTAAACAAACATCAATTCCCTCCAATTTTTCTAAACAGATGTTGATGAAATCCGAGCGAGTATAGTATTGGGTCTCAAAGAAAGCGGGTATAAAGTTCGCCAAAACAAGCGGCTGTCGCTTTTAAAAACCATTAACGTTCCAAACGGAGCCACTCTATACGAAACTTCACAGCAGTGGTGGGGTGCGGTGTCACTGTAAGCGGAAATGATAAGGATTTACCAGTAATAAAATTAATACAAATAACTTTTAATTATATATAAAATAATAACAAGGTTTGTCGAGTTATGTTAGTATGTCTATTGTCGAGTTTTACTGGTAAGTCTATTGGAATCAAAGGAGTCACACCCGTGCTACCTAATGAATCTGTAAGGACAGAGTCATTCAGTGCCGTCACTGCAGCTGGCTTCCGGACTTACCGCCGGGAATACAACACGAGGTTATCGTAGCCGCACAATTCTGTAAGGCGGAAGTGCCAAAGGTAATATTCATAAAAATAATGTAATACGAGTAGATACAGAAATCAATGTATTGTCTTTGGTATGTTTGGCGATGATTTCTCAGTATATTTATATAGAAACAATTTATGTTGTGTTTGAACATACATAGTATCATATTACTAATGATGTTAACTACGAATGATGATGTTAAAACCAATAAGTCAACAAATAACACGAATACAAAACATTGCGTATAAAAAAGAAAAAGGAACACACTATGAGAATGTCAAAATTAATTAATTCAGCAATAATTAAAATAAGTTAGTACATTATTTTATTAAATTTATACATGTAATGTCTATTAACGTCAATAATATAAATGTCTGTAATATAAATGTCCAGAATATAAATGTCAATAGTATAAATATCAATAATCATACATGCAAATAAATCTAAATGTTAAACATAACAATTTAGTCACCATTCATAAATTCTTCCACTATTTAATACTATTCTCCATCAGCAAGGAGTTTAACTTTTTCTTAAAAGAATATCAAGCTTTAAGTCACTCGGCAGACTATTAAAAAGTTTTATTGCTTAATATTTCACACAATGTATCACGACATTAATTTTTGAATTCAAGGTACCTTTGAAATGGTTCCTTCGAGTACTTTTACGCGTTACCCTTTCATACTTCGTTTCATAATCTCTTATGTGTTTCGCATAATCACTTAAAATCATCAATATGTAGAGGCACGGCAGGGTTAGTATGTACAGGTTTTTAAAATGATCCCTACAGGATTCCCAGGATTCTACAGGATTTGTTTACAGTGGCCTATGAAGTTAGAGGTTACTGCTCTACATAGGACAGAGACGAAATAGGAAAAGAAATAAGGGAAAATGCAAAAGGAAATTGTGTAGGCAAAGCCAAACGAAAGCGGAACAAAGGAAATGAAGAGATAATAAGCACTGAATACCACCATAAATCGTGTTTAATACAGTATACAACATGGTCTCCAAAATGGTCTGTCTAAAATGTGTTGCTTTTTTATTTATCTATTAATAAACAAACAGTCATTTATAACTACATTAAAATAGACAACACTTTTCAAATATAGATCTACAGTTTCCTACATTTTTGAAAACCACATCGTTGGTTGTGTTCATAAGATATACTTCTCTCTATTTACTCTATCTACCTAACTATTAAATTAAATCTAAACTAAAAGTGTCTAAGAGATTCACTGAGCACATCAACATGTAATAATTTGTCATTTTCAACATTTTTCTGATGCTGACTGTAGAAGTCACAGTGACAGAAGACTGTGACAGTGTTAACATAATTTTAACCGTATACTTAATTAGATACCATCGACCGGCTTGTTTGCACATACGAATATAAACACTCTACTAACTTACATAATATCGGAAAACTGATTGATACCATGATTTGACTACTCTGGAAACTTACAATTATTTGAGCACTGTAATAACTTATATAAAATAGAAATTTTAGTATTTGGCTTAATTTGAGCACTTTTGTGGTCAACATTATTTTGATGTTGTATGTACATCCTGCAAGCAAGGCTTATAAAATAATTTTCTGCATAAAGTGAAAAGAGAGCAGAAAGAAAGAGAGAGAGAAACATACATAAAAAACACACACATAAAATAACAGTTTCACTCTACCCTCTCCGCTTATAAGCCTCATCGCTAACACTACGAACCTACATTGAATTAATAGCAAAGAGCAATTTAATAATGCTTCAATGATTTTTAATATTCGAACAATTCGCAGCCCGATGTATTGTCCATTCAACGAGACCAATTTTTGGTCGAATCTTCAACTAAATTGCAATAAACCCTAACAGGATTACTTTAAAGTAGATTTTCGATTGCATTTTCCATTTTAAAACGCTAGCTTGTGATCCTGACTACATGTATGGTGAAGAATAATTACGAATTGCAGCCCACCAATATTTCATGGTTGATTGGTCGACATCATAAGAACAGATAGAATTTTTCAATATCGCGATTTTAAACACTGTTCACGCTCGCTGCATTCGTGAAATTTGGCTCAAAAGTTTCATTAAACTTGTTTCGGTTAGTAGTTTAATTAAATTGTTATAAAATAATATAAAGAGAGGTTGCATTTTATGTTTTGGGTGCACAGATGCAATGCACCCCCGCGGTTTAGTTAGAATACAGAAGGTAATTTGTATTTCAAATAATATTATCATGACTGTTTGAATTAAATGCAATTATTTTTATTTAGAAGCAGATTATTCAGTCGAATAGGTTTAATTCAGACGGGTTTTGAGTGGAAGTAGCAAAAGTAGTGATACCTCGGTAAATGATTAAATAGGTGACGAACTATAACCAGTCATTTTGACGACCTCTGTGGCGTAACGGTAGGGCGTTTGACTGCTACGTCCGAGGTCACGGTTTTGATTACCTGCTCAGTGAAAAATTAATATGAATATGTCTATCTGCATTGGTCTGGGTGTTTATATGTATACTTTATTAACTATACATAAAAACATCCAGAAGGTATTTGTTGTTTTAGAATTGGCAACCTATTCTAAAATACCAGGACTGCGAGAGTGGGGTGAGAATTCCGCCTAGAGTCGGGGGAATCTTCAAGTTTATTGAAGTGAAAACTTCTTTAGCGGCGTTGGATGGGTGTAAAATGTTAAGGAAGCATCAGAATTAGTTGACCTTTGAACCGTAACCGACGACTGACGTCATACAAGATTAGGTACAGACTATCTATTTTGTAAGTTACAATAGATAGCGTCGTAGCTTAAACGGTAACCACTTCGACTGTAAGTCCTTATAGTTTCAGATAGTACCGGGTTCAAACCACCTGGCCTTCAGGGATTTTTTGTGATTGTTTTTTCTTATTATAATTTATTATATTTGGTGATTATTTTTTCTTTTTGTAATTTATTACTTTTTATGATTTTTTTTTCTTTCTGTCCTTTATTATTTTTTGTGATTATTTTTTCTTTTCATAATTTATTAATTTCTTCTGACAGAAAATTAACAGAAAATAAGTGATAGGTTCTATGATTAGCGCTATATTATAGGTATGGTATGTTCTTTTTTATCTTTTTCTATGTAGGTATATAACGAAGAAAGAAAAAAAGAACATGTTTTCACTTCTGCCGGCACTCTCAGAGTGCAACCCGTCTTTTTTATATTAGTAGGATTTATTGCTGAATGCGGATGACAGAGTACTCACTTGACGACATGGTATGTAGGTATGTATGTTTGTATTGTTTAAATGCAACCCTAGTTCAAAACATCTTTGCTGATTACGTACATGATGGCCTCAGTTCACATATCCTTCTGCTCCCTAAGGATCAATACATCTTTGAGCATGCGTTTACCCAAACTAGTTCAAAGCACTCCTGTGGGTACGCCCCACCACATCTGGGTCAAGAGCCTGCATCGATGGACATGGAACGCTTGTCTTTGTACTGCCGTATTTTATTTTTAACCTACTTTAAAATAAGGTGAAGGTTTTCTTTCCATCTGAATGTTTGTTTAAGATAAACGATTGTCATTTTTATATTGGATATCAATATGACTTCATCTCGCGGGATGGTAAGCTGAAGGCAAAGTCTCGGAAGAGGGTCACCATCACAAATAAATACCTACGATGTTAAAATGGTGGCCCACAGCTGCTTGATGTTTACCGTTATACTGCCTATTATTATCTACACCTCAGGATAGGGATTATTCAGTAAGAATCCTTTTATCATACTTCCTTTTCTTAAACCATCTTGTACATATTACGAATAACAATCAATACTTACATGCTCATGACAATGAATTATTATATATTATATTTAATTACACTGCAATACAACAATACATTAGGTCTCTATATATAATACAAAATACAATTTAGTAAATAAATTAATAATTAATCAAATAACCCGGCACAAAAGTACCCATCACACTCGCCGCGTTGCCACGCTGGATTGCGATGGCTATAGCCTTTGCATCAGGAAAGCTCCGGAGCGGGAGTCACCAGTTGTCTCTATGAGCCTCTTTCCAATTTCTTTTATGAAGATTTTAGCCTCCCTGCTCCAGCACCCCAAGGTCTCCACCGCCATCGGCACAAAGTGGTACAATGGCTTTAACTCGGTATATTTGATGGTCTTTCTGAGCTGGCTTCCTCCGCTGCGGCAGACGGAGAGTGAACGGTGCGTTACTGCTGTGTTGACGCAAGTTGCATCCCAAACTATATTATATTCAATCCTCTTATATTATTTATTACATTATTATATTTAATCCTCTTTTATATTCTTATATTGCCTGGAAGAAATCGCTTCTAGCCATAAGGCCGCCCATCGCATTAAACTTTATAGATGCTACCTACTGTAAATCGGTTGGTGTACAATAAAGAATTATCTATCTATCTATCTATTATACTCAATTACTAGCTGTTGCCCGCGGCTCTGCCCGCGTGGATGTCGGTAATCGCTTAGTGTTGAGTCAAAGGTATTTTTCTAAAATAAAAGGACCTAATAACTTCTTAATACATCAGCTACCACCCGTCAAAGTCGCGTCCTCAAAGTCGCGTCAAAACAGATCCAGCTATTTCAGAGATTATGCGGAACAAACAGACAGAAAAAAATAGAAAAAAAAAAATTTTGGTGTGTAACGTATTATATTCATATGGATGTAGTAAAAAACGGTTTTTTCAATATTACAAACAGACACCCCAATTTCATTTATATGTTTGTGTATTTACTCAACGTGAAAACGCTGGGTGTATTCTTTTTTCTGGTGGCAAAAACAAAACATAGGTGACAGATGCAATAGGTAATATCAAAGAGTATTTATGTTGAATGAATGCTTGGAGTAGATTTTACTACAAGCTGTTTATTATTAGCCCTTGGTAAAATCTAAAAGCTCTCATATTCCCTGATGTACTATAATGTGAACGGGAACTACCGCGATCATTGTATATATGCGATCGTATAGGTACATACAATTAAATTACCAGATGTTTCGAGCATGTGGTGAACCAGGTGGTCACGGGCTGACTGGTTCACTGGTGCACACCCGCCGTTTTCGATTCCGTGACATAAACCTTCTTCTCGACGATATGTTCGTACCGCCATGTACCGTCACACAGAGTCCTTATTTTGTAAGCAAATAAAATAATATAATTTTACTTATAAAACTTCAATAATGACGTAAGAGTTTATTTCCTTGCTTGTCAAACGCTCTCCTGACATTCAGAATATAAATCATAATGCGTCATCACTCTCATACACTCTCGGAGGAGTGTTGACCTCGACCCTCGTCGAGAAACCGTACGACGTTTACTAGATAAATTGTACAAACTAGTCAGACACAGGTGACGCTTCTACGGTACGTGGGCTTATAAGGGTTTATATAAATCTAAGTAATGTATATTTTTATACAAGACTAGCTGATCCGGCAAATTTCGTAGCGCCTCAGTATCAATTAAAAAAAGTTGCAATTACCCATATTCTCACACCGTTTAAACTTTGCCTATACATTCACAAATATTCTGAGACTAAAATTAGCCAAATCGGTTCAGCCGTTCTCGAGTTTTAGCTAGACTAACAGAATTGCAATTTGTTTTTATATTTATAGATAATTTTATTCCTAAGGAATTACTTTCACCGCCATTATCATCACAGTGTCACTTCTTGTTGTAAGCAAAGCGTAAGTTCACTCTCTGACAACTTTTGGAATTTTTGCAATACCGTCTGACCTTCCAACACTGAGAGGATGTTTGCGGCAGAGCCTAGTCTGTTGATCAGTAAATGTATATGTGAGGTTGATTTTTTATACAAAGATATTAGTAGAGTCTTTTACAGCATTCTTTACTTTTCGCCTTGCTACCGGGACCATATAATATTATGTAGATCAAATGTAATCTCAGTTGCCGGTTGCTTCTGCCACTGAACCACCTATGTTGTCGAGATCCTACCAATTTAGTCCCACCGTACTCGTGGTTCCACTGTCATGAAAATTCATGACTCGTGGACCCAATGTTGAGTGGGACCATCAGTCATACGTATAATGTTTGACTCCTGCTCCTACCTCGCGCCGTACGCACCTATTTGTAATCACAATATGCTAATAATTATTTTTCACAACTATTAAATCAGGTTGTATATTGAAGTGTTTTGGCCGCTGTGCATGAACCTACGAACAAACAACGCGAAGACATAGAATGTGGAGACCCATTCAATAATGGCATATTTACACATTTAGACCCGTGATGGGACCACAAGACCAGAGTGTAGTTATTGCTGTTAGTGGAAATTGGTAGTTGGATTGGACCACGAGTCCAACGGTAGTGAATTCACAAGTCTGATGGGGTAAAACATCATGTTTACATAAATACATATTTTGGCTTGCCGTAGCACTCATCGTATGATTCTTATTGTTTCTACTACTACTCCACTAAAACCTTTTCTAAAAAAAAAACTAGTCGTTAAAACACATGAGGATTTTAGTGCTCAAAAATCCCAATGCATTTCAGAAATTCTCTTCACGATTATTTATAAGTCCAGACTGGTCGCTTGTGGAATGCATTGCCTAATTCTTTCCGACGTGCATTGACCTTTAAGTATATTGTGTAGATAATATCTTTGTACTATCATGCTATTTATTATGTAGATACCTTTATAAATGAATACCTGTAATTTATTATAAAATGACCTTACATTCTTTGAAATAGTAGGTTGTTCACAAAGTCAGCCTTTGACAGGAAAGCTGCCACAGCTTTCGTTGTAAAATAACGCAATTAAATATTTCCGCTCTCGATACTTTTTGAGACTTCGTCCGCAAAGATATTGTTGGGAAAATCCTTTGAGTCGCATCTAGGAATTTTGTACAACACTATACAAAACTTTACTTTGTTACTTTATAAAAATCTTTCGTAAACATTTCATTATTTACTACAGTTAATATTTGATTTACGAAAAGCAAATATAAATATCAAATTAATAAATAGTAATTAGTAGTACATTATATTAAAATTGCGTAACAATTCCCATTTTGAGAGTTGAAAAACATTGAACATATTTTTTTTCTTGCTGGTATTTAAAGAAATCTTAAAAATTACTTCACTATTTCAATAGCCATTGCACAAAAAGATTCCATTTAAAAAAATATTATACGCAAAAGCAATTACGTTGCGAAAATATACCTTTTAAAAACTCGGCTCTTAATATTTTAGCACAGTGCGCGCCTCAAAGGGTAACGGAACAAAATCTTGTTAAACTTAATGAACAAACTTAGTCTCAGTTAAATTAGACACTTGCTTGGCCACCCTACTACCGGAAACTGCATTAATAATAGCGTCGATTTTCTTTATACATCTTTGTGAGTTCGTATGGTGAGTTTGGAAATTGAATAAAATAGTAAGAGACTTTGAATTATTCCATAAATAAAGTAGACAGTAAACGAACAATTGTAGTACTTTTTCGGTCGGATTTTCACTGGCAGATAGCTGATATTATTAGGAGTAACAGAAAGTTTTCAGAAAAACCTGTATGGATCCGCACGAAAAAAAACCACAACAAAATGCAAACCGATGAAATAGCACCCTTCGGAAATAAAAGTCCCGTCACAAAATGCACTCTTTATGCACAGTACGCGTATTCTAGGTGTCTTATGATAAGCACTAGGTGTTAGCGGAGAAGATCAAATTCATCAATCATAGATGATATCGAACCAATCCACGTGCGCCAGGTTCTTGTTTCTCTTAGGACTTGGGGTCAAGATATACATAGACCGGTTACTATACTTTTAGTTTTAAATAAAGCATGTGTTGTATTACAACACACTCTATACTCTTAGATATGCGTATCTTCTAACAATGGTGTCCCTGTCTACTTCAATATCTGTTATTTTTCCAAAGATAGTTTAGCATGGCCTATTTAGAGCACTTGAAAAAATTGTTAAACTCGCGTCAGGATCACGTGACCTAACTCGCGTCAGAATCACGTGACCTTTGACCCGTAACTGACGACTTTGTAGGACGACATGACGTCATACAACAGTGTTTATTTTGCTAAGTACGCTAAGAAACTTCGTAGCTTCGGTACCGGGTTGTTTATTGTAATTGTAATTTATTACTTTTGTGAATATTTTTTCTTTTTGTAATTTATTAATTTCTTCTGATAGAAAATTAGCAGAAAATTAGTGATAGGTTCTATGATTGGCGCTATATTATAGGTATGCTATGGTATGGTATGGTATGGTATGTTTTTTTATCTTCTTCTCTGTATATAACGAAGAAAAAAAGAAAGAAAAAGTTTTTACTTCCGCCTAGTGCAACCCGTCTTTTTTATTTGTTTGATATGTGTATTTGTTTATAACAAAATCTTTGAATTACATAACACTAGTGATCCGTCTCGGTTTAGCACGGGTGGTGGTAAAAACGTTCTCGTGAAAACCCAGTCTAGCCTATATTACTCAGGGTGAATGTAGCTTACCAATGGTGAAAGAATTTTTGAAATCGGCATAGTAGTTTTTGAGTTTATTCATTACAAACATACAAAACTACAAATTTTTCATCATCATCATCATCATATCAGCCACACACAGTCCACCCACTGCTGAACATAGGCCTCTCCCATAGACTTCCAGAATGACCGATCTAAAGCAGCCCACATCCAGCGCTTCCCGGCGACCTTGATCAGGTCGTCCTTCCACCTGGACGTTGGGCGTCCTACACCACGTTTGCCCGTACTTGGTCACCATTCCAGAATTTTTTTCTCCATCGCCCATCTGAAAGTAATTTTGGTAACTAATATTATTGTTTGAAAAAAAATACGTCTTGTCTAATTATGGAATCTCGATAAACTAAAAATGTGTGTGGAACTAAAAGATGAATGATAATGCAACAATTTAAAAATACGTATGTATTTATGTATATGTAAAGAAATTTCTGATCTCAATTTTTGAATAAGTGGCAGGCTGTTGTCTCTGTCAACCCCAGAGGGAAACAGGCGTGAGTATATGTATGTGTAATCCTGCCCACATTGGGAGAGGTCTATGTCCAGCAAGGGACTGCAGCCCCTCTAGACAAGTGGCAATTCGCTTGCTGGCGTTTGGTGGAATAGAATGACGAATATATGGGATTTGACGTATATGACAGTCGTTAACGCATGTCAAATACGTCAAATCCCATACATTCGTCATTCTATTCCATCAAACGCCGGTTAGCGAATTGCCACTTGTCTAGAGGGGCAGTAGTCTAATTGAATGATTGCTTTGGTATGTATGAGTAAAGGATTTGTTGTGATATATATGTGTCGCCGCCAACTAGCTTGATCAGCTGCCTAGGCAGTTAACTAAACGGCGCCATTCAATTAACGGCCTGAATGATATTCAGCCATCTCGTAAATTGCATCATTTAATAACCTAGCTAGCTAATGCTTAGGCCAATCGTAAAATGGAGCACTACCTCGAAATAAGATAGAAAATTACATACATACATACATACATATACTTACACCGGTAAATCCCCGAGGGCGTAGAAAGAGGTGTATTTTTTTTTTATAACCATGTAGAAACAAGTCAATTTTCTAAATGTTAATTAAATGGCTAGGCAAGTTGTTAAACGTCATCGATCTAAGCTATTTGCCTAGCCATTTAATATATACCTATATCATTCACGCCATTAATTGAATGGCGCCGTTTAGTTAACTGCCTAGGCAGTTAATTGAACGGCTGATTAAGCTAGTTGGCGGCGACATACGTATCGAGTAGTAAAAAAATATGGTATAGAGGCACTTAGTATTTATTCTTCTTAGTAAGTATTTTCGTATAGAATACTCCTCGATTAGTATGCGATCCCCGTGCTTTAAAACTCTGAAACTTATCTCCAGTGTTCCGTTTGTGTTTGAATTTCTCTGAAGCATTTTGTTCCGATGTGGAACAAAGAACAGATATTTCTTTAACTATACTACTTTTGTGTTTGGAATTTGTATAACAAGTATTTTAACGTGTGTTGTTTTATGTTTTTTAAATGTAACTATCACGTTTTCACAGAAAAGATTTGCGGTTAGCCTTACAATCGAGAGGTTCTGGGTTCGAATCCTGCTATGTGCCACGTTCGAAATGTTCTACCGACATGAACCCACTCCGAACACAAACAATTATTTAGCTTAGCTGAATACATTAGATGAGGAGAAACATAAGTAATTTCGGCTACACGTGCTGCCGTCCTTGCAGACACTTTCTAATGCGCTTCTTGATGAGCCAAATATTTTAGTCGCTTAGGAAGGCTACAGCAGGGAGTACAATCCACAGCATTCCACATTTGATGGAAGTTCGAACTTAGTATGCAACAGAAACTAAGCTGTGATTATGTGCGAAAAAAATTATAAATAATCTGTGATATTACTCCAAAAACATCGAATTTACAGGGTTTTACGCCTCTTCTTTCATTCGAGTACTTTTTCTAAATTTGCATTTAATTTATCTTTCACACATATGCAAAACATCGTCGTTTGCATAAACAGCCATATTTTATATACAAAGGTTAACAAAATATGCAAATCCAGGTAATTCTGCAAGATATTTAAATGAGAAATGCCACGTATGACCAGGGTAACCACTGTAGCTGGGGAAATAACGTATGTGTTCTATATGGAGAACTGGGTCTACATATATAAAAATATTCTAGGATACAGAAATACCATCTTTATATAATTTTGGTCGTCAAAATCAACTGCACCCCACCTGAAGATAAGTTAGGATTCATTTGAAAGAACAGTGACCGCTAAATACAGATGCTATCCCTAAAATAGCAGTCCCAACCTTAAAGGTCTCGACAGATATTTTTTCACACCCTGCTTAAGTTCTATTATTTTTTAGACAGAATTTAAGAATAGTTTCACCGAGTGTCCGGCGCTCGAGTGGAGGGCTCACGCTCTCCACCCTGCTCGCGGCGATAGTCCGCGGATGCGTGGGCGGCCAGCGCCTCCTTCTGCGAGCAGGTCATGCTCGTGAAGGAGACAGCAGAGCGGGTGCGGCGCGATTAGCGAGAGAGACTCGCGGTTCGTAGGCGGCTCGGGCGTCGGAGGGCGCAGACCGACCTCCGTCCCCCATGAGCGCGGGCCTGAGGGTGACGGGTGGAGCCGCTCGTCACCCTAGCAGAAGCAGGCCACGGCGGCGTCGCGCATCGTAGGACGTAGAGCGTAGATGCTTCCCCAGTCGAACTGCTCGATTAGATGGAAATACCGTCGTGTCCAACGAATTAGTATTGTACTTGATGGGGTTTCAACCTGGAACCTCATATTGGCAAGTCCATCGCCCTAAGCAACTAGTGACGTAATATCTACTCGTTACGTCACAATTCCTTCATTTTTAACAAGACCACGATCTTTAAACTTGTTTGTCTTTCACAAACATTCAATATTTGTCCCCTCAACCTAACCAAATCGAATAGTTAGCAAAGAAAAATTGTTGAAGCGGTCACTGTTTACTTGGTGGGGTATGCAGAAGAGTATCAATACACCAAATTACGCTGATTCAAAGAATGACACTCTGGGAAGGCGAAAGAACATTTTCAGACCCGGACCAGGGCAGCATACATAGGTATATAATAAAGAGAACGGGAATTAACGCGATCGTGGTTTAGATACTTACATACCTACGTTTGATTGCCTAACGTTTGGACCTGGTTACACCGGCCGTGGTCACAGGCTGTGACCACGGCCGGTGTAACAATGAAGTGATGATCGCGTTAATTCCCGTTCTCTTATATTCACATCTGGAATTTCTCGAAGGGGTAGGCAGAGGTACACTGACACCTACATTTCGACGACCACGATTTTCGGTCCCAAGTAATATTAGCCTTTGTCGTCGAGCAAGCTCTTTTTCATAGGCTCTTTGTTTATTTTCCGTAGTTATATAGAAATATCACTAAGTACTTATATATTATACAGCCATTCTTTTCGAGAGCTGACAGCTTTCGCGCAAGTTGTACTTTATGTAAAAACTTATTTCATATTTCATGTTTCAGTTTCGTTCATAAAAAACTGGTTGTTATCATTAAATATATGAAATCTCAGAAATATCTGTGTGTTAATTTAGTTTAGGCAGAAGGATAGTTTTGTAAAGATGGTAGAGGAACATAACGTATTTACTTTGGGTCTAACAATGGGATTAAAGGCACTAATTTATTGTGTGCTAAAGATGGAATTGTTTAAAAATGTTTATGGATTCTGCTGGTCTACTTCAAATTTGATCCCTCTCACAAAAATAGCCTCACCATCCACTTTATGTCTGGTTTTAAGTCCAACTATGACGTGGAATTGGTACGAATCGTTTCGGGGATTTTTTCCAGTATTGAACTTGTAACGATAGCATCTTCGTCCGAGTTTGGCACTCGCACTCACATTCAAAGCTTACATTTTGCATCCAGGGTCCACTCGCTTCTTCCTCGTTTTCATTTGGTTAATTTTGACTTTTACGGGACTGATTCCTGTTAGATGATCCAGCCCTGGAAGAAAAGCCGGCGCTGAATCTTGTCCATTAATCAGCTGGTGTACCGCTTCCAGCTGATGTTGACTTATCCTACATAGACCCTTGTGGCAGGTCCCGGTTACATCAACTTCTATACTAAAACTTCAAGAGAAATATTGCCATAATTACTCTTCTTATATATTAGCCGCCTAAGTTCAAAATTTTATCTTAGAAATAATACCTAAGTGTAGCTACAGGGGAACTTGTGAAAAATTCATTACATTTAAAGAAGTCCCATGGGAGGTATTACCGTCTGTTGTGGCCTCCATACTTCAGTGTATGAAATAAACTTAGACCATTTACGTTATTAAGTTAAAATTGAAGGAGTTTAAAAAATAACTGTATTACACCTAGCGCCATCTAGCGAAACAGATTAAACTAATAAGATAATTTAATCTAATATATTCGCATAATTACTTTATCTACTCTGATACTATAACACAAAGATTATAAAATTGAAATCAAAACTCTTAGGACAAACATTACGCACAGGCCAAAAAAAAGTTTTATTACGATACAGGTCGTGTATGGACACCTATATCATTAAATAACTTTTTAATCATAATGATACACCTATACAACCTCCATCTGGACTGAAACTCTACTTAAAAAAAGAATCCGCCGATTCGGAAGGAAAAAAAAAAGAAACACGCATGCGCAATCGATGTTTGCGCTTTGGCGCCAACATTTTACATTTAAATTAAACAAAGTTTGGTTTTGTTTGTAAAGCAAATTAGGTTATCTTTGTATTATAGTATGAGAGTAGATAAAGTAGTGTATGACACTGTACATAGCTTGGTCTTATAACACCCGTGTGGTACTATAAAAAAACTCGCCTACGGCTTGTTTTTTTAAAACACATTCGTGTTATAAGAACCCTTATTATGCAACAGTATCATAAACTACTATCTCTTTACCGTTTAGAACTAAAACTGTGTAACGGGTCCTATGTGAGGCGGAAGTGAATTTTGAATTTCGAATGTGATAAGTGACTTATAGAATTTTGACACCTTCTATACATCGACCGTAGCTATTAACAAAGTCGGAACTACAAAAACACTACTTTTCAGTACGGCCAAATGAAGTTTTGAACTTGCACCAAATTCACAAATGCCCATATATTGAAACCAAATTTCGCGTAGTGCTACAGTTTTGAAAGATAATGAAGGTCGTAATGTGAATAACAAAAATAAATCTAGGAAATTCTAGAAAAAGCAGTTGTTACATTGTTAACCGAAACCGATACTAGCACAGTTGTCGTAAGTGACATATCCTACAATGTTTCACGTACTATGAAAGTCGTAAGTGGCACATCCTACAATATTTCACGTACTAGGGAAGTCGGAAGTGTCACATCCAACAATTTTTCACGGTACGTAATTACAAGGTTATGTCGGATGTGGGGGTGTTCATAGGCCTTATGTATTAAAAGAAGGTTTTAAAACTGATAATATGTTTTATTATTATCCAATTAAATGTAAATTAAATCAAGATAGTGTACGGTTAGTACATCGAACAGGTTAAAAATTCACAAAAGTAATGGAAAGTAAAAGTAATTACAGTCCAGAACCACTGACGACCAAGGGGTTATGTGCTATTTCTATTGCCGTTTGGGATGCCAGTCCCTCCTGAGGCTGAGAGGCTCCACAGCGCCTGTGAGTATGGGATTGTCGGCGAGCCTCAACGCACGTTTTTGTATCGATTCGAAGGGGTCAAGCTGGTATGCAGATGCTCCGGCAAAAGGTGACAGCAGTACTCCATATGGGGCCGGACTTTTGCCTTATAAAGAAGGAGTCGTTGCCCCGCAGTGAAGTACTGCTTCGCCCTGTTAAACACTCCAAGTTTCTTCAATGCCAGCTAGGCCTTATCCTCCAAATGGCTGCGGTACTGGACGTCGCTTGAGATGTCGACGCCTAGGATCCCGATACTCGAGGAAATGGTACGCGGTGTACCCAGGAATTACGGCGCTACAACAAATGGGGTTTTCTTAGAGGTGAAGACACACTTGCGTTTTAGTGGGATTGAATTGGACTAGGTTTAGTCGACCCCAATCGGATACTCCCGATTTTGGTCGCAAGTTGTTAGCGACTCTCCTTCACCTTAGACTGAGAGGTATTTGCACGGTCCGTGTATCACGTGTCCCCGGTGCTGTCTTCCGCATAGCAATGGATGGAGTCATCAGACAGCATATCATTTATGTGCAGCAGAAACAGGGTCGGAGACAGCACGGAGCCCTGTGGCACACCAGCATTTGTGTCCATGTGGTCCGAGCAGCTGCCATCGACGACGGCTTGGATACTGTCGGTCGCTCAGTACATCGCTTCCTTCAAGGTATCTCAGGAACTGTGTATTAATCACACACTCCATAACCTTCGAGAGAAGGGATGTAATAGCAATAGGTCTGTAATTGGACGGGTCTGTCCTATCTCCTTTCTTTAGCACAGGATGCACGAACTCAGTCTTCCACGAGGCAGAGCAAGAGAGCGCGAAAAGCTGCGTAAGTACTGGGCACAATTAGGGGGCACAGCGCCTGAGCACCATCGCCATATATACCATCCGGCCCACTCGACTTCCAAACATCTAGGGACTTGAGTTCCCGCCGGACCACCCGTTGCGTGATTTTAACTTCAGGCATGGAAACACCACAGCTGGGGAGAATGGTTGGCTCGGCATTCCCGTCATTCATTGTCGAGTTTGACGCAAAGAGGTTACCCAAAAGATCGGCTTTCTCCTTAGCGCCATGGGCAAGGCTACCGTCGAGTTTCTGCGGCGGCGGAAGGCAAGAGTGGCAGAAATTTGGCCGTTTACTCGCTCCTGATGCGATCCAGCGGTTGGGAATTTAGCATTCCATACCCGTTAGAATCGCTTCAGCGACTGCTCTTGCACAAGAGCTTGAATCGTTTGAAGTGACACAAAACCGCCTCCACGGGTACGACGAGAAGAATTCTCGCAGTCCGTTACAGTCTACCGACTTGTAGTGCCCGACATGCCACCACTGAGGTGGCCGCGGTGGTTCTGGCCACGCGAGAGTCACTTGCGCCCAGACGACGCTGTGAACCGAAGTACCGAGTGGTGCCTCCACTCGGTACGTAGTCAGCAGAGGGTCCAATAAAGACTCTGTGGGTCTCGATATCTGGTTTTCTAGTGATAGAATGCACCAGTTGCGAGAACCCATAGGTCAGGGCGTAGTGAGCAGCCCTTCCCGTAAAATCAGTTCTGTGCGACCCAACCACTCCACATGTTGAGCGTGAAAGTTACCCAAGAATACCAAGTCCGCAGCAGGGTACTGCTCAATTACTCTGTCCAGCGAACGCTGTAAGTGCTCAAACAGTTGAGCCGTGCCCAGGTCACCGCTATGGGACCTGTAGACGCACGCATAGATACGGGTAGGGCCACCGTGATCCATACGTACCCATAGAGTGGACAGGTCCCTGTCTTCAAGGCCGTTTAGACAGCGACAGCAAATGTCATCCCGGACGTACATGCATAACCCGGCTTTACTCAGGAAGTTATGCTCGGGTTTGTACCCGGGGTACATAAGATAGGCTGTATTGGCCTGGCATGATATTTGGGTTTCCTTCAGAAAGAATAAGGTGGAGGCCCCTGATGTTACAGAAGTCAACTTTCATTGTAGATGAAGGTGCCGCTGTAGAACGTCTATTCTTATTTTTCTTGGCCATAATAAAAATGGGAGGGGGAGGTATAGAGAGGCTCTATGCCGTCAGTGTAGAAGAAGTAAGTAAGGTTTCTCGCCACCGCAAACGAGCTAGGGTTGTGTGATTGGCTGATGCGGTGGGCGGACGGGCCCCGGGTCCCCACCCAGATACTGCCAAGTCTACTCCGGTTTCGTTCTCCGGCACGACAACTGCTGCTGGTTCAGTCTCCTGGAACGGAGATTGTGATCCCCGGGTTCGGGAACCGTACAGCCTGCGGGCGGCCAGCGGTTAACCGTTTCACCAGGTCTCCCTGACCGCCGCGCCAACATTTCACTCCCGCACTAGCCAGTGGTGACATCCAAAGCCTTTGGTCTTCCCACTGACGACACAGAGCCTCTCCAGTGAGCTCTGGCTACCCTGCTCACCGTCTGGAACACAACACAAGGTTACTATAACCGTGGTATTCTGTAGGACGAAGGTACTTCCCCAGTCGGACTGCTCAGTTGTAAAGAGAGGTACCTTCCTGTTCTACCTTCTAAAATAACATACCTATCAGTTGTAACGGGAGGTACCATCGTGTCCTACCTTCTAAAATAACATACCTATAATTAAAAATGTCACATGAGGCAATAGAAAACCAGTCAACTCTTCCTAATTTTAGCACTATATACCATATCCAACCTACATTATTGTATAACTGTTTTAGAAATAAAGTCGATACTAACACATCCAACATCTAAATTTAGTAATGTACAATTAAAAATGGTGGTATTACCATATAAGACAAATATTTTCATTATAAGAACGAATAACAAAGTCGGTAGTGCCATATCCGACAAAAACGTTTAATAGAAGAACGAGTAACAAAGTCGACAGTACCATAACCGACAAAAACGGGAATGTTAGGTACAAGAAACAAAGTCGGTAGTGCCATATCCAACAAAAATGAACGAACTCAAAGCGCACAATAATGTAGAATGTGGTACATTCGACACAGGTAATAAAATAATAATCCGTTAACAATGTGGGATTTGACACATATTACAATCTTAACCGTTAAAGTACGTCTAGATCGAGACATTGTTATTTTATACTATATACTGCACATTTACGTAAAACAATAATATAAAAATATAAAACACGCACGCGCAGTCGCCCCGCTAACAATGAGCGAACTGGCAGAACCGCCCGTTGCGCGCGCGCCCCTTCCCCTTCTTAGCCCCGCGAACTTTGTAGTAACATACTTACCTACATTATTATTCGTACGCTCCTATAAAATCCGACTTTGTTAATCTAGAAATACTATGATAGCATTTAGTTTCAAATTTGAAACTTTGCGAGAACATAGTTATAGACGTTTGAAGACCTCAGGAGCAATAAAACGAAAATCGCCAAAATGTAGTTCCGACTTTGTTAATAGCTGCAGTCGACATATTAAGATATAGGGTACAAGGACCAATGGTGGACACTGGCCTAATAGTGGATACTTACGAAAAAACACCTTTAATGTAAGAAAAGTAACTATTTGGTTTACACAACTATATACTTAAAAGACACCTTATGGCGTATATATAATACATGTTCGAAAATTCGTAACACTGTCGTCAGTAAATATTGAATTGAAGCCAGTTATTTCTTAAGATTTTTGTTAAAGGTAGTGATTTTTCATAGGTGTGATTATTTATTTATTAATATTGATTGTCCCTAATTTTAGTATAGATGTTATAAATGTGTAAGTTGTTCACCTACGTAGACCATAGCTGTATTTTTATGGTTAGATTTTTAATCAGTTTTAGTGATTGTCAACTATTGGTACCTACTTATGACATAGTAGATAATAATTCTATTTAAAGTAAAGTATAATTGTTTTTAAATAATTTATCTACAAAAGTTAATATCTAAATGTTGCTGTAACAGTTAGAAAAGGATGTAATGACCTTTCGTAATGATTGAAGTTCGATTTGTCCTTATAGTGTTTGACATTAGTGCTTTTAGCTTAACGTGCCTTTTGCAGTATTATCTGTATGATAGCAACCTGCAATTTTAAATCGCTACTAAACCAGCAAACAAAGCGCCACTCTTCACTCTTTACTGGTCTAGTACTTATTTTAAATCTATAGCACAGTCAGTCTAACTGTTCACGTAGTGAATATTACTATAGATTTAAATATACCTACAATGGTTTGAATGAATAGTCGCCTAGCACGGCACTGTAAAACTATAGACATGCCCTCAGAATATAGAAAGACTGTCATTAAACGTACACTCAAAATGAAGTTATGCGCAAAAACGTATATAAGCTACAATCCTTTTTTTTTTTTTTTTACGTGCGGGAAATCCCCACGGATACCCACCCCTCCGGAGCCGGAGGGGGAGATTATGTCGGACTCGAACCGACTAAACCGCACGCCGTCTCTGGGTCGTAGTGCTAGGCTGAAGGTGAGGTTGTCATGCGACATATCCCTCGCACCCCGGCTGACCCAGGGCCATCCCTCTCGGTCTGGCCCTCCTCGGGAAGGGGGGGACCACGCGGTCCCCGACTCAACCCCGGTGTGGGGAGGCGCGCATCGTCCTACGATGCGCGCCGCCGCCGTGGCCTGCTTCTGCTAGGGTGACGGGCGGCTCCACCCGTCACCCTCAGGCCCGCGCTCATGGGGGGCGGAGGTCAGTTTGCGCCCTCCGACGCCCGAGCCGCCTTCGGGCGCGTGCAGCGATGTCAGCGAGCCTCTCTCGCTCATCGCGCCGCGCCCGCTCTGCTGTCTCCTTCGCGAGCATGACCTGCTCGCATCCGCGCAGCGGACCATCGCCGCGAGCAGGGTGGAGAGCGTGAGCACTCTCACCCCCAGGGCCACCACAAGCTCCCGCCTCGGCGTCTCAAACGCCGGGCACTCGGTGAGCGTGTGCAGCCCCGAGTCCACGCTCGCGTCGCAGTGATGGCACTCGGACGTTGGCTCTATACCCATCAGATGCAGATACCGGAACTTATATAGTGCCGAAAGGGCCCTCGCTTCCAGGATCCACGGTGGCGATCCGGCCAGGAGACTCGCCGCTTCGAAGGATATCGTGCGGTATCCCCTGATGGCCCTGGAGGCCATCGTGCTCTGCGCCGTACGGAGCAGAGGCAGGAATCTGGCCTCCAGGGTGTCCGCCCACACGGGGCACCCGTATAGGGCCATGGACCGCACGACACCCGCGTAGAGTCTCCTGCAGGAGGACTCTGGGCCCTTCAAGTTGGGCAACAACCGGCCCAAGGCATTCGCCGTGAGCACCAACTTGGGGCGCAGACTTCGGAAATGCTGTCCGAAGTCCCATCGACCATCAAGCACGAGCCCCAGGTATTTCAACCGGGGCTTGAGCTACAATCCTTTAACAAAAAACAACAATTCAATACAAATTTTGAACAAACGCAAAAAGATACAAAAAGATATTCCCACGAACCAATAATCCATTTATACAGCTGGTTAAAAACATGTAATTAATATAACTTACTTTTCCTCGTAAGGCTCACTGTGGTCGAATCGCCAAATCGCGCAGAACCAAATATTCTAAATCACAATGTGGCTTTTAAGTCACGAAAAGGCTTTATAAGATAATTGCACTCTTTTTCCTATCACCGATCAAGAGCGATTACTTCGTTAAAGATCGCCGAAGGTCGGAACGTGTCGGAACCTTATTACGGAGGTGGAACGCGAATGGAACCGTTTGGAATGACTTTGGAACTCGACTTCTGACGCTGCAATTTAAAACAAAGTTTCGAAAATGGAACGCTACGAGACTCTTAATTGAAATAGTTGAATTTTTCGGTCCAAGTTTTTCTGCGAGTTTGTTTTTTTTTCACTAACTTTTTGAGATTGGTAAGTATTCTAAATTCGAATGTGGATTTATAGATATAGAATTTTTTCAAAAATGCAGGATTGGATGCGGAATGCAGAGGATCGGGAGCATCGGTGCACATTGGGAGAGGCATATGACCCTTTATGTCCAAAAGTGGACTGTAATAGACTACATGATTGATGGATGATATTGTTGTTGAAAACTGTGTTACAGTTTAGTTACAGTAATTTATGATAGCTTATTAAAGAGAAGAAAACAAACCAAACATAAGTAACTATTTTTTTATCGGATTAACACGGGTTTTCACACTATTTGTATTTGTATATGTAGTGAACGCGGCTGCTACACAGGAGGCGCGGGTTCGATCCCCGCTCAGTGCAAATATTTATATGCATTGTCTGAATATTTCTATGTATATTATGTTTGTATTTACAAAAAGAAGTATCTAAGTATGTTTATCCACATTCTAGATTCCATAACACGAGTTAGTTAATCTATGCTTACCATGGGTCGAGATAGCGTTGTGTGACATCTGGTGGAATATTTATTTATTTGCCGGGGAAATATTCTCCTTACATGCATACATACTCAACTAATTAGTACAACACAGCAAAAATTCCTCAAAAATAAACTACCAATTTCTTCAATCTTTTTACTGAGAGCAACTTTTTAGAACTTCTGCCGCAGTACCTTCTTAAAACGTAACCGCAGTTTTAAGCTCCCCTATAATCCGGAATGACACACGGAATAGTTTAAAAGGGTCAAAAAATCTAAAAAGATTCCGCATGGAGGAAGCTTTTGAATAATTCTAGAAGTGGGTCCGTCTCCATGCATGTTTTATTCTGTTATTTATGTGTACTGGCCTTATTTTTTTTATGTGTGGTTTATTTTTTCATGTGTCTCTGAAGGAGGAGGCATGGCTGAGATGGGGGATAATTCAATTGACGTCAACTAATGTGATGTTGACGAAACCCGGTTGAATAACTTTTTCAGGCTCGTAGACCCTCCTTGGATTGTTGAAATTCTTACTACACACATTTGAACTCGACTTCGGAGCAAACTATGAACCTAATAATAAGGTAATCATTCATTTAAAAAAGAATCCAAGTCTCAATATTAAAACTATGAAGCAGCAACTATCTTGCACTGTAATTTTCTGCAATAATATGAAAAAGTTTAATAGACAATCTCAAAAATAAAAATTATCAATTCAATTAATAAAAAAAAAGTTTTTCATTACCTACGATAAAATAAACATTTTCTCCTAACATGACAATCTTCTATTCAAAAAAGCGGCCAAGTGCGAGTCGGACTCGCCCATGAAGGGTTCCGTAGCAGCAAGTAACATAATATAAAAGTATTTGTAGTTCGTTGTTACTTTGATCGATGATTTAATAATAGTGTACGGTTTACAATTTATGACGTATTAAAAAAACTACTTACTAGATGACGTTCAAACCAATTTTCGATGGAAGTTTGCCTGACAATGTACATCATATATTTTTTTAGTGGTATCATCATATCATCGTAAATTATATTAGAAACCTCAATATCATTTTTGAAGACCTATCCATAGAGCACACACGTGTGGGTTTGATGAAAAAAAAAATTGAGTTTCAGTTCTAAGTATGGGGACCTCCAAAATTTATAGTTTTTATCTATTTTTGTGTGACCAAGTTTCAACAGTATAGTTGTAATAGTTTCGGAAAAAAGTGGCTGTCACATACGGACGGACAGACAGACAGACATGACGAATCTATAAGGGTTCCGTTCTTTGCCATTTGGCTACGGAACCCTAAAAAGAACGTATAAAACTAAAACATAAGTCTTCGTAAATCTTCGTTGACCTTCGACAAAGTTCGCAATCCCTTATTTTCCCTGTAGGAAAGTGTTTCGAGAGGCGATAAAAAGTTTGTCCCCTGCATTATGAATACTGCCACAACATGCCGATACAGGGGAATAATTTGTTAGTCTGTCGGGACAGTGTGATTGGACATTTCTGAGAGATGATGCTATTATAATTTAGTGCAGATTTGTTAAAAGGTGTGACATTTGAAATTTGTACTAAAATATTTTATGAAATTGTGGCGATACCACATGTACCCAGCGTCATCTAGCGACATCAAGCAGAACTACTACGATAATACAAATCCTGCATCGCGAAAGTGAAGTTCCTGCGCTGGTGCAATACATATACAACATCCCAACGACAATCGTTGGGCCGCGGCCCGCCAGGCGTGATCACCTTGCCTGGTCGGAGGATCCTCCCTTTGTGTTGGAGGAACATCTCACCTCGTTCCTCCACAAAATTAACTTAACTTTTTATATCTTTTTTCTGTGTATAAATATATTTTGAAGCGTTCAGCTTGGCGGCTAAGGATTCGACCTTATGATCAATATTTAATACAATACATACAATACAATACTTAACTTTAGTTTTCCTATAGAAAGGTTAGTATGTGTCGTGTTCTTGTGCTGTCAGTGGGAAGACCAAAAGCTATTCTTGCTTTGTCCTTACACTGACGGCACAGAAACTCTGTGTGTTTACAGGGTCGGCAGCACGAGTGTGACTCCCGTAGTGTTGCACACGTCTATAGGTAACGGTAACCAGTTTCCAATAGGTGGGACGTGTGCTTGTCTGCCACCAAAGTGGCAGAAATAAAAGAAGTTGTACAGAACCCTCAGCACGTGAGCCTTACTCGATCTTGACCAGCTTTCTTATTCATGTTATATAGTATAACTATTTTATGCTGTGGTTTTGGTAAGTACTTAAAATGAACTTATTGCTACGCCCGGCGCTTGGCCACTTCAATATATGGCCAAATTTCCATAGGAGTGATCGAGACGGCACTATAGAAAGAGACAGCATGCCTTGACGTCACTGTTCTAGAAGGAATGGAATAAATAGAACGAGACGTCAGGCTAGAAAGAGACAGAATGCCTTGACGTCACTGTTCTAGAACGAATGGAATGAATAGAAAGAGACACAAGACCTAATAGAACCTCCCAGAAAGTTCCTGTCTTTTTCAGAACGTACCTGTCTTTTCTCGATCTTTCGCTACTCGGCCGCGCCCGATATAAAAGGCGAGCTAACAGCCTCCGCTCGAGTTAGTCTAAGACTAGTATTCGAAGCGAACAAAGCGATAAAGTGTGTGAAGCTATACAGTGCGATTATACAAGTGACTGTGTGTTGTGTAAGGAAGAGTTTTCGAATTTCTACGCGCTTTGCTGTAATTGAAGTGAAGCTGAATAAAGCCTGCCTTCAACGGTTGTCCTCGCATTTTCTATTTAAACCGATCCCCACGCTCGTAACAACTGGTGTCAGAAGTGGGATAGAAAATGCCGATAACGCCGAGAGACGACAGGGAGGGAGTTAAAACCCGAAGCCAGGCCGCGGAAGAGGCTGCGGGTACACCGAGTACTTCGACGGGTGCTTCAAGATCATCATCGGAAATTAACCTGAGCGCGATTATGACCTTATTGAAGGAGCAGGCCCGTCACCAGGCAGAGCAGGCCCGTCGCCAGGAAGAGCAGGCCCGTCGCCAGGAAGAGCAGACTCTGCAATTGAAGGCACAGCTCCAGCAACAACAGGCAGAGCAGGCCCGTCAACAGGAGGAGCAGGCCCGTCAACAGGAGGAGCGTGCCTTGCAACTAAAGGTTCAGCTCCGGGAACAACAAGAAGATCTATTTGCCTTCTTGAAAGAGTCTAAAGCAGAATGGCAAAGAGAAATTCATTCAGTGCAAGACAGAATAGAAAGCCACGACAAGAAATTTGAGAGTTATGAGGAACGGTTGCAGTCTGTGGCTCAAAACGTAAAAAAATTGGAGACGAAAATAGCTTGCGGAACAGCTGGCTCTGTAACCATTCCATCTGCACAGGCTGTCGGGAAGTTCAAAGTACCGCCATTTGATGGGACCTCCTCGTGGACTGCATACAAACTGCAGTTCGAGTCTGTGGCAAAGGCGAACGGTTGGGATAAGGAGCAAGCCAAAACAGCATTAACATTGGGGTTACGAGACCAAGCACTCAGTGTTTTAGAGGCGCTTGGAGGTGAAGTGACTTACGACCGCCTTCTTGAAGCGTTGGAATCACGTTACGGTGATAGTCACTTGGAACATGTCTACCGTGCCCAATTGAAGGACAGAAACCAGCGTCTTAGCGAGTCTCTGCAGCAGTGGGCTTTGGAAATAGAAAAGCTGGTGAGAAAAGCTTACCAAGGAGCTTCTTCGTCATTTGTTGACAGCATTTTGGTGCAAGCTTTTATTGACGGGATCAGAGACTTGGAGGTGAGAGCTGCCGTCCGTCTGGGTCACCATGCAACCCTTAAAGATGCTGTTGCTCACGCCCTTGAAGTGGAAGCTGTACGACATGACCCTCGAGCACATAGATTGCGTGAGATCTCAACAAATGAGCAACGTGTGTACCGTCGGGAATTCACACCCAGGTGTTATTTCTGCAAAGAGCAAGGACATATTCGGTCTAGCTGCCCGAAACGGACTCAACAAGGTAATGGCCAAGAACAAACGGCGCGACATCCAGATGCGCCGGAGCAACAGGGAAACGAGTAAACGCCAGGACTGCGGGACGGGTGCTGGCTGGTAGTGTAAAAGTCCCAATTCTGATCTCTCAAGCCAATGATGGAAATAGTCTGGTCATCGAAGGAGGTATTGATGGATCACCGTGCCACCTCACCATTGATACTGGAGCAAGTCGGACCGTGATTAGCTCTCGGCTGGTGAAAAATGTACCTAGAGATCATCTACATCAACTTAAGCATCTCCATCTGCAGACAGCTACCGGCCAGCGCATTTCCGTCCGAGGAGAGCAAGAAGTGGCGTTGGAAGTCGGTGATAAGACCTATTGGCATAAAGTCATCGTCGCTGATATCTTAGATGACTGCATCATTGGGTTGGATTTTATGAGAAAATATCGCTGTAAAATCGACGTGGATTGTGGCGTTCTGAAAATTGGGTTCGACGAAATTCCCATGGAAGGTGGCGCATGTGGAAAAGTGTTCTGTGCAAAACGAACTGTACTCCAGCCTAAATCACAGACCCTAGTGCCAATAAGACTACCTCAATATGGCATCAATTCTCATCGCTGTGCATTGGTGGAAAAAGTAGACGGCAGTAGTCCCTGGATACCAGCTCGTACTGTGGTAACAACACCAACCACAGCCGTTATAAGAATTTTAAATATGAGCGACAACGAGTGCGTCTTAAACAAAGGGACACTGCTTGGCACTTGTGAGGAGATCTCGTGGATACGTAGTTGCCAGGGTTCGACCAAAAGCGATGCTACAAGTGACAGAGAATCAACAGTGCTGAAACTACTAGAAGATTGTCGCAATGACCTCAGTAAGGTAGAGATGCTGAAGGCGCGGAACATGCTACTACGTTATAAAAACGTCTTTTCTATGCATGGTGGTGACATTGGCAGAACTGGAGTAGTACAGCATAAAATCGATACTGGTGAGGTAACGCCAATCCGTCAACGACCACGACGTGTACCGATTGCTCGAGAAAAGGAGGTGGAGGAAATGATTGAAGAGATGAAGAAGGACCGTATCATTGAACCCTCGGTCAGTCCATGGTGTTCTCCGGTAGTCCTTGTAAAGAAAAAGGATGGGACCACCAGATTCTGCGTCGATTATCGCCGACTGAATGATGTTACGAAAAAAGATAGTTATCCGTTGCCAAGGATAGATGACACTTTGGACACCTTAAGTGGCATGCAGTGGTTCTCAACATTGGACCTCAAGAGTGGGTATTGGCAAGTTCAAATCAGTCAACTAGATAAGGAGAAAACTGCGTTTTCTACTGGAAAAGGTCTCTGGCAGTTCGACGTCATGCCATTTGGATTATGTAATGCTCCGGCCACATTTGAGAGATTGATGGAACAAATACTTGCTGGACTGCTGGGAGAAGCCTGTCTGGTATATTTGGATGACATAATCATCATTGGAAAAGACTTCGACGATCACCTCAGCAAACTAGAGCAAGTTTTGACTAAACTACAGGGTGCCAACTTAAAACTCAGTCCAAAGAAGTGTTCACTTTTTAAACGACAAGTGAATTATTTGGGGCATGTTATTTCGAAGGATGGGATACAAACAGACCCTGAGAAGATCAGTGCCGTGAAAGATTGGCCGACACCAAAAGATAAGACCGACGTTCGTGCCTTTTTAGGTCTGTGTTCATACTACCGGCGGTTCGTGAAAAGCTTCTCCGATATTGCGAAGCCTTTGCATCGGTTAACGGAAGAAAAACGGAAATTTAGCTGGGATGAACAATGTGAAGCCGCTTTCAAAGACTTTAAGCAAAGACTCTGTGAAACACCAATCTTGGGTTTTCCAGATGCAGAAAATGAGTTCGTCGTCGACACAGATGCCAGCAATACTGGGATAGGAGGAGTCCTGTCCCAGAGAAAAGGAGACAAGGAGGCCGTGATTGCTTACTTTAGTAAGTCTTTGTCTAAACCAGAGAGAAATTACTGTGTTACACGAAGAGAATTACTGGCCGTGGTTAAGACATTGCAGCATTTCAGTAAGTTTCTGCTGGGCCGCAAGTTTCATCTGAGGACTGATCATGCTGCTTTAAAATGGTTGCTACAATTTAAAAATCCAGAAGGACAAGTGGCAAGATGGATTGAACAGCTCCAGGAATACGACTTCGTCATCGAACATCGGAGTGGGAAAGCGCATGGAAATGCAGATGCGCTCTCTCGAAGACCTTGTCCGGTGGAATGTAACCATTGTGTCAGGCAAGAAGCTAAAGACAGTGTAGCGATTAGAATAATAAGGACTGATACTGTCAGCGATGAGTGGAGTAGCGAAGCCATGCAGCAAGCACAGCAAGAGGATCGAGACATCAAGCCTATTCTCGAATGGATAAAGGCAGGAACACCTAAGCCGAAATGGAGTGATGTCTCCCAAATGATTGCAGCTACGAAGAGCTACTGGGCACAATGGGAAAGCCTCGTGATACACAATGGAGTCCTGTGTAGAAAATGGGAGTCTGCAAACGGGAAAGACTCACATCTGCAGTTGGTTGTCCCAAAGATTAAAATTAATGAGGTTTTGAGATCATTTCATGACGGAACTTCAGGCGGCCATCTTGGTGTGAAGAAGACGTTGATGAAGATTCGTCAACGATTCTATTGGATCCATTGCCGTGAGGATGTTGAAGATTGGTGTAGGAAATGTACATGCTGCGCATCGGTAAAAGGGCCGCATACAAGGAGCAGGGGAGCATTGAAGCTATACAATGTTGGAGCGCCTTGGGAAAGGATTGCATTAGATGTTGCAGGGCCATTTCCTGCATCGGAGTCTGGAAACAAATACATCCTAGTAGTAATGGACTACTTTACTAAATGGCCGGAGGCTTTTGCCATACCTAACCAGGAAGCAACTACAGTCGCGGAAAGACTAGTCACGGAAGTGTTTTGCCGATATGGAGTTCCTCTGGAAATACACAGTGACCAGGGAAGGAATTTTGAATCACAGGTATTTCAAGAAACCTGTAGGATAATGGGTATTCATAAAACCAGGACCACCCCATATCATCCGCAGTCTGACGGAATGGTTGAAAGATTTAACCAAACCTTGGAAAGGCATTTGGCTAAGGTTGTTGAGAGCCACCAGAAGGACTGGGATAGTCATATTCCTTTGTTCTTGTTGTCTTATAGAACAGCGATACATGAAAACACAACGGTGACGCCTGCGTGTGCAAACTTTGGCAGAGAACTGAGACTACCGGCTGATCTACTGACTGGACGTCCTCCAGATTCACCGCAAGAAATCACGGAATATGCTAGTGCATTGCGCGATAGACTAAATGACGTTCACACCCACGTCCGTGAATCTGGGCTCCAGGCAAGCGACAGAATGAAAACCCGATACGACCGCAACTCTCATCAAGCCGGGTTCGACGAAGGCTCGTTGGTATGGCTACACAATCCGATGCGTCGCAAAGGCAAATCTCCGAAGTTGTCTCCAACCTGGGAAGGGCCGTATAAAGTTGTCACCAGGATCAATGACGTTACATACCGGATACAACGCAACCAGCGAAGCCCCTTGAAGGTTGTACATGTTGACCGACTGGCGAGATACTACGGATCTAATAATGCTGGGGACGAGCATGTCTAAGAAGGGGGTAGTGCTACGCCCGGCGCTTGGCCACTTCAATATATGGCCAAATTTCCATAGGAGTGATCGAGACGGCACTATAGAAAGAGACAGCATGCCTTGACGTCACTGTTCTAGAAGGAATGGAATAAATAGAACGAGACGTCAGGCTAGAAAGAGACAGAATGCCTTGACGTCACTGTTCTAGAACGAATGGAATGAATAGAAAGAGACACAAGACCTAATAGAACCTCCCAGAAAGTTCCTGTCTTTTTCAGAACGTACCTGTCTTTTCTCGATCTTTCGCTACTCGGCCGCGCCCGATATAAAAGGCGAGCTAACAGCCTCCGCTCGAGTTAGTCTAAGACTAGTATTCGAAGCGAACAAAGCGATAAAGTGTGTGAAGCTATACAGTGCGATTATACAAGTGACTGTGTGTTGTGTAAGGAAGAGTTTTCGAATTTCTACGCGCTTTGCTGTAATTGAAGTGAAGCTGAATAAAGCCTGCCTTCAACGGTTGTCCTCGCATTTTCTATTTAAACCGATCCCCACGCTCGTAACATTATTAAGCAGATATTTACTTAAACATTTAAGGTAAGCTTAAACAGGTAAGCGCTAAAGGTTAGAACCAAATATAATAACCTTTTCTAAAACGCATTAAACTACTACGTATTAGAAATTCATTATGAATATTTTAACTGTCATAGTTAATGCAAAAATGTTTTTAATTTATTTTATAATTAATACGAAACGTTACTTAAACAAAATATTAAGACACATTTCATAATTTAAATAATAATATTATTATTAAGTTAATTTAGCGCTTAATTGGTTTAAAATTCTCATTGCAATCTCTTAATGAATACAAGATATTTCAATTTCGTATAATTGAGAGTTAAGTTTGAAATATGATTGGGTAACTTGATAATTTTGTTAAAGATTGTTTAGGATACAATCTGCAAGTACAACGCCGTATGAACATTTTGTCGAGATTACTGTTGTTCGTTGTTCGTTATTGATTTTGAAAAGTAGGTAACTAATTGTATTTTAATTTCCACGCATTGTTTGAGAAAAGCACTATACAAGCCTTGGCCACAACTGAGCGTTGCCGGACTCCGACTCCGTACTTCACGATCGTCCGGCAACACTACACTTGGCAGCCGCGGCAATAATGTACTATATCTGATGGGCTTAACAAGAATACTGATAAATTTGGTTACGAGTTACCTTATTAAAAATATCTTCACAGCAGCCACATATCGTGAAATATTATATTATAATACCTACATCTTTTTATTTATTTGGTACTTATCTTGTGAATGCACTTAGCTTCATGGATAAGTGGAACTCATGGAACTTCATAAAATCCAGATTTAGCAGGTTTATCCTTTACCAATGAAGCAGGAAAAGTGGGGTACCGTGGCCTATGGACATGTGCAACTACCAGGAGAGTGACCAGTGTAGAAGACAAATCTGGAATAGCCTTTGGTTTGACTGACAGGACAAAAACTGTTCAGTGAGCTCTGGAATTAATATTATATAACCATTCTCAAACGTAAAACATGTATGAAAATCTTTACTATTATTTAAAATGGCCGCATTACCCGCTAAAACCAACCATATAACTTTATACGACAAAACTCAAATAAAGGCGAATAATAATTTTATTGCAATATGGCCAAGTCCTTTATGTTTATTTGTGTCTGACACAATAATAAAAATGTATGAAATAATAACTCTTAATGTGACATGTTTTTGGGCATAAATGTTTTATGGATATGGTTTATTTCATACATGCTTTGTGATTGAAGGTTTATGATATAATAAGGATGGTACAAACCATTTGAATTAAACAGATTGTGACGGAAAAAATTGACATCGCATGAGCAATGAAATGTTGGATGAACAGAACAAGGGACAACACATTTGGAACCGAGCAGTTTGGTGACATTTGCCTTTATTGCACCATTAAGACCTGGAACTCCTTGCCAGCTCACGTATTTCCTTCTTCCTAAAGTCCCGGGTCCTTTAAGCGGGGCGTGAAGAAATCTGATGAGGCCATCAAACTGAGTGCCACCATTGTTAACATGGTACGTGTTTTTAATGGTGACCCTTTTTCCTGAGACTTTGCCTTCAGCTTACCATCAGGCGAGGTGCAGTCAAATTTACGTGTCATATAAAAAAAAGAAGTCAAGCTCACCTACTAGACGATAGATCTACCTAATAACGGACAGGGTACGCGTTAATACACTTAAAGACAGTTATTTCCAAGATCTAATATGAATCTGCTCACACTGTTTTCCCTCCGGGGTGGGCAGAAACAACAGCCTTTTATACACACTTACACACATACATACTTACCGATCTTCCACTATTGCCAATAAGCCTTTTATGCAAGCCCGTCGGTATCGAATGCTTTTAATCAACCATTTTTTCAAAATTATATTGATTTCATCAGTGTTACCCAGATAGTGACTGAGAAAGAATATAAGAAATATCACCCCATCTCATTCAAAGGTTGTCGTAAGGGGCGACTAATGTAAACATACGCAGACAATGTCACGTGACCAGCGTGGGAACAGTAGGCCAATGATGAGAGACGCCTATGTCCAGCAGCAGCGATAAATTAATTGATTAGTGTGTGCATTCGCACTAGGTACCTATCCTTTGACGAAAAACGAGAAACAAATTTGCATTTGAAAATCAACGTTTTACAAAGTTATATATTTATAGATTTCTTTTGCGTGCCGGAGATCCCCACGGATAATCCCCTCCGCAGCCGGAGAGGGAGGTTATGTCGTACTCGAACCGACTAAACCGCACGCCGTCTGTGGGTCGTAGTGCTAGGCCGAAGGTGAGGTTGCCATGCGACATATCCCACGCGGTCCCTGACTCGCCCCCGGTATGGGGCACCCAGTTATACTTCATAAATGTATGATTTGTCAAACACTAGAAAAACTATTTACTTGGAAAAATCATCAATCAATCCTCGTTACAACATTCGCTTTCAGGCCTATCTCGAATCACTATATTCCTCTTCCCGACAGCCAGTCTAACTTGTACAATCACAAAAATATCCATATGTCAATCTCCCTTACAAAAGTCTCTCGTCTTAAATTTCATAGTTAAAGGTAGTATACAATGGTTCGTGAATACGAATTTGCAAAGCACTCCACCGCGTGCAACGAGTTTACCCGAACTTTGCCGAACATACACGAACACCCGAAACTTGACGTACACCGTTCCCTTGCAATTAAAGTAAGGAAATCTTTATTAACTCAGTCGTCGAGTTGGTTCGTTTGTCTCCATCTGTATTCAGAACTAACACATCTACGTGTGTCTCGTCACAAAATGGTTTAAAGTTTGTGTGAGGTGGGAATAATAAAATGGTTGATGAAACTTTTGTAAAGTAATTAGGCGTTTACTTAAGTTCAATAGGCTGTCAGGATCTATATGGAGGGGTAAATAAAACGAAGACAAAGTGATGAATACGAAATATCATACTTACTGGTATTCATTAACAATAATGAAATTGCTATGAGTTTAAAATTATTTATAAAATTATTTTTGGCTAGTACCACCTGTTCTCGAACATGACGCAATCCATGACTCTATCTAAGTGAGAAATTAACTACTAAGCCCTACGAATAATGTATCCTATAGAAGTGTAACTCCCATAGAGTTACCGCTGAAATATTGGAGTAACTTACGCATACTAAAAACAGCAATAAAACAAAACACTCACACATCCATTGTTGAACACTTGCATGCGATTGGTCGCGCCAAAATCATGCTGTCTCGGCGCCCCAAACGTCATAGTGGCATAGCGGCGATCGTGATGAGCGTGGATGGTGTTATACAATAATAAGACAGCTTGTTTGTGTTTATTTTTTATTGAATAAGTTCAATCAAAGTTCAATCAATAAAAAAAGATGGGTTACACTCCGGGAGTGCCGGCAGAAGTGAAAACTTGTTCTCTCTTTCTTTCTTCGTTATATACAGAGAAAATGATAAAAAGAACATACCATACCATACAATACCTATAATATAGTGCCAATCATAGAACCTATCACTAATTTTCTGTCAGAACAAATTAATGAATTACAAAAAGAAAAATAATCACAAAAAGTAATAAATTACAAAAAGTAAAAATAATCACATACTACTACTACTGTCTCTTGTAATTTAATGTTGGTGTACAATAAAGAGTTATCTATCTATCTATCTATCTATCACAAAAATGTCAGAAGCCCGGGTTCGAACCCGGTACTATCTAAAACCATAAGGACTTACAGTCGAAGCGCTTACCGCTAAGCTACGAAGCTTCTTGGCGTACCTAACAAAGTAAACAATTTTAGCTTATGAAGTGTGACGTCAGTCGTCGGTTACGGTTCAAAGGTCAAGTAATCCTGACGTGAGTTTAACACTTTTTACCCATCCAACGCCGCTAAAGAATTTTTCACTTCAAAAAATAATAACTGGATTGTTCTTATTTTTCTATTGATTGAACTAATACGCATACAAATTAAAATACGTTGTTATTTTTCACAATTATGTACCTCTGAAAATAATTAGTTTATTTAATTTATGGCGGTTGGATTTAGTAAAGGCTCGTTTTTAACAATATAATGCAAACGAATTATAAGAAACTGTTCGATTATAGCTTTTAACAACATAACGTCGTGATTGCTTTCTATAGGATGGCTTTACTTATTACTTTATTATTATACACTTATTTACCATTATTTTAAAATGGTTAATTGCAATTGTCGACCAGATGATTCTACATTTGAATGTAATGGACTAACCATCTGAAAAATAGTAAAATACTTTTTAAAAATAAATAATTTAAGTAATGAACTAAATAATAACAGTTTAACTTTTTCATTAAATTTAGAAATTGCAAATAGGTATATAAAATATCTCACAGTGCAAATAGGCACCGCAGTTTTTCTTAATCGCTTAACCTTTCCATTATTTAGTGTGTACATGTCATCAGTTCGAAAGTGTATGCTGCATATTTTACTGTAGGTACTGACTAGGCATGCAATCACGTTCATTTCTTTCCAAACTAACCGCACTCACCCATTTTCATGTTGGACTTCATTTGTTGGGAATCTGTGACATTCAAATTATAATTTAATTTTTATGCATAATATCATAATAATATCATACTAATATAATATCATAGTAACAATATTTTTTATTACCTTAGCGCTTAACATACTATAAACTATGAACACTGCATAAAAAATAATTTTATTTAGGAATTGCGTTCATGTTGCATACCACTTTTCAACTTCGCCAAGTACGTGTTTTTAAAATGAATATTTACTCACCTATGGAAGGTGATTCCAGCGTTTTTCATATCAGTATGGTTTCTGCACCACTTCACAACACACGAAGGCATATTTGAAATGTAATTAACGCGAAAACACACAAAAAACAAACACAATTAAAATCACTGACAGATTGATTCCAGTGACACAACCGTACGATACCTACGCGTGACAGCGCGGACTGACAGTGCCGCGCGGTACACTTTTTAAGCCCCGCCTTCCGCGGTCCTCATTATATGGTGCCATTTTTTGAGCTGAGTTACACTTCTATAGGATACATTATTCGTAGACTAAGCCCATATTTTCATGCGATGGTTTCTGCCTGATCTGGTTTCATGGTGTAGTTTAGTGAATTAGAGCTAGTAACAATCGCACAGTACCCACATTAAACTATATATAATTCATTTATTAAAAGATCACGATGATAATTCTAACCAGTCTCTAAAAGTAGAACCGTTCCCGAGCATGACGCAACCCACCCAACTGTAAAACCATCTTAACCCAATAATCGTTTGTTTATCTTGCTACCACTTACGTGCGTGAAAAATGTGTTTACCGTAAAATAGCTATATCAGAAGAAAGGTGAAAAAATAAGGGTATTTCCACACGATCAGGTCCTTGTGGCGGCAGGTGTCGCACTTGGCAAATTGCCAATCGTCCGCCATCTGCAGCCGGCGTTATTATGTTACTTTCTCGTTCGTTTGTATCCAATCGATTACATATCGACATGTTGATTTTGAAATTCTAGTGGATTAAGTTAAAAGAAATTGTGGAGGGTATAGTATGATATAGAATGTTGAGGTTGCTTCTTAAAACTGAAGCGGATAGTTTTAAGAGTTGATTATGGTAGTTTTCGTTCAATCAATGAAAGGAGAATTATTACATATTTTATCGTGGTCAAAACATTAAAATAAAAGTCTCCGCGCTGCTATGGAGAAATTTCAAATAAAAAAATCCAATGACATTTTACCCGATTAAGGAATCGAACCCGGAAACTGCTGTTCAAAAATCGCACTTCTTTTTATTTTTATGCTGCTCTAAGTCGTGAATTATGCAGAAAATACTGAGGCATAAGATCATAGGCATAAGATAAAATCACGTCGATACGTAAGATTTCGCTTTACCTCCTGCCTTTTCTATATAATAGATGCGTAATGATTCAAACATTCTTAGCGCCGATAACCACCTAACAAGCACACGTCTTAAATAAAGCGGGTAGGCAGAAAGATATTGTATATTAGAGCATGTAAGGACTTCTAATGATATTGTCTCATAAGCCTCCCTGTCCACCAAGACAATTCACATTTCTTTCTGCTTATCCCCAGAGCCCTGTTAATATTTAAGAGACCATTTATCACCGGGACGGTGACGACACGACACCGCTACGACTTGAGATGATAAATAATAACGAACTGTGCGGACTTAGGTGAAAGACGTTCAAAAGCGTTAAGATCAAGTAGGATTATGTAGCATTGTGACTTCGTAGGGGAATTTTATTATATTTTAGTTTCTGATTGTTATTTCGCTTGTGTAAAATGTTTAATGTTGTTCATGTGAGCCCTGCGACAAAAGGTACCTATGCCAGGGCTAAAAAAACAATAATCTCGGTGGCAAATTTCAGTTACCTAGATCCTAGATTTTTAAGAGGTAGGACACGACGGTAGTTCCTTCCAATTGAGCAGTCCGACTGGGGAAGCAGATGCCTTCGCCCTACAGAATACCGAGGCCATAATAACCTCGTGTTGTGTTCCTGGCGGTGAGTAGGGTAGCCAGAGCTCACTGAAAAGAGTTTTTGTACTGTCAGTGGGAAGACCAAAGGCTAATGACGGCACAAAATCTCTCTGTGTTTACAGGGTCGGCAGCACGATAGTGACTCCCCTGGTGTTGCACACGTTCATAGGCCACGGTAACCACTTTCCACCAGGTGGGCCGTGTGCTTGTGGCAGACAACTATTGAGATGGCAGACAGTAAAAAACTCCATTTAGCGGTTTCTGCGTTTAAACTATCAGTCTATCCTTTTTTTTTTTTTTTTTTTTACGTGCGGGAAATCCCCACGGATACCCACCCCTCCGGAGCCGGAGGGCGAGGTTATGTCGGACTCGAACCGACTAAACCGCACGCCGTCTCTGGGTCGTAGTGCTAGGCCGAAGGTGAGGTTGTCATGCGACATATCCCTCGCACCCCGGCTGACCCAGGGCCATCCCTCTCGGTCTGGCCCTCCTCGGGAAGGGGGGGACCACGCGGTCCCCGACTCAACCCCGGTGTGGGGAGGCGCGCATCGTCCTACGATGCGCGCCGCCGCCGTGGCCTGCTTCTGCTAGGGTGACGGGCGGCTCCACCCGTCACCCTCAGGCCCGCGCTCATGGGGGGCGGAGGTCAGTCTGCGCCCTCCGACGCCCGAGCCGCCTTCGGGCGCATGCAGCGATGTCAACGAGCCTTTCTCGCTCATCGCGCCGCGCCCGCTCTGCTGTCTCCTTCGCGAGCATGACCTGCTCGCAGAAGGAGGCGCTGGCCGCCCACGCATCCGCGCAGCGGACCATCGCCACGAGCAGGGCGGAGAGCGTGAGCACTCTCACCCCCAGTGCCGCCACAAGCTCCCGCCTCGGCGTCTCAAACGCCGGGCACTCGGTAAGCGTGTGCAGCCCCGAGTCCACGCTCGCTTCGCAGTGATGGCACTCGGGCGTTGGCTCTATACCCATCAGATGCAGATACCGCCCGAAGCTACCGTGCCCGGTGATAATCTGCGTCTGACGGTACGAGAGGCTACCGTGTTGCCTCTCTAGCCACTCCCCCATGATGGGCCTTACCGCCGCAATGACGGCGTGCCCTGCGCGTGGTTGCCCAAGTCGTCGCTCCCACTCGGCCACCATGACCTGGTGGTATCAGTCTATCCTTTCAAACTTTCTCAATTATACCAGTTGTTGCCCATGGCTCGGATTGCGTAGATTTTATCTTCTGTTCCTGCAATCCATGGGCACCTATTACATTATTTTTATATCACTTAGGTTGCAAAAAAGTACAAGGCCCACCTTATGGGAAGTTACCGTGGCCTATGGACGTGTGCAAAACCAGGGGCGTAATGGATAAAAAGGCATCACTCCAATGTATCCCTGTACTTAATTTCAGCCATTATCCATACTAGTATTATAAATGAGAAAGGGTGTGTGTGTCTGTTTGTCCGTCTTTCACGGCTAAACCACTGAACTGATTTTGATGAAATTTGGTATAGGAGTAGATTAAACCTTAAGAAAGGAAATAGGACATCCACGTGGGTAAAGGAACGGGCAGAGGCTAGTAATATTATATTGCGCGGCTAGTAATGAAAACCGGTAGGTATATCTCAGGGCAACCAGAGATTTATTTACATCCACATTTCACTAATAGTGTTTTTTATCCCTTGTGTTAGGAGGCGACCCAATTACTCTTAACCGGCTATTTTGTCATTTGCTTTATGGTAACTATCGGTTAGGTTAGGTTAGTTACTTTAAATTTAATTTATACACCATGTTTAATGGTAGGACATAGTGCACTGATATTTAATATTAAGATCTTTTGTAATACCTATGTTTCACAAAATAATACATAAATAAATAAATATAAAATAAATAGTGAATAGCTTCTATTGGCCATATTTTTTACAACACTAAACTTTAACAAGCTTCGGCTGGCGGCTTCAGCCGTGTTGAAAACTTATAAATACCGCGAAAAATTGCTATTTTTCAAAATAATCACAAAATAAATCAATCAATTATTCTTTTTCTTCATTCTAGCGTTAATACCAGTGGCATTCGCAGTTCAACTTGGGGTCTGGGGTCCGCTTTTTACCAGTCTAACTGCGGATTTGGCTAAACTTTGATATTTTCCGTGAATTGACTGCCATGTGACCTCCACAACCCTAAGGCAATATCGAAGCGTTGCAGCTAGACCAGTTGTTGGATTTTTGAGGGCTCCAACTACCCGTAACGACTGCCAGAGATGTTTGTATGACAACCGGGACCGACGGCTTAACGTGCTCTCTGAGGTACGACCAGACCAATGCAAATACCCACATTCATACATACAAATATTTGCACTGAGCGGGGATCGAACCCGCGCCTCCTGCGTAGCGTCCGCGTTCACTATCGCTGCGCCACGGAGGCTGTCTAATAATTCAATCAATTACCTGGGATTAATTGGGAGGCTTTTGCGTACAGTTTCTACGCTAGGCAAACTGGTTGGTACAGGAATTTATTTCGGTTTTCCTTTTCTCGCAGTGATATCATCTGCTTATTTTTCTGACGGAGTGGTGATACTTGTAGTCTTACTCCATCACCTCACGGAGAATAAAAAGTATGAAACACAAAATAAGTATGAAAAAAAATATAGAACTGGGATTCACGCTCTAATAAAAAAAGACTATTTCTGTATTATCCTGGTAAGATCATGTATGTCAAAAAATATAACATATTAAAAAAATCCCTTTCATCTATATTTAACTTACAAAGATATTCATAGCACGACCTTCCTTCATACATTTTCATAGCCGCCCAAAAACCGCCATCTTGGAAACAAATTTAAATTTAAATCTGGTAACACTGACACAGTGGCGGGTCGCGAATAAATAGCGTCACTTCGCGTCAGCGGAACAACTTCCTGTTTAACTGAATTAAAAGCTTCGGCTCGAGTTATATCTTACTAACGAACATACGAGTTACAGGGGCCTTATTACGTGTCGACGAAATGCTATTAACGTTACTTCTTGGAACTTGTATTAATATACAGGTGTTTGCTTCCTCCATAGGGAAGGACTGGAAGTAATGCTGGAGATGTTTGGCGGCTATGATACAGGGAGTCACCATTGCTGGTGTGGCAACCGCCGAGCTACGAGTGTAGTAAATGCCTGGCCAAGCTGCCTCCACCGTGCCACGATAAAAAACGAGAAGAAATGATATGGAAATTAATTATCTCGCTACCAAGGATGCGAAGACCGTGTGAAGTTAAGGACTGAGAGCCGGAAAGAAGACCCCGGGAGCCGAGGCGTAGACCGGATAAGAGCCGATATGATGATCAGTTTTGGCACATCTTCTGGTCAGCACTCGCACTCTTAGAAAGTTTGGAACCCTTGAATGGTATCTGATATTTTAACGTGGGTACATAATTTTACTATAATTACTTGCCAATTGAAGATCAACCAATGCACCTAAGTCCATACGTAATGCATACTAACATATAGAACAAGCCTATCGGTAGAGATGCTCTACACGGCTCTACAACTCCGTTTTAAGTTCCGATACAAACACTCTACATGCTAGAGCTACATCTCTACTTCATAGAGATGCTTCCACATCCAATTATACCAACTAAGGATTTGATTACAACACCTTTTGGAATAGGACGGTACTGAATTTCAGGTAAAATTGTAGAGTGCTGCTTTTCTTAAAGTACTGCGTTACTCGGGCTTGTATTTTTTTATATATAGGACATATCAATATGACTTCACTTCGCTTAATGGTACGCTGAATGCAAAGTCTCAGGAACGAGGGATATTGCGGGCTTAGTAAAAGATACCACAGTTGGGTTTCTACTGTTACTGATCTCTTTATTGATTCTTTTTGATTATTATTGCTACTGCTTATATACTAATATTTACAAGTAATTATGGAGTGGGGTATCGTCAGTCCTTGGGTTATTGCTGACTGACGATTTCGATGTTATGGCAGCGGACGTGATTTCTTATTTATTACATTATTATTTATACAATTTAGTTTCCTTCTAGAAATCACGTCCCGTTTATACATGACTGCCATAAGGGACACCAATGCAGACATTACCAATGTTGCATTGGCGGCCCTCGGCTTGACGGCCTCATCAGATGCTTTTTTACACTCCACTTAAAGAACCAACCCGGGACTGTACGAAGAAGTGAACAACTGTGGTATTCCCTTTCCTTCCTTTTTCGTCTACTTTGCTCTATTCGAGAACTCATCATAATGTATGAATGTCGTTAATGGCTCCTACCGTCGCCCTAAGACGATGGTATTAGAGAATTTGAATAGCTTCAGGCGTTGCTCGGTGGCTCAGTGGTCAGAGCATTCCCCCTGTAAGGGAAAGATCGCAGGTTTGAGTCCCGCCTGAGCGATTCACTTTTCCTATCTTAATCGATTTGAAAAAGTTAGCATAGTAAATGCTTCAAAATTTCATTCAATCATCATAATGTTTCATTTGCATATTCGGGTACAAATAATATAAATTAAAGCTTTAAAAAGTTCGATACAGTATCCCTGTAGAAATCCTCACACATACCTCCCATTACGAGTGTAATACCTCTGGTGTTGCATACGTCCATAGTCCTCGGTAATAACTTTCCATCAGGTGGGCAGTGTGCTTGTCTGCTACTTATAAATGTCTGCGAGGTATAAAAAATTACCGGTTATTATTATTGCCAGTAAACCGTAAAACCGTAAAATGACACCAAGAAACCGGAATGGCATGACGTCCAACTTCAACATTATCCATTTTCTTCAAAACATTTTCCAAAGCGAAGCTTTTCCTCGTGTTGGTAGTATGTCATATTATCTAATTATAAGGCGGGGAGCCCCCGGCATTCGTTAGATAAGCGAATCAAGACGTTCGAACTTGCTCCCTAGAGAGGTTAGTTCAAGTGTTGTGGCAATGTAACCAGGTTTGGTATGTCGGTCAAGGAAATACATACGTTATTTTAAAGAATAGAACAGAAATTATGTTGTGTATTGTTTATGACATTTGTAGAATAAGATTTTTTTGCGCATTTATCTCACAGTTTGCGGGGATATACTACTTAACCGGCTGTATTGATTCTTAACCAAAAACCCTGCATCAATTTTTGATGCTACTATTTATAAATGACATACAAAAAGATAACAATGACAATACAGAGATGTCAAAATTCATACCGACATCCCGTTCCACATTCGAAATTCAAAATTAATTCGCGCCGTTAAAAGGAGCTGTGACGAAAATTTGGTTTTAAACAGCTTTAAAAAATAAATTCTACTTATTTATTGATGGCAGAAGTCATAGGCTCTTTATTTGAAATTTAAATTTAAAAAATACAAAATTGCACCATCCTAATTATTGTTAACTCATCATTGAGATGAGTGAGATACCATATTATTGGCATAAAATTTAATACTCCCAAAAACAGATTTAAATTTTCTGTCATAACGTCAGGATCCGAATGTGTAGAAAATTAACAGCTGAATATATTTTGTTAAATCTTTGTCAGTAAATATATTGGTTGGTTGGAACTAATGGAAGGCGACGTGACATCGAACGATAAAAGAGGAAATTACGTAATACGGGTCTAGACAGGAAGCGTGTCTAGTTAAGGTCACATTGGATTTCTAGACGATCAAGATTTCTGGTTGCCTCCTGGTGATTTATTTTCGAAGTTGCCGTTCGAAAGTAGAAAATGTTTTAAGAGACAATTTTTTTTTTGCTTGGGGAATTAGATTTTTGTTTTGAGTCCCTGTTCCAGGACTTTGCTGATTTTTTATAATATTTATAGGTACCTGCACTGAAATTAAATTAATATATGAAAAAAAAAGATTTTCGTTTTGATTGGATTTCAATTCAATAAATAGTTCTCGATTTTAATTCAATGAAATTGGTTTTTTAATTGGCGAATTTAATATTGGACGTAGGTAATTGCTGTTTGTTATTTTTATTACAATTTAATTTTGCAATGTGATGAAAATATGAACGATGAAAATCGTGGTTGTTATTCTAATTGTGTATTAAATGGATAAAAGAAAACGAAGTACATTTATTATTCAGAAATTGTCTTTTAAATAAAAAGTAATTTAAAACTTAAAAAAAAACATCTTTTTAACCATAAACTAGCCATACTCATATAATAAGTGCGAAAATAAGTTTGTCTGTCTGTCTGTATATTACGCTTTCACACCTAAACCACTGAACCAATTTTGATGAAATTTGTGTTTAGTTGCGATAACCGACATCTATGCTGGCGGCGCAATTGAGGTTATTGAATGAGGAATAACTAATAAAAGTGGTTTAAAATTTAGTTTTTAATTATTTTAATCATCCACCCAAACCCTAATTTAACAATATCAAAACTGGACGCCTAACTTCAATATTGTATACAAGTTTCATGGCCGAAGTTTCTATAGAACGTTTTGATGTTTAATAACAAGAAACCGATTTGATTCGCCGGTTACCTCCCTAATCGAACAAAAACAGGTCTAATGTCTATCCAACAGCCACAAACAATGGAATTCTTGATTCACTCATTCAAAATTAAACATGGAACGCTGCGCGACGTCTGCATTGGCTAATTGAAAATTAATAACGGCTCTCGCTGATTGTTTATTGGATGCACTAATCGGATAACATCGTCGGACATCGGCAGTCGGCTTTCGGCGAATAAACAATGTCTGCGTTATTTTGTATTAATTGCCGTTCCATTTTTGATTTTAATTCATTCAATTTGTTTTTTATTTGGCAAGTTTAATATTGAACGTGATTACCGTTTGTTATTGTTCTTTTTTTTTTCAATTTGATCATGTAATACTATATGATGAAAATATGCACGATGTACCCAAATCGTAGTAGATATTATTGTGTGATGAATGGATGACTGAAAAAAAATGAAATTCAGAAATTTTCTTTATGACGCAGTATAAGTAAAATAAAAAAATATGTTTCTCCGCTTTATTCTTCTAAACCACAAGATTTTGGCACGGGTTTCACTGTTATTTGAATATCTATTATTTAGCCGGTCCCAGTAGTTTCTCAATAGTCTCATCAGCAGTTTGGTTCGGGATACGCTTGTTATAAACGGCACACACTCATCACTTGGTTATGACATTTCAGAACGTTACACAGGTAGTATTTATGACTTACACATGAACTAACTTAACATGTGCGAACCTATATAATACACTATAACGATTATGACCAATCGTCACAAGGGAAATTTAAAAGGATAGAATTTGAAAAAAACAGAATAGGTGACACAAGATTATATTAATTTGACTTTATGCCACTTTAGTCATTTTTTCTTTCTGATACGTACCCGTAGTATCTTAAAGTTTGGACCTCATCTATGTAGGAGACTTCAAATGAGGGTCGAACAGGTGTTTTTGTGAGTCAGTCCTCATAGAAACACCTTCTGGTGGTTATGGCCACCCTAACACTTATATAAACGATAATTTCTGTTGGTTAAATACTCCCCCTAGAAAGACACTGTCACGAATTCAAATCAGGTCTTGAAAATCGAGTTTTTCCAATTTATCAATCTATCAATCAACAAATCGACTAGCTTATTGCAGTTCACTATTAAAAATAGGCCTCTGATAATTTACGCCATTGATCCCAATCCTCGGTCTTCCGCATCCAGCCTGTACCAGTCACCTTTCTCAGGTTGTCAGTTTATCTGACTAGGGTATAAAATCTATGCAATTTGAAAGTATGCTTCCTGAGATTCTGATACAGATACATCGTTCATAATGGTTCAATCAAGTTAACCCGTTCAGTTCTGGCCGTAGCTATCATACGTACTTCATTAACCCTCTCTCACTACATTTGAGTTCGGTTAATCGTTTGGAACACTGAATTATGGACGGTATGAGCCCCAGCCGAAGGCTTTAAAGGATAAACGGGAGCGGTGATATTGGTAGATCGAATACACTTTCGCATACAATAAATACCAGTTTTAATTAATGAAATCTATCATCTAGTATAAAAAATATGTTTAAAAACTTATTTAAAACATATATGACAATGTGTAGTATTCGTTGAAATTTACAAATTTAAAAGTTTCTTAAAACATATAACTTACATATTTCTAAACACACATATGAGTATCTTCGAAGGGGTATGCAGAGCTATAGTTACCACATTATTATGATTTACAAAATATGCAATTTTCAAAATAATCTTGAAAACTTCCTCTTACCACTTAGACTAAACCCTCAACTGAAATTAGGAATAACCAATGACGTGGCAAAACTTTTATCAGGGTGCGGTGACAGGGTAGGTGACACAAGATTATGTAAAATCGACTTTATGCCACTTTAGCCCTTTTCTTTTTAAAACAATAAAGTATAACAAAAGACAGAGAGATTTTTTTGAATACATATCCTAAGACATTATACACAATGCTAGGATCCCGTCGTCTGTAAAGGCCAGGGGATTCAAACTCGGGACCTCTCAATAGTAACTGACTCCTTAAATTATTAAGCTACAGACGTTTCATAACGCTTCTTTCCCTTCTTATCATAGTTAACTCTTAAAAACATGATTAATATTTAATGTCCTATACACATCTCTTTATTTCTCTGCTATTTTATTTTATGGCTCTAAAACGTGCTTCAAAAAGCACCTCCGAAGCGAGTTTGATTTATGTAAAAACTAACGTCACCTAGACGTCCTCCTATAAAATGGCATTTTATTACAAAAAGAGAAAAAATCCAAACGACGCTGCACCGCTTTAATTAATCAATTATGTTGATGGCTTTGAGCGACGAAAGTTAGAGTCAACTGACCATTGTATTAAGATCTCCCCCACCCCCCTTTAAACATTCAAGTCAGGTCATAGGAACGAAAAAGTTGCATTGAAAGAGGTCTTTGGTAAGTGGTCGATTTGATGGCGCGCCTTCCAATTGTTTTAACTATCAAATTTTTTATAACGACAGTAAATGGGTAATTTATCTTGAGTTGAAGGAGATCTTTAATGGTGAATGTAGCAAAATAGAACGCCATCAGCCTCATAATAACTACCGATCCATGAATACGTGATAGTTTTGAGATACCAATTGTGGGTTACCATCAACAGAAACAGACCAGCCCCTCTAGACAAGTGGCAATTCGCTAGCCGGCGTTTGATGGAATAGAATGACGAATGTATAGGATTTGACGTATTTGACATGCGTTAACGACTGTCCTGTCATTCCACCAAACGTCGGCTAGCGAATCGCCACTTGTCTAGGGGGGCAGGGAACAAGTGAGGGAGACGAATAGACGCATGGTACGAAAAAAAAATCAAAGAAAATATTTGAAGGAATATTTTCAAACTACTGTTAAGTATATTTTGCAGGTAGTTTCGATTTGAAAAATAAAATAATAGAACAAGGATTTTTAAAGTTAATGGTGCTTCGGCGTACGTGAAGTTACATCATCCATCACACTAGTGTCTAGTGTGACGGATGATGTGTATAGGGACATTAAATACTAATAATGTGTACTAGTGTCTACTAGTGTGAGGCATGGAATATATTCTAATATACCCAAAAGAAAAAAAATATTACTCCTCAAATGAATCAAAGTACACAAATCTGAATATAACAGCAACTACAATCACTTTTGAAAATCGTTCAACAATCCAACAAATACGTAACAAAAGTCTGATCTCTTTAAAATGGCATCTGCAAAAAACACTGGAAATCGGAAATGAAAGCCGCCAACTTCCGTCCCGAGAAGGCTTGATTTGTTTCAAGCTTCGACTGTGAAGCGAACGGCTTTCCTCGAGTCGGTATTGTGATTTTAAATGAATTGTTAATAGATGCAAATGAGGATTAGTTTTTCATTCGTCGACAGATGGCGCTCAATCGGATAACTACGTTAGAGGAAGAATGGCGGCAGACTATTGTTTTGTAGTTATTGTTTTAGTGCAGAATTGTTTTAAGTATCTTAAAATTACAAGTAGGAAGTATACGCTAGTATTAAATTATTTCTTCTGTGCTGCTTGTTAGACTCACATCAAACGTCATGTTCCGTTCGATCTCATTGACACATCTTCAATGAGAAACCTAATAGACCGCAAGCCAGCGACAGGTTCTCTTGACCAATCGCCTCCCGGGAGATACTTCGTACAGTGGTTAAGGAAGTTAAATCATGAATTTTCGTGGTTGTCAGCTGGCACTTTGCCGGTGGGGTAAGCAGCGGTGACCGCTCAAACATGTAAAAAAATGAAAAAAATCAGTCATTTCCTCCCGGCTGAAAATTGGCTAAATTACAGTTAAGCCAATGTCTTGAAGGAAAAAAATTGTCAGCTGCTCATATCGCGGTGGAAAACCTGTCAGCTGGTGACCTAAAGCTGTAAAAAAAATTAAAATCGTCAGTCATTTCCTCCCGGCTCAAAATTGGCCAAAATATAGTTGAGCCAATACCTTGAAGGAAATAAATTGTCAGCTGCGCGTACCGCGGTGGAAAACGCCTCAGCTGGTGACGTGGCCAAAATTCAGTCATTTTCAGCCGGTTCAAAATTGACCAAAATACAGTAAAGCCAATGCCTTGGACAAGAAATGGCAGCTGCAAATACCCCGGTGGTAAATGCATCAGCTTAGCTATATTTTGGCCAATTTTGAGCCGGGAGGAAATGACTGAATTTTGTCACGTGACCAGCTGATGCATTTACCACCGGGGCATTTGCAGCTGACATTTCTTGTCCTTCAAGGCATTGGCTTTACTGTATTTTGGTCAATTTTGAACCGGCTGAAAATGACAGAATTTTGGCCACGTCACCAGCTGAGGCGTTTTCCACCGCGGTACGCGCAGCTGACAATTTATTTCCTTCAAGGTATTGGCTCAAGTATCTCCCGGGAGGAAATCATTGACCAAATTTAAATGTGGCTCGTGGACCATAAATATAATCATGCACAAAAGTGATAGCTGGGACTGAGTAGGCAGGTAGAAATATCTAGTGTTACCATATCGAGGGGTGAAAGGCTATTTGGTTCAAGCGACATTTTTGCAACTTTACAGGAGAGCAATTTAAAGTTTAAATTTTTGGAAAAAAATCATAACTAAAAAACTTCTTCAGCTATTTGAATGAGGTAAACTTTATTGAAATTCAATTAAAAAGATCGAATATTTGATTCTAATATCAACTAAAATGGACCTTTAATTGCAAAGAGAAATGTCACTTGATACAAATTGCTCTTAGCTCTTATTTTTCAGAGTATGGAAAAAAGGTTTAAGTGACTTCATAACTTCAATTGGCTAAAGGAAGAAGAAATTAAGCGGCGCTGCAGGATATTTTCAGAGTAGGCCAAAAAACATTAAGTGACATAGTCCAAAATTAATACTAGTAAGCTATTTATCTCAACTACCAGTTTAGATTATTATGGCTAATTTACTTTGTGACATATATTATTGAAAATGTAACGTTTTATGTTAGATTTTTTTTTAATCTAATACTCAATGGCTGTTAAAACAACCTGAATACATAGCAATCACCGAAAATATCATGTGCTTATATTGAATAAATAAAGAAATTATTTATCGTTCGTATCGTATTTGGGTGACGGACAAATGGTTTAAGTGACATCACACTGTATAATTGGTGGAAGTCTAAATGATTTTATGTTACGTCTTTATAAAAATTCGAAACAGGAAAAATGCTTTAACTCTTTTTGAATTAATGATTTGAGAAAGGGTAAATGGTTTATGTCTCGGTTCTTAATATCATTGTATGGTTCAAATACATTACTATTCTTCATCCAAGCGTTATTCCCAGTCGAATCAGAAGCTTTCAACTCGTAGTCTGAGGTCTGCTTTATCAGTCTAACTGCGAATTTGGCTGAGCTTCAATATTTTCCGTGAAGCGACTGCCATCTGACCTTCACAACCCAAAGGCGATATCGAAGCATTGCAGTTAGACCAGTGTTGAACTTTTGAGGGCTCCAACTATCCGTAACGACTTCCATAGATGTTTGTATGGCAACCGGGACTGACGGCTTAACGTGCTCCCCGAGGCACGACCAGAACAATGCATAAACCCATATTCATGGATACAAATATTTGCATTGAGCGGAGATCGAACCCGCTCCGCTACCGCCATCCCATAGCGACTGTCACCCTGTCACCCACCAAGGTTCAACCTATCCAACAACAATCACTTCACATTTACAATCAGAAAATACAATATTGTATTCAAATCCAAATATTTCCGCACATCCGTAAACAAAGTCATCTGTCGCTTGTCTAACTTGATTAACCACCCCAAACTCGTAACAGCCGAACTGTAAACAGCGCCATCTATTAACAAACTCTGAAAAACTACGTTTGTCAGTCACGATGTACAACAGAATACCACCGCGGGTCATTTAGGTAGATAAGGCAGATTTATGAGATGTGATTTTTAACCCCTTATAATGTGGAAGCTAACGGGTCGAACCGGCCATGATGGATGACCCGTTGGACCTAAATTTGTGTAACTCGACAGTTTTTATCACTATTGTGTGATTGTGGTTCGTGATTGATTGGGAGAATATTGTGCGTGGAATTGGTTGTGTAGGTTTATTGACACTCGTGCAATAGGGTAGTGTCCCGAGTCAACGGATCGTCACCAATACAGCATACATAGGTAGTAGTGTAGTTTTTTTTTAATAAATATACATAGTACACTAAGATATTTGCCTAACTAAACTGAAATCATGACTTTTCATTATTTTTTATTCCCAAAATAGGACAAAATATAAACAATCAAATTAAGGCAAAATTTATAACTTTTTAGATTCCTTATTAAATATCAAATCAATCTTATTGTGCATTGTAGGTACATGTGAAAATGCGATATTTTCTTGCACTCCATACATTTACACTACGCGCAACTAGGTACTTGTCATAAGAGTATTTCACTTTAATAGTTCATTATGTTATTGCAAAATGTACACTTGACGAAAGTAAAAAAATAGGACACAACCTTTTAACCTTTACTGTGTTCCATTACTTGTGATTAAACGGTAATTAAGTTGCTTAACATTTTACAAAGTTAAAAGATACAAGGTACGTTTAGTCTTAGGTTACAGGCCCATTCTGAACATATTGACACCCCTTTGAGTCTAGGAGAGGTCCGTTGTCAGTTCCGGTTACAATACAAACATCTATGGTAGTCGTAACGGTTTGTTGCAAGTTGAAGCCACAGAAATAAATGAGGATAGAACAGAACAGCCATGTGAGCGAGAAACTCGTGGCAACTTTTTAGTCAATTCCTGTCCTATGTGAGAGGAACTTCCGAACGTTTACTCGATACTTGTTCGCGACAGACAGTATTTGCGACAGACAAAACGGTAGGTACAATTAGTGATTATTTACAATTATTTACAAAACAATCAAAATGAAGAGTGTTTCTTGTGTTCTAAGTGATTAATGATCGAATCTGAACCAAAACAGTGTGAATCGTGTAGTGCAAAACGGCCTCTGATTGGCCACTGTATGGACCAGTCACGCCCTCTACGATTAGCGGTGGAACTTTTTAGATTTTAAGATTCTAAAACCATTGTTATCGATATTGTTTATATCTGTTAATTTCAGTAATAAATGTTATGTAATTCCGTGTAAAAACATATGTAATAGAAATAGAAAACCGTAACTTACATTTAACAACATTTTTTGTAAACCATAGTCTTATAAGAATTAAATAAATAACAATTAAAATTCAAACATAGACGCCAAACACATCTCTGCATTTATTTGTTAATTTTAAAGTAAATAGGTAATTATTGTAAATTAATTATTAATAAACAAGTAGATGATTATGTTGCACAGCCCTAAAAATAATAGACGTCACAGAATTGTTAAAAATTGTATAAAAATTTGTAATTATTTGATGTTATCGATAGTCAAAATTATTGTGCAAATAAAGTAAAATTCCGACCGAATCTAGAGGCCCACATCAGGGTAAGACCCTTAAATATAAAAGCACAGGCGACAAAACGATCAGTGCGATACTCTTAGCCGGGTCGCCAGCAATATCTTAGAGCTCTGCTCAGATTTTGCACCTGAATGGGTCACTAGTTCAGGACGATTTTATTCTAACAGAATAGAATTGTTGTTGTATCCCTTCAGAACTAATTCGGAACCTGGCCTTCCTGGCTGGTTCAGCTATCGTCAGAGACACTCGGGGAAACCTTCGCTTTCCTGTTCTCGCATACGATAGTTACAGTCCACCTTATCCTCAGGGCAGGAAAGTGTGTAAACTGAACCACCCCATGTACATATGGGCGACAGCCGATCAAGCGGTGAACGGACTCGTCTTCTATAACCGGGTTCGCTCGTCCACGTGAGGCCCGTCCAGTACAATACTGTTAAAATTACCTTGTAATAAAATAGTTAAAAATACAGTGAATATGCCTTGTTGTACTATTTCCAACTGCAGAATAAAAATGGATAGTTAAACTTGAAAAATAAAGGCATTTCTTATCTCTCGTGAGTATTTATTTGCCGTGAAAAAGTCGCCACGCGCGACATGCAGGTGAACACTGTGAATGGCCGTTCTATCCTATTACTGTGGTTTAATCCCTATAAAGTCCGACAGAACTTCGATATCGCCTGTAAGTTGTTAGTCATCAGTAAATATCGAAGTTTCAGCTTGTATTACCATTATGTATACCAGCCCTTGACTGAAGCAGCGAAGCTATAGTAACCGTAGCCGTAAAGTTATCCACTTTGACTATATTGGATGCATGTTAAAAAATACACACACCGGCAGAATTAGCAGGACATAAAAAAGGAGAGTATAAAGTACTTAGCTTTATTTTTAAACAAATAATAATTAAACATGAAACAACAGTTAAATTAACATGTTTTGAAATTAATTTGCAACACCATAGTTAAAGTTTAATGAAAAAGAAACTTAACTGAACAAAATGCATTTTTCTTAGATTTTTCGCAGCATGTCCAGACGGATGGAAACCTTAATCAGGGCAGGAGGGGGAAACACTCGTTATAAAACATTCATTTAATTAATTTTAAACCGTCATACAATCTAAAAATTTCAACTGTTTTCTGTCACTACGAAATCTAAAAAAATGCATTTTGTTTAGTTAAGCTTTTTTTTTATTAAACTTTGAGTATGGTATTGCAAATTAATGTCAAAATATGTTAATTTAACTGTTGTTTCATGTTTAATTATTATTTGTTTAAAAATAAAGCTAACTATTTTATACTCTACTTTTTTCTGAGTTCCGCTAATTCTGCCGGTGTGTGTAGTTCATTTGAACATGAATCGCAATTGATGAAACTAGAACCGAGAACACATTCATATGAATATTCATGATTTTATTTAAAAACTCCCGATGACTCATCCGCCATTTTACAACCGGTTGTAAACCGTAGCGTGACGACACAAGTTGGGGCGAGCGGGCCCAAACGCCCCAGGGACCGATAAATAGGACAACTTTATTGCATATGGCCTGTTTTTGAACCGAGTTGCGTTCACTATTAGGGATAGGTAGATGAATTTTAATGTAGGGAATTGTTTCTTTTTTAATGTTTTTGCTTCTGTGAGCAGTAATCGCGATTGAGTTATTCTCTTAAGAGGGGTTGGAGATGTGCGGTTTGCATTCTGTTTGGTAGAAGTATCTTATTTATGTTATGGAGAAAATGATATTCGGAGTAGTTATTTTTTATGTAATACTAAAGTAGCGGACTAGCTGTACTCGATGACTGATGATTGAAAACAGGCTGTAATGGTAAAAAGGAAAGGAAAACCCACAGCAAAGAAATATTATCAATGTTAAAATCTCTCACATTTTCGTTAATATTACTTTGAATTCCGAGAGTTACATTCAAAGTGCTCGTGTAGAACTAACAAAAGAGGGAAAAATAACTTACAGAATATGCCGTAAGTCTGCTAAAATAGATAAACGTGAAAGTCGGCATTCTCCTCTGTGCGCAAATTTTGTTGCTATATAAATAAATCTCTTTCAGACACTCCAAAACCTTCAACAGACTTGGATTATCAAAGAAATTTCACTAAAACGTGACAATTTTCGTCTCCCCTGCAACGCATTTTTAATTCTACAACGCACCATCCATTTCTCTGAATCGAATACGTCATCAATTAAATTACTTACCCCATTGTGAGATACGAAACATGTTCCTTTTTGCCCAACTCTACCCTATCCCTTCTTATATGCAAAAATAAACCTTATTGTCATGTAGTAAGCTGTATTCATATAGTTTGTGAGGGGAAGCTGGGAAATTTCTTGCGAAGGGTCCCTCTGTGAGGTCCCAAGAGAGTCTTGGTGTATGCAACTTGTACTAGCATTTTCGTTAGGTGTTTGTTCTGTGAGGGGAGAGTTTCTTTTGTGAGGCATGTTGTATGATGTTCTCTGGTCAATGTTTAGCTGGGCTATATCGACGTATGTATGCATGAAAAACAAAAATTGATGGGGTTATGTGTAAAATTGACAATTGATAACAATGGACCTCATCTGTAAAAGGATATAGACCTAATTTTGAACGAGTCTTAAGACCGTGATGAGGTCCAAAATTTGAGGTCGTACAGGTACGTCTTTCCTAGTGGGAACCATTATTAAAAAGATACAATCCATACTAATATTATAAATGGAAAGAGTGTGTGCGTGTGCGCGTGTGTGTGTGTGTGTGTGTGTGTGTGTGTGTGTGTGTGTGTGTGTGTGTGTGTGTGTGTGTGTGTGTGTGTGTGTGTGTGTGTGTGTGTGTGTGGTGTTTGTCTGTTTATCCGTCTTTCACGGCTAAATCACGGAACCGATTTTGATGATATTTGGTATAGAGGTAGATCAGACCTTGAGAAAGGACATAGGCTATGCTTGGTCGCGATAATCGACATACACGCGGGCGGAGCCGCGGGCAAAAGCTAGTAAATTTATATTTAATGAGAATATCTGCCCACCTACAAATACGAAAATTGAATGAAATTTTGAAGCATTTACTATGCTAACTTTTCAAATCGATTAAGATAGTAAAAGGTGAATGCCCAGGTGCGACTCGAACCCACGATCTTTCCCTTACAGGGGGAATGCTCTGACCACTGAGCCACCGGGCCACACCTGAAGCTATCCAAATTCTCCTGGGCATTCACTTTTCCTATCTTAAATACGAAAATGTTTAAATTTTTAATTTTTTTTGTTATTTGAAACGGTTGAAACTATAGTTATAACCCCTTAATTAATATATCAATATCGGTATCCCACGCAGCAATAATATTCAGCCTTCAGGAGACAAGAACGTTACACCACAAAAGCATGATTTTAAATAAAATATTATGTTAAAAATCACCGATAGAAATATGTAAGTCGAAAAACATACATGGCATAGAGTCGGACAATAATTCACAAAGCGTCATTCATATACCCCTGAATCAACGATACCCATATTTTATACCATCAAACCCACTTCACAAATAAAACAGTTTATTCAACAAAACTAGAAAATACTCCCTACGAGACTACTCAATCAAATAACGCCCTCAGTAACAATTTACCCCATATTGGATTGAGTATAAAAAATCTATTCGTGAGGTCTCAAATTGACAGGGATCCTAAACTAAAGTACCCCGTGCAAGTTATAGGGGTACTTCGCTACAGATAACTTTCTGTCAGAGACGAAGTAACATCGGTGGAAAAAAAAATCTGATTTATTGAAGGGTCGAGCCGGTTATGTTACTTGTATGTGCAATTCTGAAGATTAAGAATGCTTGCGAGTTAACATAGTATGTTCTAGATGTATCTGAAGCTTCTATTGGTGTGAATAAAAATAGATATAATTGCAGAAATAAAGGAATTAATCACGTAAATGACCAATTATTTGTGCATAAACAAGTGGTATTGAAACATGCGAAATATTTAATTGTTAAATTTAAACGAACTCGACATTTAAAGACCATTTTGCCAATAAAAATCTATTCGCAATATGTATAGACATCAGAATTGAGAACCTCCTCATTTATAGAAGTCGAGTCAGTAAAAAAGCAGCCTCAATCTATTATCAATCAATCAATTAGCCCACTGCAGTCCACTGCTGGACATAGGCCTGTCCCAATGTGCGCCATTTCGTACGATCCTCCGCCTTACGCATCCATTCCGTCCCAGCCACCTTTTTCAGGTCCATCGGACCATCTGGCTAAGGGAATCCAATCTATTAGAGTCAATTGAAACGACAAAAGCGGTTTAATTATAACACAATTTTCAAAACAGATCATAAGCATAGTGTTGAACTTTTGAAATTATTGTTATTACGAGAATTGGTTCTCTTTCATCGAGACTGGATTTTTAACAACATTTTATTGGGAGAATTATTGGCTTACTGAATGAGCTCGCTTGCGAACTATTTGTTTGCTACTCAGTCATGCCCAAACGATATACCAGATCTGAAATAAATGAAATAACTTAGGCTACCTTTTAACCCTAAAATAGATCTTAATGGGTTGCGGGCAGAGGATCTAAATTCCACACAGGTTGGGCCGCAGGCAACGGCTAGTCCATACTAATATTATAAATGTAAAAGTATGTATGTGTGTGTCTGTTTGTCCGTCCTTCACGCCTAAACCACGAAACCGATATTGATGAAATTTGGTATACGGGTAGATTATACCTTGAGAAAGGACATAGGCTATGTTTGGTCGCAATAACCGACATCCCCGCGGGCGGAGCCGCGTCCAAAAATTCAGACGTTCTTTCTTTACCAATTTAAAGTTGTCAAGAATTTTCATCAAATCAAACATTCCGTTACAATAAAACAATACGACATTAACACGTAATTCAATACGAACGAGTGCTATTATTTCTACGTTACACTTGTTATAACTTTGAAAGTTTCGAAATAAATTAAACAATAAATACAATACAGGTTAAAACAATCTGAAAGTTTTTGAAAATTACTTTGAGAATTTATATGTTTATGATGGTTAAATAATCACTCGAGCAACACAGCAATCAAAACAATTATTTTCTTGTAAATAATAATACTTTTAATTTTCATAAAAGTTGTTTTTACTCTTTCAAATTAAAATTCTAGTACAGTACCCTTTATTTCACCATATGGGCATATATAGGCATTTATAAAATATGTAAAAAAGAAAAATATTAATGCACCTTTCAAAACTTTTATTGAAGCAATAATTAAGTTTAGGTCTAGATGACACTATGTAAAAAAGTCCCAGAATATTTATTTACATATATACATATAAACTCTCGTCTATTTCCCCCCGGGGTAGGCAGAGACAATATACGTACATACTCCTCGCCATTTGACTCTATACGTACATACTTCCCGAGTTTCCTCTACTGCCATTGAATCAATCAATCAATTAGCCCACTGCAGTCCACTGCTGGTCATATGCCTCTCCCCCTCTCCCAATGTGCGCCATTTCGTACGATCCTCCGCCTTCCGCATCCAGTCCGTCCCAGCCACCTTTTCCAGGTCATCGGTCCATCTGGCTAGGGGGCGTCCTACCCTTCGTTTGCCTTCTCGCGGTCTCCACTCTAGGACTCGTCTGCTCCAACAGCCATCGGTCCTTCGACAGACGTGCCATTATACCTTCCTTAATTTCTTTCACGAAATATTTATGTCTTTTTACGAAATACTTACATAATGCTAGCATCTGATTTAAAGTTCCCTCCCAACTGCTTAAAAAAGACATTCACCTTACTAATATCTCTAACTCATACTCACTACAAGAGAGAGTAGAGACTACAAGAGAGCAAACGTTACCTTCACATCAAAATTCAAACAATCGCCCAAGATTGATGATCTCCTTAATTCCCTAAAATACAGGGTGTTTATAACAGCCGTGCGTCCCCTCCCCAAGATATGGGTGAGCCAAATTGGTTGGAATTGTTGCGATCGCATAATTCTAAGTTAAATGATAAATGGGGATACTTTGCGGTATTTCGAATTAAAATTGTTAATGTGAGCAGACATATTTGGGGTACGGTCAGCGAAAGATTGGAATAGTAATTTTTAAAAGAAATACCGTGGCGTGGTGATAAAGGAGGGTGGCTTAAAGGTGTTTAAGGGTATCAACTTGTTGATGATATAGGTACTGTGGAGAGTCTGGGGTTTGGCTCCACAGCTAGTTGTCGATAACATGAGTTTTATGGGATTTTTCGGGAGGTTCTTTAACTTTACTGATACGAACAAGAGGATCGCGAAATCTGCTCAGTGGTCGAGACTATTTCCCTTTTCACTTCTTGAGTTTCTCTTCTTGCAGATCTAGGACGGACCCTCCATCACCAACTAACAGGATCTGCCCGCCTTCCATTCCTTTTCCTATTCTCTTAATTCAAATTTAATTCACGTATTTTATTTTTTTAACCGCTGGCGCGAGATGGCCAGGTTACTGAATATAGGTTCGACAAGAAGTACGAACACTTCAGTATCTATACAATACACCTATGTAACCCATAGGTACATGTATTCATAGATTTTACGTATTTAGGTCCATATGCTAGAATGCCACTAAGCTGTTCTACATTTTTTTTTTTTTTACGTGCTGGAAATCCCCACGGATACCCCCCCCCCCTTCGGAGCCGAAGGGAGAGGTTATGTCGGACTCGAACCGACTAAACCGCACGCCGTCTGTGGGTCTATGTGCTAGGCCGAAGGTGAGGTTGTCTTGTGACATATCCCTCGCACTCCGGCTGACCCAGGGCCATTCCTGTCGGTCTGGCCCTCCACGGGAGGGGGGACCACGCGGTCCCCGACTCGCCTCCGGTATGGGGGTGGCGCGCATCGTCCTACGATGCGCGCCGCCGCCGTGGCCTGCTTCTGCTAGAGTGACGAGCGGCTCCACCCGTCACCCTCAGGCCCGCGCTCATGGGGGGCGGAGGTCGGTTTGCGCCCTCCGACGCCCGAGCCGCCTTCGAACGCGGCCAGCGATGTCCGCGAGTCTTTCTCGCTCGCTGCGCCGCGCCCGCTCTGCTGTCTCCTTCACGAGCATGACCTGCTCGTAGAAGGAGGCGCTGGCCGCCCACGCATCCGCGCAGCGGACCATCGCCGCGAGCAGGGTGGAGAGCGTGAGCACTCTCACCCTCAGGGCCGTCACAAGCTCCCGCCTCGGCGCTTCAAACGCCGGACACTCGGTGAGCGTGTGCAGCCCCGAGTCCACGCTCGCGTCGCAGTGATGGCACTCGGGCGTTGGCTCTATGCCCATCAGATGCAGGTACCCGCCGAAATTACCGTGTCCGGTAATGACCTGCGTCTGACGGTACGAGAGGCCACCATGAGGCCTCTCTAGCCACTCCCCCATGATGGGTCTTACCGCCGCAATCACGGCGTGCCCTGCGCGTGGTTGCTCAAGTCGTAGCTCCCACTCGGTCACCATGGCCCTGTGGAGCCGGGATTTCTCGGCCCGAATTTCTTCGGGCTCGGGATCGAGTCCCCGCTCCCGCGCCTCCTTTCGGAACCGATAGAGTGCTGAAAGGGTCCTCGCTTCCAGGATCCACGGTGGCGATCCGGCCAGGAGACTCGCCGCTTCAAAGGATATCGTGCGGTACCCCCTAATGGTCCTGGAGGACGTAGTCCTCTGCGCCGCGTGGAGCAGAGGCAGGAATCTGGCCCCCAGGGTGTCCGCCCATACGGGGCACCCGTACAGGGCCATGGACCGCACGACACCCGCGTAGAGTCTCCTGCAGGAGTCCTCTGGGCCCCTCAAGTTGGGCAACAGCCTGCCCAAGGCATTCGCCGTTGCCACCAACTTGGGGCGCAGACTTCGGAAATGTTCTCCGAAGTCCCATCGACCGTCAAGCACCAGCCCCAGCTATTTTAACCGGGGCTTGATGTCGATGGGAGTGCCTCCCACTGTAAGGCTGGCTCCCGGGTCTGGCCTGCGCCGAGGGCCATGAAAGAACATGGCCTCGGACTTGTGCAGAGCCACCTCGAGACCCAGCCGCCATAAGCTGTTCTACCTATCTAATTTTTCTTCAGATAATTTATCTGAGGAAAAATTGGATAGAATAGACTATCTGCCAGACAACCTGTCAAATTTGTCAATGTGTATACAATCTTTCAAAAATAAGAAATTAAAATAAAAAATTCAAAAAATCAAATCAAATTAAAATCTAAGTTCAGCTGACGCTGGCATTCTATAATACAGGCCTTAGTCTAATTAATGAAACTTAGGTACTAAACTGACTTAATAAAAGTCACAGACAAACAGATACACAGACAAGAATTCCAAAAACTGTTTTTGTGCTAGAATCTTTAATATAATATGACCTAAATCTTCTTCATCTAAGCGTTAATCCCAGTCGCATCCCAAGCTTTAACTTTGGAGTCTGGGATCCGCTTAACCAGTCCAACTGCAGATTTGGCTGAACTTCGATATTTTCCGTGGCTGTCGCAGCCATCTGATATCCACAACCCAAAGGCGATATTCAGACCTCCACAGCCCAAAAGTATCGAAGTGCAGTTAGACCATTTATTAGACTTTTCAGGGCTCCAGCTACCCGTGCAGACTGCCATAGATGATATACCTTTTTATTTTGTTTTTACGTGCGGGAAATCCCCACGGATACCCACCCTTCCGAAGCCGGAGGGGTAGGTTATGTTGGACTCGAACCGACTAAACCGCACGCCGTCTCTGGGTCGTAGTGCTAGGCCGAAGGTGAGGTTGTCATGCGACATATCCCTCGCACCCCGGCTGACCCAGGGCCACCCCTCTCGGTCTGGCCCTCATCGGGAAGGGGGGGACCACGCGGTCCCCGACTCAACCCCGGTGTGGGGAGGCGCGCATCGTCCTACGATCGGCTGACCCAGGGCCACCCCTCTCGGTCTGGCCCTCATCGGGAAGGGGGGGACCACGCGGTCCCCGACTCAACGCCGGTGTGGGGAGGCGCGCATCGTCCTACGATGCGCGCCGCCGCCGTGGCCTGCTTCTGCTAGCGGAGGGTGGTCAAAGAATTAGGGGTTGAGTTTGAATTTGAAACGGCTTTGTGTGTTAATTAAGCGTATTATAAAATATTGCTCCACGATATTTTTTATTGTTTGAGTCTTTTGTGGTATAATTAAAGTTCATTGCTTTGATTTCGGGGGCGGCTCCACCCGTCACCCTCAGGCCCGCGCTCATGGGGGGCGGAGGTCAGTTTGCGCCCGCCGACGCCCGAGCCGCCTTCGGGCGCGTGCAGCGATGTCAGCGAGCCTTTCTCGCTCATCGCGCCGCGCCCGCTCTGCTGTCTCCTTCGCGAGCATGACCTGCTCGCAGAAGGAGGCGCATCCGCGCAGCGGACCATCGCCGCGAGCAGGGTGGAGAGCGTGAGCACTCTCACCCCCAGGGCCGCCACAAGCTCCCGCCTCGGCGTCTCAAACGCCGGACACTCGGTGAGCGTGTGCAGCCCCGAGTCCACGCTCGCGTCGCAGTGATGGCACTCGGGCGTTGGCTCTATATAGATGATATACCAAGTATATTTTAATATCCCTCAAACGGATCTGGCTTAGCTAAATTCTACGCGGGTGGAGTCGCGGGTAACAGCTCGTCTTATATTTATTCAGACCTATAAAACCTATAAAGCTTATTTCAAAGCTCTAATAGATTTACTTAAATATACAATTTATTCTGTAATCAATAGAATAACTATTAATATAAAGTTAGTTTCAATCAAAATAACACTATTTCTTAGTAACGGCGTTTTAATTTGTAAGATAATTGGAGGCTTTTAAATATTCATCTACAATAAAGTTGGGATTACGAGACACGAATACAAATGTCTTATTAATTATACTAGATACAATAGGTACTAGTTGCGGTCTTGAGCCAGATCTATTGATTTTAGAATAAACCGTAGATAAATTTCTGTGATTTAATCTAGACGATTATTATGATGATAATGGAATTGGAGCGGAGAGGAGCTTCTCGCATTAGCCTTCGTGGTATTTTTTTGTAAACATGTTAAGTAAAGTAAAGTGAAAACTTAAATGAAAAAAATGGCGAAGTGTCAATACACTTCTGCCTGCCTCTTCGGCGACTCACAGGCGTGAGTATAATAAACGCGGAAGTGTAATTAACGTTACGGCTGAATACCATTCAGGCCGTTAATTGTATGGCGAAACAGTCTAAGCGACTAATCGAACGGCAGAGCAAGCTAGTTGACGGCAACATATACCTACATGGCATACTACTACTTAACGACGACGTTAGAGCGTTTTCACACTCATCCGATATCCGATATCCGACATCCGATATCCGACATCCGATATCCGACATCCGATATCCGACATCCGATATCCGACATCCGATATCCGATATCCGACATCCTATATCGGAGGAAGTCAAATGTATGAGATATGTATCTTTCTTTCACATTGTCCGATCCGATAACTAAAACAGTGGTGTTGGCTCCGATAACCGATATCGGGCCGGACAATGTGAAAGAAAGATACATATCTCATACATTTGACTTCCTCCGATATCGGATGTCGGATATCGGATATCGGATGTCGGATATCGGATGTCGGATATCGGATGTCGGATGTCGGATATCGGATATCGGATGAGTGTGAAAACGCTCTTAAGAGACACAAGGGTTCACTCACCATCAAATACATTCCCAAAATTTTATATAAAATATTAAACAAAAGTTAAAAATGTTAACTTTGTCCCCCGAAGATTACAAAAATCAATGTTAATATCGTTTATTTTCAGCAACTTCTCAGAGTGATTGTACTCCCCCGAAATCAAAGCAATGAACTTTAATTATACCACAAAAGACTCAAATAATAAAAAAAACTCATGAAGCAATATTTTATAATACGCTTAATTAACACACAAAGCCGTTTCAAATTCAAACTCAACCCCTAATTCTTTGACCACCCTCCGCTCTCGACATTGAGTTACCCAAGCATTTGTGCCCTGAAGGTGGCTATTAAGATGTACAGTCGTACACAACATTGTAAGTAGTTCTCCTAATATGCACCAAACTCCTTCATTCCATCTGCATCTGAATCACCTGAGGGAATATCCACGGAAGGGGACCAGCATGTAGGAACAATGGAAATGGCTTCAGTTCCTACATTGTTTTTGTTGTTTTAATGCGTGTAATTGTATAATCCGGGTTCGAATCTTGGGTTAGGTTTAGGGTTATATGATAGGCAGTTTTACGGGGTTTGGAAAAGTGTACGATGGAACAATCATACTTTCATACTAATATAATATATGTTAAAATGAATCTGTCTGTCTGATACGCTTTCACGGCTAAACCGCTGAACTGATCGTCATGAAATTTGGTAAAGAGAGAGATTAGACCTTGACAAATGTCATAGGCTATGTTTGGTCGCGATAACTGATATCTACGCGGGCGGAGCCGCAGGCAACAGTTAGTTAAGACCCATTCATCATATTCTCTTGTAAGAGCTTTAGTGTATTTTTACATTTATTAATATTAATATAAAGCTCGCAGAATACGCGAAACAGAAATAAAATTAAATGTCTTATCAAACGACGAGTTCTCATAATAAGTTATTTAAGTACTAATTTTCGGTTATTTTCACTACCAAGTATATTATCGTCTTGTAAGTCATGGACTTCATTAATGAAAGGTTTCAAAGTGAAAGCACCAACATTTTTACAATCTATCACTCGAGGTCCTTTTACTCCTTCTCCATATTTAGATTTGAATTTTTTGGTTGAACCTGTAGAGTTTTAGTACCTACTGTCCGTGAAAAGGCCAAAGGCTATACCTGCTTTATCTTTCACACTGACGGCACAAAAACTCTCTATGTTTACAGGGTCAGCAGCACGAGTGTGACTCCCCTGGTGTTGCACACGTCCATAGGCTACGGTAACCACTTTCCATCATGTGGGCCATGTACTTGTCTGCCACTTCAGTGGTATAAAAAAACCTCCTAACCTCTAGACAAATCCTACAAAAGTTTTCAATAATAATCAGCATGTATAGCCTAGTGGTATGGGCTATGGGTAATGAAGAGACGAGGTCTCGGGTTCGATCCCAGATTTTCCATGGCACACACCAATGACATTTCGTTACTTTTCGAAGTTATGTGTGTATTTATCGCTGGTTTATAAGTGCCCGGGTAATGGCAATAAACTGGCGAAATGTGTGTGCTAGCACCTCTGCCTACCCCCTCGGGGATAAAGGCCTGAGTTAATTGTTATGTTATGTTATGTCTCAGTTTGCAAGGATCTCGAGGATCTTGTTGCAGCCCTATAGACCTTATGGTGATAATTATAAATTCGATAGAAAATACATGTGACATCTAGTACTTTCTCTATATCCCTGTGTTAATAATTCTGAAAGGAGCACAAAGCCCACATACGCCCTATATTATCTAATTTACTATTGTTTCAAACGAAACGAATTTCTTTGATCTTTATAGTTAAAGGCATCTTAAAGTTAGAGTTGAAAGAAAAGACCGCTTGGTAGCTATCTCAATTAATCAGGGGTTACTTGAAGTTCAATATTATTACGTAAAAAGACTTAGAAATGTAATGAAAATGAAAATATTGTAAAATGTAATTGTTATATGAAATGAGCTTTTATTATCTTTGTGTGCAGTGTTTTACAATGAAACATTTTTTTTTTAAATTACTAGTAATTTGATACTCAAACTTTTCAAATAGGCAGGTTGCCTAAACGGAAATAATTATTTGGTCACTTTAGTTATTTTGTCTTTTATTCGTATTTCTTTTGTAAAACTGTAAAAATTCTCAAAATGTTAATACAAACACGTGGTATTGAGAATTGCTATGACGAAATTGACAGGATTGGCGCAATGACTGGTTTATCTTACCAAGTCCGGACAAAAAATAAACGTGACCTAACTGATTTCCTTTATCATTTTTTTAATGAATAATTTTCATATTGTGTTTTTTTTACACTGCAACGTGGTCACATCTGTCTCTATTTTCTATATATTGCACTAGCATAGTGCAGCCGTGATCATAGGTCTACCTAAATATAATCCAAAAAAACCTAATTCAGAGTTATATTGTATTGGATACAACACAACGTAAACTTCAAGAAAGGCATTAGAAGAGTTTTTCATGGTCGGCAACACGGGTGTTGCATACGTTCATAGGCGTCGGTAAGCACTTTCCATCAGGTGAGCCGTGTGCTTCTCTGCCACCTAAATGGTGTAAAGAAATTCTAAATGTAATACGAATGCAACTTTTTAACAAAAAGAAAAAAAGTTCTCTGTTATTTTTAGAGCACTCGATCAAGAGTAGATCTCTTTTCACACTCACTAATAAATTGACTATGGGGCCAACACAGTGCCTCTTATAAGTTACAATAAGTACGTAAACAATTGCAACAGCATTATAATCCCCACTTCCTATCTTTTGTAATATTAAAGCTAACAAACACACATAACTGTCTCAAATCCCCCACTATATACCATTTAGACGGGCGAACACAAAATATTTATGCATCCCAATTTTATTCGTGAAGCACTTAGCCACCTGAAGTCACGTCCCGAAGCATTTTTGAGTCGAGCATAAATAACATCCATCTACTAAAAGTTTAAACTTTTGGAGCACTTAAGAATATAAAAGAATGTAGAAAATATGTTTTCTATGAGTTAAAATTTGTAACACAACCGGGGTCTGACAGACCGTATCTACTAATGTTTGTATCCTACGGAGCTGTGAATGCTTGAAATAGCTGAGTGATCAACTATTGGAAACTTAGTGTAGGCTTTTCTTTTCCATAAAAAAATATTTGGTAGTAAGGAACATCCATTACTCAAATTCGGACCTGGATACTTCTTCGGATAATTTAAATTTGGAAATTTTTGAAGGCAAACCAGTTTAATGCCCGAGGTTTTTCTCTTTCTCCTTTCCTCTTTGACTAGAGCAAAATCTACCTAACCCTCCAATCCCGAGGAAACTTTACAAATACACCAAATTTTTTTTATTAATACAGCTAGGTCCGCTTAAGATAAGAATAAACCTATGGCATATAAGCACCCAATACCAAATTTTACAGTCTCAGTTTGTATCAGCTGTGTTTTTCAAAACGTCAATTCAGATCTAATAACACGAATTAGATGAGATTCCTCTTAGGCATATCTAAAACATATATTATCATATCTACGTTTGCAGATTCACTTGCCTGCATTTAACGCTCACGTAGAGTTCATGGATTTGATTCCTTCGCTAAATTAAATATTGGGCCACATTACAAACACCTTGATATTCCCTCAAGCTAAGCTAAATTTCTCGTACTCAAAGTGGGTTCACGTCAGCAGTTTACTGGACGGAATTCGCCTAATTCCAATTACTGCTGCCTTTTACTTGTTTAATTTCGATAAACCTATTTAACCCTAAACAAACTATGTAGATACCTACCTAATTACTCTGAAGGATGGCCCTCAGATTGAAGTACGCACATTAATATGCGGCCCACTTTGTACCGTTTGGGCCTTTTTAACGATTTCTGGGGTCATTAAACTAAACGCATTAGGCGAAAGGGCGCAAAACTGATCAAGTGTAAATATCTAATGTTTTATTTGTCCCAATGGGAGGGTCATGTGCTTGGATTGGAGAATTCAGGAATGGCAGCAGATTACTTTTTACGGAGATTTATTGTGTAGAGATATTTATTGGATAAAGATATTTATTATGTGCAAGAAAACAAAATAAGTGTTAGTGCAAAAAATTGACTGAAGAAACTCAGTCCTTTGACATGGCGACCTTACGCAAACCCACGTTTCGTTACCTAATCTCTAGGTTCCACGTCAATGGGTTTCATCAAAAGTCTACTTTCTTGAAGATTTGCTGTAGCTGATAATTTTATAACAGGAAGTAATTGATATATCACTTTGTTTAACTCAAGCATCAATAATTTGTGTTGTGAAACTCGGGCATTGGCTAACAATCTGAACCACCTACCCCCATCAAAATTCGAGAGAAAAGTTGCGCTAGAGTCTCTTCCGGTAATCTGCAAATGTACGGGCTCGCAGGTGATGTTGGTTTGACCCCATAGATCTTTGTAGGAGGTAAGACACGATGATATTTCCGTCCAATCGAGCAGTCCGACTGGGGAAGTACCTCCGCCCTACAGAATACCGCGGCTATAATAACCTCGTGTCGTGTTCCCGTAGATAAGTTGGATAACCAGAGCTCACTGGAAAGTATTTGTGCTGTCAGTGAGAAGACCAAAGGCTAGTCCTGATTTATCTTCTACGCTGAAGGCACAGAAACTCTCTGTGTTTACAGGGTCTGCAGCACGATGGCAGCTCCCCTGGTGTTGCACACGTCCATAGGCCACGATAACCACTATCCATCAGGTGGGTTGCGTGTTTGTCTGCCACCGCAGTGGTATAAAAAACTATTACTGGGGCCCATGCACCCAAATAAATCAATTTTAACATAGCCTGTACAAATATGTTTTCATAAACGTTCAAACATCTATAATGTTAACTATCGAAGAAAAATATAACGCAATAAAATCATGTACGTCTTATCCAACATTCTGAATTCTACGCTCACACCAGGGGCTCTGGTGTCGAACGCCATTAATTTGGTAAAATCAAGCGGCATTTCGCTACTTTTTTAGCAGCTGTACGTTTATCGATGGGGAACGAGGAGTGTTATTTTCGTTTCTATAATGGCATGGGCAGAACTCAAGCGACGTTAGAGGTAAATCACTTAGAAGCAATATTGAGATAGATAAATCAGATTATTTATTCTCAAATGAGATTTAAGCAGTGAAAATCTATTCAATTTAATTGGGTTGAGATGTTTAAGCATTGCGTAAGACGTACAATACAGCTAAAAATGTATGCGACATTGTTTGTGCAACTCCTCTACCAATATTTCAGTAGCAGTGTTACTGGTTGGGACATAAATATAATCATTGAGTCGATTGATAAATCTATCGCAGTCTACTTCTGGACATTGCTGGACCCTGCCAAAGTATGCCATTTCTTTTGATGCTCCATCTTCAGTCATTGAGTAATACTGTCTCATCTAAGTTCGTTTATTTACAAAATTTTTTTTTACATTATTTGGTGGCACAGTGTGACACGATAACGCCATAAGGCTAAGTAACTATTACTCGTTTGGTTAGGTATTACTGGATAGCAATGAACTTAAATTATGTAGGTATACACATTATTCTATGAAATAAAATGAATCGCTGAATGTGTTCCTAAGCGCAAATCTCGAGAACAGCTGAACCGATTGCGCTAATTCTTTTTTTCTTGCAGTACGAGGATGGTTCTTACGCAGAGAAAAATTGTGCAGAGCAGAGATTCCGGGCAGGCAAAAAAATTGAGTGACGCATAATGGCTTAGGGGTGCTACGGGGTTGAAGTATGCCACGGGCGAAGCCGAGGCGGGTCAGCTAGTTTCATAATAAAAATTAACCTAAGTACCTCAAATATTCGGCAAATTAGCTATTTGAAATGTAGGTATAATACATAAATATTTGATATCTCAAGCAAGTCGCGAGCGAATTCAAGTGTACTTATAACAAAATAAAATGCAAGCAATTACTTTAAAACTCAACCCGGAGCATTCGAGTGAATGCAAATATAGGAGCGGTTCCCCCCTCCCCTGGGAGAGGGGAGAATTAAAATTATAGACTGAAGCTTATTTTATGTATGGCAATAATTGTAGATCTTGGGATGGAGTTTTATGTTGTTTTATAATACTTGTTTATTATTTGAGATAATCATGTCTAAGAAGGCCTCATTGTATGTATCATATTATAATTTAACATTTGTAACATTTAATAGTTTTGTAAGGAAATGCGTAAGACTGTTAACGTATTTAGGTTAATTTTATGAATCAATAATATTGTTGCAATTTTAAAATATTCCACCAATTTGAATTGTTAAATAACATGATTTCCAAATATGAAATAAGAAGATGAAACATAAATGTGGGCTTCTAGACCTACTGATAATATTATTTAAGTGGGTACCTTAATGTACATATTGTTAGCTTGTATCGAGTAAGCCTCAACATACCTATATGTAATATCGACTCCAGGCATACGTTTAATATAAATACTCTTTTATTTTGCCCATTGCATCCGTGGTCATTATCTATGGTTTGTTTTTACCGCCAGAAAAAGAATACACAACCACCGACTTTTGTTTTTTTTTTTCACGTTAAGTAAATATAATATTATGAATATTATATAATTGAATATAATGTATAAAAGGATTGAATATAATATATATTAATTCAGTGTCGTAATATGTACCTACCAGATGGACTAGGAAAAGGAAAGGAATAAAAAAAATAATTTGTAATATAATAAAAGGATTCTTATTGATTAAACCCTATTCTGAGGGGTGGGTAATAATAGAACGTACGTTAGATGGCACCTAGCTCACCTAGATCTTAATAGCATAAGCAAAGCTCACCTACGGTACAACTGCTGTTTGATGAAACCAACTGACGATGTCTTTCGAGTACGGGGGTAAGATAGCAGTCGTTCTGTTAAAAACTGTGAATAAATAATATCTAACGAAATGAGTAGTAGAACAGTAGATCTCGCATTTCAAAGTGTAAAGCATTGAATTTTTTGATGCAACCGGAATTGGCGTTTGTTGGCAGAAAAAACGATATTAAACGACATTGTATCAATTAATATCGTTTCGCTCTACCTCGTCCAAAAGTCAAAAACTTGATGGGTTCTAGATTATAGATAAACATACTTAGGCCCGTAGGTATTCCGGAACAACGCTCAGTTATGAATGAACTCTCACAATGACATTAGAACACACACCAACATCTAGAATACAATCTGTCCTCAGATCTAGTTATAAATCGAGATTCAGAACTGAGTATTGTTTTGGAAACGGACCTTAGAAGCATTGAATTTTTATTGTAGAATATAATAACCACCTTGCCATGAAGATATGTACCTATATAGTGTCAATAAACTCATCTCTGTCGGTGTTACGGTACTGTCCCGCTGGACTTACTTCAGTGAAATTAAGTCAGAGCAAGATGTATATATCATTACGAACAGCTGCAATTTCTTCGCGACTAGAATAAAACAAATTTAATATAAAATTTGAACGCAAACAATGCAACTGCCAAGTCAGTTTTATCACAGCGAGTTGAAATTTTTCATATAGCACGACGCTGTCTGCAGTCATTTGGGTACAGGTATTATTATACACTACAGAAATGTATGTACATGAACATTCAAGGGTTCCGTATGCAAAGAGTAAAAACTGAACCACTGTCTGACTGCCAGCAGGCTGTATTTTTTTTATACCACAGGTGGCAGACTAGCACACGGCCCTACTGATGGAAAGTTGTAGCCTATAAGCGTATTATGAAATACCAGAGGCGTAACACTCGTGCTGTCGACCCTGAAGAAACCTACTAATACCCCCTTGAAGAATCCCATATTGTAGTCGCTTGATTTGACCGATGCACGAAGCTCCGCCCGCCCGGTTCATCTTGGTATTTTGTGACGCTGTCTGACCTTCTAACCCTGAGCGAATAGCTTGATTAAGAGCCTCATCTACTCTTCAGCATGTACACTGTTTAGCAGGTGACATTAGTATTGGTTCAAAGATGTTGGTAGGTCCTTTAGGTACACTGTACACCCACCAATCCGTGTGGTGACGGAGGGTGTCGTGAGAGGCGATTAAAGGAAAAACCCAGTACCAACCCGTCTGGTCAGCGTGGATCCAGAAGGTCAAAGCCTCTCAACATTGGGAGAGGCCTTTGTACAGCAGAGCACTGTGAAAAGCTAATTGATGTATTGATGTACAGTCGATGTAGGGTGACACGGTTGCACCTTTACATACAATTTTATATGTAGGAGTGCGACCGTCTCTCATTTGTCGACAGTACATCCACCTGACATTTATATAGGCGTAACTATATAAAAGCAACATACGACTAATCGATCTGTCAATCTGTTTTCTCCATAAAACTGTTAACTAACCCCGACCATTAAAAAATATAATTGTTTCCGTTTCAAACTCCCTTCCTGCTTACTCCCCTTTTAGCTTTCAATGTATTTTGTACACGCGAACTTTTTACTCCAATTGTTTACTCAGGGAGTGATGGGTTTATACACATTTATTTTATTTCTAACAGTCATAAAACTTGTTTATAAGTAACGACTCCATTTATTGGTTTTGAATTGGTGAAAACCTTGTTGAAAGTGTGTTAGTAAATTGTTTATTAGATTTAGAGAGTGAAAAACACAGTAATTACGTTTGATAACGTTCTCATTCGGGGTTCATTCAACCTCACGTAGAAAAGTCCTATCAAAACCAGCCCCAAAGAGTTTGCATACCTAGAAAAATATTTAAGACAAAAGAGTTATGTGAGCGTTCCAAACATTTACTGATTACCGATTGCTCTGACACAGACTTCGTCAGAGGAGAATTTCTGGTAAAAGTAGTTCCAAAGGACAAGCTTTGGCTGTAACAGCGACTAGCTCTGTAGCAATGATAAACATTCTTACTGCATAGATTAATTCAGAACCCACTAACCTAAAAAGGCATATTATTGTTACGATAGGTCATAAATTGTAGCATGATCCGAGTGAGTACACCAGGGGGACTAATGGCTTGTCCAAAACACAGCAAAAGTTTCAAATTAGACTCGAGTCGCGGGTATATCGCGCGGAAAATTGACGTACGGAGGAAACCCTGAATCGTGGACTCGGGAGTTCAATTAGGGGTTTTTTTGGGGAATATTTATGGTATTATGTGGTGGGAGGCTTTGAATTGTTATTAAACAAGGATGAGACAATTGTCATAGGGCACAATGGGGTTGGCATATTCTATCTAGAATGAAATTACAAGAATTGTATTGAACATATTAAAAATTATGTAATATTCAATTAATCATGATAGATATACCCATAGACAATAAGTATTCTCGTTAGACGTTTTTTAAAATCGAACGTTGACAGTGTGACCGTTTTTGATATTTCGGCAATTGAGATTAAATCAAAACTGAATTTTGAATATATTTTTATTACGAAAATTGGCCTTATGATGATGGGGGTTTGTTAAACGCTTACGCCCCGCGCGTTGATTAGTGGTTAAGGAGTCGGCCTTACGATCGGGAGGTCCCGGGTTCGAATAATAGCAATTACACTACCGGCGTGAACCCACTCCTAGCACAAGCAATTTAGCTTAATTGGAAGGGTTAGAGGGAATATTGACAATTTCGGGTGTTAATATTCATTAAAAAAAAATTGATACAGGCACATTATAGGTTCCATAATCCTGTAAGAATGCAGCTCAATTCGATCGGCTCCGTGGCGTAGCGGTAGTGAGGAGGCAGGAGGCGCGCGGGTTCGATCCCCGCTCAGTGCAAGTATTTGTATGCATGAATATGGGTATTTGCATTGGTCTGGTCGTGCCTCGAAGAGCACGTTAAGCCGTCGGTCTCGGATGTCATACAAACATCTATGGCAGTCGTTACGAGTAGTTGGAGCCCTCAAAAATCCAACATCTGGTCTAGCTGCAATGCTTCGATATCGCCTTTGGGTTGTAGGGGTCAGTGACAGTCGCTTCACGCCAATATCGAAGTTTAGCCAAATCCGCAGTTAGACTGGTAAAAAGCGGACCCCAGACTCCAAGTTGAAAAGCTTCAGATGCGACTGGGATGAAGAAGGAGAATGCAGATCAATTCGTGATGTACACCGGCGGCGAAAGTGGTCCATACATTCATGGGTCGGCTGTAAGTTTACACTTCCATAATAGCGTCCGGTTTTTTTTTTTTTTTTTTTACGTGCGGGAAATCCCCACGGATACCCGCCCCTCCGGAGCCGGAGGGGTGGGTTATGTCGGACTCGAACCGACTAAACCGCACGCCGTCTGTGGGTCGTGGTGCTAGGCCGAAGGTGAGGTTGCCTTGCGGCATATCCCTCGCACCCCGGCTGACCCAGGGCCATCCCTTTCGGTCTGGCCCTCCTCGGGAGGTGGGGACCACGCCGTCCCCGACTCAACCCCGGTGTGGGGAGGCGCGCATCGTCCTACGATGCGCGCCGCCGCCGTGGCCTGCTTCTGCTAGGGTGACGGGTGGCTCCACCCGTCACCCTCAGGCCCGCGCTCATGGGGGGCGGAGGTCTGTAAGCGGCATGGGGGGCGGAGGTCTGTAGCAATAGGCCAGCCCCCAATAACATACGATCCGAAAACATTTTATAAATTGTAGGTATCGATTCGGAATTTGCGTGAAAAAAAACGTCAATAAATACTAAATGTCTATATTTAAATAAAAAATCTACTAAATACGTTAAACCTCACAGACCAATCCGACTGATTCCATTACTACACCACGCTCAAACTGCTTCTAAGAAGCCCAACTTCTTGTAAAAGATCAGCTCCCATCGCTTGAGCTTCGCTATGGGAGCGTTTGTGTCTATTTTCTTGCTTCTTTTGTATTTTCTGAAGAATTCACCATCGACCTGATAAACAAACGACTTGATTATAGATTTGACAATGAGTTCTTACCGAAGTCGTAACGTTAGTAGATGACAGATTTCACATTTAAGATGAAACTGGCGTAAAACTAAACCAACTTAAATGTTTCGGCAAATATGAATGTACGTCGTTACGCTACACGGTCAAACCTAAAAAGAGTCCTGCTAATTATCGGACAAGACGCAGGTTTCCATTTTTTTATACCACTGATGTGGCTGACAAGCACACGGTCCACCTGATGGAAAACGGTTACCGTGGCCTATGAACGTGTGCAACACTAGGGGAGTCACACTCGTGCTGCCGACCCTGTAAACACAGATAGTTTCTGTGCCGTCAGTGTAGAAGACAAAGCAGGTATAGCCTTTGGTCTTTCCACTGACAGCACAAAAACTACCCAATGAGCTCTGGCTACCGGGAACACAGCACGAGGTTATTATGGCAACGGTATTCTGTAGGGCGGATGTACTTCCCCAGTCAAACTGCTCAATTGGACGGAAATACTGTTGTTTCCTACCTCCTACAATCCCTCCTTCCATATTGTTACTCCCATAAAAGACAAAGTAAACCAAATCATAGAGAGGAGTATGCGGTCATATCAAGACCTTCGGGACCTAGCCAACCTCATCTATAAGCCAGTACACCTGTTGATTGATGAACTAGGCCCTAGTGCAGGCATCCCTTTTAGGGTAACGTGGTCAGACGGCCTTCGCTCTCATAATATCCAAATAACTTAGCCAAATCTAAAGGTCAAGGAGTAAGTGGACCTTGAACTTCAATTTGGAAGCCTAGGATGCAATCAGGTACCACGCTATGATCATGGAGGACTCAATCAATCAATCGATCAATTTCTATTGTAGTCCACTGCTGCTACAATGTTGCGAAGCTTTAGCCTGCTGTTTCCATGCTGGCCAGACGGGTAGGTACAGGGTTTTATTTCCCGATATCGTCTGCGTATTTTTCTATTAGTCGCCTCTTACGACACCCTTCGAAGTGGAATGGAGGAGTATGATAATCGATCCCCGTCTATAAACTAAGCTTTGAATGCAACAGGGACTGCTCGGATGATGATGCCATGAATAATTTCACCTTAATTCTCTGATCACAGTTGTCCCTCCCACCAGCGACATTTGCAGACTGTGATCCAATATTGTTGTTATTTTTCGGCCTTGGGTAAAAGAGCCAGCGCTTAGAGCCGAGGCCATCTTGCTTGAGAATCTCGTGAATGTGGTCCTGGCGTTTCTTCGTCGCCAAGAACTTTGATGGGTTCCTTTTGCTGCTAGCTGGAAAATGAAAGATAATATTTGAATTTGACTGCTCAACGTGTAGGTCTCCTGAGGATGGTACCAACTTCTGGCATAAATATGTCCTTAGAAAGCATAATATATGGACTCTAATAATAGAACTACGAGAATAGAGGGTGATATATAATACCCACACTTTTTCCTCTGGTAGATAAACAGCCCACCGTGTATGTCAATCCACAAGCTTCGAAAGGAAAAGGTTCATCATCATTGTCAATAAATCGAGTAGATCCCAAAAATATCTACAATACATTTCAACACCATCCACTACACATGTCAATACTATCCAACCTTATCCCAAAAGCATCTAAGATCGCTCACTTCGGATTGCGGGGTCTGCTTTTTGCAATCTAACTGCAAAGTAGCTGAACTTCGATTTTTCGGTGAAGCAACTACCATCTGTCGTCTACAACCTATTGGCTAAGACCTTCCTACGGGCATATCTCACTTCTAGAACAAAGCATGTTGCATGATAGGAATGCGTTATGAGTAGCCTTGTAATGAAATAAATTAATATTAAAAACATACATATTCTCACGCCTGTAAATCCCTGAAGGGGTTTTTACGTGCGGGAAATCCCCACGGATACCCCCCCTTCGGAGTCGAAGGAGGAGGTTATGTCGGATTCGAACCGACTAAACCGCACGCCGTCTGCGGGTCGATGTGCTCCCTGAAGGGGTAAACAGTGGTGTATAAATACCCACGTTACGCCAACTATGATTTTCATCCCACGGAATAGGGAACGAGCTTATTGCCGTCTAGTGGGCACTTTGGCTTGGGCTGTATGTTTACTGTCAGATGGACAACAGTGCTATCCCTTAGTTGCCTTTTACGACACCCACAGGAAGAGCTGGGTAGTCCTATTTACTAAACCGTGAAACAAGAAAACTAAATTATTTTAATACTTACAAGTAAGGTATAACACTCGGAAAGCGTCCAAGAACCCCGGCTCCTTATAGTTTATTTCCTTCTGGTGGGTCCCTGAGCGGCTGCGACTGCGGGTGTGGCTTGTAGCACGGGATCGCGAGCGCGAGCGCGAGTGCGAGCGCGAACGCGACTTCGAGCGCGATTGAGAACGCGACCGAGAGCGCGATTTTGTGACGCTGTCGGTCCTAGACCGAGTCCGAGTGTGAGTTTTCGTGTCTTTACTTCTGCGGGGGCGGTGCTTTGACCTGCTTCTTCTAGAAAATAAAAGAATTAGACATTAAAGTGAAAATCTACTGTTGAAAAGAAATAAGCCATTCAAACTCTATAAAGCAGTCTCTTGTAGAGTAAAATATTGGTATGTTATGTTCTGAATGGGTATGTTCTGATGTGAATCAGGCATGCAATGGTTGTAGTTCTAGTGGATGAGTCAAGCACTTTCGGTCCTACACATCTTGCATGGCTCACATTTGGTACTGGTATAAAAAGGTTAAACTCTTAAGCAGCAAACAAATTCTATCATCATCACTGCTAGTTGCATCCAAAGCGTGCACTTTGGGATCAGAGATCTGCTCTTGTTTTTCCTCTTCAATCAAGCAATCAATCAATCAACCACCTGCAGTCTGCTGCTAGACATAGGCTTCTCCCAATGCGCGCCTTTCGTGCGATTCTTCCTCTTAATCTGCCTTATTTTGAAATTGATGGGAGTGATTACCGTCTAACCCTTAAAGCCGAAAGAATATTTTTTGCCAGCGACTTGTCCGTCAATCAGACAGGTATATTGCTAAGCAAGTGACGCTGATTTGAACCCCAAAGATCTTCATGTAAACTCAAGTCTATCAAAACAAACTCTAACTTCATAATAAAATGTGCTACATATTACTTCCTTCTGCCTACCTTCCTCTTTCCTCGTTCAATGGCCCAAGCCCATAATATTCACCAAAGCCATCTCCATGATCAGGGTACTCTCCCTCCAGGCCTCGGACCTGAGGGTACGGTGCGGAGTAGGGGTAACCATAGCCTTCCATCAACCATCAACTACTGAAAATATAACACTGTACTATAAAATCACCAATAAATTTGGAAAAATGTTGCCCAGTAGCTGTCACTGTCAAATTTTGTCTTTTTTGTTGAGTGATATTTTTTGGTGTATAAAGGTTTTAAAGCGGTCCCGGTTGTCATGCGAACATCTATGGCAGCCGTTATTGGTATGGAGCCCACAAAAGTCTGTATAGTCTTACTACGACCCCAATTGGTTGTGGAGGTCATATGGTAGTCGCTTTGAAGTTCAGCCGCATCACATTTGAACTGGAAAGCCGACCGAAATTGAGAAAAGAGCTGAGAGCATGATGAAAGGAAATCATTGAAGACGCATCAGACAGTTTAGGTAACCGAAAACTAAAAGAATGGTTTTTACTACTAAGATAACAAGGGTATATTCTGCATCCAACAGTAAAAATACAGCAGGCATATTTTTATACATAAAACTAGAATTCACATTAATTTTGGAAAATAAAATACTACGCCGATGCGTCCATTTTCGTGTTCCCGCCAAAACTCCTCAGCCTATGACCGTTTGCTAGTGGTTTGCTACACCAGAAATTACGCATTTCCACCTTTGATGTAAAAGGGGTAAATTAAATCTTTAAGTCCATAATTTAGTGACTATTTTCGTCGTTTAAATCATAATCCTATAAACGACTAGGATTATCGAAAGATTTGCCAACCCGTAACTCTTTAAAGAACTGTCTAATACAATAATTTTTATCCTAAACTCAATCCAAAATGTTACCAAAACTTTTACGACCCGAAAAGTCAAAAACCTTTTAACTCAAAAAATACTTCAAAAAGTCATTAAGCCCATCAATGCGATATCTACTTGAATAATTCCCAAAGCATTATTATCGATAAGACATTTACCGACTTTCGAATCGATTCTAATCGAATAAAAACTTCTCGAGCAACTTATCGATTTGGAAATAAGGAACAATTAAAGAAGGAAGATAAATTAGGGATCGATGAATGCTTAATGGTTCTTTCCATTAGAAGGTTTTGAGTTTGCGGAACAGTTTTTTAAAAGGAAAATTTTTACTACTCTACTCCAAAGTTTGAGGGAGGACAAGGACATAGAGAGGAATGTTGCGGCTAGTGGGTAATGACCCCGCATTCCTCATGTTCCACAATGATTTATGAGTTTAGAGGAGGATGGGCTTGCTTCTTAATGGCTGTTAAGCTTCGAACAAATGAAATAGCTGCATGCGGTCAAACTAAATGTTACTACTTTGTATCAAGTTTGTGTTGTTACTTAGTTATTAGTATGGGTGTGCAACACTTTTGCAGCTATCCTAATAATAATAGGTCGTTACATTTAAAATAGCCGTTTTATTGAAAAAAATGGAGGAAACCCAATTTGCAGTACTAACATTTTTGCATTTTTTTAAGGAATGACAAATCCAAACTTTATGATTTCTCGAAATTTATCATGAAAAAGAATAGCATTAAGGAAGTACTGTTTTTGAAGATCGAATTTAATTTATCAAGCGGCTAATAAAAACAAAATTTGATACAGAGTTGTAAAATCTTGAAATCAACTTTCAAACAAAGTATAAATAATGGAAATAGCTATTAAACTACAGGAATGAAGAACTCATGAATCGGTAAAAAATATTCGGCAATTTCATATGTAACGACCTAATATTTTCTTTATTAATAAGAACAAAACGATTAACTCTACTAACATCGCAAACATAATAATCTAAGCTATTAATATTAAGTGAAACTTTGTGCAGATATTTGAATGTTGGGTTGTTCAATCACTAGGTCCTTTAAGTGGGGCGTGCCGTTGAGCTCGTCATGGTAGTGACCGTGATTCTTCTTTGGACTGCACATCAGCTAACCATCAGGTGGAGTACATTTGGCGAAAGAAAAATGTTGAATTGAACCGATTTTGATGAGAATCACCCTTAGATAGACCATTTCCTGGATTATTCCACATACTAGTTTTTTCCTGAGGCTCCGCCTGTTTGTTTTTGATGTCCTATTTTTCTGCAGCCCTTTGGACCCTATGCTTTCATTTTTAAAAAAACCGATGAAAGTTGGTTGGGTAGTTTTGAGTTATGAGCGTTACGCTAACGTATTTTTATAAGAGAAGAAATTAGTAGGATACAAAATGAGACACTTCTAAATACCCTAGCTCGTTGTTCCCGAAGGCAGTACAGTGTTCTTTAACTTTGCTGTGAGCTGCAGCGGTCTATTCTTCTCTTACTTTTTAATATTCCGCAAGTTTTCAGCTCATTTAGATTTTATACTAAGTGTACTTTGTTATAACAGCCCAAGTCGACCGTTAGTGGTTTTCAAGTAGTGGCGGTAATAAGGAGTTCTTTAATTAAATGATGATTTGTTAAATTTATCGTATTGGGAAAATGTTAGCACATTTTTTTTCTACGTAGTTCTTTAGAGGAAATTCGTGTTCATAAGTAAACTCACGCCTCTTGCACAGTGGGGTAAGCAGAGACCATATGTTGCGACTTACTATGTTGTACTTGCTACATGTTCAAAAAATGAATATCTGTCTGTTTGTTTTTCATCCAACAGTAAACATGAAGCCCCAATTGACGGCAATATCACCAAAGGTTTTTTAACATCCACATTCACCAACTATGATTTTCGGTGCCACAAACAGGGCAAGCCTAAAGCCTTTTACCATCAAGCGTAAAGTTAGCACGCTCCCTGGGTCAGCCGGGGTGTCAGGGATATGTCGTTAACAATCTCACTTTCGGCCTACCACAACGACCCACAGAGTCGGTTCGAGTCCGACATAACCTCCCCCTCTGACTCCGAAAGACTCCCGCACGTAAAAAAGGTAGCACACACAAAATAAATCATGTAGTTAACATCAAATTCACAAAACTTTTTCGATACTTTAAAAAGCAACTGAACTTATCACGACCCAAATAAACAGTAGGTATTGGTTAGAAATGCAAACCGAAAATGAGAAAAACAAATTTAAAAAACGTACAACATTTTTAAAACTAAATATACCGCGAAATTCGTAGCATTGCTCGCTCCCAGTCAAAGCTACAGTTTTTTAAGTACCTACGGCAAAAACTCACAAATCGTACCTACTAATTAACTGAAAGTACTACCTGTCAGCGGTAACCTAGTTCTGACGTATCTAGGGCTGCACTAAATATTATAATTAAAAAATTAAATACCTTCTTTTAGGTACAGTCGACAAAGGAGATATTTATTTATTTATTTATTTATATAGGGTACACTTTTTCATACCAAGTTGTACTTCTACTTCGCAAATATAGAATGAAAAACATGCATCATCATAATCATCAAGCATCTTGATTTGATTCGAAGCTTGCAATTTCTAGTTCAGAGATTACTTGACTCTTACTCGACTTGATTCTTGATGGGAGTGACTATCGTCGCACTACCCAATCAAGGTGGTAACCCTTTAACTCCTGACGTATAAGTGGGGCGCCACACATAAGTTCTAGAATTCATTGAACTCCAAATAAATAATATTACCGCATATCAAATAATAGACAGTAAGTGGCAACCCTCGTTTTTCATATTCGAATATAATTTGTGCAACACTTCTTGTGGTTCACTCTAAATTAAACTCTACCACCACATTTTAAAGTTGACATTATATTATATATTATTTTTCAAAACTTTCGCAGTTCTTCATAAGGCATACGGTTGGAAACTTGCATCCTAATATTGCTGTCGAGGGCATGACGTTACCGACAATTTCAGACTTATTTTAAGTTTTTTGTGCAGTTAATTTTTTATACTGACTGTTGCTGATGAAAAACTATTACAGAGCCGTACCAACAGCTTTGAGTTCGAAGCCAACCTCATCTGTTGGGCGGTGTAGGCTTCCTTATTAGGGTTGAGACGTTAGACTAAAGCTCCTGGAAAAGCCTACATACCAAAACAAGTATTGTTAGACCCAACACCGATAGTAAAATGTGAGAGGGTACAGTGTTATAAGCAACCATTGACCATGATTACCATCAGGTGGGTTACTTGCTTGTTTTCAATCTTAATGGTCTGTGAAAAGAAATATACTTCAACTGTGTTAGCTCTTGGTTTTTGTAGTATAACGTTAAACTTTACTGCCGGCCCTCTGGGGAGCTATATAAACTTATTTTGGAATGAAAATGCAGAGAACTAAGAAGTTTCCATAAATTCCGTGGTTGGTATATAAAATATGGTTATTATTCAAAAAAATCTTGAGAAGAAGAAAAATGTCTTGGAATTCTTTACCATCAAATGTGTTTCCTTCTTTCTGTAGTCCCGGGCCCATTAAGCGGGCCGTGACAAGCATCTGATGAGCCCGTCAAGCTGAGTGCCGCCGTTGTAACATTGTTGATTTCTGTAATAGTGACCCTCTTTGCTGAGGCTTGGCTGGAGCCTGCTGCTGGAGCTTACCATTAAGCGACCACCTCGATAAAAAATATTGATAAATCGACTATTTCGCATCACTACGCCAAAATCGTTTGTGACAAGTGCGAGACCGATACACGCGAGATCGACGCCCTTGTGCCGTTCGAGGGCTTTTTAAAACGAGACGCAGCTTCAATGGTACTTATTGCCCCTGTCAGATTGGATGTCGGGGAACGCCGGGAGAAAATAACTTTTTAAAATACATGCAAAGAAATATTTCTTGTCGATATAGATTGATAGAGATTGATTTTTTATCGTTTTGATATTTCAAGAGTATATTTGATTCGAGTTGGAACAAATAAGTGTTTGGAATATCGAAATATCGATTGCTAAGAATTTCGTAAAGTATCTGCAATTTTTATTAAATATTATTATTTATTTATGAGCTATTCTTATCGGATACTGAGAAGTTCTTAACATAGAAAATACTTTGACCGAATGCCGAGTTAAATCAAAAAGTTTTCAAGTATTTTTCTATACCACTTAGGAAGCAGACAAACACATCACATGTCCCACCTGTTGGAAAGTGGTTACCATGGCCGATGCGCGTGTGCAACATTAGGAGAGGCACACTAGTGCTGCTGACACCATGTAAGATCAGAGTTGCGATATTTACTTAATATCTCTGGAAGTAGGTTGGAGCTTAGCTTTGATTAAATTCACATGGAAATAAAATCTATTCATAAGTACACTAATCCCTACAGCTACATTACCACAGCATTTAAACAACAAAAAAAAGACGGGTTGCACTCTGGGAGTGCCGGCAGAAGTGAAAACATTTTCTTTTTTCTTTCTTCGTTATATACATAGAAAAAGATAAAAAAGAACATACCATACCTATAATATAGCGCTAATCATAGAACCTATCACTTATTTTCTGCTAATTTTCTGTCAGAAGAAATTAATAAATTATAAAAAGAAAAAATAATCACAAAAGATAATAAATTACAAAAAGAAAACATTATCATAAAAAGTAATAAATTACAAAAAGAAAAGATAATCACCAAAAGTAATAAATTATAATAAGAAAAAACAATCACAAAAAATCCCTGAAGGCCAGGTGGTTCGAACCCGATACTATCTGAAACTATAAGGACTTACAGTCGATGTGCTTACCGTTTAAGCTACGACGATACTATTGTAACTTGCAAAATACATAGTCTGTACCTAATTTTGTATGACGTCAGTCGTCGGTTACGGTTCAAAGGTCAACTAATCCTGACGCTTCCTTAACATTTTACACCCATCCAACGCCGCTAAAGAAGTTTTCACTTCAAAAAAGAGTTTGTATTCTATAATTTATACAAAATCTAAAACCCTTACGGCCATTTTCGCTGACAAATTCGTCGTCGAAACTCGACCGACCCGCATCCACCAAACGCACAAACTTGCCACTTAACCACACTCAACAGAGCTCTCCCTAATGACGCGCGCGTATTGTACCAACTTTTTCATCCGGACTTGCATGAATATGGGCTCGGACGCCTTTGTGCTACTCCCTCCTTCCTGACAAATCTACCAAACTACACCAACACGGGAAAAAGATAAACCAATTCCATTTTCAACCTTATTTTCTTGGCGTTAAAGAGTAGGTTTTACTTTTAGAAGATAAGTTCTATGGGTTGTCACAAGATTTTTTTTATTTATGTTTTACGTTATTTTTACACGACGCTCGTCCTTTCAACATCTTCCATTCACGCTTCGAAGTATATAAAGAATCTCAGTCTAATTGAATGTTCATTACTGCTCGAAAAGGTTTTCTATTTTATTTCATTTTCAGATTAGAATTTGGGTTAGTGAATTTGCATTAATTTTACTTTCAACTTTCACAGATAAGGGGATGAAAGTTTTTGTATTTCAAGTGGTTTTAGAAAGTCTTCGTGTTTATATAATTAACACAATTTATAAAAGTGGCATCTAGTGACTGAGGTGATGACATCTGTGAGAAATGTATTGAGGGGAATGGCATGTTACACTAATCCAAAGTAATTGGGATAAGGGCAGACAGATGATAAGTAAATGGGGTATGCTGAGATGTCATTCAAACATTGCTAATCTTACCTTCTCCGCAAAAATATATCATTATAGGAGATTATGTTTTGATACTTGTAATACATAATAAATTTATTAATCCATACTAATATTATAAATGCGAAAGTAACTCTGTCTGTCTGTCTGTCTGTCTGTCTGTCTGTCTGTCTGTCTGTATGTTACGCTTTCACGCCTAAACCACTGAACCGATCTTGATGAAATTTGGTACAGAGGTATATTAGAGCTTGAGAACGGACATAGGCTACCTTTTATCACGAGAAAGGGGGTTTAAGAGGGGAAATAGGGGATGAAAGTTTTTGTGAAAGTTTGTCATTTCTGAAGATATCTTAATGAAATTTGGTACAGAGGTAGATTAGAGCTTGGGAACGAACATAGGTTACCTTTTATCGCGAAAAGGGGGGTAGGAGGGGGGGTGGACTAGGGCCTTGGGATGAAAGTTTGTCATTTTTGAAGATTTCTTGATGAAATTTGGTACAGAGATAGTTTAGAGCTTGAAAACGGATATAGGCTACCTTTTATTGCGAAAAGGGGGGTAGAAGGGGGGGGGGACTAGGGCCTTGGGATTAAACTTCGTCATTTTTGAAGATTTCTTGATGAAATTTGGTACAGAGATAGTTTAGAGCTTGAAAACGGATATAGGCTACCTTTTATTGCGAAAAGGGGGGTAGAAGGGGGGCGGACTAGGGCCTTGGTATGAAAGTTTGTCATTTTTGAAGATTTCTAGATGAAATTTGGTACAAAGATAGTTTAGAGCTTGGGAACGGACATAGGCTACCTTTTATCGCAAAAAGGGGGGAAGAAGGGGGGGACTAGGGCCTTGGGATGAAAGTTTGTCATTTTTGAAGATTCCCTGATGAAATTTGGTACAGAGATAGTTCAGAGCTTGGGAACGGACATAGGCTACCTTTTATCGCGAAAAGGGGGGTAGAAGGGGGGATTAGGGCATTGGGATGAAAGTTTGTCATTTTTGATTTATTCCTGATGAAATTTGGTACAGAGATAGTTTAGAGCTTGGAAACGGACATAAGCTACCTTTTATCGTAAAAAGGTTTAGAAGGGGGGGGGGGATTGGCTATGGGATGAAAGTTAGTCTTTTTTGAAGATATCCTGATGAAATTTGGTACAGATATAGATTAAAGCTTGGGAACGAACATTGGATACCTTTTGTCGCAAAAGACGAAGATAAGAGGGGGGGGAGGGGGTTATAGGGAATAAAAGTTTGGCAGTTTTAAGGACATCCTGATGATATATTTGGTACAGAGATGGATTGAAGCTTGGGAACGAGCATAGGCTACCTATTGACGCGAAAATGGAGAGATAGGGGGAGGGGGGTAATAAGGTATGAAAGTTTGACAGTTTTGAAGATATCCTGATGAAATTTGGTACAGGGATTAATTAGAGCTTGGTAACGGACATATGCTACCTTTTATCGCGAATAATGTATTAAAAGGGGGGGGGGGGGGAGGGATAAGGACTTAGTATGAAAGTTTGTAATTTTTGATGATATCCTGGTGAAATTTGGTACAGAGATGGATTAGAGCTCGAAAATGGACATAGGCTACCTTTTATTGCGAAAAATGGAGTTTAAGGGGTGGAATAGGCAAGGGTATGTAAGTTTGACAATTTTGAAGATATCTTGATGAATTTAATGAAATTTTAAAGCATTTACTATGCTAACTATTCAAATCGATTAAGATAGGAACAAGTGAATGATGTTGCAATCATTCATTGTTTCCGATATTTCTATGAATGTCGGTAGATGGCTCCCACCGTCACCCTAAGACGGTAGTATAGGAGAATTTGTATAGCTTCAGGTGTGGCTCGGTGGCTCAGTGGTCAGAGCATTCCCCCTGTAAGGGAAAGATCGTGGGTTCAAGTCCCACCTGAGCGATTCACTTTTCCTATCTCATATCTTGATGAAATTGGTATAGAGATGGTTTAGAGGTTGGAAATGGACATAGGCTACCCCTTATTGCAAAAAAAGGGATAGAAGGGGGAGGGGGGAAAGGGGAATAGGGCTATGGGATTAAAGTTTTTAATTTTTCATTTGCACAAAAAAGGGGGTGAATATGGCATAAATAGTAAGAATTTCTTTTAAGATGTCCTCATGAAATTTGGTACAAAGGTGAATTAGAGCTTCGGAACGGACATAGTCGAGTAGCGAACCAAATATAGAAGCGAGTGGAGAGGCGAGTAGAGATTGTTATAGGGACGAGTGGATAGGCGTGTAAAGATCGAAAGTCGAGTAGAGTCGACTACAAGGGCGAGTAGATATGCGACTAGAGAGCCAGTGGAGAGGCGAGTATAGAATCAAATAGAATGCAGTAAAGGGTTGAGTAAAGAGGCGAATAGGGAGGCGAGTGGAAATATGAATGTAGTGGCGAGTAGAGAACGAATAGAGAGTTGGGTAGAGGTGCGAGGAGATAGGCGAGTGGGGAGAGTCAAGTAGAGAGGTGAAAAGAGAATCGAATGGATGGGCAAGTAAGAGGCCAATGGGAAGGCGAGTATAGAGAAGAGTACAAAGTCGAGTAGAGAGGGGAACAGAGAAGTCAGTAGAGAGTCGAGTATAAATTCAAGTATAGAGGCGAGTAGAGAGTCGAATATAGAGGCGAGTAGACAGTCGAGAACAGAGGTGAGTACATAGGCGAGGATAAAGTTGAGTAGCGAGGCGAATTTAACGCTCAATAGCGTCGGATCAACACTAAGCGATAACCGACATCCACGCGGGCGGAGCCGCGGGCAACAGCTAGTATATAATAATGTTGTAAATACATAAGTATCAAAACACTATTCTCCTATTGTAGTCAGTGGTAAAGATTATTTGAATTTCCCGCTTTTTTCTCTTTTTTTACGTGCGGGATATCCCCACGGATACCCCACCCCTCCGGAGGCGGAGGGGGAGGTTATGTCGGACTCGAACCGACTAAACCGCACGCCGTCTCTGGGTCGTAGTGCTAGGCCGAAGGTGAGGTTTTCATGCGACATATCCCTCGCACCCCGGCTGACCCAAGGCTGACGGCTGACTTCCAAGGAGGGCCATCCCTCTCGGTCTGGCCCTCCTTGGAAAGGGGGACCACGAGGTCCGCGACTCGTCCCCGGTGTGGGGAGGCGCGCAACGACCTACGATGCGCGTTGCCGCCGTGGCCTGCTTCTGCTAGGGTGACGGGCAGCTCCACCCGTCACCCTCAGGCCCGCGCTCGCCTACGAGCGCGTGCAGCGATGTCAGCGAGTCTCTCTCGCTCATCGCGCCGCGCCCACTCTGCTGTCTCCTCCACGAGCATGACTTGCTCGCAGAAGGAGGTGCTGGTCACTCAGTCATCGCCGCGAGTAAGGTGGAGAGCGTGAGCACTCTCACCCCCAGGGCCGCCACAAGCTCCCGCCTCGGCGTCTCAAATGCCTCCCGCTTTTTTCTCAGTTCACGCTTTTGTTAGCCAGACGAAAAAAAGCATATAAAAAGCAATATTTTGTTACTAGATATACACTGAATTGATAAAAATATATGTTTTTTAGTATCAGCTGAGTGTGTACAGTAAAAAGACTCGTTGCTATAGGAAAGAGTTTTCATCACCCAAAGTCAACAATAAATTTTTTGGGAGAGGTAAATTAAAAATATAGTTTGCATTTAGAATTTCAATGTAATATTCACCTACTTAGATTTTTTTTGGAAATAATATACTAGCTAGTTACGAGTATATTTCCGAAATGGCATCAATTTACAGTACCGAACAGTGAAAATTTTAAGAAGGGAAGCCGGGGTAAAACTATTCTTACCTTTTACCATAGCAATTTCATATGAGAAACCAGCAGGAATCGGGTTATTTTAAACCCCTTATGACAACCAAATCTATAGATCTTTTTAAACTACAGATGAATTTTAAGTTAACAAAACCCTGGAGACTATACTTTGTTAAATGTAGCTTGGTTCCTATGACAGATGTCAAAATGTTATTACTAGAGATGTGAAAGTGTGATAGTCAGTCGAGAATGAGTAATGTATAGGTTCAATGAAAATGCATGAATATATGAATCAGATAATGGAGTACATCCTAAATCATCATCACGATCTTCGTCGTCTTCTAAATCCGACTCGCTGGAACAGTCTTGGAGATTTATAATTAGTTCATTTTCTCTCATGTTGTCAAAACGAACGTCACGTTCCCAGTCTTCAATAATGAGACGTTTGGTCCTTTCCATAACACTTTTCCAGTTCTCCGGTGTAACTTTGGTGCAAGCTTCTTTTAATAAACCCATCATTTTATTTGCAGTAAACGGCGGAGTGGTATTGTTGCGTGCCGCATAGCCTAAAACAATTAAATTTTCATTATTGTATTAAAAGTAAAATATGTATTATTATGATTCTTTGTTACTGAACTTTAAATAGGTAAAACATTTTTTTTATACTAGCTTTACCCCAGGACTTAAGTCTGCATTTTTTTTTTTGAGATAAAAAGTAGGCTATGGTCCTTCCTTTGTTACTTCATTGCAACAAGTAAAAAGTTGACAAATAAACACATTTTTTCACATTTGTAACATTAGTAAGGTTTATCATATGACAGGATTTTATATAAAAAGAACTATAAAGATAATTAAAAAAATACGAACCTTTAATTTGAGCCCCTATCATTCATCATCATTTCTATACTGTTGTATTGGCAATGATATGGAGGGAGACGGAGAACAGTGTGGCCAAAGGATTTTGCCAGCTCGTCGAATATATATTTTGGACCGCCGAGTGGCTTATTTAAGTTAACGAGCCTTATTAGCTCCACCTTCAACATTGAGCCTCAACACCTTGGCACCTCGCTATGATTGGCATTTAGCCATGTTTCGTTCAAAAAAAACAAATTTGTTTTGCCTTTCATAAAAAATCACAACGTGCGAGAGCTATATCTGTCCGTTCCATCAATATTCACAACAGTACTATTGTGTATCGATTATGCCTCACACAGTTGACTGAGTTGACCGATGTGTCCCATCACTAGTAATTTCAGCCGACACACGTAACCTTGACGGAACGGCAAGATATTTTTATGTTGCGCATATATTTAATTTATTGATGTTTGTTTTCCCAAATTATTATGTTATTATTGTGTTATATTATTGTATGATACATTTTATTTGTGAGCTATGGTGGTAACTACAAGAAATAAAATTTAGAAATGAATGATCGAAGAGAGACGCCTTTACAATGTTAAAGTCGCCCAGAAAATGTTCAAATGTCACAGGACCCAAGCTACATTTTACAAAGTATAGTAATTATAGACACAACTACAAAAAAAATACTAAGCAACCGTCAGCAAAAAATCATACAATGCTATTTATCTTTTTGGATTTGAATACCAACCAATATGTTTGTTAGTACAAACGATGATGCTGACGGTACCCGTGTCACTTCTAACAAGGCGTGTTGCGACAAATTGTAAACGTCTTTTATCAAAACCACCACAACTGTTTTATCTACCAAACGACACATTCAAACTAATTTCAACCTTATCTCATAAAAAATAAAGGTTGTGTATCGTTCGCTGAAGTGTGTTTGTAAGATGGCGCTTAGTATTTTGTTGTTTGACGTGGGATAGAGTCGCGATGCCATGCAAATAGCAAGGGTTCATGGTATTTGCTTTACATAAAGATTGCTACATATTTACATTTTATTATTTGAAGGAAATTTTAAAGCATTTTGCATACCAAATACTCAAATCGATTAAAATAGGAAATTTTTGAATCAGTCTAAGCAGAGTTTGAACTCGCTATCTTTGCCTAACAGGGGCAATACTTCTCCTTTTTTATATCTATCTTTGAGGCGACAGTGGAGCGTCTACCAATATTCTTACGAACTATCGGCACTAATGAATGGTTTTTCAATCATTTTGAAACATTAATTTTTGACTTTACCCTCCAAACAATTTGAAAGAAATTTTGAAGCATGTTGCATGCTAAATATTCAAATCGATTAAAATATATTTAAAAAAAGTCGGTCTAGGCGGGTTCTGAACCCCCTATGTTTGCCTTACAGGGGCAATGCTTTGACCACTAAGCTACCAGACCTCGCCCGAACCAATCCAAATTTCTCCGATCCTATATTCGAGTTAGTGTATATTACATACATTTACATTCATACATAAATATAGGTATGAATGTATTCCAACTAAAAGAAAATTCAATCATTTTTTTATTCATTTATTTTCCCAAATATAATATTGCCTAACCAAGTCTAGCTTATTGAATCAATCTAATTTGTGCCAAGAGATTGTACTTCTTTATTGCTTTCGTACAAAAAATACCCAACAATAAATAAATACAAGTTAATAATAGCTAAAACAAATGTTTGTACGAACAATAAATTAATCGCTAATGTTATTAATCATTCAACAACGTTGCAATTTATATTAATTAAGGAAAGCCTTGTAGAGATACCAGCTTGTCCCTAATAAGGTAGATAATCTTGGGAATTATTGGTCTATATATATCTGGTATATATATCTAAATGAAACAGATAGATACATTAATCTTTCGTATTCAGTCATCGATAAAAGTATTCTAACACATTTTAATTTGTTGATCACGTTAGTTCATGTACTATAAAAAAAAATGGAATTAATTATTGCAGTGTGTAACCAATTGACAAACAGTAACAAATAAATTAAAATCGTAAGTAAAAACTAAAGATAAGGAAGATAGCATGATTTTACAACATAGAACCATTTTTTGCTATCTTTATATATATATATTTTTGGTTCCAAATGGTAAAATCATCACCGTTACATGCAAAGCCCTAGGTAATCTTACCTAAAGTCATTTCAAAAATATAAAGACTGGTATTCATCCACATCTTACCACCACACCGTGCCATATGGAACCAAAAACTCACCAGATATTTACATACAAACCCACCACATCCTAATTGATTTTTTGATAATTTTCGATTACTCCTACAACTGAAAATCAGAATTTCAGACATTCATCTTCGAACATTTTAATTTCGGCAACTTTTCTGTAACTTGGTCACAGTACGAGCGATGATGGATAGCAACCAGTCGTTGCTCCGAAGGTCCGAGATGTAATAAATCATTACAGGTCCAGCCCACCGGCCCGAAAAAAGTAATTCCTCTGCCAAGTTACTTTTTTCTCACAATCCCTCAGCCATTTTCTCTAGAGTGAGTTTAACTACAGAATTAATTAAAAAAGCAACAGGTTTAGGCTGTTTTTTTTTTGTTTCGAAGGACTTTGTTTCTTGATCTGCAAATTGAGGAAAATTCTAGGTCGATTAATTGTTTTTTTGTTAATTTGGACTCGGCCATTTTCGGATATCGCGCTCTCCGATAGGAGTCATTTTCGCGATTATTCGTTTTAAGTAGTACTTCTTCTTGAATTTTATTATATAGTTGTGTTTACGATAGGTGTTATAATAGGTTTTAATAAATTGTTATTGCTACTTTGATCATATCTCCAGTTCTACTCAAATAATTGGTACAATCAAACTGCAGATTATAATAAAACCTTCATCAATATCTGTTCAGTAGTTTTCGCGTCCAACGCGAATAAACAAAAATATTATTCAGTAATTTTTTATACAACTGAGTTGGCACACAAGCACACAGTCCACCTGATCGTAAGTGGTTACCGTGGCCTATGGACGTGTGCAACACCAAGAGACGACTCTGTAAACACAGAGAGTTTCTGTGCCGTCAGTGTAGAAAACAAAGCAGAAATAGGCTTCCCACTGACAGCAAAATATCTCTCCAGTGAGCTCTGGCTACCCTACTCACCGCCGGAGTTACCGAGTTAAGCCTCCCTAGACCAGTCGCCATATGTATGGGATGGACACATATTTTGACGTGTATGATATATATGACATTCGTCAACGTTGTCAATCCCACACTTTGCTCATCCTGTTCTATTCTTCAATCGTATTAACACTTTCCTAGAGGGGCAGGATAGTTAATTTAAATGCACAGACACAACTAATGCACAATTTTGTAATAGTATATGTATATACAACAGTATCTACACAGTGAATTGGAAGTGGAACTAACTAGTAAGAACTTAGTTCGGTTCCATTCGAATTCCGTTTCTAATTGACAAGTTGTTCGGGTTTGCCTGCCACCGAACACAAAGGGTACGGCTATACCATTAGTCGAAGTCTGCGCTTGTATTAATTAACTGAACGTTTTAAACATTTCCTTTCTGGACAATAGTCAGATGGCGGGAAAATCCATACAAGTATACATACATGGGTTCTTTCATGCTAATCCTGTTAATGTACTAAATGGGCAAGTTTATGGGAATGTATGGTTGATTGTTACTATTTCACGCAAATGGTGTAACAAATCTGGATGAAATTTGGTAGAGAGATAGATTACAGTCTGGAATAGCGCATAAAGTCCTAAGTTGCCTTCTAGAAACCTATAGGTAACACATACTTTGGTGAGATTGACATCTTCGCGCTTTCTACCGACCAATTGAAAGGCCGGGCCATTGAGGTCGTGTCAACCATGCGATTTATTAATTAATGCCGAGACACGTACAGACGAATCATATTATTGTTATTTAGTAAGTGGTAGAAATTTGATGGCACAAATTTTGGCCGGGTGGGTACCACCGTGCCCGATTGCCAAAAACCCTCCATATCTAGTCGTGGTTGGAGGGGTCTCCAAGTGCATTTTTCCACCTGGTACGTGTATGTAATGGTAACCCTCTTTTCTGAGACTTTGCCTTCAGCTTACCATCAGACGAGGTGATGTTAAACGTGCCCAAAAAAAATAAAATTAAATTATTAAATTTATTAGTATTACGAATTTATTAGTTTACAGCTGTTTTTGTAGTATTTTACCATGTAACTATTTTTTGTTTCAAATACATGAAGAAAGGGATGAGCTATTCACATAGGTGGGGCCGTGGGGAACAGCTGATTCAATAAAGAGATGAATATGAAACTAGCATGTTTGTTACGCTTGTATAACCGATTATGAGATGTTTAAACGTTGTCAGGGATTAAAAAATGGAGAGGGAATCAATGGGATGGTTCGATTTCTGTGTTAGGCAAAGTAGGTACTTAATACTACTTGTGTGGGCAAAGTGCATGGTTCACGGCAATAAGATTACTCTCTTCATTACCTTGAAAGCTTACTTTTTTTTATTTATAGGCACACTAGACGTGAGTTTGTTTTTTAAATGTTAATCGCCTCCTTTTTTGAACTCGGTAAATAAAATTACCAAACCATGAAAGTGTAATATTGCTATAAACACGATTTATATACTAAAACGTTTTAATAAAGTGGTTCAAGAACTTTGTCCGTGATTTATGTTTTAAATAAAGCTGAAAGTTATAGTTGAAGGTGAATTTTAAATATTTATAAGTACAGAAGACGAAATTACGAAACTGCTGATACATAGTATAGAGGTCGTGCCGTAGATTCTCGTGACTAAAACACCATGAAAGTTGAGTAAGTAAATACTATAAGAGCGTTTTCACATTCATCCGATATTCAATATCGGTGTCAGACGCTGATAGCCGACACCATATGTTGTTTTCACATATATTCTATACAATCGGCCCAGTACAGCCATTTGTCCGAAAGCACAGACTAATTATGGATGCTAAGGATGTAAATAAAAGAAAAAAATTGGTTGCCTGTAAAGGCGGTATACAGGCGAAAGTTTTACGTGACAACGACTTTGAGTGGTAAAATAATTTTAATGTGAATATTCATTCGTATAGTAGGAAGAAGGATGTTATGTCTGTCTCTCTCGCTCTTAGGCGGGCTGGAAGGGACGCGTGCCTCTCACTCGCTCTCATTGTAAGCGCATAACGCGGAGCGTAACGCCTGAGCGTAACACAATTTCTTGAAGTGTCACCCGGCAAACCAATTTATAAGACGTTGTCACGTCAAAAGTGCAAGAAATTTTCAACCTTATTGTCATGACTTAGTATCGATTTTTTTCTTATATTCGTGATTTGCAAAAAGACATGTAACTAAGAAAATGTCATTAAGCTAGAAAATTGCTTACAGTCGGTGTTTTAGTATTTGTGTACCAACACAGGGGTGTCGGCTCCGGTAACCTATATCGGGCCGGACAATATGAAAGACAGATACATATGTCATACATTTGACTTCCTCCGATATCGGATTTCGGGTATCGGATAGTGTGAAAACGGTCTAACTGTATGGAACAGCTGAGATTGATAGAAAAGTTATTTATGTTTGATATTGATGATAGAACTAATTGATTCTTAAGAATAAATGTTAATAAGAACGCGTCGACCGTGTATCGGATTCAAACGAGAACTTTTATCATCGCCTTAAAACCTACGTCTTTACGCTGGTGCGGTAGTTTCAGTACTAACTATAATAAATCTTTGTCACAGCTAAGTAGGTTTAGTATAAGAAATGTTGACGCGGATATTATACAAAACTACTATTCGAGTAGGTACTGGTTCATACAATAAATTTATCCAAGAACTGGGCTATCGAAATAAAAAATATTTTATTGGAATTGCACGGACAGTTCCAGATGTTAGCGCATCCAAACAAACTGTAGCTATATAAAAGAGAATAAAACGCATCTCACACTAGTTACGAAGTTTTATTGCTGGTTTTCCAAAGTTACCACCGCTACGTATTCTAGAACAGTCTAAAAAACTCAATTTGAGAACTTATAAGAATGATTGTAACGAGATTTGGCTGAATAAAAGGTCGGGCCGGACCGTCACTCCGTCTGTCTTATAAATCACTTTACATCTCCGTTGGCAAACTTTTCAATTACAAGCTTTGAGTGAGAATCTGTGCAGGATTGTAGAATCGTGGATATGGTATATTTGAGGATGATAATAAATCGGAAAGGGGTTCTGACGATGCTGCAGGCTACAGGTTATATTCGGGGCCTTTGTCTGCCCGTGAATCAAATCCTGTTAATCGTAAATTGGATCCTTACTAGCTAGTATATTATAAACATACCTAGTTAATAAAATGAAACATGAAAAACATAGATTATTTTTACTGTTGATTGATGGCAATACAATAAAAAACTGTGGAAAAAAGTAAAAGTGTTTTCAATATATGAAAAGAAAAATACATTGTTGCCATTCTCTGAACTGCTTGGAGCCCGGGGACCGCTATATTTTGGATTATACCACGCCAGTAACAATATAATTTATTGAAAATCTATGTTTTAAAGGAGTAATACGAGATTTTGAAGTATGCCACGGACGAAGCCGGGACGGGGCAGCTGTAACTCAATAAGTTTAAGGAGAACACAGGTAGGCAGACATGTAAGTACACATTACGGTTATTCAGCAGGTCAGCATTTTCAGCATTTTGCAATTGCATTTTGCCGTCTATCGGTTGCGTATCTCGTTAATTGCCCATCGTGAATTTGGATCTGTAGAATTACTATTATCTATTCTGTGCTTCAATTTAAGCTTACACACACCCTCACACCCAAACCCATTACGAACGTCCCCATAGTATGCGCGGTATGGTGTAGGACAAACTAAAAAGAGAGCATTAGCTGAAAGCGAGGGAGATAGAACCGCCAGCGTTCCCGGTCGGTTTGTAATAGCTGCGTTTGCACGTATGTACAGGATCAAAACGAAGGATTTACCACGCGACAGTTCAAAACTATCAGTTCGGCATGTACGTGTAAATGTTGGCGACGCTCCGGGAGCGACAGTTCGATTTGACGGTTGGCGCGCGCGCATCGCATCACAGATTGATCCGCGTTCAAGTTCAAGGTATAAAAGATAATTTCGCGAAATGTCGGCTTGGGCCGCGGAGACCATTACGCAGTTCTGGAAAATTGTCTCGTAATTCTTTTATCACTGGTATGTGTCCATATCTTAGCCTATATGCTGTCCAAACCGACTACGAATCCAGCCAACGCTACTACCACATGGGATTCCCTTTATAAACAACACAGGAATGTAAAAGATCTGTCGTTCTGAACAGTGGTCATAATTTAGAAGCAATATATCACCACAGTTCGATCCGCAGTCCAAACTGACAGATCGAACCGGCGGTTTGGAACGCTGTCCCGATGCGTGGTTAAAAACTGTACGGCACTAATTACTAGATAGCGCTGTGCACTACATATCACCACTTCTGTAATCACCACCGGGTGGTGATATGGAGCTCACTGCGCCATCTAGTAATGTTAAGTAGTTCGAAACCACATCCACCTTCGCAGCAGTCGTTTCGCAGCTCGCATACAACAAGACTGGGCCCGTAGCAATCTCAAGAAACACAGAGAGCCGGTGCTTTAATAGAAATTTGAATAAAATCAATTTATTTTAACGCGGCCCCCGTTTATCGCGCCCCTAATAGATTGCTGTTCGGGAAAAATAAATGAATTGAACTCTGCTTCTATATACTTCGGAGTAAATTATTGTATGCCATGTGTTGACGCTGTTTTAGCGAGAAAAAATGGTTATTTATTCGATATTTATTCAACAGTAAACAACAAAGTACCCGATTGACGGTGAAAGGCTCTTCGAAGGCGGGATCCGAAATGTGGATACTTCTATACCCCTCTACCCCATCAGTGATTCACATTTGTGTTAACTGCACTGTGAGGTCACGCCCATACCGTGCATAACTAATCAAGTTCTCCTAACTATCCACAGTTAATCAAGTAGCTAGTTCTGCATACAATGACTATAATAGTAGTAGTCTAAGAGCTCACGGCATAATATCTATTCTAAAAATATTGAAGAGAGACTCTTCTAGGAGCCCGTGGGTAAATGGTAATCGAGTGCATATTGTCGGGTTAAACAATACTAACCTACTATCTGTCTGTTTGATAGGCCTTCGCGTCTCAACTATAGAACCGATTTTGATGAGACCATAACTTGGAAAAGGGAATATGCTATTTTTGGTCTCGAAAACCGATATCCACACATAGCCGCGGGCAACAGTTCAAAATAAATAACGATCATAAAATAAGAACAGACAGATTTATTGAGGCTTCTTCTTTTCTTTATAGAGTAAGTTGTCATAAATAATAGCACGCAACTATAGTAAGATCTTGTGGAAGTTATACGCTTTTGGCATTTAAAAAACTAATCAAAGCATATTTTCGGTGAAGTATTGAAATTGCGCGCAACAATATCTTACAATACAATTAAATAAGTAATTTTAATCGAGCGTCCTGCTCTATATTTAATTGTTTCATGATTCAGAACAAATTGTCATCTAGTTGACAAATTTCGAGCCACAGAGAAATAATCATGAATTATTGGATATTTGCAAGTGTTCAGTGCAAATATTTGTATCTATAGAACTACAAATACGTATTCAACATTATATAAACATATAAATACGTCAGTTCGTAAATAATTTATAGAAAATAGATATAAATGAACCATATCTCATTAAATTAAAAAATAATATAGAAATTACTATTATTTAAAATCGATAGGAACTTAACTGATGCCGTTGGATCCTAGACTACAACAAAACAACTGACCTAAATTCAAAGTACATAATGATCAATCAAAACGGACCAATGTTTTGATTTGCTAATAAGCACATTGGTATGCATTTCCCATCAAATATTAGTCTAGCGATTTGTACGTTATATTTAGAAATATTTTCATTGCATTACATGTTGTAAAATCAATATTATTACGGAATATATAAAAAAAAACAGGGGCAATACAGGAGAGCCGACAGAAGTGTAAAACTCATCTCTCGTATAGACGCGGTAGATATATAATATGTTGATACGCATACAGGGTAACTGGTAACTCAACGAGTCTCAGGAGGTGTTAGAGGACTCAGAATGTTAAAATTTTAACCCCCTATGTGTATGGCTGAAAATGAATAGTTTTCGAAATAATTGACTTTTTGAGTTTATTCCGTATTAACCCAGAATTAAGCCTTCAACTGCATATTTAAAAAAGTTTTTACCGAGTGGAAATCATTCTAATTTATTTTCGTAGGTAATGAATTTACCAACCTAAAATAGTAATAAAAACTAACAAAAACTCCTTGTACAAAAAAATTGTGGACCATTGTAATTTTTTTTTTTTTTTTCACCTTGCTCTCCAGTAATTATTATTTATCTCAAAAAAATACTAGGGCAGTGAGCGAACAAATTAAAGAAATAACTTGTGCGTTTATTGAGCTCTCTAAAAAGGTAATGACATCCAGAGAATAACATATTGTTTATGATGAAAGGCGAGTTTTAATAAACGCGGCTACAAATGCACCAAGGACATTTTCATTGTTTAGTATCGGCACATCGGGCATAAGGTCATCCGTTTATTATTTTATCTAAGTTTCGAAGTGTCAAATGTCTGTGTATTGTGTTGTAGAACTAGTTCGTTGACCTGCGTAAGTACGTTTTGGTATAGACTACCCCCAAATCATTCGTGCTTTAGTAATTGACTTTGCTTTCGTTCGTTGCTTTGTTATTATTATATTAGCTGAGGCGAGAGTGGCCTGTTAGAGAGTTGTCCAGCGGCTTTCCCCGTGTCCCTTTGGCTAACAGAACACACAGTGGAGAGCAGGTAAGGGGTGGGCTGGTTCTCTTAGCACAGGCGTGCAAGTGACAGGGGGCCGCATGCTTCCCACACTTGAAGGGGCATCTTAAAACTATACATGGCTCAAGGTCAACCGGGGTTTCACCCGTGGCGTACTTCGAAACCCCGTGTCACCCCTTGAAACCATATACGCTAGCAATTTCTTAGTTTTCAAATATTGCATGGAAATCTGCCGGATTTCATGACGCTTATGATTACTGCTCTGCTCCCTTGGGCAGAAGCGTGATGTTATATAGCCTATAACCTTCCTTGATGAACGGAATAGTCGAAACAATATATTTTTTAAAATTCGAATCAGTAATTCATGCGATTTCTAGTCTAACGCAAGGCAGCGGTAGGAATATCTAGTAATCTAAATACAATGACGTCACACGCATCAAGCGCGAGCCGGTATATATCGAAATAATTCTTTCACATGTATTTTCTATTTCCAATACAGAATATAATGAGTTAGAATACAAAATTAGTGAACATTTTCCATTTGCGGCTTCACACTTAAAAAAACAGGAAATGAAGTCGATTACAAAACCAAACTAAACAATGAATTCAAATGTGAGTCCATCTAGCACCTACAAAAACCCCTCCGATTCCAAATTTCAATAAATCTCTAAAACTAGAACCCATATTGTACAATATTACAGTAGACAGTACATATTACACAACTTAATAACAATGTATCAAACAAACAAACAACTATATATAGTTTATCGTACGGCCAATCTTTCTTAACTTTTCCAACGAACCTAGCATAGGGTGAAATAAGAAACTGTCTGTAAGAGATAATTAAATATATTTATATTGAAATATTTCTATGTATTAATAAATGCACTGTTGAACTTGCGGAATGTGATTGATATTTAATGAAATTTAAATCAATTACTATGCTAACTATTCATTCCGACCACTTCACTTTTTTAAATCTTAATCGATAAGTCATTGTTAACAAAACCATGGCGTTTTATTTTTCAATTCACATAAACCTGAACCTGCATGTTATTATATATTACTTATGTATTGTTTTGTATTTTTATTTAGAAAATTCTAATGCACTTTATGTAAATTAAACAAAAAAATAGATTCTATCGTTGATTATTTGGGATTCTACAAATTTTTTTAAACAAAAACAGCCTCATTTTAAAACATAAAATGGTGGGAATGTACAATAACATTGTTTTAAAATTTAAAAAGCATAAAGGGCAATAATTTCTTTGAAAACTAGACAAGTTGCCTTTAATAAAAATTGTTTTGGAAATGGAATGAACAAACTTACAATTCTGTGTATTATCTTACTGTACCTGTATTCGCAAATAAACTATGATTATGATTATGATTATGATTTTATGATTTTTTAATCAACCGTTTTTTAGATAGGGAAATGAGTTATCACCTATCAGTAAAGACATAGCAAAAAACTGGTGTGTGTGTAATATTTCACGATACCAAAGCTTTAATTCCGTACAGTTTATCCGTAGGAGTCCTTGACCGAAAGGGATTTTCTAACCATGCACATGACTCCCACTTCTGAATGTAAGAAAGAAAGAAATGGTTTAGTATAGAAAAACTGCAGCACACAAAAGAATTAAATAGGTATAACACTATTAAACAGTAACTACCTATTATGAAATACAAATTCTGTGTGGCAACAGCCCAGCAAATTTTCTTTTATCTGTATTAAGGAATACTATTGAAGCCAAGATTTTGCCTGATAAACATTATTCGCAGTTTTCTTCAGTAAAATCAACCATTTGCGCCAACAACTTTGTGCTAAGTTCAAGCGAGGCGAAAATGAGCACCGACGATGATGCACGCAGCGTATGCCCCATAGTGACTGTTGCCAAAAAAAAACCAGTTTATTGAGATATCTGAGATCCTAAAATCTGAGATCAGTATTAGACATATCGTCAATGAATATTTGGGTATGCAGAAGCTCTATTCAAATCGGGTGCTGTGCGAGCTCAGAATCGATCAAAAATAACCACGGCAAAAATCAATGACAACGATGGCAAGTTGCATGAATTAGGCTTCGGTAAACTTCCGCGTCCACCATATTCTCCAGATCTGCCCCACCTCCAGTGACCTTTTTCTGTTCTCACACCCTAAGAGGATGCTCACTAGACTGAAATTTTGGCCGATGTAGAGATAACCGCCGAAACTAAACCCCTTTTTGAAGCCAAAGACAAATCATACTATAAAATTGGTATCGAAAAATTATATGATCGCTAAAATCGCTCTATCTCCCTCGATCTTGAATATTAAAATCAAATTGAATAATGATATCACTCGTACTTTTCCAGAAGGTACAAGTGATATCATCATTCAATATGTGTAGTAGATTCCACCAAGTGCCATCAATCTCCAGTATAAACAGCTTAAAATCAAATGCTATCAAAAAAAAGTGTTAGCCTAAGAACTTTTTCAGCCCACCTTTATTACTTGCTTTTGCCCGCGGCTTTGTCCGGATGTCTATTATCGCGACCAAAAATAGATTATATCCTTTCTCAAGGTCTTATCTATCGCTATATAAAATTTCATCAAAATCGGTTTTATGGTTTAGGCTTCATGCCTGGACAAACAAACAGATATACACATACAACTTCCCATTTATAATATAAGTTTGGATTATTTATTATACTCGTATATCTTAAGACTTTATTAGTAACCTATCGATCAATCAAATATATTGAACGAAATCAATAACAAATAACGAAAAATTGCATATTCTATCGTCTATAAATGATTTTCACCTCACACCCATGCTAGGTCCACAGTTTATTAACTCTGGCCAAGGTCAGGGGCATCGAAGCGATTCATAACAGTATATCAAACTCTCCAACTAATTCTGAACATGTCTAATAGAAGTATGTTAGACATATTTCAACTATATTCCACTCGCATACTGTATAATATCATAATGATATTGTTTATCTGTTAATACGTGATGTAACTGTAAAACAGACTAGGGTTGGGGTCGTTAAAGACCCTTCATTGAAATACTGTTATTAAGTTTATTAGAACTTAATAAACAAATAAGAATAATATTTACAAAAAGGTAATGGGTTCGATAATTTGGTCTATCATATAGAATATACTGCTTTCGGGCTGTTTGGCCGTGGTCCATATGAAACTTGCGTGCCAGACGTTTCGTCGATCACTGCGGTCGACATCTTCAGTAGAAATCTTCGTAAATACGCCAGCGACTTAAGTTTCAACATCTGTCGCGAAGAAGTCGCCGACAAAGCGATGTCTACGCACTCGTCGCCGCCCGGACCTGTGCCACTGAAGATATCGACCGCAGTGATCGACGAAACGTTTGGAACGCAAGTTTCATATGGACCACGGCCAAACAGCTCGAAAGCAGTATATTCTACATACAACGCCGGCCATGAAAGCCTAAAGACTTATAATTTTGACTATTGTGGCGTGAGGGTAGTGCATTCGCCTGCAACGCAGTGAGCTGGAGTTCGATTAAGAAGTGAAATTGCAAATATTTGTATGCTAATGCATTGTTCTGGGTGTATCGAATCGGTCAACGGCGTCCCCTGTTGGCAGTAGGTACTTGTAATAGGAGTAATTTCACTTCGGTAGCGTAATGGCCAGCGTTCTAACTTGACACCTCTCGATCATAATGTCTATTCCTTAACCATTTAAGCTACTGACGCTATTAACATTTTTATTCTACGCAAGCTGTTGCCCGCGGCTCCGCTCGCGTGGATGTTGGTTATCATTTAGTGTTGAGTCAACGCTATTGGGCATTAATTGTTCTAAAATAAAGGTAGCCTAAGTTACTCCTTACTACATCAGCTACCTACTAATGAAAGTTCCGCCAAAATCGGTCCAGCCATTTCAGAGATTAGGCGGAACAAACAGACAGACAGACAAAAATTGAAAAAATGTTATTTTGGTGAATTGAACTGCTGATTAAGCTAGTTGGGGGCGACATATGTACCGTATTATATTCATAGGCATTTAGTAAAAAACGGATATTTCAATATTACAAACAGACACTCCAATTTTATTTATATGTATGTATAGATACAGTAAATAATGTGGACATCATCATCGACTTCTTGCAGATTTTTTTTTTATAAAGAATATTAGCAACCGAAATTATCGAATCGAAATTACTAATATTCCCTCTAACCCCTCCAACTAAGCTAAATTGCTTGTGCTAGGAGTGGGTTCACGTCGTTAGTGTAATGGCCAGGATTAGAACCCGGGACCTCTCGATCGTAAGGCCGCCTCCTTAACCACTAAGCTACCGACGCTTTTAAGCTTACGCTTATATTTGCAAGTAAGATATTATATTCAATCTCTTATACCAAATATTAAATATGAAACACATTTCTAACTAAACCTTTCTTCGTTTGACCTTGTCTGAAGGGTATCGGAGAAAGTTTTCAGACAATATAGAGATAGTTCGGGTTGTTATAAACTCGTTTGGTACTTTATTGTTTTTTATACTACTTAGATAGCAAACAAGCTCCACAGATGATATAATATAATTTTATACAGATGTACAATCACAGATAATATAATATATATCTTATACAGATGCACAATCAGGAATAAAAAATGGTTACACTCGTAACTTAATTTTTAGTATTAAAATTAACTTATCAAAAATAAAACATACACTTTACACATTATTGAGTATGACTCAATAAAACTACAAATATTCTAGTCTATATTGATTCTGCAAAATTCACCAGTAATTATAACAGTTACAGACATAATGCCCTATGCCGCTAGATGGCACAAAAATAAATAAATAGCACGATTGTCACGAAATCTTTATTTATTACATTACCAACGAGTTTTATATGCTTACATGCTTGCATTATCTTGTATTGAAGTTCTGAAATAATTTAAGTGATTCTAAGTTAGCAAATAAGCGTTTTAACTTTTATTTTTTTATATGCGTCTACTAGTGCCATCTATTAATTTTTGAGTATTACTAAAGATATTTTCTTAGTATCGGTACCCCATGCACGCATGCAACGGACAAGTTATTAGCTTATTAGAAATTGAGATATCGTCGTATTGTATATTCCTGGTTACATTTGAGGCTTTCAGCTTACGCCTTCTTGGCTTTTATGGAGGAGACTGCCGTCTGTGCTCCCAACCCCTACCGGAAAACCTGAACCTACTTCATCCGGTAGAAGTTTGGTTTAGTATAATATTTTTTTAGTTTTATTTTAATATACCCATTATACCCTACTTTCAAAATTGGGTATCCCCACCATAACGTACCGGGCCAAGCCTATTTCAAATGCACACAGTGATGAGTGAATCGATACTTTAATGTTTCATAATCTTAATTTCTACATCTCTTAAAAACTATAACTGCCTTCAAAATTAAACCACATTATCCTCTGTCAAACAATAAATGATATAAATTACAGCAGCTGTCGGATAAACTTTACTTCCCACACGGCGAGTGGCTGGCCCGATCTACAACACCCTAATTGAGTTTCGACAGCTATTTATTTACGCAAACGATTATCTAAATTGCGTTATCAACATCTGCTACTTTTCGCACCCGACACTTGGGCTATCTCAAGGTCGGGGTCATAGAGCATTACTTTAAAATGGTGAAAGTACATTAGGCATTATACAAGTGAAAATTATATGCCAATTATTTATTTACTTTTGAGGCTTGAAAACCTTACGAGGTAAATATATTTTATAAGTTTTTTCAGTTTCTAATAACAGCTGCTTTCGGTATCAACATATTATTAGTATCAATTTAAATATTTAGTACGATAAATGCTTAAAAATTTAATTAAAAAATGTATTATTAATTATTATTATAAGGATTAAACATAATAATGTATGATTAGAAAACAATGTGGTGCTAGGTTGCAACTCACCAAATTCACACCTCACAGTCATTAGGGTCAGTTTAATACTCAGACCGTAAAGATTGCTTCATTTATTTAGTAATATGAATAACTTTTTAAGATTACCAATAGATGCAGAGCCGCTCTTTCTCAATTGGCGTACACCAATAATTTTATACAATGTATTTGTAGTAAATACTTACTTTACTTGGTATTCAAAATTGTTTATTATGGGTCATAAAATGTTAGCACAAAAGGAATTACGGAAGCAATACGAGACTAGCATATTTCTACTAAACTACATGTCTTTTAAACACCAACTTTAAAATCATAGTGTCCTATCTGCAACATCACATAATCTATACAACTAGCCAAGGAGCCAGAAGTGAATTGTAGTGCGAGTTAGAATTGCAATTTGTGTATTGTTCAAGTGGGGTACGTAACGACCCCACTTCTCAAAGGGACCCCGCCGCTCAAGTTATTGGTTTCGAAGCGCCCTCTATTATATGAGGTCATCGTAAGTGTGCGCTTCGGATGCAATTTTATGGCTATTAATTATAAATTATATGCGGTGTTCGTAATCTTTATAAATGAAGGGTCTTTAGGAAAATTAAAGAAGGTAGGGTATAATGGGATTAGCAGTTCAAATTTGAAGCCTCACTGGAGAGTCTGGGGAAGTATAGATTAATGTTTGAATGGTTTAAAGTGAAAATGTTATAGAATTTACTTGGAAGTCAGGCAGTGACCGTCTGATCATGTAAGAACAAAACGTTTAACCATACCACCTCCATCTAGCCCTAGCTGACTTCAAACCAGCGCGTCTTGGGCTTGAAGTCATAGAAGATAACAAGCATGGCAATGGTCTCACTACCGTTGTTGCCCAGGACCATGTAAAACTAAAGGAGTAAAAACTAGATTCACTTCTTTTTTTTACTGAAAGACTGATTTGTTGCTAAAAGTGAGATTGCCACTGGCATATCACGTCTAGCCCAGCTAGGTCATAGCGAGATGGCTCCGAGGTAAGGTTGGATGCAACTGAGAACAAGTTTAAGATGATACAAATGCAATCACTAAATTAAACCATGTAGCTCACACATTATAATCACCTACATCCAAACACTTTATAAAACATCATTGCAAGTGACGATAGTATAATATTATGGATGCAATGATTTTTTCTGGGTCATTTCATCCATTATACTATTTTCAGGGTCATTGTCATATGACCCTGAAAATATTACTATTTTCTAAATCGAGTAGACGAGTAGGGGAGGCGAACAGCTGTTTTATTGGTACTGTAATAAGCAACAAAAATATTATTTGTACATTTATTTGTGTATCAATATTGTTTCATTTATTAGTTCGATTACAGCAACGAAAATTGGATAAAGTTTTGTTATAACTCAATTATCGGGCTTAAGGCTGTTAAGTTTTGTATAATACTAGGATAGCATACTACTTGTTTTGAAAAAGTAAATTTATATGATATAACATGCAACTAATTCCATCACGGTGTTCATGGTTGCACTCATTTGAAACGGCTCGACCGATTTATATGATTTTTCTATCAATTTGGCATGGTGAAAATTTGGTGTTACTTTCACTTCGGAGCCCAGTGACCGCTTGCTGGCTTTTTAATCTCTTCTTGTTCATTTGGCTTTAATATAATTACTGATTGAACCTCCAATCTCGTGAGGAAACCCTTGGCCAGAGTCCTTTCTGTTAATTAGCAGGTGTTCATGCTAGCAGCTGGGGTCGGTTTGCCACCGAAAATATGAACAGGACCCCACCGTGTGTTGCTACCGTAGTCATATAACAAGCATTTTCTAAACAAATCCATTAGACGTCCCAATACACAAGTGGGTGTACTTGTGTATTGAGACCTCTAATGGATTTGTCCCTACGCCCCCGTCGAGTACACTGCCGACCAATATTAATAATACACAAATAAACGATATCCACTTATATATCTCTGTGCGATCACGTGCCAATTTTATAGCGCTGTCTACTCATAAATTGAAATTGCGGCCCTGGGCCGGCAGTGTACCAACATTGTTGCTGATGTAGTGTCCAAATTTTTTGGCCAGCAGTGTAATAGCTGTATTGTGTGAATTGTGTGCTATATTTTATTTCGTTCTTATTTCTTTGTTAATATTATTGTGTATGGGCCGGTTGTTTGTCATAGTAAATGAGAAGAAAATGTTGTAAATATGTTTGTGTTATATTTTGTGAGCGAATGTGTGTTAGGGTTTTTCGTAATCATGCTTATCTTGTATTATAACGGATGTATTTATTTTTTATGATGGTTAATAGTTTTGTGGCTTCACGAGGGTAAATTAATAAAATTATTATCGAAAACCCTTCACGCATGTTTAAGCTATAACTTGACAAAGTTTTGATAAATGGTACGGTAGTGCATAAATACGAGCTAATGAAACATGATTTCTAAATATTAGATACATTTAAACATAACATACAATTTTACTTTTAAATATTTTCTTAAAGCAAGAATCAAACCCAGGAACCTAATATTACTGACAAACTCTAAACCATCAAAAAATATAACAGTACGTTGAAACGTAATGAAAATTTCAATCTTATAATGTTCTATCTCGTCCAGTTTATCCCACCACCTCACTTATATGTTCATGATTAGTTATAAAATAACACCCATGTGTACCAAAACATAACAAAGAAATCTTATTAAGAACCAAGAGTCGCAGGTGACGTCGCCGTACTCGACACATTACACAAGTCCAATTTTATTATGAACGGATGGTTTGCCTCACATTGCTACTCGTGTAAAGTGTGCGAGACGTTTGGCCTAAAGTGTAAGCTGTTTTTGTTGTTGAACGTCTTATACTTCTGTCTCCCTACATATTTTCGAGCGATCTCATAAATGAAGTAAGTTTTTAATTACTAGTGATTTCAATTACTTGTATTCATCCATGAAACGGTTAGAATAATACTCTCTCCCTGTGAGTATTGAAATGACTACAATCAAAGATGAATGAAAAAAGCACACATGTTGCGTCGACTCCAATAAAACTTGGGATACAGGCAGGAGGATGATGATGAAAGAAACATAATAGTCTTGTTCATAAATTAGCTGGTTTAGGAGAAGTTGACTTCCCTTGGCGGGATTGTCATACATACCTTGTTTTGTGCGAAAATCGATGGTAAACTAGCTAATAGACACAAGGATAAAAAGTGTAACAAATTGGAGAGCTTTCGTACTGTCAATGGGAAGATCAAAGGCTTGTATACTGCTTGGTTTTTTTGTTTTTTTTTTATACTGACAGCACCGAAACTCTCTGATCTTACAGGTTCGGCAGTACGCTGCTCCGTACGGCGCAGAGCACGATGGCCTCCAGGGCCATCAGGGGATACCGCACGATATCCTTCGAAGCGGCGAGTCTCCTGGCCGGATCGCCACCGTGGATCCTGGAAGCGAGGGCCCTTTCGGCACTACATCAGTTCCGAAAGGAGGCGCGGGAGCGGGGATTCGATCCCGAGCCCGAGCATATTCGGGCCGAGAAATCCCGGCTCCACCAGGTCATGGTGGCCGAGTGGGAGCGACGACTTGAGCAACCACGCGCAGGGCACGCCGTCATTGCGGCGGTAAAGCCCATCATGGGGGTGTGGCTAGAGAGGACACACGGTAGCCTCTCGTACCGTCAGACGCAGATTATCACCGGGCACGGTAGCTTCGGGCGGTATCTGCATCTGATGGGTATAGAGCCAACGCCCGAGTGCCGTCACTGCGACGCGAGCGTGGACTCGGGGCTGCACACGCTCACCGAGTGCCCGGCGTTTGAGACGCCGAGGCGGGAGCTTGTGGCGGCCCTGGGGGTGAGAGTGCTCACGCTCTCCACCCTGTTCGCGGCGATGGTCCGCTGCGCGGATGCGTGGGCGGCCAGCGCCTCCTTCTGCGAGCAGGTCATGCTCGCGAAGGAGACAGCAGAGCTGGCGCGGCGCGATGAGCGAGAAAGGCTCGCTGACATCGCTGCACGCGCCCGAAGGCGGCTCGGGCGTCGGAGGGCGCAAACTGACCTCCGCCCCCCATGAGCGCGGGCCTGAGGGTGACGGGTGGAGCCGCCCGTCACCCTAGCAGAAGCAGGCCACGGCGGCGGCGCGCATCGTAGGACGAAGTTACTAGAGATGTAGTCAAGATAAAATCGCATGAAATAAAATCGATTATATATCTTATCGAGATCATTTATTAATGAAGAAGAAATCGATTCTATTAACTAATAATTTTGAAGAAAAAAAGTAAAACAAAATTGATAACCTGTTTAATTATTTATTAAAAATCAAACATGTTCATCATCTTCATCATCATCATCATCATCATCGTCATCTGACTCGTCGACGTGAATAATTATTTGGGAATTGCTCCAATCGGTAATCGCTTTAGCCTTTTTCAAAAAGGTAACCCGCGCAAGTGCTATATCGCCCCTCTCCATGACAATTTTTCTTTTGTTTACTTTTTTGAATTGGAAACCAATGTCCTTCAATACGCGCCACAAGGATGTAGGACTTCCAGTAAACAAATCAGCATCTTTTAAAGACTTGACCAGCTTTAGAAGCGTCGGTAATTCTTTATTCTGGTAATAGTTATAAATGTGGCTCCGTATAGCATCGGCCGCAAAACTGTCTACATCTGCTACAGATGCCTTTTTGGTTCGCCTTTTATTAGGGGTGGACAACTTATTTTCTTCTGTATCGTGAGCACCATATTTTTCTCGAGTGATTCGAGAAACCGTGTTCCGCCCAATGTCTAACGCATCTGCCACTCGATCCAAAACGTTGGACACAGGCAATTGCGTTCCGCCATTCTCACGTTCCCGCTCAAAGTAATCCCGCAATCGAACTACAAATTCACGGGCTTGACTACCAAGCACAGTCTTTTTCGTTCTTTTTAGCATTTTGCCAAAAAAAACAACAAAACAAAAGTCAATAACAAAAAACGGTAACGAAAACAACAAAGCACAACGATAGTCAATAACAAAAACAAGTAACAAAAACACCACGCAAGCTCAAAACAAAGAAAACAGACCGCATACAAGGCAGACGCACTCGTACTGAGTTGATATAACAAGATGGCTGCCAGCTCATGCTTAAGCAGTGTTGCTATATTATAATAAAGCTCCACAAAGACAAAAATGCTTTGTTTAAAGTTTATTATTACATAATTATATTTTATAATCGTATTTTAGTTAAAAATACAACTAACGATTTATTATACTTTATTCGACAATTTATCGATTATAACGATTTTACTATGTCAATCTCTAACGCAACCTGTTCCGATTCACGCATCAAGAATTATGTATTTGGAATGTTTATATTTAAAGTATAAATAATTACGGAGAAATAAAAATAGTTTTAAGTTAAGAATGCAAAATAAAACAGTTTTCTTTTTATCTTCGTATTAAGTGTTGTTTCCTGTATTCCGCGTTAGGTAAATTGTTTCGAAATGAATCATGCATGAAATGGAATTAGTCAAATGTCACCGTACCCATGCTATCTGAAAAATATTGTAAGTGGTATTAAGAAAAGGCAGCATTCTTACTTCTTATCTTCATTATTAACTAATAGCGATCCGCCCCGGCTTCGCACGGGTGGTAAAAACGTTTCCATGGAAATTCAATATAGCCTATGTTACTCAGGGTGAATGTAGCTTTCCAATGGTGAAAGAATTTTTGAAATCGGCACAGTAGTTTTTGAGTTTATTCATTACAAACATATAAAAATATTAATCTTTCCTCTTTATAATATGTAGTAGTGTAGATTGGATCAATATGATCGTGAATCGCAATTCACAAACATCATAGCAATTTCCTATTTACGTTCAAAGCTCGTACTTTGGAGCCCGAGTTGGAGCTCGTGCTGATGAAATGCAGCGACTACCGTCTGACCGGTCTGCGTAAGCGAAAGATTGCGGGTTCGAATCTCGCCTGAAAATATTCAAACCATTTCTTATCTCACTCGATACTACTACAACAACTATATCGCCACAACGCAAGTGTTTAAAAACTATTTAAACTAATATCGTTTAGGGCTCAACCCAGCAACATATTAGACGATAATTTATTCACCCTGGTTTAATTCGGCGTTATGGTTCTTCATGGGTAAACCGGGGTTGCGTTAACAGTTCGTCACGGATTTTGGATTTGAAATTGGGGTTCAATATTTTTCAGTTTACTTTCGCTTAGTACAATGACTCGGAAAAGCTGTGTTTGAGTAATAGGAATAACTCGAAAATTATACGTGGCTTGGGGGGCGCGACGTGTGTCTCAAGCTGACAGTAAATGCTAAAGTTGATATATTTAGAGGTAGGAGAAACGTGGTACACCTTGGACATTTCTATTTTCTTTTTGAAATGAAAACTTCTTTAGCGGCGTTGGATGGGTGTAAAATGTTAAGGAAGCGTCAGGATTAGTTGACCTTTGAACTGTAACCGACGACTGACGTCATACAAGATTAGGTACAGACTATCTATTTTGCAAGTTACAATAGATAGCGTCGTAGCTTAAACGGTAAGCACTTCGACTGTAAGTCCTTATAGTTTCAGATAGTATCGGGTTCAAACCACCTGGCCTTCAGGGATTTTTTGTGATTGTTTATTCTTATTATAATTTATTACTTTTGGTGATTATTTTTTCTTTTTGTAATTTATTACTTTTTGTGATTATTTTTTCTTTTCATAATTTATTAATTTCTTATGACAGAAAATTAGCAGAAAATAAGTGATAGGTTCTATGATTAGCGCTATATTATAGGTATGGTATGGTACGTTCTTTTTTATCTTTTTCTATGTATATAACGAAGAAAGAAAAAAAGAAAATGTTTTCACTTCTGCCGGCACTCCCAGAGTGCAACCCGTCTTTTTTTCTACAACTCAGGTGAAAGACAAGCACACGGTTGCTAATGGAAAGTGTGATGGAAGATGTGTGCAACACCATTGGTGCACTCAGCCACCCCATTGTGATCTTCAGGATCAAAGCCTACCTTAATAGTAAACCGATATACCTGCTGAGACGTTAGGTAGGGAGAGTCATACATAGTAAAATACTGCAGAGGCTCAGCGGTGACCAGTGCAACAGACATCTTGAATTCTACTCTACGATTTTTATGCTGTCAGTTCCTGCTATTTCTGTTTTGTCTTCTACACTGACGGCACATAAACTCTCTGTGTTTACAGGGTCGGCAGCATGAGTGTGACTCCACTGGTGTTGCACACGTCCATAGGCTACGGTAACCACTTACTATTAGGTAGGCCGTGTGCTTGTCTGCCACCTCAGCTGTATTAAAAAACCTATCAATTATTTTCTGCTAATTTTCTGTCAGAAGAAATTAATAAATTATGAAAAGAAAAAATAATCACAAAAAGTAATAAATTACAGAAAGAAAAAATAATCATAAAAAGTAATAAATTACAAAAAGAAAATATAATCACAAAAAGTTTCAGAAGGCCAGGTGGTTTGAACCCGATACTATCTGAATCTATAAGGACTTACAGTCGAAGTGCTTACCGTTTAAGCTACGACGCTATCTAAAGTAATTTGCAAAATAGATAGTCTCTACCTAATCTTGTATGACGTCAGTCGTCGGTTACGGTTCAAAGGTCAACTAATCCTGACGCTTCCTTAACATTTTACACCCATCCAACGCCGCTAAAGAAGTTTTCACTTCAAAAAGATGCAGGCAAAACAGATCCTTTGCAAATTGATTTATATTCGGAAATTCATAGTAGTGTAATGTGTTATGAATGTGCAATCATTCCATATTACGAGGAGTTATTTTTACTACCTACCCCGGTTCAGCCCCTCTAGACAAGTGGCAATTCGCTAGCAAGCGTTTGATGGAATCGAATGACGAGTGTATAGGATTTGACATATTTGACATGCGTTAACGACTGTCATTTCCACCAAACGCCGGCTAGCGAATTTTCACGTGTCTAGAGGGGCTGATATACACACCTGATTATATAATTTAGGACACCTAGAGCTATACCATTCTCAATCACAAAAGCGAATTATAACTAACAAATTTACGAAATTACATCTTGAATCGTTTTCTTATATTAAAGTGGAGCGAAAATCACCTCTCAGTGACGTTCGAACCTAAATTTATGGCCCGCCGTCACCCGAATTTTATCGTAGAAAAATACATCTTTTTCATCCCTGACTGTTTGTCAACGTCCCACGGCGATTCAGTCGAAATGGGAACCATTTTATATAAACTCAACATTGGGGGCGGTAAAAGAAAATGATTTTGAACCATTTATAGTTTCTCTTGAAGAACTAGTTAGGCGGGAACATCGATCAATTTGTTGCTACGTGGGTGCTACGAATTTGTGCTCTACGCGCTACGTCGTAGGTCGTGCTACGTCACGTATGTGCTACGGTTACGGTTATTGCTACGAGAATGAGATTATGCTATATATCGATAGACTTCGAGTGGTGGCAGAGTAGAATTTGGGCCACCCCTTCTCTTCCCATGTGGTGTCGTACAAGGCGACTAAGGGATAGGGCTGATTAACTTTAACATCAGACAGATATGTACAGCCCATAATCAGCCTCAGATGCATGGCTCGAGTCAACGAATATCTTCAAAGAATTACTAACATTCATCCCTTATTCTTCCCCCCTTTAACCCCTTCTATCGCGATAAAAGGGAGCATATGTTCCTAACATTATCCTTCTTGTACTATCAATTCTAATTTTTTAAATAGAATTTTCATTTTCTTTATGTGACACAAATTGTTCTAGGTACTAAATTCCCTAGCGTCTCTCGTGACATACTTTGAACCCCATTGCACCCCTTTAACCCATATGATGACCGTTATTTTTCAGTTATGTATAAGATCTGCCGGATTTTAATGCTCCACTCTTGTGACTATACTATACGTACTATTATATTCCTATGGCTGTCCTACTAATATTTAAACCCTAAACCTTTAACCTACTAAAGTTTGTGGGTATGGATGGATTAATGGATGTATGGATGCATGGATGTTTATTACTCTTTCACGTAAAGACTACTGAATGGATTTCAATAAAACTTTACAATAATATAGCTTATACATCAGAATAACACACAGGCTATCATCACGGTACTACTCAACAACACATACAGAGAAGTGACAATGTAGTTATTTCTGTTGCTAAGCCACGGCGCTGTGCATCGCAAATAATTTGATTACAAATACAAGATAAAGCTTAGACGCCCGCGGGCTACAGCTTGTTTACTAGAAATACTTTTACCTGAACATAGAAAGTTTTTAACTATACGAAAATAACTAAATTAACTACTTATGAAGATGACTCGTACACAAACATATGGCCCTGTGAACAGTGTTAGCGCAGCCAGTCAATTTCCGTGAACGGCATATAAATCTCTTAGACGCGCGGTCTCATCTTTACGCGGAAATGCAGACCCGACGGGCTAGAGTTATAGTGTATTTTAACAAGGGAAATGTTGTAGTTTTTCACTTGTCTCGCCTCCATTCCTTTATTTTCAATGTGGATTTTGCGGTCTCAGTGAAATGGAGTACTTTGCATTACTGAATAATTATATTCAAAATTGTATTCGTGCGCGATTTCAATGATTACTTATTAAACGCTGGAATGTGTTTTAGGTCAATTACTTGGATTACGAGGCCAATGTTACCGTATTTAATAATTACTAATGTATGTGGTTAAATATTGTGGTAGGTATATATGGATTCGTATTGGCTAAAAATTGTCCCTGAGTTATATTAAAGATATATTATGCACTAATGCTATCTATAACTTTGAGTTGGTTACTCAACATAACATTAAAATTGTAGTACCTATATCACATTATTTACAATCTGTGAGAATATTATCTACTTATAGGGTTTAGAATTTTTATGCTGTTATTTGTGTTTTTTTTTGCTCCACATTTGACTTTGAAGTTGGCACTCCTGGTGATGCAAGCATTATTTGCCACCGGCAATAAATTTTGGAACAATCAAATAATGATCACTAAAACGTATGTAATAGAGTCGGAAGGCTCCTAATGATCTGTTTTGTCAACGACAGCTACTTTATATATCCAATTTAAAAATTCAAATACAATTTCACAGAAATAAAAGCTCCAGCCCAGTAAATATATATTATGCAAGTGACAGCCGAGCACGCGCGCCGAGTTTCTATTTCACGCGCAAATGGCTGCATACACGGCCATCTGGATTTATGTACGTCAGCGATGACGTCAGCGACCGCGTCTAGCTGATGCATAACTCTGTGAGATATTCTGTGGAGAATATTTTAATCATAATAAGTATTTTTTCATATGTATAAGACACATCAATATGACTTCACCCTACCTGATGGTAAGCTTAAGATAGTCTCAGGAAAACGGGTATTTTAAATAATTTTAAAATTATCTCATATCAAAAAGTAACAGGATGGGTGTATGGATGGGTAGTCAACAATAGCACGGTCAAGATATCATTGCTGAGGCAAAAGACTCTGCTTCAGGCTTCCCTCCCCGGGTTCGGAGACTCCCTTTTTGCCTAAATAAGCGCAATAATAAATTGATTTGCCTTATTTTAACTGTAGACAAGCCGGACTCCGGTCTCGGATGCAGCCGAGTATTATACTAAGACTAGCTGTTGCCCGCGGCTCCGACCGCGTGGATGTCGGTTATCGCTTAGTGTTGATCCGACGCTATTGAGCTTTAAATTCGCCTCTCTACTCAACTTTGTCCCCGACTATGTACTTACCTCTGTTCTCGACTTTCTACTCGCCTCTATATTCGACTCTCTTCTCGACTTTCTACTCGCCTCTATACTTGAATTTATACTTGACTCTCTACTGACTTCTCTGTTCCCCTCTCAACTCGACTTTGTACTCTTCTCAATCAATTCGATTCTCTTTTCACCTCTCTACTTGACTCTCCCCACTCGCCTATCTACTCGAACCTCTACTTAACTCTCTATTCGATCTCTACTCGCCACTACATTCATCTTTCCACTCGCCTCCCTATTCGCCTCTCTACTCAACCCTTTACTGCATTCTATTTGATTCTATACTCGCCTCACCACTGGCTCTCTAGTCGCATATCTACTCGCCCCTGTAGTCGACTCTACTGGACTTTCGATCTTTACACGCCTATCTACTCGTCCCTTTAACAATCTCTACTCGCCTCTCCACTCGCTTCTATATTTGGCTCGCTACTCGACTATGTCCGTTCCGAAGCTCTAATTCACTTTTGTACCAAATTTCATGTGGACATCTTAAAAGAAATTCTTACTATTTATGCCATATTCACACTTTTTTGCCATTGAAAAATTAGAAACTTTAATCCTAATAATATATAATATATCCTAATAATAATAGCCCTATTCCGCCTTCCCCCCTCCCCCTTCTATCCCTTTTTTCGCGCTAAGGGGTAGCCCATGTCCATTTTCTAGCTCTAATCCATCTCTATACCAATTTCATCAAGATATCTTCAAAATTGTCAAACTTACATACCCTAGCCCAATTCCACCCCTTCAACTCCCTTTTTCGCAATAAAAGGTAGCCTATGTCCATTTTCGAGCTCTAATCCATCTCTGCACCAAATTTCACCAGGATATCTTCAAAAATGATTTCATCAGGATATCTTCAAAACTGTCAAACTTTCATCCCTAATTCCCCCCCCCCCTCCCCCTATGCCTCCATTTTCGCGTCAATAGTTAGCCTATGTTCGTTCCCAAGCTTCAATACATCTCTGTACCAAATATATCATCAGGATGTCTTCAAAACTGGCAAACTTTCATCCCCTAGAACCCCCCCCCCCCTTTAACCTAGTCTTTCGCGACAAAAGGTAGCCTATGTTCGTTCCCAAGCTTTAATCTATATCTGTACCAAATTTCATCAGGATATCTTCAAAAAAGACAAACTTTCATCCCATAACCATATTCCCCCCTCCTTCTACCCCTTTTTGCGATAAAAGGTAGCCTATGTCCGTTCTCAAGCTCTAAACTATCTCTGTACCAATTTTCATCAGGAAATCTTCAAAAATAAAAAACTTTCATCTCAAGGCCCTAGTCCCCCCCTTCTATCCCCTCTTTTTGCGATAAACTTTTATCCCAAGGCCCTGATCCCCCCCTTCTTCCCCCCTTTTCGCGAATAAAAGAAGCTTATGTCCGTTCCCAAGCTCTAAACTATCTCTGTACCAAATTTCATCAAGAAATCTTCAAAAATGACAAACTTTCATACCAAGGCCTTAGTCGGCCCCCCTTCTACCCCCTTTTCGCGATAAAAGGTAGCCTATATCCGTTTCCAGGCTCTAAACTATCTCTGTACCAAATTTCATTAAGATATTTTCAGAAATGACAAACTTTCATACAAACTTTTATCCCCTATTTTCCCCCCTTAAACCCCCTTTCTCGTGATAAAAGATAGCCTATGTCCGTTCCCAAGCTCTAATATACCTCGGTACCAAATTTCATCAAGATCGGTTCAGTGGTTTAGGCGTGAAAGCGTAACATACAGACAGACAAACAGAGTTACTTTCGCATTTATAATAATAATATTAGTATGGATGATAATGACAATAATACTGTTATTTCACATAAATGATAATACAATAGATCGACAGCCTTTGTGATTTATCGGAACATAGTTCGACTTCTACGCAGTGGGGTACGTATTCGATTCCTGCTCGATAAAGCATGAATATGTATATTTGCATTGGACTGTGTGATGCCATAAGGTTTCCATGTCTAATATGTATCTATTCACAAAAAAGGGATCTAAGCAATTTTATACGCATGCTTGATTCCATAACACAAGCTAATTAAACTATGTTTACTTCGAGTTAAGATAGTGCTGTGAAGAAAAAATAAAAAATAATAAAAATAATATTGCCTAAAACAATATTTAAAAAAAAGACGGGTTGCACTCCGGGAGTGCCGGCAGAAGTGAAAACTTTTTTTCTTTCTTTTTTCGTTATATAAAGAGAAAAAGATAAAAAGAATACACCATACCATACCTATAATATAGCGCCAATCATAGAACCTATCACTAATTTTCTGTCAGAAGAAATTAATGAATATTGAAGAAAAAATAATCACAAAAAGTAATAAATTACAAAAAGAAAAAATAATCCTAAAAGGTAATAAATTACAACAAGAAAGAATAATCACAAAAAGCCATAAGGACTTATAATCGAAGCGTTTACCGCGAAGCTACGAAGCTTCTTAACGCATCTAACAAAATAAACGATCTGTAGCTGTTGTCGGTTACGGTTCAAAGGTCAAGTAATCCTGACGCGAGTTTAACATTTTTTACCCATCCAACGCCGCTACAGAAGTTTTCACTTCAAAAAAATATTTTTAACATCAACATCAATTCACAGAAAGCAATAAAACATTTGAAATAACAATTCAAACTGAACTTCATAACATTCCAAAGAATAGGCATAACAAAATTACAAAACAGAACTTCCTCTCGATATAAAATACAGAAGTGAGATACCTATTATCTCGATCGACGTCGAACCGAATCGTCTCCCTAAGTGACCAAGTTTTGACAAGTTTCCGCATAAATTATACTAGATAAGCGAAAATATTGTCCTCGCCGCCATATTTTCGGTATCTCTAAGTTTTCGGCAAACAATTCGCGGTGATGTCAGTCTCAATATGTCATTATAGTAGCTACAACAGTTTTGTATTGTGTCGTGGTTTGTTCAAAGATTAGTTTAATTAGTAAGAGAAACGATTTAGGTATAAAAGAGTTGATTGTCAATTCAAATAATTTATTTTGATTAAACTTTTTTTAATATTTAGTCCGTCAATTAACTGCACACCGTTGGATAGTACAAAGCTAAGGTGCTGTCCATGCTTGTTAACTGAAAGTAAATTGTTAAATTAAATAAAATAATTGGTGCCTTAGTGGTTAGGTTAGGTACCGGGTTCAATAATTTCGGTTAATATCTTTAAAACATTTAATTCTCAATCTGGTTTCGGTTATTTAGGACATTACAAATAAGTTAGCAGTTAGATTTTTATTTGAATTTTTCTTATTAATACATACGTCCATAATATAATTATGCCTTTATCTCCGGAGGGCTAGGCAGAAGTGAATTATCGCCCATATTGCACCAATCATTGTGTTCTGTGACACGTGATAGGTGTGAGCCTATTGCCGTATTCCGGGCACTATTGTTGACTCGAGCCAAGAATTTGAGGCTGAGTACAGTACCTAGTTATATGATCGTAACTTAATTAACATTTATTATTTATTTAGAATTACAGTACTCTTTACAAATATCTCCGATGTTCAATATATTATTATAATATTTTAATAGTATATGATACAGATATAGTAACACTATGTTATAAAACTCAACCGAGAATTCAGGTTACTGTGGCAGAATATGTAATGCGCTTGGAATGTAACAGTGACGACATCCTAAGCCCTTTATAGCCCTTACGGTGAGGAGTGACAACGATACCTCCAAGAGGGCAGAATTATGTATGACTCAAGAGTTTATGTGTTGCCAGAATGTGGAGAAAGATATTATAAAAATGAAAAGATTATTTCAAAAGGCTTTTAGGAAATCATTTTCTTCATCTTGACTTCACCTTCAGAGTGTCGTCAATTATGGACAGGATGTATTTAAAAAAATCTAGTATTAGGATTTGTTAATTATAAAGTATAAACAGAAATTAAATTTCTTGGAGATAAAATTAGTAACTTGGCATACATACATACATACATATAATCACGCCTTTATCCCCGGAGGGTTAGGCAGAGGTGAATTAACACCCACATTTCACCAATCTGTATTCAGTCCCAAGTAATAGGGGCTGAGCCTATTGCCGTATTACGGGCACTATTGTTGATTCGACCCATGCATCTGAGGCTCGGTCTGGGCTGCACATATCTGTCTGATGTTGAAGTTAATCAGCCCTATCCCTTAGTCGCCTTGTACGACACCACATAGGAAGAGAAGGGGTGGCCCAAATTCTACTCTGCCGGGAACCACGTGGCTAACTTAGACGTTAAAAAAATAGTATTAGAGGAACTCCCTTTTTTTAACGTGGGGTAATCCCCACGGATAACATCCCCGCTGGAGCCGGAGAACTAGGTTATGTCGGTCTCGAACTGACTAAACCGCATACCGTCTATAGGTCGCAGTGCAAGGCCTAAGGTGAAGTAGCTATAGTGCATACCCCTCGCACTCCGGCTGACCCAGTGCCATCTCTCTCGATGAGTAGGTAGGTAAGAGGGGGTGGGCGCTCACCGCTCCTGTAACCTGCTTCTGCTGGGGTTACAGGTGGCTCCACCTGTCACCCCCAGAGAAACTACCTGTGGCGTAACAGTAGTATTGTGTAATAAGAACCACAGTATAACGAATCTTAAAGTTAGACTGTGTAAGAAATAAGTTTTTAATATTTAATGTCAGTAGTGTGTTCGACTGTTGAGTCAAAGGTAAATGGTTACTACAGCAGTCGCGCCCACAAAAGACCCAACTAGCCAAACAACATTTCTTATACCTAAATCTCTCTATATAAAATACTCTAACTAAGTATATAAGAAATTAAAAATAAAACTAGGTACCTAATTCATCTGAGTGCCGTGCAACGAAATTTTTTCCATAATCGTTTGAAATAAGTGATTGTCCCCATACTAACATACTTACACGTACTAGCCACACTGAGGGAGTTACCCTATAGGTATAATTTAATATAAATAACGCGCGGCTCGTGCCATTTTTATAATGTTTGCGATGTAATGCAACAGGGGTGGTTGGCAATTTGTTAGAATCGTATTTATATAGAGCTGTACTGTAATAGGGTGTAAAGAAGTTTCCAGTTTGCTGTACATTACATCGATGACTTTTATCAGCAAGACCCTGACGTACAATTATGAATACTTTGTAAAATGCGCTATACAAATCTGAGAGAAAATGATACTATTGCGTCAAAAAATTAAAATACATTAATTGTATACTTGTTGCATTAGCGTTTATTAAGCGTATAGTTTTCCCACTATTTATTTTAAAATTTATCTTTTATGTAGGTGAACAGTGATAAACGGGTAGTGGTAGTTGCACTAGAATCACGAAGGACATTAGATCAAATTGAAAATCATTTACCATATGGTTTTGTCAGTCAAAAAAAAAACGTGAGATTTCTTATACTGAATTTTTCCCCTCACTAATTTATGTTCGATTTCAACAATCTTAAAATTTAAACTTATTTTTTTTTTCTATTTTGACATAACATAGTACAAAAATTATTATTGTACTTAGCTTAGAAACAGCGATTACATAATCACACCAAAGCATTCTTCTGTCACACTCATCAGCTCTATACAGTTATCTCCACCAGATGAGTTACCCTCCACACACGCAAGGCGACAAACATCATAGCTCTTTCATAATCGTTGGCTGCAGACGCGTTAAACACAGAAGCCCATAAAAATTGTACAAAAACCATAAATCCTCTCACCGTATTCAATTATGGTGGTAAGGAGCCAGTGACGGTTCTAGAGGGCACATGTAATTATAGAAAATGATATATTATGTGGTACTTAAAGCTTTTCAATAAGTGCGCTTATGGGGAATCGGAATACAAATACTCAAGACTTGTACTCCTAAACGAGGGATGATTTTTTACGTCACATAGGTGGCAGGCAGGCTCATGGCCCACCTGTTGGAAAGTGTTTACCGTGGCATATGGACGTGTGCAATACTAAGGGTGTTGCACTCGTGCTGCCGGCCCTGTAGAAGCATTTTCATTCTCGAAGAACCCCATATTGTAGAAAAACCAAAGCAGAGAGTTCGTTCAACAGCTTGAGCGTGAATTAAATAAAATCAATTGGCATAGTTGAAGAATCCGATTGCGGGTGTGTCTGTGTACTCGGAAGAGACAAAAGTATGTATCTTTTATGTGTTCTCTTCAGGCGAACACGGAGACCAGGTTCAACTCTTCTACTCGACCTTGACATGGTTTTATTATGCTTATTTTAGTAATAGGGGTTAAAGTATGGAATTGCCGTTTCATTGTAATAGGTACTTCGAATTGACATAGAACCTTCATGGTTTGAGATTTTTGAGTGAAACTTTTTCCACATGGTACCTATGTAGTTCTTCATTTAAAAATGTGCAACATTCGATTATCGACTTTCAGTTGTTTTTTTTTATTCAGCTTAGACAAGAAAGATGGATACTTCGAAAATTCGAGTGATTTTTGAATACGAGTTCCGACGCGGAACTAACGCGGCAGAAACAGCTCGCAATATCAATGTTGCGTTTGGAGAGGGGACTGCTAATGAACGCACCGTGCGATTTTGGTTTAAACGCTTTCGTGATGGAAACTTTGATTTGAAGAACAAACCACGAGGAAAGCCGTCCACACAGGTGAATAACAATGAATTGAAAGACATGGTGGAAGCCAATCCGAGCCAAACTACCCAGGAATTAGCTGCATGGTTTAACGTTACCTTACCAACAATATTGACTCATTTGCGTCAAATCAATAAAATAAAAAAATGTGAAAAATGGGTACCTCATGATTTGACTGATCTGCAGAAAGAAATGCGTGTTGAAACTTGTGTTGCCTTGTTGAATCGATACAGAAATGAAGGAATATTGGATCGAATTGTGACATGTGATGAAAAGTGGATTCTTTACGATAACCGTAAGCGAAAGATGCAATGGCTGACCCCAGGTGAAACGCCACAACAGTGTCCTAAAGCAAAGCTTACCAATAAAAAGGTAATGGTAACTGTTTGGTGGTCTCAGCATGGTGTTATTCACTATAGCTTTCTACGATCTGGTCAAGCAATAACGGCAGATGTCTACTGTGCCGAACTCCCAACAATGATAGCAAAACTAGCAGTGAAACAGCCCCGACTCATGAATCGATCTTCACCATTATTGCTCCATGATAACGCGAGACCTCATACAGCACGAGAAACCGTTTTAACTCTACAGGAACTGCAATTAGAAACTATCCGTCACCCTCCGTATTCGCCAGACCTTGCTCCAACAGACTACCATTTTTTTCGTGATTTGGACAATTTTCTATGTGATAAAAAGTTTTCTTCTCAGGAGGCAGTACAAAATGCTTTCACACAGTTTGTCGAATCTAGATCACCAGAGTTCTATCGCAAAGGCATAAATGACCTTCCTACTAGATGGCAGCAATGTATAGATAATAATGGTAATTATTTTGATTAAATAAATACGTTAAATTAAAAAAAAAACGAATTTCAATTTGTCAGTACAAATCGGCAATTTCATACTTTAACCCCTAATATAATACATGACCTATTTTTATTTGACCGATAAAAAAATACGTTTAAATTTCCACCAAATTCATCCTAGTATCGGAGATGCAAATCAAACACCTCGTTTCCGCACTGCAGCCAACATTCAAATGCATCTCTTAAAAAAAATAGCTGACAAAACCCAACATCAAACTGTCCGATAAATCCCCACCAATTTGAATGCCGTGACAACACTACAACGACACGTCCACCACGCCGCAGTCACGCCACGGTCACGGCACGCGGTCGCACTGCGGCCGCATTTGTCACGCGGCTCAACCGCACGCCGCCATCTGTCATACGGTGAAGAGTACGTCGGTTATGGCAAAGATTATGGAAGTTACAGACAGGTTTTTAAATTTTTTGCCTATGTTTTAGATTTGCACTAGGTAGATATTGTTTGGCATATGGCGGGCGTCGCGGTAGTGCATCCAACTGCACCGTCAGAAGTCGTGGGCTCGATTCCCGCGCAGTGCAATTATTTTGTTTGCATGAATATGTATGTCTATTTGCATTAATTTGGGTGTTTCTATGTATTGTGTATGTATGTATTGAACTATGCTTATTTTGGATAAAATGGGGTTAAGAATAGAATATCATAAAATATTGATTTTAAGGATATAGATATATATATAGATAGACACTATTATCTGCCACCAAATCTATACATCTATACCTACATATTACATATTATAATACATATATTACATATTATACCTACATATTACATCTTATTACATATTATATTATATTACTATTAAATATGAATAAAATTGAAGTGTCTGTTTGTAATATTCAAATAACCGTTTTTTACTACATGCATATGAATATAAGACGATATAACATACGACGACGAATATAATTATAATAAAATTTTACAATTTTTGTCTGTCTGCCTGTCTGTTTGGTCCGATTAATCTCTGAAATGGCTGAACCGATTTTGACGGGACTTTTATTCGTAGGTAGCTGATGTAATAAGGAGTAACATGGGCTACTTTTATTTAAGAAAAATAGCGTTGGCTCGACACTAAGCAATAACCGACATCCACGCGGGTGGAGCCGTGGGCAACAGCTAGTCTGCAATATAATCTGACAACCCATAATAGTTGCTGAGATAAACGGGTCGTTGGAGGTGAAGGATCGGGTACTGTGGCGCAAGCCAATGTTATGTCGAACAGTAGTCAGTAATGAGGTAAAATTGGTTAATTTGCCTAAATTTTAATCGCAAGTTTGTATATCGTAGACAGCTAATCCCCTTCCTTGTACGTCTAGACTGCTCGAAGTACAGAAAGCATCATCTGCACATAATAATCTTTGTCACCCCTCAAGCAAGCATCTGTTAGGTATCGGAGTATTATTCATCCAACCGCAAGTGTCCCAGTAAAATATTACCCCGGGCATTACTGGACGCGTTGCGATTATTACACGACATTACGGGATATTACCGCTGCGTAATTTGAGTGGCGGTAATAAGTTTACTGGTAATATTTTTACACAACAACATATAGAATATGTCAAAGTTGCGAAAGGTCAATGGGGATATTTAGACCACCTTCAAATTAGAGGCGTTATGAAGTGCTATAGTGGCGCCACTTCAAAATCAAAATCAAAATCAATTTATTGTTTGTCACAGGTGAAGAAGATGTTGTAAATTACATTTATAAGTAGGTATCACTGTAGCATGTCTGATAAAACGTACAATAAGATTTATTAAACACATTAAGAAAACTAAAAATATTAGGTAATTGAGAAATACAATTATTTGGATAGATTCAGATCAAGCGATCTACTTCTATTATCATTATTATCATTATACCAACTAAATAATAAAAAATAAAAAAAATTGTCATTTACATAGAATAATAAATATGTCACAAATGTAGTCATCAAATTAATAATACAATACAAAAATCAAATGTCTGTTTAATAAAGTATGTCGAGTCACAGTGTTAGGAAGTCATTATTCATTCAAATAATCATTAAGAAATTCTGTAACATTATAATAAGCTTTTTGCACTAACATATTTTTTAGAACTGCTTTGAATTTGTTGCAGTTCAACTCCCTCCAATTTTTGGGCAATTTATTGTATATTATTGGCGCCATACAAATTATACTTTTGCGCACTAGAGCCGTCTTTGCACTATGCAAACGTAGCCTGCCATTATCCCGCCTGTTTCGCGGAACGGTTGCCTCTAAGGTCGGAAATAAATGAGGATTACTTTTTACAAACATTGCAACTTCGAAAATATACATGCTTGGTAATGTTAAAATTTTGTTGTCCTGGAAGTAACTTTTGCAGCTATCTGTAGTTTTTAATTTAAACATTGATCTAATGCATCTCTTTTGAGCCTTGAACACCACTTCTTTATCTGTTGAGTTACCCCAGAAAATAACTCCGTATCGTAACAGAGGTGCAGCCAAACCGTGATAGGCTATTATTAGTGCATCTCTATTAACAATACTGGAAAGCGTATGTAAGGCATAGGCAGAACTAGAAATTCTTTTACAGAGCTGTTCTATATGTGATTTCCAGTTTATTCGTTCATCAATTGTTAACCCAAGAAACTTTGTAGTTTTAACATTTTCAATTACATTATTCTGACATTCTATATCTATTCTATTTGGTTTTTCCCTTTGGTTACAATGCATGATTTTAGTTTTACTTAAATTAATTTTTAGATTGTTTATGTCCAACCATTGAATTATAGATGTCAAAGCATTGTGTATGTCAATTTTAAATTCAATTAAGTCATTATTGTCATTACAAATTGTCAAAGTACTGTCATCTGCAAATAACGTCATATTATGTCGTGTAGATTTAGGTAAGTCATTTATATAAATTGTAAAGAGCAATGGTCCAAGTACACTGCCCTGAGGAACACCGTATACAACATTTCTCTGTTCTGACTGATGTATTTCCTCATGTTTAGTCACTGTATTTATTCGGGCAACTTCCGTATATTGCTTCCTATTATTAAGATACGATTTCATTATATCCAACACATTACCTCTCACACCGTACGCTTCAAATTTCTTTAAAAGGATGTCATGTTTAACGTAGTCAAACGCTTGCGTCATATCACAGTAGATCGCGCATACGGGTGTTCTTTTATCAACTTTCAACATAACCTCATACAAAAATTCATAAATTGCTAAATTAATGGTTTTCTTTTCACGAAATCCTTTTTGTTCATCGCACAATATGTTATTTTCTTCCAGATAGTTATATAATTCTTTATGTATATATTTTTCAAATATCTTGGCAGTAATAGGTATCAATGATATTGGTCTATAACACTCCATTACTTCCCTATCCTCTTTCTTAAATAGTGGCTTAATTATGGATATTTTTAGGGCGTCTGGAAACACACCATGATAAATGCACATATTAAGAATGTGGCTTAAGTGTCCACAAATTTCACTGGCTACAGCCTTTAAAACTTTAGTCGCAATACCATCATATCCAACACTGTTGGTATTTTTCAAAGTCAAAATGATTCTCAATATATCTTGGGGTAAACAGGGACCCATAAACATAGATTGCTTTCTATTTAGTATTAATGAAGTAGTTTTTTTTGTATTACCTACTGTAGAATTCGGCTGTATTTTTTCAATAAAGTAATTATTGAATTCATTGGCAATATGTGTTGGGTTTGTAATTACCGTATTATTTATTTTTATTTTATTAATGTAATTTTTTGGAGTATTAAATTTTGACCGATTAATTATTTGCCAAGTTGTTTTAGATCTGTTATTGGAGGTTTTGATTTTGTAATTATTTTGGGAACGTTGCGTTAGTAATACAATTTTTTTAAATAATTTTGCGTAGTTATTGTATCGTGTTTTGTTAACTATATCTGGTTTTAATCTTTGTATCCAAAGAAGTTGTCGTTTTTTCTTACTACAGATTTTAATTCCTTTTGAAACCCACTTAGTTTTCTTTATCAAATTGACCGTTACTTTACACTTTGGAAAATATAGATTATAGAACAGTGCAAAGGTTTCCATAAATAAGTTGTAGGCCATATTAGGGTCCTCAGTTGCATAAATGTCTGAAAAACTCAAATTGCAAATGCATTGTTTAAACTTTCTAATATTTACGTTGTTATACTTTCGCTTCAGTGTACAATATTTGTTGATAGCACAGAGTTTACTTACAGGACATTTTAGTAGTTGTGCAGTATGGTCGGAAAGACCAAAATCCAATACTTCCACTTTACAGGACCTGACAAAATTATGCGCAAATTTATCAATACATGTTTGACTGGCAATTCTTGTAACTTGGTTTACTGCTAGCTTTAAATTGGAGCTAAGTAGAATGCATTCAAATTCCCTTGACTGATTGCTAGATTTCAAAATGTCTACATTAAAATCACCGGCAACTATAATATTCTTGTATTTTTTTGTTGTTATATATTTTAAAACAGAATCCAATTTCGTAAAAAACTCAACAAGATTATTAGCGTTTGGTGTTCTATATATGCACAGAAATAAAATACTATGATTGACTAGTTCCGCCGCACAACATTCAAATGTCGAAGGCAGTGCCATTTTCGATATTGTTTGTAATTCCTTCCATTCATGTCCGTTTCTTACCAGAATACATGAACCGCCTCTTCTAACATTCTTTCTGCTATAGTGAGCAGCCATGCTGTAATTAGGCACGTATAGATGATGTTCATCTCCTTGTGTCATAAAGTGTTCGGTAATGCAAATAATATCTACATGTTTTTCTTCTTCTAATAATTCGTTTAATTTTATCGTAAGAGCGTTCGATTTCCCAACTAGTCCGGCTATATTCTGATGCAATACATATATGTGGTTAGTCATGAAAAAGATCATGATTAGAGTCTACTTCCTTGCATACAGAGTTTGCTATATTATATGATTTGAATTGATCTAATTTGAAGGCGCCCGTAGAGATAAAAATAATTAGTACACTTAATACGATAATTATCATCTCCATAGAAATGGAGCTGCATTTGAAACTATTGTTTTTGCAAGAAAAAAAAAGAAGAAAGAAATAAATCTATTATTCGTACATAAACCTACGATTTATGTAGGTATAACGGAGCCATATGTCAGTTTTTCTGGGAGCTACTGCCAACTTATCTCCTAAACATGGCAAACCGACTAGCAAGCGAGGTAGATTTGGACCTCTAGAATGTTTTTAATACGCTAGTAGAGGAGACAGAATATGATTTAAAGTATTTCCAAGTTCAGATATATCTCAGTTGTTGGATAAATTTTCCAGCATGATTTTCCCACACACCATCCCCTCTAGACAAGTGGCAACCCGCTAGCCGGCCTATGGTGGAATAGAATGACGAATGTATGGGATTTGACGTAAATAATAGTCGTTAACGCATATCAAATACGTCAAATCCGATACATTCGTCATTCTATTCCATCAAACGCCTGCTAACGAATTGCCACTTGTCTAGAGGGGCTGTTCTTTCTTTCTTGCAATCCCGGGCTCTTCAAGCAGAGCGCGAAAAAGCATATGTCAAGGATGTCAAGGTACTAACCCCCCTTTCGGCTTTTCAGCATTTGGAATGAAAGTCTTAAACATCTGAACTTCACTCTAGCTGATATTCAGCAAGATTTAGTAATTTGATTTGTATTTGCTTATTTCCTGAACAATATCACAGTCTACTGAAAATATAATGAAGCTTAGTCTAAGTTTGGTAGCAGCTACAATTACTCTTTGTACTTAAATAAAATGAAAAAAGGGAACCGCTCAGGCAGGGTTTGAATCCACGACTAGTCGCTTACAGGGACAATGCTCAGACCACGGACCTACCGACCCTCGCCTGAAGCGTTTCAAATTCGTCTATACAATCGTCTTGGAACGACGACCCGTCGTCGTACGAATATCGGTAGATGGCTCCCGAGCCATCTACCGATATTCGTACGAACTAACGGAAACTGTAGTCAATTCAATTCATTCATTTATTTGTGGATCATAGGTTTGTGTATAGTTCTTATTCTAAATTACATATCAGTGCGTTATGTCCTACCATCGATTATGGTGTACAAATTAAATTATCATTAATCAAATGAATAATAAACACTTTAACAGCCTCAAACAAACATCCATACTAATATTATAAATGCGAAAGTAACTCTGTCTGTCTGTCTGTCTGTCTGTCTGTCTGTCTGTATGTTACGCTTTCACGCCTAAACCACTGAACCGATCTTGATGAAATTTGGTACAGAGGTATATTAGAGCTTGAGAACGGGCATAGGCTACCTTTTATCACGAGAAAGGGGGTTTAAGGGGGAGAAATAGGGGATGAATTTTTTTATGAAAGTTTGTCATTTCTGAAGATATCTTAATGAAATTTGGTACACAGGTAGATTAGAGCTTGGGAACAGACATGAGCTACCATTTATCGCGAAAAGGGGGGCAGAAGGGGGGGACTAGGGCATTGGGATGAAAGTTTGTCATTTTTGAAGATTTCTTGATGAAATTTGGTACAGAGATAGTCTAGAGCTTGGTAACGGACATAAGCTACCTTTTGTCGCGATAAGGGGGGAAGAAGGGGGGGACCAGGGCCTTGGAATAAAAGTTTATCGTTTTAGAAGATTTCCTGATGAAATTTGGTACAGAGATAGTTTAGAGCTTGGGAACATAAGCTACCTTTTGTCGCGAAAAGGGGGGAAGAGGGGGGGACCAGGGCCTTGGGATAAAAGTTAATCGTTTTAGAAGATGTCCTGATGAAATTTGGTACAGAGATAGTTTAGAGCTTGGAAACGGACATAGGCTACCTTTTATCGCAAAAAGGGATAGAAGGGGGGGGATGAAAGTTTGTCTTTTTTGAAGATATCCTGATGAAATTTGGTACAGATAAAGATTAAAGCTTGGGAACGAACATAGGCTACCTTTTGTCGCGAAAGACGAGGATAAAGGGGGGGGGTTATAGGGGATGAAAGTTTGCCGGTTTTGAAGACATCCTGATGATATATTTGGTACGGAGATGGATTGAAGCTTGGGCACGAACATAGGCTATCATTTGACGCGAAAATGGAGGCATAGGGGGGGGGGGGGAATAATAAGGTATGAAAGTTTTACAGTTCTGAAGATATCCTGATGAAATTTGGTACAAGGATTAATTTGAGCTTGGTAACGGACATATGCTACCTTTTATCGCGAATAATGTGGTAAAAGGGTGGGGGAGGGATAAGGACTGGATAGTTAGTATGAAAGTTTGTCATTTTTGATGTTATCCTGGTCAAATTTGGTACAGAGATGGATTAGAGCTCGAAAATGGACATAGGCTACCTTTTATTGCGAAAAGGGGGGTAGAAGGGGGCGCATTAAGGCCTTGAAATAAAAGTTCGTCATTTTTGAAGTTTTCTTGATGGAATTTGGTACAGAGATAGTTTAGAGCTTGGTGACGGACATAAACTAAAAAGGAGTTCAAGGGGTGGAATAGGGCAAGGGTATTTAAGTTTGTCAATTTTGAAGATACCTTGATGAAATTCGTATAGAGATGGATTAGAGGTTGGAAATGGACATAGGCTTCCCCTTATCGCGAAAAAAGGGATAGCCGATAGTCGAGTAGCGAACCAAATATAGAAGCGAGTGGAGACGCGAGTAGAGATTGTTATAGGGACGAGTGGATAGGCGTGTAAAGATCGAAAGTCGAGTAGAGTCGACTACAGGAGCGAGAAGATATGCGACTAGATAGCCAAATAGAATGCAGTAAAGGCTTGAGTAGAGAGGCGAATAGGGAGGCGAGTGGAAAGATGAATGTAGTGGTGAGTAGAGATCGAATAGAGAGTTCAGTAGAGGTGCGAGTAGATAGGCGAGTGGGGAGAGTCAAGTAGAGAGGCGAAAAAAAGACGGGTTGCACTCTGGGAGTGCCGGCAGAAGTGAAAACATTTTCTTTCTTTCTTTCTTTCTTGGTTATATACATATACATAGAAAAAGATAAAAAGAACATACCATACCATACCATACCTATAATATAGCGCCAATCATAGAACCTATCACTAATTTTCTGCTAATTTTCTGTCAGAAGAATCACAAAAAGTGTCAGAAGGCCAGGTTTGAACCCGGTACTATCTGAAACCATAAGGACTTAAAGTCGACTACGATGCTATTTATCGTATCTTGCAAAATAGACAGTCTATAGCTAATGTTGTATGCCGTCAGTCGTCGGTTCAAAAAGAATCGAATGGATGGGCAAGTAGAGAGGCCAATGGAAAGGCGAGTATAGAGAAGAGTACAAAGTCGAGTAGAGAGGGGAACAGAGAAGTCAGTAGAGAGTCGAGTATAAATTCAAGTATAGAGGCTAGTAGAGAGTCGAATATAGAGGTGAGTACATAGTCAAGGACAAAGTTGAGTAGAGAGGCGTGCTCAATAGAATGCTCAATAGCGTCGGATCAACACTAAGCGATAACCGACATTTACGCGGGCGGAGCCGCGGGCAACAGCTAGTATTGAATAAATTCATACTAATATTATAAACGAGAAAGTGTGTGTGTCTGTTTGTCCGTCTTTCACGCCTAAACTACTGCATCGATTTTGATGAAATTTGGTATAGGAGTAGATTAGACCTTGAGAAAGGACATAGACTATGGTTACGATAACCGACATCCACACGAGCAGAGATGCAGGCAGAAGCTAGTAATAAATACTTCAAAAATGTCTTACGAAAGAATCATCTTTTAGAAATTCGTCAATGGTATAGTAAGCCTTATTTGCTAAAATTTATGTGATATTCCCAGTAGTCCCCTCTAGCTCTGTCCTCTGGGGTGACAGCTAGGAATTGTCTTCCCAGTTGTCATCGGGGTGACAATTTGTGCCGACTGTTCCCTTTGAAAGTTGACTAGAGGGGACAAATGAGAAGTTTGTTTCTCAGTTGTCACGGGGGGGGGGGGGGGGGGGGGGACAATTGCAATTAAAAACAATCCATAGATTTCAGCTTTTTTATTTCTTATGTTACATAGAATCTTCGAAATTAATTATCGTTAACACCCCGACTCAGTGCAATCCGACTCGGATAGGTTAGGTTAGAAGACTAAGGCGGGATATTGTTGGATATTGTGGATATTGTTTGTCTGAATATCAATTAACTACATTTCAAAAATTTGTGTTTTAAATATTCGGGTTTCGTGTATATGGATTACGGTCATCTGGATTATTTCGAAGATTCTATGTAACATAAGAAATAAAAAAGCTGAAATCTATGGATTGTTTTTAATTGCAATTGTCCCCCCCCCCCCCCCCCCCCCCCCCCCCCGTGACAACTGAGAAACAAACTTCTCATTTGTTCCCTCTAGTCAACTTTCAAAGGGAACAGTCGGCACAAATTGTCACCCCGATGACAACTGGGAAGACAATTCCTAGCTGTCACCCCAGAGGACAGAGCTAGAGGGGACTACTGGGAATAATCGAAATTTATGAATTTTACCTTTGAATACTTTAATATTTTCTGAGCGAATCCTCGCAGGTATTTACTATAAACTAGCTGGGTTCACCCGCGTGGAATTCTGTTCCAGTTCCCATGATGGCGTAACCCTTTAAAAAAAAAATCTCCGCGTAAGAACCATCCACGTCCTACAAGGAATATTCTAAAAGAAAAATAAGCGAAATTATTTCAGCTGTTCTCGAGATTTGCGCTTAGCAACACATATAGCGATTAATTTTTATATAATAAACTAGCTGTTGCCCGCGGCTCCGCCCGCGTGGATGTCGGTTTTCCTGAATTTTCTTTGCTATAAACCTCACGGAGCCCGAGACCTTTCCAACGAATGCAAAACCGTGGAAATCGGTTCGTGCATACTGGAGTTATAGCGTCAGGAAGGAAAACCCGACTTATTTTTATATAGTAGATTGAGGTTGCCATACAAAACACACTACTACGTAAATATACGTAAAGACAGACACCATATTAATTACGTAACTCATATCACAATTCATTGTTACACTAACCACTGCTTACCCAGATTATCTCACAACACGTGATAATATTCCATATCACTACAATTATGACCATAACCGTAAATAGCTACAGGGATACAACACACGCTTGTGGAGGGGATATGCCATAACCATCACTTGACATGGGATTATCTGCTTAAGACAGTTAATGGTGCACAGGTGGGCCTTACCTAGAGCAATGTCTTGGAGATTATCTGTAGTTATGTGTAATAGGGCCTTCATATATGGCGTTATGTATATTTAGTGTAATCTATAGTAGGTAATTAATAGTACATTACTACAGAGGCCGGGAAGAAAGGGGTTGCCGGCCGTAGACATGTCTATATGTTTTTTCGGATAGGTCTGAGGCAGGCAACCCAATATTTCCCGCCGAGGTATGTATAGTGCTTTTCTCAAACAGGCAATGAAATAAACAACAAAAAAATTAAAGATTTATTTTTAAAGACATTAAAAGTAAACAAGATAAAAACTAAAACTCACGTGTGTAGTACTGTTTCGTCTATTTAAGCTTGATTTTAACAGTAAACATTTACATTTATGTTTATTATCATGTTACTTATAAAAAGTATAAAGGCACGTTTCTGAACGAACAGTGACACTTGTCATTGTTATATTATGTCAATTTGTTGCAACTAAATTATATATTAATATTTCATTGTTTATGTGTATAGTTAAGAAAACAATTGATAATAATGTGTTATTAGTTTTTTTTTTAATACGCATTGTGGCAGAATGTCGATGCCTTTGCCAAAAATTTATGTGGAATCGAAATTAAAAAAGAGGACTTTGCCGGTCTTAGGCCTACAAGGTTTGTATGCAATTCCATTACCGGCCTCTGGTCCTAGCCACGCCTGAAACGTCATACTTCGCAACCTATTAAGAAGAACGTAATGTCAATATTTCATTGCATGTTTGAGAAAAAATATGAACAGTGTGATTCTTTGACTCTCAAGAGCTACATGTGCCATTTGAATGCTATGTGCCCTAACGACCTCTTTGTTTAGACTCGCAAAAACACCCGTAAGGCCTCATTTTGATCCGACTGCGCCAGAAGGAGGGTTATGTTTTTTGAAAATGTGTATGTATAATTGTTTGGCACGCTCTGCAGCCTGAACGACTCGATAGATTTTAGCTTGAGAGGTGTCGTTAGATTTGTATTTACTGTGAGAGTGACACTGGGGATATTAATCGAGTGGGGTATCAAAAGCCGATTACAAAAATATATATTTCATAACAAAAAAGTATTTAATAAATAAATTATTGAAAAACCCCATTTGCAAATTTGAAACCCGATAATAATTAATGGGTACCGCCTTTTATAAAGCTTGTTTCGATCTTTTCAGCATCAGTCGGGTTTTTAATTTTTAATTATTTATTAGTCTATTCTATAAATTGAAACCCATTGACTTCTTGTTAAGTACTTTTAAAATTAAGAGGCATACGTTCTCATACGGTTACGTTACGTTATCAACGGAAGGTTTTACTGTACGTACTAACAGTAAAACCTTCAACATATACAGGGCGTCTTAAAGTTATGGGACATGAAGGGGAAGAAGGTACCTTAAATATCGTAGATAGTGTATTTTACTGAAAGAAGACTTTATGTTATTTTTAAATGTCAGTAATTCTGCATTCATAGATTTTCTAAAAATTACTTCCTTCGTCTGGGAATCGAACCGACCTAAATGGCAAAAAAAATTACCCTGCTTTAATGATGCCAATCGAAAGAATAGTTAAAAAATAATAACTCTGCTTAAGTAACATTGTATTTTAAAAGAAAGGAACAACGTAAAATGATTGGTCAAATTCTGAAAGAATCTGATTCTGAAATGATTATATGAAAGTGATAATAAAATCAACAGGCAGCGGACTCATTAAAAGATTGGCGATTTGCGTAAGACAAGAGGGATCAAATTTTGAGCATTTAATTAGTTAATTTACAAAAAAATACCCACTTAATTGACTACGGCAGTTACATGTATGTTTTTAATTTGTATAAAAAATATTACGGTGTTTCTTTCTTTACAAATTAAAATACAATGTTACTGAAGCAGAGTTATTATTTTTAAGCTATTCTTTCGATTGTTATCATAAAATTAGGGTAATTATTTATGGACATTTTAGTCGGTTCGATTCCCAGACGAAGGAAGTAATTTTTAGAAAATCTATGAATGCAGAATTACTTACTTTAAAAAATAATATAAAGTCTTCTTTCAGCAAAATACACTATCTACGATATTTAAAGTACTTCCCCTTCATTTCCCATAAGTTTGGGACGCCCTGTATAATATTATTCGTATTCCTAACCAATTTTGAAACCACTTACAGAATATCACACTACTGTTAACTTGAGTACCTACGCATAAGTGACTGTAACACTATAATGGTGACACAAACGTACAGACATACACATTTGCATGTTAATAACTACAACGAGCGTTGATGGTACTCAGTAGTTAGCAGCGCGACCCCTTTTAGTGCTACGGTACAGAAGAATAGAGGTGAAAGTGCTCTTTTTGTTGGATTAATAGTAAAACTATATTTTTCTCTATTATGTATTACGCGAGTCGTATCTTCTAAACATCTTAACCTACTTATCTATATATTTAAAAATCAATACCACTTTTAGTTGTAATTTTATAACTCAAGAACGGGCTCACCTATCCAAACCAAATGTTTAGGCTTTGTTCGGACTATTTAGTAGATGTTTTATGTGAAGTTTGGATAAAAAGGGGTCGAGCGGTTACATCCACGCTGGCGGAGCAAAGGCTATTAAATCATAAAAATATTTTAAAACTAGAGAACATGAAGTATCTCAAAATGAAATATAGTAAAAAACAAAAAAATCTTTAAAAGGTGTAAGGAAAAGAAAGAGGCAAAAACCAGATACACAGCGGAGTTGATACACTCCTAAATTCGGCCACAAGAACTCATCATCGTCCTCATAAAGATTTCCTAATTGATACCGATATTTGCATTTTAGAATCTGGGGACTGGCTTATTATTCTTAATTGCAATGTCGGTATTTCTAGGACGGACTGTCGCCTGATCTCCCAACCCTGAGAAAAGAGCCTGCGTCAGAGCCTCTTTCATTGTGCAGTAGTTACAGGCTTGGGCCTCAAAGGTGTTGATAGATAACCTGTACAAGAAATTAGAAATAAAAGATCATAGCACAATGAAGCTTATTACGAACTGAACCTGTTTTGTAATATAATGACGTCATCGTTGTCGGTACAAATTCAAATTGTTATCTACACACATAATTACAGGTTAAATTATTACATTCTTGTGTTTAAAAATAACCTTAACAACGTTGGCAAAGACATGTATCGTCACAGAATAGATAATAGTACTAGCGTACAGAATGGAAGCTCACCCCCTCCCACCGATTTCATTTCCTCTCCCCGCACGTCAAAATCATGGGCGCTTTCATGGGCGCCTAAAACAAAGGTTGTCGCCAGTAAAATGTGTAGGAACGGCACTTCGGGGAGAAGAGTGAAAAGTTCGGCTAGCTTCGGTTTTTAAGGCGTCCTCTCTTTCACACATGACCTAGTGAAATTTAACCCTCAAATGCATCTCGCCTTTTTGTATAAATAACTAATGAGCTACACATAGTGAGAACACTTGTACTTTTTCCACAGTATTTATTATTGAACCTGACCGGTTTCGCCTTATGGTAACTTCAAAAGTTTACATTGATGTTTTTGAAATGTTTCTAATCTTAAACACTAGAGGTGTTTATGACTAGAAATGTTCATGAACATTGCGAAACTGGTCGGGTTCAATAATAAATACTGTAAAAAAGGTACAAGTGTTCTCAATATGTGTAACAACAAGTTCCACCAAGGGTCATCAATGAACAGTATAAAAAAAACTAATGAACTGGATGCCAGGTTCGCCCAGGAATAAATTCGTGAAAAATCTTTTCAATTATAATAATTTTCATATAGTCCGGGTTTTTTAGAAAATAACTCTAGAACTAGCATGTTAAGTGACATTATTTGTATTATTTTTTTAACATTATAAAGATTATAACTCAAAAGCATATGATGCAGATTTAGATTAGTATTCATTCTAGGGTTAAAAAATGGGCGGTACCTGGCAATGACGGAATCCATGATGGACGACATTCATTGTGATACATTCAAATCGAAAGAAATGCCACACTTCATAGGCGTGAGCTGTCAAAATAATGATTCGTAAATTTTATAAAGTATAGAGCGGTTAAAACCATTTGTTTCTAAAAAATATAAATAGATATCTTTCCGTGAACTTCCGTTTAGTATAAATTATAATTGATACTTAAATAAATTAACAATATTAAATTAAAGTGTGCTCAACTGCCATTTTTCTAATTTCCTACTCGCCGTTGACAATTCAAAATAAGTATTATGATAGTTATTACAAAAACCGGACATAGAATCCGTGTCATTCAGTTGAGGTTCAGAAACCTTGGTACGTAATAAAAACACCATTTATAAAGAAATGTTCTACCTCACCCTTGGCAATGCAGCATTAATTACAAAGGGATAAATACTACCTAGCATTTCTGTAAAAAGTTCCAGATCATTTTATGGCATCTGGAGATCAAATCTGGTATCCTCACTTATATTTCTTTTATACGATACGTATCTTTATTTTATAGCTCCCTGGATATATCACCAATAAATATTGTCAATCCGTTCTTAAAAAAGCCACAACAAACCTCTCCGCCTTTTCTCATGTTTTTTTTCCACAACTACCTGTAAGGAATCATGTTCGAATATTTCAGCCAAAAATCATCAATATCCGTTCATAAATAACGCGACAGAAAAGGCACCCATTTTCTCCTCCGATTAAAAAAGCTCTAAGCAAAAATGATGTTTTAAATCAAAGAACATGTATGCCATGTTTGGTGACAATCGGTTAAGAAATGTGCCCTATAGACCGAACGGAACGGAGACTATTTATAATTAATGAAAAATTTCACGCAGGCGAAACCGTGAGCAACAGCTAGTTTTTATAAACACAATCGGTTTTAATAACTCTATAAACATAGCTAGGTCGTGTTGTAGTATTGTTTTGTTATTTGTGCCAATTCTGTTGATTGACAATACCAAAATATATCGCCATATTCTTTTCTTCCGAAGCGAAGAAAAAGATGGAAATAGGTTTTAATGTAAAAATCATTAATATGACTTTTTGTAACAACAGGATTGTCGCCTCCGTCGGATGTGACGTAAATCATGACACCAAGGGATAGAGTGAGAAAAATCACGCTATCTCACTCGAAAATTAGCTCAAATTTCAAATAGTGCCATCCCTGACATTTCTAATTTTCTCACACATTAACACTACCGTGCATGTACACGAGCTATATTTGTAGTAATTACAACGCGATTGTTTCGTACATTTTTCCGAGAGCTTCCGAGGTGTGGTATCGTTGGTACATCTTTGAATTTAAATTTTTTTTTTTTTTACTTTGAATTTTTAAATTTATTAAGATGTTAATTATTTTTATAACGTAAGTATGTCTTTATATCTTATTTTTCTTATTGCTTACATAAAATGGTTACAAAAATGTCACAGCGTACAAAGCTAAAATTAAAATACACAAACATAGTTCGGCATTTAGTACAAGAGTGTTATTCATGTATTAATGGAATGTAGTTACTAATTACAAAATATATAAGAATTAGCTCAGTTTCTAGTATAATATTAGTCACTAATTGTAGCATCTGCTGCTGAGCTAGGCTTGTAGCCTGTATTTCAGCAGACAGCGCCTCCTCCCGATTGTTGTATCAATAATAATTAGGATTTTATTAACATTTTAAGGTGTCTTTGAAACAAAATTAGTCTCTAGAAAATTAGGAAAACAATAATCAAGTTGTGCATGCAGAAGTGTACGGAGGTGTCTGTGTGTGTGTGTGTGTGTGTGTGTGTGTGTGTGTGTGTGTGTGTGTGTGTGTGTGTGTGTGTGTGTGTGTGTGTGTGTGTGTGTGTGTGTGTGGTAACAAGCAGTGAAAAGCATTTCGGAATCAGCAAAAAAGAAAAAAAAATAAAAACAAAAAACACATAGTCTCACTGGAAGACTGTCATCATACCCTCAGTTTCGTCATACGATAGTTTAATGAACCAGTCAAACAATGATTTCCTGACGGCCAACCTCCCCAAGTGATATACTTCATTTATTTTATTTACTCTATTGTAAATATAAGGTCCCAAGAAGGAGAAAAACCTGCGTATAAACGAAGTCCTAGGTTTAAACGTCCGTTCACACACCACATGGCCCCGCCGCTTCCCCTCTATGGCTGGGTCATGTCTCATAATAGAATGCTGCCTCAAGATTATGCTTGTAAGAAAGAGCTGACGGACCGTAAGGACCTCGCAATATTCGTACAGTGACTTAGTTGGAAATCTAAATGGTTTGAAAGTACATAATTTCAAAATAGCCCTCTGAGCCACCTCTATTTTTAGAAGTATGGTTTTCTGTGCTCCTCCCCATGATGAGATACAGTAGCTAATTATTGACTGGCAAAAAGCAAGGTATATTCTTTTAAGAGTTATAGGAGGAACAACGTATCTTAAGGTTTTGAAGAAGTATGACAGTTTTCGTATTCTATTGGCGAGCTGTTGGATGTGCGGCTTAAAGTTACAGTTCTCATCAATGACAACACCCAAGTATTTAACTGTTTTAGTGCGTTGAAGAGGTTTAGGATCAGACGCATCAAGGCAGCCATGTGAGAGTATTTGTAAATTATGTGGTATGCAGTCACAAATTGAGAAGGTGATGTATTTGGTTTTTTCTGCGTTAAGGGTGAGGACATTCGCATGCAGCCATTTCTCAACCATATCAAAACCTTTTTGGGCAGAAATATAGGTTTCATCCCAGGTTCTTCCAGTGAATATGAGGGCAGTATCATCAGCATAGGAAATAAGTTTCCCTTTAAATGTGTCAAGGCATAGGAGGTCATTGATATATATCAAGAAGAGCGTTGGTCCGATGATACTTCCCTGAGGAACGCCAAAAGACGCAGGAAGGTCTGCGCTCTCATATGGTCCCACTTTGACAAATTGTGTCCTGTGGGATAGGTAGGACTGCACAAGCTTCAACTGTTGTCCTCTAATGCCAATTTTTTCTAATTTTTTAGTCAGGATGGGGACAGAGACCGTGTCAAAAGCCTTTGACAAATCTAGGAATATAGATAGACATTTATTGCCTTTATCTAAATTTGAAGCCACGAAGTCAACAAAACAACTAACTGCGTCATCAGTCGATTTACCTCTGCGGAAGCCGAATTGTTGCTCTGATAGAATACCTTTGGCTTCCAGATATTCCACAAGTCTATTATTTATAAGTTTTTCAAGGATTTTCGAGATTGATGGTAATATAGATATTGGCCTGTAGTTATTTACATTTGTCCTGTCCCCACCCTTGAAAATAGGATGAATCCGTGATCTTTTGAGATATTTAGGAAAAATCCCTTGAGTTAGACACATATTGAAGATATACGTCAAGTGTGGTGCTAGGATATTCCTGTGATCTTTCAATATCTTGTTAGAGATGCCATCCCAGCCCACGGAACAGTCGGGTTTGAGATCTGATATCAGACGAGCCACTTCTTCTTCATCCGTGGTCAGAAGTACGAAAGAGTTCAAACGGCTTCTGATGACAGGCAGATTGTCTGGCAAAGTTGTCAAGGAATTTACTATCCTCTCAGAGAGGCCCTTACCCACATTGGCGAAGTAGTCGTTAACAACATTAACAGAACCCCGCGGAGTGTCAGATAGCTTAAGGAGCTCTCTGTTGTGTGCTGTTTTCTTGGTGGTGTTTGTGATTGTTTTAATTGCATTCCATATTTTTTTATTGTCTTTGCCAGCATCTACTAATGTTGGACATGGTATCATATACATATGCCAGTATAATTTATTTAATCCTTTGCAGTGCCTTCATAAAATAAGTAGGTATACATTAAACATAAGTAAAATACCTTTACGCCCCTATTCAGCACGGTGGCAACACGCGTAACATACACACTCATACGGCATGCAAGTTAACGACGTCATTAAAGCAGATGATTACGTTACCTGCCCGCCACGCACTAGCTTTCATTACAACATACACAAATACACAACGTTGTTCACTTACCACATTTTGCATTAGGATCGTAGTAGTTTTTAACAATAGAACTGTAACAATGGCTTAGTAGTTGAAATAAAACCACTTTTAACGCATTTTGTCGTGATTTATTTGGTATTAGCCCGACGTTTCGGCTATTTTTCGGCCGCCATGTCGCATGGAATTCGCCACAGTCATGGTCACGAGCGAATCGCGATTGAATCAAAAAATGTTTTTATTTCATTTTTTTATTTGTTTTGTCAATTGACTGCACCACGCTAGATGGTAAAACCTGAAGGGTAATTCTGAAGATACGGACCACTATTTCTGATGCTATTGGCCTCAAAATGTTGGTTCCTAACGTGTCGACCTTTAAAGATGCTTTTTCACGGCCCGCCTGAAGAACTCAGGACTGTACTGAACTGTAGAAATAATATTCGCGTAAACTTGTTACAATATCAATGGCGTAGGACTTCTGTGTTATGATTTGTGGTACATTAGCAAAAACTGGAAGAAAGAAGATATACGGAGCTCAAAATCACCTCACCAGAAATGGTGCGAACCGTGCGGTACGAAATGAACTTCATCCCACGTACGCTCAAGCTGTGGAATGAACTCCCTGCTGTGGTTTTCCCAAGCGATTAAAATATGGAGTTCTTCCAGAAGGGCATTAGCAGGTTTCTACAGAGTCAGCAGCGCGAGTGTGACGCCCCTGGTATTGCACACGTCTATAGGCCACGGTAATCACTTTTCATCAGGTGATCCGTGTGCTTGTCTGCCACCTAAATGGTATAAAAAACAGCATTTCGCTAGCTAGCTAGCTGATTTACAGAAGAGGGTCTGGCGCAGGCATGTCTCTCGGTATTGAGGGTCAGATGACAGTCGTTCCGTAAGAGCCACATAAGCCAAATCAAAAGGTGAACTAATACAAACGCCGTTCTTACCTAGATATGTTTTACCGGAGTGAGCTCAGTCACTCCCGTAAAAGCTTTATAAGTCTAATCGAAATGAGGAGAAAGTGAAGAAAATAAATAATTTGTGTTTGTACATTGAAGATATTCGAAAAAAATATCTGCTTCCTTAATTAGAAGAGTCTCATTCGGACTAAAAATCTGCCATTTGCTTCAATAGCAATTGATCGATTAGAAAACGAAAACCAACTAAGTACAGGTGCTTCATACATGCAGGCATCAGGTAGTAGGTATAGAATATAACTATTTAGATAGGTACCATATTACAGCACCGTCCTGTCGACAACACGAACACAACAGGGGTGTCGCACTCAGGAAACGATTGCGTGCACCTTAATAATTATTATTGTTTCGTGGTTGCACGCTCACTAATTATGTTCCTAACAATATTTGGTAAAAATAATGAATCAGACGGGAAATGAAATGTGAAGGGGACGTTGAGGAAACTCATAATTCAGCTCCCAATTGCCCAAAAATAAAAATAATAATATTCTGAGTAACAAAATCATTTTCATCGTCCTCATACTGATTACCTTCTTTCAAACGGCAGTCACTTCCAATATATTATAAATACTGATATTATAAATGCGAAAGTAACTCTGTCTGTCTGTCTGTATGTTACGCTTTCACGCCTAAATTACTGAACCGATTTTGATGAAGAATTAGTCTAGCCGTGACAACGGGCCCTGCAACGCATCCGAAACGTCGGCAAAAACAGTAAGTTCCATGATTTATCGCGAAAAGCCCCGAACAATTATATAATTACGATTTTAATGAAATTTTGTGTAGGGATAGATTAGACCTTGAGAAAGAACATAGGCTATGATTGGTCGCGATAACCGACATCCACGCGGGGGGAGCCACGGGCAAGAGATGGTAGCCGATAAAACAAAGTCACATCACACTTCAGCGGACCTAGGACTCCTAGGTAAAGGCCTCGGATGTCACCGGGAGACGAGAATATAGACTAATATTGGAAAAGTACGTGCTCAAGACTAGGCTTGAACCTTTGACCAGTTACACTGGAAATGCTCCGACCAACAGTACCCTTAGCATGAAAAGCTACCCTAATAATCGATTAAAGATTAAAGATTGAAGATCGTGGGTTCGAGTCCAACCTGAGCATTCACTTTTTCCTATCATAATCGATTTGAAAAGTTAGCATAGTAAATGCTTCAAAATTTCATTCAATTATTTGGGCGGAGTCGTCAAAAAACAATGTTTAAAAATGATTGCAACATCATTCATTGTTTCCGATATTTCGTATGAATGTCGGTAGATGGCTCCCACCGTCGCCCTAAGACGGTAGTATAGGAGAATTTGGATAGCTTCAGGTGTGGCTCGGTGGCTCAGTGGTCAGAGCATTCCCTCTGTAAGGGAAAGATCGTGGGTTCGAGTCCCACATGAGCATTCACTTTTTCCAACTTAATCGATTTGAAAAGTTAGCATAGTAAATGCTTCAAAATTTCATTCAACTACCCCAATAATATCGTAACCGTATCGAGAGAACGGGGCATTGTGATTGGCCGCCTGCCTACTGTGAAACTGTGTGTGTTACACCTACCAATCCCAAGACTCCGTTCTCTCGATACGGTTACGATTCAATTACGATAGTTTGTCGTGAGCTACATGAACATGTATCGAGCATTTCCTGGGCATGTGCAACCATCTTGGAGCGCTGGGTTCCAGTCCCATCTTCAGCATTGACTTTTTCAATCTAAATGCATAGAAAAAGTTAACAGAATTTCATTTATATGACGCATTCAGCTAGCTTAATCCGTCATTAAATTAACCGCCTAAGCTCTACTGAACGTTGCTGTTTAATTAGCGGCCTGAATAGTATTCAGCTATTTGATTAAACGGCTAGACTAGCTTGGATCGATGACGTTTAATTATTTGCCTGGCCATTTAATCAAATAGCTAGAAAAATTACTTTTTTCTGCATGGTTATATAAACCTTCTACCCTAACCTATCTAAGTCGGATTGCGTAACTTTCTCAATAAACCTATCACTAATCTTCTGTGAATATACCTCTGCCTACCCTCTCGGGGATTTACAGGTATGTATGAAAGTTTGTAATTTTTTGTATTATTTCGGGGTGGTGTCCCATTTTACGAATGGCCTAAGCATTAGCCAGCCAGGTTAGTAAATGTTGTAATAAACGTTACGAACGATGAACATGCAGAAGTTTATGTGTGCAAATAAGTTAGAATAATAAAATTTGTATTCTAAAAACTACGAATAATGTATCCTATAGAAGTGTAACTCATCTCAAAAAATGGCACCACATAATGAGGACCGCGGAAGGCGGGGCTTAAAAAGTGTACCGCGCGGCACTGTCAGTCCGCGCTGTCACGCGTAGGTATCGTACGGTTGTGTCACTGGAATCAATCTGTCAGTGATTTTAATTGTGTTTGCTTTTGTGTGTTTTCGCGTTAATTACATTTCAAATATGCCTTCGTGTGTTGTGAAGTGGTGCAGAAACCATACTGATATGAACAACGCTTGAATTACCTTCCATGGGTGAGTAAATATTCATTTTAAAAACACGTACTTGGCGAAGTTGAAAAGTGGTATGCAACATGAACGCAATTCCTAAATAAAATTATTTTTTAATGCAGTGTTCATAGTTCATAGTATGTTAAGCGCTAAGGTAATAAAAATATTGTTACTATGATATTATATTAGTAGGATGATATTATACATTAAAATTAAATTATAATTTGAATGTCACAGATTCTCAACTCAACTCAGAAAAAATGTATTCGGGCTATGGCGAACATTGGACCACTAGACTCGTGTAGACCAGCCTTCAAAAGTCTGAAGCTGCTGACGTTGACGTCACTATACGTCTTTAAAAAATCCAGAGTTGTTCAAAAAGGACAAGAAGATAAGCTGTACGTGTCTAGAGATAGCACATAACTTTTGCTGCCTAGCTGTAAAACTTTTCTGCATCAAAATACTTCACATTTTATGACAGCCAAAATTTATAATCACATACCCAGACCCATTAGAGAGTTAACCTTCAATAAATTTAAGAAAACACTAACTACCTGGCTGATGGAGAAGTCTTAATATAGTGTCAGAGAGTTTCTTGAGGATAAATGGTGATGGTTTGGGTATTAATGACATCTAAGTGTAAATAAAGTTATGTGTGTGATAGATTGTTAATATGAGATTATTGCTTGTATAATTATTGATTATTGATGATTTATTCTTAAATGCATTCTTGACAAAATATTGACATTTTTTTTCATTTTTATAGTGGACATTTATTGGCATTCTAATTATTTTAATCTTATTACAATTATTAATGATTAAATACAGGAAATTTTGAATTCTAATAAATAAATTAAAGTAACTTTGCATGCAGAGAATCTGCGAAACATGTCGGACATTATTTAATTATGTAACACCACTGTAAAATACCATGTTTCGAGCAATAAATGATTTACTTACTTACTTACTTATTGTGAGATATTTTATATTCCTATTTGCAATTTCTAAATTTAATGAAAAAGTTAAACTGTTCTTATTCAGTTCATTACTTCAATTATTTATTTTTAAAAAGTATTTTACTATTTTTCAGATGGTTAGTCCATTACATTCAAATTAATGTAGAATCATCTGGTTGACAATTAAAATTAACAATTTTAAAATAATGGTAAATAAGTGTATCACCCCTTAAAGAAAACCATCCTATAGAAAGCAATCACGACGTTCTGTTGTTAAAAGCTATAATCCAACAGTTTCTTATAATTCGTTTGCATTATATTGTTAAAAACGAGTCTTTACTAAATTCCAACCGCCATAAATTAAATAAACTAATTATTTTCAGAGGTACATAATTGTGAAAAGTAACAACATATTTTAATTTGTATGCGTATGTAGTTCAATCAATAGAGAAATAATAACAATCCAGTTATTATTTTTTGAAGTGAAAACTTCTTTAGCGGCGTTGTATGGGTAAAAAGTGTTAAACTCGCGTCAGGATTACTTGACCTTTGAACCGTAACCGACGACTGACGTCATACAACATTAGCTAATAATTGTTTATTTTGTTAGGTACGCCAAGAAGCTTCGTAGCTTAGCGGTAAGCGCTTCGACTGTAAGTCCTTATGGTTTCAGATAGTACCGGGTTCGAACCTCGGCATCTGACATTTTTTGTGATTATTTTTCTTTTTGTAATTCATTAATTTGTTCTGACAGAAAATTAGTGATAGGTTTTTTTTTTTTTTTTTTTTTTATAAATAGGACACGTCAATTTGACTTTACCTCGCCTGATGGTAAGCTGAAGGTAAAGTCTCAAGAAAGAGGGCCACCATTATATACACGTGCCATGTTAACAATGGTGGCACTCAGCTTGACGGCCTCATCAGATGCTTTTTCACGCCCCGCTTAAAGGACCCGGGACTGTAGGAAGAGGGAAACACGTGAGCTGGCAAGGAATTCCAGGTCTTAATGGTGCGACAAAGGAAAGAGTCACCGAACCGCTTGGTTCTTGAAGGAATGTTCTGCACCGTATAGGGGTGACATCTAAGTCCTGCACGTGTCGTCCTGTATAGGAAGGGGGAGGGTGGGACTAATTGGAATAGCTCTTCAGAACATTCACCATGGTAGAGACGGTAAAAAACTGCCAAGGAAGCAACATCTCTACGCATCTGCAGAGACTCGAGGGTACTCGTGACCTCAGGATTACCGATAATGCGGACCGCACGTCGCTGCAACCTGTCGAGAGCATCTAATAAGTACTTTGCGGAACCATCCCAGAGATGTGAGCAGTACTCCACGCAGGAACGAATTTGTGTCTTGTAAAGAAGACACCGTTGCTCCGGCGTGAAAAACCGTCTCACTCTGTTCAGGACTCCGAGTTTACGCGAGGCTGCTTTGATGATACTCTCGATGTAGTTTTTGTTGTTCAGTTTGCAGCGAACATCCATACCGAGGATATTGAGGTTGTCCCGCAGTGGCAGTGGCGTGCTCTGAAGAGTGGGAAGGGGAAGGAAAGAAGATACCTTTGCTGTAAACGCACATGCCTGCGTCTTCTTGGCATTGAACTCGACCAAGTTCTCAGAGCCCCATTGGGAAATGTGATTCAGGATCCGGTCAAGCTCAGTGACAAGAAGCTGCCTTTTTTCCGCAATATGCGTCTGCTTATCCGCAGGACGTCCATGATAACTCCCGTGTGGGGTGCTATCATCCGCATAGCAATGAATGCTGCCGGTCGACAGCATGTCATTGATATGCAGAAGAAAGAGAGTTGGCGATAGGACAGATCCCTGCGGTACGCCGGCATTTACCTGCAAGAACTCCGAGGCTCGTCCATCACAAAGGACGCGAATACGGCGCTCCTGCAAGAAGCCGGCAACCCAGTCGCACAGTCTAGGAGGCAGACCAAAGGCTGGTAACTTGGAAAGAAGCGACTTGTGCCAAACTCTATCGAAAGCTTTGGTGATGTCAAGGCTAATTGCCAATGACTCGCCGTGCTTGTCCATAGCCTCACCCCAAATATGGTTAACATACGCCAGAAGATTACCCGCAGACCGTTTCGGCCTGAAGCCATATTGCCGGTCATTAATTAGGGAGTGATCTTCAAGGTGACGCATGAGCTGTTTGTTAATAATGTGCTCGAACACCTTGCACAGCACTGAGGTGACGGCTATGGGTCGATAGTTGTTTGGGTCTGAGCGATCCCCCTTCTTGGGGATCGGCTGTACATTCGCCTCTTTCCAAGCCGAAGGCACTGTACCAGAGCTGTAGGACAGCCGGTACAGCCGCGCAAGCATTGGAGACAACTCCGCTGCACATTTTTGCAGAACCACCGCTGGAATACCGTCCGGACCACTGGCTTTCCGGACATCGAGTGACTGCAACTCTGCTCGGATATCGCGTTGCCTGATACGAATATCAGGCATTGCATGGTCACTGACGGGCAGTGTCGGCGGCTCCATACCACAATCATCGACTCGGGAGTTGGCCGCAAAGAGATTAACCAGCAAATTTGCTTTCTCTTGCGGCTCATGGGCCAGGGATCCATCGGGATTGCGCAGCGGGGGCAGCGAAGGCTGGCAGAAGTTGGCTTGCACGGCTTTGGCCAGTCGCCAGTAGCCACGGCTGCCCGTGGGATGCTCTACTAGCTCCTGACCAAGCCGCGCTATGCGCTGGGCATCCGCTCTGACATAAGCCCTCTTGCAGGCCTTTGTGGCTCTGTTGTACGCCGCCTTGAAGTGGCCCACGTTGGGATCGCACGTAGCGCGCGCCCTGATCCAAGCGCGGTACGCAGACTGTTTATGATTAACAGCCTCCGCGCACTCGCGCCCGAACCAGGGGCGCGCCCTGCGGACACCGGCGACATCAGTGTAGGGGATATAATATTCCATGCCCAGACTGATCTCACCGGCGACAGCAGTTGCGGCCTCAGATGGGTTCTTACCTTCAAAGCAGCGTTCAACCCACGGGATGGACGCAAAATAATCACGCAGTCCATCCCAGTCCGCTGACGAGTAGTGCCAGAGACGCCGCTTCCCCTGTACGGGACGTGGGGGCGCTAAAATGGGCACCTCGGAACGGACCAGACAATGGTCGGATTCACCTAAAGCGGCGCTCACCGAAACACTGTACTGGTCCGGGCGACTCGTCAGCAGAAGGTCTAGCAGAGAGGGCTCATGGTCCGACCTTTTTGGTATCCTAGTGACCTCGTGTACCAATTGGGTCAGGCCATGCGCCAGAGCAAATGCATGGGCGGCTCTTCCCGCGTGGGTTGTTTTGGCGGAGCCCAACCAGATCTCGTGGTGGGCGTTAAAATCCCCCAAAAACACCAGTTCAGCGTTCGGAAACCGCTCCTGCGCATCATCTGCCGCCTGACTCAGGTATTCAAAGAGTCGAGTTGTCTCGGCATCTCCTGTATGGGAGCGGTAGAGGCACACATAGATCTGACTCGTAGAGCCATGGTCTATGTGTACCCAAAGGGTGGAAAAGGAAGGGTCCTCTAGGCAGCGCAAACGGCGACAACAAACATCCGCCCTAACAAACACGCACACCCCGGCTTTTGCGCGGAAATTCTCTTCAAGGAGATAGCCGGGGTAGAGTAAGTAGGTCGTGTCATCAGGGCGGCGTATTTGTGTCTCCGTAAGAAACAGCATTGCTGGTTTCGCCGTCTCCAGGTGTTGGTGGACGGCGTTGAGGTTTGTATGGAGCCCACAGATGTTCGTGGACTCCACCTCAAATAGCGAGCTCGAGGGAGAGTTTCTTGCCGCTGTGTAGACCAATCTACTGTTATTATGCGCTGCCATGAGAATGAAGAGGAGGAGGGAAGGCGTGAAAAAAGAGGCGATTGTTGTCGCAGCACAGCGTGACAAAGCGTGGGATATTGGTTTTATCTATGAATGTGAGGTATGGCGAGAGCCGACGCGCCGAACGGAAGGGCCCCCGTACCCCCCCGAGTATGGTCGCCGGGCTCCCTCGTCCGGTCACCAACCGGCACGACGAGCCATATCGGGATTATGCGCGACCTGGTGGGGCAGCCTCCCAGGGTGGTTAGTCCCGGTTGGGCCCCTGTACTATGCCGCGGGCGGCCAGCGGCACCACCGTTTCTACAGGTCTCCCTGTTCGGCGCGTCGCCCCGCGCCACCCCCCACTAGACTACGCCAAGACCCACCGGTCCCACTCGTGCTGCGACCTCAATCCCCCCTGCCCGGCTATGCACTTGCTGACCCCTGAACGCAATCCAACCGAGATTGGATTACTATGGAGGATTTTTCGCAAAAGTGCACGGTGGTACTCACCCGGTCGAAATTTGTGACAAATTTGTGCCATCAAATTTCTACCACACCGGAAAATTCTATAATTGGCGCTATATTGTAGGTATTGTATGGTATGGTATATTCTTTTTATCTTTTTCTCTGTAAATAACGAAGAAAGAAAGAGAGAACAAGTTTTCACTTCTGCCGGCACTCCCGGAGTGCAACCCGACTTTTTTTATTGATTGAACTTTGATTGAACTTATTCAATAAAAAATAATCACAAACAAGCTGTCGTATTATTGTATAACACCATCCACGCTCATCACGTTCGTCGCTTTGCCACTATGACGTTTGGGGCGCCGAGACAGTATGACTTTGGCGCGACCAATCGCGTGCAAGTGTTCAGCAATGGATGTGTGAGTGTTTTGTTTTATTGCTGTTTTTTTAGTATGCGTAAGTTACTCCAATATTTCAGCGATAACTCTATGGGAGTTACACTTCTATAGGATACATTTTTCGTAGTCTAAAAACAACGCAAGGATGAAATCTCGCAACAGATCGATTATATGTAAAATAAAACTCGTTATCAAACAAGGCAAACATTAATTGTAATTTCATAATAATGTTTATGGATGTACACATTAAAATATTAACCTGTTTATTTTATCTCAAATATTATAATTAAATCTTTCGTCAATCAAAAAACTAGCTCGACGTCCCGTATTTAATTAATCAATAACTTGACAGCTGTAGAGAGTGTGTGCTTCAAATATTTTATGGGACTGTTCTGATTACAAGGCAAACTTATTTATCCATACTAATATTAAAAATGGGATAGTGTGTGTGTGTGTGTGTGTCTGTTTGTCCATCTGACGCCTAAGCCACTGAACCGATTTTGATGAAATTTGGTATAGGCGTAGATTAGACCTTTTTTTTTTTTAACGTGTGGAAACCCCCACAGGCTTCACCCCATCGGTGCCGACGATGGGGTGGGCGTGTCGGAATCGGACCGACTAAAACCACACGGTGTCCTTCCCCAGTGTCCATTGCCGGGCACCCCGGTTGCCGGCGGACATTGGCCGCCACCGCGGCCTCGCCTGGTGGGGTCGGGTTATATCCCGCGTCAGTGAGTTGGCAAGCGTGTGTAGGACACACACGACACGCCTCCGCCACGGCCTGCTTCTGTAAGGACGGCGAGTCGGCCATCTGCCGTCCTCAGGCCCCGATCATGGAGGTCGGTAGTCCCGGGCGTAGACGAGTCTGCGGCGTCCACGCCGCAGACTGCGGAACTCAGGGGGCAGGGTTCTCTCCCGCTCCCTCTCCGCCGCCTCTTTCGCGCGCATTACCTGCTCGCAGAAAGAGGCGGCGGCGTGCCATTTGCTCCTGTCGGAAACCACGGCCCTCACCATGGTCTCCAAAGAAAGAACGTCCACGCCCAGGACCGCAACGAGATCCCGGCGTTGACTCGCCCACGCAGGGCACCCCACCAACGTGTGGAGCGCCGTGTCTTCGCCAGGATCCTCGCAGTGCTGGCACTGCGGTGTTGTCTCCCGGTGGATGCGCCATAGATACTTACCGAAGCACCCGTGCCCGGTAAGTATCTGGCACATCCGGTAGGAGAGGTCACCGTGGTGCCTCTCCAACCACTCCTTCATGATCGGTCTCACCGCCGCAATGGTGGATTCCCCCCACCTTGGATGCTCAAGTCGCACCCACCATGTCTCCATGAGTTCCCGGCGGAGCTGGTACCGCTGAGCCCTGATTTCTCGGAGCTCCGGCCTATGTCCCCGCTCCAGTGCCTCCTTGCGCCACTGATAGAGCAACGCAAGGGCTCTCGCTTCCAGGTCCCATGGAGGGGCTAGGAGACATGCCACCTCGACAGAGATCGTGCGATATCCTCTGATCACTCTGACGGCCATCGCTTTTAATGGGCTGTTTAATACAGCCACGTTGCGGGCCGCCAGAGTCTCCGCCCATACGGGAGCCCCGTATAGGGCCATGCTTCGCACAATCCCCAGGTACAGTCTCCTCGTGGGGGCATTGGGTCCCTTGACGTTGGGCATTAGCCGCGATAGCGCGGCCGCAGCCCCCCTCAGTTTTGGGACCAGACTTCGGAGATGGGGTCCGAAGTCCCATCGGCTATCGAGTACGAGCCCAAGGTACTTCATAGGTGTAGATTACAGTCCGTCAAATCTAAGAAGTACCGTTTGACAGTTCTGACAATTGAATTATAGGGATGGGATGAAAAAATCGATTACTATAATATCCGAACTTTAAGAGATCGATTACTATAATATCCGAATTTTAAGAAATCAATTGTTATAATTAAATAAAAGAAATGTTTAGGATATTTTTTTATTCACTACTAGTACTAGTATCGTCGTCTTCGTCATCATCGTCATTTAAATTAATGACCAGTTGATTGTCCATTACATTATCAAAGTGTACGTCTCTTTCGAAGTCGTCCATTATTATTTTCTTTGTTTTTTGTACTACTTTACTCCAATCTTCCTGTGTAACTTGGGCACATGCTTCCTTTAATAAACCTTCCATTTTCTTGACACTGAAGGGTGGTTTTGTGTTGTGTCTTGCTGCATAACCTGTAAAACAATAATGTAACTATTTGATAGCAGACGAAAACCATTGTTTAAATTATAAATGTTAGAAGTACTCGTGTTATTATTATAATATTATAAAATATTACCTTTAACTTGGGCCCAAATCAGTTCAATGGCATTATATTGGCAATGGTACGGAGGAAGTCGTATGACTTTGTGCCCGTGCTCTTCGGCCAATTGGTCAATTACATATGTCGGTTTTGGTGGTTTATGCAATTTCACTAACTGTAATAATTCAGCTTTTAATAGTGACATGTCGGCATCCACTCCTTTTCTTTGCAGCCATGCCACCAAATCTGCTTTCTTATTGGCTGACGTAGGTGCTTTATCAATTTGCACAGAGTGGTATGGGGCATTATCCATTATAATTGTGCTGTTAGGAGGGATATTCTGTAATAAATTTAAGAACCACTCTCGGAACCTTACTGCGTCCATTTCTTCATGATACTCTTTAGTGCTTTTGGATTGGAAAGCTAATAAAGAGTTTTCCACGAAGCCTGTAGACGCTGACCCAGCATTGCATATTATGAGGCGTCCACCTTTTCCTATCGGCACCTTCGAGCACGAAGCTTCAGAATCATCAGTCCATGTTTTCGGCACAGAATGGTTGGAATTTAGCCAAGTTTCGTCCAAAAATATTACATTATCCCAGTTTATAATTTGTTTAACTTCGCGCAGGAATGTTAGTCGCTGCATAATTATGTCATGTCGCTCCATAACAATTTTTCGTTTGTCAACTTTTTTGTATCTGAAGCCAATTCCTGTTATTACCGTTCTCAACGACTCTATGCTTCCCTTATACAGCCCGGCATCTTTTAAAGTTGCACATAACTTTGCCAATGTTGGAAATTCGCCTCTTGTAAAATACCCGTATATATGGTTTCTAATAGCATGACTATCGAATTCATCGATGCCTGTCACAGGTTTATTTCTTTTTCGTTTTTTCGGTGTGTGAAGTACGTTACTGTCACTCCCCGAAGGCCCATATTTTTCACTTAATATTTTGCCAACGGTGCGGCTACCAATACCGAGAGCTTCACCGACGCGATCCCGAACTTGTGTAACTGGCAGTAGAAGTCCACCATTTTGAGATTCACGCTCAAAATACTCGTGTAATTTCACCACCAATTCACGAGCCTGGCTGTTCAAAGTACGTCCTCTTTTCGACATTATTAATAAACACTTGCTTAGTTCGGAGTCCAGTATAAATATTGCCAAGGTAAACGGATAAAGAATGATCAGTCCAGAAAAGTAATAGCCAAGTCACAAATTGTAAAACACAAACGAGAAAGCAAGTACGCGCACAGTCAGCTTCCAAGATGGCGAGAGACTGCTGACGCCGAACCGACAGAGCGGACCGCGTGCGCTTGTAGTTGGCAGTGTTGCCGGAAAAAAAAATTGTAGAGACTTGGACACCTGCGATTTTGCCTATTGACCTAAAAATAATTAAATTAATTTATTTTAGGGTATCTGTGTATTCAGTGCATTATGCGGTCGCGCAGTAACGTCGTTAATTTATAACATCAGGCAACAACATTTTTGTGAATGGGTTCTACATACCTTATTTTTATTAGTTTTAGACGTAGAAATAAGACTTAGAAGAAAAAATTGTAATTGTAAAATCAATGGATGTGCTTGTTAAAAATTTGTTTATTTCTCTGTAATATGCAAACCCATACTATCATATACAAAAATAAATGTAAAAAACACTATCCCTGACTCCATTTACTATTTCGACAGCGTTAGCGCGAGAAACCCCGACTTATTTGGGCGCGAAAATCAAAAATCGACAAATCGCTTTCGACAACTTTTTAAAGAAGCAAATATATTTGATTTATAAATACGTATTTTTGGTGAATGGGTTTTATCTCATATTTTACGATTACATAACTATTTAGTTATGTAATCGTAATATGTGAGATAAATCCCATTCACATGAAAAAATATTTGTTTGGTTGTCAAGTGTAATTTGTAAATAATACATTCGATTTTTCGTATATGTTAACGATTTTTTTGCATACAAGTGTATCCGAAGAGTCGCAACACTACGTGCAGTGACCTAACTACGTAACTTTGTAATGCGGTCAAGAATATAACTATTAGAAATTATTTACTGTGTAAATATGTGTTATTTTGCTTTGTTTGAAAGTTTTCAATTACATTTAGATATTAAGAATTGTACATTTTTAGATACAATAATGAAATCTTTCTAAATTCATGGTTTTATGAAAAAGGTTATCGAAACTGAATAATGTACGTATGAACAAAGTTGTTTCGGTTTGAAAAATATGAAACGTCAAACGGTACCTCTTAGATTTGATGGACTATAGACCTTGAGAAAGGACATAGGCTATGTTTGGTCGCAATAACCGTCATCCACGCGGGCGGAGCCGCGGGCAGCAACATGAAAATGAAATTAATAATACTTTGAAAGCCGTGTGTGTGACGCTCTGGGTCTCGGTTAATCAGTGCCATGAAATTTGATAATTTATCAATATAGAGTTAAAGTTCAAAATTAAATTCAAATACATTGTTCATTCTCTCTGTAAATGTCATTCAATGCATAACAGTAAAGTTAAAAATGAAATGTCATAAATGTAATCTGTGGTAACCACTTTCTATTGGGTGAACAGTTTGCTTAATTGTCTACGGCCAAAGTATAGACAGAACATCACTATGAGCAACCGAAAAGGACGATAATAGTATTATTTAATTTGACTTCACTTATCATGAAATTGGACCCTCGTCCCACCAAACGTAAATTGTTTACAAATGTGAAAACACGTTCCAATTCTTTGTCTCAAGTTGTTAATTACATCTAACCACAAAGAAAATTCATCAATAATATATAATCCTGCCCAGCATATCTACATAGACAAAAGCTAGAGACACCATTTCTAACAATTCAAAATTCAAAATTCAAAACCAAATCCCACATCGCGCTTAAATTATGGATTCTCTACTATCAAACCCTTCCTCCAATCCAAATATGATTAATATTGTAAGTGATTCGATCATAGCAGTCTTGTTTGTACACCTCTCCCCTGCCAGACTCCCAAAGGGGCTAGCGTTATTATTTTAAACTTAAGTTATTATTAAGTGGATTGCTTAATCTTGTTTCCGTATAACAAAGGACGCACGAGTTTGGATGGTGAAGTTAAACTTTTAGGCATTTTTTAAAGGTAAACTATTAAAAAAATGAAAGGGAAATAAAATCAAAAGGAAAATAATGTCCTTAATCATCTCTCGTATGGAACTCTTGAGATTAATATCGTACTTACCTACTTATGAAGACCAAACTCGTCACACAAAACAAAGACACATGAGTTAACAAAAATTTCAACTGAGAATAAGCCTAAAACTGAATAAAAGTTAAAAACCAATGACATTCAAGCCTGTAAATCCCCAAAGAGATAGGTGAACTAAGGTATATTCGCCAATAATGATTTGAATAAGTATTGCCAAGAAGCGAGTTCTTTACCCCATGGTACTCACACTTCGCGATGATGAATAACAAGTCTACGTAAATACTCCATTTCACACTCCAGTACACATCCAGCCATAGAAATGCACCCACAAGCGGCATGTTAGCTCAAAGTTCGTTAATCCGGCATCTAGTTTGCACAGACTGCCGACTGATCATCTTCTAATTGTATGCGAATAACTAATACGAAATTATGCCGACTGCAAACCCACTCAGCGCTTATATTAGCTAGTTTAATTTGCACTGCAGTGTAATTATTTGATGGGCTTTGGGAAAGTCTGAACAATGGGAGATTTATTTTTGGTCTACAATATACCTACCTAGTTCATATACATAGGAGATTATTTTATTAACCTACCTACTTAGTGTGTGTTAGAGAAAGTTATATAAAAATTATCATAAAAATATGAAGTTGATGGATCTCAAATCTTGTCACGATATATAGGATTACTGGTAACTGAACGTAATCCTGTGAGGGGGTTTAAGAGGATCCAAAATGCCACAAATTTTACCTCCCAAATTATAAATGGGCAAAAATCAATAGTTTTCGAAAAAAAAACACCACTCAAGTGTAAATTTAAAAAAGTTTTTGGGCGATCGGAATTATTCTTATTTATTTATGTAGGTTATACTTTTATTAACGTAAAATTATTATTTTATTAACATATTAATATTTCGAAAACTATTGATTTTCAGCCATAAATATGAGGGGTCAAAATTGTAGCATTTTGGGTCCTCTAACACCCCCTAATGATAGGAATACCAGTTACCAGTAAGGGTTACTGGTAACTGGTATTAACTGGTATTACTGGTTTAAACGGTTATGAAAATTGATCCTTGAAATAGGGAATAGAAAATCTTATTACTAACTCGATTTTGTGTGAAAGGCGCTTAAATCATTGATTCGAACTCGTTTAAAAGAAGGCTTTTAAAAAAAACATTATAACTTGAAAACCTACAATTTGCATAGCTGACAATACTTTTAAACAAATACTTAAAAAAATACTACTTTTACAGTCATTTAATAACCCGTCTGACTCTAGTAATAAAACTCGAAATAACCCAAACGCAATTAGAAAACTATAAAACGACTATAAAAATTATGTACTAGCACTATCGTGAGGCGTTCAGAGACTCTTTAGGTGAACGTTTTGACGTAACTTCATTATCATTTGCATCTTAATTAACCTTTATTGTGTTCGAAATAAGATTAGTTTTCATTCAAACAATATTTGAGTTACGCTGTCTAGCAATAGGGAGCGGGTTTACGAGCAAGCACTGCAATCGATGGCCAACGTGATGAGTATTCTAATGTTCTGGTATTAGTCTCTATAAACAATAGTTTTGAAGTTAATATATGCATTTATTCTCACTATTAAAAGGGTGGGGTAGAGTTGTATGAAAATCCACGTTTGCGTTCAGGGGTTAGTAAGTACATAGCCGGGCAGGGGAGGTTGTGGTCGCAGCACTAGTGGGACCAGTGGGTGTCACGCGGTGCTGCGACGACAATCCTCTTTTGATGAGAGTGAGAAAGAAGATGAGCACCACAATTGTTAACATGGTACGTGTATGTTATGGTGACCTTCTTTCCTGAGACTTTGCCATAAGCTTATCATCAGACGAGGTGAAGTCAATTTGGTGTGTCCTATACATTAAAAAAAATCCACATTTCATCAGCTAAGATTGTCGATTGGTCAGTCGATAGATCGGATTTTAAAGTAAGTTTGAACTCTTATTATTTTTTCGAAAGTTGTGTCGGTACAAAAAGGGAAGTTAAAGGAACCAGCCCTTCTAGGCAAGTGCCAATTCGTTGTCTGGCCCTTGGTAGAATAGAATGATGAATATATGGGATTTCACGTTTATCTCATGCGTTAACGACTGTCACATACGTCAAATCCAATACCTACATTCGCCAGACAACGTATTACCACTTGTCTAGAGGGGCAGGGCGGATAATGGTGGCTTCAGTTGATAGACCAGACAATAGCAATCTCCAATAGTCCTCTGAAATTTACCAAAAGTAGGTTCCCAGGATCTATAAATATCTATAGATCCCCACAGATGTAAGTAGAGGTGTATTAAATTTAACACCTGCAATTCTCCAATTGGGTATTTGACTGACTAGTCAAATTAGTTCCTTTTTCCTAAACGTCAAAATGGTACTTACAATGGTGAAAAAAATGAGGAATGAACGATGAGTGAGGCGGTTCATTGCGAACGTTCGAGGAACTCGTTCAATTTGACGTCACGAGGGCCTCAAATGAGTTACCTCATGAGTGAGGTCGCAACACTAAATGGAACGTTATAATAAAACCATATGAAAAATTTATTTGTGGCGTTTTAATACTTAATAGTCAAATCATTTACTAATTAAAGATTTCATCATCCACCCAGAATGAATAATACTCTAATACTCAAGACGGACGGACAATTTGTAATAACACTCAAAATATATATTATAGCCAATCTGCAAAACAATTGAAAAAAACACATACGAAAAACGATTCTAATTCTTAGACCAAACAATTCCGTACATTTCAAGTATATCCGATTACGACGGAATTAAACAACTAATTCCGATAAACGAGCCATTTGCTGAACAATGTTTGAACAATTGTTTGTACATGTCATTTGGACACGTCAAAGCCAACCCATGACAACCTGATGTCATAACAAATACGCCCAATACGCCAACTTATTTTTACCAACTTCCAACAATTAAACACTGTAAATTAAACCTTGTGTCGTTTGAAATAAAATTGAAATTACCTTTAGTTAAATGGTGTTTTAAATTTGGAAATGTTTGCATATCCGTATTCGAAGTTTGCAATGCAGATTGGCCAGTTGTATGAAAATGCAAATAATGCGCGGCCCATTGTAACCCGGTGTACGGTTCAGAGCAAAAGTGATATCAATTCAATTTGTGCATATCAATTTTGTACGCGATGTTACATGCATAAACTCAGGTTTTATGATTATAACCCTAAAAATGTATATGGGTGTTAAATTCACATACAAACAGGTAAATTTGTAAATTGACAAACAGGACTCTGGTGTAGGCCTTCAACTCACCGTAGGTGGTTAGACTACAGATATTTCCGTCATCAAAACTGAAAGAAGGCGTAGTCTCTCTCTTTTTAACTCTTACCTAGGTGCGCGGTGTCATTTCTGCGGACATTACTATTATATTTATTACATAAGGTAATGTAAGGTACCGATATATTTGGCCGCAGATCTACAATTTTGAGTACAGTCAGCATTTATCGATCTTGACGAACCAGTAGTCAAAATTATTTTAATGCCTTAGTTTTCCCCCCTTCCTGCTAACTGATTATTATAATATTTGGTACACATCTTTAGTTCGGACAATAATACAATTAAAATCAATCAACAAAGGTATTAAAAGCGAATCAAACTGTTTTATTGATTTAATTGCATTGTTATATAGTATAACTAGCTTATGCCTGTGGCTTCGCCCGCGTTGATCTCGATTATCGCTACCAAATATAGCCTATGTCCTTTCTTAAAGTCTAGTCTATCTCTATGCCAAATTTCATCAAAATCGGTTCAGTGGTTTAGAAGTGAAAGACGGACTAACAAACAGATACATTTATATACCTTCGCATTTATAATATTAGTATCAACATGAGACTTTGTAGTCAAGATCATTCTGACGCTGACCGTACCTGCCCTTGCTGACCGTACCTGCCCTTGCTGACCGTACCTGCCCTTGCTGACCAATTTCTAATATACACCCTTTATATAACACTGTTAACAAAGGTTATAACTCCCGATATAATCCTTTAAAGTAATTCCATTGGAATACTAAATCTAAAATTAAAAGGAAACATCTCTTTTCACTGAAAATTAATATCATAAAACGCGTTTTAAGAGAAAAATTCTGTATGAAAACCTTTTCTTATCACGCGGCGCTTTCGCCATGATATTTTTAATACTGTTAAGTGCAATTTGGTCTGTGTTTCCTTTGCACAAAGCGGCGGCAGCCTTTACCGTAAATTTAATATAGTTAAAGTACTTATGCCTGTATATTTGAGAGGACACAGAAGGATTTTTCTTTATCACATGTAAATTACAAGTAGGTATATTTATGCCACAACAGTAATAAAGTTAAATTCAAGTTAAAAAGTGTATTTATAAAAGTTTTAATGACATTTGTTGATATTTGATTTATTAAATTATTTAAATACAATAAAGGTTGTCTAAATTATTGCCTAGTACATCAACTATCTTTCAATAAAAATATGGAATAAATCACCCCATGCTGTTTTAAAAATTAGCCAAATCAAGGAGATAGTCCGGACGAACAAAACTTTTAAAAATGTGATTTTTTTTACACATATCGGATAAGGAAGTCATTTATTTGCTTAAATAATATAATATATAATAAATAGGAGCCATATAAATTTATAGGAATTTTATAAAAAATATTAAAATTAGATATTTCAACATTAGCCGCGGTAGCCTAGTGGTATGGGTAATGGACTGCTGAGACGAGGTCTCGGGTTCGATCCCAGGTTTTACCATGGCACATACCAATGACTTTTCGAAGCTTTTCGAAATTATGTGTGTATTTATCGCAGGTTTATAAGTGCCCGGTTAATGACAATAGGCTCGCCATCTATTACATTGGGACCTAAACATAAACTGGTGAAATGTGGGTGCTAGCACCTCGGCCTACCCCTTGGGGAATATAGGCGTGAGTTTATGTTTATGTTCTTATGTTTTTAGATATTTCAACAACATTTTAATCATTACTATTCTAATATCAAAATTACAGAAATAAAGCTATCTCAATTCTAGTGGGATACGCATAATAGGTTTACTTAACAAACTTACCTTACTTTACAAGGCCCTGAATAATACAAGATTAACACGCACTTCGTAAAGTTCAATACCCCTGTCAGAGTGAGATGACCCTGACAAGTTCGTGACCTCACGAAAGAAAGAGTACATTCACATCTTAGACAAAACTATTATGAAACAACTTTTAACGAAGGTGTTTTTCAGCAACAAAACTAACCTCATATTTTGAAGTGATATTGAAAAACCATCCACTTGTACTCATGGCACTACTTTTTATCTTCATTGTCTCAGTGTTACCTCAAACCCCAGGGTCCGCTTGCCGGCATTTTTAACTTCACTTTGCATCTTAGACATCCCTGACTTGCGGCTAAGAAGGTTAAGTCCCGCAGTGAAGCTTCGCCTTGTAGAACACTCCTAATTAGTTCATGTCCTCCAAATCAATAACCAGGATCCCGATTCTTGAGGAGACTACGCAGCCGAGTCTGGGTTTACTTATGTGTGGAAATTCACAAGGATACCCCAACGTTAGCGTCAGTCAGGGTGGTTATGTTAGACTCGAACCTACTAATACCGTACGCCGTCTTGGCATCTTGTCATTTATCGCTGGAGGTGAGGTATCTACCATCATGTCAAACAAAGTAATGTAACTTTATTAAGTCTGATTCTTGCTATTTATTTCTGCAATATCCTGTACGTATCTTATAATATGATCTATACCGAATCATTTTTGACTTCACTTTCGAAACAGCTTTTTTCAGTGCCACAGAATAGATAATGTAGTAGGTACACATAACTTCATACATGTATAATAAACCCATATCATCCTATATCTACCCTCAACCGACAAACTGATTACACCTTATTTACATTCCTAATGTGAACCACAACAAGACATACATATTCATTCGCAAATAATATGTTAATCAATAATGGTTCAGTTTGGGCTGAGCTCGTGTAAGCTTGCCATGGCGGCGACATCCCATAAATTTGAATGGTCAAGTGAGTCTGGACATTCGGCAGGGGTACACAACCGTTTAGTCGGACCCTGTTGTTTAGTTTGAGCGATATGTTTCAATAATTTTCAGATGATAACTCTTTTAACTGAATGGTTGGTGTTACAATCTTGACTTTTTTGTGTTGTAATATAATAATGTTTTGACATTTTTTCAGGAGTGTTTTAGAGGCTCTACTAAAGCTTCGGAGCCCAAGCTGGATGACGGACACAGGCGCAGAGCTGCCTCTCAAGGGATATAAGAAGGTATTCGCTGTCAAAAAAAACAAATATAAAGAAGAAATATTAAGTCAACCCTGAGGTCGGAGGTGAAAGTCTTGGCAACCGGGAAACACGCTAAGATCATGATAATAATGGTGTTTGCATCAGTTTCTTGATAACATCCATTAATATGTAGCTACCCAAATACATTGAAAGAATCGGTCACGTAAGTACCATCTACTTTAAAATAAATCGTTAAAAATGAAAACCCCGCCTGATAAGTAAAAATATTAAAAAGCGATTGATAGCAGGTAAGCACCATTAATTTTTATCTGGTTTATGATTTGCAAATGGGGACCGCCTGCTATCAAACTTGTTTTCAGTTATTTGTCGGGTTTGTTATTTTAAATAATAAATTTTTTGTATGGAAATTTTACAGTTTTGACAAATGTATTTTTTTTGGGATCGTCTTTCAATTTATTTCATGTTCATACACTACTCGATAAGTTTGAGTTTTTTTTTTTTTTTTTTTTTTTTACGTGCGGGAAATCCCCACTGATACCCGCCCCTCCGGAGCCGGAGGGGTGGGTTATGTCGGACTCGAACCGACTAAACCGCACGCCGTCTGTGGGTCGTGGTGCTAGGCCGGAGGTGAGGTTGTCTTAAGATAAGTTTGAGTTAGAATATTTTTTGATAACATACATCGTCTTTCAATTTCTTTCATGTTCATACACTACTCGATAAGTTTGAGTAAGAATAGTTTTTTGATAACATACATTTTGGCGCCAAAAGTACACCACATAGCTTTTTATTCCATTTTGAAGTACCAAAGAACACTTGGACAATTAACACCTTTAATTTGAGACTTCAATCATTGAAATCCATGTAGTGGTTTAGAAGATATGGGGTATTAAAGAATATTACAAACATGCCTACATACATTCAAGATACGCCCGAAAAAGGTAACCCTTCTTGGCAGTTGAGTAAAAATTAAAATAACATCACAAAAATATAATTGTCTCGTTGTTCTGCTAGACTAGCTAAATGTTGACAGTCCCTCAATCAAACTGCGGTCAACCCGTGCTGTCATATCACACACAAGTCAATTCGCACCCTTGTCACACCCATGTATTATTATATCAAACAAATTTGTATATTTTCTGTACGGAAAATAAAATCTTTACAGAATACCTATAGAACTCACGATTTGGCACAGTTGGCATCAAAAATACGTGGTAATTATCAGAAATTTTATATCACTTATGTAGGTTGACACCTGATGGGAAGTGGTTATCGTGGCCTATTGACATATACGACTCCAGCATCACACTCTTGATGCCGCAGCTTGAGCGTGCGTGGGTTGAAGTTCCTTTTCTGCTCTATCCGCACTTTGTCCGGACACAGTGTGAGGATGAACTCCCTTTTTTTTAAGAGCGGGAACCCCTACGGATATCCCCGCCGAAACCAGCAGCGTCTCGAGTCATCAGTTGATAAGGGTGAGGTAGCATATCCCTCACTCCCCGGCTGACCTAGTAGACTTCAGTGTCTCCATCTCCCCGGATAGGCGGGGAGGCGGGCATCGTGCATCCGTCACTGCCTGCTCCTACTATGATATGATCTCTCTGCCTGTGACAAGCCGCCAACAGTGTGATGACAGAATGTAGCTATGAGCATCATGTCGAACAATTCCTCTAAACACTTAAACACTGAACACATACATTGTGCAGGAGGTAGAACACGCACACGGAGGCAAAGTCTCTCCTGAGGCTGAGTGTTTTCGCACTGCTACTGAGTTTAAGCTACAGTCAAATCACAATATTGTAATGTAACCATCTTTAATTAATGAAGGATCAACACATTCATAAACCTTCAATGATTTACATACTTTATATTCATTGATTCTGATGTTTTTTTTTATGTTGCTTTATGAAGCAAATTTACTTATAAAGATATAAAAGTTTTATTGGGACAGGTGGCTCGCGAAAGGTTGGTAGCCCCTCCATCGGCTGCGGTCGCCTCGAGCTGTTATATCATGCGCAAGTCGATTCACACCCTCCCTGTCGACGTAAATAGACACATACCCCTATCTGTGCCCCTATCCCGTACACAACCCCTGCATTGCAAACGTTTGGTGTCCATATCTTGTATAGGTGCCGGCAAGCTTCGTAAACAAATTAATGAAATTTTAAAGCCATTAGTTGGCTAATTATTCAATGTGTAAGAGAAGATTTCAATGTGTAGTTCATATTAATATTAATGGAAAAGTATATGTGTGTGTCTGTTTGTCCGTCTTTCACGGCTATAGGGGTAGATTAGACCTTGAGAAACGACATAGGCTATGTTAGGTCGCGATTGTCGACATCCACGCGGGCGGAGCCGCTGGCAAAAGCTAGTGTTGTATAAGAGAATTTCGAATGCTCCGGACTTGGTTCATTAGCTCAGTGATCAAAGCACTCCCCCTGTAAGTGATTGGTCACGAAGTTAAAAATTTCGCGAATAAGGATATCAGGGAATTGTTTTAATCTCAGATACAAATGAAAATAAAATTTGATTTTCCATTCGTTTCTAAAGTTTGCGCTTTGAAGTTAAATTTTCACATAATGCTTCTCATTGGTATGTCGGCTTTTCCGTTAACCATGGCCGTTTTGATATGCTCCGAAATCGAATTCGATATAACCCATGAAGACCAGCGGCTTTTTTTTTTTTTTACATGCGGGAAATCCCCACGGATACCCACCCCTCCGGAGCCGGAGGGGGAGGTTATGTCGGACTCGAACCGACTAAACCGCACGCCGTCTCTGGGTCGAAGTGCTAGGCCGAAGGTGAGGTTGTCATGCGACATATCCCTCGCACCCCGGCTGACCCAGGGCCATCCCTCTCGGTCTGGCCCTCCTCGGGAAGGGGGGGACCACGCGGTCCCCGACTCAACCCCGGTGTGGGGAGGCGCGCATCGTCCTACGATGCGCGCCGCCGCCGTGGCCTGCTTCTGCTAGGGTGACGGGCGGCTCCACCCGTCACGCTCAGGCCCGCGCTCATGGGGGGCGGAGGTCAGTTTGCGCCCTCCGACGCCCGAGCCGCCTTCGGGCGCGTGCAGCGATGTCAGCGAGCCTCTCTCGCTCATCGCGCCGCGCCCGCTCTGCTGTCTCCTTCGCGAGCATGACCTGCTCGCAGAAGGAGGCGCTGGCCGCCCACGCATCCGCGCAGCGGACCATCGCCGCGAGCAGGGTGGAGAGCGTGAGCACTCTCACCCCCAGGGCCGCCACAAGCTCCCGCCTCGGCGTCTCAAACGCCGGGCACTCGGTGAGCGTGTGCAGCCCCGAGTCCACGCTCGCAACCAGCAGCTATACGCTAACACTCAAAATCAAAATTGTCACTCAAACATTTCCACGTACACAGGGAATTACAAATTACTCATTACTCGACAGTGAGTACACAGATTCGGATCACAACCTAAATAATGCCAAATAATGGCAGATACTAATGAAACTTTCAAAAACCTGAATCCAGCTATAAAAACACAGAGTCCGCAAATGAATGACGTGGAAATAGAGCCAAATTGCATAGTCAGTCACTAGCGACACAAAGCGAGGCGATGGTTGTCATTCATTTTAAAATCTGTCACCCGTGGTTGATGGGTGCGAAGAGTTTGGACTTGAGAGGATTAGATAATGTTTTTATATTTTTATACCAATCCATACTAATATTATAAATGCGAAAGTAACTTTGTCTGTCTGTTTGTTATTACACTTTCACGCCTGAACCACTGAACGGATTTTGATGAAATTGGGTATAGGTGAAGAGATTAGACCTTGAGAAAGGACATAGGCTATGTTTGGTCGCGATAACCGACATCCACGCGGGCGGAGCCGCGGGCAGAAGCTAGTAATAATATAATAGTATTTTTCTGATTGCATCCGACGCCAACTTAAACTTGGAGCTCAGGGTCCAGTCCCTTTGGAACCCGGCGGAGGCGTCATTGCTAGTCATTTGTTACCAAAAGACGAGGGCGCACCAGCGATGACGACTTTCTTGCATTATATCTGCAATGTCACGGATATGAAGGTTGCGTGAGAATACATTAACATAAGCAGTGAGCAGACATGTGTAAGTTATTCACACGTGTCTGCAAAGAAGAAGGGTTTTCCATTGAAAAGAAAATACGATATAGAAAAAAGTAAGAGAGAAAGCTAGAATAGGAAAGAGAGGTTTCTTTTATCAGTTTAGGAAAACTTACAGCTAAAAGATAACATTAAATAATTTCATATAACATAAAGAAGGCCATTTACAAGTTTTCACCGATGGCAAGATTTTTAAAATTACAAAAGATTTTACGGCAAAATAGCCTGTAGTTCTATTTCTCCAAACTTGACGACATGGTTAAAAGTATGCAAGTATGTAAGTACCATATTCTCACATAATATCACATTATTAACGCTGTGGTTTTACTACATTTTTTATTTTATCAACTAATTTCACATCTTACAGATACAGAGCAAAGATTTCATCTGAACAATTTTCGGGACTATATTTTTGCTACTACTCAACATCTGGACTGGCATGCCATTAAGATATAAACTATCTGGCACGCTTATTTGGTACTTATTACAGAATAACTATCCACACAGGTATACATACTCTTTTTGTTATTTCCAAGCGACAAAGTTTCAAAGCCTGTAAATATAAACTCCTGTAAAATAAATACACACAGAAATTCCCCAAGTCCCTAGTCTCAGTGGCTTCTCAAATTTGATTTATGGAACAGTGCAAATGGGTTACGATGACAGCGAACGTGCGACATACAACAGAACAATTATGCACATTGCATTACGTTTTCGTATTCAGTTGCTGCTCAAGTGCTTTTTTGTTCTTTCTAGGTCATGAAGGCCCGGGATTCGGGAAGATTGGAAGCGAGCTATTGTTTATGTAGATGGGTTTGATGTTCTGTTAGAAGGTTTACTGTTCATTTCGTCGTTACATATGAGTTGAAAGTCATGCTGGATTCTGCATGAATGGTAGGTTTTAATCAGAGAAGTACTAACCTTTTACTAAATATGGTCGGATCTGGATGAATATGAAGACAGAGAATTATAAGATTATAAGAATATATGTGTGGGGATAGGTATATGGGGTCGTACCAAAATGTTTCGGAACGAGTCTATACTATTAATTGTGTCTAGTTCTACTCTATACTGCTATAAAGAAAATTCTAAAAAGCGACTAAGAGCTGTTCGCCATCCCACACTTAATACCCATGACAAAGTGCCTGTTTGATGTCAATAGGCTCACCCAATTGTACATGGGTACCAAAATCATAATAAGCGAAATGTAGGTGTCCATACACTGGGGATTTACATGCGAAAGTAAATTCATATTAATATTATAAATGGGTAAGTGTGTGTGTGTCTGTTTGTCCGTCTTTCACGGCTAAACCACTGAACCGATTGTGATGAAATTTTGTACAGAGGTAAATTAGACTTTGAGAAAGGGCATAGGCTATGTTTGGTTACAATAACGGCGGAGGAGGAGCAGACAAGCAAACGCTAATGTAGAATATTCCGAAGCTGACCGCATACGACAACTGCAGACGCATGCAGCAGATTCAACGTACGGACCATTGAGAAGCGGCAATGAATTACGCGTATCTGCTGCGTTCGTCTGCAGTTATCGTATGAGGTCACCTTCGGAATCATCATACTGTCGTACCCGGTACGAGTTGGGGACCCCGTGATCCCCCCATCCGTAGGGTGCCAGATCGAAAGAGATGGCTATAGCTACCTCACCTTCGGCATTGCACTGCGACTCACAGACGGCGTGCGGTTTAGTCGGTTCGAGTCCGACATAACCTCCCCCTCCGGCTCCAGCGGGGGTGGTTATGACCGTGGGGAATGCCCGCATGTTGAAAAAAAAGAAAAAAGAACCTTCGGAATCATATCCTTTATGCTTTTCCCAACCCGAAACACTTGCTTCCAATCCTATGGTATATTTACCCTAGAAAAATCGCAAATCTCGTTACAGGGTAAGTCCAAATTAAAAAATGCCGGTTCATTTTGAGCTAAACGTAAGTGCACTAACGGTAGTTAACCGCGAGCTAATACGCGTGGTAGCTTTTAGCCAGGCTTTTAGCAAAAATAATTTTGTACCTCCATTCAAGGTTTAATCATTTTGTACTCTAAATGGTCCAGTTAATAAGATTCTGGACCTCCTTGCGGTTTTATTTAATAGTCTCTTTTTGCGTGAATAATTTAGTGAACGGACTTTTTCTAAGTTTTTATAGTAGGTTGTGTTTGCGAAACTTTTTAAGGTAAATACTGGTTAAGTATGAAACGGCAGTCATACAGGATATCGCAGTTACAAGCTATCATCATCATCGTGAAAACGAGAGTCCCAGCTACGTTCGCTTATGATTTTGAAGTGAAAACTTCTTTAGCGGCGTTGGATGGGTAGAAAGTGTTAAACTCGCGTCAGGATCACTTGACCTTTGAACCGTAACCGACGACTGACGTCATAACAAATTAGCTACAGATTGTTTATTTTGTTAGGTGCGCTAAGAAACTTTGTAGCTTAGCGGCAAGCGCTTCGCCTGTAAGCACTTATGGTTTCAGATAGTACCGAGTTCGAACCTGGGCTTCTGATACTTTTTGTGATTATTTTTTCTTTTTGTAATTAATGAATTTCTTCACACAGAAAATTAGTGATAGGTTCTATGATTGGCGCTATGTTATAGGTAGTATGGTATGGTATGGTTTTTTTTTATGTAGGACACGTCTTTTTTTAGTTGTAGATATGATGACCTTTTCGAATGCGAATGCCGTCACTAAAGGGTACAACGATTAGTGAAGTGGCAGACAGAGGTGGAATTAATAAAAATGGCTGGTAAAGTGTGTAAATATTGTATATAAAATATTTTAATACACGAATATGAAATCCTATGCCAAAACATACGCAGCTAAAATTATTTTATGAGAAATGTGTCAGATGAAAGATCAGCAGATCCTATATTCTGAAGGAATCTCAAGAATTTATATATTCAGGTTATAAAATAGTGTTATTACGGATAAGGATAGCATCGTAAAACTGTATTAGAACAAGCATGATATTAAAGCGCCATCTGTTGTTGAGTGGCGGCACTATTAGTAAAAATATAATAGTTTCAGTATTACTAAGTTTATGAGCCAATTCTTTTTTTTATTATTTTAAACAACAAAAAGAAAAGAAGTCGCCTGGAAAAACAACAGCAGTTCGGTTTGTAGTAGGTAGAGAAATGAAATGAAGAGGGGATGTGGATAGCTAGAAACCAAACTGCTGTTCTTTTTCCAAGCGACTATAACCCATGGTTCTTCAAGGTGGCGCGTGTGCTTGTCTGGCACATAAGTGGTATAAAAAAAGAAATTACTTGCGAAAGTGTGTGTGTCAGTTTGTCCGTCTTTCATGGCTAAACCACTGAACCGATTTTGATGAAATTTAATATAGCGGTAGATGAGACCTTGAAAAAGGGCATAGGCTATGTTTGGTTGCGGTAACCGACATCCATGATGACGGAGCCGCGGGCAAAAGCATTGATTTTGTTAGGAGTTGGTTCACGTCTGTAGTGTAATGGCCGGTTATCGAACCCGGTACCACTCGATCGTAAAACTGACTCCTTAAGTTGCCGACGACGTTATATCCTCAATCACAGATTGAAATGGATACACTTAGATGAGATTTCATACATAAATAAGTCGCCCTATAAGCCCAAACTTTTGTGTAGGTATCTCAAATTTCTTTCTATATTATAAGGAAAATTCCTATTTACCGAAAAGTTATAGAAGTAATATCGATACCAGAAAACCTATAAGTAACTTTCTTAGTTTATTTTATTGGTGAAGCTTACTTAAATCACGTCTCAAGTAGCAAACTGTATGAAAAGGATCATACAGTTTGTATGAGTTATAGAAGTACTTACATACCTTCCCTCCCTCTCTTGCTGCCTACCCTGTTAGAAGTAGTACTTGAAGAACACCATATTGTCGGCGCTCAGAAAAACCATAGCAGGTGTAAGCACAGATCCGCCTGTCGACTGAATCATCTGAGCAGCAATCACGAAAACTTTTTTAATACCACTGAGTTGGCAGACAAGCACACGGTACACCTGATGGAAAGTGGTTACCGTGGCCTATGGATGTGTGCATCACTAGGGGAGTCACAATTGCGCTGTCAGCGCAGAAGGCAAAGCAGAAATAGCCTTTGGTCTTCCTACTGACAGCACAAAAACTCTCCAATGAGCACTGGCTACCCTACTCACTGCCAGGAATACAACACGAGGTTATTATGGCCGCGGTATTCTGTAGGGAGCAGGTACTTCCCCAGTCGGACTGCTCAATTGGACAGAAATACCGTCGTGTTCTACCTCCTACTTCTAACTTCCTAAGCTTGTTCTTTGAAGTTTGAAGTCCGATCTCAAACTCCATTCCTAAATATTTAAGATTTTTTGGAGTACGACTGCTGTCAGATACAATTAGCTTGTTTGCTACAAGGATTTGTTACACGTGTTCCTTCTCCCTACAGTCATGAATCCGGCGTGGAAAAACATCTGATGAAGCTGTCAAGCCGAGGTTCACCTGGTAGATGCCTGTAATGGTGACCTTCTTTCCTGAGACTTTTCCATTCAGCTTAAAATCAGACGAGATGAAGTGATTTTGACGTATCTGTAAAAAATATACCTAGGTATATAAATATTTGAAGCATTAGTACAGAAAAGAAATCAAGAAAACAACTTAAAAAGCAATAAAAAGGTCGTTTATGAACTATTTTCTCTTTACTTCGCAAGTTTGAACCGTCGAAGCACTGAATTAACGCCCTAAGGACGAGTCTGGAACGATAAGGGCGTACTTTTACCACAGTTTGCACAGACGAAGAGTAATTTACAAGTTACTATTGCTTAAGGGTATGTTCTACGTTTAGGACATGGTGTGAGAGAAATTTAATGAATACCTACATTATCGGTGTCCATCGAACAATAACCGAAAAAATTTACTTAGCAAGTCGAGCCTAATTCTTGGGCTACAATGGCAATAAAAAAAGAAAAATAGTGGAATTAAATTTTGACGCACATATTATTTTTGGGACAAATCAAATCAAATCATTTATTATTTTGCAGAAAACACTGTTACAATGATGTTGTCAATATAAATTGATTTCAAGTCAGACCTTAGAAAAGGCATGCAAAATTTCTAAGAGTGGGATACAAATTGTGTTATGTCATAGTCAAATAAATACATTGTCACTAATAAGGGTTATAAATTAAGATGTCAAAAATAAATAAATAGATGATATTGTAATTACATTAGACGGTCATTTAGATAATCTTTTATACTGTAGTAGCATTTATCTGCTAGTAACATTTTCAGCTTATTTTTAAATAAATTTATATTTTGTACTTTTATTTCTTTAGGCAGTTTATTGTATAGCACAGAGGCCATATGGAATACGCTTTTGTGCATTAAAGCTGTATTGGTCTTACGTAGGCACAATCCATACTTATCTCACTGCGATCTATTACTTTTTTGTGATGCTAACTAACATAAAACTTGTTATTGAAAAATAACTTTTAATATGGGTTCTTTTGTTCCAAACTACTGTTCATAACTTCAATTGAAAGTTTCATGATAAGCCTAAAATCCTACAAGAGTTACCTTAAAATATCATGAAGAATGAGCTAAACTGCCATTGTAAACACATGGTCATAAATATTATTTATTGGCACACACGTACACGAATAAAAATTTCCAAGCACCGCAAAACGTTACATATCAACCATTTTACATGTTAAATCCCATCAGAAAACCCTGAATCTTCCATAAAATAACATGAAGCTATTTTAATAAAGATTATTTCACACCCACAACGATTGTCATTGACATACTGATCAGTTTTAAGACTAATCCACAGTATAAAATCTCTAGCCTAATACCTAGCTTTACGAAAGCACAGGGAACAAGTCATGAAATCTTAAGATTAAGTGCGAGCTTCACTTTATCTTATAGGGGAAGCGGACACTGGTTAGAGCCAGTTTTTACCAGATTTCGCCAGTTCGAACTAGTTTATAAGAGCTTAGGTTAGGAGTTGGATGTTAGTTGGCACGATTTACTAAGGTTTCCGCTTTCGTTCAGTTTTTACTTGAATTTTAAACTTATATGGTTGAAAATAAGCTAGGTACTTTTCGTATTTTCTTCAAGAAAAGGAGAAAAACAATAGGATACCGTACTTACCATATTCATGGTATGAATGGTATAAAAGAACATGATTGAGTTACTATATAATATCCAAAAATCTTCATTGAGGCCGAGTTGTGATGCGACGCCCGTACTCTTCGCACTGCTGATATATTAAGCCCGTGAGATAGAGAATTTGAAAAGACTGCAGGCAGATGCTGGATGCGGCAAGCTGAAGACAGGGCGCTATGGCGCTCATTGGGGGAGGCTATGTCCAGCAGTGGACTAATATAGCCTGATGATGATGATGATGATGAGATAGAGAAAGGGAGAGATGACCATGATAGCTTGAATGTGATTTAGAAGAATTACATATCTATTCAAGTTTTTTCAAAAATAGAATATCTGCACGATAAAATGTAAATTTACTAGTCCCTAGATATTGTGCCAGGGATATGTCGCATGACAACCTCACCTTCGGCCTAGCACTACAACCCAGAGACGGCATGCGGTTTAGTCGGTTCGAGTCCGACATAACATCCCCCCCCAGCTCCGGAGGGGTGGGTATCCGAGGGGATTTCCCGCACGTAAAAAAAAATGTTCTATTTTTAATACAAACTTCGACATTTTTTTGATAATTCCGTCTCAGTGTAAAATGTGTTTGAAATAGCGATGTGGAGCATTTCAGAGCCATGTTTGACGCTAATTTCTATCGAGGTAAATATTATGAATCGTCCCTCTTTACACTTTCCTAGATGGTTTGGGTTTCTTTATGAATATGATTTTTATTTTTACTTGGTGATACCTGTTCAAAAATATTAAAAACTACTGCTACCGACCCTAACTTTCACATTTAAAATAAAATTATTATTGTACAATACTATTGGGTGTGTAAACGCGAACAGATTTATTCAATTCTTACTGGATTAAATGAATTAGTTATTATTAAATGTGTATGGTAGATATGGTAAGAACGAAATCACTTCTTTATTGATTTTGATTGACTTTTATCATACAAACATACATACTACATCTATAGAACCTAAATTTTAATGCACTTTCAAAATATTAGCTATCCCTATGGCAGTGATACCGAAAATCATTGTTAAGGCAGCCCGCAGACGGTGCTTTGAATTAATGAGCAGATCGCTCGCTCGCGGCCACCCTTAATTAATAGCTAATGAACACCCTCTGACGGAGGGGTGAGAGGAACGCTTTAGAAAAATACTCGATACTTTACCGAACAAAGTGAACTTTATTTTGTATACCGCTTTTTGGTCCAAAGGCTTTTGACAATTTGACCCAGTCAAGATTGATTGTGTCTTAGTTCTGTTGTGATTTCGTAATCGGATGCGTGGATGTTTTTTACTCAATTTGATCAAAAAGAGTATACAGATCTGGATGAAATTTGGTGCAGAGATAGTAGATCAGGTGACTTAGTGGTTAAGGTCTACCTAACGACCGAGAGGTCCCGTATGTGTTCGAATCCTGAACATTACACTATCTATTTGATGGGTTCATACTCCTCCAACAAATCATTTAGTCCAACTAGTAATTTTTTTTACTTTTATTCATCACATAATCAACAAATTGTAGATTTTTTACTATGCTATAGTTTTCTATTACTGTTGTAGCAAATGAGTTCAGTACATCGAATACTATCATATCATCACCATTATTAACTATTAATCCGTTGTGGGTCCAAGACAGTTTCACCTTCCCCGGGACTACCCGAGTGTCAGTACCTTGTGTTCGTTTGTCACTGTTTTGACTGAACATTCTAATTAGGTGGGTACTATGGGTGTATTAAATACTTCCAAAAGCATTTACTGTACACTGCTTTAGTGTGTGGGCCTGCCTTAGTCAAAATTCGAAGCTACAAATGAAGACTATATTCACCGAAACAAAAATTCACCAAACGATTTGTATATTTCAAAAGTAGGAAACACAATTGTCGCGGCTGCACAGAGACGGCACGAGAGACGGTATCCACAGAATATATCACTGTGACTTTTGGAGCGTCGGATTTTTCTCGTGGGTACCTGAAGTTTGCAGAATACATATAAAATGTTCAGATACATTGCGGCTTTCGGGATCGTTTTAAACTACAGGCCAACTTGTACGAAACATCGCTCACAGAAAGTCTGGGGAAGAAGCTTGTAAACTGTTTTTAGCTGGCATAGATTAGATAATAGTTACTTGTTACCAAAAACCATATAGAATCTTGCAATTTGGAGCTCGCAATTCGCTCTCTTACTTTTTACCTATTGCTCTTGTTTACCTAGGTTGTAACGAAGCGACTGTCATTTGACCTCGCAAACCCGAAAGCAAATTCTGAGCCAAAGTCTCATCAAACAGCTGCTTGTGTACTGACATGCAGATGAGTTATTTTAGTATGATATACCTTGATGTGGCCCCAAACATCCATAAATAGTTATTGTTGCCATTGCCAAACTTTCTGCCCGGAGGCTAAACTGTTCGTCTACCAAGTTGGAGCTGACAGTAGCGATACTCTCCATTAACTATTGAGTCCCTTCGTACAGTTATAGCCTGAAACTCAAAACTGAGTCCATACATAATAAAAGGACCAGTTCTTGCTCTTCCAAAGGTCAGTAAATTACGATGGGTGCAGCCAGAGGACTCAAAAAAATGCAAATTTATTTTATAAAAACTAATTTATTAACTTTTTAATTTACATTTAATTATAACTAGTTGATCGATGTAAGATCTAAAATATAATCGTTGGCGTAATGTTTCCCGAATGAAGGAAACGTCGGTTGACGTCATTCGGTCGCTCACATGCTGCTGTGCTTGCACTCCGTGTAATTTGGGGCCGCGTGCAACGCACGTTCTGCTGCGCTTGCACTTGGTGTAAGTAATTGGGGCTATTGTGCAATGAGTATGGTTCGATGTTGATGCGGCGTGTTACTTGGGTTGACCATGTGTAACACCTCCCCCCGAAGAACAGCGAGTATCGATGGACTTGTTCAAGAGAGTCGCTGGTAGTTGTATGGGATCAATCCTTATTTGGCTGGGGTTAATGATGTGTGTCGCCGGGACTGCATAGACGACCTCAGTGTTGTTGCTGCAGTCTTCGGTGGCGTTCCTGGATATTCTTCTTGTGCGTAGCCGGCGGTAGAGCATAGTAGCGAAGAATGCACATGTACCGGCGAGTGTGAGGTACATGGGTATAGTGGTGTGGTATATAGCTGGATCGGTAGCGTCATCTAGGTGTATAGGTGGTTGCGTCGCTATCTCATTGTTCAGTGTATGAAGTTTTTGCAGACTTGGTGAATTTAAGATGAGCTTCTGGTAATTTTTATGTCTTGACTCGTTGTATGGGGGCATTTCGATGATCCTTATGACGTGTCCCTTGATATGGTCATTGGAGTTGGAGATGGTGAAAGTTGGAGTTCTCAAAGTACAGTTGAACGGGATTACGGCTAAGTAGCTTCCTTCTAGGGTCCGATATTGTTCTTGACCGCAAGATATCTTCACTTTGGTTGGTGTGGGAAAACTCAAAGTGTAATGCTTGTCATCCAGGGCTTCTAGGGCTTCGGTGGTGAGAGCTACGGGTGTCATCTCACAGTTGGGCTGAAGTTCCTGATGCGCTATCAGATGCTGGATACAACCTGGTTGACTCTGAACCTGGAGGCTGGGTACCGACTCACAGAGATATAGGGAGTTGACCTTCGGACATTCTGTCTCTATGTACCTAGAATCTGAACTAGAGATTGCTACAAAAGGTGAGGGTGGTATAAGGATTTCGTGGTTTCTATTAGGAATAAGGGATAACTTGTAAAAGTCATATATAGAGGAATCGACAATTGGGACCTTAATAACTAATACTATTTTTTTATCTAAATAAAAATAACCCAATTTAATTATTTCATAGAAGTGCTTAGCTTCTACGTCAAGGATTTCGTAGTTAGAGTATAGCGCTTTTAGTTTGCTTAACATATCTTTAATTTCATCTAAACTAAATAAAGAATATGGGGTGCTCGATGCACGAATAAACGTTAGAGTATTTTCTAAATTTTCTAACTCTTCATAAAGGTCTTCTATATTATCTCCTAGAATTAATAAATGTTGTGCCAGATGGGCGTATTTAATTAAGTCTGTATCTCTACTGGCATCGCTATCCAAAATTTGGTTTATTGCTTTACTCATCTTCTCTTGATTTGAGATTATGCTGTTAATTATCTGAGAACTGTGCGAGATGAATTTACTATTTAAGCTGATATGGTTATTAATTTCTAATTCTAATTTGTGTTCATTATTACGCAAAATGTTTATAGCGTTTTCGTATTTAAGGGCATCGGTGTAATCTAGATTACCAGATATTGATTTTATAACAGAGCCTAAACCATCAATGAGACCTCTTTTACTTCGGGATGCTTCAAACATACTGATTTTATTGCTCATTGAAATAATCTTATTGTTAAGATGTTCTAAGTGAGGATCAAATAGAGAAAGGGTTTTATTGTTGATTAAGGGTTTTAGTTCGGCCATTTGAGATTTTGCTAATTCGATTTGGAGATGAATATTAGCTAGATCAATATGACTTAAAAAGGAGTGATAATGGGAGATGATCTTCGCCATTCCCAATTTAAAAGGAAGAAGTCCTGGTCCGCTGTCGAGAGAGTCAATTGTTATCTCCTGTCCGTGTGCTGGATGCAGGGTCGTCAGCCATAGTAGTATCCTGCAACAAGGTGGGGTTCTTAGGACTTCGCTTAAGGCGAGATTTAGCTACTGGACCTCGTTTTTTCTTAGTGTAAATATGGATGGGAAGATCTGCAAGTACAGTGTCTTGCGTATAACGTGGGGCTAACTTTTGTCGGGACGCCGTAGGGTTGCGCACAAACACCTGTTGGTCAGGGGTGTAGTTTTCCTCGGGTTCTCTATCTTTATTGCGGTTCTCAGTCAGTTGTGTTCGGTCATGTAAAGATGTCTGATTTATCAAGTCGTATACCTGAGTCATTCGTTTCCTATGGTCCTGCGAGTACTGTTGGAGTAGGTGTTTGGTTAAGTCAATGTTTATCGGGTCTCTAGGATCAAAATGTCCAGTGATCAGGTCTAAGGGTCTGCATCTAGTAAAACTATGGATAGAACTATTATAGGCTAAGATGGCGTAGGGCATGAGATTAATGACTGGTTCATTTCGTTGCTCCAGCCTCAATATCCTGAGATGCTCTAGGATGGTTGAATGGAATCTTTCTACAATGCCATTATCATTAGGGGAATACGCTAATGTTTTGTGGTGAATTATGTTATGAACTCGACAAAATTCTAAGAAAATTTGATTAGTGAATTCCGGGCTTCCGTCTGTGACAATGGTCAATGGAATCCCGTGATGGGTACTAAAAACGAGTAAACTTTGTACTACACTTAAGGCGGTACTGTCTCTGAGATGGTAAGCTTGCGCGTATTTGGAAAAAGCGTCTACAATGGTTAAAAATTTCTCAGTTTGGGCTGTAAATAGATCTATATGGACAATCTCAAAGGGTTTACTAGGGGGTGGTACAATGTTAAATCTTTGGGTAACAGGATGGCGGTCGTACTTAGCCTGGCCACATATAACACATTCATTTATATATTTAGCGATGTGTTCTTTCATCTTGGGCCAATAGTATTTGGATGATAAGGCCAAATAACATTCGGTAATACCACGGTGGTTGGTTTTCCCCTCGTGATATTTTTTGATAATATCCTGTTGACGCAAGTAGTCCTTAACATTTTCTAATTCAACTTTTGTTAAGACTATGTTCATTGATGATTTTCTGAAATTATCTTGAATTATGGGGATAATCTTATACATAGCGAGATGGGGATGAATAATTAGACCGGTTTTGACCTTAGGGTTCACATATTCCTTAATTGCGTTGATGACGTCGTTAGTTAAATTAGATTCAGAGAGTTGTATGGTCGTTCGGGTATGGGTTTCAAAGGGTTTAGTTATTGTCGGTCGTTTTTTTATGTCTCCTACGAGAACAAAACAGATTTGTCTACTGAACTTATTTAGGGGCTCGTCTGATATTGGGACCTCTAGAATTGGGTTTTCATTACTAGTGTGGATAGTCGCTGTGTCGGAGTTGTCGGGTATATTATGGTTGTTAGTAGGGGCCGTCAGAGTTTCAGAACCCACTATTGATTGAGGGTTTTCAGATGCATTAACTACAATCGACATAGTGTCCTCATTATTTATCTCAATGCGGGACAATGCGTCGGCATTGGTGTTTTGTTTGCCTGTCTTGTACACTGTAGTGAAATTATATTCACTCAACTTAAGTCTCCAACGAGTGAGCCTAGAGCCGGGCTCTTTAAGATTCATTACCCATTGCAAAGGTTTATGATCTGTTACTATCTTAAATTTTCTGCCAAACAGGTATGGACGAAAATATTTAGTGGCCCAAACCATGGCTAATAACTCCTTTTCGATTACACTATAGTTAGTTTCGCTAGAGTTCAGGGTCCTAGAGGCGTAGGCTATGGGCTTGTCATGTCCTATGGGTCCTTGGGAAAGGACAGCACCTATGGCAAAGTTAGATGCGTCAGTCGTAAGGACAAAGTCCTTAGAGAAGTCTGGGTATTGTAAGATAGGGTCGTTAGTTAACAATGACTTACTCTTCTCGAAACAGTCAACGTACCTCGGATCGGTAAACGTGATCTTAGAACCTTTCTTGAGGCATTGTGTCATAGGTTTAGTAATGCGTGCGAAGTCAGGAATAAACTTTCTGTAATATCCTAACAAGCCAAGGAAACGTTTTATCTCAGTAGCTGTCTTGGGAATAGGGAAGCTCTGGATGGCAGAGATCTTGTCGGGGTTAGGTTTAATACCATCTTTACTTATTACGTGACCTAGGTATGAGGTCTCCAACTTCAGGAACTCCGACTTGTCCATTTGAATCTTGAAGTTCGATTCCCTTAATCTTTTAAATACTTTTTCTAGGTTTACCATGTGTTCCTGCAGGGATACACTAAATACTATTATATCGTCAAGGTAGACGAGACATATGACGTTTTGGAGGTCCCTAAGGACGTTATCCATCACACGTTGGAACGTGGACGGTGAATTCTTAAGACCCATCGGCATGCGTAAACACTCGAAATGACCATGCTCTACATTAAAAGCCGTTTTGTGAATATCGGCTGGGTCCATTTCAACTTGGTAGAAACCACTCGCAAGGTCTAGAGTTGTGAAATAATGACAGTTACCAAGCTTATCTAAGATGTCATTGATGTTGGGAATCGGGTATTTGTCATCAATAGTCTTTTCGTTGACTTTACGAAAATCTATTACTATGCGCCATTTGATCTTCCCAGACGCGTCAGCTTTCTTAGGGACCACCCAGATGGGGGAGCTCCAAGCTGATTGTGAAGGGCGGATTATCCCTTGATTCAACATTTTGGTAATCTGATCCTGAACTTCCTGTCTGTGAACGAAGGGATATCTATAGGTCTTGGTATAGACAGGTAATTCGTCTGTGGTGCGAATACTATGCTTTATCTGATTGGTGAAAGTTAGAGGTTCACCGTCAATGTAGAAAACGTCCGCGTATTGGGCACAAAGTGATTCTAAGTTGGCTCGTTCTTCAGGATTCAGATGGTCCGTGCGAAGTCGTGATATTACCTCGGAGACGCGATTATTAGGCTGATGGATGCTGGCGCACTGTTCATTGAAAAGTTCTGCACTAACTGGTCTATCCATTGAGAATACTACATCATGTTTTGTTGGGTTAGTGATCTCTATAATACCGCGATTATCTTTGACGGAGGTAACACAGTCGCGAATAGAGCAATGGGATATAATCTGCTCAGTTATTATGACGTCACCATCATGGAAATTAATAGGGACTCTAACTAATTTGGATGAATTGGCGGGCACTATGTCCTCATAAAGATTACAATTTCGCGAATCGTACATGCATAAAGGATTGGATGAGTTACGTGTAATAAGAGCTTTACTTTTTAAATCTATATTTGATTCAAATTTCTCTAGTAAATCTAAGCCAATTAAGCCGTCAAAATAATTATGAAATTTGTAAATGAAAAGGGTAATATCACAAGCTTCGTTAAACTCTGTGAAACAAGGTAAGGTAATGGAATAGTTATTACGAGTAGTAGCGTGAATATTAGTAACCTCAAAGGGGTCATAATTACACTGAATATGAGAATAAAATCTTTCTACAATATCCGGGCTAATAAAAGATTGATTCGCACCAGTATCTATTAATAACTTAAGCGGAGGGTTCGCGATTTGTATATATGGAAGTTGTCTCTGGGTTTGTAGATTAATTTCTATTTTGGCTTGTCTGATTTCGGGGTTACTTGAAAATCCTGATTTTCGGCAGAGGTTCTTTCGGGGATCTCTTGATGTTCTTCTACGTACGCGGGAACATAATCGCTATAAGCTGAGGGCTCATGCACGGACTCGTAGGTGTAAGGTTCGGGGTAGAACTGACCGTCATAGCTCTCATAGGCAAAGTCGGGGTATTCACGATAGTCATAGAAATCTATCTCATTCATGTTCATCTCGCGAGTTTTGAAGTAGTTAGATGGAGGTGGGTTTCCGTGTCTTGTCCAGTCATGTCCTGTCTGAGGTCTAGGCATAAATCTGGGAGTGAAGTGGCTTACACCACTCATGGGCTTAGGGCCATTATTCGGGGGCATAGTATAACCTTGCCTTTGTTGAGGCGCTCGGAACACATTACTCTGGGGTCTATAGTTGGGCGGGGGTGCGCTGAACACTTGTTGGGTTCGCGAAGGACCGCGGTTTAAGGGCACTTGGGGTCTCCAAGTTTGCATTGGCCCTGTCGGCTGTGGCTGATAAAAGGTCTTTGAGGGACCAGGCTGATCAAAAGGGGATGAAACAGTAAACGGTCGCGGTACAGGCAATTTAAATAACTTACCGTTAGTATAATCAATCGAGGACGTGGACTGCATAGCTCTGCGTTCCGGTAAATGGTCGTTACGCTGCTGTAGATACAAGGTATTAACTTCCTCATGCACAAACTCGAGGGCTTTTTCGATCGTCTCAGGTCGCATGCACCTAATACGTGACCCTAATGGTTCTCTAAGACCTCGAACGTAAGCTTGTAGGGTTAACTTCCTATATAAAGCACGTTTCGCTTCTACCGTGGTAGGTATAGATTCGTGTAAGGTTACATAGGTCATAATGGTACTGAATAAACTTTGACATTTCTCATAGAACTCTTGTGGCGTTAAGCTTCTCTGGGTTAATAAGGCTAAATCATTGTATAAAGCGGTCTCATCGCGTTGGTCTGCGAAATTATTAATTAATGTATTTCTAATGCCTTGCCAGTTTTCAGGGATCCCGTTTGCATTAATTGTGCGCGCGGCATGTCCGGTGACTTTATTGAGAATACCGTTTAATAAGGATAGGTTACTTAGCTCAAACCCGGGCTCTGCCCTCACAAATTGCGCAACCAGTTGGTCACATAACTGCACAAACCGCGTGAGCACGTTCGGGTTGCCGTCAAATTCGGGTAACAGGCGTAAGGCCTTGTAAACTTGATCAACCAACTCACCACTCATATTTGAAATTAAATTACTATTAAATACTAATTCAACAGATTCGTCTTCTGGAATTTCTGGGATACAATCTAAGTTCCTATTCGCATCGATCTGCGAGATTCTATTAGAATTTAATGACCTAGAGGTCCGTGATTTTCTTGGGTGAAAAATTTTGGAAATTTAATAGAAACGCTTGAGGAAATTAACACTAGGAAAGTACACAAGGGAATTTGCACAAGGAAAAATTAAAGTATAGGGAGGCGAGCAACTCTAGTAAGATCTAGGTACTCACCAAATCTGCATCTCTCTGTTGTATCGATTTCTGGATACTCCTTCTAGCCGCACTCCTGTAGGTTCGTGATAGCCGTTGCCCGTGATCGATTCACTGACTTTACTTGACTATCCTACCGACTGCGCCAATTACGATGGGTGCAGCCAGAGGACTCAAAAAAATGCAAATTTATTTTATAAAAACTAATTTATTAACTTTTTAATTTACATTTAATTATAACTAGTTGATCGATGTAAGATCTAAAATATAATCGTTGGCGTAATGTTTCCCGAATGAAGGAAACGTCGGTTGACGTCATTCGGTCGCTCACATGCTGCTGTGCTTGCACTCCGTGTAATTTGGGGCCGCGTGCAACGCACGTTCTGCTGCGCTTGCACTTGGTGTAAGTAATTGGGGCTATTGTGCAATGAGTATGGTTCGATGTTGATGCGGCGTGTTACTTGGGTTGACCATGTGTAACAAGTATACTATCCTAAACTTCATACTGGCCAGCGTATCGCGATTAATGGCGATTCTGTCACTGAGATATACACTTAGGGTCATAGCAGACATATCAACTCGGAAAGGGATCATCACTGTATCACCTTTACTACTACTAATACTTTTTACGGCTCGCTTACCGTTGGTTGACCTAGCTGTCACCAGAACCCCGAGCACAGAATAAATAATATTACTACGTATAGAAGTTTCACTCCCATAGATCTTGAAGAAAGCCATCGTTTTAATAACCTACGAAATTTCGTAGAAATCGCCCATTGTGTCGAACATATAGCGCCGCCAACTCGAGTGTTAGGGCTGTCACTTTGTAAAAAGATAAAATTAAACAATCCAACTAAACGTTTAGTGTTATTGTTGTTAACCTTTTATATAATGTCTGATAAATTTTTAACCTTCTCTATAGATCCTGTTCTCAAAACTACTGAAAATTTTCAAATAAACAATTTTAATCAATATTCTGTTGGGAAGTATGTACATGCTGTAATAATGTTAATGTTTTCCAACAGCGACCATAGAAGTTACAAGACTGATTAATATATTATGTTTATTTATATCGCCTCAAGTGTGTGCTTGCAAGCGCGCGCAAGCCCTGCCCACGATTGTAGCCCGGGGCTATAGCGCGCCGTAGGTACTTATCTCCGTAGTTGGGAGGCCTACCGCGAGATGTATAGAATTAAAGTCATAAATTAAATTATGAATCAGTTAGGTACATTATATTTTTTGCACTGTTGCGGCAACGGAGAGCCGTAAGCGAGTATTTATTTGTTTATTATTTATTTTGTTTTACGCGATACGGTTACGATTCATTCTCGAGATGATACGTCTGTTATGTTATGACCCTTATTCTTCATGTTTTCGAGAAAAAGGATATTAAATAGCCCAATACCCTTTCCTCTAAGATGTAATTTCTCAAGAATATAATCTTTTCCGAAACTTGCAAGTCTTGCAACACATGTGGACGCGAGGCCATATTTCGTCCGTCAAATGTTAAGCCGGTTGCACACGGCACAGCAGCGCGCCACATTATACCTAGCACGTGACTTGTATACTAGTTACGAACAAATAAACTTTTGTAAAGACTGTTGATGTAAAAAATGATTTATACTTTTAGGAGCTCTAACTCTTTTGGGTGCTGTTGACGTTAAGGAGCTATGATGAATGTTGAGCTGTAGCATTTTTGTAGCAGTTCCCAATGATACGTAAATCAAGTGTTTCCTGCGGCGTGAAAAAGCATCTAGCAAGCTAAGAGCCACTATTGTAACATGGTACGTGTGGAGAAGGTAAGGTGAAGTCAAATTAAGGTGTTCTATATATAAAAATATATATACACTATACAAAATATCGAAAATACTAAATTACTAGTATTTTTCTTAAGGGTGGGTAAGGTTAACGCATAGGTTCGAATTCGCAGTCTAAATTCACTGCTTCGCTGTGCCTCCTTGTTTGTTTTCAGCTGGCATAGTTTAGTTTATAAAAAGAAATTAAGCGTTATTTAAATATTTTCGGAAATTCGCTTGCCACATTTGGTAATCGAACCGACTAAAATCTAAAAAATCTGTGGCTAGCGAATTTTCAAGAAACTATGAATGCAGTTTTGTATCTTTCTAAAAATAAAGGAATGTTTCCTTTGAGTGAAATTCGCTACCCCCAGTATTTAGAGTACTTCCCCTCCAGGTAAGGTCAGAATCTTCCACCCTGTATACCCTAAATACTTGGCATGTCATTTATTTTGTACTTATTCGTTCTACGTGCACATACGGCCTTAGCATACCATATTGCAAAATCATTACCAATATATATATAATTCATTCGTTCAAAAAAACACACTCCATTTTTAAAATTCCTCCACAATTGGCGTTCTTTATTTTCATATATTGCAATATGTTCGTGTTGGGCCATAAAACAAGCGGTGGGGTCAGGGCAATGTTACGGAAAATTCGCTCGTGGAGAGAAACTGTGAAGCGTCGGAACGGGACGCTAGAAGAATAGGTGCTTAGGAAAGTGTATGAGAATAAAATAGATGTTTTATGTAAGTTTGAGATGGGTTAGTAGGTACTGGAGGTAAGTAGTTAGATTTGGGTCAGCGTGTGAGGTAACTATGAATAGTGTATTAGGGCTTAGCTTGGTATTAGCGGAAGATAAAGGCGAATATTTTTAGACGCAGAAAATCGTGTCGAGGACCCAGAACTAGTCAACCACACCTAGATGATATCGGAACGATCCAAGGACTCCCGAGACGACAACGCATGAATCAAAATATCATTAAGTCAAGGTTAATGCAACAGGATTTTTGGTGATAGGTATTTTTATGTCGGGGTATTAAATTTTTTTCTACCTTTTAAATTTATCTAGTTTTCAAACCTGTTCATTTGATACCTATATTAAGTGATTTGTGGAAAAAAAATGTAATTAACTATTTTATGACGGCGGCCATCTTGGATTGGAAATATTTACAATTGTTCCACAATAACACCCCGTCGTTTTTACATCGGGGGTTAAAAACCGGATTGCACCGTTTCTCTTACCTTTATGACAACTACAAAAATAATCCGTCCCAACAGTCAGTTTAGTAGTGTACTCTTAAATCCCCGAAGAGGTAGGCAGAGGTGTATTTACACCCACATTTCACCAACTATTATTTTCGGTCTCACGTATGGCGACGAGCCTAACGCCGTAAAGAGGCTACTTGGTTATAGGCTGTATATTTACTGACCGAATATCTGATAGAGAACAGTCCTTACTTGCCTTCTTCTTCACCCTATTTCACTCCACCGAACAACAAATTAATAAAGCATATTACAACCACTGAAGTCTTTGTTATTTCAATAGCTTACCGTAAATTTTCGCAATTTATTTATCTTAATATATATAAATCTCGTGTCACAATGTTTGTCCTCAATGGACTCCTAAACCATTAAACCGATTATAATAAAATTCGCAAACCATGTGCAGTTCGATCCAACTTGAGAGATAGGATAGTTTAAATCTCAAATTATAGTCCGATTCGCGATAACCGACATCCACGCGGGCGGAGCCGCGGGCGACAGCTAGTTTATTTATAAAACTTCATGCACAAGTACATAGGTGGACTTAATGCCACAGGCATTCTCTACCAGGCAACCAAAGGTGGTGCCAGAAAAGACTCAGTAGGTGCATTATTACAAGTAACATTATGTATAGAGAGAATGTACCGTATACAGGAACAATAATTATGAAGTGTGAAATACCATGAAGCATCTAAAATAAGATGTAAAATAATTTAATCCCACATATCTACAAAATTCCTCTTACTAGATGCATTTCCTAAAATAACAGAACCCGGCATATTTTCAAGCAGAAACTTGTACGTCCCACCTGCTCAGCACCTGGGCCGGCGGCGTCAGTGGAGCGTGCCGCGCACGTGACGACTGCGACACGATCCAAATGTTAGAACGTTTGTGAACACCAAGTTTGATTAATACACGAACTGTTACTGTTACTGTTATGTTATTGAAAATAAATTTAGTGCTTTGGATTAAAATAATCATTGTAGGTAATAAAGCTATGGGTCTCTTAAACAAACTCAAAGTCGCTCAACGAGCTATGGAAAGGGCTATGCTCGGTATTTCCCTACGTGATCGCGTCAGAAATGATGATATCCGTAGGAGAACAAGAGTAACCGACGTAGCTCAGCGGATTAGCTCGTTGAAGTGGCAGTGGGCGGGACACATAGCGCGCAGAACAGATGGCCGATGGAGCAAAAGAGTTCTGTAATGGCGACCGCGTACGGGCAAACGTAGTGTAGGACGCCCAACGGCCAGGTGGAAGGACGACCTCATCAAGGTCGCCGGGAAGCGCTGGATGCGGGCTGCGTTAGATCGGTCATTCTGGAAATCTATGGGAGAGGCCTATGTTCAGCAGTGGACTGCGTATGGCTGATATGATGATATGATGATGAGGTAATAAAGCTATACTTATTATCATCCTTTTGCATACGACGCCTTCACCTCAGATTCGGGGTACAGAATAAAAATCAAAAGACAGTGGTTTCCTAAACCTCGGTAGTACAGAAAAGCTTTTAACATAAATAACAACATCATTCTCATCTTACCGTGCTTCTTCATCCTAGCGTTAATCCCAGTCGCATCCGAAGCTATCAGCTTGGAGTCTGGGGTCCGCTTTTATCAGCCTAACTGCGGATTTGGCTAAACTTCGATATTTTCCGTAAAGCGACTGCCATCTGACCTTCACAACGCAAAGGCTATATCGAAGCATTGCAATTAGTCCAGTTGTTGGACTTTAAACGTAACGACTGCCATAGATGTTTGTATGGCAACCGGGGCTTACGGCTTAACGTGCTCTCTGAGGCACGACCAGACATGCATACAAATATTTGCATTGAGCGGGGATCGAACCCGCGCCTCCTGCGTTCATCGACTCATCTTGCTCGGAGTCCTACTTCTTTTTCATTGGTTATTAGAGAAGATTGGAACCGAGACTCTTCCACCAATCAGCTGGTACACCAGGTTTACCGGGTTGCACGCAAAATTTGCTTGGAGTCTGAAGATTTTGAATGAGTCCTAAAACACCCACATATTAAAAGCAAAGATTTCACAATAATAATAAAAAATACTGTCTTATAATTGACCTAGTAGCAAAAACAGCACCATCTCAAAGTCCAACCTAAATATTACCCTCACATAATCAGAACTACAAATTGGAAACATACCCGCTTACCATAATATTTCATACGCGGTAATCACGATTAATCACCTATTTGTACGGAGCTTAGTTCCACAGCACAATATATGAAAACGTATAAGTGATGCGGCAACTCTTCTCCCGAATAGTTTTGCTGACTGTACATTTGACCAACTAAACGCACTACTATAGGATCTCGAACGAGGCTTTTCTTGAAAGCTGAGTCAATATAAATATCAATAAAATTATTACTTTAACTTTCTATCTAATGTCTAATGTTGGGAATAAAGAGTTATCTATCTATCTATTTATCTATCGTCTATCTATCTTAGTGATCAAAGCATTGCCCCTGTAAGGCAAAGATCGCTGGTTCAAACCCCGACTAGACTGATTCAATTTTTTCTATTTATGTCAATTTGAATATTTGACATGTAAAATGCTGATAAATGTAATTCAAAATATACCGCACAAATAATTAAAAATAATTTCTCAAACGAGTACCTTTCGAGTTTCAGTAGTAAACCTCCCAACATTAGACGGTACATTAGTCGGTGCGCTAAGTTTAATGTTCGTCGCTAAAACACGTGGTGATGTATTTATCGCGCCAAAAGCACCTTTATAACAGCCCGGGGTGCCGGCGGGATCAGGTGAGCCGGCAGCACTTAATGTGTATAATAAAAGATTATTTGCGCAAATGACTTTTGGGGGCGAGTGTACTCTCATATATTATTTAGGTGTTGGTGTTTAAAATGAATGAAGAATAGAAAGGTGTGGGTGGGAAAGATAATGAAACTTCTTACAAATGAAAGTAACCGAAAAAAGCACCGGTAGCTAGGTGGTTAAGGAGTCTATTTTACGATCGAGAAGTCCCGGTTTCGAATTCCAGATGAAGTAAAGCGAACTCGCTCCTTTCACCAGTAATTTAATGAAGAAACAAAAGTGGTGGGTTATGACATTTGAAATTTAAAAATTGGATAGTAGACGGATCGGCTCATATCTGGGGTTAGGGTAAGCTAGGCCGTACGAGGATGACTGAGCACTCACGGTCATCCTCGAGCCCCTCCAAGAAAGGCGATGCGGGAGTGCCGCTGGGTCGTTTAGTGGGTATACCGGGAATCTCTTCCCGGGGAGTCCCACATATCCCTCTCGTCCCCCGACGGGAGGGAATGGGTAACGCATATTTCCCAGCAAAAAAAAAAAGGCTAGGGCTGTAAGTGGGTATCTATGCACCAGGAACGGTGAGGGGTGGGTTAATTCAATTTTTTGTATTGTACCTATATGTGTTCCGTGTATATGTTTCGAGCTTATGCAGATTTTTTATCAAGTTCTATCCGACACATGTGTTTGTCATTCCAAACTACAAGCCATACCGGCGGAATAAAATCTGTCAATCAAACGGTTTGGCTAGCGATTTGGTTGCGCACCACATAAAACATTCCGTTTTGAGTGCCTCGGATAGTGTGGGCTAGGGTAAAGGAGACAGCGTTTGTGTGACTATTAGAAACTATATATCTTAGAATAAAAGAGGGGTTTGAATTTAAAAAAAGTTAAGCATTTTTCATGCTTAATTATTAAAATCGATTTAAATTCATATAAACTCAACTGTCGCCTCAAAGACAGAAATAGAAGTAGAAATTTGAATTGGATAGGGCGAGATCTGGCAGCTTACTGTTCATAACATTGCCCATGTAAGGCAAAGATTGCGAGTTTGATCCCCGCCTTGAACAATTTTTGAAGTGAAAACTTCTTTAGCGGCGTTGGATGGGTGTAAAATGTTAAGGAAGCGTCAGGATTAGTTGACCTTTGAACCGTAACCGACGACTGACGTCATACAAGATTAGGTACAGACTATCTATTTTGCAAGTTCCGATAGATAGCGTCGTAGCTTAAACGGTAAGCACTTCGACTGTAAGTCCTTATAGTTTCAGATAGTATCGGGTTCAAACCACCTGGCCTTCTGAAACTTTTTGTGATTATTTTTCTTTTTGTAATTTATTACTTTTTATGATTTTTTTTTTTCTATAATTTAATTATTTTTTGTTTTATTATATATATATAATATATATATATATAATTAATTACTTTTTGTGATTATTTTTTCTTTTCATAAGTTATTAATTTCTTCTGACAGAAAATTAGCAGAAAATAAGTGATAGGTTCTATGATTAGCGCTATATTATAGGTATGGTATGGTATGTTCTTTTTTATTTTTTTCTATGTATATAACGAAGAAAGAAAATAAGAAAATGTTTTAACTTCTGCCGGCACTCCCAGAGTGCAACCCGTCTTTTTTTTTCAATTTAAATCGATTATAGAGAGAATTCATAAATAACAAAAATAACCCGATATTCAAGCATGTTTAAGCTAATCAAATATTTTCAACTAAGATGATATATTGTGCATAAAAATGACACAGGTGCGGCCACCTCGCCCAGGGGAGGGCGATGGGAACGGCTTCCCACACCAGATAGGTTCTCTAGGTAGGTAATCTTACACCTAAGACCTTAGACGGCATGCAGTTTATGTAGGTCCGATCCGACATAATCAACCCCGATGGCTGGCATAAATGGTATCCGAGGGGATTATGGCATGGAAAAGGTACTTGAAATAAACCTAAAAGCAAGATAGTGTCTAGAGAACACTTGAAACTAAATATAATTTCAGGGATTTTTTTCAGAGGATTCGGACAACGCTTCGACAAAATCTGACATTAAAATTGAGCTGACATGGCGACAATAGCATAGCAAAACTTATAAAGTACTAGCTGTTGCCCGCGGCTCCGCCCGCGTGGATGTCGGTTATCGCTTAGTGTCGAGTCAACGCTATTTTTTCTAAAATAAAAGTACCCTAAGATACTCCTTATTACATCAGCTACCTGCCATCAAAATCGGTCCAGCCATTTCAGAGAGTAGCCGGAACAAACAGACAGACAGACAGACAAAAATTGTAAACAATGTTATTTTGGTGTATGTACCGTATCATATTCATATGCATGTAGTAACAAACGGTTATTGCAATATTACAAACAAACACTCCAATTTTATTTATATGTATGTATAGATGTTTAGATTAATAAAAGATCACATATTTAAATCCGCTGTCGCTACCGCTTATGACACACGTATCCGGTACGCAGCCAGCGCGTAACACAAGCGTACGTCGGCCTCGCATAACGAATGTCCAAACACTGAATAGCTGATGAACAATTTGCATACGCGACTCACTATCATGTACTGACACTCCTATATCGGAGGACGGAGGACAGAGGGATAGGGCTTATTACCTCCGTGTGGTGACGGAGAAGAACACTAGTATCACCATCCCGTCTCATCCGAAGGGTGTCGTGTAGGTGACTTATGGAAAAATACGCAGACGATATCACTGAGAAGGGAACCTCGAAATAACACCCTGTACCAACCCGTCTGGCCAGTGTGGAAACAGTACGCCTAAGCCTCCTAACATTGAGAGATGCTTATGTCCAGCAGGGGAGAGCGATGGGCAAATTGATTGGAAATTACCTCCGTAGGGGGGACATGATATGGTAAAATGTCTGTCCCATGCCCGTCATGGCATAGTATGGACAAAATTTTGAATAAATCTTATAAAGTGATGACAGCCCCGTTATCAATAGTTAATACCAACCGTTTTAAATGTGGTAATATGAATCACTACATAGTATAAAACAAAGTCGCTTTCTCTTATGTATGTTTAAATCTTTAAAACTAGACAACGGATTTTGATGCGTTTTGTTTAATAGATGAAGTGATTGAAGAGGAAGGTTTCTAAGTATAATAACATCCATTGCACCCGTGCGAAGCCGGGGCGGGTCGCTTGTCAACAATAAAATAACTCCTAAAACCTAATTTCAGTGCCACCTACGAGGTTCAAGTACGTCAGCCCGTGTCAAATCCCGCACCCGCTCCCTATAGGATGGACGCTACCTATTCCCAGGATGAACGTGAAAGATTGTGAAAATATTTGGATGTTTGTTATTCAAACACGCTGTAACGGCAGAATAAATCTGGCTGAAATTTTACACATGGATAGATAACAATCTGCGATAAGACTATAACATATAGATAGACACTTCAATTAAAATAGGAAAAATTTAATCGGTCTAGGCGGGGTCTGAACCCACGATCTTTGCCTTACAGGGGCAATGCTTTGACCACTAAGCTACCAGACATCACCCGAACCAATCCAAATTTCTCCTCTCTCCTTTAAGTCTTTAAGGCAGTATATACGGTATACAACGACAGATATAAAGGAGAAATTTGGATCGCTTCGAAACACTCCGCCTGGAACGAATCAATTCTTCCTATTTTAATCGATTTGAATATGCATGCAAAGAGCTTTAAATTTCATTAAAACATAAACAGTTTTTAGCCCAAGAATAGCTTCCTATCGGTTGCGATAAGGGGATCACAATTTCACGCAGGCAAAGTCGCAGAAGTAGGCACTCGTTATCATAATACCATTCAGATTCATTCCAATGCAAATACTAAATAAACAAAAATTGTCTGTAGAAACACAAACACATAGTCACTGCCAGTTAGTACGGACGTTAGTGCGATTTCATTGATTGAAATGTCCCAGTTTGAAGGCTCATACGCATACCAGTATTAGATACGACGTGATGGGTACGCGTCCTTTAAATTTGCTATTTGTAAGCTAGGTCTAAGTTGACAATAGGTGAAGAATGTACCGGCTTGGGAATCGGAATGGGTCCTAATAAAAGCTTCGGAGCCAAAACTAACTTCACTTGTAAGGCTCTGTGTATTTACGGCACCCGTAAATACCATGATAGACCATCAATGAAAATAGCAAGAAGGAGAACAGTCCCCGTTCTTCAAATTACTACTAAATAATTATTACTACCGATATTGGCACTCTGGTGACGACGCAGTAAAAAATTGGGTGCAAAATATAATAGCAATAGGTATATTGATATCCATAATTATTGAACTTTTCTATTGACCATCATATTCTGTCCTCTGCGGTCTTAACAAATCAGGGACCGTAATCTTAGGCCGCCGTTTCCATATAATAGTCGTAGCACTAGTATCCTACGCTAATGGCACTGCAAGCACTGCAAATGCGCTTCTAGAAATCGTATGAAAATTAGTTGTGGCGTGGCTAGCGCACCACAATGCGCCATAATTTTAAGGCGCGCTTATGCCACTGAACCAGTGATACAGTTGTATAATTTTTTTTATTCAGTTTTATAACTACAAGTACAATAGCAATGGCCCGTGGAGGCCCACGCGGATTTGTAAACCCATCCCCATGACTGCTTCCGGGCTGTTTGGCCGTGGTCCATATGAAACTTGCGTTCCAGATGTTTTGTCGATCACCGCAGTCGACATCTGCAGTGGCGCAGGTCCTAGCGGCGACGAGTGCGAGACCTCTCCTCATCGCCGACTTCTCTGCGACTGATGTTGAATCATGAGTCACTGGCAGAGGGGGACCGACGTGAATCTGATTGGTCGTTTGCACTGTGATAACGAATGGCTCTCAGTTTCGTATGGACCACGGCCAAACAACCCGGAAGTAGTACATTCTACATGCAACGCCAGCCGTGAAAGCCTAAGGACTTTTAACCTATTCCAAGGCAAAAAAAGTCACCTATATCTCTGTCAATCTATTAATTAGCCCACTGCAGTCCACTGCTGAACATAAGCCTCTTCCAATGTGCGCCATTTCGTACGATCCTCCACCTTCCGCATCCAGTCAGTCCCAGCCACCTTTTCGGGTCATCGGTCCATCTGGCCAGGGGGCGTCCTACCCTTCGTTTGCCTTCTCGCGGTCTCCACTCTAGGACTTGTCTGCTCCAACGGCCATCGATCCTTCCTATCTCTGTAATTCTGGGTAAATTTGTTCAACCCTTTGAGTCTCGTTGAAATTTCACATTTATAATATTAATAAGATAGTAGGAAATAACTCACGAAACTAAACATGTTAAGTAGGTAAGTAAAGCAAATACTTTTGTTTGACGGAAGAGTAGCAAACGAGACGGATAGACATAAAAAATGTGAACCAATTTCACTCGCCGTCCGCAGAGTGTCATGAATATTAACTATTTACGCCACCCGGCATAGAGCATATAGAGCTGCAGATGCGATATTGCTCTACTCTGACAAAGGAGCAGAGCGGCTAGGGCGACTAGGGCTCTGTGATTTGGTTGAGGTGTCATATATCTCGATGCCTCCTACGTAAGTTGTTGTAAGCCACAAAATAGCTATTTTGTGTTTTTTACGCAAAAGTGTCTAATTTTATGTATAGTATCCTGTAAAAAATAAATCAAATTCAAAAAACACTTAATTTAGGTAGTTTTCAGATGTATAATATCGTAAGTTGCGAACTATCCCGGCGCATATTACGGTATTATTATTTGCAACAGTTTACGGCGGACGGTGTGTGGTGGGAAGAGCGCGCTCACCCCGCGTATGAGTGACATAAAACAGACTACGCCGGAACTCGCCGTAGTTTTCATGTCACGCGCGCATTTTTGTGTCGATTTATATTTATTACGTAATAGTACTAGCACTTCAATATTTTTTGTACATTTGTACCATAATAAAACGCATGCAAACCAGAGGACGCAAACTATGTGATATGGTTAATAATGCCAACACAAAAAAAAATAACATTGAGGAATCCATCGAAATGATCGTTAATCCTATTAATCAGATTGAAGATATCGATTTTCATGAAACATCTTTCCGAAGCATTCAAGGTATTTTAAAATTTAACATCCGTATGGCAATTTTTTTCTTCTTTACAATATTGCTGATTTTAAATGTGGTATTGATTACATACAACAATGTACGTTGCTGAATTTACAAGTATTTTATGTTAAGTAATGCATACAATATTTTACTTCGGAAATAGTTATACTGAAGTAAATGGCAAGATGACTTACAATGATTTACGTGGCCATATTAACTATTTTATGGTTAATAAGTAACACAATACATACAACAATCAACTTCGCTTATCACTGACATTGTGTAAGTTGTAAGTAACATTTGCGGTTACCAAATGTAATCAACAATCTATAGAAGTAAATAAAATTAAAGTGTCTGTTTGTAATGTCAAAATAACAAGTTTTCCTGAATATGTATGAATGTATATCGGGTACCATTAACGAAAACCTAATTTAAATGTCTTTGGTATGTCTGTCTGTCTGTTCCGCTAATCTCTGGAACGGCTGGGCCGATCTTAATGAGACTTTCACTAATAGATAGCTAATAATATATAAGGTATAACATAGGCTACCTTGTATTCCTTCCCGGGAATGGGAACCTATTGCGGGAACGGGATCAAAATACCAGACGGTGAAGCCGCGGGCATCTAGCTGATATTGCATAATAATTATTATCCTTCGTGGGGTGTTTTAATGATGTTTATGAGATTTAGTAGTCTATTAAACTTATATTAAAAACTTATTGAAATGCAATATTACGTTGTTGCAGAGTCACCCTTCCCAGTAAATTTTAATGAATCTGAAATCCTTGAAGAGGCTAATTTAATAGGTGATACTTTTTCGAAATTAATTTAAGTAATGATACTACAACAGATCGCCCCTGTCTTGAAACTGCTCACCCATCTCCTGAATGTAGTATTAACCACTTGGATTACGACTGTGATAACTATTTCTGTCCGTATTACATTGAAAAAGAAAATTTACCCATATTAGATCAAATACCACTTCTAGCTCAGCCATCCCCTGCGTATTTTTCAGACTGTTCCACTCCCCAAGCTAATAGTCCTTTAACTGTTATTTCATATTCATAACAATTTCATAACAGTCCACGTGCAAGAAAAAACAAAGGTAATGTAAGAGGAAGACACGTGAAAGACTGGATAGATGTGAAAAGAAAGACCTTAAGAAACTTGGGAAAAGAATACCTTTCTAGAAAAGGAGTAGTAAAAGCCAGTATGCAATGTTTTAATAAATTAAACGAGGAAGAGAGAAAGAATATTTTTGAAAGTTTTTGGTCGTTGGGAGATAGGGACAAGCAGTGGATGTATGTGACTAATTTAGTTACAAGGAAGACTAAACATCGAATATATACTGATACGGTTTCAAGACGTAAGTATATTTTAAAATACAAATTGCCTGTTGCCGGTGATGAAACTTTGAATTATGTAGATGTGTGTAAGAAACACTTTTTGAGTACCATCTCTGTCAGCAATCAAGTTATCAATACGGTCCTAGATAAATTAGATACGACAACGGCAACACTAATCCCCGATCAAAGAGGCAGACAATCAAACTACATCGAAAAATTACTGAATGTGTTAAAACCAGTGTTTGTGACCACATCAATTGCTTACAACCAGTTGAGTCACATTATGCTCGACTAAGAAAGACTGCAGGCAGATGCTGGATGCGGCAAGCTGAAGACAGGGCGCTATGGCGCTCATTGGGGGAAGGCTATGTCCAGCAGTGGACTAATATAGCCTGATGATGATGATGATGCTCGACAAAATTCACAAAAGCTGTATTTGGATGGAGATTTGAATTTTCGGCGAATCTCAGACCATATTGAAGAATATTTTATAATAATGATATGCCGCGTGGTTCCCGGCAGAGTAGAATTTGGGCCACCCCTTCTCTTCCCATGTGGTGTCGTACAAGGCGACTAAGGGATAGGGCTGATTAACTTTAACATCAGACAGATATGTACAGACCAGACTCAGCTTCAGATGCATGGCTCAAGTCAACAATAGTTTCCGGAATACGGCAATAGGCTCACCCCCTATTACGTGGGACCAAATACAGATTGGTGAAATGTGGGGGCTAATTCACCTCTGCCTAACCCTCCGGGGATAAAGGCGTGATTATATGTATGTATGTATGTATGTATGTTTTTTTATAAAAAGATTTTTTTTGATTTCATTTTTTCATAATTTTTGATTTTATTGTAGATATTAATTATGTTGATTAAAGAAAGCAAAAGGTCAAGAATTTTATGTGGTGAATTTTATGTTGATTTATGGACAAATAAACGATTTTTTAGAAACAAGGTTATATTTATTATGTATAATGCTATACATACCTGTTATTTTTTTTCTTTCTATTCGGCGTACATTGTTGTATCTAGTATATACGACTAAATGCGTCCTATGTGTTCCGGTGTACGTAAATGTAAGTGGCTGATACAATAATTTGTAAAGGTCATACACCGCAGTAAAATGTGGTAACAGCAAAATCTCTAAAACCTTAGGTATTTTTGAACAATACCGTAAGGTAAACGCTAAAGTATAACTAACTGAAGACACGTATTGAATTTTATAAAGATTGGTTGAAAACTGCGGTTTTTATTGCCATTAGTACCTTTGAAACGCTCTCCTGTAAAATCACAGATTAGAGGTTACAACAGTTTACGTGGGAGCCATCGATCTCTCAGTAACTTATATGTGTTGTAAAAGCATTTATATTTGGAGCAATTCGATTTAGGTAGGAAAAATATTGAAACGGTCCAGGCGGAGTTCGTATCGGGGTTCCTATAATAGGTAAGCTATAATTGCTGCACATTTTTTACACTGTTCGGTTTGAAAGAAATTATTTTCGGATGATGAGCTGTCCTGTTTGTGATGTAACTTGCGTTATGAAGGTACAGCTCCGTAATTTTTGCCGTGATTATAGTAAATAATTTACATACAGCAATCTCCATAAGATTATGTATTTAGATATTTTCAATTATACTTGATTAGAATAATAATTCTGAGTTCCTTAATATATATTAATTATTACATTTTTTGTGGACTACACTTACTACAGTAAAAATTTAAATAAAACAAACTGAAAATAAAGCTCTCCATAATAAATTTCAAATAAGTTTCCGATATTACGTCTATTGGGTGAAGCTGGCTCGCCCAAAGTAGAAGCGTAATTTCCTATCCCTCAACCGCATCCCAAAAGGTTTAAATTAGTTCATTGTCCATGTCGTCGGCAATAGTGAAAACTATATTTTCTCTTCATATGTATTAGACATATGCTACTATTTTTCTAAACTTTATGAACTTGTAACTTTAATTACTGCAGTATTGTGTGACCATATTGGTATAAACTTATCATTGCAACCTCAGTTGCAATAAAATTCGTAATACCTAAGACCTATGCGTAACAGAACATTCTTAAAATTGAGTAGCAATCCATATTGATAGGTACAAAAAGTAATAACATCTCTAGGATATCAGTAAGCTTGTTAGGCATCTGTCCGTATCAAAACTTAATCTTTGTTCCACCCAGACTTTGTTACAAAGTGTGTTGGGCGTCGAGTGCTCACAGTGCTTGAAGGTTGTGTTTTAACTGAAACTTCTGCTGTACAGATAATGGCCAATCTACTTTTACTGACATTGGAATATTTTCAATTGATGTTGGAACTGTTATTTTCACTTCAGTGCTTATCTTTAGTGCATAACCTAGCAACCTAATCTTTAAAGAGCTTCAGAAAATAACTTATGCATTCATTGCAGTCATTACTCCTCTGCTGGATCCATCACCAAGAGGATCAGAAGCTATACCCAATGCTATACCAATGGTTTGTGAAGATCAGGTGACAGTAAATTCACGGTCAAGGTCAAGTTCGGCCGTTTCGTAGCTAGATTGAAATCAAAACCCACATAAGTTGGGAAAAGGCTATGAAGATGGTAATTTTTGAAGTGAAAACTTCTTAAGCGGCGTTGAATCGGTAAAAAGTGTTAAACTCGCGTCAGGATCACGTGACCTTAGACCCGTAACCGACGACTTTGTAGGACGACATGACGTCATACAACATTCCTAGCTACAGAGTGTTTATTTTGCTAGGTACGCTAAGAAGCTTCGTAGCTTACCGGTAAGCGCTTCGCCTGTAAGTCCTTATGGTTTCAGACAGTACCGGGTTCGAAACTGGGCTTCTGACACTTTTTGTGATTATTATTTGTAATTTATTGCTTTTTGTGATTATTTTTTCTTTATGTAATTTAATCATTTCTTCCGACAGAAAATTAGCAGAAAATTAGTGATAGGTTCTATGATTGGCGCTATATTATAGGTATAGTATAGTATGGTATGATATGTTCTTTAAAGTTTTCACTTCTGCCGGCACTCCCGAAGTACAACCCGTCTTTTTTAATGGGACATGTCAATTTGACTTAACCTGGCGTGATGGTAAGCTGAAGGCAAAGTTTTGGGAAAGAGGGTCACCATTATATACATGTGCCATGTTAACAATGGTGGCACTCGGCTTCATGGCCTAATCAGATGCTTTTTCACGTCCGCTTAAAGGACCCGGGACTGTAGGAAGAAGGAAACACGTGAGCTGGCAAGGAGTTCCAGGTCTTAATGGTGCGACAAAGAAAAGAGTCGCCCTGATAGAAGAGAGTTCTCTCATCAGGGTAGCCAGAGAGGAAATACTTTGCTTTTATCCTTCATAGTATTCTAGCTTCTTCAATTATTATTGACATTTGTCATTGAACCGAGTGTACTGGTTTTATTTTTTTTATATCTATTAGGTGGCAGACAATTACACGGCCCACCTGAAGGGTAGTGGTTATCTTTGCCCTATGGACGTGTGCCCATATTTGCTTTATTATATAGATGTCCTTAAAACAAAATAATACACTTCAAGTCTCAATGAATTACAGGTTAATCCCCTAACATAACATGGTTCTATAATAGGTCATCTTCTAAATATATAATATTCCTTTTTCTGGCTCTTATATTTTTCATGAAGCAACAGATCGGCAGCCATCGAAATGGTTCGTGACCCACATCCAGAGAGGGGGGGGGGGGAGTAATATCCGGAGCGATGTCCACCGTCCACCGGAAATTTCATCAAATCTGTCATACGTTATGATAAGTTATCGTCGAAAACTCAAGAACTAATGTTTGGGTGGAGATTTTGCGGTTAGAAAAGATTATTTTCCACTTTACTGTTAAAAGATGTAGGTAAGTAGGATATAGGCCAAGATTGATGGTGCAAGAATTTTTTTTTCACATTTCACACTGCTCTGTCTAGATCCATGGTAAGCATAGCTTAACTAGCTTGTGTTATGGAATCTAGAATGCGGATAAACATACTTAGATACTTTTTTTTTGTAAATACATACATATTATACATAGAAACACCCAGTCCAATGCAAATATACATATTCATGCATACAAATATTTCCACCGAGCGGGGATCGAACCCGCGCCTCCTGCGTAGCGGCCGCGTTCACTACCGCCACGCCACGGAGGCTGTCGATTGAGTGACTAGACCGGGGAAGTATTGTATTCTTTCATAATAATGACCTACGTAGACCATTGCTGTATTTTAAGGCTAGATTTTCTATTAGTTTCAAGCGATTGCCGACTATTGGTGGTGCCGACCATGTGTATGTACAATAATTGTATTTTAAAGAAAAAATGTGTTCGTTTTTAACAGATTTTATCTGCTAAAGTTCACGTCTAAATTTTGTTTTAACAGGTAAAATAGGGCGCAATGACCATTCTTTAAGGAATATGTGTAATTTTGTAGTGCAGTTTTGGTTTGTCCTTACAGTGTCCACCATTGGCGCTTTTGGCTTACTGACCTCCATGGGCATTCATGGGAGTGCATTTAATACTAATATTCTGTGAGTGCAATGTATATAATCGAAATACCTTAGAGTTGTACTGTTCGGAAGCTTTGCAATAAACATTTATTTATTTATTTATTTATTTTAATACCAAGTTGAAGAACCGTCGCCATGGGTATTAACTTAACTAACTTAATAAAGTCCAATTTACTTTTATTTAAACTTACATAAAATTAACTTTTAAACTCTCGCGTTCCATGATATATAACTAAGAGAACGGAAATTAACGCGATTATGGTACTTGCATACCTTTGATTGCCTGACCTCGCTTTTCTGCGCAGTCGGATAGACACCGGACAGTTTGCTTACAGAATAGGGACACTGTGAGTGTGGTAAGTTACGGTACATGGCGAAAAGAAAATATTGAAAATGTGCGGGTAGATGAAGAACCTACTACCGTTCAGCCAGTCAGCCAAAGGTATGTAAGTACCTATACCATGACCGCGTTAATTCCCGTTTTCTTATTTACATAAAATTATTAACAGAAATTTAAAATCTCAAATTCGTTCTCTGAAGATTACAAAAATAATCCATACTAATAATATTATACATATATGTGAAAGTGTGTGCGTGTTTATATTTGTCCGTCTAAGACTAAACCACTAAACCGATTCTGATAAAATTTGGTACCTATAGGGGCAGATTAGACCTTGAGAAAGGTCATACGCTATGTTTGGTCACGATAACCGACATCCACGCGGGTGGAGCCGCGCTCAAAAGCTAGTTATACATAAATTGGTTTTAAAATCTAATATATCCTTTTAAAATTCTAGCATTTTGGTAATCTGTACATATATTATTAACATTCATAAATCACTATGTTTATTAGTCCCACGTCTAGGAAATCCACTGGCTGCATACAAGGCACTAGAATTTCCACACCTTCCTCACATTTCATACGCTTGAAGATATCCGAAACACAAAATTCTGACTAACACAACCAATAAATCAGTATAAAGCTAAAACTAATCACGTAAAAGGCCCGCCCGTCCATAAACAAAGTGGACTGACCAATAAATTCCCACGTCTAGAGCCTCACGGTAGTTAATTTTTAATTCGACAGTCCACACTCACAGGTCTTGCTCGGACGACGGTCGGTGCAAGACTGATGGGCTCCGTGGTGGAGGTTGACCGCACAGCTTAGTTATTTCGACTACCCTCATTTATTGACTGCTCGTTTTAAATTAGACGTCCGAAAAGATGGTTTCCTTTATTTTTTGGATGGTAGGGTGATTTAGGTTGGAGAGAAATGTTTGGAGAATTGTTTTTGAATAGAGTTATATGTAGATTGTGATTAGCTAGTCCTAATATTAATATAATTGGTGTCACTATGGAAAATGTTTATTATAGGTTGAATTTACGAATGTATTATAAGAATTTAGTACTTCTAAGGGTATAAGATATTGGATGGATAAAGATATTAAGTATAATAAAAATAAGTGTCAAAATTAAATAATGAATTGTCCACCAAGGATAGTGTCAAACACGGCAGCAGTAGATATCATATTCTCTTCTGTATAAATGAAAAAAAAAAATTTATCAACACTTAGCAATTGCACTCTTAACCCCACTAGCTATAGGAAACCCCCTACCTCTTTACCCTCTTTAATTACAGCCGTCCCCTAATCATGAGACCACAGGGGTTCTATTAAAATTCACACCTCATACATTAATTCAGGGGTAAACATGAAAAAACATTTTTTTTTCTGCCACGTCGTGAGTCGCCGTAACCCAACAGAAGGTGAGCAGAAAGCCTCATGATTTCTCAAAGGGATGTTTGTTGGCGGAGGCTGGGTACGCACGAGTTAACTTTTTGACTGGGATACCTTTGCAGACGTGATAAGAATCATAGAGTTTTGGTACAAGGTGTGGGCAGAGCGATTTTGTTATTTAATATTATTTAAAATTAATATTTTGTATTAAAACCAACCATCCGTGTGATGACGGAGAAAGAATACAAGTCACCACCTGAACTTATCTGAGGGGTGTCGCAAGAGGCGACTTACCGAAAAATACGCAGACGATTTCACTATTAGAGAAGAAAAAATCGAAATAAAAGCCGGTACGAACCGTCTGGCAAGCGTGCAACCTGAAGAACAAAGCGTCCCAAAATAAGTGTATAACAGCTAAATTACCTATGCTAGTTACGGTGGAGTCCCTCGTATACATCGCGTGAGAGACTACCACATAAAGGTAATAGATATCTGGCCATGCCGCCTTCGCTGACTTCCAGCAGGAGATATGAACCCAAGAGGTGGCACGATTATGGTTTGGGCAATAATTCATCTCGGCGGTAGAACGGACCTCGTTTGGATACAAGGCAATATGACTGCTCTAAAATACCGAGATGAGGTGCTAGAGCCTTGCTCCGGAGACAGCAAATGGGACAAAATTTCCAGCTAATGCACGACAATGCCCGTCCTTCTATGACGTGTATCGTTATAAGTTGGTTACTACAACATGATATCCAAGCTTTAGACTGGCCTGCACAATCCCCGGACTTAAATCCTATTGAGCATGCCTGGGATATGCTTCAGAGAAGAGCTCTTAGGAATTTCCCTGAAGATATTGTGCATGAAAACCAGCTTTTCTTGCATCTTAGCAGGACTTGGGACAGTATTCCACAACAGGATATTGACACCCTTGTTTTGAGTATGCAGAACCGCTGCAGATGTGTCAGGAGAGTCTTAGGTGGATCCACGGCTATTAATTTTAAGTTTTCAACAATTTTTATAGAAAAAATATTTGTTTTGTTTAGGTTTTGATGTTTCGAAAATAAAGTTAAGATTGAAATTTTGTCTGAGTTTTTCCTATTCATCTATGTTTTTTTTTTAATTTAACTTTATCTAAAAGTTTATTATTAGATTAGATAGGCTATTAAACAAGGTTTATTTTAATGTGTAGGTGTCTTAACAAAAAGTTAATATAATTTTAATTATTTAGGTTTAATTGAAACATCCCTAGACCATGTTGATGTGTATTAAAAAGAAAAAAGTTTGTAAGTTTCGATGGATGTTTGTTACTCATTCACGTAAAAACTACCGAATGGATTTTAATGAAACTTTACAATAATATAGCTTATACATCAAAATAACACATGAGCTACCATTTATAACGATAACCGATCTGATAGCGATTAATTGACATCCACGCGGGTGGAGCCGCGGGCAAAACCTATTAATAAAACTACATGCCTCACGTGTGTGTTCCATGTGTGTCAAAAAGATAATATAAGTTATTTTACCATCAATAATCTTTACGCTTTAATTTTTTGTAAGATTATAAAATAAAATACATTTCTGAATCGCTTCCCTCACAATTTGCACCACAAACGAACCACAGAATCCTGTGAGTTTTTTCGCTCTGATGATTTTCAGCCAGATCTCTTGTTGATCTGAGAGGGGCGAATTTTTCGCCAATACGTGTATGAATTCACAAATGTACGGGGGTTTCGACATTCCTTTGCCGTCACCCGCATGAGCCATAAATGTTGGCACGGTACTCGCTACTTTCACTTTATTTGTTCGATTCATCGTTCGTTACCGAAGTCAGCAATTTGCAGACCTTTGCGGAATTAGGGGAGCTATATGAAATAAAAATTGTAAAATAAATAAAATGAATTGTGTTATGGTCCTTTCTGTTTATGCTGGAGATTGATGGCACTTAGTGGAATCTACTACACATATTGAATAAGATTTACGGACTGAATATAGACAGTAAAATACTTCGACATGTAGCGAACTTCGAAAACACATATTTCGACAAGTCATTGCTTCGACAGACAATTATTGGACAACACACCCCTTCGAATTACCACTACTTCGATAGATGATTGTTCGACAGACAATACTTAGACAAGTCACATCTTCGAATGACCACTACTTAGAAAGATTTTTTATCATTCTCCTATTACTGTGGGTTTAAAAAAAGTAACCATTCTTCTAACCTAACCTATCCGAGTCGGGGTGCTCTGAGTCGGGGTGTTAACCATAATGAAGTAATTTGAGGCATAAAAACCGAAGAAAAAAGAGCAGTTACAATTCAACGAAAGACTACAAGAAAAAACTGTCGAAGGATTGGTCATTCGAAGATGTTTCTTGTCTAAGTATTGTCTGTCGAATAATCGTCTGTCGAATTAGTGGTAATTCGAAGGAGTGTGTTGTCAATAATTGTCTGTCGAAGCTATGACTTGTCGATCTATGTGTTTTCGAAGTGCGCTACATGTCGAAGTATTGTACTGTCTAAATTCAGTCCGTAAGTGATTGAATAATAATAACACTTGTACATTTCCACACTTTGTTTTTATTTTTAACCTGGGCTCTGATTCTGCTGAATTTTTCATGTTAAAACCACAGCGGTACCACAGACACTGTAACCAATGCCATTTAACTTTAGGCTTTACTGCAATTAAGTTAAAGTCTAAAATTAAATGACAATAGAGTAAATGAAAAATGTTATAAATTCTATCTCTTTTCATTTTGGGCTTTAATCCTCAGGCATAAAGTCTTAAATTTGATGTCATTTAATGCAATGTCAGCGGTATGACAGTGGTTTTGTTATGTCATATAACTAGCTAACCCGGCGAACTTCGTACCGCCAATATTATTCTGCCCGCGTGGCGTCAGATCCCGTTCCCGCTGCACCCTGTAATATATTAAACATGTATTATACATATAAAGCTTCCTCTTGAATCACTCTATCTATTTAAAAAAATCATCAGACAAGCATCAAAATCCGTTGCGTAGTTTTAAAGATTTAAGCATACAAAGGGATATAGGGACAGAGAAAGCGACTTAGTTTTATACTATGTAGTGATAGTGATTAGCGGAATTGGGCGCTTGACCGGTTTCACGTCAAGGCATTATCAAATTTTAAAAATAAACACAAAGTATGTAAAGTACACGTGTTATTATTATTCAATTATGGTCCTTTTTAAATTTTGATTAAGAACAATATTAGAAAATAAATGAATAATTATGTAGGAGTATTGACTTCTTGGTATTACGTGAATATATATTCGAATCTATTCTCAATCAACCAATTCGCCTTTCCACTACCGGACAAAAGCCTCTCCCGATGTTGAGAGGGTTTGGCCAACTGTTATCCCGTTGGCCAGACGGGTTGGTACTTAAAAGGTTTTTTACCAAACATGCTTGGAAATGTGAACATTATTTTGACAACCTTCTTCGAGATAAATCGAAATTGCTGTACATGCGAGCAGCGACCAGCAAAAGTTGTATGAAAATCCATATCTGTCGTATTTTAGCGGCCAAATAAATTACTATGTAAACTCATATCTGTCGTGTAATTTTAAAATGGAACCAACTTTTACTCCGAACCATAGCAACCAAGGAGGTAACTTATCCAAGGCGTTATTTAAATATAGAACTGGCTTGCAAATAGAATGCTGTTTATTAAGAAAAATAAAAACAAATGAACATTTCGCCTCGTGAAAAATGACTGTTGTTCGTTGTTCGTCATTGATTTTGAAAAGTAGGTAACTAAAAAATTCTGCCTAGATACTACTTAGCTTTAATTTCCGCGCAGTGTTTGAAAAAAGCACTATACAAGCCTTGGCCACAACTGAGCGTTGCCGGACTCCGTAATGCGTGCCTCGGCTGCGCCTCGGCCCGCATACTTCACGATCGTCCGGCAATACTACAATTGGTGGCCGCGGCAGTAATGTACTATATTTCGAGAATTCCTGCTCTCACAGCACCTGATATCGTCTGCGTATTCTTTAGTTAGTCGCTTCTGATAGCACCCTTGATAGATGGGATGGTGATATCTACGTGTATGCAAACTATACAATCTGGAAACTAGATAAATACATCATATCTTTTTTTTTTTTTTTTAATTTATTTATCAATATAAACAATTTGTATACAACAAAAGATACGTAAGCATTACAGAAAACCTATGCGGTTTATAATTGATGCCTTAGGTGTTTAATTACATTAAACAAGTGTGTTTAGGTAATATGATTTGAGTCTGTTTTTGACACTATGAGGCTCAATGTTATCTACAGTGCGTAATTCCGGGGGCAGTGCGTTAATAAGTCGAGGAACTAGGTAAGCAGTCGTTCGTTCGCCGTAGGTATTATTCGCGCCACTCGGCTCACACAACATTCCCCGAGCCACCGCCCGCGTGTATACAGGATGGTTTATTGTATGCCGAAATTTTTTGTTAAAAAAGTTTTCCTTAACTACTACATGTTTGACTTGAGTATGCACTGGCAATATCTTACAATAATTGAACAAGCCATTGTCATTATCATTAAACTGCTGCTTGATGTTTAAGGATACAATGTTGCGAAGAATTCTTCGCTGAAGATTAAATATACTTTGCAGGTATGTGTTATATGTACGACCGTAGCTGCTTAGTCCGTATTGTATATAAGATTCAGCTAGGGAGTTATACAACAAAATTTTGACCTTATATGGGATGCGAATTTTTAATAAAGTTATGTTGGCGAGGAACTGTCTCAGTTTATCACAAACATACTCGATATGGAGACTCCAGTTAATTTTGTTATCAATAACTACACCTAGATAACGTTGATTATCAACCTTTTTAATAAAGGGGCAGCCACACTGTTGGGGCTGTGGCGTATGTAGACAGCTATGACTATGTACAATTAGGCTGTTATACGGAGTATTTTTAAGATGTGGGGATTTAATATGCAGTAATTGTGTCTTGTCTGCATTTATTACTAGCCCCAAGTCATGACACCATCGCAAGAGTATATCAAAGTCGGATTGGAGACGTTCAGTTACTTTCTGTGGGTCTTTGTCAGCAGCCACTAGACATGTATCGTCTGCAAATTGATAGCAAGTGGAACACTTTATGCAGTTAGCCATATTGTTGACATAAGAAAGAAAGTGAAGGGGTCCAAGTACCGATCCTTGCGCTGTCCCTTGGGTAACAGTTTTGTAGTCACTGAACGTGTCGTTAATCTTAACTGCAAATTTATGGTTGTGTAAGTAGTTTTCACACCAGCGAAGCAATGGTCCACGCACACCTGTGCTTTCTAATTTGTTGATAAGTTCTTTATGGTCTAGAGTATCAAATGCCCGTGAGAAATCAATGAACAGAACCATTACATGTTTTTTTTCATTAAGGTAAACATTCACCTCATCAGTGAATTTCGATAGGAGTTGCGTTGTACTTTTGCCTGACTGAAATCCATACTGGTGCTGAGTGATAATATCATGTTTTTTATAATAGTCATGTATTTCTTGGCTAATGTAGGTCTCAATAATTTTGTCAATAGACGATAATAGTGTGATAGGGCGGTAATTTAAGCAGTTGGATTTGGGGCCTTTTTTATGTACTGGCCTGACACATCCTATCTTTAATTGGTCAGGATACTGGCCACTTGTAACACTTGAATTAATGAGACCAGTGAGTGCCAGTGAGATTTCCTTACCAACCATCTTTATATGTGACATTTTTATGCTATCTATTCCTGGAGATTTATTTGAATCTTGTGATTCAATTATTTAATATATTCTGTCACTAGAAGCTTTTTTAAATAACATACTCGAGTCTGTTTCCGTGCAGTATAGGCTGTTGTCCAACAACTTAACATTACAGTTTGGTGTTATGCCTTTGACGGCATTGTCAAAGCATGTTGCAAAACTTTCAGTTATCTGTTTGACCGATAGACATTGAGCATCAAATGCCTTTAAAATAATTGAATCAATAGAATAAGTCATCCTGCCAAGCATTTGGTTGATAATTTGGTACACTTTTTTGGTATTGTTAAAATTGTCATTTATTAAGCTAATATAGTATTGATTTCTTCTTTTTTCTAAAATTTTATGTATTTTATTTCGTATTGTATTATATTTTAGCCTAAGTTCTTGGTCGCCTGGATTTGACTTCCAAGACCTAAACAATCGGTTTCGTTTTTCACACAGTTTGTTTATGTTTTCATCAATCCAAGGAATTTCTACTCTATTCGGTCGTTTCCGCATTTTTTCCCTAGAAGCAATTTCAAATGCACTTTGAAATGTATTACGTATGAACTCATAAATTCTATTTGGACATTGCATGCTACTAGTTATTGACCAATTTACCTTTTTAAGTTCAGTATGAAGTACATTGTAATCAATAAAGTTTTTGTTAACATCCTGTACACACTCAGGCGCCGCATCATAGATGCAGGTAAACATAAGCGCGCGGTGATCGGCTAGTACGACATCGAGCACTGCCGAGTGAGGATGACCCGCAGGGAAACGAGCAAAAATGTGGTCTATGCAAGATTTTGTGATTTTGTTTAGTTTCTTTTCTATCCTTGTGTACTGAGAAACTCCGCAAGTCAATCCACACCCGCCCAGTGTGTTCATATATGAGTCTTTGTTAGATGATATGCTTTTGAGATCGATATTCATGTCGCCAACCAAAAGAAAGTTCTGTTCTGAGTTGTATTTAGATACGTGATTACCCAGTTCCTTCACAAAGATGTTCTTATTTGTAATTGGTGGTCTATACGTTGCACATACAGTCACATGTTGGTTATGATTAATTTTTAGATAACCTGTGATACTTTCGAACGTTTTAGTTTTATGTTGAACCTCAGTGAACTTAAGATGATTTTTTACATATAAAATTATACCACCTCCTCGTCTATTATTACGTAATTGAGTGTACATGTTGTAGGTAGGTATATTAAATAATGGTGCAATACGATTGGAGATACCTGCCTCCGTTAACACTATAATATCTATGGGAATTACGCAAGTGTTGATCAGTTGTAGCAGTGCAGTGAAATTTTTTATGATTGATCTGATGTTGAGGTGTAGGCATGTTATGTGTAAGCCGTTGTTAGTTGGTAATTGTTTAAAGAAATCTTTAGTGGAACTGCAGTTAAATATCTCAACTATATTATGCGTACTAGTATTCATTATTATGACTTGTAAGAAATATTAAATTATTATGCGTTCTCTTATACGTGAATTTAATTAGTATTTAATTAGTAAATAAAGTTAACTGAAGGTGGCTGATAAATGATACAGGAACAAATGTACTTAAGTTGAATTATTATTAGATCTGTTTATTTGATCGATATCTTGTTGAGTACGAATGTAGTAAATTTTACTATTACTGTTCCTTCTAACAAATATCTTACCTACCCTCCTTACACCAAACATATTGAAAAGATTTATTTAACTGCATTTTCGCATTGTATAAAAGTGTTTTAGTATGTTTAGTTAGGGCTTCCCTGATGAAAACTCGATGCTCAGCCTTCTCCTTGGGCGCTTCGGGCAGCACAGCTCCTACTGTTAGACTTCGTGACTTACTTGTATCTACCCATTTCTTCCGGATTAATGCGCTTTTCGGCTCAATTAGGATCGGGCCTGGCTTATCTTTCGAGCCGGGTGTTTTTTGGATCATCTGTATATCTTGCTCGCTCATATCCAGTTTATTGGCTATTGTTTGAGTAACTTTTGTGATATCTTTTGGTGGAATATCAGGCAGACCAGCAATCTCCAATGAAGTAGACAGTGATTTTTGTTCAAACACCCTCACACCATTCTCCAGGACAGCAACTCTCAACTCCAAATTTTTGTTTTTGTTTATTAATTCTTCATTTTTGTTTTCGAGTTTCTTGATAGTAGTCTCTTGATTTTTGATTGACTGTTCCATAGCAGTAATCTGGTCACTGAGAAACTCTAAGGAGTTTTCTAGACCTGCTATCTCTTCTCGAAAAGCTTTTTTCATTTCGCGGCTGATGTCATGCACTAATTTTTTTGTATCCAGGGCTTGAATATTCGTCGTCGACCCGTTGTCTGACTCGTTGTCTTCATCCTCATTTGGGATAAGAAAGGATGATCTGCACGAAAGGTTTTTTTGACAGTCATCACAACTCCACTCGATGCTTGTAGAATTTCGTAAGGCGTTAAGTTGCTTGGCAGACAGCTTCGTACAGTTGTTGTCAGCATGAACTATTTTATTACATCGACTACACGTTAATCCCGGCTTGGTTTTGGTTATATTTTTACGACACTTAGAACATTTATTTGGCACCATTGTGGGTACTCATACTCGCTCAACTCCTACGTTATCCTAAGTTCATATCGCTAACACCTACATTACATTTACCTTCCTATAATATAATTATTTTATTATAAGTTCAAATTTTTGATCCTCAATGAATTAATCAAAACAAAAAATACTTTAACTTTTTTTGTAATGTACAAAATGACATATCTAAAAATCACCCTGACATGGAAGCTTTTTTTTGGTAAAATATTTTCAAACTGAAATACCATACCATACCGCACCATTTCAAAATATCATCTATGTAACAGTAACAAAATGTCACGTATTATTGCTGGTCTCGCAGTAGTCTTAAATTTAAACCATAATAATTTCCCAAGCTCTGTGCCTCTAACTGCATAGATTGCACCTCCCAAAATAGGTTCCGTACTCTCCAATTCCACTGAATACAAGACATAACTCATACCGATGACAATAAAGCCAGAATGTCTCAAATATCACCAGCGAGGGGTCCGGGAGCAAATGGCGGCACACCCGCGCATAATAAACGTATACAGAGAGATATAAAATCATAATCGTGGTTACAGAGCTTCCCGCGCCCGTGGGGAACGATCTACTGCGGAGTGCTGGGCCGAAGATGTACTACGAGAACACGACTGAGCTGTCGATTCGAAGCTAGATTCAGTAGAATTGAAGAGGTTGTAGCCTTATTTTAAGCAATAACTTCTCTGTATATACATCTAGACAAGCTATTAAGAGAAGAAAATTGTGACACGGTTTCCTGGGAATTATTTAGATGAGGTAATGAGTTTTGAAAGCCCATCACCTGACCACCAACCATATGTAACTTTTTGTTGTTGTTTCTCGGCTTTTTTTATATAGGACATGTCAATTTGACTTCACCTCGCCTGATGGTAACCTGAAGGCAAAGTCTCAGGAAAGAGGGCCACCATTATACACACGTGCCATGTTAACAATGGTGGCATTCAGCTTGACGGCCTCATCATAGGAAGAGGGAAACACGTGAGCTGGCAGGTAATTTCAGACCTTAATGGTGCGACAAAGGAAAGAGTCACGGAATCTCTTGGTTCTTGATGGAATGTTCTGCACCGTATGCGGGTGACGTCTAAGTCGTGCACGTGTTGTCCTATATATCATGTTTTAATGTTCTTATGGCAACTGGGAGTCACGGCTTAACGTGTTTACTCAGCCTAGGACTAACCTGGGTACCGCTTAGCTAATCGCTTCCCACTTTATCACAAGCATTGAGATCCAAAGTGGTAACCGAGTAACTAAGTAGTTCATTCAATTACCCCACCACAGACCCCTTCGGCCGAAAACAGAGCTACGTAAATAGATACTACCACTAGATACTGGACATAGACCTCTCCCAAAGTGCGCCATTTCGTCCGGTCCACCGCCTTCCGCATCCAGTCCGTCCTAGCCACCAGTCCATCTCTCGGTCGCTAAGTAGTTCGTTCTATGCTATTCTATTCAAAATAAACTCGAACCAACCGCAACTCCTTGGTAGTCTCCATAGCAGGGAGGTCATGTATCGCCGAAATTTCTATTATAATGTGAACCAACATGGGCCCCGGTGAGTGGTTACACGAGTTCCTTATGAATAAAATTATGGAAGCTGATAATGTAAATCTTTTATGGTAAATCGTTATGTTCCGTTATTTCTGGAGGTGGGTAAACGCGTTTTATTTGGAACGGGTAATATTTCATGTGCTATGCGGTATTATAGAACAAACAGTGTTGGTAGTTAAGTGGTTAAGGAATCGGCTGTACGATCGAAAGGTCCCGGGTTCAAATCATGGACTGCCTGGATGTTGAGCAGTAGTGTTGTGTTCTTGAAGTATAAATCTGGCTTATCGTATAGGCCACCACCAGAATCAAGGCCGGTATTAATCAGCGGATGTTTCATATAGCAGGTGATAACAGGCCCGAAGATTTAGTGAGGTCCCCTGCCCGCTTGTTACCCATCTTAGTGGCAAGGGGTTTTCTGCTGTCAGTAAGAAGACCAAAGGCTATTCCTGCTTTGTCTTCTACACAGACGGCACAGAAACTCTCTGTGTTTACAGACACGAGTTTATTTTAAACACGAGTTTGACTCCCCTGGTGCTGCACACGTCCAAAGACCATGGTAACCCTACCGTGTGCTTCTCTGCCTAGTCAGAGGTATAAAAAACAATTCCTGCCGGCTTCTCAATGGTCCATGACGTACTAAATTAAGGTAAGATATTCAGCTACGGCTTCTCTTTAAAAAAAATTCGTCCTTCACCATTGCTTAGTGGTATAAAGAAATCAAATTGAAATACATAAAGCAGTTCAACCGAACCCTACCCAGCTTGGAGAGCAAGCCGGTCACCCGTGAGCGCCGAACGATCAGTCAAAAGGCACTTACCTACCCCGCCGTACGACGCGGTCAAGCGTAATGTTATGCTAAAGGTATATCATGATATGGCTTTTTATATTTACATTGAGGCAGTACGGTGGAGTAGTATGAATGTAGTTAAAAATGCGAGATTAGAGATATTTTTATATGATATAGTCCAACAAGGGTTTCACCGTGGCCTGTAGATGTGTGCAAGGGTGTCACACTCGTTCGGCCGATCCTGTCCTTCCAATAGCTTCTTATAACCTTCTTAAAGAAGGGCAGTAGAAGATATATAAAATTATAGAACTTCTAGCGTATAATATATAAAAAAGACGGGTTGCACTCCGGGAGTGCCGGCAGAAGTGAAAACTTTTTCTTTCTTTCTTTCTTCGTTATATACAAAGAAAAAGATAAAAAGAATACACCATACCATACCTATAATTTGGCGCCAATCATAGAACCTATCACTAATTTTCTGTCAGAAGGAATTAATGAATTACAAAAAGAAAAAATAATCACAAAAAGTAATAAATTACAGAAAAGAAAAAATAATTACAAAAAGTAATAAATTACAAAAAGAAACTATAATCACAAAAAATAATAAATTACAAAAAGAAAAAATAATCACAAAAAGTGTCAGAAGCCCAGGTTCGAACCCGGTACTACCTGAAACCATAAGGACTTGCAGTCGAAGCGTTTACCGCCACGACGTTTCTTGACACACTTAACAAAATAAAGAATCTATAGCTGTTGTAATGTTGTATGACGTCAGTCGTCGGTTACGGTTCAAAGGTCAATCAATCCTGACGAAAGTTCAACACTTTTTACCCGTCCAACGCCGCTAAAGAAGTTATCACTTCAAAAAATTAAATAAATATTTGTAATAAACGGATATCGAACCTCCTGTCTCTGACTAAGTTTGTATTTAGACAGCACCGTAGTATTATATAACTAATAGTTTTGTGAACAGTAGAGGGTGCCACCGTTTACAATATGGTTCTAGTACCCCATCAGGTATATCAAAATGATTTTGAACAACCCTTGATGTTTCAACAAAAGTAGTAGCGATCAGTTCTTAAAAATGCAACAGCCAAATTCCTCCCTATTTTCTCGTCTGTTTTTTTTTATAATGTAGTACACCATTACTACTTGATGTTTCAGCCAAAAATCATTAGCCGCCTGTCACACCCCGGCAGAAGCAGTCCCCCCCCCCCCCCTTGTGTACTGGGGACCAGTTGGGGACCCACTGAGTCCGACATAACCTCCGGAGCCGTAGCCGGAGGGGGAGGTATCGGTGGGAATTTCCCGCACGTTAAAAAAAAGCCAAAAATCATTAAGATCCGTTCCTTAACAACGCGACAGCAAACTTCCCTCATTTCTTCCCCATTTTCCCTCCTATTAAAAAAAGCTCTCAACAAAATCTCGTGTTTTGAATCAAAGAATATGTGTACCAAGTTTGGTGGAATTCAATTAAGAAATCAGCCCTCTAGCCCTACACTGACAAAAAATTTTTACAAATGTAAAATCGGCCACCTTGTCGAAACGGTGACTCTTGCTCGATCAATTTCATTATTTCAATAAAAGGCATATATTAATAAGACGTCACTATATTTTACCGGTCCCCACTATACCTTCAAACATAGTTGCTACACAGAACATGCAAAGTGGCGAAACTACACTTTATAATATTTACTTGCGGCTCCATGTAAAATTCCACGAGCGTCGTTTGTGTGCGAATGGCGCGAAATTTCTTTACGTCCAAACCTTTTTGTGTAAATAATAGCTAAAGGTTTTATCTTACAGTGAATATTCTCAGGGTTTATTAAGAGAGCCTACCTACCGGCTCAGGGGACGCTTTAAGGTAAGACCTTCAATTTTATAGCGCGAAAGTTTGCCTCCTAATTGAGTTTAGTGTCGTGGTTTGAACTTTTTCATATCCATATTCAATTATTATTAATATTTAGCTTAGTTTTTTTTTTATTTAAACTATTGAATAGGTATTTTGAATGTACTTTTAAGTTAGAAATAAACAATTTCTTGACTATGTAGGATTATGTATTCAATGATAGTGATGTACAAATCTATGAGAAGATTGTTAAAATGCTCATAAATTAGTTCTGTATAATATGGGTGTTGAGTGACAGCCTCCGTGGTGTAGCGGTAGTGAACGCGGCCGCTACGTAGTAGGAGCAGGTTCGATCCCCGCTCAGTGCAAATATTTGTATGCATGAATGTGGGTATTTGCATTGGCCTGGTCGTGCCTTGGAGAGCACGTTAAGCCGTCGCCGCGTCGGTCCCGGTTGTCATACAAACATCATCTATGGCAGTCGTTACGGGTAGTTGGAGCCCTCAAAAATCCAACAACTGGTCTAGCTGCAATGCTTCGATATCGCCTTTGGGTTGTGGAGGTCAGGTGGCAGTCGCTTCACGGAAAGTATCGAAGTTTAGCCAAATCCGCAGTTAGACTGGTAAAAAGCGGACCCCAGACTCCGAGTTTAAAAGCTTCGGTTGTGACTGAGATTAACGCAAGGATGAAGAAGAATATGAGTGTTAAGTCTGGCGACGACTCTTGTAATTAAAAAAAACTTTATTAAAAGGGCGCCTTCAAGTTAAAACTGCAGTGCAGTGGTGCGTTATGGCGTGCAGTCTTAGTGCAACTATCTTACTTGTAGGGGCAGTCTATGACAGTTGTTACGGGTAGTTGAAGGTCTAGAAAGTCCAACTAGACATACGCTAGTGGCGCTGAAAGTGTTCTTGAAATTGTATGAAATATAGAAGGGGTGCCACAACGCGCCACTACAGTGCTTCTTCTCGCCTGTTATTGGAAGGCGCTCAAAGTTCTGCCCCTCTAGACAAGTGGCAATTCGCTAACCGGCGTTTCTACGGAATAAAATGACGAATGTATGGGATTTGACGTATTTGACATGCGTTAACGACTGTCATATACGTCAAATCACTACATAGTATAAAACAAAGTCGCTTTCTCTGTCCCTATATCCCTTTGTATGCTTAAATCTTTCAAACTACGCAACGGATTTTGATGCGGTTTTTTTTATAGATAGAGTGATTCAAGAGGAAGGTTTATATGTATAATACATGTTTAATATAGTAGAGGGTGCAGCGGGAACGGGATCTGACGTCAAGCGGGCGGAAAAATAATGGCGGTATAAGGTTCGCCGGGTCAGCTAGTCCCATATATTCGTCATTCTATTACACCAAACGCCAGCTAGCGAATTGCCACTTGTCTAGAGAGGCAGTACTTTTTGCGTCCAAACAAAGAGTTAATCAGATAAAAATTATAAGAAGTAATTTTTTTTATATCTCCAATGGTAAAAGTAATTCCCAATTTTATAATAATACTTATATAGAAGAAAACCGTTACTTAACTTTTTACTAAATTACTTCCAAAACTCACTATCTAAACCTGGAACCAATCCCAGTTTTACAAAAAAAATCATCTCCAATATATTAGAAGCCTCCCTTGTTATCTATACCAATATACGTCTACTAAATTTCGTCATCAATTCCCTAATCGGCCCATTACTCAAGCGTTGATACGAAAAAAATTACATCCAGCCATAGAAGAGAATTTGCACTTACGGTGGTATGAGCCTACTGCATGTGTGGTGTAATTTGACAGGGAATTTTTCTAGACTGTGTAATGGTTGGTTATAACTTCGTAGCGGAAGAAATACTCACTTTGCATAATACTTTGGCTAGTTTATTTGCTACCTGCGAAGGTGATAGAGCCTGAGACTGCTGAATCAGAGGTCACGAGGTCAATTGCCGTTTAGTGTAATTTATTTGTAAGCGTATTTGCGTTGTTTTAGGTATTTCCAAATGTAAATATGTAGATATGTTAATAAAACATAACTCTCTTTTGAGTTTGCGTTTGAAAGAAAAGAAAGAAAGAAAGAAAATACGTTTATTAAACACACACACACACACACACACACATAAATATAAAAATACGATAAAACACCCACACAAATAATACAAAAAAAAAACATTCATAACAATATACATAAACAAACGCTCGCATACAGTCACAGTTCGCTACGCACCGCCATGACTCATCATTAGGTTTTTTTTTTTTTTGTTACGCGAGCGCGCGGCACGCGATCGATCAGATCAGTGTCGCCCGATTCAACCTACGGGACGCACGCTCTACGAATCACTGATCGAGCCACCGCGGGCGCAGGTTGAGCGCGTACGATAGGTATAGGCAGGTGCCATGCGTCTGCATAGCACAAACCCACACCCAGATGAGCCAACGACCCGTGAGTTGGGCAAGATTCAACAACATATTCGAAGTGACGACCGGTGGAGGCACTCCCAAGTTCACGGAATCGCTGGCCCAGCCATAACAATACAACTTGCACCTACATCCCCCAAACCTGCCGCCAGCCATACAGCGAAACCTCGGCGCCGGTCACATCAGCAAGTCTAATGGCCATTCCATGGAGGTAAGTGTCATTTCCATTATGTTTTTTTTTTTTTTTTTTCATTTCAATTCATTTCAATGGTCAGTACCTACTTTTACTTAATTGCAAATTCATTTTAGGCCATGAACCGCTGAGAGCCCAGCGACGCGGCTCCACGCAGGCAGCATGACAAGAAAGGATAAAATGCCAATGCCGAGACATCAGAACCCACGCGGCTCCCGCGACGTTATACATAACACAGTGTGTCTTTTACATAAATGTCGGTCGGTGTGGAGAGTGTGTCTAAATGGCCACAGTTCAGCTAAATGCTACAGATTGGGTACAATCTGCAGCGCTGATTTTCAACCGTAGCCCAGCCCAGTCAGGTAACTTGCTGTACCTACATTGATCAATTTATCTTAATCTATATCACTCACGTAGGCATTATACACACAAGAATTACATAGGTATATGCCCGCTGACATATAAATCTATAAGTACAGATCATGTTGGGTGTATCACAGATCAGCCACATCTAAATAGCACATCTACACAATTTTTTAGATATTTTAATACTATAATTAAAATATTTATCAGTAGTTTTCCGATTTACCAACCTTACAGCTTTTTTTTTTATGTCTATATGTGTGAAATTATTTCTTTTAGTCATTATATTCCTATAAATAAGTACATGTTAAGCAAGGGTTCTCAATTTTACGGTTACCCATACAACATGCAGGGGCAAAATAATAATAATAATAAGTCAGACAGCCAGAATCTAAAAACGGGCAGTAAAGAATCCAATTACGGACTAGATTTCTGGGCATTAAGTAGGACATTTCTGTACCCAACCCGGAAGCCATGTATACCTGACAGCCTTTTAAGGGGTGGAGGAATATCATTCCATACCTTACTAGCCCGATATCTGAAACTGCCCTGAAAAGCCGCAGTTCTGTGTTTTGGTACATGCAGATTTACACGCGACGCTCTTGGCAAATACCTACTATTTTCATTTAGCCATTTCAGTTTAGAGTATAGGTATAAAGGTTTTCCTGTCTTGACAATACCAAAAAGAAGCGTTGCCAGATGTAATTCCCTCCTAAACTTCATTTTTAGCTTATTGTTATTGTTCAGGTATGGTGTCACGTGGCTTCTTGGTGGTATATTATAACAGAAGCGCGCGCATGCATTTTGCACCCTTTGAACTAAATTGGCCGTTTTCGCTAGTAGTCGTGGCCCATAGACCACGTCCATGTAGTTAAATTTGGACAGTACCAGGGTGTCTACCAACTTCTCACGTAGATCAATACTAAGGAAGCTACGTATTCTATAAAGTAACTTTAGCCTATAAAAACAACTCCTCACGCAATCCGCAATATGCCGTTCGAATCTCAGAGTGTCATCCATCAGCAAGCCCAAGTTCCTAGCTTCATATACTCGCTCTGTAGGAGTGTTATCGACATGTATTACGGGACTTAGATTATTTATTTGTTTGATTTGACATTGTGAGCCAAGTATTAGGTACTTGGTCTTATTCCCATTCAACACGAGTGTATTTTGACGGGCCCATCGACAGATACTGCTCAAGTCCTCATTTACCTTTGCCACGGCTTCCTGAACTTCATTGGCCGCAAAAGAGAAATAAATTTGGACGTCATCCGCGTATATATGAAATCTACAGTGCTTTATGACTTGAGCTATGTCCGCAGTATAGAGTATGAACAGCAGGGGTCCCAAAACCGACCCCTGCGGCACACCCCTACCCACTGTTGCCAAAGTTGAATGCAGTGTAGATCCATCACTGTTTTGGGTTTCTACATACTGTGCCCGGCCAGTTAGATAGGAATGAAACCACTGCACCGTTTCGCTGTCAAACCCATAATAAGCCAATTTAGAAAGGAGAAGAGAAACGTGTAGCCCGTCAAAAGCCCTAGAGAAGTCCAACAGGACCAAAACCGTTGCTTTGCCCTGGTCCCGAGCTGAAAGAATATTGTCCGTAACGTCCAACATGGCTGCAGCCGTACCACGATTCCCTCTAAAGCCCGACTGCACATCTGGTAAAATGTTTCGCGTTTCCATGTAGTGCCTAAGCTGTGATGAAACCACCTTCTCTAAAATTTTTGACAAACAAGGTAAAATGCTAATTGGACGTAGATCCTTATAACCGAGTACCTCATTATTTTTAGGGATGGGCTTAATTATAGCAGTTTTCCAGCTGGTGGGAAATTTAGACGTCAAGATCGATTTATTCACGATAGCAGTGAGTACATTTAGAGTTTCAGGGATTAGCATAAGTATCATTTTTAGTGAAATGCCGTCGACTCCCACTGCATTTGATTTAAGCTCCTTTAATATTTTGAGTACCGCTGATGAGTCAACAGTCGACATCCCGAAAGTAAAGTCACTGAACCTATTGTATTCGTAGAAAGTAAGTATAGACAATGGGACGTTTGCATCACCAGGGACATTTATAAAATGCTGATTAATTGCATTAGGGTCATTTAGGTGCGCGGGGAGATCCAGGGGCTTGTGCGGATTCAAGTTGGTTTTTATATTTTTCCACAACGTTTTAGGATCCTTGATATTATTATCAATTTGGAGCCTAAAGTAACACCTCTTTTCACTATTCACGGCTATGTCAACTTGTTTCTTCAGCTCTTTGTAATAGATTTTATGAGACTCAAGTTGAGATATCCTAGCTCGTTTCAGTGCTGCATCCCTCAAGCCTATCATGAACCTTACATTGCTAGTAAGCCAAGGGGTTTGTCGATCCTTTATAATTCTTCTTTTTATCGGAGCGTGTAAATTGAATACATAATTTATTAGTTTGGTGTAGTCTTGCACCATGTCATCAACATCCTCCAGGCCCAATATATGGTTCCATTTAAAAGAGCTGACGTCCACGTTGAACCTATCTATATCAATGTCCGATAATGGTCGACAATTTATTACCTTAGGTGGAATTCTTGGCTTGCGGAATAACATCTCACATACTATAAATGCATGTCCGTTCACCTTCCCAACAGAATCTACAGTCGTACTACGCACTCTCGCATTTGTACAGACTACATCGATCAGCGTCTGACTGTGATCAGTGAAATGAGTTGCGTCCCGTACATACTGGGTTAACCCCGTGCAATGAAGAAATGTATTAAATTGCTTAACATCTGCCTCTGTAGGCTTAAATAAATCGATATTAAAATCACCTAGCAGAACAATGCAGTCGTAGTCAGAGAAGGAACCTATGGAGTCCGTCATTGCATCCAGAAACTGTCGTACGTTACCCTTAGGAGGATTGTAGCCCATGCCCACTATAATTTTATTATGATTTACCTTAACTTTGACCCACATCTGTTCGACTGTCGGGTGCACAGGGTGGACACAGACCTTTGCATGCAGGCCGTTCCTGCAGTAAAAACCAACCCCTCCACCTTTACTAGCGATCCTGTCGGGACGTGGGGTATGCCGCAACCGGTATTCTGGCACGAATGGTGCGCGACCCTCTTGCCCCCGCCCAAGCCATGTCTCATTTATAGCCAGTAGGTCTACCCGATGCCGGTCTATTGTCGCTAAAATATTGGTGTGGTTTGTACCCAAAGACCCCGGGTTAAACAATCCGACGCTAAAGAATTTGTTAGTCATTGCGAATTTCACCGTAGAAACTACCTTCAACACCCACCTCTAAACAGTTGAGAAATTCACACATATACCCATAGTTTATGCACGTAAAATTGTATAATGTTAATGAGACACACACAAATGAAACTGATCCGAGACACGCAGTAATAAACAAACACAAAGTCGGTGCCAACAGGAGCCGTGAATCTACACAACGCAACAATACACAGATAAGGATAGTATAGCGCGGCTGCCGCACAATACTCGTATAACACGTCAATGTACACACTCCCCACCGACGCAGACGCAGGCCTGCAGGTACATTCCGCCCGACTCGAGAACATTTGTTTACATTATATTTACATTTTAGTAAGCTCAACTGCGCGCAACCGATGCCTAACAGACTGAGATTGCCACAGTATATTATATTATGATTAATAATTGTGATTAGTACCAACCAATAGTAATACATAGTACAGAGCAATATAAGCAGTATTTCAAGTGATATCATAAGCAGTGTTTCTAGTGATATTATAAGCAGTGACTCAAGTGATACGAAACTACATTGTACTACCATGTTACCTGTTCCACCGCCTAATAAAGCTCGTATAACTAAACACAGATGTAACACAAGTGATGCTATATGCCCTAATTCACATACAATGCTTCCGAAACCTGATCGGTTGAACTGTGTCCAGCGCCAAAATCCCGCCCGGTGTCAGCTATACCTTGTATGGCGAAGGTGGGCCCGCCCTCATCTCGCACCACCCGCAACTTTACAGAAGCCTGATGGGTCAAGCTGTGTCCCGCGCCGAACACCCGCCCCATGTCGGCTTCACTTTGTATTGTAAAAGTGGGCTTGCCCTCATCCTGCCTCACATGAATACGCCCATTCCTGATCCAGACAAATCTCCACTTCAGCCTTTTACGCGCTTCGCGTACCTTGAACAAGAGCTGCCGGTTGAACTTGGTCAAACGCTCGTTCATGTAGAATGGGACGGGGGTATCCCCCAGTCCGAAGTCCGCAGTGTTTGCCCCGCGTCGCACACGCATATTTTTCAGTAGGTCGTCACGCACCGATCGGCGTGTTAGCCTTACCACGAGAGGGCGGGGGCGCCCAGACGTCACATTCCCACGGCCACCACCCCGCGGTACCTTCGGACCCACTCTCTCGGCGCACACGATATCCCGCTCATCCAAGGCCGCACCCAACTTGGCAGCAATCAAGGTGACCACATGCAGCGGGTTCTCACCCCTGCACTCCGGAAGATTCGCTATCTCCAAATCGTTGGCCAGTAACATCTGATCCCGCTCATTGAGCTCAGACTTAAGCTCCTGCACTATGTTTTCAAGACGTCCCGAGGTATCCGTCCCCTTCCCAATCTTGTCTTCCAGTAAGCCCACTCTGTCCTCCAACGAGTCGAGACGTGACGAATTCTTGATGAGGGTTTCCCCTAACTCCTGCACGTCCTGGCGCAGCAACTCCAGTTCCTTCTGCATATGGCCCATTTGCTCCCGGAAAAGCCGTATCTCCTTCGCCAAAACGATCAGACCACCGTCACTGCAATCAATATTAGTGGTGGCGTCCAGAGATTGTTTAGGCGTCGTCTTCCCAGTCTTACCCGGTGATGGTCCTGTCTCTAAGACATTCTTTACCGGAGTGTCCGAACGGTTGTCCCGTGGTTTATTTTTCATGCATTCCGGGCATGACCAGTTAGGCTGCTTAGCCATCCTAGCTCCACCCACACATTGGAAATGGTATGAATGAGGGCAAGTGGCACAGACAGCGCCATCTTTGTTCATATATCGGCCACAAGCCTTGCAGTTCATATTATCAATTGTATTGAACGCAGCCCCGTAGCTCCGTGCCTAGGTTAGCAGTACGACACCACCCAAACTAGATGTCGCTACGTCCGCTGATCTCGGCTCAGCTGATCGCCAGCTGACTACGGGTAGGTGTACTAAGAAATACAATAACACCCACACGATCAGTAAATATACATGAGAATCTCCAATTATTGTTTCGTAACACTGTACTATGCTGAATGGATGTCGCACAATGATTTTTCCAGGCACAGAAACACTGCAAGATCGTAACTAATATAACTGTAGATATAAAGTTTGTGCCTTGTACTCGTACTTATTGCACCCCGCTGGATGGTAAGAAGCTAGAATGAAGTCCAAAACATATACGGGCCTTCATAGCAGATGCTGTCGTTATTAAATAGGTGATCCCTACCTAGGTAGCCTCAACAGATGCATTTTGATATCTCGCTTAAAGAGCCCTGGTTATAAGGAGGTTTTTGAAGTGAAAACTTCTTTAGCGGCATTGTATGGGTAAAAAGTGTTAAACTCGCGTCAGGATCACTTGACCTTTGAACCGTAACCGATGACTGACGTCATACATAGTTACAGGTTGTTTATTTTGTTAGGTGCTCTAAGAAGCTTCGTAGCTTAGAGGTAAGCGCTTCGACTGTAAGTCCTTATGGTTTCAGATAGTACGGGGTTCGAACCTGGGATTCTGTTACTTTTGTGATTATTTTTTCTTTTTGTAATTAATTAATTTCTTCTGACAGAAAAAGTCATAGGTTCTATGATTGGCGCTATATTATAGGTATGGTACGGTATGGTACGGTATGGTACGGTATGGTACGGTATGGTATGGTAAGGTATGTTCTTTTTAACTTTTTCTCTGTAAATAACGAAGAAAGAAAGAAAGAAAAAGTTTTCACTTCTGCCGGCACTCCCGGAGTGCACCCGCCTTTTTTTTAAACATGTTCTCAGGGTTCTCGGGCTCATCTCTTGACTACACGCTGCTGGATGATAAGAAGATAGTGAAGTCTAAATTATATGCACCATCATTCCAGATGCTGATAATCCCATAATGGTGGACCCCTACCTTGACAGCCTTTAACGTGTGAAAAATAAAGAAAGTGAGCTAATTTTAACGAATTCCCATCGCAATTTATTTGGTACTAGCTATTGCCCGCGGCTTTGCCCACATGGGTAACAGCTATCGCGATTAAACATAGCTTATGTCCTTAACAAAGGTCTTTTTTTTTAACGTTTGGAAACCCCCATGTGCTTCACCCCATGACGACGATGGGGTGGGCGTGTCGGAATCTAACCGGCTAAAACCACACGGTGTCCTTCCCAAGTGTCCATTGCCGGGCACCCCGGGTAAGCCCTCGAAAGGATAACCCCAATCTATCTCTGTACTCAATTTCATCACAATCAGTTTTGCGATTTAGGTGTGAAAGCCTAGCAGATAGAATTACTTTTGCATTTATTTTTTAGAGAATCCGTTAAAAACTTTTTTGTCTTGACCCTCACGGGAGCAACTATCTTCTGACTCTTCACAACTCGTTCACTTCACAACCCCGTTTTTCCATACGAACTAATTTTCAATCAAACCAGAACTAAAATCAGTAGCGACAAGAGTAAACGTATTCAAATGGCATGCCATTATGTGCGCACGCCAGCGCCCCCGTGCGGCGAGCGGCGAGGTTGTAAGCAGCGGATATGAGTCGCCCTTTGACCGGCCACGTTATATCCGGCCACATGGAGTGACCTGCCCTTTGTTGGACTTATACTGAAGTATAATATTATGGTGTAGTATTAAGTAGATAGCAAAAATATACAGAGTGTATTTTTGAAGCGGGACAGTAAGGGCTAGTACCTTAACCGTTGTTGTTACAGAAAAAAATTCTTAAATGGCCTTTGCTAACTTTTTGAGTTATTCAGAACTGCATGCACCGGCTGTAATATTTTGCTAATATCTGACTTCTTTCCCTGTCTCCTTTACTGCCCCTTTACAAAAATACACTCTGTATGTTTTTTTTTACATATTGGACACGTCAATTCGACTTTACCTCGCCTGATGGTAAGCTGAAGACAAAGTCTCAGGAAAGAGGGTCACCATTACATACAAGTAACCATCTTAACAATGGTGGCACTCAGCTTGACGGACTCATCAAAAGAGGATTGTCGTCTACGCACCGCGTGACACCCACCGGTCCCACTAGTGCTGCGACCACAATCCCCCCTGCCCGGCTATGCGCTAGCTGACCCCTGAACGCAATCCAACCGAAATTGGATTAATATGGAGGGTTTTTTGCAATCGTAAACGGCCGAACTTTGTGACAAATTTATGCCATTAAATTTCTACCACCGGCAGCATGTCAGTATGTGGTGTAGGCTTCCAATGTCACCGGTACTAACGCACGGAAGATGATGTTGATTAATGGTTTTCGAGATTATCTATGCGCTTTCTAAAGGTTTATTCAGTAATTTTCGATTTGTGAATTTTTTTTTATTTCGTTTTGGAAGCTTGATTCATTATCGTTTATTTTAGGCCAATCATAAGTAAAAGTAATCATTTTGCGATCGTATCGAGCAGCCTATTTGTGCCTGATAAAGCATGTCTTCGACAGAAGCATGCCATAATGTCTTTACTCACAAAAAAACACTCAACGGATTAAGCTGAAATTCAATAATTTAGGTAGGTCCTGGATAGAGTATATGTCACAGCCAACTAGCTTAATTGGCCGTTCAATTAACTGCCTAGGCTCTTTACTAATCGGCGCTGTTCAATTAGCGGAATGATGTTCAGCAATTCGATTTTTTTGGATTTAACAAAGTTTGGTTTTGTTTGTAAAATAAATTAGTTTATGTATAGTATGAGAGTAGATAAAGTAGTGTATGACACTGTACATAACTTGGTCTTATAACACTCGTGTTATACTATAAAAAAACTCGCCTACGGCTCGTTTTTTTGAAACACACTCGTGTTATAAGAACCCTTAGTATGCAACAGTATCATATCATAAACTACTATAATTTTAACATTATTAAATTTAATACTATTAAGCCGAACTTCGTAACTAATACTGCAATGAAAAAAAGGTAATTTTAGTTTTTCTTTGCAATGTGTGGTTTGATGTGAGTGCAACTCCGGATGACAGAGTATATCATTTCCTTCTCCATGGTGCAACTAAAATACACACCCAATTACAGCGCCATCTAGTACAAGAAAAATGAACTTCATCACATGCTATGCCATCTAGCAACATTGTCACGTACTAATCTCTTTCGTTTATATTAACAAGCTCGGCATGCAAATAGTTAACGTTAAGCTCGCTAGATGGCTCGATTGTTCATTATGAGATTTATATTTTGTTTTAGATTAAAATTATCTAATATATAAAATTCTGGTGTCACAGTTTTCGTTGCCATACTCCTCCGAAACGGCTTGACCGATTATCATGAAATTTATGTGGGCATATCGGGTAGGTCTGAGAATCGGCCAACATCTATTTTTCATACCTCGATTCGCGATAACCGACATCCACGCGGGCAGAGCCGCGGGCGACAGCTAGTAAGCTATAAATAAAATCGTTTTATGAAAATTACGGTACATTTACGTCATACATTCAAAATTGTCTATTTTATCATGACAGTAGGCAGTATTTTTATAAGAATGTCTTTACGTTTGTTGAAACTCATTCTATTATTACTTGGTATCAAAATTAATAAAAGGCCATTTATTGCAAAAATTATACGTTTCATTTGAAATAAGCAACAAATTATAGCGTTTTTGTTATGATCCCGATACAAAAAGTCAAAAATATTTTTCGACCGTGACAGGACTCGAACCTGCAATCTTCGGATCCGAAGTCCGACGCCTTATCCATTAGGCCACACGGTCTACGAAAGAACTGTTAAAATTGCTGATAACAAGCCAAATTTAATCGATCGCTTTTTTACTTAGACAAAATATGTAAACACAGAATAAAATAAAATCAGAAGGAAGGGCTCTTAAGTATGCGATTAAATTATATGAGAAGTTTGCTGTGAATTACGAACCTGCTTCTAATTTTATGTAAGCATTAGGGTCTTAATTTTTTACAGTTCTTTCTTTGCTTTAAATTCTTTTAAAGCTTCTAATAAGTAGATACCTATACCTACTCTATTCGATTAGGATTACAGGATTTTTAACGAATTTATTCCCGGGTGAACCGGTTGGACACATTTTAACTGCAATTAAAAAATGTTAAAAATAAAACTCTTAACTTGCTGTCTAAAAGATCGAAACAAGTAAACCCGACTGCTGTTTATAAGATCGAAACAAGTTTGACAACAGGCTGTGCCAATCATAAATCGAAAGAAAAAGTAATAAGCACCATCTGCAGTCACACTGGTTTCGATCTTATAAAAAGCAGTCAGGTGAATTACAAGTTCAATTTCAATACGCAGAATGATTTCGTCCCCCGTGAGCGCAGGCCTCGAGGTGACGGGTGGAGCCACATGTCACCCCAGCAGAAGCAGGCCATGTCGGCGGTGGGGCGCACTTCGCGCGCCTCCCTATACACCGGGGGCGAGTTGAGGACTCCGCGGTTCCCCCTCCCGAAGAGGGCCAGACGACTGCGAGGGATATATCGAAGACAACCTCACCTTCGGGCTAGCACAACGACCAACAGATGGCGTGCGGCTTAACCGGTTCGAGTACGACATAATATCCCCCTCCAGCTCCTTTGTCGGATGGTATACGCAGGAACTTCCTGCATGTAAAAAAGAAAAGTTAAATTTCTCTTTTTCGGTTCGCAGTTTATAAGGAGTGGTAAGTGTGGTAATTCCACTAAGTTGAGTTAGTTACAGAAAAGATAAGATCACCGGTTTATGGCGATTCTAACACTGCTCCGCGTCACGCGGCGGAACGCGTGGGCTCGCCTCGCCGCCTCTACGGAGCTCTTTTTGTTAGGAAACACGATCTTCCCCTGCACCCACGCACGTGGTTGTTTTTCTGCGCCCTGTCGCGGGGCGGGTGGCGGGTGGCTGTGTGCCAATCGTCTTTAGGCGATTGCGATAGGCGAGGCACTGGCATTGAAGTAGATCTGCCTCCTTGCGCAGATTTATCTGCTGTCATCGCGCCAGTTTGAGTATAGTTCGAGAGCTGTTAACCATTTCTAGGTAGATGTTTCAAACATTACATACATCTAGCTCCCTAAACTATAATATCCATTTCACTTTAAGAGTTTTCAAAGAAGTATAATGTACGAAATATGTACTTATCTTTATCCGGCCCGATATTCGTTATCGGAGCCGATACTGCTGTAATGGCGCGATATCGGATTATTGAATACGACAGGTACGCTTCCCCTTTCCTTTTTTCACCCGACCCGGTCACAGACTAGCTCAGGAGCTAATTAAGCAGGATGTTTTAATGGGGCTCAAACCGATTACAACTTTCACACAGCAACTGCAAGCGACTTTTGTCCTTAATGACATTCTTTTGGTTACGTGTCTCTTCGCGTTAATAGATTACGCTGATCACGAATATAAGAAAAATATCTCGATTCCATGTAATGTCAATACGGTCGAAAATTGCTTTCACTTTGTTTTCTTTAGCATCCCTAACTAGTCTTGGACTAAAATCACGCCAAATTCACGCGGCGGCAGGCAGATTTTAGTGTGCTGTGCCTCGCGTTTTTCAGCGCCGACACGCGCGGTGACGCGTGTTTACTGCATGCACGCGCGTGAACTACCGCTCCAGTACTAGCGCTTCGGTATGTTGGAGCCCGCATGGTTTCTATACAAAAAGAACTCAGTAGAAGAGAATTTATGTTATATTACCTGTGGTAGAAGCGACGCGAGCCCACGCTTCACCGTGCTCCGCCGCGCGACGCGGAGCAGTGTGAGGATTGCCTTACCCTCGGTGTTAGTCAAACTCAGTACAGATGTAATACACACAATATGTTTATTTTCTTTTTTTTTAAATTATTTCATCATTCATGACAAATATAGGTCGATAATTATTTAAAAAAAACATCATGTTTTCAAACATTGTGCTTGAAATGTGATGGCTTTTTATCACTGACATCTGTTGATAAGCATTAGAACTAGTTCAATATTTTAACAACTACATAGTCAATACGACTGGAACTTAAACAGTTCTACTGTAATATTATAGATGTCGTCTAATACTTTTACCGCTAGATGGCCTTGCAAGATTCTTTTCTCTCTCAATTTTTTTTAATATGTATTGCTTAAATATTATTAAGTTAATTGTTTTTCTGTTCTATTACATGTTTTATTTGGGAATTGAGAAAACATGCAGGGAGGTAACAACGGAAGAGAAAGATAAATAAAATCAACTTCAATAATTTCTTCAAGAGTCATGAGGCACACCTGTTTCCTACTTAATGTACCGTAGGCAGTTTAAGTATTTAGGTAGGGAAGAGGGCGATGTAACGGGATATTTGACGTTTGAATTTCAATAAACAGAAAGTGTTATTTACTCTAGTATTCTTTTTTAATTCTCTATTTCATTTACTTACTAACTTTTGTCAGTAAAGGTAGGTTAGGTACTATTTTTTATTGTTATTATTTTTTGCTTTTGTTTGGTAAGTAAATAGGTAGTTGCATAGGTACCTAATTGAAATAAAAATATGTATATCCTAACTCTCAAAATAAGTTTTTGCAATTAAGTAATAATAAATTAGGTAGGTATGTGATTTGTTTCCGTTTCGTTCCGATTTGAGCACTTATCCGAATCACAGATAACATAATACTAAAGTATCCGAATTGACACAATCATGTCCAAATTATAGGTAGGTTCGTAGGTAAATACTATTTTTTCACCGAGAATTGCGAAACAAATGTTTTTACCGTAGAGAAGTGTTTTACCGTAGAGAAGTGTTTTACCGTAGAGTAGTGTTTTTGCCCTAGAGTACCTAGTGTTTTTAGTTTTTAGATCAGTGAAAAAGACATGGACATTTTTGGGTAACCCGGGTAACTTATTCTTGTAATGCTATGTCAACTCCTATGCCGTACAGCCGTAACCACTAGACTACCTACTGCTAAACTTTGTACCTATGAGTTAATATTATAATAAACTAGCTGTGTCCTGCAGCCCCGCCCGTATGAAATTTTTATCCTATGTACCTAGGTAGGTACTCATTTCCGCCTCAAATTCTAAATGTCTTTGAGGCCGAAATGAGTGCATGCAATCGTGATCCTTAAGTTGGTAAACATTTTCTCTCCGCTACTGTATCTACATAGGATAAAAAAGATCTGTTCAGCCTAAAATTGAATAAAAATTTGTGAAAATGTTTAAACAACTAAACATCGTGACAAATTTTCAAATTTATTAGTAGTAGGCATATTAAGACTGGCAACATTCACAATTTTCATTTAAAACTAAAACCGTCTCAATACCTACCCAAATAAGTGGCGGTGTACACTCGTCGCCAAAATCATTAGATGCCCATTGACTTGGCACCAGAGTCCGTCTTGAGTGCCAATTTGCCGTTCCCGGGAAACACTTAGCCGGATGTGTTTGCCTCTTGGCTTGTGCAGGGTGCGCCCTCTACCGCTAACAACTTGGCAATTTTGTGCTACACTCGAATATTGCCGTTTACTTGGTTGTAGCTATTATGGACATTTTTGGACATTTTTTATTGGGTATAGGTATAAAATAAAAGTATAGGTAGAAATGACTGTTTTTTTTTTGTGAAAATTTGTGAAATATATGGAATGCAAATATGGAATTCAGCTAGGTATTTCATAGTTATAGGCAAACATGCCTAGATAGGTACCTTATTCCTGAAACTGGACATTTAGCTTATTTAGGCCCGTAATCAGAACGATAATCTGTCTCAGTCCTGAAGCTCGATTTATATAGATTCTATATTAAAGTTCTAAATAATTCTGGGTTCATAACTGAACTTGCATAGAAAAAGTAATTTTTTTTAGTTTTAGTCATTTATTGTTAATTAAATTATACTAATTTCATTAACTACCTAGCTGCCCCATATATTTTCACTAACAATTACTTAATTTTTATTAGCTTTCGGGAAGGGGTACGCGAGGGCTACCCTACCAAATCTCTTCTCGTGGGTGTCGTAATACAAAATGACTAAAATAAACAAAAACCCGTAAAAAAAAATGCCCGCTTCACGTCAGATAGGTCCAAACCCAAAACATAGACTTAATCAAGTTGACGCAATGTAGAATGTTGTTCATTAAACTGTAAGTACGTTCTTACTTACCTATTTATCAATGAATAGGTAAGGTATGGGTTGGTACAAGTTGGTATGGTATAGATACGGAGGACATTAGCTATTTATTGTTTAATTTAGTAGGTAGCTCTGACTTCTCTGACGACCAACAAATTTATCTACGTAGGTAGGTACTTACCTAGATAATAATCTCTTAAGCTACTTTTGTCGGAGACAGTACCTATGCACATGGCTTTTGCGGTGGCTATTGCTGATTCCAAGTGTTCGTCCGTTAGACTTAGATTCGTAAGGTGGTAGAAATTTGATGGCACAAATTTGACACAAATTTCGGCCGGGTGGGTACCCATAGTAATCCAATCTCGGTTGGATTGCGTTCAGGGGTCAGCAAGTGCATAGCCGGGCAGTTGGGATTGTGGTCGCAGCACTAGTGGGACCGGTGGGTGTCACGCAGTGCGCATACGACAATCCTCTTCTGATGAGGCCGTCAAGCTGAATGCCACCATTGTTAACATGGTACGTGTATGTAATGGTGACCCTTTTTCCTGAGACTTTGCCTTCAGCTTATCAGGCGAGGTAAAGTCAAATTGACGTGTGCTATATATATTTAAAAAAAAAGACAGGTTGCACTCTGGGTGGCCGGCAGAAGTGAAAACATTTTCTTTTTTTCTTTCTTCGTTAAATATGTAAGTACATAGAAAAAGATAAAAAAGAACATACTCGTACCATACCATACCTATAATATAGCGCTAATCATAGAACCTATCACTTATTTTCTGCTAATTTTCTGTCAGAAGAAATTAATAAATTATGAAAAGAAAAAATAATCACAAAAAATAACAAATTACAGAAAGAAAAAATAATCATAAAAAGTAATAAATTACAAAAAGAAAAAATAATCACCAAATGTAATAAATTATAATAAGAAAAAACAATCACAAAAAATTCCTGAAGGCCAGGTGGTTTGAACCCGATACTATCAGAAACTATAAGGACTTACAGTCGACGTGCTTACCGTTTAAGCTACGACGCTATCTATCGTAACTTGCAAAATAGATAGTCTGTACCTAATCTTGTTTGACGTCTGTCGTCGGTTACGGTTCAAAGGTCAACTAATCCTGACGCTTCCTTAACATTTTACACCCATCCAACGCCGCTAAAGAAGTTTTCACTTCAAAAAAAGATGGTAAGCCAATAAGATACTTTACAACTACACCCCTATACACAGTTTAAATTAATGATGTTTATAATTAAAACATGTGTTATATAAGTATAACTTATAAATTCAAAAGTTATAAATAATAATTAACTTATCTACCTACCTATCTACCATTAAAATCTTACGACTGACTACCGAACGATCTCACGGCGGTAGACTTTAAAAAGTTTATTTGTGATAACGATAACAAAAAAACATCTTTAACTCTATAGTAGTAGAGTCGAAATTCGCTTGGTGTATACAACAATACATTAAAAAATACTATTTATAGATAGCTGTCAATTTAATTCGGATCAAAGTTCTGGTCGATTAAAAGCATCTGTTCTATCCCAACAATCTAATATCAACCTAATCATATACGTCATACAGTTGAATTCAAATTGGCATATCTACAAGTGTGTAGACAATTTTTTTTGTAACATTCTTGTAGCGGCGGGTGGCCATATGTTGTGAGACATCTCGCCCAATCAGATGACGGCGTTTCAGATGAAACAATACCGCTTTTGTTGTGGGCGGGGCTGCCTTTGTTCCCCACAATAGGATGACAGTGGTACCCTTTTGTGTTCATTGTTCGGGGCTTTTGTTCCCATTGTGTGGTCGCAAGAAGAATAGGGCGGGGCTTTGTGGGAAAATTTCGTTTTACCTAAATATTGGGTGTTTTGATTGGTGAAAGATGTTTGAGTGAAAGATGTAGGTATGTAATGGAACAGGTTAGAGAGATAAATAGGTGTTGAAGACGGTTTTAAGAACGGTCTGGGTCAGGAATACCAGGTGATAATGAAAACTATTATGACAGTACAAGATAATGATATACCTATAGGTACTTGCCTTTTTTTTTACGTGCGGGAAATCCCCACGGATAGTTTCGGAGCCGAAGGGGGAGTTTATGTCGGACTCGAACCGACTAAACCGCACGCCGTCTATGGGTCGATGTGCTAGGCGGAGGTGAGGTTGTCTTTTGACATATCCCTCGCACCCCGGCTGACCCAGGGCCATTCCTCTCGGTCTGGCCCTCCTCGACCTAATACCTACATGCCTAGGTATGCCAGGTTTCTAGGAGTGCCGTGTTGGTCCCTGCCTATCCCAATGGGAAACAGGCGTGACTTTAGATAGGTAGGTACCTCCTATACCTACAGAGTTATAGGAGGTACCATAACATTACCTTCCTGGCCTAACTCGCTCACTTGCTAGTGAACCCGTTAAACAACCGACAATGCTCTGGTGCAGATTTTCATCTCAGGGTTGACAGGTCAGAGACCAGTTGCTCTCGTAAAAGTCAACAAACCAATTCATAAATTGTAAATAAAGAGACCCTGGGTTCCAAGGTGTGAACTTTGGATGCAAATGCATACTATTTTTTAGGGTTCTGTAGCTAAATGGCAAAAAACGGAACCCCTATCGATTCGTCATATCTGTCTGTTTGTCCGTCCGTATGTCACAGCAACTTTTTAGCGAAACTATGAGAACTATGCTGTTGAAACTTGGTAAGTAAATTTATTCTGTAAACCGCATTAAGATTTTCACACAAAAATGGAAAAAAAATTGGAGGATCCAAATACTTAGAACAGAAGCTCAAAATTTTTTTTCATCAATCTCATACATGTGGTTTGTGGTATGTGGTAAAATTATATTGAGATTTCTAATTGAATTTTGTTCTACACTAAATAGTTTGCGCGTCCCAAAGTGGTATAATGTGTCTCCCCCACCCCTCAATAACTTCTAAAATAAGAGAATGATAAAACTAAAAAAATAATTGACATACATTCCACCGAAAATTGGTTGTACGTGATCTAGTAAGTACCTACCTCGATTTTTTTAATACGTCATAAATCGAATACCGCAATTTATCTTTCATTTAATCAACTCATACAAGAACTTTTATATTATGTTACTTGCTGTCAAGGAACCCTTCATGAGCGAGTCCGACTTGCACTTAGCCCATTTTTATAAGTAGGTACCTCACCTCTATCGCCAATGGACTGTAATCAGCAGTCGCTTCACGGAAAATGTTGAAGTTCAAATGCTTGGCAGTTTTACTTTAAAAACTGAACCCCGGACTCCGAGGTTGAAAGCCTCGAATGCGACCGTTGATGATGCCTACAGTTGATCATCATCTTCGCTCCCACCATCGCTTATCGGTGGCGACGATCCGTATAATCCAATTCCTGGAGGCTTCCTTATGAGTCGCATGTCGTTTGATGCATGACAAACTACTTCCAGGTAAGTTTTTTATCGACTTCCAATATTTTGAAAATTTTCACTCTTCGCTACTGACGATTAGCTAGAAGCAAGTTATCTATCACTTAAGTATACCTGCCAGAATTACAGAAATCACCTACGTCTCTTACAAACAATCACTGTTACATAAACAATTCAAACTTAGACTAACGTAATATAACAGTGAGCAAATAAAATGTTATAAAACATAGATGTAACAATGTCTGCGAAGTGCGGCCAGACAATGCTATCGATCGTGTATACTTGCTCGCTCGCTGCACCGCTCACCGTGTGTGGAGGGGCTTATATTAGGTCATATTGGGCTCAGACAACTGTGACTTGAAGGCTGATTTGGTTTGCCTTCTTTGGTGTTGAAGCTGTGTAAGGTTTGAATATCAGGACAGGTACATGTTGTGTAGATTAGGAAATTTTTAGTTCAGGTAATAGTTTTAAGGACCAAATATTTCGAATGTCGCCCATGGTTTTCCTCTCAAGCTTGGTAGGTCAGTCGACAGTCGCTCTCAAAAAAGCCAAACTACCAAGCAAAACGGTAAGCAGATTTCTGGCCCCAAAGGCCTATAAACTTTGGTCTCAAGTGGCAAATCGTTATGAGGATAATAAATACGTTCTGTTTACCTCAGAGGTATATATATTCACGCCTGTAAATTCTCGAAGGAGTAGGCAGAGTAGTAGGTACACCCACTTTTGTACAACAATTAATTTCGGTCCCACGTATCGCCTTTTTTTTAGTTTATTAGCGACTGAAATCACTAATATTATATATATCTACTTACCTCTAACCCCTCTTACTAAGCTAAATTGCTTGTGCTAGGAGTGGGTTCACGTCGGTAGTTTAATGGCCAGGAACCTGTGACCTCTTGATCGTAAGGCCGACTCCTTAACAACTAAGCTATTCTCCTTCATCGGGAACCAACGCCGCTATGTCTTTCAGTTCTATGCACCTAATACTTTTTAACGAGGCTACTCGGCTACTGTAACTACACGAGTGTAACTTGAGCACGGGCCATGGTCACGGGCAGGTCAAAGCCTTTTGACCCCTTTGTTATAAAACACATTAAAAATATCAATTTAGTAACAAAATCATATAACGGATTAACTGTTAACCAATTCGGTGATATTGTGGCGATACCACATGTACCCAGCGCCATCTAGCGACATCAAGCAGAACTACTACGATAATACAAATCCTGCATCGCGAAAGTGAAGTTCCTGCGCTGGTACAATACATATACAACATCCCAACGACAATCGTTGGGCCGCGGCCCGCTAGGCGTGATCACCTTGCCTGGTCGGAGGATCCTCCCTTTGTGTTGGAGGAACATCACACCTCGTTCCACCACAATATTATTACAGTGCCAGTGCAGTGCAGCTGTAGGTGCCGATTGCCTCCTGTGGCTTCACGAAATGGGAAAATAATCTACAAAACTACTTATAGGTATAAAAGAAGTTTTCCAAACAAAATTATATGCTATGTAGTTATGAATGAGCAGATTATGACAGACTCTTTCCTTTGTCGCACCATTAAGATCTGGAATTCCTTGCCAGCTCACGTGTTTCCCTCTTCCTACAGTCCCGGGTCCTTTAAGCGGGGCGTGAAAAAGCATCTGATGAGGCCGTCAAGCTGAGTGCCACCATTGTTAACATGGCACGTGTATATAATGGTGGCCCTCTTTCTTGAGACTTTACCTTCAGCTTACCATCAGGCGAGGTAAAGTCAAATTGACGTGTCCTATTTATAAAAAAAAAAAAAAAACATTTTTGGTCATAGAATGTGTTCAGATGTTCAAAGGTCGTTCAATTGAGTGGGCTGGCTTAACCGGTGAAGAGCCCTAACTACCCAATACGTCCTACTCAACCTCCAAGCATTTTCCGAACTAAATTGGGGATTTACAGTCTAGAGACGAAAATTCAGTCATTTCGATATTTTTCGTGAAGTTTACTGTCATCTGACCTCCACAACTCACTGGTAATATCGTATTTCTATAGTTAGATCTGGTTGTTAAACTTTTTAGAACTTCAACTACACTTAACAACTTCTATAGATGTTCGGTTGCTTGTTTGTATGATCTTAATCCTAATTCATCATCATCAGCCACACATAGTCCACTGCTGAACATAAGCCTCTCCTATGGACTTCCAGAACGATCGATCTAAAGAAGCCAGCATCCAGCGCTTCCCAGCGACCTTGGTGAGGTCTTCCTTCCACCTGGCCGTTGGGCGTCCTACACCACGTTTGCCCGTTACGTTATAATTAAGTAATTACACTTATCCTAAGCTTAACCTGGCTATCATCTGTTACTTATATCTAGACTTATTTATTCAGTACTCTTACACAATGGTGGATATTATCAAATAGACAACACCAAAAACTGTGCCAACTTTTTCAATTTCTTTCACAACAATGTCTGCCCCAAAATGTTGAAAATAATCAATACTTTCACACAGGTGTAGTTGTCGCCGGTATTACCCATTGAACGAGTCACAATGGCCATACAACCCCATACACCCCATACAATCCATACAGTCCTACACAGCCCCGTTACCCTACAATCGAGTCGCGTGTATTCGTGATATTAATATTTTGTCATGTGTATTGAAGTGAATGTACAATTTTATTTAGAATGTACTGCCTATTGAAGGCTCTTAATTCCATAAGTTCAATGTTCACTTTATAGTCATTTTCAGGTTCGTATTCTAAAATGGTACTCAGTTCTGAATCTCGATTTTAACTAGATCTGAGGAAAGATTGTATTCTAGATTATATCTTATATATATAAAAATTTCGTGTCACGATGTATGTTGCGATAAACTCCGAAACTACTGAACGAATTTTGATAAAATTTTGTACTTAACCATTTATAATAAATGGTCCAACTTAAAAGATATAATAGTTTTTATCTTAATCACGGAAACGGAAACAGAATTTCACGCGGGCAAAGCCAGCACCAACTAGTAATAGTATAAATGACAGTTATAATGTCGTTGTGAGAGACGATTGGAAACTGTGCGTTGTTCGGGAATAAGGGCCTTAGTGTTCTTAAATTGTACCTTCCTTAGTTAGTTAGTACCTATATTTATAGTAGTATATATATAGCTTTTACCCGCGGCGTGGATGTCGGTATGTCCTTTCTCATTCTACCCCTAAACCAAATTTCATCAAAATCGTTTCAGTGGTTTAGGCGTGAAAGCGTAACGAACATACAGACGGATAGAGTTACTTTCGCATTTATAATATTAGTGTGGATATTCACCTTTCCTTTGTTATAATTATATACCTAGACATTTATGAAATACCGCGGTAGTGTGGTGTAGCTAGTGAGTGATCAACTGCTACATCAAAGGTCGCAGGTTCGATACCCGCTCAGTATTATAATACTAGCTGTGCTCTAGGCTTCATCCACGTGGAATTTTGATCCCAAGAGACCTATTCCCGTGATAGAAAGAAGCCTATTGTGTTACATTTTCTCAAGATTGAAGAACCTACAATTTAAGCTCTAAACTAGACTCAGCATCCTAGTAGGTTATAATCTAAAACAAGTGACGTCACGAATACAGTGAAAAGGTTATTTTTTCTCCCTCCCCACACAGCTAGTGCTAACATAACCAGATATCACTTATCAGCGGTATTCATTTAACCAAACCTCGTACAAGCAAGACTCGGATTTGCTCAACAATGCGCCGCCTAACACGTCTCGGGTGGGGGAGTACTGAAGCCATGCTTGAGAGAAATTCTAGGATAATTCCATTTTGAAAATATTGTACATGTCACTTCACTCTTCATTATATCGGATGTGCACTGTGTGCAGATTCTCATCACACCTTAGGGGACTAACTAATGGCTAATACTCAGGTATTAACTTTCCTGTCGAATTTTGGGTTTAAGATGGCAGTAGGTCCTGTAAAAGCTACGATAACGCAGGTTACTGTAAGGACGAGTAAGTAGGACGTGAGTGGCCGTTTAAATTCATAGAAGACCTCTGTGGCTTGATAGTTGCACGTTCCGCTGCTCCGTACAGCCTTAGACGTAGCTCTCAAACCAAGAATAGGTTGTAACTAATACGGATTCAAGCAGGCGGGTAAATATTTGCAATGAGCGGGAATCTAATGAGAAAGCGTTATGCTCATCATCATTGGTCGTCTCAGCGTTTAGTCTCAGTCACAGCCAAGGTTTTCAGCTCGACACCCACGATCTGCTTTTAGGATTTTACTTCCCCACTTCACACAGTCATGAGGCACATCGTTACAGTGAACACGTTGTTGTTACCAGATGTAAATAAAATAATATAGATTTAGATTATTTTGGTGATCCGAAAATCGTAATCAACAACCATCCTCAGGCTAAAAAAATAACATTGACGGAAAGCATATAGATTTCGCTCGCACTCGTGCATGTGTACAAAGAGTGCGAGCGAAATGGCATTACTTCAGCATTACTTTACGCGTCTGCACACGCTAGTTAACCTAATGTTATTCTTTTATTCTGAGTTATCGTCATCCAAAGTAGCAAGTACCAAGACCGTCCGTAATTTCTCATGTCCTCATGGCCCCCCTACAGCAGGGAGGCAGGGCCCGTCTGCCGTACAATGCTCCGCGTAATAATATAATCGGCCCGACGCCACTTGCTATTAATTAAATTTAAAATTTTCATTGCGACTCCATTGTTGTTTCTGTGTCTTAACAGTTTCTGGGCTTGTGCGTGTTTTTGGTAGGTAATGTTCACTGTTAGTATTGAAATAGATCGTTTTTTATATCGTTCGATGTTTATGCGCACTTTACACATTTAAGTGCATTTATTATTAGGTTACCTACCAATTCTACTAATATTATATATGCGAAAGTTTGTGAGTATGCATGAATGGATGTAAGAAAGGATGTATGTTATTCTTTCACGTAAAACTACTGAATGGATTTTAATGCAACTTTACATTAATACATCAGAATAACACATAGGCGGAGCGCGATAGAAGGGGCTAAATGGGGGGGAGGGGGGAATAGAGGATGAATGTTTGAAATTTTTGAAGATATCCTGATGAAATTTGGTGCAGAGGTGAATTAGAGCTTGGGAACAATTCGCGATGAGCGACATTCTCGCGGGCGTAGCCGCGGGCAACACTAGTTACATCCTTATTTGGATGTCCCCCCCCTATACCGGGAGCGAGTCGGGGACCACGTGGTCCCCCCTCCCGAGGAGGGCCAGACCGAGCGGAATGGCCCTGGGTCAGCCGGGGTGCGAGGGATATGTCACGACACAACCTCACCTTCGCCCTAGCACATCGACCCACAGACGGCATGCGGTTTAGTCGGTTCGAGTCCGACATAACCTCCCCCTTTGGCTCCGAAGGGGGGGGGGGGGGGGGTATCGGTGGGGATTTCCCGCACGTCAAAAAAAAAGCTTATTTGGATGTAGAGGATCTTACCAATTTCCTTAACACCGAAGCCAACCACCTGCTAGTCTGTGCACCTGCTTAACTATGGACCAGGTCATGGCACAGAATTTCCTAACAGGATTGGGAGGTCAGATGACAGCCGCTTCCAAAAAAGCCAGTTTCGAAGAGCAACCTTGAACCATGGCTGCTGCAAAGCAATCGGAACGTTAGAAAAGTGTAATCTACATCTACAACTATTATAAAGAGGAAAGATTTGTATTTTTATATGTTTGTAATGAATAAACTCAAAAACTACTGTGCCGATTTTCCGGTGGCTCAGTGGTCAGAGCATTCCCCCTGTAAGGGAAAGATCGTGGGTTCGAGTCCCACATGGGCATTCACTTTTTCCTATCTTAATCGATTTGAAAAGTTAGCATAGTAAATGCTTCAAAATTTCATTCAATTCTTTCACCATTGGAAAGCTACATTCACCCTGAGTAATATAGGCTATATTGGATTGCCACGGGAATGTTTTTACCACCCGTGCGAAGCCGGGGCGGATCGCTATATTTAATAAAATAACGCCAAATAAATCTCCGGGTTAAAAACCATAAATACCTACCTAAGGCAATATGAAAGGAGTAGAAGGATCACTTACTCCTTGTAAGTGAGCCAGGACTCCAAGATGAAGGATCCGAATGCAACATAGCAAAAGCGCTATCTATTGACCCAAAATACCCAAAGTTTATAACATAGGTTCTAGAATAATTACTTAGATACCTACACCTTTTTGTATTCATTCATTTAATTTTTGTTCAAATTCCACATATAACTCTATTGGTCTAAATCGCTCACCAAGAACTACAAACATAAACGAATGAATGAAATCCCAAAGCACAGGTCAACCTCAGATTCCAAGATGTTTTATGATATCAATTTCTAAACGTTTTTTATCACTTCCCCTTCATTCATAAGGGGGTGCTTTTTTATATATTTATGGTGAATATAAAGGGCGCAGGTGCGAAGTTATAAAGTTACCTTGCACCTTCTTGCACCCCCTTACACCCCATGATTAGCCAGACGGTTGGTTTGTCAATGCACTTCTTTTACATGCCGCCATTTTTTCTAAGCTATAAATTCGGCCATTGATAAACGGTCAGCTTTTTTTATTGATTGATTATAGTTTTTTTTTTGTTAGGAGGGCACAAGTAGTCGTGTAGGTTTTTATCGAAATTAGTAGGAGTATTTTATCAAGTTTGGCTACAAGTTTTTTTTTACATAGGTAACGTTTTTTTAAAATTTTATAGCAGTAAACAAGGTGGCTGGGACAGACTGGGTGTGGAAGGCGGAGGATTGGGAGGAATGGCACACATTGGGAGAGGCTTATCTTTACACATACCTATGTCCAGCAGGTGGACTGTGGTAGGTTAATACTTAATTGACATTGACAAACAAGTAGGCTGATGGTAAGCGGATATTGCCATTTACAGGGGTAATAAGTAGGTACAGTGTGGATATAAATTTTTCTACAAAATCTTCACTGTTTAAAATGTAAAATATTTTTTTTAATGTATCAAAAGTGCACGTAGCTTATGTTAACATGTGAAGTGATTTGCAGTGTAACCACATCACAGATTAACATTGATTTTGAGCCCAAAAATAACTCTTTTTTTTTCATATTCTTAACCATATAATAGTTACATAACACATTTAACTCTTAACTAGCCGAATACCACCACAAAGCGACGAAATCGTCCTTCAACAAAAAACGTCCGTTGATGGGATGGTGGCAAGGAATGCCCGGCTCCCATGGCGTTTTTATGGTGTGTGCCCGTAACTAAATGTCCTTGTGGCACTGACTCAGCTACATTTAGGTGCTATTATGGTTTAATGGTCGGTTTGTAGGTACTTGTGGAGATACCTCTTTGGCTGGCGTTAACGATGGTCGCGGGGTTCTATTTATTAGATAAGGTATGGACTGTTTTTTGTTAGTAAGGTGGCAAATAAGTGTTGGAATTGAAAATGTTTTGGAACGGTCGGTAACTGTAATTACTAGTTTTACCGTTAACCCCTCCAGTAAAGCTTAAGTGGTTGTATGAAGTTGTGAGACTATTTCACCAGCTCCATTTCATCGTCATCATCATCATATCAGCCACACTTAGTCCACTGCTGAACAAAGGTCTCTCCTACGGACTTCCAGAAGAACCGATCAAGTAGAGCGTTTGCGAAGCGTGCATGGTGAGTATGGCAAAGCCTACTATGGAGAAACAGCTCCCTTTATGGTGAAACTATTTCGTTTGCTACATATTTGGTTTCACGAGAATCAATTTCAATTGTATTGCTACCTACTATACCAGTTTTCATTAATTACAATAAAAAAATCATCAAAATTCCTTTAAGAGTCACACTCAAACAATCCCATAGTTAGGTATATGTCACTGAACCAACCAAAATCTTAAAAGCAACCGCGGAAACATTACTTAGCAATACCAACTATCGATCTGCGCAACTAATACTGCGCCATCTATAAACACAACATAAAACAATAACTCCTAAGACTTCTACAAACTCAAATTGAACACAATTCAATTATAAATCACCCACTAAAACAATCACCAGTTAATTAAAAATCGAAATCTCTCAACGCAAGAAGCCGATCTCTAGAGCGGTTTTAATTATTGCCCTATTGAACCCTAGTCCTGGCTCTGACGCGGTTCAGTATACCACAATAAGACTTGGTACCGTTGAATTGGCCTTTTCAGCATAATTGGTCTCTGTGGAAAGTGGAACCAATCAAAGTTTGCTGACGAACGAAACGACAATCGTGCTTGGCGCCTAATTGGCTATTGGTCTGATTAAAATATTATATCTATCGCGTACCGTGGATTTCTGGAGGGTTGCTTCAATGTTTTTAACTGCCTACACTTTTTTTTAGATTCTAGGAAGTAAACCTTTAGATATACCATGTTATCGTAATATATCCTGACCTTGACTCAATAATACGTAGTGCGCGTTTTTTGGGTATCTTTGGGGATAGCACGGGGTGCTACGCCCGTGAAGGAGCCAAAGTCCATCAATCATAGATTTTATCAAACCAATCCGCGCTCCAAGGTCTCGTTTCTCGCACGTCTTAAAGATATATACTAGCAATTTTAACTGGTGGTAGAAATTTGATGGCACAAATTTGCCACAAATTTCGGCCGGGTGGGTAACACTGTTTTTTTTTTTTACACACGGGTTCCCCACCCCTCCGGAGCCGGAGGGGGAGGTTATGCCGGACTCGAACAACCGCACGCCGTCTCTGGGTCTTAGTGCCAGACCGCAAGTGAGGTTGTCATGCGACATATCCCTCGCACCCCGGCTAACCCAGAGCCATCCCTCTCGGTCTGGCCCTCCTCGGGGGGTACCACCGTGCACGATTGCGAAAAACCCTTCATAGTAATTCAATCTCGGTAGGATTGCGTTCAGGGGTCTACAAGTGCATAGCCGGGCAGGGGGGATTGTGGTCGCAGCACTAGTGGGCCGGTGGGTGTCACGCGGTGCGCAGACGACAATCCTCTTCTGATGAGGCCGTCAAGCTGAGTGCCACCATTGTTAACATGGTTCGTGTATATAATGGTGACCCTCTTTCTTGAGACTTTGCCTCTAGCTTATCATCAGGCGAGGTATACCTAGTCAAATTTAGTTCTATAGATATATTAAAAAGTTAAGTACTGAGGCGTCTGTGGGTTTTTAACCAAGGTGGGCAGTTCTGATGTCCCATATAACAGACGGGGAGCCTATCGTCGTCAATCGGGCACTTTGTATGTTTACTGTCGGATGGAACAGCCTTATCTCTTTGTCGCATTATACGACACACTCGCGGGGTGTGTTGGGGTGGCCCTTATTCTAGGTGAAGGATTTGTAAATTCGGAGTAGGTAATCACTACATAGTATAAAACAAAGTCGCTTTCTCTGTCCCTATATCCCTTTGTATGCTTAAATCTTTAAAACTACGCAACGGATTTTGATGCGGTTTTTTTTATAGATAGAGTGATTCAAGAGGAAGGTTTATATGTATAATACATGTTTAATATATTAGAGGGTGCAGCGGGAACGTGATCTGACGCCACGCGGGCGGAAAAATATTTGCGGTACGAAGATCGCCGGGTCAGCTAGTGATATCTAAATTATTTTCTAATAAATACATTTTATTTATATACAATAGTTAATACCGCGGTAGCCTAGTGGTATGGGTAATGGACTGCTGAGACGAGGTCTTGGGTTCCGATCCCAGGTTTTACCATGGCACACACCAATGACTTTTCGATGCTTTTCGAAGTTATATGTGTATTTATCGCAGGTTTATAAATGCCCGGTTAATGGCAATAGGCACGCCACCTATTACATTGGGACTCAAACATAAACTGGCGAAATGTGGGTGCTAGCACCTCTGCCTACCCCTTCTGGGATATAGGCGTGAGTTTATGTTACGTTTATGTTATGTTATGTTAGTTATATTAGTATTCATAACCAGAGTTTAAACAACATGCTTACTGAATATAATATGGCTGCTTGCCATTCAAACTATAATCAGAACACCTGTATTCCATCTGTATGTGTGTACAACAATTGTTGGTTCAATGCGTGGGAGTACCTAGGTATTATTATAATGATGTTCCAGAAGACAAACATACTAACTGAAAATTTTTGCACGTTCAATTATGAACCCTATGTCGATGGGAAAGAAGACAAATTTATGCAAAGTGTAAAAAAATTCACATAGTACGTATGTTTGTCTTCTATACTATCGATATCAAAGTAACTAGGTCAGCAGGTTTTAAACATGTTATATAGATAACTATGTTACTTCATCTCCAGTCTTATATGCGATTTTTTTATATTGATATAGCATATAAACACTTCAAGGAAATCTTTCTTAGATCACACAGTAACGCTTATGAACGTCAAAATAATTCTAGGTTCTCGTTTACAGCTGCCTATTTGCTAGAAAATCAGATAACTATAAAATGATCTGCTATACATTTGAATCAACATTCATTTAGGTCACAAAGTAACACCTATGAACGTCAAGATTATTTTCCATATTTATAATCGGGTACCAAGTTATAAAATGTGGAGTGAATAAGGAATACTAAGTTTGGCTCCACTAAGATCTTCGGGGTCCAAGCAACCTCACCTGCCAAACAAAAAACGAGACTTTGACGCAGGCTTTAATCTCTAAATTTAGAGATACGACAGCAGTCGTTGTCGGAAATGCCGATATACCAAAAAAAATGTGTACCGCGGGTGTAAACATACGAGTACGTAGCTAGGATCACTAAAATTGCAGTAAAAGTTCCAAAGATGTATGTACTGCTAATTTAAAAAGTGATTAAGAAGTGAAATGATACCACACAATAATGTTTCCCTCTTCTTACGCTTCCAGGCTCTTCAAGCGGGGAGTGAAAATGTATGTCATGGTCGTCAAGACTGGGACCACCATTCAGGAATACCTAGTGGTCCTTTTCACCTGGAATTCACCCTTACTTCTCACCATCCCGCAGTGTGTAGACAGATGATGGGCTAAATATAAAAAAAAGAAGAAAAAAGTAGTCAAACCCCAGTCGATCGAACTCCACCAAATTGTATGTGAATAATAATTTCCTACCTGATTCTTCAAACAAATATGAAAACTTCGTAAAAATAGATATAACAAAAGACAGCCCCTCCAAGCAAGATTAAAAATGAAAAAAGTGTAAAGAACAATACTGTGACGTCAATACTCAATATCACTCATAATCAATAACAATCGAAGAGGGGCAATCTTAAAGATATAAAAGAGGGTTTTTTAAACTCCTCAGAGGGTGAGTACAGACCGTACAATGGATGTTTTTCTTGCTGACAAGGGGGTGTATACAATACATGTCAGACGGGACAAAATTATGTGTTTGTATACGAAAACTCGTACAAGTTGGAAAGTTTTAGAGTTATTTGATTTATTGTGTTTGTTTTAAATATAATGTAATGAGGTTTGGTGGTCTGTGACTCATAGGAAAGTAACAAAAAAGCGCTGGTACAACAGATATGAAATATGAAAGTTGGTGGAAAAAATTGAATCAATGAGAATTAAAATGATATAAATAGAACGACGAAGGCTGTGTGGTTTCCGGCATAGAATAGGGCCACTCCATTTTTGCTCGTGGATGCCGTAAGAGGCGATTAAAGGAACACCAAAGGATGGGCAGCGGCGTCCCTTGTAATACATTCATTTAATACTGCTCTCGCCAACCCGATTTCCAAGCGTGGCGAGTATGGCAAAACCCTCAATATGGAAAATCTGAAAAAGACCAGGTCACTAGTCCCCGGCTGCCCCGCTATTCCTGGCTCCGGTAGCGGTCATGGCAGGAGGGTGCGAAGAATCCTCGGCAAAGATCCGGCTACCACCCCAAACGGAAAATGGCCCTGGTAACACATAACATTAGGCTAGATACCGTAGTGACCCATATGTAGATAAATAGGGAGGCCTCCATGTAGGACATGATCGGTGACGGTATGCAGCACTCACAACATATGAATGGGTTTGACTGAATAACAGACTTGGATGTATGATGTTGGGATTATTATTTTAACTGAAATTATACAGGTGCCCCCTGTACCTGTTGGTTCTGTAAGCTAGCTTCTTCCTATTTCTTCTCTAATGAATTGTAATTTTCCGTCCATTTGACCATCTTCCATTGCAATTTTTAGAGCTCTATGTTGACTGTCGAGCGGAGAACATGGGCACCACATGAAGATTTGTTACCAGACTGCCAAGAACGGTTATGTTTTCCGCGCGTATCTTGTATGTATGTTTGTAATATTGTTTATTATCACATATCTTCTGAACCACCGTACGAATTTCAATGATCATGACTCAAATGGAAAGTATTTGCCCAAGTATTCTTGGGTACATAAAATATGAACAAAAGCTATATGTCCGGTTTTTTGCATCAAAATGTATTTATAAAAAAAATCTGTGAAATTTATTAAGTGGGGTATCAAAATGAAGGAAATTAGAAGACGGTTACAAAAAAATATGAAAAAAATAAGGCACTACAGATGCTGAAAAGTTCGAAACACGCTTTATAGCTAGCGATACCCACTTGCAAATCTGAAACCAGATGAAAAATACCGGGTACCGCCTGCTATAAAGCTTGTTTCGAACTTTTCAGCATTAGTAGTATCTTATTTTTTTTACATTTTTTTTATCATAACAACATCTTATATCATAAATACTGTCCCTTATTGTAACAGAAATATAGCGTAAGTACCTACCTACAGTGTTTCAATTTATATTACAATAACTAGTATAATTTAAAATCACGCATAACAAAACCAAAATCGTTATCACACACCGTCACCCGCGATTCACAACACGTCACTGTTTGACAGGACGCTGTCAAAATCCGATAAAATTTTAAATCGCACGCGCCGCCACGTGTCGTTTTGACATCTGACATGTCGGGACCTGTCAACATTGACAAAAGAGAACGAACGGTCAGTGTGTTGTTCTTTAAATTGACTTTTGACCACAGGGGTTGCGTGTGAAGTCGAAATTGTTGCTATTTAGGTAACACCAAGAAATTCTAATGTCACCTCAAAATGACAAACAGAAAGGTAAATGTCACAACAAAAAACAAATGCTGAGTTCCTTTCTTGGAGGCTTTATCTATTGTCTTAAGAATATGGCAGTAAATATTTATATACTTAAAAGCAATCATTTTGGCGTTCATAAGTGTTACTTTGTTTTGTAACCTATATTAATAAAAATATGTTGATTTCGATTTATGAAAAATCTATTTTCTACTTATAAGTCTTCAGGCTTTCACGGCCGGCGTTGCATGTAGAATATACTGCTTCCGGGCTGATTGGCCGTGGTCCGTGTGAAACTTGCGTTCCAGACGTTTCGTCGATCACTGCGGTCGACATCTTCAGTGGCGCAGGGCCGGGCGACGACAGTCAGTGCTAGGTACGTGTTGAAGTAGGGAATCAGGCCCATGATACCAAACTTAAACATGAATTCCGCAGTCTGCCCTAAGTTCACTTAAAATTTAAAAGCTTCGTACAGTCGCTCTCAGAACTTGCTGAACACTAAGTAAATTACAAATAATCTTCACATTAAAATAAAGTTATATTATTTTTAATCTTGAGAGGACAAATTTAAATGTTTTTTTAAATGACCAGGCACCTGAAATTTATGTGAATATCTAGTAATAAAATCACATTTTATGACGGGTTCTTTCACTAATCATTTAGTATTATTAATATTTGTCCTGACATTTCGGCTAGGTACTTTTCAGCAGCCATGATCGATTTTTTTTATACTACTGAGGTGGCAGACAAGCACTCGGCCCACCTGATGAGAAGTGAAAGTTACTGTGGCCTATGGACGTGTGCAACACCAGGGGGTCACACTCGTGCTACCGAACCTGTAAACAGACAAAGCGGGAATACGAATCTTTCCACTAACAGCACAAAACCTCTCCAGTGAGCTTTGGCTACCCTACTCACCGCCGGGAACACAACACGAGGTTACCATGGCAGCGATTTTCAGTTGGGCGGATGTACTTCCCAAGTTGGACTGCTCAGTTGGACGGGAATACCGTTGTGTCCTACCTTCCGAGCCACATGTAAATAAAACCATGTAAATCGCGATAGAATTCGTTTAAAAGTGATTTTCTTTCAATATTGTTATTTATTATGTTATATCAAATTTCTTATGTTGGGCTACTCTTCGGTATACATACACACCACATAAATACGAAAACATGATCCCGAAAGTCACAATCACGAATTTCAAAAATTAGAATTTCATAATTCCGAATGATTCGAATTCCGAAAGTCAGAAATCCGAGGTATCATATCCGAAATAAATAATATTTATTGTAAACTAATTTTTATACCTACGAATGTCAGAATTCCGAATTTCAAGATAATGAACCATATTAATTCCGAATTAATAATAATTCAAAAAATCATTTCTGTATATCAAAATTCCGAAACAACTCAAACTCGATAATCAAACGTTTGGTAAAATTGCGTGAAGTTAGTAGAATTGTTGCTTTTCTGGGGGTACACGAAAAAAAAAACATAAAAATTGGACTATATTTTTTCGTCCAAAGAATCCAAACTGATTAAAAAATACACGTTGCCATACAACTTATAATGAGTGTGTGCAAGCATGCAGGCAAGCCTGTATGTAGGAAAATATGCATACAGGCAAATATACAGGCAAGAATGCGAGCAAGCATGCAGGCAAGCATGCATGCAGGCATGCATTAGTTTTGTTTTTTGCCGGCGCTACGGGATGTGCAGTCCTTCTGCCTTTGCGTAAAGAAATTCTGGCACATATGCTCACTTCCGCAGCTTCGGCATCATCAGCCGCTCCAGCTCGCCCGGGCGCCTGAGTTTTGTTACTGCGGGCGAGGACTGCGCTCCCTCCGCGTCTCCGATTTATAAATAACATGGCACTCTAGTGTAGGGCAGACAAATACTACGGCAAGTCGGGCTTAGCTTAATTTTTAATATGAAATAATTAAAGAGTTATTAACACTTATTTAAAAAATCGTTGATTACCTACTTCTTCATGAGTACCAAATCATTAAACAATTATCTATTTTTGATACTAATATTCAATTTTAGCAATGATCTTCGGAAGTTTGAAATTCGGAATGACGTTTTTCGGACTTATAAGTACTAACACTACGGATTTTTAATTATTTGTACAATTACATTTTTTTTCTGACTACTGTGTTTTGAATAGTCGGAGTTTTGTTAATTAGAAATTATAAATATTCGGAATTTTGAAAATCGGGATATTGAAATTTGGAATTAAAAATATCGGAACTTTTGGGTGTTCCTCTTGGAATGTGTTAACAATTAATCTAATAATGATCGCAACTATACCATATCTAGGTATCAGGTGTTAAATTTTCCATAGTCACATTCACTTCTGAAAACATTCCTTACACAATTACGGAGCAGTAATGTCAGTAATCGTGGTGTGTAATTACTAGTAATAAACTGTAATAACTGTTTTCATAGCGAGTAATGCTGTTCAGTAATTACAGGCTGAGTAGTTTGTTTGAGTGTTGCCATATCGCCGCGCAATATTGTAGCTACAATTAATATTTTAATTGTTTGGCAATTATCGATAGCTTTCCATGAAATGCTATGATTATATATTATTACCACACTCCTAAGTCCTAACACAAGCAATTAAGCTTAGCTGGAGTGGTTAGACACTAACCTGAAATTACTAGATATTATTCCCTCTAATGGTGGGGCTAGACTACCGTGATACATCAATAATTATCGTCACAATTTCAACAACACCTAGGTGTAGCCACGATTTACTGCCTAGAATACAGTGAACTAACTATTGATTTTTTTTATATACATAGGACACGTCAATTTAACTTCACCTCGCCTGATAGTAAGCTGAAGGCAAAGTCTCAGGAAAGAGGGTCACAATTACATACACGTATCATGTTAACAATGGTGGCATTCAGCTTGACCGCCTCATCAAAAGAGGATTGTCGTCGCAGCACTGTGTGACACCCACCGGTCCCACTAGTGTTGTGATCACAATCCCTTCTACCCGGCTATGCACTTGTTGACCCCTGAACGCAATCCAACCGAGATTGGATTACTATGGAGAGTTTTTCGCAATAGTGCACGGTCGAAATTCGTGACAAATTGGTGCCATCAAATTCCTACCACTAACTACTACAATAAATAAAAGGACAGACTCAAAATGCAAACATTTAGAAGAAAAATTAAACAATTATATCTAAACTTAAACGGCTGCCGATTTGCGTTTTCAGGTTGTGGCAAGTGTGCCTGGAGCTTTTTGACCATTCTGGGGCCACAGTACCGTGATGATAATTGTTGTAAGTGTAACCATGATTTATGGCCATAATTTTACAATGCCAATCAATATGGCAATTTACGGTAGAGAATACTCTAAGAACTTTTACTGCCAAAACCAGTGAGGTATATATAATAGTTCGAGTGTCATTATGTTTGTTTAGTCCCACGTTAAAGACTCTACTTTTCACTTTGAAATCGACGTTCTATACAAAATTATAATATTCATAATAACAAAGTTTCTAAGTTGCACAATTAATTGGTGTAGGTAATTGGTGATTACAACGCAAGCGTTTACATTACGAATAATCTATTCAAAATTCAAATTGCAAAGAAATTTGTCCCGCGGGTTTTTTTTGCTAAGTGACGTACGCTTTAGGTAAATGCTTGCATATTCAGCCAAAAGATTCAAACTTGAAAAATAATTTAAAACTAATCGGAAATGCATAATAAAATGAATTAATCCTTAATACTTACATAATAATTAATTAAATTAATATCATTAACTACATAATCGCTTTTCACAAAATTAAATGGGTTTTTTAGTATTTTTAAAATGTCATTTTGTGGTTATTTTTATACATAATCACTAAAAAGGTGATAATCTTCCCATTCACAATCACCTTGATTGGCTGTTTAGGAGTTTTCAAAGTAAATTAAAGACAATACTTTAGTCCCTAGAGATTAATAAGGAACTTTAGTCCCGAAATGCAGAGACTTAAGTAACATTTTAAGAGCATGAGAAGTGAAAAAAATTTTGTTACATTTTAGAATATTAAAAGAACGTTCATGGTGAATCTGATTTCCAAATTTATACTGTGCCCATAATAAATAATATAATTATAATAGATATAATAGAAATAGAGTAACTAATCAATCAATCAATTAGCAGGCCTCCCCCAATGTGCGCCATTTCGTACGATCCTCCGCCTTCCGCATCCAGTCCGTCCCAGCCACCTTTTTTAGGTCATCGGTCCATCTGGCTAGGGGGCGTCCTACCCTTCGTTTGCCTTCTCGCGGTCTCCACTCTAGGACTCGTCTGCTCCAACGGCCATCGGTCCTTCGACAGACGTGGCCAGCATATTGCCACTTCAGCTTGCTTATTCTGCGAGCTATGTCGGCAACTTTGGTTCTTTGTCGGATCACCTTGTTTCGAATTCTATCCTTCAGATAGCATAGCATAGCATAGTTCGCTCCGTAGCCCGCTGCGCGACTCTTAGTTTATGGACTAGCCCTACCGTCAGTGTCCACGTTTCGGCACCGTAAGTCATAACAGGTAGGACGCACTGGTCATAGACCTTTGCTTTCAGGCATTGCGGTAGGGGGAAGAGAAGACTCAACGTAATTTGTGAAATGCTGCCTCGCCCAGCTGAATCCTTCTGGCTAGTTCTTCCTTGAAGTAAAACTATATTGAAGAATTATGACATGTCTGTCGACATTTTGTCAAGTTCTCATCAAATCATTATTTCACTAACACAAATGTTCTTTTAAAGAGCACTTCCTAGTAACAGAAATTACTAGTACCTACCTATCAGTCGTTGGTTGTGTAATATCTAATAGGTATTCGAACCCTGGACCTCTCAATCGTATCAAAAATCTCTGTAATCTACCCAACCAAACTAACGGAATAGACTATTGTTGTCATCTGACAATAAAATACGCACATTTCTTTAAATGGTGTCATATAAGATCACACCATATATTAAATTAGATAGCCAAATAAGATTATTAACACATCTCCACCTACCCCGTCAAATTACAGACATGAATATGTTACAGTGCAAAATAAATCATTGCAAATTATGATCTTTTTATCACCACTTATGGATAAAATGAAAATAAATAAAAATCCTCCTTTTTATCACAAGTGCAGTATGAATAATAGCGATTTAATATTGGTTCTGATTTTATTTATATTAAAAACAATTGTCAGGTCTGCAGCCGACGTGGTTGTTTATTTTAGTTCATTTTGTCATAATGGCTTAGTTAGGGCGTTATTGAGCTACAGGATGGTGTTTTATTGAATGTGTAACTGGCTATTGCTCAGATTGTTTTGAGTTACCTATTTACACTTAATTTTCCCGGCGTGGTGCCCGGCACAGTAGTGTGTCTCTCCCATGGTGTGTCTTACAAGGCTGTTTAACATCAAACAGATATATACAGCCCTGACTCAGCCTCAGACGCATATCTCGAGTCAACAATAGTGCCCGGAATGCGGCAATAGGCTCATTCCCTATTACGTGTAACCTGCGGGCATCAATTTATCTCTGCCTAAACCTTCGGGGATAAAGGCGTGATTATATGTAGGTATGTTATAACTGATATGTATGTTTTTAATTATAAAAACAATATGAATATATAGCTCTATCACCAATGATCATAATTCAAACAGCACGGAACATGGCTCTACTGCATAAGATAACACGTAAATTATGATAAGTATCACATTTAATACTATAAATGCGAAAGTAACTCTGTCTGTATGTTACGCTTTCACGTCTAAACCACTAAGCCGATTTTGAAGACATTTTGTATAAGGGGTAAATTAGAGCTTGAGAAAGGACATAGGCTATGTTTGGTCGCGATAACCGACATCCACGCGATGGGCTGTGACTGGAGACTCACTTGCTCCATAGGACTCGAGATATGTGCCTCTTCTATTCCTGGCTATGATACTATACCTACCTGTAAGTGTTTTCATTCCGATCAGTTCAGCAGTTTAGGTTTGATTAAGCTTTCTATCTATTCCTCAAAGATAATAATTTGTAACAAAGTTGTTTTGAGAACTAAAACCGCTTTCAATAATAATTTTGGAAATTGTAAAACGCCATTTAAAATTTAACATTATCAAAAATCATATATTTTTATTTATTTCCTATTCATTACAGTATAAAATATAAGTAACTGTAACCTGATATAAAAATATTTATATTACACACATATGACACAGAATGCCGCTGCACATCCTACGCAGATTGGGTCTATAAACCGAAGCAAGCCACTATTTGTAAGCACATTATATACTGTGTGGTCTGTGGGATCCACCTCATCTTGACGCGCTATCGTAAACTTATATATGATATAGGCACCACACCATACCATTCTAATATCAGACGTACTTTCTTGAGCGTAATATAGTATAGTATCATACATTGGTATACAGCTGCTAATTGATTGATAAGGCTCTGATGCAAGCTTCTGTGGAACTCGGTGCCATTTCCTGTACGAAATCGTTTTTTTCGTAATTTTGAACCAAAGCAGATGTACAAAATAACACGCATAACAAATCGCGATAAATTCGGTCGAAATATTTTTATTGAAATGACCAATTATTTTATTCCGTACACGCGAATGCGGAACAATAACAAACAAAAATGTTCCTTTCAGGCCAATAATAATTTCCGCGTACGAGTTTGACAACAGCCTGTATATATTTTTACCTTCTCCATTATAGAGGGTTCTATTGTTTATGTTATTCCATCGTATTTGATGTACAAAAGACAGGCCTGTGTTTATTTTGTGCCAAATCACTACCCTAGTGTTCGGCGCAATGATATCTATCAAGTGCGAGCATATTTAATTAAAAACATAGGGAGCTAGAGCGATTTGTTATCCGATTTTGGATTCTTTTCGGTGAGACTGAGGGTTTTATCTTGATTGTTTGTGATGAAATAATTTAATGACTGACAGAGGGTAGTTTGTTATTTTGGTGAATTTTAAAAAAAATCTTTTAAAGACTGAATAAATAGGTTAATTTGATTTTAAAATTGATATGTTAGTTTTATTTGAAATGAACTATAAATATTAATTCTGTTGACTGTCTCATTGGTCACAGTTTGCTGGGCTAGTGTTGTTGGCTTCGATTCCAGAGCTAGGCGGCTCTAAATTAGTTTGTTTCGTAAAACTCCGTAGCTGGTTGAAGTTGTGAAGCACGCCCTACAGATTGTGAATATTTTTTATACCACTTAGGTGGCAGACAAGCACACGGCCCACCTGATCACCAACACCAGAGGCGTCAAACTCACGCTGCCGACCCTGTTAGAACAGGAGTTTGTAATATTATTATATTATCTATAACAGCTGGTCCTCGAGGAGGAACAGTGTACGTCAGATTAATAAAGGAAGAGGGGAATAATAGACGTGAACAGGGCAATGGCACTTTGTATTGTTCACACAAGATAAGTTACACAGTTCACAAGAAAAACACTTATAGTCATTAAAACTACACTAATAGTCTTGAAATCTTCTCTTCAACTTTTCATTTAGAAGATGAGAGTTCTGTTATCGGCCAGGCTTGCACAGGCACTCCATAAGGAATGCGTCCCCGGCAAGACTACGAGGTGAGTGTTCTAGGTGAAGCAGCAAAAGATTTAAGAGTGTTCTCAACCAGAACAACATTGAGACACCAGACTTGACAATCCTGATGATTCTATATTCATCTAAGAATCAGTGGCTTCTGAAAGATTAAGAACAAGTAATAAGATTTAAGACATGTTTTCACGATCCAAACCGAGGCTCGAATGTCGGCTTCCGAATTTTCCAAAGCTTGTTTAGAACAAGCAGCTGTCGGTGCAAATTTAAATTTAAAAGTATAAAAATGCGTTAAGATAAGGTTGACAATATTATAAATAAGATAAAGTCACTTAGATAATATAATAATATTAAAGTACCCAAATCTGTAACGTAACAGCTGGTCCTCGAGGAGGAACAGGTACGTCAGATTGTTAAAGGAAAACGTGAACAGGGAAATGGCACATTCAAGCAACTCACATCTAGTTGAAGAGAAGACTCGAAGACTATAGTGTAGTTTTAATGACTATAAGTGTTTTTCTTGTGAACTGTGTAACTTATCTTGTGTGAACAATACAAAGTGCCATTTTCCTGTTCACGTCTATCATTCCCCTCTTCCTTTAATAATCTGACGTACACTGGCCCTCCTTGAGGACCAGCCGTTACGTTACAAGTTTCTTCTAAGACATGCTTTGGGTCTTCCCACTGACAGCACAAAAACTCTCCAGTGAGCTCTGGCTACCCTTCTCACCGCCGGTAACACAACAAGAGGTTATTATGACCGCGGTATTCTTTAGGGCGGAGGGACTTCCCCAGTCGGACTGCTCAATTGGACGGAAATACCGTCGTGTCCTACCTGCCTTTGATCTCAATTCCTTATGATTGAAAGCGTTAAAAAAATTGAAGCGACTCTACGCTTCAATGTTGTGTGTACTTTATTCAAGAGCGGCACCTGAATCCCGGATGCTTATAATATCATCCTTTTAGGTACTTAGTATTTAATAATTAAGAACCTACGAGTATGTATACCTTTTTCTTATATTATGGTAACAAAGAAATAAATGACGAGACTAATCAAATTATGAAATAAACATTCCTACAAGCATTATGAATGTAATTCAAATAGGTTCCCTGTAAGTAGAATAAAAGGTTCGCCTTATTTCTTTCTCATGACTTATAAAAGAGATAGGGCAGTTATAGAAAAAAAAGCTCCTGGTTGATGGCAATCATCCCTAAAGCCGCGTATAGACGTACGAACATAGTAAACATAAACATTTGATATTGTGTCTAGACGGCATATCCGAACACGGACGCGAATATGTTTGTAGAGGACGATTTTGATGTAGCAGCAAGATTTTTGGTGATTACAGTGATTCACAAGATATTGTTTGAAGCGGATCTCAGATGGTGGAAAACCGTTTTGTATCCATACTAATATTATAAATGCGAAAGTAACTCTGTCTGTCTATCTGTATGTTACGCTTTCACGCCTAAACCATTGAACCGATTTTCATGAAATTTGGCATAGGGGTAGATTAGAACTCGAGAAAGGAGGCTTTGTTTGGTCGCGATAACCGACATCCATGCAGGCGGAGCCGCGTGCAAAAGCTAGTAAAAAATAAACACATGTACCCTGCTTAAGTTCTAGACGAACAGTTTTGTTGCATAACATTTAATAAAATTATTCGAACTGCATGTTCGATGTTCGTTGAAAATAAATGAAAAGTCATTTATTTTCGTAACACAATGTTAGGTACTTTAACAATATTTTTGTCGTTGTGACCTTCTAATAAGGGAATTACACGTAGTGGTACACACGTGCGAAACAAGTTGATGCGTATCCTTGAATGCAACCAATTTGTTCGTATGTGTATACGGTTCAACACGTGGAACCGGTCCTATATTCAGTAAGGACATAAACCTACACTACAGCAGTCTCTTCCTCCTTTGCCTAATCTGCATGTTTAAAGCACACCATGAAAAAGCTTCAAAGCCTTCAGAAGTCTAAAGAGTACCATTTTGGATTTCGTAGCCGTTATTGTGCTTTGAATAGTATAACTTTTTTTTTACGTGCGTGGTACCCCCACGGATACCCCCCCCCCCCCCCCCTTCGGAGGTTATGTCGGACTCGAACCGACTAAATCGCACGCCGTCTGTGGGTCGTAGTGCTAGGCCGAAGGTGAGGTTAACTCGTGACATATCCCTCGCACCCCGGCTGACCCAGGGCCTTTCCTCTCGGTCTGGCCCTCCTCGCTTCCGTTCTTACAATTTTGTTATTTTCCTTTCCTTACCTTCTTTAATTCATGGATCAAGGATTACTAAGCTATGGCCATAATTATGTTACACTTACAAAATACCATATGTTTGATTGCTGTTATATCATAAAACAACAATTGAAAAAATGAATTGTAATGAAATAAAAAGTTGCAATAAAATTTCTATTAATTTTAATTACGTATAATATTCTTCAATCGAGATAATAGGCCCGTCGTTACATTCGACTTTAATTTACAACATATATTTTACAAGATATATTTTAATTACTTTTCATAAATTACAATTTCTAAATATTGATTAAAAGTACTTTTCTATTTAAGCTTACAGTAGGTATATAATATAATTCAACATGTGGATTGCAATTATTATTATAAAGATGAAATCAATACAAATATGGCAACATTTAAATGCAATGACAAAATGGCCGAAAGGCTTAGCACTAAGCCTTATTTTTTAATTGAGTATTTTTTACTTAGTTTTCATGTGAATAGGAATCGTTTTTTTATAATTAAAGTAAATTAATTTCCACCTTCGAAATGTGATACAATTTGCAATTTTTTGAAATAATAGGGGTTAAAGTATGTTATTGCCGTTTCATTGTAATAGGTAATTCGAATTGACATAGAACCTTCATGGTTTGAGATTTTTGAGTGAATCTTTTTCCACATGGTACCTATGTAGTTCTTCATTTAAAAATGTGCAACATTCGATTATCGACTTTCAGTTGTTTTTTTTATTCAGCTTAGACAAGAAAGATGGATACTTCGAAAATTCGAGTGATTTTTGAATACGAGTTCCGACGCGGAACTAACGCGACAGAAACAGCTCGCAATATCAATGTTGCGTTTGGAGAGGGGACTGCTAATGAACGCACCGTGCGATTTTGGTTTAAACGCTTTCGTGATGGAAACTTTGATTTGAAGAACGAACCACGAGGAACGCCGTCCACACAGGTGAATAACAATGAATTGAAAGACATGGTGGAAGCCGATCCGAGCCAAACTACCCAGGAATTAGCTGCATGGTTTAACGTTACCTTACCAACAATATTGACTCATTTGCGTCAAATCAATAAAATAAAAAAAATGTGAAAAATGGGTACCTCATGATTTGACTGATCTGCAGAAAGAAATGCGTGTTGAAACTTGTGTTGCCTTGTTGAATCGATACAGAAATGAAGGAATATTGGATCGAATTGTGACATGTGATGAAAAGTGGATTCTTTACGATAACCGTAAGCGAAAAATGCAATGGTTGACCCCAGGTGAAACGCCACAACAGTGTCCTAAAGCAAAGCTTACCAATAAAAAGGTAATGGTAACTGTTTAGTGGTCTCAGCATGGTGTTATTCACTATAGCTTTCTACGATCTGGTCAAGCAATAACGGCAGATATCTACTGTGCCGAACTCCGAACAATGATAGGAAAACTAGCAGTGAAACAGCCCCGACTCATGAATCGATCTTCACCATTATTGCTCCATGATAACGCGAGACCTCATACAGCACGAGAAACCGTTTTAACTCTACAGGAACTGCAATTAGAAACTATCCGTCACCCTCCGTATTCGCCAGACCTTGCTCCAACAGACTACCATTTTTTTCGTGATTTGGACAATTTTCTATGTGATAAAAAGTTTTTTTCTCAGGAGGCAGTACAAAATGCTTTCACACAGTTTGTCGAATCTAGATCACCAGAGTTCTATCGCAAAGGCATAAATTATTTTGATTAAATAAATACGTTAAATTAAAAAATAACGAATTTCAATTTGTCAGTACAAATCGGCAATTTCATACTTTAACCCCTAATATTACAGAAATACAAAATAATTCTAGCTACAGGTTGTTTATTTATGACTGAAATAAAAAAATATTTTCGTAATTAATTTTTAAATTGTGTTAAGTTTTTATGAAATATTAAATACGAAATTTCAAAAATCTAGGATAGGACCTAAACCCGCAACAGTTTCATGCTAACAGATAACGCTACCAAGTTACTTTCAGGAGACAAAAAATATGCCTAGATGTGACTTTATAAATTCAGAAGAGTTCAGGTAACTTAGTTTATAGAGTACTCTAATAGCATGAGATGATGGCAAATACGAGTCCCTACCTAGATGACTTCTACATAGAAATTTGAAAGATAGCAGCATTTCTTTAAATCGCGACATCTTATAATTTATCATTTTACTTTTAATTGATTACCAATTTCACAATTTAATAGTATAACAATTTAATTCAATATAAGAACATTATAGTTTAATAGATTATATCGAATTCCGTTATATCCAAAAATAAGATGGCATGTTAAAAAGGCAAAATGACCGACTTTAAATAATCTGCCTGATAAAAAAAAAACGATAAAGTGGCAATACGAATTAAATGTTAAATACAGAAAGATTTATATTCATACATGAAAATTGTTTCACATTTCTTTATGCTCAGATGTTGTAAATCAATCAATTGGAAGGAAAAAAAATAGGTTTTGGTACACAACCCTTATTTACTAAAGCGGTTTGACACTAAAAAGATTTATTTCGTATTACAAAATGACACATACGAATCTAAAGATAAAATTAACAATTAATTAATAACTATATTTACACGTCTATCAAAAGTCGTTGTAATTTATGTTGGACAATAAGATTGCCATAAAACTTCTTTATTAATTAATAAGTTTTATGTATGTGTTGTAAAATGTAAACAATCAATGTGTAATTCTCATTTAATTTGTATTGAAGAATTCAATTACTATTCGTATTTTTTTATTAAATTGGAGGCGACGCAATTTTTTTTAAAGTTTGTTTCTGTATTCTGTAAACAAACCGTTATTATTTATTATTTGAAACTTGATTAATTAATAAAGAAGTATTTCTTATTGTAACAGCTATATTTACTTTGTACAAATACTTTTGTCTATACATCTAGAAATAACTATCAACTTTAATTTCTATCAGAGGAAAATCAAGAAGGAACTCTGGACCAAAAAATAATAATTAAAGGGTCGACCAAATACTAATACTAGAACTAAACAGTTATTTCCAATAAAAAATTGTCGTACCACTTTATACAAATAAACTTAAAATTAAATTTAAAAATATCTTCAGATATATATTTTATATTACACAATTTGAAAAAACAATTTCAAAATACAAATCCTCTCGCAACTTTAAATTTATAATTAAAAATCGAACGCGCTCCGTTCGAAAAACAAATGCAGTCCAAAAACAATAAAATTAAAACAAATAAATAAAAATCAACAACAATTAACTAATTCTCAGGTCAAAATATGACCGTGAGCGGCCGCCTGAACTCTGAGCCTCCTTGAGTACCCTGGGGGTACTGCCCGGGGTACTGAGGCATGAGGATACTTGATGATCCTTGGTAGTATGGTAAAGATGGTGACGGATTAGACCCTGAGGATGAACTGCCTTCAGTTCTATCCTGTGTTTTGGCCGTCATATCTGGAGATTCGGCTGGTGAGCGCGGGGACAGGCTTGATGGGGCTGAATTGACGGAGCTGAGTCCTGCCATGGCCGCTGCTGACGCCTCAGAGTACATCTTGCTTATGTCTACTGGGTACGACCTTTGTTGCTGTTGGTCCATATACATGTATGCCTTGGAGAGGGCGGCGGAGTCCAGGTAGCCTCGTGATGGGTCAGGGTACATACCGTAGCTGCGGTACTTTTCGGCCTCTATGGAGTATTTAGACATGTCCATTGAAGATCCAACCTGTTGACAATGAAAAATTCAGGATAATGATATTGTAATTTAACGTAAAATATGTTGGTCTTTTCTTTTCTATATATATTTTTAATGGAAAATGCGTTATTGACAGCGCTTAGTGAGGAATCCCTTCAGAGACCGTTGTTGAAAAGCAACTGAAAAGTCGGGATCAGTGTAAATAATAAAATAGCATCATAAAAATAGGAAAAGGCGTTAAAAATTAGATTTCTTTCTTTCTTAAATAAAAATTAATGCTGAAATGAAAGTCCCGGGGATTGTCACAATTGAAACAAAAATTACAAACATTGGGAATGATACCGATATACAAAACACACTTCATTGGATATCCATAATCTGACGTAATCTCATACGTCAGATAAGAGCTTATGTCACTTTCATTGGGTAAAAATATGTATGTAGGTAGTTACATTAATTTGTATATTTATTTAATGGTTTATTGAACGAAACTGAACTACATAAATAAACGAGTGTCCCTTATAATTTAAGATACGGCAGTCAATAATGAATGAAATCTTCATTTCCATTTCTCGATCATAAATATTTAGATACTATATATCAACATAAATACGTTTCTTATGTTGATAATGTCAGGAAATACATGTTTAAAATATAGACATTAAGCATTTAACAAATCAACAATATTTGTGTAAAACTGAATATGTATGTAGATAATCTATCTTTAAAAAATAAAATCTGAATAACATAAATACAAATAAATTAAAAATGAATTTTCTTTTGAGTAGGTACCTATTTACACATTAAATATAAGTTAGTTAAATACAATGTTCAATTCTGTTCCAAAAGAGTTACGGTTTAAAATTGCTTGAGTTTGTATCAGGTTGTTCGTGTCAGACACACAAATCACATTTAACAATGGAATCGAATAAAGGTTCGAATTTTAAATTTTTTAATGAAGTGAGCCCTACACAATATTGTGAGGAAAATATCGTTTAAAGGTGACATACGGGCTATTTGTTCAGCTAACATTATGTATCGATAGGAAGAGCAAGTTCTCTATTTTTTTACTGGTAGTCTCCTCATTTCTTTACGAGGGTGACTAGAGAATCGATGGCTACGACTGTTCTTCAACCAATAATAAATATACCTACTTACAGCCCATGAAAAAGAGTTCAAATTACGTCAATGGGCTCTCATTATTAGGACGGAAGACGTAAGCAAGTAATTAGCAAAACCTGAGTGATAAGATACGTGGTCTATCCAGTCGACTATTTATATTATTATAAGAGTCAGTAGTAGTGTAGGTAAGTATTTATTATTCCCAAGTTATGTTTATTGAATTGACTGTTCAAAACTCGTCATTAAATGTTTATATTCTTATGTATATTAAATCTCTTATTGTCCTATAAATCTCAGCAACCATATCTTGTTTATCTTCAAATAATATTCTATTAACAAAACATTTAACAAGCGCATTGAATCAGGATTAGGCAGACATTTATCCAGTTTACTGCCATATTCCGATTTCAAACTATTGAAATGCCATCAAAGTGCAACATAAAAGGTGGTTTCATTATAAAAATGTTTACAGAGCTAACAAGTTCGCCCACGAGTGGGCTGTATTATACGTCTGTGTGTAGCAGGCGCTTACGCATAACATACGCCGGCCGGTCACAGCTAGAGCGCTAAATCAGGATTAGCCAGACGCAAAGGCATCATGTACGGAGTTTACGGCTCGCCCTTACGGCTATTTTATTGCAAGCCAGTTATATACGAGACGTGTTTTTTTTGTTTCGTGAAACTATGCAGCGTTTGTCAATGTGGGATAGTGATGGTCTGGACTCTTGAAGAGGTTTTATTGATATGCGTGGGAAAGAGAAAAGAAGAGTGGAGAGCGTTTGAAAATGTACCGAGTAAAGATGCTAGTATATATAGCTTGTATTATTTAAAAAGCATTGGCTCTTAAAAGTTACATTTATATTATAAAATGAAGTATGTAGACACCGATTGTTTCACAGTCATGAAAAAGAAAAAAACATTTGCTTCAGTTTGAAATGCGGTACAGGCAATTTGGAATCCTGTAGGTATGTTAAGAAGCCAAGGGCCTGAAGCCTAGAATTATTACCTAGTACTATTATACTATTATTTATTCTTTGCCTGAGGTTCTACATATTTTTCAAAACGTGCATTAAGTTTTTTCAATAACATAACATAACATTCTTTTAGTCGAAATAAAATAATTTATTTCTTTACAAGTTTTTGCTAAAACACAAAACTATACACTATACTATCGGCTTGCAAAAACACTTCAAAGCAACACAAAATTCTATTGTCAGTGTAAATAGAAACCGTTTTTTTTGGAAAGAAAACTTGAAACCCAAAATGATTACGAAGTTAGTAGCGAAATGCACAATTTCACGATACGTTACGGTGGTTAAGGTGGCTAATTAGTGGCCAACCGTACGGCCAGGCCGTGAGCCGTGAAAGTAGCTCATATCGAGTAGATAAGCATAGATAAATCATCGATCAACATAATCGAGGAATCACAATGGTTCGTTAGAACTCGACATTTAGCGGTAGTTTGGAATCTAGGGTTGTCTCTTGTGTTTGGAATGTTTTGGTTTTAACTGATTTAAGAAATGAGCAATTTTGAATTAGGTATATTTATTTATTTTATCCATGTATATCGAAAGCTCGTGCACTGTCAAGTATGACGACATACTAGGATGGATGAATTGCAGTATTTATGCACTCAAAATCTATGGTGTTAATACTGTTAGTACAGTCGTTGTTTGTACAGATGTACCTACTACTTCGGGGATATACCTACCTACAAATGTTTTCTTTACAAGACAGTTTAACTTTCTCTGGGAGTTCCTGCGTATCATTACTCGACGTTATGTGGGTCACTGACTAATTGCTTTTGATCCTGCTATATAAAAGCTACAGCAGCAGGAATGAGGATGGAATTAATCACGTAAACAAAAATACACACAGTTGTTATTCTGACATATCGACATTAATATAACCGTAAATTTTTACAATATTTTTCCATCATGTTCTTTTTTCAAACATTGTAGTAAAAATATTATTGACAGCCCTAATGAGCCGAAACTGCCCAATCACTATTTTTAATACAGGCCAGGTAAAGTTGCAGTTGTTGATATGAATAGTAGTTGATTATATTGTTTCCTACCGGTAACGTGTGGATTCGTCACGGCAATACGAATAAATTGGGGCGGGCGAAGGGTTAATTAAATGTTTTGGTTACGCCTCGTGCAGGGTTAGATTTTTTAGCTGAGATATTTGTTAGGAATGTTTTAGTTTTTAGACATTTGCAATATGTTGATTCTTGTGATTGGATTTGATATCATTCCATCGTGAAAATACTGGCACCTAACAGCCCTTCCTTTTCTCTTTCTCAATTTCATCTTGTACGAGCAAATTATAAGGCTAAATACTAAATCATTATCAGGTTCAAAGGACTAGACAACGACACTATGTACCGCTGGTTTTTAATCCTTGAACCAATCTTTCGAAAAAAGTCTTAAGTAATTGATATTAGTGTCACATCAACTTAAACTCTTTTCCCGCAAGTAGCGACCTCAACAACGAGCTAAATTATATCGTAATCCCTCACATAACAATCTAATAACGCAGAAACAGATTCAGATCGCGCCCTTCGCCCTTAACAACACATCTACGTCACTTTCACAAGATTAAACGTCAGACGTGAGGGAACAGGGAAGGTTTTTAAAATCGAAGGGCTCAAGTCCCTAGGGCGGGAGGGACGACATGTTCGGGAATATGATGTTGATTTGTGAATTTAAAGAAAATCTGAAGATTATTTGTAGAGCTTTTGATTACTAATAAGTGTGTTTAATCTGTAGTATCTAAACGGAAAATTGTATTTTTTTTTGAACATGAGCATGAATGTCTATAATATCCATACTCATTTTAATTTTTTGGGCCCACATAATGGGCTGATTACCATGTGATTGCTTATAGTTGGATACTTAATCCACATTTTTGTCACTAAAACTTGGCTTTGATCACCAGAAAACACTTATGTTAATGGTGTTGCATTTTAAATTAAGGTTAAAAAGAGATAAACATTTTAAAATACTTAATATACCAAATTTTGAATCAATTTTAATGTGACACAATATAAATCGCGATAAAATTAGTTACATTTAGTTTTATTTTCACAAAAACTCGAGTTCAATTAGTTAGAATCACTTACTATTTGTTTGTAAAATGAAACGGAAAAATGAAGTTCCTCAATACTCTATTATAGCAATGAGGTACTTCTGCAACGGAAATCACCACAACATCATTTAAAAATCATCAACACTTGCAAATATTTGCCAACATAATTACTGAACACCGTACCTGCACTACCCCCTAATTATTTGGTAACGACCTCCCGTTGTGTTGGACAGGCGGGGGGACACTGTGTACTACACAATATGTAAAGATCTGCAACTAAGTTTTATCGTTTCTGCAATTGTTTATTAGATATACTTAGGTAATGTGTCTCATGCTCTTAAAAAGGGGCCAATCACTAGAGAAGTTAAGTTTGAAGCCTAGGTTGAGATTGGGTTTTTGCAGTATGAGGTTAAGGAAAGGGAATATGTAATTCTGACAAAAAGTTTTTTGATTAAATTCTACTCTGAAATACCAAGTCTCGGTAAGGTGATCGGAAAAAATTGTACATCACCTAAAGAAAAATATTTTATCATAAATGACAAAAACAATATGAAAAAAAATGCGCATGTTTTCTTAAACAAAAAAAAAAATACTAAGATGGCGTTAAAATCAAATTTCGAATCGCGTTAACAGCGTTAAAATTGAATTTCTCGTGCATTATAAAATCATCACCATTACCCGTTTTCGTAGCGTAACATATGGTTTATTAATCCTAAACGTTTTTTCATTACTTTTGGGTAGTAAAAACTAGCAAAATTTTCGAAAATTAAATCATACTATTAACACGACCGATAATGACAATGTGTCAGCATATTTGGGGCCCTTTTTAGGGCAATTTTTGGTGAAATTTTTCATCCGTGATGGGCCCATTTCACGGTGGTAATGATTTTAAGCAAAACGCTTAAGATTTCATGCCCCTTCCGCGTTAAGAGGCTGATAGAATAATTATCTGAACTAGGCGGTGCTTTGGTAATTCTCGGCAGTTTTCGGTTGGCAGAATTTGGATTTTGGATGCTATTATTTTTATTTATTTTTCTAGTAACCCGTAGTCCCACTTGTATAGATTATTTAAATTGTTGAATTTTTTTTTTAAATCTTAGTAATTTTCTTGATATTTTAAAAAATATTTTACTAAATGTTTTTTTTTCTTCTCATAAGAAATCACTGCAAGTAATCGAGAACTAGTTTTAGATCCCATCAATTTTAGTTTATCTTCTTTTTTTTTTTTTTTTTACGTACGGGAAATCGCCACGGATACCCACCCCTCCGGAGCCGGAGGTGATGTCGGACTCGAACCGACTAAACCGCACGCCGTCTCTGGGTCGTAGTGCTAGGCCGAAGGTGAGGTTGTCATGCGACATATCCCTCGCACCCCGGCTGACCCAGGGCCATCCCTCTCGGTCTGGCCCTCCTCGGGAAGGGGGGGACCACGCGGTCCCCGACTCAACCCCGGTGTGGGGATAGTTTACCAGACTAAAAATTGGTAAATGCATTTAAAAAAAAATAGTATCGCGAATGACTTTGACCACCCACTTGGTGGTCGTAGCTGTCCATTAGCTGTTACAGATGCATCACAACAAGCCGCCTTGCGCCTGATATAGTGCGAAGTGGAGGAAGAAGAGTCGGAAGGCGGGCCCTGAGCTCCGAGTTCATCTTGGCCTCAGATGCCATCAGGAAAATACGTCTCGTTGGCTCATAGACGACGATGAACACACATTGCTGTGGAGTTACGATACATAAAAATCTGATATTTTTTTCTTTCCTCACCTGTGGATTTGGTGTAAGTGCGGCAGATATGGCGTTCTGCTGTGCGGCCGCGGCTGCTGCAGCTGCCATACTGGCTCCAAGTGGTCCGTAAGCAGCTCCATAGTACCCTCCCATAGCTTGACCCATTCCTCCGCCGGCCATACCTGGTGGTCAAAAGAGAATGCTCGGTGAAGACAGACGAAAGTGTCAGTTTCTTTTACTACTATGAGCGTTATAGAAATTAATGTAAGTGGTCAACCATCTGCGGTTGCTGTGATTTATGAAAGATTTGAATACTAAAGAAATAGTTTTAGTCACCTACTGAGAGTATTGTTCCTCACATAATCATTTACCTAATTAGGGGATAGATTCAGTGGGCCTTCGTAGCTGGTTCGAAAATGTAGCTACCTATAAAAGTCAGCTTTCTAATTAAAATGTGTTATCATTGCATTTTATTTCACATTATCTTGAACCACGTTGTAAATGTCAAAGTAGTAAAATGCTAATCTCAGATCATGAAAATCAACAATAAAACAAAAAAGATATAACTATTTTTTTTTATCAAGCTATTGCATTTCGAGGGCCTTGAGCGCGGGGACCGAATCCATAAATTCCGTAACGAAAAACCTCACGCTCGTTTCTTTTCGGCAGTCTTCGACACGGTGTTCGTGTGCGTGCAACTAGCCGTATTGTACGACTCTACGGAGCTCGCACGAATCGAGACGAGCTGCTCCGAAATCGGACGAATACATAAGCAGCTGTTTATGAGAAAGTATATAGGTGTATAGGTATTTATGTACAACAGTGAATAGCTGTACTTGTAAAATTTGTCGATAATCACTTCTTAATATCGTTATTTTTTTTTAAATGAATAATTTTGTTTTGGTGTGTCATTACACTATTTATACCTATTATTTATACTTAGATATTTTCGTTTTATACAGAAGAAAAGCATAAAGAGCTAAAAAGAAAAAGAAAACTAATGCACGTCAAAGGGCATATTATCATAATTGCATAAGTTGATACAAAATGCTATGCAATAGCTTTACCGCGGCAGTCCCCGAGTGCCACACGTCTTTTTTTTAACAAAGTACTTATTTATAATCTGTGACACATCCCTAATCCCTATCCAAACTATGTGAAACATTCCACAGCAATTCGAAATTCAAAACATTCGTAGATGTGCGGAATGTCTAATCTAATTCACTCCATGCCAACAGCCAGTCGGCAAGTGGCCGCCGTAATGGACAGTGCTCTGAAGCAACGGCCATAATGGCCGGGCGGGAACTCTGATTCGAGCACCAATTAATTATTTCATTGTACTCCGGGTAATCTCACCCTCGAGTGCTATTAACCAACGGTCAGTTCCTTAGAGGTGTTTATTAAATTCGCCTTAGTTGGAACTAGTTTGTGCTATGGATAAATAATGACTCCGGATTAGGAAACTAATTTGAAATGTCTGATTTGTTATAAATCTTTGTCGTAACTCCAATATGATCTACTTTTAAGTTTTAATATAAAACTATTATGAGTTTCTAATACATTAATTCGTATAGGTATATACCTATTCGATTTTAAAATGTAAATCTATCATAATTAATGATGTCAAATGGCTGTAAATAAAAGACTTAATTAAAAAAATACGTAATTTTACTAAATTAAACCCTATTAAATCAGCAATTCACGTCAAGTCTTCCAAATAAATATAGAATGGAACTGTCAAATTTCGCGCCGAAATATTCATAATGCGGCCAAATTAGGATGTCACGACAATCTAACCACTCGTAATGCCATTACGTGCAAATCGAAATACACTTCATGTCCTGCCTGAAATATTCGAATATAGAATTTTAAATAAAAAATATATGAGACACCCTCATTGTGGTTACGTCAATCGAATCTACAATATATTATAAACCTCGACAAAATTATTATGCGTTTATTAACTGGACAATGAGTTCTATGACGCTGGAGTAGGGAGCAAAATCGTTGGTTCATTTATTTTCGCGAACGCAAAATACATCACGGTCTTTGGAAAGGGACGATCGAGATTTTTTATTATATTTATAATTAAATTCCCTGTCATCTCTTGTGGGTATCTAGTCTCCTGGTATTGGCGTGTCGTTGATTTTATTTTAACTTTTCAAGTCTTTTTATTTAACGTCGATGGAATATTGACTTTCGGAACTGAATTTTTGTCCTGTACGTGAATTTACATCTTTGTGGCGCTCTGCGGCGTAGCGGTAGAACATTCGACTGCTACGCAGAGGGCGTGGGTTCGATTCTACCTCAATGTAAATGTTTGCAACCCCAAAAAGGAAAGCCAGATATGTTTTTTGAATAGTTTTCCTCTGACCACCTCTGTGGAACACTAGAACAGTAACAGTAGAACACTCGACTGCTACGCAGGGGGCGCGGTTCCGATTCTTGCTCATTGCAAATATTTGTATGCATGAATTACGTATTCATTGGTGTGAGTGTTTCTATAGTTTCTATGTTTTGGTATGTATTTAAAAAAAGGATCTAAGTATGTTTATTCACATTCTAGGCCTTGGAAAGGCGGCTGTACACAGCATATGCAGCATTAAATTATTTATACTACAGCCTACAGCAAGTTCGATGTAAATGTTTGTAGTACTTCAAATGCGGAAAATAACCCCTCACTAAATAATTATTTGTCCTATACTATCAAGCAACGAAGCCAAATAATGTTAAAGGCTGTATTAACCCTAAATTAACTCGTTGTTGGTCGTACAGACCAAACAAAAACCCAATTAATTCCAACCAGAGGTTCGCAGAAACCGCTTAAATGCAACATTTAATGACTAATTTTAATTAAACACGCGAATTTTCCTAAACAGTGGTGGACTTTTTATACTCGAGGATATGGTTTGAAAGTTTAAAACTTCGTCAAAAGGGCTTTAAGGGTTATTATTAAAAATAGGCAGTTTTTTCGTGCTCTTTGTTACTTTGTGAAAGTTTTGAAAAAAGAAAAAAGTGAGGGTGGAAAGAAATTTCGAAGCAAAAGTTATAAATGTTTACGAGTTAAGTTAGGGAAACAAAAATTCTTATATGTAATATGTATATTTTATTTAGACGGTACCTTAGGTAGGTACCTTTTACCTTCAAGTATACCTCTAATATACCTACCTATTGTATATAACATGGCTTGTCATTAAGGTCTGAAATTCCCGGGACTCAGGAGTGACACAGATTCGGTTCCAGACCATGCCGTCTCGGGAAACCCGGGACGTCCCGGGACATTCGGTACCAAACACAAATTAATTAAATGGTTATTGCAGTGGAGAAAGGAAATGCTTTACTGGGTTCCCATACACCTCGGCATTTGGGACCCAAGACAGCGTGGGGTTTTAGTGAGCAGCGTAAAGTTATGCTGTAGGGCCGTATCCAAGGGCCTACCTTCGGTTTTCGGGGCCTAACTCAACCTTACCTAGCTCCTGCACCGTGCACCTGCTAAAGAGCTAAGGAGACTCTAATTTAATTTATACTATCTGCCAGGAAATATGTTATAATATGCCTTTTACAAAAGAAGCCCTTTGACTTCTTTTTTTAATGTATTGATGCTAAGTTCCTTCCAGTGCTTATCCAGCTTATTAAATATAATTGGCGCCATGCAAAAGATACTTTTGCGCATAGCGCAGTTTGTGCTTTGTGGAGCCGAAGTCGACTGTTATCGCGTCTATATCGCGCAAAGAAATCCTGGAGTCGGGGAAACAAAGCAGGGTTATTCTTGACAAAAATCGCAACCTCAAAGTTAAGCTGTTCGCAGCTGTCGGTTTTTTTTAAATCGAAACATCGAGCGAATGCATCTCTTTTAAGCCATACGAGTAAATAACGCACCAAAATCCTACGAGTTTCAACAGCCACAGGCTGACACAGTATTGGTTTATCTTGACTGCCATTTGACCTCCCAATGCAGAGAGGATGTCCGACAACTAACCCCAATGATTGTGATAAGGTTTCCATACAACCTAGCAGTCTCATTGTCTACTAATCTCATCCTAAATAGCAGATTACAACTCCAAACTCTACCTGTATACACGTTTCATAAAATAAGTATGAAAAACATACAAAATAAATATAATTTTATACAAGGATTCACCTCCATCACAGTCCACATCCATAATGATCATCTTCCGAATAATATATGTAAATATAACGCTAGGCTATTGTGAGGGGACCGCCAGAAAGGTCGGACACCGTCTAAATGGGATTTCCTACGGGTTTCCTTTTCAATGCTCCCATTTTTTTTTCACTGTGTGCTCTTTGTGTCTGAATGTGTTAAATTTCTCGGAAAATGGTTATTTTGAGCGGACAGGTAAGGTGATTTATCAACTGACCGATGAATGAAGCCGGCTTATTTCTAATGTGGCTTAGAATGTAATGTTCGGTTACTCAGGGTATGATTCGGCTTAATACTTTTTTTTACCATTTCTGCATTTGATATTGACCAACTATAGTGCGAACAACAGTGAGGAGAGGTTAACATTTTATGTAAGTGTATAGTTACCGGTATATATGTTGAACCCAAATCGCTAGATTGCTTATTGATATATTCTATGATTAGTGGATTTGAGTCCGTTACCGTAGCAGCCCCATACTATCCTCAATATGCATCCATAAACGCGCACGTATATATGTCGCAGCCAACTAGTTTAATCAGCCATTCAATTAAACGCCTAGGCTCTTTACTAAACCGCGCCGTTCAACTAGCGGCCTGCATGATGTTCAGTTATTTGATTAAACGGCTAGGCAAATGGCTTCAATATAACTACTGTAAAATTCACGTTTTTCTGCATGGTTATAAAAAAAAAACACGAAGGCTAATGCAGGCTATCGCCTCCGAATTTGACAGGCGTGAGTGTACGTATGTATGTATGTAATTTCCTGTCTTCTTCGAGGTCAGCCCTATCGTACGAATGGCTTTAGCATTAGTTAGCCAGTTTATTAAAGGTTTAATAAACGGTAAAAGTTGTACGGCTGAATATCATTCAGGTCGTTAATTGAATGGCGCCGTTTAGTTACCAGCCTAGGCAGTTAATTGAACGGCTTATTATGCTAGTTGGCGGCGACATATACATAGAGTACATTTTGTGACGTGTTTGGGGTCAAGATAGTAGTAAGTAAATGCCGATAACACTGTCTTTATATCACACACTCCGGTCTCGATACCCAACGTGATTGAACCCCAAACGTGATTTAAACAGATAATTCATCTGGTGTTAGTAAAAAATTGTTGACATTGCCATCTGTGAAGTATTTCAAATACTAATATTTTACTCATTTGTGTTAACTAATTTTCAGGGTCAGAGGTTGTGATACCCACTAAAACCTAATTCAGGCATAAAAGTGAACTTGTGGTATTAAAGGCCGTGACTTATCTGCGAGCTAAATTAGCGCCAGATTCGTTCTATCATTCCAGCGCGATGGAGTCACAAATTGGTATAAGCAGAGATGTATTAATACATGTGACCTGTATATATATATACACACTTAGACAAATAAGTTTCCAGCCCAACGTAGACAAAAGGGTGCGTATATTTTCATCTAATAAGCAGTGATATTGTGGATTGATTAAGAGAATTTCTTACCAGAAATACTCACATAGGGCCGAAATACATGCCTCTTCGTAGACACAGGCGTCTACGTAATTACGACATCCAAATATAAACTAGATATCACAAAACGCACTGAACCCTAAAAACCCCTGGCGACGACGGTTCGCAATGACAGCGAGGGAGGATTTTCGCCGTTTCATAGCACCAGGGGAGCAGCAAGGGATCAGACGTATACTTAACAAACCATAGTTAAATTGATAGATTAGCTGCGATTTGTGCATATCATTCTACTCGGTTGTCTGTACGCTTGGCGCTTATGTTGCCCTGGTACCTCGGGATAATATTTGAGCGGAGACAGATCTATTATATTAAGTTGTTATTTGATTATCTCGTTGGTATCATAATATAAATTTGTGTTTGTGTGCGCGCGTGAGTTTGGAATCGATTCCAGGTTCAGATAAACGTTATTAGGTTTCCTACTAGGAAATTCTGAAAGTAGCTGATGGATAGAGTCCCTAATTTCATGGGCTCGTTAGCTAAATGTGGGAGTTAATACACCTCTGACTATCATTCGGGGATATACAAGCGTAGTCGTTTCTCATTCCCTTCACAAACTATTATTACTCTCAACTGCCTATAGACTTCTTCTGTAAGTACCTACATCCTTAGTTGAGTATTAAAACCCAAAAAAATCTACCACTACAAATATCTACTCAAAGACCATACATATGGCAGAATATAATTTAACTACTTAAAGACATTTTATTTCCAAATCATTTCTATACCGTAAAAATTCTCACGCTAACCTAAAAAAATCAAAGAATAAAACATAAACAAATCTACAACTCATTTCCTAGACCCATAAACAAAAATTTCTCGCTACACACGTCTGTTCTCCCCAACGGCCTGCTCTCAACTGTCATGTAAATGACGTCACGTGACCGGAAGCAGTTTGGCGGAGGGGGGAGGGGCTTCCGGCGACGCACGCGATTGGACACTTCCGTTCGGTAACAAACTGCTGGTATACATAATATGCTAATCATGAATAAGCATTTTATTGGATTATTGTAGGGATTAGCACCGAATGTTTTGACTGTAAGTGTGGATTACGCGGTCGGGAGCTTTTTTGTAATAAAAAAAACAAATCGGTAATTTGTTTCATTATGCGGAAATAAAAAAGATTTGTGTTCCAAATAAAAGTTTCTATTTTTGAAGTGTTATTTTTGTTTATAACGAACAAAGCTACAATTTTATGTATTGTGGTTTTGTTCTTGAAAGTAAAAATTTTGTTTAGTTTTCTATAAATAATATGGATATACTATGATTAAAGATAAAATCGAAAACCGTGTAGCGCACCTCAGTTGCACCTCACTCGATGGAACATCTTACAAGCCACGAATATGTGAGGAAATAAGGCATATTACGTGGGCCCAAAAAGGGTGATTGATGAAATGTAGACTGTAAACCACTCTGTCAACACGCTTGGAAAAAACAGGCGTGACTATAGATATACAATAACATTCTTCCTCTGTTTCAACTACCTAGTTATCTCTGATCTGAAGGAGGCAGGACACGACGATATTTCCGTTTATTTAAGCAGTCCGACTGGGGAAGAACCTACCTCCCGCCCTACAGAATACAGCAGCGGCGATAATAACCTCGTGTTGTGTTCCCGTCGGTGAGTAGGGTAGCCAGAGCTCAAGGGAGAGTTTTTGCGCTGTTAGCAGGAAGACCAAAGGCTATTCCTACTTTGTCTTCTACACTGACGGCACAGAAACTATCTGTGTTTACGCGATCGGCAGTACGAGTGTGACTTCCCTGGTGTTGCACACGTCCATAGGCCACGAAAGATATTCTCAAGGAGATATGTATGACTGAACGAGCCTTGAAAAAAATAGGTCTCCTTAGCAAGACCTGAACGACCTTCTCAGCGTTATGACGGCCTATCAACACATACAACCCTCACACAATACACACACACACAATATTCTCCAACTAACAACAACAAAACTACATAAACAAGTGCACAATAAAACAATAGAATGTCTGCGACAATTATATTATTATTAATAACTCTGACAATCAAAGAAAAACATGTTGTAACCAATATGAATACATAAATCGTCTCTACAGATTTTATTGTTCTTGTAAAATTTACATAACAATTAATACAGTTTAACTTGAACATACAATATAACATTTATGTATGAGCGTCGACTAATTTTATGAAACCTGTCAGTGTATCATACAATGGCGGGTATCAGATACAGTTGTTAAAATAAGTGTTTTATGTAATGCTTGTCAGTATATTTACCATTTTTATTTCGCACTACAATGGGTATGGTGAATTCGGAACGTGATTTAAATTGGCGATTATTTTAGTGGTAACATTTAATTGTTAACAGTGCCATCTGTGGAGAATTTCAAACTCTAATCTGATACACATTAAGAACACTAAACTTGTACTTTTTCCACAGTATTTATCATTGAACCTGACCGGTTTCGCCTTACGGCATTTACAAAATATTACATTAATGTTTTTGAACATTTCTAGTACACGTGGTTTAATATTCTTCTTAGGTGGGTAGTTTTTATACCTACCAGTTAAAAACTTTTTCCCCTCAAATGAGGGGAAATAACTATGGGCTTACTTTTAAGCTTTTGCGTCGAGAATAATTAGTTTGGTTTATTTTTCAAGGATAAAGGGTATTAAATAAATAGAAGCCGTAAGGCAGACTAAACTGGGGTCGGCAGCACGAGTGTGTTGCCCTTGGTGTTACACACGTCCATAGGCCACGGTAAACACCTTCCATCAGGTGGGCCATGTTCTTATCTGGTGTATTACTATTTGCTCCAAATGTCACCTCATATATTTATTGTAAGATATTCTACACAGATACAGCACCGGCCATCTTCGAGGATGTGATGGCACCCCAGAGATTCTACACCTCAATAAGGGATGAAAAAGAACTGTTATAAAATAACTAAGAGGGTGGTGTTACTCAAGAAAGAAAATTATTCCTTAAGGTTGGTAATTTTATTCATGGTGGACATATGTCAGACGTTTATGACAAATGAGGTTAATGAACCGCGTTAGCCTAGTGGTATGGGTAATGGACTGCTGGGACGAGGTCTCGGGTTCGATCCCAGGTTTTCCATGGCATTCACCAATGACTTTTCGATGCTTTTCGAAGTTATGTGTGTATTTATCGCAGGTTTATAAGTGCCTAGTTAATGGCAATAAGCTCGCCACCTATTACATTGGGACCTAAAAACATAAACTGGCGAAATGTGGGTGCTAGCACCTCTGCCTACCCCTTCAGGGATAAAGGCGTGAGTTTATGTTATATGTTATGTTATGACACGTTTTATGACAAATATTAACGACTGTCATAAACGTCTAAACATGTGTCAATCCCATACATACTCAATCCAATTCCTCCTGCCATTCCAAATGCCACTTGTCTAGCAGCAGTTCTTTCATTCAAATATAGAAAAGGATATTGAAACAATGAATACATCTGTATTCATTGAAGATATGAACAAAGTGTTATTCAATAGCCCTATTATATTGATAAACATCTGAACAAACTCTGGCAAGTGAATGACGTACATTGAATCATTAGGCTGCAGTGCAAAATATTTTGATATAGGTAATGTGTGGATACATAAGCATGCACAAAAGATTCTTTATTGCATGCTAAAATCTTCATGCTAGCGTTAATCCCAGTTGCATCCGAAGCTTTTCAACTTGGAGTCTGGGGTCCGCTTTTTACCACTCTAACTGCGGATTTGGCTAAACTTCGATATTTTCCGTGAAGAGAGTGCCATCTGACCTGCACAACCCAAAGGCGATATCGAAGCATTGCAGCTAGACCAGTTGTTGGATATTTGAGGGCTCCCGTAACGACTGCCATAGATGTTTGTATGAAAACCGGGACAGACGACTTAACCAATGCAAATACCCATATTCATGTATACAAATATTTGCAAAGAGCGGGGATCGAATCCGCGCCTCCTGCGTAGCGGTCGCGTTCACTACCGCTACGCCACGGAAGCTGACGATAAAATAAGGCATGCTAAAATATACAGACGTCAGTAAGATGAAAGGAAGCAATGCAGTATTAGTAGTGTTAAGAGCAACCTTCACTCTTGAGAAAAGGTGAGAGGAAGTCTTTTACCTCACAAGGACGCTAAAGCGACGTCGCCGGCTACCTAATCAAGCGGTTAGTATTGAAATGTATGGTTGCCAAGCTGTCACCAAGCAAGTTCAAGCCTCATACATTTCAAAACTAACTGTTAGGATACGTGGTCCTATATAGTAAGGCAGTGGACTTAGAGTCATTAAGAGATTAAATACAATAGCTTTTTTTTTTACGTGCGGGAAATCCCCACGGCTACCCCCCCCCCCCCCCCCCCTCCTTCGGAAGGTTATGTCGGACTCGAACCGATTAAACCGCACGCCGTCTGTGGGTCGATGTGCTAGGCCGTAGGTGAGGTTGTCTTGTGACATATCCCTCGCACCCCGGCTGACCCAGGGCCATTCCTATCGGTCTGGCCCTCCTCGGGAGGGGGGACCACGTGGTCCCCGACTCGCCCCCGGTATGGGGGGGGGGGGCATCTTCCTACGATGCGCGCCGCCGCCGTGGCCTGCTTCTGCTAGTGTCGAGCGGCTCCACCCATCACCCTCAGGCCCACGCTCATGGGGGGCGGAGGTCGGTTTGCGCCCTCCGACGCCCGAGCCGCCTTCGAATGCGGCCAGCGATGTCCGCGAGTCTTTCTCGCTCGCTGCGCCGCGCCCGCTCTGCTGTCTCCTTCACGAGCATGACCTGTTCGCAGAAGGAGGCGCTGGCCGCCCACGCATCCGCGCAGCGGACCATCGCCGCGAGCAGGGTGGAGAGCGATGCACAGATGGCGTGCAGTTTAGTCGGTTCGATTCCGATATAACCTCCCCCTCCGGCTCTGGCGGGGGTGGTATCCGTGGGTATTTCCTGCACGATAAAAAAAGGAGAAGAAGTCGATGCAACATGTGTGCTTTCTCCAATCACTCCGTTACTAGCGATATCACCTTCCACACAGTCCACCCATCCCCTCTTAGGTCTATTACATCTGCCCTTGTAGTTGTTAACTTCTATAGTTAATGCCTTTGTAACTTCATTTCTTTCATCCCTACGCATTACATGTCCGAAATATAACAGCTAACATCACGTCATCATCTTCCTCATCCGTCTGCCCTGGATCACCCCGTTCGAAACGTTCTCACCTGCTGATCTATTGGTACACCTATCAAAATAAAGATGAAGGTCTACGAAAAGCATTCTGAGCTGTTGAATTTTGACAGCAGAACAAAAGGTAAATAAACAATCTAAATTACACATTTAGGCATTCGGAAAACATTCGGTATCTTCGCAATCATAACATAATTCTGTACACAAACACGTGAAACAGAGAATTCATTGCGAGTCCATTGTCGTACAATGTGAGTGGTGTACACGAATTATGTCCGACATTTGAACTGTGGAATTTTTTGAACAAATACTGTAAGGCTTTGGTTATAATACTAGCGGCTAAATAAGCGTATAAAAGTTCCAAATTATTGTAGGCGTTTACAGCCAGCAACATTAAGTGCTTGATAGTTTTGTCATTTCATTTTCGATAAAGACACGATGGAATAACTGAAGGGGGATCTCTGCATGGACACGCACAAAATAAGAAACGTTGTGGCTGTAGAGTAGCAATGATACAATTTAAAATCTGTAACTATCCATACCCATTTTACACATAAATGCGAAAGTAACTCTATCTGTCTGTACATTACGCTTTAACGCCTAACCACTCAAGCGATTTTGATGAAATTTGGTATAGGCGTAGATTAGACCTAGTGAAAGGACATAGATCATGTTTAGTCGCAATAACCGACATCCACGCAGGCGGAACCGCGGGCAAAGCTAGTACTTTATATAAGAAGAAATTATGGTTCTATACCTTTTGTTGAAAAAAGAGAATACTGAAAGGGTTAATTAGAATTGAAGTGAATTTTCGTTCTCGCTCTCACTAGGACCTGTCCTAATCAAAACTTATTCACGGATTATAAAGACACGTGTTACAGATTAAATAACAGTTTTCTATTAATAAATAGACTTGTTTGTTTTTTAATATATTTTTAACGAAAAGCTATAAAACGAAACACAAATGAGGCAATAGGTCACTCACAACAAAATCAATCGTATTAACTTTTAAAAATGAAAAAAAATCCTATCATCTTTCTACATTATTAGCGTGTTAAATAATGACTCAAAACAACTCATGGTAAGCGGTTACCAACATCAGGAATGTCACAAATACCAATCCCCTTCGTAATAGCGTGGTCGACCCTGTTCAAAATATTTTCTATATTTGAGTTACACATAACCTACGACCAATATCTACTAATCATAACAATTTCAACTCGAACTGTCGACAAACCCATCAATTCTGTCCCAATTGCCCGCAAGGGGGCGTTGCCGGCGTGCGCTTGCACTTACTTTGCAGCTAACCCGTGACGTCACGTCACGTGGCCGCCACGTGTCCGGGACGTCTAAACGGCTCTTGTTCGAATACAGATTTGTAAGTGGATTTTATTATTTTGTACAAGTGTTGGCGAGTGTTATGTTTCATTTTGAATTTTTTATAAGTGCAAGAAAAGTGTAATTAAGAATAGTTGTTCTCCTTTATTGAAAAATGCATTAACTTAATAAAGCAAATACGTTTTATGGTTAAGTACATAAAACACTGGTCAATTAGACAATATAAACAAAATTTATAGCTTTTTTGCTAATATTTTTAAGCAGGTATGTATACCTACTCAACTTATAAATAATTGTGATATAGTAACGAGTAATTCGTGTTTTTTTTTTTAATTTCATGATATCATCAGGAAAATTTAAGTTTACAAGTTTATATTGCTGACGGGTCTATATTGATTGCACGTAGAGGTCTGTTACCAACCCTAACTAACCCTGCCTACCCTACATTCCATAAAATATCGATTTTATAAACGCTCAGGTGATTTTTACAAAATCTTCATTTAGGAATTTTCATTAAAAACTGATAAATGTCAAATATAATGTTTAACAATAACAAATTATTCAGGCCCATTCTAGAATTTATCCGAGTAGAGATTGTACCTATGGCACAGAAATCTATTCTGTGCCATAGGTACAATCTCTACTCGGATAGCCTATGGGCAACCTGTCACTTTAGATGAAGCGATTCACTACTGCCCCTCTAGACAAGTGGCAATTCGCTAGCCGGCGGAATAGAATGACGAATGTATGGGATTTGACGTAAATGACAGTCGTTAACGCATGTCAAATAAGTCAAATCCTATACATTCGTCATTCTATTCCATCAAACGCCGGCTAGCGAATTGCCACTTGTCTAGAGGGGCTGAACCACCAAATATAAACGACATAGCCTCAGCCTCCTCAGATTTTAGCCTTGATAGGATGTTTTGAATTTACGCTCGGAAAATCTTCTTAAAGGTTTAGTCCTAGCTAGAAACCAATCTGTCTATAACTGAACATACCGATAACTTAAAAGTTGTTATGTACTCAAAACATAAACAACACAAATATTTTTATAGCTGGGAATATTAATTTAATTTCATAAAGTTACATTACTAATTAAAACATCTACAAGCATATAAAAAATCATTTTTAAATGGCGAAAGTAATTATCCACCCCTATTTTTATTTCACGACTTAATTCACAACTGCAATTAACTTAAAAGCCATGTTAGTGCCAAGTGTGGCGCGACCCTTAAATAAGGGTCAGGACACACGTGCCGACTCCGCCCACGTTTAGTTTTGGTGACCGCAATGGGAATGGGTAAAGTTGTTGGGTAAATTAGTTGGTTAGTTATTTATTACCTATTACATAAGTATGTATTTTTTGGGTATACCTACCTATTTACTTCAAAATTATTATGCCGCGGTAGAACATTCGACTCTTAAGTCAGAGGTCTCGGCTTAGTGTAATTATTTGTAAGCTATTATTTCTAGAATCTATATTACAAGCTATATTCAGTTAGGGTCTAGACGGTGCTGTGTAATATGTCCCAGAAAACTTATTTATTAATCTACTTTGTTGCACTAAGCGGGTATCGAACCGGTCACCTCTGGCCTTAAGAATGGTTTATTGCTAGATCGGTTTATATTTATTTAAACACACTTCCACATAGATATTGTTTTGTACATTCCAAAATACTCTCATAGGTAGTAGGTAGATACAACATGTCAAAATTGCCATTGCATTGCATTGCAACGCATGGTGCATTAGTATTATTTTATCTGTGGTATTAGCAAATATACTAAACAAACTAATAAAATCCCTTTTCGGGCTTCTCATTTACCGTCTAATATTATTTTATTATACCATTACTATGAATGCTTTTAGAATCATAAACTCGACACATTGAAGTCATTGCGTAACGCAAGAAGCTAGGCAGAAGGTACTTTATACCCATATTTAGTCAGCTCGGTAGGCGTTAAGGATCTATATAAGTGATGACGAGTCTGTTACAGCTTAACCGTTACAGTTCCAAGCTGTAAACTGCGTTTGTATATTTTATGGGATATTTTAAGGGAGCGTCTACCGTCTGACCTTCAAACTCAGAGAGAAAAACCTGTACCAGAGCCTCGACTGTCAATCAGCCTGTACATGCATTGGCAAACAGTACCCTGTCCAATTATCAATAAAAATCAAAGCTGAATTATTATCTATGTCGTTGTCCTACGATTCATGTAAAATTGCCCATCAAGATTTAATAAGGATTTTATATTCCTTCGCAATAATATTACGACATTGACAATTCTTTTATAGTATTAAAAACTAGTAGGTCACGTTTTAGCTGATTGAACAATTCAATTTAATGGAGTGAATCTTTATTACGGAAGCATTTGAACAACATTTTAATTTACAAGAAACCCTACTCAGCTAAAACCTCAAACAACCCTTTAAAAAATTCAATAACTACACGGTTAAAGGCGAAATCTTTCAATAATTTTAATCGCATGTCAATGGTGTAACCCCAACTGACGCACCCCAACTAACCCCATTGTCACGCCGACAGAGAAAACTGTCAACTGTCAAAAGCAGCCAAGACGGTTTAAACTATGCGTTCCATTTTCGCTTTTCATATTTGGAATATCTTTTGTGAGGGCTCTTGTGACGTAGGTAAGCGGTTTTTCGTACGATGCATGTATTGTGTACCGGGCTTTATGTAAATGTGTGTGTACACTATGTGCTTGAAATATTTGTACAGTTTATTTATTTTGTTTTGGACGAAAAGGTTTTGTTACTATTTTAGGGGTCCTTGTCTCGGTGACTGATACGATGCTGTATAAAATGTATATGGGGCCCCACCAAGAACTTTGGCCAAGGCCAAGTAGTCAACCTCCCCGTGCGCTGGTACACTTGATTCTTTCTTTACTTTGGTTTTGATTCTGGAATCATAGTAAGTAACATGTTTCTCTAAGAAAATTAACTGTATCTGCACACCTATACCAAATATTATCCCACCCTCCATGATAAGGACCCCAATAAAAAGCTGGTGAAAGCTTTCGTAAAAGTTACTATACTATCAAAAGTTGATCAACTACTGTTCAACACTGTTGAACTTGACCTCTGATAATAAGTATTTTCTATGCTCGGGTATTACTAAGAGCAAAATGACCGTAAAGCAATACGTACGCCATGTAATCAAAACGACCGCAACGAAAAATAGTATTCATGAAACAAAATGTCCAGCTTGTGCACCGTGTCATATCTTTTTTGATTACTTATTTGATAATGTTGAGTAAATTTTGTCACCGACTGTACATTTTTAGCTGAATTCGAGGCCAACGCATCGCGTGGTATGGTGTTATCGATAATGTACAGTCACAATCAAAACCGCTTTCATACACCAACACGGCTAGGACCACACTAACTTTCACCAATAAAACGCTCCACAATACGAACGATGTCGCATCAAATGCTATGAGTACAAGTCGTAAATAACCAATTTTATAGTTCAATATCGAGAGTATTCTAGTAAATAGGCGTTAGAATCTATACTAACATAAAATTTGTAAATTGGCCGTGTCAGTACATTTGTTATTTAAATTAACGATTCAGAACACAAAAATATTTTTTGAATTCTTGTCTGTTAATTCGCGATGGATGTGAAAACTACTCATATAATTTTGATATGGTTTTAAGGTCTTCTTTGATCACTATCGGTTGAGCAGAACCGAAGAAAATTATGATCATTGTTAGTGTAATGGTAATCCTCTAACCTGAGACTGCTTTCAGCTTACCATCATCATATTAACGTGTCCTATCGACATCCACACGGACGGAGCCGTGGGCATCAACTAACATTATCATATAATTTTCTTATGACAAAGACATTGTGTTTCTTACTCCCTTCTCCCTTGGCTACGTGTCCATTTATAAGTTTGTTGCGTTATTTTTACAGTCACGAGTTTTTGTCGTGACTGTACTCGTGCGTTTTTGTAGTGAACAGGGCGAGTGACCTGCGTGCTTCCTTTAATTTGAGCGAGTTAATGGTGCGAGTGTTATGTAGTAAGTGCGTTGAATTTAGTTTACTATCAGGCAGTTAAACCTGACTGAACCTGTGCCACTGTGCCAAACATTGTGTCGTGATATGTATGCGTCTACTTGTGTAGGTACAATAACCTGTTATTATTATCCCCGAATATTTGGATCCCACGAAATTTTCAAGACCTTTTTAAACCCTTTTTGGCTACTCAATAGAAAGTACCTACCTACATATTAATTGTAACTTGTATAATTCAGATGAAAAGTTAGTAGTATCTAAGATTTTCTATTTTTTGTTGCGAAAACTGGCATACTTCAAGTGCTTGCGATCAGAGAAGACACTTACGTGAACTCTACTGCTCTCCCCAAAAATTTTACTTACCAGTAGCAAAGCAATACAAATCAAGACGCCAAAATCGGACCGCAAACATCATTATCCCACCGACATAATTACTTAACTCGAACGGCAATTTTGTTTACCGTATAAGCCATTTACAATCTCATTCACGACTCGTACGCAAACCGCACCACTAAATCAAACTACTCGCGTTATCGTACATACTAAACGAGGCACGGCCATTGTGTAATCCCAATTCGACTATGGCGGATTCGATGACATTCAATGAATAGGCTGATAACGTCCAATACAAGCCCTTTTGTGCTGCTGTACCTATTTGGACAGAAACTTTTCTGTCCGAATATAACGGATTTGTCTGCGCAAGAAAGAGATAGAGTGAGAAAATAGGAAAAAATTGTTATTGTAGCGATGAGGTGGAACGTAGTTTCAATGGAATTAGTTCAAGAATGAGTGCGTAACTGCATATTTTTGACAATTTAAAAAAAGAATATTACTTGGTATCCCTGTCATCACGACCAAAAATTTGTTAACAAAATTGAATTTACAGAGAGCCTTTTGAACTTTGTTATACATTTTAATTGTCATTTTGTACAAATCCTTTCTAAGGAAAAGAATTTAACACCCACCTAATAATCCCCATATTCCACCCTGTACTCATCTATGTATACGCGTCTCAGACTCAGAGTGGCGTAAGAACCATACGAAAAAATTGCAAGAAATAATATATCGGCTGATTCTATAGTCGTTCTTGAGCGAAAGACTTTGGACAGTTTCGATAGCAATATCGTCGGGAAATATTAATTTGAATAAAAAGCTCTCATACATTATAAATTATTTTCTTTACTATCAAATTAATACTTCGAGACATTTCGCTATCGAAACTGTACCCAATATATTTCGTTCAGGAACGATTATAAAATCAGCCGGACATTGCAATATTTTTTCAAAGGACAAAGCTACAATTTGGAAGTACATTGTAGCTAATTAAAGCCTAATGTCCATTGTAACACACACAGGCACCCAACACCGTCATTAGCTGTTGTAAACGCTTTATTGCACGCTATTGCAGCCATTGATGTACTAATCAATGGGCTTTCGAATGCACAATTTGTAATATTTTATATGGTGGCTGCTATTAGATACGATTCGAAGGGTTTTGTTGGTTAATTCTGTAATTATATTTTAAAGAAGTTATGAGTTCGGTTATCTAATCAGAAGTCACAGCTGCCAGTTGGGGGTTTAAATTCATGTCTTTGCATGTTGATTCTTCTACTATGATAAAAATATTGCTACTAACACACATACACACACGCATAGCTTACTTAAGTTTTTCAGGGTAGAAGGCTCCTTATTTTTTTAAATACTATTATTAGTAGGTAACTGAAATTCCTAGCATATTCCCTAACCCGCCAGTTAATCTAAATCACTTGTGTTAGGAGCGGCTTCCTGTCGGTAGTACAATGACAGAATTAAGACTTCTACTATGGTATTGGTCAGGATTCGAACCAGGGACCTCTCGGTCGTAAGTCCTTAACCAATGAGCAACCAACGCTTCACCAGCAGTGACCTCTATAACTGCTAGACTGGCTATTCTATAGAAAATAACAGCTTACTATTTATGTCGATTTGAAGCGCCACCGTGAGTGTACTGAGAACTAATTAGGTTGCATATGGACGTTGTTCGTTGTTTTTATTTATGCGTTTAACATTAAAAATGTCTATAATGGCCATATTGTTAATGTGATACATAAGACCCATCGTTTATTTTCATTATCGATGCCAAAACAATTGTTGTCCATTATTAGTATTAGTTCCAGGTACACTCACTACTGCGTGCCGCAACTATCAGCGCCAATATGGTGATTTTTCAATTGGACACATTATATGGGTACCGATCACCAGTCCAGCGAGTACTATTACAGATCAGCGTTCACCAGTCAGTATAACGAGATCTGGAAAATCTATTGGAATAATCTACAATCAGTTGAACCGCTTGAAGGAAATAAAAATGTAGATACTTACCAGCTCTTAAAGCATCCATGGGGACACTGGGGTACGGTATAGAGTACGGGTACCCCTCCTTCCTCAGGGTCTTGGGTTTCCTCCGGGGACGGTACTTGTAGTCAGGGTGCTCTTTCATGTGCATCGCTCTGATGCGCTTGGCCTCGTCAATGAAGGGCCGCTTCTCGTCTTCGGTGAGAAGCTTCCATTCAGCGCCTAGGAAGAAGAATTTGGAATTGAGGAGTTAATTTTCTGTGGAGCACTTCATCTAAAATATCTAAGTACCTACAGCCGCGTCGCAGTTAGACTGGAGAAAGTCATACCAGACACGCTGAAGCTGAGGAATGAACTCCCTGCTGTGGTTTTTTACCAAGAGAATACAGTATGGGGTACTTCAACAAGGGCATTAGGTTTCTCCAGGGTCGGCAACACGAGTGTAACGCCTTTGGTGTTGTATACCATGTTGTATACTATAGGCCACGGTAAGCACTTTCCAACAGGTGGGTAATGTACTTGTCCTGCCACCGAAGTGACATAAAAGAGGATTTTTTTCTATAGAGCATATCACTTTACGGAAAATATCGTAGTTTAACTACGTCGCAGTTAGACTGGTAAAAGCGGACCCTGGACCCTGAGGTGAATGTCCCGAATGCGACCGGAATTAAGTATCTAACTGATTAATGATGAAGATATTATTGTTTAAACTTATGCTCTTAGCTGTATAATAATGAATAAAGGGCTTGTATGTATTCGACCATAAATATCGTATGACTTACAATATTACGATAATAACAATTTTGAACACCATTCAGGCCGTTAATTGAACAGCGCTGTTCAGTAAAGAGGCGGTTAATTGTATTGCTGATTAAGCTTGTTGACTGCGACATAAACTTTTATTTGTGTTAAAGTACCTTTACATGTGGTTAAAACTAATATTTCTGTCATGCTTATACAGCTTCACCTGTAACTAATTAGTAGACACAAAGTACAGCTGGCATGGGATAATTTTGATTTGTTAACATTTATGAAAGCAACTGTCTTTTGACACCTGATCCCTACGCCAGGAAAGCCTTACACTTGAGTCTTATTCGTAAATCAGCAAGTGTAACGTTAAAAATGAAGTGTAACGGCTTTTTAATTGGTTTAAGCCCTCAAGGCTCCATACATCCTTGATTTATACTTCGCAAGTGATTAGTTTAAAGAATAATGCGTCTAAATAACTATCAATAGATTTTATACCAAATTTTCACTCCATAAAAATATTTACAACAATAAATAATGTCTATTAACATTCCCAAAAAAACCATAATTCACAAACTACTAAAACATTAAACAAAGAGCAGAAAAGTAATTTGCCCTAACCATCATTCATTGCAGAGACAATGCACAGAATCGATACAATAATCAAACGACCTGTCTCCCAACCGATTCAAGAGACCAACCCTTTGTCTCCCCCCATTTATAGGAGCCTGTATTCACCCACCGTGGAGGGGCGCCATCGGCCATTCAAACAGACAAGACAATCCCAATTCAGCCGGGTATAAAAGCGAAAACAATGTCGCTAACATAGAAAGGAACAATCCGGTTCGAAGGACCATCGTTACTCTCGCTCGCACTTGCGAAAAATCCTCCACGAGGGAGCGAGACAGCTACAACAATGGCGGAAAGCGCCGCCTAATGACGAATTTGCGCTTTTCATTCCACAACAGAAGTTTTTCCCGGCTCCTCATTATTATGTCAATACTTTAGGGTGGGTTTTCTCCTCTTTTGTCGGTACGGATGATAGGATCGTGTGCTTAGTAGCAACAAAGACATAAAAGACTAATGTTCTATTAAAATTACGTTGACGGTTTTGGAACTGTTACGAGAAAAATAGGCGCTTTTTTATTTGATGAGAGACGTTGTTTGCGCAAAATGTCGCATAATGATTTTGCTACTGATATATTTCGTTATGTATAATTTTAATAACTGTGTTTAAATTAGTTGAGCGTGTGTTGAGATCTTAAATCTTAGCAAAAATGTAACTAGAGTAAATTGAATTCTTGTTTCAGTTCTTGCTTCAATCCTGCTGCGGCGTCATTGAGTTTAAGTCGCGTGTCAATGATCATGCGGTCGAAATACTCAAATAAATTAACTCCTACTAAACACTTGGAAATAACCAAACATGATAGGACTTACCATTCTATAAATTCAAGTTGTAAATGATGTGTTGAATGGACTAAAACTACAAAAACCTCTTAGTAACAAAATCGTCTATAATATTTAATCGTAATTCGTGAAAAAGTGGCTTCCCCGCGGCGTGGATGGCTGTTAGTTAGTCGTTCAAACTACCATTAAATCTCTGAATTAATACACACACACATCATCATAATACATCTCCTATTATTTAAGTTCAGCTTTGACTAAATTAGGTTTCCATGATATATTTATATATTTCCACTCAACATTAAAGGCGAAAAGGGAAATAAAATCTGGGGCGAATAAGGAAATTTGTATGCGAGACGAAACTCGTGGGGCGAAAGCGGAATAAACCAACAACACTTAGAATTTTGAAATTTATTTTAATACTAGCTGACCCGGCAAACTTCGTACCGCCTCAGAATCTATTAAAAAAAGTTGCAATTTCTTATATTTTCTTACCGTTTAAACCTTCCCTAGACCTCCACGAACATTTCAAGACCAAGATAAGTTAAATCCGTTCAGCCTTTATCGAGTTTTAGCGAGACTAACGAACACCAATTGATTTTTATATTTATAGATTTATTGTGTGTAAGGAAAAACATCAATATGAATCACTAGTAAAATTTTGTGATATACAAATTAGATAGCGAATCTCACTTAGATTAGCGAGTTTACCTCCGGCCGAGGACATTATCGTTCATGATTTAGTTACAGCGGTTTATAGTACCAAAAGCTCTCTGAAGAACACTAAAGTGGTCTCTCTCTTACTTGGGTGAGACTCGGCATCAAAATTTTTATAATAGTAGCGGTTATTTCATCGCGGAATCATTCGAATAAGGTCGGTACTTACTGTTTTCAAGATTTTACAATATTATATTATATAGAACTGACTACACGCATAAAGTTAAGGGTCTAATTTCAGCGAATAGACGCGACTGATGATACCCTCGCCACATGTTCCGTCAGATGTGCACCAACCCTTAAACTTGCGTGAAATTGCAATAGTTGCGTTATCGCTGTGGGATTAGGACGACGTGTTAGACCTCCATTACCACGAAACTCGGTTGACCGCGTTACCGATCACGTAACAATAACGTTATGCCACGTTAGCTATGCCTGCAGTGACATCTGTTACCGTGAGCGTGACACGTTTCCACAAAACCTATTAACTTTCGTCGTATGACAGAAGCTCATATTTGCCACACTTACGCAATAAATTAGTGTTCATTGAACATTCTCAAACACGCTATCTTATCAATACCATAACCATCTTTTGTCGCCTAGTAAAAAAAAACTTTCACGTCAACATAGTACTTATTACGTGTTACAACAAAACATACACCACGATATTTACATTATAATATTTGCGTTGTACTTTAAACAAGAAAAATTTCCTTCAAGTCGGACTTACAAAGGGTTCTGTGTCTCCCACTCAAAGAAATTGTGACACTTGTGAGTTCAAAATGTGAGTTGACAGGCATGCACGGTAGCAGTTGGAAAGCGTATTTACAAAGTATTTGTTCTGGCACAGGTTTGTTTTTACCTTTGTCTTGTAAATGAATACAAGCTGTAATTAGCTAATATTGAATGTTTGTTCTGCGTAGGCAATTGAGTAAATATCTATAGCCTGGAATGTGTTCTTGTAAGTTTATTGTTTTGTATGACTTTAATATCTAGTTGATTAACCTACATATTTAATTAGACATGGTTTTTTTATAGTTATGGGCTTGTAAACTACGTGAAGCGTATCCAGGAAGATAATTTTGAAATGGGCACCAGTTTTAGTAAAATGACTCATGGGCACAGGAAAATTACTATTGAAATCATGTAAATACATCTGAATGCCTATTTTTTTCCACAAAATTTTCTGGCGAATTCGTGAGACGTTTTACTGTACCTACCACGGATAGACCTTTTTGTTCACTACAGTTGTGTTGTTATCCCAATAACTCGAGTGTCCAAATCACCGGCTGATTGCCATTCGCTCCCGTGCCTGGGAGATCATACGGAAATGCGCCTGTAATAAACTGTGAGGTGAGCTGCCCAAAAGGAGGAGGAGAAAACAGGGAGTAAGCAGACCCTGGGCTCCAAGGGAAAGAAAGGCTTGGATGCTAAAAAATCTATCGAAAGGACAACTTTTTTTACACTTATGTAAATACAATGAGGTCTGAGGAGTGATTATATATCGGAATCAGACTGAATAAAATCGTGCGTTCCATATCTGTTGACAGGTAACCGAGTATAATCTAGGAAAGAACTACCCGCGTAATCCATAGACTCACATCACTTGTGAGATACTAAGTGAAGACAAGTACGTATGCTTCAGATGAAGAGGTCACTGCCCACCTGTTCCTAATCAAACTAATAGACGTCATATTAAAGCAATTGAAGGTTAAAACTGGTTATAACATACACACTTTGTCACTAGTATGTTTACATACTTATATTAATTGCACAATAATATTAGGTAACTATAGTGACTAGTAATTCACAAAAAGGATTCTATGAATGAGTTATTCATTCATCCTTACGTAAAAGGTCGCGTATTTATAAATCACTATGTAGGTATACATTGAGAGCTCCAACTTGAATAATATCTATTCTATTTCAGCGCAACAATATTGACTGGACATAATGAAAGTTATTACTATTGAGGGTTTTGTTGGAAGCGAAATTAATTAAGCTTTTGCAAATTAAAATTAGATCTCAGTAGTTGGTTGATTGTTGGGGATTGGTTTTTTTTGGTGTGTAGGGCAGGTGAACTGAATTTATATGAAGAATCTAATCTAAGCCTACAGCACTGTGTTGAAAGGGTCTATTATGGGGTGTTGGAGAACTTCACTACTTGTCGAAGACTAGTATTATCGAGATTTTCTTCTAAAAAGCTCTCGATGATCATCATCGTTTAATGATTGCATCAAATTCTAACACTCTGTAGCCCGGAGCCCAGTATTCTTGCTGCTAGAGTGTAGAAACACTGGCATAATTTTTCCTGTCGGTGTTGGGAGGTCAGAAGGCAGTCGCTTCACGAAAAGCCTAACGTCTCGTCTAAACTTAAAATCTCGAATTTAATCGACAGTAACGCTAAGATGTAGATGATGAATCCTGACAGACTAAAGACCACTAATTTAGGGTTCAAAGTCAAAGTCAAAAATAATTTATTTTGACAAGAACATTAAACGGCACTTACGAAACGTCTAAAAAATTAGCAAATAGACCACACCGGTTCGATACGGAAGCGATTGTTAAAAAAGCGTATACAGTTGCCCCGGAAAGAATGACTAATTTTATGGAGTCTACTATCACAAACTACATGATTGTTTTTGTCTGGTATTTATATTATCCCTGGCACATATTCTTGAAGTTTGAAAATGTTTTCCTACATACATTGCGTTCTCGAAAATGTATTTTGACATTACGGTTAGAATGTCTATTTCTTTAAACTTTTCTCGGAGGGAGACTCTTGGGCCCAAATTATATAGGTATAGCTCGCACAGCCCGCTTTTGTAAGATAGGTAAATATTGTGTTTAAATCTAAATAAAATATTTACATTAATTTTCTAGCCGTACCCACGTCAGTTAAAGTCCTTATCTTTTTACAGCGTAAGAAGCCGAACTTAATCTATTGGATATGTGATCCCTTCGGTAGTTTGGTATCAACACTGTTAATTTCACAAATTTTAACATCTGTCCATTGAGTTGTACATGGGTTTCCACCTGTGTAACATTAGGTAGGGTAATTAAAACCTCATGCAAAACATAAAAAAACACCTCAGCAGTTTAATAGCCTACACTTTTTAGACATCACTCACGCTTCCCATCAGGCTGTGATGTCAAAACAAAGAAACAGTACACCTTTATAAAAACCCTAGGTCTATTTATTTATTCTTAATTAATAGCAACACGAACAATGTAACGACAAAAGACACGTGTCGATACTACAGTGTTGCCACTACACCATAATTATTTCCTACACAGCCCGTTCGTTACAGAAACAATGGTAATAGGATGGCAACATTGAACAATGATTGTCCGGTATTCAGTTGTGGAATTAGGTATTATAGGTATTTGTGTTCGGTAATTGTGATAGAAATTGAATTTTGGACTAGTAATTTTATAGATAAGAAATTTTTTTTATTATTCACCGAAAGAGTAGATACTAGATACCTACTAGTAACCGAAATTACTTGGATAGCTGTGAGCCCATATACCACCCCCATAGACTAAATTGCCTGTTAGAAGTGGGTTTTATATCTGTAGTGCAGTGGCCAGGTTTCGAACTTGGGGCCTCTCGATTAACCGCATACAGAACAGATAAACAGACAAGAATTAAACATAATAGTTATCATAATCCAAGTTTATTTAAATACCTCCAATGTAAAGTCACACTTGATATAAAATTCCTGAGAACTAAATGTAAGTTATCTTAGTTAATACCATGGATAGAAAAGATTTAAAAATTTACAGTTAATTAAACTTCAACCAATAGTAAGAAGTTATTTAAATTATCATTGTGATCACTCATATTACTATTAGAACTATCGGGATATTGTTACGAGTTTCCGATGTTTCGGAGCTGTTGGAAATACCATGACCACGGAGGAACTTTTTCACTGCTTACCGTGAGTACTCCAGTTGTTCGTAACCATACAACATGCTAAACAGCCCGATTATAAAATACTTAGACTGACTTTAAGGTACACCTAAAATCTTAAACTATAGCGAGAGCGACAATGGCTGTCACGGCCACTCACTATCAAGGTCATATTCTACAGATCTGCACAGTAACTATAGACGCCCATTTGGGTACTATCCAGTTACTATTTTTAATCGTATAACAGCCGTAACAAAACTTAGTATCTTATGGTAGGAACCTATTCAACGCAACGAATCGCCATGACCGGCATTGAATAACTAAATCGGATTTGCGAGCCGGCGACATCGATTTGATCGATAATTTAGCGTACCTAGTACGTATTAGAGACTAGAGTTTTGACAATATGCGATTGGAAATAGCGTGTTTAAAGGAATGCTATATTCGCATGCCTTTATAAGCTTCACCCGTGACTAAATTGACTGTAAATAAACGAAAAATCTAAGTAAGTAATACAAATGACAAAGAGAATTTGTTTGTTACTCAATAACGTGAAAACGGCTGAATGGATTTGGCTGAAATGCACACAGGACTTAGCTATTGGCTTCATTCTTTCTCTTCTTACTCCAGATAGTTTACCGTGTATCTTGGAAACAGGATCAGTATCTACATAAAGCGAGCGTAGCCCGACAAGTCTTATATAAAATGTTCTGTACTTTTGCATTCAGAATATTATCTACCTATTTTTATAAGGAAAAATATTCAGACGTCAGCCAAAAAACACCCTGGCCCAACATATCATTCCACAAAATCATTACCCCACTCTGGTCTTACAATTGAATCGTCATCCATAAGCGCCTTTAAAACGGTACGCCCAAACGCGTCATAAAAACATCAAACACCTTACATTAGACAGATCATACATAGCACACCATTGTTACAACAATCGAACAGACAAACACAACAAAAAACAATACACGAGCACCAAACACACACGTTAGGTACAATACTCCCGTCAACAAAGAAGTTTCCTCTCTGCCTTGTATTAAAGAGGCTATTGTGTTCAGAATCGGACGAAAATGCTCTTCATTACTCTGAAAGCTCGTGTGCCATGCGACAATGGTGAAACGGGAGGGGGAGGGAGTGAGTTGAGGGGGGGGGGGGAGGTAGGATGGGGCGGGTTTTACAAAGACGCATGGCGAAGGAGCACCCGCCACCCTTTCGTCCGTAAAATTGAAATGGTAAGAAACGTTATTTAGGTCATGATTTTATTAAATGTTAATAGATTTTTTGTTACGAGTTTCAGGGGAGTGTCGCCATTGTGGGGATAGTGGAGGCTTTTATGATTAAGTTAAATTTGTTTTGTATGAGTGATTCTTGTGTAGTTGGAAAGTACAAAATGTTATTGGGTAGAAATGTAATGTGATAATGCTGGCTTTGAATTGGTAATATTTTTTAGTATTTGTCAAAAGTAATATTTATTGTACATTCAAATTGGAAATAATCAATGTCTAGGACAGACTTTACATAATACCAAACAGTCTTTTTTTACAGGGAATAGTATGTCAAGTCAGCTATCTGGATCTATCTGTTGTTTAATACTAGAAAATATTATGCCTGTATAATGAATATTAATGATAGGGGCTGATTTGCCTATCATAATATGTTTGTCACTCATTTATCACCGGAGGGGTAGCTACTTATTTCGCATTCGCACTGTTCGGAATCTTCTAGTTAGATTACAAATTGATCAGGAAAGAACCATGTTCTTAAAATCAGATGCAAAATAAGTGTATACTTATTTATGGAACCAGCAAATCACTAAAACCACTTATAAATAAACAAAATAGTCGCATTATAAGTAATTATATGCAAGGACGGGATCTCTCCAAACCGTTATCTATTCCGCACACATAACAGCAAAAATAAAACCAACACAACATACAGAGCCAAACAAAAATATAAGACCATACACTACACAGAGAGTAGAACAAAAATACCAAAACATTTACACAGCGTTAAAATAACGTTAGTAATTAAACAACGGAGCCCTTGCCGACAACAAGCGACAACGAACGACAACGAACGACAACAGCCGACAACAAACCACAACAATAAGGAAACAACAGTATTTTTGTTGCGAACACCCTGTAGGGCGGGTGCCTGTGTCGCCGCGATAAGAGTACCCATTTTGAGTATATAAAGAGTACTCTGAGTTTTTTGAACTAGCGTCAATATGACTATACGGTGTGTTGACATATTGTAAATGTTTTAAAAGGATTTAAATGATATAAGAGGTGTTACATTTGTATTAATGATTTATTCTGCATTCGCCCTACAAGTGCCCTATGCTGTTTTTTTGCTCTGAAAATCATTATTTTACTGATTCGCTAGTATATATTTTTTACAATGTCCTGGAATATTAGGTATGTATGATAAAAGTTTGTTATTGAATTGTATTTTATGTCATTTAAAGTAAACCTTAAAACCATGTACAATATGATTCCTAACGACTCAATTTAAATTTATTATCAGCAATAAAGACTAAACCTGAATCTAAATGAGATTCATTTCAATCAAAAATTCACATTCTAATATTATTCAGGTCTTGTAAGTTGAAACTAACTTTGAAAGCAACAATTCTCATAAAACTCAAATCAATATCATGAAAATATGTTGAATAACTGAGAGCATAGAGCCCTGTCCACAGCTCTGATATCCAAGCCAACCTCATCATATGTCAGTTGATGCATCTCTTAAATAGGGAACGAGGCTGTGGTGTAAGTTTTCTTCTCGAGATTGGGTTTTCGGAAAAGTCGATATACCAATAAAAACAACCCTGGATTACCAAGTGCAAGTCTGGCAAGCATCTGCGAAATCGATATGATGATAATGTCCAATAACTGATTCTTTTAATTTTATTTTTCCTTTTATTCAGAAACAAGAACTAGCCTCTGAGTCAGTCGACAGCCGTTTCCAAAAATTCAACCAAACCGTGGAAAGGAGGAATGAGAGAGTGGATATGGACTCCATAATACTAGCTTTGAAAGCCACCGAGAGTGATGCTTGGATCAAAAAGACTTAATAAATTATATGTAATATAACTATTATTATATAACTTTTTTTTAATCAATCAATAACAACAGATGAAATAAAATACCGACAAAGCAAAACATAATCAGCCAAGTTATATATAATAACAGATCTTATAAGGATAACTTTAAAAGGGTTTGTCAATATTATTTACCTCCTACATACGCCACTTCAAATAGTTACATTAAAGCCTACACCCACAAAAACTTCTATAGTTAATTAGTAAAAAGCATAACATCCTATAGACAGCCTCAATACCAGATATCAAAAGTACAATAACCTTTTAAATCAATTTAAATATAAAGAAGTCTGAATACTGATCCCTAAAAAAAGTATTATGCAATTTGTATCAGTTACAATAATAGCTCCCTGACTACAAACGGAAGAGTCATTCTCAAGAAATTTACTACAGTACCGCTTTAATAGATTCCTTACAAAGAGTATAGGTTATTTCTGAGGACTATACACCATTTTGATGGTAAAAAAAAGTATCGACTTTTATGCCACAAGAGAGTTCTTTTACCGATTAGACGCGGTGCCACTATTGGCCGTGGCCCCGTTCAAAATACCCAATAGTATTTGGTACGATAGTAATTACTTGATGGAAAAAGTGTGAAAACAAAAAAGGTTAGTGTAAAAAGTTTTGTGTTAAAAAAAGTGACCGATACGCCTACGATAGTTGGACCGAGGAAAATTGTAGTAAATTAGGTATTAAGAGCCATGTGTTGTTATGTAATACAATGGTTTGGAACATCTGTTTCGTTTTTAATCTTTGTGAAGATATGTGTTTTTTTTTTCGTAATTAGTGATGTAGCAGTTGAAAGAAATTGGAATTATATGATTCAAAAACTCTAAGAATATTTTTGATGCGTATCGAGAGTTATTTATACGTATCATATTTGGTTAAATCATACAGTCCCGGGTCCTTTATGCGGGGCGTGAAAAAGCATCTAATGAGCTGAAAGCCAGCTGAATATTGAGTTCATATTGACAGATCCTATGAAAAATATGAACTAAAAATTAATATTGACGTTTGTCCTATATGTACACTCGGATATGACTGCCTGCAGTGATGGTAAACTACTAAATGAAAATATTTTGCTTAACTTTAATGCTATAAAACTTAATCTCACAATACATTTTAAATTAACCGTTTAACCGATTACGCACCCGTACGACCTCATTCTTAAGACCCCCAATAGGTCAAAACTTTTAGGTCTAACGAGTACAGTCAGCATCAGATCGACCGTGACGAACAAAGTAGGTACTCAAAATGATCTTAAAACCTTACTTTTTCCAGTTTCCTCTTGACAGATTGTTTTGATATTTGGCACACATCTTTAGTTCGAACAATATTACAATTAAAATCGATAAAAAGTTTGATTTGCTCTTAATAAGATCATTTTGAGACGTTGCAGTCGAGATCGTTCAAACGCTGACTGCCGTAGTCGTGTTCAGTTATCCAAAACCCTTCTAGAATTACATTAAACAATTAATATGCATTACATAGTCATCAAGTTGTACACGTCTTCGACACCTAGATGCCGGGGGTGGTTCACCCCACGTTAATTAATATTAACTGGTCGTGTACCCGCCCCCTCGTGTATAAACTATTAAGGGTAGGTGCATCGGACACTGATGAAAACAAACATGTGTGGCATACGGGCGTGTTGTGTGGCGAGCTGTTAGACGAGCATGTTGGGTAATGATAGTCATTATCTTCATTCTTACGCAATTTGAGGGAAGGGGTGTGCTTTTTGCTTCTGTTTAATATTAAAAAAAAATTGGTTGTAAATATCTGGACGCGACCGGGATTAACGCAATGATGATGGTATTTTCCAAATGAAAATTCCTGTGACAGCACTTAGAGGGTTTAATTTATTTTGTAGGTGGCAAAAATGAGAAGTTTAGTTTTCAGTAAGGGTTACCGTTTAATATTTTGATTGATGCGAAAGTAACTCTGTCTGTCTATCTGTATGTTACGCTTTCACGCCTAAACCACGGAACCTTTTGATGAAATTTCGTATGGGGGTAGATTAGACCTCGAAAAAAGACATAGGCTATGTTTGGTCGCGATAACCGACATCCACGCGGTTGGGCCGCTGGCAAAAGTCCGTTATAAATAATTTTAAGCACTGTACAGTGGTTCGGTAACAAATATTTCTTTTACTTATTTTTTCATATACATAATGTCACGTAATAATTAACTACTTAGCAACACACCTCATTTGAAACCCGATATTTTAAGTTCAAACGTGATGCACGTGAACAAGATTTATTTTATTGTTCACAATAGTTATGTTGAATATGTCTTGGTTTCTAAGCAAATCGTCGGTATATAACGAGCAACTAAGAAATTCCTCACACTTATTGAGAAGAAATAACTATATTTAACGTATTATTATATTTATGAATATCTGTCGTAGACTGTATGACTATGAACTTTAGTCTTGTTTTCAGGCAACGTGGTTCAGCGTACTGGACAATATCTATGAAGCGAATATTCTACAACGTGATCTACTATTAACACAAGTAATTAAGCTTACTTGGAGGGTTAGAGAGAATAGCAATTTTGGTTGTTTTTTTTTAATTATTTCTATTTAATTGTTGTCATCCTATTATTTACACTAGTCATGATTAATCTGTTAATCGTTAAAATAACACAAAATAAATCGCATTACATCCACCAAAATTATTTGAATTGAATATGCATAATCGTGTAATCTTTCAACAATATCATCACCATATCGTACAGTTCATGCTAACGAGACTACTAGTCAGTATGTCACACACTCCAAAAGTTTAGCTCCATTGTGCACACACCTTTGTTCGAGTTGACGATTGATTTCGATTACAAAACGGGCCACATTATTAGTGCCGCTCGATAAACAATTGGCACTGACAGGTTGAACAGATGCGTTGCAGCATGCTAGGAATCGGATATTCCGTCGATCTAGCATTGTTTTGCAAACAAAGGGCCGTTTTCAACTGAGGTATTTAATTTCTCATGTAATTACACGTTAGAGTTCTTATAAAGATGTTATTTTACTAACGTCTGTTGATGTTACATATCGCGATACATATAGAATACAGTAGCATAAAAAGATAAGGGTATGTATTTGTAATTCATTCGGTTTTATTTCAGACTTTCTTAATGAAAAACGTTAATGGATAAAAATCAAAGTATATTCATTGTGTCATTATTCAGAGTATTAGGTACGTTAATGTAATTAATTCGCTAACTGTATTCAGGAAGTTATCTCTTTTTTACGATTTACTCCCCTCTATAATAACAAATAGAGAATATTTACTCCTTAATCCATACACAATTCCCTTCACGATTACTCTAACAAAATTCAACACTGTAACATGCCATGAATAATGTATTTATTTGAACGGGACAAAGAGTACTTTTACATGAAGCTTTGTCACCCCTCCGCCCGGGAAATCCGAAAAAGAAAAACTAATACAGCTCTAGTTGTCTTCCGCTGACAATAGATGGCGTTGGACGTTGTGAACAACTGAATTTAAAAGCGAATGCGTTATTTTGCAAGGATGTGCAAGTAATACTAATTGAGGTTTTGTGTGTTTTCAACATGAAATAATGGTATTGTTAATGAAGTTACTGTATTTATTCTATTTGTGTTAAGGTTTATTGTTATAATGGATGTTTCGAGGCTATCCTTCAAACTGTAAAGTGTCTGTAAAACATAATTCAGTAGTTTATTACAACAATAACATCGTTAAAAGCTTAACAAGGCATCCCACATTCTGAAAACCTGATTTTTAATTTTAACAAATAGGTGTCTATGAAACACGCCACATCGTAAAAAACACCCCTTCGCCCCGGAGGGGGTGAAAAAATAAAAAATAGAAAATACCGTTTCCTCTCGCCGTCACCGGCAGAATGGCCGTGACCGGTTTTGCTTGTATTTTCATACTCTTCCGTTCATCCCATCCCTATTACTGAGCTTTTTTAAATTTCGAACGAAACTTGTGCTTACATTTGAGGTGTTCTTTATTTGAAAATACCCCCGCTGTGTCGCTTCTGTAGGATGATTGCGGCGGTTTTGAAGACTCGGTTGTTTTTTTTAATTTGCTGAGCAGGTTTGTCAATCTGTGTTGATACAAAATTACCAATGCGTTTTTTTATCGACTTGTCCTTATTTTGGAAAAGCATTACCCGTTTGACGACGACTTCGGAGAGGGCCCCCCCTCCGACCGTGCCTATAAATACGCCAGTGATTCAAGACTTCTCATCAGTCGCAACTCAGCCGCCGACGAGGCAAGGTCTCCGAAGTCGTCGTCGCCCAGACCTGCGCCACTGAAGATGTCGACCGCAGTGATCGACGAAACGTCTGGAACGCAAGATTCACATGGAACACGGCCAAACAGCCCGGAAGCAGTATATTCTACATGCAACGCCGGCCGTGAAAGCCTGAAGACTTATATACGTTTGTGTGTAGTTTTAAAAATATTCCGAAGATCTATTTAACACAGTACAGGGTACAAAAGCTATGCCGCGGGCGGTAGCTAGCTATATCAAGTGAGTACATAATATTATGTCAATTACATTGATAGAAAATATGTCGAATAATAAGAACTCCTATGTCTCGGAGTTTGGGACTTGCAATCATCACGGACAGAGCCGCAAGCAACAGCTAGTAACATATAATTTTGTCACTACTATTTAAATATTAATAATTCAATAATTTGCTTCTCTAGTAACTTAATGTGACAATTTAAATTCATTACATACCTATGTAAATAACGTCAAGAATTATGAAGGTATTTAATTAAATATTGTAAGTTGCAACACTAGACACAAAATCCTTCAACACACTTCATAATATTAATATTAAATCGCTACAATAAATCCCCAGAATGATCAATTTACAATCAAAATGAACCCTTTTGAGTAAGCAGGTATTATCACTTTGCATAATAGTAATTTAGTGAGAATTTCAATAGATTGTACGAGACAATAGGTCTCAGACCTGAGGAGTGACGTCATCGTACATTATCACGAATAATACTCGATAAACAATGGCATCTGTTCTGTACGTTAATTTGAAAATGGAATGATAAGTTGTTATTTTAGTAAGAACGTTCTTCAGAAGACTATGGAGACGGTATTGATCAGTTACGTGACAGAGCTTTGTTGTTTGGTGATTTTGTTGGTTTGTTTTGTGATATTTGAAATGGAATTATATTTTTATTTGAAAATAGAATTAGTGTTTTCAGATTATTTATATTAATAACGTAGTACTTTCGCTGATAAAATAAATGATTTTAAATTTCTAAATACGTTATTCAAAACAATTTGGAGACGACATTGATCAATTAATACTTGATACGTTTATTTATTTCTGTGATATTATTAAATTTGAAAATGGAATAAGTGCTTTTGAACTTGGAAATTTTGGAAGAACGTTAGGTATATGGGACGTATAAATATGTGTAACTTACCACTGCTGTGGGTACAACAACTTACCTAATCTTTTAGATATTTCAGAATTGTGCATCTTCGGGTTATCCTGTGCAATTTTCCGCCTCTGTAGCCTGGACCACACCATAAAAGCATTCATGGGCCGTTTTATGTGTTCTTCTTGGACCTTCTTCTGTTGCGAGGGGCCGTTCATGGCGGATATCGAGCCCATGGTGCCTATCGCCCCCATTGCCGACATGTGGCCCATGGGGAAATGGCTCATGGATGTGCCGAAACCGGTTCGATCGCACATCGCGCCTGCAGCACTGTGGGCAAAGAGATTGGATATTATGTATTATTTAGATAATTAGTAATTAACGATAATCATATTTCATAGTACCTAGGTAGGTAATAACGGAAGTACTAAATTGGTAAACAACGACTATATTAAACAATGTATTGTGGAATACAAGATTTATAAAAGACGTTTGCTTACTATATGTAAGTACCTACTTAAAATATTGCAATAATCATAAAAATGAAACCAATCAAGCAGTTGACCTATTGCAGCCCATTACTGGAAGGAAATAATAAAAAAATGCCTTCTACTAGTCGTTGAAAAGATACAATGCACTGTTCACATCCTGGCTCTAGGATTAACTGTGATCTCAAATGTATAGTGTAATGATATTACCTATCATCAAAATTTCACAAACATTTCCAACTTAAAATTATCGTAAGAACTAGTTGTTTCGAAAGTTGCTTTTTGAAATAGTACCTAGTTTATGATACTGTTGCATAATAAGGGTTCTTATAACACGAGTGTGTTTTAAAAAACGAGCCGTAGGCGAGTTTTTTTATATTATCACACGAGTGTTATAAAACCAAGTTATGTAGGTACAGTGTCATACACTGATATAGGTGTCCATACAAGACCTGTATCGTAATAAAACTTTTTTTTTGGCCTGTGCGTAATGTTTGTCATAAGAGTTTTAATTTAAATTTTATAATCTTTGTATTATAGTATCAAAGTAGATAATAGTAGTTTATGATACTGTTGCATAATAAGGGTTCTTATAACACGAGTGTGTTTTAAAAAAACGAGCCGTAGGCGAGTTTTTTTATACTATCACACGAGTGTTATAAGACCAAGTTATGTACAGTGTCATACACTACTTTATCTACTCTCATACTATAATACATAAACTAATTTATTTTACAAACAAAACCAAACTTTGTTTAATTTAAATGTCAAATGTTGGCGCCAAACATTGATTGCGCATGCGTGTTTTATTTTTTCTTCCGACTAGGCGGATTCTTTTTTTAAAGTAGAGGTTCAGTCCAGATGGAGGTTGTATAGGTGTATCGTTATGATTAAAAAGTTATTTAATGATACAGGTGTCCATACAAGACCTGTATCGTAATAAAACTTTTTTTTTGGCCTATGCGTAATGTTTGTCATAAGAGTTTTGATTTCAATTTTATAATCTTTGTATTATAGTATCAGAGTAGATAAACATATTTACATAATTGTCTACATAAGTGGGTTAGATACAAATAAAGCGTGTTAAAACTCATTAATATTACGTAAAGTGATAATATATCACCACTACCTGCTAATATCAAAGTTACTCAGCAATTCCTTCCACACATTCATTAATATCAATATCACATTCACCACGCAATTATCACCGAAATTTAAAACTTACAATAGGGTGTCCCCAAAATATTAATAAATTTTGATCCACCTTTAACAAGTCCTTCCCCCGGTACCACGTGCAACAAATCGTTACATTAATGCGGCTCACAATTACTGTGTTCAAAAATGTGGAAAATATTAATATCAAAGAGGGTGTCAGAATGGCTTATGACGTAGGGATGGTTTTAAAGAGCAAGCTCCTCATTGGCTCTCACAACGAGTGGTGTTTGAGTTTCCTTAAATAAGAGTTTTGAGATGGTGAAATGAGCAATATAATGTAATCAAGATGTTTTGAATATAATGGTTGGTTGTAAGCAGTTGGGTTTAATAATAATAATTGTACTGCATAAATATTGCTTGTATTATGAGTTTTAGGATACTTTGTATACAATAGGAACACCTTGCCAATAGTCATATTTAAAGTTGGAATTATTCAAATTAAGTCGTGTATAATAACAATATTATTGGAAACCAGAAAGTAAGTAAAGTATTTTATTTTTGCTTTGCCCCTGTAAGGCATAGATCGCGGGTTCAAACCCTGCCTAGACTAATTCAATCTTTTCTTATTTTAATCGATAGTTGAAGTAAGTTGGATAAATAAATGGGGCAGAATATGCACAGTGAGTAAACAGTACTCCAATACAAGGATTTTTATTTAAGAAACTTAATTCGAGATAGCCATCTTAGTAACACTAATTAATTTATGACAAAATATGAATCACACCTAAAAATATATCGCCTGTAAATCCTGGAACAATAACGTAAAACATGTATGTCAATAAATAAAAAACCACAATAGTTTATTGAATCCACAACTAATTTCACTAACCACTATTCATTAAACATCCACTATTTTAACTTAACGAACCACATAATTAAATACCTAACTATAATCCACCATCCACCACCCACCGTAGACAAAACCAAACAAATCAATTCGGGAAGCATAGGATATATTCTAACCGCAAACAAAGCTGTACAGTAGGGGAGAGCTATCATTTATAACAGGCGTACATGACAAAATGTGTCGGAAAACGTATGTCGCGAGGTGGTCACCCTACAGAGGGGTGTCGTGAGCGAGTTTGGTCAATTTATTTATTTATTTTACTGTTGTCTTAACAACTCAATTGGTAGTATTAATTTTATAACTTTGCCTTGAAGGCAAAAGGATTATGCTTCATTTAGATTTATACGTATAGTAAGGTCAGGATATAAGAACAAGAAGTTCATTTTACTTGTTATGATACTCTTATTATTGATTGGACACTAATTAAATCGCAAAGAAGCTCATGGTTAATGTGATGGCCCTGCCTCTGTAGTAGAAATAGCATTTATATTATGTGATCTATTTTTTATGTTGTTAACCGATTTCTAAAAAGAGGAGGTTCTCGATTCGATCGGTATCTTTCTTTTTATGTATGTACATCGATTACTCTGAGATTTATTATCCGATTTACGTGATTTTTTTAGTTCGATCGGTATTGTTGCCATTTGGTCCCATGAAATTTTTATGTAGTTTTCCAGTAGTTTCCATTTTATGAACATTTTTGTATTATTTTAATTCAAACTTTTAACCGACATATTATTTATGTTGTCTCATATTTCCGTCGATTATAAATCATCTTTAAAAATTGGGTTAAGTATAACTCAAAAGTGGTCCCATATCAATTTCATGGGTACATGACCTTGGACTCCGGAGACACAACAGAGAGAACTCCTCAAAATCAAATAGAAAATGATTGCTTTTTAGATAGTTTAAGTACGATCCTGTGACAAGGTAAGCTACATTATGATGGTCAAGGACGTGCTGGAATTACCTAATCGTCAATTATGGAGGTAGACACCAGAACTCCTTAATTATATTTATAAAGCATGAATGTCTCGTTTGTGTTATTGAGAGCATCATAACAATCTTGTAAAACGAATCTCAAAAACTATGATCGAAGGCATGCTGGACTGAATTAAACCAGTAAAAGGGGAGAAAAAATTTATACAATTTTAAGAACAATCTATTACAAACGCTGAAAAGTAAAAAAAATAAATTAAAAACTACTTTAAAAAAAAACCGACTTTAAAAACTGAAAAGTATAAAATAACTGAATTTACAGATTTACTGATCTGATAAAAGTCGGTGCCAACTTTGTTTGTGGTGCCTGAACTACTATGCTGGAATCAATTGGGTATTTGACTGACCAGTCAAATAAGTTACTTTTTAATAAACGTCAAAACGGTAAGCTAAAAGGAAAATTGTATGAAAAATATATTTGTGACTTCATAATATTTAATAGTCAAATCATTTACTATTAAACGTTGGATGGATGATAAAAAATAAATAAGAACGATAAAATAAGAACCGACGCAACTGTTTTTACTCTTTTACAATTCTTAATTTAATAAGTACAGCTCAATAATTTATTTTATCTACTCTGATACTACAATACAAAGATTATAAAATTGAAATCAAAACTCTTATGACAAACATTACGCACAGGCCAAAGAAAAAGTTTTATTACGATACAGGTCTTGTATGGACACCTATATCATAAAATAATTTTTTAATCATAACGATACACATATACAACCACCATCTGGACCAAACCTCAACTTTAAAAAAAGAATCCGCCGATTCGGGAAAAAAATTTTTTTTTTTTTGTTCTATACATTTAAATTAAACAAAGTTTGGTTTGGTTTGTAAAATAAATTAGTTTATGTATTATAGTATGAGAGTAGATAAAGTAGTGTATGACACTGTACATAACTTGGTCTTATAACACTCGTGTGATAATATAAAAAAACTCGCCTACGGCTCGTTTTTTTAAAACACACTCGTGTTATAAGAACCCTTATTATGCAACAGTATCATAAACTACTATTAACTACAGGAAAATACCCTATTGAAATTTGACTTCTCGGGCTGAGCACCGACTTCTAACAGATCAGTTTTTTTCTTTTTTTTCAGTTTTTTTCAGTTATTTTCTCTAAGTTATGTTATACTTTTTAGTATTTAAAGTCGGTTATTTTTAAACGTAGTTTTTTTTTGTATTTGATTTTGTTACACTGTCCAAATCACTATAATGTGTAGTATTCAATTAAAATAATTTCATTAATTTAGGTCACAAAGTGTAACTCTTATTACGTTGACACGAGTCAAATCAATCTGGCAATGAAACCTCTTATGTTTAAAGCCAGTATTTCAACCCAAAATCTTACAAAATAAATTTTTTTATAGGCATCGAAACACTTCAATATTTGAAAATTGTTACGGTGTTCTGCTAATCACATGTGTGTATATATTTATGCATATATTCATTTACAAGTAAGCGTAACAGGGTGACACGCTTAATGAAATTCAAATCTGGGATTATATAAATATCAAACGTTCGTTAAAAGTGAGTTTTTATTGAACGATCCATGTTGATTCCTGGAAGGATATATTTGGTTCAAAAATGGCTCCTTTGTCAGTGGAATTAATATTTGTCAGCTAACAACCATTTCCATTTTTTTGTTTTAATAATTTGATACTATGAATGAAAATGAGTTAGTGGGTGTATTATTAACAATTAATGTTAGGCACTAAATTAAATTGTGAGAACATACTTCATTATCTTCATTGTGAACGTTGTGTGTAGGATTACTTTATGACGTTTTGACGTGAATTGGTGAGTGCTTTAAGTGTAATAAGATGATTTGTTTACTATAAATAAAAATTTTGGAAAAGTAAAGTACAGATGTAAAACATTTTTCACAAAGCGTATAAGCAGACGAACCCACTTTAAGCCAAAACAGTAAAACTACCGAGCAACCCAGACTCCACGCTGCCCCAGAAATTTCATGTGATTATACACATAGTCTAAGTACGTAAACATATAAATCTAATTTAAAACTGATTCAGGTAGGTAAACGACCGGTATTGATACCTACTCCTTAAGACATAACATAGCATAAACTCACGCCTATATCCTCAAAGGGGTAGGCAGAGGTGCTAGCACCCACATTTCGCCAGTTTATGTTTAGGTCCCAATGTGATAGGTGGCGAGCCTATTGCCATTAACCGGGCACTTATAAACCTGCGATAAATACACATATAGCTTCCAAAAACAAAAAGTCATTGGTGTGTGCCATGGTAAAACCTAGGATCGAATCCAAGACCTCGTCTCAGCAGTCCAATACCCATACCACTAGGCTACCGCGGCTGTTAAGACAGAAAACATTATTCATTATTCTCTTGATAATAATTCTTAAATCTATGCAGCCGACGTACGTAGTACCTACCCTGAAATTACAAATAAAATCTAGTAGTAGCTGCCTACATAAATAATTTTGTAAAAGTTATTTAGAAAACAATATTTTTACCTAAAATTTAATTTTTCAACAGTAGGTACGTTTCAATACATGTTTCTGACTCACTCCAAACAAATCCAAACAAAAATGGCGATCGTCAACATTTTACTTGTTTGGTTCGTCATTTTTATAGTTTGTTTTTAGGCGTCGGTTCCAGTTAGGTAAGATTTGACAGTAGCCCGTGAACTAAAGCCAAACATTGACAATTGGAGTTATGTGAAGCGATGAAGCGCCTTTGGCTTTTTGCGAAAGGAATGTGTTTGTTTTGGCTACCTCGTTACTTTTAAAATAAAAAGAGACAACTTGTTTGTACCACAAAGGCGGTAAAATAGTATTCTGGAGGTAGGGATCCAACGTATACATCCATAGCTTATGAACAGAATATCCTGTGAAACGGTACTTAACAGGGTTTTAATTGTCAAAATGTTTCACCCATATGCTACTTAGCGATTTAACCAGATTTAAAAGATTTTTTTTGAGAAATTGATATGCTACCTACTCACAAAGAAACCTTAGTTGCAACGTGATGTTGGAAGTGAATGCAGCTGTGAATATATATATATAAATTGCTGGTTATGCTTTAAGACATCATTCATGCAGTTATTACAACTCGCGACAATCACCAAAACGTGATTAAGTCGATTATTCGCGTAATTTGGATATAGTAATCGAACGCAGAATGTCACTTAAACGCTATTCAGTTGCAGAATCATCGACTTATAATGCTAAATGTAGCTTGTCATTAATCGGTATTCATCTTCACCAATGTTCGACTCGAACGAGATTGACAAGTACTTAAATAAATACTACGAATGTACCTACAATATTTTTATAATTTTCATATTACTTTATTCGTATTTTCTACGCTTCCGTACCGTGGCTACAATTGCTATAAGATTTTATCTAGTTAATACAACTGTAAGAATTTGTACTTATACTTTTCACTAAACTATGTACACTAAATGCAATAGTGACATAAATTAGGTTCAACTTTTACTCTCTTCAAAACTGACCTAATAAAATTCGCAGAAATGAACACCAAAAGCCCATTGTATACTTTGTTAGTTAGCTAATGCCTTTTTAAAACCTAGCCACAAATCTCACATCAAAGTTCAAACAGAGTAACCACTAACCCCGACATATAGGTGGACAAACAAGCTACTGTAAGCTACTTAGACACGTAAGACACCGACGCAAACAACGGCCATCTTTGTCCAACCAATTAACGGCAGACGTCGAAGCTTTGTGATTTTCGCTTGTCCGCTCTCCGCTCCAAAAATGTGGTCACTTTACACGTTCGAATTGTTCAAGGGTTTTCACATACATACACAGGTATTTTAGTCATATTGGTGTAGGGGGTACATATCTATTGACGTAGAAGGGATGACCATTACCAGAAAATGATCGATTGTGGTGAGAGGATTGGTTAGACTCACGACTCCTTCCAGTTGTGCAGCATGGAGGGTCCTTCATACAAGGCTGTAGCTGTGGCAAAGTTTTGGGACAATAAAATTAGGGACATACAGCCCAGATTCAACCTCGGATGCATGGCTCGAGTCATCAATAGCATGACAATATTGCTCGGAGTAATAAGCTCACCTTTTATTACGTGCGACCGAATACAATAATTGGTGAAATGTGGATGTTAATTCACCTCTGCCGAGCCCTCAGGGGATAAATGCATGATTATATTATGTATGTATGTACAATTTAGGAAATTCGTAGCCATTGATGCTATGAAGAATGGGGTAGGAGGAACAATGTCTTCGAGGCCCAAGAGAACGTCACCTGTAAGCCGGGTGCTGGCACAAGCTTTCTTCTAGCAACTGATGGTGGGGAAGGGTATCTGAATAGGAAATCTGTGAATCCATGATATTTTCTATCATTTACCCGAATATCACTCCTTGAAACATGGCTGCTGAAAAGTAGCCGACACGTTGGTCTAAAAGTAAACAATAACAGATAATTCGCAATGGAATCCATTAAAAAGATATTGAAACCTCCAATATAGATATTGAAATAAAATTATTATTTCAATATCTATATCCAGTTCTACTCAAGCAATTGTGATCACAAATATGGCAGACTTTTAAGTCTGCACCGCTGGTACCGCATTAAAATTACAATAATTTTTGCATAAATCGCTAAAAAAGCAAACAATTGTAGGTTTCTTTTTGAAGTGAAAACTTCTTTAGCGGCGTTGGATGGGTGTAAAATGTTAAGGAAGCGTCAGGATTAGTTGACCTTTAAACCGTAACCGACGACTGACGTCATACAAGATTAGGTACAGACTATCTATTTTGCAAGTTACGATAGATAGCGTCGTAGCTTAAACGGTAAGCACTTCTACTGTGAGTCCTTATAGTTTCAGATAGTATCGGGTTCAAACCACCTGGCCTTCTGGAACTTTTTGTGATTATTTTTTCTTTTTGTAATTTATTACTTTTTATGATTATTTTTTCTTTCTGTAATTTATTACGTTTTATGATTATTTTTTCTTTTCATAATTTATTAATTCCTTCTGACAGAAAATTAGCAGACAATAAGTGATAGGTTCTATGATTAGCGCTATATTATAGGTATGGTATGGTATGTTGTTTTTTTATCTTTTTCTATGTATATAACGAAGAAAGAAAAAAAGAAAATGTTTTCACTTCTGCCGGCACTCCCAGAGTGCAACCCGTCTTTTTTTTTAATATCTTCAATTTACAAGCACAACTAATTTTCAATATTATACTTTAGATTTAAATTATCTATCACAAAACATTCATTATCAGATCATTTTCTTCCGCCCATACATTCTTCATTAGTCCAGTCGGCACTGTCTACCATCTCCTACCAGCCCTTTTGTCTCTACCAGTCACTAAGTGAAATCGGCGCGGGACACGAGACGCTAACGCCATGCGTACACGCAGCCATGATCGTTTGTTTGCGCGCGGTAGAACATAAACCAACGTTTAAATGTAACCGACTCACTGTGAGTAAACGTTGCAATGACGTGTTAATCATGTTGATTGGTAGATGGCTATTTAGTTAAACTAGGTACGGTTGGAAAAAAAGTAGATTGACACATTACAATTCGGTGTTTGTCCTAGTGGTAGGTGTGAATGCATTATCCGGGGGTGACGGCATAGAAGTATCGTCACCCCATATCATCAGATGGTCCTATGAGGTGACTGAAGGAAATATACGCAGGCGATATCATTGCCAGAAAAGAAAAACCCTGTGCCAACCCGTCTAGGCCAGCGTGGAAACAGTACACCAAAGCCTCGCAACATTGGGAGAACCCTATGTCCAGCAGTGGAGTACGATAGAATAATTGTTGTTAGTCCCAGTTGCATCCAAGGTATGTCGTCTGGAGTGAAGGTTCTACTTGTAAAATTTATTTTGATGTAACTTTTTTGTGGTTTTGATGTAAATACCTGCTGAACAGAGAGAACAAGGTTCCGGCGCTGGTTAAAATCTTGGGTTAACCCAGACTTTTCACTAGATAACATTATTGAGCAGGTGTACTGGCGCCTATACATTATCCTTCGCGAATTTTTTTTTATAATGATGATGCACGATTATTATCATTCAAGTAATTCAGCTTGTTAATACTAGATGGCGTTGGTTCTAGTTCTATCATCTCCCGAAGTGATTTACTATATTTTTACTATATCCTTCTAATGTGTCTGATGTTTGTCACTCATTCACGTTAAAACTACTGAATAGATTTCAAATTAAACTTTACAATAATATAGCTTATAATGATATTGTGTGAATTGTCGCGATAACCGACATCGAGGCGGGCGGAGCCGCGGGCAAAAGCTACTACGTTAATGTTTACATCTTCTGCCATGTTGGTTCCCGGTGAAGTAAAAAAAAGGCCACCCTATCTCTTCCTGTGCGTGTCGTAGGAGGAAACTAAAGGATACAGCTGTTCTCTACCTGACAGTAAACATACAGATACAGCCCTTAACTAAGTGCCCGCTTGCCAGCAATTGGCTTACTCCCTATTACGTGGGACCGAATATCAAAGTTGGCCATATGTGGGTTTATGTGTATTAACACACCTATGCCTACTGTGATATCCACCCTCCGTGGCAGATATTACTAGTAGTTGCCTGGACATCATGTGTCAACGATATAAAAATTAATCACTTGATTGAAAAATTAATATTGAGTTTAGAACCTAGGAAAAAATCGAATGAACGGGACGGTTCCTGACAGTTGACGGGAGGTTTCTGAAGAAGCCAGCGATGCTCCGGAAGCTCAAGTATTCTAGCTTCCGCGGTCCTTTGAAACGAGTATTGTATAAAATTAAAAAACCTCACGTAAAATCCCCTCTTAAAAAGCTCGTAATAAATATCAATATTACAGCAAAAAAGTTGTTTCTCTTAAAGTGAGATAGTGAAGCTATAGAGATCAAACCCGACTCCACACTACCCCTTCGGAATTAACAGGCGGAATTAAAAATTCGGAATTTAAAAATTTACAGGCGTGACTATAATGTATGTACATCTTCTAAAATATTTTCGTTGTTTACATAGGCTATTTTTTATCCTCCGGCCGGAGGTGATCACGCCTGGCAGGCCGGGCCCCCTACCGTTGTGCGAGAATTTCAATAGTGCCATACAAGCATCGAAGTAGTTCAGCTTACTGTCACTAGATGACGCTGTATCACATGTTTCACAATTTGACGCTACTATACCAACGTTTAATGTACCAATACGTTTTCTTTATCCACAGACTATAATCTCTTATACTCATAACAGATATAAAGTTGTCGGCTCAACACAAAGGGTGATCACCATTGTAAATCTGTAATACACCGAGTTTATAACACTCTATATAAAGACATGTTTCCTCTCATTAGACCAGATCAGGCCTTAATTGGTCATAAAAGATGCTGTTTCGATTCTTGTGGGGTTCTGTGGTCAGTTTTTGTTTGTTTCTTTGGGTTTTTGAATAAATTTCTTTTGTTTCTGCGGTATTTATGAAATGATGAATTCATTTGTAATCTTTCTGTATTTTTTTTTCTTTTTCGGTAGGTAATTACATTTTTGTTCATTGTAAACATCATGTACCTATTGTCAAAGGCTTTCACGCCGGATCCCAGGGTCTGATTACTCCATCTCCTCAATTTCAGGCTTTTATAGAAGCGACTATTGTCTGATATCGCAACCCTGATCGTTTTCTATTAACCTGCAGGTATACGGACTTATAAGTAAAGCCCCTGATCATCAAACCATAATATCATGATCTCAACCTCAGACAGACCAAGACTCATCAAGAAGAGTTTATTCATGAGTCTTCTGATGAGTCGTGGATAACACGCACATACACAAACAGGCATGTTTGAGTCTATCGTTGGAGAGCGATTCATAATAATAATAATAATTTTTATGACCATCGCGTACATATAAACAAGAAATAAATACCTCAATCAATTAATCAAATAGTCCACTGCAGTCCAACAACTTTATTTCAGACCTTGATCCATACAACTGTTAATAATACAAAACACTTATAAGCTGTGTTAGTAACAAAAGTGTGTTCTTAATAAAACTGTCGCCAAGATAATTAGGCGCTGCCAGCATGATGCGAATCTGCCGCCAAATCAAACTTAAAATTACATCTAAAATAACAGTTAAAATCATAATTAAAATTAAAATCATCAAATTACATAAGGTATTTAAATATCTTCAGTAGGTACAATCAAAATTAAAGTCAAAATTAAAAATTAAAATCAAACAATCAAATCAAAAATTAAATGAGGCGATGGAACTGAGTATAAATGCTTGCGTGCTTATTTTTAACATGATTGAATTGAATTGATTCACACATGTTTGTTGACTGATTCTGTGAATATGGTGTTTGGCTGCTACAATTTGATTGCCAATTTTATCCTAATGTTTTCTCCCTTTGTTAGAACTTGGCCTTCTGTCAGTGCATATTTCTTTTATACCATGACGAACTACGAAGACTGACTAATGAAAGTGGAAGCTGGCAAGACGTTGCTATACCTACTTGATAATTATAACTATCAAAATTATTATCAGATTTAACCTACAATCACAGAATAAATAGTACTACCTACAACTAACTGTCACGAAACAATTGTTCTGAACATGACTGCAAAAGGGGAACCGGTGGGAATCGTGTTACCTATGTGAAAAACTATCGGTGCTAGCTAGTGTAAAATATGCTTGTACAGCTCCAAATTGGGAGGTAGAGATGTATTATACTAACATTTTACTAACTATGGTTTCCGGTCCCATACTCCGTAAAAGGAAACAAGCCGATTGCCGTCAACCAGGCATGGTAATCAATATTCTTTGTAATTGAGCGTAGCTCACTTTAATTTGACTTCACCTCACCTGATGGTAAGGCAAAGTCTCAGAAAAGAGGGTCACCATTACATACACGTACCATGTTAACAATGGTGGCACTTAGCTTGATCATCAAAAAAGGATACGAATAAACTCATCAAAAGAGGGTCGTCTTCTGCGCACCGCGTGACACCCACCGGTCCCACTAGTGCTGCGACCACAATCCCCCTGCCCGGTTATGCACTAGCTGACCTCTGAACACAATCCAACCGAGATTGGAGTATTATAGAGGGTTTTTCGCAATCGTGCACGGTGGTACCCACCTGGCCCAAATTTGTGACAAATTTGTGCCATCACTTGTTCCCGTGAACGTTTACATTCTAGGTAATAGGTAAATATTTCGGAGAGTATTCCAGCCCTGAATCTTGATATTATCTAGTACTGAGGACTGATTGCTATATGCTATCTTGATATCATGGTATAGGTACTTACATACCTTTGATTGCCTGACGTTTCGACCAGGTTAACACCGGCCGTGGTCACAGGCTGACTGGCAATCAAAGGTATGTAAGTAAAAAAAAGTAAGTTCATTTTAACGTATTTTCAGAAGTACTTAAGCTGCAATATGGCCACCACTTTCTATGAAAATAACAGCTCTATGAAGATATTGACTTTTATAGCTCGAGTCCCCAAGATCTTGATGTGGCTGGGCCCCGTATACCCAACCTCAGTTAAAAAAGTCCATGTTATAATAAGGTAAGAGTTCAACTTATCGTTCGGTTGACAACAACTTTTCAACCGATCCACTGTGACTAATTGAGCGGTCCGTATCATTCGTTCCACGGTTTATAACCTCAGAATGCTCGTGTACACCCGGCCTAAGAAGGCTTAACATACATTATGTTACTATTGTACTAATACTAGCTTATTAGTAATGATTTAGTGGCTGCAGTGATATCTGATACTTCGGTAGGTTCTTTATATATTCAGTACTAACAATACCTAGTATAAAATATAAAGAGCGGGCAATAATACCTACTAATAATGTTGCTAAGGTATTGATGTCTTGTGTCATCAACTTGAATTTTACTAAGTATTCTCTATTGTATTTTATTTAAAGGTTAGTATCGAAGAGGAAACATGTTTGGTATTCATAAATGGTACATTTTAAATCACACTCGTATCTAAGTCAGGTCAATAAAACTAATTCTAGGAGTGAGAGTACAAAATTAAGCATTTACCTCAAAGTTACTTTAATCAAATTACAAAATACTTGTTTTTATGTTATATTTACGATTACGATTCTAAACATTAAAATATTTCTTTTGTAGATATTTAATTAGACATAGCTCGCAGAATAAGCAAGCTGAAGTGGCAAAGGGCTGAACACGTCTGTCGAAGGACCGATGGCCGTTGGAGAAGATGAGTCCTAGAGTGGAGACCGCGAGAAGGCAAGCGGAGGGTAGGTAGGACGCCCCCTAGCCAGATGGATCGATTACCTACCTACATGAAAAAGGTGGCTGGGACGGACTGGATGCAGAAGGCGGAGAATCGTACGAAATGGCGCACATTGGGACAGGCCTATGTCCAGCAGTGGACTGCAGTGGGCTAATTGATTGATTGAGTTATTTATTTCTTTTCATTTGTACGTGATGGTCACAAAAACCACTGAATGGAGTTTGATGCGGTTTTCTAATTAGAGCAGTGATAATAAATATCTACAAATCTAGAAGATTTGCATACATTATTTGAGGACTAGAAAAGTACGGGTTTTCAAAATAAGCCACGGACGAGCTGCGGCAGGTTGGCTTGTGATAAATAAATCGGCAAACTTAGATATCTACCTATCATTTAAGTATTTAACTACTCACCAATACAACACGCAAACAGGAGTCACTGATGCGTTGCTGACTAAAAGCTATGATTACCTTCCCTACTAAACTACATGTCACTATCTATTTAAGCATCGTTAGTAAGTAAACCTATCGGAGCTAAGCATCGTTAGGCATGGATTACCTATAAAGAAAAGGCATAGTAGGCTTATATAGAAAGGGTAAATATTGCAGAGCAATATCGCGTCGATACATACAATATTTTGCTTTGAAGTCCATAATCAGACCTGCCGTAATGTACGGCTTGCTGGCCTTGAAAGAGACGAATGAAAGACAACTGCATGTGGCGGAGATGCGAATGTTGGTGGATGTGTGGTGTGACGAGAATAGACAGTATAAGGAATGACTATATTGGCGGAAGTTTGAAAGTGGCACCAATGAATGAAAAATTGAGAAGCGAACGACTTTCGTGGTATGGACATATTATGAGAACAGATGAAAGTAATGGTGTAAGGAAGGTTCAAAGTATCTATTAGGTTGGATGGATGGAATGCTTGAAAGACGATATGGCAAAGAAGGGTATAGCTGGGATAACTGAAGGAATGACATCTGACAGGAATTTATTATGGAGGAAAATTACATGTTGCGCCGACCCCAAATAACTCGGATCAGGGCAGGTAGATGATGGCATACCTATGTAGAAGATTTTGCTTTAATCAGATGTACCTTTTCTGTTAAATTCACGCCTTAGGAAGTAAACCTTTAGTCTACCAGTAGCCAGAGGTCTCTATTAACCCGAACTCTGCTGGCTTCACTTTACAGAGTTGGTACAGATGTTATATTTATTTCTACTCTACATTACCTACATTAATACTTATATCTGAGGATAACGTGTAGGTATTGTGAACGCGGCAAAAGCAGAAATATCGGTGTAGTCCACTTAGAGCTCCCAACAGAATAGTACCTGAGCGAACCGCACTTAGCCTTGTCCACGAACAGCACCTATCAAATCGGTACTAATCGGTAGGTAAATCGAGGTAAAAACAAGTGGGTATTCCAACGGCTTCCCATTTGAAAATTTTCACCCTTTGCCACTGTAGTCTTAGAAGGAGGTAGGGCACGGCGGTATTTCCGTCCAATTGAGCAGTCCGAATGGGGAACTGCACCCCGCTCTACAGAATACCGCAGCCATAATAACCTAGTGTTGTGTTCCCGGCGGTGAGTAGGGTGGCCAGAACTCACTCACACTGGAGAGTTTTTGTGCTGTCGGTGAGAAGACCAAAGGCTAATCCTGCTTTATCTTCTACAATGACGGCACAGAAACTCTCTGTGTTTACAGGGTCGGCAGAACGAGTGTGACTTTAATGGTGTTGCGCACGTCCGTAGGCCACGGTAATCACTTTCCATCAGGTGGGCCGTGTGCTTGTCTGCCACCTTAGTTGTATATACAAAAAATCTACTAGATGTTGCCGGCGTAATTCCGAGCCCACTCCCAATTCTCATAGAAACCTATTCCATGTATTATGGTGTTATTTCTGACTATAACTTATCTCTCTACCTAACTTCACCCAAATCCCTTTGAGCGTGGTTGAGTAAAACACTAAAAACACGTCCTAACTTTCACATTTATTATATTAGCAGAAAGTAGGATACCTATATCATTTTGTTGAGGTGCTGGTGACCTCCACGCGGTACACCCTGACAACGAAGACGGCAGCGCCTCTCCCACGCAGGGGAGACGCTGCGGCCTGCGTCTAATTCCGAGGGAGATAGCGGCCCTGTAGAGGCTTGCTTGGATGCACTCTATGGATTCAGGGAGGAAGCCTCCCTAGCAAATGGCACAGTAAAGAGCAGGCAAGGGGCGAGCTGCTTCTCGCAGGCCTGGGAGTGATAGACATGGCCGTCTGTCACCACCAGCAGAAGCAAGTTCCCAACAGTAGACTTGATTCTGATTAAAACAGCAGATAGCCTATATTCAGCCAGAGAAATAAATGTCTTGGATAATCTTAGGTAGGTACACTCTGGTACTTGAGACCAGAGATGACGAGCGGTGTCAGTCAGCTCGAGTCCAAAAAACCACCTCGGATATCTGACTGAGGTGGTATTCGGTAAAAAAGGTACATAAGGAGGTAACTCACGGTATTAGCTGTGCTTAATACCTATATAATATCTAGGTACTTATACCTATCCAAGATTAGTATTGGATGTACGGGACAATACCAACATCTTTAATACCTTACCAAGCCTAATTCGCCTACCAATCGGTATCTTGCAATAGATGAGGTTCTGACGCAGGTTTCCCTCTCGGAGTTGGAAGGTCATGGTCATGAGCCTTGCCTGAATTAACTACTTAGTATTTGCAGCGCGGCTGACGATTGACTACAAGGCTGCTAATTTAAAATTTCAATAAGAATTCATAAACAAATTCTATTAGATATCTTTTTATTTGGACAACTTGCATGAGAGTCAAGATAATCTCACCTACAGACCGGTGCACCTGCTGCTTGACTACAAGGCTCTAGCGCAGGTTTCTTTCTCAGAGTTGGAAGGGCGGGCGACAGTTACTCCTAGAAGCCGTATAGCCCAAAACCATGAGTAAGTGTAAGCGGATGCAGGGTTTCATGATTAAAGCGTATGCAACTGGGAAACATGCCACGGAATAAATAATAGTATGCTAAGATGATTATTATCCTATGAGATGATAGGTACTTAGGTACATATCTAGATATAGATATAATATTAAATAGGTACCTAACGATAGACCTAGCTACTTCTTATTAAAACGGCGGAAACAAGCACACAGTATGTATAGAAAGCTGTTTCCGTCTCTAGTCCTTTTTCCATCGAAATTCCCACGTAGGTATTAAAAAATCCCCGCCGCCGGCAATGGGGGTGGATACATCGTATTCCAACTCGCTCTCAGGTCTCAGATCCAAATAGACAGTATCCTCGCATTACGGATGATCCTGGGCCATAGGTTATATGACTTTTAGTTGGCTTGTCGGATGAAGAAAGTCTCATCTTGCGCTGGAAAGGACGAGCTTTGGCTGGGCTGAAACGCGGCTACACGCTGTCACCCCGGAATGCTCTTGCCTGCAGGCTTTCCACTGTTCTTGCTGAAGAGCTTTCGAGCAACGCTCAAGAGGACCTGCCCGGCTCCCGCTTCGGTCAGAGTTGGTGGCGCGGCTATAGGTACAGTCTGTTTCAGATCGATCTTGACCAACAAAGTGCTCAAAATGATTGATTGCCTTGGTTTTCCCGCCTTCCTGTTGACTGATTGGACACTACTACAATTTTAATCAATAAAACAGTTTCATTAGCTCTTAATACCTCCTCGGTATAAAGATCATTTAGAGACTTTGTAGACAAGATCATTCTGACTGAAGCCGGCGGGAATAGGGTTATAAGGACCATTCACCAATGCTATATGCCAATGCAAGTATAAACTCCTAAATATCTCTAGGTATTTACTATAGTTATTTGTTAGGTTCTTTCTTCATCCGAAGCCCGGGCCGTAGTAGGTACCTACTAAATACCTAGGTATTTTCGTTTCTGTGCCCGGGCGCCAATCACTGTTTACTTCCAAAGCTTGCACTTTAGATCCCAGAGTTCACTTTCATACAATAATTATTCTATTATGGTTCATCTTGGCTCTGAAGTGCCGTTTAAACCCTGCCCGGGTCCAAAACCAGCACTAGAGCATACTTAGCCTCGCTCTTTATTCAGCAGGGGAACCGCCTTGCAGGTGAAATCTACCCATTTTACCTGCACCGCCACTGCCGAAGATTTTGATGGGCTGCCAAAAACCCTTCTATAGGTATTACTTAGATACCTATATAGGTACTTATTACGTGGGTATTTACGTCCAATAGTGATCTTGTACGTTATAAACAAATATTAACGAACATATTAGCTTCATATCTACCTAGGACCTTCTTATAGGCAATAGGTACCTAATATTAAACAGGTATCCCTAGCTAGATATGTAGGTATGTAATCAACACAGTAAGATACCTACTTACTTATCAGCCTATTTACCTATGACATGCACAGCATTTTGAAGATTTTCATTTATCAATTACCTGGGTATTATTAATTTAAAATAGTTCATAATGAACAAAACACAGTCGAATACCTACCACAATAGTCATCGGACAAGCATCAAAACTAATCAATTTGATATACTTAGGTTCATCGACTTTCTGTTCTGACCTCGGACCGAACATCGACCAACGAAAATGTCGTCAACTCAAAAAAAGTTTTAACAAAACAACGATTCAATGTTTACCTCATGAAGTGGCCACTCGCTCGCTGGTGCAATTCCAGATCCATAGCTCCGTTTTCAATTACGTTCAAATTAAACTCAGTCCTCACTACACACACACAACTCAATATTACTCAAACAAATATTCAATTAACAAGTGTTGTCATTGTGTAAGTAACTGTTATTAGTTTATTACACGATCGATTCAGACGATTTGCGTTATCGGTGCGAATCAAGCGAGCGTACCGCGCGGCCGTCGCTCGGTCGACACAATGGTGACAATCGACAATCGCGCGCACCGACTGCGGTGACGACTACCGACAAATCGAGTAATCAAGCCGAGCGCGTGAGCCAATCACAACGCTCCACTACGCCCACGAACACGAGCCGAGCGCTCCTATTGGCCAAGCAACTGGCAATGCCTTACGGATGTTATTATGCAGAACGAGACCAACAGTTCGAAATAAGAATTTTAAGCGTTTACTAGCAGGCGTACAATGCAAATTGGTTGCGTCGCCGCGTCGTGCCGTGGTCTCGCTCGTCCCGTCCACTTTTTGTTTATGATGACTTGGTGTATGAAACAACAATAAATCGTATGACAGCGGTCTCACCTGAGCCTCTCAATGCCCACTTAACGTTATTTCGTTATACTGCTTATTGAGAAAACAATGCAATGTGCGATGTTATATTTGTACCTTTGGAAAAATGTTGTAGTATGTAGATAGGTAGGACCTACCTGCATACCGCCTTTAATTTAAAATAACAATGATGAATGTTTTGTGTATTAATTCCATGAACTTTGTTTATTAAATGACTTACAAAAACCAAACTTTATAATTTACCTTTTTTCCTTAAGGGCTTGATTTCCGGTTGGAAGGGGATATTGTTGAGAAGTGCTGTTGAGTTGGAAAATTTAAGTGTTTGTTCTAGAGTCTGAAACGGTAATCGATAGATGGCAATACGTCTGCAACTATGACGTCACACACGCGTATCTAATTCTATATATGTTTATAGATGTTTCATTTAACAGGAAGGTTGGAAATGTGCTAAATTTCCTATGACAATTAATTGTTCCAAGTTCAAATTTTTTTATCACTGTAGCGAATGCAATTGCTGTAAGGATCCAAGATCCTGGGTTCATGTCGAGGTCTAGTAGTTACTGGGTTTATCTGTTGGTTATCTCTATTCTCAGTAGTAGCACAGAGTCAGAAAATGTATCTGGTAGTTGGTAAAAGAGTGTATCTAGACAAAATGGAAGTGCATGTGTAACTTTACCTACTAATAGGTAGGTAGCTACACTGCTGCATCAGACTTCATTGGATAGGTATAACTTCGACCATAAATTTATAAACTATAATATTTGAATGTAATAACTTATGAATTAATTTAGACACCTTGATGAGGAATAAGGAGGCAAAGTTTCTTGCAGCATTTCATAGCACAATAAATCAATAAGGTGTACTCTGATGTGTTGATTTCAACATGAACAAAGCATCGAACTTACTTATATTAATTCGGATAAGATAAACGTTTCGAAGAATATGGTATGTACCTATGTATATTCTTCAGGTCAAGTGATAAATTAGAAAGCTTTATAAATCAAGAAGTAATTAAATGGATGTTTTATGAAAAAGGTATGTTGAAAAAATTAATAAAATCGATAACTGATTCAAACACTCTTACGATAATAAGTAAATATTGTTGGATATTCTACACTGCTTTATCTAGACCCAAAGCATATGTGTAAGGATTAGTCTGTATACATATGCCCAAAGTAAGCAAAACTTAACTAGCTAGTGTCATGGGTTCTAAAAACTGGATAAACATACTTAGATTTAATTATTTTTGTTTTTGTTAATACAAACATATTATACATAGAAACACCCAGACCAATTCAAATATTCATATTCATGCAAATAATTTTTTATACTGAGCAGGAATCGAACCCACGCTCTTTGTGCAGCAGTCAATCGTTCTACCGCTACGCCAATGACGCTGTCATTACTATAATATAAAAGTCATCCACACAAAAGAACCTATTTGTGAGATTTTATAATTATCTTAAATCATTTACTAAATTTACTATACGTGCATTATATAACCGAAGCATAAAATAGGTCCATCACATACACTGGATGCCATACTATACGCCTATTGAAACATCTCCCATGTGATACAGTAAGCGTATTTTTCAACTCAAGTAGATCATAGGGGGAATTTTATGATTAGATAAAGCATGAGACAACTGGGAGTAAATTGAAATAGTATATCACTTATAAGAAAGCATTTGGGAGATTAAGAAGCCAAGGTCACGATTTTATTACTGAAAATTCGTAGTCCTAAAGGTACTTATTACCTACTTCCCTACCTTCTTAACCAACTGGTTTCGTATCTATAATAATTTATGATAATTTTAAAAAACTTCTATTTGTCTAGTTATTACTTTATTTTGAAATATTTATTAGTGTATCATGCCTACATCTTTTAATAAAACTTTTTTAGCATGACTAGAACAGGCGAACTTACATAGGTACGTGCTAATGACCATAACAGTGTACAGAAAGATGACTGTGTTAATAAAACCGCAGCTTAACTCTAAATGAATGCCTCGTTAAATGAGTGTACAGAATCGAATAAAAAAAAATCAATTACGAAGATAGCTACATTTCTTGTTAGAACTTTCCGGTTTCTATTCTTCACGAGAAAAGTAACCGAATGTATCAATCCACTAAGATTAATCGTTTTTTGTTTTGGCATCAGTCATTTTGGTGCTCAGTATCAACTCATTATCCGTAATTGTATAGGATCGAATATAAATCTGATAAATATGGGATCATAAAAGCAAGATTCTTCTTAGAGGTCTCTACTAATATGAAGAATGCTGTTAATTGAAAAATAAACTTAAGAGGTATTTAGTGTCATACAAAGCTATTTCGTACAGATATTTATCTAATAAGTTGAGAATAGGCTGCACTTAGTTTGAAAGATCTTGATTTCACTGACACTCTAGATTAATCTAAGAATGCCTAATGGTTAGACGGCATCTGTGGCATAACGGTAGCTATTAACTAAAATGTAATGGTGACCGTCTTTCCTGAGACTTTGCCTTAAGGTTACCATCAGGCGAGGTGAAGTCAAATAGTCCTAAATAAAATTATAGCGCAAAAAAATTATATGCACTAAAACCTTAATTTAGAGGTCGTAAAGTCATAATTGCTAACCTGATTAAGTGCTTTTTATGAATCTTTGTAGGTACATAGGTATTCTTTTGACATCGATAACTTTGTTCAATAACTTTCAAGAACTAAGTACTCTATCTGGAAAATTATTCAGCAATAGTACGTAAGGTCTTACTTAAAAACACAATAACGTATCGATTTCTAAGGAAAAAGCCGTTGGAATATTTTTAATATCAAGAATCGATGTTCACAATGCAATCATTTTAACTTCAATAGAAATCATAACGGAAGCTAGATTGAAGAATAACATTCTATCAAACTAAGAAAGAAATAACTCTGACTAAGGATCAATAACATTTCTATTAAAATTAGCATATGTCTAACAAGTAGGTATGATATGATCCAATAACTACACAATACAAACTTATATGCAAATATGTAAGTGATACAAGAAATCCCCTCACCTAAAATGATAAAAATTCACAAATGTCATACGTTTAGTTCAAATTCAAATGAAGTTTTGTTGAGAAATCGACATGGCCACCGAAAAATGGAAGGCCGTTTAAAATTATGAATATGACACAATGAAAGCTTTCGATAATTGAATTGTTAGGTTGTGTGAAATGTTGGCGACATGAGGGCAGTGGGTCGCGCCCTATAGGCGGTAATACCGTACGGACAAACTGCGCGCACAATGTGCGGTCTACAATACAACATACGCAAATTAACTACGTACACATTTTATTGGCAATAAAAAATCTATTGAGCAATCTGCAACGCTGTACATGTGCCACTGATAAAGGAATTTAAAATGTCGATAAATGATTTTTGCATATGACTGGGGTACATCGTGTATGTAGATTTGGTAACATGTGTACATGCAGGTAGCTTTGTTATTTTTATTGCTACAGCTACTGTGATTTAAATGAGTTAGTAGATCACAACGGAATTCAACAGACCGTTACAAATTCGTTTATTGGCATACTGACAATATATCTACTTAAATTGATAATAGGTAAAATGTTCCATTAATGAATACTCTTTGAATACTAATGGGAGAAAAAAATAACTCTACGCTTAGAAATCTCTATCTTTTTTTAATATTCCACTTAGGTGACAGACAAGCACACGGCTTATTTTCTTACTGAGTCCTTAGTAATGTTTGTGGAATTCGATTGATCCTTTATTTAAAATATATTAATCTAGTATATATATTTTTAAGTACTCAGTCATCATTTATGAGGTGTTGGTGGTAAAGCCATACTTAATAAAATCAACTTTTACTGAATTATTAACGCTGAAAACGCACTTAGGTACTATTAAAATATGATAGGTACTATTACAACGTAATATAATTGGAAAAAGATAACATTTTACAGATGTTGAGTTAGCAAATTGTTCAAGGCAGCAAATGTTTACAGATTTGCTCAAGAAAGTAACATACCTACTTACAAAGTTCGATTTTAATTTGTAAGTTAGGTACAGTTTGCGAGAGAGGTAAAAGGTAGACTCCTTTACCAATTCTGAACAGAAAAGAAAATAGTTATTGTTATATTTGTAAAATAAATTTGGACTGGTTTTATTTCAAAATTCGTACCATCTAATATTGCAAATTGCCAATTGGATTATACTCGTAATTTAAGTCGATATGAAAGGGATCAATTGTAACTACCTATCGCATTACTTTTGAGACATTCTCCATACCTTATGTCAGCTACAAAGCTATCAGAATTTCCGTGAAATCGCGTAACAACAAATAGATTCGATGTGCGCGCGATTCACCACACCGATCACAATAAAGTATCATTAGCATATCGCCTGCCTATGCACATGACACAATGTCATATGTTAATACATTTTACTCACAAAAGGGATACAAATTTGCTTATTTGTTACGGACTGTGCCGCACAAATCCGTTATATCGATATTTTCATGCTAATTTTTATATTAATTCTTATTTTATAATCGATAAAAAAAACGATGGTTCCTTTATGTATGAAGAGGCGTGAACGATAGCTCTATTTTTGAATTTTGAATTCTAAAATTGGAATATTGATTGATATGTCTTTTCTTATGCAAAATCCTTGAGAATTGCAACCGTCAGTGATTGATCTCTATAACGATTGATTAATTGATATTTAAATGCCTTCTCGGTACGATTTTATTGGATTATAACGCTTGCAATCAATAGGAATAGAATAAACTTATTCTGTGTCAAAAGACTGCAGATGAATTTGAGAGTAATTTGTAGGTAAGTATATTCTGCAACTGATACAAATATGCTAAAGGGATGAAACATGCCCGATAGACAAAAAAAAATTGGTAAGGACCTAAGTACTTTGATATCTAAGTATATACCTATTTAGATAGATACTTACTTAGCTTTTATAGGCTGTTCTACATCATCTGAGTATTTTGAGCGTATGGGGATCCCGGTAAGATCTTCTGAGCCTGACCTCCACTGCAAGTGCAAGCCCGCTGATTGATGGACACGACTCTGGCGTGGGTTATCCACACGGTGTTGACAGTTCAGAATGTGCATTTAACAGCACAAAACAATTCAATCTGTTAGTTCCCTTATTACACAAAACAGCAATCCCATTTTTTGTTTGCAGAAAATGGTTTATTTGCCCACCAATACCAGTAGCAAATCCCATCACCGCGGATCCCGCAAAGCTATCGCTAATTCGATCACCAAAGAAACAGACATCGTATTTGCGTCACCAACAATGGTCCCTATAGGGCTCTAAAAGTGAGTATTCGTAGTCAGCAGTGCGCAAAACCTGTGGCTTAATCTACTATGATCATTTTGTGCGCGAATGTTTGTACGTGGTGTGTCACACAAGATGTAGCGATAGCGTTTATTATCAATATATTTACTAGCCCACTGCAGTCCACTTCTGGACATAGGCCTCTGTCAATGTACCTAGGCCATTTCGTAAGGTTAATTAGCGTTTCTTAACGACCTTCAAAATTACTTTTAAATCTGTAGATTTCTGTTATGGTGCACTTGGAGAGAGATCTATGTCCAGTGTATTTCATTAGATTAAAACTTATTAAAATGTATCTGTTATAGATCAGCATTCCCTATGTGTTACAATAATTATAAGATCACTGCGTTACGATGTCCTTTTGTAAAGAAAGCAGATCTTCAAATTTGCGGTACCTTTTTTTAAGCCGGAGGGGGAGGTTATGTCGGACTCGAACTGACTAAAACGCTCGCCGTCTGTGGGTCGCAGTGAAGGGCGAAGCAGCTAGTGCATATCCAGCGCACCCCGGCTGACTCAATCTTGCCTCTTCGGGTAGTATGGATGCAGTACCAGTTTCATGAGGGTAGTAAACCCAGTTAATGAATGTTCCTCAACTGTGACGGAGAAGACAGAAAATCTAATTTGCGATGGGCTCGTCCATGTGTGTACCTGACTTCGAATTTGGCCTGGTTTTAGACTCAAAATGGCTATCGGCCTTGTACCTACAAGAAGGGACAAAATAATAGAACTACACAGTTTCTAGGTAAGTATTAGGGGTTAAAGTATGAAATTGCCGATTTGTACTGACAAATTGAAATTTGTTTTTTTTTTTTAATTTAACGTATTTATTTAATCAAAATAATTACCATTATTATCTATACATTGCTGCCATCTAGTAGGAAGGTCATTTATGCCTTTGCGATAGAACTCTGGTGATCTAGATTCGACAAACTGTGTGAAAGCATTTTGTACTGCCTCCTGAGAAGAAAACTTTTTATCACATAGAAAATTGTCCAAATCACGAAAAAAATGGTAGTCTGTTGGAGCAAGGTCTGGTGAATACGGAGGGTGACGGATAGTTTCTAATTGCAGTTCCTGTAGAGTTAAAACGGTTTCCGTGCTGTATGAGGTCTCGCGTTATCATGGAGCAATAATGGTGAAGATCGATTCATGAGTCGGGGCTGTTTCACTGCTAGTTTTGCTATCATTGTTCGGAGTTCGGCACAGTAGACATCTGCCGTTATTGCTTGACCAGATCGTAGAAAGCTATAGTGAATAACACCATGCTGAGACCACCAAACAGTTACCATTACCTTTTTATTGGTAAGCTTTGCTTTAGGACACTGTTGTGGCGTTTCACCTGGGGTCAGCCATTGCATTTTTCGCTTACGGTTATCGTAAAGAATCCACTTTTCATCACATGTCACAATTCGATCCAATATTCCTTCATTTCTGTATCGATTCAACAAGGCAACACAAGTTTCAACACGCATTTCTTTCTGCAGATCAGTCAAATCATGAGGTACCCATTTTTCACATTTTTTTATTTTATTGATTTGACGCAAATGAGTCAATATTGTTGGTAAGGTAACGTTAAACCATGCAGCTAATTCCTGGGTAGTTTGGCTCGGATCGGCTTCCACCATGTCTTTCAATTCATTGTTATTCACCTGTGTGGACGGCCTTCCTCGTGGTTCGTTCTTCAAATCAAAGTTTCCATCACGAAAGCGTTTAAACCAAAATCGCACGGTGCGTTCATTAGCAGTCCCCTCTCCAAACGCAACATTGATATTGCGAGCTGTTTCTGCCGCGTTAGTTCCGCGTCGGAACTCGTATTCAAAAATCACTCGAATTTTCGAAGTATCCATCTTTCTTGTCTAAGCTGAATAAAAAAAACAACTGAAAGTCGATAATCGAATGTTGCACATTTTTAAATGAAGAACTACATAGGTACCATGTGGAAAAAGTTTCACTCAAAAATCTCAAACCATGAAGGTTCTATGTCAATTCGAAGTACCTATTACAATTAAACGGCAATTTCATACTTTAACCCCTATTATAAACATTTACCTAATTGTAATGTTCATACGTTTGACAAATTCTTTTCTAGTCTCTTATGACTTACACCATACCCAAACATAGAGCTAATAAACGACATAATGAGACATTTTTTTTTCATCAAAACATGCACATATTCACACTCAAATTCCAACCTTATTCCCAGAACATACTTATCAAAATTGTAAATTACAAATATCATTTCATTCAGAATCGAATAGAGCCGAGTGTTATTTGTTTAGGTGCAATGATAAGATCAAATAAAGCAATGAATTCATCTCGTTTGAAATGTGTTAAATCTGGCGGAAAATAATGTGAAACCTGTCAGGTTCTGCCGTCTCTGGGAACGGCAGAAGCCGTAGAGTTCATCTCTTAATCCGTTAGACTTTTTTAATGTTGCCAGTGTTGATTAATTAAAGTAATGGTAGCTTGTAGAACAATACTTTTCTCAATAAAAATGGGCCAGTTTTACTGTATGCCTATCTTTTTTCGTTAATAAGTAATATAATTCACTTTTTATCCTATGTATTGAATTTCATGCTGCTTCCTTCAAAGTGCTTTTGTAGTACGTACCTAGCTAGAGAGCACGTACATACATATCGCTGATTAAATGCCAAAGGGCCACAATGCAAAAAAAACTAATTCTCGTTTTTTTTCAAAAATGGTATCTAAATCATTATAAGTTTTAAATTCTAAAAAGACACCCACGATTCTAGCATCAAAAATGGACTAATCAGACAACCGCCTCTTTCGCATTCCGTGACTTTGGTGACCAACTTCAGAGCGAAACGGCCATCTTGTCAATTGAATCCTCATAGTCGGAGTGAGCGCACGTATTTTTTATGACAAAGAGCCACATTGCGAAATAAGTTTGAGTTTAAATTAAATTTTATAAAACAAAGTGCCATATTTTAGATGGTGTCCATATGGAATATAAATATCAAGTGAGTTCAACATTATTTTATATGCCAGAGGGCCATATTATAGAATGTGTCCGCTTTGCATTTTAATTCTATGAGCTTATTATTTATTTTTGTAGATGAAAGTGCAGTACTTGTTATGCGTCTGTTTTGTAAATAAGAAGGAAATAAATATGACACTATTTCTCAACAAAAATTGAACATTTTTCTTTTGTGGCTGTATTGATGTGTGTAATGGTTCGCTTGTAGGTAAATACCTTATATCTAAAACTATGTTTTTGAGTAATAATTGCTGGAAATAAGTACGCTAGCGAACCAGGGTGCTCTATTCGCGTGCAGTAAGTATGCTTTCATAGCTAGGTACTCCATGCACCTAGTGTTACTTGATGAAATACTAGTTGTGAAGAAAATATATGAATTTTTCAATAATATTTTATTTTTTGATATTTACACTTCCAATGACAAGTAAAGAAATTATTCTACCTTATACATTTTTTTAAATAAAAAAACCAATATATAAAACCATAGAGAACTATTAAAGAGGCCACAGTCGGCCACATCCTCCCCTTTTTTTTATAAGAAAACATTTTTTTTAGCTGGACGCCTCAACGTCTCCGCCAGAGTCTTAACGTCTACTACCCTAGTTATTCCGACACGGCCTGGATATGCTGCTTGAATGACGCCTCGTGGCCATGTACCACGCGGCAAGTCTCCATCGGCCACGAGCACGGGATCCCCGACGTTAATATTTACATCAACTCCTTGCACTCTTCTTGGAGCCAACGTCGGTAGATACTCCGTAACCCACCGTCGCCAATAACGATCGGCCAGACGCAAAGCCTTGCGCCACTCAATTCTGCTGGACAAATCCGAATCCGACAGTTGACATGGTACTGGGCGACCCGACGACGAGCCGAGCAAGAAATGTGTCGGCGTTAACGGCTCTGAGTCTGTGGGGTCAGGGTAAAACCAAAGCCTCCGCTTTAGATAAAAGTGTTGTGAAGATTTCATCCGTCGGCGTACGCTCTCTTAGGGTGATTTGACGCGCTGACTTGACACTTTTTACTAGCCGCTTCCAAACTCCGCCAATGAATGGAGCTGAAGGCGGTATGAAAACCGATTCTATTTTTTCATTAACGGTAAAGTCAGCTACAGCTTGGTCGTAGAGCGCTCTCAGCTGTCGGTTGGCGCCGACGAAGGCCGTTCCATTATCGGAATAGATTTTACTTGGTGTACCTCTTCTAGCGATGAAACGATGAAGGCACATAATTGCTGCGTCAGCTGACAAGCTGTGTACCACTTCGAGATGAATGGCTCTGGCTGTTGAACAAGTAATGAGCGCGACCCATCGTTTTTCCCGGCTGCGATGTACCATGACCTGTCCGAAGGTCCGAAGTAATGTAAAGGGGCGTTTATGATGCGACATCCGAGCTTCTGGGAGATCACGCGTCAAAGGTTGTACGGGCGTTCCGCGCAGCAATTTGCGTAGTTGGCAATTATAGACAATCGAACGAACTGTGTTTCTTAGGCTCAGGGTCCAATATTGTTGCCACCGTTCTAATCACCGTTTCTGTGTTGGCATGCGCAAATTTATAATGAAAATAGTTAATTAGTAGGCGTACGGCTGGGTCTTTACCGTCCAGTATGATTGGGTGCTTGGCTTGGTCCTGCACGTTCTCGGCGGCGGTCTATGCGTCCTTTCAAAAACATCAAACAATCCTTGTTAATAGCTAGAGATAGGTTCACGAGACGACTCTTGGGAGATATGGGTTTTCCATGTGTTAATCATTCCAATTTTTTTGTGGAAAGTATTCGTTTGACTCTGGCAGAGGACGTGGACTTCCGCAATCTACAGATTTTTCACGTTTAACCTTAACCTTACCTTAACCTTAAGGGCCTTGGAGAATCGGTAGCTGAAGGACTATGTTGTAAAAGGATAAAATTATGTGAAACCCTCCTACTTTTTACGCCTATAAAGTTCTTAATGTTTAGACTAAGCATAGACCTATCGTGTCCTAATTGATATCTACATTTTTTACCGTTATATTGTATTACATAATAATAAAACAGTATTTTATAATATACAATTTTATAGATGTTCAATTAGAGACTGAATTATTAAGACTGAATTAAAACAGTTATTGTTTAATTTTAGAATATGGGTACCTCTCTATGTGAGTTCACTTATGAAGATTATGGTGATGATCAAAAATAATTGATCCACCAGTAAAATGACTTTACTTAAGTTGTGATATTTCTGCGTAAGTGTGAATATTTAATACTACTGGTAGTATAACTAAATACTTAAGTGAGAGGGTTTTGAATTATAAGCGCGTTTAAACGGGTTTTTTATTCACTCTGATTATTGCTAAGTCGATAAAAGTTGTTCCTTGTATGTTTAAGGCTTAAATGCCATTTAAATTGTAATATTGCCATATCTGTAAGACAGATATTTAATTATAACATTTTCTTATTAATATAATAACTACTGAATATTTCAGGAAATTACGTATTATCTGTATTGTGTTATCCTTATTCTTTTTAAGTATAGTTAAAAATGATTGACATAGTTTTTTAAAAATTAAGTTCATAAAACATTACTTAATTTTCGTTATGTGGCATTTAATTAAATACATATTGACAGATTCAACAGCCATTGTTATAAGCAAAACGGACTCTTGTGATATTATACTTTCGTAGATAGAAGCTGCTGAAATTAGTCACTATTACATTAATAAAGCTCTAAAATACGCATCGAATGGTATATAACACATAGATGTAGCACTTATAGATTCGTAAAAAAAGTAAAAATAGCGCGATGAAAACTTTGATGGGCTCTCCTATAAAATTTACCATTTCCATCATGTGGCCCTTTGGCATTTAATCAGCGATATATTCACGTATGTAAATCTCCGAAAGGGTGGGCATAGAGATATTAGCACCCACATTTCGCCAACCATGATTTTCGGTCCGACGTAATAGGGGCGAGTCTAGCAAAACTTAGTCACGGCCTGTATACTTACTGTCGGATGGGGTATAGCCCTATCCTTAACTCGATTTCTACTAAACCCACAGGAAGAGATACAGTGGCCCTATTTTGCTCCAACGAGAACCAACACGGCTAGTAAGTACAGGATATTTTAAGAAAAAAATATCTTTAAACTTTTATTCCTCTAATAAAAAGTTCAAACACATTTAAACTAGATCGAAAACCTCTTGGTTGAGTTTCTTACCACTATTGTGTGAACATGACTAAATAAAAATTCATAACATCTACTTACCCACTTCCGTTGGCGGCGTTATGCTAACTACTTGCTATAGGCACAGCCCTTAAGCCTTCCGATACTTTCTGCTAAAAAAATTTAAACTCTAATGCTAAGTTGTTTTAGTCCAATTTTGACTACAGGTGATTGAATTTGGATTTAATTTTTTTTTATCAATAGCAATGACATATTTAATCTTTATGTAATGAGATAGAGTTCTATTTTGATTGACAACACTAAATCGAAGGCTGTCGAGTCTGCTTGATCATGTGTTCGTTTTTTGAATTTTAAATTTTATTTTTGTAATGTTTCTATTAAGTTTTGAATCGTTGACTCAATGTCAGTTTATGATAACCATCAGGATTGGTCACCATTTTCCAAAAAATAATATTAACTCATCATCATCATCATCATTTCAGCCGAAAGACGTCCACTGCTGGACAAAGGCCTCCCCCAAGGATTTCCACAGTGACCGGTCCTGCGCCTTCCGCATCCATGCCCTTCCCGCGACCTTCACCAGGTCGTCGGTCCACCGTGTGGGAGGCCTGCCTACACTGCGTCTTCCGGCGCGTGGTCGCCACTCGAGAACTCTCTTGCCCCAACGGCCATCTGTTCTACGAGCTATGTGCCCCGCCCACTGCCACTTAAGTTTGGCGATTCTGTGTGCTATGTCGGTTACTTTAGTTCTCCTGCGGATCTCCTCATTTCTGATTCGATCACGCAGGGAAACTCCGAGCATAGCACGCTCCATCGCCCTTTGGGTGACCTTGAGCCTTCTTATGAGGCCCATAGTAAGGGACCAAGTCTCACTTCCGTAGGTCATCGCTGGCAACACACACTGATCGTAGACTTTCGTCTTGAGACACTGCGGTATTTTGGACGAGAAGATATTACGAAGCTTCCCGAACGCTGCCCAGCCGAGTTGGATTCGACGATTGACCTCTTTCTCAAAGTTGGACCTGCCTAACTGGACTGTCTGTCCCAGGTAAACATATTCGTCGACAACTTCGAGTGTAGAGTCTCCAACCTTTAAAGAAGAAGTGGGTGCGACATGGACATTTGACATAATTTTCGTCTTGTCCATGTTCATTTTGAGGCCCACTTGTTGGGAGGCTCTACTGAGGTCTTCGAGCATTGTGCCTAGGTCTTCCAAGGTCTCAGCCATGACTACGATATCGTCAGCGAATCGAAGGTGAGTGATGTACTCGCCGTTGATATTGATGCCGAGTCTTCTCCAGTCCAGGAGCTTGAAAACATCTTCCAGGCCGGCGGTGAACAGTTTCGGAGATATAACGTCTCCCTGTCTCACCCCTCGCTGCAACTGGATAGGTTTTGAGCTTTGATCCTGGAGGCGGACTGACATGGTGGCGTTTTCGTACAAACACTTCAGCGCTTCGATATATCGATAGTCAATTTGGCACCGTTGGAGAGACTGTAGCACAGCCCAGGTCTCGATCGAATCGAAGGCTTTCTCATAGTCCACAAACGCCAAGCACAGGGGCTGATTATACTCCTCAGTCTTCTGTATAATCTGTCGCAGCGTATGTATGTGGTCTATGGTGCTAAAGCCTTTTCGGAAACCGGCTTGTTCGGGAGGCTGGAAGTCGTCGAACCTGCGAGCGAGACGATTCGTAATGACTCTCGAAAACAACTTGTAGACATGGCTCAGAAGCGAGATGGGTCTATAATTCTTCAACAAGGTTTTATCACCTTTTTTGAAGAAGAGTACCACCACACTTCTGTGCCATGCCTTAGGCGTTCGTCCCTCGAGTATGACGGAATCAAATAGCTTCTGAAGAGCTTTAAGTATCGGTGTTCCACCAGCTTTTAGAAGCTCAGCCGTGATCCCATCATCACCCGGTGCCTTATTGTTCTTTAGCTGTTTGAGAGCCATTCTAATCTCGTACAGGCTGACGTCCGGGATATCCTCGGTATAGTGTCGGGTCAATCTGGCTCTTGGGTCTTTGGCCAGATTATTAACAGATTGCCGTACACTCGTGTATAATTGTCCGTAGAACTTCTCGACCTCTTCCAACAGCTCCGGCTCTGACGAAATAATTCTGCCATCCTCCGCTTTCAGCTTATTCAGTTGGCTTTGACCAACAGACAGATCCCTTGCGAAAACCTTTGAGCCTTTGTTGCTCTCAATCGCCTCCTTAATACGAGTCGTATTAAATTGGCGTAGGTCGCGAGTCAAGGACTTGGAGATCTGTCTGTTTAAACTCCGATACTGAGTAGCATCTTCAGAGGACTGCAGAACCAAATTTCGTCTTTGTTCCATGAGTTTGTTGGTGAGGTCCGAAATCTTTTTGGTTCCTTTTGAACGACGGGCTTTGAAGATCTTAGACCCAGTCGTTTGGACAATTTCCACAAATCTGTCATTGTAATCATCCACATTTTCGCAATCTCCCAGGCATTCGAAGCGATTCTGCAACTCGAGCTGAAAGTGCTCAGGGTTCCGGAACTGGATAGGTGCTGGTCGGAGCGTAGACTTCATCAGTCGACATCTTTCGAGCTTTGTTCTAAGATTCAATGTGCCTCTTACCATCCGGTGATCGCTTCCTGTTTTTACTGAATTGATCACGGAGACATCATTGAATATGTGCCTCTTTGTCGACAAGATGAAATCAATCTCATTTTTTGTGACACCGTTAGGGTGTAGCCATGTCCACTTACGCTGTTCCGGCTTTCTGAAGAAGGAGTTCATCATAAAAAGGCCCTCCTTCTCCATGAAGCCGGCCAGCAGATGGCCACGTGCATTCCTCTTTCCATATCCAAATTGCCCCACTCTCAGCTCATTGTCGCTTCGTTTGCCCAGTTTCGCGTTAAAGTCCCCCATCACAACGGTATAGTGTGTTCGGGAGCTATGCATGGCTTTAGAGATATCCTCATACATAGTCTCCACCTCGTCGTCGGGGTGTTTCGAGGTCGGTGCGTGTACCTGTATGACCTTCAGCGAATACCGTTTGGTGATTCTGAGTATAAGGTACGCTACCCTCGTCGAAACACTCTCGATCTGGACCACGTTGTTGACAAGGGACCTGTGGACGATAAACCCGACACCACCCTGGGACAGTATGTCGCCCTCCCGGAAATAGAGCAGGTTACCGGATTTGAGGATCATGGTGTCCTGCCCCTCTCTCCGGACTTCACACAATCCTACGATATCCCACCGTAACCTGCTCAATTCTTCCTCGAGTTCAGCGAGCTTCTCGTCGGTTCGCAGTGTGAGCGTGTTGTACGTTGCCAGGGCCAAAGGTCGTCGGGGTTGGTAGCCTGGTATCTGCCGGGGATTCTTCGCACCCCTTGCCCCGCCGTTACCATGGCCGCTACCATAGCCAGGAATAGCGGGGCCGCCGGGGACTAGGGGCCGTTTCTTATGTTTCCTCATCATGGGGGGTTATGCCGTAATCGCCACGCTTGGCAGGCGGGTTGGCGATCGCAGTTTGGTGGCTAGTACGCGGAAAGATGCTGCTGCCCATCCTCCGGTATTTGAATCCCTTAGTCGCCTCTTACGACACCCACGGGAGGAGATGGGGTGGTGCTATTCTAGGGCCACACCACAGGCCTAAATAATATTAACTACAAGTAATTAATAGTTTATTAACTAAATAAACTATTACAATACAGTAGGGGAGGTGTAGAAGGAAATACGGTAGTTACACGAGTGCGTCCAGATATGAATTCATTATTAAGAAAACGGGAATTAAATCAAGAAAGATGAAAATTTCAATTGGGAAGATTGTTTTAATTTATCTGCGACATGGAAACCAGTGATGAAAAACATGCAAACTCGCTTTTCTGCGCAGTCGGAAAGCCACCGGACAGTTTGCTTACAGAATAGGGACACTGTGAGTATGGTATATGACGGTACATGGCGAAAAGAAAATATTGAAAAAGTGCGGGTAGATGAAGAACCTACTACCTCACGGATTCGAAGACGGCGGGCGTCCACCGTTGAGCCAGTCAGCTTGTGACCACGGCCGGTGTAACATGGTCGAAACGTCAGGTAATCAAAGGTATCTAAGTACCTATACCATGATCGCGTTAATTTCCGTTAAGTCCCGTCTTAATTATATATCATGGAACGCGAGAGTTTAAAAGTTAGGTATGAATTCAGACAAATGCATTCAGAGAGTCTGAAAATTGAAAAAATATGAAAAAAGAATGAAAGTCTCTCACCTCTACAATCTTTTTGTACAAGACACCGCAGATTGATGCCATCGCTTAAACCTATAAGCTAGTATGTATGCATTAAAAACCATGGCCCTCTAGTCATACGGGTCAGTCTATCAACCTAGTCTAATAAGGGCTACTCAATCTTAAACTACGAAATATCTCATGCAGTAGTCAACTAAAGAAGCAACCAGCTGTACATTTCGGTAACAATACGCAACACCATGTATAGACGCAAAGCTGCCGATACAAACAAAACCTATGGGAATCTTTAACGAAAATCGGACATCGATAATCCTTCCAATGAACGAGATCATTTACCAATGCACTTTTTAAATTGTACATACGATTTTCAACTTTATTTGGTACAAGATAAGATTTTTGTAACAGCAAGGATATCATTGTTACACTAAAAGCTGAATATGGAAATACAATAATAACAATGCAGTTGCAAAAGTAAATGTCTTTCCAAATTCTACTTTATTTCAACGTCATAAGATATATGAGGATGTCCAATTAAAATAAGTATAAGTAATTCTAGAGGCCGTTTGTAAATAGAATGCAATCCCGCAAATCTGCATTCAAAATTAGATTGTTATCTATGTGGCCGGTTCCACAATATCCGGTTTGAACCAGTTAATACATCTGTTAATAAAAACCACGGATTAACGAAAGTGCTCGCGTTTTTGTAACACTTAATCTTCGGTTAATTGAATTGTCGTTTACAAGTTAAGTGGTGTCATCTGCCCTTAAGGAAAGCCATTCACCTTCCCACATAATGAAATAAATACTTGAATGAAAACTATTCTTGTAATCGGAAGTCCTATATTGTGCTTAAATACACAAAGTAGGGACTATTCATTAGGATTCGAGTAAATCTTGATGTGATGCGATCATACGGCTGGCTACAGCGTTTGTTATAGACAAGTAATTCTTCGATACAGACTCAACTTCCCAACTAATCGGGTAGTGAATGGTACACTATTTGTTGTGTTGTGTTCATTATCTGAAATTAACGGCAGTTGGTTAACTGTATTGGTTGTTATCCTTTTGTATTTAATTCGCATATTCTCAAGATGTTTCTTTTTATAAAATTTCCGCCTCGAATTCAGATTTTAATCTTATTTTCGAGAAAAAGAATACAGATATTTGAGAGCGGTTTGATCTGAAAGAGGATGTAAGTGCAGTTAGCTTCAAAAGTAGATGATCATTTACAAATAAAAATCAAACTTTGTATGTCCATCCAGCTTCGACCTTGCAGAATATAAATACGCCAATCAAATAATGACTTAAAAAGGGCCAGTATGTGGCACTCGAAACGGGCAAGCCTGCGTCCGCTGTCGAGCCCTTAACTAAATTTAGCACAATCTATGTATTACTACTATGTTCGAGCACGACTGAACGACGAATGCAGTGTACGTGTAAAACTTTCTGATTTTTGCTACACTTCTAGTGCATAAGAAATTGTATATTCTTTGCTATTAAATAAAAAAAAAAAATTGTAACCGACTTCCAATCTAACTACGAAAGGGCCGAACCTCGCGATATTTTTCGTGAAGCATATGACACTCACTGGTGATATCGGAGTACTTTACTTAAATTGGGTTGTGAAACAGATGAAACTGATTAATTCTTATGTGCATTTTCTAATTAATAAGCTAGACTTGGAATTCTTCACTAAGACACGTGGAACCATTTTCCTACAGTCTCAGGTCCTTTCAGCGAGGTGTGAAATCCGACAAGTAGACCGGTGTGATGGTCTCTCTTGAGACTTTACATTCAGCGTAACATCAGACGAGATAAATAAATAAATAAAATGAAGTCCATTATAAATCTAGATTAATTTAATATTTAGAAATCTTGCACTAAATATATTTAAAAAAAAATATTTTCTCAAACATGCTTGGAAATGTGAACATTGTTTTGACAACCTTCTTCCAGATAAATCGAAATTGCTGTATATGCGAGCAGCAGCCGGCAAAAGTTGTATGAAAATCCATATCTGTCGTGTTTTAGCGGCCAAATAAATTACTATGTAAACTCATATCTGTCGTGTAATTTAAAAATGGAACAATCTTTTACTCCCAACCTTGGCAACCAAGGAGGTAACTTATCCAAGGCATTATTTAAATATAGAACGGGCTTGCAAATAGAATGCTGTTTATTAAGAAAAATAAAAAACAAATGAACATTTCGCCGCGTGAAAAATTACTGTTGTTTGTTGTTCGTCATTGATTTTGAAAAGTATGTAGGTAACTAAAAAGTTCTGCCTAGATACTACTTGCGCATTGTTTGAGAAAAGCACTATACAAGCCTTGGCCACAACTGAGCGTTGCCGGACTCCGTAATGCGTGCCTCGGCTGCGCCTCGGCCCGCATACTTCACGATCGTCCGGCAACACAACACTTGGTGGCCGCGGCAGTAATGTACTATTTCGTTTTAGAAAATACTTTATTTAGTTATTCAAAATATGATAAGTGTCTATCTACTTAAAAAAATAATGTATATTGCATATGCATTACAAATTTAAGTTAAGAGGGCAGGTCAGACGGCTCTTCTTAACGATTTAATGATAGTAAAAGAACGTCCTAGTATGTAAGACAGTATCAAATGGTGGACTGTTGTTTGTGCCCACTCTGGATTCTGAAGGGAGATGCATATATTGAAAATGGAAATGCTACTCAAACAAAACACTGTATGATAGCGTTGGAATTGTAAGTAATGTAGTATTACATACAATTCCAACGGTATACCGGGTGCAAGGGGAACGCTCCCGAAGCCGAAGGCCCGTGGTAGTAGTTTGGGTATACTACGTATTGGTTATTTTTTTTCGTTTTGGTGAAAAAAAAATATATATTTCAATTTTTTTTTCGTTTTTTTCAGCTTTATTTATTCTCCATCATATTAGGAAAGCTCAATGAAACGATAATTTCATAAAAAGAACATCGCTACAAAAAAAAGTACGCGCTTGGCGCCATTTGTTTTTTCTGTAGTGATGTTTGCTGCCCGACCTGCCAACCCGTCGTAGGTGCATCGACTAGCAGGTGTGGTTTTCTTGGCTTGGGCAGAAAGTCTATGATATAATAGGTATTAAAGACCCTATACAGTTACATCTATGAAAATGTAGTATAAATCTTTCAATAGCAATTTATATCTAACCCTTGCTAGTATCAATGTTTGTCTTTAATTTCATCATCTTTGTCATTCAAGATTTTGCAAACACTCTTTAAGTTTGTCTAGCACTGCAAATACTGCATACAATCAAAACGCATTTGGCAAATAAACAAAAAAAGTACTATTAAATTACAACAATAGGCTCATCGGCTGTCATCGGCTCCGCTCGGGTGACGTGACGTCAGCTGCGCGAGCGCATTCTCACGGAGCTGTCGATATACCGTGACCTGTCGCATGGTTGTACTCGCGAATTGTGAAATACCAGGGTTGTCACTCGCTTAGTAAGTTGCTTTAAATATTAAATAATTTTATTGCTGCGGAAATTTAGTCCATATTTTCTTATATTTAGTGATCCGAATATAAATGTGTTTAAATACAATTAGACAATCAATTAGTCTATTGCAGTCTACTAATGAACCTATGTCTCTCATGCCTCTCTCCATGGACGCCATTTCTCCTGATACTCCGCCTCCCGCATCCAATTGGTCTTAACCATCTTTATCAGCAGTGAAATTCTCTAAGTACTTAAACGCAACGCTTTTAGAATTGTACAGTATGTGTAATTAGTTTTAAATTTAAATGTCTGATGTATTGCTTAGTTATGACAGTTCTGCGTTATTTATTTAAAAACTGTATAACAGAAAATTTAATAGTTTGAAAGTTTTGTTTTCGTAGTTTTCATAATTTAAAGTCCCAATACCTTTCCAAATACCTTAATTAAGTATAAATAAATTTTCGCTTACAACAAGATACGAATGATTTTACATATTTCCAAGGTATCGCTAATTTAAAACGATTGCCAAAACAAACGTACCTCTTCCAGTTTAGTATTAATATTCAAATTTACTTTTCAAACTTAATTAGACATGACATGATTTATACTTCGGACTTGCTTTCGTAATTTTTTTACTTATAAGCTAAATAATATATGTAGATTTTCGTCGTAAAATAAGCGTTTTTATTATATCATGTTATTAAAAATAATACAGCACAAATTAGCGTCGTTTCTAAAAGAAAACCTTTGACAGAATCCATAAGTAGCAATAAATTCGAATGAGTTATTATATTTGAAGAATCTGAGGTAGTCTTAATTAAATTATTTTTATGTATAAGTAGGAGAGTCGATGTGTCTGTTGATTGGGATTTACAAGTAGGCCTGTGGCCGTTCTTTAAATATTAATTATTTTATCAACTAGTTGTGGTCTAAGTTATCTACTGCTGCTGTAATAAAAATCTTGGGTCTAGTGCTCGCATCTGATTAAGTCTTTAGTATAAGAATTAAGGGTAAACAGAAAATTTTGAATTACATAATTCATCAATTCTGAATTACAATTCTGAATTACATAATTCATCGATTGGTTCTAGAAAATGTCGTTGAGTAGAATCGACAGTGTTATTTATGGAACTTTATATATTGCATATATACACACTTTTCTTCTGATTCTGCACACTGCTTCTAGTGCTTACTAGCTTCTTCTACTATCATTATTCTTTCAAGCACTGGATGGCAGATAAGAAAGCTGTAAAAAACACTACTGGTTTTGAGTACCAGTGATGCTTCTGATCTGCAATTTCTAATATAGATAAAAATAATTTTAAAAGAATTACCTTAACATAGAAACCAAAATGTTGAGTGACAACCCTAACACTTAAAGACAGGAAGCACAGGGGTGTGAGCAAGTATGACCTCAAGTTACCCATAAAGCACCCTTACGTTTTTTTTCCAATTGCCGTTATCTGGAGCATTACATGGTGAAATTGATTTCGAAAAAAAACGCAATAAATATCATTCAATTGTATTTAAAAGGGTTTTGAATTTAATATAAGTTCTATTGAGGATCAAGACAAGATGAAAGAATTCTTTGCAATTGTAAAAACGTTTTTTTTTTCTTCGGAAGCTGTTGTTGGGCATTGTCATTCATTCTTTACAATTGCATCTGTCCTCCTTAGTTTCATGGTTGTAAAAAAAATAATTGACGTATAGACAATTTGGCGAATTTTCATCCTTTTTAAAGATCTATAGAAAGGGCTAATCATCGCTGATTCATTGGTTTTGAAGATACTATCCCCCAAAAGTTAAAAAAAATATATTTTTAGTTTCCTTTTTTTTCTGATTTGCTTTTCAATTTTATTCATTTACTCTGATTCTTTGTAGGTAAGTACATTTTAAATGTAGTGCGGCAACTCCGTGTACCGCTCAAATCACACGCCGTATTCTGATGCCAGGTTGAAAGGTGGCCTACTAGTCATTTTCCTCGCACCATGTCTGTCCCAGCTCCAAATACAGGGTGTATTTTTGAAACGGGGCAGTAAGGGCAAGTACCTTAACCGTTGCAGTTACAGCAAAACGTTCTTAGAAGACCTTCCCTAACTTTATGACATATTTTGAACGGCATTCACAGATTTTGTAAAAAACTTACAGTTGGCAAAAAAAAATGCAAAAAGTCCAAATTTTTTTTTATGCCAATCGATTCTATTTCATGTGGGGATCAAAAAACTCTATGAGACCATTTTAGCTTTCAGTACTAGGAAAGACAGAAATCGCCAAAAACGTTTCCCATACATTTCGACAACAGAAACAAATTTCTACGATGGTCTAACTTTTTGTTATGGCCAGGAAGTGGGTAGAATTGACTGTAAAGTAAATAAAAAGAATTTTTACCCTCAAATTTCGAATTTGATTCGAAAATCTGTGTGTTATTCTTAGTTTCAGCTGAGAAACTTCGTATGAGTTATTAATTAAGGATTTTCGCTAAAATGTCTTCTAATCGTGAAAAAATTGACTTATTAGAAGCGTATTTTGTCAATAATCGAAATGCGGGAGCTGCATTAGTGTGGTACCGCAATAAGTATCCGTTGCGGCATGTGCCAACAAGAAAGCTTATTACAAATCTTTTGAAAAACCTGGAATTGCAGGGTTCTTTCAAAAGAAAGCGGCAGCCTCGTGTGGACATGGACACGGAGATTGCGGTTCTAAGTTATGTCGAAGCATATCCAGAGGTATCGTCCAGGCAAGTCGCCCTTGAAGTAGGTGTATCCCACTCCCTTGTGATAAAGATATGGAAGAAATACGGCTACAAGTGCTATCGATATGGGCGCATAGTTCAAGTGTTACATCCGGGTGATGATGTTCGAAGGCTTACTTTTTGCAGATGGCTAAGAGGAAAAATAAACAGAGATCATGAATTTTTAAATTACATACTGTGGTCAGACGAAACGAATTTTTCCAATAACGGTATGTACAACAGAAAAAATCACCACTATTGGTCCAAAGAAAATCCACTAAGAGTTACGGCAAGTCATAATCAGGTTCGCTTCTCATTCAACTGTTGGTGTGGTATAATGTCCAATCGAATCATAATGGTGGAATTTTATGAAGGGAAACTGAATTCTGCCATGTATAATGAAGTCATTTTACACCATCTTGAAAACGAGATGGACGAATGGCCCCTGTCGGAATTGCGAAAAGTTCATTTTCAACAAGATGGTGCTCCGCCACATAACAGTCACCTTTCACGTTCCAATTTGAGCCGCTTATTCGGTACACAGTGGATAGGTACACATGGTCCAACACAGTGGCCACCTCGTAGCCCCGATCTAACACCACTTGATTTTTTTTATGGGGCTTCGTGAAAAACGAGGTGTATAAGACGATGTACGCCAGTGTTCAAGAGCTCAAGGATGCATTAATGACCATTTTACGTAATATTCATCCCAGAACATTATTAGCCGCCATTCGTTCAGGGCAAAAAAGGATAGACTTATGTATTCGTGAAAATGGAAATCATTTTGAGCAATTTATTTCATAAACCAATTTCTTAAATGTATAGGTAAATGATTTTTTTTATTTAAAAAAGTTCAAAATTTTACCTGACCTATGAGTTTCGAGTTGATTTATCATATTTCCGTACGAAATGTATGGGAAAGGTCTTTGGCGATTTCTGTCTTTTCTAGTACTGAAAGCTAAAATGGTCCCATAGAGTTTTTTGATCCCCACATGAAATAGAATCGATTGGCATAAAAAAAAAAATGGGTGCGTGTACTTATGTACGCGCGTGAGAAGTTATACTTCTTTGACTTAATGAGCGGTTAAGCAGACGGCTTCATACTGTTAATTTTGTGTCACAGGTGCGCGCGCATCTTAAAATTTCACTCTCATCATTTTTTCATAACGCGCCTAACTTCATACTGTTAATTTTGTGTCACAGGTGCGCGCGCATCTTAAAATTTCACTCTCATCATTTTTTCATAACGCGCCTAACTTCATACTGTTAATTTTGTGTCACAGGTGCGCGCGCATCTTAAAATTTCACTCTCATCATTTTTTCATAACGCGCCTAAAGAAGTATAACTTCAAAAAAAAAAATTGAACTTTTTGCATTTTTTTTGCTAACTGTAAGTTTTTTACAAAATCTGTGAATGCAGTTCAAAATGTCCCAAAAAGTTAGGGGAGGTCTTTTAAGAACGTTTTGCTGTAACTGCAACGGTTAAGGTACTTGCCCTTACTGCCCCGTTTCAAAAATACACCCTGTATACAGCTTTGAGATGGCTACTTCAGGTGGCTTTATGTCACCTAATACTTAGTGGCTTGGCATGTTTAACCTGTATATTAGGTACTATAATTTAGTACCAAAACAGGTCACACACATATTTACGGATTTTTGGCTGCTCTGGATAAAAATATACCAGACACCTCGTTAAGCTACAGTTCAATCCTCAGTTAGAACTAATCTTTAGTTATGTTCTCTCGTTAATGTTATGTCCGATCGTTTAAGAACCGGAGATTAAGTTAATGTTTGTATAATAAGCGATTGAGCAGTGAATAACTGATATCAATTTAACATAAAATAAGCTTAACATCAACTGTGTTAGAAGTTTATGCAATTTTTTTGTTTGACTATGCAATAGACTTCTTAATATACTTACCAAACAAGCATAATAATAATGGCGTAACCGCTCGGGGGTGAGGCGCTTATGAATTTTAAATTTCGAATTTGGAATTGATTAAGACAATATTTTTTCTTTTTTTTCTGTTCTTTTTTTAATGAATTTGGTAACCGAAATTACCGATCTTCCATTAAGGTAAAATACCCTATTGTCGAATCTGACCCAATAGTCGACACTTCCGAAAAAAATACCTTTTTTATAAGAAAAGTAACTATTTTGTTTACTTGACCATGTACTTAAAAGATTAAGAAATTAAGAAACTGTTTTAGTATTGATGTTATAAATATGTACCTACCTAACTTGTAGACCTACGTAGACCATTGCCGTATTTTTATGGCTAGATTTTCTATCAGTTTTAAGTGATTTTTGACTATTGGTGTTAATGAGCACGTGTATGATAATTGTATTTAAAGTAAATTTTTTTTCATTTTTGAAGATTTTATCTGCTAAAGTGAATGTCTAAATTTTGCTTTAACAGTTAAAAAAAGAAGTTACGACCATTCCTTAAAAAATATGTGTAATTTTGTAGAGTGAAGTTTAATTTATCCTAGTGTCTACAATTGGTACTTTGACCTTAAACCTCAACAGCTAAACTAAATCGTATGATTTAGGAATGGGTTCACTTCGGTTCGGGACCTCTCGTTCGTAAGACCGTCTTCTGTCCACTGAGCCATCGACGTTTTTATCTATTTAAATTCATCAGTAAACAAACCTCAAAATTAACTGTATTATGCAATAAATAATTTATTTTACAACTATACCAGCTGCAACTTTCTACAGAAACAAATATAAAAATTATGCTAATCCATATTTATAACCAAATCTAATCTTACTATGTTTAAAACTTATTAAAACAATGTCTGGACGACTTTCACTGGTTTCAATGAAAAACAAGTTAAACTTAAATATTAATTAAATGGCTACCCATCAATCAGATTTAAATCGTGTTAAGTAAGTAGCGGGTTATTAGTATTCATTGAAAAATTAATAATGGCGGGTGTTTTAACATAATATATCTTGTGAGATATGAACCTTCGAGAGATTATTTTCTATTAAGTATTCATTTTTTATATTAATTTCATAATACTGTATTTTTTTGTTCAATCTCTAAGCCATTTTTATTTTTTATAGCCCTTCTACCTGCACTACCAAGGACTTGTGATGACGGAGAGCACATGTAGCTCTGGCCAAGTTTTACTTCAATAAAATCTAGGAAATATCTTCTATCTTCTTTTATTATTCTTCTATCTTCGAATCAATGGCTAGTGATTCGAAGAAGAAGAAGAAGAAGGAACGATGTTAACGTAATCTTTACAAAACGTTGCAAAAACATTATGGTGTTATAGCATTTTATCGACATAATTATAACAGTCTGACAGTGTAACATATTATACGACTAAATAATACGTATATTATATGATGTTAATTAAAGTTAATAAAGAATATAATGGAAGGAAAAGTTGAGGGTAGGAGAGGAAGAGGAAGACCTCGGAGGAGCTATATGGACCAAATAAAGGAGAAGGTTAACGTCATGTCGTATCAGGAAGTCAAGAATAGGGCGATGGATAGGAATGAATGGAAGTTACTCCACAGACAAGAGCGAGGCTCTTAAATTTAAATGAATGAATGTGCGTAAAAATTATTAAAATTTGAATATCGATGTATTCGAAAATATTCTGTATACGCGCAGTAGGTACACGTTTCTTGGTTTTTTTTTAAGATCGACGGCCGTGGACGAGCTCAAATTCAGCAAGCATAGAAATTATTACAAAACAATCCGCGCGCGCCAGGGCCTTTTATATATCCGATTTAGGTTTAGGTCCGAATAGAAAATTATGATGATACACCCTTTTATGTAAGCATACATATTATATAGCACCAACACAAAACATATCAATAACAGAACAAAGTTACAAGAAAAAAACATGAAATCACAATAGTATGAATACAGATAACAAAATATCTAATAGGAAGCGATTCTGTATAATTTCGCAATAAACGTCAAATTGGCGTCTGTCCGTTGACAGCTTTATTACTATAAGGGTATCTCTCGTCCCTGTCTTTACCCGTACACCAGAGCGAGACAGGAACACGGGGTAAAAGGGGTAACCATTAGTAAATTTGCACCACATTAAAGGGTAAAGTGGGCGTAACTCAATGTCAGTTTTAATAAATCGTGTGGAAGATATAGGTCTATGAATGATTTTTTATCGTGAATCTGATTTGTATTGAACTATTAAAAGAAATATACTATTGTGGTGTATTGGGGCGAGATATACGTGTGATAATATTAAATAAATAATCAATCTATTACAATATTGATTGTGTTTAATGTATTCAAATGTGAGATTTTGAATGTTTTATGATTTTTAAAGGTGGTATGCAATTTTTGCTACTGTCTGACTGGGGGATTAGGAAATCTCGAGAGATAATTCTACGCCAGATCTTCGTCAGGTGGCTACGTATCCATACCACGTCAAAATTTTAACCCTAACCCAAAAGCACCCGTTTGACTCCATTTTAAGACCTATTTATAGACGAGATTCAAACTTTGAGGTCGTACGGGTACATAGTAGAAGCTGAGATTGACTAAGGCTCCGAAACACTTGATGGGACACAAAGCTTGTTTTTTTACTTTATACTATTCCAATTAGACCCACCCTCTCCTTTCCACTTTCCTCTACAAAACAACACGTGAAAGACTTAAATGGCACCAGTTTACGGTGGTCGTCGGTAGATTAGTGGTTAAGGAGTCGGCATTACGATCGAGAGGTTCCGGGTTCGAATCCTGGCCATTACACTACCGACGTGAACCCACTCCTAGCACAAGCAATTTAGCTTAGTTAGAAGGGTTAGAGGGAATATTAGTAATTTCGATAATTTCGGTTGGTAATATAAAATAATAAAAATAAAGAACCAAGCGGTTCGGTAACTCTTTTCTCTACAAGACCATTAAGACCTGGAATTCCTTGCCAGCTCACGTGTTTCCCTCTTCCTACAGTCCCGGGTCCTTTAAGCGGGGCGTGAAAAAGCATCTGATGAGGCCGTCAAGCTGAGTGCCACCATTGTAACGTTGTTAGTACTTGTAATGGTGACCCTCTTTCCTGAGACTTTGTTCTCACCTTACCTGTTTTTGGGCGATTCTATTTATTTTTACAGCCTCTGTGGCGGCAGTGAACGCGGCCGCTACGCAGGAGGCGCGGGTTCGATACCCGCTCAGTGCCAATATTTGTATGCAAGAATATGTATATTTGCATTGGTCTGGGTGTTTCTATGTATAATATGTATGTATGTATGTAAAAAAAGTATCTAAGTATGTTTATCCGCATTCTAGATTCCTTAACACAAGCTAGTTACCTTGACCATGGGTCTAGGTAGCGTTGTATGAAATTTTGTACAATATTTATTAATTTATATTTTGAAACTCAAACTCATTCACACAATATAATAATAGAAAAAAAGTATAATCAATTTTTTTGGAATATTATTATATAATATACGAAAGGATTCTAGATCCTCCAATAGACGAATTTACAGCTTCACATCCTTGAACCAATTGATTTGAACCGAATGATACATGTTGTTGGGTTAATTTTACATTAATTTATGATTAAATATTTTTGTATGTCATAAACTACTGATAGTTTATGGGCTTGACTCGTAAACGTCAGTATGTTATCATCGTAACACTTTACAGGGCGTGGTTAAGGTTACAGCCGATAGCGGATTGTATTTCAAAAGATTTAGAGAGTACCGTCTCATGGCGCACGATTTCCGACACCACGGGTGTTCCGATATATGCGTATGTATCTAAACGAAAATGGCTGCACTATTTCTCTGCCCCTATTGCCTTGCACTTACCTATATTAGAGCTCATACACTTTTTTTATGTGTGGAAAATCCTCACGTATACCGCCCCCGCCGCGCCGGAGTCGGAAGGGGAGTTATGTCGGGCTCGAACCGACTAAACCGCATGCCGTCTGTATGGGTCGCAGTGCAATGAAGTGCTACAGTGCATAACACTCGCAGAGTCACTATAAGTGGCTACGTTAGGTTCTTGGTAAAACTTTCAGGCGTGAGCTTTCTCGCATGTAGATTCTTGACAGTCTTCAAACAGAGCAATCAATATTTTTATAGTTATTAATAAATAAATATATAGTCCCTTGTAATATACTAGAAATCCCATTATAGTTACCCTAGTCTTATTTGAGCGTTATAAATAACTATCTTTTGCCTGCGGCTCCGCCCGCGTGGATGTCTATGCCTAGCCTATGTCCTTTCTCAAGGTGTAATCTACCCCTATACTAAATTTCATCAAAATCGGTTCGGTGGTTTAGGCATGAAAACGTAACATACAGACAAACAGACAGTTACGTTCGCATTTAAAATATTAGTATTGATTATAGAATTTTCCCTCTTTTCGAGACTTTTTAGCTTACCATTAGGCGGATTGAAGCCGTTGAAGTCAAATTGACGTGTCTTATATAAGAAAATAACCAATTTTTATTAGTTTTCACCTCGTATTATTTCATTCTCGCTATAAGGTTATGCCTTGCGTCCATATTTCTTTCTTTATAATTGGAAGTTGTCATAAACGGCACCGAACTCGCGGCCGTTGGTCGCTACAGATAGAAGCCTGTTTATATAAATTATGAGTTTTATTCACAAAACATCTACTTTATGAATATCACTTTCTTTTTCTATGATATTATGGAATTTTATACACACGCCTATGTAGGCAACCTCCGCGCGGTGCACCCTGGGCAACGGAGACCGTCAAGGTCAACCTATGGGGAACCATTGTAGGATGTAGGACACGACGGTGTTTCCGTCCAATTGAGTAGTCCGACTGGGGAAGTACCTCTGCCCTACAGAATACCGCGGCCATAATAACCTCGGGTTGTGTTCCTAGCGGTGAGTAGGGTAGCCAGAGCTCACTGGAGAGTTTTTGTGCTGTCAGTGGGAAAACCAAAGGCCTGCTTTGTCTGTGTCTTAAGCAACATCTAGGCATTGTTGAAATTATGGCAGTAATTATTTGCATATCACGATAGTGTAGCCCGAGTATAATGCTGGTTTGTGCTTTAAAAACACATCAAATGATTTACAATGTCACTATTGCTAGGGGTGTCACGTACCTAGAGGCTCGTACTAACCATGTCAAATGGAATCGCTTCACACAATGTCCGACAATGAATAATAAGGTAGGTAAATATAATTTACGAGGCCTGTTTTGGCCTGTACAGTAGTGACCGGTCCCTGCTTAACGCTTCGGGGATATATTGGAGAGGACCCAGTGGTGTGAAATGACTGATGTCATAATGTGAATCTAAAATACCAGTCAGGTTGATGGAGTAGGTATATAAAACAAACAATAGGCCTGTCCTTTTACATAGCTGTGAATCGCGGCCGCTGCTGGAGCGACAAAAGCAGGAACTGCGTGTCACGGAGATGAAAATAATGCGGTGGACGTGCGGAGTCCGGCCGGCATTTATCTTGACAAACAAGTCTCAAAATGTACTCTGTATGCGCAGTACAAGTTTTTGGGTGTCTTTTAAAGATATCACGGGGTGCTATGGTGGTGAAGGAGCTCAAATCCACAATACATAGATTATATCACGCGCAGTAGGGCTTTATTTCTCTCGAGACATGGGGTCAATATATACGCTCGTAACCATAAAGATCTTTATTTTGTACTCATATAATAATACTAGCCAACCCACCCGGCTTTGCCTGTAGCATACCTTGACAAACCGTATCACCCTTTTGAGCCTGTATAATTTTTTAGATTTCAAATCATGATTGAAAATTTGCCGGATTTGTCAACATTTATGGTTACTGCTCCACTCCCTTAAGTCGTAGCGCAATGATAAATGGCCTATAACTAATAATTCGACACAAAAAGACTTCTTCAATTCGAACCAGTAGTTCCTGAGATTAGCGCGTTAAAACATAAATTAAACATTATATTAGTATAGATACTTAGATTTGAATGAGATCTTTAGTTTTAAAACAACTTTTTCTGTCAAATAATTTACAATGTCACTATTGCTAGGGGTGTCACATACCTAGAGGCCCGTACCAACCATGTCAAATTGAATCGCTTCACACAATGTCCGACAATGAATAATAAGGTAGGTAAATATAATTTACGAGGCCTGTTTTAAATCTTATTTTATGGGAAATGTGGTTGGAGAGCTTAACGGCGAGTTGGTAAAGCAGGGGTGGCAGAGACAGGGGTGCCGGAATGTCCGGTGTCCGGTTTTGTCTAGCTAGATAGACAGGGGGCATTTCGCTAAGTCATTGTCAGTTAGAATCGGGTATTGTTCGTTTTGTATGACATTGTGTGATAAAAGGAGTTCTTAGATAAAGGTGTGTTTTTAGCGGTGTTTTTTTGAGTTGCGTAATCTCAGTTTGGTGTGTTATAAAAGGGGTTATTTTTGCTAATTCATATTTAGAAAAAAAAAAACATATGAACAATCTTTGGTTAATTGACAAACAATATTGTATTGTAAAATTATGTAGGCACAATTACAATTTCTTCCATTTGAAAAGTATTCACTATTAAAAATTCCTAATGGCATTATGGATACACGTTTGTTATTCACTGTTTAGAAGTCATCTAAGCTCACCATCAAGATAAATGACGTCAAATTGACGTAAAAAATATATTACAATTGTTATACTTCACCCTATTTCGAAACACAATCTAAAAAATAACCTTACACAACACCACAGACTTTGAACCTAAAAGTGAATTATCCAAATAATCCCACTATCCATAACGATCCCACTATCCCAATAACAGTATCCCACTATCATTCATAACCTCTGATATTCCTACATATACACAATCACAATCAAAATAAACGAATATTTAAAAACGCGACAGAGCTTTTTAAAAATGAAAAGTCACCGCTCTCGATTCCCACGTCACACGGGCTCGTTCGGGAGCAAGGTAGGCATATAAAAATGCCTCCGACTGTCCCAGTACATTAATAAAACCTTTAATAAAACCGAGTTCGATCACTTCGCATGCGCGGGCGCTGGTGGCCGTAGTATATGCAAAGTTCACACATGAAACAGTTATTTACATGAAAACCACTTAATTTTCGTTGGGGTAGATACTGGTGTACTAAATATTTCTACTTAACCAGGTGTTGTGGAACTTGTAAACCTCGAGGGTGTATGTTAACGATAACCTGGTATTCTTTGGTTCTAAGTAGTGACATGGCATCTCTCTCGGTCTCGGTCTCACTACCAATGCGCTACTAAGAATAGGTAGGCACACGTAGCAAGGGTACTTTAACTATCACCTAAAGATAACTTACGATCGGGCATTGCAAATAAAGTATACTTACTGTAAGAGTGCTGGCTTTTTATCTAAAAGGGGATTCCCCTCGCGGAAGCATTTGGAAGTGTAGGGCATACTGGCTGCAGTGAGTACTATAATACTCTAACTTAACTTACTGACCCTGGGTACTTACGTACTACCTTCTTAACTGTCATATAAGTTTCTTTTAGTAAACATCTAATCGAATTGAATTTTAATTTGGACAGCATTCTTCTATTTTTTCGGTTAAGTATTCACTTCTTTTCATTTATAAAATCTTTTTAATCTGTCTATCTCGCATATACTACACTTCATACTCGATATATTAAAAAATATCATTCCTCACACATTTAAAAAGAAAAAACCTCAACATTAAAAATATATTCATATGAGATAACACTTTATAATGACATGGGTCAGTTCGGGCGGCTAGAACAAACAAAATTGTACGCGCCATATTTTTTCATCTTTTCATTCAAATGAAAGGAATGGTGTGTTGTTATCTTGCTCAATCTTACAATGGAGGTGCGTGTGTGAGGGAGATAGGATAGGGATTGGAAGCCAGGTAGGTGCCGTAGCGTCTGCCGTGGCAGACAGAACGGCACCAGCATTCGAATTTCAAATTCTGGAATATATTTTTTTGGTTTGTCTATGATATTATTAATTATATTGTGCAGAGATTGTTACAGACTTATGCAGTTATTGCGTAGGCTGAAATTGAAATTGCGTTTGAAGACGCAAGCAATTGCGTAGGTGCTTCATTACCTGAGTACCTACCTATTTTGAAATTGTAATTTATATAAATGTATATACTTGTAATACTTTTAATGATTTAGAGATCCCCTCAGCCACCCGGCGGGGGCGGTTATGTCATACTCGAACCGACTAAATCGAAAATCGCACTCCATCTTCGGTCTTCAGATGCCGGGGTGTAAGATTGACACTGAAATAACCTGTGCGTCGTCTTGAACTAAGTAAGTTGTATAAAGGGCTGAAAGATTTGCTGACCTGAAATAAGAATATTCTAAGAACACAATTACTATAAGATTCTCTTCATAACCACGTGGCTTCGAATTTACGAATAAGTAACAGTTTCGAGATGAACAAAGCTACATTACACAGGTCCATGCTTACCAGATTTAGCTGGGCAGGGAAAGAAACACGAGTGACGTGAACACGGTGAAAGTGAGTGTTATTGTAGGTACGTCGGAAAGGAGTCCCTTAAACCTTCACCCGTGTCACAAGTCTCAGGTTCTGCTCGGGTTTCTCTCTCTGGCACATGATGGACCCACCACCCGCACGGTGAATCTATGGAAAGCTAAGAATTTGGCCTCTCAGTGTATAGTTTTAGCTTGGTTAAGTTGTCTGTGCACTATAAACAATCACACTTTTTATAATCGAGCAAATGCAGGGTCATCGCGGTCATCACGCCCCATTTTGACAACTCCTGTCAATTTACCCATAACATTCAAATTGTAATCAAATCAAATTAAGAACGCAACCGTTACGTTTCGCGCCATATGCTCTATGTTTGTCTTTGATACAATCATAAAAAATTACTTATTTTGAATATCGAAAACTGTTTGATTTATTATGATTAGGATTTGATATATTATTATTTTTTGGATTCTTTGAATTGATCACTTCTAGGAATATACCTGTTTGCTAATTGTTCAATGAATAGGTACTTTTGGCTTGGTTACAAGACCTTTAAGATATGTCTTTATTTATCTGTTTCTTCATTTTGTTGTTGATAATGAGTTGTTGATGATGATGATGATGATGACGATGAATGATGATTGCTGCTTCAGTAAACTGGTCGGACTTTACTAAAAGCTCCATAGGGAGATTTCGAACGAACACGAAAAGTCACAATTCACTGTAATATGCCACTTTCCTACACTTGTGTGCGTCTTATCCAAGACGCTATGTTATGCTAACCATTTTAATACTTATAAACTCAAATTCACAACAATTTCTGAAAATAAAACAGTACCGCGATGTGCCCCTTCCGTTTTCCCGCCAAAACTCCCCCTTTTTGCTTATTTTTTTTGACGTTGTTAGAAGCAATAATTCTGTTAATAAGAAGTTGGAAGCAGTTAAGCTTCTTTACTACGTATTTATAATATTTACATAAATACTTATTAGATACCTAATTATGTTTCTGATCAAACAACCTCTTCTCTCTCAAATCTATCCATGCAATACAGTTGAGTAACTAAAATTATAAATACAAAACTAACTTAATTAACTTCCACATGTAAAGCAGTGAACTGATTCTGGTAAGGTACAGAGGGAGAAAGGACATAGACTATGTTTGGTCGCTATAGCCGAAATCCACGCGGGCGTAGCCGCAGGCAACAGCTAATAAGTTATAAAAACCTTGATGCACATTATATTATATGGCAGGTAAAAGTAAATTTAAGTTAATTTTTATTGCCATCTAGAAAAAACTAAAAAACAAGCATTTAAATTAAGCCGTACATTTTCACCATAACAGTTATATTTTAAAAATAGAATGTACAGAGTTCTATTGAACAATAAGTCTATTTTTTTAATGAAAACAAAAATGATTTATATTTCTCACTGGCAATCAAATAAGTATATGCTTATTTTTTATATTTTGAATATAGAACAACACACACACAAACATAACTATCATCGTATACAGTAAATCGAAGTCGAGAAGCGTTTAAAGTCGAGTGGCCTTTCATACGAGCTTTGATGTATGGAGCTTGGACGTAGGGGGTGGTAGAACAAACTTCCTCGCTGCAATGTGAAGAGGGCTTGAGGGAGTGTCCAGTCGCTTGAGAACCATTCGACCGATTGTAAAGGTGTAAACATCAAAGGATGTATGTTTTATGTTGGCAATTAGGTTTTTTTTTTAAACGGTAGAATGGTCAGTACCTACTATAAGTTCGTCGTTTAATAATTGGTATAAAAAGTGGTGTTATTGGCGGGTATTTTGTCATCTGTGGTATGTAATTGGTATGAATAGTGGTGTTTTTGGCAGGAGTATGAATTGCATGGACTGTTTGTTTATTTATTGTTGAACTTGAGATGATCAGGTAAATACATATTGGTAGGTCGGTCCCAGGTTCGAATCCTAGCTATCACACTACCGATGCGAATTGCGAACCCACTTCTAACATAAGATATTGAGCTAAGCAGAAGGACTTAGAGCGAAAAGGCAGTAATTATGTCATAAAATCAATCAAGCAATTAGCCAACTGTAGTCCAGTACTGAAAGAAAGAAAGAAAGAAAGAAACTGATTTATATTGCGGATAAACACATGCACATAATCAAACCGGACATAGGCGTCCCATAATTTTAGTAACAAATACTTATTCATATTTTTTAAATCTCATTTGTTACAGTATAGAGCAGTAAAATGCATACAATCAAATCCCAAACTGTCTTAACAATAGCTACTCAACCATCCAACATCCACAATACCTATAATTCAGATAATCGTCTCTAAAGACCTTCACCTCCAATCTCCACCGTGTCACATTCAGATCCGACTTCATAACATCCTTAGACCAATACTTTAAGTCCTTAACAATCGGGCACTAAATGAACAAAAGCACCCACGTTCCTTGTTAGGAACCTGTCGAACAAGTAACATTGAATTTTTTCCAAACCTGATCTTTCCCTGTCGTGTTATTTCCGTCTCGTTCTACTCCTATAGTACAGAAAGGGAAGGAAAAACAAGTCTCTTTCTACTTCTATAGTGAAGACAGGGAAGGAAAAACGAGTCGTTTTTTAATCTACGCCGCGGGCAGTTTGGTTTGGATCGGTCATGGTCCGACGCGGATACTCAAGGGGTTGATAGGACTTTGATAAATTTGATAAACACCCTTTAGATAATACGTTGTTTTCTTAATAAACTTGATTCAGTTGGATGTTTTGTTAGAAGTCAAAGTTTGTTGTACGCCGATTGTAAAGAAGTTAGGGCATGTTTTTTGATTTGTTCAAAAGATTAGGTTGAATTGTTAGGTACTGGTTATTTGGGTATTAATGTTATTACGCTAGTACAGGTTTACATTATATCTTGTTGGGGGTGAAATTTGTAGATAATAATAGGTACTACCTTAATGATCAAAAAGAGGCATCAACTGTCAAATTAAAAGAATACTATGTAGCCACAATGATGTAGGCCCTTAGGTGATAAAACAATCAGGACAAAGATTTATTGTATCAACTGATTCTATACTTAGCCGTTTTGGAACGAAAGATTTAGAGCACAGTTTCTATAGCAAAATCGTCTAGAAAGACATATAAAACTGTGCCTGAAACATTTCGTTCCAAAACGACAGTAAAATCAGTCAGTATGTTGCTTATAAATACATTACTTACTTCAATTACTGCAAGACGGCGTGACTGTATGAGACCCCATTAAGATCTGGGTGAGAGTGCTCACGCTCTCCACCCTGCTCGCGGCGATGGTCCGCTGCGTGGATGCGTGGGCGGCCAGCGCCTCCTTCTGCGAGCAGGTCATGCTCGTGAAGGAGACAGCAGAGCGGGCGCGGCGCAGTGAGCGAGAAAGACTCGCGGACATCGCTGGCCGCGTTCGAAGGCGGCTCGGGCGTCGGAGGGTGCAAACCGACCTCCTCCCCCCATGAGCGAGGGCCTGAGGGTGACGGGTGGAGCCGCTCGTCACTCTAGCAGAAGCAGGCCACGGCGGCGGCGCGCATCGTAGACGATGCGCGCCCCCCCATACCGGTGCCGAGTCGGGGACCGTGTGGTCCCCCCTCCCGAGGAGGGCCAGACCGAGAGAAATGGCCCTGGGTCAGCCGGGGTGCGAGGGATATGTCACAAGACAACCTCACCTTCGGCCTAGTACATCGGCCCACAGACGGCGAGCGGTTTAGTCGGTTCGAGTCCGACATAACCTTAAAAACCCATTAAGATCTTTAAGGCTCAAACCAACCTCACAAAAATGGCCTGCTTATTATCGAGGTTCTGATGCAGGTTTTCTCTCAGGTATCATCATCATTATTATTGGGTTAATCCCAGTCACATCCGAAGCCCTCACTGCGATGCCCAGGGTCTGCTTTCGGGCTTTTACGGTTCCACTTCGCACGATTCTCTCAGGTATAGTCACTCCTATAGAATCTAAGAAACCCAATTCAAATGAAAGCTTTTTGTAGGAGGTATCACGACGGTATTTCCGTTCAATTGCAGTCCGACTGGAGAAGTACCTCCGCCCTAAAAGAATACCGCGGCCATAATAACCTCGTGTTCTGTTCCCGACGGTGAGAAGGGTAGCCAGACTAAAGGCTCCTGCTTTGTCTTCTACACTTTGTTTAAAAAAAAAAAGAATATTAGCAACCGAAATTATCCAAATTACTAATATTCCCTCTAGCCCCGCCAACTAAGCTAAATTGCTTGTGCTAGGAGTGGGTTCACGTCGGTAGTGTAATGGCCAGGATTCGAACCCGGGACCTCTCGATCGTGAGGTCGCCTCATTAACCACTAAGCTACCGACGCTTAAACACTGACGGCACAGAAACTCTCAGCGTTTACAGGGTTGACTCCCCTGGTGTTGCACACGTCCATAGGCCACGGTAAACACTTACCATCAGGTGGGCCGAATGCTTACCTGCCACCTCAGTTGTATAAAAAATAAATTAAGAGTAAATAGCTACACGGTGTAAACTGTGGAAGCAGGGAATCGTTGGGAGGATGATGACTATTGATAATACATTGTAACAATCCGTGAGCCAGGCTAGGTGACGAGTGGGCGGACACCGGATGTGTGTGATGATATAGATATGCATAAGGACCATCCTACCCTTGCCCTGGTTAATATGTATTCCATTTGGTTGGAATTGTCACTCGTAGGAACTGGTTTTTGACTACTTAGGTTACAAATAAGCAGACAGTTTGTCAGGTACGTAGGCCTACCTTAGGAATACCCGTGCTTTAAAATCGATAGAGAACGACAGTGTAACTGATCACAAGCCAACATTTAGTAGGTATAATAAATATGTACCTATCCATTTAAGAAAAAGAAATACATCAATTTATTCGGAGGTTTACGAAATACAGCTCTAACTTCTCGTTTAAGATTAAGCTATGACACAATAACATCTATATATTTATACCCTTTTGATGGCCAACTAGCATACGGCCCACCTGTTAGGAAGCTGTTACCGTAGCCTATGAACCCACTAGGACAATCAGTCTTATTATGCCCTTTTTGTAGAACCTCATATTGTAGTCGAGAACCTCGAAAGCCTAGTTCTAAACCTGTCAGACTGGTATTTAGGCTCGCACTAGTACTTACACACACATTCTACTAACTGCAGTAATCGACAGTTTTACTGCATAAGCAGATACAAGAAAGAAATAAGTATTTAATAATAATCACTGGTAGGTAGTTAATTTAATTGTTTGCGTGGTGCAGTGTTCATAATAAGCACATTTCTCTCTCTCTCTATCTCTCTCTCTCTCTCTCTCTCTCTCTCTCTCTCTCTATATATATATATATATATATATATATATATATGTACATATATATCTCTCTCTTTCTCTCTTTGTTAAAAGAAAGTTCACTAAATCCTGGAATTAGACCAATCTTTATTCACACTGTATGTCGGCACCAATGATAACATACTTATTTCAATACAAACGACCAGTCATTCAAAACTACTCCTAACCTACACTTAAAATTAACAAACGTACAGATAATTTCGGAAAATAGACACAATACTTTTGAGGACCCAATAAAGCATACACAAAAAGTCTTTGTGGTATAATATGACGAATATATTCTCTACGCCATGATGAATGAACACCATACCAGCAATAGTATGGTCGACCCAGACACGGTGGAACCGGCCAGCGAGGTAACAAATGTCCAAAAAAAGGCGTTATTTATCTATAACGACTTGTCGTGTGTGCATTAATATACAAATACAATGACACTTCATTGTTAGGTAGAGGAGTTTTTGATGGTTCCGTAGGTATTTATATTATTTATTCTATAGCTGGAGAACGTTGACTCGAGAATTGAAATGGTGGCTAAATGATACATCAAGAATTGAAGGCAAATAAGTGTCGATCTTACAGTACATCAAAACATACACTAATGTGACGGGCCAGGTCAAAAAACAAAAATATTTGAATAAAAATAAAAATGTCCCAAATATTGAATATAATCATTACCGTAGAACTCAAATATCTGGAACTAAAACCATTAAAATGTCGGTGATACCTGAAATAGAAAATAAATAAATTAGCTATTGGTTCATTTACAGGCAAGACCCACCTTTGATGGAATGGACACGATTATCGTGAAGAACCAATGCGTGGGTTGGATATGAACTCTGATGATTGATGATAGTCTATGTGAACATTTCAATTTTGATTTAAAATATAATACCGATTGTTTAACTGTAAAAGGGTGTAAGCGACATCAACCAACATTTTAAAGAAAATTGATACATGAAAAGATTTAATATTGTAAAGAAAATTCCCAAACTTCTCCATGGTTACACCTATGATAAAGTCTTCTGCAATCATCTTGTAATTTTGACGAAATTCCTGCTAAATAATTCTCTATCTAAAAAACTCAAAACTCAAACAGTCGTTCCAGTAGCCAGGTTACATATAGCATATACTAGACTATCTATTAAATTCAGACATCTTATCAAAACTATAAAACAACCATTCCAATACGGACCCCTAAAACTGTGAGAGAATTTATATCCGCCGCCTTTGCCCACAATGGCCGAAGGGGCGGATTAAAAAAAAAAACCATCAATGAACGCCCAACAATCGACTTCACTAGAATTACGGTCGCCATGCATGCACCATGAAATTTGCGCTTTCTAAGTAACTTTCATTACATTTTTAACAAACATACGTCCGACAGTAGCTACTGTTAAAAACTCCAGTGTTTGCCCATTGTTGAACAACCCATTGTCAACGAAATGAGTTTTGGAAATTGAAATTTGATGAAATATCAAATGGAAGTGAATATCTCTCAATGTTGAACCAATAATGGCGTTTGTTACATAAGTTATTGTGAGTTAAATTAAACTTTGTGGTTAAAGACAAGTAGGTTTTGATATTATTACTTATTGTTTCAATGTGCGATGTCTAGGTGGCGTGGTGATGGAGCCTTCAACTGAATAAAATCAAAATATTTTAGGAATTTGTATGCCAAGTTCAATGCATCGAATTGAACACGGGTTTGTAAGAACAGTTTCCGTGACAAACTCGTATGCGATTAGAGGTCGCGTGCCATATACTGAACCCGTGCGGGTTTCAAGGCGCTGCTACCTCCTGTTGAACATGGAAATATAAATACGCAACCGATTCGCGGTATGAAATGCCTATGTGTTGTTTCAAGATATCCGTGTAGTTGTTAAGCGCATCACACTCGGCGAAAATACTATAATATTCTATATCTAGTCATCTTAAGATAAAATATTATGGTGTCTTTGCCGTGTGTGACGCCTTTTAGAGCGATTAAGTATAAAACATTCAAACATTTTCACAGATTTTCACATTTATAATATTAGGATAGGTTTCAAAGCTCGTACTTATCATAATCTTCTTCTTCTTTTTTATCGTGTCGATGGCAATAATTGTGGTATTAGATATGACCAGTCCAAAACTCTGCTTTTACAGCTGCTTCATTTACTGTGTTGAGCACAGCGGGCACGATAATTGGTGGTCCATTGTTTGCAAAGGTGCATCGCATTCACAGCACCCACTCCCTGCGTCCAGATATCCCCATTTAAATTGGTTTTCTCTACAGCAGCCAACCCGGGACATCAGTCTGTTAAGAGAATTCCAGGTTGCCCATTGCAATTGCCCGAGAGGTAAGTTTTTAGCAGGTTGGATGTTATCTAAAGGGCATTCTGGGAGCCACCTCTGGATTCAAGAGCTTTCACTTTCTTTGGCCTGCCACATTAGCAGTGCATCTCATTATAACGTGAATTAGGCATGTTATAATGATATAGCGAGTGACGTGCGTCGGTTTCCTGCTTCCATTTATCGATCTCACTTGCAACGTGCCTCCGTACATTTGGTGGGTTTTCGATGGATTGGGTCGTAATCCATTGTATTCATCGTATTGGTCGACACCTTCCAATGCCGCCCTCAGTTTGCTCTCAGCCTCCTCAAAAGCAGCCAACGCCAAGTCATCCGCAAATACGAAGTGCTTTGTACTAGGACTGGTTATTAGTATAAATATTAAAAGTGCTGGAGCCAAAACACTTCCTTGCGGTAGCCCATTCTTTTGAACACGCCATTGACTTTTGTTATTCTGCATGTGCACTTGAAATCCACGGTTTGTGAGCAGCTCGTTAAGAATTTATGTGAAAACTACATCATTGGTCATCTTGAGTGCTTTGACCAGGAGCCTTTTGATGGTCACTGTATCGTATGCCACTGGTAGGTCCACAAATACGACACCAGTTATTTGTTCAATTTTGTAACCATCCTCTATATATTGTGTGAGTTTAGAACTAGGTTGGCACATGATTTACCTGGTCTATAGCCAGCCTGTTCGGAAATGAGGTTAGCCTTCAGTAGCATCGGTATCCTTTCAGTATCCTTTCAAACATCGTGAACATGTGGCAGAGCAGGGAAATGGGGCGATAGTTTTTGTGGTCGTTCGGGCACTTGCCAGGCTTGAGTTATGCTATGAACTTTGCTCTTCGCCACGTTTTCACTTTTAAATATCATAAATATTCAGAAGTGAAAAGGGCTTACCGCATTGCGATGATTATTCAAGTTTTTGGGTCTTAAGTAAGCGGTGTTGTGGCTTGCAAGCTTTGAGTCCAGTAACCGGCGTAAAGTTTACAGTTGGCTTTAGACAAAATGAATCTGGGTATGTATTTTATTCTTGCTGGTCGTACTGCTGCTTTAATATGATAGATAATAGGACTATTTTGTGTGTTTGGTATGACCGAACGTATGATGATATCTTTTCTGTATAAGGCGATTAGATTTTTACTGGCAAAAAGGTCCGGGTTATATCCACGGAGCCAGCGCCGGCAATTAAAAGAAACGGAAAGCTTTGCATCGTGAACATGTCTTAGATTTTCAGATGGGCTGTTTGGTGGTTCTCGGTAACTATTGTGAGAAGGTCTATATCGTTTTTGAAGCAACTTGATGCCGAGGCTATAGATAGGGAGGGCCTCACAAAGATAGCATTCAACGATTAGTGACATATATTTCAGGCCGTGGTTGGTGGCTGCTCCTGTGCGTTTCTTGGAGGCAGAGGATGTCGCACCGAGAAACCCTCTATGTTTAGGGTAATTACTTGGAAGGTGCTACCAAGAGCACCGGCTGTGGGACTGTGTATTGCCGTCGTGGTGAGAGGATTAATCACCCTGACTGCGTTAACGGGTAGGTTTTGGGAATAAGGTTCACTTTATGGATGCTATTCGGGGAGGCTCCTCTCGTGCAACCCAAATTTTTATCACATTAAACGGCTGCACAGATTTTGCCGAAATTTAGTACACGATAGGTTAGATTCTACTTCCTTTTGTGTAAGTTTGTGAAGATGTTTGGATGATTTCCAGCAGGCGGAGCCTCGAGCAATGGTTTGTATTTCATATATATTTATTTAATGAACTGTCCAAAGCGGTTTTTGAATCCGTGACCAGTTCCTTACAGGAGGAATGGCTCTGATCAACTGAGTTACATGAACATACCTTAGGCATTCGAATTTTTTCTATACCACCATCTTGGGGCTACTTTACAGCCATCAATTGATATTCTTACGAGCTATCGGAAAAAAATTACAATGTTACATCTGTAAACCTTTTTTTTATTACTCCGCCGAATCAATTTAAATAAATTTTAAAGCTAGTATGTTAACTTTTCCTAAAGGACTGTTCGCGGATTCGCCTTGGACCTTAAATTTTTCCAGTCTAAGGCGATGGGAATAGTTTTTTTTTATACCACTGAGGTGGCAGACAAGGACACGATAAAGTGGTTACCGTGGCCTATGGACGTGTGCAACACCGAGGGAGTCACACTCGTGCTGTCGACCCTGTTAACACCGAGAGTTTCTGTGCCTTCAGCGTAGAAGACACAGCAGGGACAGCCTTAGGCCTTCCCACTGACAGCACAAAATCTCTTCAGTGAGCTCTGGCTATCCTACTCACCGCCGGGAACACCGTTATTATGGCCGCGGTATTCTGTAGGGCGGAGGTAGTTCCCCAGTCTGATTGATCAAGTGGACGGAAATACCGTCATGTCCTGCCTCCTAGTATCATACTATCTGCTTCAAGATTTCATTTAATAATTCACGATAGTTTTAAAGAGCTAAGCTAAGCTAAATTAGAATATTCTCCATTACTTTTATGACGGTACCCAAATAAAAAATCTTCCTAAGTTCTTAACACACTTTATTTGGCTACTTACCCTTACACTAAGTATCTTTACGTGGTTTACAAATTAGGTTTTTTTTTCAAGGTTCAAATTTATAGGTAGTAAGGGTATGTGCCATTTATTTTGTTAAACGAATAATTTTTAAGACACGGTATCCGTCGCCATCGTTGGCTCAGGATTCCGCAGGGGCCTTGATTTCCAGAGCTGGCGTTACGTTCCACTCTGAAGTAGCCTTTTTCAAGCTTGTCAGGGCCCCATGAGTTCTTCACAATCCTGAAATTTACATGACAAATGTTTATTATATTATACCTACTTCTAGAAATGAACCCTGAACAACATCGATTTAAATATAAAAAATTGAATCGGTCTAGGCGGGGTTTGAACCTGCGATTTTTGCCTTACAGGGGCAATGCTTTCACCACTAAGCTACCCTCCTACCTAACCTCGCCCAAACCAATTCAAATTTTCACTTCTATATCAGTCTTTGAGGCGACAGTGGAGCATCTACCGACATTCTTACGAACTATCGGAACCAATGAATGATTTTCAATCATTTTTAAACATTGATTTTTGACTACTCCGCCCATACAATTTGAAATAAATTTTTAATACATTTTAACAAACATCTCCATAGAATAGAGGGGTTTTGCGAAGCCCTACGAAAGCAGGTACAGTCAGCGTCAGAAATATCATGTCTACAAAGTCTCGAAATGATCTTAAAACTAGGGTATTAAGAGCACATCTAACTGTTTTAAATTACATTATTTTAATTATTATTTTAATTTTAATTAATTACATTATTGTCGCAACTAAAGGTGTGTATCAAATTTCAGCACAATCCAACAGCAGGAAGCAGGGAGGAAACCCAAGGAATTATCATTTGAATACTTTGTTCATCAAGATCTGATGCTAATGTTGCCTTTTTTGCTTGGGGTAATCAGTCGGCTGTCACTCCCGAAATATGAACTCCATAGTGCTAGATTTGGGGTAACCAGAATTAGATCTTGAATTTGATTAAAATAATTTAGGTGAATTGGAGTTGGTTTTGTTGTTTGTAGGTACAATTTTAAGAGTGTGAAGTCATAACTTGATAAAACAAATTGCAATGGGCCGGCTATATCTGTAGATTAGACAACGTAAAATGGAATGTATAGAAATACTACTTACTTGTTCCCGCCAGTCTGCCAGTACTATAAAGTTTCGCAATTCGTTGTTACTGTTGAAATTAAAGTAATTTATAACCAAATTACTTAACTGTAATCTTTATTAAGATAATAGTTATATATATGAATGACTTAGCAGTTTATTTACAAAAACAAACCTATTATATATAAATGAAATTTAAATGAATTAAGTTACTTTATATTATTATACACAATACTAAATAAAAAAACTAAAACTAAAAGTTAAAATGCGTCGTGGAATTCATCCGCATCGCATGCCTCTTGTGGTAGCGCTCCCAGAAGATTGCCACGTTGTATGGCAATGCTTAATCTCTGACCTAAAAAGAGGCCAGCCTTCTGGTCACGAGAAGCGTCGACCATACGCTTCACAATTTATTAATTAAAATTTCTACGAGTATGTACTAATTATGAATGAATAGATTTATTTACCTAGTATTAGGCCCGATATAAACATATATACTGTACAACGTCCGATATATGATGTTATTGTTGTGAAATCCTTAACGTTATGGAATGTTTACTATCTGAAAACTGCAAGGATAAATGTCTACCGCACGCCGTCTGTGGGTCTATGTGCTAGGCCGAAGGTGAGGTTGTCTCGTGACATATCCCTCGCACCCCGGCTGACCCAGGGCCATTCCTCTTGGTCTTGCCCTCCCCGGGAGGGGGGACCACGCGGTCCTCGACTCGCTCCCGGTATGGGGGGGGGGGCATCGTCCTACAATTCGCGCTGCCGTTGTGGCCTGCTTCTGCTAGGGTGACGAGCGGCTCCACCCGTCACCCTCAGGCCCGCGCTCATGAGGGGCAGAGGTCGGTTTATGCTCTCCGACGCCCGAGCCGCCGTCGAACGCGGCCAGCGACGTCCGCGTGTACCAATGGATATGGGACCTACTTCATGCAGCAGCTGTTTCAATGTCTCTTGACTTGTAAGTTGGAATGAAACACAATCCACCACATTTGCCACAATTTTATTGGAGTCTACTCTGCACTGGCTTTGTTGGGTTTCGTCGGCATACTGGGTCTCAGTCATTGAACCTCCCATTTTTATAAGCGCTCTATACAAGACGCCTTAATGAATTATATAATAGTATGAAAATTAATATAGTTATAGCCTCTCGCCTATCAGTCAGCAGGTATACTACAAAAACCTTCTTTCTGGAAACTTTAGACCAGCGCACGGCAGGAAGAGAGCGCGGCAGGGGTACTCTATCACAGTGCAAACCGCCAAGGGAAAATCCTTAAAAATCTCTGCAATGCCATGGAGAAAAAAAAAGACGGGTTGCACTCTGGGAGTGCCGGCAGAAGTGAAAACATTATCTTTTTTCTTTCTTCGTTATATACATAGAAAAGGATAAAAAAGAACATACCATACCATACCTATAATATAGCGCTAATCATAGAACCTATCACTTATTTTCGGCTAATTTTCTGTCAGAAGAAATTAATAAATTATGAAAAGAAAAAATAATCACAAAAAATAATAAATTACAGAAAGAAAAAATAATCATAAAAAGTAATAAATTACAAAAAGAAAAAATAATTACCAAAAGTAATAAATTATAATAAGAAAAAACAATCACAAAAAATCCCTGATGGCCAGGTGGTTTGAACCCGATACTATCTGAAACTATAAGGACTTACAGTCGAAGTGCTTACCGTTTAAGCTACGACGCTATCTATCGTAACTTGCAAAATAGATAGTCTGTACCTAATCTTGTATGACGTCAGTCGTCGGTTACGGTTCAAAGGTCAACTAATCCTGACGCTTCCTTAACATTTTACACCCATCCAACGCCGCTAAAGAAGTTTTCACTTCAAAAATGCATTGAAATGTATAGTTTCTTTTAAATTGAATTAGCAATAAATACCCCTTGACAGATTTTCCTTTGGGTTGTGAAGGTCGGATAGCAGGTGCAGGCGCTTCACGGAAAATATTGAAGTTCAGGCGAATCCGCAATTGGACTGGTAAAACAGTCCCCAGACTCCAAGTTGAAAGCTTCGGATGGGACTGGGATTAAAGCTAGGATGAAGAACCCGGGGCTATCTCCGTTCCTGTAACGGCACTAACCCATGAGACTAACCTATGTGGTTTCACAAACTTACGATCTATCCTTGTACTGTAATTTCAGAGAGAACTTTTTAGCAGTCTGAGTGTAATTGAGTAACATGCATTTAATCGACCCCCGAATCTTCTTATTTTTACCCTTAAAGCGTGATTGAATAGCAAACATTCATACATGTTAATAAACCACACTACCTTTTGATGACTATTAGCATGTTTCACATTTTAACTGTCCAAGGTACATACTTGGCCCAATACCGCAGTGGCGTAATTCGAGACGTGTATTGTAATCAAGGAAGAGTAAATCATGCTGTTTTACTGGTGGGCTATGGAGCAGGTAAAGAACAGAACAATATTTTTGAGTTATTTGTCAGAACCGATTGGTACCCTGTAATTCGCACCCTATGCCCATTCGCCTCTTAAACGTTTGTATGCTATACCTTAGAATTTAGATCGTCATTCTCTGAACCTTGTCTAAACTCAGTTCTTCGGCTTTTTTAGTCTAACCGTGATGCGACTGAACTTCGATATTTTCCGCGACATCTATAACTAATTGGCGATATCGAAGTTCTGTAGTTGCACTAGTTGGACTTTTAGGGCTACAACTACCCGTAACGACTGCCATTGAAGCATCAAAAGCATCAATCAGTCAAGTTCAAGCAATTAGGTCCAGCGCCATAGAGATTAACGGCACAGGCAATCAGTCAGTCATTCAGTCAGTCAGTCATTCAGTCATCATTCAGTCAGTCAGTCGTACACCATACATATATACCTAGTTATAGAAGCTAGATTAAAATTTACTGTATGTTTCAGACAAGATTAATTCATATGGGCCTCGGTTTGGTAAATCAGGGTACTTCAGGATGCAGAGGGGAGAAGGCCACGGCCATGAATCAACGTATGGCAAGAGCGACCATTCAGTGATTTCTTTGGTTATTTTCTGTTTTTCACCATCCTGTTCTGTGCTATTCTACTTTTTATTATACTTTATACATAATACTATCTAATGCCCGCGTGGACCTGATCCCGTTCCGAGAGAAAGCTTCGGGTGTGACTGGGACTATCACTGAAATGAAGACGATAACTAATAGGCAATTGCGCAAAAAAAATAGAAGTGGATTGCTCGGATAGCCGCAAGCCCTGTTGCGTAATCTATTATATAAAAATGAATCGCTAAATGTGTTGCTGAGCGCAAATCTCGAGAACAGTTGAACCGATTGCGCTAATTCTTTTTTTTAGAAGATTCCTTGCAGTACGAGAATGGTTCTTACGCAGAGAAAAATTGTGCAGAGATGCCGGGAAGGCAAAATAATTGAGTGACGCATAATGGCTTAGGGGTGCTACGGGGTTGAAGTATGCTACGGGCGAAGCCGAGACGGGTCAGCTAGTATATAAATAATTAAATTTGTTGAAGATACAATCTGACCTTTCTATTTTTGACTAGAGTAGAATATTTTAAATAAAGAACCAAATAAATCGTAATGGCATCCGTTAAAAATAGTTTTATTTCAATTATAACATTCGTGTAGGTAAACTTCTTAATAAAATTATCATGTTGGAATTTTTTATATCGTTCACTCTTATAAGCAATCGTTTTTTGAAGTAAATGATTTCTTTAATTAACCATGTAAGTATATCAAAAGGCGCAAAATCATCATTGAATCGTTATTATATACCTAATGTAGACAAATTAAACATTAGAGCTCGCATGAATTCGCCCCCATCGATTAGACTTCTGCTTTATTTTTTATTCAAGGTCAAAGGTAAAGAATATTTTATTCTAGCATTTTTCTTTTAAAGAACGAGTGTTAGCGCAAAAGTAAGCACGACAAAGTAGTAGACCATGTAATTACCTACAAAACTGGTTTATAACTTTTTTGTACGGGTAACCGATTTCGGAGTCATTGCGATTTAAAATTTTGAAGGAGGCATTTCTATTACATACAAAATTACTTGTTCCCATAGTATGATTCATCAAGCCTGAATCACTGGAAGCTATAAAGTAGAAATTTTGGCAGTAGATGCTTTTTATGTTGTAAGCACTCAGTTGGCGATACCGGTATCCAATAATTTAACAAAAAACGAGAGACAAATCTTCATTTGACAAACAACGTTTGACAAAATTATAGTTGATAAACTTATCATTTGACAAACTTTTCTTTAATAAAGTACTCATTAGACAAAATATTTATTTGGAAACGTAGGAAACGTAACATCATTTTACAAGTTGATGGTTTTTTAAACATGTTAGTTGGCAAAACAATTTTTACCCTTCAATTATTGGCTTGAATAGTCAAAAGTTAGTGGCAGAAATTAATATTTGCAAATCCGAATTCACGTAGTCTTGTTTGTCCTACCCCTAAAGTGTTATAAAGCCCGTCGCCGAGCTGCCGAAGCTGCGGTGGTGGGCATTACAACCATCTGCGACGACAAGCTCATGTGGAGCCGCCGGAGCCCCGCAGCGCCAGATCTGTGACAGAAACGATGTTTGCTACATGCTACTTGCTTGCTTGCTTACTTGTTTGACTGTTTGTTAACTGACTTTATTTGGTCGAATGAATATTTATAAAATAAAATTTTAACAATTGATATATTTTCTATGTGATACATTTGCAAAACCTTTATTTATCAAACAATTTTTTAAGTAATATATTTGCGAAATGCAAGTTTGTGAAATAATTCGTACTTCAAACGTTATTTGTAAAATTATCATTTGTCGTACGTTTTTTGTCAAACAATAGTAAACCGGCGATACCACATGTACCCAGCGCCATCTAGCGATAGTAAGCCGAACTACTATGACACTACAAATTCTGCATCGCGAAAGTGATGTTCACGTGCTGGTACAATACATATACAACATCCCAATGACGATCGTCGGGCCGCGGCCCGCCAGGCGTGATCACCTTGTCTGGTCGGAGAATTCTACCTCTGTGTTGAAGGAACATCATATCTCGTTCCTCCGCATACGTACTAAGAAAGGATTTTTAGGAATTAAATTTTGTGCAAATAAAAGTACAGCGGTCCGAGTCGATGATAGGTTTCGATACTTCTTTCATTATGGTGTATTTAAGACCTCTACCAATGTCTAGCTCTATGCGAACTTATGCAAGCCTACAATTTTATTTCGTTTATTTTAACTGGATCAACAATAAAATGTTAAATATGCCGTTTTGCTATAAGTTATTTGCACTTAACAGCTTTTTAGTAAAATGCGTAACATTACGATAATTTATAAAATGTATTTTTATTTAATTACCCATAAAGTACTTTTACATATTTACATAAAAGACAAAATTTCTCAATAAATACCTTTCATATTGTACATTTTAGTGAAATAGTTCAATATCGAATTTGTTATAAAAGGTATCTTACGTTCAGAAATAATCATTATTTGAAAAACAATAATGTCTGTAATATTGCTGTTATTGTCGGCGTGTTGGTGCGTATGCGCATCGGTAGAGACTCGCCGGTTCTACCCTCTTGAAGACGCCCATATTCACTTCGATGAATTCATATTAAAATTCAACAAACAATACAATCAATACGAGAGAGAACATCGGTTTGAAATTTTTAAGCAGAACTTGGCAGAAATAAACAGAAAGAACGAAGAAAATCTGGACATTCTTTTAGGTAATGTATTTCACTATGCTTCACTTTTTATCGTTTTAATTTTTTTTGTATAGGTGAGCAATGTCAGAAATTATAACTTGAGCGTTGTTCTATTGATAATTGCATATATTCCAAACTTTCTTTGTCCTTATATTACTTATTATCGGTATGAAATGAATGACTGATGACCTTCTTATAATTTTCAGGTATAAACTATTTCTCGGATCTTACCAACGAAGAGTTTGTCAACATGTATACAGGACTACAAACTGATCGTGATTTTAGTTACTGCAAAATACTGAGCGATGACGATATCCCTGATGTGCCAGAGGTATCAGCGACAAAGGAATTGGATTGGCGCAAAGCGGACGCTGTCCGCCGCGTCAGACGGCAAGGATCATGTGGATCTTGCTGGGCTTTTAGCGCAGTTGGTTAGATTTTTTTTTCTGTATTTGTATATTACTTGCTATTCTTAGCTACTTCTATACGTATTATATTCACATCTGTGTATCCCTGAATCGCCAGAGGTAAATTAACACTCACTTTTTGTCAACTATTATATAGAATAAATTATAGTATTATTGTTTTCAATACTTTTGTTTCTGTTAATCGAAGTACCTATACAGATGTTGCACCTGGGGTGGTTGCGCAGTGGCAGTTTATTGATGCCCTCATTTTAAAAATCATCTGGACACAGGCAACAAACGCTTCAATGGCATTTTGTACCACCTCTCGGGAATTGATATTTTTCCCGCTAAAAAGTTCTCCAAATTTTGGAAAAGTAATAGTCCGTAGGTGCAAGCTCTGGTGAGTATGGTGGATAAGGGAGAGCTGTCCCCAAGTCTTGCAGCTTGGAGACAGTCCGTTGGTCAGTATGGGGTCGCGTGTTGTTGTAAAGGATCACGATACATGCCTCTGCCTCGCCTTTCCTGGACTCCTGCTAATTTTCAACAATGCAATTTAATTTTAGACTTTATTGTAATGCTCTTAAAGTCTATTGTAGATTGTATAAGGAAATGTAATGAGCTCTCTTTCGTTCAATTTTGGACCTTAGACTTGTGCGGATACGGTTTAAAATTTAATGATTTTTTTTTGCTGTGTAAATGTTGTGCCAGTTGTCGACATTATTTTTTTATAGTTATTTCACGACATTTTAAAATGCTCACAGGTGTCCTTGAAGGTCAGCACGCCCTCAAAACTAAGGAACGCTTAGAGTTATCTGTACAGCAACTTGTTGACTGTGACGGCAAATCTCAGGGTTGTTGCGGAGGAAACACTGCGGATGCGATCCGGTAAAGATTTTTTATTTTATTTGTTTTATAGAAAATAAGGTTCTCGATAACATTTTAAATAGGTTAATGGCAAAATTAGCTTCACACTAAAATATTTACAAACATTTTTTACTTTGGAATACACACATTGTTTAAGATTTCGTTTCTTATTTTATAAAATATTTATATATTTTTTTACATATTATTAAAAATTTGAGGTCCCATATTAAAAAGAAATATTTGAAGAAGAAATTACTTACAGCTCAGCTATAATAACGGGCATAATGGAAGAAGAGGAATACCAGTATATGGGATGCCGGGGTTTTTGTCGTGCATATCCACAATATGCTGCGGTCAATGTCACACAGGTAAATTTATGGGACATTCGCTCACAGGAGAAAATTAAGCAGCTGCTGTCTAGTTACGGACCTATCTCAATCGGTACAGTACCATGTTGTATTTATTGTCACTAACTGTATATTCGTATATTAACTTACTATTCTTAGTTATATACACACCTTATCATTCTCTCAATCTTTTAAGATAAGATATTCTTTATTGTACACCATAATAGTATTATACGATAAACATTTAATAAAGTTTATTTATAATGTACAATGGGCGGCCTTATCGCTAGCAGCTAATTTCTTCCAGGCAACCTCTGGATGGATAGAAGCAAGAGAGATGACAGGGTAGCGTACAATTATTTAAAAAAAAGAAGAAGTGACAATGACAAATAGATTAGATGTATAAACAAGATAAAAATCAGTCATATTTGAAATATATACGTAATTTATTTCATAGTTTAACAATATAATACCTAAATACATATATTACTCAGTATCCATATTATACTACACAACATTTTAAATACACAAAATAACAAAGTACATATAGTTACTCAAGCCAGGGAAGATAAATAATGCTCTTTTAATTTTTTTTTTAGAAGACTCTAGTGTCTGTTCACTTTTTATATGTAGTGGCAGAGCATTCCATAGACGAACTGCTTGTATAGTGAACTATTTGTCATAGAAACTCGTACAGTGCAGTGGCATTGCTAGTCCTAAATTCTCCGATGATCTCAGAAATCTTGTATGTGTGACACCAAGAAACCTAAATCGTTCTTTGAGATACTGGGGAGTACAAGGATTAAACAGTACGCTGTACAGTAAAGGAAGTTTATGAGTATTCCGACGAAGACGAATTGGGAGCCATTTGAGTTTGTTATGGAATTCGGACACGTGATCATATTTGCGTAAGCCAAATATAAATCTAATACAAAAATTCTGAAGACGCTCAAGCTTGTCAAGTTGCTCCTCTGTGAGATCTAGATAGCTGACGTCGGCGAGTTCTTTTCCAAGTTCGTTTGGGGTCGGCTTTCCAGTTTGACAGTGACGCGGCCGATCTTAGATATTTGCAAAGAAGTGATTGACGGCCTTGATAGATTCTTTTCCACACCCCGCTTGAAGGACCTGGGACTGTAAGAAGAAGGAAAGACGTGCGGCAGAGGAACGAGGCCTCCAACCGCTTGGTGCGAAACGGTATGAATACAACCGTACCTATGTGGGTGATACCGCAGGCCAGTACGAGTTGTTCTGAATAGGAAGGGGGAAGGTCTTATCATAAAAACATGGCGTTTATTTGTTTGACGAAAGCCTCTGTGGAGTGGTGTTAGTGAACGTGTCCGCTATACAGAAAGTGCGGGTTCAATCCCCGCTTAATGCAAATATTTGTATGCGTGAATATGGATAGTTGCATTGGTCTGGGTGTTTTTTATACATATGATATGAAATGTGTGAAATGTTGTTGAATTTTTATTTATTTATTTCAGGTATTAGGGCCTCGGGAATACAACAATTCCAAGGAGGGGTTATTGTTAGTGACCTATGTACTCTTGGCGATATTAATCATGCTGTTCTGTTAGTGGGATACGGTGTAGGTAAGTAATTCACTCGTGTCTGTAATATAATCACTTTTTAATGGATTCTATAGCTTTATATTTGATATTACTTACATTTAGGCCAATATTTTGGCTACTCTTAACAGCCTTGGTCGCAGGGGGACTGTAGATGGTAGCTGTCACATAGTTTGAAGTGTATGTATGAATTTTAAAAATGGTGTCTGTCCTAAAGTACAATCAGGTGTAATTATTTCGTACTAGCTTTTGCCCGCGGCTCCGCCCGCGTGGATGTCGGTTATCGCTTGGTGTTGAGCCGACACTATTGAGCATTATATTTGACTCTCTACTCGCCTCTAAACTTGAATTTATACTCCAAAAATTTCAATTTTTAATCCCTTATTCCCCCACCCCCCCTCAAACTCCCTTTTTTGCAATAAAAGGTTACCTATGTTCGTTCCCAAGCTTTAATCTATCTCTGTACCAAATTTCATCAGGATATCGTCAAAAATGACAAATATTCAGCCCAAAGCCATTTTCCCCCTTCTACCCCATTTTATGCGATCAAGGTAGCCTTTGTCCGTTCCCAAGCTTTAACTTACCTCTGTACAGAATTTCACAAATAATGACATTCATATCCCCACCCCCCCTTCAACCCCTCTTTTCGCAATAAAAGATAGCATATATCCGTTCTCAAGGTCTAATTCATCTTTGTACCAAATTTCATCAGGATATCTTCAAAACTGAATAACTTTCATCACCTATTCAACTCCCCCCTTGAACACCTTTCTCGTGACAAAAGGTACCCTATGTTCGTTTCCAAGCTTTATTCTATCTCTGTACCAAAAATCATCAGGATATCTTCAAAAATGTCAAACTTTCATCCCATGGTCATACCCCCTCCCTTCTACCCCCCCCCTTTTGCGATAAAAGGTAGCCTATGTTTATTCCCAAGCTCTAATCCACCTCTGTACCAAATTTTATTAGGATATCTACAAAAATGACAAACTTTCATCCCTTATTTCCCCCCTCAAACCCCCTTTGTCGCAAAAAAAGGTAGCCTATGTCTGTTCTCAAACTCTAATATACCTGTGTACCAAATTTCATCAAGACCGGTTCAGTGGTTTAGGCGTGAAAGCGTAACATAAACGCAGACAGATAGACCGACAGACAGACAGACAGAGTTACTTTCGCATTTATAATAGTATATGAATTATTCATTACTATACAGATAATAGCGATCTTCATCATATTTGGGTTAGTTTGGGTCACCGCCGAGTTCTTCACCTTGGTGTCTGGAATCCGCTTAATGTGGCTTGGATTTTGCCGCTTTTGGGTTCGACTGTCGCCTGACGAGGCTGAGTTGTAGTTAGTGACCAGCCACTGACTGAGTTATTAGCTGCGTTCACACGTACAGGATCAGAACGAAGGATTTACTACGCGCAAGTCCAAAACTGTCAGTTCGGAACGCACGTGTTAATGTTAGCGACGTGCTGGGAACGACAATTCAATCTGACGGTTCGATCTGGCGCTCAAGTAGGTATAAAAGATATTTTAGTGAAAAGTCGGCTTGGGACGCGGAGGCCGTTACACAGTTCAGGAAAATTGTATCGTTGTTCTTTTACCATTGATATGTGTCCATATCTTCGCCTATATTTCTTTTCCCATACTCGATGTCTTCTGGTGCTGTCCAAGCCGACTACGAATCCAGCCAACGCTACTACCACATGGGATTCCATTTTTAAACAGTGCAGAAATGTGAAAGATTTGCAGTTCCGAACTGTGGTTATAATTTAGTCGCAATATATATCAACCACTCGGTTCGCAGTCCAATCCGATAGAACGAACCGGCGGTTTGGAACGCAGTTCGGATGCGCGGTTAAAAACTGTATGTGTAAACGGCGCTGTTTAGATCGCCTATATAAGCCATCGGAAGCACAGAAGCGTTCAGATGAAATACCCATATCCATCCAAATGGCAAATGCGCCTCCTTAGCTTATCCCATTTATCGAATAGTGAGCACAGATTACTATTATGTAGTAGACTAATTGTGAGCTCACCTGGCCACGAGCGCTTTAAAACGACTGTCCAACATGATAGATGCTTAAAAAACGTACATGATATGTACTCTATGTTTCAGATGCCAAAACCAACCAGCCTTACTGGCTTGTGAAGAACTCCTGGGGACACCACTGGGGCGAGGAAGGATATTTCAGAATGGCTCGAGGAGAAAGCGAGGATTCCTGTGGGATGCAGACCTATTATCTGACAACAGCAGAAATTGCATAATACTTAAGACTTTGAATATATATAATGTTTGTTAATAGACTTTAACAATATATAACATTTGTATGTACACTTTGGCAAGGTACAATAATTGGCATCGGATAATATACAATATTTGTTTGCCCAAGTACAATATTTCTATACCGATTTGGGCAATTTAATGGAACATTGTATATGGTCAAAGGATAAAGATCAACGTTCCCTTCATGCAACAACTTCAAAACTTAATTAAATTTTAGAATTTTTTTAATAGACACTCTTTTTATATCGTGTATTTGATTGAATATATATTTTGTTTATACATTTTCAATTTGTATATCATTTGAACAACTTTGAGTTCAAAATATTTTGATACCCATACTGATCGTATCATCTTGCGATTAAATAAAAAATAATATTCGTAACTCGTAACCGATATTATTAGTATTCTCTCATGCGATCGATTTCATTTTAGAACCTATTTAGACCTTCAAAATATAATAATGAATGCCTTCGTTAGACCCCTGTTAATACCTTTAAAATCTCAAAAACTATAACTAAAAAAAAAAACACTTGTTGGACGTTCAAAGAATGTATTTATTTAATAAGCTATCAACGCATTAACGTTAACATTCACAGGTTTAAGTACCTTAGTTATATGTACATAGTTATAGGAAGGTATTTTCATAAGGTTGATGAGAATCTACAAAGTTCTCTCTCTCGTTTTTCTCATCCACTTACTTTCTGAAACTGTGAGTTCCCAACCTAAAAGGAAGATTATCCGTACAGGCAAGGAAATGACGATTGGCGAGCTGTAGTTCAATGATTATTTAGAAATGTTCTAGGTACTTAGAGCGTTTTCACATTGTCCGGCCCGATATCGGTTATCGCAGTCAACATCACAGTTTTGGCCCGATATCGGAACACAAAGAGACTAAAACAGCAACTGCAAGCAATTTTCTACCTTAATGACATTTTTTAGTAACGTTTAATTGATGACGCTGATCACGAATATAAGAAAAAAACTCGATACCGTGTCATTTCAATAAGATCGAACACCTTTTTTCTTTTTTTTTCATCCCTTGCATACCTAACAGTTTTTTTAGGTGTCTGTGTTGCTGTAACTGTCCTGAAAAACGCGACATTTTTAGTATGCGACACCTTCTAGTGATTTAAAAAATATTACTACCTGTGTAGGCAGATTCTCCAAAATAATGGCTATCCTTGAAGTGGTTTCGACATAACCTCCGTCTCTTTAGCCTCCCACTGTTTTTTAGCTTTACATCCTGGTACTGAACAAAGCGGCATGATAGAGTATATTCATAAAAATCGTCACACAAATGATGAAATCTACGTGGATGACAGCTAACATTGGGCATTACGATGATGCGCCCTCTGTAGGGATAAAAGCACAGTTGGCATCCCCATTAGAAATAGAAAGTAAGGCTATTGCAGAGCGCTGGAGGAGGTTCGATGAGAAGCTTTACGAGGCGGACGGACTAACGGAGGAAGATATAGAGAAGGAAAGTGAGGTGGAAGAGGATTACCTAGGTCTACCTATATTAAGAAGGGAATTATACGTAGCTATAAACAGCGTAATGGATAGTCAGAAAGAAAGATTAGGAGCGAGGGTGTAACATTCAATAGCCAAAATAATAAATTTATTCGATTTGCAGATAGAATTGACATGGCTTAGAGGGTCAAGAAAAAGGTACAGGTCGATTGGCGGAGAAAAGGGAGGATTGGCGATTACTTCATCGACAAGAGCATAGCTCTTAAATTTAGAGAGAGAGAAGAATTTTTAGGTCACAACGAAGTCGAAAGAGATTCAACAAAATTCAAACTTTGGACAGGTGTGTGTGTTATGATTATGTACCGACCTACAGAGTACAGACCACCTATCTACTATCGACTGTCATATTAGAACGGACAGACAGTAATTAAATACGTGGTTTCCTATCAATCTGTGGACTATGATATCATATCATACTCCACTCCATACTATTCGATCTGTCCCCTTTTTTTTTTTTTTTTTTTTTTTTTTTTTCGCTGGGAAAAATGCGTTACGCATTCCCTCCCGTCGGGGGACGAGAGGGATATGTGGGACTCCCCGGGAACAGGTTCCCGGTATACCCACTAAACGACCCAGCGGCACTCCCGCATCGCCTTTCTTGGAGGGGGTCTGGGAAACCGGCAGAGCCTTTACGTCCAGTCCCCCTCCGGCGATTGCCCGCCTAATCGCGGCGGGCCCTTCACGCCCCTCCCGAGCGCGGGAAGGGGCTCGAGGATGGCCGTGAGTGCCCAGTCATCCTCGTACGGCGGGGTGATGGGCAGTGCAATGCGGGTGAGGGCGCCCCCGCGCCTGTCACCCGCGGCTCATCACCGGGGGCTAGGAGGGCGGCCGCGTGCCCGCCCTCTCCTGCCCCTCCTTCGTCGGCGGAGTTCCGGCGCGAGAGGATCTTCCTCCCGCGCGCGCTCCGCCGCCTCCTTCTGTGACATTACGTTTTCACAGAAGGAGGCGACCGCTGCCCACGCCTCCTCGCTCCCCAGCATGGCCCTTACCAAGCTGGGGAGCGAAAGGTCCGGTCCGACCACCGCGACAAGACTGCGGCGCCGCTCGGACCACGACGCGCACACCTCTAGGGTGTGCTGCGCCGTGTCCTCCACCGCGCCACAGTCGTGGCACGATGGGCTTTCCTCTCTCCCGATCCGGTGCAGGTACGATCCGAAACAGCCGTGCCCGGACAGCACCTGCACCAGTCGAAAAGAGAGGAAGCCGTGTTGCCGCTCGAGCCAGTCCTTCAGGACCGGCCCGAGCGCGTCCAACGTCCGGCGACCAAAATTTGCGGCGGCGAGGTCCACCGTCCAGTGATGGACGGTGGCATCCCTCGCCTCCCGCCGAACGGCCTCCCTCTCCTCAGGGGCGGGGCGCTCCCCGAGCGCCCTACGCCCCGCCGTCCATTCGTACACTCTGGCGAGCACCCACGCCTCGAGCTCCCAAGGGGGGGTGCCCGCCAGAGCGCACGCCGCCGCGAAGCTTACCGACCGGTAGCTTCGCGACACTCTCTGGGCGATGGCCCTTTGAGGCGCCCGGAGTGCCGTGGCATTCTCCCTCCTTTGAAGGGAGTCCGCCCAGATGGGCGCCCCGTACAGGGCCATACTTTTCAAAATGCCGGCGTACAAACGCCGGCACCGCCCACTTGGCCCTCCCAGGTTTGGCATAAGCCATGAGAGGGCCCCCACCGCCTTCAGCAGGCGCGACGACAGCCCGCTGAAGTGCGGGCTGAAGCGCCACCTGCTGTCCAGCGTAAGGCCCAGATATTTCATCTGGGCCTTTACCTCTACCCTGACGCCCTCCACAAAGATGTGGGCGTCAGGTGGTGGGCGCTGCCGAGGCCCGTGGAAGAACACGGCCTCGGTTTTGTGCAGCGCCACTTTCAGGCCGAGGTGGCGGATCCTCCCTGCGACCAGGGATCCGCCCGCCGAGGCCAGACTGGCCGCCTCCCTGAATTTCCCTCCCCGGGCAGTGAGCAGAGTGTCATCCGCATAACAGATGACACTCGTGCCACGGAGGAGGGCTCCCCTCAGCAGCCAGTCGAACCCGATGTTCCACAGAAGTGGTCCTAAGACTGATCCCTGCGGAACACCGGATTCGACGCTGTATCGCCGTAGCTGGCCAGCTTTATCTACGAGGAGGACCGTTCGATCCTCCAAGTAGCTGGCCAGTAGGCCCCTCAGGTACCGAGGCACTCCATGGAAACGGAGTGCCTCGAGTATAGTTGAGTGGGGAACGGAGTTGAACGCGTTGGCTATGTCAAACGACACAGCCAACACCCTGTCCCCAGCATCAACGGCCTCCTTCACCTGGCCCTTCAACAGGGCCAGGGCGTCTACGGTGGAACGCTCAGTTCGGAAGCCGAACTGAGCGTCCGACAGGTCCGGCCCGACCACCCGCAAGTGGTTATTCAGCCGGGCGGCTATGATCCCCTCGAACATCTTACCGACCTCATCGAGCAGAACGATGGGTCGGTATGCCGAGGGGGAATCCGCCGGCCGCCCTTCCTTTCGGAGGAGGCATAGCCGCCCCTCCTTCCATGGTTTCGGGAACCTCCTCGACGCGAAACACGCGTCAAAGAGGGCCCGAAACCGGTCCACCATTTCGGTGGCGGCTATTGCCACCACCCTTGCGGGCACGCCGTCCGGCCCAGGGGCCGTCTTCTTCGCACGGAGGTGAAGTGTCTCCGTGCGGAGTTCTGCCTCCGTGAGGAGAGGAACCTCCTCGTCCTCCTCCCCGTTTTCCTCCTCAGCGGGCCGACCTACTGGAGGATCCATTGCTGGCGGGGTGAAATTAGCCCTGCTGGGAAACAGGGACCGGACCACCCCATCCAGCAACGCCGGCTCGAGGGTCTCCGATACCGGGGGGCCAAAGGGGCGCAGTTTGTTCCGCGCCGCCTTATAAGGCCTCCCGAAAGGGTCTCTGTCGAGACCCTCCAGCAGCTCGGCTCGTGCCGAGTCCTGCGCGGCGAATATCGCAGACCTGAGGACCTTCTTCGCCTCTACGTACAGGTCGTAGAGGCGGTCCTCATTCGCCTGGTCGCGTGTTCGTCGCCGCCGGCTCCTGGCGTACTCCCGCCGGGCCGCCACGCAGGCAGCCCGAAGCCCCGCCAACTCCGCCGACCACCAGTGGACGGCGCGTTTGGGAGGCGGACGACGAGACCGAGGCATACTTGAATTGCATACCTCGGTCAACGACCCGCGTAGCTGGGCCGCGGCAGCGTCTACGTCTACGTCCAGGACATCTATGGCAGGCGAGAGCCAGTCCTGGACGAAAGCCGCCTCCTTGGCCACATCCCTGTCCAGGTGGACGAGTGCCCACCGTGGGAATGGGGATTGGACCGGACGGGCCACTCCCTGGGGGCCCTGGGTGAAGATCTCGAACCGCACGTAACGGTGGTCCGAGAAGGTCTCCACCATGTCCACCCGCCAATTCTCCACGCGTGCGGCTAGTGCGGGGGAGGCAAAGGTGACGTCCACAATTGACCCACCCCGCCGTCGCACGCACGTCTGAACTCTCCCCCTGTTCAAGAGGGAGAGACCGGAGGAGGCCGCCCAGAGTTCCAGCGCCCGCCCGCGCTCGTCGGTGGCGGGGTTACCCCAAACCACCGACTTAGCGTTCAGGTCTCCCAGAACGGAGACCTGACGCGGCGCCAACCTGCCGACCACTGCAGCGAGGACTTCGAGGAAATCCTCGAAGTCAGACAGTGGGCGGTTTGGGGAGAAATATACGCCTACAAAGGCTATTTCTCCCCACGCGGCGGCCACGTATCCCGGTCCCCTCTCCAAGAGCGAGAGGGGAGGGGAGTCCGTGGAAGACCGCGTCACTAGGGCCACCAAGCCGTCCTCGTCCCCTAGCCAACGGCCAGGGACTGAGTAGGGCTCGCCGACAACCGCCACGTCCACCAACCACTCGGCCATGACCTGCACCAGCAGGTCCTGAGCCGCTCGGCAGTGGTTGGTGTTCGCCTGTAAAATGCGATGGACCGTTCCCATTAGTGGTCCATCGCATTTCCTTCGTCGGCCGGTGGCGCTGAGGTCTCGACGACCTCATTGGCGGCGGCGACAGCTGCAGGCTGGCTTGGCACATGCGCTTGACCCTTTCTTGGGGGAGGATTGCACTTCCTCCCCCCCATCACGTGGCCGGCCGGGCAGCCGCTGGCGGCACAGACAGCACAGCGCGGCGAGGCAACGCTGCAGGCTCCGGCCTTATGCCCTGTCTCCCCGCAGCGGCAGCAGAGCTCCGACCTGTCGACTCGCGACGGGCACAGAGCTCTGGTGTGCCCAAGTCCGAAGCACTTGAAGCAGCGAAATGGCTGGGCCTCAAGCGCTCGGACCACCGCCACACTAAACCCCACGGGGAGCCGCCTCTTGAGCAGGACAGCCTTTGCCGCGGCTACTGGGCACTCCAGCCGAATAGCCCCCAGGCCACCGCGTCCAGGCCTAATGGCCCCACCCCGCAATGCTGCCGCATCGCAGCCTCCCGCAGCTGCGACCGCCGCCACCACCTCCTCTTTGGTGACCGAGTCATCAAGACCGGCCACCTCCAAGGACGCCGACTTCACCGGCCTGGACACTGTCGCCGCGTCCGCGATGACCTCTCGCAGCTTGGCTGCGAAGAGGTCCGCGTTGGTGCCGCCTTGAGCCCCTGGGAACTCAAACAGTCGAGCCCCAGTTTGGGTCCGACGGCACGTCACTGGGCCAACCTGTGACGTGGCGAGGTTGGCACCGTTACGAGCCCGCTTCAATACGGACTCGTAGGTCTCCCCCTTTTCCACGGCCTCTGCAGTGAGTGTCACCACCACAGCCGCGGTTTTAGGAGGAACGAGCTTCCTCACAGCCGGCTTGGGGGCCGATTTCTGCCCCCCTCCTTTGCCCGTCAGATTGAACGAGCCGGAAGGGACGTTGGCAGAGGCGACGGCCGACGCTGCCTTATTGGCGCCTCGCTTCTTCCTCCTAACCACTTCAGTCCACGAATTTGTGGACTGGGTGGTGGAGGGGAGGAAGGCGTCTTCCCTCTCAGAGGTTCCGGCTGCGACCGCGACCGGAGTCTCCTGTGCCGTGGACGACTTCTTTCCCTTGCCCTTGCCTTTTGAGGGCTTTGAGGTCAGGGGAGGAGCCATTTGGGGCACGCCAGGGGCCTGCCGCTCCTGGGCGGCCCCGTCCGCCGCTAGTGGTGGCCGGACGCGCTTCTCGGGCAGGAGGCGATCCTCGATGCCCGCGAAGCAGGCCCTTGTGAAGGCCCTCTCCTCCATTACCACCTTGCGGATGGTGTTCTCAAGGACGGAGGAGGACAGGTCCACCGCCGCCACTGCTGGCGAGGCCTGGACAGGCTGCGCCGTGGCTTCAGCGAGCTTCCTGTGAAGCTCGCTGACCTCCTTCTGCAAGCGATCGGTCCTCGCCTGTAGTTGCTGTATCTCGTCCGTGGCCGTGCGCTGCACCAACTCACGGACGATGCCGAACATGCTTGCGGCCCGGCATTTGAGGGCCTTCTGGAAGGTTCCCTTCAGGTTCGAGGACCTCGAGGCGACTTCAACAATCCCCTCTTGGTCCTCCTGAGCCATCTTTTCAAGTTCCGCCAAGGAGTGGTCCGCATACAGGACGGTTGGCGCACCGTAGCCTGCCTTAGCCCTACGGATGCGAGCTTGCTCCTCCTTGGCGGCGACCTGCTCCTCCAGCTCCAGTTGGAGCGTCGCCCTGTTGGCCAGGTTAAGCTGGCGCTGGGCGTCTAGCAAGCCTGTGTCGTGGCTGGAGCTAGCCTTGGCCTTCTTTTTGGGCTTGGCCTTGGCCGAGTCCGAAGAGGCCTCCGCGCTCCGAGCCCGCTTCTGGGTCTGTCGGTCCGACAGCTCCACCGCCAAGACATCCCTGTCGGAGTCCGGAAGGGGCTCCTCCTCGCAACGCGGGCTGGTCGCAGGTGGTGCGCGGCCAGCCTCTGACGCAGAAGCGTCATCAGGGTTGGCCCTGAAAAGGGCCGTTGGGGGTTGGCCCTGAGAAGGGCCTTTTTTAAGGAAGCGCCCGGAGGCGTCCCGCGACGGTTTCGGCATACCGAACGTCGAAGATCGAGAAAAATCCACAAGGAGAGCACTTGATCGCACAGTCTTCGTTAGCCGCCGGCTTGCCACTCCGTTACGGTGACAAGCGCGGCGTTGCCCGGGGAACACTACGAGGAAGTCAAGACTGTGGGGTGGTTCCCCATCTGTCCCCTTCCACATCCAGTTTATCCCCGCTAACTTTTTTAGGTTGTCAGCCCATCTAGCTGCAGACGTCTCATCTTCTGGTTGTTAGAGCTAAACTAAAAGGGGGAGATGCAATCATTGGAACCCTTGTCATAAATATTGTAATCAAGAAAAAAAAAAATATTGCAAATAATATTTATTACTTTTACAGTGTGTAAGTTAAATCATACATTCCTTTAATACAGTCCTTTAAACGTTGAGGCCAGTTATCAATAGAAGCACGCATTCTTTCTATGGGAAAATTCTTCACTGCCAATCGTATGGATTGTTGTAGGGACTCCAAATTATCATGGCGTTTAGAGCAAGCCGTACTCTCCAAAACTGACCATAAATCATAATCCAGCAGATTAAGATCATGACTAAACGACGGCCAGTCTTCAGCTCGGTTGAAGTCCGAAACGCTCACTTCCAACCAAGTCTGCGTGGACCAATATGACCCGGCGCCGATTCTTGTTGGAAGGATCATACTTGGTTATTGAACATGGTGTTCTTAAGGGTCTCGTCCCTCTGTAAAATGGTTCGAGAATTCTTTCCCTTGCTGCTTTGAGTATCTTTTTCGTACGAACACGACGTGGATGGCCAGATTTTTTTCTGTCGCAAACAGAGGAGGTCTCATTGTACCTATTAATAGCCCGGTACACAAACATTTGACTAATACCAAGCGTATAGAGAGTTTTAAAATTTACATTTGGCTCCATACCAACTTCATGTAATGCAATCACAGCGATTCGGTTCTCTTTATCACCCCACTCCATTTCAATATCGCAAAATATTGTACAATGTATTGCCGCCATAATTGGGAATCCAATGAACAATCGTATAAAAATGACAGATTCCAAATCCAAATGTTCTTATTTTTAATTGTAAAATATCATTGATAGCATTTGTTGTAGTATTCGTGATTGCATATAATATAATAATATTATTTTAAAGAATGTGAGAATGTGTGTTTTATGTATGGATAGTTCCAATGGTATACTTTAGGTAATTCACTCAGATTATACGTGAGCCTCCATGTGTACCATCGGTACCATCAGTATAATCTCATTCTCTTTAAACAATTTTAATAAAATGTAAGAACTATATAAGTCGATAAATAAATATTGGCTGTAAAATTGAGAAGCAAGTAGTTGTCTTGAAATGGAAATATTATGAGAAGAGATCAAAGTAATCATGTCAAACATGTTCAAAGTATGAATGCAGAGGAGCAAAAGCAGGCCAAGAAAAGAAGGATAGAATGTGTGAAAGAGGACATGGCAAAACCTTCTTTGTCATGTCCTCTTTACTGGAGTACTGAAGAGATGTTATCTAACGGTGTATGAAGGAATGCGACATGTTTGGTCGACCCCAAATATAATAATTAGAACCAGGGCAGTTAGATAACGATGAAGTGAGGTAGAAATCAATTATACTTAATGTAAATTACAATAAAAACACAGCACAGATAACAAAATATCGTACATTTCAAAACACATAATTGCATTAAGATGTGCAAATTGTAAGTACACATGATATATAATGACTACTCAAGGTCCAGTGTTGCCATTAAGTCATTCAGCATGCCACACGCCCCATTTCTATTTTCCTCACGTTCCATTCGGAAATAGCCGTCTTCACCAAATTTTTTTGTACCCCATGAGTTCTTTACAATCCAGTACGGTACGCCGTTTTCTGAAATAAAAGTAATTATTTGATTTCTGATTATCTTGTAACAGAAATAACAATAGATTGCATTTAGAAACCCTTTTTCAATTTATCAATTTGCCAACTGCAGTCCAGTGCTGGACATTTGCCTCTAACAATGTTGAAAGGCTTCGGCCTCCTGTTTCTACGCCGGCCAGGCGAGGTGGAGTTATTTCGAATTTTGTTTCTCTTTTTTATACGCAGACAATAGAATAGGAAAACTATCATCTATAACAATATATATAATTGCTGATATTATTTTCAGCTTTGGGGGCGGCATGACGCACGCCATAACGCACGTAAACACTCACATACGCAATAAACACCCTTTTATACGCTTTCACATAGGAGTTGTTAAATAATAAAATAACTATACCCTTTCCGTATCCCACTAGAAGAACTGCGTGGTCCAGGTCGCCTGAGTCGCAATGTTTATCCTTAAGTATTCCGCCATAGTAATATTGGAGTCCATTTGATTTTATAACTACAACAGTAACAAGTTCTATTTTATCATGAACTAGTCGTTTATCCCCGCGATCCAGATAAAGTTATTTGAATTTTCTGTGAGATAGGTACCTCATGCAAATGTACCAGGGTCACAGAAATACCAATCCCGTGACTGCGACCCACAGGAATCTATACCTGGGATAAAATAAATGTCAAACGAGATGAAAAGTATCCTATGTAACGACTCCTGGTTCTAAGCTACATCCCCACCAAATTTTTCCCAAATCAGTACAGTCGTTCTTACGTTATAAATAGTGTAAATAACACGACTTTCTTTTATTTACATGTATTTTTTAAACGGGGCAGTAACGGGTGGTTCCTTAACTGTTGTAGTTACAGCCAAATGTTATTAGAAGACCCGCCCTTACTTTTAGAAATATTTTGAACTGCATTTACAGACTTTGGAAAAATCCTACAAACAGCAAAGAAAAAAATAATACTTAAAGTCGAAAAACATTTTTTCCGTGCCAATCGATACTTTTTCATGTGGGGATTAAAAGACTCTAAGAGACCATTTCAGCTTTGAGTTCTAGGAAAGACATAAATCGCCAAAAATGTTTCCCATACATTTCAGCAAGAGAATCAAATTTCTACAATGGTCCAATTGTTTTTTTTGTGGTAGGAAGTGGGTAGGGTTGACTGAAAAGTAAACAAAAAGAATATTTATGTACAAATTTTGAATTTAAAGCTATTTTTTAAATCTATGCTCTATTATTATATTTTGCAGGCTGTGCGAGCTATTTATAATTTGGGCCCAAGAGTGTCAAATTAAAAAAATTAAATAAGGGATTGAAACAAAATATGGTGTAAGATCTGTACCTGCAACACATGAATGCCATAAAGATATTGACTTTTGACGCTGGCTTTATCTGTAGATAGATTTAGAAATGTATTTTTTTAATAAAGAGTAAATGATACAGAAATGGCTATTATAAAATCCAAGAATATTTAGATCTAAATATTCTCTTCGCTCAAATTTGCTACTCAAGCAAACTATTGTAAATATACTAAGTAAATGTATTTAAATAGACCAAAAAATATGCCCGCTGAGTTTCTTACTGAACTCTTCTCAAGTTGGGACCGCGTTTCAATGGTTCATTCTCTAGTCTTGATTATTTTTTACATTTTGACTTTATGTAACAATAATCTATACAGAATAAGTGATTTTTGACTTTGACCTTTGACTTTGACTATAAAATAGGATCGATTGTCACGATTTTCTTTTTAACTTTTAGCATTTTTCTTACTGACTACGATTTTTTCACAATCAGTGATGCATTAATAACTTTACGTTTACTAAAGATTCAAACTGTACGCTAAAAGCACAGAATTGATATTGTTGATCCCGGCTGGGGTCCTCAAGTGCAAATCATCGCACCGTAGCGGCATTTCAGCCAGTCGTTGTCAAGTGGACGGGAACAGCCCGGGACCCTTTCTATTCGTCAGACGCAGAAACTTTTCGAGCATGGTTGCTTTGGATGGTATCTGTTCTCGATCATCAGAAGGGAATTGACTAACAAATGACATCACGTTCCCTCTGGTGGCGACGGCGTGGCACACGCTCAAAGCTTGTTTGGCCTGGGCAGTACAGCGGCGAGACCTCGTGGCAACGGAGTTCTCTCGCTGCGGGCCATGTAGCATAGGATGGTTGGCAGTAAGCGAAGTTTTACCGCGGTTGCATCCTTCTGTAAGGAAGTCATCTCACTGAAGGCGGCGGCGGAGCGAGCCAGAGAGGCCGATAGCCATGTGTGGTAAGATCTCCAAACACTCGCGTGGTTTCCCCCAAGCCGCGTAATGCAGAAGGTACATTTTTTCTGCTCAAACAAGGAAAATGACAAAAAGGGCCTGGAAAATAAGTATGCCCTATGCTTCACCAGGTATTGAAATAAAATAACTGTGTCTTACCGATTGGAAGGGGTCCAACCTTAAACAGAAGCTGTTTTACTTTTTCTTGACTTGTAAGGTTATATGTCACACAATCGACTGCCTTTGCAACAATCTTGCTCTTGTCATTCTTGCACTTGTGAATAGTGCCATCGTTTCCGCTAACGTATGGATAGTCTACCTCCTTCATAGGACCTCCAAGTTCTTTAAGATTTCTGCGGAATAACATATTAGTCCATTGAAATTATACATCTTTTACTTTTGCAAGCTACAGTCCTTTGGTAAATAAAATCCTTCCTACTTGAAGGAAGACACCACCTAGCGTTTGAAATATGCAACTACCGTCTTTTTACAGAGATCAATACAGGAAACTAGCAGGCAAGCTTCAGGACTGAGGAGACATACAAATGTAGGTTAAGGACTGGACTGCATAGGATTTGGAGCATAATGTAATTTTTAAACTGATAACGTCGGTTGAAACGTGCCGTACCTTACGTGTAATACGAGTTAGATGACGAATCATACGAATTCACTTCGAAGCGTTTCATCAAATTAAAATGACACTTTATCAACAGTCCTGGGATTTTTTCGATCCATTTGACTTGATTTAGAAATATCTTTTTTAATGCCCTAATCAACCAATTAGTCTATTCCAATCCACTAGGCCTCCACCAATCCTCCGCCTGCCGCATCCAGTCTTTCCAACCTAACCTTTTTCAGGTCCAATTGACTTAGCATCTATTAACTGGTAATTAAGTAATATTTATACTTGAAAGCAACGCTCATGTATCCACCTTGGCAGCCTTCATTTGGGAATGAATCGCAATCAGCATGTTGTTGCTCAGAAAGTTCCAGAAGTTTCCCATACTTTCTGGCGTACTGGCCCTCAATATGACCTGAAAATTTTATCTTAAAAATAATATACGTTTTTATACTATCATGGCCACTCACTTTATAATTTGAAGTTGCGGGATATTTACCATGTATTGTTTGGAGTTGCCGATATTTCGGTGCCAACAGCAGCATGATCACGGATGAACTGGAGCATTGGGTGGTAAAAATCATATAAAAAATTTTTGGAGTAATTATTTCGATCTACCTTCTTTTGAGTTCTTAGTGCCGATATCGTAGTAAACTGGTGTCACCTTCACTACAAACTCGAACTCGCTTTCGATCATGTTCACGACACGCGATGCATACTGTTTCCACTTGTGATTTTGTTCTGGCTTGTTTACGGTTATTTTTACAAAGATTGACTTAAGGTGATTTTACAACCCAGCTATAGAAATTTAGGTTCGTTTTTATATCAATCAAAAAATTGTTAAAATCCGATACTCATCATCACTCATATTTCATCCGTGATCATGGTACTTGCAACTACGCCGATATAGCGGAAACTCCAAACAATACATGGTAAAAATCCCGATACCTCAAATAGTAAAGTGAGTGACCATGCTAGTTTAAATACCTATCTTATTTGTACGATATTATTTTTTTTAAATTTACAAACCACTTGCACTAAAAGCCCAACAACTACGACAAGACCCTTGATCTTTCACTCGAGTGACAGCGTTGTGGTCGCGCCAATCAAATGCCTCAGGTGCATTCGCGTCCTTGATGTCGTCATTCAACTTCACGGTGTCGCAATACAGATTATCGTCTTGAAGACCCCTCCCAAGACCAGTATATTGGGCGCGAAATTCTTCAGAAGTTAGGTCCATGAACCTGGTTATGCCTAAAAACGTGATAAAGCTGTATTGAGTTAGTCTGATATTGATATAATGACCGAATTATCAGATACTTCTGCAAATTCCCCACTCCGCGAACATTTAGCATTGTGAAGTGTGAGTCATAAAGTATATAAAGGTGTCCACAAAACCCGGGTAATAGATAACGGGCAACAAGCTTCCTTTGTTCTACAATCCCAGGTCCATTGAGTGGGGCGTGAACAAGCACATGTTGTGGTGTTCAAGGTGGTGCCACCATTCCAGAGACAGTGTTTAGAATGGTTGCCATTACCTAGTAGTACTTGGACTTCACGTAAGCATGCTATTAGTCAAATAATGACACGAGCATAAAAAATGTTAATATTACCAAATACAGTATGTTCACTGTTCTCGTTCAAGCGATTGACATCCTCCAAATTGTTTTTGAATATTTGGAAGCGAGTGTCTTTCTCAGAATCGCCGGCGTACTTCTTATCAAACTTGGTAATGAACTCTTCAAAGTGTCTCTCGGCGTGTTCGGGAGCATAATACTCCGTAGATGGTGCTAGTGTGGAAGCGCAGCCCGCGCCCAACAACAACAATACCGCGTACATTGTAGTCGCCAAGTATCTTATTGCAGTTAAACTATAGTCCATGATAGGTATGAAATGGCTTTTTATACTTATTATGAACTGAAAATATGCTTTTATCACTATCTAATGAATACCAAACCGGTTTTGGTATTTATTATATTGGATGGTGATCATTTTTATGCTTATCTTGGTATTTTTATTTCAAGGAATTCGGAGAATGGCTGTTTGGCTCATTTAATCGTGGTATTTTCATTCGTTTGGTACAAATGTAATTTCCCAGCTAATAAAAAAATGCTTTGTTTTTTTTAATGATCGAAATGCTCGTGCTCGTTGTGTACGGTAAAAGCCATTTACGGATAATGAAGTTCTTTTATTTATAATATTAGGTCCTTACGTATGAAATTGGCGTTTTGTACGGGAGGAAAAAAAGTCGATTTTTTTGTAAAATATATTTAATTAATCAAAGTATGCACCGTTGTTATCTATGCACTTTTGCCATCTTATGGGTAGGTCATTGATCCCTTTACGATAAAAACCATGGGGGCAAGAATCAATAAACTCTTTGAAGGCGGTTTGGACTGCTGCATCGGAGTGGAATGTTTTTCCTTGTAAGAAGTTGTCCAAATTCCGGAAGAAATAGTAATCTGTTGGAGCAAGGTCCGGGGAGTACGGTGGATGTCGCAGGCATTCCAATTGTAGCTCAGTTAACTTAGTGGTTGTTTGTGATGCAGTGTGTGGTCTTGCGTTGTAGTAAAGCAGCAGTGGCCTAGAGCGATTGACCAATCTCGGTTGTTTAACAGCTAGTTCTTCCTTCATGGTTTGCAGTTGCTGACAATAGATATCTGCCGTAATCGTTTGACCAGATTTAAGAAACTTTTAACTTTTTCTGAGTCAATTTTCGTTTAGGGCAGGATTTGGCTGGGTCTCCAGGGTTCAGCCATTGCGATGAGCACTTTCGATTATCGTACAATATCCACTTGTCATCACAAGTAATGATTCGATTTAAAATCCCTTCATTATTGTGTCGGTTGAGCAAAGTAACACAGCAGGCGACCCGTGTTCGAAGTTCGATTCACTCAATTCATGAGGTACCCATCGTTCGAGTTTTTTTACTTTCCCGATTTGCTTCAAGTGGATTAATACAGTTTTGTCACTTACCCCGAAGCCTGCTGCTATCTCTGAAGTGCTTTGTGATGGATCCGCTTCCACAATAGCCCTTAATTCTTCGTTTTTCACTTTGATCTCCGGCCGTCCACGGGGTTGGTTCTTAAGGTAGAAATTTCCAGAACGAAAACGTTGAAACCAAAAACGTTCCGTGCTGTCTTTAGCGACACCAGCGCCGTACACATCATTAATTCTTCGAGCTGTTTCTGCAGCACTGGTGTCACGGTAGAACTCGTACTCGTAAATATACCGATATTTCATGTTTTCCATTGCGCGGTAATAAGCGACGCCAAAGAAAAAATAATGAGGAAAATAACAAACGAATGACTGTATTCCAAAGAAAAAAAAACCAGCTAAATGAATTTATTATTTTGAACTTGGAATTCTTAACCAAAGAGGAGATATTTCAGATCAAATTGATCAGTACGACAAAACGCTAATTTCATACGTAAGGACCTAATATTATTTATACAAACTTAATATTACAAGAAGATTAGTTACTGCTAATAAATACTGGAGTCACCTTATGACAATATATATATTCGTAGATATAAATAGCTAATAGTTGCCTGCTGAGGATAACAGCTCAAAGAACGGAGTACTTAGTAGTGTGACCGCGAGCGCTGTATCGCTCCCATGATACGCTCGGCCGTATCTGAAGTTAGAGTGTGTGGTATACCTTCGCCTAGCTGGTAGAGGCAGCGCAAGAAGGATCTTGACTACAAAGTCTCAAAATGATCGTAATACACCGGCATTAAGAGGAAATAAAACTGTTTTATTGATTTAAATTGTATTATTGTCCCAACTAAAAGATTGTACTACATATAAGACTTGAACAATCTGTCAACAAAAAGGGAGAAAAAAAACAAACAAGATCAATTGCAGTACTTTATTCGACGAGATCGACCTGATGCTAACTGTACCAGAGCGGTGAACTCGGCCAAGGCATAGAAGGCGCTCCAGGCGGTGGAGTCCACAGAACAATTTCCATCTTTCATTAGCGCGAGCCTAACGATGCACAATGTTTCATCGTTCTAGCAGAAATAAGCATTTCGATGCGGTGCACCCTGGGTATGGAGACAGCAGAGACCTTCTCCCTTAACGGGATAGACGCTACCGCTTATAGCCTGGTGACAGTTGCTTGGAAGCTTTCCACGTATCCCTATGATTAACAGATGTCACAGTGAACAGCAAGGGTATGCTGGCTTTAAGAAAGATGGGAATGCAGTCGTTCCCTCACTTGAAGCTTTATATGACCCAGAGTCAGTCGGGGTGCGAAGGAATTGACTTATTAGTCCGCCTTACACCCCGACAATTGAGACTCGAGACGGTAGACTTGTTGGGCGGTCAGCGCCTCCTTCTGCAAGCAGGTCATGCTCGTGAAGCAGACAGCAGAGCGGGCGCGGCGCAGCGAGCGAGAAAGACTCGCGGACCTCGCTGGCAGCGTTCGAAGGCGGCTCGGGCGTCGTAGGGCGCAAACCGACCTCCTCCCCTCATGAGCGCGGGCCTGAGGGTGACGGGTGGAGCCGCTCGTCACCGAAGACGTCACAGAAGCAGGCCACGGCGGCGGCGCGCATCGTAAGACGCGCGCCGTGGCCCCCCTCATACCGGGGCCGAGTCGGGGACCGCGTGGTCCCCCCTCTCGAGGAGGGCCAGACCGAGAGGAATGGCCTTGGGTCAGCCGGGGTGCGAGGGATACGTCACGAGACAACCTCACCTTCGGCCTAGCACATCGACCCACAGACGGCGTGTGGTTTAGTCGGTTCGAGTCCGACATAAACTCCCCCTTTGGCTCCGAATTATCCGTGGGGATTATCCGCACGTAAAAAAAAAACGGTACACTTGTTTTAGTGGGTACGATTCCGACATAAACACCTTCACCGAGTGACCAAGGCCTGTCGGAGTCTAGTCATCGTTTACACCGTAAGGCGACGTGAGACGACCCAGGGAGTTTCCACAGCCATAAAAAAATTTAAGTATGGGAGCCCGTGTTTCTTCTTGCAACGGGGCCTTTGGTCACCTGGCTACGCCACTGCATCCAACAGGCCCCATTTCGATTTTCCTTGCGTTCCACTTGGAAATAGCAGTCTTTACCAAAGAATTTATTCCATGAGTTCTTTTTAATCCGGTAAGGTACGCTGTTTTCTGAAGTAATACTAGGTATTTGATTTCTGATTATTTTGAAATGACTGATTAGTCTAAAAAAAATAACAATAGATTTCACTTTTTAACCTTTTTTCAATCAATTGATTTTTCAATTCTAGTCCTCCTTACTACTACTCACTTACTAGAGGAGTCCACTTTTATACATATGCTTCTCCGAGTATTGAAAGGCTTCGGCCTACTGTTTCTGTGATGGCCAGGCGAGGTGGTGTTATTTCGAGTTTTCCTTGCCTTCTGCTGCTGAAAATAATATCAGTACGATGTTACTTTTTGGGATTTTAGTGGGTTCGATTACCGGGTGTGGCAATGAGTTTTCAAAAATCTATGAATGCAGTTTTGTTTCTTTTTAAATATAAAGGAATGTTTTCTTTGAGTGAAATTCGCTATTTCCAGTATTTAGAGTACTTCCCCTCCAGGTAGGGTTAAAATCTTCCACACTGTATATAAGCTAGGAGCTATAAGCACGGAATTAATATAGTCTATTCCGGCCGGAGTTCCCAAGTGCAGGTCATCGCACCCAGTTGCTTAGGAAAGTATCTGATCGCCAGGAGGGAATCGAGTCAGTCTCAAATGACATCGCGGTCCCTGCGGCGAGGACTAGGCGCAGCACACGCTCAAGGCTGGTCTGGCCTGGACGATACAGCGCCGAGACGTCGTGGCAGTGCAGTTCTCGCTGCTATGCTTATTTGGTATATAGCCTCCCTTACTCAAATCCTGAAACACCCTTTTAGGTCATACTTACATATGTTTATAAGCTCGCAATTTATTAATTTTCAAACTATCTATTCAACACGAAAAGAATACTTAAAGAAGAACCAGTCGCTACTGAGATAAGTGCCTTCTAGAGCTTTAAATATAAATATGGACTTCTGGAATAATTCACGATAACATTTTTCCCGTTCTATGCTATCGTCAGCATTACTTCAACTAAATATTTTTTAGTGATAATACCAAGATAAAAGGATAATTTGTTTCTAATAAATACCAAAGGAGGTTTAATATTTATTACATACTGATAAAGACATATTTTCAGTAAATAATACAGTTTAAAATGATTTTTTATACTTATTATGGACGCGGTATTGTTGTTGTTGGGCGCGGGCAGCGCTTGCGCACTAGCACCATCTGCGGAGTATTATGCTCCCGAACACGCCGAGAGACACTTCGAGGAGTTCATAACCAAGTTTGATAAGAAGTACGCCACTGACTCCGAGAAAGAAGCTCGCTTCCAAATATTCAAAAACAATTTGGTGGATATCAATCGCTTGAACGAGAAAAGTGAACACACTGTATTTGGTAATGTTTTTATTTTTTTAATGTTTAAGTTGTAATTTGACTGATGGTATGCTACGTGAAGTCCAAGTACTGTGACTTAATGGCAACTATTCTTAATGCTGTGTCTGGAATGGTGGTACCACCTGGACCACCGCAACATGTGCTTGTTCACGCCCCTCAAATCCTGGGATTGTATGAAGAAGGGAACATGTTGTCCGTTAACCATTGCCCAGGATGTGTGGAGTATACTAACATACTTTAATATTCACTCTTCACAATGCTACATGTTCTCGGAGCGGAGAATTTGCAGAAGTATCTTTATCTGATGATACGGTCATTATATCAATATCAGACTAACTCAAACGCCTACATTCACGGATTGGAAACGAGACGCCTCGGGAGTGCGAGAGATCGACCTAGATCGACGCTCCATCCTCCCTGAGCGCGCGGTTATCACATTTGCAGGCATAACCAGGTTCATGGACCTAACTTCTGAAGAATTTCTCGCCCAATATACTTGTCTTGCGAGGAATCTTGAAGATAATTTTATGTGGTGCGACACCGTGATGTTGGATGACGATATCAAGGACGCGAATGCACCTGAGGCATTTGACTGGCGCGACCACAACGCCGTCACTCGAGTGAAGGACCAAGGGTCTTGTGGTGGTTGTTGGACTTTCAGTTCAACTGGTTTGTACATTTTGTTTATTTTATCTGTTATATAATACTATACGTTAATATACGCACACATATATTTACAGAAAAGCAAAAGTATAACAGCCACATTTCGCCTAAGAGTCTTATAGAAATTCATAGCAATTGATAGAAATATGCATGGGCTACTTACCTAATCATGTTTAAAATTAATACTAATACATAATGCCAATCATAAGTCAAACCGTTTATGTAAATGAAACTGTCTCAATATATGAAAAAAAAAGACAGAAAGAAAGAAAGAACGAAAAAGGAAGAAATATTTATTGAGTGGTCGCATACAATACACATTGTATTTAAGTATTCTGCTATTGAATTTTATTTTTATGATTCAAATTTCAGGTCATGTTGAGGGCCTGTACTCCAGAAAATATGGAGAGCTTCTGGAACTTTCTGAGCAACAACATGTTGACTGCGATCTACCTCCTAATTTTGGCTGCCGAGGTGGATTGATGAGCGTTGCTTTCAAGTATTAACATAACTTATTTACCGGTTAATAGATTCTTAGCCAAATGGACTGGCAACCTGAAACAGGTTACTGGGAAAGAACTGAAGCGGAAGGCGGAGAATTAGTAGAGGCCTAGTGGACTAGAATAGACTTATCGATTGATTGATTATTATATTAAAAACGTTATTTCTAAATCACGTCAAAAGGACCATGAAATCCCAGGACTGTTGACAATGAGTTATTTTATATAGATTAATCGTTTCTATAATAATGATATAATGCATTGTTTATTTCGAGTTACGAAGACTCACTAAAATTTCATTAAATTTTGTAGTCACACATAAACTACGGCACGTTTCCACCGACGTCATCAATAAAAGAATGACATTTTGCTTCATATCCTATGTAGTCCAGTACTTAACCTACATCTGTGTGTGCCTCCTCAGACGTAAAGATTGCCTGCTAGTTTCCTTGCTAGTTGCTCTTTGTAACAAGACGATGGTTGTATACTTCAAACGCTAGGCGTCTCGTGGTATCTTTCATTTAAGTTGGACGAAATTTATTTATCCAAGGACTGTAGCTTGCAAAAGTAAAAGAGGTATCACTTCAATGAACTAACATGTTATTCCACAGAAATTTTAAAGAGCTTGCAGGGCCTATGAAGGAAGTAGATTATCCATACATTTACGCGAGAAATCATACTACTGCACAAAAGTGCCATAGTGACAAGAGCAAGATTGTTGCGGAGGCACTCGATTGTATTACATATAACCTTACAAGCCAAGAAAAAGTAAAACAGCTTCTGTTTAAGGTTGGACCCATTCCAATCGGTAAGACACAGTTATTTTATTTTAATACCTGGTGGATCATAGGGCGTACTTATCTTCCAGGCCCTTTTTGTCATTTTCTTTGTTTGAACAGAAAAAATGTACCTTCCGTATTCAGCGGCTTTAGGAAATCAATCAAATCAAATCAAATCAAATCATTTATTTGCATAACACAGGTTACAGAAAGGATGTAAAAGATACATTTTCATAAATATGTATAGGTCCGCCGTATTACAACCTCTTCGAGGTGTGCAAATATTAAAATATTATTTCGAACTATTGGGTAATCTCTGGTCTTGTCTATACATGCAACATTACAAGTTCTATTAGAGAGCATTCATAATATTTTAATTGCAGAGTTAATGTCAGAAATTTAGTAATGTCAAAAGTTATTAGGGATAATATTATAATATAGGAAATGTCAACTAGATCTATTAAATAATAATCACAATTAGTATATTATGTCACATGCTCATGTCAAAGTATTCAAAAATGTAAAGAAGAAAATTTAAATTACAATTTGTCTTGGAGGAAGTCCTTTACATCATAATAACATTTTGAGTTCAGTAGCTTTCTAAGTGCCTGTTTAAAAGTAGTTATGTTTGCCTCTTTTATGCTTTTGGGTAGCTTATTGAATATTTTCGGAGCCATGGCGAAAACACTGTCATGCATTAGAGTAGTGTTTGACGGACACAAGCATAACCGACTTTTATCTCTTTGTATTCGTCCAGATGCATCAGAAGCCAAAACAAATAAATTAAGGTTGACTTTAACAAATACTGCTACTTCAAGTATGTAAAGTGAGGGTAATGTCAGTATGTTATATTTTTTAAAATAGGGCAAGCAGCTGTCAGTTGTTTTTAGCGAGAACATTGCCCTTACACAGCGTTTCTGTACCTTAAATATTTTATCTTTATGAACAGAGTAACCCCAAAAAATTATTCCAAACCTAAGAACCGACGCAACCATGCCATGGTACGCGGTTAAGAGTGCTTCAGTATTAATTATTTGTGACAGTTCATGAAGTACGTATACTGATTTACTGATCTTCTTACATAACTGCTCTATATGTTGTTTCCATGTTATTTTACTGTCTATTATTACCCCCAGGAATTTTGTAAAATCTACTTGTTTAATAGATTGGCCATTTGGACATATCTGTAAATTTCCCATAGTTGGGATACGCTGGCTGAAATGTATGAGCATTGTCTTTCCTATGTTAGCTTTCAGATTATTTACATCTAGCCAGGTAAGGACAGACTTTAGCGCGTTGTTTATATCGGCCAAATAGGTGTCCCTATTATTGCATTTGATGGTAATTGTACTATCGTCTGCAAAGAGGGTTATTGGGTTTTTGGTTACATTAGGTAGATCATTAATGTATAGTAGGAACAAATAGTGGTCCTAATACACTACCCTGAGGCACGCCATGTTGTACTTTACGTATTCCAGATTGAAAGTCTTCCTCTATTTTAGTGGCTCTATTAATTTTAGTAATCTGAGTATATTGAGTGCGATTTTTTATATACGATTCAATTAAATCTAACACGTTTCCTCTAATGCCATATGCATTTAGCTTACTTAAGAGAGTGTCGTGATGCACATAATCGAAAGCCTGGGTCATGTCCATAAATATGGAGCAAACAGGTATTTTATTGTCAACACTTTTCATTACATACTCCAGGAAATCATATATAGCCATGTTTATAGTTTTACTACGCCTAAAACCTTTCTGTTCTTTCACCAAGATACAGTTACTTTCCAGGTAGTCATTTAATTCCATATATATATATATTTTTCAAAAATCTTTGAGAATACTGGTACTAAGGCTATAGGTCTATAGTTTTCTATATTTTCTCTTTTTTCTTTTTTGAAAATAGGCTTTATTATCACAGATTTTAGTTTATCTGGGAAAATTCCAGCAGCTATACATAAATTAATAATATGGCAAACATGATTACAGATATCACTTGCTACGTATTTTATAATTCTCGTACATATACCGTCATAACCTACACTATTTGTGTTCCTTAGGTTTCTCATGATATGTAGTATATCAAGAGGCGAGCAAGGTTTCAAAAACATGGATTTTTGCCTAGAGGTCACACATGATGAATTTGGAGATCTATTTGTTAAAGTATTTGGGATTATTCTGTCAACAAAGTAATTATTAAAAGCATTACATATTACACTGGGATCTGTTACAGTTTCATTATTAACTATTATATTGGTTATTGACTCGTTTGGAAAATTTTGTTTTGTATTTTGAATAATTTTCCATGCAGTTTTTGTTTTGTTAAGCGCTGTATTAATAGAGTAGGTGTTTTGTGCTCGCTGGGTTAGCTTGATAATTTTTTTATATCTTGTACAGTACTGTCTAAATTTTATTTTGTTGGTCTCGTTAGGCTTTTTCCTATATTGCCATAGGAGTGCCCGTTTCTTTTTACTACATGCCTTTATTCCGCGTGAGACCCACTTTTGTTTTTTATGCGCATTTACAGTTATAAGTCTGGATGGGAAACACAGATCATAAAATAGTTTGAACAAGTCATAGAAGGCGTTGTAGGCTAAGTTAGGATCCTCATTGGAGTATATTTCAGAAAAAGTCAGTTGACTTATACATTGTTTAAACTTCCTTTGATTATCCAAACAATAATCCCTCCGTCGAAGTTTCCACCGTTTGATGAGGCATGTTTTTTTAACACGACATTGTAGTGTCTGTGCTGTGTGATCTGATAATCCAAATTCTATAACCCTCGATTTGCATCTATGGGGGAAGCTATGAGCAAAATTATCTATACAGGTCCCACTGACAATCCTGGTTGGTTGTCTCAACACTAATTCCAAATTGTAGTTAAGGAGCATGCATTCAAACTCCGATGTTATATTATTACGCTTTAAAATGTCTATGTTAAAGTCCCCCGCTAGAATGATGTTACATTTCTTGTAAGTCCTATTTATGTACATTAATACTTGGTCTAGCCTATCAAAGAATATACTCAGGTTGGTATTATATGGGGTTCTATATATACATACAATAATAATACTATAATTAGTCAATTCAATGGCACAACACTCAAAACTAGATGGTACAGAAAATGTTGCAATTTCAGCGATATTTTTAGAAAGATGTCCTATTTTAACTAGGATACATGATCCACCTCTGCTAGTATCATTCCTACTACAGTATGCTGACAGGTAAAAATTGGGAATGACACAAATGTCCTCATGGCCCGACATCATATTGTGCTCTGTTACACATATTATATCTATATCACTACCTTTTTCTGACAAATCCTGTAAACAGACAAAGAGCTCATTAGATTTACTTCTTAAGCCCGCAATATTTTGATGTAGTATATTTAAATAATTATGTCCGAAAAAGCTTCTGTGTTGGTATCACCTTGTCAATTTCATGTTGATCTCTCTGTGATGTATTACAGATTGTCAGATTTTCTTTTAGTATATCTAAAGTCAATTTGTGGAGATCTTTAAATAACATTTTCATACCATTATTACTTAGAACACCCGTTTTTCTGAACATAACATTATCATAAGTTAAGTTGAGATTCGAGTCCAAGATATAGGCGTACTCATAAGTTAAATTGTCCATATATAACAGTTGATTAAACATATCTATTCTACAATTATACAGATCACAACAAATAGCATTTTTAAATGTAGGCAAGGAAATAATAATGTTGGTGTGGCTATTAACCTGTAATGTACGTCTAATGTTGGTGATGAGTGCAGTATAATCCTTTGTCACTCTAAAATCATCCTCACCTATTATTATATTACAAAAATCGTTCATAGTAAATGTTTTTATTTTATTACTAATATTCAATAATAATTGGAAACTGCGCGGGTATGTGGAGCTCTCACCACATACCCGCGGCACACACGGCTACCTGCCTCTCTGGCCCGCTTCGCTGCCGCCTTCAGTGAGTTGAGTTGACTTCCTCGCAGAAGGATGCGAGCGCAGTAAAACTTCCCTCACTGCCGACCATCCTGCACTACATGGCCCGCACTGAGAGAAATCCACTGCCACGAGATCTCAACAACGTACCGCCCAGGCCAAACAAGCCGTGAGCGCATTCTACGCCGCGTCCACGCCTCAGGGACCGCCATGTCATTTGTGACACGATTCTCTAGCGGCGATCAAGAACATACTTTCCGAAGCAACCGTGCTTGGAAAGCTTCTGCGTCTGTCGGAAGGAAAGGGCCTCGGGCTGTTCCCGTGCACTCGACAATGACTGGCTGACCTCAGACGAGATGAACAATATCAATTTTGAGCTAATAACACACAGTTTAAATCTCTTGTAAATGTAAAGTTATTAATAGATGATTATGGGTTGTCCATATGAAACTTTTAGTTTTGCTGATCGTACGATTTTTCCAAAATCTTCGAATGCAGTTAAAAATATATTTAAATGTTATGGAAGGGCTTCTAAGAACATTTTACTGTAACTATAACAGTTAAGGTACCTCACCTTACTGCCCCGTTTAACATAATTATATATAAAAAAAACAAAGTCGTGTTATTTACACTATTCATAACGTAAGAACGACATACCGATTTTCCTACAAGTTGGTGGGGATGTAGCTTAGAACCATGAGATGTTGCATAGGATACTTTTCATCCCGTTTGACTTTTATTTCATCCCTGGTATAGGTTCCTGTGGGTCGCAGTCACGGGATAAGTATTTCTGGGATCATGGTACATTTGCATGAGGTACCTAGCTCACAGAAACTTCAAGGAAATTTATTCGGTTTGCTGTGTTAGGAGCATTGTGTCACGTGGGCAGAGCCGCAGTGATAAAATGGAACGTGTTACTGTTGTAGCTATAAAAAGTGAGGGACTCGCCCGTTACATTAGTGGAATAGTTATGGATGAACATTGTTACTCGGGCGAGGTGGGTCTGGACCACGCAGTTCTTCTAGTGGGATACGGAAAGGGTAATAATCTCTTGTTATTTGATAACTCCGTTTGTAAATATGTAACAAAGTGTGAGCGTGTTTGTGTATGGGTATGCCTATGTGAAAGCGTATAAAAGGGTGTGTATTGCGCATGTGAGTGTTTACGTGCGTTATGGCGTGCGTCATGCCGCCCCCAAAGCTGTAAATAATATCAGCAATTATTTATATTGTAATAGATGATAGTTTTCCTTTTCTATTGTCTGCGTATAAAAAGAGAAACAAAATTCGAAATAACTCCACCTCCGCTGGCCAGCGTAGAAACAGGAGGCTAAACCCTCCAACTTTGTTAGAGGCATATGTTCAGCATTCGACTGCAGTTGGCAAATTGATTGATTGAAGAAGGGTTTTAAGTGCAATCTATTGTTATTTCTGTTTCAAGCTAATTACAAATCAAATGCTTGTTATTATTTCAGAAAACGGCGTACCTTACTGGATTGTAAAGAACTCATGGGGTAAAGAATTTGGTGAAGACGGCTATTTCCGAATGGAACGTAGGGAAAATAGGATTGGGGCGTGTTACATGCTGAATGAATTAATGGCAACACTGGACCTTGAGTAGTCATTATATGTCTTGCGTACTCACAATTTGCATATCTTAATGCAATCATATGTTTTGAAATGTACGATATTGTCATCAGTGCTGTGTTTTTGTTATTGTACCTCACTTCTCCGCTATAACTGCCCGGTCCTAATTATCATTTAGGATCGACACAACATGTCGTATTCCTTCATACATTCGTTAGATGTCATCTTTTCAGTACTCCAGTAAAGAGGACATGACAGGGAAAGTTTTGCCATGTCGTCTTTCACACATTCCAACCTTCTTTTTTTGGCCTGCTTTTGCTCCTCTGAATTCATACTTCGAACATGTTTGACATAATTACTTTGATCTCTTCTCAATATATCTCCACATTACGACAACTGCTTGCCTCTCAATTCTGCAGGCAATATTTATCGACCTTACTTAATTGAAATAGTACAAAGAGAAAGAGATAATTATAATAATAAAACAATACGGATGAAGTCTCCCGTAAAATCTGAGCAAATTACTTAAAGTATTCCACTGGAACTGCCCATACACAAAACACATATTCTCACATTCTTCAAAAATAATATTAGTAAGCAACCATGAATACTACTACAAATGTAATTACTGATATATTTGGAAGAAAACTCCTGTCTGTAATAACGTGAGTGATACGAGCTCCACCTCCCCTGCGTCTTGCAACTAGCCAGCCTACAATACCCTATTTTATGTAGCAAGACGATCGCGTAAGGTTTCAACTAACAATTCACACAAGGGATTTTATGAAAAACAAAACCGCTTTCATCGGTGTTATTGATGTGCATTTATCATGAATCAGAATCACTTGTAATATGAAATTTGGTGCTTATTACATTGAAAATGTTTATTTGCATTACAAACTTTCAGCCATAATTTCATCTCCTTTAGACCAGGGTAGCCCTTTAAAAGTAATAAAAAGTGAAAAAATAATAGTAGGATGAAACCCATTAGAAAAGGAGGAGAATATTATTAAAATGAAAGGAAAAATAATTTACGGGCGATCTGAGGTCGGGAAGGGGATGGGGGTGAGTTTTTAAGAGTAAAAACGGTTTTTCTCGATTTCCGGCAAAACTAAAAGTCCTATGGAAAAAAGTCAAATGGCAAAGTTGTAGGTAATAAAAAGATCTATAACTTTTAAATTTACACTTTTTACACATAACCTCAAAATTTATAAAATATCAAATAACGCGTAATATTATGTTACGTTATGCATACTATTTTTTAAAGAAAATATTACTATTTTCATGTTTGAGTTGATTTATACAGATAAAAATAGAGATAGTATTTACCTTCCTATGCAGATTCGAACAGTTTTCTTTTTTTTTTTTAAGTAAACTTGTAACATGTAATCTTATGTTTTTCGAGTAATTAAAGTGTAAATTTTAATAAATAGCTCAAAATTGTATATAATAAGTCTTTTTCGGTTTCTTGCATTTTCTGAGAAGATTTACCATAGTAACATTTTTTTTTTCACCATCGGAAAGTACAGATTTCTACGAACAGAAAAAATACCAACTTTTTTAAAAAAGCTGATATTTAGAAAGTGTATATTCGATTGAAAATTAGGGTGCTTTTTCGATATTAATTCAAAATAAGGTGAAAAAATAAATATTTCTAATCAAATAAATTACAGCGTTTATGGGACATAAAAAGGTAAGTTTTGACCAAATTTCGTGAGAAAAAAAAATATTTGAAAAAGATAAAAATATAAAACCAAAAACTTGGATTTTTAAATTTTTCACATAAATTTTGAGGTTATGTGAAAAAAGTGTAAATATAAATGTTTTAGATCCTTGTATTACCTACAACTTTGCCATTTGACTTTTTTCCATAAGACTTTTAGTTTTTCCGGAAATTGAGCAAAACCGTTTTTTACCCGTAAAACTCACCTCCATCCCCTTCCTGACCACAGATCGCCCGTAAATTATTTTTCCTTTCATTTGAATAATATTCCCCTCCTTTTCTAATGGGTTTCATCCTACTATTATTTTTTTTGGTTTTAAAAATTATCGAACCTGGTCTACTTAGGCCGTGGTTGAGAACTCAGTGGTGAAGGCGCAGCAGCGGTGGTGGCGGCACAACAAGCGTACAAAAGAGAAAGAGAGATAGAGAGAATAAATTATTTATCCTCTCTCCCTCTTTCTCTCGGTCTTTTTATTTTAAAAACACTGATATGCGTGTTTATTTATTTTGAACCAGAAGTAGACATACCTGGGAATTTAGAAAATGACGGAATTTAATATAACCCTTCAAACCTTTTTCAATATCTATGAGCTTCGGAGAAGAAATTTCTGAAAATGAATCCTTAAATACCACCATAAAAAGCTTTAAAGTTTGTAGCCCAAGCGGAGCAGGGTCTGCGTTAATAGATGAATCAATAAATCGGTCAAGGCAGGTAGTTTTGTATAAACTATATTTTTGCCAAGAGAACTGAGGGATTGATACCTAATTTGTTAGTTAAACTTTGAGGGATATAAAATCAACAACAACCCTTGGCAGCCGAAGTCTCTCAAGGTTACGTCACTAAAGTATACCCCATCACCGGATGTAAAGTTGAGGGGGCGCTGCAGAAAACTGGAACAACATAGCTTTTTATATATCCGAAGGTCTCAGGTGCGTGAATCACAAAAGAATTTGCGATCTACAAATATTGCAGGCGGAAAATTGGCAATTGAACGTTAAAACGGCATTTTTGGCTGATGATGGTATCATAAATATGAGCCATCAGTGTCACCCCGAATTACGTCATAAAGTTGAAGTTAAACGTAAGCTTAAGAGCGTTTTCACCCTCATCCGATATCCGATATCCGACATCCGATATCCGACATTCAATATCGGAGGAAGTCAAATGTATGAAATATGTATCTTTCTTTGACATTGTCGGTTATCGGAGCCAAAACAGTGGTGTTGGCTTTGATAACCGATATCGGGCCGGACAATGTGAAAGAAGATACATATCTCATACATTTGACTTCCTCCGATATCGGATGTCGGATATCGGATATCGGATGTCGGATATCGGATGTCGGATATCGAATGTCGGATATCGGATATCGGATGAGTGTGAAAACGCTCTTATACTGCGGTGACTGCCACACTCTTGCATCGACTCTTGTGTTTGAAGACTGAAGTGATGATATTTAACATCGATCCAATTGGTCTCTTACCGATGATACCTCCTCGGCGGTTTCGATGGTTAGAAAGGTTTCTAAGAACCCTTTCTGAGACGCGAAGGGGATTCATCGCCTTCCTAACCCCAAAGGAGCTCCACCGGGTCCGAAAGATTGATGTTATCGGTGATTTGGAGGGAGACCCGGTGGCTGTTTGTTGAGCAGCTCGCTGCATCTTTCGCCCCGTAGGTCATTAACGCAGCAGCACTGGAAATATCCTGTGATACCACTTTAACCCTGGAACGCGCCATGTTACGACTGATATTTGCCTCTCAGATGAGTACAACATTTTGACCATGTCTGTCACGTTAAGAACTCGTCAAGAATCAAGCTGTTGTGAAAATTTTTACCTAAGGTACTAAGTAGGCGGCTCCCATATTCAAGCAGTATCCAAATCTTTTACAACAGTAGGTTGAAATAAATAAAAATAAAATTAAATAAAAATGTTTACATTATAAATGGAAAACCGAAGGGTTCCGTTAGAAGCTACTAATGGAGAAATACACGGACAATATCACTGCGAGAAGAGGACAGCCTGAAATAGAAGCCTATGTGTTATTCTGATGTATAAGCTATATTATTGTAAAGTTTCATTAAAATCCATTCAGTAGTTTTTACGTGAAAGAGTAACTATCCGTCCATACTCACAAACTTTCAGATTTATAATATTAGCAGGATCATCAGTCTAAAATGCCGTTTTAACGTTCAATTGCCGATTTTTCGCTTGCTATATTTGAAGATCACAAAATCTTTTGTGATTCACGCACCTGAGAACTTCGGCTATATTAAAAGCCATGTTGCCACAGGCACATGTGGTCCAGCTTTCTGCAGTGCCCACTAAAGTTGACCTCCAGTGATGAATCTAAAACTTTAGTGACGTAATATTTCGAAACTTCGGCTGCCAAGGGTTGCAGTTGATTTTATTTCCCTCAAGGTTGAATTAATAAATTAGTATCAATCCCTCAGGGATTACCGAACAAAACTAAATTTTGCTATGCAGTCTCTTGGCAATAATATTGTTTATACAAACTACCTGCCCTGACCGATTTATTGATTCATCTATCAACGCAGAGCCTGCTCCGCTTGGGCTACAAGCTTAAAAGCTTTTCATGGTGGTATTTATGGATTCATTTTCAGAAATTTCTTCTCCTATGCCCATGGACATAAAAAAAAGGTTTGAAGGGTTGTATGAAATTTCGTCATTTTCAATATTCGTATATCTACTTCTGGTTCAAAATAAATAAACACGCATATCAGTGTTTTTAAAATAAAAAGACCGAGGGAAAGAGGGAGAGAGGATAAATAATTTATTCTCTCTATCTCTCTTCCTCTTTTGTACGCTTGTTGCGCCGCCGCCGCCGCTGCTGCGCCTTCACCACTGAGTTCTCAACCACGGCCTAAGGGGTGAAATTATGGCTGAAAGTTTGTAATGCAAATAAACATTTTCAATGTAATAAGCACCAAATTTCATATTATAACTGATTCTGATTCATAATAAATGCACACCAATAACAACAATAAAAGCAGTTTTTTTTTTCATAAAATCCTTTGGGTGAATTGTTAGTTGAAACCTTACGCGATCGTCTTGCTACATAAAATAGGGTATTGTAGGCTGGCTAGTTGCAAGACTCAGGGGAGGTGGAGCTCGTATCACGCACGTTATTACAGACAGGAGTTTTCTTCCAAATATATCAGTAATTACATTTGTAGTAGTATTCATGGTTGCTTTTATAATATTATTTTTGAAGAATGTGAGAATATGTGTTTTGTGTATGGGCAGTTCCAGTGGAATACTTTAAGTAATTTGCTCAGATTTTACGTGAGACTTCATCCGTATTGTTTTATTATTATTATTATCTCTTTCTCTTTGTACTATTTCAATTAAGTTAGGTCGATAAATATTGGCTGAAAAATTGAGAGGCAAGCAGTTGTCGTAATATGGAGATATATTGGGAAGAGATCAAAGTAATTATGTCAAACATGTTCGAAGTATGAATTCAGAGGAGCAAAAGCAGGCCAAGAAAAGAAGGTTGGAATGTGTGAAAGACGGCATGGTGAAACTTTCCCTGTCATGTCCTCTTTACTGGAGTACTGAAGAGATGACATCTAACGGATGTATGAAGGAATACGACATGTTGTGTCGATCCTAAATGATAATTAGGACCGGGCAGTTGTAGCGGAGAAGTGAGGTACAATAACAAAAACACAGCACTGATGACAATATCGTACATTTCAAAACACATGATTGCATTAAGATATGCAAATTGTGAGTACGCAAGACATATAATGACTACTCAAGGCCCAGTGTTGCCATTAAGTCATTCAGCATGCCACACGCCCCATTCCGATTTTCCTCGGAAATAGCCGTCTTCACCAAATTCTTTTGTACCCCATGAGTTCTTTACAATCCAGTAAGGTACGCCGTTTTCTGAAATAATAATAAGCAATTGATTTGTTATTAGCTTGAAACAGAAATAACAACAGATTGCACTTAAAACCCTTCTTCAATCAATCAATTTGCCAACTGCAGTCGAATGCTGTTAAAGTTGGAGGGCTTTGGCGTACTGTTTCTACGCTGGCCAGGCGAGGTGGAGTTATTTCTAATTTTGTTTCTCTTTTTATACGCAGACAACAGAAAAGGAATACTATCATCTATTACAATATAAATAATTGCTGATATTATTTGCAGCTTTGAGGGCGGCATGACGCACGCCATAACGCACGTAAACACTCACATGCGCAATACACACCCTTTTATACGCTTTCACATAGGCATACCCATACACAAACACGCTCACACTTTGTTACATATTTACAAACGGAGTTATCAAATAACAAGAGATTATTACCCTTTCCGTATCCCACTAGAAGAACTGCGTGGCTCAGACCACCCCAGTTACAATCGTCATCCATAATTATTCCACTAGTGTAACCGTAGATTCCTTCACCTTTTATAGCTACAACAGTAACAAGTTCCATTTTATCTCGGCGGCTCTGCCCACGTGACACAATGCTCCTAAAACAGCAAACCGAATAAATTTCCTTGAAGTTTCTGTGAGCTAGGTACCTCATGCAAATGTACCATGATCCCAGAAATACTTATCCCGTGACTGCGACCCACAGGAATTTATACCAGGGATGAAATAAAAGTCGAACGGGATGAAAAGTACCCTGTGTAGCGTCTCCTGGTTCTAAGCTACATCCCCACCAACTTGTAGGGAAATCGGTATGTCGTTCTTACGTTATAAATAGTGTAAATAACACGACTTTCTTTTTTTTACACACATGATTTTTTTAAACGGGGCAGTAAGGTGAGGTACCTTAACTGTTATAGTTACAGTAAAATGTTCTTAGAAGGCCTTTCATAACATTTAAAGATATTTTTAACTGCATTCACAGATTTTGGAAAAGTCGTACGATCAGCAAAACTAAAAGTTTCATATGGACAACCCATAATTATCTATTAATAACTTTACATTTACAAGAGATTCAAACTGTGTATGCTATAAGCACAAAATTGATATTGTTCACCCCGGCTGATGGGAACAGCCCGAGACCCTTTCCTTCCGATAGACACAGAAGCTTTCTAAGCACGGTTGCTTCGGAAAGTATGTTCTTGATCGTCAGGAGGGAATCGTGTCACAAATGACATGGCGGTCCCTGTGGCGTGGACGGGGCACAGCACGCGCTCAAGGCTTGTTTGGCCTGGGCGGTACGTCGTTGAGACCTCGTGGCAGTGGATTTCTCTCGATGCAGGCTATGTGGCATAGGATGGTTGGCAGTGATCGAAGTTTTACCGCAGTCGCATCCTTCTGCAAGGAAGTCATCTCACTGAAGGCGGCGGCGGAGCGGGCCAGAGTAAAAGACGGTAAGAGCGACAAATACCCGCGTGGTTTCCCCAAGCCGCGTAATGCAGAAGGTAATTTTTTTCTGCTCAAACAAAGGAAATGACTAAAAGGGCCTGGAAGATAAGTATGCCCTATGCTCCACCGGGTATTAAAATAAATTAACTGTGTCTTACCGATTGGAAGGGGTTCAACCTTAAACAGAAGCTGTTTTACTTTTTCTTGGCTTGTAAGGTTATATGTCACACAATCGACTGCCTTTGCCACAATCTTGCTCTTGTCATTCTTGCACTTGTGAATAGTGCCATCGTTTCCGCTAACGTATGGATAGTCTACCTCCTTCATAGGACCTCCAAGTTCTTTAAGATTTCTGCGGAATAACATGTTAGTCCATTGAAATTATATATCTTTTACTTTTGCAAGCTACAGTACTACAGTTTACTTTGGTTAATAAAATCCTTCCTACTTCAAATTCAAATTTAGAAAATCATTTATTCTATAAAAATATTAAATTTGTTTGGAATCGTCATTATTTTTTCTCCTACCGTGCAGTGCGTGACATGGCAACTACTGAGAAACACTGCCAAAAAACTCAGTAGGAATCCTTTTTAAAAAAAACCGTCGTCATTTATGTACAATCATTTTCTTGTGTTGACTTAGAGCTACTTAGATTTAACCTGAAGACTTAGATTTAACCTTATTGATTATTGATTTAAGTATAGGTTTTACATTACCAAATATGTTATCAATGCACCTTGCACCGGTGCTCGTTATTCTGGTTGGTTCCATAAAAATATTAATTAAATTAAATGATTTAAATAAATTCAGAAAGTTATAACTATCAGAATTTTTGTCCAATATATTGATGTTAAAATCTCCACAAACAACAACTGTTTTATGGTTATTACATACTTTATTTAAGGCAGCCAGCCAGCATTGTCTAAAAAAGCATTAATAGATGCGCATGGAGGTTTGTAAAGATTCAATACAATGATTCGCTCCAATTCAACACAAGAGATCTCTAGAACTCGCTCAACAGTAAGGCTCACAACATCACATCTTTATTTAAATTTTAACAATTTATTCACTAATATTAAGGAGCCACCACGTTTATAGTTTTTCCTGATGAACGAGCTTGCAACTTGATGATTATTGAACCTGAAATTGAATTGATGGTTAGTTAGCCAGTGCTCATTTAAACATATTATATCAATATTGCTACAATTCATAAACAACTCCAATTCTAGCTCTTTATCCTATCACACCATGAATATTTTGATGCACCAGGTTGATAGAATTTTGCACGGGCAACAAGCTTCCTTCGTACTTCAATCCCAGGTCCATTGAGTGGGGCGTGAACAAGCACATGTTGTGGTGTGCCACCATTCCAGAGACAGTGTTTAGAATGGTTGCCATTACGTAGTAGTACTTGGACTTCACGTAAGCATACGATTAGTCAAATAATGACACGAGCATAAAAAATGTTAATATTACCGAAATACAGTATGTTCACTGTTCTCGTTCAAACGATTGACATCCTCCAATTTTTTTTGAATATTTGGAAACGAGTGTCTTTCTCAGAATCGTGGCGAAAAGAAAATATTGGTAATACCTCAGGTATTCGAAGACGGCGGGCGTCCACCGCTGAGCCAGTCAGCCTGTGACCACGGTCGGCGTAACCTGGTCGAAACGTCAGGGAATCAAAGGTATCTAAGTACCTAAACCATGATCGCGTTAATTCCCGTTTTTTTAGTAATATATCATAGAACGCGAGAGTTTAAAAGTTAGTTTAATAAATCGAAGAACCGTCCCCTTCCGTCCGAACATCAAAGGCGAGCAGACGTGTTATTAGTTATTATTTAATTTATTCTTTTTTCGAAATAATAAATCTCCGTAAATAATTTTAAAATAAATTTATATATTCTTGAGGGGGTGCTTATATCCAATAGCGATCATCTCAGTAGAAAAATCCTACGGGAAGGCCCCGCGGGAACCGAAAAAGTGCAAAATAAGAATACACCGGTACCAGGACATCATAAGGAACACGGAGCACTGGTAAACATCGTGCTAGTGACTGTTAGAGCAAGAGGCTACAGTTCACATAGGAGTAAGTGAACACAATATATATCTTCGGTCCATACTTATTACGCAAAAACAAGAAACTATATTTTTTTCGAAACTTGCTTGTTTATTAAGAGCAGAGTATAATTTCAAAGATTCTAAGCAGTGTTTGTCTGGTCTCGGGGTTAACGGAGGCGCCAAATTGACAGGGACTATTGAGTTCGAATCCTAGTGAACTTTGAAATCTCTTTTTGCTGTTGGAAATTACAAATTAAACGTTACTCTGCCGCCCATATCCAGTAATAATTAAATAAAGCTGTTATCATATTAAATATTTTTCACTAATTAATAAATATGTCAGCGAAAGGAACGCAGTCACCAATAGTGCAAACCAATGAACCTAACTTACCCAAAAACTCAGAAGATGCACCTAGTGTCTCACAAAGATTTAAAAGAAAACTAGAGCAGGGTGACGATAGGATGGATGAACTGAGGTCTATGTTTGCGACTTTCGAGGAAAAGCAGAATAGGAAATATAACACATTAATGGAGACTATAAATGAAATCAAAGAACAGAACGCGAGCATATCCTCGTCCATCACATTTTTCTCCCAAATGTATGACGAACTAAATAAAAAATTGAAGGACTTGGAAACCAAAAATAGTGAAAATAGATTACACATACAAAATTTAGAAGAAAAAATCGAGTTTCTGGAGAAATCTAGTAAGTGTACTAGTCTTGAGTGTCGAAATATACCAACAGAAAAAAATGAAGCAAGGGATGGGCTATGCGATCTGATTCTAACCCTAGGCAAAACTTTGAACGTTCCTTTAGAAAAACAAGATATTCAGGATGTATATCGTTCATCAACAAAAAGTTCTTCAGACAAACCACTTATAGTTCATTTTACCACAGTTTTGAAAAAGGAGAAATTTTTGGATTCACTTAAGTCTTACAATAAAAAATATAATAAGGAGAAGCTATCAACAGCAACACTAAATCTTAAGGGCCCCTTGAAACCAATATATGTTTCTGAGAATTTAACATTTAGGGCAAGACGTATATTCTACGCTGCCAGGAAATTCGCTAAAATGAATGATTATGCGTTCTGTTGGTCAGCAAGTAATAAAATCTACCTGCGTAAGAAGGAAGGAGCTCCAGCACTGCGAATAAATACTGAAGCAGATCTCACAACGTTGAATTTGCAAGCATGACTATTTCTTGTATTGTTTTTGTTATGTCTTTATATTTTTGGGATTTATTATCTTGGTATGTTTGGGCTTATAATTTGCCCATATTTTTTATCAATGCCTTATATTTATTGCATGTCTGGTCAGTTGACTTTCTTGAATGTCAAATCACCCATACACACATTCTACACAAACTTACATACAGTAATAATAACAGCCATAATCTACATTATGTACGCTAACAATTTTATGTACATGAGGGAGTTTGCAACCCTCAAGCGCACACGAGGGTACAGTAGAACCAATATTCCACTGTGGATAATTTAGTCCCAATATTTGATGAGTTAGAGGCACTGAGTGCGTCAAAGTCATTTTTGTGCGCTCCTGACCAGTGCTCACAATACATAGAAAAGAAACAGAATAACCTGAACCTATTTCATATGAACATTTGTAGTGTTAACGCCCATTTTAACGATTTAATGGTGACTTTGGCGGATTTGGGTGTTGACTGTGACCTCATTGTGTTGTCTGAAAGTTGGGTGAGCAAAGTTATAAATGCACCAGTGCTGGCTGGTTTTTCCAGTTACATGTCGGGATACTCAAACCAAAATGATGGTGTTTGTATTTATATTAGGACGGAACTAACTCATTCCGTATATGAGCCGCAGTTTTTGGCTGGAAGTTGTCTCGTCTGTACTAGCGATGATACTGCTATCATCGCTATATATCGGCCGCCGAGTAGTAATTGCAGAGACTTCTTAAGTAGCCTTGATTATACGCTGAGTTCCCTTCAAAAGTTCAAAACCATAGTCATCATTGGTGATATTAACATAAATATAGCGGATCAGCTCGATAATGAATCAGAAGAATATTTAAATATTTGTTCCTGTCACGGACTTCTTCCTACTCATTCATTCCCGACCCGTGAGGCAAGGTGCTTGGACCATGTTCTCCTGAAAACTTGCAAACCAGCTACTACACTTGTACTAAACACCCATATAACTGATCATTTGCCCTGTTTATTGAGTCTGGACTTGGGAAAAAAACCAGTCAAGCCCAGTAGCTATACCCAACGGACTGACCTGCCCGCGGTTATAAATTCATTGGAGGAATTCGATTTCTCCTTCATTTATGACATTCGAAATCCCAATGAGGCAGCTGAATGCTTTGTATCCACGATATCAAATATAATTCAGAAAAAGACCACACAAGTAAGAATTTCACATAAGAAAAGGGCTATTAAACCGTGGATAACTTCAGGACTTTTGAGATGCATTAAAAACCGAGACACGCTTCATGTAAAATCTAGAAAAGAGCCCAATAACTATATATTAAAAACAACCTATAAAAGATATCGCAACTTCTGTAATAACCTTTTGAAAAAACTAAAAAATAACTATGATCAAACTTTATTAGATAATGCTAAGGGTAGCGTGAGAGCAACTTGGGATGCCATTAAAACTATCACTGATATCTCCTCACGTAACACACCGGCAGAGCAGCTATTAAATTTACATGCAGACCAAAAAGAATCAGTAAATGCGGTGAATAAATACTTCGCTGGTATTGGGAAATCTCTAGCTACTCGCGTTCAAATGAGAGCCAACAATAAAAAAAGCGCTCCTGATTTTAATATCCCTCCCAAAAATAATAGTGGCCACTCAATGGCTCTTCTGGATACTAGTGAGGCTGAACTGGAATTAATAATAATGAATCTGCGAGATAAATGTGCTGTGGGATGGGATGGCATCTCCCCATCTATACTAAAATTGTCGTCACTGTCACTGCCTAATTCCACCACTAATATATATATTCAACCTCTCCCTTTCGTCGGGTACTTTCCCTATGGTGTTCAAGCGAGCCATAATTCATCCGATCTATAAGAGTGGAAGCAAGGACGATATTGCTAATTATCGGCCTATTTCTGTCCTAACGACCCTGTCTAAGGTTTTCGAGAAGTGTATTAACAGTAGATTAGTCAACTATTTAGAAACATTTGGCATTCTTTCGAATAATCAGTACGGCTTTATTAAAGGTAAATCTACAGAGGATGCTGTCGTAAACCTCGTGGATACCGTAGCTAGATCTATTGATAATAAATTTAAAACAATGGCTATCTTCTTGGACCTCTCGAGGGCCTTTGATACGGTGTCTGTTTCCATTCTTTTGGACAAGTTGGAATGTATCGGTATAAGGGGCACCGTCTTGGATATCTTCCGAAGTTATCTTCGTGAACGAACTCAATGTGTCAAAATAGGAAACCAGATTAGTGACGAAGAATCACTTACTTACGGTGTTCCTCAAGGAAGTGTGTTGGGCCCGACCCTATTCCTAATATATATTAATGATCTGTGTCAACTATCTCTAACAAGCTGCAAAATCATCACCTATGCAGATGACACTGCATTAGTTATTAATGCAAGGAACTGGGAGCTTGTCTATAGTCATGCAGAAATTGCTCTGTCTACAGTTATATCGTGGCTGGATACGCATCTACTTACGTTAAACGTCGATAAGTCAAAGTATATGACTCTTTCTCCCAACTCTGTGTCACAGCCGAAGACAGGTCTCCAATTGAAAGCTCATTTTTGTGATAATGCCTATAGTTGTAGATGCATTCCTTTAATTAACACTCCTTATATAAAATACCTTGGAGTACAATTAGATGCTCACCTACGATGGGACAAGCACATAGATGCATTAGCCTCACGCACCAGGAAGTTCATGTACATTATGGCAAAACTTAGATCTGCTGGAACCCTAGACGTCCGGAAACTTGTGTACCATGCACTTGTGAGGTCAGCATTGACCTATTGTATTCCTGTGTGGGGCGGTGCTGGCCCTACCTATATGATGAAGGTAGAAAGAGCTCAGAGAGCTGTATTGAAAGTCCTTTTACGAAAGCGTCGCAGATGTCCAACCTGTGTCGTATATCAGGAAAGTTCTGTCCTAACGGTGAGGCAGCTCTATGTGCTCCAGACAGTACTACGTAAGCATGCCTTGGTACCATTTACATGTAGTGGAAAGCGCAGAAGGGACCGGATCTGTGACTTAGTTCCACACAGAACGGCCCTAGCTAGTAGAAGCTTCTATGTGAACAGCTGTCGTTTATATAACCGCATTAATAAAGAAGTGTACATCCACTACATGTCTCGGCAGCAATGCAAAACCGTTCTGAGACGCTGGTTGTTATCATTAAATTACCAAGAAACAGAAAACTTATTAAAATGTTTGATATAGCTTACACACACACACACACACACACACACACACACACACACACACACACACACACACACACACACACACACACACACACACACACACACATTCACACACACATACACACACACTTGCACTCTTTATAGTACATATTATAAAAGTCGATTGACCTAGTCTGATATAATGATAACATCTTATAAAATGTTATTATAATTTAATTTAATTCTATTCAATGAAAAATGTAGTCACAAAAGGAGAATACAGTTATAAAGCTAATATTTTGTACTTAAAAGCCTGGATTGTAATCTCAGTTTTGTTGAGCAATGTTACCTACTATTCTAGCTCAGTAATGGAAGGCGCTGGCACATGTGATACAATGTCCAACATTAGTACATGTGTCAACGTTACATCGATGTGAAATACGTTAGCATAGCTTTTCATAAATATATGCCCCTGTTACAATTTTCCCTGTACTATGTATTGTCAATAAATGAATTTGAATTTGAATTTGAATTAACCGTAAAACGCTTTTACCGTAAACAACATTTAAATACTAGCATTTCGATCATTAAAAGAAACAAAACATTTTTTTATTAGCTAGGAAATTACATTTGTGCCAAAGTAATGAAAATGCCACGCTAAAATGAGCCAGATAGCCATTCTCCGAATTCCTTGAAATAAAAATACCAAGATAAGCATAAAAATGATCACCATCCAATATAATAAATACCAAAACCGGTTTGGTATTCGTTAGATAGTGATAAAAGCATATTTTCAGTCCATAATAAATATAAAAAGCCATTGTATACCTATCATGGACTATAGTTTAACTGCAATAAGATACTTGGTGACTACAATGTACGCGGTATTGTTGTTGTTGGGCGCGGGCTGCGCTTGCGCACTAGCACCATCTGCGGAGTATTATGCTCCCGAACACGCCGAGAGACACTTCGAGGAGTTCATAACCAAGTTTGATAAGAAGTACGCCACTGACTCCGAGAAAGAAGCTCGCTTCCAAATATTCAAAAACAATTTGGTGGAAATCAATCGCTTGAACGAGAACAGTGAACACACTGTATTTGGTAATATTTTTTTCTCAAACATGCTTGGAAATGTGAACATTATTTTGACAACCTTCTTCGAGATAAATCGAAATTGCTGTACATGCGAGCAGCGGCCAGATAAAGTTGTATGAAAATCCATATCTGTAGTGTTTTAGCGGCCAAATAAATTACTATGTAAACTCATATCTGTCGTGTAATTTAAAAATGGAACCATCTTTTACTCCGAACCATGGCAACCAAGGAGGTAACTTATCCAAGGCGTTATTTAAATATAGAACTGGCTTGCAAATAGAATGCTGTTTATTAAGAAAAATAAAAAACAAAAGAACATTTCGCCGCGTGAAAATTACTTTTTCTCAAACATGCTTGGAAATGTGAACATTATTTTGACAACCTTCTTCGAGATAAATCGAAATTGCTGTACATGCGAGCAGCGGCCAGATAAAGTTGTATGAAAATCCATATCTGTCGTGTTTTAGCGGCCAAATTAATTACTATGTAAACTCATATCTGTCGTGTAATTTGAAAATGGAACCATCTTTTACTCCGAACCATGGCAACCGAAGAATGCTGTTTATTAAGAAAAATAAAAAACAAATGAACATTTCGCCGCGTGAAAAATTACTGTTGTTCGTTGTTCGTCATTGGTTTTGAAAAGTAGGTAACTAAAAAATTCTGCCTAGATACTACTTAGTTTTAATTTACGCGCATTGTTTGAGAAAAGCACTATACAAGCCTTGGCCACAACTGAGCGTTGCCGGACTCCGTAATGCGTGCCTCGGCTGCGCCTCGGCCCGCATACTTCACGATCGTCCGGCAACACTACAATTGGTGGCCGCGGCAGTAATGTACTATTTATGTTTGAGTTGTAATTTGGCTGATGGTATGCTACGTGAAGTCCAAGTACTACGACTTACTGGCAACCATTCTAAATGCTGTCTCTGGAATGGTGGTACCATCCGGACCATCGCAACATGTGCTTGTTCACGCCCCACTCCATGAACCTGGGATTGTAGTACGAAGGAAGATTGTTGCCCGCTATCTATTACCCAGGGTGTGTGGATCCACCTTAATATACTTTATTACTCACACTTCACAATGCTAAATGTTCACGGAGTGGGGAATTTGCAGAAGTATCTGATAATTCATTATTATAACAATATCAGACTAACTCAATAGAGCTTTATCACATTTTCAGGCATAACCAGGTTCATGGACCTAACTTCTGAAGAATTTCTCGCCCAATATACTTGTCTTGGGAGGAATCTTCGAGAAGATAATTTGTCTTGCGACACCGTGTTGTTCGATGATGATATCAAGGACGCGAATGCACCCGAGGCATTTGACTGGCGCGACCACAACGCTGTCACTCGAGTGAAGAACCAAGGGTCTTGTGGTAGTTGTTGGGCTTTCAGTTCAACTGGTTTGTACATTTTGTTTATTTTATCTGTTATAATGTACATTATTATATGCATACATATATTTACAGATAGGTAAAGGTGTAACAGCCACCATATTATGGTAGGTATATTAAAAAGAATAACATATTTTTTTATTTCATAAAGATACATAATTATTGATTATTTGAACTATAATATATAATATTTACATAACATTGGTTTTAAAACTACATTTCTAAATAATTACACACTACTAAAAAGAAAACTAAAAGTTAAAATGCGTCGTGGAATTCATCCGCATCGCATGCCTCTTGTGGAAGTGTTCCCAGAAGACTGGCAGCATTGCCACGTTGTATGGTATCGAATATTGCTTTTATGATACAAATTTCAGGTCATATTGAGGGCCAGTACGCCAGAAAACATGGAGAGCTTCTGGAACTTTCTGAGCAACAACATGTTGACTGCGATCCACATCCTAACGATGGCTGCTTTGGTGGATTCATGAGCGTTGCTTTCAAGTATTAATATAACTTATTTACCGGTTAATAGATTCTTAGCCAAATGGACCGACAACCTGAAACAGGTTACTGGGAAAGAACTAGATGCGGAACGCGGAGCATTAGTAGAGGCCTAGAGGACTGCAATAAACCAATTGATTGATTGATTATAACATTAAAAATGTTATTTCTAAATCAAATGAAATGGACCAATGAAATCCCAGAACTGACCCTCTAGACAAGTGGCAATTCGCTAGCTGGCGTTTCGTGGAATAGAATGACAAATATATGGGATTTGACGTATATGACAGTCGTTAACGCATGTCAAATACGTCAAATCCCATACATTAGTCATTCTATTCCATTAAACGTAGGTTAGCGAATTGCCACTTGTCTAGAGGGGCTGTTGACAAAGTGTCATTCTATATAGATGAATCGTTTCGAAGTGAATTCGTTTGATTCGCGATTCTATTTTATAATAATGATATAATGCATTGTTTATTTTATTAAATTTCATTAAAATTTCATTAAATTTTGTAGTCATCAATTACACATAAGCTACGGCACGTTTCCACCGACGTCATCGGTAAAAGGATGACATATTGCTTCATATTCTATGCAGTCCAGTTCTTAAATAACATCTGTATGTGTCTCCTCAGTCCTGAAGATTGCCTGCTAGTTTCCTGTATTGCTCTTTGTAAAAAGACGATGGTTGCATATTTCAAACGCTAGGCGACTAGTGGTGTCTTTCTTCAAGTAGGAAGAAATATATTTACCCAAGGACTGTAGTTTGCAAAAATAAATGATGTATCACTCCAATTAACTAACATGTTATTCCACAGAGACCTTAAAAAGCTTGGAGGGCCTATGAAGGAAGTAGATTATCCATACATTGGCGCAAGAAATGAAATTACTCACAAGTGCCAGAATGACAAGAGCAAGATTGTTGCGAAGGCACTCGATTGTATTACATATAACCTTACAAGCCAAGAAAAAGTAAAACAGCTTCTGTTTAAGGTTGGACCCCTTCCAATCGGTAAACACAGTTAATTTATTTTAATACCTGGTGGAGCATAGGGCATACTTATCTTCAGTCCTTTTTTGTCATTTTCATTGTTTGAGCAGAAAAAATGTACCTTTCGTATTGTGAAGCTCTCACCACACACGGCTATCTGCCTCTCTGGCCTCCTCGCAGAAGGATGCGATCGCAGTAAAACTTCCCTTACTGCCGACCATCCTGCACTACATGGCCCGCAGCGAGAGAAATCCACTGCCATGAGATCTCAACAACATACCGTCCAGGCCAAACAAGCCGTGAGCGCATGCTGCGCCGCGTCCACGCCTCAGGGACCGCCATGTCATTTGTGACACGATTCTCTCGCGGCGATCAAGAACATACTTTCCGAAGCAATCGTGCTTGGAAAGCTTCTGCGTCTGTCGGAACGAAAGGGTCTCGGGCTGTTCCCGTCCACTCAACAATGACTGGCTGACCTCAGCCGGGGTGAACAATATCAATTTTGAGCTAATAACATTCAGTTTAAATCTCTTGTAAATGTAATGTTATTAATAGAGAATTATGGGTTGTCCATATGAAACTTTTAGTTTTGCTGATCGTATGATTTTTCCAAAATCTGTGAGTGCAGTTAAAAATATCTTAAAAAGTTATGGACATTTTCTAAGAACATTTTACTGTAACTATAACAGTTAAGGTACCTCCCCTTACTGCCCCATTTAAAAAATACATGTATATAAAAGAAAGAATAACGTGTTATTTACACTATTTATAACGTAAGAACGACAGTACCAATTTCGCTACAAGTTGGTGGGGATGTAGCTTAGAACCAGGAGACGTTACATACGATACTTTTCATCCCGTTCGACGTTTATTTCGTCCCTGGTATAGGTTCCTGTGGGTCGCAGTCACGGGATAAGTATATCTGTGACCATGGTAATATTTGCATGAGGTACCTAGCTCACAGAAACTTCAAGGAAATTTATCCGGTTCGCGAGGATAGGAGCATTGTGTCACGTGAGCTGAGCCGCAGAGATAAAATTGAACTTGTTACTGTTGTAGCTGTAAAAGGTGAACCACTCCAAAGTTACAGTAGTGGAATACTTATGGATGACCATTGTAACTCGGGCGGTCTGAGCCACGCAGTTCTTCTAGTGGGATACGGAACCGGTAATAATCTCTTGTTATTTGATAACTCCATTTGTAAATATGTATGTAACAAAGTGTGAGCGTTTTTGTGTGTGTATACTGGTATGCCTATGTGAAAGCGTATTAAAGGGTGTGTATTGCGCATGTGAGTGATTACGTTTTGACGTGCGTCATGCAAAAGCTGAAAAATAATAACAGCAATTATACATATTGTAATAGATTCTATATAGATAGTTTTCATTTTCTATCGTGTGCGTATAAAAAGAGAATGAAAACTCGAAATAACACCACCTCGCCTGGCCAAAATTGATTGATTGAAAAAGGGTTTCTAAGTGCAATCTATTGTTATTTCTGTTTCAAACTAATCAGAAATTAAATACTTACTATTATTTCAGAAAACGGCGTACCTTACTGGATTGTAAAGAACTCATGGGATGAAAGGTTTGGTGAAGACGGCTATTTCCGAATGGAACGTGGGGAAACTCGAAATGGGGCATGTGGAATGCTGAATGTCTTTATGGCAACACTGGACCTTGAGTAGTCAATGTCTTGTGTACTTACAATTTGCATATCTTAATGCAATCATGTGTTTTGAAATGTACGATATTATCAAGCTGTATTTTTATTATTATTTATATTTAGTATTCTAGTAACGCGCGCCGCTGCCGTGAGTTGCTTCTGCTGGGGTGACAGGCGGCTCCACCCGTCATCCCCAGGCCCGCGCTCATGGGGGACGGGGGGGATCATTCATCGAACTCAGACGCTCGAGTTGCCTCAGTTGATGGGCAGCTAGGGCCGCGAATCTTCTTCGCTCTCAGTCTCGCTTCCGCCCTACCGCGCTTTCTTCATGTGTCCGCGCAGCGGTTCATCCCCGCGAGCACCGCGAGCAAGGTGGTAAGCGTGCGAGCTCTTACTCCCACTCCCAGGGCCGCCACTGGCCCCCGCTAGTAAAGTACCTAGTGTCCTTACACGAAACACACACACACATTAGTGAAAGCAACCAGTGAAAAAACAAATAAATAAATAAATAGTCCACAACATTTAACACAACGCTATCTAGACCGATGTAAGCATAGCTTATCTAGCTTGTATTATGGGATCTATAATGCGGATAAACTCATACTTAGATACTTTTTTTTGTAAATACATACATAGTATACATAGAAACTAAACTAAATTAGACTGCAGGCAGATGCTGGATGCGGCAAGCTGAAGACAGGGCGCTATGGCGCTCATTGGGGGAGGGCTATGTCCAGCAGTGGACTAATATAGCCTGATGATGATGATGATACATAGAAACACCCAGACCAATGTAAATATACATATTCATGCATACAAATATTTCCGCTAAGCGGGGATCGAACCCGCGCCTCCTACGTAGCAGCCGCGTTTACCACCGCCACAGAGGCTGTCTTTTGTGTCAATATATAGGTGTATCAGAGTCTCATTGCAAATTGGAAGGAAAAAGTTTGCTAACTGGGGAAATTGGACTAAACTACCTTAAATATTTAAATTTGTTAATCAAACAAAGCAGTAGACATACTTAGGTATTATTTAGGTATGTTGACTACTTTTTTATTCTCTAAAAATAGGAACTTACTACTACCTCGTTACCTATTTTAAATTATTTATATTGAGGAGAAAGTTTTATTACGAAATTATCGTGTATTCACATTAATTAACGTTTAATATCCTTTCTTCCTCCATCTCCCAATCCTTCAGAACGCACCATTACCACTATAGTATCTACAACATTCATGTTGGAATGGATAGTAGTGTATAAAAAAATTCTATGTTGATCAAAAGCCCGTATGGAGTCGAATGAAAAGATATAAAGTAAAAAGTTTGAAAAGCTGAATTTCCAGTGGCTCGGCGACATCCTTGACCACTACCCCAAATTGGATGGAGCACTAAATGAAACCTGCCTGATAATAACTGGCTGCCTGACAAAAATACCTGACACCGCACCTCCCCACTCAAGCCAGAATAGACCACTGAAGATCGCAGGGCCCGCTACCGATCCCTTTTGTCCCGCTTTATTGCAATTAAAAAATAGCCACCAGTTTAGAAAGTTATCGATAAATTAAATTTAGTACATATTTTTGTAGGTTATTTTATATTAAGCTTATGTGGATAGTGTACGAAACTAAAAAGCTTTTTAATTTTAATTTTTACCACTTGTATCTAGGCCACAAACATTGTCGATAGTTTCGCGCACGTCACTAAGCACTAAAAGCTGGTATCATTATTTCACAATTTGACATTTGCAGTTATCAATTTACTATCTAAAATAAGAAACGGACTATAGGACAGTAATACAATTTGAATGAAAAAATGGTTTTATAGATATTTGATTTCTAAAATTTTATCTCTCGGCTGTTTTATTTATTACAATTATCTTATCTTCTAACTTATATACTACTATAAACTATACTACTAACTACTTCTCATTTTAAAACGTCTTTATTCTGCACAATATATATAATAAAGCAATTTCAACCTATATAATTAAAGAAAATCTAAAACTCACTTTTGAAATTTTAGCAATGCATTGAAATTAAATCCATTTTATGAGCAAGTGTGTTCAAAAGATTTTTATATGTAATTTTTTGTTAGTGTCGTTTTCGTCAATGATTGTTGAAATGAACATCATTTCGTATGGAGCTGTTCCTTTATATCAACGATGTGATAGACTTGTGATGGCGTTTTATTGATTGGTACAGAATGAAGTAAGTTGAATTATTCATAAATTATATTTATTAATGGTTTTCGTATCGATTAAGATAGAAAAAACTGAGTCGGTCCAGGCAGGATTCGAACCCATGATCTTTCTTCAGGGAGAATGCTCTCACCACTGAGCCACCCAACTAGGCCAGAATCCATCTAAACTTTCCTATACATCCGCCTTATCTATCTTAACTTATCTTGATCGATATGAATATTTGGCATAATAAATGCTTCTTCTTTCTAATTTCTATTGAATTCGATAAAAAATGCTTTAAAATTTCATTCATAAGATTTTCTTAGATTAACTGCTATTTAAGTATTCAATTAAACTAAATCTAAAATGCATCATGGACCTATACAAATGTATTGAGATAAATATAATAGAGGAAGCTCCACCTCAAAAACGCACGAGATTCGAGCTCCATCTTCTCTGAGGATGTCATATAACCCTTCAAACCTTATTCTATGGCCTTAAGAGGATTTATTTTTTCCGAAAATTACGGATTAATACGGTTACCTATCTTAATCCCGAATTTTAATATTCCGAATATCATAATCCAGAAAACGTTTGGCCAATTTTTCCACCATTTCAAATTCCGAAGTTTTATTTGCCATATAATCGCAACTCCGAATTTCTTTTGCCCATTTATTCATTTGTACGACGTTTTATAATCCAGACGAACGAGTTCCAGACACACGAAACCTAAATGCACAAAATCCAGATCAAAGTTTTTTTTTTTTTTTACCTGCGGGAAATCCACACGGATACCCACCCCTCCGGAGCCGGAGGGGTAGGTTACGCCGGACTCGAACCGACTAAACCGCACGCCGTCTCTGGGTCGTAGTGCTAGGCCGAAGGTGAAGTTGTCATGCGACATATCCCTCGCACCCCGGCTGACCCAAGGCCATCCCTCTCGGTCTGGCCCTCCTCGGGAAGGGGGGGACCACGCGGTCCCCGACTCTACCCCGGTGTGGGGAGGCGCGCATCGTCCTACGATGCGCGCCGCCGCCGTGGCCTGCTTCTGCTAGGGTGACGGGCGGCTCCACCCGTCACCCTCAGGCCCGCGCTCATGGGGTGCGGAGTTCAGTTTGCGCCCTCCGACGTCCGAGCCACCTTCGGGCGCGTGCAGCGATGTCAGCGAGCCTTTCTCGCTCATCGCGCCGCGCCCGCTCTGCTGTCTCCTTCGCGAGCATGACCTGCTCGCAGAAATAGGCGCTGGCTGCCCACGCATCCGCGCAGCGGACCATCGCCGCGAGCAGGGTGGAGAGCGTGAGCACTCTCACCCCCAGGGCCGCCACAAGCTCCCACCTCGGCGTCTCAAACGCCGGGCACTCGGTGAGGGTATGCAGCCCCGAGTCCACGCTCGCGTCGCAGTGATGGCACTCGGGCGTTGGCTCTATACCCATCAGATGCAGATACCGCCCGAAGCTACCGTGCCCGGTGATAATCTGCGTCTGACGGTACGAGAGGCTATCGTGCGGCCTCTCTAGCCACTCCCCCATGATGGGCCTTACCGCCGCAATGACGACGTGCCCTGCGCGTGGTTGCCCAAGTCATCGCTCCCACTCGGCCACCATGACCTGGTGGAGCCGGGATTTCTCGGCTCGGATCGAATCCCCGCTCCCGCGCCTTCTTTCGGAACTGATATAGTGCCGAAAGGGCCCTCGCTTCCAGGATCCACGGTGGCGATCCGGCCAGGAGACTCGCCGCTTCAAAGGATATCGTGCGGTATCCCCTGATGGCCCTGGAGGCTATCGTGCTCTGTGCCGTACGGAGCAGAGGCACGAATCTGGCCTCCAGGGTGTCCGCCCACACGGGGCACCCGTATAGGGCCATGGACCGCACGACACCCACGTAGAGTCTCCTGCAGGAGGCCTCTGGGCCCTTCAAGTTGGGCAACAACCGGCCCAAGGCATTCGCCGTAAGCACCAACTTGGGGCGCAGACTTCGGAAATGCTGTCCGAAGTCCCATCGACCGTCAAGCACGAGCCCCAGGTATTTCAACCGGGGCTTGATGTCGATGGGAGTACCTCCCACTGTTAGGCTGGCTCCCGGGCCTGGCCTGCGCCGAGGGCCATGAAAGAACATGGCCTCGGACTTGTGCAGAGCCACCTCGAGACCCAGCCGCCGGATCCTGTCGACGACCTGAGCAACCGCGGTCGTGGCCCTCAGGGTCGCTTCGCGGTGCGTAGCCCCGCTCACCGTCACTAGCGTGTCATCCGCGTAGCACGTGACGGTGGCACCGTACGCGAAGTCACTGCGAAGCACCCAGTCGTAATCGATGTTCCACAGGAGTGGCCCCAGGACCGACCCCTGTGGAACACCGCACTACATCTCACGCCTACCGACTCCCGTCGAACTTGGGTAGATGACGGCTCTCTCCGTCAGGTACGCCCCGACTATGCGGCGGAGGTAGAGAGGCACATCGTGGTACACGAGTGCCTCCCTGATGCAACTCCAGGGCAAGGTGTTGAATGCGTTGGAGATGTCCAAGGACACCGCCAACATCACCTCGCCCCGGGCAACCGCATCCCCCGCCAGAGTCCTCACGCGCATGATGGCATCCACAGTGGAACGCCACCGGCGGAACCCAAACTGGGTGTTCGCCAGGTCCGGCCCCACTCTAGAGAGATGCTCGACGAGGCGCTTGGCAATAACTCTTTCGAAGAGTTTGCCCACCTCGTCGAGCAGCACTATGGGCCGGTACCCGGACGGCTCGTCCGCCGGGCGTCCCTTCTTGCGGATGAGGACCAGTTTCCCCGTCCTCCACATCTTCGGAAACTGGCCCCGCTCCAAACATGCGCTGAGGAACCTTCTCAGTCGGGGTTCGAGGCCGTCCTCCCCTAGAGCTAGGACACATGCGCGGCCTGGAATGCCGTCGGGTCCCGGGGCGGTGCTTTTCTTGGCCCTAAGCCTTCGCACCGCCAGCTCTAGTTCTACCCAAGTGACCTCGGGCACGTCGTCGTCAATCACCACACTGGGCGCCGTAGGCAACCGAGGCGGCGGAGCCATCTGCGGCGGAACATGTTCCGCTCGCGCTGGGAACAGGGATTCCACCACTCCTCCGAGCAGAGCCGGCTCGAGCACCTGGGTCAGCGGAGCGGTCCCGCTCCAGCGTCTCCAGGAGCTCCCGGTAGCAAGCGGCTTTTGACCGCTTGATCTCCGCTCGGAGGGCATTCTGGGCCTCCCTGTATCCCTCATGAAGCTCCGCCAATCGGGGCTCCGAGTCTGCGGGACGAGTACGCCTCCTACGGAATCGGGCCCACCGGCGGTGCGTGATCACGCAGGCCAGACGCAGCCTCGCGATCTCCGCATTCCACCAGAGATCACCGTAATCCATATGCATGAAAGTCAAATTCTAAAAATACAAATTCTTGAAATGCAATTAATTGATATCCAGATAATTGATATCCAGACAAACAATATCTAGATTTTTAAACCTAAAACTAAACCTCAAATGGCGTCTACTAACTACAACTGTAGACCTACTGAACAAAACACACGCAAACAAGCATGCATGCAGGCAAGCTGGCAATCAAACCGGAAAGCATGCAGGAATATGCAGGCATGCATGCATGCAGGCAAGCAGGCATGCATGCAGGCCAGCAGGCAAGCATGCAGGCAAGCATGCAGACAAGCAGGCAAGCATACAGGCAAGCAGGCAAGCATGCAGGCAAGCAGGCAAGTATGCAGGCAAACAGGCAAGCATGCAGGCAAGCAGGCAAGTATGCAGGCAAGCAGGCAAGCATTAGCGTTGCTCTTCTCCGGCGCTGCGGGAAGTGCAGTCCTTCCGCCCTTGCGTACTGCCCTCCCTCCGCGCCTCCGGTTCTTAAATAACACTCTAGTGTAGGGCAGACAAGTACTACGGCGAGTCGGGTCGGGCGTGGTATGCAGTGTTCACAAGCTCGCTTTCCTGCTCCTCTACACAAGTTGCAATTTGTTTGCCGGCGTTTGATGGAATAGAATGACGAATGTACGGGATTTGACGTTTATGACATGCGTTAACGAATGTCAGATACATCAAATCCTATACATTCGTTATTCTATTTCATCGAACGCCTGCTAGCGAATTGCCACTTGTCTAAAGGGGCTGATTCATTGATTATTCCTGCATACAAAACTGTTCATGCATGACATGGAAAACAATAATTTAAACAAAATTATATTAAGTGAAATTATGTCTTAAGTGAAGGTTAGATATTTTTTATTATATCTACCGTTACACACCCTAAATGAATCGTATAAATTTACAGATTTTTACTATACCTGTATATAGTTTAGCTGGAACACGATTTGTATGGGAACCAAATAAAAAGATTATGAAAATTTAGTAATAGTTTATTTGGAAAATGGTACGATGGGAAACAAAAAAAAATATTCTGAGAATCTGGTATAACTATATTTGGATTATGACAATATGGGAAACAAAAAAATACTATTTGAAAATTTGGTTTTAGTGCACCTGGGAATTGATTCATCTGGGAAATGAAAAACGGAATTATAGAAAGTTGTCATTCATTACATCTGTCTTTTAAAAGTTCTACCAACCGTTTTCGGGGTTTTAAGATTCGGGTAACAGAAATTCGATATTTCAATAGGTTACCTGTTAATACTAATATTTTTTACAAACTCTTGAAAATTGGGACTGTGATTGTAAGATTTCTCTTCATAGAGTTCATATAATTTGTTACGGCTTTTGAAAATTCCAGGAGTTGCCCAATCACTAAAGGTTATCTAGAACAGTGTCTAGGAGTAAAAACTGAATAAACTCGCCATTAATCAGGTTGAATAATGAGTAGTGCATGTGATCCGCATTTCGTGACAGGGCAACAATTGGAATCTTTTTGTAATATTAGATTTAAATTTTTCCACACTGCTTTCACTGAACGGTATATTACTTTTTCGTTTTCTTACAATACTTTGGGTACTCGAAAAGGAAACCAACTGCCCTGTGTGATCAGATTTAACCTTGTTGAATACACCGTGGTCCATTTGAAACTTGCGTTCCAGACGTTTCGTCGATCACTGCGGTCGACATGATCAGTGGCGACAGTGGATCACGAGGGTCCTTGACTGAACGGTGAAAATTCCGTCAAGGACCCTCGTGATCTACTATCGTCAGCTGGAGTTTACAGAATCCCCTGCTCATGTGGCTCGGTATACGTGGGCACCACTCAAAGAAGCATCAAGACCCGCCTTTCGGAACATGAACGTAATTTCCGCCTCTGTCACTTCGATAAGTCAGCGGTTGCAGAACACACCCAAGAGGATGGGAATCATATCATTGAATTTCAGAACACGAAGGTTCTAGCTACCACTACACATTTTTTCCCACGTAAACTTCGAGAAGCCATCGAAATATTCAAGCATCCCAACAACTTCAATCGATAAAACGAGGGATTTCAGCTCCAAAAAGATTGGTACCCAGCACTGAGAGCCACTCGGTATCACAGCGCAAACGACAAATCAGGATCGAGTACGTCGGTGCCACAGCTCTCGACCAACCAGGATCGAGTGAGTCGATTCTCCCCTCCGACCGCACCTATAAATATGCCAGCGACTCAAGATTCCATATCAGTCGTAACGAAGCCGCCGACGAGGCATGGTCTCCGAACTCGTCGTCGCCCGGACCTGCGCCACTGAAGATGTCGACCGCAGTGATCGACGAAACGTCTGGAACGCAAGTTTCAAATGGACCACGGCCCAACAACACGGAAGCAGTATATTCTACATGCAACGCAGGCCGTGAAAACCTGATTTATGTATAGGTTTTACATTACTAAATATGTTATCAATGCATCTTGCATTAGTGCTCGTTATTCTGGTTGGTTCCATAAAAATATTAATTAAATTAAATGATTTAAGTAAATTAAGAAAGTTATAACTATCAGAATTTTTGTCCAATATATTTATGTTAAAATCTCCACAAACAACAACTGTTTTATGGTTATTACATACTTTATTTAAGGCAGCCTCTGCTATGTCTAAAAAAGCATTAATAGATCCGCATGGAGGTTTGTAAAGATTCAATACAATGATTCACTCCAATTCAACACAAGAGATCTCTAGAACTCGCTCAACAGTAAGGTTCACAACATCACATCTTTATTTAAATTTTAACAATTTATTCACTAATACACTTGTGGACACATCTATTGGCCCACCTTGCATTTTAAGTTTCATTTAGTCCTAGCTAAAATTTTATATTAGGTCGAGCAAAAAGTTTTTATGCAGTTTTGAACCAGGCACATTCATAATTTTATTCAATAGTTTTATTTTGAATTTCGAACACAGAATTTAAAGAAACAAAAGACAATTTGGAGCCTGTTCGTTGATATTAAACAATCGAATACTAAGAAAACTTGAGTTTATTCGTTTACTTGGATTTAATTCTCGAAAGTGTGATTTTTCTCTTTGGTTTTGCAACAAACATTACTTATTCTTAGCATTAAGGTGAGGTTCTATCAATAATCCATGGATAGTTCGCCTAAAGTCGCCGCCCAAGCTGTGGCACTTATCCAGGCCGGATACAGCCAAAGAAATGTGAGTGCTCAACTTAATTTAAGTCGATCTGCGGTCCGAAATGTTTATCGGAGGTACCTAGAGACTGCCGACTTTGTTCGTCGCCAAGGAAGGCCACGATCTCGGGACACAACTGAAAGGCAGGATCGATTCATCGTGACGACCAGCTTGAGAAATCGTCACCTTACCTCCATTGAGATACAAAACCAACGTCGCGACTTCCACGGAGTATCTGTGAGTGCTCGAACTGTTCGCAGAAGGTTAAAAGAACGCGATATGGTACCACACAAACCAGCTAATGGCCCCAAACTAACGCGAACCCACCGAACAGCGTGTCTTCTTTTCGCGCGCACTCATTTAAATTGGACTCAGCAGCATTGGAGCCGTGTACTCTTTTCTGATGAGTTTAAAATTGCGTTACATGGCAATGATGGAAGGAAGATAGTCTACCGACGTAAGGGAGAGCATTTTGCACAATGCTCCTTCAAGGGTTGCTTATGGCAGTGGCTCATGGACTATCTGGAGCGGTAAATCCGCGAGCGGCAAAACTCAACTTGAGATTGTAACAGGACCACGGTTGCCAACATTAAATGCTGAAAGGTACATTCGTGAGTGCTTAGAACCTCACATGATGCCATACGTGGACTATGTGGGCTCAAATTTCATTTTTATGCATGATAATTCAAGAGCCCATACCACCGGCAACGTTAGGGAATATCTTCGGGATAGGAACATCACAATTATGGACTGGCCAGCCAGAAGCCCAGACATGAACCCGATTGAGCACATGTGGGACGAGCTAAAAAGACGTGTTAGGGCTCGTCAGCCAGTTGCCCAGACGATGCCGGAGTTGAGAACTGCCATAGAAGAGGAATGGGAGATGATCCCTCAAAATTTCATAGAACGGTTGATAAACTCTATGCCTAATCGTACGAGAGCTGTCGTAGAATGCCCATGGAATGAATGAAATGAAATAATAAATGAAATGAAATAATGAATGAAATGAAATGATGAATGAAATAAAATTTATTCACGCAAAAAAATGCAATTTTACAATAATTTCTTCTGCCAAACTGTATTACAGTTTGTTGGCAGATGAAGCTCCCTGATTTATAAATAGCAACACGCGTTATTAAATTAAACCTTTATTTGATAATTAAACCTTTATTTTGATAAATAATGTTTTTAATCCAAAATCAACATATTTAGGTAGGGGCCATCGAAACCTAAACTCTAAGGTGGGCCAATAGATGTGTCCACAAGTGTATTAAGGAGCCACCACGTTTATAGTTTTTCCTGATGAACAAGCTTGCAACCTGATGATTATTGAAGCTGAAAATGAATTGATGGTTAGTTAGCCAGTGCTCATTTAAACATATTATACCAATATTGCTACAATTCATAAACAACTCCAATTCTAGCTCTTTTCCTATCACACCTTGAATATTTTGATGCACCAGGTTGATACAATTTTTCATTTTTTTATTAATATTTGTAATAAGCGAAGGTTGCTTGCTTGTTGCAATGCAAGAGAAATCCTCTGTTGTTTTACTTTTTAATTTAAATTACTCTGAACAGTTAAATTTGAGCTGTAGCTGTCAGTATTAAAATTACTGACATTAAAATTGTCAACTAAATGTTGCTCAATAGGAGCAGTCATTTGGTTAGCCAAGTTCTTGGCTGATATATAAAAAACCACCTGAAGGAAGATACCACCTAGCGTTTGAAATATGCAACTAACCGCCTTTTTACAGAGATTAATACAGGAAACTAGCAGGCAAGCTCCAGGACTGAGGAAACATTGATCGTGAATCTGGTTATGCCTAAACCGTGATAAAGCTCTTTAGTTAGTCTGATATTAATATAATAATAGAATTATCAGATACTTCTGCAAATTCCCCACTCTGCGAACATTTAACATTGTGAAGTGTGAGTAACAAAGTATATAAAGGTGTCCACAAACCCCGGGTAATAGATAACGGGCAACAAGCTTCCTTCGTACTACAATCCCAGGTCCATTGAGTGGGGCGTGAACAAGCACATGTTGTGGTGTTCAAGGTGGTGTCACCATTCCAGAGACAGCGTTTAGAATGGTTGCCATTACGTAGTAGTACTTGGACTTCACGTAAGCATACGATTAGTCAAATATTGATACGAGCATAAAAAAATGATAATATTACCAAATACAGTATGTTCACTGTTCTCGTTCAAACGATTGACATCCTCAAAATTGTTTTTGAATATTTGGAAGCGAGCGTCTTTCTCAGAATCGTGGCGAAAACGAAATATTGAAAATGTGCGGGTAGATGAAGAACCTATTATCTCAGGTATTCGAAGACGGCGGGCGTCCACCGCTGAGCCAGTCAGCCTGTGACCACGGTCGGTGTAACCTGGTCGAAACGTCAGGGAATCAAAGGTATCTAAGTACCTATACCATGATCGCGTTAATTCCCGTTTTTTTAGTAATATATCATAGAACGCGAGAGTTTAAAAGTTAGTTTACTAAATCGAAGCACTTCATTATCCGTAAATTGCTTTTACCGTACATAACGAGCATTTAAACACTAGCATTTCGATCATTAAAAAAACAAAGCATTTTTTTATTAGCTAGGAAATTACATTTGTGCCAAAGTAATGAAAATACCTCGATAAAATGAGCCAGATAGCCATTCTCCGAATTCCTTGAAATAAAAATACCAAGATAAGCATAAAAATGATCACCATCCAATATAATAAATACCAAAACCGGGTTTGGTATTCGTTAGATAGTGATAAAAGCATATTTTCAGTCCATAATAAGTATAAAAAGCCATTGTATACCTATCATGGACTATAGTTTAACTGTAATAAGATACTTGGTGACTACAATGTACGCGGTATTGTTGTTGTTGGGCGCGGGCTGCGCTTGCGCACTAGCACCATCTGCGGAGTATTATGCTCCCGAACACGCCGAGAGACACTTCGAGGAGTTCATAACCAAGTTTGATAAGAGGTACGCCACTGACTCTGAGAAAGAAGCTCGCTTCCAAATATTCAAAAACAATTTGGTGAATATCAATCGCTTGAACGAGAACAGTGAACACACTGTATTTGGTAATATTTTTTTTATGTTTGAGTTGTTATTTGGCTGATGGTATGCTACGTGAAGTCCAAAAAACGCTGTCTCTGGAATGGTGGTACCACCTTGAACACCACAACATGTGTTTGTTCACGCCCCTCTCCATGAACCTGGGATTGTAGTACGAAGGAAGTTTGTTGCCCGTTATCTATTACCCAGGGTGTGTGGATCCACCTTAATATACTTTATTACTCACACTTCACAATGCTAAATGTTCACGGAGTGGGGAATTTGCAGAAGTATCTGATAATTCATTATTATATCAATATCAGACTAACTCAATAGAGTTTTATCACATTTTCAGGCATAACCAGGTTCATGGACCTAACTTCTGAAGAATTTATCGCCCAATATACTTGTCTTGGGAGGAATCTTCGAGAAGATAATTTGTCTTGCGACACCGTGTTGTTCGATGATGATATCAAGGACGCGAATGCACCCGAGGCATTTGACTGGCGCGACCACAACGCTGTCACTCGAGTGAAGAACCAATGGCTTTGTGGTAGTTGTTGGGCTTTCAGTGCAACTGGTTTGTACATTTTGTTTATTTTATCTGTTATAATATACATTATTATAGGCATACATATATTTACAGATAGGCAAAGGTGTAACAGCCACATTTTACTCATGAGTCTTAGAGAAATTGATAGCAATTAATAGAAATATGCATGGGTTACTTACCTAATCATGTTTCAAATTAAAACTAATACATAATGCAAATCATAAGTCAAACATTTTGATTTATATAAAATATAAATCAAAATGTCTCAATATATGAAAACAAAAAATAGAAAAAAAGAAAGAATGAAAAGGGAAGAAAGATTTGCTGACGCAAAGTGGTCGCATACAATACACGTTGTATTTAAATATTATGGTATCGAATATTGCTTTTATGATACAAATTTCAGGTCATATTGAGGGCCAGTACGCCAGAAAACATGGAGAGCTTCTGGAACTTTCTGAGCAACAACATGTTGACTGCGATCCACTTCCTAACGATGGCTGCCAGGGTGGATTCATGAGCGTTGCTTTCAAGTATTAATATAACTTATTTACCGGTTAATAGATTCTTAGCCAAATGGACCGACAACCTGAAACAGGTTACTGGGAAAGAACTAGATGCGGAACGCGGAGCATTAGTAGAGGCCTAGAGGACTGCAATAAACCAATTGATTGATTGATTATAACATTAAAAACGTTATTTCTAAATCAAATGAAATGGACCAATGAAATCCCAGAACTGTTCACAAAGTGTCATTCTATATAGATGAATCGTTTCGAAGTGAATTCGTTGAGTGATTCGCGATTCTATTTTATAATAATGATATGATGCATTGTTTATTTCGAGTTCAGAAGACTCACTAAAATTTCATTAAATTTCGTAGTCATCAATTACACATAAGCTTCGGCACGTTTCCACCGACGTCATCGGTAAAAGGATGACATATTGCTTCATATTCTATGCAGTCCAGTCCTTAAATGACATCTGTATGTGTCTCCTCAGTCCTGAAGATTGCCTGCTAGTTTCCTGTATTGCTCTTTGTAAAAAGACGATGGTTGCATATTTCAAACGCTAGGCGACTAGTGGTGTCTTTCTTCAAGTAGGAAGAAATATATTTACCCAAGGACTGTAGTTTGCAAAAATAAATGATATATCACTTCAATAAACTAACATGTTATTCCACAGAGACCTTAAAAAGCTTGGAGGGCCCATGAAGGAAGTAGATTATCCATACATTGGCGCGAGAAATGAAATTACAGACAAGTGCCAGAATGACAAGAGCAAGATTGTTGCGAAGGCACTCGATTGTATTACATATAACCTTACAAGCCAAGAAAAAGTAAAACAGCTTCTGTTTAAGGTTGGACCCCTTCCAATCGGTAAGACACAGTTAATTTATTTTAATACCTGGTGGAGCATAGGGCATACTGATCTTCCAGGCCCTTTTTTGTCATTTTCATTGTTTGAGCAGAAAAAATGTACCTTTCGTATTGTGGAGCTCTCACCACACACGGCTATCTGCCTCTCTGGCCCGCTTCGCTGCCGCCTTCAGTGAGTTGAGTTGACTTCCTCGCAGAAGGATGCGATCGCAGTAAAACTTCCCTCACTGCCGACCATCCTGCACTACACGGCCCGCAGTGAGAGAAATCCACTGCCATGAGATCTCAACAACGTACCGCCCAGGCCAAACAAGCCGTGAGCGCATGCTGCGCCGCGTCCACGCCTCAGGGACCGCCATGTCATTTGTGACACGATTCCCTCGCGGCGATAAAGAACATACTTTCCGAAGCAACCGTGCTTGGAAAGCTTCTGCGTCTGTCGGAAGGAAAGGGTCTCGGGCTGTTCCCGTGCACTCGACAATGACTGGCTGACGTCAGCCGGGATGAACAATATCAATTTTGAGCTAATAACATTCAGTTTAAATCTCTTGTAAATGTAATGTTATTAATAGAGAATTATGGGTTGTCCATTTGAAACTTTTAGTTTTGCTGATCGTACGATATTTCCAAAATCTGTGAGTGCAGTTAAAAATATCTTAAAAAGTTATGGACATTTTCTAAGAACATTTTACTGTAACTATAACAGTTAAGGTACCTCCCCTTACTGCCCCGTTTAAAAAATACATGTATATAAAAAAAGAACAACGTGTTATTTACACTATTTATAACGTAACAACGACAGTACCAATTTCGCTACAAGTTGGTGGGGATGTAGCTTAGAACCAGGAGACGTTACATACGATACTTTTCATCCCGTTCGACGTTTATTTCATCCCTGGTATAGGTTCCTGTGGGTCGCAGTCACGGGATAAGTATATCTGTGACCATGGTAATATTTGCATGAGGTACATAGCTCACAGAAACTTCAAGGAAATTTATCCGGTTCGCGAGGATAGGAGCATTGTGTCACGTGAGCTGAGCCCCAGAGATAAAATTGAACTTGTTACTGTTGTAGGTGTAAAAGGTGAAGCACTCCATAGTTACAGTAGTGGAATACTTATGGATGACCATTGTAACTGGGGCGATCTGAGCCACGCAGTTCTTCTAGTGGGATACGGAACCGGTAATAATCTCTTGTTATTTGATAACTCCATTTGTAAATATGTATGTAACAAAGTGAGAGCGTGTTTATGTGTGTACACTGGTATGCCTATGTGAAAGCGTATAAAAGGGTGTGTATTGCTTATGTGAATGTTTACGTGCGTTATGGCGTGCGTCATGCCGCCCTCAAAGCTGAAAAATAATAACAGCAATTATACATATTGTAATAGATTCTATATAAATAGTTTTCATTTTCTATCGTGTGCGTATAAAAAGAGAATGAAAACTCGAAATAACACCACCTCGCCTGGCCGGCAGTGAACCGTGATTGGCAAAATTGATTGATTGAAAAAGGGTTTCTAAGTGCAATCTATTGTTATTTCTGTTTCAAACTAATCAGAAATCAAATACTTACTATTATTTCAGAAAACGGCGTACCTTACTGGATTGTAAAGAACTCATGGGGTAAAGAACGATTTGGTGAAGACGGCTATTTCCGAATGGAACGCGGGGAAAATCGAAATGGGGCATGTGGAATGCTGAATGACGCAATGGCAACACTGGACCTTGAGTAGTCATTATATGTCTTGCGTACTCACCATTTGCATATCTTAATGCAATCATGTGTTTTGAAATGTACGATATTATGAAAAAAGCTGTATTTTTGTTATTACTTACATTTAGTATTCTAGTAACGCGCGCCGCTGCCGTGAGTTGCTTCTGCTGGGGTGACATGTGGCTCCACCCGTCATCCCCAGGCCCGCGCTCATGGGGGACGGGGGGATCAATCATCGACCTCAGACGCTCGAGTTGCCTCAGTTGATGGGCAGCTATGGCCGCGAATCTTCTTCGCTCTCGGTCTCGCTTCCGCCCTACCTCGCTTTCTTCATGTGTCCGCACAGCGGTTCATCCCAGCGAGCACCGCGAGCAAGGTGGTAAGCGTGCGAGCTCTTACTCCCACTCCCAGGGCCGCCACTGGCCCCCGCTAGTAAAGTACCTAGTGTCCTTACACGAAACACACACACATTAGTGAAAGCAACCAGTGAAAAAAACAAATAAATAAATAAATATTCCATAACATTTAACACAACGCTATATAGACCGATGGTAAGCATAGCTTATCTAGCTTGTGTTATGGGATCTATAATGCGGATAAACTCATACTTAGATACTTTTTTTGTAAATACATACATAGTATACATAGAAACTAAACTAAACTAGACTGCAGGCAGATGTTGAATGCGGCAAGCTGAAGACTGGGCGCTATGGCGCTCATTGGGGGAGGGCTATGTCCAGCAGTGGACTAATATAGCCTGATGATGATGATGATACATAGAAACACCCAGACCAATGTAAATATACATATTCATGCCTACAAATATTTGCACCACGCCACAGAGGCTGTCTTTTGTGTCAATATATAGGTGTATCAGAGTCTCATTGCAAATTGGAAGAAAAAATTTGCTAACTGGGGAAATTGGACTAAACTACCTTAAAAATTTAAATTTGTTAATCAAACAAAGCAGTAGACATACTTTAGGTTTATTTAGGTATGTTGACTACTTTTTTATTCTCTAAAAATAGCAACTTACTACTAGGGTTTGCCCGCGACTTTGTCCGCATTAAGTTCGAAATAGATTAAGGTATTTCCAACTCTGATACTCAAACCTCTGTGTATAGTTAACTCGTTACCTATTTTAAATTATTTATATTGAGGAGAAAGTTTTATTACGAAATTATCGTGTATTCACATTAATTAACGTTTAATATCCTTTCTTCCATTACCACTATAGTATCTACAACATTCATGTTGGAATGGATATTAGTTGTGCGAGACTATCTTGAAAATGTGTATAAAAAAAAATCTATGTTGATCAAATCCCGAAGGTAGTCGAATGAAAAGATATAAAGTAAAAAGTTTAAAAAGCTGAATTTCCAGTGGTTCGGCGACATCCTTGACCACTACCCCAAATATCTGAGAGTAACACTGGACAGGTTGATGTCCCGTATGATGCTGATCCACCCATGCTGGGCTATTGGATGTAGCACTAAATGAAACCTGCCTGATAATAACTGGCTGCCTTAAGCCGACTCCTGTAGGACACCTGACACCGCACCTCCCCACTCAAGCCAGAATAGACCACTGAAGATCACAGGGCCCGCTAACGACCCCTTTTGTCCCGCTTTATTGCAATTAAAAAATAGCCACCAGTATAGAAAGTTATCGATAAATTAAATTTAGTACAGATTTTTGTAGGTTATTTTATATTAAGCTTATGTGTACGAAACTAAAAAGCTTTTTAATTTTAATTTTTACCACTTGTATCTAGGCCACAAACATTGTCGATAGTTTCGCGCACGTCACTAAGCACTAAAAGCTGATATCATTATTTCACAATTTGACATTTGCAGTTGTCAATTTACTATCTGAAATAAGAAACGGACTATAGGACAGTAATACAATTTGAATGAAAAAATGGTTTTATAGATATTTGATTTCTAAAATTTTATCTTTTGGCTGTTTTATTTATTACAATTATCTTATCTTCTAACTTATATACTACTATAAACTATACTACTAACTGCTTCTCATTTTAAAACGTCTTTATTCTGCACAACTGTACTAAAAATTATCTTTGTTTTGCACACAATAGGTAGGTATACCTCGATCTAAACTTAATGACGGCTCGGAAGTTCGCACGAGTGCTGATTCAGGCCAACTGGCGTTGGACTTGCTCCCTTGAACCCGCATCCATTAAGTTTGGATTACCTCGATCCAAACTTAATGGCGGCTCGTAAGTTAGTATTTTTATTTATTTGTATAGTACAAATAAATATTAAAATTGAACACGATTTCTTTTTGTACCGAAACTTTTCTGAGGAATGAAGCAACTCAACCTATATAATTAAAGAAAATCTATAACTCACTTTTGAAATTTTATCAATGTATTGAAATTAAAGCCATTTTATGAGCAAGTGTGTTCAAAAGATTTTTATATGTAATTTTTTGTTATTTCGTCGTTAAGCTATTTTGTCGTCTTCGTCAATGATTATTGAAATGAATATTATTCGTATGGAGCGGTTCCTTTATATCAACGATGTGATAGACTTGTGATGGCGTTTTATTAATTGGTACAGAATGAAGTAAGTTGCATTATTCATAAATTATAACTATTAATTATTTTCGTATCGATTAAGAGAGAAAAAACTGAGTCGTTTCAGGCGGGATTCGAAACCGTGATCTTTCTTTTACAGGGAGTATGCTCTCACCACTGAGCCACCCAACTAGGCCAGAATCCATCTAAACTTTCCTATACATCCGCCTTATCTATCTTAACCTATCTTGATCGTTTTGAATAATTAGCATTCTAAATGCTTCTTCTTTCTAATTTTTATTGAAATCGATAATAAATGCTTTAAAATTTCGTTCAGTAGATTAACAGCTATATAAATATTCAATTAAACTAAATCTCAAAAGCATCATGGACCTATACAAATGTATTGAGATAAATATAATAGAGGAAGCTCCACCTCAAAAACGCACGAGATCCGAGCTCCATCTTCTCTGAGTATGTTATATAACCCTTCAAACCTTATTCTATGGCCTTAAGAGGAATTTTTTTCTGAAAATTCATCCTTAATGGATGTTAATACTATGAAAGGCATCAACTGTCAAAAATTTAAATTTATTCTCCAAGCAGTTTAGGCTTTGCGTTGAAGAATAAATCAATGTATCTCTGTAGCTAACTCGCCAGATTTTATTTGGTAATCCCTAAATCGGCTTAAGTTTTTAGGTTACGACAGCAAACTATGGCCTAAAATATGATCACTAGAGGTAAAATTGAAGGGGCGCTGCAGAATACTAGATCGTGTCGCGGGGATCCATCAGCGTCATCTCAGTAGTGACTACATCGGGCCAGCAAGCTTTTGATTCTTCACGTGCAGGTGTTATCGGTGACACGTCCTTGATTTGGTGGCAGATCCGGTGACAGCTTGTCCGAAGGTCTTTAATGCAGCGGCACAAGGAAATATCCTGTGGTACCACTTTAACACTGGAACGCGCCAACTGTCTATCACAACTGTCTGTCGGACATCAAGAAGTTGTGAAAGATACGCTTGCGGTCTCACATTACAAAGTACTACTTTCTTCGACATTAGGTAGCCTCCGTGGCGTGGCGGTAGTGGCGGTAGGCGCGGGTTCGATCCCCGCTCAGTGCAAATATTTGTATGCATGAATATGTATATTTGCATTGGTCTGGGTGTTTCTATGTATAATGTGTATATATTTACAAAAAAAACTTATCTAAATATGTTTATCCGCATTCTAGATTCCATAACACAAGCTAGTTAAGCTATGCTTACCTTGAATCGAGATAGCGTTGTGAGAAATGTTGTGGAATAATATTTGTGGAATATTTGAGCTGCTATCCTCACCAGGCCACTATTACCAATTAATATCTACGAATATATTCTGTCATCAGGCGATTTCCGTATGTAATGGCAATAACCAATCCGCTTACAATAGTAAGTTTTTTATAAATAAATATAAATTAAAAACTTCATTATCCATAAATCGCTGTTAGCGTACAAACGTGATTTTTTATCACAAAAAACAAAATATTTTTTTATTATCTAGAAAATTACATTTGTAGTAGTGAAAATACCACGATAAAATGAATCAGAGAGCCATTCTCCGAATTCCATGAAAAGAAATACCAAGATAAGCAAAAAATTATCACCATCTAATGAATACCAAGTGATAAAGGCATATTTATTTACATTTTACAGTTTAACTGCAATTAGAAGTAGACACCGGTAGACATCACTTGATGACTAAAATGTATATGGTATTGTTGATGTTGGGTGCGGGCTGCGCTTGCGCACTAGCTACATCTGCGGTATTGCACAAAGCCTCGGCAAGCGCCCACACGCGTGGGGTCTGATCTGGCGGATATCCAGTTTGGATGCCGTCACGGGCGCTCCACCATGGACGTGATCATGCGCATTAGAGGCCTGACGGAGTAAGCAGTCTCACAGAGTGAGATTGTGGATGGCGGTGTCTCTTGATGTTGCCAACGCCTTCAACACCTTGGCCTGGAACTGCGTTAGGAAGGCGCTTATCTACCATAGAGTGACTCCCTACCTCCGTCGAATTGTCGGGGCCTATCTCTCCAAGAGGGCCATTACTTACCCGAGCTCCACAGGGATCGGTATTACGGCGCGGGGAGCAACGCACTGAGTCGCAGCACTAAAGGCCACGGCAGGGATTGCTCAAGTCGTGGGTCGGATACGCCGGCTGCGTTTCGAGGTCGCCCTTCACAAATCCGAGGCTCTCTGCTTCCACGTACCTCGGATGGGGCCACCTGCGGGATCCAGCCTGCAAGTAGGGGGCGTCAGCATCGGCATCGAGCCCTCGATGAAGTATCTGGAGCTCGTACCTACTCGATGGCCGGTGGAACTTCGGACTTCACTTCCGGAGTTTGGTCCCAAAACTGAGGGGGCATCAGCCGCACTCGCAACATCAGGGTCCCCATCGGTCCCTACAGGAGATTGTACCTGGGTATCGTGCGAAGTATTTCTCTATACGAGGCCCCGGTATGGGCGGAAATCCTGACGGCCACCAATGTGGCTAAATTGCTTAGCCCGCAGAGGGCGACGGCCATCAGTGTGATAAGGGGATACTGCACGATCTCAGGCGAAGCGGCACGCCTCCTAGCCGGGACCCCTTCATGGGACCTGGAAGCGAGAGCCCTTGCGTCTCTATTTAAATGGCGCAAGGAGGCGCTGGAGTGAGGCCAAAGGCCTGCGTCTCGAAAAATCGAGGCTCAGCGGTCCCAGCTCTACCAGGAAACCATGACCGGTGGCCTGAGGACGGCGAGTAGGCTGCTCACCGTCCTTACGCGCATGACTGCAGCGTGGTGAGGGATTCACGCCGGTCCCCATAAGCACACCCACACCACCCCCTAGGCGAAGCCGCAGCCGTAGGTCTGTTGGTAGTCCTGGGACATACAAAAACCTAATCGTGTTTAAAACTAATACATAGTGCCAATCATACATATATCAAACCTTTTATATAAATGAAATTGTATCGAAATATAACAAAAAGATAGAAGGAAAGAAAACGAAAGAAAGACGTTTGGACGCAATCTGATTACATAGAAGACACATCGTATATTATTTTTATGTTACTATTTGAGGTATCGGGATATTTATCATGTACTAGCTTTTGCCCGCGGCTCCGCCCGTGTGGAAGACGGTTATCGCTTAGTGTTGAGCCAAGGCTATTGAGCATTAAATTCGCCTCTCTACTCGCCTCTATACTTAATCTCTACTCCCCTCTCTACTCGACTCTGTACTCTCCTTTATACTCGCCGTTCCATTGGCCTCTCTACTCGCATCTATACTCGCCCATCCACTTTCTCTTTTCGCCTCTCTACTTGACTCTCCCCAATCGCCTATCTACTCGCCTCTCTGCTAGCCTCTCTACTCGAATCTTTACTCAAATCTCTATTCAATCTCTACTCGAATAACTAATCATCTCTTTATTCGGTCTCTACTCGCATATCTACTCGCCCCTGTAGTGGACGCCCCATCACTCGCCTCTATGTTTGGCTCGTTACTCAACTATGTTCGTTCCGAAGCTCTAATCCACCTTTGTACAAAATTCCATCGGGATATCGTCAAAAATGTCAAACTTTCATCCCCTAGCCCTATTCCCTCTCTCCCTTCATCTTTCCTTTTTTTCGCCTAGCCTATGTCTGGACTGACGACCTGAAACAGATTACTGGGAAAGAACTAGATGTGGAAGGCGGAGGATTGATAGATGATGAGAATTGGAATAGACTTATTGATTGATTATGACATTAAAAACGTTATTTCTAAATCACGTCAAATGGACCACAGAAATCCCAGGACTGTTGACAAATTGTTTTTCTTTTCAGATGAATCGCTTCGAAGTGAAATAGTTTGATTCGCTATTAATTATAATAATTATATAATATAATATAGTTCTGTCGAGTTACGAAGACCACAAAAATTTCATTAAATTTTGGAGTCATCTATAACACCGACATTCTCGGTAAAAGAATTACATTTTGCTCCAAATCCTATGCAGTCCGGTCCTAAACCTACATCTGTAAGCGTCTCCTCAGTCCTGAAGATTACCTACTAGTTTTCTGTATTGGTCTCTGTGAAAACGCGGTAGTTGCATATTTCAAACGCTAGGCGTCTTGTAGTGTCTTCCTTCAAGTAGGAAGAAATTTAGTTACCCTAGGACTGTAGCTTGCAAAAGTAAAAGATGTATCATTTAATTTTTTTTCAAATTTCAAAATGAATGATTAATCCGCAGAGCTCTTAAAGAGGTTGGGGTCCTATGAAGGATGTAGATTATCCATACATTTACGCGAAAAATGAAATTACCCGCAAGTGCAAGAATGATTAGAGCAAGATTGTTGCAAAGGCACTCGATTGTATTACATATAACCTTACAAGCCAAGAAGAAGTAAAACATCTTCTGTTTAAGGTTGGACTCCTTCCAATCGGTAAAACACAGTTAATTTATTTTAATACCTGGTGGAGCATAACTTTTGATTCTGAACAAATTGAAGACATATTTTATCTTCTGAAAAAATCTAGAACACAAGCTAATTTTGACAATTTATTGAGTGTTGATGAGGGGCATACATGACCCTTTCTTGTCTTTTATTTTGTTTAAGCAGAAAAAATGTACCTTCCGTATTTCGCGGGGTGGGAAAACCGCGCAAGTATGTGAAAATTGAAGGAAAAAAAACGATTTTATAAAATTACTAGCTGATGCCCGCGACTTCGCCCGCGTGGAATTCTGTTCCCGTTCCCGTGACGGCTTAACACTTTTTCATTTTTTCTCTGCGTAAGAACCATCCTCGTACTGCAAGGAATATTCTAAAGAAAGAATTAGCGAAATCGGTCCAGGCGTTGTTGAGTTATGCGCTTACCAACAAATTTTTCGATCCATTTTTATATTATAGATTATAGATTGGTATTAGAAAAAATAAATCTATAAATGTGGCTGTAAATGTTTTTTATATGATACTTATATAGATATGCAAAAGGCATTTGATCATGTGAACCACGTTTTTTTTTACACTAGATGTATGCTGGAGTTAGAGGCAATGTATATAATCTTATTAAATCATACAACAGCGATAGGAAACACAATAGAAAACAAATAGGACTATTTAATTATAAAACATGACATTAATATATTTTTGACCTCTATTATTGATTGGTTAAATAAAAATAAATTAGTTATTAATTTGGACAAAACAAAAATTATGAATTTCAGATAAAGATTATCCCAGACCACTGCATATTTCATATCAAACTACAATTATTGAAGTAATTAATGTAACTAAGTTCTTAGGTATATACGTTAACAGTCAAGTAAATTGGAAGCAGCATATCGAACTTGTATTTAAAAAAATGAATTAATTTTCATATGCTCTATATAAGTTAAGATACATAGTAAATGATGCAACACTATTGAAAGTATGCCATTGACATGCTGCTGCTACTTTGCGATTTGGAATCATATTCTGGGGTAATTCCACTGAAAGAGAAAGAGACTTCCGTGCTCAGAAGCGTTGTATTAGGAGTATGTGCAATTTAAAACAATTTCAGTCATGCCGACCACATTTTATTAGCCTAAATATACTAACAATGCCTTCGCTATTTATATATGAAACTGCTGTTTTCGTAAAATTAAATATCAACTTGAATTCCGCACGAGCGATCGTCACAAAAACAAATTACGAATAGCGAAAAGTAACACAAAACTACTTCATCAAAGTGCCGCAAATGTAAAGACAGTAAATATATTTAAAGACAAGATGCACGAGTTGCTAGTAGCGAAATGTTACCTACTACAATATTGATGAATTTTTAGAAGTCCAAACACTTGAATAAAAATTGATAAATAACATATGATATGACATGACCCGTAGAAATGATATAAGTGTAATTGAAATTTAATATATTATAATTTGTAATTAATTAATAATTTTTCTCACTAAATACTGTATGCCAATATGGCTGAACATAGCTGATCAAATTATCTAAAAGACCAGCTTTGTACCTATGTTTCACAGTAAAGCATTTGAATTTGAATTTGAAAATCATTGGCTTATTGATTACATTTATTCTGTGCGTATAGCCCGCAGCTTGAATCTTTTGCAAAACGTGAAGCTATTATTTATGCCTTCACTATAATATCAAAATGTTCAGCTATTAGTTCTAGTGCACTCTTTTCCTACAAAGGAGGAATAGTCATGAATAAACAACACGACTGGGGCCAAGACGACGGAGTTCTGCTAGTGGGATATGGAAAAGGTATAGTTTCTTATTATTCTATAACTTCATTTATGCACGAAATATAAGTGTGTTTGCGTTTGTGCGCTTGGGCACTTATGTTAAAGAGCGTACAAAGGTACGTATTGTGATTGATGTTTACAACACAATCACGGCAGAATAGCTGAACGGACCTAGATGAAATTTAATACATGGATGGAATGGATGAAAGTCTGGAATAGTATACATCTATTTTCAAATTTTGTCCCGGGAAAAGGAGGGTTCTAGTGAATCGTAGGAACGTGAACTGTTTTTCACCCGAAAGGGGTGCCAGAGAATCCCGCAAGGGGCGGGATGTTTATAAAATATTTAGAAAAGTACTATGAAAGTAGAAGAAGTGTAAGGTGTATACCAGGATGGTAAGCAAGTGTGATTTCTGCCTATCCCCTAGACAAAATATGTGACTGTTGATAGTGAAATAAAAAAATCGTAAATGTTTAAAAGTGGAATCTATTTTGACGGCTGCTTCAAACAAATCAGAAATCAAATACTTACAATTATTTGCAACTCATGGAATGAAACCTTTGGCGAAGATGGCTATTTCCAACTGGAACGAAGGAAAAATCAAAATGGGGCATGTGGAATGCTGAATGACTTCATGGCAACGCTGGACATTGAGTCGTCATTATATTTCATGAGTACTTACAATTTTTTTTTCAATACTCAATACATTTATTGCGTTCCATCATGTGGTAATGTGATATGTGATAATTCCATAATATTATTAAGTTACAATTATGGACCCTGTCGGGCACAGCACAATGTTTGGAGAGAGGGACAATTTTCTGTTGTTCACAGTTTAGAATCTATAATTTAATTTTTATTTTTTATTATTTATCTATTTGTTTCCATTAATTTATTGTAATAGTCTCAATTTTATTTCATTTTGTTTGATGAATGATGATGTGAGTAGATGATTTATTAACTGTTTGAAAGTATTTGATACAATATTAATATGTTCTATGTCCATTCATATCATTCGTGCAGATACATATCAGTCATTCATAGTCTCGCCTCTAAATCTCATCAACAAATAGGATAGTTTTTTATTATATTTACTTCCCATTTTATATTAATCTTATTAACAAAACAAAAAAAATATATATATACAAGAATGTCAATACTAGGTGTCGATACAGAATACAAAAATGTAAATTTTTGATGACAATACAAAATTAAAAGATTACAACATTTGATGTCAAATACAAAACACTAAAATGTCAATATTAGATGTCAATGTAACATTTTTAGGTCCATTTCATACTCAGTTTATAGTATGCTAATGAAAATCAACAGCAAGACCATGCAAAACCAATATGAGTTATACATAGTCCCGCTTCCGAATCTCATCAAGATAGATATACTTAGTTTTTTATTATATTTACTTCCCATTTTATATTAACCTTTTTATTAAAACAAAAATACACAAAAATGTCAATACTAGATGCCGAAATAGAATACAAAAATGTCATTTTTAGATAAAAATACAAAATACAAAAATCACAACATTAGATGTCAAATACAAAACACTAAAATGTCAACATTAGATGTCAATATAAAATCCTTAGGGTCAATTCTTACTCAGTTTTTTGCAGGCATTCAGATATGAATTGTCTCCGTCCAATGTCAATGGTTTATCAATCATTAATTATTCTTTGTCCTAGTAATAATAAATGTATGTCCATGTAAGTATATTATTTAATGTCATTGTGAATTGATTATTCATTTCATTTATTAGGTAAATTTTGTGTACATATTATTTCAGGTATGTCATTAAACATTTAATTTTTATTTAATTGTATAAAACTAATTGTAACTTTTATCTTCAAAGTATTCCTGTACACTGTAATAGCTTTTAATTAGTAGAAAGCTTTTTAGTTTGTTCACAAATCTGCAAAACTTTTCTTCATTTTTTATAGTTTCGGGCAACCTATTATAATTTTTTATTGACATGACCAAAGGACCAGAAGAATGTATTTCAAGTTTGGAGGTAGGTAGGTTTAGCCTATTTTTGTGTCTCAGTGTATACCTAGTTTGTATGTTTTCGCGTGTAGTGTAGTGTTCCGGGTATTTACGGACAAATTTACATATTTCTAAAATATAAATAAAAGGCAATGTTAACATTTTTAGGTTCTGGAAATGGGGTTTGCAAGTGTCCGTTTATTCTATATTTACTAATATTCTTATTAGTTTTTTTTGTTGAATAAATATAGTAGGCGCATCTGTACTGTTTCCCCACAAAATGATACCATAGGTCAGCCAAGAGTGTGCATAGGCATAGTAGGTAACCAAAGCAGTCGCCAAGTCGGTTGTCTTCTTAACTTCCCGTAGGGCATAGGAGAACCTTGCCATTTTGGCTCTCACCTTTTTGACATGCGGCTTCCAAGTTATATGAGTATCCACGGTTAAACCAAGTAAATTGAATTCCTGAATAGCTTCTAATTTCATGTTCTCATAATTGAAATTTATATCTATTGGTGGCTTTTGGTGAGGGTGGAAGGGTATTATTTTAGTCTTTGTGTAGTTAATCTCCAAATTATGCTCAGCTATCCAAGATGCTGTTTTCTTTAAAATAGCATTCAATTTCTCTTTTAAGTTTAAGTTACTTTCGCATGAGATAAGTAAAGAGATGTCATCCGTAAACAGTACACATGGTCCCTAAATAGCTTTAGGCAAATCGTTGCACATCTTAATGCAATCATGTCTTTTGAAATATACAATATTTTAATCACCAATATGTTGTGCTTTTCTCGGTGTTTTAATTTTGAGCAATCATAACATAAACTCACGCCTATATCGCCGAAGGGGTAGGCAGAGGTGCTAGCACCCATATTTCGCTAGTTTATGTTTAGGTCCCAATGTAAGCCTATTGCCAATGCGAGCCTATTGCCATTAACCGGGCACTTATAAACCTGCGATAAATAGACACATAAGTTCGAAAAGCATCGAAAATTCATTGATGTGTGCAATGGTAAAACCTGGGATAGAACCCGAGACCTCGTCTCAGCAGTCCATTACCCATTCCACTAGGCTACCGCGGTTTTCTTTTTTCTACTTAAATATCTACAGGCGGATACAACATCGCTTGCAACAAGTATTCCACCGCGGAAGCTCTTCAGATTTTGAGCAAGCACTTATTAAGGCAGCTATCGAGTCAATAATATTATATTATTATTTCATGTAGCAGAACATCGATTCGGTTTTGCTACAGTCATATCATTGATATTGTGAAAAAGCTATTAAATTTTAGACTTTATTGTTAAGTTCAAAATGAAATAATAAGGGTTTCACCACACTTTTCCATTCATTCAAAATGCCATTTCATTTTTAAACCTTCATGTGTAAAATGCAATGGCATTTTTTGCAGTGTTGTGACATTGGTTTTGCTTAACTACAATCGAAGCTCAGGATGGTGTGTAAGGGATAAACCAGAGGCTACCTCAGCCCCGGCAAATAATGAACCGTGATGGTTTTGGTCGGTTCGACTCCGGCTGATGTCCATGGGGATTTTCGTTCAAGCAGAAAAAGACCCAGGATGGTCACCCTAAAACGTAAACGCCAACCTTTCAGCTGTCATAACTCTGCACCAACCCTAGTGTTCAGTCTTTGAAGATGAATCTTGAATCTTGAGTCTCTGTGGCGTGGCATAGTGTACACAATTGATTCGCTGGAGGCGCGGGTTCGATTCCCGCTCAGTACAAATATTTGTACGCATGGATATGGCTATTTACACTGTTTCTATTATGCCTCGGAGAGTACGTTCAGTCATTGGTCATATGGGTAGTTGGAGCCAGGTCTGATGGTAGTTGCTTCACGGAATATATCGAAGTTCAGACAATTCCGCAGTTAGACTTTTTCGGTTGCAACCGGAATTTTAAAAAAAGTCCAGTTTTCGACTCTTTCTCAATATTCGGCTTATTTTGACGTTTATAGGAGCGAATATTTGACCCTTTGACTTACACAGTTGCAGCTCCCTAAACATAGGGTTATTTTGTTCTAGGGAATTTAGCCTTGTACTGAAATTTTCTAAGCAGTAGTTAGGAGTCAGATGCAATTTTTTCGGTAGCTTGGTACCTAAGATTATATTCTTTATTAACTCATCGTGTCTCATCAGGTGTCCTATCATTTGCCCTCTCCTACTCTCTATTATTTTTAAGAGTTGTTTATTTTCTTTCACCATTTCCAGAACTTCTTCATTTGTTCTTCTTTCCGTCCAGCTTATACCTTCCATCCTCCTCCAGCACCACATTTCAAAAGCTTCCAATCTTAATAGGAATGAATGGAAGTTACTCCACAGACAAGAGCGAGGCTCTTAAATTTAAATGAATGAATGAGTACCTAAGAAGTTTGCCGTGCAATCTAGAGGTCCTTGGTTCGAAGTCAGCCCACTACCGACGTGAACTCACTTCTAAACACAAGCAATTTAACGTAGCTGAAAGGGGTAATAGGGGGAGCATCCATTAGTCATTTACTGTTACTAATATTTTTGATTTCTTATCCGACGGAGGAAGATTACAAGAAGTTATCACCAACTCATCTCATCCGAAGGGTGCCGTAAGAGGTGATTACCGGGAAAATACGTAGACGATGTCACTGCAAGAGGAAGAAAATCCATACTTAATATTATAAATGGCAAAGTGTATTTGTGTGTCTGTTTGTTTGTCCGTCTTTCACGCCTAAACTACAGAACCAAATTTAATGAAGTTTGAAATAGGGACAGATTAGACCTTGAGGACATAGGCTTTTCAAATCGATTAAGATAGGAAAAAGTGAATGCTCAGTTGGGACTCGGTGGCTCAGTGGTCAAAGCATTCCTGTAAGGGAAAAATCGTGGGTTTAAGTCCCACCTGAGCATTCACTTTTTCCTATCGTAATCGATTTGAAAAGTTAGCATAGTAAATGCTTCAAAATTTCATTCAGACATAGGCTTTGTTTGGTTGCAATAATCGACATCTACGCGAGCGGAGCCACGGGCAAAAGCTAGTTCAAAATAAAATCTGTCTGGCCAGCGTGGAAACTGTAGGCTAAGGCCTTTCAACATTAGGAGCGGCCTATATCCAGAAGTGGACTAAGTTGGGTTAATTGATTGAACAACAAAAAACATAATCCGATATTCGTTATTGAAAACGGTGTACCTTACTGGTTTATGAAGAACTTATGGGGCACGAACTGGGGTTGAAAATGGGTATGTTCGGGTGCAATGCAACTACAACTCAGGCAAAGAAACCGAGGCATGTGGGATGCTCAGTAAATACATGGCGACAGTAGTAGTGGCTTAATAATGTGCTGTTATATTGGGCTTATTTATATAATATATTAATTAAAAATTAAAAAACTTCGGGGGGGGGGGGGGTTCCTTTTCTCTGAAGCTTACTGTACATAACCCTTGCTGTTTTTTTTTTTTTATAAAGAATATTACCAACCGAAATTATCGAAATTACTAATATTCTCTATAACCCCACCAACTAAGCTAAATTGCTTGTGCTAGGAGTGGGTTCACGTCGGTAGTGTAATGGCCAGGATTCGAACCCGGGACCTCTCGATCGTAAGGCCGACTCCTTAACCACTAAGCTACCGACGCTTATTCACGATTCCCCCTTTTACCGATCCCACCCTATTTTTTTTAAGGTTCAAAATAGCATTGTGTCAATGTGGTATAGTCAATCAGATAAATGTTATTAATATTTTCATCCATTTTATATTTCACTTGGGTAGCAGACAATCACACGGATCACCTAATAGAAAATGCTTATTCATTGAAATGAATCATTATTATACTTGATATTTCTTAATCATTATTTGTCATTTGAATAATTTTTGTATTTAATTTGAAATACTTGTACCAGCTATGTACTATTGTCCAAGCGTCAGTAGCTTAGTGGTTAAGGAGTCGGCCTTACGATCGAGAGGTCCCGGGTTCGAATCCTGGCCATTACGCTACCGACGTGAACCCACTCCTAGCACAAGCAATTTAGCTTAGTTGGAGCGGTTAGAGGGAATATTAGTAATTTCGATAATTTCGGTTGCTAATATTCAAAAAAAAAAAAAATTAATGGGCAATAAAGGATATGAATTTGAATCACACTTCAGATATCTAATACCAACTAATATCGAAATAGGTATAATATTTAAACAGAACAGTTAAATCTGAAGCATATTTTTTCCATCTAAGCCCACATATCTGTAACTCAACCCTAACAAAAAATCATCCCAGACGGACTTCCCTAATCCACCTTCGGACACAATACAAAGTTTACACTCCAACTGACAAATATATAAAAGATTTTAAGAAACGTATTCTGCTGGATGTTAATGAAACTTCAGACACTTTAGATAATCCTGGTGCCGGTAAGTCTACGCCAAACGAAATGAATGAACACCGCCTCTTAAAATTAAGAATGGAGAAAGAGAATTTTTATAATTCATTGCTAAGCGTACCGTTCGAAAGATTTCCATGAAAGGAGATTTGGAATTAATGAATGAGTTCTAAATTTAAATTTAATAATGGAATCAATGGAACAATTTCTTTTTCGTGTAGCGTATGGCCAGTGCTATTGGTATTAAATTGAGTTTGAGTGGCCGATTCTTCGAAAGTGGTTGTAATACTTTTGATACTCAATGAATTGTGTCTATACTAAACTTCGAGTAATAATGGGATATTCGATTGTATTATCTTATCTTTACAAAATAGATTCTATCAGCTGCCACATTGTAATTAGTAACTGTTTTTAGGGTAAAGACTTTAACGGTGAAAGTATATAAGTAAAAGAAACTATGCTTTTGATAAATTACATTCTTTAAAAGTAAATAATAACAATCAATAGACATCCAAAATGTACCTCAGCACTCGATTCTTCGCCTTTGGACATTTAACTCAATTTTTTTTTCTATCTTTGAATACATATAAACCATATGTACCAACATATTGATAATCACCTACTTACTGAAATTGGTTAAAATTTCTTTGATAAACGGATGTTGTCGGTAAGATTTCGTTCAGTATTCAACTGTGATAAAATCTACTAGAATTTATTTCTTTTTCAATTTAAGCTGTGAATGAAGTCAGTATCTGTATTAAACTGCATATTGCTTGCAAGCTGTTTACTCACAATCTCGAAAATTGTGGAATCGATAAACGAGATAAGATCTTTAAAAATATACACCAGGAGCTCACAAAATCAAACTTCAGCTAACTGGACAACACAAGGATTACAGGAGCGTTGGATCTCTTAGATCCTGGACAAACATGAATGAAGGTAACTTATGAATGGGACATTGTCACGACTTAAATCCGCATTTATAAATATTTGTGAATGACAGACAGACAAGGACAGACGACCATCTTAGGTCTTCAAATGTACCGCCTGACAATAAGGAGGAAGGCTTAAGTACATTCACTGTTTATTTAAATAATATGCAAAGAATTGGTGCTACTTTCGGGAAAACGCTACTCTGGTATTGATGGTCTTGTACAAGAAATGAATGAATGTTCATGTGGATCACAGAACAGGAATCAATTGGATATAATAATAGTTTGTATTATTAAATACATGAGTGTCTCTTACTGGATTAATGGCAGCTAGGATCAAGTCCAGTAAATTCTGGGTGTTTAATTCTAGGTATTAAAAAGGACCGGACCAGGGACCGTGTTGACATCCTCGATACATTTTCACGTTCGACTTAATTTCATATCTATACATCTATACATATAAATAAAATTGGAGTGTCTGTTTGTTATATTGAAATAACCGTTTTTTACTACATGCATATGAATATAATACGTACACCAATTTTTTTTTACACATTTTCTCTGTCTATCTGTTTTGTTCCGATTAATCTCTGGACCGATTTTGACGGGACTTTTATGGGCAGGTAGCTGATGTAACAAGGAGTAACTTAGGCTACTTTTATTTTAGAAAAATAGCGTTGACTCACCACTAAGCGATAACCGACATCCACGCGGGCGGAGCCGCCGGCAACAGCTAGTTTCAAATAAAAGTACTTTGACTTAATTAAAAAGTTACTTATAATATATATAGTTGATGATATATAAGGGCAGGCGTCCTTACAGTTTTGGGACCACCCAAAACGAGAAACACCATCTAATTCAAAACTCATGAAACTTAAATCGAACGGTCTAGACCAATAGAAAATAAATTCTAGTTGCTGTTTCAGTTTAGTTCTAAGTATCTTCCTAGTTGGATCGTGTTTTAGTATGATGAAATGTTTGTATGTTATGTTACAATAAATTATTTCGTTAACTCAAGGAAGCTGAAGTTGATTTGCTTAGACCAAATCAAATTTTGATTTCAAATTCAAAGTGATGAGGCATTTTCTCCATACCAGGCGGTTATTAAAATCTAATGGACTTATTGTTCTATTATTAATTTATGTTTACTAACACTAAACTACTTCAATCTCAAAAACTAGTAATTTATTTTAAATGTTCGCGGTGGAGACGGCGGGGCCTCGAAGCCAAGAGATTCTTGGCCGATTTAGGGTGCCTACTGTGGAGGGAGGGTGGAGATTCGCGGTCGGCCCAATATTTAGTACAGAATGTTTCCCCGGCCATACAAAGAGGAAACGCTGCCAGCCTGATGGGCACGTTTGGGCGAGACATGACTTGATCCTCCGGATCAAATATTTACATTTGTATTAATTTAACATAAGAGGATTAAATAAATTAATATTTAATAAATAAACTAACATTTTAAATGTTAAAACTAATAATTTGTTTTGGAATTATGATTTATGATATTTCATGAAAAATGGCTTCTTAGCCCAAGAAATTTGCTCATGCTTTTCGCACTAGCATAAATAACCAAACCAATTCAGCATGTATATTGAATCTTTTACAAACCCAATCACTACAATAAGTGCTCATATCAATGCATTACCACCTAACAATGGAAACAGGAGGAAATAGAAAACATCTGTTGGAATTCTGTGGTTATTAGTATTTATCACTTAAGGATTTATAATGCGATTCTGTGATCATTGTAAATCTAATTGTGCAATACAGCCTATAACCACTTCACTTCCGCTAAAGATGTCTCAATTGTCCCAATCACTGGAAATATTGACCAGTCTGATTACTATTAGAAAATTCCAGAGTAATTTATATCTTAACAGGAGCCATGTAGGACTAAAATTGCCTAAATTTATTGCATGCGACTTTTAATTGTAACAGTGTTGAAATATTACAAAGGTGATGCAAAGATATTGTTGAATGTGTTGTATGGGTCCGGATGTGTCATGCCGAGATAGTGTTTGTGTGAATCTTGATGTATGAATCAATGTGGACAGTTTCATATTGCAATAAATTGTGCGGGGGTGGACAGGAAAATGAATGGAGTGGTTTTTCAATTATATTTTTTCAGTTTTGGTAGGATTTTTTTTTTACACGCAAAATGTATGTTTCAAGACTGATTAAAACATAGACAAGTAACATTTATTTATTTTAGTTTTTGATGTGGAACAAAGGTCTTCATAAGGAAATCACTACGATATAAGCCATATATAATACAAGTCAGTTGACAAAATACATTAAGTACTATTATTATTTAGTATTGAATGAAAAGTAATTTCGCCTGCGTAAAAAACAAATCCCGTTCCTGTGACCCACCAAAACCTTCATTCTCGAGATAAAATATGTAGTCTGTAGGGTATATTTTAGACAATAACTTAAGTAGCAGAATGTTCGAATGAGACTTGATGACTTGATGGTGATATGTACTTGTATTCTATCTCCCTCACTACATGGATGGTCCGGACCAGTGTCATGTTACCTATTTTGATAGTTAGTAGTACAAACTAAATAAATTAAACAGACACTTTAAACGCCACAACAACTCCATGCAGTCCCTGTGCAGATAACTCACGGAAGACGTTTATAATTTAGTAATATTAAAATGTTTCTCATTGATCCCATTCAATAAGTTCGAACAATCGCACAATGGGTGTAGGTAACAATGACATCTAGCAAACACGCGATCAACACTACACATTTACTAAACATCCTATATACACACATTCGCAATTTCAAAAATAATTCGTAATTATTCCCCCCAGAGTCGAATTTAGTCCGAAAATAATAAATAAATAAAACTTATGGTATCTAGTTACGTTTTTATTGTTAGTAAAAGTGGCATTGTTTGAGAATAAAGAGTGGCTAAGGATGGGCATTGTGCGCCATTGTGGCGGGTGTGTGGACACAATGAAATGATCACGTTTAGAATTTTTGGACAATTCCAGCCTATTTTTGCAACGGGTTGCACCTTTATTGCAGTGCCGTATTCGGGTTGGAACATTTAAAGATAAAACTTTTAACTTAACCTATATACGAGTTTTAATTATTCAACGAGGTTTTGGTTCTTAATGTAAACAAGAACTTAATTCGTTAATTTTGTTACGTGACTAAAAATTTATTGCTAAATGCGCTAGTGCATACGTGGAAAGCTGAACCGATTTGGTTTATGATTTCTTTTTTGTTGCGTTTGTAATCGTCAGAACAAGTTTACTGAACAAACGTTTTAAAATGTCCACAGGAAATGTCAGCATCCGGATAACGTAGAAAGAACTATTTTTACCATTAATTAAATTAATTTCAGCCAACTAGCAACATAAACTGTAACTTTGAATTTTAGTTTTAACGCATTACGTTTTATTGACTTTTCTTTCTATTGACTTTGGTACATAAAATAGTAGAGACCTACACAGAAAATTATTCACATAAAAATATTAACAACAACATTAAGTAGCGAAAAAAGAAATACAAAAGTTTCAACATTATTTTCACAAAACTTTTCCCTGCTCCCCATTCATAAGTAATACTTACTGTAGTTTAACATCCAAGTCCGTACCTGTCGAAATTAGTGCCAGTTACAGGGTGGTATATTTTTCTAAAGTTGCTTGTCGAATGACAATGTGACGATTCGAGCGAATCGACGTTACACCCGCCATCGCCAAACGGAGGCAGAGAAGCGCAAAATGTGGGCCCATGCATCCAATTGTTATACATTAGGCATACAATGATCTAAATTTAGCATCTTTGAATTTTTATGTTACTTATAATTCTGAGTCGGCATTTTTGAGCAAATTTTGTGCATATGAAAGAAATGTTTGCATGAATGAAATTTGTTTGTTGATATGGTACATTATTAGATGCGGCGTGCATCATAGGACGATGCGCGCCTCCCCAGACCGGGGTTGAGTCGGGGACCCCCCTCCCAAGGAGGGCCAGACCGAGAGGGATGGCCCTGGGTCAGCAGGGGTGCGAGGGATATGTCGCATGACAACCTCACCTTCAGCCTAGCACTACGACCCAGAGACGGCGTGCGGTTTAGTCGGTTCGAGTCCGATATAACGTCCCCCTCCGGCTCCGGAGGGGTGGGTATCAGTGGAGATTTCCCGCACGTAAAAAAAATAAAAAATAAGTTACATTATTAGAAAAGTAGATCGTTAATGGCTCATCTCATCACGTTAGATTTGTAACTCATACGACCCGATTTCAACGAAATAAATACATTTAAGAATGATTGTAATTAGATCAGCTAAACGTATAGGTATAACAACAAAAAAGTTCACTGAGATTCTCGCTGGAAATTTAACTAAAGTTTAGCTAATGATCCATCCATTTACTGTAGTCAATTTAACATTTTGTTAGTGTCCTTTTAATGGTAAATAACCGATAAAAATAATATTGATTTAAGTCTTCAGGCTTTCACGGCCGGCGTTGCATGTAGAATATATTGCTTCCGGGCTGTTTGGCCGTGGTCGATGTGAAACTTGCGTTCCAGACGTTTCGTCGATCACACTGCGGTCGACATTTAGACTGCTACGCTACACTGACCATAGTCACTGACTAACGCCAAACCAATTCCAGCTGTGACTACGCCTTATTAAAAATTCCAAGAAACCAACCCAGGTCTATTATTCTGGGAAGAACATAGCATTACGTAAGATTATGCTAATCGCCGATATTTTATACTGATTGTATGAGTTGGGCCATCGTGTGGTTTACTCATGCAAAAAATGTAATAGTGTTGCCATTAAAACAGTACTAATAAACATCTATTTAGGTGCTCTTTAAATTTGAAATTAGAGTTGCAACTAGTATTTTTTTTAGATCTGCCCCTCTAGACAAGTGTTATCCAAACTTAACAGAACTGGTCATATGGGCAATCGTATTGTTAAACGATTAATTCATAAATTTATTCCTATACATTCGTCATTCTATTCCATCAAACGCCTGCTAGCGAATTGCCACTTGTCTAGAGGGGCTGGATATTTTACGACGCATTTAAAAATGTATCTATGTAGTAGATACATGTTTATGAATTAATCGTTTAACAATACAATTGCCCATATGACCAGTTCTGTTAGGTTTGGATAACACTGTGTAACAGGTTGTAATAAAATTATTTATTTGCAAAGGTTTTCTTACGCGACCCATTCATGAAGTTCAATGGTTCCATTTATATTTTTTGTACTTATATAATAACCAGGGACGATTCAAACTTCGAGCTCCCAGGAATTTCCCTGTAAGGTTACAGGGAAACGAAGGAAACCAACAAAATTTTGCGTGACCTGTATATTGATATTGATTGAGAAATCCCTGGAGGTATTTCACAATCGCGCGGAAACAAGGCACGAAACCAATGAGGTTAGAGTTAAAAAGTTGAAAGAAACAAAATACTATAACTTTTGTTGTTATTTTTACACAGTGTTCACTTCTTTTTGAAACATCACGCCATCAATTAAGTCCAACATTAAATTGTACAATAGCTTTTGAAAACAATTAAAATTACCATTGCCACACACAATTAGTAGAAAACGGCTTTTTGTGTGTTATGGCAGAAGAAAAGATATTATAAGCTGTAAGTCGCCATGTGTAGAGCTTCAGGGCATATCTGAAGTAGTGGTACAATGTAAGAGTGTAAGCGAGATTATCCTTGCAGGTTTTTAGTGCCTCAATAGCCTCGAGAAAATGTACGCTTATGTTCTATTTCGGGTTCAATTTATGATTTATGCCAAATGTTTTTTTTATACCACTTAGGTGAAAGGCAAGCAGGCGCTTCACCTGATTCCTACTTGTTGGGTGTTACACTTATGCTGCCAGCCCTGTAAAAACGATCTGACTAACTCTTTTTGAAGGAAAAAAGATACAAATATTGTTTTTGGTAAGAAATTCTAGGTCAAAGCATGTGAACGTATCAGTTAGACAATATTAGACTCCATCTCTATCTCGTAAGATCAAAAAAATGGTAGAAAAATGTGGGTAAAATAAAATATGATTGCATGAATCTTAACGATGGATTAATAGTAGTTTATGATACTGTTGCATAATAAGGGTTCTTATCACACGAGTGTTATAAGACCAAGTTATGTACAGTGTCATACACTACTTTATCTACTCTCATACTATAATACATAAACTAATTTATTTTACAAACCAAACCAAACTTTGTTTAATTTAAATGTATAGAACAAAAAAAAATGTTCGCACCAAGGCGCAAACATCGATTGCGCATGCGTGTTTCTTTTTTTTTCCCGAATCAGCGGATTCTTTTTTTAAAGTAGAGGTTCAGTCCAGATGGAGGTTATATAGGTGTATCGTTATGATTAAAAAGTTATTTTATGTTATAGGTGTCCATACAAGACCTGTATCGTAATAAAACTTTTTTTTTTGGCCTGTGCGTAATGTTTGTCATAAGAGTTTTGATTTCAATTTTATAATCTTTGTATTATAGTATCAGAGTAGATAAATTATTAAATGGTACTGAATCATGTTGGACAAAACATCAACCTACCACATATACCTATTTCCGCTGTCGATAGAACATAAGCGAAGGCGATACGCTGATTGCTTGTGAATTACACCATTCGTTTCACCGGACAATAGTTTGTTCAGCAATTTGCTCTCACAATAAACAATCGGAGTATTATATCGCCATATGCTTTTTTGCTTCACTAATTCTCGCCATAGGACGCTTCTGTTTGCAAGACCTATTTATATAATATAAAATATTGCAAAAATACACAACTAGGTAATACAAAATGACACTTGGGTCGTCTTTATGTATCACATTGTTAGAAGAACGAAGAAAAGAGACAATTGAAACACAACTTGTGAGATACAATTGAGAAATTGTTCTAAATTTCTGTCCATTTTATAAATAAAACATGTGTGATATTTAAATTCCTCAATTTCTCTAGGGACGACAGACTACCCCGTGAAGAGGAAACATAGGTACCTAATAGTACTTTGTTTTTTGCACAGACGCACAGTGAATCGTCTAGAAGAAGCTAGCTGGACGAAAGTCACTCTTCAATTCCCAATAAAAATCAGTTAATATCGACTCATAAGACCCATACATTAAGAGGTACAGCAATAACTTTTCGAAACTACCCTCACCTGGAGCATTATTGAGGTAAGTTTATGAAAAAGTGATAATTCGAAGTGAATTTGCTTGCATTTTTACTCCTACTTCATAAAATTGTTTACGTTACTAACAGAGATTTTTACCATTGTTTTTGTTATGGATTGTGAACACAAAGGTATGTAGTTTATTTTGAGTTAATAATTGTGATTGTAACTTTATTTACTAATTTTATTATTTTAATTGTTTCGAAAATAGTGGTGTTTTTTTTCAATTTCTTAAATTTAATAGACATAAACTCACATGTACATCCATGTACACTCTGTGCAATCTATTGTATATAATTCTTTCAAGGGTGTAGTAGCAACTGGCAAAATAAAATATTGCGAATTATTTGCACCAATATTTTTTATTAATTTTTTTGCTATTACAGTATTCACCATTTCAAAAATGGATTTATTTGAAGAATGGTTGAAACACCCGAAAGAAACAAAGAATGAGGAACTTTTTCGGTTTGTAACTACGAGGTATGATTTTGATGGTGTTATGGAGCCATCTCTGAGAGACATCAAGACCGTAATCTCCAAATTCTCATCAAAATTGGCTGAAAAGTGGAACGCCTGTGGAAGAAACCGAGAGCGGTTTCTGAACAAGAATTCGAAGTGGCTAGAGGGTGTCGATATATCTTTTGATGTGTCTGTTAACCTATCCACCCCAAGTACTTCTATGGAGCCCCAACAAAGACCTGGTAGATCTAACAAAGAGTTTGATGATTTAAGTACCAAAACAAAAAGACGATGCGTGGATGATCTCGTACGATCGATGAGCACTGAAGAATTGGTATACGCTGCGGCACGTCAAATCAAGGACGTAACCAGCAAACAAAAATTCCAGGCAATAAAAAAAGACTCTGAGACAAGTTTACCGAGATGTTTGACTAGTGAAGAAGCTTTAGCGTATTACGTTGATAGTAAATCAAGTAGCAATAGCTATAAGCAGACTCGGAAGTGGAGCATCAAAGCAGGACATAAGGTATTCCCGTCATTATATAATCTTAAAAAGGCTAAAGTAGCCTGTTATCCTTCAACTGAACATATTTACGTGAACGAGACACGTGCCGAAATCAAAGTTCAGGCAGTTTTAGATAAAACTGCAGAACGTATAGTTTCTGCACAACAAGAAGTGGTCAGTTCTCTGATACCTTGCACATCATTAACGTTGACCAGTAAATGGGATTGTGATGGAAGTTCCGGTCACAGTATGTACAAGCAAAAATTCACCGACTGTGATGATAGTGATGATTTTTTGTTTGTATTTTCATTCGTTCCCCTTCAATTGCGAGACGAAAAAGGCAATATTGTATGGCAGAATCCTCGACCATCCTCTACGAGGTATTGTCGCCCAATAAAGTTTATTTTTTCTAAAGAAACTAAAGATTTGACAATCACCGGAACCAATAAGGTAGTGGAAGAAATAAATGCTTTATTACCGACAATGTGTAAGGTGAACGAAAATGAAGTATCTGTCACACATGTAATGCTTCTCACAATGATTGACGGGAAAGTTTGCAACACGTTAACTGAAACTTCTTTGTCACAGAAATGTTATATTTGTGGAGCAACGCCATCAATGATGAACGATTTGTCAAGAGAGTTTCAGACAAATAAAGATAACCTTAGTTTTGGTTTGTCTACATTGCACGCTTGGATTAGGTGCTTTGAATGTTTGCTGCACATAAGCTATAGACTTGATGTGAAAAAATGGCAACTCAGAGCAAACGAAGACAAAGCTAGTGTGAAGCAACGCTCAGAGAATATAAAAAAACGATTAAAAAGTGAGATGGGTTTAATTGTAGACAGTCCAAAACCAGGCTTCGGAAACACGAACGACGGGAATACTGCGCGAAGATTTTTTGAAAATCCCGAAGTCAGTGCTAGTATCACAGGGTTAGATCTATCTCTTATACAAAAAATTGGCACTCTACTACGCACTTTATCATCGGGATATGACATAAATATTGAAAAGTTTGAAATTTTAGCTCAAGAAACTCGACAACTTTATGTAAATCTTTATTCGTGGTACCACATGCCCGCCAGTGTTCACAAAATACTTCTGCATAGTGCAGAAGTAATCAAATCATCGCTCCTGCCTATAGGCCAGCTGTCCGAGGAAGCACAGGAAGCTCGGAATAAGGACTGCAGACGATTTCGTGAACACAATACACAAAAGCGATCGCGAGTAGCTACAAATAAAGATTTACTTAATATGCTATTGATAACTTCTGACCCTGTGATATCCGATTTAAGAGAATTGCCCCAAAAAAAAATTTATACACTCCCTTCCGAAGTGTTAGATTTAATTATACAACCTATCTGTAATGAACAAAATGTCAACCAATCATGATCTTAACTATTCTATGGACGATTCATCTGATAATAGTGATGATTATGAGTAACAGATATAATTTTTATGCGTTTTTGATATATATTATAACTTAAATTTTGGTATATTATAAGATGTTGATATATACAGTATATATAAAATTATTCAAAAAATAAAATCTTAAGTATACAATTAGTACTGCAGTTTTTTTAATAAATATCCGTTCAAACCCAAAAAAAAAATACTGATTGATATATATCTATGCTTATTAACCTCTTTTAGATATGGAAATCACCAGAAATAATTTTGTCCAGCTAGCTTCTTCTAGGCGATTCACTGTGAGACGTCATAAAAACTCTACGTCATAACTCTCTCGGTCGGCAGCAGGAGTGTGATTCTTCTCTGGTGTTGCACTTAGGTATATACGTCCATAGGTCACGGTTACCACGTTCCATCAGATGGGTCGTGTACTTGTCTGCCACCTAAGTGGTATAAAAAAATAACACTTTCGTGAAGTGCAGTAGGTAGGAGGTTTATTTTGAAACGATTTCCAACTTTACGGAACGTTTCCCCGCCAAGCCAGGATAGGTCAGCTAGTAGTCAATACAAATGAGCTAACATTTTTACACCATAACAAGATAATTCCCATAAAAATTCAAAACAAGAACGTCAAAAGCATCGTAAACCCCAAGTTATACAGTTTTCCGCACGCACTGGCCTTGTCGCAGCGTCTTGGGTTTGCTTTATAAATAATAAATAACACACAAATGAGACTGGCTGGACTCGGGCTAATCCTGATTTACTGTTGCCCGAAGATCGCAGATTCCACGGTACTGTTCTGTACCCTTAATAAGCTTGACCAACCTCAGGTAACGGCGCTGCTATGCGCATTCATGTTACATCGGGTTTCCACGGTGTGGTGATCACAGACGCGCCCCATTCCAAGGTGCGTACCTAGTGCGCGAAAAGGTTGTCTGATAGGTAATGCCTCTCATTAAATCCACCTATGTAAATCTATTTTGTGGATAAAAATAAATAAATAAAACGCGTACGTGTCCTTAAGAGCGGGTTGCAGTAATTTTCAACATATTTATCATCTAGTAATACAGCAAATGCCAAATAAAAATCATATTCATAAAGCTTAACCGTCTAGGGACGTGTAAAAGCAGAAACACGATTCATAATATTTGCCTCGATAGAAATTAGTGTCAAACATGGTTCTAAAATGCTCCAAATCGCTACACGTTTAAAAATAAGACGCTATTATCAAATGATGTTGAATTATGTATTAAAAAATAGAGCAAAAAATATCTAGGGACCGCTAAACTTACATTTTATCACGCAGATATTTTTTTTCAAATGCTTAAAAAAAACTCTAAATCGCCTCATTCAAGCTATCGGGGCTATCTCTCTCTCTAAGACTTTTTATATCAGCAGTGCGAAGAATACGGACGTAACACTGCAACCCGGCTCTAAAATCATGGGCCAAAGGCGGCTTTAGCCGAAACATTTAATTTAGTTTACTTTTACACCAGTTGTAAATTCTATGTTAACCAAAAACCTTGCATGAAGTCCACCAACTACCGGTCTAATCACGTTACGACTGGGTTTGAAACTTATTGTCAAGTAGAATGAGAACCCTGAAAGGTATAAAACGTGAAAGAAATATGTAAGTCCTTTTAAAAGATAGTCTCAAGTTTATGTTTGTTGTCTATTCGATTTTTTATAATTTATTATGTTTTATGTAGGTGACATATTATAATATTTTTACTCATATTTTATTTCATGTGAGAATTAAAAGCTGTTAACTATTTTTATGGAAGTTTCAATAGAGAATATTCAAAGATGTTATAAAAGCTATAATATGAGATGTATAGGTTTTAATTACGGAGATTGAAATACAACAACACTGGTTTTTTAAATGACTTGATGATGTTTATTCATTATTATTTACATATTATTAATGTAAATGTATTATTTGTATTTGTAAAGTCCGAACCAAAGTTAATATCCGGAACTGCAACACCGAGTCGAATAATTTTTGGTTTTCCGATGCAGATTTCCCGCTCAGGGTTTGAGAGTAGTAGTTCTGAAAAATCTAAAAAAAACGTAGGGAAAAAAAACCAGGTGAAAAACTGGATCCCAAAGTGCCAGTACCTAGAATGCAAGCAGGACTAGGACTTGGATGCCGATGATGATATATTTTACACATACAACCTTCAAGTAGAATTTGAATCATGCATCTTTACCCTGAACAAGTATTTAATTTTGGGCTCGACCAAGATTTTTTTCTATCTATATATTTTATAGTAAGTTTTACTAACCGACTTAAAAAAAAAGCTTACCTATGTACATTATAGTTAACTATAAAACTGAATATAATTTCAATATTATAAAGGAGCGTGCACATTGGACCAGGCAACAGTACGTCCGTACGTCCACTGACGCGTCCAATCGTCTGATATATGTGACAGCAATTAATGCGACGAACATAAATAATATTGGCTGTAATGTAAATATCTATAGCTTTGTGGGGATTAGTTTTTGAACCTCTGAATAAGCTGAAGAGGTAATACAATTAGTAGGGGTTTTGTTAAAGCATTGAGGGTAATAAATCTTGTAGTTGGAGCGCAATGGAGTTGAGAGTTAGTATCAGAGTTACAACTGGCAGTTTCTGCGTGCTGAATATGAAAATGGGTGTTGTAAAATGTGTGGTCATAATTTATAGGCAAAGCAGCTTTCCTAAATAGAAGTTTTATTAGACACTAATAGGACTTTTAGTAAATATATAAATGATACGTGGCGATACGAATAGAAATGCTTCTTTCCTATTGGGGTAGGCAGAGATAACATCTTACCACTGGCTACGATTATAGCATACGGCCTTTTGGGTTTCATACACTGGTTGTTAATACGTTGGACCTGGCCTTTCTGACCTTCCTGACCTCAATCTGATAGGATCATCGGGTACCACATTGAGTTGTAAAATCAAAAATTTATAGGTTATCATATAAGTCGCTATGACTTCCCAGTTGCGCTTTGGAACCAAGAATCCATTGATTATTTTTTATTGGCATTTCGCTTTTTCAGGAGCCACTGCTGTACAATCTCCTAAACTTGACAAGAAAGCCTGCATCGCCGTAGCGAATCGCTGTTGATTTAAGTCACTGTCATGTGGACCGAGCTTAAGCCTTACATAAAATTGAACTAATCCAGTGTGCGCTTGACCTAACATTTTAGCGTACAACAAATCACTGTACACTCTCGTCCTCAAATTGTTATTGATCATCCATTGTGCAGCGGTGTGGAGGCACATAACTCAGGATTTCGTCCCGCTGTTTGGACTTCGGTGCTCGGGCGTGAACTGTGACGTATCAGAATAAACGATTACGATTCTACAGCACATTGTAGGGATTGTTTATTGAATTGAGGACTTTTAATGTGGAGAATTTTGTATTATCAGGTCATTGTCGGCGATTTTATTCTTTTTATATGTAGACAACTACGGTGGTAAAGTAGTATATAGTGTTGATAAGTTGCCGATATTGAGATTTCATAGTCTCGTAGGGTACTTATAGTTTACCGTCTGTGTTTCAGAAAAGCTGGGGATCTAGAGATATAGTAGTCTTTGAAATAGTAGTCAAACGCAAAGTTGTCTATTATAAAAAAAAATACCTACTGCAGGCACTGCATAGGTCCCTCTTAAAGTACCTATGCCTGCATTGTCTACTCATATACGAGTTACAAGTCCCAATTATTTGGGGTCGCGCAACATGTGTAACAAACATTGTTAATTTAATATTATATTAGTAATTTCTTGACATTATTGTAAAATTTTGACGTTCATATGTGCTCTTTGTGTGCCTAAACTGAATAAACGAAATTGATTCTTTGATTGATTCGTTGATTCTGTCATTTTCCTCCATAAATTTCTGTCAGATGTCATTTCCTCAGTTACTCCCATCTTTGCCATTTCATCTTTCAAGCAATCCATCCATCTTTTCTTGGACTTACCTCTGCTCCTAAAGGTTAAGCTTACCCTGCTCTAGATTCATACTTTAAACCTTCCTTACAACATTACGTGGGGTACGCCCTAGCTCTACTGCAAAAAATCAATGAATCAAAGAATCAATTTCGTTTATTCAGTTTAGGCACATAAAGAGCACATATGAACGTCAAAATTTTACAATAATGTCAAGAAATTACTAATATAATATTAAATTAAGTAAACTCGCACTGCACTCTCTATCACTCTGTACTACCATGTTGCAAGTCGGTTTTGGTAAAAGTTTTACTACCGGCCTTCTGCCTGACGTTAACCCACCTTGGGAATGTAACTATAGACGGTTTGCCTACCCACTGTTGGGTGCCTTACAGTGCTGTTTATCATGCACCAGACAGACTCCCATAGTCAACTATTAGGACACCCAGGGGTTGAGTTGGCGCTGGCACATTCTACGTTTTTCTTTTGCTCCCAGGCCAACATGAAATGAATAACCATTATTCAGGAAATATTTCTTAGATATACTATACACCAGCAGAAACTACCAGTTAAAGCGAAAAAGTAGAAACATTGTACTTAAGTTAAATTTTTATAAATTTACATTACACCAGATTACATAAAATCTAATATAATGTAATCTCGTCCTCATCCGTTTTCTCATGACCGCACTAATATTTCACAATTAATTATACATTCATACACTATGTAAACACAATATATTGTTGTACTATTTTGTCTATTTTGAATTACAACTGCCCACCGTACTTACTATATTATAATACACCTAATTATATTCTATGGTAATTTTAGTTCAAGGGGTGTAATTTTTGTATGCAAGTGAGTTTTGTATGGGAATCTTGAATGGCCTGAATGTGTTGGAATGATGGCATTAAAAGCATTATTTGATTCAGATTGTCATTTTATGTCAGACTTTTTTTGGATTATATTTTTATTGTTGGTGTTTGTGGTGGAATACGTTTTCTTTGCAAAAGTTTTGTATGTAGGTTTTTTTTTTTTCTCGAAATATGACTTTGTTTGTATTACCTTAAGTTATAATCTTAGTTATTTTTTTATTCAGTCAAGTAAAACGGTTAGATGAATTTTGCTCTTCGCGACAGCCATCGGTGCGGGATGTCTCTGCTAATAATAATATAAATAATGAATATTCCACAATATTTCACACAACGCTATCTAGACCTATGGTAAGCACAGCTTAACTAGCTTGTGTTATGGAATCTAGGATGCGGATAAACATACTGAGATACGTTTTTTTATGTAAATACATACATATAATATATAGAAACACCCAGACCACCCGCAGTACATGGTACGGAGCGAGAGTGTGTGGGATTCTGCTGCTTTATTAGTGAGAATCTATGATAAAATAAACGGAGGATAGGGTTTAGGAGAAGACTATCATTAGATAACGAGATTCTATCGCAGATTTTTCAGTAAGGATTGAGAAGCCAGGGGGAAGAAATTATGGAAAAGAAGAGAAGGAAGTGATTTCAGGACTAAAAAGTTAATAAAGAATGAAATACAGTGAGAAAAAACTTGCACAATAAAACTAATTGATTATTTTTCGTGTGAACCCGGACCCTGCAGGACGGAGGCCTCCTGGCGAGTGCACCGCCTATCAGGGAGAAGTTTTTTAGTTCCCAAGCTTGAAGATAGTTTAGCTTCGCATATAAGTACCTACAGAGTACCTATTGTCAATATTTATTGTCACCGTGTAGTAATAAAAGGCTTGTTGGACCATAGACGTATTAATGTAACCGTTCTAATGTTGCGAGGGATATGTCGCGAGACAACCTCACCTTCGGCCTAGTACAACGACCCACAGACGGCGTGCGGTTTAGTCGGTTCGAGTCCGACATAACTTCCCCCTCCGGCTCCGGAGAGGGAGGTGGGAGTATCCGTGGGGATTTCCCGCAAGTAGAAAAACCATTCTAATGCAAACACCAGTATTGCTAGCAACTCTTTCTTGATTTGCGCATAATTCTATATTGAGTTTTTGTTAGTGTTCGCTACGCGAAATTCGACCAGCCGGCCAGCCTGCAGTAAGACTTCGCCGAGTGCTAGCAATAACCTTGTCATAACTATTTGTGTATTTCACAGCCTGTGACCACGGCCGGTGTAACCTGGGCGAAACGTCAGGCAATCAAAGGTATGTCAGAACCTATACGATCGCGTTAATTTCCGTTTTCTTATTTATATATCATGGAACGCGAGAGTTTAAAAGTTATTTACAAATGGTAATTAGTTGGCCTTCGTAGAATAGAATGATGGATGCATGAGATTGACATGTATTTTAACGTTTATGACGGTCATTAACGTATGTCCATCCCATATATTGATCAATCTATTATATTCTAGTCTATAGTCACTTGTGTAGCTAAAGAGGCTGGCAAGAATTCCGTCGAGCAGAGCCTGTGGGCAACCGCCAGTAGGTGCCGCTCGTGGGGGTCAGTAGGGGGGCTCACTGTTCGGTAAACGATCAGTGGGTGAAGTTACCTAGGCAAAGGTTACCATTCTGATTGGTGAACGTTTAGTGGTGTTCGGAGAGGACGGTAAAACTCGGTCCCGGCTCTCAACAGTCGTTAGGTCAAGACGAAGGCCTACATGGGTGACCTTACCACACGAAGAGAAGAAGAAGTAGATATAACATCAATATTTGTTGTACAATATGAGCACACAATTCTGTTTTTGCTATTAATCATTATCAACATCTTGATGACTGTTAATCGTGTGAATACTTTACTATCCTGCAAAATTCCCTCAGAGAAATACTGTGAAATGGGCGGGCCTCCTAGTGTGAGCACCGCCTTGCTACCCGACCTCTTGGTTCCATTCTCGTAAGGAGACTCCCGTGACGTCATGCTGAGATGGGAGTCGAAACTTCTAGTAGTTCTGTGAACGGGATACGTGTAAAAAACAGCAATGACGTCATGTATGGCAATAGTTAAACGTCTAACTGTGAAGTCAGAGTTCGATCATCACTGGTGAGTCAATTGATTTATTACTTATATTTTTTATAAACGTGGCCAGTTGCACTCATTGTTCGGTAAACGATCAGTGAGTTCGATCTAGACACGGTAGCAATTTGGATAGGTAATGGTATTTTAGCTGAGCGCTTCCTTGCTTCGGAGGGCACGTTCGTCCCGACTGTCGATAATCGTTAGATCAAAATGAAGGCCTATATACCTATTTGACCTGAACAACTCTATCAGTAATTGGCTCAAAACTTAGGCTGGCAGATCAGTCGGCGAGCACTTCTAAAAAAATATATATAGTAGAAATAAAATATGCGCCTATTTATTTAAAGAAATTAAATATCAAATTGATACTACTACTCATGCGTATGACAAAAAAAAAGTTAAATTCCATCAACATACACGTCCAAAAATAATTTCATTAATATATTCGTCACTTAAAACGATAAATTAAACTTTAATATACGCCATGAGTCAAAGTCAGCGGGTGGGCCCCTTGCTCGAGCCGTGCGAGTGCTATCTTCACACTTACGCCTTTTTACCTTCTCGAAGTTTCGGGTACAGTAGGCGTTTTCACGCAGCGAAGATTGGTACATTTGTTACATGTTAACTGTTAAACAAAGACGTATTTCATGAGAAAAATAGGCGTGTTTCATGAGAAACATAGGCGTGTTTCATTAGAAAAATAGACGTGTTTCAATAGTTTAATGAAATTTGTGTTGAGAATAAATTACATGTTTAAATGTGAAAGGTTTATTTCTTATATTCTCATAAAGTGATGTTAAAATAGTTTATTAATAGGGAAGGAGGTTAGGAATTAAAATTTGGGCAGGTGAAGTCGAGGCAGCTGGCATATTACTTATGTTCTCGATTCGAGAATAGGTAGCGGTGTTATACCACCCATATTTTTTTAGTTAACTGTTGTCCGTCTTATGTAATAATGGTCGAGCCTTTTGTTGTCAAATGGGGCTTTTTACCACCGAGAATTTTCTAAGAAATTATGCACAAGATTAGGATATCGAATACGGGAACGAGACATACCAGTGTCAGCCAAAGATGCCATTTAAATTGTGCTGAATCAATTAATCAGCTTAAAATACCTAAGGTACAAATTAGGTTAGGGTTAAAATACATTTAGCGGAGTCTAATGGCCGTAACCTGATTGATCTTGGACGTAGGTAAGTATAGGTTCATTATTATTGTGATTCAAGCTAAGAAACTGTCAGATCCTACAAAGTCGCTAGCGAAAATAGCAAGTTTACAAAAGTTGCAAACAATGATCTGCTACAAACTAAACTAAACTAAAAACTACAAACCACGTGGTACTTTTTCAGCTCAGTTTTAAACTTTTAAATAGTTAGCTGGCTTAATTGAGATGATAAATGAGATTTCAAAATACAGTTGTTCACATGCATAAGCTTCTGATCACATACATTCGTTTCAATAAGCATTGATTCTTCCAATTTATAAACATCATTTACATCAGAATACCCACTTGTAAGTATTTTGAATACATAAATATGAAATCCGAATAGATGCGGATTAGAAAATAGATGCGTGCATATCATCATACAAAATATCAATTTTCAAAATTAATTATGCGTCTGAACCAGTTTATATTGATAGATGTGATGTGACACTCTAAAAACATGTGATGACAAAATTATTAACTTCAAATATAAATTCAAATTAAAATTTCAAATTTAGAATCAAGTTTTCTAAATTTGAAATTTCTAAATTAATAATTTTGACTTAGATATTTGGATTTTTTATATGGTTTGTAAAAGGAAGTAAAACTTGGTTTGTAATTAACGATAGTCATCCATTATATAATAAATATTCCACAAAATTTCACACAACGCTGTCTAGATCCATGGTAAGCATAGCTTAACTAGCTTGTGTTATGGAATCTAGAATGCGGATAAACATACTTAGATACTTTTTTTTGTAAATACATACATAATATACCTACATAGAAACACCCAGACCAATGCAAATATACATATTCATGCATACTAATATTTGTACTGAGCAGGGATCGAACCCGCGCCTCCTGTGTAGCAGCCGCTTTCACTACCGCCACGCCACAGAAGCTGTCCATATTCACGCTATTCTTTTCCCGAAGGAAATGCAGAAATGCTGTTGCGTCATATAATGGGGATGACAATTTACACACTTTCACCTTAACTAACCGACAAAAAAACACTTGCTATAGCGTCACTGTACACCATGAACCATCCCATTGACTGGTGACAATGAACGGTGATTAACCACCCCCAATATCAATGGAATGATACTCGCGTTTCTGTAACATCCGGACAAAATCTTTCAACAAAAGAAATAAAATTGATCAGCGTTTTATCCAAAAGGGATACGCAGTTTCAGGTGTCAAAAATAAAAAAAAGACAATCCATTGAGAACCGACGATGTATCAAATCTCATTGTGTTTAAAAAATTAAAAAAAAACTACAGTGACAAAAGCTTGGTGCATGCAATCTTCGAATGCAATATGGCGACAAAGCCGTATCTTATGTTTTGGAGAAAAGCTACTGTGAGAATAGGAATTAGGCATTCATCTGTTTTTGTAACCGAATTGATTTTTGGGTTAACACTTGTAATAATATGGCGTGGTGTAAACTCTTTTGTGAGCTCCAGAGTTTGAATGATCGGTTTACGTTGTACAATGTTACACAATTTGATGCCATTTATCGTCTTTCAGATATATTTTTTAATCTTTTGTCACGATTGACGTATTAAGACCGGCTTAGGTATCTAACAATCGAATAGCACCAAGTGATTAGTATCAAAATATTTATAGTTCTAAATGCTTCACAGGAATAATTTTACCATAAAATTACATTAATTTCGCTAAAGACTACACTCCGAAACTAATTATTTATTAAAAACTAAGTGTGACATGTTTGTATAATACTTTGATAGCTATAACGGGAACTCACAAACCTTAAGCAAATTTAAAACGAGAAAAGAAGAAAAAAAAAATACTTTCATAAGTGTACAAAATGAAAAAATAGTGACTTGCAAGATGAATTTACAAAACTCATGTAGGATTTCTTTATATCAGATAGGTGGTAAATTGAATTTACCACAATTTACTAGAATAATGAATGTACTAGAATCAGCACCTCTGGAAAAATAACATAATCTCACTTTTACTCAAACTGCTTTTAGTAGCTGCATTTCCTGCTATTCATGTAGAGTGCACTTCGTTTTCTATTTCCTATACTTCATTATCTCCCCTTTACCTACTCTTCAGCAGGAGGTGTACGTTGTACGTGGGTGACAGTTCTATTAGAAGCTTTCCTAAGCCTCAGAAACCGCTTACTGTCATATGGGTTTGTTTGCTATTTTGACAGTGCAAAAAGTGTTTAAAAAACAAAAAGCAAGCAAGAAATTACATAATTACCTTCTATATAAATCTATATTTAGAAGTATTCGTTTGTCGCACTCACGCGTCACAAACAATATGGCTGCCACTGACAGCGTCATTGTTCAAACAGAAACGACACAATCTTTTTTTACTTTTTTCCTTTTTATCTTTTATTCTATTCTCTTCACAATGGCCGCGAGCTGTGCCAGTGGTATTTTACTTACCTATGTTTTTCACTTTGTTTTTGGAGGGCGTCAAGGTTTATTACCCGACTGTGGTAAAAAGTTGTGTTTTGTGTTGTCAATATTTTAGACACATTAATGTCTTTATGCTTATCATAATAATGTCTGTGGCAACTTTGTAAAATAAAATATGTCAGACCGATATTCTTATCAATACATGGATTCTCCGTGCGGGTGCCGGGTCCATCGCGTTGCTGAGTTGGGAACTCGGGACAGTGCTTGGGACTTGCGACCCAGGTGTAGGTTTAGAGGGGGCCCCTTTTGTTGATGTACATCAACACTCACCTTCACTACCCAAGTTCCCCTCCCAGCCTTACTAATTTTGTTACGTAAGTAACTTTTCTCATATTTCCATTAAATCAATATTAGCAAAATATTACTATTGTGTTAACTTATATCTTCACACGTATATAGTTAAGTCAAAATGCAGTCATTGTGTACAAAACATGATGAAGATTTTGTGGCATCAATTCCCCTAATTTTATTAAAATCAATAGTTTTTTTTTTGTTTTATTTACGTGCCGGAAATCAACTCGAATACCCCCCCTCCCCCTAAGGAGCCGGAGGGGGAGGTTATGTCGGACTCGAACCGACTAAACCGCACGCTGTCTGTGGGTCGATGTGCTAGGCTGAAGGTGAGGTTGTCTCGCGATATATCCCTCGGGCCATTCCTCTCGGTCTGGCCCTCCTCGGTAGGGGGGGACCACGCATCGTGTTACGATGACCTACTTCTGCTAGGGTGACGAGCGGCTCCACCCGTCAGCCTCAGGCCCGAAAATGAAAAGTTATTAACTACTATTACAATTTGATTGAATTCTATTACAAAATTGCCGTGTTGGTTCCTGATCGATTAAAATAGGACCCCCCCCCCCCATCTCTGCCTGTTGGTGTCGTAGAAGGCGATTAATGGATAGGACTGTCCTCCATCTGATAAAGTACAGCCCATGATAAAGTGCCCACTAGATGGCAATAAGCTCGCCCCTATTACGTGGGATCAAAAATCCAGTTAGTGAAACGTAGGTGTTAATTCACCTCAGCCTACCCCTTTGGGTATTTACAGTCGTGATTATATGTATGTATGCACTATTACAACTGTGCGTTATTCATGCCATTCTAATTTTAATAACACTATCCTGCAGACAGATGATGGAGGTGAGCTAATTTGCTGTATGTAGCAAATATAATTTGGTGTTTAACTCAACGTTCATTTTTGCGTTACAGATTACAAGATAATTTAGAATTGCTTTTATTATTTCATATTTACTTTATCCTTGTAATAAGTCCTTGGAATATTATTCTAAGCCATCATTGTAATCTTCATGTTAGTATGAACACTGGTTCCATATTGTGATTCTTGCTGACAAAGGGTCAGTTCTTAAACATCTGGTGTCAAATCAGCATCCTTGCTCTTTGAGTGTCTAATATTATAATTGTACAAACTCAAGGCCTCGATTTGCCATCATTGTTGAGTGACAATAGCACAATGGCGTCTCGCATATTATCCATTCATATCATAACGTTTATAAATACGTTTCACGGTGGCTTTATGGACGTTGTCTCGCGACTCCCCGAGGATATTCAGTAACAAAGAATTCATGATAATAGCCGAAAGTTCGGTACGTACAAAGCGGTTCGCAACCCGTCATTTTCATACCTATTGGCTATTTTATGACAATAACTCTATTGTTGTCGAAAAGGAATTGTTGGAGTCTTATTGTGTCCATCAGAATTCGCGAAACTGGAATTGTCTCTGTACGCTAACGAAGCTTGCAGCCCTTGGGCAAACAATTTTCTTCTTGCACAGATGTTTGAGTCGTGATCTTGTGAATGATTGGTCAATTTTACTCAGTATTACCATTCAAAAAACAAAGGATACATGATCATTGCGTTTCAGGTATTCAGTCTTTGTTTGCAGCAACCTCGAGTCAAGCTGTGCGTGATAATATTCGTTTTTTTTTTACAAGCTGCCCACCATTGTGATGGCTGGTCGGTCTGGCCACTTGAGTCATTCTTTGTACAGACGGCCATGTAAAGAAATTCTAAGGTGTGTTTGTTTAAAATCTCCTTTCGGCTTCTGTAGGTTTGTGAATGGCTTCTGTTATATAAACACGAGCAATTATGACGCTGTTGGTTTTGTGTGCCTTTGCGTACGCCACCATTTTGTGATGATCGATATATGTACTTACTACTTTAGCTTTAGTTAATACATTATTATTGTTTGAAATCAAACAAAATTCATTCATGTTTCATAAGAATTGGTCAACTTTTGGATTTAAAATGAAGAAGAAATGAGATAAAACGAATACTTAAAGTATTCATGATTTGAATCGACGAAATTAAAATTGAAGTGGTTTACTTAGTCTTATTTTTTATTTATTCTTCTTGCACAAATATAAAATAAATGTACAAAGGCTGTACCTATCTTAATTGTATGAAGCAAAAAAAATATTTAGAAAAAAATATATCAAAAATAAGTTGTTATATTATAATTACTTTAAGCTTAAGCTTTAACAAACATACTACCTACTCTGAGAGATATCAAAAAAGTTATCGTGAGAACATTCGTAAATCAGACACCCCTAGTGTGAAACTATGACATTCAATTCAGAAAAGGCATTAGACTAGAAAAATGAACTGATCCTATATCTCAAAACATACGGAATGATATTTGCTATCTACAAGCAATTTGCTTTCATCAAATTGTGTGTATACTCTATGTCTTCTGCATAAGAATCAGTATCGTGTGAATTGTTAAATTTTTGTTTGTTAGTTTCAGTTTGTTATTATTAACGTTTATCTATTGTGCGACACCCTTTGCTTTTATAGAATTAGCGTCTCTTGTCTTATTACGATCGCGGTCAGATAACAAAGGGATTTCAATGGGATTTTAATTTGGACTTTAACTCTGATTCCTTAGTGGCTGGTAGGGTGCGGAAGATAGAATCAGTTAGACCTGAGTGAAGTAACGTAAAGGTTTTAAAGATATCGTTATCAAGGTGACAAAGAAAAATGTAGTCCAATATAGCAAGCGGTCGAAAACAAACATTCATTTGAACTTGATTGTAACTGTTTAATTACTAAAACTGAATTTTTCGGTACATCCAATAAAAATATTATTTTCTGTAAATCACCTTGGTCTGTTATTATGTCTCTATTGATCACTGTTATATTCTCAGTATGCCAAGAGTTAGGTTAGGTTATGTTAGTTTTACATGTTAATTTTTTATGCAAAAAACGTAGTAATTCTGTTACTTGTAATATAACTTGCACTCCAACCATCTTGACTTCTAAATCAAACTACAACAATTAGAAATAAAAATAAGCCTTTAATAAATAAAATATATTCTATTGAAAACAACACAATCACGGCCCAATATTAAAATCGTAATTGTAATGTTAAAATTAAAATTACACAAAATGTCTTGACTTCCAATTATTCGACTGTCTCAAGAGCCATTAACCACTACATATTCTTCCAAGGCTTTAATCGTACAATTATTTTTAACTATTGTATTAAAACGAACGGTAGTTGGTTTCTTTGGTGCCTTGTGAGTGGCACGTGGTATATGTAGTACCACTTCATATTCCACTCATTACTGTTAAATGGTCTCGGCTAGAAAAAATCTTCACTTGTAAAGTAGCTGACAATATTATAACTGTACATGACGTAAACGATTTTAAACTTATTGTTAAAGTTATACAGATGGTTTTAGATGAATAAGATAAATTTGTAAACGTTGTGATGAAAGATACATTATTTGAGTTCGACGTTTACTGTGTCAGATAAATTGTCGACCTAAAATCGGTTGTTCAGATTCACCGTCGGTAATTACTTCGTCACTATTGTAATATTAAAATGTTTTTCTTGTGAGGGCGTGACTTCGTTATTTTGTAAGTGTATTTAGGAAATAATTGGTTTATTCTAACCATGTCGTAATAGATTCATTAGTGGACGAACGAAGGGTGATGTAGATAAAAATTGGAGTTCGTAATCATTAGAGGTATTTGAAGATGGTTCATAATAATTAATAACGAGAGAATATTTTTCATCAGTATACCTTGGACCTGTTCAATTGTCAACCAGTAATTCTTCTTATCTATAAAAACTAATATGATAGCAATGCTTACAAAAAACAGGTAAAGTGCCAAACTATCATTTTAAAGAAACACAATATGCACTAAATTTTTGCTTTGGATGGATTTGGATTAGATAAGAAAAATATTGAATCTAGGCAGGGTTTCAACCTGCGATCTTTGCCTTACAAGGGCAATGCTTTGACTACTAAGCTACCAAACCTCTCCCAAACCAATCCAAATTTCTCCTTTATATCCGTCTTTGATGCGACGGTATTTACAGTTACACTACAGGACTAAAGTCTTTTTATTAGATCAAATCTATGTACCTATCTCTAGAGACTACCACGTATTCTGAAGGTTCCAAAACTGATAAAATTATTTTCCACGAGTTCGCAGAAGATGTGACATTATTCTAAACTTCCGCGAAAACTATGTAATGTTTAAATCTCAATGAGATTAAAAAATAAACCACAGCTTAAGAGCCGGATGCAACTACATACACTCCGTATTATTTTACATTTACAACCATCTAACAATCGATAGACAATCACCAACAAGATTCACTAACAAAAAAGGACATCAATAGCCTTCCGACTCTTTCGAGAACTATTGTAGCCGTACAAACGAGTTTAGGAGCGACCAGACGAACCGACGCCAGCGACAATATTGAAAGGAATCACGATCCAAATCCTTGGAGTATTATCTTTACGTATTCTGTTTTTGAATAGAAAGCTAAGGAATAAAAATTTGGATTAGTAGAATCTGTAGAATGCCCTTTACAGGATATAAAAGTATGAATAGTACCAATAGATATATTTGAAAATCACTCGCTTAGAAATGATTAGAATAACTGTGTATCATTGGAATTAAATTAGTTGCAACGGATAAGACATTATAGACAAAAACTGATTTCTTAATAACAAATATAATACAGCATTAATTAGTACTTGATCTTATTATAACTGATGAGAATGAATAAAGGCGCAGGAATGTCTACCATACCGTAGTTCAAAAGCAGATTCATTACGGCCACTATTATCCTACAAATAAATAGAATCGTCGAGACTTCGAGAAGAATTGACTAAGAAATGAATGATCAATATTGTAGGACCCGTTCGGAAGCTCCAATATTGTGCCATCGCCAAACTGCACCGTCATTTTAATCAAATATCATACGTTATTTATCATCCCACCCTTCTTTAAAAAATCATTTTTAAAATAAACACAAAGAATGCGTTCTGAAGAATGCGTTATAAAAATATGTAAAGGATTTAAAGGTTTTTAACAGGTGCACAAGTCAGCCGCTTTGGATCGAAAACTGATATTTAAATTTCAACCCTTGTCTTGATTTTATAAAGTTGAATTTAGTCTTTTAGCGATTGAAGTCGGTTGATTCTAGTGATGTCCACTCGCCGCTTAGTCAATGAAGTTTTTTTTCACCGTCTACTTAATGCTATTTTGTTTTTATTAGTTGGATACATATGTTTTTTTTTTCTATATGATCATTCGGCGCATTCCTTTTGATTGTGTATGTATGTCGTATCTACACCAGCTAGATCGTATCTCAATAAAATGGGTGTTAGGAAACTTAATAGAGGATTATTTTTGTCGTTTTGCTTTGATAGAACTTGCGGTAATTAAAAATGTTACTAGCTTTTTGTAACGTGTTGTGAAGCTATTAAACTGTAGATACCTGCGTTTTATTTCTATAGATATTGTTTTATAGATTCAAATATAATGTACCGAAGCGGCATCTGTATTTACGGTTCTGGGAGCACCTTTTATTGTATAAAGTATTGTAAAATCTAATAGAAGTGAATAGGATTATCTACCTTCATTTGTATTCAATTATATGGATTACCCATTTTCATAGATTACGTAGCTCACTTATATCATAATAGCTTAGAGAAGGAAACAAATAATTATTCGTCTAAAGATACCACCACTTATGAACGGAAATATCATATCATATCCGATACCATTATGACGAGGAACAAAAATACCCCACTTATTCGCGCATCACTTGGTTTGCGCAAAAGCACCTACGGAAATATCGTGATCTATTTCAACGATCAATAACGCCGATATTTCATAAAAAATACTAAACGGTTATTATTTGTTTTTTTTTTTACACAATACTTTGATTTGGATTTATAATAATTTTAGATTTCGAATACTATTTTCGAAATTTTATATTCTACTCTATTTCGTACGAGATAAAGTACAGAATTGTTTATCGTCAATGTTATTACTTCTGAATCATTAAGCATGGTTCACATGCGCGGGTAAATGACTCCGCGTTTACATCGCCCCATTTAACCGTATCGAATAAGTTTGCACAACAATCGCTCTTTACTCAAATCGGCGATTTTTTTAGTTATTTTTAACGCGTCCATTCAAGTCTATTGTACTACAGACAATATTACTTGTAGCAACTCTTATTTTGGGTTGCTAGCGTGTAAATTGGATTATTTTTATTATACAGATGGCCGATATTAATACAGTGCTTCAATAAATCATTGAAATCCTTATAAAATGTTTCTATTTTGTGATTTTTCTCGTGTGAGTACTGTGTTTTATAAATGATCAAGATTATTGTGTTTTCATGCATGTTTGACAGTTCATATATTATTTAGATTTTGATCTTCTATTTTATAAAAATATTCTAGATTCTGAATATAAATACTTAGTAGGTACTACGGTGTGTTCTTGAGTGGAGACCGCGACTCGGCAAGCGTAGTGTAGGACGCCCTCCGACCAGGTGGGATGACGATCTAAGAAAGACTGCAGGCAGATGCTGGATGCGGCAAGCTGAAGACAGGGCGCTATGGCGCTCATTGGGGGAGGGCTATGTCCAGCAGTGGACTAATATAGCCTGATGATGAGGTACTACGTGGGGTAATTTTGAGAGTAACCTGGAGCATGGAGCAGGCACCTCCTAAAATGCTGTTACAGCATAATGTGACTTTTTTTTGCATTTTAACTTAGGTTACTTATTTTATTATAAAGTATTTTTAATAATTCAGACACATGACAAATGTAGATTCGTCATAATTTTGCCTTAAGGATATAAATATTGTAAGTTGACGTCTTAAAATTGCCGCAGTGCAGTTTGCAGCACCGTTTCTTCTCCACCAGCACCTCGGAAGCGGTGGTAAACTTAGGTTAAGTAGAATTATTATTGACGTCAATAAAAAGCAACCATGTTTTTCTAGATTTAATAAAAATCTTTGACTTTGAATTTGAATGAAAGTAGTAAAATGTTTCTTCTACTTCGTTCGTAACAATGTAGACTCGTCAGTCAGGAGTCTAGTCTCGACACATAACTTGTACCAAAGTCGGGAGCCTATAAAGCGAGACACTGGCCTTGATACGAAGGATTGTTTTGTACTAACCTATGCATGGTAAATTTGAGCTCATCCGCCGCCGTAGTACCCCGTACCATCCTCAAAAGAGACCCCAGAAAAGTGTACTACGCGTAAAGAGCCCATTTTGAGCACATCTTAAGTCCAAAATTTTTTTTTTCGTGGTATAAGTATCGTATTCTTGCAATAAAGTGTTGGTTACGATTGAGATGGAGGCAATGAACAATAATAATGAACAACTATAATTAGTTAATAGACACACTAAGATTAAACAAGATTTAATGGCTAATTACATCCTCTTGTGAAGATTCAGTGAAGGAAGATAGCCTCGTTCTCTATTAAGTGGGACTGGAAATCATAGCTTGCAAAATGTGGGTTTACTTCTGCTACCCTTAGAATCTGAGAAGATTATGTGAGATATTGGTTAAAAATCAAAAATTTAAACACACAGAAGTCTTCTGCATCCTATCGTTAATTCCAGTCGCATCTGTAGTGTTTCAACTTGGAGTCTGCGGTCCACTTTTACCAGTCTAACTGCAGATTTGGTCAAAACTTCGATATTTTCTGAGAAGCGACTGCTACCTGACCCCTACAACCCAAAGGCGATATCGAAGCATTGCAGCTAGACCAGTTATTAGATTTTCGAGGGCTCCAACTACCCGTAACAACAGTCATAGATGTCAATAGTCATAGACGGAGGCTGTCAGTTAAATACACAGAAGTAATAGACTTTAATCAATAACTATAAAACCAGCCAGATATTTCAATAGCAGATGACAAAAATATACACATTTAAAAAAAAATACAAAAGCAGAAATACAGCAAGATTACCGGATACGGGGGTGACATGATAAAAACCCTTTTTGAGTGTTAATACCGTGACAAATGTAGAATTTATACGGTGTGGTTGGTGTCCCTGTCTCCCGCTGCGCAGGAGTCGGTCCACGGGCTGACCCATTATGTTCGAATAAAATAAGTGTCGTTGGTATAAAGGCAGACGCAGACCGGTGCGAAATGTTTTCAATGGCGAATTTTTGGCGTGTTTTAATTAGTATAAAAATAAATATCCATTGTTTGAGGTTGTTTATGTTTATATATATATATATATTAATACATATTTTGTTATAATGCAAAATAATATTGACTATATTCATAGTACCAACATATTTCTGACTCTTCTGGTTGGTAGTGTAGTAACTGTGAAGTTTACCAATCTATACTCTAAACTAATATTATAAAGATGAAAGATTTGTATGTAAGTATGTTTGTAACGAATTGAATCAAAAAGTACTGGATCGATTTTAAAAATTCTTTCACCATTTGAATGCTTCATTATCACTGATTAATATAGGCTATTTTAATTACAAGAAAAAACACTACGCGATAAGTGACATCCACGCGGGCGGAGCCGCGGGCAACAACTAGTTCATAAGACAAACATAGGTACCTCTAAGTAATTGTTGATAGTAAAATAGCGTAATGCAAAACATTGTCTGACTGCATCCAAAGTATGAAGTGCTGCCATGAGTGCATGTTACGAACAATTGCTTAATGCTTTTATCCATTTTTGGTTTCTTCTTCTGCCTCGGTCCCTCAATGCTGAGGATCGCGACCACAACAACGAGCTCTACATTCGCTACGGTTCTTGCAGCTGTGGACTGCCGTCTGGATGTCGTCAAACAATCCCAATATAGATATTAAATTAATTAAAAGATTAAGTATGCAAGCTAATGAGCTGAAATAATTAAAAATAAGTATTCTTAAACTAGAATAGAACCTTTATATATTTCAATTTATAACGCTATTTAAAAAACTAACCTTAAACTTTTTCAAATTCCTGTACCGAACCGAGTGTGTTAGCTCCCTAACTAAATAATATTAAAAGCCATATTTTTATGGCTGACCCCTTAATGATGCGGTTCACCATCATTCGTAGCAGTGGACAGGGATAGCAGCATGCTTTTAATCGAACCTACCGAAGTCATGACGTCATTTTTGAACAGTAGCTCAGGCAGGACCTGAGCGCAACCGAGATTGAATTTGAGATTAGATTATGAATTAATATTGTGCCGCTTCTCATTCAGTACACAGCTCCTTTGTATCTTATGGTTTAATTACTTTACAGTCAGAAAAAAGAACACAAAGTATTCAAAATGATCTTAATAGCTTAGTTTCCCGCCCTTTCTGCCCCTCTAGACAAGTGGCAATTCGCTAGCCGGCGTTTGATGGAATAGAATGACGAAGGTATAGGATTTGACGTATTTGACATGCGTTAACGACTGTCATATACGTCAAATCCCATACATTCGTCATTCTATTCCACCAAACGCCGGCTAGCGAATTGCCACTTGTCTAGAGGGGCTGTTGAAGGATTGTTCTGATATTTTGTACACACCTTTAGTTCGGACAATAATGCAATTTAAAACAATAAAACAGTTTCATTTGCTCTTGATGCCTTGGTCTTAAGGGCATTTTCAGACTTCGTAGTCAAGATCGATCGGACGCTGACTGTACCTCCGTAAGTAAACTGCCACATTTCTTTTTACCTGTAGTTGATTTTCCGTAACTCTTTGTTAAGTGTACCAACTTACTCGTAACCTAAATTACTCCGGGCGGTACACGTTACAGGTAGTCTTTCGGAATTAATAGATGGTTGAAAAGGTCACGGCCTACCTTTTAGGAAGTGGTTACAGTGGCCTGTGGATTTGTGCAACATCAGGTGCGTCGCCCTCGCGCTGCTAAACCTGTAACAAACTTCTGATGCTCTTCTTGAAGAATCCTACACTGTAGTAGCTTGAGAGCTTACCAGTTAAGTTAAATTGCTTGGGTTGGCAGTGGACTCAAGTCGGAGCCGAAGCGGGAGGTTATGTCGGACTCGAACCGACTAAACTGCACGCCGTCTGTGGGTAGATGTGCTAGGCCGAAGGTGAGGTTGTCTCGTGACATATCCCTCGCACCCCGGCTGACCCAGGGCCATTACGCTCGGTCTGGCCCTCCTCTGGTCACAACGAGGTCCCTGACTCGCCCCCGTTTCGGGGGGTTCATGTCGGTAGTACTGTAGTAGTTCGCACCTGGGACCTCTCTTCGACGATCTTAAGGCCGACTACCATTAAGGCATTGAAGGTTCACCTCTCTTTGCATGGGAGTTTTGTGTGACTTGCTATGATGATAAAATGAATCTTCAATAATCAATTCAACTAATGTTTCAGAAGTTCATCAAGAAGGGTATTGGGTATAAGGTTTAACAGGGCCGGCAGCAAAAAGTAAAGCCCTTCATTTTGTACATGTCTATGGGTTACGATAAACACCTACTATGAGCTAGGTAATGTGCTTATCAGACATCTAAGTGGCGTAATAAAATTAACTAGTTTAAAAATCATTATACCAACTCTAAAACAATAATAACACGGAGATTATCATTCCTTATTTACAATACGCAATCAAAGTTCCTCTTAATCCGAGCTTAGTCTGACATAAATCTCATTTCTTGAGACCTGAATTAAGTTCACACTTCAAGTTGCCACTAACTTACAGTTGATACGTCCTAAAATAAACCTTATTTCTAAAGAAATAAGAACCATAGAATATTTTAAAGTACAACCCGTAAAGTTTGTAAACTATAACTAATTTAATTTGTAAGCTTTTTATGTTGATTAATCGCAAACGGCCACAAGACGACATTTTTGGAATATTTACCTTTAGCCGGTATTCTGCCAGAATGGTTAAATTATTGACTCATATTTATTCATAATTTCGGCAATAATATCGAGTTTAGTAGCCAGTTGTATATGAGTCGGCCTATTTATGAGATGTTGAGGATAAACCACAGATATGTTTTTTGTTTATGCGAATATTTCATGGTTTGTGGTATAAGCCGCGATTTAAATTGGGTTTAGTCATGGTTGTCGAATCAACTAGTGAGGTTCTTAGGGTTAATCGTTTAAAATCGTGACTGTAATCATATTTTATTTGTAATCATGCGTGTTCGTCCTTGGAGGGGTAACCAGAGTTTGTTATTAAGGTAAGTTAATGACAACTGCGTAACATGGTTCCGTGTTGTCTCTGACCTTCTTTCTGCTGCATATCAATGACATGCTGCGGATGACTCCATTCATTGCTGTGCGGATGACAGTACTGGAGACACATGTTACACAAGCCATGCAAACATCCCTCAGTCCAAGGTGGAGAAGAGTCGCGAACAACTTGTGTCCAAAATCGAGACTACTCTCACAAGAGTATCCGATTGGGGTCGACTAAACCTAATCCAGTTCAACCCCATTAAGACACAAGTATGTGTATTCACCGCTAAGAAAACCCAATTTATTGTAGCGCCGCAGTTCCTGGGCAAACTGATTACCATTTCCTCGAGTATTGGGATCCTAAGTGACGACATCTCAATCGACGTCCAGTACCGCAGTCATTTAGAAGACTATCTCAAGCTAGCATCGAATAAATTTGGAGGGCTTAACAGGGCGAAGCAGTACTCCACTGCAGAGCAATGACTCCTATATGAGCACAGGTTCGGTCCCGCGTATTACCTTTTTGCCGGAGCGTCTGCAAACCAGCTTGACCCCTTCGAAGCAGTGCAAAGACTCTTGCAGTGTAGGCTCATCAACAATCCCATACACTCAGGCGATGTGGAACATCTCAGCCACAGGAGGGACTTTTGTCTCGCTATGTGTTTACCGCCAATAAAATGGTTTGTGTTCAGATGAATTATGTTTGACATGACGCTCACAGCTACATTTAATATGCACCACTCGCTATAGGCAAAGATTCCATTATCATCATTCATTCATCACACCACGTATTCAAGCTGTGGAAGGAGCTTCCTGGTGTGGTTATCCCAAGCGACAACAGGGTTCTTCAAGAAGGGCATTAGAATGTTTCTTCAGGGTCCGCCGCATGAGTTTAACGTCCCTGATGTTGCCTACATCCATAGGCCACGGTAACCAATGTCCAACGGGTGGGCCGTGGGCTTGTCTGCCATCTAAGTGGTATAAAAAAGATGGTGCCCTACCGAGATGTTTCAGGTACAAGACGGATGAAGCTCTGGTGCATATTTTCCATTTGGGTTTAGAACGGCAGTCGGTCCCGTAAAAAGCAACCAAACTAAGTTAGGGAGAGGAAGGACAATGGACCCTGGACCCCAGAGTGCGTCCAGGTTTTGCATAAACGTAATAAAAACAAACATTTCATTAACAAGTCATCTCAATATTTCATCACATTCAATTACCATTCATACAACAAAGCACATGCAAGAACGCATTGTTCATACAAAAACTAATACAATCTCCACACCTTATAAATGAGCCACAAAATGCAGTTCAAAAACACAATGTCTTATTACAAGATACCATCTTGTTCAATTAAAATTCCAAGATGGCTTCCGGATATGACGTAAATGTCAAAATGCCATTTTTATACCGGCTTGTTACTTAGCCGTGAGAATTGGTGCCTGGCTTCGTGATGCGTATATGGTGGCCAGGCTTTAGATATAGATCAAGAAAACCTTAGATAAATAGTGCAAGCTAAGATAAGCTTGCAAAAAAGTATTAATGTATTAGTCATTTCGCGATACAAATCTACGGGTACACGGAGCCCCATCAGCCAAGCCAACCTGATGACTGAAAGACGAGGCTTTTTTTATACCACTGAGGTAGCAGACAAGCACACGGGCCACCTGATGGAAAGTGGTTAGCGTGGCCTATGGACGTGGGCAACACCATGGGAGTCACACTCGTGCTGTTGACTCTGTAAACACAGACAGCTTCTATGCCGTCAGTGTAGAAGACAAAGCAGAATAACCTTTGGTCTTCCCACTGACAGCACAAAAACTTTCCATTGAGCTCTGGCTACCGTACTCGCCGCCGGGATCACAACACGAGGTTATTATTGCCGCGGTATTCTTTAGGGTGGAAGTACTTCCCTAGTCGGGCTGATCAATTGGATGGAAATGCCGTCGTGTCCTATCTCCAGCGCAGGTTTTTCTCTCGGGGGATGACATAGCAGACGGCAGTTGCTCAAATTAAAAATTGGAGAAGGAGTCAGCGAACTCTGGCCTTCGAGGTAATAGTCTCGGAAGCAATAGGGAATAATGCTAACATTATATTCATTCCAACACACTTGGTCCTAAAGTGGCTATAATTTCACCGTTATTAGCCACATAATGACACATGTAATGAAATTGTGACTTTTTCATTGCAATAATTCACAAGTGAGTTATAGATTTTATTTTCAATTTTTAATAGTTGAGTTGCTTTTTTCTTAATAAGTTTCGATACAAAAAAGATCGTGTTCAATAGTACAAATAACTTATATCACAGAATAGATAATTATTGCTTATATACCTACCTACCTATCTAATTGTACCATAATAGTTGAATTGTCAACATTTAGAATGGAGGTCCAAATAATTTGGACTTCACTCTAGCTTTTTATCAGCAAGGTGTAGTTAATTTTTAATTTTAATTAAAAAAAACTACTTGGGTTAAACTCTGCTACTCCATTTCTTGATTTACCCCTTATTTTGGCTTTTCAGGAGCGAAACCTCGAGAGAAAAACCAGCCCAATTTCAGCAGATGTACTAGACAGGTGAGGTTGACTTAGACTACCAAAATCTAAGCCCCCATTCAACCCCATACACCCACCAACTAACCTATTTCTCTATCGGTTACATCAAGTTTACGAGGTACAAGAATAACAATCGTTTCACATGTTTATAGAGCTACTGTGCCAACAATAAACGAACGGACGGACGGACAGGGTGATATATAGACACCAATTATATTGGTGTCGTAAGTTTGCAGCCACTCTAATGACGGCTACCGTCTCCGAAAGGATTATAAATCGTACAGAGCTGACGTTTTTTAAATTCGATTTTATAAAGATACACCTTTAAAAGAATTATCTTTTCACAATTTATTATTAAGGTATGTCTGATTATTAAAGAATTGTACGAAAAATATTGAGAATGAAATAAATATTGTTTGTAATTAATCCCTCGTTTCATGTATAAGGGTGTATTGGATCCGCTAAGATCTTCAGGACGCTGGCTTTTTTTTTTTTTTTTTTTTTTTTTTTTTTTTTTTTTTTTGTACAAGGTGTGTGCCTAGTGGGCCTACCAGTCCACCCGCAGTGGGGTGGCCCGCGAAGCTGGACCTATTCTCGATAACTCCCTCACAAAATGAAGGTCAATTTGTTGCTATACTAGTGTGTTGCTATATTTTTTACAGTCCCCCTCTTGGGGGGTTTCGTTTCTTTATTTAAAGTTTACATAAAATGAGTACAATTTTGGTTAAAAACTATTTAAAATATACAATTGACTATGATTACATGTTGGTGTACAATTGGCTAAAAAGCTATATTAAAACAATAAAATGATAAAATTATAAAAATAAATTCACAGTTATTAATATTTACAATAAAATTGTTATTGGGTCATAATTACAATACATTAAAAATTAAGAATTAAATTACAATAAAAATTAAAATTAGATTACAATATAAATTACAATTGGAATAAAAATTAGCCATAATAAAATAATGCACATTAGGTCAATTTACAATAAGATTAAAATTAGAATAAAAATAAATAACCACAATGTTAATACCACATTCAATAAGTTATCAATTAGAGCAAAAAACTTGTTGTACTCTATTTGGAGTACTGCACCCTTCACCGAACGACGTACTTTTCGGTGACGTGCTGGAACCGCCGTATGCTGGCAGCGCGACGCGCTTATCATACGGCGTCCAACACGTCACCCGTCCCTGTTCCTTACCATACATGTTTCTACTATTTGGGTGCAGTACTCCAGAAACTTTTCCCTAGTTCTATCGTCTTTAAAGATTTTGCCCAACTCCTCAGCCTTCACTTCTACCCCCATTTCCATCTCCAAATTGAACCTATGCACCCCATTCACAGGGCAGTCAAATAGGAGGTGCGAGACCGTTTCGTCCTCAGTCGGACTACAGATGCACGATGGGCTCGCCCTGCACTTGAATCTGTACAAGTACGAGGCGAACGCACCGTGCCCCGTGAGGACTTGCGTGGTCTCATATGTGAGCTGCCTTTTCAGGGCAAACTTGTACGCGGTGAACACATCAGGGAAGAACATTTTCGTGCCGCTGGCTACCGTCCCGGACTGATAGCGCCGGTTCCACTCGTCAAGCGCCCGGTTACGGATCATGCGCTTGACGAATGAGACCGGCACCCTGTCGTAAACAGGTCGGACCTTGGACCGGAGCGCCGCGACTTTCGCCAGCTCGTCGGCCCTCTCGTTCCCCGCTAGGCCTGCGTGAGCCTTGACCCAGTACAGAGAAACCTCTCTGCCTTGGGTCAATGCTTCACGCAGGTTCGCCCTGGCTTCAATCGCCAGGGGATGCGGGGAATGGCTGTTGACAACAGTCTCGAGGGCCGAACGAGAGTCGCTTAAGATGGCAGAAGCTCCTCGGTGCTTAACTGCAAGCCCCGTGGCCTTGCATATGGCCAACAGTTCCGCCTGGTAGACAGTGCAGTACGGCGACAGGGCAAGCTTGACGGCTTTGGTTTCGGTGTCGCCATTCCATATAGAAATGGCGGCACCCACCTTGCCGTCAATCTTGCTCCCGTCAGTATAGTACCGCACTGCACTGTCTACCTGCTCGACCTCTTCGGAGGTCGAGAGGCAATGGAACTGCAGGCTCATATGGTCGGCCGGATGGGGCCTGTCCCGGAACGGTGTCGGTGTCTCTATTTGCCGATCCGCTAGCTCTGGCAGCTCAGCCCCCCGTCGGCACTCGTACAGGGCAGCATTCTCCCTAATACGAATGTCGAGGGGGAGCAGCCCGGCCAGAGCTAGGGCGGCGTTTAGAGACACTGTCCGGTAAGCCCGGCAGAGCTTCTGCGCGAACCCGCGTTGCACGGCCTCCAACCTCTTCCGCGTTCCGACCTTGTTAGTGGACGGCGCCCAAACGGCGGCGGCATACGTGATAATGGGCTCCACGGTGGCCGTATATATTATACGGACCACCTCCGGGTGGAGCCCCCAGCTGGATCTGGCAGCTGCCGATACACGCTTGTAGACGTTCAACGCCTTTTCACAAACACTTTTGACATGGGCGTTGAACGTCAACTTGCTGTCTATCAGCAGCCCCAGAATCTTGATCTCCTCCACCGCGGCAATGGCGACTCCCCCCATGCTCAGGCGTGGGGTGTCATACTTAAGCTTATTGGTAAGCACCATTGCACTTGTTTTGTGCGGTGCAAACCTCAGCTTATTTATGACACCCCACTCCCGCACGTATTCGAGCGCTGAATTGCCGCGGCGTTCGATCTCCGCTGCGGTGGCACCGGAGAAGACGAGTACTACGTCATCGGCGAAAGCCTGGCAGTACTCGCCTCTCCGGGTCAGGCCAGCAAGCAGCGGGTCGATGAGGAGATTCCAAAGCAGGGGTCCCCCTATGGAGCCCTGCACGCAGCCTTTGCTGCACTCCCTGGTGTGTTCAGCCCCCGCGTACCGGACCGTTACCCGTCTCTCGCTCAGGTAGCTTCGCAGTATGGCGTCGAGTCGTGGTGGGCACTTGGCCCTCGCCAGCGCGACCTTCACCGCGGGCCACCAAGCGCTATCGAAGGCGCCCTCTATGTCTAGCGAGACCATCGTAACGAGTTTTTTCTCGCGAATTTCAGCTCGTACGTGGCCCACCAGATCATAGAGGGCGTCCTCGGTGCTGCGCTGTGCGGTGAACCCGTACTGGCGAGGGCAAAGTGCCGGCGCCAGATGGTGGCCGAGTCGTCGTACCACCATCTTCTCGAGCACTTTCCCCATGACCGGAAGCAGCCCTATGGGTCTGTACGACCGTGGATCCTGGTAGTCCGACTTCCCAGGTTTGCGGAACGCTACCACGGTCGCCTCCTTCCAGTCCTTCGGGAAGTACCCGAGTGCGAAGCACCTGTTGAATAGTGATAGATGGAGCTCCATGTTGGACAGAATGGCCCGCGCGCATATATCTGCCGTGAAACCCTCTGCCCCAGGGGCCTTTTTCGGATTGAAACTGAGCACCGCTGACCGAAGCTCCTCCTCGGTAAAGGCCGGTTCATGGTCATCATGCACCAGAGCCTTTACCGGGATTTCGGCTTCGGCCCTGATGCTGCGGTGCTCCTCGGTTTCATTGTCCTGATGGTCCCTGGGGAAGAAGGTCTCCGCTAACACGCGCGCGGAGTCACTCTGGCCGACTGGAACTCCATTCAGCGAGAGCGGCAGCTCTTCCTCCCATTTGCCTGTCCTGCGAATCACCCGATAAATCCCTTCCCAGACCCCTTCTTTTGTCTGGCGCTCACAAAAGGATTTCCAGGACGCTATTTGTGCTGCCTTCACCTCTGCTTCGTAGAGGACTTTGGCCGCCACATACTCATCGACGACGCTTTGCCGACGCGACTGTGAAGCCCAATGGACTCTGCGCTTCTTGGTCGCGACCGAGCGCTTCATCTGCTCCAACTCGGCGGACCACCACGGAACTTTGTATTGGCCTGAAGGTTTGAGCTTGGGCATCGCAGTGTCGCACGCCTTCGCGACCGACCCCGTGTGTCTGCGTATGATATCGTTTAACGCACCCGCATCGCCAACTGGACGCTGGCTTGGGTCAGCCTTACCTGCAAGCCGGTACATCTACTGATTTACGAATGAGGCTCCTGTCACAGGTTTTCCTCTTGATGTTGGGGCTTAGACAGCAACAAGAAAGAAAGAACGCGCCCGTAAAAGTCCCAAAAGACTTCCTAGTTTTTCCCGAATAGTATGCACTTTGTAGCCCAAGGTTCCATTCAACCCTGAAAGGAAAATCTTCACCAATATATCGTGCATTGCTTAAAAAATACACCGACTAGCAATTAAAGTTGGATAAGAGTGCAGACCTCAATGATGTTGGTAAGGCCCTCTACACCCGTATTAAAACAACATACCCACTCGTATCATCGTCATCCTTGCGTTAATATCCGTCGCATTCGAGACCTTTAACTCGGAGTCCGAGGTCTGCCAAAGTATGATGTGGCTTGGTGCTTTTGACCATATTGAGAGCAAGTGCACCTAGGTAGCTTTACACACTGGTCGTTTACCAAAAACAGTGAGCCCACCTAGCCTTGAGCGCTTCGCACAACATACTCGTATTTCAATGCAAAAAGTTGGAAGTAATAGTGACAGGTCTATTCCTTGTTAGTGATTGGAACATTACAAAAACACATTCAATATTATTTTTTTGTAAAACATATTGCCATCATAATTATTTTACTGGCTATTCTAACACCGAGTGTTACCAGCTTACATTTGGACTTATTTATGGAGGTTGTATACCGCTTTTAATTAAGGCTTTCAATGCGATGATCGCTTACGCGTTTACGATCTATATAGGCCACCAATTAGTGTGGGTAGTCGTAAAAAACCTTAGAAAAGCGTGTAGCTTGTAATAACGAAAATGTAGTAGAAAAATGAATCGTTTTTAATTTAGTTTTGAGAAATTAGAATAGTTTTTTTACAGTAGCCGAAAGGTAGCCGAGATTAATATTCGAGAAGAATTTGTTTTATTACCCATATACATGGGAAAATAATTTAAAATATGTATTTTTATTGTTCTAGAGGTGAGCTACTGGGCGTGATTTTGTACGCTTTCTTTTGAGGATTATGGAATGGAATTTAAATCAGTCCAGTTTTGATTGAGTGTTAATTTTTTTTCATTTTTTGGATTGATATTCTACCGCGTACGACTTTTTGTTTCGGTAGGTAATAAAAATACGGTTAGGCAAAAGTCCCAGTAGTAATTGCTTCCAAATATGTTTAAGAATCAAATATTCTGACGATATTTTGTGATCAGTAGATGCAAATGAACACTACTGTAACAAAATTTTGACAGTCCTATTAAAAATATGTAACTTCTTCATTTTCTGAGTGCCAATCTCAGATGTATACAAAGATTGCATTTTATCCCAGAGTCTGCTCTTACACGACACCCTTCAATGCATCCTTCCCTGTATCTCTCCACTTCACAGAAAACCATGAAATACACCTGTCGTTCCAAAAGGTCACAATAACCATTTCTACTAGACAGACCGTCTACTTACACCATAGTAGTACAAAACACTACAAATAAATCAATCTGCATATAAATGTAATCCATTAGCCACAGCCATTAATGCCTGCAGCGTAGTAGAGGCCACAATCGACAGGACCATTGGTAACTAACAATAGATGTTATGCCAGGAATGTCGGCTATTCTCCTAATAATTAGTTTGAGATATAATAAATAAGTTAAACAGATTTTATCGTGATTTCTTTTGTGGTATTCATTTTATTTATAGTTATCTATATTCTGCCAAACATGTAAAAAATTTGATTATCTACATTTTGTGGCGCAGTACATTCAAACCCGGGTACGATTCGCGCTCAATACAAATATGGGTCTTTCTGTTTTATATCATTTGATTTATTTTGACTTTTACCGGAGCAACTGCTGTCTAACCTTAAGGCCTAGAGTAGCCTCGTAGGGCTTAATTCTTGAAGACTTTGACTGGGCCCCAGATACCCGAATTTGGGTAAATAAGTAACCGGATCCCAAGCTATTCCTACATTTTTAAAACGTATAGTTTATGAGTTATAGACCTGTAAATTAATTGAGAATCATGAGAATATCCCGACATTCTTGACATAACTACCTAACATTCTTTTGTTCGGTACCAATGGGCCTGTCAAATGCGATCTTATTCGAGACATAAACGACGAAGGATTGTATGGGATTTGACACATTTGACAGTCGTTAAATGTCAAATCCCATACATTTGTCATTCCATTCTACCAAACGCCGGCCGTCGAATTGCCAATTGTCTATAGGGGCTGTGCTCTTTCACGAGTCAATGCCTTCATCATCCTCATCATCCACCTAGCGGTTTCTCAGTTGCGTTCAAAACTGACACTTCGGTTTACCCGAGAGCCAGCAGTTGCTGGGTTGAGGCCTTGGGAGTTAAATGGCTGTCACTGTTATTAACGCCAACTAAATAAATAGTTCATTACTACATATAAATAGCTGAATAAATAAATGCTAATTAATTGTATTATAAGTATCACAATCATCTTTTACAGTGGGCACAACCTTTTAATTGCCACAATTGACTTATAATAAATTTGTCGTGACAATCATTGACCTACCAACAAATTGCCAATGTCGCTAGTTCAAATTGCCACTAAAACGTTCACAACAGATAAATTTGTACAACACATAACATCGTTTATAGTTCCAAGGACACAATGCGGTTGTTTTTGGCGTAAAATAAAAGAATACAATATGAAAAGGGTTGTCATTTTTAATGTTTAGCTAATTAACGATTTATGGGGCCCTGTTGAACCCAGCTTGTCCATAAATTGCTCATTAGATATGGTTACTATTGAATTATAAACGGTCATAGTGGTCAACTGGCTTTTCTGTGCGATAGAAGACTATAAAACCTGCAATATAAATTTCAAGATTCCTTACTTTATTGGAATCGTTGTCGATATCTTTGATTGGGAGAAAACGGGTAGATTTTTGATGTGTTTTGGGGTAATACAAAAAAAAACTTTCACGTTTTCTGCTTTTAGTTTTTCAACAATTTTCTCAGCGGCCGTATTGGACATCTTTTCCTCTTCATCCTAATGTTAATCTCGGTCGCATCCGAACCTTTCGCCACAAATTCTGGGGACTAATTTATCCAATCTAAGTAGTGGACATAAATGGATCATAGAAAATAACTCAAAAAAGTAACTAGTATAGAAGCAACTGTCATTTGACGGGCTCAATCGAACCCTATCTTGCCTGCCTGCGTTCGTTCCAAGAGTGGACATAAAACATTTTTCTAGGTGGATGCCAGTAATACAAATACATTTACGGATAAAAGGTTTAAATAAAATAAGCCAAATTCCTATGAGGGCAACTGCCACTTGATGCCCAAACCCCAGATAAAAAAGCCTTTGCTAAAGTCTCATCCCTTAATCAGCAGGGTCATCAGCTCTTAAGTAAGGTTGCCCTTGGCCGCGAAAATCTTGGTGGGGTCATACCTGGGTGAGCTCATTCATCCTCATCCTTGTAATAGTAACAGCTGCATCCGAAGACTTACTTCATCTAGAAGTCTATGGTTCGCTTTTCAACTTCTACTTCTCCACTTTGCACGGTGTAGGGCGTCCATACCTTAATGATCTCAATAGGTATATCTAGCTATTTTCAATTTATAATGCGTCATCCACAAAGTTTCAATCGTCAATATTTACCCAACTTCATCCTATATTTCAATAGGTATTCAACATTTTTCTACAAAACTACGCAGTACAGTCATGTATAGTCGCCAAAGGTAGTTTATCGCATTCCAAGTTACTGACCACCTAAACTCTAAAACTTCTGAAAATGAAAATGAAAAGCCTTCTCTCAGAAGATTACAAAAAATATTTTACATAAATTATATTTATAGATTTATTGCAATATAAAAAAATGTTTTTAAAATTATTTGTCTTCAACAAATTTTGAAGGTGACTGTACCCACATTATATTTCAATTTACCTATTTTTGTAATAAAAAATGTAACATAATTATTCAAATTATACTTATGTGTGACTGTGACGACAGCGACATTTCAACATCAAAACAAAATTTCAATTACTTTCACATTGGATGACACTCGAAGTTCCCAAAGTGTAATTATATGAAGTTTCTTTATTAGTTTTTCTTGGCAATCCAATTAATTTGTTCGTGCTGACACTTTTTACAAGTGTTATCGAGTATTAAAAATATGTATTTGGAAATGGTAATAAAGGCACATTCACATGTCGCTTTGTGAAGAGAGATGGCTTTATATTTGAGTGCCAGCTACCTTATATTTTTAGACTGGCTTTTAACTGTGATTTAGTGTTCAATTCATATTAAGTTAATAGATTGCTTGCTTCGTAGTTTCTTTGACTTAATCCTGTAAACTTCGTTTTGTCGTTGGCGTTCGTGTTGGCTGGGCATTTTTATTTATTAATCAAATTTGACCAGAGAAGCCAGTTTTAAACATTAATATCAATAACGAAATTGCAATACTCATAAAAAAATTGTATATTAATATACTTATTGTTACATTAACTATGGCAACTGCAACTGACAATTCAAGTTCCTTCCTATGGGAATCAGTGAAATAGCTGATTACACACTTCAATAGTTGTGAGTAAGACTGTGGACATCATTAACTCGTCAATTAAAAAGTTTCAAAGCAAAGTAATGAAGTAAATGTAATTTTATAATCCTCAATAGATAGGTGCTTATGTACTTATTTGGTGAGAACGAATCTCCGTATATCACATTGAGAGAGCGATTATTTCTCTGGTACGGACAATGTCAGTCAGACAGTAAAATACCTCAATTAAATACAGGGTATAGTACCGATTATGTTGTGTATAGTTAACTCATACTACCCTGAAAGCACTTGGTTTCCGCGCTATACAACGATTTACTCAGCTCGTAAAATTTAGTGGATGCTTAATGCGGTTTTGTAAAATTATCATGGGATCATCAAGAGCTAGTCTTGTGAAGTTAGCGTGGACAATACTATTTTTTGATAGGAAATGTAAACCTTCCGTCAGCGGCAGATCGATCTTCACTGATGGGGTGCTCAAAGTTTTGTTTAATACCATAGAAAGAAAGAAAGGAACACATAACTTATTATGTAGAATATACTGCTTCCGGGCTGTTTGGCTGTGGCAGAGGCGGCAATTACGTTCATGTTCCGAAAGGCGGGTCTTGATGCTTCTTTGAGTGGTGCCCACGTATACCGAGCCACACGTGTATTTCCATATCAGTCGCAACGAAGCCGCCGACGAGGCAAGGTCTCCGAACTAGTCGTCGCCCGGACCTGCGCCACTGAAGATGTCGACCGCAGTGATCGACGAAACATCTGGAACGCAAGTTTCAAATGGACCACGGCCAAACAGCCTGGAAGCAGTATATTCTACATGCAACGCCGGCCGTGAAAGCCTGAAGACTTACATTAGATACTTATTGATACTTGATTAGATATCATCGATCAGCATATTTGCACATATAAATATAACACTCTACTAACTTACATAAGCTGACCACCAGTACTAGGATACGACGACATCCACAATTGAATCATAGCTTAAATCGTCTGGGAAGTATACATTTAGTAAACGATGTCAAAAGCATTCAAAGAGATTTAATCACGGACATTAACCAATCGTGGGAGATTTTAAAACCAAAATCCTTCCTATCCAAGTGTGGCCGCACTAAGTGGCTGCGAGTTTGACCAACGATCTACCTCTTAAATTTCTCTTTCTGCAACTATAAGATCCTTACGGAGAGGTAAATAATTTCCTTTTCTATAATGTCCTGACATGGAAAATATAACTCGACACTGAGAAGCCACAACGGGTAAATATCTTATACTACAACCACATGCGTTATTGTATGCCGTAGAATCTAAGAACATACATAATATATATACGCTCCCGGCTCCCGCATATTTCCCTCTGGGGTAAGCAGCAACAATAGCCCGCCACTAGCTCCTATGCTCACATATTTCATGGGATTCCTCTAATCTCATCAAATCTTTCATGCAAGCCCACCACTTTCGAGTTCTTTCACCGGACCTGAGTACTGCTTTGATATGTCACCAACAGCTAACTCATGCAAGCTGTGGTCAAACCCCCTTTCTTAAGCTCCTCTGCATGATAACCATTCTCCACCAGCAGGATAAAGCGTATTATTATTTGCCATTGCCGCTCAGTGATATAAAACTACTAAATCAATGTAATATATCGAAGATCTCCAAATTATGACAAAGCTTCTCGTCGGCCGGCCAGTCTTTTGTCAACGTTCGCGTTATCAGGCACATCTTAAAAGCTGATCGGACAATAAGTGATACTTAAGCGGTGTCCTTATCAATGGTATCACGGACAGGTACGGTTCTCAAAAGGAAGTTTTGACTTTGATCTTTAGATATAATTTTATTAGAATTTTGTTAGTAAGTGATGTTGTAGGAATGATATACATGAAATATGTGATGTGATACTCGTAAAATATAGTTGAGTATATATTTTTAGAATATTAATATACCTACATCAGATTATTAAACTGCTGGTTATATCTGCTGAAGGAACGATAGATGCTGGAGCAAAGGAGTCCTAGAGTGGAAACCGGGAATCGGCAATAGGAAAATGGGAAGCCCCACAGCAATCTTGCCTTTTTTAGGGGGATGACCGGTAAATGGTGGCTGGGACAGATAAGAGGCGCAAGGCACGGGATCCTCAGAGAGGTCTATTAGGTTTGATTAGGTTAATTGATTGATTGATTCAGTCATTAAAACGATCTCTTTTCATTTCTCCTTCACTTTCCTAATCTTCCTTATAATTTGGTTTATTTTAACTTTTACGGGATAAACAGCCGTCTGAAAGTTCTGCCCTGGAATAAAAATATGTACCTACCTTCAAGAGTAACGAAAACATAATCGCATTAGAGGAACTCTATCTTAACAAGATCAAACCATGCCGCACCGCACCGGTCAGATCGAACCTTTATATTATTTTCGTAAATATTTTGCGCCGATCGCAACATCGAGATTACCTCAGTCGTGAGGCATAACGATAGTACAGAATGACGATCGATTTTATTTCCAAAACAATCGAGAATCGACAATTTGACTCGTTTTAGTGTCATATTGTTTCGTACAAAAGTTGTATTTTATCTGTGCCCTTTATTACGTATCTGTGGAGCAGATTCGGATTTGTAGACGAGTTTTTCTTTTTTCATCTTTGAGTGTTTCGTTATTGTTAAACGATCATAATGGTCTTTAAACAATAGAAAAACAAACTGTCATTTATCTATTTCACCATTTTTTATTTTAATACAAACAAGCGTATTGTGATACAGTTAACAAGGTCTCTAAATGCTTTCCCATTCAGCAGGCTAAGCATAGTGAGGAAGAAGCAGGAAAAGGCAAATGGATAAAGCTCCTTTGTCAAAATGAAGTAAAAATCTAGAAATTTTAGATATCCAGCTTAACATCAAGATTACCTCGATCGTGAGCCGTAACGATACTATAGAATGACTATCGATTTTATTTCCAAAACAATCGAGAATCGACACTTTGACTCTTTTTAGTGTCATATTGCTTTGTCCGAAAATTGTATTTTATCTGTACCCTGTGGATCGAATTCGAATTTTAAATCGAATTCCCCATGCTTTATCTTTTCTTCAGGTATTGTTAAACGAAAATAATTGTGTTAAAACATTTTAAAAAGCTTTTTTTGTTTTACTAAGATATGAAACAAGAGTAGAGCTAAGTGGCTAAGTGTATGAGGCTCCAATAAAATGTTCAAAAGTTCAAGAGGGAGATAGTCACAGCCAATCTCATCAGCAAATCAGTACACCTGCTTACAGACGAGGTTCTGACGCAAATTTTTCCTCAGGGTTAGAGTGTATCAGGCAGTGTAGTAACTCCCATATAAGACAAATAAAAAAATAATGGCGTTATAGGAAAACTAACATCAGGTTTTAGACTAAAAACGTTTAATGTTATTAGACTACTTGTGTTAAGAGTGGTCGGGGCGCGAACTTGCTACCTCTCGGTCGCAAATCCGATAACTTAACTACTGGGTTACATTCATTGTTTGGTCGGTGCTCTTCTGTATTCCAACTTATCAGAGTCCTACGTAATGCGTACATTTAGTCTCATATTAAAATACAATACCTACATCATAGTGTGTACAATCCATGTTAAATAATTCTAAAAATCCGTTTTTGTAAACTTACTTTTTAATAACCTCAAAGTGTAACAAACTGTACAAGTGTACATGAAAGAAAAGTGTGTGTGTGTACCTATGTAGGTACACGCGTTAGAAGTTATACTTTTTTGAAAAACTAAAATGATGACTATAACTAACTTCAGGGTGTCGGTATCTCGTGTCGGTGTGCGCGCGTGTCGTAAAAATTTACTCATCATTTTTCCCTAACGCGCCAAAAGAAGTATAACTTCAAAAACAAAAAAAAAACATTATCTTCGAACCACAAACACGAATATTGTAGCTAAATAGGTTTGAAATTCAGATCTAAAATTTATTTTATTACTTTTCAATGATTTTATAATGTGAACTGAACCAAAAAGGTCTGAATGCGTCTATAGTAAGCATTGTCGCAGTAAGGCGGTGATCAAACCACAAAGAGCTTAAAAATGTACTCTAATATACAAATTTGAAACTGCTGTCAATATCAAAATCTACCGACTTTATTGTAAGTGAATAAGGTTGATTTTAGCTTGATTTTTTGTTGTTAGAGTTTGTGGTGATAGTATAGGTTGTGGTTCTCATAATAATGTTATTATTCGAGGCTTGAAAACGAGTGGGTTGGTGATCACAGCCTATTCTGTTAGTAAAGAAGCAAGCATACAGATCTTTGTACAAAAGCGGTCAAGTGTGAAAATTTCGATATAAAGGGTTCTGGATAAAAAGTAAAATTAACGTTCTTAGCGAAAAACCTTTACGGTATAATTGTACGTGACAGATTTTTTAAGGTGACAAAAAGTGAAGATTTCAATAAAAATCAATTTAAATTGGATTGCGTCTGAGCTTTGTGATGTTACATGAAGGCTTTTCACTAGTAAATAAGAAAGATTTTGAGTGTTTGCTTGTCTGTGTGTGTGGTAATCTGTTTATTATTTCTTTAACTTGAAACGGCTGGAAGCACTGCTGGAAGGGGTTCAATGAAAATTAGATAGGAAATTTCTAGTCTTTGGTGAGCAAACTTGAGTTTTATAATCAACGTTTTACTTACAGATTGATGACTGCGCTAGAGCCAGAGAGCAGCTGCTTCAAATTATTTAAAAAAAAACAAATACATCAAATCAAAGATAGAGTAGGATAGCGAACCCCAGGCTCCAAAATACATGCTATAGAAGCAAAAGAAATCAATGTTGTATAATGATGAAGATACGGTATCGAACAAACCTAATCAATATCTGAATTGACCATCTCACTGAATCGCTAAGTTCAAAATCGCAATGCACTGTTACCGTAAAGCATGGAACGGGACTCATGTTAGTGCGAAAGTGCACCACATCTATACACATAAATTCGAATGTTTACGGCCACGTTTAGTGCAAAAGTGTTCAACATCGGTACACATAATTTTCCATGGATCCCTAACATTTATTAGTTGAGCTATACAAACAGATTGTGGTTCAAACTGAGATTAAAGCAGTAACATAGGATAGTATCACGCTTGTCGCCCCAACACTGCAAGTAAATTACCTATACGAAAGCAAGAGTTCGATCGTTTCTGACCAAGACACGTTAAATTATGATTTAATTTAGAAAATTTGATAGTTATCATGCTTATACGGTTGATAAGTTGAATAAATTCGATGGTTATTAGGTATTTAGGAGTGTGTGTCTGAAGCTGTCAGTATTTTCCCATGGAGATTGAGGCTTTTTGGTCTTTGACCTAGAATTAATAATTTAGAAATGTTTGTTCTTTTTTCATTGGTGTACCTAAGCTATGGAGTAAAGAAAGCACCTACCATATTTTTTGTGTTATTCGTAGGTACTATCACTACCTAAGTTTAAGTGGAAAATGATTTTCACTTTTTTTTACGTGTGGGAAATCCCCACGGGTACCGGAGCCGGAGGGGGAGGTTATGACGGACTCGAACCGACTAAACCGCACGCCGTCTGTGGGTCGTTGTGCTAGGCCGAAGGTGAGGTTGCCTCGCGACATATCCCTCGCACCCGGCTGAACCAGGGCCATTCCTCTCGGTCTGGCCCTCCTGGGGAGTGGGAACCACGCTGTCCCCGATTCGCCCCCAGTATGGGAGGGGGGGCGAGCATCGTTCTACCATGCGCGCCGCCGCCGTGGCCTGCTTCTGCTAGGGTGACGAGTGGCTCCACCCGTCACCCTCTGGCCTGCGCTCATGGGGGGTGGAGGTCAGTCTGCGCCCTCCAACGCCCGAGCCGCCTACGAACGCGGGCAGCGATGTCCGCGGGTCTCTCTCTCTCATCGCGCCGCGCCCAATCTGCTGTCTCCTTCACGAGCATGACCTGCTTTCAGAAGGAGGCGCTGGCCGCCCACGCATCCACGTAGCGGACCATCGCCGCGAGCAGGGTGGAGAGCGTGAGCACTCTCATCCCCTAGGCCGTCACAAGCTTCCGCCTCAGCGTCTCGAACGCCGGACACTAGGCAGCCCCGAGTCCACACTCGCGTCGCAGTGATGGCATCAGATGCAGGCTCTATGCCCATCAGATACAGGTACCGCCGGAAGTTACTGTGTCCGGTAATGACCTGCGTCTGACGGTACGAGAGGCCACCGTGTGGCCTCTCTAGCCACTCCCCCATGATGGGTCTTACCGCCGCAATCACGGCGTGCCCTGCACGTGGTTGCTTAAGTCGTCGCTCCCACTCGGCCACCATGTCCCTGTGGAGCCGGGATTTCTCAGCCCGAATTTCTTCGAGCTCGCGGATCGAATCCCCGCTCCCGCGCCTCCCTTCAAAACCGATACAGTGCCGAAAGGGCCCTCGCTTCCAGGATCCGCGGTGGCAATCCGGCCAAGAGACTCGCCGCTTCAAAAGATATCGTGCGGTCCTCCTGATGGTCCTGGAAGCCACCGTCCTCTGCGCCGTGTGGAGCAGAGGCAGGAATCTGGTCCCTAGAGTGTCCGCCCAATGGTTTTCACGTTTTAGTGAACAAATTGTGCTATGTTAAATGTCATAAATTAAGGCAATTTGAATCTAATTACTTTCGAAACTATTTTTGTTATTTAGTCAATTGCTAATTTTTTAATATTTTTATTTACATTATTCAACCGTTCAGTTGCGTTTTTTTTTTATTACTTTGAGTACCTTATATACATAATCAGTCTTACTTTTGGACTCTTGAACATTTTTAATGATTGATCAAACCACGACTACAACATCATTTTACAATACCACAGTGTGACGTCACAGGTTGTTATTTTATAAAATCTACCTAACCAGATATTTTTTTACTAGAGCGAAGAATATTAATTAAGTAGTAAATTCTTGATATCTACAGATCAAGAATAATGAAAAAGGTGTAGTAACGATGAAAGTTGACATAAAAATATTTTTTTCTCAATGTGTTTATAGTATCGTTAAGGTTCATTTTTCTTTGTACATTGATATGTGTTAAAATTGCTAACATTTCACGGTATTTAATTTTCGGTATCCTCGCTTCCTGCTTAGCATGAAAATTAACATAGGTTCCTAATAAACAAATCAATTGTTATCTTATTTACTACTTATAGTACCACGTACTACAATTAAAAAGCAAATTATTATTCTTTGTTATATTTTTAATGGCACTATTATAAAATTGTGTTTGACATAAGTAATTTTTATGAGTGGATACCCAGTTTTATACACAAAGTCGTAATCTAACAAATGGATTTTGGCCCCAAAAAAATTCTTCGCTTACATCTTTTGATTTTGGCCACATATCTACAAGACTAGCTGTTGAGAATAAAAACGAAGTCAGTTTCTAGACGAGAAGGGATGGAACTTTGAAATTGGAATGCTATGCAGGAATATTTATTGCATTTATAAACTAATATTACTTAGTACTAATGTACTTACTTTTCAGTACTAATTACGATAAACATTTCTTGTTTTGAACAGCACTGCTATTATGGATGTTATCCTATCCGTCCATAATATTCCTTCGAGCCAGAGTAGGTACGCTATCCGCAAAATTTGAAAACATATTTCTATTAATATGGTCTTCATTTCTTTAGATAATATCTACACTAGATAAGTTATTATATATTACTAAGCAGAGAAATGTTTAAATTCTCAACTATTACTTTACTATTTTACAATCAAAAGTCCAAAAAACATCAAAACATTTTTTTTATATATCCGATCATTCACATTTCACAATTTTTTCAAGCATTCTAATTAGGCATCTTTAAAATACCATCGATCTAGTTCAGATAAAGACGTCCAATACAAAATCAAAACATCTAAATGGAAACAAAAAAAAAGTATTTTAAAAGAATAACATTCACTTGGGACTCGATCCCCTCTATAGCCGCATTCCAATGTGGCCGTGCGCAGACGTTGCGTCGCCGATGCACACACATACTCATACACACACACACTGCCTCAATCACGTACTTATAACCAGCTCGTCACACATACGCACGCACATACACGGGCGTAGGAGGGGAAGATATTTTATATGGGATTAGTTTGCGACTCGATTGGTGCATTGTTTAGAATGTTAGTAATAAAGATAACAGTTATGTAGAACCTTTTTGGGGAGTTTTTAAAAGGAATTTCTTAGTAAAATAATGGTAATCTGTCTAATGATTTCGTCACGCCTTTTTCCTAATGGGATATGCAGAGACCACATGTTTCTACTTACCAGTTCAGTATTATGCTATTTTGTATGTATGTTTTATTATTATTTTTAAATAAAATTAAACGCATTGGCTATGCTGGTATTTAGTCATAGCCACAAGAAGATGGTCGGGGTCCAAGCCAACCACCCCACCTGTCAATCAGTACATCTGCTATTAACCTTGACAGTGACTCAGGATGCAACCGGAATTTAAGATTAAAATGATGCATACATGTTTGCCATTACCCTGCTTGTCGGTAGCATTGTCGTTAAAGAGTTGGTCTTCGGATCGAGAGATCCTGAATTCGAATCCTGGCCATTACACTAGCAACGTGAATCCACTCCCTAAAACAAGCAATTTAGCTTCGCCTAAAGGTATAATTGGAATACCTATTAGTAGTTTCGGTTATTAGTAATTAAAAATAATGAAGTATAGCTATCACGAATTAAAAAATAGGATTATAGCGGATAATTTTAAGAATTCATCAAAAATATACGAGGGTTACTTCTGAAAATTATAATTAGTTTCTCAGTGGTCATAAATTACAATGTTACTAAAGTTTTTGAAACAAGTGTGAGTCAAAGGCGTCAAGTCATTCGGCCAAGTGTTTATTTTTTAATACATTCTATTCAGTTGACTCATAGTTACTTCCTTATACGTACACAGCCATAGCTTTCGTCATAAATCAAGAACTGACTTACTTGATTGACAGACAAAACACTTATTAAACAAAAGAATGTTTCGGAAACAAGTTGAGAATGTTTTCGAAGGTAAATCTAAGGTTAAGGAAGAACACTGAGGCACACAAGTTTGTAATTAAAACTGTTTCATAAATTCATTTTGACGGATGATGATGAGGCTTGTCTATCCCGCCGTCGGTCCCGAGTGTCTAACGTATGACTATGGCAGCCGTTACAGGTAGCTAGAGCCCTACAAAGTCCGACTAGTGTACCTACAGAACTTCGAAGTCGCCAATTGGCTTAGTCAATTGCTAATTTTTTAATCTTTTTATTTACCTTATTCAGCCCTTCAGTTGTGTATTTTTTTATTACATTGAGTACCTTATATACATAATCAGTCTTACTTTTCGATTTTTGTAGGTACATTTTTAATGATTGATCGAAAATTGCTTACACTCGCTGTTTTAGTCTCTTTGCGAGCCGATATCGGAGCAACACAGTGGTGTCGGCTTCGATAACCGATATCGGGCCGGACAATGTGAAAGGGAGATACATATCTCACACAACACATTTGACTTCCTCCGATATTGGATGTCGGATATAGGATATCGGATGAGTGTGAAAACGCTCTTAGACGGGAAAACCGACCCCAGCTAATTTGGCTTACAGAATGAGCCTTAACATCATTCCCACAGCGATTTCCCAATAGAGTCCAAAGATTACCCCTTAAAAAAATACCGTTTCCATCGTTGTACCTCTTTTCTTCAAGGTTGATTCTGACTGTCTACATGTGACTGTCTCTATTCTATGTTAAAATTACTTTATACTCGTACAGAATATCTTACACAACAGCGAAAACAATACCGTGCCACTTATGCTTTACCATTTCTAAATATAATAAGTCTGTTAAGTACTATATCGAAAAACATGACTCATAATAACCCACTGTGTCGAAAAACATAACACCTCGTGACATGTAACTACTTCAGCACTCTATTATTACTTATTTATATTTCATAATTAACTCATAACAGAAGTCTATTATGAGTCAATTAATTTTTATCTCCTCTCGTTGACAAACATCAATTATTTCCGTTTCATTGTAAAATATTATGAATAGTGATCACAATCATCCAATAAACTTAGTAATGCTTTAATCCCAACACATTTCACACTAGCTTTGTATACAAGCACCCACGCAGTTCACATAAATATGCATTCCACAAATCTCAACCAGACTTGTCACCATTAACTATGGAATATGCATTAATATTATTGTAAACTTAGAGATGGGAACTCCTACTAAATATTTAAGACTTGGTTCCGTATACGATTGCGCTTGCTAAACTATGGTATCTTAAAGTGAATTTAGTGAATAGCTTAAATTATTACTTTGACTGTTTTTGGAACTAAGGTTTTTCTAACATTTATGGATAAATGTTATAATGGAAAGCTGACAGCCACCGTGGCGTAGCGGTAGTGAACGCGGCCGTTACGCATAAGGCGCGAGTTCGATCTCCGCTCAATGCAAATAGTTGTATGCATGAATATGGGTATTTGCATTGGTCTGGTCGTGCCTCGGAGAGCACGTTAAGCCGTCGGTCCCGGTTGCCATGCGAATATTTATGGCAATCGGTACGGGTTGGAGCACTCAAAAATCCAACAACTGGTCTAACTGCAATGCTTCGATATCGCCTTTGGGTTGTGGAGATCAGATCAGATCACGGTTAATATCGAAATTCAGTCAAATTCGCAGTTGTACTGGTAAAGCGGATCCCAGACTCCAATTTGAAAGCTTTGAATGCGACTGGGATTAACGTTAGGATAAAGTAACTGAGGAAAGCCACCACTTTCTCAATTAAAGTAGAATTAAGTGCGCTGTATTTAGATCGAAACTGTACGAGTACTGCCTGGTTTCATATTCTCCCTTTTGCCTTTCCTTTTCCTCCACAGGTGGTACTCAAGAATCCCTCTCACGAGTTTGCTTATATTGGTTGTACTTGGTGGGTGTTAAACGGAATCATTGGTTATATCACTTCTGGATAACGAGTGAAGGAAGCTCAATAAAACTTACAGGTTCAAGCCAACGTCATTTATAAACCGGTACCACCTGTTTGTTGACGGTCAAGGTTCTAGTAAATTGACGAATGAATTCCTCTCGGTTGGGAGGACAGATAGCAGTCACCCATAAACCAGGCCCTAACCTGTTATTGTAGAACGCTTTCAAAGAAACCCTTTTTACCAGCTCTGAAGAACTCTCAAAGTATACTGCGTCATTATTGCAAGAAAGCATTTTTTTGCTTGTGTAACAAATATGGTTATTATTTCACTCAAAGCGCTCCAAGCGCTCGTGGCCAGGTGCTCTCACTGTTCGGTAAACGATCAGTGGGTTAAGTTACCTAGGTGAGGGTGACTATTAGGATGGGTGACCGTTGGTGTCACGTCTGAGCGCTTCCGTACAGCCGGGACCGACTTTTACCGTGGGCCAAGACGGAGGTCTAAATAAAATCGACCTGAACAACTCTGTCACAGATTGGCCACTAACCACACGAAAAAAAAAGTATTATTTCAAGGATTGGGCCTTAGGTCATCATTGCCATAAAACATTCTACACGATTGTCTGCAAAGAAATTTTATAATGGTCACTTTAACTAGTTTAACTGCTCCTTTACAAATCATTGAAAGCCACGAAGTGATTATGAGTTGATACTTAACCATTGTTAAAACTAAAAACAAAACTATTGCTCTTACATATTTTACTCAAACAATAAAATGTAGAAAATTATAAAAGCTGTTCTAGTGGCCATGATGACTCCATCCATATATTTCACAGTCACAAGCCACTGCTAACAAAAATAATGGACAATACAAGGCTTCATACAAACCTTTATAATGAAATTCCCGCTAAATCGCAGCAAACGCCCGCAGTGTCGCCCAAATGCGTGAAATTATCCAACAATACCCTGTAATGATCCTTTACAAGTGAAGAAATAAAAATAAATACAAAACATTATTCCTGATATATCTCAGACAACATTTTTTAATTTTCAACTCTATTTATTTCATCATACAACACAATTTTAGACTGCAGATTGAGTTAAAACTGCATTGAAAATTTCAAATTTTGACAAACTTGAAATACATACACTTACTTAAACCTCCACATTACTTATCACTATCTTAATAAGACTGAAAGTTGTATAGCATTATCAAAACCAACTGCAAGTACTTTAAATTTTTCCACACCTTTCCTATTCATTAGAGATCGATCTACAGGGTGCATCGATTGTTTCGCGAACTTTTTGGGATACGGCTATTTGTATTCTGTAAAACATAAAAATAATGTATTGTGTGATACAAAGGGTGATTTTGTACTACTGTGTTTAGTTGTGTGGCCATAGCTTCCATGGCCCATCGGATACGGGCATCACAGCGGGTTCATTTGGGTAATACATTGTTATGTTCTTTATGAAATTCTAACCTTGTTGTCACTGTGAATTGACGACAATTAACTACGGGAAGCATTTGTGGTAGAATAACGAACTAACTGTTTTCTTTTTGTCTAAGATCTGTGTTGATGTTATCTGTGTACTTTGAATAAAAGTCAAAAGAAAAACCGACTGCAACAATTTATTAATAAAAGTTTTGAGACTTTAAATTTCAAAACACTCAAATTACTCTTATATTTGAAGATTACTCTCGATTTCTTCGGGATCCTATTTATCCGCGGTCTAATAACAGATTTCTAAAAAGTATCACCTTCTAAACCAAAAATGTTGGTTTTAATTTGTGTTCTCATACATAAGCAATTGAAAGACTTATAATAATATGCGACCATTAGTACCTGCCCTACCTACCTCAAATCTATAAAAATTTAAGGCTTAAACTTCAAATCTAAGGGCTTAAAATATATGAGTTAAATTTAAAGACTAAGTCATTTATTCAACAATATAAGTCACCTAAAACTAAATTCGAGTCACTAAAATCCTTCGCGAGGACAATAATAAAACAGCTTTAGAAACACATTAAGATGGCTTTGTAAAAATTTAGCATGGGCTATATTTTGAAGTTTGACATTAAGCAGGTGTGCTATTAGTGCCAACAATACATCGCAACAATTAGTTGATCACAATAGGCGCGCGCGCAGATCTATGCGCAACGTGTGACAGTGTCACTTTTGTTGATACATTGATTTATGCCTACGTTAGCTCAGTTCGGTTTCCGGTTGATTTTGTTTTGTGAATGTTATTCTATAATATGGCAGGATTGTGAAGAATGTTTGTTTTTAGAAATAAACGGACATGTGTTTTATTGCGTGCGTGAATCATTTACTTATCGAAATTGTAACTTACGATCATATTTTGAAATAAATGATCTAATTTTTTCAGTCTAAAGAACTGATATCTAAATGAAAATTACATAAAGTCGACGATGAAGTGACATAACTTCTGGAAATTACAAAAAAATATTTGCAATACATTTTAGTTCAGTAAATATAAAAATGAAAATAGATGTACTAGTACACTAAAGAATGAACGACGCTCTGGCGTAGCGGACGCAACTTGGAAATCACTATGCGAATGATGATGAATAAGTTTATACATGTATAAGCTTTTTCTTTTTTCGTCAATACGTGTTGATACGAATTCTGTGACGTCACTAAACAGATATCCGCGGAGCCATTGTGCCGCCATCTTTACTACATTTACATAAAATATATTTCACATCGCTCTGACCTTTTCCAAATAGACCTTTACATTTGTGGCCCGAGGAGTTACTTGCGGTAACGTCGTCGGTTATGATACTATTCTGAAAAAATAAAGAAATCTTTGACATACATATATAAGAGAACGGGAATTAACGCGATCATGGTATAGGTACTTCTTACATAACTTTGATTGCCTGACGTTTCGACCAGGTTACACCAGCCTTGGTCACAGGTCACGGGCAGTTAACCATGGAACGCGAGAGTTTAATAGTTAGTAAAGAAATCTTTCGTTCTAAAAAATTAACAACTAGAACTTGAATTGTGCTAATCTTACCTGCAGTTTGTTACACCTGCTAATAAATAAACGTATTTTGGCACGGGCTTTCTTTTTGAGGTTAACGGTTCGAAGTAAACCAAATGGAGACAAAAAGGAGAGGAGTAGATCCCAGGCAACAAAGTATAAGCTTTGGGTGCAATAAACAATTAAAATGGGTTATAAATGAATGGGGAAAGTAGAAAATGTTGAACATGTTTTCCTATTTTTGAAGGAGCAACAGTGTATTTTCATCCACAAAAACTTAATTGATCCAATACCATATTTTGGAAACGTTTGTAAAATATAAATAATAATTTGCGCCTGTCTCAGTTTTTTTTTTTATACCACTGATGTGGGAGACTAGCACACGGTTCATTTGATGGTTACCGTGGCTTAAGGACGTGTGTAACACTAGGGGAGTCACACTCTAGCTGCCGACCCTGTAAACACATTAGAGTTTCTGTGCCGTCAGCGTAGAAGACAAAGCAGGAATAGCCTTTGGTCTTTAGATTTTTATCTACAGATTTTTGACCATAAGACCAAAGGATTATGTTTAAAAAAGGTTGAAGTACAATATTTTTTAATTTGTTACTCTTTTTCTAAATATAATCGTCAGTCGAATCAACATAAAGTACCAGGAGCGTAAGATTTCAAGGAGATTTTTGATAGAATCAACAGTGGGCCCTGTGGAGTGGTGCGGCGGTGTCGATAATGTCTCCCCTTACGGCCTGTTTGAATAAAAAGTAAAATTCGGTTTACCAAAGTTCCCGATTTCAATTGAACGCCGGAAAAGTTATAGATTGTTATATTGTGAAGGGTTGGATGGAGAAGGGATTTTATGTAGTTTCTTGAACCACAATGATATAAATTGCATTGTTTTCTGTTATGTACATATGTATCTGTACTGATACCTATTATAAATGCGAAAGTAACTTTGTCTGTTTGTCTGTATTTAACGCTTTTACACCAAAATCACTGAATCGAGTTTGAAGAACATAAACTATGTTTGGTCGTGATAACTTACACCCACATGGGTGGAGCCATGGGCTATAGCTAGTAAATAAATCAAATTGCAGAGGGATATGTCATTATTTTAAAAATTTGTTTACATAATCTGATTCCAATCTTCTGCTCTCCTCTATTCCCATCTCTCTATAACTCTGAAGGAATTACGTGCAAGTGACACCAATGCTGTTTCATTTGCAAGTAAAGCCATAATTATCTGTCAATCTCAAGAAAACTGTAAGCTCGCTCTTATTCTCATCAATGGTCCCGGCTGCCACTGAGGCTTTTCCTCCGGGACCCACTTACTGTGTCTACTCATTTCCATTTTTGATTTAGCGATCGACTCTGCCGCCTCACCCCCAAACACCAGAGGAAAGTCTGCATCACAGCTCACAGCATCATCTCTAAGTGTACCAGCTTTCAGTCGAGGTCAACTTGGGTTCTTATTGGACCTTAGTACACACCCATACACCTCAAATGTTAGTAACAAAATGGAAAAATAATCTATTCGCAAAAACCCATTCCTAAACGAGTTCACGACTATGAATAGTTCTAAATGAAATTTATAGCCCGATCATTGTCTAACCGACACATTTAAACGTCACTAAAAAGCATTCCCAGTACACTAAATCACTATCACAATCTAAAAACAGGTTCTAAATATTGTATGAACGGTTGTCTCAACCTTTAGCGGCACATAAACTTAATAACAAAACACTTGACTTTGTATCCTTTAACTACCACACGCCGAGTCCTTTAAAACAACCACCATTTTAAATAATCCGCCATCTTGAACATAATCTTTCACACCACAGATCAAATATCACTGGTATACACCGTTCTAAAACTGAATTATAATATACATTGTTATCACGTAGGCCGAGATGTCGTTACAAACAATAAAAGTAATTTTTACGAGTGGCAACCCTTTCGTTAATAAATTAAAAAGTTAGGTAGGGTTGTGAAACAATGCCACTTCACCCTGTAACCCGGAGATCTAAGTTTTGTCGCCCTTAGGTAATAGGGGTGGGTAGGGTTGCTAAGAATTGAATAAAAAATGAACCTGGTTTTTGAACTTAATATTTTTACATCTCAACTAAAAGTCATATTTTTCAACAATTTCATTGACGGAAAAATGCATTTTAAGTGTACTTTCGTGAGTTAATAATAACATGCCATGCAGGTGGGTGGGGTAAATACTTCTTTGCCTATATCTTAGAAATACAAAAATAAGTAAAAATACAATCTACTGCATAATAATACGAATATAGTATAATAGTTGATTAATTTATTAAAAATCATTATTTCGCCACTGATTTTCAGGTCTACCTTACCAGAGTATTGCCGCCAACTGGACACTATGACTTGCTGTATATTTACAGTGTGGTGGAGAAGAGACAAAAATTATACGCACCTATACCTATCTTAGTTACGTAGTACAGGTACAGTAGAGACAGGGTGTTACTTGAATGCTATTAGATAAATAACTAAAAAAGTAAGCATAAATTACCCATCAGTCATAGACCTCATTGAGTAGAATAGTTATGTGATAGAGTGTACTATAGTACTTCAAAAGGATACATATTTGTTTCAAAATAAGTTGTTTTCTTTAAGTTGGTAATAATGCAGTTACAGAAAAGAGTTCTTCAAATTTTCAATTTACAACGTCACAATAACTTACCCTCTCATAAAATAAACAAAATATGAAATATACTAATGTTGTTCCGTCTTCAATTTCTGTGGCTGGGCGTTACCTCACTTTTACTTACTTAGCTTATGAACATTGGAAGCAACAATGTTCATAATTCTCCAATTGCATCCGTAACAATTTTTGAGCCTAGGGTCTATGTACTTTTGTAGTCCTAATTTGACCCAAACTAATTCGATCTGTGAGCCAGCAATAGGTAGGAACAAGATTCTGGTATTGGATTTCCTATCGAAGCTGGTGGTTTGACGGCAGTTGCTCCCATAAAAATCCAAGAAAAACCAGATCAAGTGAGTAAAGCAAGCTTTATATACATCGGGGTGATGGTGTAGTCAGGTACTATTTTTAATTAAAACTATTCACAGACAAAAACGCAAATGAAGCCCCATCTTACTCTCACACAAAAACAACAATAGATCGACAACCCTAACTATGGGTCACATCTGATTGGGTGCATACAGTTTTGTCAAGTACCCCCAAATTAATTTTTGAGAACAAAATCCATTAGCGAATAGACCTTTTTTCTTCGCATTGTTTAGGGTTGTCCCATAATTTACGCAAAACTCGATTGAAGTCGGTTTTAAGCGACGGGGCGGCGAATGCGTGTTGCATACATAGATTGCTTTACCGTTACTTTATTTTTTTGTTAATCTTTATTTTCTAAGCGGTAAGGATTAAAATTAATTGCGTATTTAGTTTTAGAGGTGCATAATTAACTTTGTAAATCCGTGTTTTCTTGTCAAGTCTATGATTTATAGGATACAATTGTCTATACTTGAATGCGTGTAAAGAGAATATTTCTATTTGTATCGTTATCCATTACTTTTTGTGTTTGTACGTGCGGGTTTTCATTTAATTTGCTATTGTCGGCAGTGGCATTTATTACGTTCGATTTATGGTTGCCAAAGGGGTTTTTTGTGAAAAAAGTTAGATGTGTGATGGTGTTTTTGATATTTTTATTGGTCATAAGTGTGATCTGTTGTAAAAAGTCACCTTCGCATCGGTGCTTTTTGGATTGACTTTGAAAGTATTAAAAATATATTGGAATGAAATATGACAAGGATGTGTTTTGAGGTAGTTTACAAACCGCCTTTGTGAATAATCCTTCACTAGCATTTTAGTATGGATTTGTCTATCTTACTATAGTATAAGTTTGTTTTGTTTGTATACAGCCTTTCAATTAACTGCACCCCGCTGGATGGCAAGAAAGTATGGTAAAGTTCAGATGATAAGGACCACCATTCCTGATGTTGACAAACCTATAATGGTGGGCCATACCTTATAATTACCTTAATTATTAGAAATGCGAAAGTTGGGATGAAGGTGGGGTGAATATTAGTTACTCTTTCATATAAAAACGTTAGTACGAATATACATAAAAGTTGGCACAAAGATAGATTACAGACAAAACATGGGAAAAGGTGGTTGCCACAGATGTAAGAAACAGACATTGTCCTTGAAATTCTATTGTTCTCTTAATTACTAGCGATCCGCCCCGGCTTCGCAAGGGTAGTAAAAACGTTCTCGTGGAAATCCAATATAGCCTATGTTACTCAGGGTGAATGTAGCTTTCCAATGGTGAAAGAATTTTTGAAATAGGCACAGTAGTTTTTGAGTTTATTCATTACAAACATACAGATCTTTCCTCTTTATAATAGTAGTGTTGTATATGTGTAAATTAGAATGTAGAACCAATTTTTCAATTACAATTATTTTTTCAATACCAATTAATATTAAATCTATAGTCAACAACATGTTTTCAATTTTAATGGAACATTTACGAATTATTTAATAAATAAAATGCTAACAATGCTTCGTACCGGCAATTCGCAAACACAGTGCTATTGTTTCGTTCAACATCAGCTGTGTACATTGAGCACAATAAATGTAATACCCCATTCCGTATTCATATAGGATAATCCATACAATAAACCTTGTGTGCGACGATCAAAATAACTATAAAAATACAATAAGCAGCTTATACGTGTACCCTTAATGTGTCTGTGAGTGTACGTGAAGGAGATAGCACGATACGTGTGACAGGGATGGGTAAAGCAGACAATTGCATTCAACTTTTGACTCAATAATTTGTTTGGTCACGGCTTTTCATGATATGCGATAGAAAAGTGCTTTTGATGGTACCTAAGAGAAACTTAAATTAGTTAAGAATGGCGAGTGAATATTAGGAAAGGTTGAGCAGTTTCTTCTAACCGATGAGTAGTAGGTAGTTTTTGTCTTGATGTAAATTACGTTTTAGTTATATTTATTTACTGACTGTAGATTAGAGACGGTAAGTTTTACAATAAGATCAGTGGATTCAGTGGTCTCTGGTCTGGACTCAAGTCATAGATGAGTTATAATGTAGTAATATTATAAATCTACCGTGCATTTAAACAGAATATGCTTTTTTATGGTAACCTTCAAAATAACAATCCCTTTTATTAGGTTTTATAATTAAGATATCTGTACACTAAAATAGCTATACTTATAATAATCAAGAAAAACGAGGCATCATGTAAGTACCTACAATTTTTTTGTTTTTTTTTTTAAACACTTATGTGGCACATAAGCACACCACCCACTGCTGATGGAAAGTGGTTATCGTGGCCTATGGACGTATGCAACACTAGGTGGGTTACACTCGCACTGCCGACCCTGAAGAAACCATCTAATGCATTTCTTTTGAAGAACCCATATTCTTTTTTTTTTTGTTGTTCTGCATTAAAAAGTTTGTTTGCAATAAGCCGCAAGAGGAAGTTGACAGGCGATAGGTTGACGGCCGCTGACTTCATTAATTGAGTTTGTAAGATTTCGAGGTTCAAAATATTCGCTTTATTGAATTGAGTAAATGAAACTGTATTCTTTTTAGTTCGAGGTATAATGCATATTTATACTTGGGGTCTCCCATGACTCTTAGGGTCGATCCTCCTTAGCCTTTTGACGCCAATAAGGGCAATGCTGTGTCAATTATTTTAGATTCAGATCCATCATTAATCTATAATATAAAAATTAATTACTGAATGTGTTTCTAAGCGCAAATCTTGAAAATTTCGCTTATTGGATTTCGGATATGGATATTAAGCAGAATTTTTAGTTAAAAAAACCTAATGATTTAATATCAATAGAAGACAAATTTTAAATTAAAATATTTTTTTGAAGTTCATCACCATTACGTAATCTCCCATTGTTATAAAAAGTATTCTATATTCGAATTTAAGATTCAAGATAGAAAATCAAATCCAAAATGGCGGTTCATTGTTACCAATTAGGTGGAGTGCAAAGACTTAATCCTATTCGCCCTATTGTAGTACAATTAAAATGCGTTTGTGCTTTATTGTGCCGATATAAACGTGCCCTTTGTGTCAAAATGCCGTATAAAACTGGGTCAGTTAAGTACGTAGGTGTGTGGCAGCTGGAAAGCAATTGTGTAAAAGATTAATAAAATGCTATTGTGCCTATGATACCTTCGGAATATAATGTATATTGACTGACTCGCAATATTAAACAATTTATACTTGTCTGGCTCGATTTTGTAGACTAACATTTTGAAAATTAATGTCAATATTTCGTTCAAACTGCGGGTTTGAACTAAAGCAAAAAATTGATATAAAGGAAAGTAGCTAGCTAAGCAATATGGGTGTTACCTTTCGCGCTGAGTCAATTTTATTACAGTTTTCCTGGACAAGAACTGAAAACAAAACATCTTATCACGTATACTCCATCTTTCAGTCATCGCTCCCGCCTATTTCCAATATGAGTACATATTTAATCATTATTTAATAATGAAGTATGTTAATTATAATAGGAAGAGGCGACAAGATAAGTTGTTGGAAATTGAATTGAAAGTGAGTTGGAAAATCGTCGCGACCAATCTATACTGTTCTTATCGATGTTCATTTTGAAAAAAAAAACATCTAAATTAATAAAAAATATCTCCGGCTAGTTTTATATCGGCGTTGTCATAATATCATCCGATAAACCATTCCTCGTGACGTCACCACACATCTGTTCTTTATCTTGTCCGATCTAAAGCCGTGCTTAGCGAAAATACTCATTTATCTTAAATACGATCTGGATGCTCCCTAATCTGTCTTTTGTGTGTCTATGTTTGTTTGTATTGAGGGCAAGTTTTTGTGCAATTAGCGGGTATATTACTATGAATATGAGCGGCTGGATATGATGGAAAAAAAGTTTTAGGTTATGGAAAGTGAATTAGTTTTTTAATGAAAATATTATATTTATTAACGTTTTCTAAAATCATAGTTATGATCATGGAATCATGAACTGGCAAAAAATAAACAAATATTTGATGTATAAATTATTTAAATAATAATTATTTATCAATTTACTCTCAGCGTTTATCGGTAGCTTAGTGATTAAGGTTTTCAGTCTAAGAATCGAAAGGTACCTTACTGATAAAAAAAAAAAGGAAACAAGGTGATTTTTTGAGCAAACTTCACACCAACTACCACCTGTTCTTACACCTAACTCTAGTCCATCCAAAGGTTGCCTAGAAGATATTGCCTATTATGGCGATAAGGCCGCCCTTTGTACAACAATTGTATTAAGTGTATCTCACTCGTAAGATTTAATGTAAATGGTGTACAAATAAAGTATTATTCTATTCTATTCTATTCTAAGTAATTGATTTCTGTTTGTGAATCGCTGGCGCCAGCTACCGAATAAAAATATGAGTAAAGCATCAAAAACAATTTCAACTATTCTTAACACGTACTTACAACCTAAGCACTGAACAGACGAATCAATAAAATCAATGATCTTGGTCCCGCCATAACGAATATTGTCGTCGAAACTTGGACTTTTATCATTCTCCCTTGCCACTGGCGATGACAGTTCATCTAATTGAGTGTTTTTTTTCTATTTCTTCTCATCCCTCCGTCTTGGCGGGAAATTTAAAAATCGAAGAGTCCGTTCACAAACTTATGATTGAGAATTCAACTATTTAAATCGAGATTGGAAATATGCAAATCGATTGTATGTATTATCTGTACCAATAGCTAAAATAAATTGTTTAAGAAACAAATACTAAACTTATAAAAAATATTTGATTGCGGGGTGAATTGATAATAAATCATTAAAAAACCTAATAAGCTAATTACGTGGTTTAAATTATTGTAATTGATCACTCCTTTTACCCAAATTATGGATAAATTTAATAAAATATGACTACTATAATAATTTTCGCGCTACATATTATTTAAAGTAAGGTGAAGTAACAAAACGTAAGTAATTTAAAGTTGTAATAAAATATAAATGTATGAAGTTTTTGCATTAAAAAGAATCATTACTAATATACATTTTTCTGAAATAGTGTCACTGGTTTCAACAAAAGGTGAGTACCGTAGATAATGCAACGTTTTCTTTCTTCTGCAACACTAAACAGTTAAAATGGGACTAACCGTAAAATTTTCCAGAACCAACTGCAATTATCTAATTTAAATACGTCTGGGCAACTCTGTTTTGTCGCTAGCGAAATTATACAATACTCATTACTGTGGTTCCGAAACAGCATGACAATTCCAACATTCATAGCAATACAGACTGCAAAACAATAGACATAGAAGCGATGATCCTTTGGATGCAAACATTGAAACTGCATTTAACGGTGACCCTCGAAAATGTGACAAAAACCAAAATAAAGAAAAGTATAATTAAACATCCACAAACATTATTGTTTCAAACAATGAAGAAGTAATGTCACCAAAAATTTCAAAAGCGCACAGTGGATCTGAAAGGCCCTTAAAACAACAGTTAAGAATAGTTGACACGGCTATGGAATGTCTTTTCTTTCATAATGTACCTCTATTGTGTATAGATGTCATAAAAATTAACTTTAGAACCATCGGCAAAAGCTTTGATGGTTCAAGATATTACTCAGTTCCTGATAATTTTATAACGTCTAAAGTATATAACTTTACTCATGAAAATTAACCTGTGTCACGTTTAACTAAAGCTCAAAATTGATCAATGTTGTTAAGTTAGTTAAGTGTAGCATATCCAACGCTTTTGTCTAAACAATTACAGTGTGTATTGTAACAGGCATTCATTTGTGTTTCTTGTTCTATTGATACCAAGTTTTTGTTCCTTGGGTGTCCGGACCACATCATAAATCAGCCGTTACAGGCGAATGTTATATTATTTGCATACTTGACAACTTTTTTTTTAATAATTTTAAACTCTAACCTCAAGCAAATAAAGGTCTTTAGTCATTGAGAGAAAGGAGAAAAAAGTTTGTGAGGAAGGTTTGCGCGCGCGCTTCCAAATGATGTTCTTTCCTATTGACGTTTCTATTGACACAATGTGCGATGTCTGATGTTTTTATCAACGATAAATTTTCAATTGTCCATCTCCATTGTGAATTGGTGCGCTTTTATCCGATTACAAAGATCCATATGCAGTTATAGAATCATCTCCATTGAATATTTAGTTTGGAATTTTGTTTTTAGAACGGTAACATTAAGTTTGTCAAGAGTGTTATCTTACAAAGCTGCTAGGTGTTTTGGAAAACATTTTGAACGCTTGATTGCTGCGGTTTATCTAGTGAGAGGCGATGCACCGGACATAGCACAGGAGTAAATTGCCTATTCATGACCGTGGATGGCGGGTGATGGTTCAGGTATGTGCCCGGGAACAGTGTGTAATCATATCGTTACCCGTGTAATTATCGGTATTCATGTCAATGCCATTGGATTCCGTTAACTTGTTAGTGTGCACAATACTTTCTATTTTAGAATAATCTCTTTATTTTGTAGCTATGTTAACATTTTTTGTAAGATCTACACAGTTTTTGCATTAATCAAATTTATGATTTGCGAACCTTAAAGGATAACACTAAATGAAGCTCGTAGAGTGTATAAGGAGAGATGTAAAACGATTTTGGCATACTTAATTACTTGATCAAGTATATTCTTTCTAAGGCTGGTCACGCGTGAATTTCTTTTTGGTTCTAGTTTGAGTGTAATGGTCTGATTAACACATTCATGCATTACGTATATGTTCAAATAAGTTTCTTAAAAGTACTTGAGCCCCATCTGCAAAGCCTTAGACATTTAAATAAAAAAGCTTTTTAGGTAGGTACCTTATTTGGCAATGCTATTATCAAAATATTTTACTTTTCTTTCAAATGGTTTTTAAATACAATCAGGAAATAAGCAGTCAATCTGCATATCCTTTGATAAACAAATCAAAAAGTTGGTTATAATACAGCTTAAATAAACGAAATAAAATAGTAAGCTGGAAATTGGTAGGGGTCTTAAGTACACCACGATGAAAGATATATCAAAAGTCCCCATCGATTGGACTTCTGCATTTGTTTTATTCAAGGTCAAAGCTAAAAAATATAGGTATCTTGCAATTTTCTCGTAAACGGCAAGTGTTAACGTAGACGTGGGTTAGAAAAAGTTGTAGATCCTGTAATTACCTAAAAAATTGTACTAGGTATACTTTTTTTGTACGGGTCACCATTTCGGAGATATCGCGATTTCAACATTGGAAGAAGTCATATTCTATTATAAAGTATAAATTAGTATAAAATTTAATTCCCCATAGTATGATTCAACAACGCAGAACGCTGGTCCTATGAACTTGGAATTTTGACAGTAGATGCTTTTCATGTTGCATCAACCAAGAAAGGGCTTTTGCAAATTTTGTTGCTAACGAGGTGAAATGTGGGGTGAAAGTTTGTATATAACTTCATCCCCGCTCATCTCTTATTTCAGACCCTTAGTAACATCTACTAGCATCTACTGCTAAATTTTCAAGTTTACAGGACCAGCGGTTTAGGGTCTGCGTTTATGAATCATTCTATGGGAACAAGTATTTTGTATATGATAGATATGACTTCTTCTTATTTTGAAATTGCGATAGCTCGAAAATAGTGATCAGTAGAAAAAAAAATACATATTATCACAATTTGTCTATTTGCAACTTTGTCTAACCAACTTTTGTGATAAGAATTGCTGTTTACGAGAAAAATGCAGGAATCTAATATGTATTAATGACCTTCATCTTGAATTTAAAAAAATGCAGAAGTCCAATCGATGAGGAATTTTGATATTTCTTTTATTATGGTGTATTTAAAACCCATTCCAATATTTACGTATGCGAATTCATGCAAGCTCAAATGTTTATTTTTTCTCCATGCAAAGCAATTTGTAAAGCCCATTATCAAGGTTTTTGTTTTTCTTCTAACTGATTTCCAAATACAAATAAAAAGTATACAATATGAAACATTAAAAAGAATCAGTTCTTCAAAATGCTTTTCGACGACTGATTGAGTAAGTTGAAACAAACTTCGACGGTATTGTACCAGTGTTGGTCGCATACAAAAGCTAACAATGGATGAAAATTGGAAGACCCTGCGGTTGTACGAACTTACGTAATTTATCAAGTTCGACAATATTTTCAAGAATGATGAAATTTTATGTAACTTGGACGATTATTCAAGCGAGGGCATTCAATGCAATACGTAACTTGTTGAAAAACTGCTGGTAATTCAGACAGCTATTGTTCCAAGCTTTGCGATTAAGTCATACTCATAATGTTGACTTGTTTTTTAAATGAGAAGTTAGGTAACGAGTAAACATTTTCTATACTCATTTATTTTGTTTGTGATAGCAAAAGTTTTTCGTTTAGTTGTTTACAAGGAAGTTAAATTTTCTTGTTACACAAGGAAAATCAACATCCGAGTAGCTTTTGCAATGAGTAATATTACCCGTTAACCCCTCCAACTAACTAAAATTGCTTGTGCTTAAAGTGATTTCACATCTATAAAGACCAGACTTCGATCATAAGGCCTACTCTTAATGAACCCGATCAAAAATGCGTATACCATGATCGTAGCAAATCATACTTTTTCGAATGTTCAGATATCACTTTCCTACCAACAAAACACATGACTTACTTACGAACTTATTTCTCAGACCTATTATATTCTTGGTGTTAAATCACTCACAGACTTATAAGTACGTGAGAGACTTTTTACACCCCGTCAAACTCCCTCGACTAAAACGCTAATCGCTTCAACTTTGTGAAGACGCTCATTTGCCTTTTCAAGTCACCTTTGTTCAAAACCGACGATGCAGTGTCACTTCGCCGAAACTCTTAAAATGTCACTAGCATTACATTTTCACAAACAACATCTTATTTTCTTAGCAGTAGAGGTAAAATTTCTTTACAAACATTGTGCTTGTCAACTTTGATGTCGAAGATAAGGGAACAAATTGAGAAGTGTCGCGTTTAATTAGAAGTTGCTTCGGCAAGATGTCTGTGTCTACCAGTGTGGATAATACAAGGCCTTACCAATTAGTTAATGGTTAGATTGTACGATTTTAATGAGATTTTATCTAAAGAAAAATGTAGACACCTTTATTTTGGAGAATTATTTGATGATTATGTGAAGTGTTATGGAGGTGTCGGTGTTGAATTTAATTGTTAGTATTTTTCTTTGTTTTATCTGATGAAACAAAAGTATTTTAATGAGGATATAAGCCTTGTAGACATCTATGTAATTACTAAAATGCAAGTTGTCGTCCGGAATTAATGAGCTTTTTGAAGTTTTTGTTCGCTCTTAATCGTTGAAGGGTAATGAAACATACTTATAAACCACAATCATTATTATAAGTTTGAGTTAAATATAAACTACTTGTAATGAACTCAAATAGCCTAGTTATTAGTAGATCCTACTAAAGAACAACTTCTTTCCAGTCAGGTCGATGTCTGCTCTACTCAAATATTGTAAGGTTAAATCAGTATATTTGGAGAATACGTACCTACTTAATAAAGTTATTGTTCCTTTGTACGTATACAATATAATAATTTACAGGCAAAGGGCTTCTTAACACATAGTAAGGTTGTATGACCTGACATAACACGTCAATGTCCGAAAAGTGAAGGACCTGCCCTTGGCCGGTCACTCGAACATCAATCTACAGACACAGTTAGAAAACTAATTATTAAAGCAAATAAGGCATATTTTTGTTATTGTAAACTGTCCTTGATTTGTTTCTCATGATTCTAAGGTTAATATATTAAATTGTGACATAAGTTCAACTGTAATTTGAAATATAATTGATGATTTCAGTAAACGTTTCGAGATTTAGTTGTAGTTTGAACTAGTAACTAATTTGGAAACTTATTAGACTCCTAAGAACGGAATTGTTTGAATATAACTAAGTATAGTGATATTGTTCATGAGTTACACGAGGACAAGGGCCTCAAAGGTGTCAATATAATATGTAAAGGTACAGGGACTGGATCTTTGTACCAATTATAACGTGATATCAAAGGATTTGATTGTTTCTGAGAACACAAAGCTGTTCACACATTGAAATTGGTATTGTGTCGGTGTTCAATTGAAGAAAGGAGACAATAATGTCAGTTCTGTCGTACGTTGTCCTGAATTTAGTCGTTATCTTATCGTTTATGTATGTTTCTTTCGATATTCGTTCTCTCTAAAATCAGTTAAAATGTATTTTTTTAAGAAGAATATTAGCAACCGATATTATCGAAATTACTAATATTCCCTCTAACCCCTCCAACTAAGCTAAATTGCTTATGCTAGGAGTGGGTTCACCCCTGGGGTTATCCTTTCGAGGGCTTACCCGGGGTGCCCGGCAATGGACACTGGGCAAGGACACCGTGTGGTTTTAGTCGGTCCGATTCCGACACGCCTACCCCATCGTCGGCACCGATGGGGTGAAGCACGTGGGGGTTTCCACACGTTAAAAAAAAAAAAAGGAGTGGGTTCACGTCGGTATCGGTGTGATAAAGGACTAAGTGCTTACAATCATTAAACCTATTAGTTTGCGCCAAATCGCCTCCAATCGCTTAAATATCATGTTTAAGTAGAAGTAGATATTCTATGACTGAGGTGATGGTCATGCAAAGGGAGTCGACTTAAATATATTCGGTAAATAGCATTCTTAAAAAAATAGTAGATATCTCCAACATAGTACAGTCCGATTGGGAAATTGCCTCCGCCCTACAGAATATAGCGGGCATAATAACCTCGTGTTATGTTCCCGGCGGTGAGTAAGTTAGCCAGAGCTTACTGGAGAGCTTTTCTTTTTGCTGTCTTGTGCTTGTGTGTGTATTCCTGCTTTGTCTTCTACACTGATGGCACAGAAACTCTCTGAATTTACAGGGCCGAAAGCACGAGTGTGACTCCCCTGGTGTTACACACGTCCATAGGCCACGGTAATAACTTTCCATCGCGTAGGCCACGTGCCTCTGTGCCACCTCAATGGAATAAAAAAACCTTCTTCATCCTAGCGTTAACTTGGAGTCCGGGGTCCCACTTTTTACCAGTCTAACTGCGGATTTGGCTAAACTTCGATATTTTCTACAACCCAAAGGCGATATTGCATTGCATTGCAGCTAGACCAGTTGTTGCATTTTCGAGGGCTCCAACTACCCGTAACAACTGCCATAGATGTTTGTATGAAAAGCGGGACTGACGGCTTAACGTGCTCTCCAAGGTATAAAAAAATCTACTTACTGTCTTATGAAAACAAAATTCCGATCAAACCGGCCCATATTAAGAATAACATAATATTCTATCACAAGACTTTATTTCTTAATCTTGAGATATACCATCTCACTAACACGCTCATCACACAACACTACAGACATAAAACAATCAAATCATCAATATAAATCCTTTAATTAGCTTCCCTCCTTGTAACACCTCAAAAGAAAAAAACTTTTACACTTTACAAGATGGCCACATAAAGGCTGTCAACACTCGTCTTTCACGGCGCGAGTACGTCACACCTGGCTCAAAGTGCCTTATTACCAGCTCTGCGTAGTAAAGCTTATCAACCTTTGAGGGTAGAAAAGGCCTTAGGAAAAAACATCAAAGTATGGTGGGAATGTTTTCAGTCGCGGTTTCGCCTTTTTTCAATGGCAATTAGTTAGCAGTTTTGCAAACGCTTGCTCTCGCGCCTTGTGCAATTATAGAGTGAAGTAGTTGCATTGCCCTGGATGTGGGAGAAGATTGATATGGTATATTGACTCGCGTAAGATGTATAACAAAAACAGTAGAATTTACCTCCTTGTTGTCGACTGCCGGTGACTAAGTGCGTATAGACACCTATTTGAGCTAATGAAACATGAAAGTAAGAGTCGCTGTCGACTGAGTACTGAGAGCTTGTTTAAACGGAAATGACGCACTGCATTCGTGCAAAAAACATATGCGGTCCATACCGTCAACTATACAGTCACGTGATAAATTCGAGTAGGTACGCTCTGTGTATCAAAAATCTAAATTCAACCGTCGTCAATAATTTGCTAATGTGCGTGGTGGGACGTCGCTCGGCTTAGACAGCCAGTAGTTGATGAGAGCATTCTTCCTTTATGGGACTATTCGCGGGCCGTCAATAATTTGAATGTGTACGTGAGAGATTTGGTAGGGCGCGTTTTTGGGCTTAAACAGTCAGTAATTAAACAGAGCATTCTTCCTAAACTAAGAACTGTTTGCGGGTTCAAGAGTCTTGCCATGGACGTTTGCTTTTACCGAGCTAAATGTATAGGGAAGTTAGCATACTAATTTAATCAATTAGCTCACTGCATCTGGACAGACTGGATGCGGAGGGCGGAGGATCATCCTAATTACAGTTAAAAATGTAAAGTTACCACATCCAGTGCAAACAACTACGCTCGCTCACCTACCTTTATATGCTTAAAACAGCAAAGAGGGCGTCTTACACAAAAAATTATTGATATTAAAACCTCACCGCGTTAATTAAGCTTTTCATTCGTTTAATTTTTTACGCAGTTAACCCCGAGTTTCAGTTAGTACTAATTTATTTCATTAATTAGCAATAGTGAGTTTTGATCGGCCATGCGGTGGACGGACAAAAGGTTTGTTTACCTTATTTTTGAAATGGAAAAGTCAACAGCTAGACATGAACTCGCAACCAGTACTTTACACGGGGTATAATGTAACCAACTGTGCTACCTAGAACCGTTCCGGATACTGTGAAATGCGAAAGTAATTCTCTCCGTCTGTCTAGTATCTACTTTTAACGCCTAAACCACTAAACCGATTGTGATAAAATTTGCTACAGGGGCAGATTAGACCTTGGGAAAGGCCAGGCTGTTAGGTCGCTAAATCCGACTACCATGCGGGCTGGGCTGCAGGCAACAACTAGTGTTCTTCTATAAATGCATCTTAGGATGAAAGTTGTAGATTGACTTTTTCTGATCTAAATCTAAAGGACAAGTTGCGTACAAATTACTTGAAAAACTTCATTCGATTACTTTGAAATTGAGTAAAACGTAAAAGATTGTTTACATTACTTTGAAATTGGCTGGAGAAGTTTGTAATTGTGGAAGCCGCAGACTAAAAGTATAACATACACTGAACGCACAGCACTAACACCGTCTCATGAATATGGAACTAGTAGTACCATTTCGTTCGCAATCATGCGTGCACACAAAGACTGCAGACCATAATTTTTTTATACCACGTAGGTTTCAGACGAGCGGACGGCCCACCTGACGGAAAGCGGTTACCGTGTCCTATGGACGTGTGCAACACCTGACGTCACACTCGTACTACCGAACCTGTAAGAACAGAGAGTTTCTGTGCCGTCAGTGTACAAAATAAAGCAAGACAAGCTTTAGGTCTTCCCACTAACAGCACAAAAACTCTCCAGTGAGCTCTGGCTACCATACTCACCGCCGGGAAAACAACACGAGGTTATTATGGCCGCGGTATTCGGTAGGGCGGAGATACTTCCCCAGTCGGACTGCTTAATTGAACGGAAATACCATCATGTCTCATAAAGTCGTATTCTCTTGATTTCATCCAAAGCCAAGATGCCCTCTGATCCCAGGGCCCACCTTCTAAACCTTCCTCCTCCACTAACTATTTGCACGAGACTATTTGCACGCATGTCACTACTATTTCCACGACGTCAAGAGTTCTTGGGGGTACCGCTCCAACCAGAACCCGGAGGCGCCATTGCCAAGCATTTGTTATCCACGTAGCCTGACGGTTTCATGAAGTGAGGACTAGCTTCAGTCCTAAGAAAGATTATCATAAATATTCATCGAGGCTACTTCACCACAATCTTTTCTTGTCGTTCATTATAATTAATGTGTCGGAGTACCCAAAGGCATTGGGACAATGGTTCTAACACCTCGCTATTGTGTCACGGATGCGGCAGTCACACCCCCAAATTGTTTAGTTTTAAACATAACCTGTTTAGTTTTAAACACCGCAGTCCGCCTACGGTGGTTATTAGAATATGTGGTTCTAGTTTTGTAGGGTCACCATGATTAATTTAGTTGACATTTGTAAGAGGACAAAATGAACTTACAAGCGCTCAACGACGAGTAATATGATAGTTTACTGCATAAGATTATTCGTGTTGTAGATACAACGATATTCCCGTCCAATTGAGCAGTCCGACTGGGGAAGTACCTTCGCCCTACAGATTACCGCGGCCATAATAACCTCGTGTTGTGTTCCCTGCAGTGAGTAAGGTAGCCAGAGCTCACTGGAGAGGTTTTGTGCTGTCAGTGTGAAGACTAAAGGCTATTCCTGCAATGTCTTCTACACTGACGGCACAGAAACTCTCTGTGTTTACAGGGTCGGCAGCACGAATGTGACTCCCTTGATGTTGCACATGTCCATAGGCCACAGTAATCACTTACCATCAGGTGGGCCGTGTGCTTGTCTGCCAGCCCAATTGTATTAAAAAACATGTATTGTCCACCATGTTTAGATATATTTCCATTGCGAACCTTAGTAGGATAAGCCTGTCCATAAAATATAGTAAATAAAGGACTACCTATATAAAGTTAATCTAATATTTTTATTTGTATGGCTACTCAAATAAAAATAAGCCTAGTTATTTGAATAAATACTACGTAAAATTACTAAATAAAATCCTATGATAATTTTTTTTTCGATTACTTGTATTGACCTTGCTTGCATGTTATTAGGTTTCTTACATTTCTATTTTTCTTAAATCTGCATTTCTCAATAATTTATTGTTTTCACTCACTCTAAGTATTTATTTGTGAAGCTGGAAATAACTATTAACGCTCAAAAGTATTTTAGTGACCAAATGAAGTTTAATTTCAAGATTATATTACAATGATGTCAATAAATAAAATTATACATACACTATATCCAAAAAGCTTGGGTCTTCAAACACCATAGTCAAAATCTTTATAAGCCCTTCCTACACATACCTACCCAAAATATTAACGAATCGTGTCCCGTCCGAGGTAGAATGATGGCGACCCCAAACAGCGATGCGTACCTAATACCTGTTCCACACAATGAACAATTGTCTTGAACACTAAACTTCTGTTCAATAGTTCTATTCCGGGCCGCGTCTGCTGAATAATTACTTTCCGGCTACCGTTGCTATGCCAACCTGTCTGTTATAGCAAGTAATTTTAATATAATAAGTGTTCATGCATTGGTTGACATTCAATCATAAATCGTTATTGAAAAAGAAAGATATGAATCAAATCTGTAGTATTTTCGGAGATCAATCTTGTCCTGCCTGCCGACTGCCTAGTAGTCTTTAGGGCCTCCAGTCTGCTTGTTTACATGTCCTGTCATATTTGACCCCCGTTATAGGGGGTTAACCCTTTTGTTTTCAATAGGCCACTTTGTCAAGGAATGTTACTGTTAGAGAACAGCCCTGTCCTTTAGTGAATTGCAATCAGACAGCAGTTGCTGAAGGAAGGTTACGGGGTAGGGCAGGACCTCGTTAGGGCCTGTAAGTTTTGTTTTGTTTGTTTTTGGAGTATCTGATACTTAATATAATATCTCCCATCTATTTCTCCTGGCTTAAATCAAGTGGCTTGATGAAGAAATAGACACCACTTACGTGATATCGATTTTACATTTACAGTATGCTGCTTTTAATTTAGTTCATGAGAATGTTCCATCTATTAGAAGGTCTCTTTTATACTTTCGGGCTAGGATAAAATTTGCCACAGATAGAATACGAGCGACTATACGAAAATATTCATCCTGGGAACATGTTCCAAGAGATACATCCGGTTACTCGATAGGACGTTGTAAATGAAGTTCTTGTAGCTTGCGGGAACTGATTCACTAACATTTGTTTTGGTTTTGCTTCAATTGTTCAATAAGAAACTTTATAAATAAAAATTCAATCAAAATTGTCGACAATATCAATCGAACGGATATAATACACATACAAAAACTGTTGAATAAATTAAGATTATATTATTAGCACAATAAAGCAACAAAAAATTACCAACACATTTATCATAATAAAAGTTATCATCAACTAAAGCGAATAGAAAAAAAAAATCGTGAGTTGCGTTCCATATCGTTTGACTCGTTCCGACTACGTTCGCTCCATTGTTTTCAAATCTGTAAAAGATTCAGTTCCGCCACTGGAACACACCGCATTAATTACACCTAATTGAATTTCGAATTGGAACGATGACATTTAAATTTTGGCGGGATCCGTTCACTTGGTAGTGATGTGCAACAAAGACGCCGATTGCCACAATCGAGACCTCCCGCCGGTACACATAATGGTGTATTAGAAACATCGAATAGTGAAATGTGTGTAATGAGAATTATCTGGATTGCTTCTGTAGTAACGGCAGGCTTGAGACTGATAGGCGCTTTTATTGTACCGTGAATAGCATTCTTCACTCCCCTCTATAGTAAAAGATTATTTTATATTGTATTCCCTTTTATGATGAGGAAAATAGTAATCAGTTAGTTTATTAGTCGCGTTACTTGCAGAAATGTTCGGGAACTCCTTTTATTCTTGTCCATAAAAGATACGGACACCTATTTCGATAAAAAGCTATTAAGATACAATAAAAAATTTAATGACTATATTTTGTATAAAACATATTGGTAAGTTATTCTAATTTATACAAATATTTTACACCACAGTAAGTAATCTTCATTAAATTAAAATTCAACTCGGCAGGGGTGCCTGCGAAGGATATTAGCATGATAATTAGCGGAAAACTCTATGCGATGTGCATCCATCTTTGTAGCGATTATCTTTTGTTCCAATGTGAAATGATCTCTACTTTCTTAACGCTAAAGTCTAAATTCGTAAATTACCCTACAATCTTGACAATTGCCGGCTTGTGCCGCGTGAGTGCGTATATCTCCGGTAGTCACGTCGCTATAGGCGGCCACGTGGGACTCCCCGTAGGGACGTTGATTGTCGACGAGTGTCGTTTTACGCCGATATGGACAACACTAGTGCCAAATTTGAAATTAGAAGTGTGATTAGTTCGATATTATATATATAAAATAAAACATATACACTAGATAGATTATTTAATCTAGTGAATATGATTATTTAATATATAAACGATATATTATTGTTTAATTTTGAAAGATACTTAAATAATATTAACACTAGAAAAGTAGAGGTAGTTATAATGATACATAATATAAATATATTTATCTTTTTCAGATTATAAACTATTTTGGGCCAATAACAGAATCAATTCAACAGTCTAGGTCTAAACGACCTATGCTGTTGAATTGACTATGTCTAATAAAATTCCTATGAAACTCAGTGTACGACACATAAAACTTTTATTAGTAAGTTAATTATATTTTAAAGTTAAAGTTTTAAATTCAAGTCAAGCCTGTTTGTTTTTGCGGCTTTTATGCGAAATAAACGCGTAAACATGAACTTCTACCACATCTTTAGCGACAATGAAAGATGTCCACACACTATGACCTAAATAAATTAATCTTAAGCAAATTAATAAAACCAATACGGTTATTAAAAATATGTGATACTGGAAAAGAACAATATTCACGTTATTTATTTTTGTCCTTTTTTCAGCATGTACAATCCATACTAATATTATAAATGCGAAAGTAACTCTGTCTGTCTGTCTGTCTGTATGTTACACTTTCATGCTTATACCACTGAACCGATTTTAATGAAATTTGGCATAGGGGTACATTAGACTTCGAGAAAGGACATAGGCTTGGTTTGGTCGCAGATAACCGATATCCACGCGGGCGGAGCCGCGGGCAAAAGGTAGTAAAATATATTTTCAAAGAGTTAACTTAACGTTTGAACGGATTTTCACTTGAGAAATCCAATCTAGGACGCTAAGAAGTCTTCTGATTGCTAGATCATCTAGAAACCGGAGGTCTTTTCGAATCTATCTACCAAATCTTCAATGCTTTCTTTACTTTAGGGATACTCTACATGGCTAAGGCCACTAGTTCTACATTGATGCTAAAAATCTATAAAATCAATAACTCTAGTACCCTTTACAGTAAATATTAACCCTAAAATACGGCAGGTACAAAAAAATACTATCAAGCGTTTCTAAAAAACAGCGTTGCATGATACAATTTTCGCTTAATAATGTTAAATAATCGATGCTTTTGTTTACAAGGTATAATGATGCGAGACCAACCAATTTGCGCCCCCACCCCATGCGCCACCGTTAAATTAACTCGAGGATACACTAATTCACGTGTGTCGTGAGTTAGCATGTTTTCAATAATTATTGCTTAACAAAAACTGAAGCGTAAAGTATAATTTTCATATTGTACCTTGCACTTTATTGTTACTGAAGAATTGTGAATAAAAGTCTTCTTCTTTTCGTGTGGTTAGAGGCCTGTGACAGAGTTATTGTTGTTATAGCAGGTAGGACACGACGGTATTTCCGTCCATTTGAGCAGTCCGATTGGGGAAGTACCTCCGCCCTACAGAATACCGCGATCATAATAACTTCGTGTTGTGTTCCCGGTGGTGAGTAGGGTAGCCAGAGCTCACTGGAGAGTTTTTGTGCTATCAGTGGGCAGGCCAAAGGCTATTCTTGCTTTTTCTTCTACGATGACGGCACAGAAACTCTATGTGTTTACAGGGTCGGCAGCACGAGTGTGACTACTCGTATTGCACACGTTGATAGGGCACGGTAACCACTTTCCATCAGGTGCGCCGTAAGCTTGTCTGCCAAGACTGTAGCATAAAAAAAGTCGCCTACATAGGCCTCTGTCTTGACCTAACGACAGTTGATAGCCGGCATCGACTTTTAACGTGCCCTCCGAAGCAAGAAAGTGGTCATGATGTAACACCACTAAACGGTCACCCATCCCATTGGTAACCTTCACCTAGGTACCCTTAACCCACTGATCGTTTACCGAACAGTGAGCGACGACCGCTTCATAATATTGTACTGGACATAATCAACGAGTGTTTGCGGGTTGCATTTAGATCTTTATTCCGAAAGTAGTCCCAACCTTGTTAGTCAATATGCAGTTGCAGGAGAAGTTGGGTTGGCCTAAAAGATCATAGTAGGGCTCGATAGACCCCACGCTCCATCACAATTTTAGTATCGTGGGTTCTTAAATAACAGGAATAACCTTGTATATATAAAATTATTTCAGCGAATTGAGAAATAGGGTACTTAAATTGTTCGAGATTATTAAAAGCATTGTGCTTTCAGTTTCTGCCTAAACATCAAAAGAACAAAAAATAATCTTCATTTTTATTTTAACAATGCTTTCTGAAACACAGCATAATTAACACATAACACTGAAACCAAAATTATGAGCGAAGATGTCTTAGCCGTCGCTTGCCGCCTACTGCCGCTTACCGCCCGATGACGCAGCGGCATTTGAGGGTTACTATTCTGACGTATTATTCGTACAATAATTAGCAGGCGATATATAATTTCACGCGAATTATAACATTATTAGCCTTTTAGTTGTGTAGCGCCATTTTTTATATTTCTACTAATTGAAATAGTTTTTAATTTATATTCCGCGTCGGTTAATATTTTTAATTTGTTTTTTTTGTGAAATACAAGTGTACAAACAATTGGAGTATCTATCGTAAGTGCGTTGCGAATGATATGAAAAATTAATAAGTCGGTAAGAATTAGTTGTACGTACGCACTCACAGAGAGGAATCAATTTCTACTAATGATATTTTTTTTACACTCACTCACAAGTACCTAGTCATATTTATATTATTTTAGCGTAAAACTTTCATCTATTGTTTCGAATCCGCAGCTAACTTAAAATGCTTGTATCAGGAGAGGGTTAACATGTCAATGAGGCCCGATAGGTGTCCTCAAGGTTTGGAGCCTTGGTAGAAAACGGAAGAGGAGGGAAAAACTAAAAATCGGTAATAAAAGAAAGACACACAACGCTCAACTGCTCAGTCTATTGGAGCTGACATCTTGCTCATCACGCAAAAATGCTGGGTGAATAACAACCTCCCAAGTCTTGTATTCTTTACGGAAATTTATAATATTTGTGTTTCTAACCTGCCACAGACAGCGCAAGTCAATTCTCGCCATTGGCTGTACCTATAGCCTTATTGCTATCGGTGAACAACGGCTGCAATCCGACGTGGCTATCTCCGAAAACATTGTTGTGCTTCTGCCCAAAGACGGTGGCCGAATGTGGAATGATGTGGATGGTCAACTTAAAAGTGAACCAGTATTAAAATTAACTCTAAAATGTATATGTGTCGTAAATTTATTTCACTTTATGTTTAGTTAACTCGCGATTTTTAAGTTCCAGATTTCATAAAAAAAAAATTTGGCTTCTTAGTTTCTTTAAACTCTAAAAATGTGAATTGTAGACGGCGTGCACAAAATAGTGTTTCGTTTATTTCTTTAGGGAATAATATACAGCTTGTATACATTTGTTTTTTACATATAACGCTATTATCAGTGCGCATCTTTTTAAACATCTTTTTTGAACATTTTTGGTTTTCCTGATGTATTATAAAGTAATACCTACTGATATAAAGCTTACCATAATTTATCACATACTTAACTAATAACTGACACTTCTGCAGGCCCCTTAAAGGATATTATATACTTGACTATTTTCAAACACTGTCATAAATAGTACTTATCTCCTTAATATAAACGAAAACTGAACTGACCTGAACTTAATTAAACTGACTCTCTAACACATAACGCCACCCCGATATCGTCCACATTCAAACATCGAAACCTAATTTCCTGTCTCAGATACAGTGTGCAGGCCGGTCTAAGCCTAAAGACAAATACATGGAAAGCACCAGCCTCACATGACCCGCCACGCGTCCTCCGTCCATACAACTCACGTCTGACAAAGGGGAATTGTCATAGAAATACACAGGTCAGGATAGAGTGGTGGGTTTGGTCAAACGGTTCTAGGCTATTGTTGGTGTAAAGGAGGTATGAAAACTGAGTGGTTGGTGTTTCTCGATTCGTCTAGGTGTGTGTTAGTATGTTTGAAACAGTTACGACAAGTTGGGATGTCGTAAGATAAGTATATTTCTAAAAAAATAAGGTGATGTTTGGTCTTGAAAGCGATCAATGGAAGTCGACTGCATGTTGATGTAAATGTTATGGACAAAAATAAGGAATATGTACAGACGACTTCAGAAGTTGCTTACCCTGAAAAAATTAAAATGTATTATTATTATTAGAAAATACATATTAAATTTGGGTGTTAATTCACCTTTGCCTAACCCTCCCGGGATAAAGGCCTGATTATATGTATGTATGTACTTATTATTAATCTGAAAAGATTTTTTTTTATCGATTTAAATATAAAAAGTTTAATCGGTCTAGGCGGGGTTTGAACTCACGATTTTTGCCTTGCAGACCGATTTTTTTTCTATTTAAATCGATTTGAATATTTAGCACGAAAAACGCTTAAAATAATTATTCTAAAAGATATTTTTATATAATTTAAATTAAGTAAATAAATTTCGCTAACGTGATAAATAGTATCTACGGTCTCGATATCTATTATATGGTAACAAATGTCTGGCCTTGCTACCTATGCCCAATGCCTGAAAATGGGCAAAGTAAAGGAGCAAATGCCACAGTAAGAAATTACTTACAATTGATGTTCCTCCCATTAGGATAATCACCACAGCATCATCATATTGTTTTTCAACCTTCAGAGTAGAAAAATGTAATAAGTTTCGCCCCCGCCAAACGTTCGATATATAACTAACTTCTGTACTCGATGATACTATCGGTAGATTCCGCGAATATCACTCATTAAACTTTTAACGAACCATAACATCCCGGCAGAGTAGAATTTGGGCCACCCCTTCTCTTCCCATATGGTGTCGTACAAGGCGACTAAGGGATAGGGCTGATTAACTTTAACATCAGACAGAGATGGACAACCCAGACTCAGCTTCAGATGCATGGCTCGAGTCAACAATAGTGCCCGGAATACGGCAATAGGCTCACCCCCTATTACGTGGGACCGAATACAGATTGGTGATATGTGGGTGTTAATTCACATCTCCCTAACCCTCCGGGAATAGAGGCGTGATTATATGTATGTATGTAACATTACTCACTGTAAGCGTCGGTAGCTTAGTGGTTAAGGAATCGGCCTTACGATCGAGAGGTCCCGGGTTCGAATCCTGGCCATTACACTACCGACGTGAACCCACTCCTAGCACAAGCAATTTAGCTTAGTTGGAGGGGTTAGAGGGCATATTAGTAATTTCGATAATTAAGGTTGCTAATATTCTTTAAAAAAAAAAAAAGAAACATTACTCACCGCGAGACCATGGCTGCTGAAAAATAGCCGAAACGTCGGGCTAAATATAGATAATAACAAATAAATCGCAATGGAATCCGTTAAAAAGTGATGGTGGTATTCACGTGGCCAAACCAAAAAAGTAACCACATTTATGGATAATTTTATCACAATGGATGCAAATCTAAGCGATCAATATATAACAAGTCACATGGCAAACAATGACTGCAAACAATGTGACTGTGGAACAATGATTTTAATTTTAAATTGGTCCTTTGTGGGAAACTTTACCGAAGTATTTTAAAACTTAACTCCAATATTTGACTCAGCTACAATCGGAAACCTTGCGAGTCCAAACTTTGTACAGCTTTTTTAAACTTTTTTCCTACAGTAATTAAAGTATACATAAACATTGGTCGGAAACATTCGTAGAGTTCTTGAAACGTGAATTTTCAAACAAGTGGTTTTTTAGTTAGATTTTGTTTGGCTTTTTATTCCTCGGTCGGACATTCGGAAAAGAGGCTCGGAGCTATATTTGTTTGGATTTGTTTTTGTTACTGTGCAATTTGTGGACATTTTACGGTATCGGAACAGTGAGTAGTTTGTTACTTTCTGCGAGGAAGATTGGAAAACTTGAAAATGAGAAATTTCGTGTAAATAAGAAGTGAATAAAATAAATACAAGTTGTAGCAGAATCTTAAGCTTCAAAAGTCTCGACACGGGACTCGAATAGTCTTGAGTTCCGTGTCGAGATTTCCAACTAAAAATATTAGTTGCACTACGTTGCCTAGGAAATTGCGACATTTTAATATATTATGAAAATCAATGTAATACTACATACCATGACAGCTCGAAAAATAAAGATAACAAGTTTTATAAACAACTTGGAGATTAAAAATTAAACTTTGTTATTAAGTTGCTAGTGTTTGTTTTTCATAGTTTGAATAACTACAAAATCAGTGCCTTCGTAACGTTTACGTATCGAGAGTACAAAGCATTGTGATTGTTTCATAGTAGGCAGGCGGCCAATCGGATGGCTCTGCTCTCTGATAGCGTTTGCGTTCCGAATTCGAAAATTATTCGTGCTCGGGGCACTGAAGTGAACTTCGATTTTTCTGGCTTTTAAATAATTATAGCTGCAGTCATAGCTACTGTTCTAATGTTGGACCAAGTGAGTCGTTCTTACAGATACATTGATTGATACAAACATAATATGTATTATGTGAAAACCAACTCGATTCTTATCGTAAAACATGAATGAACGTTCAAATAATCTAGAAAATGAGGGTATGTTTATCTCGAGTCCTACAGAAACAATTAATAATACTTAGAAAATGTCTCTCATTAAACAAATCAAGACATGTCCCTCTATTTTGGCTATAGACACGTATGAATATGTTGCTTCCCCTTCCTGTCGAGCTTCTCACAATCCCCACGAGCATGCATCTTATATTAAAATCGCGTTAGCAAAAAAATTGACACAAGACTTGATTGACGTAGACACCACTATAGAAATATTTGAAGACCGTACAATAGGAGAGTTCATAGGTCGTTTTGTTAAAGCCCAAAGATCGCCTTTATAATCAGAGTGTCGCACGGAAACAAAGCTAGCGAAATAAAAGGAACGCTTTTGAATACTGTTAGACAAACTTTTATAAAAAAAAAATATAATACATGTATAATAATGTAGCAATTGTTGTATTTTGGACAGTGAACCCGAAGTTGAATTATTTTTGTTCTTCCGAACTATAACGTTTATTGTAATAAGAGATAAGAAAAAAGCCGCGTGAGGCAAATTTAAAAGAACAGAAGTTTTAGGCGGACCCAGGGTTCCAACGTTACAGCGTAAACATTTCGATGATGGAGAATTCCCTTAGGCGCTTTCGAAAACAAAATTAGACAAACTACTGACGATGTAAAAATCATACTGACTCTCTAAAAATCATGATTTAATAATAATAATTTAATCATGAGTTTCAGAATCTTTTTTTTGTAGAAAGAAAAGTTTCAAAACCATTTTTAAAAATGTATTGCGGTTTGCGGTCAAAGAAAAAATTGCTAATTTTTTTTTTATTCCTCCGTAGTATTGCGTGTTGTCGTTTTCAGGAGCATTTTCGTAGTCATTTTGGCTCTTGAGCTCTTCTTCACTAGGGACGTGTGAATTCAAAGTTATTCCTCTCAATTTAGTAAGAAACTTGAAATTCACCACGTAATCATATGCAATCCAACGGTCACCAGGGAACAGTCGCGGCCATAAATATTATCCGTTATCATTCTGTTATTAAATCAGTCCGGCCCATAAATCTGGGACAACAGGAGTGACCCACTCATTCCACAATATGTTCTACTCAAAATTACATTAAGCCGTGTTACCATAGCCCTTTATGAACTAATAATGTGGACCACAGAAAGGCGTTTGAATATAAATCTCCTAATTACTACGATTCATAGTGCGCTAATCTCGACTAGGCCTTTGTGGCATTAGCATAGTTTTTTTGAGCACAATTGAAAGTGATTTAGGGTGACCGGAATTCTATGTAGTGGACCAGGAGGAAGAAATTGTCTAGTAAGTACTGTCGTGAGAGAAAGTGTGTTGGTAAAGAGTTAAAAATATTTTATTCGTTTATACATTTTTGAGTTTAGTCGTGAGTTTAAATTTCCCCATATAATTATCGTAGCCATTGCAGTAAAAATTTACTGTTTATGTTGACCTTGCTTTTTACATGTTGTCTGATTTACAATTTCGCATAGATGTTATTGTGTATTTACATTTAGAAAGACTAAAATTGGAATTAATTTAATTATACAGACAAACGTTCTACCTACAGAAATTAAAATTATATAAGTAGGGACTTAAAGTCAGAAGAATATTCATTTATTACAAGTACCTTCAGGTATTTCTCATAGGTACTTATATAAGTACACATATTATAATATTTTGAGGCCTTATAAATTAAGAAATATATACTACCTGAAGTCAACTTCAGTTATTTTCAACTTTTCATGGATCAATATCAAACATCTTTCTTACCGACTGTACATACTTTAACTCAAAAAACCAACTGCTCGTGACACGCAATAAAATGGATTAGCGCGATTCAATTCACCCTCTGTGCTCACACAAGAACTTATTACATTACATATAAATTAACATATTATTACCGGCGCGACACATTCATTGTGTGTCTCTAAGATTTATATATGTAAACATTGACGTGAGACATAAGTGGAAGGATGCATTCTATTTTCGAAAGGGTCACCTAACGAACTATTGTTGGGCGCGATTGTACTTTTACTTTTTTTTTTACTTTTTAATGTCCTGTAATTTGCACGTAATCCAGGCTGAATGATGACTAACATTTTTTTGAGGTAACTTAAGGGTTTAGTTCCACTTGATCGTTGCGGTTGCTTAAACGGTGATCTATTTCGTGAGAACAGACACTTGTAAGTTATAATAGATCATGTTAATGGGCAACATAAATTTTCATCTTCTTTATTCCAAATAAATAATTGCCTTGTTGATCCCATGACAAAAGTTTGCGCATATATTTATGCGACCATCAGACCTTGGTTTGAATCTTTGGTTGAACAAATGTTTTGAAGTTTGGTTTAGGCAATAGAAAATCGAAATAAATGTGAAATAAATAGAAGAAGCTGGAAATATAACTAATGCAGTTAATAATTGGAAAAGTGAAAGACAAAAGAGCAAAACCACTAAACAAAATTGAATAGGTGTTTCCGTTTTCTACCCACGTTTTTCAACCCAACCAGTTTAAACTCAGCGTTATTCCGTTTTGTACCCACCATGATTAATTACTTTCTTTTTTCCGTGTTCTCGCCGAAATACTTCCGGTTTCAACCCACTGCCATTTATCACTATATTATTTTAAGAAAAGTAGGAGTGATTACCCAAGCTTCAATATAAAACATTAGCCATTTAATAAACGTAAAAACTTCAACATCATTCCTTTTTATTCCTTTTTTAGAAACCAGACCATTATTTAAGCCCAATTTTATTTGCACTACACTACATTCCACACTTATACCGCAAAAAATATCCAGAATCTAATCTCATTAGGGACAACAAACACTTGAAGCCGCGCTCCCGACTCAACGAGCCAGTTTATTTGGCACGCACTGCACTGTACACTGGCGGACAATTAATTTGCAAATAAAATTAAACACTGCGAGGATTATCGGGTATTATAGAGGGTGATTTTTCATTGCAGTCCCACAAATACGGGTAAGTGTGGGTGCTGGTATTATTATTTTCAAGTGTAGGTTTTTCACACAGTATTAGTCCTGTTTAATTGAAGGGTGAATAGAAGCAGCTGTCTCGTACTTAATGTTTTTTTTTAGTATAGATTTAAATCGGAAAGTCAATATTCAGGACAGGACATCTTATAGTGGAATATTCTGACCAACTCAACTACCTGGACACGTCCTGCTTATACAAAATACTCCTATATTACATGCCTTTTGGAGTCTTCTTCATCCTAGCGTTAATCCCAGTCGCATCCGAAGCTTTTCAACTTGGAGTCTGGGGTCCGCTTTTTACCAATCTAATCGCGGATTTGGCTAAACTTCGATATGTTCCGTGAAGCGACTGCCATCTGACCTCCACAACCCAAAGGCGATATCGAAGCATTGCAGCTAGACCAGTTGTTGGATTTTTGAGAGCTCCAACTACCCGTAACGACTGCCATAGATGTTTGTATGACAACCGGTACCGACGATTTAAAGTGCTCTCCGAGGCACGACCAGACCAATGCAAATATCCATATTCATGCATACAAATATTTGCACTGAGCGGGGATCGAACCCGCGCCTCCTGCATAGCTACATGCCTTTTGGAGTGACGCTAGAAAATCTACAAGTAAAATTTTTAAGTATCCATAGAAATATTATATTTATTTTTTTACTCTCAAACATACGTTTATTCCCACCTGGAAACCATACAAAAGGAACAGAAAAACAATTATTTACAAAAATATGTATATTCACGCTTTTCGATTCCCAAAGGGGAGGGCAGAGGTGTAGTTATTTTATGGGACCTAAAATCATAGCGAAAGGTGGGTGATTTTTTTTCCATAAATTGAATACAATCGTTGATACCAAGTGCAGACTTTACACCATATTTAACTTTTTTTATACCACTGAGGTGGCAGACAAGTACACGGTCCACCTGATGGAAAGTGGTTACCGTGGCCTATGGACGTGTGCAACACCAGGGGAGCCACACTCGTGCTGTCGACCCTGTAAACACAGAGAGTTTCTGTGCCGTCTCCGTAGAAGACAAAACAGGAATAGCCTTTGATCTTCCCACTGACAGCACAAAAACTCTCCAGTGAGCTCTGGCTACCCTATTCACCGCCGGGAACACAACACGAAGTTATTTTGGCCGCGGTATTCTGTAGTAGTAATTATGCACTATTAGACTACATTTCATACAAGCAATAATTGTGAGAAACGTCCTCTAGATTATTTTATTCCACGTTAAGACATTGAAAATCGATGATTTTAGATTTAATTTTTTTTTAAATAAATTCCAATCTGGTTTAGGCAGCTTAATACTTTTCACACGGTAGTGGTGTGACCTTAGCCATCCAATTAGTGACGACACCGGTCTCTTCCGGACTGACCACGGATCCCAAGGGGACCGAAATATAAAAAAAGTTAGTGTATTGTATTAAACACCTGGGAACATCTGTAATTTAACTATTTGCCATTATTCTATGTTGCTTCGTTTATTTGTTTTTTTTTTTTATTATTTATTTTTAGTACATACATATTATATGCTCACGCTTATTTTCCTCCATTGTAGGCTGAGACAACAGACCGCCATCTAATCTATACTAATATAATAAATGAGAAAGTGTGTGTATCTGTTTGTTTGTCCGTCTTTTACGGCAAAACGGAGCGAAGAATTGAGGTGGTTTTTTAATTAGAGATAGTTGAAGGGTTCCTTCCGTGGGCTTACCCGGGGCTACCAACCGCAGGCTGTTAGGCGGTACGTTTGGGTTTTTTAGTCGGTAGGAGTCCGGCATAGCATACATGAAGGATTTTCCGTCGCATTAAAAAAAAAAGAGAGATAGTTGAAGGGATGGAGAGTGATATAGGCTACTTTTTGTCTCTTTCTAACCTCCCACTTTCCTAAAATGGGGGGTGGAAGTTTGTAAAGAGCATTCTGCACATTTTAAGGTATAAAGCAAATTTTTTTTTTAATTTTTGGAAATTTGCCCCTAATCCCTTTAGTAGAGGGGGTAAAATTTTATATGGGAGTTTTCACAATTTTCAAGGTAGGAAGCTTTCACGCCTAAACCACTGAAGCGATTTTGATAAAATTAAAGGGGTAGATTAGATTTTGAGGAAGGACCTAGGGTATGTTTGGTTGCGATAACCGACATCCACGCGAGTGCAGCCACTAGCAACAGCTAGTATCCCTATATATTTCACGATAAGCATCTACCCTGTTTTTTATTATTATTAAAAATGAAACTTTTATGACTTAGTATGTACCCAAGTTATATATTTTTTAGTTTAGTTAATTGAATTTTTCTGTTTCTTCCTTTCCATCTGGTTATGGCAATGGTTAATGTATCGACAGTTTCGACACTCGGAAGTTAGATCAACATAAAGTTATTTATTTTGAAGTAGGAAACTTGGGGAAAATTCCGGCAATTGGCGACCCTTTTTCAGGGAAAAGCGATTATGAGCTACCGGAACGCGGCCCTAACTTTTGGAGTTTGTTTTAACACTCCCAAATTCTTCCGTAATAGGGACAGCCCCGTTTTACCTGCTCTTTCGACATACTCCTATTCAGTCATTTTCAGCTGGAACGAATAAGTAGCTTAAAAATAAACTCATATTTCCTCCTGCCAGGGTACCAATGGGCATCTATATGTCGCCGCCAAATAGCTTAATCAACCTTCCGATTGAAATTGAATGGCGCCGTTTAGTTAACTGCCTAGGCAGTTAATTGGACGGCTGATTAAGCTATTCGGCGGTGACATATATTAGGGGGTTTTAGTTTTTCTGTTCTTTCATCTTATTATTTCATTGCAAGGACGCCGGATGGCCGGATGGATGATTCATCCGCGACTTCTGCGGGCCATTTCATTCAGATATTCCATCTTAGTTTTTTGAAGTGAAAACTTCTTTAGCGTTGGATGGGTGTAAAATGTTAAGGAAGCGTCAGGATTAGTTGACCTTTGAACCGTAACCGACGACTGACGTCATACAAGATTAGGTACAGACTATCTATTTTGCAAGTTACGATAGATAGCGTCGTAGCTTAAACGGTAAGCACGTCGACTCTAAGTCCTTATAGTTTCAGATAGTATCGGGTTCAAACCACTTGGCCTTCAGGGATTTTTTGTGATAGTTTTTCTTGTTATAATTTATTACTTTTGGTGATTATTTTTTCTTTTTGTAATTTATTACTTTTTATGATTATTTTTTCTTTCTGTAATTTATTATTTTTTGTGATAATTTTTTCTTTTCATAATTTATTAATTTCTTCTGACAGAAAATTAGCAGAAAATAAGTGATAGGTTCTATGATTAGCGCTATATTATAGGTATGGTATGGTATGTTCTTTTTTTATCTTTTTCTATGTATATAACGAAGAAAGAAAAAAAGAAAATGTTTTCACTTCTGCCGGCACTCCCAGAGTGCAACCCGTCTTTTTAACTACTTTTTAAGTTATGCCACTCCTCTACCTTCTGAAACCAGACTCTTTCAGGCCATCAGTCCATCTTGCTGGAGAACGGCCCACCTAATAATTATTATTATTTCTGAAGGTACACACATTGCCGAAATTGCTGTAATCTCTGACTCTTTTACTTAAACAATCTGATTTTTGTATAGAAACTATCGTGAGCCATTTTTCATTCGATAAATTTATTACGGCTATACTCACGTCACTCGTCAGGATGCGCCCGACTAGTTTCGGACCCGACCGGAGTCCTTAATCATGAGCAGAGCATCCAGGCGCGGCGACGTCAGGCACCTGACGTGAGTATAGCCGTAATAAATTTATCGAACAATCTGATTGCTACATTTTGACGCCGATACGTTAAATCTAGATCCCGTTCCCGATACCTTTAACTATCTATCTGTATCACCCTGTACCAAATTTAAGCCTTAAGAAGTACATCCAGCACAAAGAAGACTATACATCGGAGTTTAAATACCTAAATGCGGAACCCTAAAATCGATTCACTCCACTAGCGTATAAAATTAATCTTGTCCACCCTCCAGCGCTACTCGTGTATCAAGTGAACCCAAAACATATTGTTTGCGACCATAGTTTACGTGGCAATTATTTCATTCACCCTTTATATGAATCGCACTAGCGATGTGACTGTTTTTGGTTTTGTTCGTTATACTATATATACCACTGTTATATTTTGTTTATTGCTGGGTTGCGATTCGAGAATTTATATGAAATATTTCTTTAGGTGCATTGGAAGATTTTTGTGGGGAAAAATCGCATTGAGGTAAATTACATGCTAAATGCCAAGCTTAACAGCATTACGCATATTGCAGTACTGTCCCAGTAGTGGGGACGCTTGGTTGGGCAAAACGGAAGAAGCCAAAAATAACTTTCCTACAGTAATTTAACAACCTTCTCCGTATATTCTATACTAGCTTTTGCTCGCGGCTCGGCCCGCGTGCATGTCGATTATCGCGACCAAACATAGCCTTTGCCCTTTCTCAATGTCTAAATTACTCCTATACCAAATTTCATCAAAATCAGTTCAGTGGTTTCGGTGTGAAAGACGGATAAACAGACACACACACATACACACTTTCCCACTTATAATATTACTATAGATAAAGTTATTTGTCATAATACTAGTAGTAGTTTCGTAAAATGTTAAAATTGTGAAATCAATAATAGTCCTTGGAGATCAAGGGATAAATGTTACGGCCCTACACATTTTTTTTAATCCCCACGGATACCCCCTCCCTCCGGCGCCGGCGGGGGGGGGGGAGGTTATGTCGGACTCGAACCGACTAAGCCGCACGCCGTCTGTGGGTCGTTGTGCTAGGCCGAAGGTGAGGTTGTCTCGCGACATTATCCTTCGCACCCCGGCTAACTCAGGGCCATTACTCTCGGTCTGGCCCTACACTATAATATTTTCAAATTAAAGGAATGCTTAAATGACAAAGTTCCGTGATAACAAAATATTTTAAAAAAAGTACCAAGAGCTGAATTTAAAATATTCCTCTATAGGAATCGATTATAATGTAGTAACACAAAAAAAATCACTTTATTATCACTTTCTTGACTGGCATCACACACAACATCGTCCTAACATCATCCAATAGATACTCTTTTGACAATACACTCCTGAACACTACACTCCCCCATAACAAGGGGGTGCCAGTAATCCGTTCTGAGGGGTGAAGATTCAATTGGAACTGATTTCGATGGCCCTCCAGTGATTTTTGTGTAATACCCTCTTGTGTTTGATAATAATATAATCGATTAGAATCACTATCGAGAGGAGGTATCGATTTTTCTGACGTATGAGAGGTTTAATCTGTGTACATTTGGGTAACTGTCGTTTACAGGCGTTTTGTCAACTTGAGGTCAAGTTCAGGATGGTTTTATTAAAAAAATATGAAATATAAGAGTGTGTGAAAATGCTACAGTATAAAAGATGGTTTTTAATAGTGGGGCGATGGCTTATAGTGAGTACATAGTGAATTCATATTGAGGCATCATCAGTTAAGTCGTTAAAGAGTCGACGAGACGTTCCGGACTCGAATCCCTTTACATTACCAACATGAACCCACTTCTAAAATTAAAAATAGCGCTCTAAAAAGTATTAAACAAGAAATTATCATTGATTGCCGTTGTCGTATGTCACTTTTTCCTATAAAGCATTGTTTTGTTAGAGAATGTGACACACGACCCGGCTATCCTTGACATTTTCTTGTAAGTTTAATACTTTTTAGAACGTTTCGTTCATTTCGTAGTTGACTTTGATCAAACTGAGATAGATAATGCTTCGAAGGGTGATAAGACATCAAATAGGACTATGTATTGCTTAACATGCATTTCCCCAACAAAATAGCTCACCGCACAACGTACAACCAACTGTTTGATTTCAAAAACGTCTTACGCATGTCCCTCCGAAGACAAAAGGCTATGATAAATGTCTCTCTTTCAACAGTAAGTAATGTAAAGTATTACTGTGGAGACGTCCACCATCACGTACCAGAGATTACTACCGAAACAGAAGTTTGACATATATTATGTTACTCTATTGTCTATGAGCTCGAAGGGAACGGTAAGTGCTTTCGGAAACGAAGACATAACGAGAACATATTAGGTTCTAATGGTTTTGTGTTTAGGCTCTTTGGAAGATATTACTGTAATAGTTATAGGATAGATCAGTAGAAAAATGGAGTTTGGTAAGAATTTCTTTGTGTGTTGCGTAATTTGGATTTGGGTGGTTTAAATTGAATTAGAGGATGCTTGCAGCTGCGGAGCAGTATCATTTTCTCCTTTTCTATAAGTACAGAAAAAAATGCAGGGCTTGGATGTCTTCTTCATACGGAGTAAAGGATTCCATCAAGATCCAAGTGATTCGGTGTTTCTTTCTTCTCCATCTTACCACAAGTGTTTTCTTCTACCTACAGTTCCGGAACCTTTAAGCGAGAGTGAAAAAGCATCTGATGAGGCCGTCAAACTGAGGGTCACTATTGTATCATTACTAGTGTCTATTATAGTAACGCTCTTTCTTGAGATTTTGTCTTCAGCTTACCCTCATATGAGGTGAAGTTTTGATGGCATTGCCCATATAAAAATATCCCAAAACTATATGTATATATGAATCTCTAGTCGTAACTACATCTATCACTAAAAACAATATGGTAATTAAGAAAAAACTAACGAACCGCGTATTTACAACAACTATGAACAAATAATCTATTTTTCCTACATTGTACATGTATTGCGGTCGGATTCTTAAACAAAAACAGTGGTTGATTGAACCAAGCGAGACTTTCACGCTGGATGATTGTCCGTGACATTGGTATGCCTCAGAACACATATCTTAGACCTTAGTTGCGAGACAAACGAGGCCTTGGCGAGCATCGATTGTTTTGTAATAATCTATACTTGGGAGGGCCTCTGTGGCGTAGCGGTAGTCAACGCGCCTGCAACACAGGAGGCGCGGGTTCGATCCCCACTCAATGCAAATATTAGGTATATAGTTATAATATGGATATTAGCATTCGTCTGATCGTGCCTTGGAGAGCACGTTGAACCGTCAGTCGTGGCAGTCGTTATTGGTAGTTGGAGCCTTAAAATCTCCAACTTATAGTCTAACTGCAATGCTTAAATATCGTCTATGGGTCGTGGAGGTCAGATGGCAGCAGATATGATAGGGATTAACGCTAGGATGAAGCTAAAATCTATGCTTGGTGAATTTAAGTGTGGTGCTCAAAAGACACCCACGCAACGTGCACTGCGCATGTAGAGCATATTATGAGCACGTTTTATGTCTAAGATATATATCCCGAGTATATCTGTGGTGACTCGATGGCATCTGACATGTGTGCGTGAGCGCGTGACGTACTCAGTGTTACTATCTTTTGTCATTACAATCAGCTGACAGTTGTGACACTATTAAGGTGATACAGTAAGTTAAGTGTGTACTGAATTTGAAATATCTACTGATTTATTTTTTCTTTTTGTTCTAATAAAATGTCTGAGCCGAAACCCGGAAACTGCTAATTTGCTTACTGCGTCTACCATTACCTACGGTTTGGCTAATACAAATTTTGTGGTAGCGACTGCTATCTCAATCTGGAGAAGAAACACATCGCCAGAGCCTAATCTACCGATCATTAGGTGTACCGGCGTTGAGATGAGGTTGGCTTAAGATCCGTGGATTTTAGTGGGGGCCTCATATACGGTATTTCGCCCTAAACATACGGTACAAATGAACAGGTAGGTAACATAGACAGGCGCTTTTACTAGCGAAATATAGATGCCAAAACATTTCTGCCTATCCTTATGAGTAAGTACATTACGATACTCTAACGCAGATGTGACTAAATAACAAATCACATTATTGTTACAATAGATCGTATATAACAACTTACAAATCAACAACAAAAGAATTAACGTTTGCTTACCATAAGTTCATCCAAACCCGCAGTATAATAACTACGAGGTGAAAACTTCAGTCGCGACTGGGATTAACGCTAGGTCGAAAAAGAAAAAAAACAAGTAGACCTACTGTGTCTTCACTGTTCTTTGGCATATCACCGTCTTTGTTCATCCAGCTACTCGAGTTCGCGCCATCTTCGTAACAGACTTTGAAAATTAATGAGTGACTTTGTCCAGACGTCTCAATTCTGTGTATTGTTGCTTATGAATACATAGTGAATTGTCACGAACGCTAGCGTTCGGAAACTTAGTATTCAGAAATGTCTCTCACTTGAGTTTTGTTTGATTTCGATGTTGTTGGAGTTCGTTGTTTTGTTTTATGTGTTATTTTGTGAAAAAAATAAGGTTTTGTTAGAGGCAATAGTAGATTGAGGTGTTAAATAGCGTTCAATAGTTTTTTATGAACTCCATCGTGTAGGGTACAAGCCGCATAGTCACCTTAGGCGCAGTTTATACAGAACGGACGTGGCGGGGACATATGGCGGTGGCGGACAATTTAAGTAACACAATGTACCCCTTATGTAGTGTACATTAACGTCGTTTTTCTCTCAGAGGAGAATTGCGCTCGCGCCTCCAGGCGACGTCCTGCTACTAAAGTGACGCGCCATCGAATCGAGTGGCGCGCGACCCGTCTTTGATTTTATTGTACACTACCTAAGGTTTATTATGATGTTAAATAAATTTGTCCGCCATACGTACCCGCCACGTTTCTTCTTTATAAACCGTGCCTTAGTGGGATAGTAGTCCTGGTTTTAAATATTATACATATGAAGAAGCCCTTAGCAATAGTAGCGCTAATACTTTACTAGTTGCCGACTGCATATATCTTGACCTGAGGCATACGAGTATCACGAAATATAGGTACTCTTTATGCGTAGTACGCGGTTTTTGGGTAACTTTTGAGAATAACACGGAGTGTTACGATAGCGGAGGAACTCAAATTCACTAAGCCTAGATTTTATCAAACCATTTAATCAGCAGCTGTACTAGTCGGCTGACGAAATTGGTTTGCATACCGATTGGATATGACGGTATTTCCGTCCAATTGAGCATCCGACTGGGTCATACGTCCCGAGGAGGGCCAGACCGAGAGGGATGGTCAGCCGGGGTGCGAGGGATATGTCGCATGACATCCTCACCTTCGGCCTAGCACTACGACCCAGAGACGGCGTGCGGTTCAGTCGGTTCGAGTCCGACATAACCTCCCCCTTCGGCTCCGGAGAGGTGGGTATCCGTGGGGATTTCCCGCAAGTAAAAAAAAATTGGGTCAGTACCTCCGCCCTACAGAATACCGCGGTCATAATAACCTCATGTTGTGTTCGCAGTGGTGAGTAGCGTAGCCAGAGCTCACTAGAGAGTTTTTGTGCTGCCAGTGGGAAGACATAATGCTTGTCCTGCTTTATCTTCTACACTGACGGCACAGAAACTCTGTTCTAACAGGGTCGGCAGTGCTACTTTCCATCAGGTGGGCCGTGTGCTTGTCTGCCACCTAAGTGGTATAAAAAAAAGAAATGAAAGATACTACTGGAGCCAACATCGTTCTCTTTTTATAACTACAAATAATAATACTGCCTCACTCAGCTTCTAACAGAAGCGCAGCCTTATACTGAACAATAGAATGTAACTTGTTTCATAAACTACAATATATTTACAACTTGGTATGTCTAATGGTGGCACTTCACATGAATGTTTGTATTTGCGTATTTGACATATTTGACAAACAAATACCATGTGTAGATTAGTGTACTTGACAAAGCATTGGTCTTATTACCTATTTGATAAATATGACCAATACCAGATACGTAGTAACAATTGTTGCGTTGTCAATTGACAAGTTATTTAGTTTTATTTAAATTCTATAGGGTTAGTAGGTAGTACGTTATAACAGTACCTAGTCAAAGTATGAACATTCACATGTGAAACCTCTTTAAAGTGAATACATTTTTGTGAAGTTAATTGTATTTTCGTGTATTTGCATTTTTTTGAAGTGAAAACTTTTTTAGCGGCGTTGGATGGGTGTAAAATGTTAAGGAAGCGTCAGGATTAGTTGACCTTTGAACCGTAACCGACGACTGACGTCATACAAGATTAGGTAAAGACTATCTATTTTGCAATTTCCCATAGATAGCTTAAACGGTAAGCACTTCGACTGTAAGTCCTTATAGTTTCAGATAGTATCGGGTTCAAACCAGCTGGCCTTCTGAAACTTTTTGTGATTATTTTTTCTTTTTGTAATTTATTACTTTTTATGATTATTTTTCTTTCTGTAATTTATTACTTTTTGTGTTTATTTTTTCTTTTCATAATTTATTAATTTCTTCTGACAGAAAATTAGCAGAAAATAAGTGATAGGTTCTATGATTAGCGCTATATTATAGGTATGGTATGGTATGCTCTTTTTTATCTTTTTCTATGTATATAACGAAGAAAGAAAAAAGAAAATGTTTTCACTTCTGCCGGCACTCCCAGAGTGCAACCCGTCTTTTTTTTTTTCATACCACTGATGTGACAGACAGGCACAAGGTCCACCTGATGGAAATTAATTACCGTGGCTTACGGACGTGTGCAACACCAAGGGAGTCACATTACATGTTTGCATATACTTGTAGGTCAACTATTTCGCCAAATACAGCAAACGCCGTATAGAAAAAATAAATAGGTATTTATTTATTTTACCCAACTGAGATGGCAGACAGGCTCACGGCCCACCTGATGGTAAGTGTATACCTATGGACGTGTGCAAAACCAGGGGAGTCCCACTCGTGCTACCGACTCAGTAAACACAGACAGATTCTGTTCTGTCAGTATAGAAGACAAAGCAAGAATAGCCTTTGGTTATCCCACTAACAGCACAAAACCTATCCAGTGAGCTCTGACCATGTGAAGTGCCATCATTACAGTGTTCTTGAGGAAACTATTGTTACAATATAACATTTGTCATATTCTCTTCCAATGTTGTAAGACAATAACATACCAATTCCCATACGAGTATTACGAGATTTAATTTCTCTCGTGACAGACGGATCAGCGCACAACGGCAAACTGTCAGTCAAGGCGTGCACAATAGGGATGCGTTTAAAGTATCCACTCTATAACAATACGCGAATAGTGTTGTTTATGTAAAGGTGCACAGATAAGGGTGATTGCAACTGTCTCGGGTAACGACAGCAAATTAGGGTTTGGATAACCAATATGAAGAAAACTTAATATTAATTTTTACTGCCAAGAATGGTTATGTTTTTGTATTTATGTTTGTAAGATCCTTTATTATCTCATATCTTGTGAACCACTGTACGAATTTCAATGATTCATATCACAAATGGAAGGTATCTATTGCCCAAGTGTTCTTGGGTACATAAAATATAAACAAAAGCTATATGTTGATTTTTAGGCACCAAAATGTATGTTGTGAAAAAAAAAACACTATAATTTAACAAGTGGAGTATCAAAATGAAGAAAATTTGAAGACGATTACAAATATATAAATATGTCATATGTCTGTATGTGTGACTAAAAAGCATAAAATAAAATAAATTATTAAAAATAAAAAAAACTACTGATTCTGTAAAGATCGAAACAAGCTTTATAGCAGGCGGTACCCATTTGCAAATCTCACACCGCAGATGAAAATTAATGGGTACCGCCAGCTATAAAGCTTGTTTCGATCTTTTCAGAATCGGTCATGTTTTTTATTTTTAATAATTAATTTAGTACTTGACGTAGCAAAAAAGTATAGCTATATCTAGCTAGCACAGTAGCAAAAAGAGTAGATATACCTAAATGATTTATTTTATTATTCCATGTAGCGTAGGCAAACAGCAGTAAAATTAGATTTTAGTGTTAGGAATATATTTTTTAGTCGAATTTATCTTTGAAATATCTAATAACTTCAATATCAATATTCTGAGTAAGTACTATTAAAATAAGTAGAAAATATTTCATATGGTCATAAATGAAGAACTTATCTACTAATTATAATCTCATAAGATTCGTATGAAAGAACTGTAAAATTATTAAGTATCACATAAGTATAAATAATCACATTAATAAAGTAAATAAGTCATTACATCCTTTTGCCGACGTTTATAGTCAATAATAGTTATAATAAAGAAGCTATGACTAAAGCATATCGCCTCTTTGCTTCGATAATGTGTTATCTTGAAAACTGCAATTTTACAGGAGACTGATTTTTAACTTACAAAACACAATTGTGACGAAACAAAAAACTTTTTTACTGTAGATCATTAATTTATTATTTAATACAACAAATATAGTATTTGAAAAGTTATTAAAATCTTGGCTATTTGAAAGCTTAGCAAGAAATTGACTTCAATTTCAAAAAGGGGGAAAATATATCACGATATTCTTGCAAAAAATTAATAACATAAGTGTTACAACCTAAGTAGTCACGGTGTTGACGATATTACTTTTGTTATGACACTGAGTTATGTCATAAATAAGCATTGAAGAAATAAAAACTATTGGATTTGAGAATCAATTTTTATTGAAAAAAAGAGGAACCGATACCTCACTTATTGTAATTTATATTATGACAAAAACCAACTTAATACCTGCTACAAAAATAATCACAATTTGTATCGCTTACTTACTGAGATTACAGAGTCCACGTCATAATTTCGAAATAATCTGGCCGACCGTCAAAATTCTGAACGCTCATTTCGCCGATGTTGAATTCAACGAATGGTTGTATGGTCGACTGTTAAAACTCCGAATGGTCATTCCGCCGATAATCAGTTCTACGAATTATTGTATGGTCGACTGTTAAAACTTCGAATGCGCATTACGCATTTTTTTTTTTATAATTATGCAGAAATAAATAATTTTTCTAACTGTTGCTCGGGTCGGGTAGTAGATGCAGCGTACTATTGGTTTACTGACGACGATTTAGTTTACTGACGATGTAGCATACCATCGTTTTAGTGTACTAACGATGTAGTGTACCAACGATTTGGCGTACTGTCGATGTAGCGTACCATCGATTTGGGGTACTGTCGATACATTAGCCTGTCGATGGAATTTTCGATACAGCGATCATCGATATAGTGACTGTTGATATTATGAACTAGACCCATTGGACTGTGCCACATCAGCGTAACGCTGCACTGTGTCTCTACACTGTGATTAAACGGATTTCTTCATCACAACATAATACCACAAATAATGATAAAGTTCATCATCGGCGTAATAAGCTTTCGAAGTTTTAACAGTCGACAATACAATCATTCGTAAAACTGATCATCGGCGAAATGACCATTCGGAGTTTTAACAGTCGACCATACAACCATTCGTTGAATTAATTATCGGCGAAATGAGCGTTCGGAATTTTGACGGTCGGCCAGATTATTTCGAAATTATGACGTGGAGCCGAGATCACATTTTACTAGACAAGTTAAAGCATCTTTAGCTAAAATCTGCTTGATGACGATGAGGAGTCAGTCGACGAACTACTGCTACTACTGGTTGAATCGCAACGATGGCAATTAGATTTTTTTTTTATAAATAGGACACGTCAATTTGACTTTACCTCGCCTGATGGTAAGCTGAAGGTAAAGTCTCAAGAACAGTTGTCTCAGTTTTTTTTCTGCTACAGTATCTACAACTTCATTTACGTCCATTACATCCTCTATATTTGCATCCTCCACGCTTAGCACTGTGTAATTTTCTAAAACAAAAGACGTTCTGTTGCTTTAAATCTTTAAAATATTTTAGTACCTTCTTTGATTTATAATGTACCTTTTTTAACCTACTATGCACGCCTGATAACGTGTTCGAGAATAATAACGTGTAATAATCACTTGAATAACTACTATAGTAGGCGTGACAGCGTAACAAACTAACTAACGAACTCGCAGACGTAATTAATTAGTTTTATTATGAGGCATAGATTAGGATTTGTACGAATCAAACATTATTACTAAAATATTATTATCACTTAGTACCCATATTTCTGTGCATTATTTAAATAGTAGATAGAACTAGTATTTAAGTCAGACGCGCGTTGGTATCTCGCACAGCGAAGTAGGTATACTAAGATTTATGGTTATACCTACACACAAATACGTAGTAACCTGCACTTGTGTTTATTTCAGGAGTATTTGCATGTTCCATTGTCATTGCCAGTTTAACTAGTTTTTTACTTCTAGGTTCCATCTGAAAAATTAAGTACCAATGGCTATTAGTTTTAGCATTAAAAAAGTACTATTTGGAAATAATTCCAAGAAAACAAATTTATTTTTGTTCTAAAACGAGACATAAACAATTATCTATAGCTTAAATTTTATATTAGAAAAAGTTTTATTACCTACAATGTTACATCGTAAGATAAGACAAAACAAAACTCACAGCCTTTCGGCAGCAGTGTGACATAAACATAATATAACAATCGACCTTCCGTTTTATTTTTCAATATCAATGTGTCAAAGTTACATATCACATTATAAAATTAAAAATCGTATTTAAAATGAACCTTACCTTTGCAATTAAAATGCGATATGGTCGTTAAGTCACGTTTTTGCAGAAATTCTTTAACACCTTCCGCTGCAAGCGCGCGGTGGCTACTATTATGTTGCGTTGTCGCATCAAACCTCTCCGCAGTAAGAGACAACGTGATATTATGATCTATCACAGTGGCGCTGTCTTTTTCACCCACAGATTAGCTATTTCGCGCGTAAAAAATACCACGTTTTGTGAGAAAATAAAATCGGATACGGCGGTTTTAATTATCAAACAATAAAAAAAACGATTTTTCGGATATGTCACGTTATTGAAGCAAAGAGGCGATATATTAAAGATCATTATAAACAAGAGAAATAAATTTTTAACACTACCTTTTGCTTGCGGTTCCGCCCTCGTGGATGTCAGTTATCGCTATAATATCAGTAATGTATAATATCGTTATAAATTGTAGCATTATGTGTTCTTGTGATGTATAAGCTGTACTACTGTAAAGTTTCATTCAAATCCATTTAGTAGTTTTTACGTGAAAAAGTAACACACAGCCATCCATCCATCCATTCATCCATCCATCCATCCATCCATTCATCCATCCATCCATCCATCCATCCATCCATCCATTCATCCATCCATTCATCCATCCATCCATTCATCCATCCATCCATTCATCCATCCATTCACCCAACCATTCATCCATCCATTCATCCATCCATTCATCCATCCATTCATCCAACCATTCATCCATCCCTCCCTCCATCCATTCATCCATCCATTCATCCATCCATTGATCCATCCATTCATCCAACCATTCATCCAACCATTCATCCATCCATTCATCCATCCATTCATCCATACATTCATCCAACCATTCATCCATTCATTCATCTATCCATCCATCTATCCATCCATTCATCCATCCATTCATCCATCCATTCATCCATCCATTCATCCATCCATTCATCCATCCATTCATCCATCCATACTTACAAACTTTCAGGTTTATAATATTAGTAGGATTATTTTATCAATATTAGGTAGTAGGTAATAAAAGAAAATGAATAAAAATGCAATAGTATGAATTAAGACTTTTGAATTTTAGATGGTTTGATTTTTCGTGGTTTTTTTTATTTTATATAGGACACGTCAATTTGACTTCACCTCGCCTGATGGTAAGCTGAAGGCAAAGTCTCAGAAAAGAGGGTCACCATTACAAACACGTACCATGTTAACAATGGTGGCACTCAGCTTGACGGCCTCATCAGATGCTTTTTCACGCCCCGCTTAAAGGACCCGGGACTGTAGGGCATAAATGGCACTATCCTTATTCTTAAACATTGTAAGTAAAAATAGCAGTTTAATACAGAATAACTCAACTAAGCGATCACTTTTTTGCCGACGCTACTCACGGACGGCCATGGGAAGAGGATTACAATATCTAGCGGCATGAGGCGTGACGTCATCGTATGAATGTAAAATTAATACCGCGAGCGACATAACGCGAACCGACAGCGACAATCGTTGCGGGGGTATTAGCGCGCAGAGTAGGGAGCGAGCAGAGACATGCCAGTTAAAGATATTATTTATTTATCTAATAATAAAACATATACATACACTAGCTTTTGCCCAGGGCTCCGCCTGCGTGGACATCGGTAATCGTGACCAAACGTAGCCTATGTCCTTTCTCAAGGTCTTTTCTACCCCTATACCAAATCTCATTAAAATAGGTTCAGTCGTCGGAAAACGTAACATACAGACAGATAGACAGAGTTACTTTAGCATTTATAATATTAAAGTATATGTATCCGTGAAGGGGTAAGCAGAGGTGTAGTAACACCAACGTTTGGCCAATAAAAGATTTTGGGACCCACATAATACGAGGGAAGCTTATTACCATGTCGGGCACTAATGAAACTGAAATGGATGGAAATAAATACGTTAAATACGATAGAATAGTATTTATCTGTATGTTACCGCGTTAGCCTAGTGGTATGGGTAATGGACTGCTGAGACGAGGTCTCGGCCTCGATCCCAGGTTTTACCATGGCACACATCAATGACTTTTCGATGCTTTTCGAAGTTATGTCACAGAATAATTAATAGTACTAACGTGTTATGTGTGTATTTATCATAGGTAAAAGTGCCCGGTTATGGCAATAGGCTCGCCACCTATTACATTGGGACCTAAACATAAACTGGCGAAATGTGGGTGCTAGCACCTCTGTCTACCCCTTCGGGGATATAGGCGTGAGTTTATGTTATGTCTTACAACTAGCAATGTCAACATTGCTAGTTGTAACATAACATAATATATATATTATATACTACTCTCATCTAACATTACTCTACATAATCAAAAGTTCCAAAAAAACTGCGCAGGCGATTACAAAACGAATGTACCCATTGTATTAATATCATACAAATAATTTATTAGGGTTACTAATCTGCCAAGTTATTTAGAACCCTATTTATTTGAAAACAAAACGGTGAGTAGTTCTTTCCATTCTGGTCTTGTTTTATTAACCTTTGTTAAACTAAAAACAACTGCTTATATTTTATATTCATATTTAAAACATATTAAACTTACAAATAGTTTAATTGCAATACTGGCACAGCGGTAGCGAATGCGCCTTACATTCATCACGGTCACGCAAAGCCTCTTTCAGTTATTCTATTAAAAACTCTTAAGTAGTACACAGTATCAGAGCAATTTTCAATACACTTTAAATTTTAAAAAACAAAAAAAAATTGTAAATCATTTCGAGTAGTCAAAGTCAGATTTTGATTCGATGTTGAACAACATGGTTGTTTCTTATATTTACGTCAATAATAATTCTACTTAAAATAAGTTTACCAACGCTTCAAAGGCGCTGAACGTTTGCTACACCAGAGGCGTCACACTCGCGCTACCGACCCTGAAGAATCCTTTTAATGCCCTTCTTGAAGAACCCCATATTGTACTCGATTGGGAAAACCACAGCAGGGCGTTCATGCCACAGCCTGAGCGTGCGTGGGATGAAGTTCCTTTCAAAACCGCACGGTTCGCACCATTTCTGGTCGCTTTTTTTTTTACGTGCGGGAAATCCCCACGGATACCCACCCCTCCGGAGCCGGAGGGGGAGGTTATGTCGGACTCGAACCGACTAAACCGCACGCCGTCTCTGGGTCGTAGTGCTAGGCCGAAGGTGAGGTTGTCATGCGACATATCCCTCGCACCCCGGCTGACCCAGCGCCATCCCTCTCGGTCTGGCCCTCCTCGGCCATTTCTGGTCGCAATGTGTGAGGATGAATTCCTTGTCTATGGCGAGCAGTGCGATGATAGTGTCAGTTCGAGTCTGATCGTGCCTGATTGAACAAAAGTATATATAAAAAAAGAACCTTTATAATATACATATGTGTCGGAGTGCGTAGTGTTATGAATGATAAGTATTAATTGTTCGAATTTAGTTATTTTGTATGTGGCAACATTGGTTATTAGTTGAGTGTGTTTAGTTGTCAGTTTACAATGACATTTGATGTAAATGACTTCGTTGGCGATCCGAGTAGAGAGCAGCTCACTTTTGAACGAGACGCGGCACGAAGTGGTCAGATCAAGAGGCTAACCTCACTGCATTCTATCAGTTTGCGATTTATTCTAAGTCTAGTTTAAATCCTAAAATATTGTAAGCATCCTTTGTGATTTCGTGGAACAAAGTTAGTGTGATTACGAAGTATAGTGTACCGGCCTCGAACCCGCATTGATTTTAGAAATACCTTCACATCTGTTATCATTATGTAGTCTCGATTTGACCCTTCTGAGCTGTCGCTTCGACATATAATTACTACTTTTTCTCACACATCAACACCACCGTGAATTTACAGCCTGAACAAGATCGATGTAAGGATGCAAATACTATTAAGCATTAAGATCATTTCCAGTAATTTCTCGTCAAGATTGATCTGATGCTGACATGCTGACTGTACTGGGTTGTGAAAATCAGGTGACACTCGCAGACGAAATTACCTCCACACCACAGAGGTGATTAGATAGACTTCTGACAGTTCATTAGATAGATAAATACAGAAACAAACAGATATAGACCAATCAATCAATCAATTAGCCCACTGGAGTCCACTGCTGGACATAGGCCTCTCCCAATGTGCGCCATTTCATACGATCCTCCGCGTTCCGCATCCAGCCCATCCTACACTTTTCAGGTCATCGGTCCATCTGGCTAGGGGGCGTCCTACCCTTCGTTTGCCTTCTCATGGTCTCCACTCTAGGACTCGTCTGCTCCAATGGCCATCGGTCCTTGACAAACGTGGTCAGCCCATGGACACTTCAGCTTGCTTATTCTGCGAGCCATGTCGGTAACTTTGGTTCTTTGTCGGATGACCTCGTTTCGAATTCTATCCTTCAGAGAAACTCCAAGCATAGCTCGCGCGATACAGACCAATCTACTGATTAATAAATCGTATTAAATGAATTTCATTCAAATACATTCAACACTGAACCAATTAACTTGTCCATAAATCCGCGAAACTATTTTTCATCGCCTGTATATATTTTATTAACACTATAATACTAGAAAATGAACAGCACCCAGTTGACCTGAAGGGCGCAGCGGGTTCCCGACATTCTCGCGATAAGGATTACGGCGAGAATTTACGAGAACTTCCCGTGATAGCCGGGGGCGGGAATTTGCATGTGAACACGGAACATGGAAATAGTGTTAGGGATGATAGAATGGATTTATAATGAACTAGCTGTAGCCCGCAGCATTACTTACGTGGAATACGGTAGAAACCGTCTCAATTTTCTACAAAATAACATAACTTGAAAACGACACTAAGAAACGTAATGAATGAAATCGGTAAAGTACTCAAATTATGGCGTGACTAAAGTAAACAGGGATTCATTATTATATATTTAGATTATTACCCGACTGCCATTATTAGGAAGTATATTTTCCGTTCCTTTTTAAATACGAAATTCTTTTGGATCCCACAAATTAGACTTCAAATTGGGCTTCAAAAAGCAAGCGTTGTAGTTTGATTGTAAGTTGATGAAGGAGACTTAGCTTATAATCAAACCTCACTCGTTTCATTTCTCTGTTGAACTCACGACTGCAGTAAGACAAGTCAGTGTTAGGTTTATTATCCAAACAATCAAGCAATGATAATACAGAGAGGTGTTAAACTCACCATAACGTCTCAATACACGCACAAAATCGTAACTTCGGTAATTGAAGAGCTTAAACCGCACTAAAGTACACTTGTTCTTCGACAATGGCCGAACAAAAATGCAATCCCGTGCCATGTCAGTATAAATCTAACTAAAAATACTAACTTGGACCTTTACTACCTTACTTTTGTAACATTTTAAACGTCTAAAGTAACTTTTAGAATATTATTTAAGTTTTTACTCTATTCAGTGAAAAATAGGGTCTGTTTTCGTTTAAAGTGGAGGTCTTTAGTGGTATTTACGAGAAAAGTTTTAATAAATGCACAATGAATCACTTAAATGTGGTATAGCTGATGTCAATAATGACAATATTATGCTAAAAGAGGTTTTAACGTTTAGATTTAGGTCAAAAGTAAGATATTTCGTAACTTTAATATAACCTGAGTTATATTGAGGGCACACAAACTACTGTTTACGGCAAAAAATGGACAAGAAGACGTAAATGTACCTATAATAATGTACGTATGTGTCTTGAAGCGTTGGTTCCCGGTGAATTAGAAAAGGGCCACCTCATCTGTTCCCTGTCTGTGAGAAAATTCTACAACTATTATAGCCCAACCTCATATTGATTCAATCAACGATATGCATACTATATTATTACTATACTATATATATCCTACGCCAGCCAAAAGAAACACCAAGGCGTCATAAAAGAAAAATTCCCACAAACACCGTCCAAAATGACTTTCGCGCTCATTGTTTCATTCGAACGCAACAAATGGATACGCAAATCACTAAATCACTGACGCCCATCAAAAAGCATCTTTGTTTTGAACTCCAAGAGATATCTCATAACGTTGTGGTCGAAAAAGCCTTTTGCAATCACACATACAACCTCAAACCGCACAATAATCTGCCAAAGGAAACTGAACCTTATTATCTCAGTGTTTAAAAGACAGCTTAAGTCAAATTCCCGCAAAGTATCTTGGTGAAGGTATATCGAAATCAGACGAATGAAGTCATTCGTCTTTTCCCGTCAATCTCGTCGGTTTTAGCGCGAGACGGTGCGGTTTGGACGTTTACGAGACAATATTTCAATATGCTTACGAGATTATCTCGTTGGTCGACCGTGGCCAAAGGGACGATAATTAGCTTTTTATTTAGACGAGAGATAAAGAATTTTGATATGTTTGGAAGAAATTTGTTGCAAAATATTGGGTAATAAAATTTATTGGGCAGTAATCCCGGTTCTGCCTGCTCTAGTCAGTACGTGATGGTAACTTGTTATACTATAATGGAGCTTAAAGAGAATACATATAACTTATTTATTACTTAATAACTGTGGCCCGAGGCTTAGCCAGTCTGGATGTCGGTTATCGTGAAAAAACATAGCCTAAGTCCTTTCCCAAGCTCTAGTTCGTGTTTGTACCAAATTTCATCATGATTGGTTCAGTGGTTTAGTAGTGAAAACAACAGACACACGCTTATAATATTGTGAGTGAGGTTTCGTATTAAAATCTCGAAAATTTGATTGAAAGTCAAATGAACATTTGGGAATTGCACGTGTTTTGCACGCGTAGGACACGACGGTATTCCCGTCCAATTGAGCAGTCCGACTGGAGAAGTACCTCCGCTCTACAGAATACCGCGGCCATAAGAACCTCGTGTTGTGTTCCCGGCGGTAAGTAGGGTAGCCAGAGCTCGCTGGAGAGTTTTTGTGCTGTCAGTGGAAAGACCAAAGGCTATTCCTGTTTTGTCTTCTACACTGACGGCACAGAAACTCTCTGTGTTTACAGGGTCGGCAGCACAAGTGTGACTCCCCAGGTGTTGCACACGTCCGTAGGCCACGGTAACCACTTTTCATCAGGTGGGTTGCGTGCAAGTCTGCCAACTCAGTTGTATAATAATAAAAAGACGGATTGCACTCTGGGAGTGCCAGCAAAAGTGAAAACTTTTCTTTCTTTCTTTTTTCGTTATATACATAGAAAGATAAAAAGAACATACCATACCATACCATACCTATAATATAGCGCCAATCATAGAACCTATCACTAATTTTCTGCTAATTTTCTGTCAGAAGAAATTAATAAATTACAATAAGAAAAAATAATCACAAAAAGTAATAAATTACAAAAAGAAAAAATAATCACAAAAAGTGACAGAAGGCCAGGTTTGTACCCGGTACTATCTGAAACCATAAGGACTTACAGTCGAAGCGTTTACTGATAAACCACGAAACTATTTATCGTGTCTTGCAAAATAGACAGTCTGTAACTAATGTTGTATGAAGTCAGTCATCGGTTACGGTTCAAAGGTCAAGCGATCCTGACGCGAGTTTAACACTTTTTACCCATCCAACGCCGCTAAAGAAGTTTTCACTTCAATAAACAATATTCATCTTCATCAGAATGCAAATCCCAAGCTTGCACAGCCCAGCAATAAAAACGATATCTTTAAAAAAACTATCTGAAAACCATACCATCAATAAGCCCTACTTGATTTTATAGAATTCCTTACCCAAGAAGGCCGTGGTCCAATCATAACCATGAAAATTCCTCAGCCAATTCACAAGGAAACATTTACGCATCTAAACAATTATGTACAAACGGACAGAAGTGTCCTTTATATTGTTTCTCAGACATTTTTGCTCGTAAAATCCAACCGCAGACAGTCATAGGAATGAAAATCGTTTAGATATTGACACTGGGACTTAACTATGTAGGTAGTATTTTAAGCGATTTTCTCATGAGATAAATCTATATATATAAAACAAAATCGTGTTAGTTACACTACTAATAAATCAAGAACGGCTGTACCGATTTGGTTGAAAATTGGTGAGGATGTAGCTTAGAACCAGGAGACGGACGTATTTTACATCCCATTGAACCCCCTTTTGGGGTTAAAATGGGGATGATAGTTTGTATGTAACTTTACGCGTACAAAGTCGCGGGCAGCCGCTAGTAAATAAATAAATATTCCACAACATTTCACACAACGCTTTCTAGACCCATGGTTGTGTTATGGAATCTAAAATGCGGATATAGATACTTTTTTTTTTATTAATACATAGAAACACCCTGACCAATGCAAATATACATATTCATGCATATAAATATTTGCACTGAGCGGGGATCGAGCCGCGCTGCCTACGAAGCGGCCGCGTTCACTACCGCCATGCTAGGCTGTCAATCAAGATTGCTGGTGATCTTGTCTCTCTATGATGTACAGTCAGCGTCAGAAATATCTTAACTATTAAAACTCTCGTATTAAGGGCTAAACAAACTGTTATATTGATTTAAATTGTATTATTGTGTATCTAAAAGTGTGTACCAAATATTAGAATAATCTGTCAACAGGAAGGGGGGGGGGGGGGGGCTAAGGTTTTAAGATCGTTTTGAGTACTTTGTTCATCAAGTTAGATTTGATGCCGACTGTCCTTACTCCAAACATGCGTCATACCCGAACCGTGACACAAATTCTTGTCATAAACCGCCTTGAAGTCATTGACCTATTTAAGCTTTTTCAAGTGAAAACTTCTTTAGCGGCGTTGGATGGGTAAAAAGTGTTAAACTCGCGTCAGGATCACTTAACCTTTGAACCGTAACCGACAGACGTCGTTAGCTACAGATTGTTTATTTTGTTAGGTACGCTAAGAAGCTTCGTAGCTTAGAGGTAAGCGCTTCGATTGCAAGTGCTTATGGTTTCAGATAGTACCGGGTTTGAACCTGGGCTTCTGACACTTTTTGTGATTATTTTTTCTTTTTGTAATTCATTAATTTTCTTCTGACAGAAAATTAGTGATAGGTTCTATGATTGGCGCTATATTATAGGTATGGTATGGTGTGTTCTTTTCATCTTTTTCTCTGTATATAACGAAGAAAGAAAGAAAGAAAAAGTTTTCACTTCTGCCGGCACTCCCGGAGTGCAACCCGTATTTTTTTTTAATTAATAGGTTCCCTAAACTGATTAGACGCTTCATAATTGCATAGCTAAACATGCGAAATCTTAGGTGAAGGTCATTACCATCAGTGTTCACTTCCAGAAGGTAAGACCAAAGGCTATTCCTGCTTTGTCTTCTACACTGACGGCACAGAAACTCTCTGTGTTTACAGGGTCGACAGCACGAGTGTGACTCCCCTGATATTGCACACGTGCATAGGCCACGGTAACCATTTTCCATCAGGTGGGCCGTTTGCTCGTCTGCTACCTCAGTGGTATAAAAAAAAATAGTCTGTCCTCCTCGAAGTGATTACTGCGTGTATTTTCGAAGCGAAGCTATGGGGTCACTTTTACACTATCATTGAACATTAAAATAATCGATGTTTGTGTTTATTACGATAAAATATCGAAGCAGTAGATATAACGCGTGTTCACTTAAATTCAATCAAACCAAAAAAATCTCAAAAAGCAGAGTTCCAGTTCCGAAAAACTTATTCAATCTGGTCCGACTATAAGTTGAAAAGGCACGCTTTAGTGCAGTCAAATGTTCGTCCAGTGTATGGCCACTAAATCAGCGATAATCCGCCCGTGACAACCACCGCCCAGCACTCGTCTTTATACTGACACAAAGGGACAGGGCCGTAAAACAAAAATTCTATATGGTGGGTGGCACTGGGTGTAATTATGTGCTTAACTGGAGTTAAAGTTTAGTGAAAAAGGCGAATTATTTTAAGAAAGTTATTTAGATCACGAAAAAAATTGTGTTTATTAGGTGCAATTAAAGGGATTGTCTTTATTATAATGTGGGTTTTTTTATATAGGGCATGGCAATATCACTTCACCTCGCCGGATAGTAAGCTGAAGGCAAAGACTCAGAATTATGCTGGCTCTCAGCTTGACGGCTTCTTCAGATCGGATAGGGCTGAAGATAATTAGGTAGGTATACTATAACCTAAAAGTCCTAGAGGTTCTGAGAAAAATCAATTTTGACAACTTTAATTTTAACCTCGATAGGAGACGGGCCTATTTAAAATTCAATAAGCACGTTATCAGACACAGATTTGTTTAAATTCCAGAATATATTTCTCCGAATTTTACTGGAGTCAAACTCTAGCCAGTCAAATGACATATACTCTAGAGACTAATCCAATGACATTAACGGTAAACTTGATATTAACTGACTGAAAACAACCGTTTGCATCGTTTAACTCACCCGCTGGGTACCAAGAAAAACATTCAATGCGTACATAAATCCATACAAGCATTGTTACTTGTCCGCGCACAACAGCCTTATAAACACAGCCAGGCCACGTCAGGTGGCGTAAATACGGATAAATGGCTTTAAATAGCTTGAAATGGCTTTAAATGGTCTTAAAAGGCATGAAATAGCCGACGCAATGATCAATGTCATTAATTTGTGCGGTTAATGGTTTTCAATTCTCCAATCTGTAATTATGGTTGGTGGCATGAAAGAGAGTTGCGATTACAGATTAACGGTAATCTTGATTAATATGATGGATATCATTTCATATAGCACTTTAAATGTAATTGTCTAAATGGCCGAGGTGTGTGCCGCCATATTTAATAGATATTAAATTGATAAATAGACATAAGTATTGCTCGTGCGTGCGATAGCCATGACTTCATCTCAAAGGATTTTAATCTAAACCTATTTAAAACTAGTATCAACGTGACGAAACGGTGCATCAGTGAAAAGGTATTTACGAGAAAGACGATGTTCACTATACTATGGCATTGCAGACTTGCTGACAACCCGGTATTTTTTATGCTTCATGCTGCTACAAAGAATAGGTCCGATCTGGGAATAAGATGTGTTGTCAGCTTTATAGTTGTTTCTAAAACTCAACTAGAGCTTGATCAACTTGATAATATCTATAAATGTAATGCCAACTACATGTCACACATTTCCACTAAGACCTTCGGGAACCAAACAAAGAACTTTCTTGGTTCTGTGTCGTGCCATACCCGTCTCATTTTTGCAAATATTCTTCTATTTCCATACATTACGCTTTTATCACCATCTGGTGAGCGGATGGACCTTCGGGGCCCAAACAAAGAGGAAGAACCTGCAACATGGCTCACCGACTACTATACAGACGAGAGCTTCTGGCGCAGGTTTACCTCTCGGAAACCTTGGAAGCTAAGTGAAGAAGGGAAAGAAGATAAATTATTAAAAAAAAGAAAAACAACTGATGCTGAAAAGATCGAAACAAGCTTTATAGCAGATAGTACCCATAAATTTTCATCTGGTTTGAGATTTCCAAATGGGTACCGGCTTGCTGCTAAAGCTTGTTTCGATCTTTTTTATTTTAATAATTTATTTTATTTTATACTTTTTAGTAATGTCATTTATATAATAATTTATATTTGAAATCGTCTTCTAATTTCCTTCACTTTGATACCCCACTCGATAAATTTGAGTGAATTTTTTTTATTACTTTCATTTTGGCGCCCAAAATTATTCATATTTTATGTACCTACCCAAGAACACTTTGGCTATAAATACCTTCCATTTGAAACATTAATCATTAATTTAATATGTTAATGCAATTTAAAAGATATGAGGTAATAAAGAATATGAAAAACACACATACATACAAGATTCACGCGAAAAACACAACCCTACCTGGCAGTCGGGTAAAAAAAGAATAATGTATCATTTATTTGTTGGTTTTTTAAATACATAAATATAAAAATGCAATTATTAAGAAGGTACCTCGCAAGCGGGGACTTACGTAAATATACCCTGGGTCACATATCTTTGACCTAAGTCGCGAGACAAATAGAGCCTTGATGCGCGCTCATTATTTTGTAATTATGCTTGGTGATTTTGAGCTGCAAAAAACAGTCACGTTTACTACACCCAACGTTTACTGCGCGTATAGGGCACATTTTAGGTAATACCTAACAATACTTCATACATTTAATACTCCGTGCTGTCGAGTCTAAAAGGCATTGAAGCTCTCAATCTGTCTACATCTTAAATCAGACAACCAATATTTCCAAACCGCATGGTAACCCAATAGTTTGCAGACCAATTTCTCCTTCGTCCAGTTCGTCAACATTGATGCTTTGATCCAACTTATAGAGTGCTGTACTGTGCTGGAGACGAGACGAACACGAGCCGACCTATGTTGTCTAGCCAAATAGTCTTAAAGTATATTCTAGATTATATTTTGCTGTACTCAAACTAACACACATTCCCTGTGCAATTACAGTGAAGTATTTAAACTTGTAAGTCTTAGACTTCAAACGGTCTAGTTATAAAAAGGCATCAGCTTGGCATATGCCCTATTCGGAATGCTTGTGAGGTATTTGCCTATCATATTTTTGTTATTGTGTCTATTTTTTCTCCTTCTCATTCTGTTTCTCGTAGGTTTATGTTGATAAAATATTTACTTTCTTTCTTTCTTGGAACTTACTCCATCATTATTATTATCAATTTAGCGTGGTTCCCGTTTGCAACTGAGGCTTGTACCTCGGAGTACAAGGTTCGTTTACTCCTTTACTTTTATAGTTTGGCTTATACTGCTTTTATGTGAGGGACTGCAGTCAGACCTTTCACTCCCATAGGAAAGTTAAGAGAAAACCTGCAAGTTGCCTTAGAACCTTAACAACTCTTTCATGCACGTCCATTAAACGTCCCATACTTATTACCCCATATTACTCATACTTTGTCACCATTAAGTAATCCACATGCTTTAGCTACCTTAAGCAGCATTAAGTTTCTTGGTTCTGTGTCGTGCCATACCCGTCTCATCGTTATAAATATTCTTCTATTACCACACATTATGCATATATCACCATCTGGTGAGCGGCGTCTTCATCATGTTTAATACCAGAAACCCGTCAAATGTCGTCCCGTACACGTCTCGCCGTAATAAGAACACTTCTTCAACCGCACTTCCCGTATTTGTTAACCAATATTCGATAAGTTTCATTATTTATCTTCCATTGTTCAACTCACATAAACACTGAGGCTTTACGATCTTAAACTTAAGCCTTAACAACTCTTTAGAGGCTATAAACGTAGGCTTCGAAGGAATTAAGTTTTAAGTGTTCGGTGAGATTTTAAAAGTTTATTTTGTAGCAACGTGTGAAATTGATGATGTGTGAGACTGTGGAATTCTTCAAGGCACTATTGAGTGTGGAGTCGAGTCGTCTCGGCGAGCTTATCTGCAAGCAACAAAGCAATTCTATTTCCAGTTTTGTGTTATTGCTAGCTTATTCGCGTCATTGCTAGCTTATTTGTCTTATTGTGCGCTATACGCAATCACTTTATTATATGGCGACGATTATTTTTCCGACTGTTTATCATTGGTGTGTAAAGAAAGGGTCGATAATAAAATTTATGAGTAACTGCTCTTAAGTATCGTGGAGTTTATTTTAGCGAATGTTTGTATTATCGTGAGGTTCCGGATTTGATTTTCAAGTAGTCATTTTTATGTAAAAAAATAATTCAATCTAACTATAGCCGTGACTTCTTCAAAGATCCCACATAACATAACATAAACTCACGCCTTTATACCCGAAGGGGTAGGCAGAGGTGCTAGCACCCACATTTCGCCGGTTTATGTAGGTCCCAACGTAATAGGTGGCGAGCCTATTGCCATTAACTGGGCACTTATAAACCTGCGAAACACATAACTTCGAAAAACATCGATAAGTCATTGGTGCGTGCCATGGAAAACCTGGGATCGAACCGGAGACCTCGTCTCAGCAGTCCAATACCCATACCACTAGGCTGTAACATCATAGGCCCCACATAATAGGGTGTAATATGTTACCGTCAACTGGCTAACTATTGTCCAACCTTCCTTGTGCTACTGAGGATTACAAAACAAAAACCCTAATAGCACATTGCTTTACAGCATCCAAACCCATCAGCGCAAGCATGCATCACACTCACTACTATTGCCGACTAGTGCATTATATTGAACCAGTTTTTCACAGGTCCAGTAGCTGATAGTCAGTGAAGGACAGTTTCTATTTAACAGCTACTGGGTAGTGGTAGCTTATTCTAACTATTTATACTGTTGATTGATAGCACTTGGTGGACTTTATTCTTACGCAAATTGAGAACACAGTTGTACTATTTCCACAGTATTTATTATTGAACCTTACGCCTTCTGGCACCCTCAAAGGTTTACATTGACAAAGATTGATGAATATGAATGAGTAGCCAATTCTAGATCACAATATATTGGTATACCAATCGTTCAACCAGATCCGTTCAAAAGTGTGAGCGTTGTTAAATAACAAACTTCCAAATATGTGCACTGACCGCCAGCTACTAGGCCTGTGAGACCAGGCCTTACTTCAAGCGCCACCCTGACATCATAGGAGCTTCACCGCTACCCACAAAGGTATATAATATCTTTACCAAATAACTAATATTCAGTTCAAGTTTTCGAGTTTGAACAAACATGACACCGAGTGTCAAATGTAGTGTCGCAGAGAAATGTATCGTGATTTCCTTTTTCGGAGCTCCAGTGCTAGGGGACAAACGACATTATGTGCTTCATTATGGATCTACAATGTGAATGGTAAAGACTGGATAGTAGTGCAAGCGATGCTGCATGATATTTTTAAAATATATTTCAGTACTATTGTAGGACTTACGTAGGGCAAAGAAATAACAAGACCAATTTTATAGGTATAGTTTTTATACAAGACTAATCCATCCTACACGTCCACTGCCTACTGTAACTCCTGTGCATGAGGAACAAAAACGAAGAAACTGGGCCATCTACGGCTTAGAGATGGCCCTCTTGAATGTGAGAGCCACAGTATCCCATCTACCCACAGAAAGGGGGGGGGGGGCGTGAAGTGACAGGTGACACTAAGTCATCCGCTAATCAGAGATACCTCGTGTTGTGTTCCCGGCAGTGAGTAGGATAGCCAGAGCTCACTGGAGAGGTTTTGTGCTGTAGTGGGAGGACTAAAGGCTATTCCTGCTTTATCTTCTACTCTGACAGCACAGAAACTGTCTGTGTTTGTGGCCAAGATAACAACTTTCCATCAGGTGGACCGTGTGCTTGGCAGCCACATCAGTGGTTTGAAAAAAAAACACGAGGAAAGCTACTAAGCATTGGCGAGGGATCCCTATCACCCGATTCCTGTCGGATTCCTAATAGTTATCATGGTGCATGAGAAACTAGATCAAGTAAGTGATTTTCACCACTAGCTTCCTTATTGAAAATTTTCACCCGCTCGCCACTGCTACCAAGTAACCTTTAACAGGGCCGCTCACACTTCAGTCGGCATTTGCAATATACGGAAGTCTGTCTGTAATTTTTCAATATCTACGTGTAATATACACATCTCTCGTTCGCTCTTTCCTGTTTCCACGGGATCTCTTTCAAATATCGCTTGACAATCGCTTCGCTTATAACTGTAGCACTGACCCATACATTAAAAGCACCAAACGCCATGCTCCACCATACATATTTGATGAAAACCTAACCGTCTCAGCGCACCGTAGTGTTAGTCGCCGCAGACACACATTGTACGCAAACACGCCGTTTCCTGTCCAAAATACTGATTAAATAACATAAGTATTGCTTGTAAATATCGCTTGAAATACATAGTATGAAAGCTTTCTATGGACAACAATGATTTTGTGGTTAGAAAGTAGAATTTTTGAAGATGCAGTGTTATGGCTCCCCTACACAGATGTTGTATAGATCGGTCGATAATACGAGACGCGTTACTTTGATACCTTTTTTATACCATTTAGAATGTGGTTACCGCGGCCTAAGGACGTGTGCAACACTAGGTGAGTCACACTCGTGCTGCCGACCCTGCTAGAACAGTGAGTTTCTGTGCCGTTAGTATGGCAGACATATCAAGACTTTGGTCTTCTCACTGACAGCACAAAAACTCTCCATATCAGTTTTTTGTACGACGAAAAACAGCACGTTTATAAAGGTGTAATAGAAGTAGGGCGCATTTTTGCAATAGGTAACGCATAAATACGATAATAACGTGTCAGGAGTCCACTTTTAGCAGACTAACTGCCGAGTTGGCTAAAAATTTCGAAGTTCAGCTAAATCCGAAGTTGAAAAGTTTCGGATGTGACTTGGATTATCGCTAGGATGAAAAAGAATGTGTCTGTGTGGGGAAGCCTTTATGTTCGAAGTGTAAATTCAACTAGAGCAAAAATTCGTCTAGCAACTTTGGAGTATTGAACTTCGCTGATAGCACCGCGATTGGTCTGTGGTGAATATATTATAACGAGGCCTGAATAATATTCTGCCGGGATAGAATGCTCACCGCGACTCGGCTATCGGGCCGAGATGGTGGGAGGAGGGCCCACCATCTCGGCCCGATAGCCGGGATGGTGGGACCTCCTCTTAAGAAGGCGCCCCAGGAACACCGAGGCAAGTAGTTAAACGTCTTGATCCAAGCTATGGGCCTAACCGTTTAATTAAATGGTTGAACACCATTCAGGCCGTTAATTGAATGGCACCGTTTAGTTAGCTCTTTAGGCAGTTAATTGAACGGCTCGATTATATATAGGTATAATGCCGCGTAGAATTCTAATGCCGTTCACACACACGTGCCGACAGTCCAAGACTAATATGTGTCCCTGTGCTAAATTACAGCCAGATCCATTCAATCATTTGAACGTGATTGCTTAACAAACATCTTCACAATATTTTAAAGAGTAGTAATATTAGAAGTAAAGTAAAATCATCACTTGAAACTGAAAAGATAATTAAAAATACCAAACCATACATTTCTCAAAGAAAACTTGAACAAAAACTACCCCGTCAGCTCTCAGTCTCAGCCCATAAAGATAATGAAGACAATTTTCGTCTCCTCTCTCATTTCATCAGAGAGTTTCTGAGATAGGCACATACAGACAGACAAACAGGAGCACGTGGGTGTAAAGTGGGGCCACTACACACAAACCCTGGTTTGTTTAAGTAATGGACTGTACCAGTCGCGTAACGGAACAATGACTGCCATAGAGCCGCTTTCGTAATACTATTTTAATTGAATTATCTTTGTAAACCTGTAAGCCTTGAATTACTGTTTACAATGCATGTTGCATTAGATTTTAATAACTATTAACAGTTTATTGTATTGAAGTGATATTTATAATAGAAGTGTTATGTAATATTGTAAATGCGTTGTTTGTGAGAGAGTTTATTTGTTTAATTGTTTGGTACTCAATCCGACAAAAAGGATAAATTGATTTGATAACACTTTGTACAGAAGTAGAACATAATCAATATTAACCGTAAATTATTTTTTAAACTCTTGCGTTGCATGATATACAGTCAATTACATGTCATGTTATGATATACAACAATCACATAAATCGATGGTGTAAGTTCGAATTTTTTCTTAATTTATCGTTGAATCGGACTTACACCGGTGAATGTTAACATACACTACACAGAGGAGATACAGCGAATCTTAGATTTGGCGATTTACAGCTTATGTGAATTTTAAGAAACGCCTGTGTTTTATTTTTATACTACCGATTTGTGTTCATAATTATCACTCTTCGTAATTCTTTCAACTAATATAATCAGTTCCTTCGGTTACGTACCAAATTCCGAATTGTACGAAATACCGAAGAACGATATACCGACGCAATCCGACTTGGATAGATTAGGTTAGAGGGCTGAGGCGGGACCTCCGATCCGCATTTCTCCCGTCTTAGCCTTCGTGGTTATTTCTTTTATAATCATCCAAACACAACCACACAAAAATCTTATTGTCAGAATTTTGAACTTCGGAATTTTATATTTCGAGATTTTGTACTTACGGTATTTTGAACATTCGGTATTATGAACTTCTGGATTTTCTTCATATGCAAATAGATATTTTAAAGCAATTTCTCCGTTATCACCAGAAAACCAACGAAGGGTGTCCACGAGCTTGCAGCGAAGCAAGCTCCCGTGCATCATAATTTCACTCATTGTGAACATTAACCAAGTCGTCGTGGTATATGTAAACAGTCACCGGTGAATGACCGAAATTGTCATGGAAAGGATAAATAACGGACATTCACCAAAAACCTTGGTGGATGTTAACAGTCACCAGTGTATCTTAATATACACTGCATTTCGGACGTTCACAGTAACATATGTACCAATACCATGATCACATTAATTCCCGTTATCTTCATTGTATAACAGATTACACAGGGCAATTAAGGTACAGCAGTAACGTTAAAATTTCTACAAAAATTTGTTCATGTGTACTTACATTCAGGCCTGTAATTGCCTAAAGGGTGCAGGCCAAAGAAGTTGTATTTAACACCCACCTACAAAATACACAAATTATAATTTTCGGTCCAACATTTTTTTTTTCTAACTTTCACGTTTCCACGTTATAACAGCCCTTCTAGACAAGTGGCAATTTGCTAGCCGGCGTTTGGTGGAATAGAATGACGAATGTATGGAATTTGACGTATATGACAGTCGTTAACGCATGTCAAATACGTCAAATCCTATACATTCGTCATTCTATTCCATCAAACGCCTGCTAGCGAATTGCCACTTGTCTAGAGGGGCAGCTGTATTTCTCTGTTTTACTAGTAAAAACGGATTCACCATAATAAAAAGATGGCAAAAAAAGTCGCCCCTCTCCATCGTTTTCCCTAGTCCCACACGTCGGTGGCGCGTACTACAGAAGTCGTCGTCTATTTTCACAAACTGGTGTCCTTCTGAGAACCGTCACACCACCACTAAGTACGGTCATCATCATTATTTGTCCGAATTAACACTTTTAGCCACACACCCCCTTTGTTATAGTTTCCTGTATTTTAAGAATTATTAACATAGCGCTAGAGTTGAAAAGTAGATCAGTCTATAGATTTAGATACGTAGATAGGTAATTCTTTATTGTACACCAATAGATTTACAGTAGGACAAGTAGCTAGCATGTTTACAGTTTAATCTATTATACTCTTTTATATGTAGGACACGTCAATTTGACTTCACCTCGCCTGATGGTAAGCTGAAGGCAAATTCTCAGAATAGAGGGTCATCACTACAAACACGTACCATGTTAGCATTGGTGGCACTCAGCTTGACGGCCTCATCAGATACTTTTTCACGCCCCGCTTAAAGGACCCGGGACTGTAGGAAGAAGGAAACACGTGAGCTGGCAAGGAGTTCCAGGTCTTAATGGTGCGACAAAGAAAGGAGTCACCAAACCGCTTGGTTCTTGAAGGAATATTCTGCACCGTATACGGGTGACATCTAAGCCCTGCTCGTACATTAAACTGTTATCATTGGAAGCGATTTCTTACAAGCTACCATTTAAAGATATACTATTCTATTAAAGAAAGTTTTTGTGCCGTCAATGGGAAGACCAAAGGCTATTCCTAATTTGTCTTCTACACTGACGGCACAGAAACTGTCTGTGTTTACAGGGTCGGCAGCACGAGTGTGACTCCCCTAGTGTTGCGCACGTTCATAGAGCACGGTTACCACTTTCCATGTGTGCCACCTCAGTTGTACAAAAAAAAATATCTCTCCAGGATTTCACTGGTTGCTTTTCTATGTCACTTCAGAAGAGTAAAGAAACGTGGACCCTGAACTTTCAGCTGACAGAGGCTGACGGTCAAGATGATGCCGATTTGCCGATTCACTCTGTAACTACGGCCAAGGTAACCTGGTCGACACATTAGACCAACAACCCTAGAGGCTCGTCTGTTAAAATTCAAATTCAAATCAGGATTTTTAACTTCGGGGTTTTGTATTTCGAGATTTTGTACTTCGGAATTTTATACTTTTGGTATTTTGTACATTCGGTATTATATCGGAATTTTGATATGTAACCTTTCTTTAACATACAAAAATCATTTACCATAATCGAAGTCAATGGTTATTTTAATTAATCAAATAAAAAAGATTAGAAAGCCAAATAAAAAAAAAAGTCCCACCAGAAGTCTGTCAAAGTACCAGTTCAATTCAGTTCAGTTTCTGTGTCCCATTTCAAATTCGAGATCTATTCCTTCCTTACCCATGACCCGGTACACAATTTTCTTCTGAATTGTTGACCTATACAAAGAAATCCTTGACGAATTCTTTGTATTCCATAACTGACACAAACTCCCAACGAAACCTTTTCATTTCAATCTTCCTAGAAAACAAAAGCTGCACAATGCCTCCCATATTACACCTCGATCCAATTCTCTGTTTGCAGTGCCCATTAACATGAGTTGTTAAGGCATTATAAGGCAAACAAGAGTGGCACGTTAGTCTTGTTTCTAAACCGATAATTGTTAAGATAAAGAACGGAATTAGACCTGCCGGAGTTAACGGATAGTTATTTGAGTGTTAGAATGTGTATGTTTGGTTTCCGAACGATTTCTGAGAGGTACTTTGGGAGAAGGTAACAAATTCTTTAGGTTTTAGATGATCTGGGTAGTCGGTAAACTGCGTCAACTTACCGCCTTCACTACCTTTTTTGTGTCGCCGCAAGTAATGCAAATCGTAAGAAGTATTGCACAATTTTGTGCAAATTATCTGCATGAAATTAGGTCAATATTATTTGCACTGAATTAGCTCAATATTATTTGCACGAAATAGTGGAAATAAATACACGAATGACGCTGCACATGCTCTTAGAGTCAAATAGATGCAGAGCTTAAACTATTGATATTTAAACTAATCTACCCTTCGAATTAATATATAATAATATATACATAATGTATACCTACATACAGATATAGAAGGAGAAATTTGAATTGATTCAGGTCTGGTACCTTAGTGATCCAAGCCTAGACTGATTCAATTTTTTTCTTTAATTCGATTTGAATATTTAGTATGAAATATGCTTAAAAATTTAATTCAAAAATTAAATAATAATCTGCCCTTTTCATAACTAAGTGAACGCTCCCACAAAAGTCATAGTCATTGTTGATAGGCTCGAGTTTGACCACATCTCACCTGTTAGTAAGTGACGATGTGACGGTGGAGCGCGCTTGCCTAGACGTAACCTATTCACTCTAGTCTAGAAACCCACCAAGTTATAGCTATAGGTTATTGCGACAAACATTCAGTTTATTAGACAGCCTCTGTGGCGTGGCGGTAGTGAACGCGGCAGCTACGCAGGAGGCACGGGTTCGATCCTCGCTCAGTGCAAATATTTATACGTATAATATGTATGTATTTACAAAAAGAAGTATCTAAGTATGTTTATCCGCATTCTAAATTCCATAACACAAGCTAATTAAGCTATGCTTACCATGGATTTAGATAGCGTTGTGTGAAATGTTGTGGAATATTTATTATTATTTATTTATTATTATGTTATTACTTCAATCTTATATCAGTTAACAAACAAGCAAATGGCATTCCAACAATGGATTAGAACCGGCTACCCACGCGTTCTCACGATTATTTCGTACTGACATACTCGTATGTCATTAAATGTCAATGAAGCGAGACAAACGCAGCTTTGTTTGGCAATCGTGTGACATTCGTATTAAGTAACTTCTAATACGATAAGTACATATTAGATATATAAAAAATGATTTGAAATACAATGATGAATCGAATTAAATAGAAAAAATTGAATCGGTCTAGGCGAGGTTTGAACCCGCGATCTTTGCCTTACAGGGGCAATGCTTTGACCACTAAGCTACCAGACCTTGCCCTAACCAACTAATATCATGTCTTTGAGGCGATATTCTTGCGAACTATCGAAACGAATGAATGATTTTTCAATCATTTTTAAACATTGATTTTTGACTGACGTAGTAGTCAAAAATCAATGTAAAATCAATATAATTAAAATATTTAAATCGAATTAAAGAGAAAAAGTTTAATCGGTCTAGGCGGGGTTTGAAACAGCGATAGTTGCCTAAGCAAAAAAAGAAGACGGGTTGCACTCCGGGAGTGCCGGCAGAAGTGAAAACTTATTCTTTCTTTCTTTCTTCGTTATATACAGAGGAAAAGATAAAAAGAATATACTATACCATACCATACCTATAATATAGCGCCAATCATAGATCCTATCACTAATTTTGATGAATTACAAATAGAAAAAATAATCACAAAAATGAATAAATTACAAAAATAATCACAAAAAGTAATAAATTACAAAAATAAAAAATAACCACAAAAAGTGTCAGAAGCCCAGATTCGAACCCGGTACTATCTGAAACCATAAGGACTTACAGTCGAAGCGCTTACCGCTAAGCTACGAAGGTTCCTAGCGTACCTAACAAAATAAACAATCTGTAGCTAATGTTGTATGACGTCACTCGTCGGTTACGGTTCAAAGGTCAAGTAATCCTGACGCAAGTTTAACACTTTTTAACCATCCAACGCCGCTAAAGAAGTTTTCACTTCAAAAATTCAAAATACAATGATGACTTTGCTTGGAAGTTTATACGAGGCTATTGTACGAAAACTGCAATGTAAAATTAAAAGTTTTGAGTAGTGTACTTAGTTATTATATGAAATTAGAAGGTCGATGATTCATAGTTCACTGCGTACTGACCTGTGTTTTTACCTTTTTTTTTCGTTTATTGTCAAATACAAAACATTAGTTACAGATTGAATTTATATAGCACATTAAAAAAAAAAACCACGAAGGTTTGTACTTGTGCTAATACAACACCGTGTCGCTAACATACTATGAGGATATTAAAAAATATACATTAAACTTTAAACTATACAAAATGAAATACATACCTAACACATTACACTAATACGTTACAAAAATATTCATACAAGGGAGACCAAATTTCTACCCACCCACAAGGTATTAAAAAAAGTAACAGTTTAATATTATTATAGTTGTTACCAATTATTATACAACAATCAACAACAAAAAGAAAAATCAAATTAAAAAAAAAATATACAACAACAAACAAAATCATTATACGTAGGTATCTACAATGAACTCAATAAAGTAAGCATCACAGATAATAATCAGCATACAGAGAAACCATTAACCAGTTTAACTCCTATCTGATGGGTTGTGGAGGTCATATGGCAGTCGCTTCACGGATAATATCGAAATACAATCAAACCCGCTGTTAGAGTGGAAAAAGTGGACCCCACACTCCGAGGTGAACCTTCAGATGCAACTGGAATTGACGCTAGGATGAAGAGTCTAACTAATTATGTCGTAAATAGCTACGGTATACAAACTGCAATAAGTTTCGATATCTTTCTTCAAATTTCCTTCCAGGGGGTGCGGGTTCGATCCCCGGTCAGTGCAAATATTTGTATGCATGTACAAGGGTGGTCTGTTCGTGCTTCGGAGAACACATTAAGCCGTCGGTCCATGTTGCCATACGAACATGGATGGCAGTCGTTACGGGTAGTTTGCTCCCTAATAGTCCAACAACTGGTCTAGCTGCAATGCTTCGATATCGCCTTTGGGTTGTGGAGGTCAGGTGGGAGTTCAGCCAAATCCACAGTTAGACTGGTAAAACGGAACCCAGACTAGAAGCTGATAGGTTCGGGTGCTACTGGGATTAACGCTAGGATAAAGAAGAGGCTTCAGTCAATTTATATGTGACATAGTGATAAGCCTAACGGTTATGTAGTGTCCGTCTGTCCGTTCGTTGACTAATGGGAATCAAATAGGCACTCAGTAATGACATAACATAACATAAACTCACGCCTTTATCCCCGAAGGGGTAGGCAGAGGTGCTAACACCCACATTTCGCCGGTTTATGTTTAGGTCCCAATGTAATAGGTGGCGAGCCTATTGCCATTAACTGGGCACTAATAAACCTGCGATAAATACACACATAACTTCGAAAAGCATCGAAAAGTCATTGGTGTGTGCCATGGAAAACCTGGGATCGAACCCGAGACCTCGTCTCAGCAGTCCATTACCCATACCACTAGGCTACCGCGGTTTTCCTTATTACAACCACTCAGTAATGGATCAAATCAAAACCATCGTACAACAACAAGTGTCGATAGGTACGTCAATTTATTGACATACGTTGACAATAGTCATAAACTTCATAAATGTCAAAATTACTTTTTTATATCAATTAGAAAGTAACAGACAAGCACACGGCTCACCTGATGGAAAGTAGTTACCATGGCGTATGGACGTATGCAATACCAGGGCCGTCAATCTCATACATACAACATTCTATTTTACAATACGACGCGCGACGGCCAATGAGATTAAATCTTTGCAAAGCTCAAGTAAGTCTTTACAAGGTCTTACCCAATGCTAATGTCTGCGTCCAGAATATATCCTGAAAACGTGCTCGGAAGTAGGTACAAGTACGCTTCACCTTAGCCAATCAATCATTTTTCCCTCTGTGGTAAGCAGAGACAAAAATCGCCATCTGCATCTATACATACTACATATAAATAAAATTGGAGTGTCTGTTTGTAATATTGAAATAACCGTTTTTGACGTGACAACGTCTTATAAATTGGTTTGCCGGGTGACACTTCAAGAAACTGCGTTACGCTCCGCTCACGTTATGCGCTCACAATGAGAGCGAGTGAGAGGCACGCGTCCCTTCCACTCGGGCATGGTTAGCCCGCCTAAGAGCGAGAGAGACAGACATTTTTAAATTGTTACTATTATTTCATCCTTCTTCCTACTATACGAATGAATATTCACATTAAAATTATTTTACCACTCAAAGTCGTTGTCACGTAAAACTTTCGCCCGTATACCGACTTTACAGGCAACCAAATTTTTTACTACATAGGTACATATGAATATAATACACAACAATAATTTCTGTCTGTCTGTCTGTTAGTTCCGGCTAATCTCTGAAATGGCTGGACCGGTTTTGATGGGACTTCCATTAGCAGGTAGCTGATGTAATAAGGAGTAACTTGGGCTACTTTTATTTTAGAAAAAAATGCGTTGACTCAACGTTATAACGCGATAACCGACATCCATGCTGGCGGAGCCGCGGGCAACAGCTAGTCTGTTCTATATACTTCACTAGTTACACTGTCATTAACCCTTCAGCAACCACACAGTTCATTACAGACAAACGAAATTAAACAACCGTATATTTCAACCACTCCATTAGTCAGTTTCAAATAAGGAATAATTGAGGCCGCGTTCACACTGATCTATTGACACACGACAGTACGCGTCTGTCGCAAGACATCACGACACAACGCTTATTGAATCGCGACAAAAGACGACAGAACATTGTTGTACATTCCAATTTAATTAAATGATAGGTGATGTAATGCGTAATTTGGAGAGCTGGCGTATTGTGTGGATGTGGCTTTAGGCTTGGTGGAATACTTATGCTTTGAATTAAATATTCGTTCTGTAGATTTGTGAGTATTGTGGCTTTATACCTGTGCTGTTTCAGACTATCTACTGATTTGACGAGTCTACTAGCAGAATAACGTTTGCTATTAGTAAATCTTGTTTCTTGCATTGTATCTTATGTATTAGCTTTTATGTGATACATTATTATCAACTTTCGACCATTGGTTCGTCAAATATTATCAATCTAATGAACTGCTAGAATTCGCATCAATCAAATTATAGGTTCTATCTACATTATACGACGCACTTAAATTACTACAGCTATGTTTTTTAGACTTTACATTATGCATTCTACATTAAATAGAGTAAAGGTTAGCATTTTAGCAGATTAGCAAAAGTACTTATCTTGTATACCTTCTTACAATCAAATATCCACATTGTACACTAGACTTTGCCTCTCATTTTATAGCAATTCTTCTGTCCACCGGGTTTGCTGGAAGTTTGCCCGTCGCCCTAGCAGAAGCAGGCCACGGCGGCGGCGCGCATCGTAGCACGATGCGCGCCTCCCCACACCGGGTTTGAGTCGGGGACCGCGTGGGCCCCCCCTCCCGAGGTGGGCCAGACCGAGAGGAATGGCCCTGGGTCAGCCGGGGTGCGAGGAATATGTCGCATGACAACCTCACCTTCGGCCTAGCACTACGACCCAGAGACGGCGTGCGGTTTAGTCGGTTCGAGTCCGACATAACCTCCCCCTCCGGCTACAGAGGGGTGGGTATCCGTGGGGATTTCCCGCACGTAAAATAAAAAAATCTGGAAGAAATCTCAACTCTAATTTAAGCTCGCCTTTGTACATGTATGTATAGCTATATTGTATAAATGTTACTATGTGTACAATGAAGAATAAAATAATTTAATAAAAATAAATATACCTTAAACAAATAGCTAGAACTGAAAACGCCTACATACCTATAACTGAGAAGTTTGTAGAATGCATCGGCATCCTCAGCCGTTGGTTTTCTGTTGATCTCAAGACTCTAGAATAAGACGTTTTTTGAGAGGACAGATGTAGGTTTAACAAATATATATTTTTTTAAATTTAACTAATTTTATCAAATAAATGCATAAATTTTGAAAAAAGAATTATTGTAGTCAATTTTGTAGTCAAATTGTATGACGCTTATTATTGCAGGGGAAACGAAACAAATCCCTTTTTGAAATGATTCTATTTTCAAAATACCTTCGACGAGTTTCTTATTATCGCTCCTTAGGTACCGTCGCTAAGGTTGTCAATCAACATGACCAACAATAACTGACGTTCCCGTCAAAAGTTGTCCAAAATCGCATCGGACGCGATGACCCGAACTAACTATGCAGACCAAAATCTCCTCATTGTTTCCTCTGTCTGTCAAAACGCGTTAGAATTTGTAAAAGAAACAACTCTAAGGAATAGGGTGACCATGTTTTTTTATAGGAGTAGAGAACTGGATGTTGTTATGCTCATGTAGCGTGTATTTTTAATTTTTAAGTAGTATGCGCGGTAGCAAAGACCTATAGCATCTGCATAGATACCTACTTCAAATAAAATTTTAAAATATTTTTACAACATACAATTTTTATAGACATTTTGAGTTTAAAAGCCTTTTCAACTGTAGATGAACTTTAGTCAGTAAACGTTTGCTAATGAAAAAGAATAAATATTCTTTTGAAATGGTTTTGTTTCTAATAAAGTGGGGTGGTTCCGTATTTTATATTTATTAAATTTAAATTGGTTGCTGACTTTACATCACTTACGAAGTTAAAATAATGCTAGGTTGAAACCGAAAGCTATTTTTTTTCTTTTAATAAAAAATGCGTGTCCTAATCACCGTTAAAATAATTAGGACCACATCCCATAGAAAATCAAAATCATAGTCCCACGATTAACCCCCTGCACACTGACGCTGACCCAACAATTCAATGTTTTCTAAGACCGTCACATCACAATGAAACTAAAATAAACTATCATATAATATCAATAATGTGTGCACGAAGCACGGACACATGTATTTTAAATACGTATTATTCTAAACCAGTTGAAGGGTTAGTGCATTGTCCTGTTATGTCCGATTGAGTTTCCCATGCTCCCGTATCGTGAGGTTGTAACAATAATATATCGATTTGTTAGGTAAAGTAAATCTGTCCAAACTAAATGGACGTGACGTGTTTTCGGTGGTTATGACGCAAGTGACGTTTATGTGAATTTGAATTTAAATACATTCGAATTGACAGCCCGTTTAAAAGCGACAAGTTTAATAGCCGTCACAAATGGTGAACACTTAATGCACGTTGTCTTATTTTAGTTTTTCTGTTTAAAAATACAAGTTCATCTTATAAGCGAAAACATTATTTTGAATATTCAATACTTACTTTACTTATTTTCGTCTAGATTGATTTATTTACATCTTCAACTGATTGACTAGATTAGACTTATATATATACTATGTTGCTTAAAACAAAACGCTTCTTATAAATTTGCATACGGTACATAAGAGTCCAAGATTATCAAATCACAGGAGGAGAGCGGACTCCTGGGCTACAAAATGCAAGCTTTGAATGCAAAGTGCAAATATTTATACACATGAAAAATAACATAAATTCATTAGTCTGGGCTTATCTAAGTACCTATGTATATCTGCACTCTAGAATCCAATTACGATTCGCTCGTCTTTGTATATCAATATGTATTTATGTCTGTTAATGTACTATTTTACGTGGGTGTACTGTGGTGTCCGTCCTTCGTTCGGTTACCGAGCCTGCACACGTCAACGGTATTCAAATAAAACATATAATTTCATTTTAAATTTAGATAAGGGAAAAAACATCTGATGGGAGACAGTTCGCGTCAAGGAGCTGACAGAGGAATCGGCGAGAGTTCTCCGAATGGAAGTGTATTACATTCCGCGATCCTGAAATACGCAAACAGTTATTTATATAAAATAACCTCGCGCAAACCCCATAAAAACTCGTGTAGGAATACTATATTTTTAAATAAATATCAAGATACCGGTGTATCAATTGTCGTATTATAGAAAGACTGTAGGATTCAACGCCCCGGGCTCTACAGTACAATAAAAAGTTAACAATTAGTTAAGAACTAATAAAAACAATCACTAAAATTATACCTGCATACCTATAAGGACATCCTTTACTATACATCTCCATATTGTTATGACACTATAAAATGTCCCTTCAATCATCTTTTACGACCGATATCGCATAAAAATGTTTAACTATTTGTTTGTACTTCATATTAACTACATGCTCTATTATGACTAACAGTGGAGGTACACGCAAACTAATGTCACCTCTATATCTTGACAGTTAAGGACTGCGAAATTTTTAGCGTGTGTGACTAAAAGAGCGAGGGTCGCATTTGAGGGTTAGGTTAATTAGTACCGATATTAGTATTGTGTGTATTGCAAAGTCGTAAATCTGTATTGTTGATTTTGTTGGTGATAATTTTATGACTTGATATAATTATGCAATTTATATAATTTAGGTTAGATATTGGATCCTTATTTGCCTGCCTTGTACATGGTAACATTTTAAAACGATTTTAATGATTTCATATAAGTCTTCAGGCTTTCACGGCCGGCTGACTGTCAGTCGCAACTTAGCCGCCGACGAGGCAAGGTCTCCGAAGTTGTCGTCGCCCGGACCTGCACCACTGAAAATGTCGACCGCAGTGATCGACGAAACGTCTGAAACGCAAGTTTCACATACACCACGGCCAAACAGCCCGGAAGCAGTATATTCTACATTAATGATTTCAGTTATCTTTTTTGTAAGTTTACTAGTAAAAACTCAAAAGGAAACTCTCTAGTAGTCAAACTGGATGAAATGCAGCATATTGCTGCTTAAGTACCCTTCATTATAAGACTACTACGATAAAACGCCGACATATATATACTTTTATTTCTAACCAGTTGAATTTCATACTTCCTACTTTTAAATTGACGGAATTCCATATAACATATAACTTAGGGAGCACATGTTTATTATGTAGTAGCTTTTGCCTGCGACTTTGCCCACGTGGATGTCGGTTATCGCTATAATATCGGTTATCGTTATAAATTGTAGCACATGTGTTATTCTGTTGTATAAGCTATATTATTTTTAATTATTTTTTTAATATTCCACAACATTTCATACAACGCTATCTAGACCCATGGTAAGCATAGCTTAACTAGCTTGTGTTATGGAATCTAGAATGCGGATAAACATACTCATATACGTTTTTTTTTGTAAATACATACATATTATACATAGAAACACCCAGACCAATGCAAATATACATATCCATGCATACAAATATTAGCACTGAGCGGGGATCGAACCCGCGCCTCCTGCGTAGCAGCCGCGTTCACTACCGCTACGCCACGGAGGCTTGTGTATTGTAAAGTTTCATTAAAATCCATTCAGTAATTTTTACGTGAAAGAGTAACAAACATCCATCCATCCATCCATCTATCCATCCATCCATCCATCCATCCATCCTTACAAACTTTCGCGTTTATAATATTAGTAGGTTTGAGGTAAAAACTAGTTTAGAAGCGTTAGGATTTTTTTTTTCGATAATCCAACAGCCTATTACTACAATCCACTCAATTAAACTTAAAATAAGGCCAACACAGGATTACACTATTTAACATTGAATAATGAACAGCGTGTTAAATTAGATACACAAATACAAGGATACAAATAGAGACGTAAGATGCATAAGTCAAAAATAAAAAATACATATTCTAAAACTATTTTCTAATATCTCGCATACTGTAGAGGAATGAAAAGGAGAAGGAGCAGGAGAAGGGGCGTGGGGGGGATAAGTGTGTGTGTATGTGTGTGTGTGTCGTCGTAATGTTTAATAGGCAAATCAATTTAGATACAGTTTATAATTATAGAATTACTAAGGAGGAGCGATATTTATAGAACATATTTTGAAATGGAAAAAAAAAAGTGAATTCGAGACTCCATTCCCAACAACCCTTGTGACAGATGACATCTCTGTATTATAGTAAAGTCGGCATCCCCGAAGTAACACAGCAATTTTTTTTTTCAAACCAACCAACCCGGTGTTTGTGCAGAATTTGACCATACCACAGTCTTCCCCTCCCCATTTCCCATAACCAGACAATAAAGTAAATTAAGACGAGATACTAAAAACTCCATCAAAACACCATAAATAACTCGGTACATGTCAAAGTCATTTGTCCGCCAACACTTTACAGTTCCCATAATAACAGAATTATTGAGCCATTGTTCGCCAAAGGGCATAAAACAAAAATATCTTTTATATGATCCCGGCTACCATTACACTGATACTTGTCTTAAATGATGACCATCACTTGTCATATCGACAGGGACGGATTTAGACGTCTGATGGAATGATATAATAAAAATTTATAAAGAATATAATAGCTTTTTCTTATGTGAATGAGATAGATTACTGACTATTTATTAGCTATTACAAACAACAAGATTACTGGCTATTTATTATTTATCGTAGCCAGTGTGTCTACAGGCAAGAATAATATCATGCCTTTAGACCTAATGCAAAAGACCTTACCGTAAATTCTGGCAAAATAATTTATCCCATTTCTTCCCTTAGACAAAGCGACTAAGAAGTAGGTCTGTTCTTTATCCTACATTAAACCTACAACCCTTGATAAAGTTTAATAATTTTTATGGTAGTATATTTATTAAGATACAGTATTAAAAATATATATCTTCAATAAAAATAAAAAAATTTGACCAAATACGGACCTGAACATATCGACATAAACTCTCACACCTAAAAACCACTTAAAGAACACCGACGGAGCTCTCAAATCATCTGACATCGAAACATATCTGACCTCTCCCGAACTACCATACACTGGCTTTTAGTCAACCAGTTGCTGTAATCTTGATTCTGATAAGAAAGCTTCGAGTCTTGGAGCAAGGAGTGTCCCTTTGTGGGCACGTCAATCAGAGATCGATTGAAATGGATCGGAATACTTATTAAGATAGGCATATGGTACTGCTTATGTTCGTAATGGATTCTGCTTGTATCAGTTTAAAGGACAATGTATATTGCCTTTTTAGTGGCCGTCAAGGTATTATATTTTTGACATAATCAGAATTTATGACAAAAATATTATTTATAAGTCTTCAGGCTTCAGGCTTTCAGGCCGACGAGGCAAGGTCTCCGAACTCGTCGTCGCCCGGACCTGCGCCACTGAAGATGTTGACCGCAGTGACGAAACGTCTGGAACGCAAGTTTCACATGGACCACGGCCAAACAACCCGGAAGCAGTATATTCTACACAAAATATTATTTGTCGATTTTTTCTTCTTTATCGCGAATGCACTTCCACTATCATATGGCAAACTGCTTAAAAGATGCCAAATCTAAAAGAGGAAAAGTGCTATGCGGGCTTAGGACTCCGAACTATAAACTTTCGATGGAACTGATTACCACTCTAAAAGGGTAGAAGCGTATATCAAATAACAAGTTTTTTATTTAGCTTAGGTGGCAGACAAGCACACGGCCTACCTGATGGAAAGTGGTTAGTTGTTGTTGTTTGTTGTTGTTGTTGAGTGGAGTTGGTGGCCTATATGGACGTATCACACTCGCGCTGCCGACCCTGTTAGAACAGAGAGTTTCTGTGCCGTCAGTATCGAAGATAGGATAAGCCTTAGGTCTTCCCACTGACAGCACAAAAACTCTCTAGTGAGCTCTGACTACCCTACTCACCGCCGGGAACACAACACGATGTTATTACGGCCGCGGTATTCTGTAGGGCGGAGGTACTTCCCCAGTCGGACTGCTCAATTTTACGGAAATACCTACCGTCGTGTCCAACCTCCTAAAAAGTATAACTTATAGATAAATTAAACTTGAATCTGTATAATTTTGAAATTAACACCACACACAGATTGGAAGGTAGATAACATACAATCTCGACCACTGTGACGCAACTTTGACAGAATGACAGTCGCATTAGAATTGTATCGCTAAATGACATTGTCGCCTGTACGCTTTGTGGCAAACAACCCCATTATGAGGTTGGCGATGCAAATCGACGAATAAAAGCAAAGGCTCCGATAGACACGACTGTTGAAATGGTCTGTGTCATAAGAGATAGCGGGAACGCTCTTCAACGAACATAGAAATAATTATTCTAATATCGCCTCGTCCACACGCGAAATAAATTGAAATCTTTCTATTTTCATTAAATTTTTGTCAAGGGCCGATACCAATATGTGTGTAATTTTATTTAAATAACTAAAATTACGTAATAACACTTTTAAAATGTTTAAAAACTAGCAATAAAAATCAACTTAAAAACAATGCCCTAAAATGATCGTAACAAGATATAAAGCAGACGGGAGACACATTAATTTCCTTTCAATTTATGATTTGTAAATGGACAAAAAGTCGAACCCAAATGAGAAGAAAGGTTATGGAATGGACTTTTTTCCCTTTAAAATAGACAGAAACACCAGCTTTACATCCTTTATCAGCATCTTCTGATACAATTACATAACTACTCTAATATTAGAAGTGAATGATTTAATTTGAAATCGAATTAAATAGAAAAGAAATTGAATCAGTCTAGTCTAGCCTCAAAGATTCTCTCTATATCTGATATAAGGAGAAATTTGAATTGATTAGGGCAAGGTCTGGTTGCTTAGTAGTCAAAGCATTGTCCTTGTAACGCAAAGATCGCGGGTTCAAATTCCGCCTCAACTGATTCAATTTTGATACTTTAATTCGAATTGAATGATTTATCTACTTAAATACCCTTCGGTATTAGCTGTAAGTTTTCCATTTATCAAAATATTATCATCTAACGAAATCAATTGACAACGCTACATCTTTTAACACAAACCATTTCACCAAATAATCAAAAAATAGCATAGAAATACTGTCGCGTTTACTTTTCGTGGTGATTAACAAAGAACGCTAAATTTTTTATCATCTTATCACATACGTATAGTTAACACATTCTGGTATTCTTGTCCACAATATAATTGTTATGTAAAAATAGGCTTCACTACGTCGTGGTGATACACAGACGACAATACGTACCGTGTTGTAGGATGTTAGCGCTAACAATTATAGGTATCTTTCAGAGGCTGACATTCATAATGATAATCACAAGTTTTCAATACACAATCGCCTTTTAAAGCGTGATATTCAATGCAGTTTATTGGTTATAACTTGATTAATGACAGTTGATTTATTCATTTGGTTGACGACCTGAAAATGTGGCTGGGACAGGCTGGATGCGGAAGGCGAAGCATCGGACTAAGATAACTATTGATACTCAATTCGTTAGAATAATTCATGTGTCATATTATTATGTTTCATGCTTTGCTGCTACTGGGAAGTTTCTTATTAAAAAACTCATTATTACATTACATTATTGTTGCCTTCTTGCACTAAGGTTTCATGTCTCCTCTGTGTCCCATAATATAATACGAGTATTATGACATAACCCGATATATCCTGGTTTCGTACCAACTACCAGTGGCATTGGTGCAGTTTATTAAAATGTATTTTTAAGTTTCTTACAAGGCGCAAAAGGTAATGCAGATTGTCTCATTTTCATAATTAGGTATAATAAACGGTACTAAATATAAACTTACAAAGAGAGAGACCAAAATAAACTTATACAATAAGGGATTTGAAATAAACAGATCGGCTGTGCTGTATCAAAACCTAGTAAGATGAGACAAATTTTATTGTTGAAATAATTTTTATCGTTTATTTTTCATATCCTGTAGCCTGAACCTGAAGCACTATGCTTCTATTTGATAGGCTTTTAAATATCTTATTTACAATATATTTTTAGATAATGCGAATCGATGTTTTATGATATATGAACCCGCAATATGTTAAGATCCGATTTTCTAGGAGGTGCTTGAGGGCTATCACGTTAAAAAACGTAGCATTTACTACGTTTTGAAATTGCGCAACCAAATTGGTAGATGAAAATTATGAAAATTGGAATACACAATGAAATAAGTCCAACTGTCTACAACAAAAACCACGTTCTTGCAATTGTCTGTTGTCGAATATCATCTCAATTTGTTACGCAGACAATAATATGTTTGTATTACATTATAAAATATTATTCTACAATTCTACAGACAGTATAACTATGTAATTTGTATATCCAAAGAAACTCTAATTATTCGAAGCGAAATAGATGTCAAAAATATTTAGAAATTATCTCCACTTATGAGTGTTCTGAATTATCGAGTTTTTCGCACAATAAACATCGGTTCATTTGACTAATTGCTTCAAAATCGCGACAACAATATACGTATCAGTTGCCAACGCTAATATTTCCCATTACCCGATTATCTACACCTACAGGCTGTGAAAACGACGGGGCAATTCGTCAGGCCGAAGTTTACGTAACTTCACTAATAACGACATTAACAAGAGTATTTTTTTGACACAAATTGAACACGCTCTTCAAATACTTTACAAATTACAAATAAGATAGATTGTTGCTTTGTTAAACTAGACCTTAATTGGTCGTGATAATGTTTTTTTCGAAACGCCCATCAGAATATTTAAGGTTGTCAAGGCGCACTTCTTAAGTAATTAGTGGTCTAACTCAGCTGACACGAACGTCATTGTCAGTTGCTTTGTGAGATCCGCGTTTCGTTTCCATTTGTCGCTTCTGAATAATATTTGTAGATTTTTCAGTCGTGTGTACTTCATTTGTATTTAGTACAAAGGACATAATATTTTTGACTACAATAGTATCTTTCGGTAAAGTGTTGTAACCTTTCTTAGCTTTTGACTTTTTGTAAGCATGTGTCATTTTTTGTCCAAGTTTGACACTTACGTTTTTGACACTCATATTTTATTACAAAATACGGTTTTGTTATAAAATACTTGCTCTTGTTGCGCAATGAAAACAAAAATTTTGCCATCTGAACTAGGCCAGAGTATTACTTTCTTTAGCCCGATGTGTGCTTATGTATTTTTAACTTTAACAACAATAACATGCCTTCAGAACTCCCATCCTCGGCAGAAAAGCTTGCCCCAGATCCTCTCCCATGGTTTAAAGAAGGTGCAACGTCTAGTAAGTGAATTTGAAGTAATGCCCTGTATGAAATCAAGTCAATTTCAAATTGTTTCTCATTTGCTAGCCTGACATCCACCTTTTATTTCTATTCATGATCACAATATAACTAATCCAAAAACAAACATGACTGCACAAACCCATTCAATACACCATTTACATTTAAAATGCAAATCGAACTGCTGACCATGCTAAAGCTTTTAAGAAATCCGAGCAAAGCTTTCGATACTGTTAGACAATCAATCTTGAAAACGACCCTTTTTGCATACTTACCTCTCACGGGTTTTAGGGACGAACGGGCAAGTCACGCTCGTCCAGTCTCAAGGGTACGGAACCATTTAATGCATAGTTTGAAATTGTTAGGGTGTGAGCCTCGATTAGGATCTGTATTGTGATAGCCCTGAATTGTTCGGATGAGCTAAGTTTCCCGATGGACGAACGATGAGTGTGAATTTTGTGTGGAAGTGCGTATTCTCGCACGAATAATCCTCAAAAGATTGTTCTCCTGTATGAATTTTGGTGTGTTCATATTGCTAAACAGTATATTGAATAATCTCTTGGTTGTGTTTGTATGAATGAGGTAGTCAAATAAGAAGAATTTGGCTGATTTTTGTTCTTGAATTTAAATATAAGGAACCTTCTGTCTTAACTTGTTACTTAATTATCTAACCTAACAGTATCTTATAGTGACCATATTAATATGAAAAATCTTTAACGTTTTAAATAAATATATTGACACGGCAATCGCTTGAAAACACAATATAAGTATATCACGAGTAATCCATACTAATATTATAAATGCGAAAGTAACTCTGTCTGTCTGTCTGTCTGTATGTTATGCTTTCACGCCTAAACCACTGAACCGATCCTAATGAAATTTGGTATAGGGGTTGATTAGAATTTAAGAAAGGACATAGGCTATATTTGGTCGCGATAACCGACATCCACGCGGGTGGAGCCGCGGGCAAAAGCTAGTACATAATATAAATTGGATTGTTGATTGAAAACGTTTAATTTTTCATATTGATATGGTGAGTACAAAATGTTAGGTTAGATAATTACGTAACACCTTAAGACAGAAGGTTCCTTAAGTAGCGACTGAATAAATTAATAACCAACTTGGTATTACATGGATTTCACAACTTTTTACGGTTTGTATATATATTTATATTAAAGTGTTTTATATTGAAGTGTTTAACGTGGGACTAAACAAGCATAATGACACTCGAACTATTAGCCACCCTCGCTTCGCTTGGGTGGCTAAAACATCTCGTGTCATTATGGCTTGTTTTAGTCCCTTGTTGAACAATCTACTATTAACACATACATTTCCCATTATTTTATTCAACTCACGTCGTAGGTATGTTTCCTGGTACTAAAGTTGTCAATCAACCCCGAACAATTACTTCGAAGCCTATCAATTCCTAGATGCAGTCAGGCTAATTTCCCATTAAACGTCGGTAAAGGCAGCCCAGGGTCCTTATTAGACTTGACCAAGCGTACCATAAAGTTCCGCGTTCGTATTAACCGCCACATTTAAGATGGTCTAACTCTACACCAGAGTCATCTTCTATGTTAATCTTTTTAAATCCTCCGTATAAACACGGTACGACTACGTTTGAAACTCGTTGACAAGTACAATAATACTCCGGGTACATCTAACACATATGTTACTATGCGCTGGAACTTTGAATGCTGTTTCCACATGGAAACTATTAGACTTTACTAATAGAGAAACCTGCTTAATGGTTTCTTTGATGGTGAACATTGTAAACCTGGGGTGTTTATGCCTAGTTATATAATTGAATGTAGAATGTTCACTGTATTTTGTTCATTGGGAGCTGAGACTTCAACGTTTTGCTTACACATTTTGCTTTTTAGGTTTTATTATCTAATGTAATTGCGGTCTATTGCTATCAGTCAGGTACTTTCAGATGATGGTATGGGTAGGCGAAAAACAGGCCAAACTTGGGATTTAATAAAAACAGACACTGTCCTCGATATGAAAAATGTAGGATATATAACTATTCGGAAAAGAAACGAATGATACTGCTTGTATTTATAAAATTATACACTACGTTTCTATAAAAGTAAGTAACATCTTTAATTATTGTCTGATTTCAACAAGTTACATCCCTAACAGGTGATTATATCGGCAACCATTGTGTAATAATTAAACGACCATTTTATGGTCATCACATTCCATAAACGCGTATAAAATCATCAGCAATTCTTTAAACAAAGGACGGCGCGATTAATACAGCGTGCAATCATTTTTATTGCTCTTCTGACAAAAGGGCGCCATTCGGTATCATTGCATTTGCATAAGAATCATAAGGAGCCCTTCGGTGGAAGCTGGTCCATATGTAGATGTGTTTATTTGTTTAATTGTGTTTGCAACCATATAATTGATTCGGTGATAGCGCATGTATTCATACTGTATTTAATCTTCAGTTTTGCAAGGGTTTGGGTTAGGTTCGGCTTTGTTTGGTTATCGTTATTTGAAAGTTTGAAATTCTCTAATTCTGCTATATCACTACGTAGTATAAAACAAAGTCGCTTTCTTTGTCCCTATATCCCTTTCAATGCTTAAATCTTTAAAACTACACAACGGATTTTGATGCGGTTTTTTTAAATAGATAGAGTGATTCAAGAGGAAGGTTTATATGTATAATACATGTTAAATATAGTAGAGGGTGCAGCGGGAACGGGATCTGACGCCACGCGTGCGGAAAATTTTTGGCGGTACGAAGTTCGCCGGGTCAGCTAGTCTCAAAAAAGCAAATACCGATTACGTAATTGTATCTTTGGTTACTTTATCTAATAGTTAAAAAATCATTGATATATCATCTATCTATCAATCATTGAATATGTTATGCTGAAAACAAGCACGACAGTAGAAGAACTCTCCAGGCTCTCAGCTATACCCGGATTGTAGCAAGTTTGAAGATGTTCCTTCTATTCCATTAAGATAGGAAAAAGTGAATCGCTCAGGTGGGACTCGAACCCACGATCTTTCCCCTACGAATGTCGGTAGATGGCTCCCACCGTCGCCCTAACACGGTAGTATAGGAGAATTTGGATATCTTCAGGTGTGGCTCGGTGGCTCAGTGGTCAGAGCATTCCCCCTGTAAGGGAAAGATCGTGGGTTCGAGTCCCACCTGAGCGATTCACTTTTTTCTATCTTAATCGATCTGAAAAGTTAGCATAGTAAATGCTTCAAAATTTCATTCAATGTTCCTTCTATGCTCTAAAGTGATAGTGTAGTGCATGTTAGCAAAAACAGAAACAGCATAATAGCTCTTCTTTCTTTAACCTTTCTTTCATGCTTTTTTAGCAAGTACGTATAAATTATTTATCGAATAATGTACCACACAAGCTTAATCTGTCCTGAGTGCCTTCATTACTGATATTCCATCAGCTAACGACCCATGGAGGGGAACATACCTTACCACCGCAACTCGTTCCGTGTGACTTGTCACTAAGAGTCTCTTACTCGAGTGCCACTAAATATAACGAGGTTCTGTGTTTGTGTGGGTACTTTTTATAATATTACTTATGCGAACCAACATGATTATGGATATGTTATTTTCTAAAATTTACGCAAATATCACTCATTGAAATAATTACACTTTTTAACTGATTCTATCGCGATTTATTTGTAATAATAACTAAATCAAATAAATCGCCCGGACCTGCGCCACTGAAGATGTCGACCGCAGTGATCGACGAAACGTCTAGAACGCAAGTTTCACATAGACCACGGCCAAACAGCTCGGAAGCAGTATATTCTACATGCAACGCCGGCCGTGAAAGCCTGAAGACTTAAATCAAATAAGTAAATAATAACAAATAAATAACTAACTAAAAAATAACAAATAAATCGCGATAGATTCCGTTAAAAAATGACTAAATCAATGATTATGATTAGTTAGGTGCAGTCCAAAATAATGAACGCTGTCATGGCTGTCAATTCTAAAATGATATTTGTCATTTCACTGTTCTCGATAGATGTCTTTTCATAGTCTACATTTTAGAACCTGGTATTAGAAAATGAACAAAAGACTTCGGTAAAAAACTATACCTAAAGGATAATTCCGAAGCCGACCGCACACGACAACTACCACATTCAGACATACATTACTTGTTAAACTTCAATTTGGCTAAAGGGGACCATTGAGAAGCAGCAATGCAGTCAGCATCGAAGTCACACCTTTACGTCATAAAGAAAGAAAGAAAGCATAATAAGATGGCATAATATTAAACCTGCATACATTTAAGCAGATCTAACAAATGGCAAAATGGTTAAAATCGTGCACCCCAACGAATCACGATTTGATAAGTACTAATTACTTTAAAATTACTCTATAAGTACTGTTGTAAGCGTCAGTAGCTTATTAGTTAAGGAGTCGGCCTAACAATCGAGAGGTTCTGGGCTCGAATCCTGGCCATTACACTACCGACGTGAACTCACTCCTAGTACGATAAATTTAGCTTAGTTGGAGGGGTTAGAGGGAATATTAGTAATTTCGGAAACTTCGCTTGCCAATATACTAATAAAAAAATTCTTGGACTTTTTTATCAACATTGGCCGAGATTCAAAACATACGTTTATCATTACATTGATACCATCTATCTGTGATGATGACAGGGTCAGTACAATGACGCTCAAAGTATAATTTTTGAACCAGTTTTAAGTAAGCGTTCAGTTAATTTTTTTAACGTACCTAAAATGAGACGATATTCTTAGCAACCCATGGATTCTCCGTACGGGTGCCGGGTCCATCGCGTTGTTGAGTTGGGAACACGGGACAGTGCCTGGGACTTGCAACCCAAGTGTAGGTTTAGAATATATATATAAAATTTCGTACTCCCTATACTATCGACAGACAGAAGTCAAAAAAACAATTAAAACACACCTTTATTGTTCTGCTTACCCAGTGTAACTACCTCAACCCATTACAGAAAACATACACTTGAAGAATTCATAATTTAATACACAATATCGCTTACAACTCACAAAGAGGGCGAGACACTCGAAAACCATTGAATTTCAAACCATATACGTTATTGTATAGCTTTGTTCCCAGTTGGGTATTATTCACGTATTTATTATATTATTAAAAAGATATACATGGTATATTAGATGACTGTTGAGGTCCAACCGAGCGAAAAGCGACGGCATCCGGTTTTGAAGAGGCCTGGTTGGCGCAAACAGATAAAGGGACTAGAGGGAAGTGCTTATTTGATATGATTATAATAGATCAGGAATTGCTGAAGAATTTTTATGTTTTGGAAGTATATTAGAAGTTAAAAGTATACAATTTTTATATACTTTTTTTTTAAGGATAAAAAGAAATTTATTGAAAGCATTAAATAGTAATAATTCAATCATTTTTCTACAAATTATTGAAATTGTTACATTAATAAAGTACTTTCGGTTAAAAGCCATCCATAGCAACAATTAGTATACTAATTTTGATGATCTGATACTTTTAAGTGGACAGCCAAAAAAATTTAAAAAATCTTAAGAATAATAACAACTTGCCACAATATATTAATTTAATATTGTGGACAAAACATAAAAACAAAAATAGAAATAAATAATTTACACTATAAAAATGATTAATTTACAGAATATCTAGTATTACATTGCCTACATAAAATCTAAATGTTTATTCACAACCAATACCAAACCATTGAACAACACAATCTTTGACAACATTTAACAGCCGGTAAAAGAAATGCAAAACTAATATTAATAACAGCTTACAACGACACTCACAATACCGTACCAAGCACAAAATAGCTATCCATAACTAACAATAAAAGCCATTGCAAACGATAGCCATTCATGCTAAAATGTACGATCATAAAAATCATTCTAATTATACATACCACAAAGAGCTCTCGATATATTAACTTTTAAAAAAGAAAAACAAAATTAATGTTTGCGACTAATTCGCAATAAAAATGCCACATACGAACAAACACGAGTATAGGGGGACAATTATAACAAATTACGCACACTACCCTTAAAACTCGAGTGAGATTTGCATTCAATGGTATTCACGTTTTTTGTAGGTTATTTACATACATTTCAAGCAAAAATAAACCTTATACTGCAAACTGTTAGCACTCATAATAATTTATATCAACAGCTGGATTATAATTCTTTTCGAGTTTACATATCATCTGAAGGGTCATCTAAATCAAAATATTGAAATTCAATTCTTTACCGACTACACAAAGTAGAAATTACCTTGCAGAATAGTGTTACGAAATCACTTGAATATTAAAAGTCTTGGTAATTATTCAGGAATTCATCCATCATTAATCACAGTGAGCTGGAGGAGGGGGGGTAGGAAGGGAACGTTGTAAAAATTATTGTTGAAAAGATAAATCATACAGGACATGAAGGTGACGTTTATGAGGATCTCGGACACGCGTGTGACATTGCATGGAAATGTATGAATTGATACATACACATACATTTGTTAACACCATCATTAGTGATAATTATTAATGTTTTGTTGGTTGCGCAGCAGTCGTTTAAGTGTTGTTACTTTTTTGCATGAGTTTTTGCAATTTCTGTTGCAGCTATTCTAATGTGATAAATTACATTAATCTCGACAAATAATTCTTATTAACTGAAATCCCTCACATATATGCTTAATTGTATTACGATTGAATGCCCAGGGTTCAAACTTGGAACTTATTAATTGAGGACTTCTTCTGAAGCCCAAGCTATTGAATATTATTTTATGCAGTTCAACATACGAAGCATATAAAGGCAGAACGTGAACTGAACTGATCCGATCATTCACCTCTACGTCACGTGTTTCTTGCCATTTGACATAAATACTCTAATTAAAATTAAATCCATTACAATTATTATAAACTTTTCCAAGTCATTCTCAGAAAAACTATTAAGCCTTGGGTTCAGAGAACATAATTATTCATGCGTGCCTTATGCAATCTCTAAAACTAAACTCAATTGTACAACTAAATCCAATTATGGAAGAAAACAATAAAGATTACAACACTACTGAAATAAATAGACCTACAACATTATTTACATCCAACCTTTGAAACTCGTGGGTGTAAGGGTCAATCAGTCCCTTCTGAATGAAGTTCGGCACATTTTAGACCTCTACTGAATACTATTCATCCTAAAACATTATTACAATAGGATAAATAACCATTGAAACACCGTATACCCATTAACCCAACGCGTAACTGTCAGCAAAGAACTTTAACAATTAACATCGTCCAATAATAGAAACTATAGTACAATGGTCCTCACTACAAATTAATTTATTCACATACAAAAGGTCAGCAGCCGAAAAAAGGATACATGAACCAATTTGAACTCAATCTACTTAAAAACAAAGTTGAAATTTAGTTCGATGATGTGCTTATTTTCTGTAGATTAGTGAAGGAACACTGGTTGGGTTCTACAGGGGAGCATTTTAGGACCAATTTTGGTTGTTCAGTATGAAGGGAAACATTTGGTACATTTTTTATTATAATAAATGTGACAATGATGCGACTGCGATTTTTCACTGCAACACATTTGCGGTGCTAATGCGATTCGCGACAGTTTAATCGTTTGAAATTACAAAAGCTTTTATTGTGAATGTATTTGTTAATGTGGTTGGCCCAAAGGTTGATTGGATAATTCATTTAATTTGACTTTCATTAATTTTGTATGTATGTTTTGTTTGGTTACAAATAGAACAAATTGATTGGTTTAACTAGACAATAGCATGTTTACCTTTTGAATAGATTCAAAGAAAAATGAATTAACATATGTCTAATATCCACTACCTTTAACTTCCAAAGAAAATGGAACCCAGAGTTTGGAGCATTGGCCACTTTACGTGTAAGCCGGTACGCCCACGGATGAGTCTCAGTCGTTCGTTTTCCTCTCGGGGTAAGTAAATCAGACGAAGTCGCCCCCGTTAAAGATAAGATAAATCAATAATGACAAATACGAAAGGTTTCTAAAATGTTAGCTTTGGATGTAACTGGGATTGGCTCATAGATGATAATGCAAGAGGCTCAGTACTTAGACGTTAGTTTTGGATTTATTTTATGCTAGCCGGCCTGCCCCGGCTTTCTGACCCTTCGAACCCCCAATACGGTGTTTATTTTAGCGCAAAATAGTAATACCGCCTTATGTTAGTAAATTTAAAACCCATTTTTTTCTAAAAGGAGTTCTGTTATATTACAAATATTTAAATTGTTCACACCTCTTTGGAAAAATAAGTACACACACTTTCATTACGCGAACTCGCATTACGCACGCGACAAAATCAAACCGTAAGACGTCTTTACAAAGATCGATGGTATTAAATTCAAAGCAGGCAGTCTCGAAATAAGGGTTGTCAACACTCAAAATACACAATATAACGTAGGCATTATTTGCATGTACTTTGAGTAGCTATTTTATTTTTATTTTTCTCTTTTTGCCGACGACGTATGGGGGAGTAATCCAAATGTTGTGTTCGTTTTCTTGGAAAATAATGTTTAATAATGCTTTTCATGTTTATTTGTAGAATTTCTTTGTGTGATTCTACGACCTAGCTTACTTGTCTCTTTGATTTATTGTCTGTGGCAATATTGTTGATAGATATATATATAAAATGTGTCAAAGAGAAAATATTATGAAGCATCAAATACGCATCGATTGAAGCAAAGAAGACATTATCGGCGCGGTCTGATTTTATTTTCTACATTTGTTAGACAATTGGAATAATTTCTTAGTTCTTGTATTTATAGAATTCATCATCTTATTATTATTTTTTTTTTTTTTTCAAAATCAAAATCAATTTATTGTTTGTCACAGGTGAAGAAGATGTCGTAAATTACATTTATAAGTAGGTATCACTGTAGCATGTCTGATAAGACGTACAATAAGATTTATTAAACACATTAAGAAAACTAAAAATATTAGGTAATTGAGAAATACAATTATTTGGATAGATTCAGATCAAGCGATTCTACTTCTATTATCATTATTATCATTATACCAACTAAATAATAAAAAATAAAAAATAAATTGTCATTTACATAGAATAATAAATATGTCACAAATGTAGTCATCAAATTAATAATACAATACAAAAATCAAATGTCTGTTTAATAAAGTATGTCGAGTCACAGTGTTAGGAAGTCATTATTCATTCAAATAATCATTAAGAAATTCTGTAACATTATAATAAGCTTTTTGCACTAACATATTTTTTAGAACTGCTTTGAATTTGTTGCAGTTCAACTCCCTCCAATTTTTGGGCAATTTATTGTATATTATTGGCGCCATACAAATTATACTTTTGCGCACTAGAGCCGTCTTTGCACTATGCAAACGTAGCCTGCCATTATCCCGCCTGTTTCGCGGAACGGTTGCCTCTAAGGTCGGAAATAAATGAGGATTACTTTTTACAAACATTGCAACTTCGAATAGTGTTAGCTTTGGTTTCGTCCGAAGCTTGTACTTTAATTTGGTTCATTTTTCTTTTGTGGGAGTGACTACCATTGTCTTACAATCCCGAGAAGAACGTTGGCACCAAATTGTCTTACTTGTTAATCAGCAGGTATAGTCTCCCGAGGAGGGCCAGACCGAGAGAGATGGCCCTGGGTCAGCCGGGGTGCGAGGGATATGTCGTCGACAACCTCACCTTCAACCTAGCACAACGACCCACCGACGGCGTGTGGTTTAGTCGGTTCGAGTCTGACATAACCTGGTACCCATGGTGATTGCCCGCACGTAAAAAATAAAACCAGGTAGAGTAAGCTGGTGAGATTGGCTTTTTTCTAATGATATTCATAACTTTTGTTGTACCTACTATATTCAATACCATTCCAGTATAACTCGAAATCTATATTATAAATGTGTATTCTAAAAAGTGGTCAGACTATTGACAACAAAAATCTAGTACTTTACAAATAATATTGCGATGTGTAATATATGTACAAATCACAGAAGTAAAAAAAAAACACATGTTTCTATCAGTCAAAGATACGTATAAATACGCATCATTGACGATCATTCTTTTCTAATTGTGTATCGCAATACCAGTAACAGAACCTCTCTTCATCACTCTATTGAATTTCTCAATACAGTCAAACACTTTGAACATATACAAAACTATAATATGTAAATGTTTGAAGAAAAACAAAATTTCGTAACATTAGTTAACAATTTTAAACAAATACCAACCCACAAGGTAACTACTGACAAAGAGGTCGGAGCTATGCAACCGCTTTTGAGAGAATACAAAAAGGCACCCGTTCTTTGCCTAACTAACTATTTAAGCAACACAAGCTTTAATTAATCTTGACAACACCATTGTAGATATAAATATCATTTATCACTTTGAATGACTATCGACGCGAGAAATTTTCGAATCACGATCGAGAATACCCATTATTGCAGTTTATTTTTTAAGTATGGCAACATAAGCTGTCAAGTGTATTGTCTATGGACATTTTGTGTGTTGCACTGACAACTGGGAATGTTCGCAAATTATTTCAGAATGGCGCTGTCCAGTATTTGTATGGGATTGGAAACGTATTGATGATTGATGATAGTGGTTCGATATAATAGCTTTTTGTTTTGAATTAAACTTTTGTTTTCTTTGTTAAGATACTTATATTGCGTGAGGTAATGATTTTTTAACGTCTTGATTATTGACGACCGATAATTTATACATATAGATTGACAGTTACGTCAATGGCTCTGGGTTCGATACCTGCTCAGTGTAAATGTTTGTATGTATGATATATGTATATTGCACCTGGCAGGACTCGAAATCGCAACATCTGATGAGCAGACGAACGCTCAACCAAGCAAGTAAGATGGGTAAACATGTATGTAGATACTTCTTTCCATCCATTTATTGAATGTTACTCACATACTCCATCTTGTTACGCGACTACTTCAAGTCAAGCACGGTAAAATACATTTTTCGTTAGAATTTCCTTACAATGGCAGGGGCTAGATTTCAATTATTTGCCAATCCGTTACCTGTACGGGTACAGTGGACCTGACTCGATTGCCTCCCGTCTGGCCGTACGGGCCGGAATCGAACTCCGCTCCGCACAATAAAATACATCTAAATAAATAACACGGACTTCTCATTGTGATGCCGTCTCCATACAAAATATATTTTCACTACAATACACGCGCTGGGAATGGGGAAAATGGAGCACACTCGAATGGGAAAAAATGCTCGAATGCTGGCAACACTTGGGCTTAATTCGTGATTCCATTTTTGAAAATTTGAATATTATTGAGTATTTTGTGTTGGAGGCCAACCAATTATAATAAGTACTTGAATTATGTACAATATATTTGAATATGGAATATGTTATTTTCTAAAATGGATGAATACCTACTTCGCCTATTCGTATATAGCTACAATAAAAAAGGTATTTTTATTGGACGTCTACAGTTTCGTCTGTGCTGGGTACCTACTTATATTAATATTAATATTGAAAGATAATTTCTATTTTTTCTCATCTACTATTTTCTTGACTGGCTGTTGCCCGCGGCTCCACCCTCGTGCTTATGACGTACTAATACCATGCCTGCGAATCACGGCAAAATATTCCCAGACCTAGCCTATATTCTAGACTATTTCATCGAAATCTGGTCAGCCGTTCTGGCGTGAAAGATTAACAAACAATTCCTTCTATTTACGATACTTATTTCTTTTCCTCCAGGACACTACTGCTACTAGGCCACGGTAAACATATAAAATGAACATTCTAGTGCAAAAGAAATCGATAGTTTTCTTGGAAACAATATCTGTGAATCACTGCGACATTCAGACGCTGGCACATTGAGCAACTTCGTAAACCTTAGGACATCACTCAAATATGTTAGTAAGAATTTTTTTTTTAAATATACCTACTAGTAACGAAAGTACTCTAGTATTTGTGTTAACTCCTACAGCTAAGCTACATTGCGTGTGTTGGGAGACGCTTCACGTTGGTAGTGTAATGGCCAGGATTTGAGTTTGAGACCTGACCGCAGCTGTTCCAATTCCCGATCAGTACCTACAATATTTTGTAGGTATGATAGGCCTGTTGGCCGTCTGATACCAGACTCAGTAACACGGCGTTTTGAATTCAAATCCATTAAAAAAAAGGGATTTTTTTTTGGTATGCTCCGCATGGTTTGTTAAATCAAAACAACATTCAAAACCAAACAGTGGGATTTTTGAACGTATTATTAGTTTTCATGCGTTTTGCAATAACACGTTTCACAAAACAAAATTTTCTGCCTATAGCATGGTGGTAAAGAGTTCGACTGGTACATCGATGAATGTGGGTTTGACTTCCGCTCGCTGCGCATATTTTTTTCATGATGTGATTCCATCTTACTAATATACTCGCCAAGGTATGAATGGATGGACATATATTTGCTGCTTAACCACGAAAGAATGATTCAACCGATCGTGCGTGACTCTACAATATAAATTTTGAGTAAACATGGTATAGTATGCACAAACAGTAAGTTTTGGGTAAACAGAATCTGGATAAAATTTGGCAGAGATAGATTATAGTCAGGAGTAACATATTATCCCTTCCCATTTCCTGAACGGAACGCTAAATTTTACTGGTGGTAGAAATTCGATGGCACAGATTTGTCACAAATTTCGGCCGGGTAGGTACCACTATGAACAATTGCGAAAAACACTCCATATTAATCCATTCTCGGGTGGATTGCGTTCAGGATCAGCAAGTGCATAGCCGGGCAGAAGGATTGTGGTCGCAGCTCTAGTGGGGCCGGTGCGTGCCAAGCACTGCGACGAAAATCCTCTTTTGATGAGGCCGTCGAGCTGAGTGCCATCATTGTTAGCATTATACGTGTATTTAATCTGTGACCCTCTTTCCTGAGACTTTGCCTTCAGCTTATCATCAGGCAAGGTAAAGACAAATTGACGAATCTCATAAAAAATCTTCTCTAGCGGAGCCACACGCAATAGGTAGTTATTGTACTTATGACATGTGCTAATGCAAAAAAGTAATAACAAACTACTACTACAAAATAAAAACGCACGCCGTTTTGAGACATCATTTGCTGGAGGTGTGATTGCCACTGGCATATCTCTCGCATCCCGGCTCCCAGGTCCATATCCGAGATGCCTCTTAGGGTGAGAGAACCACGGTCCCCATCTTGCCTGTGCTACCGGACCACCTTCTTGAAACTAAATACAAGCTAGGGTCTTGCCAGTGTTGTATAAATATCCTTGAATATTATTTACATTTATATTTTCTTGTATTATATTTTTTGTTTTTATTGGTAAATTTATTTAATTAAATCACGATTAATATCTATCAAAACTTGATCTTCTAATATCTCGCCTTTAAATATCAAATTAACATAAAATCTCGTAAAATTGACAAATTAATTTACTTTTCGACAGATAAATCCACTTGACGGGTTCGACGCGAAATCGCCGAAACCCTTTAAGGATCGTAGCCGAGAACAATGGTTTACCGAACTAATGATTAATTCAAAAGTCGCTGGATTCCTTTCAATGTGTGGCCATTAGACTAGCGTAACTTTAAAACCGGAGTGAACACAGTTATCTTAATATCATCATCGCGAAAAGCTCTAAAGTTCTTTTTATGCATGTACTAGCTATTGCCCGCGTGGATTTCGCTTATCGCGTAGTGTTCCCAAGCTCTAATTCACCTCTATACCAAATTTCATCAGGATATCTTCAAAAATTAAAACTATCATCCCCTATTCTCAAACTCCCCCCCTCCCCTTTTAACCCCTCCTATCGCGATATAAGGGAGCCTATGTCCGTTCCTAAGCTTTATCCATCCCTGTACCAAGTATCACCCTATGATCGCGTAATTTTTTTGTATTCAAATAATTTGTGGCCTTTTCGACCGCCAATGTCCTTAGCAACCTTATACAACACCTACTGGAAAGAGATGTAGTGGCCCTTGTATTCTATCTAGTACGATATCTATTCTGTGCGATAAAATAAAAAATCGTATATAAATATTTAGCCAAATTCATAAATTAAAATTTTACATAAATAAAATTCCAATGAAGGTAAAGTATCTCAAATATGAAAGCAAGGTAGGAACAATGTCATAATTTGCGTCATTAATATATTTGCAAAAGAAGTTAAATGTCACAGACATAATATAATAGGATATATGCATTCTCCGATGCATTTTAAATAGACATTAGGTATTGCGAAACATGCTGATCTGGTTCACAAATCACGTCATTTGATGATGAAATAACTTTTCTATATAATAATAATCTTGTAATATTATTTCTCAAACTAGACAACGTAGGAACTCTTGATTTGACTTTTGCGATTATTACCAGAGCGACTCCTTGCAGCAAAGCCTCGTCCGTTGAGGATGACGGATTGAAAAAACGTAGAAGTAGACAATAATGTAAATACTATTTCCACGATTATTATTTACCACTTGGATGGATGGCTGGACGCGGATATCTGTTATCGCTTAGTGTTGATTAAACGCTATTAAGCATTTAATTTTTCTAAAATAAAAGTAGCCTAAGTTAGTCCTTGTTACATCAGCTACCTGCCAATAAAAGTCCCGTCAACATCGGTCCAGCCATTTCAGAAATTATCCGGAACAAACAGACAGACAGACAAAAAGCGTAAAAAAATATATTTTAGTGTATATTCATATGCATATGGTAAAAAAACGGTTATTTCAATATTATAAACAGACACTTCAATTTTATTCATGTGTATGTATTTTATATTTTTAGTTTAAAAATTAAACTTCACTAGTTATGAATTTATTTTATTATATAAATGAAAATGATATATTTCATCAATAATAAAAAATTAAATCATCAACTACCCCATTATATACAACTAAAATATATACAACTGGTTATAAAATATGTACAAAACTATGTTAAGTATGAAATTATTAATTTTTCACTCCCGCTAACTTGATAGCCCCAATTACAAAAGCTAAGAACGGCACAAAATAAAACAATTGATTTGAAAAACGCCCCCGTACAGACTAAGGGTTGGTAATTATTAAATTGAAAGCCGTGTTCTATTCCCCCAGCGGGGTGGGGGACGACCCTAACTGCTGTACAAACTAATCTAGGTATTATTTTCATCCTATTTGCACCTAGCTGGCTACTATTATAGTAGAAAAGAAATAAATCTTATTGTATTTTCGCAAAATTGCTTTAGAAGACATTTAGGGATCGTTTTGGTTCCCAGTGTTAGTTAGTAGGTAGTTCTCAGTTAACTGTGGATGCCTTATAAGATGACTAAGAGATGGAGTTGCTCTTCATCATCAACATATAGCCCGTGACAAAGTGCCCACTTAACGGTAATAGGCTCTGCTCTATTATGTAGGATCGAATATCAAAGTTGACGAAATATGGATGTTAATATATCTCTACTTATATCCCTTCGGGGATTCATATAAAGGACGTATTACTTTGTGATTTTAGTGTACGTTGTAGGTATATAATTATAATAAATTCTATTTAAGAAAATGCAAACAAAAATACACTTTTTGATCTATTTTGCAGTAGTTAAAGAGCTTCAACTTCTTCTTTAAAATGACTTCTGCAGCAACCGCCGCAATTTTGGCAATGTCAAGTAAAATGTGTTATAAAATTATTAATGGCGAGACGCCAATGTCAAGTGTACGAGAGCCACGTTAGCCACGCCAGTAAATTTGTGTCCGTGTGTCTGCCCCCTACGAGATTCAGGTCGACGATCAGATCGTGTGGTTGGATTTTAGGGGGCGTAAATGTAGAAATGACGACAGTAATTCAATTTTGATAGAAGATTAACGCCATCTATTGAGTGGCGTATAAGTCCCATCTACAAAAGGATTAAACTCTTTAAACAGCAGTCAGACTGAGCCTTTTTGCAATTATATTGGATGGGTTTTTAGCCCAGCTACAAAACAGCCATACTTTGCTATTATTCCATTTTTTTACGAAGCTAAATCTTGACACTTACTTCACTTACACGCGGAGCCAGCTCAAAACCACATAACCAAGAATGAGTCTAAATTTTTACTGATTTTGTCCAAAAAAGCTCCAACGCTAGAGGTCCCAAGGTTCAAATGTATCTTTAGAAATCCATATTGACCAATGGTAACATTATGAAAAAAAGATATATATGTTTACAAAACGGTACCAACGTAAATATACAACAAAATCTAAATGAAAGACCCCCAGTAATCTTTTAAGATTAACTAATTTGTCACCCAAATGTGTGAAACTTAAAAATTAATAAAATAAAATCCAAAGCATAGATGGTTGTACCTATGTAAGTATTGAAAACTGTTGATTTTACTTATCATTCAATCAATTACCACGACTGGTTATACGCCTCTCCCAATATACGCCTTTACTTCCAATTGTCTACCTAATTTTACCTGTAATTGATTGTAAATATCACAATTTTAATTTTTAACACAATACAAGTTCTTTACAAAAGATGTAACTCCATGTTACATATTCTAAGGTAGACAAAGGTATCTTTTGTTAATTTGGTAGGATTACTTTTAGTACCACATATTAAGGACACACTACCATATACCAGATAATCACTATTCCCATCCAGTACAAAAAATAATAACACTTTGTTCTACCCGTAAATCGAGCTCAAAAGCTTGACGATCACGTAAACTTTAGCGCAAACTTAGCAACCGTACAAACAAGCAATTAAAACAGTAAAAATAAAATAAAAACGTTTATTTTAACTATCCGTAACTGACCCTACCTTCTTGCTTTTTAGCCATTACCTATATTAAATTAAAATTAATATTAAATTTGTTTATAAAAATTTACTGATTCTGTAATTTCAATATTAATTAAGTAAATAATAGTCTGACTTCCCGACGGAACAATTGTTGAACTATCGAGGTTCATATTACAATTAAATGAATATATCCAATCCAATTGTATAATATATAATTCAACATATCCAAGCTACCTACTTTCTTAAATAATATTTAACTTCATTGTCATTAATAACTTTCAATTGATTTCTATTGCGGACCAACATTGTGTAACATAAGTCCACTGTTTGAAATAACAATCATTAAAAATTAATGATTGCACAAAAGTCTCAAGTCTCAATGGTAAACTCATTCCATTAAATTAATTATTAATTCGATATTCAATCACCTCAAAAGAAATATAGTCGCAGTTATTCTTTGATTCAAACACGTTTAAAATTAAATCACGTACGTACCAATTAACGTTAATAGGAACTGAATGTTGCTGAATGTCACTTAATTATATAATGATGTTAAGTTCAAAGACTTCGGATTGCCCGGAAGTCGCCACACTCGTAATTAACACTAAACCCGTCAAAATAACAGATGACATAATCAAAAGTTATTATTAAAATAAATTCAATGTGTGGAATCCCAATAAATAATAATGCGACTGAATTAATTATTTTCTAGAAATTAATTATGATCTCTGAGATCGAAACATTTATTTTAATAAATACATTCGAAAGTTTCAATTTCGAAATGCATTATTATTTTTATTCATTCAACGGATTGATGAAATTCATAGTCGAAATCAAGTCAGTGACTCTCAATTCTTTTCAATAAGTATTAATTTATGTGTTCGACTTCGCCAACATAATTAAAAGGGGTATCAATTAAAACGAAAAAGTAAAATAAAAACAATTTAGTTTATTTTGTATGGCATTTAACAAAGTTATTTTCTCAAATACTATAATACATCGTTGGTACTCACATCGATAATTCAATTAATACACTAATATATACATTCTGGGATGCACTAATCACTTACGATAAAGACAACTAGTTCTTAAATTTACATCTACAGTTGGAACCAATAAATAAATTACACAGAAAAGCAATGAGGGGTAACCCTGATAGGATCAAGACGAGAAACAATAAAACTCAACAGGCACAATGTTATTACTAAAACAAAAATCAGAGCTGACGCACAAGACACAACTATTCATCTAGATGATACACCTATAGAAAATAATCTCTTTTTGGTACCAATCTCACTTGACATAACGAACCGGCGCTACTTTACCTTAAATTATATTATAGACGCATCGAAAACAAAAGAAATCACAGTTTAAACTCAATCCTCTCCTTCCGAGGCTAAATAAACATATTTACAAGCCACTTGGTATGAGCCGCACTCCTTACATTACCTTGTAACGCTAAAAATAAATAATGTCAATACATATCTGTTCTATTCACAGTCTGTAACACTATAACTGATCCGTCTCCTGCGGTGTGCCCTGCCTCAAAGGACGGGTATCCTTCAAGGAAGGCAAGTTGGTCTTCAATATATGACGGAGACGGGCCGCCTGAGCTGGTCGTCGTGGGGGCTGTGCTGCGTCGGCGTCACGGGCGACACGGGGGAGGAAGGCGCGACTCCGTACTGCGGGAACAGCGATGAGTGGAACGGTTTCGGTGGCGCCGCCGGTGAGGTGTACAGAGACGAGTAGAACGATGACACCACCGCCGCCGCTGATGACGACACCGTCGGCAGTTTCTCCGCCGTCGGCGCCATTAATTTAGAGAACTGTAGGTGATCCAGCTGGTGTGGGAAGTACGCAGGGACTGCGGGGTACGACAGCGCGTCTAGGTGGCCCACTCCAGGCGTTGGTCCCGCGAAGTATGGCAGAGGGAAACTCGGGAACGCTCCGGCACCTGGGGCTCCTCCTTGCGTCGGGGGCTTGGGCTTCCTTCGCGGCCTGTACTTATAGTCAGGATGCTCCTTCATGTGAAGAGCGCGCAGCCTCTTCGCTTCATCGATGAACGGTCGCTTCTGCATTTCAGAAAGCAGCTTCCATTCGGCTCCGAGCCTCTTCGAGATCTCCGAGTTATGCATTTTCGGATTATCCTTGGCGATTTGACGTCTCTGCAGCCTGGACCACACCATGAAAGCGTTCATGGGTCTCTTGATGTGTCCCTCGGATTGCGGCGAAGTCGCCGGCAGCGGCTGCGGCATGCTCGGGTACTCCGGCAGCATACCAGGATGCATGGAGAACGCGTAAGGATGATGACTTAATGTCGACATAGCGATTGAACTTTAATTACTAAGTCGTAAGTTCTGTTAGAGCATTAGCTCTATGGTGTTGTATGGCACAAAGCGGTGAATGAGCACAGATGAGGAGATGAATGTGTCGCGTCGAAGACGGACGATAGACTGGCGAGTTGGTGGAGCGCCCGTATGGGTCTCGGCGCGCGGGGGGCGCGGCCTCTGGGCGGCGTGGCGGGGACCAATCGGCGCGCGCTGTGTACAGCCTGCGCCCCTCCTTGGCCCATACCTCTGTTCTTGTTCCGCACACAATGGATGGTGATTGTCTCGCTCGCACGCAACAATAGAGCGGCGTGCCGTGGCGCGGAACAGGCGTGCATCTGCTCGAAGCCATGTCGCTGTGAATGCGGCTCAATGCATGATGTAACTCTTGTAATAGAATACTTTACACACTTGTATTGTGGAATTTGGTTGTATACCAAATAAATTGTGATATAAATAGACCACGGGTTTACGTTTGAATATCAACTTTTTGTCCGAAATATTTAATTTCACATGCCATGGAGCTTCGTCGATTAAGCCATTTTATTGGCTGTTTCGTAAACGTATTTTAACTAAAATGAGATGTGGCTTTAATGATTATGATAATATGTAATTCTGCTGTAACTATATGGTTATAATAATAGATAATATCTTTAGTAACATATTAGTTTGCTGAATCTTTTATGAACACTTTAACATTTAACTGTTGTACAGGTATAAATACAAAGATTTAGTTTTAGGTTTCTTGTTGAATAAGTTATTGTAATGCAATCTTAAATGTTATTTATATCTTGCCCATGCAAGTTTTAAAATCTTTAATTCAAGAGTTTTTTTGTATTAGATACTAAGATGACAAATAAGCTCAGTGGTAAGCTGGTACCTTGAGTACCAGAGAAGTAAGTAATGGCACTATATTGCAAAAGAGCGGTAAAAATGTAATTTCAATTTATAACAAGATTTATAAAATTCAGGACGATAATTTTGATCGCTCACGTTTATGAAGTGTTTTTTTTTTTTAAGTAAACATCTACTACCCCTAAATTTCAACCACGTGTCTTGATCGAGCAACCGACGTGGACAGACACACGGAAAGAAATTATATACTGGGGCCAACGTGGCTCAGGGAGCATTCTTTACAAAAAATGATATTGTTATATGCGCCGTAAACATTTTTTGTATTTAACTTGATATTGCGAAATTGTAGCGATTTTTCGATTGGGAAGAAGTGCCTACTAGATGCTAATAATGTCATAGGCAGTTAGGTACTTCATTGACGGGTACTACCCCTGAACTGCTACGCATAATTATCTAACAATCACAGGCTATCGGAAATCGAATACATCAAATATGATATATTTTATCCTATATCTACTTGTTGTACACTTATATAACTATCAGAGTTAAAAAAATACACTTCTCTTCCTCGTCTAAATTATTCGAAAGAAATTAGGTTAACATATTTTAGCAAAACTAAGTATTTGTAACTGATTCCACCGCAATTTGGTGTTTATTTTATTATTTACACTGATTTCCACGTCCTTCTATAAGACACCCATCATGTTTAGTCTACCCGCTGGTCAACTATGGTTGCTGAAAAGCAACCAAATCTTTGGAATCAGCATTAATGGCATATAAATTGCGATAGATCATGTTAAAAAATTTTATTCCTTCCTTGATGTAACCCTAAAATACCTCGACTTGTGCTCTAATGAATAATGAATGATTCATGAATGATTGAATAATAAATGATTGCAGATTTGCCGAAAAAACGGGTACAGTGGCGATCTGAAAATGTTTATTTTGATTTTGATTCTGTATCACACTTTTTTCATTAAAGTCTAAATCGTTAGTTAAAAGTCCATATCAAGTTACTTATTACCTTTCAAACGTTATTATGCAAAATTACACATCGAGAGAGTTATTAATCACTTTTTGATAATGAAACCCATTTCTTAAATTTTTTCAATTACATTTATTGTTTGAACGTCTTATGGACAAGCAAAACATTCTAAGCAAAATAAATTACTTCTGCTGCAGAAGAATCCAATTAAGTAGTAAACATTTTCTGTCCGCAACTGTACCTGCGCACACTATGAAATCGTCATTGTCAAAAGGCAGTCACTCCCGTAAAAGAAGAATGTCCCACCATGGTCGACAATTTTTTTGTATTAATGAATTTCTATCAATAATATTCAATCAGTCACTAATATTTATAGGTGAGTATATAGGCTTCTATCGATATAGATGTATTTACTAGGTTCTATTTTTGTATCTACATTATTATGTTAATAATGATCAAGATTCAAAAATAATACACTTAATAATTATTAATATACAGATTAAATTACTTACTGGGCAGTCAGTCACCAGCTAGCTGTTAATATGAATATTGTACACACAGCGCCATCTCGTTGTCAAATACAGAACTAAATTTTATTCGATGGTGTCCCATAATTGGAGGATATATTATAATATTTAATCATTTATTTATGTTTATACGTTTCTGTATTATTACTTTTATTTATATACCTCGTCTAATAATAAGCTACCTCTTTAGCGTCATTATTACAGATACCAATAATACTACAATTGAGCGAGAATGCAGGAAGAAGGAGTTTAGAAGAGAAATTAGTTTTACTTAAAAATAATAAGTTAGTATGTATCTGCAACTCTAAAATAAAATAAAAATTAAGAAGCATTCGGAAAATTAAGATTTGGTAAAGTTTAAAACTCCCTATTGCTATTATCTATCCTCGTCAACGCCACGTGTCACACTCCGCATCTTTAGTTAAATACCAGAACCATGACTTACGATATTCATAGTCCACCCAGTAACTGAACAATGTCTAGACCACAGAAATATATTATGATAGAACAACCATACACAGTGTTCACCATGCATGTCGCACGTGACGACTTTCTCACTGTAAATTAATACTCAGCCCCTCTAGACAAGTGGCAATTCGCTAGCCGGCATTTGGTGGAATAGAATGACGAATGTATGAGATTTGACGAATATGACAGTCGTTAACGCATGTCAAATACCGACACACTTCTCATGCTCTTAAAATGTTACTTTAGTCCCTGCATATCAGGACTAAAGTTCCTTATTAATCTCTAGGGACTAAAGTAATTTTTTTTTTAATTTACTTTGATAACTCCTAAACAGCCAATTACGGTGTTTGTGAATGGGAGGATTATCACCTTTTTAGTGATTGTGTATAGAAATAACCTCAAAATGACATTTGAAAAATCAAATAATCCCATTTAATTTCGTGAACCACGATGAATGATATTAATTTAATTAATTATTATGTAAGTATTAAAGATAAGTTCATTTTATTATCCATTTCCAATTAGTTTTAAATTATTGTTCAAGTTTGAATCTGTTGGCCAAATATATATGCAAGCATATAAAGCTTACGTCACTTAACAACAAAAAAAACCGCGGGACAAATTTCTTTGCAATTTGAATAGATTATTCGTAATAAGCTTGCGTTGTAATCACCAATTATTTACACCAATTAATTGTGCAACTTAGAAACTTTGTTATTATAAATAAATAAAAATAAATAAATATTCCACAACATTTCACACAACGCTATCTAGATCCATGTTAAGCATAGCTTAACTACCTTGTATTATGGAATCTAGAATACGGATAAACATACTTAGATATTTGTTTTGTAAATGCATACATATTATACATAGAAACACCCAGACCAATGCAAATACCCATATCCATGCATACAAATATTTGCACTGAGCGGGGATCGAACCCGCGCCTCCTGCGTAGCGACCGCGTTCACTACCGCCACGCCACGGAGGCTTTACCCCGTTATCGGTATGATAAATTAATATATTTAGGTTGAAAAAGATATTTGCCTTTTTCTTAATTTTTTTTAAATATAATTTTGTATAAAACGTCGCTTTTTTTCCTCGCATTCAAAGTGAAAAGTAGAGTGTTTAACGTGGGACTAAACAAGCATAATGACACTCGAACTATTAGCCACTCTCGCTTCGCTCGGGTGGCTAAAACATCTCGTGTCATTATGGCTTGTTTTAGTCCCTTGTTGAACAATCTACTATTATATCTATATGACAACTACCATCCTAAGTCAAACCACGATAGAATCTGTTAAAAAGTTATTTTTTCAATACCTTTATTTTTTAAATTTAGCTCTCCATTTTTATTCTACATTTGAAAATAGCACAATATGGCACATTCATCATATGTTTAACGATGTTATTACAAGCTAGTCTGAACAGTACTGAGTAAGCGTTCGAAAGTTCCTGTCTTATAGGATACGAACTGACTAAAAAGTTCCCACGCGTTTTCCGCTCACATGGCCGTTTTTCTTCTTCATCATCCTAGCATTAATCCCAATCGCATCCGAAGCATTTCAACTCGGAGTCTGGGGTCCGCTTTTTACCAGTCTAGCGTTGGCTTTGGCTAAACTTCGATATTTTCCATGAAGCGACTGACACCTGACCTCCACAACACAAAGGCGATATCGAAGCATTGCAGATAGACCAGTTGTTGGATTTTTGAGGGCTCCAACTACCCGTAACGACTGCCATAGATGTTTGTATGACAATGAGGACCGATGGCTTAACGTGCTCTCCGAGGCACGACCAGACTAATGCAAATACCCATATTCATGCATACAAATATTTGCACTGAGCGGGGATCGAACCCCTCCTGCGTAGCAGCCGCGTTCACTACCGCTACGCCACGGAGGCTGGCTCTGGCCGTTCTATCCTAATATATTACTGTGGTCTAGACATACGCGGTTATTATTCTTCCACAAGAGGCTCTACACTCTTCTCTCATCATCCTTCGAACCTTTCCTTAAATCAGTTGGTGTCAGGTCTCCGAATTTCTCCTTGAAGCAATCCACTTACTGGTGATATCGGTATTCGATAAATGGACCAAGTCGCCGGACTCTATATAACATTAGGGCTTCAATCAATCAATCAATTACCCCACTGCGGTTCACTGCTGGAGGACATATACCTCTCCTAATGAGCGCCATTTCATCCGATCTTCCATCTTCCGCATCCAGTTTTTCCCAGCTACCTTTTTCAGGCGGTCAGTCCTTCTGGCTAGGGAGTGTCCTACCTTCCGCCTGCCTCCTCGCAATGCACGGAGCGGTCTCATTATGTTAGGAATGGTCACCCATACTAAAACTAGCCTGGCTACTATAACTTAATCTAGCAACATGAGACCCCTAGTTCCACATTGTAAACTAGCTGCTATAAACCCTGCTCTTCAAGAGTCACAGTAGTCGTTACAAGTCCACCAGTCCTATTAACGACAATGAGTCTTATAATTAACTCATAATAACCAAGTAACAGTTCCCGCCAAGAAATATAAAGTTTCTTTTCAAGCACTCTTTTATGATTACAATAATGAAGTTAAGCTTTGATGGCTTATAAAAGTCTGACAAAACATTCTTATATCTAAAGTTTCTACGATGCAACAGATATTACTTACATTTAACGCGTGATTATTTTATTGTAGGCGACTCCATTTCTCGGAACAGGGTCTTAGATTTAAAACAATAGCACTGTCTTCTATTAAAACATACCATTCGAAATTCAACCGTATGTTTAGTGGCCACAGTTGAAAACAATCTGCCAAGTTGTTGTATTTGAGACTATAGAGAACTGTAGAGCGGTAATTAAAAAGTTATTTTATGATTGTAAAAGATTTTTATGGCGGTTCCTTGTTACTCCAGACAATATAATGTCGCCACAAGTTGTCTGTTGAACAATGGCGTACAAGCATGTCCGATGCTCGATGCAACGGCCATTTTATTGCTATCATAGAGATTTATACAGAAACTCTTTGATATGAGTCTTTCTTGTTTTGTGCCATAAATTCTTTGGTTGGAACGTGGTGGACTGCTTAACATTCCCCTTGTCGTAAACTGGCTCTAGGAAATATTCGCGACTGTAGGAGTGTACGCTGTATTTTTCGTGTTTTATTGATGTAATTTCGCGCGTCATTACATAACATTGAATTGTACAGACTGCGCTTTAAAAAATATCAACTGTGTCTTATTGTGACAACTTAATAAAGGATTGAAGAATATTTCATCATGTGTCCCTACATTTATATTGAGATAATACGTTCAGGCTGAATTTCACTACGAAAGTCTGTGTACCTAAATATGCTTAATATTACAGTAGTTTATATTACTGTACCTATACGCAAATTCCTGCCATGGAGAGCAGACCTAAAAAGCCCGTCAAGACGAAAACTGATCTAACTACTTTTTTTATATCGCCAGTGACAGTGGACTTGTGGAGGTCATATGGCAGTCGCTTCACGGAACATATCCAATTAGACTGGAAAAATTGGGCCACAGACTCTGAGGTGAATGCCGAGGTTTCGGATGTGACACAGCACAACACAAGGATGGTAATTAATCAATATGCGTTCGTCCATCCATCAAGAAACACTTTTCTGTACTAAATCTAATGAAGACTAATAAAAGTACAACTGACGTTAGTACAAAATAAAAAACTCGAAATAAAACCCTATCCGGCCAGTGTGGTAACAGTAGATGCCTAGGCTATGGCCTGCCAGCATTGGGAGAGGTCTATGTCCAGCAGTGGCCTGCGAGAGGCTTGTTGATTCATAATGCTATTATAAATTCTGTGCTGTTAGTCTAGTCTATTCAGTAACATTGCGAAAGAGTTTACACACTTTTTTGAGTTTTAAATACAACTAACGACATCTATCCGCATGCCGCGTAAACTGTTCTATGGAGAACGACGTGGATATTAAAATATGTTTGTTTAGTTTTTGTTATTTGAAATAGAAAATCAATATTTTTAATGAAAACAATATTAGGCATTCGTAGTCAAACTACTGACAGCATCGGTGTTGGTGGTATAACCACAGAATATATTGCAATCGACTGCTACGAAGCCGTCGGTCCCAGTTGTCATACAAACATCTATGGCATTCGTAATAGAGGGAAAATGGTTGAAATGGCCCACATTACCCATAGAAGGGCTGATAACTCACCGGGTAGCTGTGTCTCCAATGACAGCAGTTGTAGTACGTAGGATCACACTATTTCTGTGTTGGTTTGAATCCCATCCAACCATGAAGGAGAGAGGAACGGCGCTGCCGCCTCCAATGCCCAGGATACCTGCATAGAGGTTCCCGACCAGGCACCCCGAATATGATAATAATATCCTACTTCACAAACATTTTTAACAGTACAACCGAATTTAGAACCTTTTTAAAAAAAGACGGAAGATACCCACGAGCCGCCACTTAAATGTTATATCCTAAAAGTGAATCTTATTTTATCACCCCATTAATACAAAAAATTACAAGACAAACAAAGAAAAAAAAAACAAAGTATTTTTTTAAGAAACTCATTCTATGAAAGAAGCCACTAAAAATGTCATAAAAATATTTAAAATGTATGACATTGACGTTCATCGCGCAATATTTGTTTAGGCAATATTTTGTGACTGCAGGGAAAAAAATCATAAATAATTTTGGTGGTTTTTCTGTAACTTTAAATCTAGGCGACAGTTGATTAAGATTTTTGCGAACTTTAGCAACTTACTTATACATTTTATTTAATTTAATTTTATTATAAATTATAGGCAATATTAAATTCAACAATGTCAAGCTTTTATTTAGGAAAAGTATTTGATTGATTAATGTTCCCCACAAAAAATATACGAATCTAAACCCATGCGGACGAAGACAGTAAAAAAATGCCTAACTTGATAAAAGTAACAATTGCAATGCGTAATATTTATGTGGGTACAACAATAGTTAAAATCATGGGATAAAAAGAGGGAGAAGAGTTTAATTTTTCTTCTCTTTCTTCTTTCGTGAAGACACCTTTGGTATTCCAAGCGTTCCTAGACTATAAGCACTTAAAATCATGTGGGTTATATCCTAACTGACGTAGAAGCAAAAACGAAAACAAATCTGACACCTTCTTAGAATAATTTAGCAAAAAAAAATACATTTTGCTTTCGTATGAACACATATTAAAAAGAAACCACCACACTGTTGAAAAAAACGCAACGAAAGTTACATATTCATTACATTACCTACTCATTAATTAAGTAAAAAAAAACAGAAAATACATAACGCCGTATAAAAATAAGGCAACAAAGAAAGATCGCACCTAATTACTTATATCTCAACACCACAACAATGCTGATGCCTGGAGCCATGACCTGACATCTTGCATCTCTCTCCTATATACCAGATAGGAGTGAGAGGGTGACACTAGCTAGTTAGTTCTCGAATGCCGTTGAGCCTCGAATGGTGACAATAGTGGGGTGAACACAATATAGGCTTAAAGCCTATTCGCTCCATCTTCCTATTTTAATTTACGTAAATTTCCCATGACACTTCACCCGACATATTATTATGGTTTGTTTTTAAATGGACGGGTTATACATACTCTGGTTAGTGAGGCTTAATCGAAAGTTTAATCGAGTAAGGCCTTGGTTACCGTGTGTGTAGGATGGCCGGGCAGTTTCTGTCCGCGGTTAGGCGAGCAAGGGATAGACATTTTTGCTAACTGACAGTTAATATTTTGGCCATGAAAATCTGAGTGAATCCCTAAGTAATAGACCAAAACGCATTATATACATTCTGGTTTCACCAGTGGCCGTCAATAGGACTGTGAAAGATGAAAGGGTAGATTTGGACTTTAAGCATAATTATATCCTAAAATCCCAGGCAGATTTGATTAATTAATCCCGAAATTAATTAAAACTGTTGTTTTTTAAACTATTTTTTTATATTTTCTATAATATTAAAAAAGTATTTAAGTGCAAGTTCGTTAAAATTACAATTGTCATTACATTTCAACTGATAACGCCGAGTGAATATTTTTTTGTTTCGAAAAATCTTACGAAATATATATGCCTTTCTAATGTTGAGCCGACCTATTCATTTGACAAAAAATAAATTAAGACCTTCTTTTTAACCCACCTCTTCTAACTTGGCATTTTCAACCCTCAATCCCAAAGTACAGTCAACCCTATGCCACCGCACCTTCCTGCATCCTATATCCTATACGCAAGGCTCGTCTGAATCTATTATTTTTCAGCAAGAATGCACTCCGTTAATGACCTACCACTGATAATACACCATTGTGGTTACCCGGGGGCAATCTGTATGGCTCACTCATTGTATAAGCGAAAATTCGTTATAGATAGAAATTTTAATAAACTAATGAACAAGTAATGAGATGGGATTTGGGATGGATGAGCAGTGAAACTTTTTCAGCTGGTTTTTCGAGGGTTCATTTTGATGGTGATTTTATTTTGTTACTTATTTTATTTACTGATTTTATTTTGGTTCTTAGTGTAGTACAACTTACAAAGGCCAATGATGAAACATAGGAGTTTAATATATGGCTGCCTATTTTTTGGGGAATAAACAGGTGGGAGTAAGTATGTATATCCGAGAACAAAAAAGAAAGGAGAAAGATTTTTTTTTCTGGCTACCGTAACACCTCCCTACGCTATAGTATTAGAGTAGGCTACACTTTTCTTTTTCGACATTTCAGTACTAGTTATATTATAAACTAACTGTTGCCCGCGGCTCCGCCCGCGTGGATGTCGGTTACCGCTTGGTGTTGAGTATTTTTCTAAAATAAAAGTAGCCTAAGTTACTCCTTATTATATCAGCTACCTACCAATGAAAGTCCCATCAAAATCAATTCAGCCATTTCAGAGATTAGCCGGAACAAACAGACAGACAAACAAAAATGGTAAAAAAATATATTTTGGTGACCGTATTATATTCACATGCATGTAGTAAAAAACGGTTATATCAATATTACAGACAGACACTCCAATTTTATTTATATGTATAGAGTATAGGTGTATGGATGTGTAGAAGATGTAATGATTATACATAATAAAATATAATCACACGTTTTATAACATACACAAGGTCCAACTCACCCGTTGTTTAGAGCATTCGTCAACTTTGACGACAAGAAAAATAAATTTCGGACGAAATTGTCAAAATGCTGAGTTCTTTTAACGGGAGTTTTAAATCCTTAGAGACAAACCGCTTTGCATCACAGTAACCTTCATAAACACAACAACAAAACATTATTATAGGTTTTCTTTTCACTCCCTTTAGTCAGAACAACCTCTGGAACGAATCGACTAATATCTTCCTAAATACAATCACCGACAGTTATTGAGATATTTATTCTAACTAAATATGTTCTCAGAATAGTACAAAATCTCTCACTTTACTGTCGCCGACTGTACAAAAACTGTAAACAGTTGTCCTTTTGTTTTGACATTTTGTCAAACGTCATTGTCAAATTTGTGACAATTCAGTATTTACAAAATGTTCCAAGTAACATTTATAGTTCACAGCAAAATCAATAGAATCTTGAAGTTCTCTACAGTGCTTTTGAATCATTTTTCTTTGACTGTCAGTCAACTTAGGTCTTTTGGGTAAAATGAAATTATTGGGATGATGAGTACTACATTTCTGGAAATAAGGTAGTTTGGAAAATAAAAACCGTTATTTAGAACAAAAAGGTTTATTGCGGTTATGAAGACGTTACATTTGTTTTGTTTGTTTGTCGGCGTTTATTGGTTTTAAACTTGTTCTTTTGTTTGTATTGTTGTTATTAATTGTTTAGTTAATGTGGGTCGTTTGGGATTATTCTTTTTGAGAAACATCACATCATGTTTGATTTTATTGTTTATAACGTCACCGCATTTCGTTGTTGTTTGTTTGTCTTGTTCTTAAGCACGAGTTGATGTTTTATAGTTATTTAAAAAGGTACAGAAAGCATTATTCTAGACGTGGGTTTCTTTCACTCATCATTATGTTGCATATTTAGTATTCAATGAGGAACCATCCTGGAGAATAGAATACGCTCCATGGGAACAATTTATTACTGCTTTACTTCCGTATCATACTGAATATTAAATAATAAAATGCTAGGTATTATATATTCTACTAATTCAAGATACCTACGATACTTATTATAAAATAATACGTACTCTATGAAAACCCGGATCCATTTCTGGTTTCAGCCGTGCTATTCCGAACAGTTATTTAACAAACTCGATTATGAATCCGTGGTGGTGAGATTCAAGTTTCGTATTCCGAACACGTCGGTTAATGAGTGAGTTCGACACTAGCGCCACCGAGTGATGACTGAAGTGACAAGAATTACTCCAAGTGAATATTTTGACGTTTTTCACTATTTGGTATTCCGAAATAAAATTAACGCGCCAATTCGAAAGTCATCTCGAACTCACACACGAATTTATCTGTCAAATCAAAAGTTACTAATCCGCGAGTGAACTCTACAAAAGACGTCGTTGAAAAGTGATTTTCCTGGAAAAATAAGTATTAGTACCTGTCCTATTTAAACTGTAGGAAATTATTAAAGTACCATTTTTACTCTAGGTGGGTATTCATCCAAGAATTGTTTTTTTGGGTACAACATTTTCTTGTTATTACAGATGTCTCGTTCTTTTTTGTTGTTGAGGACTTGTTAAAAGAAGCTGATGTGCTAGTAACTAGTAGTGGTACTATCTACGTAAATATCTAATAATCTCTAAATAAAAAAAACACTAATATTGAGAAAGACAACTTAAATTGTTTTGTTTTTTAATAAAAAATACAATGTTAAAGTAAATAAGTAAGTATTGGAGATGCATGCATAGCAAATCGTAAGATCGTAATTATCACATAAATTAATAGGTACTCACTTCATGCTTTCTAAGTTTCAACGAAATTATGGAAAATTAACACACGGTTAAGTACCTACAGCAAAGCATACACACAACTTTACAAAAACCGCGCCTTGCGACGACCATAGGTACAGTTGGGCATTTTTTTTTGAACGACCGTCTCCAAACGCCATAGCCGCAGCTTTTCATTCAGCCTAATATTTTCATTTGTCATTTCTGTCGAAAATTCAATATTCATGTAATAAAACGTATTCAACAATGCTTATACGGCTAAAATTAAATGAAATTTATTATTTTAAAGGCCTAATTCAGCCAAAATAAGCGAGTCGATATAAATCGTACAATATCGATATTCAGGTGCAATGCCTAGTACCATAGAGCAATCTCACGCGTATTCTCGATAGTCACTTCACTTCACTTGGCCTTGGTTTTATCTTGAGAATACCAAAATAATCACAAGCGAGGTGAGTATCGAAGTGAGAGTGACTTGCGAGATGAGTTGCGAGATGACTTTCGAAGTGAGTTTGTGTTTTTCGGAATAGCATGGCAGGTAAAAGTAGGTACCTATTATTTAGTGAGTTTTGTGGTTGGAAATACATCAAACAATATAGGGAAGTGGCTCTTGGGGTCCGAGGTGACTGATATCGTCGCTAGGATACTGATGTATGAGATATGTATATGTCGCCGCCAACTAAGTTAATCAGCCAATTAAAACTGCCTAGGCTGGTAACTAAACGGCGCCATACAATTAACGGCCTGAATGATATTCAGCCGTAACGTTTATTACAACATTCAATAAACTGGCTGGCTAATGCTTAGGCCATTCGTAAGATGGGGCACCACCCCAAAATAAGATAGAAAAATACATACATACATACATACATAATGCTCACGCCTGTAAATCCCCGAGAAGGTAAATAGTGGTGTATTTACAAAAAAATTGTGACAGGTTTATTGAGATAACTGCACAATCCGACTTGGTTAGGTTAGGTTAGAAGGCTACGCTCCGCTCCGCTCCCGCATTAATCCTTCGTGGTTATTTTTTTTAATACCATGCAAAAATAAGTAATTTTCTTAGCTGTTTGATTAAATGGCTAGATAAGCAATTAAACGTCATCGATCCAAGCCATTTGCCTAGCCGTTTAATTAACTGGCCGAACATCATTCAGGCCGCTAATTGAACGGCGCCGTTTAGATATCAGTCTAGGCAGATAATAGTACGGCTGTATAGGTAGTTGGCTGTCACATAATTCATTCTAGAACCCATATTACAAGCTGGTTAAGCAATGTTTACTAGGGTGTAGATACCGCCCTAGAGTATGTAATAGAATATCATTTTTCTAGCAATAATCCGAACCCCTATCCCATTTAGTTGAACCTCATTTCAACTCCGCACTAAAACTTATACAGCCCTATTATTTAAAAGTAGTATGACAAAAAAATCTTATTAAAATATAACATCTCGATGCAAGTGGCGAAGTGACATCTCTTTAGAAAAGCGCCATTTTTGCGGGACAACTTTCTAATTAACCTAATGAGAGAATAGCCGACACATACATACAAACAGACAAGAGTAACACTAATTGTCACTATAGCCTTTAAACAAATGCATTCTAAATTAAACCTTAAACGATAATGATAAGATTCAACATTGTATGAACGCTAAGATAGCTTAGGGTTGTCGCACACGAGAACTTATCAAACAAAATTTTACTTTTAAAGTAACGAGATAGAGTTAAAGTTAGTGTATCGAGCTGTTATGTATAAAGCTCCCTTCAAGGCTTTCTGGAATAAGTTCATTATGCACTTAGACAATTAGTGTACGCCGGGTACCTCTTTCGTGGAGCCCTGTGAGACAGCCCTGGGCCCTTCCGGTGTCGCGCCTCTGGCCCCAGTTATGTTTTATAATTTCTTCATTTACTCATTAGGGGATTTGTATTCAAGGGTGCTTGGATTGTGGAAGGTTTGAACAAATAAACATTTGAAATAACTAGCTGATGGCCGTGTCTTCACCCGCGTGAATGTTGAATATCGCGCTTATTAGTCATATCCCCGGTTTTACTCAACTGATTGCGATCAAACATACGTAAGATTTTAACTCTGATCAAGACCTTTGAAATAAAAAGCCTGTTTATTAAAAATCATTTTTATACTACTTAGGTGGCAAACAAGCACATGACCTGATTCGTAATTAGTTACCTTGACCTATATTGTGCAACATCAGGGATGTCACACTCGTGCTGCTGACCCTGTATAAATAAATCCTTCTGGGCACTTCTTACCCCATAATGCAATCGCTAGGGAAAACATCATTAATACATTATATTTATTTAATATAAGTACATATAAAACAACATAAAAACACACCGTAGCATATCCAAGTATACCTCTAAACATATGATATCAAATTAACTACCATCTAAAATTCTAATATTAACGCTAGTTCCTCCAACCATGTGATTGTAACATCAAAATTTCTAATCCAAACAACTCGAAACATGTGCTTAGCAACGAAAATTGAAACATGTGGTTTGATGAACGGTCGACCGCGCGTATCTATCGAGGCGAAATCCGAACGTAACCGGTCTAAAATCCGCCGAAATCCGGACAGTTCTGGCTGTTTCCGGCGCGGACCGGTTGAATCCGGTTAGTGGATCAACATCGCAGGTGCATTGTGCATGCAAGAGTACGAGTGGATGTGGTCAGAGTTTAGTTTCTAATATTGAATTTTGGCAGTCTTCGGTAGTAGGGAATATTTTAGGATGATATTCTAGCTAGTACAGACGCTATCAGTTTAAGCTTGACATATTTCAAGTTGCCAGCTCTAAAATTTTGCATAAGAAAAAAAGATGTAAATTTTGTTTTTTGAAGATTACAAAATTAATGAAATACATTCATTATTTATTAAGATAGTTGTGAGATTTTTGGGGTCTCTGGAACTACTGAACAGATATTGATGAAATTTGGCACAGAGATAGAATAGACCTTGAGAAAGGACATCGATGATGTATGGTCGTGTTAATCGACATCCAAGCAAGCGGATCCACCGGCAACAGCTAGTATCTATTAAAACACATGTAGAAATATATATAATTCTTCTCTACCCAAACCTGGCACGCCATGTGATCTTAACAATAATCTACAGAACTTCATTAGCAACTTAAAATAGCACAAAATTAAACCTTTACTCGCTACAAAATCGTAATCAATGAATACCTATTACACCAATATTTAATTAGTGAGTCAATTATTTCGCAAATATAAGTCAAACGCAAACATTTCTGTTAATCCCGACGATATATTATTCTCGCGAAATCAAACGCGACAATAATAGTCGCTGCGACAAAATTGCCTGTTTTCACACGCGTCGCGCTAATGATTACATGTTGGTAAACGATGTTTAGACGGCACGTTTCCATTGATTCGTCACTTTCGTCAGTCATGGATTTTTGTATTGAGATGAGTTTAAATTTGATTAATGTGCAATTCATAATACTGTTTTGTATGGGTTGTGTGTAAAACTTTATTAGTATTGTGTCACGTTTGGTGGAGTATGTGACTGCTACGTTAAAGTTCATGGGTTTGATTTTCACTCATTGCAAATACGTACCTATGCATGACTATCATACCTCTGTTTGCATTTGTGTTCTTTTTTTCATTTTACGTAAAATATGCATGTTCTTAGATAGATTTGCATATTATAAGTACAAATCGGCATTTTAGCACACGTCCTATATGTTATGCTCAATAAAAATAACAAATTGGTGATGTTTAAAAAACAGCACATAAGCACTTAAAACCAACAATTGTTTAAGAAGTCCAATCGGTAATTGATATACCGGTGAGGGCATGAACACCTATCACTTATCACAAACTGCAAAACGAAACTAAACCAAAAAAACTCCAACCTAATTCCCACAGAATACCGTATCGTTTCACACATAACAATGCGCACGCACGTTGTGGGCGTTTGCCATAACAAATTGCTACTTGCGGTTCAGACGTGTGATCTCAATTCGTCGCCGTTTCAAATTGGCTTGTACGTTTGTTTCGCAGGCTATTGTCGCCACGCCATTATTGTCGCGGGTGTGCGGCCAGCCTAATACTCGGTTTCCTGTTACCGTTTTTAATCGGTTCCGTTGTTTAGTGTACTTACATTGTAATTGGAAGTAAATTAATAATTTTGCTTTGTTTCTTAGAAAGTGTCGTGGGAGACGACAAATTCTGTGAAGGGGAAGAAACGATTTCCGTTTGTACCAAAACAACACCACCTACCTATTTATTTAATATCGATATTAAGAAATGAAAAATTTTGTGTGATTTCTGAGAATTGCAAATTTCTTTTGTTCTTTTTATATTAATTTCAAGTTATTAGGTGTTGAACATTATCAGATCTTATATTCTGCCTATTGACTTACGAGGGTGTGGTTCTAATAAATAGAAAAAATATTTTTTCTATCCGCACAATAAAGACATACTCGTAATAACTGATAACTTATATACGACCTATATCTCATACTGTGGACGTGGGTGCAAGGCGTATACAGAACATCCACTTTTATTTACTTTTTATTTTTTTATTTTATGTTATAAGTGGGACGGACAAACATACGATTCACCTGATGGAAAGTGGCTATCGCCGTCCATAACTGATCGCAGTGTTAGAAATTTACTTTTGAAAATAAACTCCTAACAACAAGATGGCGCCATCCCACTTCAAGGACTAGGAATCTTAAGACTTGAGACTACAGTAATTACACTGACTACCTTACCCTTCCATCCGGAACACAACATTACTAGGCAATGTTGTTATGGCAGCGGAATTAATAGGTATAGCGGTGGCACCTACTCAGACGAGTCCGGAGCGAAGGTCCAAACAACAAGTCTAACTGCGGATTTGGTTGAACTTCGATATTTTCCGTGAAGCGACTGCCCTAAGAACTCCACAACCTAAAGGCGATATCGAAGCATTGCAGTTAGACCAGGGCCCTGATTCTGCTATTATTTCATTCATGGCAAAACCATTGCGGTGCCACAGACACTGTAACCGATGCCATTTAACTTTGGACTTTACCTCTATATTGTTAAAGTCTAAAATTAAATGGCAATCTTGTAGAGTGAATGAAAAATGTTATAAACTCTTTCTCTTTCGATTTTGGACTTTAAGTCTCAGACATAAAGTCTAAAATTTAATGACATTTTATGCAATGTCAGCGGTATGACACTGGTGTAGTTATGTCATAAAATTAGCAGAATCGGGGGCCAGGGCAATACAACTCCACCACAGAGGCTGTCAAGCTATTGAGTAGAACCGGAGATTAGTTAACCAAAAGTCGTTATAATCGATATCCACGGGCAGAGCCGCTTACATAGCTAGTACGAAATAAGTTTTTATAAAAATATTTTTTTATATCAAAATTTCAATCAAATACCAATGATTGATCATGACTGACAATAAACTTCAGTCTATGATGGACAGTTTTCATATAAAAAATATTCCACAATTTATCAGCTAATATTTTACTTTGTTGAATTTTTTGGTAACCACCTGGTAAACACAAACATCCAAACATGTTAAAATATCCTCACACTTTCACATCGCTAACACTAGTAGGAGATTATAACTTCGTAGCCCTTACTACGAGCGTAGCACGTATCTACGTTCGATGGCTCCATTTCACTTAGTGTACTGATAATATGTTGACAAATATTAGCTATACCTCGCCAGATGGTTAGCTAAGGTGAAGTCTAGCAGTACAGTCTACGGTCTACAGGCCTTTGCATGCAGGGTGGGGATTTTAATGCCACGAGAGCGGAGTCGTAAGCAATTACTAGTGATCTGTGCATGGAAATCATTTTTCTTCAGCTTCACTCACATTTTCGAAAAGAATACTTTCTTTTTATACCACATAGGTGACAGACAAGCACAAGGCCTACGGCTTGGTTACCGTGGCCTATGGACATGTGCAATATCAAGGGAGTCACACTCGTGCTGCCGACCCTGTTAGAACAGAGAGTTCCTGTGTCTAGAGAGAGATAAGCCTTTGGTCTTCCTACTGACAGCACAAAACTCTCCAGTGAGCTCTGACTACCCTACTCACCACCGGGAATTCAACACGAGGTTATTATGGCCGCGGTATTCTGTAGGGCGGAGGTACTTCCCCATTCGGACTGCTCAATTGGACGGAAATATCGTCGTGTCCTGCCTACTACAATTCTTAATGATTATACTTAAATTTCACGTTAAAGTAACATTATATATATCATGTTCCGAAACCTCACTGTAGAGTATGTATTGGTCCAAAATCACACGCAAGTTTAAATACCACCGCAAACTCTGAACAGCTTCTTTCACAGCCATTCAAGAACAATAATATCGACTTAATCGTAATATCGATTACATCCAGTACTCGAGTGTACTCGATTCGAGTATCGTTTCATTTGCACCCCTATGACGACACACTCGACGGACTTTTGTTCTCAATATACTTTTGTATGAAGTCCGATCAGATAACATTACAGAATGAAGTCGGTTTCTTTAGTCTGTAAACATTGTAATGTTTGGTAAGATTTGTGATAAGCTTTTGTTAGAATAAAATATATATATATTTTTGTATTATTCTCAATTTGAAATACAAATAGAATGTATTGTTTTTTGAGTTTAATAAAAATCAACTGTATTTTTTTTTATTTGTTGAAGCAATATTGTATTTTAAGAACTGGTTCTTGATAAATTACAAATCTGATAAGTAGGAATGAAAACAGTATTGGTGCACCTTACTCGTATTGTATTTTTTGAATAGGTAAGTCCTAATGTCATTCGTTCACTTATATTTGAATAATTGCCACGGCGAGAAATGAAATAGTTAACTTATTATGCCATGTTTGGGTAACGTATACTAATAGATGGTGATGAAATTATTAAAGCTCATCATCATTTTAATTTTTTCCATACCTACCCCAAGGGTAAAACGGTACTCTATTACTAAGAATGATATTTTATTATCTGTGCTATGACTAAAACTCCGCCGTCTGTCTGCCATCACTTCACCAGGCTGTATCTTACGAACCGTGAAATGATAGTATTTCACTTTCTCTAACATACATACCCATTTCTTTTTTTTAACTTCTCATAACCGATTCATTTTTTAAATCGGTTAAAAACAGTATTCATTACTACAACGACAATAGAAATCAAACAGAACCGAGGCCCACAAAGGAACCTGACTTCAAAATCTCATAACCAAGTCATTGACCAAATCAAAATTCACACAGCGTCAATCATACCTCCCCTAATTAAAATAAACCGGCCAAGTATCGTTGGCACTTGAAACAACCACTTGAAACTTATGAAAGGACCTTCCGATGCTACCACCATTATAGTGATCGAAAACAATCGTTCTGAGTGAGTGAGTGAACAAAAAATTGGCGCGATTACATCTTAGAGTGGTATAAGTGGTGGTGAATGGTGTGGTGCGTTCTCATGGGGCTATGTTGTGGTACTGTCGCTAGAGGGAGCCTCAAAGGTGTAGGGTGGCTACGAGTTTTGTGTATTCTTGGAGATACTTGAACGGTTTGGAGGTTAGGTTAGCTTGGCTCCGAAGGGCTAGGTGGATTCCCATATGTATATAGACCTACACCTACTTGTGTTATCTGGCTTATTTTTTTACAACCACTTATAAGCAAAGTGATATGTCTGTTCCTGATAAACACATGTTGAAATTTTACTTTTGATCTACTATCAATCATTCAATAATAATAATATCCAAAACAAAGTGCCAAATCCGTTGATAATATTTTTTCAAAATTAAGCCACTATCTAACTTCTCTTTCTTATAAATTATGTAACAAGAATATCGTTTTTGACATTTAATTTGATTTTGACAGATAGAGACATAATTTTGAACATGTCTTTCTGGTATCTCAGATATATTATAGTAATAGTCCCGTAAATAGTGTAGGTATATATCGAGGTTATCCTTTTTATTTCTCCATGAGACATGGTCCCCCTGTGTTCGGTGTCTCGCAGCGCCGGCTCCCACGGGCGCCGGGTGTTGTGGCGCAAATTAGCGCTCAATTTAGTGTATGATTCGATTTGCACCCCGCCGATACTCAGCTGACCATGGGCCGACTTTTCGCTGCTTCGTACCTAAACTCAAGAAAAGGGACCTATGGTTTCTCACGTTCATATTATATCCCATAGGATTATGTAAGGTACTAATGCAAACATATTTTGAAACCTATTTTCTAGTCCAATGTTCCTTAATTTCTAACATTTCTAAATTTTCTAACAGAACAACACAAATCAAAAATTGCCCAAGTGCGATTCGAACTCGCGCACGAGAGTTGCCGTACCATCATAGTACTTTGTAAAATGTTTATTTACGATGGGTAAAGTAATGTCTAGGTAGTTACACGGAGTTGGAAAATGTTGCCGGTAGACAGCAAATAGGTAAATAGGTCAAAACTAGATCGGAGTTTTTGTGCTGTTAGTGGGAAGACTAAGGGCTATTCCTACTTTGTCTTCTACACTGACGGTACAGAAACTCTTCGTACACAGGGTCGGCAGCACGAGTGTGACTCCCCTGGTGTTGCACACGTCCATAGGCCACGGTGACCACTTTCCATCAGGTGGGCCGTGTGCATGTTTGCCACCTCAGTCGTATAAAAAAAAACTATATTATATTTTGTCACACATCCTTAGATAAAATAAGTTGCATTTCACAAGGCAAAACAATAACGTTAAAACATGTGATCTCAGAACTTATGTACGAATGTCTACTAAAAATTTCAATTTCAAAATATAATGTAAAACGAACGAAACTAATTTATACCGTCAAAAAATGTACAGTAAAATCATTCGGTCATCAAAAAAGTCCGACAAAACATGGAGGTGTTTTAAAAGTTAAAAATAAATAGTTTTGGTTAGTCTTTAGAGTATGAAATGGCCTACCTATTTCAAAAAAGTACTAGTAGTACATAAGTAAGTAGTAAAAACTCTTTATTGTACACCAACATTATAGATTAAGATCCCAGGGCCACCAGACACCACGTATTTTCTGACGAAGGAAATGTAGACGATTGAGTAGTGTCAGTATGTACTAAGAACGCATGCCTACCTGCCGGCCAATTTTCAGGTATCGGGTAATCAATAAGGTACATAAAAACATTACTTACCTCACGTAAATTCTCCAAGCTGATTTTTACGTATGTTTTAGGCAATATCCTTAAAAATAGACACTTTGCGTATGCCGTTTTGGTTTGCAGACCCTTTAAAGCTCCCAAAATAAATAATTAATTTAATTATTTACCTGACTTTTAAAATATTTTTTTAATATTAATAATTTATTAATATTAAAAAATGTAACACCGTGTACGATTGCAAAAAACCCTCCATAGTAATCCAATCTCGGTTGGATTGCGTTCAGGGATCAGCAAGTGCATAGCCGGGCAGGGGGGATTGTGGTCGCAGCACTAATAGGACCGGTGGGTGTCACGCAGTGCTGCGACGACAATCCTCTTTTGATGAGCCCGTCAAGCTGAGCACCACCGTTGATAACATAGTACGTGTAAGTAATGGTGACCCTCTTTCCTGAGACTTTGCCTTCAGCTTACCATCAGGCGAGATAAAGTGAAATTGACGTGTCCTATAAATATAAAAAAAAAACTGGTAAAGCACTCCCACGTGTTATTGGAACGATCCAAGGTGATAGCGTAACTAAAAATAAAATCAGTCCCGCTCTATTGAATCAAATTCAGAAACTAAATCGAACGATATACAATGCCTTCAACAAATATAGACAATAATTACCTCCATCACACCATCGGTATATCATTTTGTTTATTAAAATAAAACGCCGCTTTAAAAGGACACATCGGAAACAGCAAGATGTGACTGTTGAAATGAAACGCCATGATGTCGAAATCTGACAGCTTAGATAAGCAAAGTTTTACCAACAGCGAGTGTATCCGTTTAACTGATGGCAGCTGTAGGATCAATGGTGTTTTATATCTGTAATGAACTCAGGAGGTATTCTCATTTATACGGGGTTGATACACCGTAGGGACGTTAATTGAAACCACATATGCAGCGTGCCATTTCAAGGATGTGCACAATATTTTTCAGTATCAGGTACATAGCTAGTATGTATTGAATTGTATACGGTGATGAGAGTGCTGGTTGTACAATGTACAGTCACACATAGGCCATCCATTAATCATGTGAGACTTGAAAGGGGAGGGGGGAGAGATATTTGACAAGTTTTTTTTATATACCACTTAGGTGGCAGACAGCACACGGCCCACCTGATGGAAAGTGTTTACCGTGGCCTGTTAGAACAGAGAGTTTCTGTGCCTTCCGTGTAGACGATAAAGCAGGACAAGCCTTAGATCTTCCCACTGGCAGCACAAAAACTCTCCATTGAGCTCTGGCTACTCTACTCACCGCCGGGCCACAACATCACGCTTTTGGCAAATCCTTTAACATTTTTGATAACTATTTTGTATTAATTTCAGAATTAAATAAGATTATACTTTATAATACCTGTATTTAAAGATAATATTCTAAAAATTTGATGATTCTTTGTAGGTACTAAAAATACACGTGACGTTGGGGAGGGGGGTTAAAAATTCTAAAATAAAAGATCACGTGATTAATGGACGGCCCCTAACGGGATAATCATAAGACCTCAAACGTAATCCCGTTACCCAACACCGCAAATATATAAAACTACCAATGTGATTCGAGAGGTCGCAAGTTTGAATTCTGCACACTGCACTACCGTTGCGTGATGTGAACCCTCTCCTAACACAAGCATTGCAGCTTAGCCGGTGTGGTTAGCGGCACTAGTAGTAGGTAACTTTTTCCTACTCTTCATAGAAAAGAAAATGTGTTAAACTAAGTTACGTCACTTTTTATTTAAAAAAAAGTGGTTCTGCCTAACGAGCAACTAATGACTCGTGTCCCACCCTCGGAGACTTTTAGTTTGTTCATATGGATACCTCAGGCAATAACTGTACCAACTATAAAAACTACATGAATTATTTGGTCTGATTTCTTTAATCTTCCTACGCTAGGAGTAGCGTTAGTACCACAGATTATATACTAGTCACTACCTGTCACTCATAAACGCCTGCAGGAAAAGACATAGCAATACTTTGCAATCTTACTGCTAAATCTGACTTTATTGTATTTTTGTAAGGAGTTGAGTGATTATGTTTTCTACCCACACCAAAAGCATCTTTCCTTGATTCTACATCCCAGTCATACATAATAAAAGCAGTTAGCTTATACAAATGTGCAAAAGTCGGCAGTTAGTCTCGCCCCGCTGAATGTACGTACTTACTGGCACTTAAAGCACATCAGCCTTAGACAATAAATCACACAGAAATTATTAAGACGAGTTCTCCACAAGATATATCGCCAAAAGCCACGTAGACACACCCGCGCACATTTTTAACCAAAAACTTCAAAAAAGAATCCTTTGTCATCCCATTCACCATTCTTATAGAATGCTATCAAAAATACCTCAAACAATTCATAATATAAACCTTATGTATATGCAATAAGAATCATAAAATGGCGTTTAGGAATTGTGCATAAGCGTCTGAAAAGTTTGTTGGTTCAATTTTGAACCTTATGTAGTTGTGATAAGACATGGGTGCGGCGGTGAATAAAGTTGTAGGTCGTACAAAGATCGCTTTCATTGCGGCGGATGCAGGTTTTTTGACAAATGGCCAACTGGACGATTTGTCTCGTGTAGGGCGGCAAGGTCATAGATTAAGCATACGTGGGATAAAGATATGCTTTAAAGGAAAATTTCAAAAGTAAAGACCAATTTATAAACTATCCAGGTAAGGCTAGGTAACAATCTGGATCGTTTCGAATGAAAATCAGACAAGGGTATCAGAAATTGGTAACACAACATTGCAAATCTATGAAATGGAAATAAAATGAATTTCACACTATCGAAATTACAATATTTATTTGAATTTCTCATGGACTATCATCCCCATGTATACAACACGTACTTAGTCTAGTGCAAAAAATATCGATGAACACGTATTAAAAGAAATTGCGATGATTAAATTAAAAAATAAATGAATACGTAATATATAAACGCATATCTAACTAACTAAACCTGGTAGATACACCTGAGAAATATAACCGACTGTTAACAGTGTTGCTTTAAAAAAATATATTACAATATTTACGATCAAAATCCCCTTAAGCTGGTTATCCTTGTAATTTGTAGGTAAACTAATTACAAGCTTTAATATATGTTAATAAAGCTTTCGATATTTATTAATTAAGTCATGAAATACTAACGATTAAAGTCAATAACAGCCGATTTCACGATTACACAATCTCCTCACAGAGACTGCGCAACCGTAGGCATAATATAATCCTATACAAAACTAAAATCTTTGCTCCCTGATCTTTGGCGCGGCGGGCAAGCCCAGTAATGGTCATAAAGGGATGTTATGATATTATATCATTTTTCCTCAAACACAATACTGAATGTGTACGCCGCCATTTCCGGCCCCTAATGCGTCCACACGCATTTATATATTATTATGTTTCTCTGCCACGGGTTTTATTTTAATGTTGCCTTCTTTTAAGCCTTAAAAGAAAATTTAAGGGATTAAAGATAGATAACAGAAATAAAAGATATGTTGAGTCGTGATTTTTAATCGACTCCAAACTTGACTCACTTTTGAAACGAAATCGGAACTTAATTTGAAGAAAAGAATACTCATCCTAAAATTAGCATCAAGTCCTATGAGCATTTGGTAAAATTTCCAAAGTTCCAAGTTATTCACGGCACGTCGGTAACTTAAATGGCCAAAGCAGTTAAATCCTGCATTGTTTGTGATAGATATAGGTTAAATTCTATGCAATTTTTAGACGAAACAAATTTTCGAATAACTTCGCCCGTACCTTTGACACGACGATGATAATAATTAACACGGAAAATAAGTGAATCTAATAATTATGATCGTCAGTTTTTTTCAGGACTAAGAATGAGTTTTTCCCACGGAGGACAGACTTTCTCCATGGATTTTCCTTTCAAAGTGGTCTCAACTGTTTAGGTTAGGCTCTACTCTGATGAATCAATCAGATCAGACAATTAGGACCAGTAATTACAGTTAAAATTGTATGCGCCACACGCCATTTAATAAGTAATACACTGGTATTCATCGATGTTTTAACCGTATATAAATGCATTTCTGTGTGTGTGATATGTGTTTTTTGGTTTTGTTAACAGAAGTAACGTCAACATTTCATTCTATTAAATTAGACTAAGGTGCTCAAAGCATTATAGTTCTTCAACTTTTTTTAATGAATATTTTTGACTTGGTTACAAGACCTATAAGCCAATTGTTTTCATTTGTTTGTATCTTCATTTGTTGTTGATGATGATAATGATGTTGATGACGATTAATTATGATTGCTGCTTCAGTAAAGTTGTGGAGACTTTACTAAGAGCTCCATATGGAGATTTGGAACGAACACAATTCACTGTAACATGCCACTTTCCTACACTTGTGTGAGTTGTTCAAGAAGTTATATCGGAAAATCCACCTTTTTAATAAATAAAATCTCGAATTCACACCAATTTCGGAAAATATAGTAATACCGTGATGCGCCCTTTCCGCGTTCGCGCCAAAACTCCAAATCTTAAGGTGTCCACGGAACTCAACAGACCTTTGTAAATATTAAGACACTATCACCCTAACTATAATACAACACAAGTAGATATTTCTCAATCCAATCAAACGCGAATGCCCTCAACCTTTTAACTAATCATACGCCATAACACTAAAACGCAAGCTAATAGACTTACTTTTAAGTATCGATAACACCACATTGTTGCAGCCCTATTGCGTCTTTACGTATTTAATCGAACATAAGTACGGTTTAAAACGGTCAATCGAACTAAAATACGGTTTATTGGCACTTTGCTACAGACAGTTGAATAAGTGGAGACAGAGTTGCTTCTTCGAATGCAATCACTTTGTTTCAATGAACTCAGATTGTGTTGAAGTGCGATTGGATTGAATTGGTTGATGAATTTTCTTATCTACACTAATATTGTAAATGCGAAAGTAACTGTCTGTCATTCTGTCACGGTTTCACGTATAAACCACTGAACCGATAATTGTATATGTGTAATGTGCGTTGTATTTACAATAAAATGCATTTTTTCCTTCTTTCTTTCTGTATAGACTAGATTAGACCTTGAGAAAGGTTTTGTGTTTGGTCGCGATAACCGCCATCCACGCGGGCGGAGCCGCGGGCAACAACTAGTCCATACTAATATTATAAATGGGAAAATGTGTGTGTGTGGGTGTCTGTTCGTCCGTCTTTCATGGCTAACCACTAAACCAACTTTGATGAAATTTGGTATAGGGGTAGATTAGACCTTGAGAAAGGTTGTATGTTTGGTCGTGATAACAGACATCCACGCAGCCGGAGCTGCTGGCAACAGCTATCTATTTATATTTTTCATTTACTTACCTACATTCGCGGAGTTCGAAAGGGTGACACAGCAATGATTGGCATAAACAACAAAAATGAATTTTACCATGTTGTATCATTATGGTAAAAACATTTGTCGCATTGGTTTTAACCTTTTTTTTATATAGGACACATCAATTTGACTCCACCTCGCCTGATGGTAAGCTGAAGGCAAAGTCTCAGGAAAGAGGGCCATGTAAAAATAGTGACACTCAGCTTGACGGCCTCATCAGATGCTTTTTCACACCCCGCTTAAAGGACCCGGGACTGTAGGAAGAAGGTAACACGTGAGCTGGCCAGGAGATCCAATTCTTAATGGTCGATTTATATTTAAGAGAAATAAATAAATTATGATATCACTGAGAATGACATTTAATCATCATCGTCATTCTCGCGTTAGTCTCGGTCATATCCAAGTCCTTCACCCCAGAGTCCGGGACTCACTTTCCAACTTTTACCTCTGAGAATGTACAGTCGACAAAAAGATATATGGTTGCACCTGTACTATACAACTTTATATGAAAAAGTGCGACCGTATATCTTTTGTCGACTGTACTTTATCGAACTCCTTACGTGCGTACGTATTTCTTCCTACAATCCTGATTTCTTTTAATAATATTTTAAAGCATTTTGATTAAAGTAGGAAAAATCCAGATTTCTTAAAGTGGGCCGTGAAAAAGCATCTGACGAGACTGTCAAGGATAAGTGTACCATCTTGACTACGAAATTTAATCATAAAATCACCACAATACCCCTTCAGGCATAGTTCATCGTTATCGAATCCAATCCACTACAATCGAACAGTATTCTATCTTTATACAGTTTTATCGTCTGGAATATTCTCAAAGCGTTTTGTACGACCTCACCGTGCACTGGTCCCTGGACGGTGATTTGAATTCAGTATTAAGCATTGTCTGCCACAGTTTGAAGAATTGGGGGAAGGTTTTATTTCACTATTTATATAAAGTGAAGCTATTAAATCCCATCGGCCGGTAGGAGCGGTTATGTCGGAATCGAATTTAGAACATTATTTATTTGAATAGAGAATTCCAGACTCCGCGCTCTTTTAAAAAATTGTCTAACAGTAAAACATTTTACCCGAATCAGGAATCAATCCGAAGACCTCATAATACAAACTCAGAATAACACCAAGGGGAACAAAAAGCCCCATTCGTGCCAAAAAAGGGAATCACAATAAATAATAAAAATAATAAAAACAGTTTATTAGCCATTTAACTTCGGCGGTAAAAAATCCTCCATTATATTAGTAAATTTGTTTGTGCGTCACTAATGGATCGTTCAGTAATAATAAACAGCGGAATGGCATTACTTCGTGAAATATTGTGTTTGTCAAATATTTCTAAACGACTTACTGTTGAAAGTTGGTCTATGAATCAGTCGTTTATACGGTTTTTACCATTTCTATCTGAATTACTAAGTTCTGACTTATGATAGTTGTTATATCTACTTGTTCATAATCACAACATATATATAAACATGTACAGAACTTCCTCTCTGTGTGTTTTACATTATAATATGCGTGCATGTGAGTATGTGTCCTGTTTATCCCTTAAGAGGTAGGCAGATGTGTTCTGCCGCCAACGGAGCACTCTTTCTTTGCTGATAGATTATATAATAGCCATAGGAAATGTAGTGGACCCTTTAGACATTGCCTTATAGAAATTATCTTCCACTTGAAGCATTCATATTTATAACATAGACAAAGTCAGTGAAAAGGATTTTTTCCCTTTGTATTTTTTAGAAATGTACGATTTTGCCATAGAACCCCGTCATTAATTCTAAGCCAAATTTTTGCATAAACTAACTCCCGTTTTCGATTTCCCTCCAAAAACATGATTTTTCGGAGGGGAATCGAGAATGGACTACCTCTAGGTACCTGAGATAACAAAAAAACACTAAATTTGATGTAGGTACCAAATAATTCTATTGAACTAAGAACTTCCTTTTTTAAAGTTGACAGTTGCACAATCACCTATATTTAAACAAAAAGACATCACCGTTGTTGTTATAAAGCGCTATTTATTCACACACCATATATAGATTAGCATTTTGCCATTCCAAGCTCAATGACACGAGAATTGCAATGATTTGGAAACAACAATCAAATTTTCCAACCGATTGGGCGGTCAAATGGGTTTCCTATCACTGCCTAATTCTAAGGGTTCCGTAAATCCGGAATAAAGGAGTTTAATGTAATATTATATACCAAAAAAAAAACTAATGAAATGCGAGTTGGACTTGCGGACTGCGGGTTCCGTACTAAATTAAGGAACAAACTTAACGTTGGTTTTTAAGAACTGTAGTAGAACAAATAAATCGTGCGAGATAGGATCTGTTATAAGTTTATTTCAACGACTTCAACTTCTTCTTCAAAATGGCCTCTGCAGCAATCGTCTCAACTTTGCCAATGTCAAGTAAAATATCATCATCATCAGGCTATATTAGTCCACTGCTGAACATGGGCTAATGAGTGCCATAGCGCCCTGTCTTCAGCTTGCCGCATCCAGCATCTGCCTGCAATCTTTCTTAGATCGTCATCCCACCTTGGTCGGAGGGCGTCCTACACTACGCTTACCGAGTCGCGGTCTCCAAGTAATAGTAGATTGTTCAACAAGGGCCTAAAACAAGCCATAATGACACGAGATGTTTTAGCCACCCGAGCGAAGCGAGGGTGGCTAATAGTTCGAGTGTCATTATGGTTGTTTAGTCCCACGTTAAACACTCTACTTTTCACTTTGAATGCGAGGAAAAAAAGCGACGTTTTATACAAAATTATAATATTAAAAAAAAAGAAATAGGCAAATATCTTATAAAACCTAAATATATTAATTTATCATATCGATAACGGGGTAAAGCCTCCGTGGCGTGGCGGTAGTGAACGCGGTCGCTACGCAGGAGTCGCGGGTTCGATCCCCGCTCAGTGCAAATATTTGTATGCATGGATATGGGTGTTTCTATGTATAATATGTATGCATTTACAAAAAAAAAATCTAAGTATGTTTATCCGTATTCTAGATTCCATAATACAAGGTAATAAAGCTATGCTTACCATGGATCTAGATAGCGTTGTGTGAAATGTTGTGGAATATTTATTTATTTTTATTTATTTATAATAACAAAGTTTCTAAGTTGCACAATTAATTGGTGTAAGTAATTGGTGATTACAACGCAAGCTTATTACGAATAATCTATTCAAAATTCAAATTGCAAAGAAATTTGTCCCGCGGTTTTTTTTGTTGTTAAGTGACGTACGGTTTATATGCTTGCATATATATTAAGGCCAACAGATTCAAGCTTGAAAAATAATTTAAAACTAATTGGAAATGGATAATAAAATGAACTATCCTTAATACTTACATAATAATTAATTAAATTAATATCATTAATCGTGGTTCACGAAATTAAATGGGATTTTTTGATTTTTTCAAAAGTCATTTTGAGGTTATTTCTATACACAATCACTAAAAAGGTGATAATCCTCCTATTCACAAACACCGTGATTGGCTGTTTAGGAGTTATCAAAGTAAATTAAAAAAAATTACTTTAGTCCCTAGAGATTAATAATGAACTTTAGTCCCGATATGCAGGGACTAAAGTAACATTTTAAGAGCATGAGAAGTGAAAAATATATTATGTAATTATTAATGGCGAGACGCCAATGTCAAGTGTACCAGAGCCACGTTAGCCACGCTAGTAACTTTTTTCCGTGTGACGATCAAGACGTGTGTTTGGATTTTAGGGGGCACCTTAATTCAATGAAAGATATTCGCGTGAACTGCTGGAAGTATCATGTAGAAATGATAGGCACCGTATCATATCACATTGTTCTAACATATCTGCCGTAGGTCCGATATCCGCAAACATGTCTTAGAATGGTGATTGAGCATCTGTAAATGGATGGTGGGACACCTTCCAGACAGATAAACTAAAGACCTGCCCCTCGAGACAAGTGGTAATTCGCTAGCTGGCGTTTGGTGGAATAGAATGACGAATATATGGGATTTGACGTATATGACAGTCGTTAACGTATGTCAAATACGTCAAATCCCATACATTCGTCATTCTATTCCATCAAACGCCGGTTAGCGAATTGCCACTTGTCTAGAGGGGCTGAAGGGATATCAGAAGAAGTGACGGCAGATATCTCAAAGGGATCTGAAGGCATGGGTTAGATACTATAGCCTATGTCTAGTATGCGGTTAAACAATATCAAGTACTTTTACTTTTTTAAAGCACATTACATGTACATATTAAGCATAGAATCACCAAGATTAATCCAAATAGACATTATTCATGCAATTCAAAAATTCCCAGTGCGAGAATCAAACCGCACTGCAGTAAATAATGATGCTATCCATCCATCAATCACAGCTACAACCATACACACATCTCAAAATCAACAGACATTACCCACACGCCCAAAACTCTAAAAAGACGTATAACATTGATCAAACCAATCGCACAGTGTGAAATAAATAATGTGTGCCAGGCTAATGAGAGCATACGGCGCGTAATTCGATAGGTTTTGTTGATTTTGTCCGTGTTTGGACATCTGGCGCACTGGGCACTTGTTTAAATTCGATTGTTAAACACTTGGGGGGTGTTTTTTGTTTGATGTAATCAAATTGTGTAATGAAAGGAGTAATTGTTTTGAGACTAGATCAAAGTATTTTTACAAAAAACATACCTACATACATACATATAATCACGCCTTTATCCCCGGAGGGTTAGGCAGAAGTGAATTAACACCCACGTTTCACCGATCTGTATTCGGTCCCACGTAATAGGGGTGAGCCTATTACCGTATTCCGGGCACTATTGTTGACTCGAGCCATGCATCTGAGGCTGATTCTGGGCTGTACATATCTGTCTGATGTTAAAGTTAATCAGCCCTATCCCTTAGTCGCCTTATTCCCGCCAAAGTAGAATTTTGGCCAAGCCTTCTCACAAAAAAAAATTGCTTAGAAATATATGTGTCCTTCTTAGTAAAAATACGTTAGCTGGTGACCTGAACATGTGAAAGTAAATTTTGAGTTCCAGCTGATGTATTTTTCAACACGCTATGGGCAGTTGACGTTTTGTTTCCTTCAAGATATTGGCTCAACTGTAATTTAGCTAAATTTCAGCTGAGAGGAAATGACAGACTTTTTTTTTAAATTGATGTACATTTTTAAGTACCTAGTCACCGCTGCTTAACAAACTAACAAAATAAGAGCTGACGACCACGAAAATTCATAATGATATCTTGCATAAGGCCATTATACAAGATATCATCTGGGAGGCTATTGGTCATGCGAACCTGTCGCTGGCTTGCGAACCATATGAAAAATCCCAAGTATATTCCGATTATCCTCTCTTCTAATTGTATATTTTTTTGAGTTTGAAGTTTTTTAATTTTTTGTATGGATTTAGTTTGAAATAGGTGATTTCTTTTTTATTCAACTGAGATGGCAGACAAGCACACGGCCCACCTGATGGTAAGTGATCACCGTGGTCTATGCACGTGTGCAACACCAGGGGAGCCACACTCGTGCTGCTAACCCTGTAAACACAGAGAGTTTCTGTGCGTCAGTGTAGAAGACAAAGCAGGAATAGCCTTTGGTCTTCCCACTGACAGCACAAAAACTCGTCAGCGAGCTCTGGCTACACTACTCACCCTCTAGATCACAACACGAGGTTATTATGGCCGCGGTATTCCGTAGAGTGGAGGTACTCTCCCAGTCGGACTGCTCAATTGGACGGAAATACCGTCATGTCCTACCTCCTATAATGAATGCTCTAACCACGGAACTACTGAGCAAAGATTTATCTATGTTTTATCAAATCTTATGTAGGCACTGGTTAGTGAAACGCGTTAACTTTTGTCATAAATATTTCACTAAACTTATTTCCGTATTTACTCATGAAATAACTTTACACAATAAATCTGAACATAAATGGTCCTTAGTCGAGTTAGAACATAAAACATATTGATATAATAAGCGAAGACACTACCCCCTTTTAGAGGTTCAATAAATAATACCATTGTCGACCCCCACGCAGAAGGCAAACATGTAAACAAAAAATAATGCAATGGTACCAACCACTCGAAATATTAGGGATGGGAAACGCGGAATGTTTGACAAACGTGTATGACAAACGTGTTCAGTTGGTAGTTTGACGTACTGATCTTGTTTTGTTTATAATCATGTTGTTACAAACAAGCATAAAAACTAACCTTGGAATTTAGGCAACAACAAGTGATACATACACATTTTCATGCTAACACTATGAAAATCTACTTTTCCTTTCAAATATAATTTCCTTTATGTCAAATCCGAGCAAACACTTGGAAAATTACGACATGGCACTATGGCAATTAACACATCTATACATATAATCTATACATCTATATCTTTTTCTATACATACCTATAAATAAAATTGGAGTGTCTGTTTGCAATATTGAAATAACCGTTTTTTACCACATGCATATGAATAAAATACGGTACATACACCAAAATAATTTTTTTTACAATTTTTGTCTGTCTGTCTGTCTGTTTGTTCCGGTTAATCTCTGATATGGCTGAACCGATAAACTAAACATAAGATAAACCGATTGACGGTACTTTTATTGGCAGGTAGCTGATGTAATAAGAACTGACTTAGGCTACTTTTATTTTAGAAAAATAGCGTTGACTCGACACTAAGCGATAACCGACATCCACACGGGCGGAGCCGCGGGCAACAGCTAGTCAGCACATAAAAATTGCTTCATTCGTTATGCTTCTTCGTGAGACGTTTAGTTAGATTCTGTTGTGCCACTGTCGCACAGATACCTACACGTAATCTCAGATTTGTGAAACATTGCGTTTACGTAGGTACGTAGATTACAAAAAAACGTAATACTGTCGGAAGTTTGATAAACTACCGACAGTATTACGTAATTACGTATTATTAAAATTGTTAAATTCAATTAAAAACGATACAGTTATCAGTACTGGATATCTGTAGGTATACTTTTACTCTCGGGCAACTCAATTTATTCGAGATAATAAAAAATTCAAACTTTACATTTTACAGAGCCCGAAAGAAATTGAAAAATTACTCATAGCATTAGAACTAGCAAACGAGGGTGATTTTTAAGTAGTACTTAAACCTAAAAATCCCGCACATTCCCATCCCTAGTTCCGAGTCATTTCACACGCCGGTAATACATTTCCGCAGACAATTCATTTTGCTCACAACAGTCGTTTGTGCGCACTGTGTGACGCATTAGGACGCTTACTGCCTAATATTGGGGCTGGTGTGCCGCTACCCTTATAGTTTATTTGCTAACTTACAATAAGTTGTCCGTTTATTAATGGATTATGATAATTAATTAATGTTTCGTTATAAACATGGTACTTATTTGGAGTGTGCTAGCTCATAGGGTAGGTACATAATGGCACCTTCATTATGTACACTATGGGGCTGTACCAAGATCCTGGTGGCTGACAGACGAGGCTCTAGGATAGGCTTTTCATTCGGGGTTAGGTTAGCTCCTCTTAAAGCCGTGTAAACTAAACCAAAAGGAAGGGAAGCGGACTTCGCGCTCTAGGTGATTTTCCACCAGAGGGGCGAGACGAGACGAGGCGAGGAGAGAATTGATTTTTGTATGGCAAATTTTCAATCCTCTCCCAGCGTATCTTTGTTGGAAACAGTGTGGATTGACGAGAATATGCGAGGCGTGAATTGAAATATTTGTTTGTGCAAAAATGAGCCGTATTGGTTCCGATATAGAGTATAAATCACCTTCAAGATGATTTTCCACCAGCGTGGCTAGGCGAGGCGAGGCGAGGAGAGAATTGAAATTTGTATAACAAATTTTCAATTCTCTCGCGATGGCAATTTTTAGTGGAAAAGGGTCAGTGCGATTTCAATTCTCTTCTCGTCTCGTCTCGTCTCGCCCCTCTGGTGGAAAATCACCTTAAGGGGAAAGGTTCACTATTGTTTGACAAAAACATGACAAATGATCATTTTACAAACAACGTTTAACAACTTTCATTTCTATTGAAATTGTAGGATAGAACTTGTTTTGCCAACAAACATGTTTTAAAAATAATAAATTTATGTTATAGCATAATATATGTTAAGGCATAACGAAATTTTTCCAAATAAGTGTTTTGTCTAATAAGTATTTTATTAAACTATAATATACTTATATTACTTTGTAAAATGATAAGATTAGCAACTGTAATTTTGACAAACGTTGTTTGTCAACTGAAGATTTTTCTTTCGTTTTTTGTTTAATGATTATATCATAATGATTCGCAGCGAGCGAGAGAGACTCGCGGACATCGCTGCCCGCGTGCTAAGGCGCGTTTTATGAAATTATTATTACATTCAGTGACTAATACGATGGTAAATGAATAATGCTAATTTTACAGTACCTATAAAAAAATAACTTTTTATTAATCCAGATCGTCATTTTAATGCCAAGATGTAGTGTACCCAGAATAATCGTAATTTTTATGCCAATATGTAGGTCAGGGACCTACATAAGCCAATTTTATGACATAACAAAACCATTGCAGTCATACCACTAAAATGTTATTAAATTTTAGACTTTATACCTAAGTTTTGAAGTCCAAAATCTAAAGAGAAAAAGTTTATAACATTTTTCATTCACTCTACAAGATTATCATTTAATTTTAGACTTTAACGGTATAACATTAAATGTAAAGTTAATAGTAGATTTTACAACAAGTGCACAAAACGAACCATTTTTATCCGAGACTTTTAGCAGCCCGAGCCGGAGGCGAGGGCTGATAGTAATGTCGAGGATAAAAATGGTTTTGTGGACGAGTTATAAACTCTGCTTTTCACTTCGATTGCGAGGAAATAAAACAGTAGTTCACTGGACATTTTTAACAATTTTAGCAAATTGAATCAATTAATAAACGCACGAAAAAACAAGAGCTGTTTCCCGCCGCTTTATTTTTTTTTAATCTTACGACATTGAGGCGTGGGCTGCAGACCTATACAGCCTACTATAAAATTAATTTTGTAATAATAATTTTCTTAAATGAATTAAATAACCTACCGTACTTGAATTTAAATTTTAATATCTTTTAAGTCTTAAAAAACACATAAGGCAAAATAAATTAAAGTGAATGTTATAAAATAACAAATTCTATCTATGAACTTCTTATTGTGTTAGGCTGTATGGCTCATTTTCTTTGCCTTAATATAGATACATTTATGAGTAGATACGTTAATGCCCTTGTGCACAAAATTCGATTTTGTGCAGCCTATATCCTGCACAAATAAGCACTCTCAGAGCATGAGAAGTGAAAATGGTTTTGATTACAGTGTCTGTGGTACCACAGTGATTTTGCCATGAAAAAAATAATAGCAGAGTCAGGGCCCAGGTTGTGTCTTCGGCTTCGGAAGCGTTTCCCTAACACACGGTATACCATTATTCCATTAATTCCCTATAAAATAATCTAACATCAACAGACAGCCTCCCTGGTGTAGCGGTATTGAACGTTGCCGGGTTCGATCCCGCTCAATGCAAATATTTGTATGCATGAATATGGGTATTTGCATTGGTCTGGTCGTGCCTCGGAGATCACGTTAAACCATCGGTCCCGGTAGCCGTATGAACATCTATGGCAGTCGTTACGGGTAGTTCAAGCCCTAAAAACTGGTCTAACTGCAATGTGGTCTAATGGTCTTATCGCCTTTAGGTTGTGGAGGTCAGATGGCAGTCGCTTCATAGAAACTGTCGAAGTTAAGCCAAATCCGCAGTTAGGCTGGTAAAACCGGACCCCAGACAGCAAGTTGATAGCTTCGGATGCGACTGGAATTAACGCTAGGATGAAGAAGAACATAATCTAACATCATGGCATGCAAAATTTTAAAAGTTAGTTGAATAAAGTAACAGTGTATGTATCATATAAATGTGTATAAATGAATCATCATCATCATCATCAGGCTATATTAGTCCACTGCTGGACATAGCCCTCCCCCAATGAGCGCCATAGCGCCCTGTCTTCAGCTTGCCGCATCCAGCATCTGCCTGCAGTCTTTCTTAGATCGTCATCCCACCTGGTCGGAGGGCGTCCTACACTACGCTTGCCGAGTCGCGGTCTCCACTCAAGAACACGTTTACCCCAACGGTTGTCGGTTCTTCGTGAGATATGGCCAGCCCATTGCCACTTCAGCTTGCTGATTCTTTGAGCTATATCGATAACTTTGGTTCTCTGTCGGATGTATTCGTTACGGATTCTATCCTTCAGAGAAACTCCGAGCATAGCTCTCTCCATAGCTCGCTGAGCGACTTTGAACTGATGGACCAACCCTGCCGTGAGTGTCCATGTCTCGGCTCCGTAGGTCATGACGGGTAGGACGCACTGATTGAAAACTTTCGTTTTCAAGCATTGCGGTATAGATGACGAAAAGACTCGGCGTAGTTTCCCAAATGCTGCCCAGCCCAGCTGGATCCTCCTCTTGGCCTCCCTCTCGAAATTGTTTTTACCTAACTGCAGAACCTGCCCGAGGTAAGTGTACTCAGAAACGATTTCGAGAGGGTGACCATGTACGACCGGCATCGGATCAATGTGGCCATTGATCATGACTTTGGTTTTGTCCAAATTCATGCCAAGACCGATACGTCGGGAGGCTGAAGCTAGTCCGCCCAGCATCTGGTTCAGCTCCTCTAGCGACTCCGCCATTAAGACTATGTCATCTGCGAATCGTAGGTGTGAGATGTAGTCGCCGTTTATGTTAATGCCCTTTCCTTTCCAGTCCAGCGTCTTAAACATATCCTCCAACGCGCTGGTGAACAGTTTCGGGGATATAGCATCCCCCTGTCTCACTCCTCTGCGCAACTGGATCGGTTTAGACTGTTGGTCCTGTACTTGGACACTCATAGTGGCGGCTTCGTACAGACATCTCAGCACCTCAATATAACGATAGTCTACTTGGCATCGCTGTAAGGATTCCAGAACAGCCCAGGTTTCGACAGAGTCAAAGGCCTTCTCATAGTCCACAAAGGCCAGACACAGGGGCTGATTATACTCTTCGGACTTCTGTATAATCTGCCTCACTGTGTGAATGTGGTCTATGGTGCCATATCCTCCGCGAAACCCGGCCTGTTCCGGCGGCTGGAACTCGTCGAGTCTCCTGGCGAGACGATTCGTGACCACTCGTGAGAACAGCTTATAGACATGGCTCAGGAGCGAGATGGGTCTGTAATTCTTAAGAAGGGTTTTATCACCCTTCTTGAAAAAGAGCACCACCAAACTCCCGCTCCACGCCTTTGGAGTTCTCCCACTGTGAAGGACGGCGTTGAAGAGGTTCTGTAGTTCCTGTATAACAGGGGCTCCTCCAGCTTTCAAAAGCTCTGATGTTATTCCGTCCTCACCGGGGGCTTTTCCATTTTTAAGCTGCCTCAGAGCTGACACGATCTCGTCTTGACTGATGTCAGGCAGTTCGTCGGTGTAGTGGCGTGTCAGGGTGGCTCTGGAATCGTGGTCATCTCGTCGAGAAAGAGAGGCATGTGAAGCGTATAATCGGCCGTAGAAATCTTCTATCTCGGCGAAGATCCCTGGCTTTGACAAAACGGTCCTCCCGTCGTGCGTTTTTAGCTTCGTCAGGTGGCTCCTGCCAAGCTGCTGAGTGAATACTTTAGACCCTCGGTTTCGCTCTATCGCCTCTTCGATAAGGCGTGTGTTGGAGCTCCGAAGGTCGCGCCGTAACATCTTCGCAATTTGCTTGTTCAGGTCTGACCTCTCCGACGAAGTCGCTTGGGTGTTTTCCCGTCTTTTTGTCATCAACCCGAGAGTCTCAGCCGAGAGTTTGGATATCCTGCCAGTCCGCTGCGTTCTACAGAACTTGATGCCCTCATCCCTCAGAGTTTCGACCAGATTGTGTAAGCTCTCGTCAACGTCGTCGATGGGTTCCAAGGCAACAAATCTGTTCCCGAGAAGCTGCTGGAACTTCTTAAATTTAAATACAATTATATCATATAAATGAATGCATCAAAGTTATTCAACGCATTTATTCAAAACATTGTCAATAGGACTCGCGAATGGAGTATTTTATACATGCTTTTTAAAGATGGCAAATGTGAAGGAAAACTTGTTAGGAAAGCTACAAACGAATGGCAACCGGCAATGTTGTCACCTGGACATCAGAACTGAGAAGTAGATGCGGCAAAGTGGGAATAACTTTTAAAATTTGTTTTATTTTCTTTTTGTTTATTCACTTTATTTGGCTATCGATTTTTGTTTTTTGGATAAATGCTTGTAGTTTCTTATACAGCTGATAGCAGATATTTAAACTAGATACTATAGTCGCTTACATTTCTATAAGAAGTCTCGGGATGGTAAATATCCCCATACTTAGCTCTAATACCTAGTAAATGGATATTATCTTTATTACTTTGGAGTTATAAGAAGAGAAGTTCCAGGTGCAAGAGCCTTGCGTGTTCAAGTTTGGTCGTTAAAGAAACGATTATTCTTTTGGAAAATATAGGCCAAAATTTAAATACAATTATATCATATAAATATTAGTTTCTTTATCTACATTTATTTTTATATTTTTTTAATATATAATTACCTAAAAATCTTTTGTGATACAAAATCTCACTAGTGATACAGTACACCTACAAGCAGCTCTGACTTTTTACTAAGGATCTATGTCATATAATGTCGCCCTACTTTCAATGTGCAACTTTTAGCTTTTTGTACCTCATATGCACAAAAATCTTTTTTTCAAACTCTTTTTAACTCTTTTAACAAAACTATAACTCTTATAAAAATTGCAATAAAGCTTATATTTCAGTAACACGCCGTTCACGATGAGAAAACTGTGATTAAAAAAATACATAGAAAATGCTGGATTTTCATGCATTCATCCATCATTCATTCTTCATGTGCGGTGTAAAAGACATCTGTGACGATTATGACGTCGCTTCAGTGCAACATAAACGCTAGCTGCTGTCAACGCTCTTATGCTTATAAACATAGATTCGATTTTTGATCATGATCTAAACATTCCAAGTTTGTTACATGTGAAGAGTTTTGTGTTGCATTCCAAATTCGAAAGGTATTTTAACAAACGTCCTGCTGAATTAATTTCAATCCTATTCCATACAGTTCAAAGTTGATTTTACAATCTCCTTGAAAGAGATATCAAACTTTATAGCCCGTATAATCAAGTGTAACGAAGCTTTGATAATGCGCAGCAGTTTGCTCGCCGGAATTGCACCCCATAATCTGACTACATGAAACTCAACCTTCTTCGAAGAAGTTAAGGTTTAAAACAGGATTTTTATACAGAAGGTAGTGCTTAAGCCCAGTGAGATAGGTGTTAGACAGTTGTCTAGTATTGTTCGGAGCTCTTCCAGAGATGTTTTGGATGAATGCGTCGTGTGATATTGAATGACGTCACTGTGTGACGTTGTATGAGACAAGGGATGCGTACAGAACCGGGTATGTTTTGTAGAACATTTTTGTTTAACAGGTATCGACGTAAAGTGCTCAATGTACTTAAATGTGTAACTATTATAAAAACCATTAGATTTTTGCTTAATTTTTAATGATTACTTATCTGATGGAGGCTCAATGGGAAGCGCCACTATATGAAACTTGCTGTCCGGATCTCAGGAGTTTCCTATGTAGGGCATGCCATTTTTCGTGTTGAAATTCCCATGAACCGAAGAAGAAATAGGAGCCCCGGGAAGCGGAGCTCCGTCGACATAGCTTTTAAATTTAATGCTTAAATATGATTATGCTAATTTTATTTATGATTAGGAAAAATCAGCTAAATTTGTTATGGATAAAAAAATTATGCATAAAATCATTAGTCTCAATTACCATATGTCAAAATATTTTATGGTTACGTTTTTATGCAAATGGATAGTGAACCGGATTTTTATATTGGACGCGTCAATTCAACTTCACCTCGCCTGATGGTAAGCTAAAGGCAAAGTGTCAGGAAAGAGGGTCACCATTACATGCCTCATCAAAAGAGGATTGTCGTCGCAGCGCCGCGTGGCACCCACCGGTGGGACCTAGTGCTGCGACCACAATCCCCCCTGCCCGGCTATGCACTTGCTGACCCCTGAACGCAATCCAACCGAGATTGGATTACTATAGAGGGTTTTTCGCAATCGTGCACGGTGGTACCCACCCGGCCGAAATTTATGACGAATTTGTACCATTAAAGTTCTACCATCAGTGAAACGGAAAACTAAACCACCAGTAAAAAGTTGATACCGCCCAATGGCCCGTCTTGAATCCCAAATTTCGGGGTGTAAGTTAGGTAGCCTAGTAAGACATTTCCTTTATGTGCCTTATTGTGCACCATCTAGGGTATATTTTGCAATAACACAGACATATAAAAAGCACCGTGTAGTTTTAGTCGGTCATAATACTTTTTTTTCACTTTATAGTGGTATAGGTGGCAGACAAGCAGACGGCCCACCTGATGGAAAGTGATCACCGTGACCTATGAACGTGTGCAACACCAGGGAAGTCACACTCGTGCTGCCGACCCTGTAAACATAGAGAGTTTCTGTGCCGTCAGCGTAGAAGACGTGTACATGGTGTAACATGCCATCGTACCTGTTTGTACTATGGCATATTATTTATGTTCAAAAAAGTGTAGGGGTCCTCTAAGTTCAAACAATACCCCTATATCTTCAGGTACACAGAGCAAAAATAAAAAGCATTATTTTAACACTAATTCTGCTAACAAAGGAAAATCTATTTATTTAGTGGAAAATATCATCTATTTTTATATATATATATATATATATTAAAACACACTTTACCAGTTCCACACATATATAATTGTGTGGAACTGGTAAAGTGTGTTTTAATATATATATAAAAATAGTAAAATGAAGTTCCATCAAGAAGTTTCAACAAATTCAATCAACTACCGAAAATATCATCATATGACAGCCTCAGCGCAGGACGCGCGGGTTCGATCCCCGCTCAGTGCAAATATTTGAATGCACAAATATGTATATTTGCATTGGTCTGGGTGTTTCTATGTATAAAATGTATGTATTTACAAAAAAAAAGGATCTAAGTATTTTTATCCGCATTCTAAATTCCATAACACAAGCTGGTTAAGCTATGCTTATACCATGGTCCAGATAGCGTTGTGTGAAATGTTTAGAAATATTATTATTATTCCCTTTATTCATTAAAAAAACATATCAATTACATTTTTAAATATCTCCTGAAAAATACAAAATATGTCTGTGTATCGAGTACAGAGATCAGGGCTCCAGAGAGAGGAACTGCCTCACTATGCTTGCCGTGTCGAGAAGTATCGCCTTCTGTATCAGGCCCTTGATCCAGCTGCCCAACGCGAGCCTCTTTAGGTGTTGGTCGAGGCTCTTGGCTATAAGTCCGTTAACGGTAACGACTATCGGCACAATGACTGCCGAGTCCACCTCCCACATGTCGACAATCTCGTGAGTTAAATCAAGATACTTAATATGTTTGTCCTGCTCAGCTTTCACAAGATTCTCGTCATGAAGGATTGTGACATCAACAATCGTTGCGCGCCGCTCAGACCGATATATCACCACGGTATCAGTTTTGTTGGCAAATGTCCTGTCCGTGATGATAGACCGACCCCAGTACAGTATAATATGACCGTTTGAGAGAACTGAATACCTACCTGTAATGCGGAACCTCAGCGTCCACTAGTTATTATTATTCTCTCTATTCCTTTTAAAAACTTACAAATTGTATTTTTAAATACATATAGAAAAAAGAAAACGAAGATCTATTTACAAATATAAAAGTAGTACCCCACCGGTATCGGATACAAGGACCAAGCTACCGGTGATTAGGGCTCCAGAGAAAGGAACTTTCTCACGATGCGCGCCGTATCAAGGAGTACTGCCTTCTTTCTGCATCTGGCCCTTGATCCAACCGTCTAACCCGAGCCTCTTCAGGTGTTGGTCGAGGCTCTTTGCTATCAGTCCGTTGACTGACACGACTATCAGTACAATGATTGCTGAGTCAACCTTCCACATGTCGACAACCTCGTGGGCCAAGTCCAAGTATTTGATCTGTTTATCTTTCTCAGCTTTCACGAGTTTCTCGTCATGAGGTATGGTGACATCCACAATCAATGCTCGGCGTTATTATTATCAAAGAGTGGAAATTTCCAACAGGGTTAAAATGTCAACCTGTTTATGCGCCAGTGGAGGGTTCACTGTGCAAACAAAGTCTCAATTTATACAGCTTCGGTTAGGCTTCTTCAATTACTATTTAGTTATAACTGGGGTACATAACGCAACCCTTTTTCACCGATAAAGATATCATATAGAGTTGTTAATACCATGTATAAATAAATATGTTATGACTGTCCTGATACAACCTGTATCCTGTCAATCAATCAAAATGCCGAAAATTTGATTACTCCAAAGGACATCGACCTTCGGGCAGATGTGGCCAACACATTGCCACTTCAGCGCCTCGAGCACGAAAAACATTCGAATTCGTAACGTAAACGTATTGAAAAAACGGAACTGGAAAGTATTCTAGACAAAGGAAATAGATACAATGCCATAAAAGTGTCAATTCTTCAATTCAAGTCTTAATTTCTTAAAACTTTGTCCATCGAGATAATCGAAATTCAAACTAATATTATAAATGCGAAGGTAAAAGAAAAAGTCTGTCTGTCTGTCTCTCTGTTACGTTTTCACGACTAAACCACTGCACCGATTTTGATTAAATTTGGTATAGTGGTTGCTTAAACCTTGAGAAAGGAGATAGGCTATGTTCAGTCACGATAATTAATATCCACGCGGGCGGAGACGCGGGCAACAGCTAGTTGTATATATATAAAATATTCCTTATCTTAGTGTAAGTAGGTGTAATTAACAATTGTTATGTTACATTATTTTCACACTCTAGGATGGATCATCGATCTTCTCGACCTTTGGGTGCAGTGTTTACTTGCTTTTAATCTTTTTTCAAAAGTTGAATTAACCCCTCTATATTATTCTCCACAATAAAGTTTCCAATTAATAGAAAGCTTATCGTATGAAAAATGGTATTGCCGCGTGCCTTGTGCACGGCCATTTTGATTAAACGTTCTGTGCGAGAACAAACATTTTAATTTAATCAACCTGTGATCTTTCTTCGCAATTAATTGGCACTGAAAGATTATTATAATGTTTGTGTGAAATTCCATAATTTGTGTTTGGCTTCATGTCGGTTCTAGATGATCGTTTCATAGGTTAAATTTAACAAGGAATTTTAACACGCTTAGTAATATTTGTTGTATACCCACGCTTGATTCTGAAAGGGTAGGCACGAAGGTATTTCGTATAATTGTAAATCTGAAGTTATTGACTCCATAATATTATAAAATTATAAAGTAGGTAGTGTATTAATATCCCTACTCCCCTGCTCAGTGCAAATACTTGCATGCATGAATATGGGTATCTGCATTGGTCTGCTTGTGCCTCGGAGAGCACGTTAAGCCGTCGGTCCCGGTTGCCATCCGAGCGTGTATGGCAGTCATAACGGGTAGTGAGAGCCCTCAAAAATCTAATAGCTGGTCTAACTGCAATGCTTCGATATCGCCTTTGGCTTGTGGAGGTCAGATGGCAGTCGCTTCACGGAAAAATGACGAAGTTCAGCCAAATCCGCAGTTAGACTGGTAAAAAAGCGGACTCCAGACTCCAAGTTGAAAGCTTCGGGTGGCATTAACGCTAGGATGATGAAGGAGAAGAAGATTGAATATAAAAAGAAGTACTTGAGTATGTACCTACCTAATGCTGAAAATATATATATTTTTTTGTATTTATTTTATTATATTTTATTGTTGCCTGTTTTTCGTGTTGGACATAGTCTCCTTTTTGGACCATGGTGTGTGTCGTGTTGGACATTGATACTAATGAAGAGATTTTTAGATTGATCAAAAATATGACCATTTACATTTGCTATACAAACGCAATCCTTTCTCAATCAACCCCCAGTTCTCCGATTAATATCAGCCGTCGTTTCCCGGCCACATCAGCACAAGACCCCCCCCCCCCCCTTCCATCGAGGAGTAATGTGCGGGCGGTGACGAGAGTTTTCTCAGCAGATTAATGATAGCACGACATAAAGTAATTGATTTACATATTTGTCGCTCACCAAGTTTTTGTGAATCATTGTGTTTTTATTCCTTATGGAAAGTGTGGATTGAAATTAAATATAATTGAGGATGTTCAGTAAATATACTAGAGTGGACAGGTTACTTTTAAGCAAGTGTGCTTCATCGTCGGCCATATTGTCAATTAAATTACTTAGTCTGGTAATTTATACCTACGTCTTCGCCCCACTCGCAGCTTCGGTTGTGGGATGAACTTCCTGATGTGGTTTTCCCAAGCGACTACAATATTGGGTTCTTCAAGAATGGCATTAAAAGGTTTCTTCAGGGTCGGCAGCGCGAGTGTTACGCCCCTGGAGTTGCATATGTCCATAGGTCATGTGTGTACTCTACTATCTACTCTGAATTATAGTCCCAATCTGGGTTTCAACTGGTTAATCATATAAATTAGTACAAAAAAGAGTAAAAACTAGAGTTTCCTCGAGCTTTTAATAATATTCAATATAACAGAGTTCATAATCTTCTGACTAATATCGCTACATTGCCAGTGTAAAATAACTTCGTGAAAAAATAAAGCTAAGTATATTAAAGTAGTAATGTATAAATAACAGTGAGTACATTTGTCTGGGGCAAGTCAGCTACGGGTAGCCGGGTTAATTTCCACAATACTAACTCAAGTTTGCAACTTGGATTTACATGTTACTGATATAATTCTCTAATGTTATCTTGCCAACTATAACGTCTATAACCAGTTATATTCCAATGCAGCTATACCCGATGAAGGTCAGCCGTGACCTATATCTTTGTTAACAACCAAACAATCACAATATTTTTCTATTACTGTTACATAATAACACAACCAATGTATAAATCCAAATATGTATACCAACATGATCACAAGCTCTCGCATTTGTATGCACTAACGCACACCTTCAATTGATTACTTGTTAGTTAAAATTGACAAAAAAAGTCCTAATAATGAGGGTTATCGATTTAAATTTGAAGTTGAATTGGTCTAGGCGGAAATCGAACCCGCGATCTTTGCCATACAGGGACCTCTGCCCTAAACAATTCAAATTTCTCTTTCTATATCTGTCTTGTGGCGACAGTGGAGTGTGTCTTCCAATATTCTAACGAACTATCGGAACCAATGAATGATTTTTCAATCATTTTTAAACATTGATTTTTGACAACTCCGCCCATACAATTTGAATTATATTTTTAACATTTTTCATGTTAAATATTCAAATCAATAGCATTAAAATAAATCTTATTATCTTGAAGGAAATTCTTATAAATAAATGGTAATTTATTTGCCTATATCAAACAGGTATCGAAAAACAATCCATATTGTTTGTTATAAAGGTCTCTTTTTAATTCATATTGACACTACATACACGAGAAGCAATCTGAATCTCACATTAAATTCTATATAAATCTGAATCATACAAAATGGGCATCATTTTCACAGCAATCAGACTAAGATTGGACTGAACTAAGAAGAAGCGCATTCAACTTCATACAAATGTCTTTAAAAGTAAAATTATTATGGCCTCTAAAAAGTTATGCAGCAGGATTTCTGCCCTATTGTACACCAAACGGATAATGGTACGATATCCTTGTAACATCACTGGGTACGTAATGCAGATCCTGGTAAGCCTTCACCATCATTTGCTGGTTGACTACTGCAAAAGGCCGGGGGGAAATGCTCTCGATCGAAGGCAACGGCCTCAGATCCAAGTTTGGCATCGTTTCTTCTTTAGGCCTGATAGTAGTTGGCACAAACGTTGACTGGGGCATAGATGGAACTGTATAACTGATCATATTGTTATAAACGAACTGATCCGGATAAGATAATGCTTGATAGTTGGTTTCCTGCCGAGGTTCAACTTCCAGAAAAGTTTCTCTTGTGCTATATAGCGGAGGATTTGTGAACGCTGATGTATCCAACCGATTCTTTCTCCTCGGACGATATTTGTAGTCTGGATAATCCTGCATATGTTTTATCCTTAATCTTTTGGCTTCATCGATGAAAGGTCTCTTCTCCGTTTCGTCCAGACTCTTCCATTCGAGTCCAAGGCGTTTTGAAATTTCAGAATTATGTAATTTTGGGTTTAGCATTGATATCTTCTTCCGTTGCAGCCTTGACCACACCATAAAAGCATTCATTGGTCTCTTTATATGATATGGATTTGAGGTTCTCGTTATTTTTGGAAGCTGTCTTGATGTTTGTTGGTCCAGTTGATATGCCATTGATATATTACCTTAATTCATTTGTTTTCTATATTGCGTAACACCAAACTGTTTATGAACTGTATCAACTTCTTTAGGATTTGATACTTTTTAACATGGGTTAACCATTTTCAAATTACTGATTATAACACCTAAAACATCACCACCTTTTAGGATATTACCGGTTTTTGAATTACTGAAGACCATATTAACCAAATATGTCCAGAAAACTGATAAATAATGAATTTAGAATACGATAATACCCATCTCTGTCACATCTGGATATGCACTGATGACCAGTTCCGAGGCGAGTTAAGCCTGTATCGTGTCATTAGACCAACAATGCTTGGATCACAATTGGAATGGACAATTTTCCATGTATTATTTGGAGTTGAATAAAGAGCGGCGACAATGCATTGATTGCTCGCAAATTGTCAAATGATACTCGGCTTTATGTTTTGTGTGCGCCGCGCCCGCGCACCGGGCTCTATTAACTGTACCGTCCGCAAAAGTGGCTTGAATTTGTTTCTACTGGTTGTTAGGTAATATTTTGACCTTCTGTATTTAAATGTACTGTTAAATGTGTACGAAATAATGAGAAGATAGATTAAATAATAAATAAATAAAAATCATTCATTTTAAAGAGAATCAAAGAATCAAAGAATCAAAGAATCAAAGAATCAAAGAATCAAAGAATCAAAGAATCAAAGAATCAAAGAATCAAAGAATCAAAGAATCAAAGAATCAAAGAATCAAAGAATCAAAGAATCATTAGGCAAAGCAATATTTAAATTAAAGTTCCACTCTCAAAAATCAATACCATAATAATTTTATTTATTTTGCTCTTTATTCCTTTTAACAAATTAGATACAAAAAATAAACATCTATAAAAATATAAAAAATAGTGCATCAGATTCAGGGTCAAAGCTACCGGTGGTTAGGGCTCCAGAGAAAGGAACTTCCTCACAATGCGCGCCGTGTCAGGAGCACTACCTTCTGCATTTTATTTATTTAGCTGTAATATTGAGGGCCATATATACGAAGAACAGATTGGCTTTATTTAAAGCCCTCAATATTACATTGTCCGATACATGCACCCGTTCTGTGAATAGGAGAAGAATGCTGATTGGGATGTGAGTTAAACAAGACCGTATAGGGATCTATTCTATATCTTCCTTCGGTGCTCAAGCTAACCTCATCTGTCAGAACAGCTTCTGATTCAATCAATCAATCAATAAGCTTCTTGTAGATTGTAGTCCACTGCTGGACAGAGGCCTCTTCTTCATTGCTTCTGATTTACGGAACCCAAATCTTAATTGCATCTAAAATTTGCAATTTCAAGTCCAGAAGACCACTTTTCCACTGCAATTTTTAATTTGTTTGCCCTTTGGTTCTTCTTTCTTTGGTTTCACTTACGGACTGAATTTAGACAGTAAAATACTTCGACATGTAGCGAACTTCGAAAACACATAGATTTCATATAGCTTAGACAGAAAATTATTGGACAACACACACCTTCGAATTACCACTACTTCGATAGACGATTATTCGACAGACAATACTTAGACAAGACACATCTTCGAATTACCACTACTTCGACAGACGATTATTCGACAGACAATACTTAGACAAGACACATCTTCGAATTACCACTACTTCGACAGACGATTATTCGACAGACAATACTTAGACAAGACACATCTGCGAATGACCACTACTTTGACAGCTTTTTTTTGTAGTCTTCCGTTGAATTGTAACTGTTTTTTTTCTTTGGTTTTTATGACTCAAATTACTTCATTATGGTTAACACCCCAACTCAGAACACCCCGACTCGGATGGGTTCGTGGTTTTTTTTAAACGACCCAGTAATAGGCGAATGATAAGTAATTAGGCACATAATAATAACTATTATCAAACTGTGTTTTTTATTGTTATTAAATCACGAGTGGAATAATGACTTTTTTAAATTTTATTGGTTGAGTTGCATTCTTAAACAAAAAATTAGATACAAAAATATCGTGTTCAATAGAACAAATAAATTATTATACCATAAAAACATCTTGTACGTGTATAATAAACAAAACTTTTACTGAAATATAACTTTTGTTTTCTCTCTGTTTAAAACTTTAAGTAAATTCACCCTGTTGTGAAAATGATAGAAAAAAATCTCATTCTTTTAGTCTGTGGCCAGTGTCTTTTTTATTATTCCCGCCAGTCCGACAGTACCAGAAAGTTTCGCAATTCGTTTTTACTGGTGAAAATATAGTTATTTATTAATTAAAATGTCTACAAGTATGCACAAGTTATGAAGAAACCGATTTACGTACCTAATACACCGCCCGATATATACACATATACTGTACAACGTCCGATATATGATGTGATTTATGTGAAGTCCTTAACGTAATGTAAAGTTTACTATCTGAAAACTGCACGGCTAAATATTTATTTTAGTATTATATTATTCTTAAATGAATTGAAAAACGACGTATGATACACGTGTGTATTGTTGATTACCGTCTTCGGGTCTCTTTAGATAAGTAGTAATCACCAAATTTACACACTTTCACCATAATCTACTATTATTATAACAAGAAAGCATAATACAGTCGGAAACTTACGCGAAAAAAATGGTTAAAGAGTGGTTTTATTTCAATTAATGGAAATCAGCAACTGTCAGCTACACGCTATATCAGAGTTTTTCAATTCATCAAGCAAAAAAATGCCTGCCCCTTTTTTAAATTATACCTGCTATCGATCAATGCATGGTATATTAATTTAAATGAAGCTGGGTTTAAAACACTAGTTTTCCTTAGAAAATAAATGTAGAATCTGACTTGATGTGGAACGAGATCTTAGGATAAAACATTTCCGCAAACTTATATTCTTTAGTTATAAAATAAGCAACAACTACATACTTCACACTAAAATTTAGTGACTAAATAGGTCATCTTCATTATCTACTTGCCCTGGTCCCAATTATTTGAGGTTGGCGACATGTCATTCTCCTCCATAAATTCCTGTCAGATGTGATTTTACTCAGTTACTCCCTTCTTTGCCATATCATCTTTCAAGCAATCCATTTTTTCTTGGGGTTATCTCATCTCCTAAGCCCTCTACATTAATACTTTGAACCTTCCTTACAACAACATTACTTTCCTCTCTTCTTATAATATTTCCATATCACAACAGTCCCTCTCTTCTCAATTTTTCAATTCACTGGTGCCACTTTCAACTTTACTTTAATATAGTCATTCCTTATTCTGTCCATTGTCACCACACCACACATCCACCTTAACATTGGGATCTCCGCCACATGCAGTTGTCTTTCATTCGTCGCTTTTAAGGCCAAACTTGACGATCCACGGCATGTCTGATCATGGACTTATAGATTTTCCCCTTAAGCTTGAGGGGAAATAGGGGATCACGTATTGTAACCTGCCGCCATTTCATCCACCCTGCATCTATTCCCCATCCGCCTGGATGAGAGAACCGAGGTAGCGGAGATTGGAGCAGACTTATATTAGTGCACCATCTAATCCAATGGGTGTAGAACTGGAGAGACCGCCGAAATCACAGAACATTCAGTCTTGGTTCTACTGAATTTCAAACCTACACTTTCCAGAGTACACTGCCATTCCTCCAATCTGCTCTGTACCTCAAGCCCATTTCACAAACAAGGACAATATCGTCAGCAAACACCATACACCAGGGACTCTCCTCCTGTATCTCTGATTTCAAGGCATCCATTATCAACAGGAAGAGATAGGGGCTTAGCGCCGAGCCCTGATACAAGCCTATCACCACATTGAACTCGTCGGTGTTGCCAGCAGCCACCAGGTTCTTAATCGGTAGTACATCGCACAGATTAACTCTATGAACTTAAGCTTTCTCTTTCAGGACCGACCACAACACCGTTCTGGGTACCCGGTTATATCGAGATCCACAAACACCATGTGCAAATTTTTGTGCGCATGCCTATAGTTTTCACACAGTTGGCGAAGAGCAAAAATGGCGTCTGTCGTCCCGCAGCCAGGCATAGACCCGAATTGGTTTTGGATAATCACTCTTTCCTCTCGTACATGCTTCTTTATCACTTTCTCTCAAACTTACCAAACTGTGTGACATAACGTCCCTTAGCTTATAACACCGCTTAAGTCATTTTTACCATCTTTACAGGAGACGAAAAAAACTATATTTTAAAAATCTGTGTTTTTTTCTATTGCTTCTTTATACATACTCTAGTTAGCGGTTAAGAAATAATTAATTATACTTATTTTGACGATTTACTTTATTTTAACTTTTATTTTATGACTTGTAATTAATTATTTCTTAACCGCTAACTAGAGTATGTATAAAGAAGCAATAGAAAAAAACACAGATTTTTAAAATATAGTTTTTTTCGTCTCCTGTAAAGTTGGTAAAAATGACTTAAGCGGTGTTGTTAGCTAAGGGACGATAAGCTTTATTTAATTAAGAGTACGGGAATTAACACGATCATGGTATAGGCCATGATCGTGTTAATTCTCGTTTTCTTAATTATATATCAGGGAACGCGTTAACAGTTAGATGAGCTATAAGTCCCGATAGTTGCCGCAGTCTTGCACGTCACCCTTATTTTTAAAGATGAATATTAGTGACTAAATAGGTGATACCAAAATGTTGTATGTACCCAGTATTATTAATGGATCCAGCTTGGTTTAAAAATATACAGTGGGTTACGAATGGGCAGTGTGAAAAGTACCGGGCCATGGCAGAACAATGTTTGGGAAACACAGCGCTTTATTACATATTAACACCTCTGTGTTTCCAAAGGGTTTCCGGGGAGTATATTATTTTGAGAGAATACGTGTTTGCCAGTAGAACTTTTCTAGTAATAAGGACGCAGTACACCATCTTAGTTTCAATATTATTCCATAGATGGCAGCATGTACGCCGCACAGCACCCTTGTAAAAATTCTACACATTTATGAAATTCAAATTTTATATCTTAAAATAAATAAAAAGATTGCTAGTTGTACGGTACATATGTATTAATCCATGGCCCACCTGTCGTTTCGCAAGTCATTAATAGACAACCAAGCACAATGCGATTATGCATTGTGGACTTTAGAATGAACTTTAGGAGTGGCTTATCCTCTGATAATGGAACTGTAGATCTATACAGCAGGTTTTTCATGAATGGACAATGTTGTACTGTTATACAAAGTAGGTAGGGACTAGAGATAGTAAAATTCTATAAATCAATTTATTTGAAATTTAATTACAAGAACTTTATTCTTAAGGTTTCTCAATCCACTTACTTTTCAAGACAACACAAAACCCCTTCAAAAATTCTACAAAGTACTTATAAGTAAAAAATAAGGTACGTAGGTATTTTCAATAATCAATCGATCTTAAATCGACTAATTATTATTTTTTCAATTCCATCCCAAGAGGAAAATATGCGCCAAAACGCTGCAGGTGGTTAGCTGGTAATACTGATTTTTGATGGACACGTGGCGCCCCATACACAAAAAATTAATAAGATATTTTACTACGGTATCATTAAGTTTACAAATTACACGCGGTTGACAGCAAAAACTACAGTGAAAATATTTGATTAAAAATGCGGGATGAATAAATCGAATACCCCTCTACCTATCCCATTAGGAAGTGCACCGTGTGTATAAACAAAACAAGCATATTTTAATTGCAGTGCCACCTATAACTTTTATTCCAAACTTCGTCAAGATCAAGCAAACAGCAGTTGTAACCAGCAAATTAGGTCATTGTACCTAAAATAGATGGCTCTGTAATCAAGAAAATATTTTTACAGAAAATGACAAGAGATGGCACTACTAGTTCATTTGTGTTTGGCACAGTACTAACCTCAATCATTTGAGGTTTGTACTTTGTGGAAACAGTCTTCACCGCAAAAAATACTTCTGAATGGGTCGTCGACATTTGATTTACTAGTTTATTAAACAGTTTTATTTTTCGACTAGTTTCATTCGACCGCACAGAACAAGTTCACGAATGAAGTATGGTAAACAGTATAGAAACGACAATTTTTTCGACTAGTTTCGTCGGCCGCATAGAACAAATTCATGAAAGTTGTTTTTTTTTTTTTTTTATACTTGGGACACGTCAATTTGACTTTACCTCGCCTGATGGTAAGCTGAAGGTAAAGTCTCAAGAAAGAGGGTCACCATTATATACACGTGCCATGTTAACAATGGTGGCACTCAGCTTGACGGCCTCATCAGATGCTTTTTCACGCCCCGCTTAAAGGACCCGGGACTGTAGGAAGAGGGAAACACGTGAGCTGGCAAGGAATTCCAGGTCTTAATGGTGCGACAAAGGAAAGAGTCACCGAACCGCTTGGTTCTTGAAGGAATGTTCTGCACCGTATAGGGGTGACATCTAAGTCCTGCACGTGTCGTCCTGTATAGGAAGGGGGAGGGTGGGACTAATTGGAATAGCTCTTCAGAACATTCACCATGGTAGAGACGGTAAAAAACTGCCAAAGAAGCAACATCTCTACGCATCTGCAGAGACTCGAGGGTACTCGTGACCTCAGGATTTCCGATAATGCGGATCGCACGTCGCTGCAACCTGTCGAGAGCATCTAATAAGTACTTTGCGGATCCATCCCAGAGATGTGTGCAGTACTCCACGCAGGAACGAATTTGTGTCTTGTAAAGAAGACACCGTTGCTCCGGCGTGAAAAACCGTCTCACTCTGTTCAGGACTCCGAGTTTACGCGAGGCTGCTTTGATGATACTCTCGATGTAGTTTTTGTTGTTCAGTTTGCAGCGAACATCCATACCTAGGATATTGAGGTTGTCCTGCAGTGTCAGTGGCGTGCTCTGAAGAGTGGGAAGGGGAAGGAAAGAAGATACCTTTGCTGTAAACGCACATGCCTGCGTCTTCTTGGCATTGAGCTCGACCAAGTTCTCAGAGCCCCATTGGGAAATGTGATTCAGGATCCGGTCAAGCTCAGTGACAAGAAGCTGCCTTTTTTCCGCGATATGCGTCTGCTTATCCGCAGGACGTCCATGATAACTCTCGTGTAGGGTGCTATCATCCGCATAGCAATGAATGCTGCCGGTCGACAGCATGTCATTGATATGCAGAAGAAAGAGAGTTGGCGATAGGACAGATCCCTGCGGTACGCCGGCATTTACCTGCAAGAACTCCGAGGCTCGTCCATCACAAAGGACGCGAATACGGCGCTCCTGCAAGAAGCCGGCAACCCAGTCGCACAGTCTAGGAGGCAGACCAAAGGCTGGTAACTTGGAAAGAAGCGACTTGTGCCAAACTCTATCGAAAGCTTTGGCGATGTCAAGGCTAATTGCCAATGACTCGCCGTGCTTGTCCATAGCCTCACCCCAAATATGGTTAACATACGCCAGAAGATCACCCGCTGACCGTTTCGGCCTGAAGCCATATTGCCGGTCATTAATTAGGGAGTGATCTTCAAGGTGACGCATGAGCTGTTTGTTAATAATGTGCTCGAACACCTTGCACAGCACTGAGGTGACGGCTATGGGTCGATAGTTGTTTGGGTCTGAGCGATCCCCCTTCTTGGGGATCGGCTGTACATTCGCCTCTTTCCAAGCCGAAGGCACTGTACCAGAGCTGTAGGACAGCCGGTACAGCCGCGCAAGCATTGGAGACAACTCCGCTGCACATTTTTGCAGAACCACCGCTGGAATACCGTCCGGACCACTGGCTTTCCGGACATCGAGTGACTGCAACACTGCTCGGATATCGCATTGCCTGATACGAATATCAGGCATTGCATGGTCACTGACGGGCAGTGTCGGCGGCTCCATACCACAATCATCGACTCGGGAGTTGGCCGCAAAGAGATTAACCAGCAAATTTGCTTTCTCTTGCGGCTCATGGGCCAGGGATCCATCGGGATTGCGCAGCGGGGGCAGCGAAGGCTGGCAGAAGTTGGCTTGCACGGCTTTGGCCAGTTGCCAGTAGCCACGGCTGCCCGTGGGATGCTCTACTAGCTCCTGACCAAGCCGCGCTATGCGCTGGGCATCCGCTCTGACATAAGCCCTCTTGCAGGCCTTTGTGGCTCTGTTGTACGCCGCCTTGAAGTGGCCCACGTTGGGATCGCACGTAGCGCGCGCCCTGATCCAAGCGCGGTACGCAGACTGTTTATGATTAACAGCCTCCGCGCACTCGCGCCCGAACCAGGGGCGTGCCCTGCGGACACCGGCGACATCAGTGTAGGGGATATAATATTCCATGCCCAGACTGATCTCACCGGCGACAGCAGTTGCGGCCTCAGATGGGTTCTTACCTCCAAAGCAGCGTTCAACCCACGGGATGGACGCAAAATAATCACGCAGCCCATCCCAGTCCGCTGACGAGTAGTGCCAGAGACGCCGCTTCCCCTGCACGGGACGTGGGGGCGCTAAAATGGGCACCTCGGAACGGACCAGACAATGGTCGGATTCACCTAAAGCGGCGCTCACCGAAACACTGTACTGGTCCGGGCGACTCGTCAGCAGAAGGTCTAGCAGAGAGGGCTCATGGTCCGACCTTTTTGGTACCCTAGTGACCTCGTGTACCAATTGGGTCAGGCCATGCGCCAGAGCAAATGCATGGGCGGCTCTTCCCGCGTGGGTTGTTTTGGCGGAGCCCAACCAGATCTCGTGGTGGGCGTTAAAATCCCCCAAAAACACCAGTTCAGCGTTCGGAAACCGCTCCTGCGCATCATCTGCCGCCTGACTAAGGTATTCAAAGAGTCGAGTTGTCTCGGCATCTCCTGTATGGGAGCGGTAGAGGCACACATAGATCTGACTCGTAGAGCCATGGTCTATGTGTACCCAAATATATGATAGACCAAGACATAAAAAGACTGGTAATAATAAGGTTGGTCGTTGGTCGTCATCATCACCTTCCCTTCAAGTTCAGGAACCGCTTTCTCCTTTCGATTTGGGTGTCTTGACTTTTATGGGAGCGACTCGATTATATTTTCAACCGGAAAGGAACACCTACGCGACGTACAAGAATGATATTGAAGACCTTGATCAACTCTTGGATAAAAGTTGGCATAGAGGCCTCATGACGGCTTCAATAGGTAAGAGGCGAGGGATGTCGAGTAGGTAATTCCATCCAATCCAAACGCCAATTCCGGTTACATCCAAGGCATTAGAACCCGGCTCACCTTCGTCTTCCTTCTGTGATGAGATTTGGTTGACCTTTACTGGAGCCAGTGCTCCAGCCCCTCTAGATAAGACAAGTGGCAATTCGCTAGCTGACGTTTGGTGGAATAGAATGACGAATCTAATGGGATTTGACGTATATGACAGTCGTTAACTCATATCAAATACGTCAAATCCCATTATATTCCATCAAACGCCGGTTAGCGAATTGCCACTTGTCTAGAGGGGCTGACCCCCACGACAGGAAATCCTATGCCAGAGTGTCGTCCGTATCTGCAGGTGTACCCAGCTTGTAAATAGACCTTGAAGATCTAAGTACTACTTGACACGTATAAATATACACACCATTTTATTTCAAACCTTAATACTTATTCACGACAACTTTCAATAATATAACTTCATAAAAATCTTTTAAAAATTCAATAAGAAACATAAAATACCATCCCGTACATAAATAAGTATCGTATGATCAGATAAGTCGCCTGGTAACAGGAGGCGACTTTGTAAATCACGTCGGACATAAAGGGGAGTATTTAAAGCGATATTTATGATAATAAGATGTTTGCCCGCCATCATGGAAAGTACAAAAAGCGAACGCCCCGACCGCGGTAAAGGCGGGCGGTGCGGACCTGTTTAGAAAGCGCGACACGACTGCGACACGATTTTTGGACATTGTGATATATTTGTGAATTACAATATTTTATTTCATTACTTATTACTGCTTCAGCTATGTTTCATCAGAAAATTTAATATCTATTTAAGTTTATGTCTTTTCGGCAATCTGTATAATTCAGATATTCTTAACTACATGGGGCACACTAAAAGTTTTGCACTTCTAGCTAATTGGAACTATTTGAATTCCGAATGTTATATTTTTTTAGCCTAGTAATAAAAACAAATTGGCGGGCAATCAGTTGTCAATTGTTCTTTATCACACATCAATATACACCACGAAAATGGAATACAAGAAAAGAAAAGATTTGAGCGCGATGATTTTTTACTATATTAAAAGTTCTCTCTCTCCCCAAGACTGAGAGAGAAGCACCTTGTTTGAGCACCGTAAGGCGACGGTTTGCTGAACTTTTTAATGTTAAAAAAATTATGAGTCAATTCGAAGACTATTGGGGATTGGTATGAGCCAAATTCAGAAAATTTACACGAGGAATTGAAAGTTCGGATGCCGAGTGGTTTTCTACCATTTGTTTACCCAGGGTGTAAGAAAAAGTTCGCAAGAGACGACCAATAAGCCGCATTCTCCTACATCATTACAACGCTTTCCACAACACATGGCCAACAAAACAAAGTCTCTTTTAAGCTTCCGAAAAAGTACAACTCGTCACCCATTCTGCACCCTGTGTTTTCTGTATTTTCCCCGAAATCAAAGGTTTGATAAGAGGTTTCACTTTTACCAACTTCGAAGAGGCAGTGATAGCGTTCAATCAGCAGACAAAACTTGGCGTCAGATCTGTTTTCCTGTTTTTAAAATCGTTCGATCGCATGAAAGAATTTTCAAAATGTAAAGGAGAGTATTTTGAAAGCAATAAACATAATATTTTGGTTATAACATGTTTTTTAAGTTATGCAAAACTTTTAGTGTGACTTATGTATAATGTCCAGGCTTTGTATAAATATTACTGAATTATAAACATTGTCGGTCACATATACATACCTAAAATAGTATAAAGTATATATAGCTTTGAGTCTCTTTGAAGGTAAAAATTCGTAATGAGGAGGACTTAGTCTAATAGTGAAATACAATTGGCCATATACCTAAACCGATTACTAATAACTCAATTAAACTTTTCTTCACTGGTAGCTTTTAAAATGAACAATCAAACTACAAATAAATATGATAAGGACAAAAAGCATGACATATGACTTGTTTCTATAAAATTTTGAGCTATATTAATTTTACTGTTTTTAAAAAGTCGCCGGTTATAAACAGGCTTTTTAGTCTTAACTTATTGTTATTGCAAGATTTAAGCCTTAGTTTTATGTGCAAGATCGCTGAAGGCTGCATCTATTTACTTATAAAGTTTTATGTCTAGATTCTGGCCTGGAACGAAAGCATTCGTGGTGTAAAGCGATGCATAATATTGAAATATCGTCAGTACTTGTGCTAGAAAGACATAAGAATACGTAAGTAAGAAGATTGGCTTGCTTCGGTTTAATAGAGCGTTGTCTCTATCACATAGTTTGGTATCTTTATAGAGTCATTAACACCTAATTCATAGTTTTAATATTTTATTTAAGCAAACGGTATTAGGAGAAATTTGAACTGGTTCGGATGAGGTCTGGTAGCTTAGTGGCCGAAGCATTGCCTCTGTAAGGCAAACATCGTGGGTTCAAACCCCACCTAGACATATTCAAATTTTTCCTATTTTAATAAATTTAAATATTTTGCATGCAAAATGCTTCAAACTATTAGTCCAATATATGATCGAGAAAACGCTCTACAAAAATTATTTAAACCGATGGACTTTCACTCTTCTTCACAACATTCCGTATCAATCTACTGTACATGAATGGGGTGTGATGTTTTTCTTAGCAAAGGGAGGATCCATCAATAGGGTATAGGGTCAAAAGGGTCATGTCTAGAGGGAGTCGGACTAATGAGGGCTTGTTTCACCCGACTTCAGCAACAAGATTGTGTTGTTTTGATGCGATAATTGATAAAAAAAAAATTATACCACTTAGATGGCAGATAAGCACACGGCCCACCTGATTGAAAGTGGTTACCGTGGCCTATGGACGTGTGCTACACTAGGGGCGTCACACTCGCGCTGCCGACCCTGTTAGGAAAGAGAGTTTCTGTGTTCTGTGACTGCACAAAAACTCTTCAGTGAGCAATTTATTCCAATATCCAATTTAAACTGTTTTGACTTTTATAGGAGCGACTGCCACTTGACCCCCAATCCTTACGGAGAAAAGGCCAGCCGCAGAGCCAAGTCTGTTAATCAGGTGTACTGTACTGACTCGCTGGTGATATTGACTTGGGCCACTAATATCTTGATAAGGTTCCATACACCCGTGAAATTCAACCTAAATAACGATTTTAGATGCTCGCGTAGATGTCAGTTGTCGCTAAATTGTAGCCTATGTGTTATTCTGATGTTATAAGCTATATTATTGTAAAGTTTCAAAATGAAAAAAGTTAATAAGCTCAAAAATAACGTGTATCACAAAGGATACACATGGCCCACAAGATATATATACCGGTAAATATATTTCGTGGGCCAGTGTATCATTTATGGTACACGCTCCTGAAATCCTGAAAAATGGAAGGAGAGAGATGGGATTGCAATAAAACAGTGATAAATAACATTACAAAGCATACTAAAACAAAAAAAAAAACATATGCTGAAAATGAAGTTTTGCACTTTGTAGCTTGGCGCTGAGGGTGTTAAAATTCATTCAGTAGTTTTTACGTGAAGGAGTAACAAACATGCATCCATCCATTTATACAAACTTTCCCTATATAATATTAGTAGGTTATTTTATATTCTACAACATTCTACACAACGCTATCTAGATCGATGGTAAGCATAGCTTAACTATAAATCTAGAATGCGGATAAACATAACATAGCATAACATAAACTCACGCCTGTATCCCCGAAGGGGTAGGCAGAGGTGCTAGCACCCACATTTCGCCAGTTTATGTTTAGGTCCCAATGTAATAGGTGGCGAGCTTATTGCCATTAACCGGGTACTTATTAACCTGCGATAAATACACATATAACTTCGAAAAGCAACGAAAAGTCATTGGTGTGTGCCATGGTCAAACCTGGGATCGAACCCAAGACCTCGTCTCTGCAGTCCATTGCCCATACCACTAGGCTACCGCGGATAAACACACATTAAAATACTTTTTTTTGTAAATACATATATTTTATACATAGGAAACACCCAGACTAATGCAAATATACATATTCATGCATAAAAATATTTGCACTAAGCAGGAATTGAATCTACGTCTCCTGCGTGGCAGTCGATCGTTCTACTAACATTCCCGCATATTTACAACTTCTAAACTAATAGCGAGTTTTAAATAACATCCAAACGCCCCTACATTCCACCCCACACCTATCATATTACAAAATGGAGACGTCAACCGTCCCAAATCTATAAAAGATAGTCATATAAAGAATACAGAAGTTTCTGAGACGACATTCAAAGCACGAGTGACAAACAAACAAACACAAATAATGCCGCCAGTAGAATGGAGTGAAATGTTATTCCTCCACCCTGTATTATAGAACCGGGTGTGGTGCACACGAGGAGTCAGTCCCGAGATATATCCGACGATATGGGAAAGATATTATTGAATACTAGGTATCTGTTATACTTATAACAAATAATGTATGATTAAGATGTTATTCATCAGATTGGAGAGGGTTACTTCGACACTTAAAATTTTTATTTTTATTTTAAACTGTACTATATAACACTCCTTTTCCCCTTTTTACTGTGAAACTATGAATTAATTTAAATTATGTGTTTTAATATAGATTAAATATTATCAAAGAAAATAATAAAATATCGGTAACATTCAAATAACATCCTTTTAATTAGGTCAGTGAATGCATGTGAATTTATTTATATACAAAACTAGCTGTTGCCCGCGGCTCCGACCGCGTGGATGTCGGTTTTCCTGAATTTTCTTTGCTATAAACCTCACGGAGCCCAAAACCTTTCCAACGAATGCAAAACCGTGGAAATCGATTCGTGCGTTCTGGAGTTATAGCGTCAGGAAGGAAAACCCGACTTATTTTTATATAGTAGATTAGAAAATAGGTCTGTAAAGTTGAGTTTACTTTTGGTCTAGATACCCTTGCGTAGAATGTTCACTTGAGAGTTTTTGTGCTGTCAGCGGGAAGACCAAAGGCTATGCCTGCTTTGTCTTCAATACTGACGGCACAAAAACCCTTTGTTTACAGAGTCGGCAGCACGAGTGTGACTCCTAGTGTTGCACACGTCTATAGGCCACAGTAATCACTTTCCATCAGGTGGGCCGTGTATTTGTCTGCTACCTCAGTGGTAACTATCTAAACGAGAGGTGAATCTCGTGTGCGTCGGTCACGAGAAGTCTCTTTTATGTCGCTATTGATACGATATTTTTATTTCCTTTGCTCGATACACGCGACCATCGACGCGCGTTCGCACAACACCGCTCTTGTGTAGAAATGCGATTTATAAACCAATTACTGCATTCTAGAACTATCTAATGAATTTGTAACTATGTATGTATAAGATATACAAGTCCACTGTCCAATATACAAGTAAACTGTACTGTTTGGTGTGCAATAATAGTAGGTTTTGGTACAAGTGTTTAAAGTTGGTGATTACCGCTGAGGTGATATTAAGATCCGAGCCGACAGGCGAGAGTCTAAAGAGAGCCGAAGACGGTAATCAACAATACACACGTGTATCATGCGACGTTTTTTCAATTTACTTGTGAATAAGATAACACTAAAATAGATATTTACCCTTGCAGTTTTCAGATTGTAAACATTACATAACGTTACGGACTTCACATCAATCTCATCATATATCGGACGTTATACAGTATATGTGTATATGTATATGGGTGGTGTATTAGGTACATAAATTGTTTTCTTCTTATCTAGTCCATACCCATAGACATTTTAGTTAATAAATAAATATAATTTCACCAGTAAAAACGAATCGCGGCACTTTTTGGTACTTGCGGACTGCCGGCAATAATAAAAAAAAACACTGGCCACAGACTTAACAGAGTCAGGTTTCTTTTCTCTGTGTAAAAAATGGTGAATTTACTTAAACTTTTAAACAGAGCGAAAATGAAAATTATATTTGAGTAAAAGTTTTGTTTATTATTATTATACACGTACAAGATGAAATTTTCTATTTAAATACGAAGTTGCATGAAATGAACAAGCAATAGGTATATTAATTTATTTGTTCTATTGAACACAATCCTTTTGCATCAATTTTTTTTAAGAATAATGCAACTCAACCCATAAAATAAAGAAGAAAAGGCAATATCCCACTCGTGATTTAGTGAAATCTTTATCTATTTATAAGGGTGGATTCCAGATTACTATTCCAGCATTAATCTATTCCATCGTTTTATTCTCGAGTAAATCAATAGACGTTTTTCCATGCAATCTATTGTATAGCAATACTTAGATTATCTATGCGCTAATAGCGAAGTCGAATCAGTCGCTCAACGAGCTATGGAAAGGGCTATGCTCGGTATTTCCCTACGTGATCGCGTCAGAAATGATGATATCCGTAGGAGAACAAAAGTAACCGACATAGCCCAGCGGATTAGCTCGTTGAAGTGGCAGTGGGCGGGACACATAGCGCGTAGAACAGATGGCCGATGGAGGAAATAAGTTCTGGAATGGCGACCGCGTACGAGCAAACGTGATGGATGCCCAACGGCCAGGTGGAAGGACGACCTCATCAAGGTCGCCGGCAGGCGCTGGATGCGGGCTGCTTTAGATCGGTCGTTCTGGAAGTCTATGGGAGAGGCCTATGTTCAGCAGTAGACTGTGTGTGGCTGATATGATGATGATGATATGATGATCATGAATAGCAAAGTAAATAATGAATGAACATAATACCTGGTAAATATGTGTTGTTTTAAAAACACTGTGCGCGTAAGTCATGTCAGGTCGCTTTTGTCGCATTATAGCTTGTGACAAAACTGTCAAAAAGCTTATTACGTAAAAGTTGCGTAATAATAAATTACAGAATAAGCTTTTTGTTTGTACCTATTGATCATGTGATTTTCAAAGTTGTTTTCTATTTTTGTAAGCAGAAACTAAGCTATGTCTAACAAAGCATAGCTATGTGTATCTTGTTATCGCCAGTCTTAGTATAATGCATGGTAGAATCTGAAAATGATTTACTCTCGAATATGTGGCTATTTATACTAGGAATAAACTTAACTCGCTTTTGGTCGAACCGGCCCAAATAGTTATCAACAAGAAAGAACAAATGAAGAAAAAGAACAAGTAATAAAAATAGAAAAATTTAAAAATACCTGTACTTCTTTGAAAACTTTAATTTTGGCGACAAATGCATTGTGATTTTTACTCTGTAACCGCTAAAGTTCGACTAGTCTAACTTTAGAACTTTGATATCGTCAATTTCTTGTGGCGCGTAGATGACTGTCTCTTCACGGAAAATATAAAAATTCAGCCGCATCACAGAAACCGATCATTTCTGTGATGCGGCTGAATTTTTCAACAACTGACTTCGAACAAGGTTCATATAATGATGATGTACCCAGTGGCACAATGTTCAATCAGACGGTATTGTCGAAAGAGATCATAGATATGCTCCGCTGTTACGTCAGTGTAACCAATCAGTGTAACCATGGCTCAGAAGGGCAAGAAACGAGCCTTGAGCTCCCGAACTACAATATTACGCTGTTATGATCCGTAAAAAAATATTCTTTCAAACAATATTTTTACTTCAATATAAATAGATTAAATCTATCTCCTTTACAATAACAGCGTTGTAAAGAGTGATTATCACCAATATCACATAATCACCAACAAATCACCAAATATAAAACCCTTCAGTACAAAGCAATTAGAGCTCGCACAGAGCCGCGGTAATACAATTTCACCCTCAATCGTAGCACTTCGTAGCACGTTCACGCCCGCGGCTACAATATCTCCGTCTACGGCGTAGGCCGTAGGGCATCATAGCGGATTGTATTCTGTGCTTGTCTACGTGTGAAGTTCCCATTCTGGTACTATTGAGAACTGTGGATAGTATAGCCCAGTATGTTATCTGTGGCCTAGTGGATGAGTGGGCCTATTAATGGTTACGGAATATAGCAAAGACCTGATGGTGATTGGTTCATAATGGAGAATGTTAATAGGTGTGCCAAATCGGTTGGAAATTTGTTACAGTAGAACTTGTATGTATATAAATACATTAATTTTTATTGTAGTCAAAAATACCAATTAGTTTTGATTTTATAGGCATTTAAACTTGCTGAGATCGCGAGCGGACTAAGCGAGTAAGATGACGTCACACCGTCACACGAGTCCGCATCGCACGTTTACTTCTATAAATCGAAAACTTAATGACGTATCGAAGTAATCCTTTAACCTGTATGTTTTATTTTTGACAGAGAATATGGAGAGCTAATATTCAAAATTAATTACAATCTCCATTTTCTTCTGATTCGTTTGCTATCATTATTTGTATCTTCGTTCGGTGTAGTTCGGTGCAACCCGCTGTTGAGTTCGCACGCGTTAACTACGTCGCAGAGCCTAAGCTAAATTCTTCCGCGTCTAGTGATGGGTGACTACACAACTTATCGATAGTCGCCCGCCCACATGGAGAAGTATCTGACAAGATCGGACTCGTCCGGCTCGCTGTCGTCAGTCAAGCGAAACTGGAAAGTACCTAAACACCATGCTCCTCCAGGGGAACCTCAACGGCAAGAAGGTATCAAAGTTTCCAATTCTTTTAGCGGTTTGCTTTTGGACAAACCCATAGCTTCGCCGGCGAATAAACTTCAACAAGCCTCATCGTCGAGCAGAAAGACGAGCAAAATCCTACCTATCTTTATGCCTATCAAACCAGACTGGACACACGACTACATTAAGACATTAATCTCAAGATACACGAACACCTTCCACCTGCAATACAAAGGTAATAATAAAATTGCCATTTTCTGCTACAATGCTGACAGTCACCAAAAGCTTCAAGATGGCCTACGGGCTGAAAAAATGAATTTCCACACATTTTCTAGGAAAGACGAAAGACACTTCAAAGTCGTCATTTTTGGACTCCCATCTTACGTAGAACACTCCTTGAGCGATGAGCTGGCGGCCCTTGGTTTTAAAGGTACTTTGGTGCGTAAAATGAAAGTTACTGGCGATAAGGAGGTTCCCTGCCCTCCTTTCTTAGTTCAACTACCACCTGGCTCCGACATAGCAGCTTTTAAGAAGATTAAGTACATCAGCCACTGCGTTGTTAATATTCAAAAATATAAGGCTAAAGCGTTTATGGGTACTCAATGTTACCGATGCCAAGCTTTTGGACATTCTTCTAAAAATTGCAACCTTCCTTCACGTTGCGTCAAGTGCACAGGCACTCACTTATCACAAGATTGTCTGAAGAAAACAAGGACTGAACCAGCCCAATGCTGCAACTGTGGGGAAGACCATCCGGCAAACTACCGCCAATGTCCGGTACGCCAGAAATATCTCAAGCTTCTTGAAACAAAAAAAGAAGAAGTCAAACTATCTAAAAGTAGCAATCCAATTTCTAAGTGGATTACTTCCTCCAAGACTTACGCCAACGCTACTAGATCTATCACTAACCAAGCGGTAGCAACGGATCCTTCTGTGGTTCGACCTGTTCCACCTACGGCTGCTGGAACACCTTCAACTACTGAGCCTCTCTCTTCTTCAACGATGTCCCATGTCCGTGATGACTCGACGACGGAAATGCTCCAAATACTCAAGACCATCAAGGCCATCAAAAGTCAATTCGAATCTTGTTCATCTATGTTAGACAAAGTCGTACTCATTTTGACCCACCTTGGCAAATATGTTTGATAACAACGAGTTGCGTATTATCTATTGGAACGCCGATGGCATCCGTAATAAAATAGATAAACTACTTGATCTGACGTCCGAGTTAAAGGTTGATTTAATCGCTATTAACGAGACCCGGCTCAGCCCTACAGCAAATATTCCTACTCCTGGTTATGTTTGTCATCGTTGTGATAAAAAGCTCGACGGAAGGGGGCAGGGTGTTTCACTTCTCATAAAGGAAGATATCCCTCATTCGCCATTGGTTATGCCCCCGACGGTTAACCTAGAGTGCGTGGGTATATCTATTCAACTGTCTGACGCTACAGTGTCGTTTATTTCTATTTACAACTCTCCTAAAGACCTCCTCATCGCAGCCGACTTAGATGCTGTGCTTAACTCTAATAATTGCGTTATCCTAATGGGCGACCTAAACGCTAAACATCCCTACTGTAATTGTACCGTTATTAATGGTAGAGGTACAGTTTTATGTAATCACATGTTAGACAATGTTTATGACATCTTAGCGCCCACAGAAAATACCTTAATTCATTACATCGGCTCTCATACACCATCTATACCAGATATCCTAATTTGTAAACACTTAACCCCTTCATGTACTCCTATAGCATTGAAAAAATTATCATCTAACCATCTACCTGTGTACTTTAGCGTAAGTGGCTTATTTGATCGAAAGACTCACTTTAGATACAATTACTCTAAGGCCAACTGGAGTACCTACAGAGCTTACTTGGATCAAAATATCTTACTGTCATCCCGTACCTTGCACTCCTCTAATGAAATTGACCGAGCAGTTGAACATTTAACGAAAACTATCATAACAGCCCGTGATTTAAATGTCCCTAAATATCAGGTCACACCTGCTTGTGTTAAGCTCCCTAAAAAGATAAAAATGCTAATCAAGCACAAAAATCGCCTACGACGGATGAGTAACAATGCCAGTGATCATAGTACTAGAAGGCTCCTCTTCTCCATTGTCAATAACTTACAATCCGAGATCAAATCAATTATTCAGTCCCACAATGATCGTTGTTGGGACAATAAACTTGCTAAAGTAGATAATCCCAACTCTGACCTGTGGCGTGTCATCAAATCAATTAACAAAAAAGCTGATACCATTCCACCGCTTAAACGTAGAAATGGTTCTTTTACTTTCTCTGTTAATGATCAGTGCGAAGAGCTTGCTGATGCCTTCTACGACAATATTGTTTCTACTCATAGCTGGAGTAGTGATCCCAGCGTTGAATCCGCAGTTGCTGACTCCATTGCCAAGTTAAAATCTGATGATATAAATTTGGATAACACTAAATTAGTCACTCCTAAAGAACTTTACAAAATCATCTCTAAAACAAAAAATCGTAAATCTCCGGGCATTGACAATATTAGTAACATTTTAATTAAAAACCTTTCCTTTAAATGTTTTATCTACTTAACCAAAGTCTGTAACGCATGTTTTAATATCAGTTACTTTCCTAAGGCTTGGAAATTAGCTAAAGTTATCGCAATAAAAAAACCTGGAAAAGATGTCTCCTTACCAATTAGCTACAGACCCATTAGTTTACTACCCTGCTTAGGTAAGATTTTTGAGCTTTTGATATCCGATAGACTTAAAAAGATAATGGAATCTAAGTTAACTCCGCAACAATTTGGATTTCGCAAATATCACTCAACCACCCAACAAATGGCCAGAATTACTGAACATATTGCCCACCATTTAAACCTTGGTGAAAGTACAGGTACTGTTGGATGTTGAAAAAGCATTTGACACCGTATGGCACGAAGGCCTGATACATAAACTCGTCCAACACCAAGTACCTCTTACCCTCGTTGCCCTAATTCAATCTTATCTTCACAGTAGATCTTTCTCGGTCCATATAGGTGACAGTCAATCTACCCATAGGTATATCCCTGCTGGCGTGCCCCAGGGGTCAATACTGGGTCCTTATTTGTTCCTGGTCTACCTTAACGATATCCCAACTCAACCTCGTACATATCTGGCTGGATTCGCCGACGATACTGCTAGCTTTACATCCTCTAGTGATACAGATCTTGTCATTTCCCGTCTACAACTGTCCCTTGAACTGCTACTTGAGTACTTTTCTAGATGGAAATTAAAGTTAAACACGTCTAAAACTGAGGCCATCTTGTTTACGAGAAAGCGTTCATTACCTACTAGACAGTTACGAGCTGACGGACACCCCATCCCTTGGAGCACCTCTGCTAAATACTTAGGTTTAATTTTTGATGGTAAAATTAACTGGACTAAAAACACTATGGCGCTTCAATGTAAAGGCGTTAAAGCTATGAATGCCCTTTCACCTATTTTCAATCGTCGTGCAAACTTAAGTCCTAAGACCAAATTGAAAATTTACTCGTCCCTTATACGACCTTGCATAACGTATTCTGCTCCCGTATGGTGCAGTACCTGTGACACAAATTACTACTCCCTACAAAAAATTCAAAATAAAGCCATCAAAATTTCTTACAATACCCCATTTTTCACTAATTTATCTAGATTACACGAAAATATTAATTATCCACCCATTAAAACATATATTCTTAATATTTCCCGCCGTTTTTATATTAATTTACAAAAAAATAAACACAAAAACAACCTAATTAGCACAATTGGTTCTAAACAAATAACTAACATGCCGTACGCGGGCACCTATAATCGATATAGGTTGCCCCATCACTATTTTCTTATCGGAGGTCCATGACGTTGGCCCCGAACAACACGATCGGTTAAGCTCGGTGCCCAATAGCGGTGACGCATTCAAATCTTAGTACCCCACTCCCGATGCGCGTGCGCGCTGCTGCCGTTTCACCGCGTGATGACAAACATAATATATGAAACTACCTACCCTCTTTTCGTTTGGCTATTTGAATCAACTTTTAGCTCAATTCTAAACAGCAACGTAATAGATTTGTTGATTTTTGATTCCGTGGATGTCCCGAGGTGGAATAATATTTCATTTACTTATATATTAGTCATGAAATTACGAATGTATTGGTAAGCTAACCGTACATTATGTTTATTCTTATTTAGTTCATACATTCACTTATGTCAAAACAGTTGTTTTACCAACATTTTTTAATGTTTTACATAGGCGACACTAGCCTTTACAGAATAATTTTAGTTATTGTTGTTACGCATAATATTAGTCTATAAGCATTTATGTGCAACATATTTGTTTTATATTTTTTTTAATAAAGAAATTTTAAAAGTAATTATTTATATAATATTTCAAAGCAATTAGTACGTAATAAATTAATCTACCTATAGGGCCGTAATACCTATAGGTACCCTCCATTACCTGTCTATAATATCTGAAATAAAGTGTTTTATTTTATTTGTGTTTTCTTTTTGGGACACTACTAATTAGTAGACTTGGTGGCAAACTAATAATAAATAATTTACATTCCACAACATTTCACACAACACTATCTAGACTCATAGTAAGCATAGCTTAACTAGCTTGTGTTATGGATTCTAGTATGCGGATAAACATACTTTGTTTTTTGTAAATACATACATATTAAACATAGAAACACACAGACCAATGTAAATATACATTAATATGTATATTTGCATTGAGTGAGGATCGAACCCGCGCCTCCTGCGTAGCAACATACACAGAACCATGTAGCTTTTATATTTCCCCCAAAGTAGTTGGTATTATTATCTACTTATAGTGTCATAAACCTGATTTTTAATGATTTAATTTTATTTAAATGTGACATAAATGTACCCTCAGCGTCAGAAATATCTCGACTACAAATACACAAAATGATTTTAAAACTAGGGTGTTAAGAGCAAATCAATATGTTTTATTGATTTAAATTGTTATTATTGTCCGAACTAAAGGTGTGTGCCAAAACTAAAAACAATCAGTCAACAGGAAGGGTTCCAGGAAGGGTTTCATCAAGATCAATTTGATGCAGACTGCCCATGCAGCACGTGTGTCTATTAATGATAGGTTTGTTCCAGGAGTGCCTATAATCTAAACGGTACATAGGTTTATATAGATTTTTTATACCACTTAGATGCAAGACAAGTACACAGCCTATCTGATGGAAAGTGGCTACCGTGGTCTTTGGACGTGTGCAACACCAGGGGCGTCGCACTCGCGCTGCCGACCCTGTTAGACAGAGAGTTTCTGTGCTGTCAGTGCAGAAGATGAAGAAGGAAAAGCCTTAGGTATAATGCGTGTCTATACACTATAAATAGTCAACCCACAGGAAAGCATTGATACCAGTGCATAATAATAACTTTACCAATTGAGCATACCGTATCTTACTACGAAAATCTGAGACGATATTCTTAGCAATCCATGGATTCTCCGTGCGGGTGCCGGGTCCATCGCGTTGCTGAGCCGGGAACTCGGGACAGTGCCTGGGACTTGCGACCCAAGTGTAGGTTTAGAAGGGGCCCCTTTTGTTGATGTACATCAACACTCACCTTCACTACCCAAGTTCCCCTCCCTGCCTAACCAAATTTGATACGAACCTACTAGTGCCGCTTTAGACATTCGTCCTAGTAATGAGCTTATTGTAGCTCTCGATAGGCCTAGATCTTTAAGTAGGTTATAGAGAGATTTAGCTGGTATACCTCTAGCTCCCACTTCTACTGCATACAAATTAACCACGTAACCGTTTTTGATTAATTCGTTTGTGAGATCGTAGTATTTATTTTTCTTAAGTGTGTGGTCCTTCGGTATATTTGTTTCCCACGGTACTGTAAGTTCCACAAGGACCACATATTTAGTCGTTTTCGAGTATAGAAATATGTCCGGTCTAGATGACGAAACCCCAACATCCTCCGGAATTTTATAGTGCTTTTCATACGTGTCGATTAGGAGAGTCCAATCCGGGACAGTATCTAAGATTGAATAAGGTTTGTTCCTGGATTTTATGGATGAACCTTCAGACACAAAGTTGATATGACGTCTGTTAGTAGTCAATCCTTTTTGGGCTCTAGCTACTGCCAGACTCATTGCTTCGCGTATGATGAAAAGCACCTTATCGTGGCGGCGTGAGTATTGGCCTCTATCGAGAAGCACCCTACATCCTACTAATATGTGCCTAGCCGTCCCTATTGCCTCACCACACGTATAACATTGTTTTTCTGTGGCTTTCCCCCACCTTACCAGATTACTCTGGTCTGGAAGGGTCATCTGAAAGGCGTTAAGATAGAATTTTAACAGGGCCGGCGACCACTCATAGATCAAGGTGCGCCACTTTAAAGCCATCGGTATTATTGTTAAAAAAATCACGGATAAAAAATCGTTTGTTGACATTGCTATCTGTATTTAAAGTACGTACTAGCTAACTCGTACAGCTTTGCCTATATGTTAAACTGAGTACCCTGTGACCCATAGAAACTTACCTTACTGTCCCTGGATTAAAACTACCTATATTATACTCCATTTAGGTCCAAATTGAAAAGTGTATATATATATATATATACATATATATATATATATATATATATATATAATAATGTATATAACATGGTTGACGTCCTTTCATTCCGATTCGTTCGATTAAGTAACAAATATTCATCCATCCATCCATTTTCATAATGCTAATAATAAAACATGTTTGGCATCCATACTTAATATTATAAATGCGAAAGTAACTCTGTCTGTCTGTCTGTCTGTCTGTCTGTCTGTCTGTCTGTATGTTACGCTTTCACGCCTAAACCACTGAACCGATCTTGATGAAATTTGGTACAGTGGTATATTAGAGCTTGAGAACGGACATAGGCTACTTTTTATCACGAGAAAGGGGGTTTAAGGGGGGGAAATAGGGGATGAAAGTTTTTATGAAAGTTTGTCATTTCTGAAGATATCTTAATGAAATTTGGTACAGAGGTAGATTAGAGCTTGGGAATGGACATAGGCCACCTTTTATCGCGAAAAGGGCGGTAGAAGGGGGGGGACTAGGGCCTTGGGATGAAAGTTTGTCATTTTTGAAGATTTCCTGATGAAATTTGGTACAGAAATAGTTTAGAGCTTGGGAACGGATATAGGCTACCTTTTATCGCGAAAAGGGGGGTAGAAGGGGGGGGGCGGACTAGGGCCTTGATATAAAAGTTTATCATTTTTGAAGATTTCATAATGAAATTTGGTACAGAGATAGTTTAGAGCTTGGGAACGGACATAGGCTACCTTTTATCGCAAAAAGGGGTAAAAGAAGGGGGGGATATGGCTATGGGATGAAAGTTTGTCTTTTTGGAAGATATCTTAATGAAGTTTGGTACAGAGGTAGATTAGAGCTTGGGAACGGACATAGGCTACCTTTTATCGCGAAAAGGGGGGTAGAAGGGGGACTAGGGCCTTGGAATGAAAGTTTGTTATTTTTGAAGATTTCCTGATAAAATTTGGTACAGAGATTAGAGCTTGGGAACGGACATAGGCTACCTTTTATCGCGAAACGGGGGGGTAGAAGGGGGGACCAGGGCCTTGGGATGAAAGTTTGTTATTTTTGAAGATTTCCTGATAAAATTTGGTACAGAGATAGTTTAGAGCTTGGGAACGGACATAGGCTACCTTTTATCGCAAAAACGGGTAGAAGGCGGGGAGGAATTATGGCTATGGGATGAAAGTTTGTCTTTTTCGTAGATATCCTAATAAGGGATGAAAGTTTGACAGTTTTGCAGATATCCTGATGAAATTTGGTACAGGGGTTATTTAGAGCTTGGTAACGGACATATGCTACCTTTTACCGCAAAGAATGTGGTAAAAAGGGGGGGGGGGGAAATGGACTAGATAGTTAGTATGAAAGTTTGGAGTGGAATAGGGCTAGGATATGTAAGTTTGACAATTTTGAGGATATCTTAATAAAATCGGTATAGAGATGGATTAGAGCTTGGAAATGGACATAGGCTACCCCGTATCGCGAAAAAAGGGATAGAAGGGGAGGGGGGAAGAGGAATAGGGCCATGGGATTAAAAATTCTCATTTTACAATGGCACAAGAAGGGGGTGAATATGTCATAAATAGTAAGAATTTCTTTTAAGATGTCCTCATGAAATTTGGTACATATATGAATTAGAGCTTCGGGACGGACGTAGTCGAGTAGCGAACCAAATATAGAAGCGAGTAAAGAGGCGAGTAGAGATTGTCATAGGGACGGGTGGATAGGCGTGTAATGATCGAAAGTCGAGTAGAGTCGACTACAGGGGCGAGTAGATGCGACTAGGGAGCCAATGGAGAGGCGAGCATAGAATCAGATAGAATGCAGTAAAGCGTTGAGTAGAGAGGCGAATAGGGAGGCGGGTAGAAAGATGAATGTAGTGACGAGTAGAGATCGAATAGAGAGTTGAGTAGTGGTGCGAGTAGAGAGTCAAGTAGGGAGGCGAAAAGAGAATCGAATGGATGGCCAAGTAGAGAGGCCAATGGAAAGGCGAGTATAGAGAAGAGTACAAAGTCGAGTAGAGAAGGGAACAGAGAAGTCAGTAGAGAGTCGAGTATAAATTCAAGTATAGAGGCGAGTAGAAAGTCGAGTAGAGAGTCAAATATAGAGGCAAGTAGAAAGTCGAGGACAGAGGTGAGTACATAGTCGAGGACAAAGTTGAGTAGAGAGGCGAACACTAAGCGATTACCGACATCCACGCGGGCGGAGCCGCGGGCAACAGCTAGTATTAAAATATGTATATTAAATTTACATTAAAAATAACAATTACAAAATAAATATCGATGTTGGTAGTGGCGTCTGCCGTTTGATTGGCAAGCGAGCGTGAAATTGAAACAGAGCGTCCGACATGATGTAGTTACTGCGGGTCAAGTACACTCGCGCGCTACAGCGCTTACTGGGAATAAATTAAATAATAAAATAGTAATAACTTCTATTTATTGCCACTAAATGATTTGTAGATGTAAAGTCGCTGTCGTCGAATGTGTTTTTGTACTGTATTGGGGAAGTATCATGAATGAATAAAGTTATCATCATCAAGTCATCTAGTATTACATATTAGTAAACAATAATGCTTATACTATTATTTATTAATATCTCATTTTATGAACTAATATAATGTAGCATAACGCCTTACAAATTTTGATTTTATTTATTTTTATTTATTATTTATGTACACTTAAATGGCATTTATACAAACAAGTGAAATATTATGTACAAAGGCGAGCTTAACTCAGATTGAGTTCTCTTCCAGCAAACCTGGGAGTGCACAGAGGAATCGCAATGCAATGAGAGAGGCAAAGTCTTGTGTACATTTGTCAATACTTAATAGTATGAGTAGGCATACAAAAGGTATACCCCTGACAGAAGGCATTACATATACATACATATATAACCATTATAGACTACATTCACATATATAAAATACTCATGTATACACATAATAAAGACTATATAAATACATACATATAGGCATACATAAATTTACATACATATAAATACATATTATGTTTGTTATTGTTGAGAAAGGTAATAGTCTCTTGTTCGTTCCTTAAAGATATTTAAAGAAGGGCTATCGCGTATTGAATGAGGAAGAGAATTCCACAGCCGCACTGCAGAAACCGTAAAGGAATTGTCATAGTAAGAGGAACTATGGGAGGGAGTTCGAAGTAATTGAGAAGAAAAAGTACGACAGGGTTTACCCCTGGGGACAAGAAACTCAAATCGCTCACGAAGATAAATAGGAGAGTGAGGATTATGAAGAACAAAAAAAAGAGTAAGGAAAGAATGTGAATATCTCGACGCCGCCGAATTGGTAACCATTTCAGTTTCTATCGGAACTCTGAAACGTGATCGTACTTTCGTAGACCAAATATGAACCGGATACATAAATTTTGCAACCGCTCCAGCTTGTTCCAGAGTTCTTCAGTTGCGTCGAGAAAGGTGACATCAGCATAGTCTAAAAGAGGAAGGAGAAGAGATTGAGCAAGACAGATTCTTGTCTTAAAAGGAAGAAAATTCTGAAGGCGCTTAAGAGAATGGTGCGTACCGAAGACTTTTCTGCTGACCTCGGTGATATGCCTAGTCCACGACAGATTACAATCAATATATACCCCTAGATTTTTGACAACCGCGGTATACGGTATCACAGTATTGTTAGAGTAGACAGGAGAAAGAGAGGCATGGTCAAGATTATTGTAGAAGTATCTGCCACCTACAATGAGTGCCTGGGATTTAGCAGGATTGACAAGCAGTCCGAACGATTTTGCCCAAGCACCAATGCTTTTGAGGTCATTATTGATGGCAGTAATGGCCTCATTCCTTTCGTCAGTCCCAAAATGGCGATATAGCTGCAAATCATCTGCGTAGAGATGAAAATTTGAAGATTTCACTTTGTTGATAGCATTGATGAAAATCGAGAAAAGAAGAGGAGAGAGGACGGCACCTTGTGGAACGCCCGTAGCAAGGTCACACCAGTCAGAGGATGCCTCGTCAGAGCGAACCCGCTGCGAGCGACCACGAAGATAGGAGTTAAACCATGCGATTACAGAGGACGACATATTTAATGATGATAGGATGCCCGGGAGGATGACGAAATCAATAGAGTTGAAGGCGCTACCGAAGTCCAGCAAAACCATTACTGTCAGGAGTTTATTCTCCATGGCCAGTCTTATATCATCTGATATTTTAAGTAGTGCCGTGACTGTACTATGGCCTGGACCAAAGCCAGATTGGTATGGAGTCAGTAGACCATGAGAGGAAAGGTAAGAAGCTAATTGATTTCCCACTGTGTTCTCGAGGACTTTGGACTGCCGTACTTTATGTTTTTGAGACTCCTTACCTTACTCTCTCTGCGGATCGTCGTATTCTTTATAGAATGTCATTCAAATGAATGACATATGAAATTCTTTATAGAGTGCGTCGACGAATCCGCATCGTATGGATTGGTCGAATCTGCTCATCCACAATACCGACGCTGCGCTGTTATTCCGAGAGGCAACTTTTGCGACGCGAGCCGATGACGTCATTCATGATTCCGGTCAGGTAGACGCACACCGCGCGCTCGCTCCGGTTACTGACACATTCATTCCGCACGTTCAGTTCTACGCAAATCCGAATAAAGTGGCGTCGGCTATCCGATTTAATTAATATAACAGCCATTTTAATTTTGATGGCAGGAAATTAAAAACGGACATCTGCAAAGTCAGCAGGTTTACAGGACAGCATTTTTAACGCAAACATGTGATAACTTTTAAATCAAAGCTAGCCTCATCAAATTAGGAATACTTTAATAACATATCATTTGGAAGAAAACAGTGGAGGTCAAGCGACGCGCCAAATTGTACGACGCGTACGCGAACAAGTGTCATAATGTCCGTGTGTACTTCTTCAATTTCGTGTGTAGTTGTCTTTATATACGTCGCAAAAATCGACTAAATTTTCGACCTTTTATAAAAAAATACATGTCTAGATAGTAGAGAAAATTTTGAAGGCGATTATGTAAAAAAAAGGTAGTTTTCGCAAAAACGCAGATGTCCGTTTTTAATTTGCTGCCATCGATTTTATTCTATTGGAAACAGATTTTGTGAAACATTACTTCACCGCTCGATAGATGGCGGTGTACCTGTTTTGTAAACACCGCTATGGTTTCGTTACACACGCAGCATTATAAAGTCGCTGGCAGACAGTGCTCCTCATCGTACTCACATTCGTGAGAAATTATATTTTTACGTTTCGTACCTCGCCAATGTGTGTACGAATAAAATACTAATGAAATATTTCAATTCAGAACAAATATCGAAATATAGGTAAGTTAAAGGAACGAGTTATGCGGTTGTTCCTAAATAATTCAATCGTATTGACAATCGAAGGTGCGCATATTCAAATGTCGATTTATTCGTTGATACGACGAATGAATTTTTTGTTGTTTAAATCACTGTACAGAAAAAACTAATAGAAGTAATAATTATTATTATTTATTTATTTATCAGACAATTAAAATCCATATTTTTTTAGTAACATTTGTACACTTAAAGCTATGTTAGTATGTGGACACAAAAAATATGTCCTTTCTTATTGTTTTATTTTTTTGACTTTTTTATTTAGTTTTTTTAGTTTAGTGAAACTGATTACATTAAATGTATGAAAAACATGTACTTAAATTAGTTTTACTAAGATTTTATTCTTTTTAATTACATAATTATCTGTAATAACTATTATATGCATGATCAATAAGGTGGAAAATAGTTGGCAACTATTTCTTAAGATGAACTTTACGTACTAAGAAAATAGTAAATCAATAAAAATATGTATTAAATTGAAAAGGATCGATAGCGGGGCTGACTCTACCGGTGTTGCGCACATTCATCGACCACGCTCCTCACTTTCGTGGGTCGTGTGCTTGTCTGCCATCTAAGTGGCTGAAAAATCTAATATAAGGCACTTTCGATTAAGTTGATTATCATTCGAATAACGAAATTGCATTCATACCATCGCAAAGCATGAAGGACTACAATCGACGGTCGACTCATAAGAATAACAAAATTGCTTTCGTACCAACGCAAAGTATAGCTCTATCTATATCAGAAAAATAAAAATAAAATATTCGAATACATTACACTATCGAATGTTTCGATTGTTTTTCGAATGGATCAACAATCTCTAATGGGTATAGAAAGCGAACTCTAACTAGAGCCATGAAATCTAATCTTCATCAAGCATGGAATAGGGTAGTATTCACCAATACTGTCGGAGTTTTTTCTCAATAAATATGCATAGAAAACTAAGATGTTGCCTAACTAAACTGAAACTATGACTTTTCATTGTTTTTAATTGTCGAATTAGGTCAAAATATTAACAATCGAAATAAGGCAATTTTTTTTATTCCTTATTGAATTGCAAATAAATCTTATTAGTCATATTATGCATTGATATAAACGCAACGTGGACTGACATAAATACGATTGTCTCTCGCAAGCCATACATTTACACGACGCGCCAGCTCACCGGGACGTCACAGTGTGTTCAAAATAAAATTTATTTTAAACTATTTGTCAAAAGAATATCTCACTTAAACAGTTCATTATACTATTGTAAAAGGTACAGATTTTAATACTAAAATAGGACACATCCCTATTGAATACTATAGTTGAATCATTTTTAAAACCAAGATATAGATAGAGATAGATTCATAGTGAGGTGACATGCTTAAAATCTAATTAAATTGGAAACATCGATAGGATTGCAGATATCTCTGAATGGTACAAACTGAATTGAATACATTTATTCCGAATAAGTATTTAAAGAATAGAATAGTTTTATTTCAAATTTTTTTTTTCTCTTCTTCTTTAAAGATTATATACCTACTACAATTTTAACGGAATTTAATTGATAATCAAATTATAGTTTGACCGAAAGGTAAACGCTTAGCTACGCTTTATTTTTTAGAATTGTACCACAAACACACTAGCCACTAACAAATTAGAGTGGTGTGGTAGAGATATCGGCAACAGCACCTCGAAGAAACTCAAAAAAAAAAGGACTGTAGCAAAATTTGCTACTTCACAAATAGTGTCTGTGCGCGGCTGTACCCCAAACAATCCGGTGTATCGGCGACAATATCGCGTTATGTACCGTTTTGCCGCATCGTCGCCTCGCCGCCGGCACGCGCCACAACGACACACTATGTTTTAGATAGCCATTATGTTCTGTTTTATATCTATTTTATACATTACATTGAACTTTTAAGATGGGTAAATGCTATTTATTATGTACCAAACATAGGATAGAAGAAACAAATAGTTTTTTTCGTTTTTTCAAGAACTAGTTAAGCGCTAAAAAATCAGTGGGTTACTAGCTACTTTAGCCGGGGCTATTCGGATGGGTGATCGCCTAATGGTGACCGGAATCACTCCACCAGTGAATACTGGCCACTAACCACAACTCATGCTGGGAATTGGCAGTTGCATCCAACGTAACCGAAAAAACCATCGCCAATGAATTTTGGTGGTCATATGACAGTCGTTCACGGAAAATGTCAAAATTCAGCCGCAACACAGGAATACTCCACAAAAGCGGATCTCGGACTCCGAGATCCCCTTTTAGCCTGTTTAGGGTGCTGTAGCCAAATGGCAAAAAATGGAACTGAATGAATATGTCTGTCCGTCCGTATGTCACAACCACTTCTTTCCGAAACTGTAAGAACTATCTTGATGAAACTTGATAATTAGATGTATTCTGTAAACCGCATTAAGATTTTCACACAAAAATAGGCAAAAAATAATAAATTTCGGGGGTTTCCCATACTTAGAACTGAAACTCAAAAATTGTCTTTCACCAAACCGATACGTGTACGGGTACGGAATCTATGAATAGGTCTTCAATAATGATATTGAGGTTTCTAATATATATTGTTTTCTGAATGAATGAACTGAATAGTTTGCGCGAGAGACACTTCCAAAATGTTAAAATGCCTATCCCACCTCCTATAACTTCTAAAATAAGAGAATGATAAAACTAGAAAAAAAATTATGATGTACATTACCATGTAAACTTTCACCGAAAATTGGTTTGGACGAGATCTAGTAAGTATTTAGCCTTCTAGCATCCGATGCAACTGGGATTAACGAAAGTATGATGAAGATGAGAGACAATCATTTTATATTTTCATTCAAAACTGAATACTCCATAACCCGTGTAGGTATATAAAACACATACAACTCGATAATTTGCCAAACACAATATTCGCGCGCCTCACGTGCGAGCAGTCGTAGCCATGCAATTTGCATGAGACGTCCCGGCCGCAAACAATTCGCCCTGAATGCGCGCTAATGGACACCTCTGTGCGTAATTGTACTCAGTATACAGACATTGAGGTAATGTTAAGATGTATGAAGGAAACATGGCCAAGGTGTCTATGCTGTTATATAATTGTAAGACGGTCGTGTCCGTACATGGGAGAAATAAAAAAAAATGTTATGTTTAAAAATGTTAATGTAGGACACAAAATAGACGAAATAAAACTGAATTGTTGAAGAAAAAATGTTTTGTTTGCATATTTTTTTTATATTTTGATAAATAAATATATACATTGATTAATATATATATATATATATTTATATACAACATATCAGAAAAAATATCAGAAATCCCCATCGATTGGACGTTTGCATTTTTTATTGACACATTCACAGCAACCCTTATCACCATAGTTAGAGGATTTAAAATAAGAAATGAAAGTTTGCATGTTCATTCCAGCTCATTCCTCATTTCAGATTCTTAGTAACACAAATTCCCAAAATCCAATTCCCAAAAAACATGAAAAGCATCTACTGCCAAAATTTGAAGTTTACAGGACCAGCGGTTTAGGCTCTGCGTTTATGAAAAAATTTTTAGGTTCTAATTACATGGTCTACAACTTACTAACCAACTTTTGCGATAAGAATTGCTGTTTAGGAGAAAAATGCAGAAATCTTAAATTTTTGACCTTTGACCTTGAATAAAAAATGCAGATGTCCAATCGATGGGACTTAGGACATTTCTTATATTATAATGTATTTAAGACCACCAATTTTCAGCTCTATACGAATTTATGTAAGCTCAAAGGTCTATATTAACGGAATTATGTAGGTATTATATGAATATTATTATACCGATTACCTATATCAAAATGTTGAAGGCAAAAAAGGAACATACAAAGCACGTTATTATGATTTTCTTCAATAAATAACAGACAGTAAAACAACGGATATGTATTTGTCAAAATGAATATGATGTGTCTTATGTCTTTTAGACAAAAATATTTTTTCTGGCATACTGCTTATCTGTTTGTTTACAGTTTACAATGGATGCAAAAACTACAGAACGGATTTTGAGACGTTGCTTTTTCGTTTTGTTTTTTGGACTCTCACGATTGTTTGATAGCAATTGGTACAGGAGAACTGGAGATACATCCAAAAACGGAAATAAATCGATATGAAAAAGAGAAGTAGGAGAGTGTACCCAAGGATACAGTGTAATCTTGAATGGAACCGGGTTTGGTGCTCGAATAGCAAGACTCGTATTGGTCTAATGACCAGAATTTGAACCCAGAATCTCTCCATAATCTAGACAAATGCTTAACCCATATGGCACTATAAGGATTAACAAGCATAGGAATAAACTAAAAATTGAGAATAAATATAAAATAAAAATGAATCGCTGAATGTGTTGCAAAGCGCAAATCTTTTTTAGAACATTCCTTGCAGTAGGTACGAGGATGGTTCTTACTTAGAAAAAATTTAAAAATTGCTTGAAATGCCTAAATACAACACTTTTCTATACTCTCATACAAAGGATTCGTTATAATACTTCAAAATTAAATAAAACTCTATTTGAACTTTAAAACTATATCAATAAAATAGTATTAGTGAAGAGGTTTCGAAAGAGTGTCGCATAATGGTTTAGGGGTGCTACGGGGTTGATGTGTACCACGGGCGAAGCCGAGGCAGGTCGGCTAATATTATTATAGATTAAATCACAAATTATGTTTTAAAGTATGTTAGTTAATTACATCCAAATTTTAAACAGTTTTCAATTCAATTAGTATTTTAAATAAAGTCTTATTATACACAAAGCATTTAATTATTTTAATAACAGATAAGCATATTCATTAGGTATACCTACACATTCGATTAATAGAATATGAATTAATTCCTAATTACAGACAATGAAATTTGTTAAGTACCTAACACTATATCGGACAACAATAATCATTATTTATAGGCAAAATTATTTTAATAACAGTAACATTCTTGTCACGCAGGCCCAACATAAAAACTATTTAAAGATTAAAAAAATAAAACTAAGCATGTAATTTGGACCTTAATTTCTATAACATTAGGCACACAATACTGCATCCATTCATTCACATTCAACAACTCACTCTCGCAAATCAGTCGTCGCTCTCAACCAAATCGAATAACCGAATGCGGTGCGTTCTTTTTGCACAAGATCGTGGCTTAAAAAGAAATTTAATCGTGCTAATAAACATGCAAACAAGAACGCGGTCGCTACCTGTTGCCAGCGCGCGAGACAAACGACTCCTCAACCAATCAGCGCCCAGCGGCCGCCCACGGCGCGACCACATTGGCTAGTTATTTTAGAGGGGGGAAAACCTTGGGGGGACTAGAGGTCTCGCGTTAACATGACACTAGCAAGAAAAGCGCCGCATTGAGCTTTCGACGAGCTTTTCACCGCGCGCGGGAAATAAACGTATTCGATATTTAAATTTGTGTTTAGAATAAATTATAAAATTTCAAATATACGAAACGAACTGTTCTAGGTTTAAATTTGAAAGTTATGAGCGCGGGTAAACGCGAGTGTTAATTTGTTTTTTTTTTTATATTTGGAAAATAAAACCGTCACAATTGATCTAACAATGTCACTGGGTAAACAGCCGAATGACCACATAAAGCGGCCCATGAATGCTTTCATGGTGTGGTCGCGTGGTCAAAGGCGAAAAATGGCGCAGGATAATCCAAAAATGCACAACTCTGAAATCTCCAAGCGACTGGGCGCCGAGTGGAAGCTGCTTACTGAGATGGAGAAGAGACCTTTCATAGATGAGGCGAAGAGACTAAGGTAAGAACATTTTAAAAACCGCGGGTAACACCTAAAAACTCAGAATAAGTATTACTAACTTTCAACCTACAACTCAAATTTCAGTTAATAGTCATTATCTGTTCTATGTCTATATATTCAATAGGTATATATTAATTTAATCTGTACCTATAGATTAATATTTTTATACCATCCACCATAGTGTTTCTTGTCCATTGGTGTATTTATTTCTTCTAATGTGTGAGTTATCTTTATTTATACGTTAAATTATTACAATACAGGCAACCGTCTGTGTTATTATTATGAGTACTATCAGAATACACAATACAATACTACAAAATTGTTCTAAATATTACTAACCTTTAATACTGGCACAAATATAAGGACAGGATTTGTCAAAAAAATAACCGAACAGAACTAGATACCGATTTTGATTTCAAAGCTCTGAATGATAAATTAAAAGGAAATATTAATTTACACAACCTTTAACGCTTATGGTTACGGTAATGCTACTTTTTTTATTTTTAATCGACTTCCAAAAAGGAGGATGTTCTCAATTCGATCGATTTTTTTTATGTTTACACAGCGATTACTCTAAGATTTATTATCCGATATACGTGTTATTTTTTAGTTCGATGCGGAATAGTTGCCATTTAGTCGAAACGTTAGGCAATCCAAGGTATGTTAGTACCTATACCATGATCGCGTTAATTCACGTTATTTTTAACATATATATAGTCTGTTCCTGTAGTTTTCCTTTCATGAATATTTTTATATTGTTTTAATTCAAACTTTTAACTGACATACTATTTATATTGTCCCATATTTCCGTCGTTTATGAACCGATTTCAAAAATTCTTTTTGCATTGGGATTAGTATAAGTCACAGATGGTCTCATATCAATTTCATGGGTACTGGACCTTGTACTCCGAAGATACGCCAGACAATTCCTCAATATCAAATAGGAAATGGAAAATAATCGCTTTTAAGCTAGTTTTAGGACGATCCTGTGACAAGGTAAGCTACATTATGATGGTCAAGGACGTGCTAGAATTACCTAGTTTTGAACTATGGAGGTAGACAACAGAACTTCTTAATTATATATAGCGTGAAAAAGTAGGTGCCCACTTTGTTTGTGGTGCCTGAATTACTATGCTGGAATCAATTGAAATATGACCTACCTCTCGGGCTGGGCACCGACTTCCGACAGAACAGTAAATCTGTAAACTTTGTTATTTTCTCTAACTCTTTCTCTACTAGGTCACTATTACAATGAATAAATAATGTCCAAAGCTGGGTGCGAGTGCTGCTTATTAAATATATGAAATAAGTATTTTTAAATTAGATTAAACTGATAAAATCATTTCAGAGTTTACATAAAAAATACAAAATTTATATTTTCGTGTATTTGGACGATTCCACAATATATATATTAATAATTAATTTCATCTCAATCTTTTTTAATGTTTTTTTTACCTAAGTAGCTTTATTTTTTGCTAATGTGGGCAATGTTTTATTTTTATATTTCTATTAATCCACTTCTAATAAATTTTGCTAGGGGTTCCCACACTATTTATCTTATCATGGACGCTTCCAGTGCGCTTACTAGGTTTATTCCTATGTAGATTTACAGGGGTAAAGATCCCAATTAACCTTTAACGGCGCCGATTAAACTAAAAAAAGTAAAAAATTGTAGACTCGTAAGTCGTCACCGGAAGATTTTATCTTAACACCACAACATTTTTTCTAGTACATTAAAAGATCTCACACCTACTTTTATCACATAACAATTAAAAGCAATTCAAACATTTAACTTCTAACAAAAACAACACTTTAAAAAAAAACTCGGATAACATACCCACCACAGTTAACCTTTCATTCGTAAAACAAACAGAACCAAAGAGTATTTAATTTCCAACTGCATTCATTATCTTTTATAATTTGATATCTGTGGACAAATATGGAACAATGCGCCACACACCTGTTTCGTTATCAGCGGCACAAAAAGTTGTATTTGTATAGTTGCATCGCTTCGCCACGCGGGTGATGTTCGTCTTAATTGTTTGTGGATTAATTTGAGTTTTTTTAAGACTGGGTGCATTTGGTGCTCAAATTCTTTAACTTTGGCGGAATAGTAAGTAGTAAGTAGTTTTTATATATTTTAAATGCTACAGGTAGCTACTTAATAGAATAATTGTCATGTTGATTCCCAGTGTAGCAGAATAATGCTCTCTTCCTGTGGGTTTCATCCGACAGTAAACATAAAGTGTATACCAAAGTGTAGCCAGATCGCGAGAGAATGCCCTGCGTTGACCGGGGTGCGAGGGATGGACGTTGCCAACCTCACCTTCGGCTTTATACTACGACCCACAAAAGGTGTGCATTTTAGTCCGAGTCCGACATAATTCCGGTACCAGGGTGTGAGGAAATCTGTGGGAATACTACGCACGTAGAAAAAAAGGGATATGACAAAGTGCCGGCTCGACAGCAATAAGGTTCGCCCGTGGGCCACAAAAATCATACTTACTTGGAGAAATGTGAGTCTTGATACACCTCTGCTTATCCCTTTGTATATCCCATACAGGTGTGATTATATAAACGTGTACAACAAGTAGATAAATAAAAATCGACCAAGGTACTATACTACGGCCTACTCGATAGTAAGCGGTCATTATATTCAATAAACCGTTTTGGATAAGCAGTGGTCACTTCATGATTACATCATAAAAAATGAAAACCAAAATGACAATTGAAAACTACCAATTTTTTTTAATATATGGTACACGTCAATTTGACTTCACCTCATCTGAAGGCAGCCTCAGGAAAGAGGGTCACCATTACATACACGTACCATGTTAAAAATGGTGGCACGCAGCTTGACGGCCTCATCAATAGAGGATTGTCGTCTGTGCACTGCGTGACACCCACCGGCCCACTAGTGCTGCGACCACACTCCCCCCTGCCCGGCTATGCACTTGCTGACCCCTGAACGCAATCCAACCAAGATTGGATTACTATTGAGAGTTTTTCGGGAGCCCCTTATTTCGTAGAAAGAAATTTCATAGAATTTCGTTTCACAGAAAATGTTTCATATAATATTTGGTTCTTATATTTTTAATTCGAATATTATTGCTTCAAAAACAATTTACTACAATGAAACATATTTCACAGAAACACAATTGAACGAATTTTTTATCACATTTTTTTGTTTAATAAACTTATCAAACTGTAGAATTATTTTTTAAAGAATATTAAACCACCTTTATAATGTTCCAAATCACATTTATTTTTAACTGTAACATTTACAATATAGTTAACAGGGAGCGGAGCGTAGCGAAGATCCCGCATTAGGCCTTTGTGGTTATTTTTTTATAAACCACCCAGAAGTAGGAGCCCCGCTATGCGGGGCTCCGTCGACCTTGTAGACGCATCAATTGTTGGTATGCATTTTATGAATTGAAACGTTTAGAAACTGTCATTTTGATAATATGTTATTCTTTGTAATAAGTTTTCTATTAAATAAACAATATAATGATTAAGAATATTTGATTTGATATTCTATGAAATGATTATTCTAATGTTTAACTTTATATGAAACAAAATTCAATGATTTCAAATTCTTTAAAGTAAATATTCTGTATATTGATTATTCTATGAAACGAAATTATGCGAAACATTTTCTGTAATTCGAAATTATATTAAACAATTGTCTATAAAACAACGCACACCCGAGTTTTTCGCAATCGTGCACGGTGATACCCGCCCGGCCGAAATTTGTGACAAATTTGTGCCATCAAACTTCTACCACCAGTATTATCACCTATTATCACGGCTTTCTGTTTCTGGGGACGGTAGAGACAACGGTCTGTTATTAACATACTTATACTCACGCTTGTAAATTCCCACATGGGTAGGCAGAGGTGCATTAACACCCACATTTCACCTACGATTTACGGTCCCACGAAATAGGGGGTGAGCCTATTACCGTCACACGGGCACTTAGTCATGGGCTGTGTGTCGAATGGAGATCAGTCCTGTCCCTTACTGGCCTTCTACGACACGGACCCACAGGCAAAGATAGGGAGTCCTTTTCTACTCCACCGGGAACATACACGGCATTATTATTTATTAATTACAAGTTATGTTTTTACATATTAATTAAACTTATTAAATTTCTTTCATCCTTCTTTTTAAAGTACGGCCAACTACGGTTATCAGGTAAACCATTTTGGTAAAGCATGTTCACTATCAGATATTACAAAATTAGGTATTATCCTATTGTTTTTAAAAAAAAGCTGAATATTAATAATGGTAATACAGTGATAACAGTTGCGTCGGTTCTTATTTTATTATTTATATTTATTTGTACTCATCCACCCAACCTTCAATAGTGAATGATTTGACTATTAAATATTATGACGTCACACACAAATTTTTCATACTTAGAATTTTCCTTACAACTTACCGTTTGACGTTTAACACAAAGTAACAAATTTTACTAATCAATCGAATATCTAATTGAGTAGTTAGTTACTTATAAGGAAAATTGTATGAAAAAATTATGATAGTACTAGCTTTTGCCCGCGGCTCCGCCCGCGTGAATGTCGGTTATCGCGACCAAACATAGCCTATGTCCTTTCTCAAGGTCTAATCTACCCCTACACCAAATTTCATCAAATTCGGTTCAGTAGTTTAGGCGTGAAAGCATAACATACAGACAGACAGACAGAGTTACTTTCGCATTTATAATATTAGTATGGATAATATGAGAGTACCTCGAGGATAGGCGTGATCGCCGATTCTTGGGATTGTTTGCCACTTTAGTCGTATAAAAAAGAGGTGAACTGTTTAATTACACAATGAATACAAACGTTACCTACCGCCGGATGTTTGGCGAGCTTATCTATAATTCATTTTATTTGTATGTCTGTCTACACACCTCTATTTAACTTTCCAAATAATTATAGTAGCCGTCTTTAATCATAAGCCTATTTTAATATTCACACGTATTCATTCTAATAAATAAAATATAACTGAGTACATATTATGTGTATACTAATATTATAAAAAAAATGCAAAAGTAACTCTGTCTGTCTGTATGTATGTTACGCTTTTCCGCCTAAACTACTGAACTAATTTTGATGAAATTTAATATAGGGGTAGATTAGACCTTGAGAAAGGACATAGGCTATGTTTGGTGGCGATAAGAGCCGCGGGCAAAAGCTAGTATATAGTGCCTTCTAATGATTTGAAATTGGACTTCGGCTTAGAGCCCCGGTTTCGCTTACTCTTCCTCCTGTACTTGACCTTTGGTCTCTGAACTCTCACCCCAAAGAGCAAAACCTACACAAGAATCCCTTCCAGCAATCAGCAGAAAACAGTAGGCTAGCGATCAGCCCCGGCTTCGCACGAGTGGTAAAAACGTTCTCGTTGAAATCCAATATAGCCTATTTTACTCAGCGTGAATGTAGCTTTCCAATAGTGAAAGATTTTTTAAATCTACACAGGAGTTTTTGAGTTTATTCATTACAAACATACAACGTGGTTCCCGGCAGTGTAGAATTTGGGCCACCCCTTCTCTTCCCATGTGGTGTCCTACAAGGTGATGCATGGCTCGAGTCAACAATAGTGCCCGGAATACGGCAATAGCCCCCCCCCCCCCCCCCCCCTCTATTACGTGGGACCGAATACAGATTGGTGAAATGTGGGTGTTAATTCACCTCTGCCTAACCTTCCGGCGATAAAGGCGTGATGATATATATGTATGTAATAAGCATTTATTAAATAAAAAATAGCACATAGAGCATACCTACTCCTACCTTAAAATCGATATCACAACACCTCACAGTACACCAACCCTTTTAAAAACGACACTGAACATAGTAACAAATCAATTTAATCTCACATAAAGGTTTGAAGAGGACAATTATCTGTTATTCATAGTAATAATATCTTGCATTGTTGGGGGCGCGCGTTATCGGGCCCTGGCAGGACCATAAAAATAAGCTTATGCTGAGTCCTAACTCTCTAAGGGGTCTCTGTGGCGCTATTGTCGACAATTGTTCCTAACTTTGGTACCGCTTTGTTCTGAAACTTTGGTACTATTGGCCAATTAATATGGAAGTGAATTTTTTTAGCAAACTCTAATATAAATTATGAATGAATATGATAAATGTGACAAGTAACTTCGGTGTTTTATGCTCTCACGCCTAAACCACTGAACCTGTCTTGATAACAATCGGTACAAAGATGGATTATAGCTTAGGAAAGGAAAGGAGATAGGATACCTTTTACAGCGAAAAGGCTTGAAGGGGCTTCAACAGCGCATGAAAGTCAACATCTTTGAAGCTTAACTTGACTTCCACGGGAGCGACTGCCATTTGACACCCCTATACACATACATACATTTTGAATTGATAAAGATTCTTAATAGATACACTAATTAAGTATATCTCAGTATTATCCTTTCTATACGAGTGCTTCGCAGTTATTAATTGTTAAGGTTGAGGGGCGTAAGGTCCCGCGCACACTTCACGTCCCCTTTCATTTGTTATGTCTTATTTCCGCTATTGTGTGCAGAACTTAATCACTGAACTGTATCATATTGAGTTTTGTGAGAGTGAGGTGTTACATTCTTTTTCTACTATTAAGGTAGCAAACTAAACTAAAGTCAACCTAAATAGGGATATGATCGCTTACCATCTGGGGAAGGGTAATCGCAATGAGGGTAAGCCTCACTGCTAAGCTATCACATAAATAATATATCTTTTTAGAACAGCTAGGGATTCCATAAAACGCCATAACCATGATGTTAGGCATGTAGAACGAATGAATGCGAAGCAAATGACACATCAGCCCTTCTAGACAAGTGGCAATTCGTTGGCCGGCGTTTTATGGAATAGAATGACAAATGTATGTGATTGAACGTTTATGACATGCGTTAACGACTGTCAGTATTTCAGTATATTCATTCAGAAACAATTTATATTGTGTTTGAACATACATAGTATCATATTACAAATGATGGTGTTAATTAACTAAGAAATGAGGTGTTAAAACCAATCCATACTAATATTATAAATGCGAAAGTAACTCTGGCTGTCTGTCTGTCTGTATGTTACGTTTTCACGCCTAAACCACTAAACCGATTTTGCTGCAATTTGGTATAGTGGTAGATTAGACCTTGAGAAAGGACATAGGCTGTGTTTGGTCGCGATAACCGACATTCACGCGAGCGGAGCTGCGGGCAACAGCTAGTAAGTCAATAAATAACATGAATACAAAACATTGCGTATCAAAAAAGACAACAAGGAACTATGAAAATGTCAAAACCAATTAATTCAGCAATGTTTAATACATTCGTCATTCTATTCCACGAAACGCCAGCCAACTAATTGCCACTGGTCCAGAGGTGCTTGTGTGTAAGGCATAGGTGGATGGACAGCCGGGGTCGACCTCGCAGTACACACATTGGCCAAATTAATAACGTTTTGGAAAAAGGGCGGGTCGGAAGTACTCGAAACCGGCGGGCTTGCTTGAAACGATTAATGACTGCGCTTAAAGAAGCTTGTAAAGTATGTAAGGATAGAGTCAAATGGCGAACTGTTGTCGTTGCCTACCTATATACAGGGTGTAATCGTTAAGTGTGTCCAGGCGATTATTCTGTAACTATTACAGATATCAAAAAACTTTAAACTGATATCGAAAGTACGTTACCTAATGAATAAAATGACATCAATAACTTTTTAAAAATCAAACGAGAGGTACCTAATATTTTGACATTAAACACTCCCATACATTTAATATGAGATTAGTAGAAAGGTTTTAGGTACGTACACCAGAAGGGACTTCTTTATCTGGGTACCTTCTTCTCTAGGCGATAATGGCCGCTCTTTTGTTACAATCATATTTGTAGTCAATTTTTAGCATTATCTCTCTTTTCTCTTTTAGAATATGCCATTTTGCAATCAATAAATGAAACAATCACGATTATTAACGCAAATTAAAAAAAACAACGATAAATTGGCGGGAACAACAACCCGAGATAAAAGTTTTGAATTTAGAACGAACACCAAAGAGTATCTTTTTTTTTGTAGTGCTTTTCAGTTATCTCAAATTACTTAATGCGATATTAAAACACGGTTTATTACTAATTGCAAGTGGTACCTAAGATAATTATTTTAGACATGTATCTATTTGAAAATCATCATTGTCATATTATACGTAATCATAAAATATGATTAAGGTAAAATGGGTACTAGATCACTTAAAATAAGGAAGCTAAAACCTTTCTACTAATCTCATACTAAATGTATGGGAGTGTTTAATGTCAAAATTTGAGATACCTTTCGTTTGATTTTTAAAAAGTTATTGATGTCATTTTACTCATTAGGTAACGTACTTTCGATATCAGTTTAAAGTTTTTTGATATCTGTAATAGTTACGGAATAATCGCCTGGACACACTTAACGATTACACCCTGTATATTCTGTGGTAACATCATACTTTCATGTGTATGAAAGTATGATGTTACCGTGTTTATAAATGCTCGTTCTCTATCACTCTCTTCGAATTTATTACTTCCCAGCTCATTATGTGGGAGCCTTGTTTTCCAGGTTTCATCCGAAGCTATCTCCTCGGATTCCGGTGTTCGTTTCCCTACATTTCTTCTTCATTAAGAAGACTATATACTATATATTGGAAGCCATATACTTACCTAGATAAGGCCCAGCCCAATTAACCTAAATATAAGACATCACTAAAATAGAACGCGGTGCTGGTACACCTGCAAGCATAGGCACAGAATATATAATAGTACTAGCGTAAAGAACGAAAGTACACCCCCTCCCACCGATTTCATTTCCTCTTCCCGCACGTTAAACTCATGGGGCGATTTCATAGGCATCTTAGGCCCGTAATCAAAAATGCCAATCAGCTGAACCTTGATTTATCTTAGGAAAAGATTGGATACACATTGACAAATTTGACAGGTTGTCTGGCAGATTGTCTATACATTTTTTTCTCAGATAAATCGCAATTCAGCTGGGTTACATTCTAGATTAAGGACCTTAGGTTGTCGTCTGTTAAAAAGGATAAGAACGGCACTTCGGGGAGAAGAGTGAAAAGTTCGGCTTGCTTCGGTTTTGGTTATCGAGCTGTGTATAGCTGTGTATGTTGTAATTGCAATTTGTTTGTTTCTCACACTTTGTTTCGAGAGCTTCCGAGGTGTGGTATAGACTACTTCAATAAGGACATTAGGTTCTTACAGTGATGGCAGCACGAGTGTGATGCCTTGCCCCCGTAGTCAAGCAACAATTAGTTGTCTGACATATTGTAGAATAGAAAGACGAATGTATGTGATCGACACATATTTTGACAGTTAGTTTCTGAAATTCGTCAACGTATATTAATCCCATACACGGGTCAATCTTTTCTAGTCTACAAACCTATTGCCAGTTGTCTAGGTGGCTGGTGTCACACACGTTCAAAACCCAACCCACGATACCCCTTCCCATCATGTGGGTCGCCTAAATGGTATAAAAATATCTTCTTTCTACTCTCAGCCACTCTAGACAAATGGCATTTCATTGGCCGGCCGGTTTGGTAGAATAGAATGACGAATGTATGGGATTTGACGGATATGACATGTGTTAACGACTGTCAGATACGTCAAATCCCATACATTTGTCATTCTATTCCATCAAATGCTGGCCAACGAATTACCACTTTTCTATGGGGGCAGGGCCTTTAAGTGAGACTTGAAAAATCATCCAAACGGGGTCATCAAATTGCCATTGTAACATTATTGGTGTATATAATGGTGATTACTTTAAACTTACCACAAGGCAAAGTGAAGTCTTATTAATAGAATAGAATAGACTTTTCTTTTCTTTTTTTTACTTGTACACCATTTACATTACATTTTATAAGGCTAAGGTAGCTATTATAAAAAAAATCTTAAAAGTGTGTTGTGCCAATAAACCTTATAAGTACTACATACTAAGTTTACGGTTGTGTCGCACTTAGACGTAAGCCGACTTATACTAATCCTACGTAGGTAGGTATCATTCTACCTTACCTGTAAGGTAACTTATATTGACAATGAATAAGCCAAACCTATAAAAACCCATATCGACAAACATACCTTCATTTATCATTTGCTCTAAAATCCGATAAAGAACATAATGATTTCATTGTAAAAAAAATTAAAAAAAACTCAATAGCATGTATCAATACTTTGATTATAGACAGTAACTGTTATTATACTCAATATTTGTTAACGATAAGAATCGGTATCGATATAGTTACAATAACATAATTGTGAAAAGTGTGTTGTTTCCGAGATATTCATAGAGCCGACACTTATGTTAGCAAGTATGGAATTGACACAAGATAATAGCAGAAAAGAAATACATAAGTACAGACAAACTTGCATACCTTTCTCTCCACAGGGTAGGTAAAATAAACTTTTGCCCGTAGAGATTACAAGTCCAATTGAGCAGTCCGACTGGGGCAGTACCTCCGCCATACAGAATACCGCGGCGATAATAACCTCGTGTTGTGTTCCGGGCGGTGAGTAGGGTAGCCAGAGCTCACTGGAGAGTTTTTGTGCTGTCAGTGGGAAGATCAAAGGCTATTCTTACTTCTACTCTGACGTCACTTAAACTCTCTGTGTTTACAGGGTCGGCAGCGCGAATGTGACTCCCCTGATGTTGCAAACGTCCACAGGCCACGGTAACCACTTTCCATTAGGTGGACCGTATGCTTGTCTGCCAACTCAGGGGTATCAATAAAACTGAGTTTTCCCTACGCCTCGTCATATACTTACGACCTAAAGGCATAATCCCCACATCTAATGAAGCATATGAACTAAAACTTTTGCACCATGTGAATGTTGAGGTTGTACAGCTTCCCAGCTTTGCCAGTAAAGAGGTTTTTTTTTTAATTTCAAGAATATTTAGACGTTCAAACAAGCTAGGAGATGAACTGCTTGCTCTACTATGCTACGTTTTGAAAGTACCGTTTTAAGGGTATAAACAGAATAAATGGCGTTGACTTTGACTTGACACCACAAACATAGTAATTAAGGTGAAAATGACCAAACTTTTTGAGTTCATTTAGTGAAATTAGTGTAACGTAGTGCAATGAGTTATCAGTGTCACTCAGTAATCATCCAGTTAGTTATATTATCTACAACATGAAATCTGATATCAAAATATATTAACACCTTTATGCGAACAACGTATTATATATCTTATGGGCAAAGTGATATCTTATGGGCATTATGATAAATATGAGAGGTGGACTGCGCGTCTTGACATGGATAGGTATAGGTTAGAAGGCTAAGGCGGGAGCGGAGCGTAGCCCCCATCCTTTTTCGTGTATCTTATATAGTGTCTAAAAGATATGACTGATAGAAAGATACTGAAAGTAACCCATTCCTAACAGTAGATTCTTCTAGTATTTCTTAGATAAAGGCACTCATCTTTTGCTTTTTCAGGCACTTACCTTTACCTCAGCAAACACCCTTCATTGTACTAGGTGTGAAAATAAGTATTATAATTCATGAACATGTTATACAGCACTATCTACCCAAACTACCTTATAATATTAGTTCTAGAATACATTAGTGATGTGAATTATATCACAAAGAACTATCAAAAAAAAAGTCATTATGAACACACAGATAAGCAATTGCTCAATTGAAATCCAGGTAAACGTTGTATACGTGTTATTGAAGCGATGGTTATTTATTCGATTATATCTTCCTTCGATTGAACAAACATGAGACGATAAAAATGCGTCTACAGTCAACAGAGGCGCGGCCACGCCATTGTACTGACCGATAACGGATGGGAATGATACACCATTGACGAACTTTACGGAGGTCTGAACTTATTCTTCTTTTGAATCGTTTTAAAAACTATAGAAGGTTTTCAAGAATATCATTGAATGTTCTCACCGGGTCGGCAGCGCGTGGTTAGACCACGGTAACCACCTAACTTTTAAATTCTCGCGTTCCATGATATACAATAATGTTAATTGATTTTTTTTTTATTAATTTATTATTATTTAATTATATTTAAACGGTTTTACAAAATTCTTAACAATAATAATATAATTCAGTCAAATAACCCACCCCGTATCGTTCCCGGCGCAAAGGTGCCCAGGATGCTGGCCGCGTTGCCTCGTTGAATCGCAATGGCCATCCTTTGCCCCAGAAACGAGCCAGAGCGGGAGTCACCGCCTTGGTCGTGGATGCGGCGGCCAAATTGAATAAATTCCACCATACCTAAATCCTCTCTGCCAAATGTCACTTCTATTCAAGACCTGCCCCTCTAGACAAGTGGCAATTCGTTGGCCGGCGCTTGATGGAATAGAATGACAAATGTATGGGATTTGACGTATCTGACAGTCGTGAACGCATGTCATAAACGTCAAATCCTATCCATTCGTCATTCTATTCCATCAAACGTCGGCCAACGAATTGCCACTTGTCTAGAGGGACTGTGCGTGAAGTGATTCAAATCAAGAAGCATAAAAATTTCAATCGTGAACATGGGGTTTCAATTATCTATGACATGAAATCCAGTGATACATAACATGCAACCTCACTTTTCTGCGCATTTGGATACCTACGGACACTGTAAGTGTGGTATGTGACTGTAACTAGATGGCGAAATGAAAATATCAAGAAAAACGAGAATGTGCGAGTGAAGCGTCGGTAGATTAGTGGTTAAGGAGTCGGCCTTACGATCGAGAGGTCCCGAGTTCGAATCCTGGCCATTACACTACCGACGTGAACCCACTCCTAGCACAAGCAATTTAGCTTAGTTGGAGGGGTTAGAGGGAACATTAGTAATTTCGATAATTTCGGTTGCTAAAATTATAAAAAAAAAAAGACGTGTGGCACTCGGGGACTGCCGCGGTAAAGCTATTGCATAGCATTTTGTATCAACTTATGCAATTATGATATTATGCCCTTTGACGTGCATTAGTTTTTTTTTTCTTTTTAGTTCTTTACGCTTTTCTTCTCTATAAAACGAAAATATCTAGGTATAAATAATAGGTATAAATAATTAGGTATAAATAGTGTAATGACAGACCAAAACAAAATTATTCATTTAAAAAAAATAACGATAATTATTAAGAAGTGATTATCGATAAATTTTACAAGTACAGCTATTCACTGTTGTACATAAATACCTACATATACACCTATATACTTTCTCATAAACAGCTGCTTATGTATTCGTCCGATTTCGGAGCAGCTCGTCTCGATTCGTGCGAGCTTCGTAGAGTCTTACATTACGGCTAGTTGCACGCACACGAACACCGTGTCGAAGACTGCCGAAAAGAAACGAGCGTGAGGTTTTTTCGTTACGGAATTTCTGGATTCGGTCCCCGCGCTCAAGGACCTCGATAGAAGCTATGCAATAGCTTAAAAATTAAGAATATTCTACCTCATGGACTCGAAGCAACAAAAGCGACAAAATAAACTAATCAGAATAAGAGGAAGAGTTCCATCGCAGTTGCTTGCTACTTAATGAAAATTCGCCTTCAGTTTCATTTTTTTAGGTACCTACTCTAAACGTGAGTTCCACTGAATAAATATATCACAATGAAACAAGCTATTCGAGACATCTAAATTGAAGTGTATTGTAATACAATATTAAGATATTATGCAACATCGTAAATTACACAGGGAATAAGTACCTATATAAAAATACGAAGGAGACGATCCTTAAGCAAATAAAGACATTATCCACTACCTAAACTTCATATGTCTAAATTATTGCTACTTTATACTTAATTCATTCAAGCCACACCTACAACAAAAAAGCATTAATAAAAAACCCAATATGTCATATTGACATACTAAATTCAATACACACAACGTCCGTTCATATCGAGAATCGTATACACACCGTATTCGATTAGCTGTATAGAAAAAACATCGATATATCGATAATACTCGATCACTTTCATAAAAAAATATGCCAAAAAGTGTCCGATAAAAATGCCTTGTTAGGTTTATTCTTGGCCGGAGATATTGTGTTATTTTACTAACGATATCTGTTTATTTAGTTAACAAACAGTAAATGAAGGAATTGATAGTATTGGGGTCGTTGAACCCACGTTTTTAGTTCGGGAGATAGGACGTTTTCTATAAGTTGATAAGAATGTTTGATGTCTTTAGTGGCTACTTCTTTATGGAAATTTTATTTAGATATTGTATGACACTTCTTTTTTTTAATATACCTATAGGAGATTGTCTAGGCAAGTTTATCGAATGAAAATACAAGCGATACACATTTTTTCTAATGTTCTACGACATTCCATGCATGTTTATCTATACCCACAGTAAGCCTAGTTTAAGTAGCTTGTGTTTTGTGTTCTAAGATACAGGTAAACATTCGTAGATAATGATAAAATTTATTCTTATTATACATAGAAATGCCCTTTAAAATAACTCCATACTAAACTGACCTGCTAATTAATTCATAACTTAAGCATCTTGAAGAGATACCTATGGAACAATTTTAGATTTTTTTTAGTATCAAGTTAAACCAATGTCATAATAACCAAGCGACAACACCAATGTTAAAAATGCTCTTGTTTGTATTCTTTCATATCAAAATTGACTTATTTCTTTCAATGTGAAACATCCCGGGGTCATGGTCACGTGATCCACATATACTTACCTACTCAAGAAAGAAAATATACTTCATAGCGTAGCAACCAGTATGAAAGCAGGTGCTCACTGTGTTATGCGCGTCAACTAACATCCTTTTGAAAATGGAACACCCTGAATCTAATTCATTTTTTAGTTGAAATAATATGGATCTAAGATGATCAGTAAATTATAATTTGTTAAGCCACTTTTGTTATTGATTGTACCTTAACTATCGGGGAGATGCCAAAGCACTAATTGGCGTATACTACAGCCCTACTAGCAATATTGATTATTTCTCTGCTTTTGAAATACAACTGGAAAATTTCTCGTCACTATATGAGCATAGAATTATCCTCGGGGACTTTAATACCTGTCTACTTAAAAAAGATTCACGCAGCCGTAAACTCTGCTCCCTTGTCTCTTCTGTGGACATGCACATTCTTCCCCTAAAAGCTACACATAATGTTCCCAATACTCAGCCCTCACTACTGGACCTCATTCTAATCTCCGACCCTCATAAAGTGGCCTCACACGGACAATTATCTGCTCCTTTTTCATACCATGATCTTCTATATCTCTCCTATAAACTGCGTCCTCCGAAACGCAAGAGTAAATTTCTACTTCTTCGTAATTTTAAAGACATTGATCTGGAGCGTTTGCGTGGTGACGTGGATAGTACTGACTGGTCGTCTGTTTATGACTGCGACGATCTGGACGGCAAGGTGTCTATCTTTACCAGTACATTGTTAGCCATCTATGATGTACATGCTCCTCTTAAGAAGGTAAGAGTTAGACATCTTCCTGCGCCATGGCTTTCTCCGTCTATCAAAAACATAATGTCCAAGCGAGATAAGACCAAGCGTAAATATAGGAAGTGCCCGTCTGAAGAGGGGCTGAACTTATATAAGAAACTGCGTGATCGCTGCAATGTTATGTTAAATCTTCTACCCTAAATTCTCTCTCCTCTCTTCAACTACCTTTAAATACTCCCTTCTCATTTCATTCGGTAACAGAAGCAGATATTAAAAAATATTTAAAATCCCTATCCACCAGGGCTGTCGGTGACGATGGCCTTCAACTGTAAATGCTTCTTCCTATTGTAGATCTGATTCTTCCTATCCTCACCCATATTATGAACTACTCCTTATATTATAACTATTTCCCTTCATCATGGAAGAAAGCTTCTGTTATTCTACTGCCCAAAGTACCCAATCCTACAACACTCTCCCAATTCCGCCCTATTTCAATCCTTCCCATTTTGTCAAAGGTACTCGAAAGTATTGTTCATGATCAACTGGCGTATTACCTCTCCTCTAATGGCCTGTTAAGTCCTTTCCAATCTGGCTTTCGCCGTGGCCATAGTACTGTAACAACTTTAGTTAAAGTAACAGATGACATAAGATTGGCCATGGAGAACAAACAACTGACAGTGTTGGTCTTATTGGACTTCAGCAGTGCCTTCAACTCGGTTGATTTTGACATTCTCTTAGGTATTCTTTCGTCCATCAATGTTTCTGCCTCTGCAACTACTTGGTTCAAGTCCTATCTTCAGGGACGCTCACAATCTGTCAGAGTGAATGACGCTTCCTCCGATTGTTGTGACTTAGTAGCAGGTGTTCCTCAGGGTGGCGTCCTTTCTCCTCTTCTGTTCTCTATGTTTATAAACGCCATCACGAAGGTCCTAACGTCGCATTATCATCTCTAGGCAGACGACTTGCAGATATATCGACACTTCAAAGCTGATGAACTAACTAGGACTGTGGCTGCCATCAACAATGATCTTGAAAACATCAGTACCTGGGCCCAATCATTTGGACTGCTGATCAACCCAGAGAAATCTCAGGCACTTATTGTTGGTGGTAGATACATGCTCCGCCACCTGGATCATGATTCTCTGCCTCCAGTAACTTATGATTCGGTAGTCATTGATTACTCTAAAAGTGCAAAATATTTAGGCGTGCACATTGACTCCATGCTTGCCTGGGATGTTCACATCGCGGAGATAGGTAGGAGGGTTTACTGTTCATTTCAATCTCTCAAACGTCTCCAGAAACTCCTACCTTTTCAGACTAAAGTTACTCTTGCACGATCTCTTCTACTCTCTCTGTTAGACTATGCTGATGTCTGCTTTCTCGATGCATCGGAGGAACTGCTTAACAAACTTGAGCGCCTGCAGAATTTGGGAATCCGTTTTGTGTTTGGCCTTCGAAAATACGACCATGTCACGGAATATCGCAAAGCACTGGACTGGCTCCCTATTCGGCAGCGCCGTAACCTTCACATTCTAACTCTTCTCTACTCTGTTCTTCACAATCCTAATGCTCCAACTTATTTGCGGGAACGCTTTGATTATCTTGTACCCAGGGGTAAATCCTGTCGTCTTTCTTCCTCTCTTCTGCTTCGCACACCTGCACACACATCTAGCTGCTATGATCGATCCTTTACGGTACAAGCTGTACGGCTTTGGAACTCACTACCTCACTCCATTCGCGGTAGTAATACTCTTGACATCTTCAGGAGAAGAACTAGGGAACATTTCCTGTCACAATAATGTAGTCTGTATACATCTATATATTTATGTATTTATATTGTATATGTATGTGTGTATATGTATGTGTATGTATGAATATAATATGTATGCTATGTATGTATGTATATGGGTATAATGTACCTGGTTAGGTACGCCTTTTTGTTTCTATCTGATTTTCTTTTTCTTTTTTTTTTTTTTTGTACACTTCACATCCCCCTTCATTACCATATTCTTCTCTGCACCTCAAAGGTTTGCTGGGAGAAAACTCATTATGAGTTAAGCTCGCCTTTGTACATGTTCCATTAATGCTTTTTTTTTATAAATGATCTCTGTATAATGTGTGTACAATAAAGAATTAAATAAATAAATAAAATAAATAAATGTTACGATGAGCTCTTCTTGTTGTGAACTAATTGGAAGAGCTCATATATAGGACAGCTATAGCTCATATATAGGTGTTGTCCTATATATAGGACAACACGTGCAGAGCTGGGAAAAGGCTTATCGGAAATACTCAAAACCAGTGGGCTTGCATGAAATAATTAATGGCAGTAGAAAAAACTCACTCTCCATATGTAAGGATGGAGTTAAATTGCGGGTTGTTGTCTCTGCCTACCCCTGAGGGCAATATGCGAGAACGCATATATGATGCGTGCAAACAATTCTATAAAGAACCATGCGGTCAGGCGACTCTTGTCTTTGCCGCACCATAAGAAATCCTGTGCAGTCTGTCACCGATGATATGGTGGTAGCAGGTAGAACCATGTTTCACCTAGCATAAATGAACCAGCTCGATCTAAAAAGTACCTCCCTATCACCTAATGTTTATAACCCTAAGTAACTATTTTCTGCCATTTATTAGGTTTTGGAAATTTTCGGCAGCCCTCTCTCCCTTCTCTTTTCCTTTCCCTCCAGTTTCTCCTCTGCTATTATAGTAAAACGTGAGTAACACTTCAAATGGTGCAACCATTTTTTTTATTTATTTATTAGGTCTACCAACAAAGTTTTACACCAAAGCATACAATAACAGTAATTACAGCTAACTTATTACAATGCAAACATCACTTAAAGGTAAACACCGCATACAAAGAATAGATACTTAAAACTAATAGATACTTAAAACTAAACAACTTTACATTAAAATATATGAAAAAAGATTGGAAAAGGAAAAGAACGTTTACGTGCTCTTAACTGAGAGACAGACTAAATACCTACCTATATATATATTTAACTAAATAACACTAATAATACTTAAAATACGTTTTTGTTTATCCTGGGTATCAAAGTGAAAGTCAATCCTGTCACTGAGACTGTTTATAACTCTAGACAGTCTCGCGCATGGAGAATTGGCACCTTAAACTAACCTTCTTAGAGGTGGACAGAGTGGTGTGACTGGTTTGCGAGGGTTCCTAGATGGAACATTGAATCTTAGCAAAGCCAGCAACCTTGGACAGTCAATTTTGTGTTGGAGGATATTGGAGGCAAACTTTACCTCATTAAATTTTGTGCTTTGTTCAAGAGTTTTCATATTGAAACGCTCTACGTGGCAGATGTAAGACCGCATTTTTTTGTAATAATTTAAAGACTACGACAACTATTTAACTGCTTTTCATCTGCATACTTAATATAATCAGTGTGGTGACGGAGAAAGAATACAAGTATCACCACCCCATCTCATCCGACGAGTGTCCTAAGAGGCGACCAACGGAAAAATATTCATTCGTTTTCACTGCGAGAAAAGGAACTCTCGAAATAAAAACCTATACCGACCCGTCTGGCCAGCTTGAAAACAGTAGGCCATAGGCCTCCCAACATTGGAAGACGCCTATGTCCAACAGTGGACATAGATAGGCCGCTATTTGATTGAATTTAAAATTTATTACTTACATTTATTCCTGTAATACGATACCATTCATGTGGGTGCATCGGTATTAATATTTGCATAAACACTCTATGATTGACATAAACGGCAGCACAAGTACAATGTCCCTGGTGTTCCACACGTCCAAAGGCCACGGTAACCACGTCCCATCAGTCCTTGTCTGCCACGTGAGTTATATAAAAATATATCAAACAATCGGAAGATTATCCATTATCATGATAACAATATTGTACCTGATGCATTTCAAATCATTTTTGAAGTGAAAACTTCTTTAGCGGCGTTGGATGGGTATAAAGTGTTGAACTCGCGTCAGGATCGCTTGACCTTTGGACCGTAACCGACGACTGACGTCATACAACACTAGCTATAGACTACCTATTTTGCAAAATATAATAAATAGCTTGGTAGCGGTAAGCGCTTCGACTGTAGGTCCTTATGGTCTCAGATAGTACCGGGTTCAAACCTGGCCTTCTGAATCTTTTTGTGATTATTTTTTCTTTTTGTAATTTATTACTTTTGTGATTATTTTTTCTTTTTGTAATTTTTTACTTTTGTTATTTATTTTTTCTTTTTGTAATTTATTAATTTCTTCTGACAGAAAATTAGCAGAACATTAATGATAGGTTCTATGATTGGCGCTATATTATAGGTATGGTATGGTCTGGTATGGTATGTTCTTTTTATCTTTTTCCATGTATATAACGAAGAAAGAAAGAAAGAAAATGTTTTCACTTCTGCCGGCACTCCCAGAGTGCAACTAGTTTTTTTATTATTATTTATTAGGGCTTGGCACAAAGCCGTCAACCTAAACCTTAAACATCTTTTATACAATAGTTTTTCATGACGATGACGATGAGTGATGATTGTCATGAAGATGACTCTTGCCTCGGTAAAGTTGTAAGGACCTTACTGATAGCTCCCCCGGGAGATTTGGAACGAACACGAAATGTCAAAATGCACTTTCTTACGCTTCTGTGAGTTGTCCAAGACGTAATGTCTAAAAAGCCACCATTTTTATACATAATAACTCGAATTCACGCTAATTTAACGAAAATAAAATAATATAGCAGTATTGTCTATATTGGTGTTCCCGCCGAAACTCTCTCAAATCAAAGCTTATAAATGTCTAATCAACAAAGTTTTTACTTATAAAAACACTCAAGCGAATGACTGGCACTCGCATAATACGGAAGCTCGAAATTCAAATTAAATTAAAAAAAAATCTAAATCTGCAATACAATCACACGCAACAAACACTCGCATTGAAACCTCAGCGCATTGACGAACTATCATCCGCTGGCGTGGTCCACTCGAATAATTACAATCGACTCGCTGACAATCGCGATTCTATCACAAAGCTCGCATAATCGGACGCTGTGTCGACTCATTCCCAACACTATACGTCATAAACACAACTACACACATTACATATTTAACTTTATTCAGTATAACACAGGGTTCAAATTTGTAGGAAGTCAAAACGCAGATAGTGCAATGGTATAGTGAGAAGCGCGATTGTGAGTGGGACAATGCAATAATCCACGCATTGTTGAATCGACATTGTTGTTTTAAGGGCGGCATTGCATAAATAATAATGTTATATCGCCCAGCGGCGTTTCATTGTGACATTTTGGCGCTAAACTTATAGTATTGTGGCGTGAATTGAGTTACGCATTCGATTTCAATGTCTTTTCCGCGTTTGTTTTTGCTGATAATACTCGATGTGTTGACGCTTGTTCGAGATCGGCGAGTCAACAATAGTAATGGCGAGAAGGATAATGTTTGTTCAAAGTCATCTACGAATTTGTTAAAGTACAGCTGAATTTTCAAAATTCCTTATTTTTAAAATTTCATGGTTATACAGGTACAGTCAGCATTATATCGATCTTAATGAACAAAGTGGTCAAATTGATCTTAATTCCTTGCCTACTTCCTGTTGACGGATTGTTATAATATTTTGAGATTTTGTAGTCAAAATATTTCTGACGCTGACTGTACAAGGAACATACAAGAAAAAGCGGACTTATAAGAACACTTCGTTGTCCGTCAGCCTGTTTTTCTCAGGAATGAGAGGTGACATCTAGTTGAAATTCATACTAAATACTCAGGTCTGCAATATCTTGAAGCTGTGAAAAAATCTAACTTCTAAGTCAACGTAATTAAAATATATTGCTTTTAAGGTAACACAATCCATTTTTGTACGGAACCCTCGCTGCGTTTTGCTTTTATTTTTCAAATACTAACAGTCAAATGTTTCCTTCCACCAGGGCACTTCACATGAAAGAACACCCAGACTACAAATACCGACCGAGACGAAAGCCGAAACCGCTAGTGAAGAAGGAACCAAAATTCGGTTTCGGTATTAATGGGCTTATGTCACCGGTACCAAGACTGGTCACACCGTCAGTACCACATCCGGTATCACACTTGCAGATGCCACATCACTTACTCCAAGATAAACCGGATTTGGGCAGAGCTTTGTTCCCACCTCTACCGTACCCGTTCTACCCTTTCGCAAAGATTCCCTCTGATGATGGGAAGTTAGCAGCAGAATTGGCGCATTTACAGGTAAATAATTCTATCTATGTAATATTTTCTAAAAATGTATCTAATATAATGAAATTGAACCTGTGGCATATACTTGCCTTTCGGGGTTGGAAAGTCAGACGACAGTTACTCCCATACAAACCGTACAAGTCATATTAAAATGGGTAAGAAGACCGTGAAATGGGGAAAACACACGCTATTAAAAATCAAAATAGCACCTTGCAACGGTAATTGCACACAAGACCTCATATGTGGCGTAGTAATCGCAAAAACTGACCAACCAATATTAAACTTTTTAGAATAATCAGCATCATCCTAGCGAGATTTTCCGATTGCACCTTCTCGGAGTCTGGGCCAAGCTTTTCTACTTTTACTTATTATCCACTTCGCACAGTTTTCAACATCCCCAATATATTCGTTCTTCACGCCACCGTCCATCTATTAAATCTGGACTGGCGTCCAAAAATCAACAACCTGACAAAGATTACGTATCTAACCCCGATTTTTCCCACAGGCACTATACGGAGGCGCCCTATACAGCAGCGCGCTATACAGTAGCGCCCTGTCCCCCTGCGGCTGCCCCCCGCGCCGCACGCCCTCCCCGCCCGCCGACGTCAAGCGCCCTGTCGCGTACGTGCTCATGAAGAGCGATGAGGAACCCCCTCAACACGTCATATGAAGGCCGGTCGCGCTCCCGGCGAGGGCATGGCCTTCGCACTGGGAGCGACCATCCACCTCCGTGCAAGAGAGAGAAACTAGCTCTCCAGACAGTGTGTAAGACTGAACAGACTTATAACGTTTTGAATTTTCCAATTTAGAATAGAATAGTGATGGGACACGACATCTTTTGGTTCTAGCCAGAAACTAAATTCGCCTAATTGAAATGACAAGTGAAAGTGTGGCGAAGTAAAATTAATTATTTTGTAAATATTACATTCCAATAAAAAATAGTTTTTAGTAAAACTTAGATGAAATAATTGGCAATTTAGAAGCAGAATGGTGCTGATAGTGACGTGAATTTCAAAGAAGATTGAAGTCGTGCAATACGTGTTACGGTTAATGTGCAATGTATCATAGTTACTCTTGAGCAAATATTCACCATTTGATAGATAACATATCATAGCTTTTACTCTCTAAACGTACTGTAGTAGATGTTAGGTAGGCAAATTAATGTCAATTTTGTAAAAAGACTCAAAACTTAATATAAATGAACACAAATTCGAGACATCTAACGTACCATTATAATACCATTCACGACAGTAATCATTATTTTACTACTCTTAAAATTACTTGTAAAGATTGTACCTACACAGCCACTTTCAAATTAGTTTTTTTTATACCACTTAGGTGGCAGACAAGCATACGGTCCACCTGATGGAAAGTGGTTACCGTGGTCTATGGACGTGTGCAACACCTGCGCCGCCACACTCGCGCTGCTGACCCTGTTAGAACAGAGAGTTTCTGTGCCGTCAGTGTAGAAGATAAAGCAGGACAAGCCTTAGGTCTTGCCACTAACAGCACAAAAACTCTCCAGTGAGGTTATTATGACCGCGGTTTTCTGTAGGGCAGAGGTACTTCTTCAGTCGGACTGCTCAATTAGACGGAAATACCGTCGTGTACTTAAATACGTGTTTTCACAAGGAATTATGGGCTTAGACCACAAATAATATCTTGGTTTGGTGGGGCCCTCATATACCAATCGAAACAGCACACGTTTTCTTCAATATATTTCTACTTTATGTTCTCGTAAAACAATGCTGTACATTGAATGTGTAGTTGTAGACTGGTAAAAAAGGCATAAATTATAACAATATCATAATATCAAATTCACACATATAACAATATCCGACATTATACGAATATAAATGTAAGACTGTAAATAGAATAATATGTAAATAATATTGTCATGTTCAAGAATGTTATTGGTTATCTTTATTTTTGTCATAATTTCATTTCTAATAAAAATTGTAAGAACCTATGGTAGGTATCTCCTGCAGGTTTTTATCCTGTCAAAAGTCAAAAGTGAAAAGTCAAAGGCAAAAATCATTTATTCTGTATAGACCATTAAAACGGTACTTACAAAACGTCAAGTTTAAAAAAAAATCTAGACTAGTTTACTTTAGTACCTAAGCAATAACATGCATTAGAGTCAGCAGGGGTATCTCTTAATACTTTTTTTTATTTTCGCACTTATATCTAACCTTATTTCTGCATTCGCAAATTTCTTTTTAAATACAAAGTAGAAATCAATCTGCAATTCCCGGCTTATCGTGTCTTTTGGCTTCCTTACTTACAAAATAAAAATCTATTGATTTCTTTTTTTAAAATGGTGTGTTTTTATTTGTTCCACGTGTTATAAAAATATGGCATTTAAGATATAGGCACCAATATGCTCGAATAGATAAGCAGGGATATATCAATATACCTACGCGATTTTACTGAGCAGCAAAGCTACTGGACATCACTAATACTCGATGGTGTCATGGGGACTAAGATGATTCTCCTGACGCGTGTGTCATGGGGAAAGAAGGGAACTATTTTCAGTATTTGTTTTCTTTGTATTGGTTCAGCGGCTTTTATTGTTAACTGTACTAATTTTAAGTTTAGAATGTTGTTATATAATCAGGAGACTAAGTTATGAGAGCAATATTATGACAAACTGATTTAGAATCATAGCAAGTATCACGTCTACACAGAAACCTTCGGTTCTACTTTTTATCTCACTCACGTTACGACTGCGTTTGAAACTCACTGTCAAGTAGAATGATGCGTTTGATATTTTAGTTTTAATTTCGAACCCCACCGCTGCGTGAGCTAATCAATGTGTCTACTTATTATAGTTTCTAAGACGGTGTTGTACTAAATAAGTTTATTGTTGATATAAAATTATGTTGTTGTTATATGTTTTTATATGTTTCTTGGTGTTTAGTTGTATTACACTGATGTTTGAGTTTTATATGATACTATTAATAAACGATATATGAGAATGAAAATGATGTTTATTCACCACACGCTTTTAAACCTTTCTCCTACAGAAAAAAAAATCTGTTGCACACACAATTAATTGCACCTATGTAAATCAGAGGTCGAATTTTAAAATCTTAGGAAGCCAAATTTCACTCATCATCATCGACATTTAGACGTTATCCTGATTGCATCGGAGGCCGAGATGCCCTCGGAACTCAGGGTCCGCCTTCCGGGTCTGCCTCCTCCACTTCGCACAGTCTTGGGCGTAGGTACATGGTAGTGAGACAATTTGCACGCATGTAACCCTGCACGACGTCAAGCTAGGACTTTTTGGGCCTACCCCTTCTACCTGGACCCAGCGGGGGCGCCATTGCCAGGCATTTGTTCATCATCATCATTTCAGCCGAAAGACGTCCACTGCTGGACAAAGGCCTCCCCCAAGGATTTGCACAGTGACCGGTCCTACGCCTTCCGCATCCATGCCCTTCCCGCGACCTTCACCAGGTCGTCGGTCCACCGTGTGGGAGGCCTGCCTACACTGCGTCTTCCGGCGCGTGGTCGCCACTCGAGAACTCTCTTGCCCCAACGGCCATCTGTTCTACGAGCTATGTGCCCCGCCCACTGCCACTTAAGTTTGGCGATTCTGTGTGCTATGTCGGTTACTTTAGTTCTCCTGCGGATCTCCTCATTTCTGATTCGATCACGCAGGGAAACTCCGAGCATAGCACGCTCCATCGCCCTTTGGGTGACCTTGAGCCTTGAGGCATTTGTTAAATTCCCAAATTTCACTCTCTTCTTCTTTTCATAATTTAGTTCCTATCTATATTCTGACTTTGGGTGTGGGTAGGTATCGTAAAATGAGAGTTGGGGATGGGGTTGTTCTCCATCTAACATTAAACATACAGCTCATGACTAAAGAACGGCTTGGTGGCAATCGGCGAACACCCTGTTACGTGGGACCGAAAATCATAGTTTACGAAATGTGGGTATTAATACACCTCTGCCTACCCTTTCGTGGATTTACAGGCGTGAGTATATGCATTATGTATATAAGTGTGTTAACTAGTTTAAGTACGACTCCCTGAGACTTATCTAACCTGAGAGGAAAAGCCTCAACTACGTTCTCTAACAGTTTGAAACAAATCCTTTGAATGTCTTTTTTTAAGTTTCCGACAATCGACTGTCATTTGACCTCTAAAACCAGTTATTGGTGAGTTTGAAGTTCTGTATATAGGCAAGTCGGACTTTTTTGGGCTTAGACAACCCGTAACAACTGCCAGAGATGTTCTGATGGCTACCGGGACAGATGGCTTAATATACTCTTCAACATTAAAACATTAACAAAACATTAACAAACATTAAAAAAACGTAATTAATTTTTCTCAACAAAATTCAAAAAGATCGAAACACAATTGGACATGTGTGCGGCCCTCTCAGGAGGCACTCGAGGAGTCAGTGGCGCGAGTGTTTCTTTAAAAACAGAGGGTAGCAGATTAAATACGGTATATACTCAATTATCGATGAATAAACACTCAAGTAGGAAGGGAATGAGGGCGCACATGGCGGGTTTTGGGGTTAGTAAGGTTTTTGTGAATTCTTTTATTCTATGGCATAGTTAGTGACTTTCTGCTCTGTAGCTTAGTGACAGTGCATTCGACTCCTACGGTGCGGATTCGTTGACTGCTCCATGAAAAAATAAATATGCATATTCGCATTGGTTTAGTTTGCGTGAGTGTTTCTATGTTTAATAGGTATTTATATGTTACAGTTAAACGCATTTTTCGTCAGAATTAGTTTTCCTAGTTAAAACTTGTTTTTACTTAATGCCTTTGTTAAAACTAGAAATACCCAGTTAAAACTAGAATTTACCACTGATATAACTAGTTGTCACATCGAGCTGTACTTAAAACGCTATATTCCCAGTAGTCCCCTCTAGCTCTGTCCTCTGGGGTGACAGCTAGGAATTGTCTTCTAACCTAACCTATCCGAGTCGGATTGCACTGAGTCGGGGTGTTAACGATAATTAATTTCGAAGATTCTATGTAACATAAGAAATAAAAAAGGTGAAATCTATGGATTGTTTTTAATTGCAATTGTCCCCCCCCCCCCCGTGACAACTGAGAAACAAACTTCTCATTTGTCCCCTCTAGTCAACTTTCAAAGGGAACAGTCGGCACAAATTGTCACTCCGATGACAACTGGTAAGACAATTCCTAGCTGTCACCCCAGAGGACAGAGCTAGAGAGGACTACTGGGAATAATCGCTTAAAACAAGGCTCTATTCCACTTCAATCCACTAAACAAATTCATTCATGGATTTGTTTCCACTTTTTATTCCACTCTAATCCATTGCCACGATAGCACTAGAAAAAGAAAAATTACTTATTTCTACATGGTTATGAAAAATACTAACGTATCCAAGTCTGATTGCGTAACTTTCTCTATAGAATACAATTTGAACTGGCTCGCTTCGGAAAAACGAGTTTTGTCTAGTAAGAACTAGTTTTAACTGTAACATATATATTTTGTTAGCAGCGTCCTCACTTGTAACAACTGTTCTCGTACGTTTACAGCTAAAATTGGGTATACCTATTAGCCATGTGAAGACGCATCAGCAGTAGTAACTGTATTAAGCCCAACAACTTAAAATGTTTTGGAAGGCATTATCACCATTCTATGAGCTTTTTTCCCAATTCAGTTTGGGACCGACTTTCTAGTCTAAGATGCCCGCTGAATTTCGATATTTTCCGTGAAACAACTGCCATGGACCTCCACAATAAATTGACGATATCCAAGTTTTTTATTCATCACATATTTACAAAAAATATATATACCAACTAGCTGACCCGGCGAACTTCGTACCGCCAATGTTTTTCCGCCCGCGTGGCGCCAGATCCCGTTCCCGCTGCACCCTCTACTATATTAAACATGTATTATACATATAAACCTTCCTCTTGAATCACTCTATCTATAAAAAAAACCGCATCAAAATCCGTTGCGTAGTTTTAAAGATTTAAGCATACAAAGGGATATAGGGACAGAGAAAGCGACTTTGTTTTATTTATACTATGTAGTGAAATGGAAACCGAAAGTACGGTAAACAGAAGGTGAGACAGCAAGATCGACTGATGGCCTGATAAATATAGCTGGGATAGTCTGCATGCGGAAGGCGGGGAATCGGGTGTTGTAATTTAGAGATACCTATGTCCACCAGTGCACTGCTATAGACTAATTTATTGATCAATAAAAACTTGTAGTTAAAGTTAATATTACTTAAAAGGTAATAAGATATTAAAACGTCAAGAAAATTCAATAATATTCTTATCTTAAATCATAAAAATGTATAAAAGTGATTGATATTCAATCATAAAGATGTACACTTAATCACAAAATCACTTTCACGCTCCAAACCACCGATGACAGATAAGGGTGACGATTCACTTATCGCCAATTAATATTTTATTCATGTACAATAAAAAGACAATAATCGCAGTTTATGTATCTGTGCCCCCGGGGCGATTAGAGGCGCGAATCGGCGGGGGGCACACGGTGACGCGGGTAGGGTGACCATGAGAGACCGTTGAAAGATTAGGAATGTTTTTAAGATATTTACCTCACGAAATACTGTGTGTTTTAGTTATATTCATTTATTTTTCTACTATATAAATAGTTAAGACATTATTTGGGCTTGTTATATAAATAAAAGTACTTATATATAGAAGATTCTTTAGCTTAGTGGTCGAGTCTTCTGGTTAGGAAAATCAATCAAGGTTCAAATCCTGGCCATTGCACTACCGTCGTAAACTCACTTTTAACAGAAGCAATTTATCTTAAACCGCTTCCTTTGACTTAGCAGTCGAACATCATAGAGCGTTCGCTACGACGTGCCGCAGCCATCGTCTAGGTGAAACTACAAAAATCTTATTTTATCTTACACCAAGCCCAGAATACATTGCAGCTTTCTAATTATAACAATATGGCATCGGGACATGTCCTACGTTCCCCCAACGTGTAGTATCCCTTCCAGGACCCCACAAACAAACACCCTTTAGCTACTAATTGCGGAGGTGGCGACGGCCGAGCTCTATTACACCATAAATCCGTAGCTTTAACAGATCACTTATATTATCGTAGCCTATGGAACACCAGCCGTTTTGCCGCGCTTAAAGGTAAAAATGTATATTGATTCTTTTAAAATGGTCACGTCAGTATGAAAGAAAGAAAGAAAAACATCTTCACCTCGTCGGATAAAGGCTCTTCGGCTGTTCACGAAACCATGCTTCGAAACCAGTTTCAAAAGAAGAATAATAATAGTTCATCAAAAGAGACTTTACTTAGAGTTTCAAAAGAAGAAAAAAGTAATATTATTCATTTATCTTTATCGAAACTGGTTTCGAATTGAGGTTTCCTACGTGGCCGACGAGGATAAAGGTAAGGTCTTAGGAATGAAGTTCACCATTACGGACGGTTACATATCAAAATCCCGAAGCTCATAATACCGATGTACGAAAGAACGAATTTCAAAAACCCGAATGTTAATTTCACTGAATGTTTAACATACCAAAAGTACCTGAAAACTAGAGTTTTGGGTGGTTTTGTTTGGATGGTTATAAAAAAAATATTGATGATGACTAATGCGGGAATTCCGCTCCAATCCGCTCCCGCCTTAGCCTTCTAACAATATTGCGCGGGGTGGTCATTGCAGTGAAATTAGTCTGGAGAAATTTTTGCATATGTAGTGGTGTGTATATTACTCAGATCTTAGAGCGCGTTTCCACTATATCGTTCTGGCCTATAAAAAAATGTTTCGATATCCTAACATTACTATTTAATTTTATACTTATCCCTAGCAACACTCTGATTTTTGTTTTCAATAAAAACAAGTTTTTATTTTAAAGAAAAAGGTTTTGACTTAATAAAAAATTAATTTTCATTCAATTTCACGTCCTTGAGCAAACGACAAGGCGACTACCGTGATACAATAAAATATCGTGTCGTTCTTTAGATGATAGTAGTTTAGCTATAGGTAAAAAGTTTTGACCATAATAATTACGAAACAAAACAAATAAATAAATCGTCACTTAATAGTGGAAAGTGGAAACACGCACAAAACCAGAATAAACCAGTTTACGCTGTCCGCAGGTGCCACGTGCAGTCCGGCGTCAGTCGCTTGGTACCGTTAGAACGGGAGCCCCTTATTTCGTAGAAAGAAAATTCATAGAATTTCGTTTCACAGAAAATGTTTCATATAATATTTGATTCTTATATTTTTATTTCGAATATTATTGTTTCAAAAACAATTTCCTTCAATGAAACATATTTCACAGAAACACAATTGAACGAATTTTTATTCATATTTTTTTGTTTAACAAACTTAACAAACCGTAGAATTATTTTTTAAAGAATATTAAACCACCTTTATAATGTTCCAAATCACATTTATTTTTAACTGTAACATTAACAATTTTAACACCCCGACTCAGATTACCCCGTCTCGGATAGGTTAGGTTAGAAGGCTAATTAGGCCTTCGTGGTTATTTTTTTATAAACCACATAGAAGTAGGAGCCCCGCGTAGCGGGGCTCCGTCGACCCCGTTAGAACATAAAGCACACATTTCATTCAAAAATTATAATTATTACGTAGTTTAATTGTTAAATTTTGTATTTGTTGATTGTTGTTATTGTTTGTTATTATTGTTATAATATTTGTTGAAGTGTTTAATTTGTGTGTAAGTGTTGTAACTTTATATTGTTAATTCAAAATGGCTCCAGTGTTAAAACATGGTTTTGTACTGTTTGTACAAATATTTCGAAAATGAGTGTAATAACAGCCGAGCAGTATTATGACCCCCACTCAATTAGTTGCTAAATCAACAGGAATTTCAATAGCATCCGTCAGAAAGGTAGTATCAGAAAGCAAATGTCGTCCTTCAGATCAGGAAGTAACATTTAAATCTCCTAAAAAGAAACCGAATCGTAAACCTACAATAGTAATCGATAACTTTGATCAGCAAGTTATCAGAAGAACAATTCATGACTTCCTCATCACAAATAAAAAAGTTCCCACTTTGAAAACTTTGCACGCAAAATTGAAATAAGATATCGATTATAAAGGTTGTGTCAGCACGTTACGAAAACACGTCATGTCATTAGGTTTTAATTGGAAGCAAACAGAAGATAACCGGAAACTTCTTATGGAAAAACACGAAATTAGATACTTGCGAATTAATTATTTGATGAAAATTGCTGAATATCGTGCACAACGCCGACCAATTGTTTACATCGACGAAACATATAGACATACATCACATACCCTCTCGAAATCTTGTTCAGATGGAAGCACTTCAGGTTTGAAGCAACATATATCGAAAGGCTACCGCTTTATCATTGTTCATGCCGGTGGTATGGATGGCTTTATACCAAATGCATTGCTTATGTTTAAAGCCAACCAAAAAAGTGGAGATTACCACGACAATATGAACTATGACAACTATTCAAGGTGGATTCAAACGCAATTAATACCCAACTTACAACCTTGTCATTAGCTGAAGTAAAAATGAACGCCATAACTGTAGAGGAATGGAAAAAAGTTTGTCTGCATGCTATTGAGGAGGAAAACAAATATCAGGGTAGAGACGCAGCTTTAGACACAATATCAGAACGAATCATAATTAATTTAAATAATTCATCTGATGAAAGCGAGGATGGGAATGATTGTGATATGCCTGGAGTTGATGAATTATTAGAATAAAATATTTATGGCCGGAGAACACCTAATTAATACACGTCTTCACTGAAGTGAAAACCGGCATTCACTGCTTGTAATGTTTGGAACTGGCTTGTCCGCCTCATACAGTTCCATAGATTACAATGCAGTGGATACACATTTTCACGTCCGTATTAGTACGTAGTGCGTATGCGTAGACGTGTACGCACTTGGTGTGAGCCACAAACGTATATTACCTTTAAAAAATAAAAACTAAAAATAAAATGTTGTTTTTTTTTATTTGCTGACCATACACTACTACAAACGCAAAAAAATCTCCAAGCTAATTTACCTGTACCTCGATATGGATACTTATAGGTTAGAAGGGTATATGGACGACCTCCGCCATAACCTTCGTGTTAGGTTACTTGTTAATATCATAAGAAACCTTACCTAAATGAAGATATAGGAGTAACATGAAAAAAACAACATAACTATAAAAATTAAACCAGAACGCATACCATCGGTAACGTATAAAAATCTAATTTTCGGGATTTTGTGGTCCAAGGTGCTGGGGTCCTGACAAGATCTCCGGAGCCCAAGCCTAACAACGCCTATTTCATGTATTTCTCGGTCCCCTCACGGTATGCTTGAAATAATTTCTCAAAACTATTCATTCTACCATTGCTATTGCTATTGACCAGCGGCTAAGTGTCTGTGTACCTACTGGTTTATGGGGTTGTCTAATACCAATAAATAGTCCTTCAGATTTCCTCAAAGATGTAGTGCGTTCTATGTAACATTGTACTTAATGTTGTTGCCGGACAAATTTCAAGCCTGTTTGTAAAGAAGGGCAAGTTAATAATAGGTTGATATGAACCTGGTCTAGAAGTCTTTAAAATATCGGGAATTTTAATAACGATGCGCTGGGATTAAATTTTTATTAATTTTATTTTTAAGCTTTATCTTAGAAATAGTTTGAACTCTTTGTGCGGTTGAAAGAGCTAATAAAGTAACTGTTTTATTTGTTAGTTTTTCTAGACTAAGTTCATCGTTAGGATGTCATAAAGATAGCTCGTTTAGGACTAGGTTGGTGTCCCATGTTAAGCTGTATTTAGGTTTTGGTGGCTTTAGTCGATAAACACCCTTGAGGAATCTTTTTAACCTATCATCCTGACTTATACTTGGTCCCAGAATTAATGACAGAGCTGACTTATATGAATTAAGAGAGCCATATTGAAACCCCTTATTAAGGAGCTTCGTTAAAAAATAAATAACAGTTGGTACAGATGCCTCGTAAACATTTGCAGAATTCGTTTAACAAAAACCCACCATTTTTTCAAATATACATTATACTGTTTCATGGAATTTGGCGCTAAAGATATTCCTGCCACCAGGATAATCGAGTCGTGTATCCAACGCGAGCTAGAATAAGATAACAACGCATTGCTTTTAGGTGAAAAAATTACAGTTTTTGTTGTGAGAAGAGATCTATACAAAGGGTACCATGGTTGAGTCGGTCAAAAAAGCACGACCATGATGCCTCTGGCTTTATCTGTAATAATCTTTGTCAATGTTTTAAGATAATTGAAATAGGTGGAAATGCGTAAAAATTTAAGTCAGATCATGATTCTGTAAATGAGTCTATCGCAAAAGCCTCTGGATCGCGATGCCACGAAATATATGTATCACATTTGTGATTAATGCGACTTGCAAAAAGATCTATGTTTGGGACTCCAAAGTAATTTGTGAGAGTATTAAAAGCCCAACCAGATAATTCCCATTCGATATCTGGATGATTTTGACGTGATTCGTAATCTGCAATAGTATTATCACTTGACTTAATATATGAAGCAAGAATAAAGAGATTCTTGGTCTCACACCAGTTCCAGATATCACGAGTTATTTGCGTTAGATGTGGATATTGGATGCCCCCCATTTTATTAATATACGCAACTGCTGTTGAATTGTCAATGCGCAGCAGTATTTGACAATTAAAATATGGATTTGCAAAAAAAAATTAAAGCTATGAAGGCTGCGAGGAGCTCTAAATAGTTAGTATGCACTGGCCGCTTGCAGTTAATCCTTCACAGGCAGCCCCCCCCCCACCCCGTCGTTGAGGCGTCAGACAATATTTCAACATGATAAACGTCAACTCTAATTCGATGGACTGAATGTTCTATTTTATTTAACCACCAATGAAAACAGCTTGGAGTGATGTGGGTTATGTCATAAATTTGTTATAGTCATTACAGTTTATCAAATTGAGATATTTACAGCGTTCCATTTCTTTCGTGTGCAGCCAACCGTATTCTATAGCTGGGCATGAAGATACTAATAACCCTAGCAATTGAGCAAAATCTCTAATTCAACAACGATTTAATTTTGAAAAGATTTGGAGCTGAGTCTTAATTTTCGATTTTTTATCTAATGGCAACTTAACCTGGAACTTGTGTGAATCCAAAATCAAACCCAAAAATTTACATTGTAACGGCCCCTGAACCGTTCGGGTTCGGTACGGTAAAACGTTAAATTCAAACATTTGATCCTCAAAAATAACCCTCAAATACTTTCGAGAGTCTTTGTATATTTTAATTAAAAATTAAGCTTCTTTGAGATCAATAGATGCCATTTGGTAGTTATATCTTATAATTTTGAATGCAGTTCTTAAATCTCATAATTTAAAATGTTCAGTTCTAATGATTTATTGAGATTTTAAAATTTAATATAAATTGCATTTTTCCGTATGGTTTTGGCACTAAGAAGGTGCTCGATATAAATTGACCCTTACACGGGGAGCACTGCGATATAGCATCTTCTGATTAGGTCTTTAATAATTTCTAAATAGTATAACTTTTCGTTGTATGTATAAGTTGGCTTTATGAGGCAGTACATGTTGCACAACAGGCGAATCAAATTGTATTCTATACCCTTTAATCCATGATAACACCATCTGATCATCAGTGATAAGAGTCCACCTATGATGGAACTGAGATAAAAGGCCTGCATACTTAACTGAGTCTAGTAGCGGCGGTTGGGATACTGTTGGCCCCGTGATGACTTCTTCGATCAGAGTGCGTGCGGCGGCTGGTGTTCAGTCGCTGGCGTAGCATACCGACCGCGCGCTGCTGCAGGCTCGTGGCTCGTCATCGGCGCAAGCGCCGTCCCCGCAGGTGGCTTGCGCGCCTGGAGAGGAGCCTTGCGGTTTATAGGTCTCGCAGGGCCTCTTTTAATGTTTTCAACAGTTTGTTATTAGAATCTTTCAGCTCAATGCCAGATTTATTGACGGCTCTGGCCGATTTTAATTTTTCTGCTAAGTTTTTACCGAAAAGATATGTATCAATTTTGGTATTTTTAAGATGCTCTTTCATATCTCTTATTCTTGTGATAGAATCTACATATTGCAAATCGCATAAAATCTTGTTTACGTCCATCAACTTTTGCAGCATATTATTATCTTTAGTTTTAGCATTTAATTTAAAAATTAATTATGTCCGTGAGACCCACAATAGCACTGTACATTTGTTTTTGTTTTATTAAAATGCCTTTATCGCGTTTTACGCGGCTTCAGTGATTACTGCTTTGATTTCTAGATTTAACTTAGGGGAATCCATTTCGTTGCAATTTGACGGTGGGAGGTACTTTGAAACTAGTTTTTTTCTTGAATGAAATTTTGAAGCATTTACTATGCTAACTTTTCAAATCGATTAAAGATAGGAAAAAGTGAATGCCCAGGTGGGACTCGAACCCACGATCTTTCCCTTACAGGGGGAATGCTCTGACCACTGAGCCAATAGGTTTTTTCTGTTTTCCTTAGTAAGGCCTTCTTTAATTATATGCAATAAGCGGTTAGCAAGTTCAGTACGAATTTCTGGGCCATATTTGTTAGTAATGCTAGGGTCATCTCCCAAAATTTCTGTATTCAAAACAGGAGTGTTTGGATCGGTATCTTGGACAATAACATTTTGTTCAGAAACCGTACTTGGCCCTGGCAAAGTTTCAATTGATTCATTGGAGTTATGCATGTTATCTTCAGGCCAGTCTAATAACCAGTCATCAGGTCGTAGAGCTGGAGTATCTGAAGATTATCACGTGTATGATAATTTTGATAGCTTATTTAAATGCGTTGAAATAGCCCCAATGACTATTCCGATTGCATAAAATAATTTGTGTTACCACATTGTGGGTAGCTACTTGTTTTGAAATATTTTCTTAGAAAAGACCAATTTTACTTATTTTGATGCGTTGAAACAACCCCAACGATTGTTCCGGTTGCATAAAACAATATATTGAACACGTCGATACGTGTCTATCAACTATAATATCGGCAGAAGTGCCGACGTATTTTAATGCGTTGAAACAGCCCCAGCGACTGCTCCGGTTGCAAACGTTTTAATTACGTAAGTACAAGCTCATTTTATAGAAGTTTAATAATGCGGTGGAACAGCCCTAGCGACTGCTCCGGTTGCATTTTTTTTTTTTTTTACACTTATCACTCATTATATTACTAAAAAATTTAAAAAGTAAATACCTGCACCCAGATCCTCTTCGGGCATGACGGCCTCATCAGATGATGAAGACAATCAGTCAGTACTGATGCACTAACTCGTCGTGTACTAAGTTTCTTCTCCAATCTTTGTATTTTATTTTTATAACGGTCAATATCTTCTTCATAAGTCGTTTTACGTTTTAACATTTTTTAAATAAACCGTGCGAGAACAGATAACGTGTTGAGTGGTTGAGCACTAGAATGCGAATGAGCTTGAACGAATGTCGCAAGGCAAAGGTAACAATACATGTCTACCCACAAAAAAAAAAAAAGAATTTATTTTCTCTAAACTTAGTGCAAGAGTGGTTATAACTAGGCGATACTACATGTAGTTATATATATTTTCAAGAATAATCTAGAGGACTCGGCGTGAATATAATGATTATTCTATGAAACGAAATTTTTCGAAACATTTTCTGTAATACGAAATTATATTAAACAATTTTCTATAAAACAACGCACACCCCGTTAGAACATAAAGCACACATTTCATTCAAAAATTATAATTATTACGTAGTTTAATTGTTAAATTTTGTATTTGTTGATTGTTGTTATTGTTTGTTATTATTGTTATAATATTTGTTGAAGTGTTTAATTTGTGTGTAAGTGTTGTAACTTTATATTGTTAATTCAAAATGGCTCCAGTGTTAAAACATGGTTTTGTACTGTTTGTACAAATATTTCGAAAATGAGTGTAATAACAGCCGAGCAGTATTATGACCCCCACTCAATTAGTTGCTAAATCAACAGGAATTTCAATAGCATCCGTCAGAAAGGTAGTATCAGAAAGCAAATGTCGTCCTTCAGATCAGGAAGTAACATTTAAATCTCCTAAAAAGAAACCGAATCGTAAACCTACAATAGTAATCGATAACTTTGATCAGCAAGTTATCAGAAGAACAATTCATGACTTCCTCATCACAAATAAAAAAGTTCCCACTTTGAAAACTTTGCACGCAAAATTGAAATAAGATATCGATTATAAAGGTTGTGTCAGCACGTTACGAAAACACGTCATGTCATTAGGTTTTAATTGGAAGCAAACAGAAGATAACCGGAAACTTCTTATGGAAAAACACGAAATTAGATACTTGCGAATTAATTATTTGATGAAAATTGCTGAATATCGTGCACAACGCCGACCAATTGTTTACATCGACGAAACATATAGACATACATCACATACCCTCTCGAAATCTTGTTCAGATGGAAGCACTTCAGGTTTGAAGCAACATATATCGAAAGGCTACCGCTTTATCATTGTTCATGCCGGTGGTATGGATGGCTTTATACCAAATGCATTGCTTATGTTTAAAGCCAACCAAAAAAGTGGAGATTACCACGACAATATGAACTATGACAACTATTCAAGGTGGATTCAAACTCAATTAATACCCAACTTACAACCTTGTCATTAGCTGAAGTAAAAATGAACGCCATAACTGTAGAGGAATGGAAAAAAGTTTGTCTGCATGCTATTGAGGAGGAAAACAAATATCAGGGTAGAGACGCAGCTTTAGACACAATATCAGAACGAATCATAATTAATTTAAATAATTCATCTGATGAAAGCGAGGATGGGAATGATTGTGATATGCCTGGAGTTGATGAATTATTAGAATAAAATATTTATGGCCGGAGAACACCTAATTAATACACGTCTTCACTGAAGTGAAAACCGGCATTCACTGCTTGTAATGTTTGGAACTGGCTTGTCCGCCTCATACAGTTCCATAGATTACAATGCAGTGGATACACATTTTCACGTCCGTATTAGTACGTAGTGCGTATGCGTAGACGTGTACGCACTTGGTGTGAGCCACAAACGTATATTACCTTTAAAAAATAAAAACTAAAAATAAAATGTTGTTTTTTTTTATTTGCTGACCATACACTACTACAAACGCAAAAAAATCTCCAAGCTAATTTACCTGTACCTCGATATGGATACTTATAGGTTAGAAGGGTATATGGACGACCTCCGCCATAACCTTCGTGTTAGGTTACTTGTTAATATCATAAGAAACCTTACCTAAATGAAGATATAGGAGTAACATGAAAAAAACAACATAACTATAAAAATTAAACCAGAACGCATACCATCGGTAACGTATAAAAATCTAATTTTCGGGATTTTGTGGTCCAAGGTGCTGGGGTCCTGACAAGATCTCCGGAGCCCAAGCCTAACAACGCCTATTTCATGTATTTCTCGGTCCCCTCACGGTATGCTTGAAATAATTTCTCAAAACTATTCATTCTACCATTGTTTGTACTTGAACTAAACTGAACTTAAACTGAAAATTAAACAGAATATGTGTATAATGTTAAGCTCTTTTGTAGTTGACTGTACCTTAACTGTCCTTTGGGTCTAAAATTATGCGCCACCTCGCCTCCAAGTGCTAACTACCACACACGACAATTGTCACAATGACAGTCATTCGTCCCGGATATCCGGATCTGCCTGTCCGGATACCCGGACACGTACGGACAGGCAGACAGTGGCGATCGGACGGTGGGCCGTTTACCCGAACATTGAGACGATTCACGACTGAAATCTGAACGGCCATTTACTTAATTTTATCAAATTGTTGGACTATCATGTCATTCTGAATATTGATTATTGTAGACTTAGAAAAGGAGGCTAGGTCTGTTCAAAACCGCCATACTTACCATCGTCTTAGCGTTATACCTGGTTGTATCCGACGATGCTTACACCTCGGAGCCCAGACTCCGCTTACTCCTTATAATTTGACTAATACTGCATGAGATCAACTTCCATTTGACCTCCTAACGCTCAGTGGAAAGCTTATATCCGAACGACTTCCAATTTTCAGCAAAGTGTGCCAGCTTGCACATATATTTGACTAGCCCTCAAAGCGCTTCAAGAACACTACTGTATCTACTAATATAATAATGTTAAAATATATCAAACTAAAATACATTTTTCATCTGCTTGTGATACTGAAAAATAATTTCATTTAAACTAAGTCAACACAGCGAGATTAAAAAATAACTACACAGATGAAAAATGCAATCCGCCTGCGGCTACAGACGGACAGATTGAAAGTTATACTAGAACTAGATTATATAAAACTGATTTAGTATAAATTTTGTGATTTGTGTTGGTGAACTCAAACTCTGTTTCTAAGGGTTTTGTTTTACTACTAAGATGGCAAACAAGGACGCAAGCAATTTTGGTCGTAATAGGTAGAAGCTTTTGATGCCAGATGCCACCGAGAACGATACTAAGGTAATGGTTAGGTATATATATATATTTATATATATGTCGCTGCCGTTCAATTAATTGCCTAGGCTGTTAGCTAAAGGGCGCCATTCAATTAACGGCCCCAATAATGTTCAGCGATTTGATTAAACGGCTAGGCAAAGAACTTGGATCAATGATGTTAAACTACTTGCCTAGCTATTTAATCAAACAGTTAGACAAATGAATTATTTTTGCATGGTTATAAAAAAAAATAACCACGAAGGCTAATGCGGGAGCTATGCTCCGCTCCGCTACCGCATAAGCCTTCTAACCTAACCTATCCAAGTCGGATTGCGCAGCTTTTTCTACAATACACCTCTGCCTATATCCTCGGGGATTTACAGGCGTTTCTGATTTATTTATATTATTTTCTGATTAGATTTTTTATTATAGATTTATTTTCTGATTTATTTCGCCGTGGTGCCTCTTTTTACGAATGGCCTAAGCCAGTTTATTAAATTTTGTAATAGATGTTACGGCTGAATTTCATTCAGGCCCTTCATTGAGCTAGTTGGTGGCGACATATACAGTAATTCTCAATAGATGGCCATCTCGTATATATTTTATAGTGATTTCTCTACTCATCGATGACGTTACAAAGGTATATTATTACACTACTGATTTGTCGAATGTTGCACGTTTTATCAGTCTCGTACAGTAGAGCGTAAGTAAAAGTCGTTACAATTATTCCATCTACAGAGAATTTTCATCATAAAATTATCCAAATACATTGTCAATTGCCACAATTCCTACTTCACCAATGCCTACTCATAAAAACTCGTCACAATTTCAACAATCAAAAACTTAGAATAAGTATCCTAAACACATCCACAATAAGTCCGTCCCGAATTTGGCATCGAACCCCGAACCCTTTGATTCACATTCCGTGAGTACTGGCAGCTCGGGGCACAAACAAATAACCCGACAAAGTGACTACAGAAATCGCTATGATTGAAAGCAGGGAGTTATTACATATCTTCATGGACATCTGTTTTTGTAAAACACTTGGTTCGTATAGCATTCTCATTTTAATTTTAATAATAAGAATATAGTTTATGAAGTATTACAAAAATATTGTAAAAGTATTATTAAAGGATATGATATCATATGTCATACTAACACTATAAGCATGCATCGTTTTTGCCATGCATTTTGTTGGCAATACATACTACACACCATAGACACATTTACAGTATAATTGTTCGTAGATGTCATGCTGTTCATCACTTTGACTTCATTGATAATATAAATATTGAAAAAAGGAACTTTCAAAGCATTCAGTGGACATGCATCCATCGTTAAACGATAGTATAAGAAGCTCGTGAAGTGTGTAGGGTATAACTATAACTATATAAACTTTTCACTTCTACACTTCACAACTAGACACTTAATCATTCAAGTGAAGCCTTACCCCACCAATATCTTCAAGGACCTTCAGTCAATCTGCACGCCCAAAAGCCATAAAAAGCAAACTCTTTCCCCACACGTGTCGAGACCATTCCGAAAAATGCAGGTCACGCGCTCAGCTCGACACAAAGGCGTCAAATTTGCACGGCGCCGGCCATTTACGCGGCATCTCGCATTCATCGTATTCAGCCCGTGTGTACGAAAAATTGACATTATTCGCCCCCACGCGGCACTGGCATGACACCCCCCTTGCTGACAGTTTTTTGGAAAGTTTTGTCTTTTAATATTGACAAAGGACAAGTTTGACCAGTATTTCACCTGTTGGTAGGTAAGTGATAATGTGGTCAATAGTGAAGAGAGACATTAATTTGTCTAGAAGTTTTGAGAATCCCTATGCAGGTTACCTATAGATTTCCGGTAAAACAAAGTTAGGTACTGCTAAAGATTGGAATTCAGAGCAAAGGGCAGGGAAAGCATACCTACCGAAAGAATTTTGGAACTTCATAATACGTAAAAGCTGCGTCGGTCAGGGCAGTTCCAACGCTGCTTAAGAATATAGGAATGGCAAACCACCTCACCCCGTTTGATGCTTGTGTTTAGTGCCCTCTGTTCTCAGAGAGATGATGAGAGAAAAGAGACGTAGAAAAATCGCGTAACCCAATCCATAGGCCACAACATCTCTCTTTCTGAAGAGCGTGATAAAGTATATGTCGACACCTTCAAGCTCATGTCATCTATCAATTAAGCGGGAAACAATCAAATAAAAGAAACAAACTTTTTCTTTTAATTGGGGTTGCTTTCTCCATTGCCCAACGAGAAGGTGGTCTGGCCCAGCCTTAACGATTGCAATAATTTATATATATATAATTACACATTAGACTTTTTATACACAGATTTATAGAAAACTTTGATTGACAGATTGACTTTAAACCAAAAAACAACCCCAATGTAATTATGCTAAAACAAAAGTGTACCTACCCAAACTTAAAATAATACATAACACAGCTGAACATACAAATAAAACTACGTCTAATGTGATCCTCAAAAAACTAATATTCAAACATTGGCCGATAAGTTTTATTTGCTCTAGCGTCTACAATAATCTTTAGAAAGGAAGCGGTTGACGATCCGATACGATAGTGTCACACAAAGGAGCTTATTTCCGTTGCAAGTCTGTCTATAAAAACCACACTATATTGCCACTACTCAGACGAAAAAATTAGGAAACTCGACCTTAATGCTAAATGATAGGGTCACTAAAGTAAAAAGTAAACGCAGAACAGTATTTGCAAAGGCGTATATCATAGTGAAAATAAAAACTGAACAAATGTCATGATAAGTTTTTGTAAGGGCGCGAGGTCGACAATCAATGACGCCTGGGATTAGTTAGATACAGAGCATATGCTTTATGGGTTTCTGCCTAAAATGATGAGACTCTGGGAGTAAAATAATGATTTGGATTTACTGAAAATGTTCAGTAACATAACAATAGTTTTAAATATATTTTATTTGGATTCTACAGAACACGATTTTGTTTTGCGGATAAATTGTATAAAATAAAACACTTACTATTAGTTGCAAATGTTTACAAAACTAGTAAATGATGTAAAAAAAACCATCAGTCTTCAATTCACCGGAGTTAATAATGAGATTATGTATGATGATCACCAAAGAATAGTTATTTGTGCAACAAGTGAGCAAAATTGTTTTTTGCTGCGAGTGCTGATTTAAAGGCGAGGGACTTAAAGGCACGAGATGCAAATAATTTTGCTCTCGTGTGGCACACATGACTTTTAACTTCAGCAGCGAGAACACATAATAGGTAAGTATTACTTAGATGATAATACAATGAATATGAACAGATAGAAATTATGTTTATATTTATTATAAATCAAAATAATGTTGAACATTTTAAAAGTTAAAGGTGCAATTCTGCAAATACAATGTGATAGTAACACGTTTCAGAAGAGGTCGCACCCTTTGTAAGACTCCTTTTACTGAAGGTATGGTATGCTGTCAAATACTTCTCGCGAGATTTCTCAGGAAGGCAACTAAATTCCGAATTAGTAACTTGCTGTTTCTACTCTTCGTGTCAAAATACTAGTATCGTTAATCCTTTATGATTATTTCCATATGTTTAATCTTATTCACCACTTTACTTCCTATTCCTGCAATTTTTTAAGGCGCGTTCAGAACCAGGGTCCGCGAAGTTATATTTTTTAAATGTTGAAAATGGAAATAATTTTAAAATGAACTTATGCATCAAGTACTTATTAATTATGAATACTTATGTATTACTCGTTTTCGTATACAATAATACATTAAACAATAAATAATTTAAATAAAAAACATGGTTATCCATTTCCAAATATTTTCAAATTTAGTTTATTTACGCGTTTCAGAACGAGTTTTCTTTGGGGACGATTTACTTGTGTTTGTCACTCGCTCTTTTTTAAGGACGGGAAAGAGACAGAGTACAGTGTAGTTCGAAAGTTTTCCGATTTATTTCTAAATCTATGGTCTGCACTCTTCATTAAAAAAAAGACGGGTTGCACTCTGGGAGTGCCGACAGAAGTGAAAACTTTTTATTTCTTTCTTTCTTCGTTATATACATAGAAAAAGATAAAAAACATACCATACCATACCTATATTACAGCGCCAATCATAATCACAAATTTTCTGCTAATTTCTATCAGAAGAAATTAATAAATTACAAAAAGATAAAATGATCACAAAAAGTAATAAATTACAAAAAGATAAAATGATCACAAAAAGTAAAAATAATCACAAAAAGCGTCATAAGGCCAGGTACTATCTGAAACCATAAGGACTTACAGTCGATGCGTTTACCGCTATGCTGCGAAGCTATTTATAGTATATTGCAAAATGGACAGTCTATAGCTAATATTGTATGACGTCAGTCGTCGGTTACGGTCCAAAGGTCAAGCGATCCTGACGCGCGAGTTTAACAATTTTTACCCATCCAACGCCGCTAAAGAAGTTTTCACTTCAAAAATTATTAAAAAGTTACTTTGGCTCACGCAGTGAGCAAAATCGCATTTTGCTCACTGTTTTTACGCAGCAAAACTGGCATTTTCGAGCTGCTGAAGTGAAAAAGTATTTTTCTGAATGCATCCGAGCCTGGGGTGAACTTGGAGCTTAGGGTCCACCTTCCGGGTTTTCCTCCTCCACTTTGCATGGTCTTGTACATCCAGGGTAATGGGAACATTAGCACGCATTTCACTCTATACGATGTCAGGGCAGGCATGTCTGATGGCAAGCAACTAAAACCATGATGCAAATACCTAATATACACGTGTAAATAATTGTAAGTAGTAGCATATTAAATTGCAATAATTTTATATTTTTGACTAGCGTGCACAAGTTGTGCAACATTACAGAAACGTAATTTATCCCACCCTTTCTGCCTAATGCCACATCTATCACCTGAATCACAGTTAAACGGAAGAGAGGCAGCAAAAACCGACGCGGTGCGATAACACCAGACAATGGCAGCTAGTGTCGTTAACAATGCTTCGTTTGTGACGATTCTTCGCATAATGGCGGGGTGCAAAACGCTCTGTAATTCGATAAAGGCTCTTTTATATCGAATTGTGGGCGTGTAATTGAGTTACTGCCTACAATATTTTGTTAGTTCTGTTTTATGTTGTTTATTTTGTTGTTCTATGGTTAATTAGCTCACAGATCTGTGTTCTGAATTCAAAATTCGATTTAAGTATGTCATTAAAGATTTCTATTATCTGTGGTGTGAGTAACTCTTTGAATTAGGATTTGATATTAAAAAGATAGCGCTACGATAAGTCAGTAAATGTAACTCAAGCCAGTATTAAGTAACTCGAGTATAAATATTTGGTTTTTTCGAAAACTATACATTAGACTTTGAGTATATACAAGATATTACACATAACACTTATGTACTTAAATGTTTACCTGTATTTTTGTGGATGAAAATGTGCAAATAGATAGACATTTCAACCTGATAACAGGCGCCGGATGGAGCCGTGAGCATCAATCTGTCAATTAGCCCACCACAGTCCACTGCTGGACGTAGGGCTCTCCCAATGTGCGCCATTGCCTCCGCCTTCCGTATTCAGTGTATCCCAGCCACATTTTCTCAGGTCGTCTGCCCATCCGACTAAAGTGTCTCACCTTCTGCCTCCATTCTAGGATTCATTTACTCCAACGGCCATCAGTCCTTCGATAGATGTGGGCAACCTATTACCACTACAATTTACCTATCCCACGAGCTATGTAGTGTGTTGGTAACTTCAGCTCTTTGTCGGATGACCTCATTACGAATATCCTTCAAAGCGCCTCCAACCCTAGCTTGCTCCGTAGCACTAGACTAAATTAGCACTGAAATAGATTATAACTTGGACCCTAAGAGAGCCCCAAAGCGTCTTTGTGAACAAAGGACCAAGGTTCAGGAGCCTCAGTATTTCAAGCAAAACCGCGGGCAACCGCTAGGTATTATTCGCATATGTACATTATTAAATCTCCGTATTCATTTTTCTAACTCAAATTCCCTATACTGCAATCCCCTAAATCCCGGCGTGCCGATACAAAATGACATAAAGCAGGCATTGTGTCCTCGGCTTTGGGAACTCCTAAGGATTGCCGCTAGAGTGCGCTTGATCGCCGCGTCTAAATCGCGAGTACAAAAACTCTCGACAAAGAGCTCATAAGCATATACGACGGTAATCGGATGAGCGAATAAAAGTCCCGTGTTCATACTCCGATTTGTGTATCTCACTGGACGAAGATGTAGAATACATGGCAGTGTTTAACCCGACTTCAAATAAGGACGTTTTAAATTTGGTTGTATTTTTTAAAGTTACCACACCACTGTTCCAATTATTTGGGGTCGATGTGACATGTCATTATCTTCTATAATGTTCCTGACACGTATGTATGTAGAAAATGATATGAGTCCCTAATAATTGGGATAAGTGTAAGTAGACGATAGATGATATGAACCAATTCGGAAAATGGTTTTTTCTATCTGAAAGGGCATCGACTTCTAATAGACCTTAATCATATTCTGTCCTCCGTGTAATAGACAAATAAAAATAAATAAAATTCTTTCACTTCTCAGCGCATTTGATTTTTTAAAGTCACAGGTTTAACTTTTCTCGTTAAACCTTTATTTATATGTATAGTAAACAAACCTAATCTAAATGTGAACCTACCCTCACCTAAATTAATCATCAAACTCGGAGCAAACGTTAGAGATGAATAAGGAGTTAAATGCCGTACACAAATACTCACCTTTATATAAAAAGTTCTGTAAGATATGCCAATGACCCATCCAGTTCCTATAGGGTCAGAACGTCCAACTCTCAACAAAGTGACCAGCTCACGCCGCGGTGCTCTTGAAAGGAGCTATTCTGTGCGAATAAAAAACGTATTGGACCCGTTGTGGGATGCGAGTTAGCTTTGAGGATTACGTATGGAAAGCAAAGGGCTGTTTCTTCCATAGATAGTGATGTGACTATCTGTTGTCCGCGGCTCTACCTGTAATACTGAAATCGCGACCCACAGGTACCTATATTCTATATGTTGTACTAGCTATGTACAATCATGGCCTATGTTCTAAGGTCTAATCCTACGAATATTATAAACGCGAAACTTTGTATGTATGAATGGATGAATGGATGTTTGTTACTCTTTCACGTTAAAATTACATACATACATACATACATAAACTCACGCCTTTATCCCCGAAGGGGTAGGCAGAGGTGCTAGCACCCACATTTCGCCGGTTTATGTTTAGGTCCCAATGTAATAGGTGGCGAGCCTATTGCCATTAACTGGGCACTTATAAACCCGCGATAAATACACACATACTTTGAAAAGCATCGAAAAGTCATTGGTATGTGCCATGGAAAACCTGGGATCGAACCCGAGACCTCGTCTCAGCAGTCCATTACCCAGACCACTAGGCTGCCGCAGTTATGCGTTAAAATTACAGAATGGATTTTAATGAAACTTTGCAATAATATAGCTTATTAATCAGAATAACACATAGGCTACAAATTATAACGATAACCAGTATTATAGCGCTAACCGAAATCCGTGCGGGCGGAACCGCGGGCAAAAAAAAGTCTTTTTATATAACAAATTTCATCAAGATCGGTTCAGTGGTATAGGCGTGAAAGTATAACAGACAGACAGAGTTACCGCGCCTGTAAATCCTCGAAGGGGTAGGCAGAAGTGTTCTAACACTTTTTGATCCCACCTAATAGGGGGCGAGCCTATTGCCGTCTAAGGGGCACTTTTTCTTTTATAGCGGGCAATTAAACTTCGATATTTTAGACAAGCGAGTGCCACCTAACCTTTACAACCAATTAGCGACATCGAAACTCTGTATTTAGACCAGACGTAGTGGACTTTTTTAACAAGCTCCCTAATAAAAACAGGGATTTACCTGTGAATAAATTTAAAAATGTAATTAAGATTATACTGTGCCAAAAAGGCTATAATAAAATTCAAGAATATTTAGATGACAAACAAGCTTGGAAATGAGCTGTTCGCTCAACTATGCTACTCAAGCAAACTATTGTATTTAGACTAAGTAGACTAAGCAAATGTTTGTAAATAGACCAAAAAAAAAAATGCCCGCTGAGTATCTTGCCGGAGTCTTCTCAGGTCGGGGCCGCGTTTTGAACCGGTGGTCCATTTCCTAAACTAGTCTAGAATTGTATTTTTAAATTTGACGTTTTGTAAGTGCCGTTTAAATAGTCTATACAGAATAAATGATTTTTGACTTTGACTTTGTACTTTTAAGGGGTTCCAACTAATAATAATGTTCGTATGACAACCGGGACCAGTGGCATAACGTGCTCTCCGGGTCATGCTACATCCTGTTTATATCGGGTGACTTTATAATCTTTTGCTCACATAGGACGTCAAGCCTCCAACGGCGCTGCGTAGCGACCAGCTACGTTCATATGTACGTCAATGAATGAATGAATGAATGAATCTCCTTGCTGGGTATCATAGATTTGATAGGACTATTAGAAATGGTTTTGCAAAGATCAATATCCGCAATTAATTCTTCATTTGATTTCTTTAAATTTGTATATTCAAGAGATAAAGTTTCTATTATAAGATGGGCACTACACAACTCATTTTCTAGTTTAATGACTCGTTCTCTTAATGATATTATTAGCTCATGTTGTCGTTGTTGTGTGAGGTCAGGTAAATCAGTCATATCATCTATAGTTTCTTCATACAAAGTGTCATTCGAACAATTTGCCACAACACGTACAGGATGGTTGTTATAACCATTGAATACACACGCTGATTATATAATTGTTTCTTTGTTGTTGTTGTTTTTACAGTTTCGATAGCAAAATCGGCGACAGTAAAAATGAAAAAAGCTCACACACATTATTTCTGTCGCCTATACATTATGCCCACTTTTTTAAATTTTTAAATCCAGCCGATTTTGCTATCGAAACTGTGAACAAAATCTTTCGCTCCGAAACAATTATGAAATCAGCGTGTGTATTCGATGGTTATATCAGACTATAATAACGATTTCTGTCTATAAAAAAAACATCATGTTGTGTGTAGCATGGAATAGCAAGGAACGCAATATGAACATAGCTGCCCCTCTAGACAAGTGGCAATTCGCTAGCCGGCGTTTGGTGGAATAGAATGAAGAATATATGGGATTTGACGTATATGACAGTCGTTAACGCATGTCAAATACGTCAAATCCCATACGTTCGTCATTCTATTCCATCAAACGCCGGCTAGCGAATTGCCACTTGTCTAGAGGGTCTGGTCGCTACGCCGTCGGAGATTTCACGTTATATGTGAGGCAGCGGTAGTGTTTGGCTGCTACGCTCTACGCTACTGCTACTTACGTGATAGCAGGTTTGATTCCCGAAATACCTAAATCATAGATAATTGGAAATTTTTCTCTTTGACTCTTGAACGTTGAATTGAATTGAATGTTTGAAGCTTTTCGAGGTTTTATAATAAATTTTGGGAATACCGGTTCGTAGAGTGCTAATAACACCACGTAAGCGGTATAAGAATCACAAAAGTATAATAAACATAAAAATACAGCAGGCACAACTTATGGTAAAAACGAGAACTAGAACATTGTACACAGGAACCATGGAAACTTAGATAAGACAGATATTCAAAAATAATATATTTTTCAAAACAATTGCTCATAAACTGGCTTATTCACCGCAATTAGGCACATAATGACAGCTGAAATCAAACTGTGGCTTTTTGATTGTTATAATTCACAAGTGAGTCATAGATTCTTTTTATAAATTTTATTGGTTCAGTTGCTTTTATTTACAAATAAATGTATATACTTACTTCCTCTTTTTATGCAACTTCGTATTTTAATAGATAATTTCAACTTGTAATGTGTTCAATAAACTTAATTTTCACTCAATTAACTAATAACTTTTTTCTGTAATAACTTTAAATTCCCCATTCAGTCCGCGATGAGTAAAACAAAGTAACTCTTTTAGTCTATGGCTGATCAATAGGGAAAATAATATTTTTTCATACATAGTCTGATACACGTATGTGTTTATGATTACCGTCCTCGGCTCTCTTAAGACCGCCTAATTTTTAATGGCACCTCAGCAGTAATCACCAACTTTACACACTCTACCATAATGTACTATATCACCATCTTACTCAACATGGTGAGACCATGAAGGTAATACTTCAACAATAAACTCGAACTCAGTGCAAAGTTTCTAAGTATAACAGTGGCAGTTTGACAGCATCTATGGCGTGGCGGTAATAAACACGGCCGCTGTATTTACAAAAAAAAAGTATCTAAGTATGTTTATCCGCATTCTAGATTCCATAACATAAGCTAGTTAAGCTATGCTTACCATGGGTATAGCGTAGTGAGAAATATTTTAGAATATTTATAATTATTTATAATTAAATTGAATTCATGAAGTTCTCCGAATATGAATTGCAATATTTGTATGAATCATGAGCGCAAAGAGCCACAAAGATCGTGATATAGACGAATTTTGTCTGATCCAGAGACACACCTCATTACTTTTTATCGTAAAACTTGAAGGCGCCAAGTTTTATTTTTATAAATTACGTTACCTTGCCATCGATTCTGCTTTTGATTGTGTCTGATTTACATGAATACGTACAACAAATATGGCGATTATTGGAAACACAATGACACTGAATACAATGACGACGATGAAAATGACGATATCATAATGACTTCGAAAAAGAGAGTTAGGTGCAATGTTTGGTGATTAGGTTACTGACAATAAGTTGTGAGAAATATTTTAGAATATTTATAATTATTTATTATTAAATTATAGCCTGTAATTTATGTGCAATCTAGAATCAACAATACAAGCTGGTTATATCTCTCTTACTTTAGATCTAAATAGCGCTATAACGCCCTTGAATATTAATAAACCAAAATAATATAATTTAGAAATACGCTAAACAAACAAAAATCTATAAATACTTTTGTCTATGCCAATTTCTTTTATTCGTAGCATAGAGATCGGTTTCCAAACGCCGATACACGAATATCCGTTCTGCCATTTTGGCGCGCGGGCGGCCGGAAACCCAAGGATATAAAGTTCCGCGCGCCTTTCTGCCCGCCATGACACTTTTCAATATTTTTACTCTTATTTACCGCTATTATTTATGTGCAGTATTCTTCGGTGGGGAAACCGCCCGTCTATATTGTCTGTTTTCTATCGCACCCCGTTTTTATGTTTTGTTTGTGTTGACCGAATTTACAGATATTTGCTTTTCTGTTGTAAGTTTTTTTTTACTTATAAGCAAATTATAATATCATTTATTTAAAGCAACTAATATTAAAATTTCGATAAAACTAAAGCAAATTATGTGTTTTTCAGTTTAAGTGTCAAACGATGCTTTTTCTGCACTTCTATAAGAATTATGTTTAGGTGTATGAAGCCCCACCAAAAGACAGTACAACGAAGGAGAAATTTTCTACAACGATTCACTAGATCTACGCATTAAACATGCTTTACTTTTAAGACGTAATGTACGTGCGTTTTTTACATGGCAAATACAGCTCATGAACGCTGGGTTTATAAATATTGTAAAGCGTATGTGCTCTAAAACAAAGTGTGATACTCATTTCGATTATATGTTTTAGCGCCCAACGAGGTTTTTTTTCAAATTCTCACAGTAGCAGTACAATGTATGTGTAATACTAACAATATAAAGTACGTAGACAGGACAATGATTTAAAGTACAAATTAGGTCTGCGTGAAATGAAATGAATAAGGTAGTTAAAGTTAGGGATTATTGAAAGCTATTTTTTAAGAGCAACTTCAATTTTTTTACGCTGCACTTATCTGACAAAATTCATCATTTACTTTTTTTTTTATAAATAGTACACGTCAATTTGACTTTACCTCGCCTGATGGTAAGCTGAAGGTAAAGTCTCAAGAAAGAGGGCCACCATTATATACACGTGCCATGTTAACAATGGTGGCACTCAGCTTGACGGCCTCATCAGATGCTTTTTCACGCCCCGCTTAAAGGACCCGGGACTGTACGAAGAGGGAAACACGTGAGCTGGCAAGGAATTCCAGGTCTTAATGGTGCGACAAAGGAAAGATTCACCGAACCGCTTGGTTCTTGAAGGAATGTTCTGCACCGTATAGGGGTGACATCTAAGTCCTGCACGTGTCGTCCTGTATAGGAAGGGGGAGGGTGGGACTAATTGGAATAGCTCTTCAGAACATTCACCATGGTAGAGACGGTAAAAAACTGCCAAGGAAGCAACATCTCTACGCATCTGCAGAGACTCGAGGGTACTCGTGACCTCAGGATTTCCGATAATGCGGACCGCACATCGCTGCAACCTGTCGAGAGCATCTAATAAATACTTTGCGGATCCATCCCAGAGATGTGAGCAGTACTCCACGCAGGAACGAATTTGTGTCTTGTAAAGAAGACACCGTTGCTCCGGCGTGAAAAACCGTCTCACTCTGTTCAGGACTCTCGATGTAGTTTTTGTTGGTCAGTTTGCAGCGAACATCCATACCGAGGATATTGAGGTTGTCCTGCAGTGGCAGTGGTGTGCTCTGAAGAGTGGGAAGGGGAAGGAAAGAAGATACCTTTGCTGTAAACGCACATGCCTGCGTCTTCTTGGCATGGAACTCGACCAAGTTCTCAGAGCCCCATTGGGAAATGTGATTCAGGATCCGGTCAAGCTCAATGACAAGAAGCTGCCTTTTTTCCGCGATATGCGTCTGCTTATCCGCAGGACGGCCATGATAACTCCCGTGTAGGGTGCTATCATACGCATAGCAATGAATGCTGCCGGTCGATAGCATGTCATTGATTTGCACAAGAAAGAGAGTTGGCGATAGGACAGACCCCTGCGGTACGCCGGCATTTACCTGCAAGAACTCCGAGGCTCGTCCATCACAAAGGACGCGAATACGGCGCTCCTGCAAGAAGCCGGCAACCCAGTCGCACAGTCTAGGAGGCAGACCAAAGGCTGGTAACTTGGAAAGGCTGGTAACTTTACCTGCTCTAAGAACTATGCTTACACAGATGTTTTTTGTAAATGCATGCAACACTTCAACCACAAACATATTTCAATAAATGATATTGACCAAACCTGTAGATACGTTCTAATTAAAAAAAAACTTAGCTTTATTCAACGTAGAGCTTACCCCTCTCTGTTTCGGGCATATTGATTTCTTTCCTTTTCTTTTTCCACCCAAAGCTAACCATTTTTATTCCTATTTGTCACCCATTCACATCTGCAGTCAATCCACATTTCAATTTAGAACTCGTATGAGAGCGGTTTATGTCCCAAACTTTGATGAGTGCGCGTTTTTAATTAAAATTTTCGTCAAACTGTTACCCATCTCTTTTAATTCCATATTCAAAGCTGGTTGATACACATTTAAAGTTATAAAACAAAACGCTATTATCTATGCTCCGTGTCCGGAACCGCTAGGGCGCTCGGGAGATTTGAAATTGGAACCAAATAGGCGTTAAATGGCGGCGTGCGATGTCATAACGTCATTTGGCGTTCATCAGCGGGCGAAACAGCATCTCCGTTTGGTGCACGTTTTATTAGCGTAAGGAATAGCGGGGCACAGTGACTCGGAAATTGAGATTTGCATCGAGGAATATACCAGGGCGGTGATTGCATTTTCTTTGCGAATGCAGCGTCATTTAATTTGGCTTGCTGGCAGCCGCTTGGTCCCGCTAAATTGTGTCCTGTCTGTTAATAATTCTGGTGTCTTTGGATTAGATTATGTTATGGACATAATAAACTACACTTCCTGAACTATATTTTCGGCCATTTTAACTGCAAAGTTGTTGTTAAATTTAAAATTCAGATTATTTAGGCTTCAAATTATTAAATACATATACCTACACTACATACATACGAGTACAGAGGAGTAGGTAAGGACGATAGTTCAACTTCACCCAAATCTTGGTTAACTCCAAAACTTGCACTTTACCGCCCTTGGTTAATCAACTACTTCTCTTTTCCATAAATTCATTGATTTTTTAACTTTTAAGGGACAGACTGCTTTCTAACCTAACCTCTTAAGGAAAGCCTGCAGCAAATCTGGAGGACTCCAAATACACAAAAGAGACAATAGTGCGCCACATACCTACAACATACATAGGATAGGTATATACCTTATCTTACGTGTGGTGACAGCAGTCTTACAAAATTGAGTGTGTATGTAAAACAGCTACATAAGTTTAAAATAAAATTAAAAAAAAATACAATTCGAATATATACCTCTAAAGAAATTTAAGAAATATCTAAAAATAAAGAAAGTACCAAAATAGAATGAAACATACTTTCATCATTTGAATGAAATTCAATTTACGAAAACAAAATATGCATCAAAGAATCCAAGTCTTTAAAAATATTAAATTGAATTCATGAAGTTCTCCGAATATGAATTGCAATATTTGTATGAATCATGAGCGCAAAGAGCCACAAAGATCGTGATATAGACGAATTTTGTCTGATCCAGAGACACACCTCATTACTTTTTATCGTAAAACTTGAAGGCTGGCGCCTTTTATTTTTGGCGGTTTTATTTTTATAAATTGCGTTACCTTGCCATCGATTCTGCTTTTGATTGTGTCTGATTTACATGAATACGTACAACAAATATGGCGATTATTAGAAACACAATAACACTGAATACAATGACGACGATGAAAATGACGATATCACAATGACTTCGAAAAAGAGAGGTAGGTGCAATGTTTGGTGATTAAGTTACTGACAATATATTTTTTATATATTCCTGCCTGTATATTCCTGAAGGGTAGGCAGACGTATATACTTAAAGTGTAGTAGGATGAAGTATAGACCGTTCTCTCTCTCTCTCTCTCTCTCTCTCTCTCGCTGACAGAATGGTCATTACAGTGGTTAAACTTAAAACTACGCCTCGTCCCTCAAGAAAGTCGATCTTGAACCGAGCCTCGACTGTACTGATCTGCCGAATCAAAAATCGGGTAAGTACTTAACTGTCTTACCTACACTACTATTATAAAGTGGAAAGATTTGTATGTTTGTAATGAATAAACTCAAAAACTACTGTGCCGATTTCAAAATTGTATCACCATTGGAAATCTACATTCACACTGAGTACTGAGGCTTTATTGGGTTTCCACGGGAACGTTTTGACCACCCGTGAGAAGCCGGAGCGGATCGCTAGTCTTATATATTAAGGGTTCTCGTTCTGTGACAATAACCGTAAAAAAATAACACTCCTTTTTTGCCAGTCGTGTAATAAAATACCTACCTATCACCATAAACGATTAAATACGGTAAGTACTTACGTTTATCCAATTCTATAATCAATAAAACATATTTACGATTTACGCCAAATATTTACCTCAACTCGTTACCTTTTTACATCAAATAAATTTTCTTATGAAAATGAAATAAAAATACGCCCCCTTAGCACACCAGACAGGGAGGTGTTTCCATTTTGTACAAATTAAATTGAGTTCAATCTGGCACCACCGCCCGCAACCAAATGCCTACCCGCCGTAAACACAATCACGTCTTATATTTATTATCTGTGCTTTTACTTGTATTGAAATTTTGCCTATGGGTAGGGTATAGAAGCTACGAAAACTATTTGAAACATTTTTCAACCTCTAGGATACATATCTCTGACATCCATACTAAAATTAATAATAATCATTGTTAATGAATAAAACATCACACCTATTAAAAATCAGTACCCTTAACAAAAATCCTAAGAAACAACTGTCGCTAATTAAAAATTTACATATAACAGTGTTGTGAAGTTTTGAACGGCATAAAGATGCTATTAGTCGTTTTGAGTCAATACTCATGTAAACCAAATGGTTAATTTTGTTCTTTATAGAGTTAGTGTCCCCCATTGGTACTCTTGAGCAAAAATGGGGGGGGACCTTAAGGCTGGAAATTCAGCCTCGATCTAACCTCAATCTCCCAAACTTTTCTGTTAACTTACTAAAACTTAAAAAACACTTTACTTACTTGGATTATACGAGGGTGTTTATTATCTCTGCCCTATTTATACTTAATTAGATACTAGAACGTAATCAAACACAGTTATACACATTTTTACTGTAAACACAAACATATTACAACAATTTTAATGCGACAGAACCATATCCAATCCATTTACGAAATTACGCCACCGCAGCCCAATTGACAAGGTACAGATTAGTTGGTTGTCAAATAATCAAATAAATTGAATCTGACGGTGTCGCTGGTATTAAAAAGTAGATTATCTACAAATTGCGGGCAAACATCTCGTCGTAATGACGGCGGTCGTGTCAAGTTGTCAACAGGCTCGGGTGAATCGGCGAGGGCCCAATTGCCTCGGCTGGCTTTAATTCTTTAAATGTTTATTATAGCTTTTTGGAGTCAGAAAGCCAATTCTCGTGATACAAGTCTGTTCAAAATTAAGTCTGGATCTAATCTGAATAAACTGTTGGACCACCGTTTTTGACATTTGGGAGATTAACATTCAAAGAATCAATTTCATTTATTCAGTTTAAGAACGTCAAAGTCTTTCATGGGCATTGTCCTTTTACAACTGGGCATTTGACAAATTTTGGAAACCTATCTTAAAAGATGTAGAATTTTATTTTATACCTCTTACAAGTTATCTTTTTCGCGAAAAATATTATTATACGTGAAAAGTGCGCGAGAACGGTCGCTCACGTTAAATTTTTGTTTGACGCCATCAATAAGAATCTTTATATGGAATTTTGTAAATCTACAAGTACAAATCATATAATAATATCTGATCAAAGACGCGTATTACGACTCACGGCGTTGGACGAGTAGTAGCTGCAGGACATGTTTACATTGTTGAAGCTTATTTGATGAACAGGACACGATTAGGTATACAAAAAAAAATATGATCTCGAACGTAGGAATCAGTGGCTACAGTAAGCACACTGAAATCCAAAGTTTACGGTTGATGAATCTGTTGTTCTCAGTTTTAGAATGTAGCAATAATTATAATTGATCATAACTTTTTGTAGCCTAACGTTAGGTAGATAATATAGCGCTTCCCATAATCAGATTCTCGTAATACTATGCATTATATAGATTCTGTAGATACCAGATCTAGGCATAAATAACTATTTTGCTATGTATTCAAATTAATCGATATAAATATAATATCTCTTACAACCCCCTAACGATATAAATAATTACGTACAAACAATATGTGCACCAGTATAATAGGCCAAGATAATGAGTTTTACAGAAATTTATCGCTATATCGAATAGGTAATTTAGAAACCTAACTGAAAACTATTTCAGGTATTTGTATAGTGTAACTATTGTTTTTGTTAATATATAACGCTGCATTACTTTGGATAAAGATACTTACAGGAAAGTATTGCATTCCGACGGTATCCAATCGTTTGACAAAAAAACGATTAACAAATCTTCATTTGACAAACAACGTCTGACAAAATTATAGTTGATAAACTTATCATTTTACAAACTATTGTTTAAAAAAGCTACTCATTAGACAAAAATTCATTTGGAAAAAATTCATAATGCCTTAACATCATTTCACAAATCGATTATTTCTTAAACATGTTAGTTGTCAAAACAAGTTTTACTCTTCAATTATTGTCTTGAACTGTCAAAAGTTAGTGACAGAAATTAATCTCTGCAAATTCGAATTCACGTGGTCTTTTTTGCCCTACCCCTAGAGTGTTATTTAAGCCCGCGCAGGCGCGGAGGGGCGAGGCGGCCCACGAACTGAGGAGCAGGTGGTTATAAAGCCCGCCGCCGCGGCTGAGACTGGCCGGCCAGCTAGCCGAAGCTGCGGTGGTGGGCGTTACAACTATCTGCGACGACAAGCTCGTGTGGAGCCGCCGGAGCCCCGCAGCGCCGGAGCTGTGACAGAAACGATGTCTGCTACATGCTACTTGCCTACTGTATGCTACACACGTGGCTTATGCTTGTTTGTTTGACTGTTTGTTAACTTAGTTTATTTTGTCATATGAACATTTTAAAAATAAAATTTTATCAGTTAAAATATTTTCTAAGTGACACATTTGCAAAACCTTTATTTATCAAATGATTATTTTTAAAGTACTTACCTAATATGTTTGTGAAATGAAAGTTTGTCAAATGATCTAAGCGCACGTTAGTGCGCAGGCCAAGTTCCAGCAATTGGCCGCGCGTATGCCGTGCACTATTTGCACGAACCGTTTCGACCCACTTTTGACCCCCCCTGTAGCTCAGTGCCTATTGCAAGTACAGAGATAAAATTCATCATCATCGACATTCAGACGCTATCCCGATTGCATCCGAGGCCGAGATGCCCTCGGAGCTCGGGGTCCGCCTGCCGACTCTTCCTCCTCCACTTCGCACGATCTTAGGCGTCCATGGTAGTGAGACCATTTGCACGCATGTCACCCTGCATGACGTCAAGCCAGGACTTTTTGGACCTGCCCCTTCTACCTGGACCCGACGGGGCCACCATTACTAGGCATTTGTTACCCACGTATCCTGGCTGTTGCCGTAAGACGTGGCCACACCAGCGAAGGCGACTGTTGTATATTATCTACGAAGTCACGGACTTGTAGGCTGCCGCGTATGCGAGAATTCCTCACGCGATCCATACGCGTGACTTCGCACATCTACCGCAGCATTTTCATCCCCGTGACACGCAGCTCCTGCTAGTGTCGCTCCAACAGCGGCCACACCTCACAGTCGTGTAAAAGGACAGGCCTAATGATCGTCTTATAGACCTGTCTCTTCAACTTGACTGGCATTTGAGGATCGCATATGACGCCAGTCATTTTCCGCCATTTGGTCCACGCGGTGGCAATACATCCCTTGACATCGTGGTCGATGTCACCAGTCACGTAAAGTACAGATCCCAAGTACTTAACCTGGTCCGTGCGCTCGACCAAGTCATCGCCTGTGCGGACGGCTGTGGGATATATTGAATTTAATGCCAAGTATTGTCTCTTCGCCACATTTAGCTTCAGACCAATGCAGTTCTCAAAAAAAAAAACACAAAGCAAATTTAGAAGTATTATAATTTTAGATATTTTTTACCAAGTACCTACCGATGTATTTTCACAACTATACCATATTTAAGTTGGATGTATGCAAGCAAGCAAATTATAAACACAGACAGTCGAAACGGGCCCATTTGCTTTACCCACTCGAAAGGCGAATTTAATCGTGACGTCACATGAACTGTCAACTGATTCCCCGCATTTTGCTTCGAGTATAAAATAGATTGAAAATCTGCTAAAAAGAAACCAGCAAAATCTCAGTGGCGAAGATTATCCTTTTTTTTTAATGTGGTTTAATTTATTTAAAACAAATTTATATTGTGCGAGCAAACTAAAGATTTGGATGACCATGCATCAGAATCAATAAAAAAAGTTGCAATTTCCCATATTTTCTCACCGTTTTAACCCTGGACATCCACAAATATTTTAAGACTAAAATTAGCCACATTAGTTCAGCCGTTCTCGAGTTTTAGCGAGACTAACAGAATTGCAATTCATTTTTATGTTATCAAGATGAACTAGGTACTAGGTACTATTACTGTCTACTTTAGTATATCATTTTTCATTAACACTTTTACACTTTAAGTTAGGTAGTTAGGTAAAATAAAAATTATGATTTAATCAAATTTCAAAGCAATTCAACTCGATTTGAATTGCAAAAAAAATTAAAGGTTCGGCGTTAGGCTCAGTAGCTCAGTGTTCGGAGCAGTCCCCCTCTAAGGGACTGGTCGGGGGTACAAGTCCCACCCGAGCATTCACTTTTTCCAATCTAAAACGAAAAAAAAATTGATCTTCTACGTTTGGGTAAACAAACAAAGCGCCCTCTAAACAACTTTGTCCGCGACCACTTAGATGGACAAACCATACTTGTAACTAAACCAATACAGCCAACACTGGCATCATACAGCCAATGCTAATTCATTGGTATTTAATGTTCTTTGAATTTAATTATATTAGTCTGTCTATAGTACCCTTCCAACGTATAAAACCTATGCCCCAGTTATCGCAACTTTTGGCCATATCATATCTCAGATTCTACTAAAGCAATTGCGATCAAACAAACGAAAGATCTTTCCAACAAAAACAGTCGCATCAGAATCCATTCAGTTGTTTATCGTCCATCGCGGCCAAATGGATAAGAATACACTAACAGCCTTGTGTGCTTGCCTGTCACCTAATTGGTATACAAAAAATCTTCAATATACATACTGCTTTACAATTATATAACGGCAAAGAGTATACGTAACCAATGTATCTGTAAATAATGTGAGTAGGTAGTTTTCAAAAACAAATTTGTGACCAACATTACCCCACATGTTGGCTATTGGTATTCCTTTTGAAAAAAGCACCCTTCGCGTCGCTCGTTAACAAAGCATATAATTTACTGGTGTTTGTCTGTTTGTATAACCGGCGCGATCTCAGATTAAAGCGATAAATAAATACTTAACGCGCTAATCCATTTGCGGGACGATCTAATTCAGTGATAATAAGAAATGAGAAGAATGGACGCGACAAAGGGACGGGCGGACGAGGAAAACTGGGTATCGGGTGGTTTTGATACTTGAATGTTTGGAAGTTCTGTCGAAGGACCTAGAGAGGAGAACGCGAGAAGGCAAACGGAAGGTGAGATGTCCCCTAGGCAGATGGATTGATGACCTGAAAAAGGTGGCTGGGATGGACCGAATATAGGATTCGTAGGTTTGGGAGCAATGGTACACATTAAAAGAGGCATATTATGTCTAGCAGTAGACTGCGATAGACTAATTGGAGACTAGATTAGCAAGTTAATTGGTGATATACGAATAGTGAAGAGGTCCAGGACCGATTGCCGCCTACGTGTGCGTTAGATACTATTACTGTATTCTAAATTATAATAGCAAATAAATCTTCAAAACTGCCTGCTGATAAGTGATTGTGGTATCGGACGGTCAGCTGCAGTCACTCACGCAAAAGTAAAGATAACCCAAACCTAGGGAAAGTGAATTTAACACTTAAATAATATATTCTTTATCCCCTATGTATCATAAATATGTGAATATTTATGATACAACAAAATTTTCACCCAAGTATCAAAATCGTTCCATCTCTCCATCTTCTGCTCGGAGACCACAAAAGTGTCAGCGATCAATTAATTCTGTTTATTGAGAACAGAGCCAACACTGAGTGAAATGAGACAAAGCTATTGGAAATAATTACAGTGTTGCCCCACAAAACAAGACGGCTTTCTGTAAAGAAAGCACAGACAATACGTACAATAATATCTTTATATCTTTTGTTAAGGTTTTCTAACTTCATTAAACCTTTTTACATTACGTGTCTAATTTTATTCTGACAACTCGGTCCTGTGGCAAAAATCAATTAATTAAAATTCTGTTGCTGGTTATGTTTTTTAAAATTCTAATTCTCATTGCACATTGTCATATTCTTCATCCGACAACCAATCATCATCCTCGTAGTCTTAGTTGCGTTCGAAGTTTACCTTTTGGAGCCGTTTGATCAGTTATGGTTTTTGATGGTATACCTATCGGCCTTTCCTGGAGTGACGACCGTTTAACTTCCCAACTCCTAGAGGAAAGCCTGCGCCAGATCCTCATCTGTTGTGTAACTTGTTCTAATTATAGCTCATAATAACCTAAAAAAAAATCAGTCGGCACACTGCAAGCATACCCTTAAAGCAAGCAAGCTTCTTCGCACCCAGTACATAGAGCTGACCTTTTTCTTTCACTTAGCTTCACTGGGAATTTAGAAAAATACATTTTACACATAAAATAACGTAACTTATGCGTAACAAAATTATTAACCTAAAAACGTCAGATTTCTGTGCTAATTACCAATTATAAATCAATTTAAACAAGAAAATGCGAGAACGGAACTCAAAACGAGCCCACTTAACTGTTACCAGATTTAAAAAAGAAAAAATTTGCCACACCAGCCACCAAGAATAAGAAGTAATAAGCAGTTTTCTTTCGCGCCAAAATTGTCTTCCATAATAGCGTCGGCGGGAAGATAGCGCTCTCGCCATAAAAAGAGATAAACGACCGTTCTCTCTATTATTTTTGCTCTTTAACAAAGGCAATGTGTGCACCTGTTGTTATCTCTTTCCAGCACACACGTTTTCCACTATAGTTGTCTCTTACACGAGTGAAAAACAAAAATTTGTCCCAGCACCCACCCCCGACACTAATGTTCGTCGAGTGGCAAAGGAAAGCGGCCACTTCTGCCTCCTTTACAATTTACTTGGGAAACCTAATACGTGTCAATTAAAATTTTATTAAAACCACAAATTGAGCGCACTCGAATGTGTATGATCAGGTTTTATTAATATTTTAATAATGTCGATCCTTTATTATAAAAAAATTATTCACCTTCAATAAAAATTGACGGTGATTTTAGAGATGGTTAGATAAGTATCTATAAATAAAACATTAGAATTACAATTAAAAGTAAGTATTATAACTTCAAACTCAAAGTCCAATTTAAAATGACTATTTTGTACCTTAATTAGAACAAGAATAAAGTAAGTAAGGAAATAAGCTAAGCAGATTATTTTTCTTGTTTTACGCGGTGACCTCGTGGTCAATTAATTTGATAAACAAAAAGCAAGTATCTGGTGATATCACCACATACCTGTTATTTGTTTATCAAATTAGTCGATGAAATTTAGATTGCTTTCATATCTTGCACTCTGGAGCCCGGGGTCCGTTATCTTACGCTTTCTTCTTCTGATGTGCTGTTTCTTATCTTGCGAATATCGAGGAGCGACAGTCTTCTGACCTGGCTTGGAGCCTGATAAAAAAAGCCTGCACAGATGTTAGTGGAGCTCTAAACACCGTTGTATTTCAAACAAATTTACATGTTTATGTTTACAACCTGTGTACCATATTTCTATAAAAAATACACTTACTAAATCCACTTAGTATGTCATGTTATTTAACCTATTTAGGTACGTCACTTTCTCAATTAGAATATCATATAATATTAATTTATTTTTACAGAATAAGCCTCCAACCTTATTCCTTATACCACAATATTAAACCCTATAGAATTAACTTCACCTATCCATTACCTTAAAGATATGCATGAAAAATCAAATTCACGTGAACCAACCATAAAATGAACATAAAAGTGTGAATAGACTACAAAAAATTTATTACTTCGGAGTGTGAGTGTTGCCCGCATTGTGTAGTGAAGTGTCTTTGTGTCGCTATTCTGTGCCAACAATGGCGCCCTGTTTTGGCGGGAGAAAAAGGCGGGAGCGGTGTTATCAGCGACCGCCATTATGGCGGCTTATCAGCGACACTTCCTGCAAGACTTCGCCTTTTTCTTTTACGGTCACGTCTGGCTCAGGTGGAGATAGTGGCCTCAGTTTCAGCATCTTCTCTCTGTGTTTAGGTGGCTGTTTGTAGGCATTACGTTGACTAGATCGTTTAAATTTTTAAATAATATTTTGGACCTTTTATTTATTTGTTTTGTTTGGACTTTTAACTTAGTTCATTAAGTATAGATATAACTTTAGAAGCTACTCGTAGTCATGAGCTGTTATATTCCTTGCGCTAAGAAATAGCATTAACATTTAACATGGCAAAATATAACACGGGAATGCTTTACTCATACATAAATATATGTTTCCTTTTTCCTACAATCCCGGGTTCTTTCAGCGACGCATGAAAAAGCATCTGCCGAAGCCGTCAAAGTAGGGACCATTTAAGAATCAATAGTATGTATTGAAAATAGTGGCCTTTACTTTTTGAAGTGCACCCGCGCTTACTTTCAGTCGGATAATCCAACGTTGTAGATGTTTATTTTTTTACAAAAAAACACGTATTTAGTAATAATTACATAGTACCTACACGCTAGTTAAGCTATTCTTACTTTGTGTTGAGATAGCACTGTGCAGGTTTTCCTAGAATATTTATTCTTTTATTGAAAGCATACACACTCATTAACTCTTCTAAAATTATTAAATTCTGAATAATCACCACGTTGGGCGCCAAAAGGAGATCTGTCACCGTAGGTACCGAAACTCTAACAAAACCATTACGTAAGCTGTTACAGTTACGATCCCATGAACTCAAAACCAATAAATATTTGATTATTCACCGAAATCAGAATAAAGTTCATCGCCCTAACCAATAAAATATCACCTTCTTCCTTCACTGAAGCTCATTCGATCTCTAAATACTCACTAAATACACCATTCGGGTTGTCAAAATGTAATATAAAAGTGCTTTCAATAAATAAGATAATTTAGGGGGTGCGGTGGCAAATTCGGTGGTGCGGGGAGGGAGCAGGGGGCACTGAATGAGCTAATTAAGGCACCAAACGAAAGAAAACGCGAAGAAAAGCTGAGAAAACTCCGGGAAAACAAGAATATTCCGGGCAATGATGAGGCACGGATTTGGGTCGTATTAGTTTCGTGAATATTGTGGAAATAATATGCAGGTATGCAATAAAAGAAATCAATATGTTATTCGATTTTGTTGTAACTAATTACTAAATTAGATATATATACCTAATGAAAATAATATAATACCCTAATAGTTTGTTATTTGTATTGCATGCTGGATAACGGCCAATTTTTTTGTAAAATATTGAGCCGAAAAGGTACAATTTGGTATTCAAATATCAATTATCAAGCACATCATTGTTTAACAATATCCAATACGGTTTTCTTTACTCTTAGTAAATATCAAATTACGCTGCTGAAAACATTTAAAAAAAAAAAGTAACTCGATGTTGTGCCAACCAAAGTGCTAAAAACTGTACAAATCGCAATACAAGTAATACAAAACTACTTGTAACAAGTACGCAATACAATGCATCTTCTACACAAGTCTGAGTGATTAAAGCTGTCAGCAAAATAATGGAGTATTAAGCTCTTCAAAATAGTAAATTTGCCACCAAAATGTTTTGGCAATTTACTATTTTGGTAACAAACGCTATGTAGTCTCGAGCGAAGTTGACGCGCCCTATTTTCATGCGTAATCTCAAATAACCTAAATAACGATAGATCTAGGTAAAGATTTTAGTATAATGTTTAAGTAATTTAGATACCTAAAACTAAAGATTCGCAAAATATATAGAGATTTTCTTCAAATTGTATGTGTTCAATGGCTCAATACTGTCAATTTCGTTTCATAGATATTTGAACCCAAATAATAACTCAAAACGATTTTCATAAAATTTACACTATTTTAGAAAAAAAGTAAATTTTTTCGCTATCTGAACATTTTACATTTTCCGATATGTGACCTTTTCGAAATTGCATTCAGACACAGAATAGATAATAGTTACTATTCAGTAGTACTGAGTAGTCATTTTGAGTACATTTGGTGGCAGTTCTACCATTTCGAGTATTTTCGAAATGCCACTCGAGAATATCTATTTCCCAAAATAAAATATAATTTTCCTTCGGTAGCTGCCGCCCAAGTCCGGCCCCCGTCCAAGGAGCGTCCGCGTCCTCGAGTCTGAATGGTCCGCTAACAAACTCTTTTACAAAAACACAATAATTACTTTACGCCGAATAAAAAGTGCTTTCTTCGGCGCGGACAAGGGCCCTAATTCAACCTTGCCACCTCTCAACTTCGGCTTTCGGCCTACAATGCCGCTTTATTTTCTTTTGGTTATAACATTTTTATTTGAATACTGACGTTATTATGACGCTTTTTTAGTAATTATGTACGTTTTGTAGCTAGCGGAGGCGATTGCTATGTGGCGTGGTGGTGAAGTTTTGGATGGTTAAGTCAAAGGCTGCGGGTTTGATTCTCGCTTGAGATATTTATGTAGAGAAAAAATAAATGAATGTACATTATCACAAAGCAAATTATAAATATAATTGAAACATGAAGAATCATTCTTTAGGGGATGCAGTTAAGTTCAAGTCTTGTGAAAGACATACTTTAAATCTATGTCAGGTAAACTCTTGCACAACAAGTATTTGATGGATGGGTAGAATCATATGTCACATCAAAATACCAGAAAAATGTGACTATGGATATTTATTTACTTAGTTATTTACTTTCAACATGACTCAACTGATTAGTCAAAGTGACTAAAGAAACACAAATCTATCTATCTAAATCTATGTATCGTGCTACAGCTACGGAGACCTACCCCGTAGCCGTAGCACGGCACTGTAGCTTCGTGTCTCGTAGCACAAAAATGTGTTAACACACTTATAATGTGAGTTATCTGTGTACGGCAGCACGGCGTAAGTATGAAACATAATTATCTTAGCGGCGTGGCGTACCGAGTCGGTAAATTCAGCTTTAATTCATTAAACAACTCGTTAACAAACGCGTATTAAGCTATTAAACGCCGCTCCAAGTTTGCAAGGCGTGAGGTGTGACGCGGACGTAGGATGTGGGGCATAGTTGATGCTGGATGTAACTTCAATAGTTCATAGCATTAACAGATATTTATGTCATAATTCTTGTTTAGAAGTGGATTCACGTCGGTATTGTATGTACAGTCGGCAAAAAAATATACGGTTGCACGTTTACAAGCAACTTTATACGAAAATTTGAAACTATATCTCCTTTGTCGACTGTACAATATAACGGTTAGAATTCAAACCTGGGATCTCGTTCACGAGATGAGACTCACGAGGCTATGGGAAAAAGATTCGCGAAAAATTCCAATTGCCAAATAAGCTAATTGAATTTATAACCTGGCATGAGCCAAGCCTTTCCAGAATCTAAATTCAGTGTTATTGGTTACTATAAATTTCCAAGTTTAGTTTATTATATTTATTTATAATTTGGGCCCAAGAGTTTCCCTTCGAGAAAAGTTTAAAGAAATAGACATTCTAACCGTAGTGTCACAATACATCTTCGAGAACCTGATGTATGTAAGGAAAAATATCTCTAAATTTTCAAGAGTTTGTGACAGGCATAATATAAACACAAGACATAAAAACAATCTTGTAGCTTGTGATAGTAGACTCCATAAAATTAGTAATTCTTTCCGGGGCAACTGTATACGCTTTTTCAACAAGCTCCCTAATGAAATTAGAGATTTACCTGTAAATAAATTTAAAAATGTAATTAAGACTAAACTGTGCCAAAAAGGCTATTATAAAGAATATTTAGATGATAAACAAGCTTGGAAATGAGCTGTTCGCTCAACTATGCTACTCAAGCAAACTATTGTATTTAGACTAAGTAGACTAAGCAAATGTTTGTAAATAGACCAAAAAAAAAAATGCCCGCTGAGTTTCTTGCCGGAGTCTTCTCAGGTCGGGGCCGCGTTTCGAACCGGTGGTCCATTTGCTAAACTAGTGTAGATTTTTTTTTTTAAACTTGACGTTTTGTAAGTACCGTTTTAATGGTCTATACAGAATAAATGATTTTTGACTTTGACTTTGACTTTATCTACAAATCTCCAAATCTAATACTAAAAAAGTGTCACGCAACTTTCTTATTTTACTGAAATTTTTCTCTGTAAACAATTAAATGTATTATGTTTCTAATTGTCATTTCCAGTAAGAATGCCTTTAGATCCTTGTACCGCGAATTTCACGAGACGGCGCGCGGCTCGCGTTCCAAATCACCGCTCAATCTAAATTATTGTACAACTTATGAACTAATCTTAATCAAGACTGCCTCGACGCGCGACGCCGCGGCTAAGTTTTTCAATAAAACACGCTTATCTAACGAGCTGCTAAAGTACTTTTAATTACAGATATGCATTAATTTTAAAGGAGCACTGTCACCTTCTTGAATTTAAGGGTTTGTGTGATAAAATTAGTTAAATAAGTAGGCGCTTGTATTAATTTCTAAGTTACGAACTCACTTTCTAAATAATCGTTATATACCTACAAAATCTTTGAACTTATTTCAGAACTGTAATGATGACAGACGATAGCACCATCTAGTTTGGGAAAGACACTTAATTCTGAACGTAAAAAGAAACATGGTCGTTAAATCTAGAGGGCAATTTGTATTGTAATAGTAAACAAAAATAGAAAAACCTGCATATTTTATTTTAGAATTATTTATTCCTGATAATTTGGGACGCAATTCTCAGCATTCATTCATTTAATACTGTCTTTTTTCACCATTTTTTATATTTATCGCGACTTTACCGCCATCTGGTATGAAAACCGAACACCAAAGTTTCCCACACAAACAGCGGGAGGAAGCGTTGTCGTTCTCGCCGAGGAACTAATTATATTTGCCGTTGATGGGCAAACTTTTATCAGCTGCTCGCTAACGCTCTAAGCGACTGCTTAATTAGCAGTGAAGAGTTCCAGGAGATTGAATATTGATAACATCTGATTGATAGTGCAAGTGCTGCGGGATTGGAATAGGATTAATGGTAGTCTGTCTGTCTAATATTAGATATTAGTGATAGTTATAAGTTGGATTTCAAGTTGTAACTGCATTGCAACGTCGTAAATTATGATCGATAGCTGTATATGCAGCTTGTTTTGGTACCTACTATCCTTTGTCAATATAATTTATCAAGATAGTTATTTCTGCATTTGTTTGTATGTAGATACTTTTTAGTAGGATGGAAAGGTCTGACTCGAACTGTCTAAAAGCACACGCCACAGCGGGTCTCATATACCGGGGCGAAAGGTGCCAAAATTAGCATATGCCAGATGCGAAATATTATTCCTTCCTGCAGAACAACGCTGACGCTGAACTTTATACATTATATATGGAGTCTTATATGGGTTCGATCCCCGCTCAGTGCAAATATTGGTATGCATGTCTGGGTGTTTCTATGTATAACATGTATGTATTTGTAAAAATAAAGTATGTTTATTCGCATTCTAGGTTCCATAAACAAGCTAGTTAAGCTATGCTTACCATGCATCTACAAGAAAATATAATAATCATTTATTTTTTAGAATATGGTAAATACATGTGTTTTTAAAATTATTGGTCACATATTCAATATCGTTGTGCGGACTGTTGTGGATTATTTATTTATTCATTTATTCAAATCGATTTAAATAGAAAGAATTAAATCGGTCTAGGCAGAGTTTGAATCCGCGATCTTTGCCTTACAAGGGCATTGCTTTGACCACTAAGCTACCATACCTCGCCCTAACCAATTAAAATTTCTCCTTCTATATCTAGCGATAGTGGAGTGTCTCTATCGATATTCTTACGAACTATCGGAACCAATGAATGATTTTTCAATAATTATCAAACATTGATTTTTTACTACTCCACCCATGCAATTTAAATTAATTTTTTAAACATTTTTCATGCTGAATATTCAAATCGATTTAAATAGAAGAAATTGAATCGGTGAAGGAATTGAATCGAATAGAAATTTTTTTATTTTATTTTATTATACATTCGAGTTCGAATATTTTAACTTGTTTCGACTGCGAATTTCTTAAATGTCGACCGTGAACTTATTAGCCAGTCGTCATTATTGATAGGTACGTATATTTAAACGAAATGAAACAAGTAAATTTAAAACCTTCGATTTATTAATAACAATTCATAAATTAATTGTAAAATGGCAACAAAATATACAAACAAACCAATTCTCGTGTGCGCTTATGTCTAACCCTAGCACCTATCAATACACTAGCATCGGTACATCACAGCTTAGCTTATATTCTACTGATTTTATAAATGTGAAAGTTTGTTAAGGTGTTTGGTTGTTTGTTATGCAATCACGCTCTAACGGCTGAACAAATCTGGCTGAAATTTGGTACAGGGATAGATGATAGCCTGGAACAACACATCTTTTTAGTCTAGGAATAGGTTCGCAAGGGGTGCGTGAATGGTATAAAATTTTCACATGGGCAGGCAGGCCGCAGGCGTCAGCTGAAAAACAACTGCCCCTCTAGACAAGTGGCAATATAATGACAAATGTATGGGATTTGACGTTTATGACATGCGTTAACGACAGTCAGATATGTCAAATCCCATACATTTGTCATTCTATTCCATCAAACGCCGGCTAACGAATTGCCACGTGCCTAGAGAGTCTGTTCTATTACGTTTGGTGTGTCGTATCATTCGCCTTCGGCTGAAAAAATCATTGTCTTGAGGAAAAAATAATTATACTATTTGGTGCAGTCGTTCAGAAATTATGCATGCATTTGGGGAGTTACATTTTTTATTGATATAGATACCTAGGTATATAAATTTACTCAAAATCGTGCTTGCAATAAAATTTATCAACAATAGAGGAACTTCGTGAAGCGTGTAAGTACAGAAGCATGGAGTGGACTGTCGTCTCTGCTTACCCCAGAAGGATAAAAATGTGAGTATATATTGTGTATGTAATTTTTCACTGATACAAGTGTCAGAGAAGTGTATTTTAACAGTTGAATGCAATATAGTAACATATTAAATGCTTTAATATGCACTGCACTATAAACAAACATATTAAATCCTTTTATCTACTCTGATACTATAATACAAAGATTATAAAATTGAAATCAAAACTCTTATGACAAACATTACGCACAGGCCAAAAAAAAAGTTTTATTACGATACAGGTCTTGTATGGACACTGTATAGTTTATACACTTGCACGTAGTAGTTGTAGTTAGTTGTATTTAGTTGTAGTTTGGTGAGTGCGGCGAAGAGAAGAAACACACCTTGATACTTGAACTGTTGTATTAAAACTTGGTACAAGATCGTAATGATTGGTTATTGCTCTCTCTAATATATAGTTATCGTGTTGGACGCTAATTCCGCACTGGCTCGGGCCAGCCATGTCACTCAGTTTTATTAATTAAATGTGTAAATAACGCGCACCGTGATGTCAGCAAAATCGTATGTACAGTTCGTAGTGAGACTGTACATCTTGGAAACCCCAGAGAATAATAATAGACAAAGGAGAGAAAAATAACCATTACAAAGCAAGGCATATAAATTAATCGAAATTAAACGCGAGGTTTCGTGTTGCCGTGGTAGAGCTTCGTTGTGGCGTCTCCGGTTGAGCCGCCAAGTTGCGTGTGCCTTCCTTTGCAGTCATTTCGCTTCGACGATACTCTCGCAGTTCGATCTGCTCACAATCTTCAGATATGGCACTTGATGGGATCTTATTTGAACAGAAGCGACAGCGGTTCCTCCCAACCACCACAAAAAAAGTTATTGTAGTTGCCGTAAGCAATAGGTAGATTACAGCATATTGATGAACGTCGTGGCTGGAAATGGCTGGGCTTAAATGTTCAGCTTCGTTTTGCTTTAAAACTTCAAGTTTGTGTTCAATCTTTGCCATCTGTTGGGCTGTGTCCGTCGACTGGAGAGCATTTGGAGCGTATTGATATGATAAGTTGATCACGCTATTTATAGAAGTGTCTATATTGGGCATGGAAATCTCATAATCCATCTTCATATGAGTGTTATATTGGCGAGGAGCGTAGATAGTCAAATCTTTCGACTGTAAAACACATCCTTCAGTTAAAATAACTATGTTCGACGATGAAACAGTATGTGATGTGACGTCATTGTCACATATTATACGTAGTGAACATATGTTACAGCACACTATCAGCCAAGTGTTCGGCGAATGTAATCCTATCCAGGCGTCCTTGCATGACGCACGGTCGATGTCACAGGGCGTTGAGGTTTGATGTGACATCAATTTTGCTTCGCACGGCGCATTGTTACTAAGTAGATTGAATGATGGCATATTTTTGTGGCACAGCAGGTGGTTCGATCTCTGTTGATCACACTTATTCACGTCATCTTCAGTTAATAGCATGTATAAATTCTTCTTAAGGTTGACAGCAATGTATTGGTGGGTTATATGTATGTATGTGAAGTATGCATCCATTTGGACCGGCAATGGTATAGGCTGGTATAAAACATAGTCTTCATCAGAAACTAGTGGTATATGAGCCTCGAACAAAAAATAGTTTTGAGTAACCCGTGCTTTCACTGTAATCAGCTTGTAAATGTCCTTAATATTTTTTTTATAGTTATCCACTGGCAAAGACACCGTTTTTGGAAGACTGGCAGATATTTCACCCAGTCTCTGTATTAAATAGACAGGGCTGATCAAGTGTACATCTACATGTCCTTGGTACACGTTAGTAAGGGTATTAAACAGCATTTCCTGGAACGTACGCAAACTGTTTATCAGTAGATATAATGTTAAGGAAGCTGAATTGATGTATGTGGTAGCTGAAACTATTTCTAGTTCTGATTTTATTGAGGCCATATTTGTATTCGTTTGGTTGATAAAGGTGTCAATTAAGTTGAATTGACGTCGTATGTTGTTCTCGCTTTGCTTCAAAACTTGATTCTCCAGCTCCACTATGGTTGTTTGGTTTTTTATGAGGTCTATTATGTAACGTTCATTGTTTTGTATTGCCTGAATATCGTTTTGATACTTTTCGGCAAATTGTTCGTCTAAAATTCCAAAGAGGCTGTTGGCTAAGTAGCCGACGCCATTTATTAATCCTCGCTTTTTTCGGCTGCTGAGATGCTTGTGAGGCTTTATCAGCACAGCGTTGTAGTAACTGAGAAGGTCCATTTCATGTGTGAGTTGCTCCATTGTAGTTCTGCAGTTTATTAGTTGTGTTTTGTAGCAACTGGTCTTCAAATTTTCAATATATAATTTTATTCGATTTGTTTCTTCCCAGTAGTTAGTTAAATTGTAGTACATTAACAGTATCCACTTATCATGCACTGTTTGGATTTTGCCGATAGTGTCGTAATACACCGGACGCGTCGATTCTAGGTTCGTTATCCGAGCGCCAGGTGCGACGCGCGTGCCGTCGGCCTCTCCAGTAGAACCCGATACAAGTATAAACAATGTGAGCATTGTTATGAATAGCCAGTTCGTTAATTTGTTGTATGTTATCTTATGACAGGAACGTTTAGTGCTCGTATGTACTGTAGGACAACTGTTTTCAATTTCCGTTTCCAGGGGTAATGGGGCTAACTTTACAATAGGTCGCTTCATAATTCCCGCTGCAGTTTTGACAGTTGTAACTCGCACAAGTCCGTCGGAGCCCGGGTGCGTCTCCAAGACTCGTCCCATAGCCCATTTGCCGGGCGGTAAATTGTTATCTTTGAGTAGTACAATATCACCCTCCTTTATGTTTTTCGTGGGCTTGTTCCACCTACTACGCTTCTGCAGTGTAGTAAGATATTCGCTTGACCAATTCTTTCAATATTGGTGAAACATGTGTTCGACTAGTTGCCATCTACGACGTAGATCAATGTTAGCTACGTTATCATAATCCGCTAGTGGCAGTGACATTAGTGGGCTGCCTGTTAGGAAATGTCCAGGCGTCAGGCAGTTGTAAAACTCTTCCGGATCCTCGGTAAGAGGACACAAAGGCCTCGAGTTTAAACAGGCTTCTATCTTCACTAAGAGCGTGGTGAACTCCTCATATACCAGTTTTTGATCGCCCAATACTCGCCGCAGATGGTGTTTCATAGATTTGACGGCTGCCTCCCACAGGCCGCCAGCACTAGGCCAAGCAGGTGCGTTAAAATGCCATTCGACCTCCAATTTAGTCAGTTCATAAAAAAGTTCTGGTTTCATTAGTAGTTTGTGGTTTTCAAATTCTTTCCGAAGTACCTTTGAGGCGCCGATGAAGTTTGAACCACAGTCGGAATACATATGTTTAGGAACTCCGCGCCGACCACAAAATCTCTGGAAGGCTGCGATAAATGTTTCGGTGCTGAGATCCGATATGAGTTCAATATGAACAGCCTTTGTGGCCATGCATATAAATATAGCAATGTAGGCCTTTGATGTCTTCACGCCTCTGCCTTTGTTATGTTTGATTTCCACATGACCTGTAAGGTCAACTCCTGTATGGGTAAACGGTCGACAGGGCGTAACTCGTTGACTAGGTAAGTCTGCCATCAGCTGGGTACTATCCGTCTTGTTAAATCGATGACAACGTACGCATTTTTTTAACTGAGATTTGACTGCTCTGTTTCCGCTGACAATCCAGTATTGTTGCCGAATATATGTTAGAGTTAAACGAGCCCCTCCGTGTAGTGTGCTTGTATGGGCTTGTTCAATCAATAATTGAGTGTATCTACTCGTGTGTGGTATAATGGCTGGGTTTTTCATTGCTGGTGGTAGAATAGAGTTCTTTAGTCGACCACCGATACGCATAGTTCCTTCCTTATCCAGATACGGGCTGAGTCTAAAGATCTTGCTACTTTTCGGCACAGTACCGTTCGAAACAAGTTGGTTATATTCCAGATTGAACTGTGTACGTTGCACGTGGTTGACGATACTTGTTTTCGCTGCACTTAGTTCGCTTGTTGTTAGGTAGAAGGTGTTCGATTTCGTTTTGTTGCGCAAGTTTGTAATGAAGCGTTGTATCCATGCAACGACTCTGGTTATGTATAATAATGAACTACATTTATTCAGTAAAGTAGTGATAATGCTTTCGTTTTCGTTAGTTTTATTATGTTTCACTATGGCTGTATTTACATAGCCGATGTTCGTTTGATAAGGGCAGGAAACACCCCAGGTATCTTGATTCTTCAAAAATTCAGGGCCCTGCCACCATAGTTCGAAGTTTAATAGTTTGCTTGGTAACAGACCTCTTGTGGCACAGTCTGCGGGATTTTGTTCGGACCTTACGAATCGCCAGTTGTTTTCAGGGATGATGCTTTTGAGTTTTGTTACCCTGTTCGCTACGTACACCTCCCACCTTGATGAGTCACCTTGAATCCATGCCAATACAACTTGAGAGTCGCACCATGCATGTATAGTTATCTTGTATTCCGATAGGGCTTCTATAGCCTTTTGCATAAGTTCGGCCAACAGAAGAGCGCCGCACAGTTCCAGTCTGGGCAGAGTAATTTTTTGAGCAATCGGGGCTACTCTTGTTCTAGATATAAGTAGAGTAATTGTTGGTAGGCCTTGTGCATTCGTTACCCGACTGTAAATCACACATGCGTATGCCTTCTCACTTGCGTCAGAAAATCCGTGTAACTCAATGTGTTGTTTTTGGGGTTCGCCTATCCACCTGTTTAACTTCACATTTTTGACGTAATGTAGTTCTGTTTTCAATCGCAACCACTCAGTTTCAATGTCGTTAGGTACCTCATCATCCCAGTTGAGTTTACTCATCCATAGTTTTTGAAAAAGTAATTTAGCTGTGACTGTTACAGGCGACAACCAACCGAGCGGGTCATAAAATTTGGAAATGTCTGACAGTAGAGATCGTTTTGTTGATTTCTTTGTGTTATTTACGGACCAGTTAAATTGCAAGGTGTCGCCTACAGGATCCCAACCGAGCCCCAATGTTTTTGAGGATTCTTCAGTCTTGAAATCGAATAATTGTTTAGTTGATATTTGTTCATCGTTTAAATGTTCAAGTAAGCCCTTGTGATTACTAGTAAATTTTCTCAAATTCATGCCGCCTTCCTTCAATAACATGATAAGGGATTGTTGTAGGTTTCGAGCTTCCACTAGATTGTGGTGTCCACTGATGACGTCATCTACATAACATTCCGTTTGTAGTATCTTCGCAGCTTCCGGATATTTGGGACCATCGTCGAGAGATAACTGTGTCAAAGTTCGCATAGCGAGCCATGGTGCACTTTTTGTACCATATGTTACGGTGCAAAGTTGATAATCGTGAAGTGTGTCACTAGGTGAATCCCTCCAAACTATTTTTTGCAGATGTTGTTGTTCTTCTGATATCCAAATACAGCGGTACATTTTCTCAATGTCAGCAGTGAATGCATATTTGTACGTCCGCCATTTAAGGATCAAAGCTTGGAGGTCCTTTTGTAGATTAGGTCCCTTTTCCATCAGACTGTTGAGGCTGTAACCACTCGAGGTTTTTTGAGAAGCGTTAAACACTACTCTTAGTTTCGTAGTTTCCGAATTTTCTCGTAAAACACCGTGATGTGGTAAGTAGCATGAGTTGCTTGTCGGTATGTGTGTGGACAATTTCATGTGACCGAGGATGGCGTATTCTTCAATGAACTCTTTGTACATTGCTGAAAGTTTAGGTGCTTTGTTGATTCGTTTTTCCAATTGCATATACTGTGAAATGGCAATAAATTTGGAATTTCCCAGTTTTTCCTCAAAATCCGGACACATTGGCATTTTCACAATATATTTTCCATCTTCTGATCGTTGTACAGTGTCCTTGTAAAATTGTTCACAATAGTCGTTTTTAGGAAGATCCTTAGACGATTGTATTTCTTCGGTTTCCCAAAATTTTGTTATTTCTTCAAGGTTGATTAGCGTGGCATGGCACGAAAATGTTTTCATTCTGCCGCATAAGATCCAACCCATTTGTGTTTGTTGTGCAACAGGTGACTGAATGTTTCCCTTTAGGACGCCATCCAATATAAGGTTCGAATATACGTCAGCTCCCAATAAGATGTCAATTGGCCGTGAAATGTTGAAATCAGGATCCGCCAATTTCAAGTTGTCTAGGTGCGGCCATTGACCCTTTTCAAATGTTATGGTTGGTAAATTGTTGGTTAGTTTTCTCATAATTAGTGCTTGCATTTCAAATTTATAGTCTGAGTGAATCGATTTACAAGTCACGTTGAGTTGTCCCTTGCAATCTCCAGAAACAGAACCAATGCCCGAGACGGATGCGATGAGCCTTTTTCGTGGAAGACGTAATATCTGGGCAGCGTTCTCGGTGATCAAGTTGACCTGCGAACCTTGGTCGAGAAGAGCACGTAATGAAATGTACGTACCATCCATGGATTTAACTTTCAGTTGAACCGTTGTTAGCAAAACCTCAATATTGTCGTTTTGTAAATGGGTTGACGTCGGTTCTTGTACCGATGATGTAGACTCCTCCCCAGCCTCTTTGGAATTTTTATTGCATGGTAACGTTTTTCTTTTGTCGGTATTTTGCTTGTGCAATAGCGAGTGATGTTTCAAATTGCATTCACGGCATCTTTTCTTTGAAGTGCATTGATTGTCGCCGTGACTGTAGAGACAATTTTTGCAGAGTTGCAGTCTCGCAACTATGGCGTTTCGTTTGCCGGTGTCCAATTCACGGAATTTGTCACATTGCCACAACGTGTGTTGTCCGCTGCAATGTGGGCAGACACCGCGGGTTGCGTAATTGTTGTAATGAGGTTTGTTATTGTTTGGTTTGTTATTTGATGACTTCTCAGAATATGAAGAGTTCCCTTTCTTAGCAGACTTCAACGTTTCATATGACATGAATTGATTTTCCAGGAATGATAGAAAGTCTTGCAAATTTTGGAGTTCTCTATGATCCTGCAGTTCCTTCATATAGTTACTTAAGGTACTTGAGTCAAGCTTCTGTGTCATTATATGAACTATGATTGGATCCCAGTTTGACGTATCAACACCAATGTTGGAAATGCCATTTAAACACTCCGTTATAGTGTCATGGATCCTCTTCAAGTTGGATGCATCTGGTTGTTGTATAGTGGGTATACTGAGCATGGTATTCATGAAAGTTGTGAACTGCAATCGGCGGTTGTCGTAACGCTGACTGAGTATTTCCCAGCACGAGTTATAATTCTCAGCGCTGATAGTTAAATGTTGCACCAGACGTTGAGCGTCTCCGCGAAGCTTTGTCTTGAGGTGCTGCATTTTTTGTGCCTTGTTGATCGACGGATTCTTATGAATGGATTCCAAAAATAAATCTCTGAATGAAATCCAGTGTTTATAGTTACCCGAGAATTCGGGCAGTTCAATCTTGGGTGTTGATTGTTGATAATGTGCCGTAGACCATATTTTGGCGTTGAGTTTTCGTTTGAGGTCGTCGTACTTTTGTTCAACCTCCGAGAACATATCATAGTATTGTTGATTTGATCCTTTTAGATGAAAATCAATCAGCCAATGAATCTTGTCGATAGGTTCCCATTTGGACCTTAAAGTAGAGAGATGGTCGTCCAACTCCCATTTCTCTGATGCATAGGCGTTTTCGATTTTACCGATGGCGCTATGTATAGCGTTGAAATTGCATTCTTGTGTGTGAAGCAGCCTTTGTACATCGTCAGCACTTTCGGATTGTTGGCCGGCAGTTGAAGCTCCTGAGAAATCAAACCTCACGTCGTGTTTTGGTTTCGCTAGATCAGCCAGCCTCTTCATGATGTCCGTTTTGGTTCTTACGTACATCTCGTTCAATTTTCCGTAGACGTCCTCCTGGAGATAGTTTATGCTCTTGTCTTCTAGTTGTAAAAGCAATAACGTATGTCTATCGTCAAAATCCTTCCATTGGCTCTCTAGTGAAGACAGACGATTATTCAAGTAGTCCACAGTTTTTCTGCTAGAAGAGTCCTTGTGATAGTTGACACACAAGGACTTGATGTTTTGAAAACATGCCTCCTGTTGTTCCAGATTAGCCATGTTCCAAGTGTTAGTATTAGTTCTGATACGTAGTATACGATGACAGACTGTTTATATTATTTGGCTCTTGTTGGCTCTGTCCCGTAGTTTACGTGACAGAAGAGCTTGGAGCTGGTGGTGGCGGCTCGAAGACTACGATGTTGTTTGCAATCTTCTCTGATCGAAATCTTGAAATACGTGTTTCTTGATTCGATGTGGTCACCTTTGGAAACCTAGCACTCGAGTACTCTAGACACAGTATGACGTGCGCCTTCTCAATTCACCTGGGGATTCTCGCTTGTGAGAGGCCAGGGAACCGATCGCAACTGTGAAAGAAACACCAAAGCACTAGGAATCTAAAACTCGAAGGACCATAAAATGTATAGTTTATACACTTGCACGTAGTAGTTGTAGTTAGTTGTATTTAGTTGTAGTTTGGTGAGTGCGGCGAAGAGAAGAAACACACCTTGATACTTGAACTGTTGTATTAAAACTTGGTACAAGATCGTAATGATTGGTTATTGCTCTCTCTAATATATAGTTATCGTGTTGGACGCTAATTCCGCACTGGCTCGGGCCAGCCATGTCACTCAGTTTTATTAATTAAATGTGTAAATAACGCGCACCGTGATGTCAGCAAAATCGTATGTACAGTTCGTAGTGAGACTGTACAGACACCTATATCATAAAATAACTTTTTAATCATAACGATACACCTATACAATCCCCATCTCGACTGAACCTCTACTTTAAAAAAAAACGGCCAATTCGCAAGAAAAAAAAAGAAACGCGCATGCGCAATCGATGTTTGCGGCCTTGTCTTGGCGTCAACTTTTTTTTTACATTTATATTAAACAAAGTTTGGTTTTGTTTGTAAAATAAATTAGTTTATGTATTATAGTATGAGAGTAGATAAAGTAGTGTATGACACTGTACATAACTTGGTCTTATAACACTCGTGTGATAATATAAAAAAACTCGCCTACGGCTCGTTTTTTTAAAACACACCCGTGTTATAAGAACCCTTATTATGCAACAGTATCATAAACTACTATAATAATATGTTGTATGTTGTGTAATATTTTATGTAATATATTGGTTCATAGCGCAGTGCATGTTAGGATGCAGCAGATTTTTTTTTGAAGTTTTTTGGCTTGGTTACAAGACCTTTAAGCCATGTCTTTATTTAGTTTTGTTTATTTACTTTTCATGACGGTGACGATGAGTGATGATTTCTGCTTCAGTAAAGTTGTTAGTTGTTGTTGGGACTTTACGGAAAGCTCCCCTCCTGGGGAGCTTTCATTTGGAATGAACACGAAATGTCACAATTCACTGTAATATCCTACTTTCCTACACTTGTGTGAATTGTCCAAGACGTTATGTCTAAAAATCCACCATTTTACACATAAAAACTCGAATTCACACCAATTACCGCTGTGCGTTGCGATGTGCGTTTTCCCGCATATAGACGCTAGTTTGCCCGCTTCGACCAGCCGGCGGCCATCGCCTTTTAGTATACACAGTCTGGCCATATATACTGTTACAATTAAAAATAAAAAAGATATTAAATTTGAATTTGGAATTTGTCATTTTTATATGATTGTTCATTGAATTTTTTAATTTTGGCGCCATAACATTGTGCAAAGACAACCGAATCGCTGTGATTCCATTACACAAAGTTGGTATGGAGCGAAATGCAATTTCTAAAACACTCCAAACGCTTGTTATTAGTCAAATGTTTGTGTACTGGGCTATTAATAGGAACAATGAGACCTCCTTTGTTTGTGACAGAAAAAGATCTGGACGGCCAGATCTTTTTCTACGTAGTGTTCGTACGAAAATAGTGGTAAAATTAGTAAGGGAAAGAATTCGAAGAAATCCTCTCCGAAAGCAAAAGATTTTATCTCGGGAGATGAAGATAGCACCCAGAACCATGTCGCGTTTTTTAAAAGATGACTTAGGACTTGCAGCCCATAAGAGACGCACTGGTCATTTTTTTACTGATAATTTAAAAAGGAATATGGTTGTATCATAACAACTACTGAAGCGGTACGCAAAGGGTGGTCACAGATAAATTTTGTCTACGGATGAGAAAATCTTTACAATTGAGCAACATTATAACAAACAAAATTACCGTATTTATTTTCAAAGCTCTAAGGAAGCTTCCCAATTAATCGACAGAGTACAACGTGGGCATTATCCGACTCCAGTAATGGTTTGGTGGGATGTTAGCTATGAAGGAGTGACTGAGCCATATTTTTGTGTAAAACGTGTCAAAACATCGGCACAAGTGTATCAAGATACCATTCTTGAGAAGTTAGTTAAGCCCCTTAACAACACCATGTTCAATAACCAAGTATGGTCCTTCCAACAAGACTCAGGGCCGGGTCATAAAGATCGGTCCACGCAGTCTTGGTTGGAAGTAAACGTTTCCGACTTCATCAGAGCTGAAGACTGGCCGTCGTCTTAATCTAATTAATAATGATTTATGGTCAGTTTTAGAGAATACGACTTGCTCTAAACGCCATAATAATTTAAAGTCCCTAAAACAATTCTTACGATTAAAGAATTTTCCCATGGAAAGAGTGCGTGCATCTATTGTTAACTGGCCTCAACGTTTAAAGGACTGTATTGCAGCCAATGGAGGCCACTTCGAATAAGCTTTTTATATTTTATATTGTTTTATATTTATGTATTAAACCAACATACCTTCTGTAAAAGTAATAAATATTATTTGCAATAATTTTTTTTTTTCATCATGACAATATTTATACCAAGACTAAGTTGTTAGTACAGTGTGAATAAATGAGCTTTCGTGGAAGACAGTCTTGTTAATTTCTTTTGAAATCTATACCTACTATGGAATAAAATATATGTTTAATCGTTTGGATGGACGTGCTCATCTTAATACAAGAACAGTAGGTTTAGTAAAATTATTTTTATGTTGAATACGAATTTACCACTAGTAACCGAAATTCATTTGATCATTTGTCGCGTGACCAATAAAACATTAGGCCATTCTACTACTGATCCAATGAACAATTGATCAAAAGAGTTTTTATCGAACAAATATTTAGTTTGGTCGAAAAACACGTTCTTGCGTTAGCACAAGATATACTTATTTATATAGATCGTTTTCTTTCTGTGCAGCGCTTTTCTTAGTTGACTATACTTCTAATTGTCACCAAAGCATGGGTGAATTGAGCAAATTTCATTCAATACGACTATATTACTTGGTATATGACTGACCTCTGTTGTTTGTAAATCTTTAGGTGAAAATTCATTATCAACTATTGATAATGTTAAGATGCAAAAGGGTGCAAGCGACGTCCACTTTCAAAGAGAAAAGATCCTAACTGACACTAAAAACGCAGTGATTTTCCTGTCAACTTTATCGTGGTTTGTACCCTTTTGTCTTTTAACGTCGATATCAAATTATACTGTGTATTATTTACTAACAAATTGACGTATTAAATGCATAATGAGCTGCGAATCCTTTCCACCAATAATCCGCCATTTTCATAAAATAGCTTTATCACTCAAGCAAGCGTGACTCTTTGTTTCTGGTTCAATGATGATATCAGTTTCTGTTCAGCTGTGAGACTCTCGCCTCTGAATCTTCTGTATCTGTAAACAAACATATTTCACCATTACCATACCCCTGTTTCACTTATTTAAGAGTCAGTGCAATGTTTTCACATTCTCTAGTAACAATGCATATCGTTTTATTATAATTAGAATTATTAATTACATATTTAGTCGATTGCAGGTTTATAAGTGCCCAGTTAATGGCAATAGGCTCGCCACCTATTACATTGGGACCAAAACATAAACCGGCGAAATGTGGGTGCTAGTAACTCTGCCTACCCCTTCGAGGATAAAGGCGTGAGTTTATGTTATGTTATGTTATTTAGTCGATTAATCACTTGGTATCGATTGAAATTATATTATAGCTACTTTTTGGTCTGCCGTTCTATAGCGTGTTTGGTTTGTCTCTGGCCGTGTGCGGTCTACCAACATTGCAACACAGTTATAATGGCGAATTGTAGTTCAATGATATAAAATCAGTGCTAATATACAACGATAGAGGGGCAATTTCGGTATATCAGACCTTACGAGCTCATGGTTAGGTGCGTTCACTGTTCGGTAAACGAGTAGTGGGTTAAGTTACGTAGGTGCGATTGCCATTTGGATAGGTGACCGTTTAATACTATTTTAGTATGATACCGTCTCTTCCCTTTGCGCCTGAACTTAAGGCATGAGGCCTTTAGCTCACCCTTTTTTGTAGATTTCACGCCTTACATTGCCATGCCATCTATCTGGCAAAAATCCTTTCATGTGCCATCCTCTATTCCTGAAATCGTCTACATTTATGCTTTGAACCATCCTAACAAAATTACTATCGTATCCTCTCCTTGCTCTAAGTCAGCAGTCATGAAATCAATCGAAACTCACATCATATCGTAGAAAACTCTCTGTTCTTTTGATAGCGAAGGTTTGGTTTCCTCTAGCGCACTCTCGATGTCCTCGCGGTACACCACTACGGATTCCATAGTCTTGTCCTCGTTCGCCATCTAAAAAGAAACCATTTTTTTAAACTAGTAAGTAGCATAGCCGACACGATGGTAAGTTGTATGAACGCTTGCAAGTGTGCTGTGCTCTAGAGAGAGACAGGGGTGAACGGTTATAGAACGAGAAAAGAACGTTAGTTTAGTGGTTAAGGAGTAGGTCTTACGATTAAGAGATGCCGGGTTCAAATGCTGGCCATTACACTACCGACGCGAACCCACTCCTAACATTTCGATTGCTAATATTACTTTAAAAAATAAAAAGGGATAGGAGATAAATTTATCGATACTTCCACAAATCTTTAATTTTTCAAATTTTTTTTTCATATACTGTCTGTCCACCAATGGACTGCGTCTCGTGTGAAGTCCAGAAGATACCACCAGAAGGGCCACCATCGATCACTAACAAGATGCTGACAATAAAATAAAATCACACTCACGCTAAAATATTTTAGCGTGAGTGTGACTTCCAAAACTAAATAACCTGATATGAGTTAGTTTTGTTATGTACCGTTTATAAAGTACTTATATTTCGTTTTTTTAATTCTGATAGTAAATTGACAATGGTAAATGTCAAATCGTGAAATAATACACCAGCTGTTAGTGCTTAGTGACGTGCTGGAAACTATCGACAATGTTTGTGGCCTAGATACAAGTGGTTTGGCTTTATTATATTCTAAGAAAAAAGTTAAAATTAAAGTTTTTTAGTTTCGTACACTATCCATATAACCTAACTATAAAATAACCTACAAAAATCTGCATTAAATATAATTTATCGACAGCTTTCGATACTGGTGGCACATTACTATATTTTCATTGCAATAAACCGGCAACACAGGTTGTATCGTTTTACTATCTGAAATTAAAAAACAGACTAAACACCATTTTATATAGAGTTTAGTAATACATTTAGAGGTTTCAAAACGTATTACACTCTTGATATCGATTTAGATCGGAAAAAGTGAACATCCCTTACATTTTCTTTCATTTGATTTGGCGTAGTTTTAGCCTTTCCGAGGGCGACTGCCATCTGACCCCCAACCCCGATAGGAACCCCAGCGCCAGAGCCTCGTCCGTTTTTCAGCAGGTTCACTGGCTTGCACCTAATGTTGAGTTCTGAAGATTTTGGTGGGACCCCAAAAACACCCATTTTTGACGGACCCTGAGCGCCGAGTACACCTTCGCCTCGGATACAATCAGGAGAACGTCTAGATGTAGATTATGATGATCCATAATGTGACTAGATCCGCGACCAGTTCCTTATTCGAAAGAGGGTATTTGACAAATTTTGGAAAACCATTTTAAATTATTCCTTAGCATACAATATGCACACAACATCGATATTTAAAAAAAAAAACAACGGATTTTAACAAAAATCGATGTTAAAGTTTAAATTTTCAAAAACGCGCGAAAATCGCTGTCACCTTGTATGGAGCCGATTACGTGACGTCACACATTTTGTATAACCTTAAAGCAGTGAAGTCAAAGTAAGTTTCTTCAAACTTTGTGAATAAATTGGTGTATAAATGGTGTGTAGTTGCACAATGTACAAATACGTCTATAAATAATCCACAAAAACTGTTTGTTTTTGTTCTGTCATAAAGCCGTGTTTACTTGCGTGTGACGTCAGCTGTGCTGTGATCGATCACAGAGCGTTTTCGTCACAGATAAAAATTCGAAAAAATATTAGATATTTTTAAGCGAAATTCTCAAAAAATATGCTTATTTTAGTTTAATTTATAGTTTAAATGTCTTTTTACGCTATTATCTGATAGGATGATCATTATTTGTAGTATTTTTTAATGTTGTCAAATACCCCATTGACCTACTCAAACGCGTTTTGAATGTTCGAAATTCTTCAATACATCTGGTCTTGGGGTGACGGTCGGACCACAGAAATATTATTAAGATAGCACGGTCATATACAATTTTCAGCTAGTCTTAACCATACCGAGTAGGCGTTCGAAAGTTCCTGTCTCATAGGACAGGAATCGACCAAAAAGTTACCACGATTTTCCCGCTCACATGCCGCTCACATGCTCACAGGCCTTTCTATCCTAATGTATTTCGGTGGTCGTGACCCTTGATGCTATGATTTAAAACAGGAAGCAGACTGACCAGTTGCTTTTCCAGCTTAGTCAACTGCGCGGTGACGAGAATCGACTTGAGATCGGCAGGTGAGTACCCCTCGGTGGCTTCGGCCAACTCTTGGAGATCTACTCCATCATCGATGGTGACATTCTTCGTCAGAGTTCGGAGGACTTCGTAGCGACCGCGCTGTTGACAAGATATAAAGTTGCTTAGAACTCACAACTTATTACTTCCGGACGATGTTGCTATCGTAACTATGCCCAAATTCTTTTTTCGAAACGAGTATAAAATCATCTAGTGAATAAGATGACACATCAGGAGGCCAATTCTAGTTATATTAATCTTTACAAGGTTCAGTCTCGATCTAATCTCAATCTCCTTAATGTCGAAAACTCTGCGACTTATGTTACATAGACATCGTAATCGTTTTTAACATTTGGGAGATTGAGATTGGATCAAAATTGAATTTAGAACAGACTTACATTACGAGAATTGGCTCTCTGGTCTGTCTGATCAGTGCGAACTACACGTGTCTCTGCAGCCGGCCGGACCGTGTTAGTTCCGAGTGTAACAGGTTGGGGCGGGCGTAAGGGGCTCCTGACGCCCTCTCCGTGCCATCCAGACATACCATGTTCACTACCTATCACGCCCGCACAGCCGTGGCCTGTATAGATACATGACGCACCTGGTCGGGCAGCGCGCAGTACACGTGCCGCTGCAGCCGGCCGGCGCGCAGCAGCGCCGGGTCCAGCAGGTCGGGGCGGCTGGTGGCGGCCAGCACGGGGCCGCGGGCGCCCCCCTCCGCGCCGTCCAGGCGAGCCAGCAGCTGGTTCACGACCCGGTCGGTCACGCCCGCACAGCCGTGGCCTGTATAGATACATGACGCACCTGGTCGGGCAGCGCGCAGTACACGTGCCGCTGCAGCCGGCCGGCGCGCAGCAGCGCCGGGTCCAGCAGGTCGGGGCGGCTGGTGGCGGCCAGCACGGGGCCGCGGGCGCCCCCCTCCGCGCCGTCCAGGCGAGCCAGCAGCTGGTTCACGACCCGGTCGGTCACGCCCGCACAGCCGTGGCCTGTATAGATACATGACGCACCTGGTCGGGCAGCGCGCAGTACACGTGCCGCTGCAGCCGGCCGGCGCGCAGCAGCGCCGGGTCCAGCAGGTCGGGGCGGCTGGTGGCGGCCAGCACGGGGCCGCGGGCGCCCCCCTCCGCGCCGTCCAGGCGAGCCAGCAGCTGGTTCACGACCCGGTCGGTCACGCCCGCACAGCCGTGGCCTGTATAGATACATGACGCACCTGGTCGGGCAGCGCGCAGTACACGTGCCGCTGCAGCCGGCCGGCGCGCAGCAGCGCCGGGTCCAGCAGGTCGGGGCGGCTGGTGGCGGCCAGCACGGGGCCGCGGGCGCCCCCCTCCGCGCCGTCCAGGCGAGCCAGCAGCTGGTTCACGACCCGGTCGGTCACGCCCGCACAGCCGTGGCCTGTATAGATACATGACGCACCTGGTCGGGCAGCGCGCAGTACACGTGCCGCTGCAGCCGGCCGGCGCGCAGCAGCGCCGGGTCCAGCAGGTCGGGGCGGCTGGTGGCGGCCAGCACGGGGCCGCGGGCGCCCCCCTCCGCGCCGTCCAGGCGAGCCAGCAGCTGGTTCACGACCCGGTCGGTCACGCCCGCACAGCCGTGGCCTGTATAGATACATGACGCACCTGGTCGGGCAGCGCGCAGTACACGTGCCGCTGCAGCCGGCCGGCGCGCAGCAGCGCCGGGTCCAGCAGGTCGGGGCGGCTGGTGGCGGCCAGCACGGGGCCGCGGGCGCCCCCCTCCGCGCCGTCCAGGCGAGCCAGCAGCTGGTTCACGACCCGGTCGGTCACGCCCGCACAGCCGTGGCCTGTATAGATACATGACGCACCTGGTCGGGCAGCGCGCAGTACACGTGCCGCTGCAGCCGGCCGGCGCGCAGCAGCGCCGGGTCCAGCAGGTCGGGGCGGCTGGTGGCGGCCAGCACGGGGCCGCGGGCGCCCCCCTCCGCGCCGTCCAGGCGAGCCAGCAGCTGGTTCACGACCCGGTCGGTCACGCCCGCACAGCCGTGGCCTGTATAGATACATGACGCACCTGGTCGGGCAGCGCGCAGTACACGTGCCGCTGCAGCCGGCCGGCGCGCAGCAGCGCCGGGTCCAGCAGGTCGGGGCGGCTGGTGGCGGCCAGCACGGGGCCGCGGGCGCCCCCCTCCGCGCCGTCCAGGCGAGCCAGCAGCTGGTTCACGACCCGGTCGGTCACGCCCGCACAGCCGTGGCCTGTATAGATACATGACGCACCTGGTCGGGCAGCGCGCAGTACACGTGCCGCTGCAGCCGGCCGGCGCGCAGCAGCGCCGGGTCCAGCAGGTCGGGGCGGCTGGTGGCGGCCAGCACGGGGCCGCGGGCGCCCCCCTCCGCGCCGTCCAGGCGAGCCAGCAGCTGGTTCACGACCCGGTCGGTCACGCCGGTGGAGTCGTGGCCTCGTCTGTGGGGATGGGAATGTTGGATTGTTAATAAGATTGCTTTTAAAAACTTAAAGATAAAAAAATATCGATTGATGACTTGTCTATGGCGCATGTATTACTTGTCTATATTGCGTATGTTTTAAATGTCTATAGTCAACACAACTCTCAAGTAATGAAAATTAAATTTAATCAATCAATTAGCGTATTGCAGTGCAGTACTGAACGTAGGCCTTCCATCTTCTGCATCCAGTCTATTCCAGCTACCAACACTAGCCGGTGACTCCACCTATGAGGAAATCTGGTGCCGTTCCTGCAACTCATGGGAATGTATTCAGGGATAAACATAACCTATGTGCTATTCAAGACTATCTATCCACGTATACAGCTAGCAACCAGATACGATTATTTGAACGTGATTGAGTTACTAACCATCTTTACATACTTTCACTTTTTATCTTGTTCAAGGATGATATATCCCTAATAAATTGAAAGTAGGAATTACATTTTGAACACATGCATAAAAACTATGCTAAAGAAACGAATACGTTCCTGCATATAGATGAAGCGACAAGACACTTACTATATTCACTTACTTGGGCGCAAGACTGTCGAACTCGTCGAAGAACAGTATGCACGGCCGCTTCATGTCCGCCCTTTGGAATAAGTAAAAAAGAAAATTTTATTGATGAAAAAACAATGTAACGTTGGTCGGTCGGACGGTTCGATAGTAAGAATTTAACCTTAAGTCTCATTTAGACGGGACGAGTTTCTCGCCTCGCAGATACGATTCTCGAAAGGTTAGGAAAAAGTTGCTTCGTCTAAACATTCACAGAAACAATTGCCGCTCGCTCGTCCACGCCTGTCGAGGATTGCCTCGCAGTTAAATATTGATAGTGACCGTCTAAAAATAATTTTAAAATAGAAAAACAAAAGGCATAACTTGATATGTCACTTTGCATATTCCATTTCTCGAGGCACCTGAAAACGCTCCATACAAAATCGAAGCACACTGTGATGTCATATCGTACCGGCGCGTGGTGCAAATGTATGGAGTACAAGAGAATATCACATTTATCTCAGTCCACGATGCGTTTACACAGCCTACAAGATTGATTTGAAATTTGTACGTTCGGTGACGTAAATGTTATTATGTGTTCACTATTTGAGGAAGTATAAAGTATTGGTTATATTGTCCGAGAATCACACCGCTTATTACATAGACAACGTTCTTATGTACCAAGCGACTGGCCCGCGCGTCTCGCTCACCGTGACTGCCCGCTCTAACTTGCAGTACATACATAGCTACATATTCCTGCTGTCCCTACAAAATTTAATAAGGAATCTAAATTTAAGGAATCTATAATTATAAATTTTGCATTATTTCGAATGTTTTTATTTTGGACTATTTTGGAAATTAAAAATAATGAAAATCTTAGTTTACTCTGCATATTTGTTGAGAAAAAACTACGACACAAAGAAGTATTCATGATGATCCGTTGAGGACACTACCATATTCATTGTGATATGCCACGTTCCTACTCTTGTGTGCGTTGTTGTTACGTAAAAATCTCGAATTCACACCAATTTCGGAAAATACTTAAAATAATACCGCGATGCACACTTCTTCCCTTCACCCTTTTTGAATTCAAAACATCATTAAACCTATTTACTTCTACCTCTACGGTGCCGAATATATCATACAATTTTTTTTATTGTTAAAATCTCAGACTCGGGACCTCCTCGGTGTACTTTTTAGGGTTCCGTACTCAAAGGGTAAAAACGGAACCCAATTACTAAGACTTCGCTTTCTGTTGCCGCTATAACAAAAAATACTAAAAACAAAATAATAATGATAATTAAGGTGGCTCCCATACAAAAAAAAATGATATTTTAGCCCTTTTTCATGCCCATTTTCAGTCGCCGAGCTAGATCTCAAGAACCGTAATAGCTAGACAGTTAAGATTTGCACAGATTATGTTTTTTTACTGTGGCTACAACAGATTATGTTTTTTTTTTTTTTGACAAATATGTACTAAAAATAAAATAAAAATAATATTTAAGGGTGGCTTCCATACAACAAAAGTTTTTTTTACCGGTTTTTGCTCGATATTAATAATGGCTACACGTAGACGCTAGAAATAATTACAAATTATTAAGGTTATATATTTACTTTTAGCCTTTGTTCTGGTATGGAACCCTTCGTAAGCGAGTCTGACTGGTACTTGGCCGGTTTTTTAAAGTTACTTTGCACACGCCATTTTTTTATCATTTCGTCGCTGAGGTGGGACGAAAAGTTACGTGTTGCACTCGGGTGCAAAGATTTTTCACCTCGTGCTCGTTTGGTTCCCTTGCTCACGCTCAGGATTCTAATTTTTGAACATCTATTCTAATCTAATTTTTCAATTTAAGCATCTTTCACATGCTCGGTCATAAAAATTGAGCACCTGGTTAAAAAGCAAGTTTGCACTCTTGTATAACAAATAACTATTACACTCATACATACACTCACGCCATTATGCCTTCGGAGTAGACAAAGAGAACAACATTTCACTCATTACATTACTATCTTTGTAATTGTATTGTTTTTTAAATGTCATTAATAAATTATTTTTCTTCCTTTCTGTCCTTTGAGAATGCCGTGAGGTGAAATTCGTTCAAAAATAAAAATACCTCTGTGGAAAAGAACAAGTGCATTATTCAATATGTGTAGTCACAGAATAGATACTAGTACTAGCGTAGTGTAAGTAGATTCAATCGTCATCAATCTTAAATATATATAAGTCTAAGGTGACTGACTGACTGACATAGTGATCTATCAACGCACACCCCAAACCACTGGACGAGTCGGGCTGAAATTTAGCATGCAGATAGATGTTATGACGTAGGCATCCGCTAAGAAAGGATTTTGATTAATTCTACCCCCAAGGGGATAAAATAGGGGATGAAAGTTTGTATGAAACTTTGTCAATTTTAAACCGATCGGGCTGAGATTTTGCATGCATTAAGCTACCATGTTGACTTAACACTAAGCGATAACCGACATCCACGCGGGCGGAGCCGCGAGCAACAGCTAGTGTCCAGTATAAACATATCCTCAAACATTTCAAAATCATAGTATACTTACTTGTCAAATATATCTCGAACCGCTTTCTCGCTCTGTCCTATATACTTTGAGAGTAACTCGGGACCCTTCACCGTGATCATGTTCATATTGGTGAGCCGTGCGAGGCAGGATCCGATGTGGGACTTCCCCGTGCCAGGCGGCCCGTATAAGAGGATCCCACAGGACTGTGACGGGAATAACGCTGGGTACTGTGTGGAGGTAGAATAATATCGATAAGAACAAAAGAGCTATAAAAATATCGATGAAATGAAATTTTAAATGACAGAAATTATGGTAACGTATAAGCGGACTGCAGTGGGCTAAGTTAGAAAAATATCGAAAATATAACAATTCCAACTAATATAAATTGGTACAATACGCAAATATTTTTACTACGAAATAGAGATCTTTCTTTACACATTTACATGTCATCACAGTTACAATTTCATCACATTTTCCTATTTACCTTTTATCACACATCACATTCACCTTTCACCACATTTTCAGGATCACCTTTCATCGCATTTCATAGTCACCTTTCATCACATTTCACATTCACCTTTCATCGCATTTCCCATTCACCTTCCATCACATTTCACATTCACCTTTCATCACATTTTACATTCACTTTCCATCACATTTCACATTCACCTTTCATCACATTTCACATTCACCTTTCATCACATTTTACATTCACCCTCCATCACATTTCACATTCGGCTTTCATCACATTCACTTTTTAAAGCATTTCATATTCACCTTTCATCACATGTCACATTCACCTCTCATCACATTTTACATTCCCCTTTAATCACATTTCACATTCAATTTTAATCACATTTCACATTCACCTTACATCCCGTTTCACATTCACCTTTCACTTTTCATCACATTTCACCTTTTATCACATTTTCACCATTACTTTTTATTCCCATTCTTCGCCCATTATCAAACATGTGTATATCAATATTTATGTGATAACAGAAATTCCCCCACCATGATCGGCCAGAAGATACATTCGGTGAGTTCTTGCTTAACGTCCTCCAAGCCCCCCACGGGACCCCAGATGTCAAACTCGTTGGCTTTTTCCTCGTCTTTCGTCACATCTTCTACCAGATGAGGTTTTGGATCGTCTGGGTTGGTATCTAAAACAATATTACTTTTTTTTTAATACTGTATCATTCTAATAAATAAATTCAGAGACTAATTTCATAAATAAAAAAAAAATATAGTAAATCAATTTGCGTGAAAAGACCGATGGCCGTTGGAGCACACGAGTCGTTTTTTTTAATGCGGTAATACCATCGGATGATTTAAAAAGCAAAAAACTCACTTTTTTTCTTAACAGCTTTGAATATCTTCTTGTTGAGATAATCAGTGATGTCTCTGGCTGAATAGCCGGCGGTGTCCGAGGCTAATTTGATGACGTCATCGTCTTCTATTGCAAACTCCTGGCGAATTTTGTCGTTTAGCAAGTGCTTGAATAGTTCTATTCTTTCTTCCTACAAAAGAACAAATGTAATATATTGGAACGTTAAAAGTCGGTTCCAACTGCCAACAGTCGTTAGGTCAAGACGGAGGCCTACATGGGCGACCAGAACAACCCTGTCACAGGTTGGCCACTAACCACACAGAAAGATGAAGAAGTATAAAATTAAAATAATATATTTGAAAACTGTACTGGGTGATTCTATAATTGTTTCGCATTAAAAGATTTTGGACACAGTTTCGATAGTAACATCGTCTGGGAGTAAGTAATAATTTGGCGAAAAAAAAATATTTTTTTACAATATTTTCATTGAAATCGAGATCGTCTTTGACACTTGGGAGGTTGAAATTAGATCTAGTCTGAATTTTAAACAAATTATTATTAGGAGCACGGTACTTAACGTTACCTTTTCAATTTCCGGCACGTCAAAGTGAGCTGTGAACATTGGTTTCCCGCTGAACTGCCTTAGCGTGGGATGCAGGGCCTTCATGCTGAGTGACGTCATCAGCACGCACACGCCCGAACACGTTTGTAACAAGTGCTTGATGACTACCGCTAGCCTTTGAAACAGATGACATTTTTATCTGAATATATAATTTTATATACTGCTGTTCCGCCCACGCTATTTCCATTTCTGTGAGAACCAGCAAAGAATAAATAAGATGGTTTTTTTTAAACAGTTGTATGAAATCAGTGTCTTTCTCAAATTGGAACCAAGGAAGGAAGAAACATTCAATATTGGTGCAACGTCGTATAAACGGTAACATCGTGTTATAATGTTAAAAGGGAAATAGAAATCCATTTATACCAATATTATAATAAGGAAAGATTTGCTTCTCGGATGTTGGCCGATTTAGCGGATATTGACGGGTTTGGCGGATATTGGTGGATTTGGCGGATATTGACGGATTTGGCGGATTTAGCGGATATTGGCAGAAATCAATATTTTATTCAGGTATGCCAAGCCCTCTACGTTCCTCATCATATACGTACGTCCTACGGCTATAAGGGAAAAAATTACCTCTGATAATACGCAATATCCTGGGGTGAAGCTCCTTCCACATTTGGCGGTACTAACGAATCAATATCGTCACATATAAGCACTGCAGGGCTATGCTCTTGGCACATCAGTATAGCCTTGCCGAGCACTTCGGGAATGTCCTTACGGCCCTTCAGAGACCTACAGTGAAGGATGTGGGACCAAACGGTCAGTTCTTTTTGCATGATGTGGCAGAGTGAAGATTTGCCTGTACCGCTTAGACCTGTGGAATTAGAAGAAGGGTTTTTAATGTTATTGAATGTATATTAACCAGGTTCGTTTGACCTTACGGCTTTCTCAAATGTTTACATTGACAGTCCTTTATTAAAAATAAATACTGTGGATAGTAAGCTTGTTCTAAACTACGGCAAAACGTATATTCAGGAATAAAGGTGGAGCCGGGGTGGGTCGGACTCGGATTCTTAGATTTTTTTGGAAATAAAATATACTAACCAACCCGAATTTTTGACATTTATGATTACTGCTCCGCTCCCTTGAGTAGTGACGTGATGATATATAGCCCAGAGCCTTCCTCGACCAACGGACTAATCAAAACAAAAAGATCCAGTAGTTCCTGCTATTCAGACTGCGTAAAGCAAGTGCCGAGTGACCTAAAGTCACTCTGGTGGTAAGCGCGGGTCGCGACGGCGGAGGCACGCCAATCAACCAATCACAGATTATATTAAACTAATCACGAGCTCAAACTCCTCGCGTCATTGGCGGATCAATCAATCATGTCTTTTTATTAGTTTTTTTTATTGGCCAGTACATAGAACGTACGTGAAACCGGCTGTACAAAAACAAGTGTTTCCAAGATACATTACTCGTACTTAGTTAACAAATGAGATATTTATTACACCAATACCTATTGTAGCCTCATTAATTAGAACTTTTGGTATCTATATAAGCGACTTGGAGAAATGTATTAGTTGCATTTTGCTTTTAGTGTGCCTGTAACGTGATTTACTTTTTTTGTTTAAGACTTTCGCATTGTTTATCGTGTTTATTATGGATTAAAATGCTAAGGGTAAACACTATCTTCTTAATAAAATAACATTTAAGATAGATTTAAAGCAAATTTCGACTTCATTAGATAATAATTCACGTCAGATCAGATTCACGTCTACGAACAAGATACGAACCCAGGCCTTCCCCACTTCAATAATACGATACAACAATAATGTTATGTCCAGTCAATGTTGTCCAGCTAGCTTGTTCTTCTGGAAATATTGCACGATGTCGCGAGCTCTGACTTAGCAGCAATGATGATATTATAAACTGTAGATACGTCATGCCAGTACATGGCGGCTTTCAAAAATGGCGCAAACACTGAATATAAAAAAAACTACTTACTAATAATACGTCAATATTATTAATTTATATGAATTATATTATTTTTTGCATCAATAATAATATTTTAATTACACATTATTACTGAAGACGTTTTTTTTTGTAGCGCACCGGCGCGTCTCTGATTGGTGAGTCTCTGATGCCATTTTAGAGCCCGGAGTTTATATTAGATCATTGCGTAGCAGGCGAACGCTCTACCACATAGCAATGCCACACAGATCCTGCCAGTTATATTAATCAATTAGCATATTGAAGTTCCACTACTGGATATAGCCATTTCCTAAAATGTGCCATACTACACACAAACCATCATCATCTATAAATAATAATGTAAAAAACATCTTACCAGTAACTAAAACATTGCTCTTGATTTCTGAAGCACCTTTAAAATTCGCTTCTCTGTGTATCTCAAAAAACACATGAGACAAAATCTTCGCAATCAACGTTTCTATAGATTTCATTGTCCGACAGTAATTCCTATAATCATAATCTAACTTAGAGACAACCAACTTTGGCGGGGACATTTCTAAGTCAGTTAAGCACTTAGCTGATATAGTGCAGTTTCTAAATGACTCCGAATTCAGCATAGTGAATTTCAATTTCTCAGGTTTCAACTTAAATTGCAAATATCCGCTACTTATCGCAGTATTTTGTTTGATAATTTCGTCGTTTATAAGAAACTTTTTACCGGAATGAGTGCTTCTTATGACACAATTCTTGAATTTTTCTATGACGTCGGTTTCACTCTGTATTTGATCGGAATATGTAATAATATCTATATGGTCCGGTTCTTCTATTTTATCTCCTAGAACAGTAAAAATTAGTCTCATTCCGTTTTTTATATTGATAATAGTATTTAAAGACTTTGGTATAAGCACTGTGGGTATATTTCTGTTGTACACTTCCCGACATAGACTTCTATAGATCACGCTATCAATAGGTACCACCTCCACACACACATCATTAATAGACTTATTATTATCATTTTCATTTTCATTATCTTGTAATATAGATGGTATACTCATCATTGTAGACAGGATTATAGTTAGGTCTTTATATTTCTCATCAATTAAATCTTCATGAATAAAAACTGTGTATGGATGTATTAAATTCTTCTTTCCATCGCTGTCTATCGGTAAAGCTCTTAGTACTATCCTCTTAGGTACATTCAAATATGGACCGATCATCCCTTTGTTTATTGCACCAATGTTTTTAAACTCTGTTTCTTTGGGTGCGTTTTCATGAAAGCTCGGGAAATTGTGTAGACTATTAAACGCATCTACTTTGACTATGATTCTACTATGGTTGACTATAATGCCAGTCTGCTTAGGTGTGAATACTATAGGCATAGATGAGGATATCCAGACTACAGTCTTTTGATTAGCTACAACCAGTCTTAGTTGGTCTAGTATTCGTAATTGTAGTAACTCCACATTGTGTTCCTGAAATATGTTAAATCTAAAGTAATGTACTTTATATAGCTATATACGCTCTGGGAGGTTGCCCACAGCGTGAATAGCTTTCTGGCGTTCTTCAACTAATTGGGGTGGATCGAGTAGAAAAAAACAAAAACCGCGCCTTCTTGTGGACTTGCGGATACCAGCCCGCAATACCATACCATACCAAAGTACATTCACTTTAACTTAATGGAAACTCCCATTGAAATATCATGTGTTTTACCTTTCTATATCCTCTGTCCTTTTTACCCTTACTTTTCCGATTTGTAGATATCAATACAGATGTTATAGGTTATTTATTATTTTATTTTAGTGATCTTTGTATAACTGTATCATGTTATAGTTAAATAAGAAACTGGAAATATCAGCCACAACCAGAGGAACATGACCCTCTAAAATAAATTTATTTAAAAAATTCAGTCACAATGTTATATAGATCTCCCAAATGTCATGTCAGAAACTATCAAGATGTTTTTGATTGTTTAATTTCTAGAAAATAGTATTATGAGCATACTGTTTTTTAATTTGAAAGATTGAGATTAGGTTGATATTGTTTTTTTTTTTATTTATATTAGAATCTGAACCTACAAAACTGAAATTTCACTATATTCACCCGGCTGCACAAAGTAGAATAAACTATGAATTGTTATCAAATTCCAGATGTATATTTATTACTTACCAGTATCTCCTGATCATCAGGACTGTCTGTATCCACATACAGTTCATCCAGCACCTTGATATCCCCACATGGAGACACAAACACATCAGCCCCATCCTCCAAGCCTAACATCCTGCTGTATATAGGATTGAGAGCTATGTGACCTTCAGGTATAGAGCTGCTGAAAACTACCCATAGTAAGCTTTGTTTGTCCCTAGATAGAACCATAACACATTGTGTCTGAAAAAATAAACATATATTGAAATTGCTTCAACTAAATAGAAAAAGCTAAACAAAAAGTTTGCGTGGAAGAAATCACTTTCAGTGATAAGCCCGCCAATTTTACTTTAACCTGTACATGCTACCTACTTGTCACTACTGGTGACTAATCTAATGGTGTACAATAAAGTATTATCTATCTATGTAAGTTAGAATGAAGCAATGAGATCTATGTACAGTAGACATTAAACAAATCTGCTCATAGGGACTAACTGCAGATGATGATTTAATTTCTCTGTAACTTTATAGGTATAGCAGTGCACAGCAGAAAATGTATATACAGAGGAATGTCTTCTAAAGTTTAAAACTGTGTAACATAATTATTTTTTAGTGTATAACCTCAACAAATAAAAATATGTTTATATAACAAATTCAAATATAACAGAATTCAAGCAATAATAATTAAATAACCTTTTAAAAAAATATAAGAATACTATTTTAGTACTTAATCTAGCACTGGGAACTAAACAGACACTATTTTAAAGTCAATATTGAACAATTATGATATCAATACCATCCAAGATATGGTATTATAATAATCATACAACATAGTATAGCCTAAATGAACATAGTCAACTCAGGGGTCACCCACTAAAACTATGCAGAATGCAATCCAGACTTGAACCCCGGAAACACTCTCCACCTAACCGTGTTGTAAGATAGTGGAACAGAATATGGGAAGACATTGTTTTGACACCAAATGTCAATGCTTTTAAAAACAAACTCGACAGAATCTCCAGATCACAGGACACACATGCAGCAGCTTAATAACTGCTAGTGTGCTTCACATAAATAATATTAGTTAGCTCATTGAAACAAGAAATTTTCCTGTAGGTTATCAGATCATTTGGGTATCAGACTTATCATTATCATGGATCAGAATAATGAAAATAAATATATTATAACTTTACCTGCTCATTATTTGTGGCGTACTTTGGACTGATATAAGCGAAGCAAGTTTTTTCATGGGTAAATCCCACTTTAAGTTTAAGTCCGCCCAACATTTTTAAAATTACATTTGATGCAATAAAAAGATAATTAATTGTCTACTGTTTTGTTTTCATTATCAATTATTTTATTGATAAAAGATCTAAATATAATAATAACATTGACTTGTCGAATACAATGACAGCAAGTTATTGTTAATAGCCACGTTTCATGCCCATACTATATCAGTTATTACTCATCATATTTACATACACGGATCTTAGCAACTGATGTTATATTTAAAAGATTAGAATTAACTTATAGCCAATTATCTCCCCAACAAGTGTTATTATTTTTTACATGTTTACAATATTTTACATTATTATTTCGCATTTGGTTGGAAGAGAAAGTATTTTGAATTTAAAGTTATTTTTAACATCATGCTAAAACTGACTACCATATTAATGAAATGACTTTATAATCACCTTGACAGTTGACATGACACTGGTAGTTGACTTTGACATTTGACATTCTATGCACTTGGACAAACGTTCCAATTCTTTAGATTGAGCTTGATTTGAATATGATTGAAAGTATATATATATGTCGCCGTCAATTAGCTTAATCAGCCGTTCAATTAACTGCCTAGGCATTTAACTAAACGGTACCATTCAATTAACGGCCTGAATGGTGTTCAGTCATTTAATTGAACAGTTTGAAACTTGACATAAGTATTTCTGCATAGTTATAAAAGAAAATCACGAAGGCTTCTAACCTAACCCAACCAAGTCGGATTGCGCAACTATCACACTAAACCTATCACTAATTTTCTGTGGATACACCCCTGTCTACCCCCTCGAAGGTTCACAGGTGTAAGTATATGTATGCATGTATGTAATTTTCTATCTTATTTCGAGGTACTTAGTGTCCCATCTTACGATTGGCCTAAGCATTAGCCAGCCAGGTTATTAAAAATGATGTAATAAAACTAATAAACGAGACGGCTGAATATCATTCAGGCCGTTAATTGAATGGCGCCGTTTAGTTAACTGTGTTAAATTTTTATAAGACATTTTTGCAATGCCTATTTTTATACAAGGCCAATTTATAGAAGGGCTGTTTACCCCGTGTCTTTACCTAATGAAATATTTGATCGATGAGTCAATTGATCGAATAGCAACAAGTAGAAACTCCCAGATCCGTCTTAGTTATCATATAGTAAATTTTTCAAAGCCCTGTAGGCATTAGTTATTAATTGATAACACTAATTTCTTATCACACACGCGTAGGCTTCAATATAACATGTAGGCCAGTAGATTTGCACGATTTACAAAACGCGTAAGTAAAGTACAGTTTTAAACGCAATACATCATGACGTTTGCCAGTGTCTTTAATAGTTTTTATACGTGCAGTCGGTGCCTATGAGTCAACCATTAGCAGCAGTCATACAGCGCTTCTGCATGTATAGTAGTTACAATAATACGTTCAGGGTGTGGATGGGGCACTGTAGTGTTACACTTTACAGGCATGGACGTTAATGTTTTGGTGTTCGTGATGGTTTTAATAGCATCATGGGTATACGATGCTCTTCAATCACGGGCAGGGTGCGTGACAGCAGTGATAGCACTAATATCCATGTAATATAGAAGAAGTAGTAGAATGACGAATTATAGTAAAATAAAAATAAAACATTTTGCTAAATAAACAAATAAGGTATTTAAGCATAGTTTACGAGCGATTGTCTGACCTACCAAATGTATACAAAAAAATTACATAAATCGGTCAAGCCGTTTCGGAGGAGTTTACAGACAAAAACTGTGACATTGGAGTTTTATTAATTTTATTTTTATTATTTTATTATTATTTTATTTCATTTACTCACATTTGCGAATAAGATTTAAGTAAGATTTATCTGATATAATCAATATCTACATATTGATAATATCTAATATATAAAATTCTCGTGTCACAGTTTTCGTTGCCAAACTCCTCTGAAATGGCTCGACCGATTCTCATGAAATTTTGTGGGCATATCGGGTAGGTCTGAGAATCGGCCAACATCTATTTTTCATACCCCGATTCGCGATAACCGACATCCACGCGGGAGGAGCCGCGGGCGACCGCTAGTATTTTATAAACATGTGCTTTCTTTCTGCCTCTTTCCCATCGATTCATGTCTTAATAATTTTATTTGGAGCACGTGTCATCATGTGTTAAATTACAAGCGCGAGAGCGAGCGAGATACCGCGGTCGCAGTAACACAGGTCACACCAAAGAGTATATAAGGTCACGTTTTTTACAACCACAATATTATATAAATATACGCATATACAATACGATATTATCGTACGATAAAAAGTGTCATAAATAACATTAATTTATTATGGAATTATGTACCTACTCTTTTAATCTAGCTTTAGTTCACTTTTGCTGACATGAGTAGAACGTTGAACGGAACGTAATTTTGCATCTCCCCTCCCCTCTCTATTGGTGTACCGTACCGTTGGCCAATCAAAATTTAAAGCAGTTCAACGGTTTTTGAAGACGTTTCATCTGTCCGGTGTCTTGTTGAAATTACTTGAAATTTTGATAAAAATTTATCATTTTGAAATCAATATCGGGCCGTGCAACTTCCAAAGTAACTAAACCTAATCGAAAACGGCGTCTGCCGTTTATTATATGTGAGTACGCCATGTACGTTTGATAACCGTTTGACGCTGACCGATGTTCGATTGTTTTGCCTCCATTTTCGGTCGTTATATATGGTGATTTTGAAACGCTTGTTTACGTTTACAGTATTTTATTACATAAATCGAATCATTTTAGTATTGATAATTGTGTTATTTACAATACTCGATGAAAAGTGCACGTGATAATTGTGGAATGTTTCAGTATACCACAATGGCGCCAACAAGGTTGGCATCTAAGCCTCTCGGCGTCAATGAAAACTTAAACGGTATGCTCGGCCATGGAATAACGACAAGGAGTAAACAGTTAGCTTCTCAAAAAACACTTAAGGACAATCTGAAAGTTCCAAACAAGAGGAAAGCAGACAGTCCTTTGAAGGATATAACAGCAAAGCGGGCGGCGTTTGGAGACATAACAAATGCCTTCAACAAGAGCAGCGCTCCAGGAGAAAAGGACAAAGGAGCCACCATAGCTCTGAAGAAGGTTACTGTGGAAAGTAAAATGCTTCCAGTTCTTAAGGTTAGAATTTATTTACATCATTTTTATTAGAGGGTATTCTTGTGTACAATACAAAGTCCTGTAGCTTTATTCGCTCCACATACAAACTATCTACCATGTGGTTGATTTTGCGTACAAAAACATTACATTTACATTTCGCGAATGCAATATAGGTTAATGAACTTTCCCTCCAAAAGATGTATGGGTAATTTTTTTTTTCAGAGAAAGGGAGAGAGAATCAGTTTATCATAAAATAAAATCTCTTTCTCTTTCACATAACTAAGAATCCCACAAGTTTACTGATTAAATTAACTGGTGGGTTTTTATCACTTAAATATTAGGATCTAGGTCTATGTAGATCTCAAGTATAGAGCACTTATTGATGCAGTTTATATATATATTTTTATTATATTTCAGTTTAGGTTCATCATTGTTCCCAGTACACTACAGTCTAGTTCTTAATACACTTATGGAAATATATCTCTGCTCATTACCTATGTCCTTTCTCTGAGGCGTACACAATCTCAATAGTATAATAAATAATTGTGTTCCTTGTGGCCATTGAACATACAACACTTTACAAAGTTACTAAAGTGGTACTTACACCACTGTGTCAACTTCAATTGGAGAATTAACATATCAATTGCAGTGACATCATTCTTGCATACAATTATTCAAGTTCTCAAGAGTCGCTAAAAAAACTTGAGTGCCATTGGTACTGAAGTTTGTTTCCTTAGCAGTTCCTATCATTAGAGAAATCCAGTCTAAGTCAATATTCCCAAACTTAAGCCGCAATCACAGGTGCATTATTATCAATTGATTATATGCATTATTGCAATATCTGTTTTCAGAATGCTAGAGTCGCCCCATCAGTAATAAGGATGTGGCGATGATAACACACTGCTGCGAAAATAAAGAAATGTCATAATCTCACATCAGTGTGTTGAAGCTTTAGGTTGAGGTTGAAAGAAGAACCATCTGGTTTTATGTTTATTCTTTAATAACAAAAATATTATGTAGCTCTAGATGAAATGTTTATTTAGATGATAAACATTTCATCTAGAGCTATATAATATTTTTGAAAAGCTATTGAAATGTTAGCTTTTCAGTAGCGAATCAAAATCATAATATTATAATTATTTCCGATGGGAATTCTAGAATTATTTATGAAATTTTTCTAGAAAAATTTCCCATGGAAATACTGGTATAAAAAAAGTCTAGATGTTACTCAAGATGATGTTGTATTCCTGTGAATGAATTTTTGAAATTGCATATTCGAATATATACTTATATATTAATATATTTGTGCAATAGTATATTTGAACTGACTGAAGTTACTTCTCCAATAGAAATGCTTATAAAATACTAATTGTTGCAAGGAAACGAATCTCCCTCTTTATCCCTCCTTATAATATTAGCACGTTATAACGAGTCTTACAGTATGTCGTCGCCTTTGAAGTTTGCGGAAATGACGCCTTTCACAGTTTTGTCAGGGTTGTCACTATTGTTTTAATTTTTATTTTGCATTCTGCAATATTTATTTAACCCCTATTTATTTAGTCTCTTTGATCTCTCAAGGCACATCAACTCACGATAATATGAATAACTCGCTGACGCCCCTGGCTCCACTCATGTGGGTGTCGGCGACTGTTAGTTACATCTCCGGTTCTATACAAAGAATAAAGATCTATTTCGTTTTTTTAGTTAAGGCACGTAAAGAGAGCCATATGAGAGTTACAATTTTACATTTATACTAATATTATCACAGCCTCCGTGGCGTAGCGGTAGCGAACGCGGCCGCTATGCAGGAGGCGCGGTTTTTTTTTGCATTGGTCTGGTCGTGCCTCGGAGAGCACGTTAGGCCGTCGTCCCGGTTGTCATACAAACATCTAGGGCAGTCGTAACGGGTAGTTGGAGCCCTCAAAAAGCCAACATCTGGTTTAGCTGCAATGCTTCGATATCGTATTTGGGTTGTGGAGGTCAGATGGCAGTCGCTTCACGGAAAATATCGAAGTTTAGCCAAATCCGCAGTTAGACTAGTAAAAAGCGGACCCCAGACTTCAAGATGAAAAGCTTCGGATGCGACTGGGATTAACGCTAGGATGAAGAAGATTAATATTATAAAATAAATAGAGTAAATAAATGATTTGAAAATATTCTTTCGCTGGTTCGGTAAGTTGGTTCTATTCAACCAATTATGATTAAACAAACTTAATACATTAAGTCTTGAATTTGAATCTGAATTTGAATATCGATTTTATATGGATGATATATTCGTAATCAGCAACCCCTAAAACCCGGCAAACGATATCCATATCAATTTTATTGAAAATTACGAGTCCGACATCTTGGATCGCTAAGGGATGGTATATTCGTAATCAGCAACCCCAAAGTCCTGAAAACGATACCCATATCGCTTTTATTGAAAATTTTGAGTCCGCAATCTTGGATTTCTAAATCGATGATATATTCGTAATCAGCAACCCCAAAAACCCTGAAAACGATATCAATAGTGAAAATTTTAGATTTTAGTGAAAATTTCGAGTCCGCAATCTTGGATCTCTAAATGGATGATAATATATTCGTAATCAGCAACCCCAAAAACCCTGAAAACGATATCCATAGTGAAAATTTTAGATTTTAGTGTAAACTAGCTGTTGCCCGCGGCTCCGCCCGCGTGGATGTCGATTATCGCTTTCCCGCTTTTCTGTTGAAATTTTTCCTGAATTTTCTTCACTATAAACCTCACGGAGCCCGAGACCTTTCCAACGAATGCAAAATCGTAGAAATCGGATCGTGCGTTCTGGAGTTATAGCGTCAGGAAGGAAAACTCGACTTAATTTTATATAGTAGATGACCCGGCGAACTTCGTACCGCCAATATTTTTTCGACCGCGTGGCGACAGATCCCGTTCCCGCTGCACCCTCTACTATATTAAACATGTATTATCTATATAAAACTTCCTCTTGAACCACTCTATCTATTAAAAAAACCGCATAAAAATTCGTTGCGTAGTTTTAAAGATTTAAGCATACAAAGGGATATAGGGACAGAGAAAGCGACTTTGTTTTATACTATGTACTAATTTCGAATCCACCATCTTAGATCGATAAACGAATGATATATTCGTAATCAGCTACCCTAAAAACTCTGAAAACGATCCATTTTATTGAAAATTTCGAGCTTGCCATCTTTGATCGCTAACTGAATAATCATAATCGAAATAATGATTTTTTAAATATATCATTGCTAGCACTCAACATTGTATTTTTACTGGTGCAGAGTTGCGACTTATTCCATTCCAGACTTCCATTACCATTCCTTTGCGTAAAAAGGTTTGATTCAAGTTCACCCTCTGTTACTTAGTATATATTTGATCAGAAGCGGCACCACCAATTAATCAAGATCGTACACTCGTCCCGAGATTAGAGGCTCTGCGCCACTTTGTGCGAAACTTAAAGGCTGTGAGAGCAACCATTATCAGTCAATAAAAAATATAATAAAATTAAAAACGTGATTACAAGTGAGGCAGCACTGAATCCTTAGTACGAGTAAGAATATGACAACTTGGTACGGTACCCCTTCTCCCGCCATTCCACTTACATCGCACGTTTGCTCTGTCTAGACGGCTTCGTCGACAGACTGTATGAATCGTTAGACTGTGATATTAGTCATTGTATTTGTTTTATTATTGTATGTATTATTTTAACATAGATGTAATTGGAAAGCGTCATTTCTTTTTTTACGAATAACGAAACTTGCCGTAAAGTTATCTCTATTTTTATTTCACTATTAACAAAAGGAATTGAATTTAAACAGTAGCTTGTAAATACAATCAATTTTAAAATGAATATTGTTTCAGAGCATTAAGCCACAAACAACCACATTAAATGGTAAAACGTCCAAAGCGAAGTCATTTCAGAAAGTAGCCACCAATGCTATAGATGCCGTACAGAAGCATTTCGTCAAGGACCCACCCAAGGCTCTCGCCACTAGGGCACAGAATGGCATCCTCAAGAACGTAGACCATAAAAAAGAGAAGGTCAATCAGAATCACAGCAACAATTCTGCCAAGTCTGGAAGAAGTGATGTTTCTGAACCATCACTATATGTGACAGCTCTGGAAACGACGTTAGTATTTTTTTTAAACATTTTATGCTAGTATTTTGTCACTAACTGGCCAACCAAAAAACCAATAAAAGTACAGAAAAGCCAATGACGCGAGCCTTTTAGCCTGTAATTAGTTTAATATAAGCTACTAGCTGTTGCCCGACGCCCCGCCCGCCTGGATGTCGGTTATCGCGACCTAACATAGCCTACGTACTTTCCCCCAGCTCTAACCACGAAAGTTATGTTCTTTCATACAAACTTTCATCCCGTATTTGAAACCTTTTAACCCCTTTTTTCGTGACAAAAGTTCCATGCTCTAACTCTAGGTCCATCTCTGTTTAAAATTTCATCAAAATCGGTTTAAGCGGTTTAAATTGGTTTAAGCGTGAAAGCTTTTTTTTTTTTTTTTTTTTTTTTTTTTTCTTCTCTCAAGTTTTTATTCATATTTCTTGTTAAAATAAATATTTCAATCAGTTTTTGGACAATAACACAAGTGTAATAAATATTGTTCGACTTTTGGACAATTGAAGAAGTGATTCGTGATGTTTATCAATGATTATTCCTATGGACTAATAACTTTTAACAAGTAAGTTACCCTCATATAGTGGCCGCCGCAAGTATTCTGCGAAAACGCGTAAGTGACGGTCATTGCACGGCGCTTACGACGTTATTCCCGCAGCCTAGCCGTATTATTTTGAATCTACGGTTGCAGCTTGAAGTTTGTTTACATTGTATGGCGTAAATTTAACAAAAGCAAGATAATAATACTTGCAATTTATGGTCTCTCTCGTCCAGTGCTATTTGTTTTGACTACTTGTTTGGTATACCTACTCATTAACGATTTTACTTCATCTAAGATGCTTTGCCATGGCTGTAAATCAAAGCTTAAAGACAGAAACTTCTTATTATGCAATACTTGTAAATCTCAGTACTGCTTTGAATGCCTGAATATATCGAATGATGCGGGTATGGCGCTTACTAAGGCAGAATTAGAATCATTATGCTGTCCATTTTGCCAAAATATAACTAGAAGAGTAAACAACGATGACACACCCTGCCGCCAACGCCGCCTTCAGGCAATGTCATGTGACGAGTCTATGAACGTCTCATTCGGTGAGACGTTGATAAAAGGAGTAGGAACGTCTGCTACCCCCGCGACACGTCCTAGCTTGGTGCATGAACCCGTTTCAATGGAAAGTATTAGTAAACTTTTCGACCTAAAGCTTGCACCTGATTCCACAATTATGATGAATCTTAGATCAGCACTTAATAAGGACATTGAAAAAGCGGTGACCGTGCATGTTAACCGAGCGTTTGAGAAACTGAAAAGCGAATTTACGTCAACCACTGATTACCTATCTGCGGAACAAAAGGATATAAGATTGGACATAAAAGAAAAGGAAGCTCAAATCAGAGAGCTACAATCCAATCTCCTAAAATCCCAATCTTCACTAATAAAGCTACAATCTAAAGTTTCAACTATTGAGAAGATGTCTCGCGATTTAAATCTAGAAATTCACCAAGTTCCTGAAACCAAAAGTGAGAATCTAATGGGTCTATTCAAAAATCTATGTGAGTGCCTTAAAGTAGACATCTCTGATGGCGATGTGAGGTCGTGCCGCCGTGTTGCCAAAATGGATGCATCATCAAACAGACCACGAAACATACTCGTCACCCTGTCTTCGCAGCGACACCGCGATCTTATTATATCAGCTGCTACTCGTTTTAATAAGGCTCACGCTCAGGAAAAGCTTGCTACAATTCATATTGGTTTTAAGGGGGAGACTCGCAGAATATATGTGGCTGAACACCTGTCACCAGAAGTTAAGGAGGTACACAGTGCGGCTAGAAAGTTCTGCAGGGAAAATAGTTATAAGTTTGTATGGGCGCGTTTTGGACAAATATATATTCGGAAAGATGAGCAAAGCCCTGCCATACATGTTAAAGATGTCAATTGTTTAATCAAACTTCCTTAATTGTATACTTATTTCCTCTCTTTAAACATTTAGTATAGTTATTGGATTTAGTGAACTTTCCCGATGATAAGTGTGTTCTATCAAAATGTTAATAGAATTCGTACCAAACTAACTCAGTTTTATCTGAACTTATTAAACTCTGATTATGACGTAATATGTCTGACAGAAACTAATTTGAATGGAGGCATCTATGATGGAGAATTTGTAGATTCTCGTTATAATGTTTTTAGACGAGATCGCATTGATAGTAACTCATTAAAAACAGAAGGTGGAGGTGTCCTGGTTGCTATCAAAAAAACTTATAATGTTATTCGCCGGGCATCTTGGGATAGTGGCGTAGAGGATATCTGGGTTTCCATTTTACAGGAAAATAGTAATTTGCCTAATTTAAATATATGTGTCTGTTATCTGCCACCAGATTTGAGTTCTTCCACGTTAGAAACTTTTTATTCAAACTGTCAAGTAGTATTATTAAACAACTGCTCCGAAGAAAGCTGTCTAATCATAGGTGATTTCAACAATCATGATTTTGTAACTGCCACTTGTGATACTGGCGAGCCATCACCTACCTCTCATAGTAGGAAAATTGTGCTCTTGCAAGAATTGGTCTCACTCTGTCAGTTATACCAATGTAATAAAATTAGCAATGACAAAAACCGTATTCTTGATTTAGTATTGTCCTCTGTTGAAAATCTTAAAATTGATGAGGCTGATCCAATGTCTTCAAAAGACAGGCATCACCCAGCTTTACAGTTTGAATTTCCTATATCACTTAAACCAGCAAAGAAATTGAATAAAAATAATAATATAAAGCTGAATTTCGCAAAGTGTAATTATCAAGCAATAAGAAATGAATTGCGTACTATAGATTGGTATAAAACCTTATCGAGCTCTGATGTTGATGCATGCCTTAGCGTTTTCTACGAAAGGCTTTTTGATATTATTAGGAAATACACACCAATCTCTACATTAAAATCGCAAAATTACCCAATTTGGTACAGCAAATCCCTAATAAGGTGCAATGAAGAAAAAAATAAATTCCACACACTTTTCAAAAAGTTTCGTAATCCCCGAGATTATGACACCTTTTCTTTATTACGCGATAGATTCAAACGAATGGCTGATAAATGTTATTCGGAATATATTACTTCAATTGAAGACTCGATGAGTAAGAATATTAAACAGTTCTGGACCTACGTGAATAACAGAAAAGGTCATGTTTCAATGCAAAATGTCATGTACTGTGGTGACTGTTCTTTCAGTAATGGTCCGGAGATATGTGAGATGTTCTCTAGATACTTTGGATCGAATTTTGACACCAACAATCTCAATGGTACACAATCTTCATTGGGGTCATCAGATATCACTGAGCAATTAATTGAAAATAGAACATACAACTCACTCACACACATTTTTATACCTGAAAGTGATATACTTATGAAGATTAAAAAGCTTGATTCTACCAAAGGCGCTGGGCCGGATCAGCTCCCTGCATCATTTATAAAACAATGTGGTAAAGAGCTGAGCACTCCGCTATACATCATATTTAATAAATCACTTTCTTGTGGCGTCTTTCCTAAGCTATGGAAAACAGCCCATATAATACCGATCTTCAAAAATGGAGACAAATCCCGTTGTGAAAACTATAGGCCTATCAGCATATTGTCTTGTCTGGGTAAGCTGTTTGAATCTTTGGCTTATGATCATCTTTACAACCATTTTAAGCCTTTTATCTCTGATAAGCAACATGGTTTTGTTAGAGGCCGATCAACAGTTTCAAACCTTTTAGTATATAAGGATTACCTTTGCAGAAGCTTTGCCAGGGGTGGGCAGGTTGACTGTATCTATACAGACTTTTCAAAGGCGTTCGATAAGGTCAATCACAAAATTCTCTGCGCGAAGCTGGCTTCTTATGGCATCCACGGTAGCTTATATCGCTGGTTAACCTCATACCTCAGTAAAAGGAGCCAGTTAGTCACTATAAAAGGCTTTTTTTCAATTCCAACTTTAGTTACATCTGGGGTACCACAAGGGTCCCATTTGGGGCCGCTTTTATTCATTATTTTCATTAACGACCTTATCGAGTGTATTTCATGTGAATGTTTGCTTTACGCTGATGATTTAAAAATATTTAACACAATCTACAGCTCTAATGACTGCAATCTGTTACAAAAAGATCTGAATACCATTTCAGGCTGGTGTAGGGTGAACCATATGTATCTTAACATCAGTAAATGCTTTGTTATAACTTTCAGTAACAAGCATTTTCCCATCATTAATACCTACTCGATTGACGGCCAAATTTTGAAAAAGAGCGACACAGCTAGGGATTTGGGTATTTTATTCGACAGCAAGCTTTCATTTCGAGCACATTACGAATATTATTATTATTATTATTATTATTATTTATTAATGCACAAGCAGCTCTAAGCTGATGTGTGCATATCACCGCACTTGTGTTTTGGTGTTAGGTTTCAAATGTTCATCCAGTCTGTTTTTAAAACTGTTCACTGATGGTGCACTTATAACTGACTCCGGTAGTTTGTTCCACTGGTACACTACACGATTTGGCAAGAAGTGTTTTCTAGGGTTGCTATTACATGGAGGCTTGGCTAATTTACATGAATGTCCTCTCAATTGTTTATTCGAATTCAGTATATATAGACCTTTGAAGTTTTTGATGTTATAGTGTCCATTTAATATTTTAAAAGTTTCAATTAGATCTCCTCGTTGCCTACGTACTTCCAATGTAGTTAGATTGAGTTCTGAAAGACGCTCTTCATATGATTTGTGTCTCAGAGAGATAACCATTTTTGTAGCCCTCCGTTGGACTTTTTCGAGTATTTCTATGTCCTTCTTAAAGTAAGGACTCCAAATCTGAAACGCATACTCCAGCAGAGGTCGGATATAAGTTTTATAAATTTTGATGAAAAGTTCTTTTGTGATGATGTGAAATGCTTTTCTTATTATGTAAAGCATAGAATTGGCCTTCTTAGCAATATTTAGGATATGAACATCCCACTTAAGGTTATACGTGATGGTGACCCCTAGATCTCTTTGAGCATTCACAGGTTGCAGTGGCACAGAGCCAATTTTGTATTGCTTCTTTGGATTATTATTGCCTATGTGTAAAACTGTGCATTTATTTGCATTTAAAGAGATGAGCCAGTCTTTAGACCATTGTACTAAACGATCCAAGTCCTGTTGAATGATGTTGTGACTGATAAGTGGGTTTCCAATGATTTTAGTGTCATCGGCAAACATAGATAGCTCTGATTTAATAGCACTTTTCAGGTCAGTAATGAATATTCCAAAGAGGATGGGCCCCAGCACAGATCCCTGTGGTACTCCACTGTGAACATTGTGAGCTTCTGATAATGTGTCTCCTATTCTAACTTTGAATTTCCTATTAGTTAGAAAATCAGAAATCCATCGCAGAAGCTTGCCACGAATACCAAAGTGTTCCAGCTTTGTTATCAATCTTTTAATGGGTACTCGGTCAAAGGCTTTTTCATAGTCTAGGTATATAGTATCTGTTGGTACGTGATCATTCCAGTTAGAAGTCCACTTGTCAAGACAATTGAGAAGATTAGTCACAGTGGATCTTTTTGGAACAAATCCATGTTGTTCATCGATAATTATGCCTTCTGTGGCGATGAATCTTCTCAGCTCAGCTGCTATTATTTTTTCCATTGTTTTGCAAACTATACTTGTGAGGCTAATTGGACGGTAATTAGCTGCGACGAGTTTATCGCCTTTTTTATATATGGGAGTCACATGCGCTTCCTTCCACTCCTGCGGCAGTTTTCCTGTTATAAGGGACATATTCATAATGTAAGCGAGCTGATGACTGAGAACATAGCTACACTTTTTTAGTAATAAAGAGGGCAGTGAGTCTGGTCCCATTGAAGTTGTGTCACTGAATGTTTTTAGTACTTTACAAACAATGTCTGGAGAAATTATGATAGTTTCTATGGAGTTGGCAACTCGTGGCATTTGTATAGTGGGAATCGAAGAGTTTGGTGACTTTATAACAAACGATTTCTCAAACTGATTGGCAAACAAAGTGGCTACTTCCTTCTGGTCATTAGTTATTATGTTACGGTCATCCTTCAATGATGGTGGAACTGATACCTTTGAAGAAAGCTGTTGGCGTATGTAAGAATAGAATGACTTAGGCCCAGTATTTACAACCCCTCTTTCGAACTCCATTCTTAGTTTTCTAACTGTAGTTACAATTTTATTATTCATTTTGCGATAATCCTTGTAAGATACAGTAGATCTTTCTAATAAATATTTTTTCCATAAACATTTTTTTCTGTTGATTAATTCCAGCACATACTGATTTATCCATGGTTTATTTATATTTCGTTTGAAACTCCTAGACAATGGTACATGTACTTCAATGGCATTGTGAATTGTCTTAGTAAAATCGTTCCAGGCAAGTTCGGCATCAGAAAACTCTAATTTCATAATATTCTTTTTTAAAATGTTATTAATTTCTTCATAATTTGCTTTGTAAAAGTTCCGTCTTTGTGACTTACTGTGGGAATACTTAGATGGGTTTTGTATTTGTATTGTAGCTATAAGTACAAGGTGGTCACTCTTTCCTATATTTGGGTGGTAGTCAACACTGGTACAAAGATTCTCTTCATTACAAAGGATCAAGTCCAATAAAGATTCTTCATCATTACGCTTTCTAGTTATATTTGTCACTAACTGATTTAGATTACTGTTAACATACATTTCAACAAACCTTCCATGAACCATGTTGTAATGTCGTATATCTGTATCTTGCAATGGCCATTTTATGTTTGGAAGGTTAAAATCGCCCATAATAAATAAAGGGGTTTTTCGTTCGGAAGCTTCTTGGATTGTATCAAACAATGATTGATCAGTATCTTCAAATGTGTAATGTGTTGGTCGGTATACACCGGCAACAACCATTTCAAAATGACCGTACTTAAAATTCAACCAGAGAGCCTCGACTTGTGAATTACAGTTGTAAGTTGGATGCAGAGTGACTTGTATAGGCAGGCCGCAGAGCTTGTGTAACACATAGATCGCCACTCCCCCCCAACCCGTTCCCTTTATTCTGTCGTGTCTAAAAAGTACATAGCCATTAATATCCACTAAACTATTAGTAATTGCAGGTTTTAAATGAGTTTCTGAGATTATAATACATGTTGGTTTTAATTTGTTTACCTCAGCAATAAGCAAATCTCTTTTAGCCATTAGTGATGCCAGGTTTGTGTAGAGAAATGTAAACTCGACCATTGGGTTGTCGAGTGTTACAAGTTTTTTGTATGGACGATTGTAGGAGTACTATTTACATACTTAATAGTAAGATTGGTTTCGCCATTATCAGTCCTACGATTTAGTTCCTCACGAAGGTTTTGTAAATAATTTCGTTGGTAGGGCGTAAGGTCGTTTTTAGCCTTAATATTGTTGGGCAATTTTTTGCTGTTTTTCAAAACTTTTAAAGCAGACTTTTTGTTTGCAAAAACTACTTTGAGTGGGCGTGATAATAAATTTTGCTTGGGCTTACCAAGGCGGATGATAGCAACAGGTCGTTCACATTCCGGGATGTCGACCAGTGCCTGCTGGACTTGAGTTTTATCATGCTGAATTTGTACCTCTTTATCTCGAGCCTCATCCGCAGTCATAAGTTGGCACTCACTTACACCAAACAAAATAACATTTGCACTGCGCTTCTTCCTCTCCGCTAATTCACAAAGAATGCTTTCCATGTTGGTAGTTTTTCCAAGCTGGGATTGGAGATTCCTAACTTCGATTTGAAGTTGACTAACCGTGTTCCTCAGCGCTGGTAGTTGACGTACACCTAATTCGCATTCAGGACACAAATATTTCAAAGTAGGAGATTGCAATACTATCACTCTCAACTCCGTCGCGAGCAAACCACTACACTTAACGCATATTTGCCTTTCGCAGCCATGACACTTAATTTTTGGATTCTTATCATCCACTTTCGGTATGTCCTTTTCACATTTCAAGCAGCCAACCATTTTGAAAGTATGTAGGAGATATCTAGGAAACTGATATAGATTTGACAAAATTATTTGAAATCTCGAAAGTTTTTACGAAATAACACTTTCACGGTTGATTTAGGTCTAGATCTACACAAGCACACAATATTTAGTTCGAAAGAGGTAAATAAATTAATATTTAAATTAATTTTTGCAAGACGACGTAAAAACACAAGTGCACTTTTCGAGTGCGGGTAGACGAAAAAATATATAACAGTGAAAGCCTATCAGCTCCTTGGTTTTGTATTTAGATCCACGAAAGCCTTCAAAAAACCAGAAACATTACTGTTTATATTTTATGCACTGGTTAGAAGCATTCTGGAATTTGGCAGTCCAGTATGGTCACCATACTACAGGGTCCATATAGATGCAATTGAAGGCGTGCAAAGAAAATGCTTACGAATATTGTGCTACCGTCAACAACTGGGTCGCACAAATCATGATTATGAAAGTAGGCTCATAAAATATAATATTCAAAAGTTGGAAATCCGTCGTATATATTTTGATTTGGTTCATCTTTATAAAATAATTCACTCAAAACTGGATACGCCTTATTTGCTATCTCAAATTACATTTAACACTAGACACAGCGCTCGCAGATCCAATCATACAAATCTCTTTGCCTTACAGGTTTATAAAAACAATATATCGTTCTATAACCCCCTGGTCAGGATGGCCCGTCAGTATAACGATTTGGCAAAAAATAACATAGAGCTTGACATATTCGCTAAAATCGCAACGTTTATTGGTTCAATCAAGGATGTCCTCTATTCTGCGCCCAACTCTGTAAATCTGTAGTCTGACTAACTAACTACTATAAATAAGTATGTATTCCTTTGAATAGTTATTACTTAGGGTTAATTAATTTCTTTTGGCTTTTCTGTTTACATAAGTTTTTGGATTGCAATTCAGACTCTGATTGTTGAATCTTATTTCTGTTATAATCATAATTGTAATCTGTGTTGTGTAATAAATAAATAAAAAAAAAAAAAAAAAAGCGAACATACAGAGTTATTTCCGCATTCATAATATTATGGAATATTGATATTTATGGACATTTGGGTGGGGCCGCACCCTGCGATGCCACCCAAAGATACCTAAAAACCCCCTAGAGTATACTGTCACTAAGTTTGCCGATGTATATAGTACTCTTTTTGAAAATCCCAAGAAGACCGTCTCTAGTGTAATAAAGTAATAGTGCAACATCTGTCTTCCTTTTTTCGTAAGGGCCCTATGTTTCAGATGTGACTGTACACTTGTTGTGAAATATGCTTTTAGAATGTGTACGTTTAGACACCTAACACCTAAAGCCAAGTATCACTACGCACATAATTTACATTCACGATCATTCTAACGAACACTAGTAAATAATGCGTGAGGTACAATTTCTACGTTCGGCGAAAACCACGAAACACTTTCGTTTCACTAGAATGCTCGCTAGAACGCTCACTAGAATGTTCACTTAAACGCTCGTGTATTTTTTGTCCGTTTACATTTGCTAGAATGCTTTTAATTGCAAGTATATGCTCAAGTCGAGGTGGTGGTGAGACAATTTAGTTCTCACGTGGTCTCTCGTCTCGTTAAGGTGCAAGTGCGCAGGCGACATACTTGCTTATCTAGCAATAGAGTCTGCGCGCACAAAACTGCACGGCGCGTAAGTTCATCGCGGATTTTTCTCAGACTTACGACGCACGTCGTCGTATCATTTTGCCTGCAGAGTTGTAACGACGAAAATGCTAAGTAAATGCAGAGATTGGTTCATTATCACAGCTTAAAGTGTGCTTGTAATAACTGCTAGTGTGCAGTCGCAAAAGTGCCATCAAGGCACTGCCGGCAAGCCAAAATCGCTTTAGTGTGTGGGCACTATTGTTTTAGGACTGCAGGCTGCCCGATAGGATCAGAAATTGCAGGCGGCCTAATAATGAGTGGGTGCCCAAAGAAAACGTTATATTTTTTGTAATTTTTAAGCGTCTTATGCGTTACTGAATAGGTTTTATTTATACAAAGAAGTGCGGCCACACGTATAGTCTACCGTCAGCACTGCACCTAAACCTTTGTTAATATGTCTAGTATCTATGCAGTTGTGTTTCACAATTGTCGTCTTTTCAGCAGTCCAGCTGAATTATCAAAGGAGGAATACAAGACTATCAGTGATAAACTGAACGAAGTAAACTTAGACGACACGATTAGGTCTTTGGATGAAGAGACAGAGATTCCACACAAGCCACCTCCAGGTGTCAATGATTTCGACCAAGAGAACTGGAACGACCCTTTCCAGGTTTCTCACTATGCTATGGACATATTCAACTATTTGAAAAGCAGAGAAGTAAGTTTTCTTTCATCATTACCGCGAAAATCAATTGATTGTTTTTCCCTAACGTAGCCCCAACTTTCAGAATTTATTCCCAATTGACGACTATCTTCTAAGAATGAAAGGCCTCACATCCTGGATGAGGGCGCTCCTCGTCGACTGGATGGTCGAAGTTCAGGAGAGCTTTGAGCTGAACCACGAGACCCTTTACTTGGCTGTTAAACTGGTAGACTTGTTCCTGACGCGTTCGTCTAAGAAACTACCAGAAAAGGATCATTTGTCTAAGGAGGAGTTGCAGCTACTAGGAGCCTCCGCACTGTTCATTGCTTCAAAGTTTGATGTAAGTATATGTGTTTTTTTTTAAATAAGTTAACCGAAATTTGTAACATCCCCAGACACTTTTCAGTTGGTTTAGTTTTACGCCAGTTCCTTTTATGTAACTAATTGAAATCCACTGTTCGAGAAAATTCTTTGAATTTTTTTCTCGAAATAGCCTACCGCTTCTGCCTAAGCAGAAGCGTATTAACCTACTAAAGTTGCGTCAGAAGTACGCGCGGCAAACCATTGAACATCATCTGTCGTAGATGCGTTTGGGTCGCGCATTATCTGCATTCGAACGGTCTGTTTAAAATACCGCTTCAAAAGAACTTCAGTTATTCACCCGCGCGTATCGCAGTTTGGACGGTTTGTTGTGTCAGTTGCGCGGCAAGTAACCTACCTTTAATTTTTTGTTGTCGTTTAAGCTGGTGCGCGCGGAAGCCACGCTACTAAATTCATATCTTCTTTCTGGCTTGCGAGCCAAATGAACGTCAAACATTTACATGCGCGCCTGCACCTGTAATTTTTGCACACCTTAACTGTATTCTTCGAACTGCATTCTTCACCTGAACTGTATTCTGTCTTTAGCCTACCATCAGGTGAGGTGAAGTCTAATTGACGTGTCCTACATATAAAAAAGCCCGTCAATATCAATAGCGAGGCATTGATACTGCCCTATACTGGTATTGAGAATTTTTTCTCCAAAAAAAAAATCCAATTTAACTGCACTGACCCACCGAGGCAGTTAATAATTAGAAAAATAAAATAACAATGACTTGATTACAGGAACGCATCCCCCCACTAGTGGACGATTTCCTATACATCTGCGACGGCGCCTACACGCTCAGCCAACTGCTCAGGATGGAGATGAACATCCTTCGTGTGATCGACTACGATCTCGGCATCCCGCTCTCCTACAGGTTCCTCAGAAGATATGCCAGGGTCAGTATTACTATTATCACATAACTTTCTCGTGGTAGCTCAGATGTCGGAGCATTCTCTCTGTAAGTGACTGGTCGCGGGTTCAAGTCCCGCCTGAGCATCTATTTTTTCCAATCTAAATGTTGTCATCAAGAGTATTATGTCACTGCGCAGACGGGATACAATAGTAGCGACTTCCGAGTGCGAACCACCGGACGCAAATGACTGTCACTCAATTCCAGCCACTTTTCTGGTCGCTTTGAGTTTGTGGCCCGTGTGCGGCTTCGCTACGTTAACCAATGTCCCGCAGTGGTCGCGAGTGTGCAATTTAATCCTTTTATAATCAGCCCCTCTAGACAAGTGGCAATTCGCTAGCTGGCGTTTGGTGGAATAGAATGACGAATATATGGGATTTGACGTATATGACAGTCGTTAACGCATGTCAAATACGTCAAATCCCATTCATTCGTCATTCTATTCCATCAAACGCCGGTTAGCGAATTGCCACTTGTCTAGAGGTACAGACACAAGTAAAGCAATACCCCTCCCCCGCAGTGCGCGCGCGTGTCCATGCCGACGCTAACCCTCGCGCGGTTCGTGCTAGAGCAGTGCCTGCTGGAGTACAGCCTACTGGACCAGTCCGACAGCAAGATGGCGGCGGCCGCGCTGTACCTCGCGTTGCGGATGAAGAACCTCGGCCCGTGGACCACAACACTCCAATACTACACAGGTGACGTTTTATTTCACTAGAAATTGCCTGAAAAGTTATTTAATATTCTTCATACGAATGCCCATCTCTATTTGCATTGAAATGACGAGGCTAAATTTGGCAGCCAAAATTGGCAATTAAATTGCTTTAGACCACATGACTGAAGTAAAACTCTTAGATGTACAAAACTTAACTATGAGAGGAAGAAAATGTATTCTCGCACCTCACTCTTGCCCCTAAAGTAATATATAAAACGTAACTTTATCTCTCCATTTCCGTTCGCATCGCCCAATCACACTTTTCGTAACGCTCTCGTCACGCATTCACCAGCTGAATCCCCAAGTTGAGCGTGCGTAATTTATTTAAAACGTTTGTTTTATTTAAAAAATATGTTTTCGCTTTCAATTTTAAACGTTTTACAAACGTGATTTATACCTAGAACCAAACTTAATGGCCGCTCGGATTTCGTACAGGTGCGGATTCAGACGAATTGGCGTTCATCTCACTCGCTTTTCTCAAACGCTATTGGCCTGAACCGCCATTAAGTATATGGTTCGAGGTATACCCGTGATTTCAACTAAAACAGTCGCATTCCCTACACCACCGATACAATTTGTTATAACATCAACAACACTCTGCAGGCTACTCGCTCAAGGAAATCCTACCCATCGCGGTCGCACAAAACGCGGCTCTTCACAAGAAGCCAAAATCCGCCATTAGCACAGTGCGGAACAAGTACTCGCACACGATATTCTTCGAGGTGGCCAAGGTTCCTCTCGTCGAAGACTCCGCCCTGGCCGCGGACAGCTGAGATCAGCCCGGTGGCGCCTTATATGCTGTACAGAAAATCCTAAGGTGGGTTCAAATCTTCTAATAAAATTTGTGTGCATACAAGAGGCTAGGGTGAACAGGTCTGATATACGATTTCATTGTAAATAAACTCATACTCTTTTTTTCGTAACAAAATATATTTATAAGTATTGTTTATTTAATTGCCAACTTTATTCTTTATACCAGTGCTAGTTTTTAGATTGTTTTGTATGAGAGACGTATGAATGGAGTTATCTATGAGTGTATTAGATTAAATCATATTATACTGAGGCAATAAATTTTTTTAGTTAAATTTTTAGTATTTTTTTGTCATTTATATTATTCACACGTTTTAAAAATTCTACTTATCAGACCAGTCGGCCCTAGCCGTAATATAAGATATATCACAATTGGTAGTTTTTGTTACTTAATTATTTTATGAAGTTACTGTCCATTTGAAATGAATCGCTTATAGCATGCAGCTCGCTCTCCGAACCAGTGTAATATTTGAGTACCCGTATGAACATGAGCGAGCTAGGGCAGTATGTAAAACACCCAATTCTTTGTAAGGTGCCACATTGGCTTTAGTGCTATGTTTAACTTGTAAGTAGTTTGACGTTAGACAATTGTCCTCGGGCTGTCTGCTCGGGGGGCTACCACTGCCATTAAATATATACATAGGTAGTGAAAGTAGATCAAGTAAGAATTCGTGCTAACATCGACCTATGCCTTGAATAAAGATACTTCTGCAAAATCTCTACAGGTCAGCAATTAGAAAAAACACAAAGATTGCTATTTAACTTATAAAGAAAGGACTAATTTACATGAAAATTTTAATCAGTGTTTAGTAAACGATCAGTGGTGCCAACCTACGCGTGGTTGCCATTTGGAGGTGACTGCTTAGTGGTATTTCATTTGAGCGCTTCCGTGCTTCGGACAGCACGTTAAGTCCGTCCCGGCCAATCAGGCGGCAGTCCCTCAATATAGCTGAAAAATCCCGGATTCCGAAGTGAAGGCCTTGGATACCACCGGGAACTAAAGGATAATAATGACTATGACCTATACTTAAAAAGTTTGTTCAATAATCACATGTAATTTTATTCTATGTATAGGTCGACATAGTCGGAAGTATGAGAATGATGCGAGATGTTAATGCTAAGTTTATTTACTCTCGGTAAATTATTGTAATAAAGACTGAAATGTTTGACGTGACCGAATTATAATCCAGGCAAAATGCCTGAACACCGTCAAACAAGTGCCATACGATGATATATGGCATATAAACTTGGACGATTTGACTACGAGGAGTAAGCCTCAATGAATAACAAAATTTTGAACTATGAAACTAAGTTTCATCGACTTAAAAAAGAAATTAAAAATAAAAAGCACTTAAACCAAAATCGAATCTAAACTACCATGAAATATCCGCTAGTTGCGAATCGAAGTTTCGGGCAATCGGTTCCCATATTGGGACATAATATCTTAGACCTAGAATGTGCTCTATATACGCGCATTACTCGTTTCTTTGTCTTTTAAGAATAGCACTGGGTGCTTCTGCGGTGGACAAACTCAAATTACCCAAGCATAGATTATTACAAACAATCCGCGCGCGCCAGGGCCTAGTGTCCAAAATATGTGTCCTGACTGTCCAGTTCGACTTCATACCCTACCGTAAGAAAACCGAAGTAATTTCATAGTACATGGCTAAATGCTACGGTTTTCAGAAGTTTTTAGCACACGCCCGAAATTTCGTGTGTTTCATGGTAGTAGCCTCTAGGACTCACGTCAGACCTCAATAGATAGAATGTTTACCAAAAAGCAATGTCCAAAATCCACATTCCAATATCGCTCATCCGCTTGTTGCTGCTTATTATTTAATTAGAATAATGCTGTCTTCCTATAGTCAATTATAGGTACTAATCGGCTTATTAAAATGTATATTTATCGTTCTGTGCACACATCTGATATTATTTCGGTATTCGGGATCAAGTTTAGAATATCATTTATTTCAAAGACGCAATAAATCCGAGGCGCTATTGCTGCAACGATAAATATACTACGATTTATTTAACATTATTTTAAAACTAAGATTTGTACAAACTGTAGTATCGTAAGCACGTACGCAGAAGCGATCAAAAGAGTAATCAAAGTCGAACCCAACTAACTTTGGTGAGTCCTTGTGTCAGTCTCCGACACGGGTCTCAAATTTAGTAGAGTAAAGCAATTAGTGTTGTTGAATTAATCTATATATAGATTATACATTTAGACAACATTATAAAATACTCTGTAGACAACTGGTTTGTAAGTCAGGTTATATAGTAATCTGTAATGCTTACCAGCCCGATTGTCTTGCACAGTGCCAACTAACACCGGATGTTGATGTGAATGTTTTTATACATAATATTATGTATTGTTTCTTGGCAAAGCTTTGCTAATACTCTTTTAATTATAATTATTATTAATGGATTTTGTAATGTTTTAATATAATTAATTTACATAGTAATTATTGTGAGATTATTCGCATCATTTGTCATATGTTTTGTAATTTATCACATTTTAAAGAGTACAAAATATTGGAATGTTATAATAATGTTGTTTGTTTAATAGTAAGTTTTAGAATAATTATCACTTGGAATACTGTTTACTAGTTGATAACATTTGTCGTCTAATATACAACGTTAATGTAAACCTGACTTGTAAATAAAACTGATTTTGGTTTGGTACACTAGTGTTTTTTTTCGAGAACCTAAACGCTGTCATTGAATATTTTCATGAAACAAGGCAAGTATGCAGTAAGGAGTTAAAACAGAAATATCTGCATAATAGTTTTAATCAAACGGTGTATTCGAGAGTTTCTAAATTCGAGACTAGTAGAAGGAATTGACAATGAAGATACATTTTTGACGTTTTAGATTGAACGAAAATATGACTCCACATGTGATGAACAATCAAACTACAAAAATATTTTATGATGTGATTTAATCACACTCGAAAACAATGTTTTTTCAGCAGTCAAATCCGACATCTGCCTAATACATACAAAAAATTACGAATCGTTACCTACAATATGTCATTAGGTACACACAGGACAAGATACCGCGGGCATACATACGCTTCTAACTTATATACACAGCACAAACTATATTAACAAAATGCATTTACAGTACACAACTGCGACCTGAAACTCAACATTTGTTATAAAAAAAAGTGTTACACGAATAACAATTGATACTTTATCACAATTCATATTTTGCTAGCCATTATAGGCATATTTTTACAAATACATATTGAAACATAGACACCAAATACTTTATACAATTTTGTGAAGATTCATGGTCTCCAAAATCACTTCGTAATTCACTAAAGATCTGTTACATTGACGTGTCTTATCACATTGTTTCCTCATTATAAACAATCCGTGATTTAAGAAAGTTTTGAAATATAGACTGTTGATATGCAATCTATCAATACTTTGAGGAAGATAGAACTATAAGTTATTTAGTAATTGTTAACTAATAAAGCACATTCTCCTTAAAATTCCGCCAACAGCGCAGCCTGGCAATATTTTTCCCGATGCCAATGCGTCTTATTAAAACATCACATTTTATAAGTTCATATCTTTTTCAGTACCTTATACACAAGATCTATTTTGTACAGAATGAAACATCGGGAAAATCTTAAAATATTTACGCGAAAGTATATTATCTTTTGTAAACGCATACAAATGGTAATAATCAACAATTAGTTAATAACACGAATAAGTACTGCTATAATACCTACCTTTATTATAGGTAGCATAATATTAATTTGCAATAAAAATCCGTTTTTAGCGACAGATAAGTGTGTAATGGTGACTTTTGGTTATAATATAACTTATACTACAATCGGCGGATAAATTCAAACACTAACGGCTTGTATGGCTTCAAAAAATCTATTAATATTTCAATCTCAGACGATCAATTTTTGCTATACAGGATGTTTAAAATTCAGCCTCGTCAAAAACGATATTCTCGAAATATAATTTTACATTTTTTTCATTGACGATCGTTTTTGACATTAGTGTCATTCTGGTATCGAGAATTTAAACATTGTTTTAAATATAATTGATGCCTCCTGAATATGGTTAGGGTACCAATGCTTATTTGCTATTATTTACAATTATTACACACCAAAATATTGCGTACTCTACGACCTAATTCAGAATTCTATAACCACGTTATAATAGAAAACGAATTGTTATAGCCGACGTTTTCTTGAGTCCATACAAGCCGTTTCGCTTCACGACAACGAGTACAATGTCACAAATCACAGAAATGCACGCGCACACTAATATATTCACAATCACGTGAAGCTACCAATGCATATCCGGTCCGTGAGGGACCTATTAACCACAGAGTACGTCGAAACAATTATTTCTTATTGTCGATTGCGGTTCTTACAAGTGTAAGAAATAAATAGAGGTAGATCAGGTATTTGAGCAGCTAGTTTGGGGTATGATTGACAATGAATGAGTGACGTGGGCAAGTCAGTCGATGGCTACCACGATTTAATAAGCGGTCCAATTTAGTGGTAGTCTAGTAAGGGCAGAACAGGCAGGGACCTGTGGGGTCCAGTGGGTACATATAATATTACAAAAATATTATAATGATGTTCAGAATATGCTCATGAATCAATCAAAGAACCAAGAATCAAACCAAGATAATATCAACCATTATATTCCCTGGAATTCATTTGATTAATCTGGAAGGTATGATGTACATACGTACATTGAACAGTCAAGTATTTGAAGAGCAGCAACCAACCGCTGCTCTTTCAGTAGGAATTGACTTTTAGGGCCGATGCACATTGTAGGCATCGGCAAGGAAAAGGATCCTTCAGCATCATTCCTAAGGACATTGCAGGATGCCAAAGCGTAGTTTCCGACAGTCCCGACCAATGCCGAAAGACCCTTTTCCTTGCAAATGTGCGCCGGGCCTTTAATGTGGCTTACAATAAACTTCGATGGATCGCCGATGCATTGGTCGCTTTCACACGCAGTCTGCACTCATTGCCGCAAGGCAACCTATGCAATGGTTTAATAAAAATGACTATAAATAAAACTACGCATCGCTTTTGCAATACCAACACTTTCGTGGGTCACTACCATAGATATATTTTTGATAGATCAAGACTCGTAAGCAGGACTGCATATGACAGAATTTTCCAAACATGAATATAGATGAAGCAACGACTCCGTGAAGTGGCTAAAATCTAAACTATAGTTGATTATATTAATAGGTGCATTATGGCAGATGCCCTAAGTCATAGAAAGTGATTTGGCACGATTGGAACGAAACATAAAACTACTACAATTTAAGTTTAATAATTTGTCTATATGTCGGTACATAATAACTCATGATAGTAAGTTTAAAAAACAAGAGTAACACATTTCAGTTTAAATTTAGAGTAAAGCAATTTAAATTATGGTGTGATTCCTTATATCTGCGAGACCTCGTAAGACAGCTACGTTTTATGGTTTTTGTTTTCAAATTTTTGTGCTGTAGCTATATTAAGTTGTTACATTTTAATCGAATGAAGTTTATTTATACTCGTTACGTTTTATTGAAATATTTAAGTAAAAGATAAAAACAGTATTAACACACTACTGAACTGAAAATAGTACCTATAATATTGCGCTCTGATTAATAAAGTTTCAAACAAGAGTAAACGATGCTGTTGTAATGAAAAGGTCTAAAGTCGTGGTCACTGTTATCTGCGCCAATAGCACTACCGTTCAAACGATTTCTCAAACAATACAGTTGTTATCACCGATGATACAGCTGGTGAATTGGATAATAATGACCAAATGCGATAAGGGTCGAAAGTAACGTAAAATGTAACAAGTTACATTCTGGCAACTATGCGATAACTCTTTTGTAACTTGAATCGATTATTCTCACAACCGGTTTAAGACACTCCAACCCTAGACTACAACTGTCATAATACACTTATAAAATTATTTCAACTATAATGCATACTGTTTTATTGAAATTCAAAGACAATTTGGCACGATTTGACAATATTGAAGGGACAATGGCGGCTTCCGTCACGGGCCTCCGGAAATGTTGAATTTACTATATGACATTCATTTTTAAATCTCACTAGCTGTTCGTACCCAGCGTCACTCGGGCTTCAGTATTCCCGTGCATATTCTAAAATTTTCAGGCGAGGTGTTTGGGCAAATATTGGGTTTTAAATGTGCCGAATGACTGCTGAAGACTCAGCTAAGATTTTTAACTTCAAATGCCTGAAGCCTAATGAATGATGAGACGCCTCGCGCTAACTAAATTTTATGTTTCAAAGTTTTATTTACCAATTTTACATGCTATATTGGGTATTTGGTTTTCTTTGTTCTACATGCCAAGGACTATTTATTTGGCATGTAGAAAAAAAATCTAAATTCGAATAAAAATTTACTGTTATCAGCAGTCATATTGTTTCGAATTTCCTGATCTATTTATAATATATCTACGATCACTTAAACTACCTTACAGATATAAATTATATACATTACGCGCTCTATACACGTGAGCGCATCTATTTATATTTACAATAAAGTTTTGGATGCTTTGGCTAACGATAGGGCACTCGCGCTCGCTTACAGTTCCTTCCTAATCTACTACAATAATTTCAAGTTCTTTAGGAACTAACAGTGTAGGCTACTGTATCGAAAAAAATACACGAAAATTTGAACCCTATAAATAGTGACACAAAGTTCGTAATAGCTCGCAATACTTCGCTTATAATGCTTCAGTATCAAAAAGCCATTAAAACCTGTAGTTGATTGATTGAGTTGAAATCGTTTTGCGCAAATGTTGGAAATGAGATCTAGAAATATTGATTAATAAATCTTCGTACTTCGAGATTGGCATAATTATGTTGGCATAGAATATTTAGATTCCAAGTTCAATTCCCGGATAGGAAACTCGGGAACAGTACCCCTAGCACGAACAACTACCGTTAATTACCGTTATTAGATTGGCCGGCGTCACATACACACAGGTTTGCAGTAGGCAGGCGGCCAATCACAATGCTCCATTCTCTCAATACGTTTACCATACGATGACTATGGTTGTTCGGGTACAGTATGGAGTGTGCAAACCTGCTCGATAGACGGTAGCAGGCCTCGCCTCTATAGCGTGAAAACATAAGAATATTAATTCTGTTGTTGAATGTACAGCGGAGTTTATTGCACCGTTTCTAAGTTTCTTCTCCACTAGCGACAGCGGAGGCAAACTTCGTTTAAGTAGAAAAAAATTCACGTCACTAACTTATAACTGTGTTATATTATATTGAATAAATAAATTAAGTTTGACTTTGTTAGGCCTAGAATGTGGGTTTAAATTACATTTCTGCCTACCCTTTCTCAGTCCGTATGCGTAATTAAACTACAACAACATTACTTTCAACTAAATACACGACACTAAGTAATTGTAAATCAAAATGAAACAAAAAAATGACTTGATGCAAAAAATGCCTGCGGTTATGTCTACTTGGATTAAGGTCCGACACTCAGTCCTGGATCAATCGAGATTCAAAACTGAGTTCCATTCTAGAACATGGGCCTTAGTAGTTCATCAATATCATCTCCAACTTTACGCAAAACCTCCAACCCAAGCCCACTACACGCACTATTAGCTAGGATTAGACGATTTATAGCTTTGTTGAATATCTGTGGATTCGTGGGAGCATTCGTTCATCGGCTGTGCTCTCGGCGATACCGGCCTGAAAGTACATTCTAGGGAGTCTGAGTCTGGTGTTCCCGGCGTCGAAGGTGTTAACCTGTCGGAGGTGCACATACGCTTGGAGAGAGGCGAGTCGGCGTCGTCATACCGCCGCTTACCGGACAACATGTTGGGCCGGCTGACAGGACTGAAGCTTGATGCTCGAATCTGTATTGGTGATAAACTGCGCCGCGTTGTGTATTTTCGCGGCGGTGATGGTGAGACTACGGTGGGTGAAAACCTGTAATAATTAATAATTGTGTGTTAAGGACTGTATTTGCACGAGAAACAAGGGTAAATTAAATTTGTCCTTTACCACGAATCTGATAGGTTTTTTGCTGTAAATATAATACATCTTCTGAAAATGGATTATAAGTGAAATGACCTCGACTGCGACGCGATCTGAAAACGACATACCGCCGGCCAATCGGGCGTTTCATGATGCATTGAATACGGCGACAGGTGGATAGGACAGAGTATGCCACATGGAGTACTGCTGTCACTTTTCTGCCAGGGCATCAACTTGACCCTTTCGACTAGGGTAACGCAGGGAATCGTCTTTAATTCCATACTTATGGTCAGTGTGGATATCAGCATACTGGCTGGCAATTCTGAAATACACACCTAGGGATCCTTGTAGGTAAGTTTGTGGGTGGGTTGATAAGGGGCCGTGAGGTCTTTGAAGGACTACCCCTATCTGCACGGCTAATCGGCCATATGTATCTCCTCTCACAATACGCACCTAGGTATCCTCATGGGTGAGTTGGCGAGGGACCCGACGAGCGTGAGGTTCTCGCAGGGCTGCTCTATCTGTATGGCGGTGTGCACCTCGCGCGTGTTGCTATACCCTCACAATACGCACCTAGGTAGCCTCGTGGGTGTGTTGGCGAGAGGCCCGATGAGCGCGAGGTCCTCGCAAGACTGCTCTATCTGTATGGCGGTGTGCACCTCGCCCGTGTTGCTATATCCTCACAATACGCACCTAGGTATCCTCGTGGGTGATTTGGCGAGAGGCCCGACGAGCGTGAGGTCCTCGCAGCACTGCTTTATCTGTATGGCGGTGTGCACCTCGCCCGAGTTGCTATATCCGCACAATACGCACCTAGGTATCCTCGTAGGTGAGTTGGCGAGAGGCCCGACGAGCGTGAGGTCCTCGCAGGACTGCTCCATCTGTATGGCGGTGTGCACCTCGCCCGTGTTGCTATATCCTCACAATACGCACCTAGGTATCCTCGTGGGTGATTTGGCGAGAGGCCCGACGAGCGTGAGGTCCTCGCAGCACTGCTTTATCTGTATGGCGGTGTGCACCTTGCCCGTGTTGCTATATCTTCACAATACGCACCTAGGTATCCTCGTAGGTGAGTTGGCGAGAGGCCCGACGAGCGTGAGGTCCTCGCAGGACTGCTCCATCTGTATGGCGGTGTGCACCTCGCGCTCGTGCGCCACCTCCCGCGTGTTGCTGACGTCGGCGCACTCCTGCAGACGCAGCTGCGTCACGCGCGGGGCCAGCCGCGCCCACGAACTCTGCGTCATGGATTACACCAGTTATTGACTCGAGCACTAGTTTTATATAATTTAATAGGGACCCCGCTTTGGACTTGACTGCCCATCATGACATTTTAGTACAGATTATAAAGAAATGGTCAATTAAACTATATGAAATGAAAACTCATACTCATAAATGTGTGATGCGTGATAAACGCATCACAACAGATTTGATTTCACAAGGATATCCATTATGGGCACCTTTTTAAACAAATGCAAATAAGGAAATTTGGAGTTTTTATATAGGGAGAAGCGTTTCTGAGTTCGATTTATGCTCTATCAAAACGGGAATTGCCCATGAATTGGGTTAAAGATATCTCCGTCATGTCTCTCTGATGACAAGAGCGCACAGTGAGGAAACGGCGAGGGGGCTGGCAGTTCACCGTCTGAATAGTTTCGAAGCGGTAGGCATAAACTGGCACAGACCTCCGCTCCGTCGCTACCGGTAACGTTACTGGGCAGTACGTGGCATGGAGCACTGCTCCGCCTGTCGACGTCGTTCCGCTTGCAGCGCTCGCCGCCGGGGCGTAAGTCGTGACCGGGCCGAAACTTTGCCAACAGAAAGATTTTGTTTAATACACGTAAGAATTTCGTTCGTAAAAAGAAAACAGCGATGCCTGGTCTGGTGACTGAGGTATCGGACTCGCGATCAAGAAGCCGCAGCGTGAACCCACTCCTGAAGCAATTTACCCAAGCCGGGAGGGTTAACGGAAATACTAATTTTAATAACTACTAGTTATTAATTTACAAAAAGGTTACATACAGCAGCATAATATGAAGGCATACGGGTATAGAGGATGTAACTGTTAAGTGTGTCTAGATGGTTATTTGAGAAGAGTTTGAAGTTTTGCTATATCTTAAAAAATTGCGAAATAATCATCTGCACGCGCTTAACATTTCCATATTGTATGTGAAATTCTTAATCAAATCGAATGGGAAATTAATGGACTTGATTATGCTAATAATATTGGGTTAAAACCTAATCAAGTCATATGAACAAATACATTCTGTTCTATTATTTGTTAGCACAGACATTTATATTTACTTACATATCTGTTTTTATTACCCATTTCCAGTGTATGGAGACCAGCGTTTATATGGAATTATTAAATCTTTGGCATCCTTCTTGACTTCAAAGTTTTGTGCGTCATCTTCATCGTCTTAGCGTTGTTTGCGGTTCCATCCAAGGCTTTCACCGTGGAGTACGGGGACCGTTAATTTCTCTTCTCCTTCAATAAGTGATTTGTCCGTGAGGCAGGCTTGGTTCCGAAGATCTTGGTAAAGTCCCATACACACAAAGTAGTGTATGTATATATTTAATCAGAAACCCCTTTGAGCTTCGGTTTATCAGTCCTAACAGTGAAATTAATATGTCGGACTCGAACCGACTAAAACAGCACGGTTTTCCTTCAATTCTGCTTGAAGTGAAATGAACAATAACGATACATCCCTGGAATTTTTGTCATTTTGTCTCGTTCTTTCTACTGGATAACAATAAATAAAACCATGATATTTATGTGCCGTTCAAAGATGAGGACAGAAGGATGAAGTGTTCGTGGAGTGGGCTTTCAATATCTTTAAATTGTAGAAAAAATACTAACGGCTAAGTTGACGGGCGACGTGACAGGTCCGAACGTGCCGCTGTGTCTGCGCGTGCGCATCAAGTTGTTATTCGAGAACATGCTGAAGATCGATGTGTTCCTGGAACAACATTGTTTTATTACAGTACTGAATTAACTCCCGAGTCCTAAATGGAAGTGACATATAACAAGCTGTATGTGTTATGAAACCAGGTCAAAACGGCGGGCGGGTCCTTTCAACAACTCCTCGTCTATAAAGGGGTCTTAAAATGAGGCCGTAGGGTTATTATAATGATATGGTCCAAACTAGGTGGTCGTAATACGTAAGAAAGGGACCGGTCGCGGCTTCAAGTCTCGTCTGAGCATTCCTTTTTTCCAATCTAAATTGATTATTGCATAAAAAATTTAAAAGCTTGAATGCAACCAAATCTAATGCCACTAGAAATAAATCAAAACACACTCGTACTCTGAAGGCACGCGTGCCCCAGCATCACAAACGAGGTCATGTAATGAATATTTTTGAATTTCATGAACTGGATGTTTTTCTAGATCGTATAAGTGTGTAAGATAATGGGGTTTTGGGGTATTATTTATAACAGTGATGGCGTCGGTAGTCACGTGATCTGTGCGATAGTTCGACACCTGGGTGGGCCAGTATTGGATTTGAGTATTGTGAAATTCAGCGTCATAGTCGAATTTACAAAACAATCTCTAATGACATGAAGAGCTAGACACTTTTGTCTACCGCTTTGGGTTATTTTGATGTGACTATAGTATATTCTACTAATAGCTACATCCACGTCTTCCATATACTATATGTATATTTTTCGACAATACTTGTGTCTCGAATTTTAATGAGTGCTGTTGCACCCACGCGAATCAAGCACTATTAGTAAAAAAATCAATTGACTATTGTGAGTTATGACGCGATTCTCAATCATCTTTAAAATGAAACGCTTCATAATTTTTTAACTAGGTTCTCTATTTTACAACAGTACCTACTCCTCTATTGAAATGGACCGGTCATGTTATTCCCTAACAAATTCGATGTCGAGTCTCAGTCAGTCGAGAGAACTCACTTCGGAAAGACCACTTGGCGTTTGGCGCGATATTACGAACAGCGTTAGCCATCAGCTGGTCGAATTTGGTAATAGGGCGCTGATCCAAATCGCGAGCTGTCTGAACATACCCAGCGTCCGAATATCATCGAATTTGTATTCTGCAATATTCTGTAATACATAGATCAGTGCCTGTGTAGCGCTAATATAAACACAGTTCCACTGAGCTGTTTCCAAAGGCTGACAAAATATAGCTATATCACGTTAATGCTACCTTCCAGGAATGGCCGGTTCGGAAAGAACTTATTTTTGAAAGGGTAGTCGGAAAATGAGCGCTTCCGAACTTTCGGAGGCCAACATGAAAGAACCGAAACAGATAAATTATTGGTGCATTGTTTGCCCTCCTTAGTATGTGCATAACATAAAGCGGCCCGTGTTGTGCACAGGGGCCCGCTGACCTTGGAGTGATAGAGAGTTGGCCTCCATGCTCGAATTGCAAATGACTCCGGTATTACGTTCGTATTGAAAATTCATTGTCTGTTAGCCTCGAAATCATATTTATTCTAACTTCTCTACGCTGAAGTTTTGGAATTATAATTAACAACTAACTGAATAGACGGCAATAGATATGGTAGTATTCTTGAAAACAAAATTCATATAAAATTGAAGATGGGTGAAATAGAAGAAACCGGATGCGGAAGGCGGAGGATCGTACGAAATGGCGCACATTGGACGAGGCCTATGTCCAGCAGTGGACTGCAGTGGACTAATTGATTGATTGAAGCTTACCTATTGGTTTCGGATGAATCGGTATGCCTGCTGATTGACGGACAACATTCTAATGCCGGCATAGAACTCTAAATAATACTTATTATTTAGAGTTCTATGGGTGCAGTCTTTCCTCTCGGCTTCGGGAGGTTGGAGGACAGTCACTGTCATAAAAGCCAAGACAAGGGAGGAGCAGTATAGCGGCACCCGGGCTCCAAAAACGAACGAAACGAGCATTGGATGCGATTGGGATTGATGCTCGGATTACAAAGAAGATTTAAACACTCTCTGAACTACAGAGTCTGTCTATATTAATCAAATAAATATTTGGCACCTTATAACCACGCTAGATTAGACTTGTCCTATTTGCTAAAACTTTGTTTCGGAATATTTTGGACCATAACCAAATACACTGCAATAAGGACATTCTAATTACAGTACGCACTTCAAATGACCTTGTCTTGAAGAATCTGGACCACAGAGCAAATCTTATCCTACTCATATTGTATACCTACAAATATCCGCGAAAAATTGTACAATAACATTCATGACAGGATGTTACGTGCAACACATCGTTACAATCATGACAAAAATTGACTAGTACATAAAGCTAAAACTTAAAATATTGTTTTACTACGAACAGCTACATACGGCGAATTACTTTTATTATAATATACAATAGCAGACCTATAAATAATTGTAAAAGTAAAACAGTACATAGCTTCCATTCTAGTAACTAAGCAATTAAAAACTAATTTTCTTTGATACAAAACTGGCCGGTTATGTTTTTTGAATGATGGCATCAGATGGCATCATGGTAGAACGGCCTGTCTTTAGTAAAAAAAAAGGCAGAAACGGCGTGATTGCTTTTAGAATATTATTTTATGATTATTTCCGTGGGGATTTTGGGCACGTTACAAACAAAAGACTGAAATTTCTCCTACGCACAAACCACATGTACGTTTCTACCACTTAAGGACAATATTATCTAAAATATAAAATTCTCGTGTCACAGTTTTCGTTGCCAAACTCCTCCGAAACGGCTCGACCCATTCTCATGAAATTTTGTGGGCATATCGGGTAGGTCTGAGAATCGGCCAACATCTATTTTTCATACTCCGATTCGCGATAACCGACATCCACGCGGGCGGAGCCGCGGGCGACAGCTAGTCTAATATATAAAATTCTCGTGTCACAGTTTTCGTTGCCAAACGCCTCCGAAACGGCTCGACCGATTCTCATGAAATTTTGTGGGCATATCGGGTAGGTCTGAGAATCGGCCAACATCTATTTTTCATACCCCGATTCGCGATAACCGACATCCACGCGGGAGGAGCCGCGGGCGACAGCTAGTAAAAATATATAAATACTAGAGAAAACTGTAAACTTATCCATAAACGAATATCTGAAGTTCCAGATCATGAGGCCTAAACCCTACCTAAAGTAATACGAAGTAACTTCATGGTGTCCTAATGCTACGTCTTTCGTTCGTGTTTCATACGGGTCTGAAGAAACATAAATTACTAGCCGAGGCAGCTTCGTTACCCGAGAGATCGATAGAGATGTCTGCATAATTTGACAAGCGTGGGTGTTATCAATATAATGAATTCATGTCTCGTTGGTTCCATAGTACAAATCTATATGTTATTTCTGCCACTCTAGACAAGTGGCAATTCGCTAGCTGGCGTTTGATGTAATAGAATGACGATTGTATAGGATTTGACGTATTTGACATGCGTTAACGACTGTCATTTACGTTAAATCCCATACATTCGTCATTCTATTCCATCAAACGCCGGGTAGCGAATTGCCACTTGTCTAGAGGGGCTGATGAGCTTTGCGCGGTGGTAGTTGCAAGTTCGACTACTAAGGATGTCAGAGGAAGCGGTGGCGATTCTTGTTTGCAAATATTTGTAACAATATGTTTTGGGTATTTCTTGTGGGTATTAATAAAATGAAATGGAACTAAATATGTTTGCGTGCACCGCTGAGCCAGTCAACCTGTGACCGCGGCCGGCGTAACCTGGTCGAAATGTAAGGCAAATCAAAGGTATGTATGTACCCAAACCATGATCGCGTTAATTACCATTAACAATATTGTATTTTTATCTTACTGGTGGGCAGACATTCCTTATGGGGGGCCAGAAAGTTGGAGAAATATCAGAGGGCTTGAACCTATTAAAACGCATGATGTTGCTGGAAGTAAGATTGAGTATTAACTCTCACTCCTAGTAGGACCACATTAGCTCCCTCCTCCGCGTTTCACACCCGGTCTCGAGCATTACGAGGCAGAGGCGGCTCTTAAGCAGCTACGATGACAACGGTATATACTTTATACTTCTGGCCCATCAAAATAAATTATCGAGGGCCATTTAACATTCATGTCGAAGGACCGTCAGCGGGCCGGAACTGATCCGCGGGCCGTACTTTGCCCATCCCTGGTTTATCAGCATTCTAGATACCTCTCACTCATATCAAAGCTAGATAAGCTTTTCCTACTTTGAGGTCTAGATAGCGCTGTGCGTATCTTAGAATATTGTGATTTATTATTAATTTTTCACATTCACTTTCTAATTTTGAGCAATGTTCCTTTCCTAGTGTAGGCAAAAAGTGATCAACATTGATAGCTAAATAGAAATGATATCTGTCGAATGCCTGTGTGTACACGAACGTTTTCCTGTTAAAAATATACCTAGGCATCTGTAGCAGATTTCACTGCCGACTGTCGACTAAGTGCTATTTTATCTCCAGGCCCACATCAATGAACATCGTTGCTATGAATAGTTAATAAACGCATAGTCACTACATATTTAGTATAAAACAAAGTCGCTTTCTCTGTCCCTATATCCCTTAATATGCTTAAATCTTTAAAACTACGCAACGGATTTTGATGCGGGTTTTTTAAATAGATAGAGTGATTCAAGAGGAAGGTTTATATGTATAATACATGTTTAATATAGTAGAGGGTGCAGCGGTACCGGGATCCGACGCCACGCGGGCGGAAATATATTGGCGGTACGAAGTTCGCCGGGTCAGCTAGTATCACATATTTTATTGTTTGGAGATGCATGGTTGATATAATCCAGCCTAGGCAATCGGCTATACTATATTATTGTTGGATCCCGGTGGATAAGAATACCCACCCCATCTCTCAAGGGATAGGGCTAATTTCCATCCGATAGCAAACACAGTCCAAGACAAGGTGCCCAATTGACTGCACTAGTAGTGGGACCAAAAATTATATATGGCGAAATGTGGGTGCTAATACACCTGTACCTACACCTTCGTGAATGTATATAGGTACTCACAATACGAGTGTGATTTTAAACCCCATAAAGATTTGTGCTCTTCCAGCGCCTCAGCAGGTATATTCTCTTGTACCCTGAAGATCTTGAGGCCTTATCCAAATGATTATAATGATACGAGTGTAAATATTATAAGCACAAAAACAGTACCTACAATTGTGCGTCATCACGCTATTATACGAGTAAATTTCATGACTTTTGGCCCTAAAGCGTGCTAATAGCTCCATCAACAAGGTGTCAACCTCATAAACAGCATATAATTGCTTATAAAACAGATCTATATCTAACACCATAACACGATAGCTCCGTACAACAATATTGTGGACATTGCGTTAGCGTTCTTGCGTGTTCTAACAACAATTAGTCAATGATGAATGTACTGCCACACTGTCGAGTGTAAGCTGTCGATATCACGATCTGTGAAATTATCACATGAATAAAAGCATATACTTTTATACTTCTATACTAATATTATCAAGCTGAAGGCTTGATTTGTTTAGTTGAACGCGCCAATCTCAGGAAATACTGGTTCGAACAGAAAAAAATATTTTTGTATTGAATAGCCTGTTTATGGAAGAAGGTTATAGGCTATAAATTATCACGCTACTACTAAAGGGAGCGAAGCAGTAATCATAAATGTCAACAACTCCAGTAGATTTCCATACTTTATTTTGAAAACTACAAATTTAAATACGGGCTCAAACGGGTGGTACGGGGTTTAATAATATGCCACGGGCCAAGCCGGGTGGGAAGTATATCTTGATATATTAATATATAGGTATTATAGCTACGTCTGTGACAGGCTTTAAGTGGAAAATATTGTCTGTGAATGGTACCATTGGTTTGAAATGATTCAATTGACATGCAAAGTTAGGTCAGATAGTGCTTGGTATACCCCCATTTCATTTGCATTTAAATTAATGGAATTGATTTTGTTTAGGTACTAGGCGCGGGTATGAGGTTATGCTCGTGTGGAATACTGATCCCTTTCTCGGGATCCCAGTAACAGATTTCTGGGATATTAAGGTAGTCTAGGGCCCGTATGTATAGCCCTGCAGATTGTATAGACAGATTATTTAGATTTGACAGTGTCTATACAATCTAACTTCAGATAGGTCGAGATTCAGAACTGAGTACCATTCTAGAATAAGAGCCTAAGTCTCTTTTCCCATTCCCGGCCGTACTCTATGTACATGTCAGTCAAATGCATTCAGTAGTTTCTGCGTGATTAAGACATTCATACATTAAATTTGTTATAGGTAACCTAGTTGTATACAAAATAAGAACGAATGCCGAGAAAACTAAGTGTTTTTGAAAAGATCATCTTTAGTAAATGTTCTCCAACTGAATTAACGAATAGATCTAAATATATGAATTTGTTTACAATCAGTGATATCTCTTGTGTGTTTCTAGGGGCCTTTTATGGTCTAGCATCGGCGGAATATAATTCTTTTGTCCAATAACGTTAAATTGGGGACGTATTTATAAAAGTACTGAAGCCTTGTATATTCACTCACACACCTGTCGATTTTGTCGGTCCCTCATAAGAAACGCAGACATTTTTTTTAAATATTTCTGTGCTGAAATTTACACAAGTAATAAATCTTGAGATGATGTCCTCCAGCTATCGCCCGTATGCCACAATGCTGTCAATATGTTCAACATAATTCGCAACAGAATTGTTTACTAATTGACAATTACCTTTAAGCTTGTTCTCTGGTGAAAAATACAAGCAAACACGTATTTACAATGAATGGTATAGTTAGGCAGAAAATCTGGCAACATTATTTTTCATTCTAAAAGTGTTTAAGGGCTCTGCCTCCTGACTTTACATCTTATAGCTACGTCACAACGCTGCGTAAAAAATGTAACTCACAGAAAAGTCGATAACACGACTAGACTCGAATATTTCTTCGCACTACAACAGCGGTTACGTGATGTACGAAAGGGGCACTTAGACACAATCGAATCCTTAGAATCTACACCCATTGTGAGACAATCTTGGATAGTGCTAGCTCACTGAACATCCTTTGGCTCGATAATCTTACGATTCATCAAAAAAAAAAAAAATATAAAATTGAATCGCCTAAACGTTTGTACGCGCGTAAATTTCGAACGACTGCACCAAAGTGACTATTTCTTGATTATTGTGTTTGTTATTATCAGGACAAGGCTAACGGGCAAGGTACTATAATTGCACCCGGGCGAAGCCAGGGGCGACAGCTCGCGTCCTTGCTTCTGCCCATGCGACATATTGTTCACATTTTCTCGAACCATAGGAACCTATTCGCTAGATAACGTTAGCCTGTCGCTTTTAAACGCTAGGGCGGGGAAGGAAAATGAAGTAGAATAAAAAATATTACCCCAGGTGTAGTCAGGCTCAGTTATGCTACTTTCTTCATAGGCAACTCGAGCTCACATCCTATCTGAAGTCAAGCGCTCACCGACGCTATGTTGCCTATGTTATTATTCAGTTAACTTAATATGCATGTAATGTTTTGGTTGCAGCTCCTTGCTTACTGTTATAATTTGTAAACACAATCATTGTAATTAATGCCGATGGATAATGTGTGGCCATGAGGTTTCTTTGCCTGGTTAATTTCTAGGTGGACCTACTTGTTGCCTTGAGAGCGTGGTGCTAAACACGCGGTTCACACACGTGTTTTTCCTTCCATAACTACTTATTTTCTTATCTTCGGATCTGTGCCTAGTTTGTTTAAGCTTAGATGAACTTAGCTCCTGGTATTTACGTGCAAACAATACAATCACTGAAGTGGGTCGCATGGCGATAGAGTTTGAGTGCCCTAAGAGGTCGCGGGGTTTGATTCATGGTCGTTGCAAATATTTGTATGCGCTTGTATATTTCTTTTCAAGATGGTCTTCTTTCTTACAGGCTTCACAACCGCAATAAGTCCTCACGTCTGTTGCTGTTCACAGCTGCTCCTACCAATCTAGAGTACGATACTGTCCATGGCTTCAAAACGATTCAGAAACATACAATCCACCCATCCTATCGCTGCTTCTACACTGTCATATTCTACTCTGCTCTGAAGGACACTTCTTCTCTGTAGAATGTTTACCAAAGCCAACGACCTCTTTTCCTTACTTCTACCCTTTTTCCTATTCTTCTGTTTCTTTCCCATGGGGAAAACATCTGTTGTAAGCTTCGTAGGTCACGGTACCGCTTATTAATAGGTGGGTCGTCTACTTGAAAGCTATATCTTCGTATTCATAGTGTTTTTTTTAGCCTACCACTGACAACACCCCGTTGTATGGTAAGAAGCTATGGTGAAGTTCAATTGACAGGGACCACCATTCCAGATGCTGAGAACCTCAAAAGAGTGGTCCCTACCTTGACAGATGCTATTGCACGCTCAGCTTGAAGAATCCGAATCGTAAGATACGCGGTACAAAATTCATGACACTATATTTGTGCAATGGTGTCATGGATGCATCACGAGGGTTTCCGGCACAGACTATGATTATACGGTAGAGCAGTCTTATTATTACTACTGCGCCCGATGATTATTATAGGCAACGCGACGATTGAACATTGTTGAAGGGAATCCTACATGATCTTCTTAGCGCTGCGCCTGGTTGCATTGCGGACTATGTGCTCTGAGCTTTTCACCACATAGTCCGCTTACTCCTTCTCTACATTAAGATTTGGCTTATATGACTTTGCCTGTTTGAAACCCTTGTTTGCCCTATATGAAAAGCCTGCGAATGAACCTCGTCCGCTTGCCTCAAATCTTAACGCCCTAGATATCCTAACACGATCTGCCAACATTGTGTTCGTGTGTATCGATGTGAAATATCGATATTTTCCGTGAAGCACCTGCCTTCTTTAATATTCAGATTTCTTTTTTAATGTTTGCAAAGCTCACGTTTGACCACTATCAAACCTGTTGGCAAGTGACAACGAGGTCGACGGTGGAGAACGCTTGTCTAGAAGTAACCTTTTTTTTTTACGTGCGGGAAATCCCCACCGATACCCACCCCTCCGGAGCCGGAGGGGGAGGTTATGTCGGACTCGAACCGACTAAACCGCACGCCGTCCCTGGGTCGTAGTGCTAGGCCAAAGGTGAGGTTAGAGCGAGCCTGCGAGCCTACCATGACACACATAGGCAATTCAGTTTTAGGCAACTGTTCAAATGGAGAGAGATAGATGGAGCTATACACCCCTATATAACAGAAAATTCTAACAAGAATTGAATCGCTTCTGTGTTTGAACCCGAGATTTTGTGCTAGGAGGCTGCACTCTGTCAACATTTTGCATGGGTCACCTAGCTTAGGGCAATGTTCAGCAAAGTGTCAGCAATGGCTGCATAATTTGTCCACTGACTGCGATAAGCTAATTGATTGATGTGGTGGTGGATTCTAGTATGATAATTATGATTTTAATGATTATCTAGCACTGGATTTAAGTTTACTTGTAACACAAAATTATAGTTCAGATATTTTAACATTAGCAGGTGAGCATTATTTGTCTTATTGTAACATATTTTGTATCATACAAAAAGGCTCATTATGAAACATTAATTTGTATTGCTGCCAAATAAATACCCAGTCATTATATTTCAAGACTATTCTGACTTTTTAAGTGTTAAGTAGTTTGCTAAACCAATATTTGGCAAGGTGTGTCCCTATAACCTAATTCCTGCCAGCATCTTTTGCAAAGGGAAGGTGTGGTGGAGATGATTCTTAAATCAGAACGCTCAGAATTCCATATCTAATTGCTATGGTTGTTTTATAGAGGTAAGTTTATTTTCCACTGGCTTCCCATTTGGAATCATTTTCTCCCTTCTCAACTGAAGTTTGTTGAAGTGTTATTTCATAAGATACATGAAACAAACATCATCAAATCATATCAAATATATAGTATATAGTATATAATAGCTATTAAAATTGAATCCTTTCTACCATACCATAATCTATATTTAATTGAATGTTTATCATGAAATTATTGGTTGTATTTTTATTACTTGCTAGCTATTGCCCGTGGCTCCACCCGTGTGGATGTTGGTTTTCGCTTAGTGTTAAGTCAACGCTATTATTCGAAAATAAAAGTAGCTTATGTTACTCCTTATTACATCAGCTACCTGCCAATAAAAGCTCCGTCGAAATCTTTCCAGCCGTTTCAGAGATTAGCCAGAACAAACAGACAGACATAAATTGAAAAAAAAAAAAAAATTGGTGCACGTACTGTATTATATTCATTGCACGGAGTAAAAAAATGGTTATTTGAATATTACAAACAGACACCCCCATTTGAATTTTCTTTAAATGTATGGATGTATAATGTTCTTTATTCTGTTTTTAATTATATGTAGTAAAAAAAGCCCACTACGATTTTAGATAATGTATGCAAATGTTGTATATATAAATAATACATCCACTTATTTAAGGTGTAACCAATACTCATTAATTATAAAAGTGTAACATCAAACAAAGCCAATGTTTGACTGCTGTAGCACCTGATGACTTAAGCCAATGGCTTGACTTTGTCAACAACAAGTCAGCACAATATCTATCAAAAAATTCAGTTTTTATCAGTAAAGAAAGTATTCAGATAGCATAGATAGACTTAAAATTATGATGATTTAATCATACAATGTAAAGATACATTCCTACAATAAGATAAACATTAGAAACAAATTTATTATGAGTGTTTGTGTACTTTACTGTTGTAGTATAGATTAATACACAGACATAAATTATGATTGTTTGATGTGTGGATGATCTAATATGTGAGAAGTGTTAATTTATGTCAATAACTCTTTGAAACACATAACAATGTCTTATTTTTACATGTACTGTAATGTACTGTAAAACATTGTACATTCACAATCAATGAGATAATGTGTTCAGTTACTATTTGTTGTTATTAGACCATTACCTTTTATTATTAATTTTCTGAACAAATCAGAAACTCAATCAAGAAACACTTATCACAGCATGAGAATTAATTAACTAAGCTTGATAACACTGAGTCAATTTCAAAAATATAACAGACTAAGTAAAAACATATTAGCACATAAAAAATATACTACATGAGCAGTTTGATAGCTCAGCACTAACTGTAGTACTCATATAATGTCAACACACCGCAACTCAACACTGAAAAATGACGCCAAGCTTCTGCACTTTTACCAAACAATATACAATCAACCAGTAACGATAATATTATAGAATACAGTGTGAATAATGCACAAACATCGCTAAATACGGGCACAGCACCCACTGACGACCTCAGCAGCTGTCAAAAATAAGTAAGTAGCCGTAGCAACAACGATATCATGCCCATAGGAGGCGTGTTACACTACGGATATCTTTACCTGGGAGCTACACTCGTTGTAGGCGACGTGACTGTCGTAGATGCTGCCTCATTTATTAAGGGTGCGCTGCTACACCTTTTTAATATGTTAGGAGTGTCCACATCCATTATCTTAATGCCACCATTCGTTCACTGACGTACTATGTAGTTATATGCATCGGGATTGCCGAAACGATTATCCATCTGCTGTTTATGTAACACTGTAAGTGCACTAAGAAATTGTCTACTAAACAATTCACTCTACTATTACAACTACGTACATGTTTTTTATTACGCTTATATCAAAGGATAACACAAAATTAAATGAAAATACGCTACTCGGAAAGCTAAAAAGTGGCTCGAAGCTGACCTGTCAAATCGCCGCAATAGAGAAGCGTTCAGAATTTATTTTGGATTACAAAATCGTTTCATTTTTTTTTTGTAATATTAACTTTTGCTATCTTAAAGCACATGAAATATATTTATATATTAAGCTTATAAGCTTATGAGTCGACAACAAAATAAGGGCTTAAAAACTTGGATCAATAATGCACATGACTTATAATTACGAAAAATCTTATTAATACTTTACTCTAATTATGAATGTATCGAAATAAATGTCAACACTTGAATGTTCCGTTTCACTCGTATAGGTATTTAATAAAATGATATTTTATGTAAATAAAAATCTCAGTTTGAATATTCTAGCGATTAAATATGAAAAGTATTTATTTAAATGGCAGAATAAGATATGGCAAATATTATAATAGTGAATAAACAGTTATCTAATTGATGATGTTTGAATATAGAGCTAAATTAAAGTGTATTATTGCAAGATTAAATGATGTGCAACGAAACGTTAGTCATAATGTTTTGAAGATAATTTTAATTTTGATTTTTAGATGGATTTATGTACCTGTTTGGAATAGTTAAATAAAGTAATTGAAGTTATAAAATTTCACAGAATGTTTATAAGAAGGAGGTATTTTAATTAGATCAATTAAAATATACATACGATTAACTTTTTGTTTGTATTAAATTTAAGTTTATTTGTTGCAGCACAACAGTGAAATACTTTATAGCGGCATTCTTAGGAGCCGCTATCTACTGCGAATGGTTTATCTATCTAGTTCAACCTCAATACTGGACAGATCTTGATTGCAGTGAACATGACTCCTCATGTACCAAAATACTGTTCATAGCCGACCCTCAGATTCAGGGAGATTACGCTGTCCCACCTCCTTTGAGCTACATCATTAATTGGGATAGTGATCGGTAAAAGTCTAAATTTTTTTTTAATATGCAAGGTATCATATCTTTCCTATATTATAGTGGTTTTGTCAATAGCAAACCAGTCAGAGTCACATAGTGTTCCATTACAGGAGCCTGTTTTCGTGGATTCCCACTATAACCTGAAGAAATTCCCTAGCAGGTTTCATACATCAGATTCCTTGTGTGGCTTTGCTTGCATTCTTTTCATACTGAAAGGCAATAATTGTCACAGCACTGTATCAGTCCCCCATAGACATACCCACGGTGGGGCAATGGCTCTGACCCAAAGCTAAGAATTTTAGGAAAATTTTAATAATATAATAATAAAATTAAAACACACATTGTTTTCTACCTTGCCTACATTGTTAAGTTGCTTGTTAGCCTTATAAGGATTCTAAAAATTTTCAGCTATTTGAGGTCCACATTCAGTGTGGTCATGAAGTATTTCAAGCCTGATGTACTGGTGTTTCTGGGCGATTTGATGGACGAAGGATCCATATCTTCCATGGTTCAGTTTCATGGCTATGTGAAGAGATTAGCTGCTATATTTGAAGTAGACTATCAAGTCCTGGTGAGGTTTTATTATTTTATGTATGAAATAATTAGTGCCAGAAAAGACAAAGGACAGTACTGGTTCTTGGGTAGATATTAAATAGGCAATTTAATAAAAATCTTAAAGCATTTAGTATGCCAACTGTTTAGATTGGTAAAAGTGAGTGCTCTGACAATACTTCAACCTGGGACCAGTCCCTTACTGGGGGATACCTCTGTCCACTGAGCTATTAGGCCATGTCTTGAGCATGCGAATTTCTCCTATTTTGGATGGCTGCACAACTCTCCATATATGAAAATTTCACTTTTTCTAATCTAAATTGTTTTACATGCAGTTTATTTTAATATAACCAAATTACTAAAATGTATTACCATTATGGAACAGGCAGATTACTGCTGATTGACTGATGGAGGTCATCCATCTGTCAATCAGCAGGTGTACTGGCTAGTTGAATTGTTGTTAAAAGCCCCATGGCCACAATCTCAGCTCACATTCATCAGCTCACTTCTGGTAGATATTGTTTCTCCGAAAATTAATAAATGGCTGACAATGAGTGCAAACTAATATAAGGGCACCATAGTTCATGTACATGTATTTTTTTAAATTTAAACAACATATGCTTTTTTTTAAATTAGACCGTGATGCGCAATATTTGAATCATTATATGTATATCCCTATTTTGAATAATATATGTTATGGACCAAGTGATAAATTGTACATTATACATATTGCCCGGTTATTGTGAATATGCCCAATATGCGAGGGCAATTCGATAATAATTATTCAATTATTCAAATTGACAGGAAATTATACATATCACCTTTTGAGTAGTGTAATAAATGTGTTATGAATATACATGTTTAATATCAATTTTTCGGTTTCCAACTATACATTTCTTTAACCTAAGGTTGATTGAACCATATTTCAATTCTAAGGTTAATGCCTAACCTTCCAACCTATATCTATCAACGTGGAATCCACCTCGCGCAATTTGACTTGGATAGATTAGGTTAGAAGACTAGAGCTGGGAGCTGAGCTCCCGCTTTAGTCGCCGTGGTTATTTTTTTATAGCAACCCATACGTTAAGTGTAGGTGAGTCGTCCATTTGTTGAAATAATCAACATCTTAAACAACCATTACATAGTTCAACCAAACATAGGTGAGTGACTCAGTAGCCGAGTCATCCTGTATGCGTTGTAAACGTAGGTTAATCAACCGTAGTTAAGTCGACCGTAATTACCGAAGGCGAATTGAAACGTAGGGGGTACGTCTCCTGATTGCGTCAAATTTAGCTGTATTATAAAATTGCCCAATTGTCAAGTAGCAGTATAATAATGACCGGGCAATGTGATAAATAATGAACCTTAGATAGTAATTAATCACTACCCAATAGGGTCGGGCATTATACATAATGCCAACATTAGTCACTTGGTCCATAACATATTGTATTTTTTACATTCCAGCAAGTTTGGGTACCCGGCGACAATGACATCGGCGGTGAAAATGAACCGATACGTCACGACAAAATCGCTGAGTTCGAGAAAGTGTTCCAGCAGCCGTCCATCATATATTACCGCAACGTGTCCTTCTACAAAGTGAATGCTATCACGGACACGCACCCACAGAAGTCTGATACTGATGCTGCACATGAGAACAATTTCAAAATTGTTGTATCGCACTATCCTGTGACAGCGAGGCATCAGTTTGGTTCACAGGTAAGCATACATTCATACACTCACAGTTTTGTCCCTAAGAGGCCGTTACCGTGTTTTGTAACCGGTTACATAAGAAGAAATCAATCAATCAGTCAGTCATCTTTTCTCGTAACCAAGTTACGATCGAAAGTGTTTAGGTCTGTTTTAGTAACTACACACAATTTTGTCACCGGTTTTCCGAGAAGAAATTGTTATCTTATCACAATCTTGTGTGTGCGAAACACGGTTACGATGGCGGCCTAAAGGCCTCTGTTTTAACGAAGCACAGAGAAATGAGGAAACAGCTACCTCTCTCGCTTCCGCTATGCTCGTTTCCGTATTCATTCTGACTGTTAAGTGGGTTTCATTGACAAGATTACTCGAATATAGTACGCTTATTTTTTAATCGATTGCTAAAAAAAAATGGGCTCAAAATTCCCGAAATTTTTTTGACAATCCATTAAAAGTATAATAATATCACTTATGCTTTCAGGTATACAACGCGATCCGTCCAAACATATTCTTCTGTGCCCACGACCACGAGTCTAAATACGTGAGGCAAACCAAAGAGCTAACAGACAGACAAACAACTTGGTTCAAAAATCCCAAGAGCACTCTGAGCCTGGCCTTCAACGATGATTCGCTGCACGAGATATATGTTCCAACTTGTTCGTATAGGATGGGTACCAACTATATAGGCTATGGCGCTGCTGTCTTAGGTGAGCTAATAAATATTATTAACTAAAAAGTATTTTTTACTTTACTAAAAAGGGGTTACTTTACTAAAAAGTATTTTTGAGGCTTGGGAGGATTCGCAGGATGCTTTGGGTGTTTTCTGCGACTTATCCAAGGCATTCGATTGTGTTCACCATGAGACTCTTGTCAGAAAACTACACCACTATGGTATCAGAAACAGGGCTCTCGATCTTCTGACTTCTTACTTGAGTAATAGGGTTCAGAGGGTCGAAGTAAAAGGTAAACGATCTGCAGGAAGCCCAGTTGTAATGGGCGTTCCGCAGGGGTCAATCCTTGGTCCATTTCTGTTTTTAATATACATAAATGACTTACCTTACTATGTAGGGGATAAGCATGAGATTGTATTGTTTGCAGATGATACTTCCTTGACGTTTAAAATTAATAGACAATTACACAATTATGACAAAGTTAACAGTGCACTCTCAAAGGTTGTTCATTGGTTTAATGTTAATAATCTTCTTTTGAATGATAAAAAAACTAAAGTAATCAAATTCTCGACACCTAATGTAAGGCAAGTAGCTACCAATGTACAACTTAATGGATCTGGGTTGGACCCTGTGGGGACTGCTGTATTTTTGGGTATCACTATTGACTCAAAACTGCAGTGGGGACCGCAGATTGAAAAATTATCAGGCAAATTAAGTTCTGCAGCATATGCAGTAAAAACAATTAGACGGCTTACTGATGTTGAGACAGCTAGAATAGTTTATTTTAGTTATTTCCATAGTGTTATGTCATATGGAATTCTTCTCTGGGGTAATTCTGCGGACATTAATACCATCTTTGTATTGCAAAAGAGAGCTGTAAGAGCAATATACCAACTTGGTCCTAGAATGTCTCTAAGAGAAAAGTTCACGTTAAAGTTCAAGTTCAAGTTACGGTTATTTCGCAATTTATATATGAAAATTTACTTTATGTGCATAAAAATATAGACTCCTTTACTAAAAAGAGTGATATACATGGTATAAATACTAGACATAAAGGTAATCTTGTGTTACATACTACTCGTCTCCAAAAAATAAGCAACTCTTTTATGGGTCAATGTATTAGATTCTACAATAAACTTCCCAATGAAATTAGAACATTGTCCATAAATAAATTTAAAACAACGATTAAGGCCAAATTGTGTAGCAGAGCATATTATAAAATTTCAGACTATTTGAATGACAAAAATGCTTGGGATTAAGTAGCTCTAAGTCAACACAAGAAAATGATTGTACATAAAGACGTTTTTTTAAAAAAAGGATTCCTACTGAGTTTTTTGGCAGTGTTTCTCAGTAGTTGCCATGTCACGCACTGCACGGTAGGGGAAAAAAATAATGACGATTCCAAACAAATTTAATATTTTTATGGAATAAATGATTTTTTGAATTTGAATTTGAATTAAAAATTTCTCCTTTTAACTTGCATAGGATTCTTTTCTGAATACCTACCTTCTATCTATGTGAACATAATATTGTATGCTGTTTTCCGTGGCTTTGCTCACATGGAATATAGAATCCTTCGCGACTGACAGGAGTGACAGGAACTATTTCTTACGGGATAACAACATATTTCATTGAAATTTTAAAACTAAAGCTAACACGAGGGTAGTATGAAATAAAATCATTATTGAGCAAAATAAATGAATAAAAAAAGGGATGTAATGGATTCCCGCCATGTGTTCAATATATTATCTACCTTTCATCAACTCATTCCTTTGTACAGCAGAATTATGTTCAATATATTATCTACCTTCAATCAACTCATTTCTTTGTACAGCAGAATTATATTTTAACCTCTTTTACCTCTGATTACAGAAAACAACAACCAACACATGCGGTACACAGTTTTCTGGTCATCAACAAGGTTCCCCTATTTATTCCTATACTCGATTATTTTAATCATCTTGAAACTATACTGCGTAGTGTACTGCGCAGCCAGGATCTTGCACAGACAGCCGAAAAAGACAATGAACCCAGATATGTCTCCACTCTTAGAGAGAATGTAAAAAATCCATGATTGGGTGAGGACTTGGAATAAATCTGTTGTATTTTTATAACTGAGAAATGAATGGGTATAGCGGAATTACTTATTCCGATATGATTCATTCTCACTCTGACTGAAACCTGTATGCCAAATGAAAGTCTTGAAACGGAGTATTTCTAACAAGTATTTTTAACATGCGGTCAGGTATTTAGGGTATCCAATCCTTTGACAAAAAACGAATGACAAATCTTCATTTGACAAACAACGTGTGACAAAATTATAGTTGAAAACTTATCATTTTACAAACTATTCTTTAATAAACTACCCATTAGGCAAAATATTTATTTGAAAAATTTCATTATGCCTTAACATCATTTCACAAATTGATTATTTTTTAAATATGATAGTTAGCAAAACAATTATTGTCTTGAAAAGCCCGCCGCCGCAGTGACTGCGGTGGTGGACGTTACAACTGTCTGCCACGGAAAGCTCGTGTGGGGCTGCCAAAGCCCAGCAATGCCGGAGCTGTGGCGGAAACGATGTTTGCACACGCGTGGTTTATGCTTACTTGTTTGACTGTTTGTTAACGGACTTAATTTTGTCAAATGAACATTTTTAAACAGAACAATACTAAATAATAAAGAAATATGCTATACATATAATACAAACAGAAATAATATTAAAGAGGGGGAGAGACTGCAACTTTAGGCATCGAAAAATTCCTCCACATCGACCTCTACTGGTACCGTGCCCAAAAGGCTAGCGGCATTACCACGCTGAATAGCGATACTAATTCTTTGAGCAAGGTAAAGGCCAGCCCTATGGTCACGGGAAGAGTCGATTAGGCGCTTCGCTATTTCTTTAAATATTTTCTATGTGATACATTTGCAAAACCTTTATTTATCAAATTATTTTTTTTGAAGTAATATGTTTGAGAAATGAAAGTTTGTCAAATGTTTAGTTTTTTAACGTTGTTTTTATAGTGATCGTTTGTCATACGTTTTTCGTCAAACAATAGTAAACTGGTATTTAGACAAGTCTTCCCAGTAAGATGCTATTTTCTCAAAGGGAATCGCTTGAAATAGCTGATTAATCGATTTTTTAAATCTCATACGTGAACAGATATTTGAATCCTTGTTCCATTTTTGTAGGAATGAAAAGGGTAACCTAATCATTCCTGCCTGGAGACTTAGAACGTTTTGAAGATATGGGGCTCTTTTACCTTGTCATAATGTACAGTAGAATATTTTATTGAAGGATTTCAGGGTCAGAGTGGGGCTCAAAAACTTGATATGAACGTTTTAATATTGACGATTTAATCAATATTTAAGTTTGAAGAAAATGCGCAGATTTTTTAAGGATATAACTGACTGAGCTTGACACATTAATCCTTTCTGTTCTGTACCGATAATAATAGAGAGCCGTATTGTCATTTACGCCTAGATCATTGACCACATCTTGTCTACATCATTGACCACATCTTGTCTAGATCATTGACCCCATCTTGTCTAAATCATTGACCACATCTTATCTAGATCATTGACCACATCTTGTCTAGAACATTGACCACATCTTGTCTAGTTCATTGACCACATCTTGTCTACATCATTGACCTCATCTTGTCTAGATCATTGACCACATCTTGTCCACAACATTGACCACATCTTGTCCGGAGCGGAAACAACGGAAACGTAACTTCTTTTTAGTGAAACGTCATTGTTATTTGTCTTCTTATATAGTTGTGTTCCAAGACAGGACTTCATCTGTACTGATTATACTCAATGTTTCTTTAGATTACTCTTATCTAGGAGGTTTACAAGGATCATAAATGAGAACAGAATGGGAATTGTTCCAAGATTAAAGAGTGTGAGATTCCTTTTAAAAACTGTATTGCACAGATTAAAAAACAACGATATTTTTTAAAGGTTGTTATTGTGGTTCTGATAAACACACTTAGAACATTGTAAATTGTCTGTATTTTTAATCAACTTTCTTTTATATACAGTTTCAAATAGTTCGCGTTTACAGAGCATGTCATGTACCATAAATATACAAATTCTTATTTGTTTAGAGAACTAGAGAAAAACATAAGATTTATATTTATTACACATTAGACTGTTTATACTGTCGATTGATGGCACTTGGTGGAATTTGTTGTTACAGATATTGAGAATACACTTGTACTTTTCGTAACGGTTAAGAACATACATACATACATACATATAATCACGCCTGTAACCCCGGAGGGTTAGGCAGAGGTAAATTAACACCCACATTTCACCAATCTGCATTCGGTCCCACGTAATAGGGGGTGAGCTTATTGCCGTATTCCGGGCACTATTGTTGACTCGAGCCATGCATCTGAGGCTGAGTCTGGGCTGTACATAATATATCTGTCTGATGTTGAAGTTAATCAGTGGTGAGAAGAGAAGAGGTGACCCAAATTCTACTCTGCCGGGAACATGTTCTTAACTGTCACTGTAAACCTGAAGGATGCCATAAGGCGAAACGGGTCAGGTTCAATAATAAATACTGTGGAAAAAGTACAAGTGTGTTCTCAAAATGTGTATTACACATTATATTATATCTAATATATATTACGTTATGCGATGTTATGTTACAACTTTTATTAATGCCGAGTATTAATTATAATTAAACAGGTCTCATTTTCCTGCAACTGAATAATTGTCGCTTATAGCTTTAATTTTCACGTAAGGTACAAGAAATATGAATTAATATTTTTGAATAACTCTAACTTATCTAGTAATAACGTAACTTAGCTGATACACTTAATACTAACGGATTTGAACAATAAGTTACTATTTGAGAATAAGTTTCTGAACTGTTTACTTCCACTTATGAAAATATAGGCATCAGATTACAGGAAAACTGGATACAATATGCTTCTTTAGTAATTAAGTAATTTTTATTTTTTCGGGTTGATTGCAGACTTCAACATAATTCCATATTGCACAGTAACATATTTATATGCTGTTCCTTTTTGAATATTTTTTATATTTTTGAACATCATTTACGCTTTGCATTTAATATATAATAAAATTTACAATATATTATAGCTATAAAATGGCAACACTTAAGAAATTACAAGCAAGTAGAAAATTAAAATTGCCAATGAACTGTATAATTATCAGTATTGCGTTTGACTGCACACCTACTGTGGAATTCTCTAAGCACACAGCATTGTGCGCTGTGCTCGAACTTGATAGAGATTGTGATTGGTCGAACTCCAGTGACGTCACCCACTCCGACCCCAAAGTCAATCTCATCAAGGGTATCACGGTGCGGTGTTCAATATACTAAGAGAATGGGGATGCCGACTGCGCTTTTATTCCTACAGAGGGCACCTCGTAATGGCCAATGTTAACTGTCATCTACGTAGATTTAATTGTTTGTCTCTTCAAATCTGACAGCTATGAGTTTGTTATTGTCACAGAAACGATGGTTATTGTTGTTTGTTCATATGCTGCTGCCATCTACAATTAGTGTTGCGTTGGCATCCCCATTACACACATAAACGAAAAGGTTGGCAGTACTAGACTGATAATAGAGTTAACATAAGAACCGATCTCGAACTACCCGAATTTATATTTCCATTTCTAAATACCTATAGTTAATCAAAATAATAAATACGATACCATTTTCGGGTCATAGAAAAGCAATAATATTGAATGTAATAAATAAATTAAGCGCAATAATTGATTTTCAAACATTGTAAGCTACCGTTTACACCCGAATACTAGGTAAAATATGGAATTCAATTAAAAAAATACTAAGGACAGTCTTGTATGCAAAAAATTGCTTAGTAGAGCAATAATGTGAGTTGTCGTTTTTTAGATGATGAAAGTTATTTATTGCAATTTGCGTTGTGTAATTCAGCCTTAAGGTTTCCACTAAGGTAAGAACACATATACGATCCGGCAGATGCTGTTCCGTTAGTCTTATAAGACAAGCTTCCAGTGGTTTACCGCGGTACCTAGAACCTATTGTAACTGAACCGATACACATAGATTTAGATGGAAGAAGTCAACATATATGGCGATATTTGAAGTTACTGCCAGTCCCTTGCTAGGGGAAATAGGAATTGTTTCATAATTTCGGTATTCTTTGCAAATGAAGTTTAAAACCTTTGCATATCAAGGTGAATGAAACATAACAAATTACCATGTCTCTTAAAAGTTTTTTAGTATTATTATTATACAAAATTATACAAGTAAAGCAATTTATAATTTATCAATAGTTTGCACTTTTGTTGCAAACTGTACATAGATATAAAACATTTTAATGCTCATACTACGCATACGAATTAACTTGGCACCTGGCCTTGACGAGCGACGTTTAAAGTACCGAGTGCAAAAAAAAAATTCGAAGTTTATTTTATTTTTGAATATCAATATTTATTTTTTATTTGCATATATTTAAATTTTGTATATTTTCACAATACTTTGTTTTCGGACCTTTGTGTCACCTGTAGATATTAATAATTTTATATTTTCTCAGGACTATGGTTTCCGAGATACACAATAAAGTTGTATGAAAAAAAATCATTGCGTATGGTTTTTACTTCATTGTAAAATGTAAATGTTTTATGCCAGTGCATTCCATACCACCCAATGTGTTTCTTATCAGTAGATGAGTCACCAGTAGTGACGTGCACCAATCAGAGGCCAGTAAAGTAAAAATATTTGAGGTAGAAAGCAGAAATAATGGCTTCAGTTCAAAATTTAATTATAAAAATTTTAATACAAGCCAGAAATACTATAATAGTAAATATGATTACGCTTGACCTCGTCGGTACCGGTGAATTTGATGTCACTACTGGTTTCACCTGTTGTTTAATTCGCATCAACGTTCTCTTGGATATACCTGTCGTTGCACAGGTTCTATTTATTGGCTGATCCACCGGGATCATAAACTTTTTATGTATTTACATTTTCATGTTGACGAACTTCATTAGCACTTTTTGTAGGGTCCACGGGAATTACAAAATGGCTAATTTATTTTTCGCGTTCGAAAAAGGCCAATACTTTTAGTATGAGGGCTCTTTCTTTACTATGTAGAGTTTTTCCCACCATTTTTGTGGAAAAACAAATACTACACTTAAAAAAATGTCCAAACGTAAATATTATAACGAAAACTCAACAAAAAACAATAACAAATAAAATCTTTAAACTAAACAATAAGAAAACACCTCAAAAATTCGATAACAAATTATAACGAAACGAAACATGCAACGGTCACAGCGATGCTGACGCTTCAGGTCTCGCAAGGCGTGCGCGGGGCCTCGCGCGGGGTTGTGGGAGGGAGGGTTGCTTGCTACCGAGCCAGGTGCCATATTAATTCGGACGACTTGTATATCGGCCAATAACTTCCAGATCAATATTAAGATCTATCTTTCCATTGCATATCTATTTATAGTTTGTTATTTATAAAGTAGCTAACCAAAAATATTAATCAAAATAACAAAGACTGTGTATGGAAATGAAATATTTTTTTTATTTTTCAATATTTATGTAAAACTGTGAATTGTACGTTGGATTGTGACTAGATATTACTTTAAAATAGTTTAAAATATATATTTAATTTCTTGTATAAGAAGATAAAACCTGTATTCTACTGCTAGTGTTTACAAATTCTAACTTTGCTTGAATATTTCAACTGGTTAGGCTTAATCCCCAGTGAAAGAACAGTGGCGGCTGGTCGTAGCGGCCAGACGTTTGCCCTAAAATTATCGCGAGCAGACACGCGCTCGGCCCTCTTTCACCTTCAATGACTATGATCTTTTCTCCCGTAGATTAGATTCAAAATGGTTTGTAATATTTTGTTTAAAAATGCTGCGCGCCATTATGTTGCTTTTCTAATTTGAAATGTATGAAAATATTGAGCCAGCCTAATATTTTAAATGCGATAGTAACTCTGTCTGTCTGTTATGCCTTCACGCCTAAACCATTCAACTGATATTGATGAAATTAGTAGTAGTAGAATTACTAGAATTATTAGAACTCGGGAAAGGGCATAGGCTATGTTTGGTCGTGTGAACAATATTCTGCATTAGACCTTTAAGCTGAAGCTCGGTATCTGCATCATAATAATAGTTACCTAATAAATAATACACATTCCACATGTTAACCTCATAAAACAAGTACATTATTTATTAATTATTTACAAAATATATTATTTAACATTACATTGTAAAATTTGTATTTGTATATGAAATAGTATTGTATAGGACTTTCCCTCATATTGTCTGATTATCTCAAAAAATGGTTGCTATAATTTCGTAAATACCAACCGTTTTAGAAAACATTAAATGCGCATTTTATATATTTTTTATTACTATTATTAATTGTTATGTAGGTATTGTAACAATGTATATTTATATTATACAATCACATCTGTAAAATTATTTGTATGTTTTATTCACATTAAAATATTTATTGTTTACACATGACTTTCATTATTGTAAACATCATTAAATTGAAAAGCCTAATTTGTTTACAAACACAATAACTAGCAATGTAACTACCATATAAATATTTAAAATAACAAAAGTAATATAGCTGGGCATAAACAATGTTCTTATAGACAGGTTAATAGCCCCTGTAAGTAAGTTGGCAATTAAGAAATAAATTAATCCATTTCTATTAATCGTAGACAAAATCAATGGTATTTGAATGTTGTCCTTTTCTTCGCACAACACTGCTATGAAGTACATTACGGTTGTAATAGTTACTAAAAGTGCATCTACAAATATACAATATCCCGCATTTGCTAATGTTCTTGATGTCGGTGGCATTACATCGCAGTATACAAAAGCCCATAATAACACAGTTCTGAACACAAGCCTCACAAGAATCTCGTGTTTCATAACATTTTTATTCAGTAACACATGCCTTATATGAACAGCAAATAAGTATATAGAGACATAACCTAAGCAAGAAGTTATTCCTTCACGATTCGCTGATATTAGTGAAGCTCTCGGGTTATTACTGAAAACCCAATCATGAAGGCCTATGTATAATAGAAATTCATGAAAAATAAGGATTAAAATACTCAGTAATAAGGCATGATTAGATAAATATAGTACAAAGGTTGATATTACTTTACAAACCGCTATAGTGAAAAAGAAATTCCAATGCACACCATACTCTGTCACATGTTCTTGATAGTTGAGCTGTTTCACCGATACAAATCGTCCTACACCAAGTAGTAATAAAATACCAATAATTTTTAGGTTACTTTTCACAATGCCTTTCATACTATTTCTACGCAAGTCTTTATGTACAATTCCACTGACTGAAACAAATAAACCAACGCCAGTATCCATTAAACTGTAACCATATTTTTCAGTCTTTGCTAAATATCTAGGAAAGTCATGAAAGTCTACAGCAAGTATACACAACACAGTGATTAAGTATGTGAGCCCTCTTAGAGTGGATATTAGAGGTATTCTGTCACTTTTTAATATATTTTTTGTAGTGAACTTTTTTATTGCATTCTTGTAATGGAATAAAACTTGCTGTAATATGATGCCAAACAAAATAAAGTTCAAAATTACAATATATTCTGCTAAAACTGTGTGTGCTAAGATCATAGGTAATACTATGACAAAATACTCGTAAATATATTGCTTGGACGTTGGAAATCCATTCTGTATCGAAATATAGATGGAACTTTGTACTGTGAAGAATATACACAAGAAGGTGTGGACTGCCGTACTGCCATGTTTATCCTGCATGAAAGCTTCATGGTACTCCTTATATTCTGTTGAGTTCATGATAGTTTTATAGGCATATCTCTTAGTTAAGTTATTTACTTAACTTTCCGTAGTTTTCCTCTCGTGATATTGTAAAAAATATGTTGGTTATTCTTTGATTTACATTTTCCGATGTTTTCGGGTATTTCGTTCTTCTTTTAATTGCTTCTTCTATTCTATAGCTTCTGCTATTGAAAGATGCAATTTTACTAGCCTCAAGTGGGTTCAATGAAGTAATAAATAGTTAAATTAAAGCTATTTTGTTATGTATCTTTTTCAAAATCGGCAGAAAAACATTATCAAAACAAAACGTCAAATGCGTCAAACGTCAACAATTTACGTCCATATGATTTTTTAATAATTTCTGAACTGAAGCTCGATTATTTGGCTAAGATAAGTGATTTTCAATTTCAGGATATAAGTCAAAAAGGTGCGCTTTTCATGACCTACAAAAAACGATATTAAAAACAAAAATAATACATAATCATTTATTAATAATTATTAATTCTTCTTCTTCATCTTAGCGTTAATCCCAGTCACATCCGAAGCTATCAACTTGGAGTCTGGGGTCCGCTTTTACCAGTCTAACTGCGGATTTTGGCTAAACTTTGTGAAGCGACTGCCAAATGACCCTCACAATCCATAAGCGATATCGAAGAATTGCAGTTAGACCAGTTGTTGGACTTTTGATGGCTCCAACTACCCGTAACGACTGCCATAGATGTTTGTTTGGCAACCGGGACCGACGGCTTAACGTGCTCGCCGAGGCACAACCAGACCAATGCAAATACCCATTGTGATGTTGTAAAAATAATACTTGGCACTAGCGCAGCGCCCTCTAGTAGAGAAGTGTGAAACTGCTCGAGTTAAGTGGAGTAGACGATGTTAGCGGTGTGGATAATAATTCAGGCCACGACTCATAGAGGTCGTTAAGGTGCGGGCTTTCTAAATGCATCACAAGCGTCCACCAGTGGCAAGTAGCAGAGTGAGCTGGTGTCATGCTCTGGGGCAGGCCAGTAGACGATTTTGGAATTTTGTCTCGGTGAAAACAATTGTACATAATATGTACATACACCTTACAATAAATAGTACTTCTGTAATTTAAGAGTACAAAAGTTTCAAATTGGTACTGCTGCGGAGCATCCTCTCCAGCAAACCATAATGCAAATTAGCGCTTCTGTGAATGATTTTAGCACGAAAGTAGTTTAAAAAAAATGTACGGGAGATATATAATCAAACAAAGTGTTTGAATTAATTGCAGGCGACGAATAACAAGATTTTTATATTTCAATTTATAATATGAAACTACGCCTGATCCAAACATTATGGCAAAGTTTCATTTAGCTAAATTGAATATTAATGTAGGCGCTTATCCTTTATTCCATTTTGCTCAAATACAAAATTAAATAATTTTATAATACATAACTAATAAACAAGTTTCCGTTTACAACACATACCCATGTATTGCACTAATTATATAATTATCGCAAGAACAAATGAATATAATGTCGTCGTTTATACTTAGGTGTAGAGTTCAAAAATATTGTAAACTACCTTCATATTTTCGTATCGTGTTTCAATATTGAAACTAGTTACTTAGATATTAGTTTATTAAAAATGAAGCGCGGAAAAAGACTTACCGTGTGTTTAGAAGAACAAAAGAGTGTATTTCTGGAATACTTGAAAAATATTGAAGACATTAATAGTTTACCACCTTCCGGGAGTGATGTTTACAAAAAAATTTGTATAAACCTGTGTGCTCGAATGTCTGCGAAGGCATTGTATTTATCTGCAAAAAGAAATTTTGATTTGTTCTTTCGTGCAACAGACTCTGAAAAAAGTAACGTTTCAAATAAATCAAATGGAGCAAATGATATTATGCCGTACAACATTACTGATTTGAGCAGTGATTGTACTTCTACTCAGAGTGGTGAAGAGAAAACTGATAGTGAGAAATCTTTTACTGATGATTGTGATAATACGAAGTCGGCTTATTTTGAAATCAGTTTAGAAGCGTGGGAGAAAATAAAACCTAGCTATTATGAACCTACAAATGGTAAACGTGCGTCTGCAGGAAAAAGTCGTATTAGGATGAGACTCACGTCTGAACAGTGGACAGATTATATAAGGAAACATATTTGGATCAATACACAGAACCGATGCAATTGGATTTTCAAGAACAACTACGCAACCAATGACTATTGTGTAAAAATGAATGGAAGATGTAATCAATGCACTGGAAAAATTCATATAAATACAGAAAAAAAAGACTCTTCAGTATCTGTCAATTGTTTTTTTTCAAGATGTAGATTTGCAATTGGTACACGAATCCCACAAAGTCAGAATAACGAAGTTCACCAAGAATAAGTTCGCGTCTCAATTGCAAAACGAGTATCCAGTGATTGTTAGAAACAAATCAATTAATTCTGCTATGACCGACGATGACACCGTCGAACCACCTTATGTCCCTAGTCTTAAAACCCTGCAAAACATAAAGAGTCGAACTAACACTTCAAAATATTTTCATAAAATAGTGGTGCTCTCATTATGGATTATGTCTTTTACGCCACCATACAATGATATTGTTCGAAATGTTTCCATCCAACCATTCTTCATGTACTATTGGACAAATTTGCAATGTAAATTCTACGAAAATTTTTCAAAAACACATTATACTGCCATAAGCCTTGATGCTACGGGATCTCTCTTTAAGGATATACAGCCACCTTTCGACCCTTATCATTGTTATCAGTCGAAGCATTTGTTTTTATACGTTGTAATTCTTAAAATAAAAAATACATCTATCCCTCTCGCTCAGATGATATCGGCAACTCAAACGTTATTTAATATATTTGTTTGGTTAAAAACGTGGATTGGTAGTATGGTAAAGCCTAAAGAAATAATAACTGATGATTCAAGCGCCCTCATTGGGGCCTGTGTTAAGGCTTTCACTTCGTTTAATACAGCTAAGGAATATATAGGTCATTGTTTCGCAGTTTTAGATAATAAAACTAATATAATACCTAGTTGCTTCATGCGACTTGATTCATCGCATCTTATAAAAACTTTATACGCACTAAAATGTTTTAAGAATGTTGATTTACGAGTAAAAAAGTTTTATATCAAATTTTTATTAAAGTTAAAATCTTGCACATGTTATACAGAAGCCAAAGAAATTATCAGAAATCTAGTGATAGTTGCTGTAAACAGATTCGATAGGAAAACTCTAGATGGCGAAAAGACAAAATGTGAAATCGCAAAGGAAAAGTTATTTAACTTATCATCATCAAAAGAAGTAGACCTTATTGAAACTGAGTTAGCAGAAATTTCAAAACGGCAAAATTCCATTTTGGAAGAAGACAACGATGATGTAGTACTACACCAGAGAACGTTTATGGCTAAGTTTGAACAACTGATAGACATCGAAAAGATCTGTGATGAACTTAGTGACGAGACGATTCATGAGAACATGTATTACTTGCCTGAATTTATTGATAGCTTTAAAAGGCTTTTGTGTCGATTGCCGCTATGGACAAATTTGATGTTGCCATTCTACAAACAAGAAAATGATGCAGCTAGCAGCTCTAATATTGAAAGCTATTTCAAAACTATTAAACAGCTGCTATTGAATTCACGAAGTGGCCTTTTGCGTGTCGATGATTTTGTTATGAGGCACACAGAATATTTATCAGGAGAATTGAAATCAGCCCAATGCCTGTACTCAAGCAGCGATAACACAAATACTAGTAATGAAACGCAGGCATATGTTAAAAAATCTACAAAAAATGGTGAAAATTTTAGAGAAAATTCTATATTTATGACAGAACCAAACAAGAAGAAAACTGGCGTAACAAAAACGAGAAAAATAAACAAATACCTTTAGTGGGTAAAATTAAACCTAAATGTAACAAAAAAAATGTACAATTGATTCCCAATGGAAATATTTCACGATCAGGTATAAAAGACGTTATTTTACAGAATACGTGTGCGTTTGATGCAGTTCTGCATGGATTTGCTGTTGTTTATACTGATAACAGAGGAATAAGTGAACATATAGATGACAAGAAATCAAATTTCTCAGAATTAGTCAGGGCGGTTTCACAAAATGATTTTTCAGTAGATGTTTTAAGATTGAGAGCTGAAATATTACTTAATTTCTTTGAAGTTATAAAGAAAGGTTCAATACAGATAGTCGATTGTCAATGTAATGTGACAAAAATTTTTGAAAGTCTATTACTAAATGAATACTACAGTGCAATCATATCAAAAAAGTGTTCCGATTGTAATATAAAATGCGAAAGGCGTCTACCAATACTGCCACTGAACGTTTTATCAGACAACGGTGTTACTTATTTAGAGACATCAGCGAATTCAATGATTCAAGATGAACTAAAACCGTGCAAAACAAATCAGTGTACTGGCACGGTTACTGAAACCTATGAATTATCACATAACTTTTTAATTTTTGAAGTAGACGATATAGTGAATATACAGGGTATTCCAAAAACCATTGTTTTGAAATCCGACAAACGATATTATCTGGCGTCGGTAGCAGAATTTGTACCAGCTGAAGGTCTAGCTCATTACAAAATGCACTGTAAATCAGGAGACAACTGGTATTGTTATGATGATCTAGCAAATAAAGTATGTAAATAAAAATATTCAATCACATGTACTAATGTTTGTAAAATTTTAATTACAAAACTGATTATTTATAAATTACTTTATTTAATCCTTGTATTGTATGACATTAATAGGTTAATTCGTTTTACTGTTAAATTATCATACAACAATACAAATTATGTCAGCATTCCATAATTTGTTTTGTATGCTGTATTAATCTCGATCGATACAACACGCCAGCGGTGACAAGGGCCCGACGGATAATGTCGTTAATGTTGGCATGTCGGGGCATGCGGCTTGCGCTCCTGCTGCAAGATAATCCGTGAACTTAAATTCATGTGAAAAAGTTTAATTACGTTTAAGAAAGCGCTAGATGACACTTTGCCATTATATTAGGCTCAGGCGTAGTTTCATATTATAAATTGAAATATAAAAATCTTGTTATTCGTCGCCTGCAATTAATTCAAATACTTTGTTTGATTATATATCTCCCGTACATTTTTTTTAAACTACTTTCGTGCTAAAATCATTCACAGAAGCGCTAATTTGCATTATGGTTTGCTGGAGAGGATGCTCCGCAGCAGTACCAATTTGAAACTTTTGTACTCTTAAATTACAGAAGTACTATTTATTGTAAGGTAGTACTAATTATGTACATATTTATGTACAATTGTTTTCACCGAGACAAAATTCCAAAATCGTCTACTGGCCTGCCCCAGAGCATGACACGTGAGCTGTGATGTGTTCTAGAACAGGGGTGGACCGAGGAATATTCCAGCACTCCGGAGGTATATAAAGCCGGCTCCGAGGGCTAGACCTATTGTTTTTTTGTCGCTACGCGGTTACGCTGTCCATTTGGTAACTGATATATAGTTTGATAACACAGTGCCGTACGGCGATGGACTGGTTCTCCACTGGGTGAGACCTGTAAACATTCTACGGACCCGAGTTTCGGTGAGGTACCACATTATAAAGCCGGCTCCGAGGGCTAGACCTATTGTTTTTTTGTCGCTACGCGGTTACGCTGTCCATTTGGTAACTGATATATAGTTTGATAGCACAGTGCCGTACGGCGATGGACTGGTTCTCCACTGGGTGAGACCTGTAAACATTCTACGGACCCGAGTTTCGGTGAGGTACCACATTTTGTCTATCAGCCTACCTATTTACTTCCTGTCTCTTATACCCGACACTCTTCTGTTTTCTGTGTAGTTTTTGCTTTTCTGTATACCTAACTTCTGCTTATCTGTGTGAACTAGTCCTATGATCCGATATGTCCTGTAGATCTGTATATTTGTGTGTACCGATTTTACTGTGCCGTACTTTGTGTTAATATCTATCTGTGCATATCTAATGTTTGTGAGGTGAACGGCCTCTCCCTGGCCTAAAGCGAGGGATGCACCCTCCTTCCTGTGACGTCTGTCTGCAGCGTATCTGGCACGTTATAGGGTCCTAGAATACGGTTGAGAACTCCGTCTCTACGGTGCAGAGATCTCGGGCTGCCTTCACCTACCTACCCTCCGAGTGAAGGGCACCCGACTTGGGTCCACACGGTTGTAGCTGCTGCAACGTCTGACTACTGCGGGCTGTAGCGACCACCTACCCGAAAAGACATCTGCACGGTTCCTCTGTCCTACGAATACTTGCGGTAAGAGCCAGCCGAGTGAGGGGTCACCTGGGGCGTGCTAGATCTCTACAACAGCTTCCACGCCGAGCTAAGTGATCAGCCAGAACTCTGGCAGCAGCGGAATAGCACTGACACTTCGACCCCTGAGATCCTAATTGAGGGCCAGGGAATAAAGTTGTACTAGAAGGTTATTCACTTTTTATTTCCTGGTGCCTGTGACCCCCAAGGTCAAACCATATTCATGCATACAAATATTTTTGCACTGAACGGGGATCGAAACCGCGCCTCCTGCGCAGCGGACACGTTCACTACCGCTACGCCACATTATTAATTAATTGAAATTAACATAAGTAATTCTAACGTGCATGCAAACATCAATAACACAAAAAAATTATTATTGAAAATAAAAAAAACCCGACTGATTCTGAAAAGATCGAAACAAGCTTTATAGCAGGCGGTACCTATTAATTTTCATCTGGTTTAAAATTTGCAAATGGGTACCGCCTGCCATAAAGCTTGTTTCGATCTTTTCAGAATCAGTCGGGTTTTTTATTGTTATTAATTAATTTATTTTCATACTTTTTAGTTATAACTATGACATTTATATATTTTTGTGATCGTCTTCTAATTTCCTTCATTTTGACACCTCACTTGATAAATTTGAGTGAAAAATGTATTTTTACCACATATATTTTAGCACCAAAAAGCTAACATAGCTTTTGTTCAAATTTTATGTACGCAAGAACACTTTGGCAATAAATACCTTTTATTTGAGATATGAATCATTGAAATCCGTACGGTGGTTCATAAGATATGAGGTAGCATAGGATATTAGAAACATACATACAAGATACGCGCGAAAAACATAACCCTCTTTGACAGTCGTGTAAAAAGCAATTTATGTGATTTATATCATTCAGAACACTCAACTTATGCATCAACCTAAATCTGCACTTCTGACTTAAGTTTACAACAACTAAATGAATTTTACTAAAATCTAATCAAACAATTTAAAACGTAAGTGATTGATTACTATTATAAAATTTAAATATTTACGTGTACATACACTGGTTTTAATTTTACTATATGTACTGATCATCCTCACTGTCTAGTATCGAGGCGATCATTGCTTAAGAGAACGGGAATTGACGCGATCATGGTATGGGTATACTTACATACTTTTGATTGCCTGACGTTTCGACCAGGTTACACCGGCCGTGGCCACAGGCTGTTAGTACCTGCTGTACAATGATCGCGTTAATTCCTGTTCTCTTAAATATATATCAATAGCTGACCCGGCGAACTAAGTACCGCCAATATTTTTCCGCCCGCGTGACGTCAGATCCCGTTCCCGCTGCACCCTCTACTATATTAAACATGTATTATACATATAAAACTTCCTCTTGAATCACTCTATCTATTAAAAAAACCGCATCAAAATCCGTTGCGTAGTTTTAAAGATTTAAGCATACAAAGGGATATAGGGACAGAGAAAGCGACTTTGTTTTATACTATGTGATGGAACGCGAGAGTTGAACATTGATTGAAGGGCCCTTTAGAAAAGGGGGACGTACATCGCGCCGCCGTCTCGGCTTGCTCCTCCTAGAGTAACAGATGGCTCAATCTGTCACACCCAGGCTCGCGTTCTTAGAGGACGGAGGTCATTCGGTGACCTCCGATGATGCTCGACTCTCCTTCGCGCATTGCAGGCTATGCGGGACGGGAGGGACCTAAGTCTTCTCCAGCCCCGTTGCTCCGCTTCCTTCTCGAGTATTACTTCCTCGCAGAAGGCTGTGGCGTGTGGCTGCTGACATCGACTACGACGTCAAGTCACGTATTGCCGCCGCGTGGTCCAAGTGGCGAGAAGTTAATGGCGTTACATGCGATCCTAAAATGCCAGTCAGGTTGAAAGGGCAGATTTGCGGAGTCACGCGTAAAGATCACGTGAAGAACTCTCTCATTCGCGGCAGCCTTCATGTCAATGACATCGCAGATAAAATCCAAGAGAGTCGCCTTCGCTGGTGCGGCCTCGTCTTGTGGCAACCGTCAGGATGGGTAAAAAATTCCTGGCAGTCTATACAAAACGGAATTTCAAATTAGGTATGATGTTTTCAATTGCTGATTATGTTGATGTTGATACAAGTGTAACTCAATAGCCGTGTTTCTCTAAAGCTGTGTATAAATCAGTGGCACATAGCGTAATATAACATTCGGAGCGAGCATTACGTTACGCCGTCTCGTACCGAAAATATATACCTTTACTAAGAGCCCGTTGTTCACTTGTTTTGGCTGGATTCTCCGCACTGATGACGCTAAATGTGATGTGGAACATGCTAAATACAGTCCAACCAACAAATCATGCACAAAAATGCGACTTAACCGCACGCTGTCTGTGGGTTGTAGTGCTAGGCCGAAGATGAGGTTGTCAGGCGACATATCCCTCGCACCCCGGCTGACCCTGGGCCATTCCTCTTGGTCTGGCCCTCCTCAGGGGGCGACCACGCGGTCCCCGACTCGCCCCCGGTATGGGGAGGTGCGCATCATCCCGCGATGCGCACCGCCGCCGTGGCCTGCTTCTGCTAGCGCGACGGGCGGCTCCGCCCATCGCTCTCAGGCCCGCGCTCATGTGGGCAGAGGTCGGTCTGCGCCCTCCAACGCCCGAGCCGCCTACGAGCGCGGGCAGCGATGTCCGCGAGTCTGTCTTGCTCATCGCGCCGCGCCCGCTCTGCTGTCTCCTTCGCAAGCATGACCTGCTCGTAAAAGGAGGCGCTGGCCGCTCACGCATCCGTGCAGCGGACCATCATCGCCGCGAGCAGGGTGGAGAGCGTGAGCACTCTCACCCCAGGGCCGCCACAAACTCCCGTCTGACACTCGAAGAGCGTGTGCAGCCCCGAGTCCACGCTCGCGTCGCAGTGATGGCACTCGGGCGTTGGCTCTATGCCCATCAGATGCAGATACCACCCGAAGCTACCGTGTCCGGTAATGATACGCAGGCTGTATTCTTTTTACTATTTTTTTAAATTTGTATCTAAACTTCTTGGGGCGTGATATTTAGATGTAGTTCAATAAAAAATAAAGTTAAGCAATATGTCAGCGAAATGTCATGGTTAAACATTCCCATTGATTTAATAAAATAAATTAATTTCTTATAAATAAAATAAATAGTGCTAGACGTAAACGTACAGTATGTATAAATTTTGATGAGAAGAGTGTCAAAAAGATTAAAATTATTAGGGACACATCGAGACCAAAACTTGTTCTTCAATAAAAAAACATTTATCTTCATATTTGTGGGGATAGGAATAGTGTGGCTGTACATACTTTTCTTTGGTTTCTTTAATTTTATTATTTTAAAATTTGTTTTATTATTATTTTATTGTTTCGACCGTTATTATAACTTGGTGCACTTTATTTATTTAACCTTCTTGGTGTTATACAACAAGTTTAAAACTGGTTTTTTGACACGCATTTGCTATAGGGTAAGTAAACTTACCTAATAATAAAACTCTGAGTTGACCTTAGCGACAGTGCTGCGCGACAGTGCTGCTACCCTAATCTTATATATGGTGGCAAACAAGCATATGGCCCAAGTAGTTACTGTGGCCTGCCACACTCGTGCTGCCGACCCTGTACCTTCTAATGCCTTTGTTATAGATTCAGCATTCAGTCCCGGTTCCATCTGAGGTTATTTATCACCTCAATTTTTAAGAGTTACCGGGTGTGCAAATACCTTGAAATAGTTGAATGTAGATAAATAATATCAGTATTTTTCAGAACAAAAGATGGAGACACATTTCAAAATATTCACGTAATCTCTTTGTTAAAACGAAATCATATCTTCTGCTAAGTTAAAAAAATATGCCAATAGTGCAATACCGTAAGTAATGTTACTTTTTTTATGTGTCTACGCTTTGTTCGCTATTGTTTGGTTGGTGTGTTTCAGTCAGTTTATTTAAATATTTTCTTGCCCTGTTTCAATTTCTTTTTATTTTAAAGAGTAAGTACTCCCCCCTCTACACTAATCTAGAATACTGATGTTAGAAGTGGGTTTCTCGTCAGTACTGTAGTGTAATGATCAGGATTCGAACCCAATTGGACCTTTGTAACTATCGCAAGGTAGACCCCAACCATCAAGCTACCGACACTTTATTTCTGCAAATCATGACATTTTCTATTTGATATAAATAATTTCATTTCAGTTATAACAACAAAAGACAGAGAAATACGATTGAAACCATGCCATTCACTAAAACAGTATTGTAACTTTACTGATTCAATAGCCAATCTATTTATTGCGTACAAGTGCTACATTCTACATATAGATATACTGAAGGCGGTTGATGTTGCCAGCACACGACTACTTAGACTAAAGGCCTTGTTACTAGGCATAAAAAATATAAAAGGAATTCATGTAGTTCGTGAGGAATAATGCAAAACAAAAATGAGTACTACGCACATTAATTGACCAAAAATTTGATTGGTAATCGAATAATTGTAAATGTATGCTATTGAAATAAGAAGAAAACGAATTAATTTCTTGGAGTGGCCTTTAAATTAATTTCATCATGATGCAAGTCAATTTTTAGGACTTATCAAATATAAGGTGAGTTAAACTACATCGGTCGCCGTATTGGTTCCCAGTAGGGCTACACCACCGCTTCCCTTCCCGTGGGCGACGTAGAGGGCGACTGAGAGATAAGGCTCCTGCTCTCCGTCTGTCAGTAAACGTACAGCCAATGACCAAAGTGTCCGTTTTGTATCTAATTAATTTAAATATGTCTTCTCACTGTTATCTGACTGACTGGCTGACTGAAGTTGTGTGAGTAAATAAATTATGATAAATATGAGAGGTGGACACTGCGCGCCTCTACACGGATAGATAGGTATAGGTTAGAAGGCTAAGGCGGGACAATCCGCATTAGACTTCGTGGTTATTTTTTATGGACACCAATCCATACATGAACCGCAGTCTTCATGAACCTGGGTGATTATTAAGACCCCCATATTTATCATAATGCCCAATTTATCATTTGGCACATTACACGCACATGATGGAAGTAATAAATTATGCATTATTCATAACTAGCTTTTGCTCGCGGCTCCGCCCGCGTGGATGACGGTTATCGTGACCAAACATTGTCTTTGTCCTTTCTCAAGGTCACACACACTCGTTCCCATTTATGATATTAGTATGTATAATATGAAAAATGCCCAATATGAGAGTGCAATTTGATAAAATAATCACTTAGCTGGGACGGGAGAGACGGTCGTGACCTACCTACCTCAAAATGTACCTACCTACTACCCGCAACCTACCTACCTACGCTCCGCTTAAAAACTTGGAGTTTCCGTGTCGAGGCGCGCAGTGTTCACCTTGCGCAATTTGACTTACATAGATAAGCCTTCATGGTAATTTTTTTATAGCCACCCATACTGGAACCGTAGATGAGTCGTCCATTAGTTGAAATAATCAACATCTTTAATAACCATTGCATGAATCATTCAATAGTGCAATCTAACATAGTTCAACCAAACGTAGTTTAGTGAACCAGCAGTCGAGTCGTCCAATATACGTTTTAACCGTAGTTGAAATGACCATAGGTGCATCGATACGTCACCCCACCGCGTCAAATTTAGCTTTATTATCTAATTGCCCAATCGTCAAGTAAAAATGTAATAATTACCGTAAAATGTGACAAATAATGAAGTTTATTTCAATAGTAATTAATCACTTAGCCCTATAGAGCTAAACAAGCATAACGCTCGCATATTATTCACAATGCCCACATTGATCACTTAGTCCAAAACATACCTTCAACCACACATTTAAGTAAAAGGTTTTTTTTTAAACGTGTGTCTGTTTTTCTGTCTGTAATCGGTAATCTCGGAAGCGGTTAGGTCGATTTTGACGGACTTTTTACTGTAGATAGCTGATGTTATAATGCGCATGTTGCTGACTGATATCACATTTATTCCACAGCATCAATACAGTACCGTGTGTATAATGAACTATTCTATATAATGAGCTGTGAGTCTTTGCATTGTCACCATTCTTGCCACCATTCTCACGAAGACTGCCACCATTCTCACATAGATTGCCACCATTCTCACGAAGATTGCCACACTCCCCCCTCTTGTGGCGAAACGAAGCTCACCTGTAAAACTGTCAAGATATACTGTAGAGCTGTAGACAGGGCGTGTTCGCCTATGGCCATGGTTGCGTCGTGCGATAAACCTCCGGATGATGCAATTCCTCCCAGTACAGATGAAATTTGCGAGGCAAGTACACATTAAATTTCATTCAATTTCTATTTATCTACCCAAAGAAATATAATAGGGAAATAATCATTTTATAAAGGTTGTGTTTTAAGCTGTCGTCAAAATAATAGGGTTTGTAATCAAAATAGTACATTTGCCACCAAAATATTTCGGCGGCAAATTTACCAAGAAAAGATCGACGTGGACGTCGTTATGTGCGTTATCACAGGTGGGTACCCTAGCCACCTATTAGCCAAACAGTTGGATGTAACACAAGGAGAACGGCGAAGGTGTCCGCGAGACCACCTCTTGAAGATTTTTTCTTAAATATTAATAATGTATTTCTAAAGTTAATGTATTTGGCTACGGGTCTACCATATTTGGTTATAGATCTAGAATTTCGAAGACCCGTATTTTCCTTTTATCAACAAGTGGCAAAGAAGAGGGGTGCTGAACTGTTTCGTCCTCGTTAGAATTGTTGCTAGACAACTCTAAATCTGGACGAATATCTTTCCTACAGATTTGCGACGAACACAAGAGTTGCTGCCCGTTCCATGGACACTCGCATGGTGGACATAAGCATGCTGTACCGGTTCCCAGTGATTGCACGGAGCCCGCTCCCCATTGCCACAACTGCAAATGCTCTCAAACATATTCTTATACTGGTAAACATAGCCAGAGTAAGTATTGTTGCGTCTTTGTATAGAAAAATCAATTTATATCCTTTAACCAAAAGATTTAAATCGGAAAAAAGTGATCGTTCAATACTGGACTTCAGCCTACGACTTGTCCCTTACAGGGGAATGCTCTGACAGACTGCGCTACTCAGACACGTCTTGGACATTCGAAAGTCTTAAACTGTGTTGCCAATATGGCGGGCACAGATAAGATAAATGAAAAAGTTGTCTTTTTATTTTTATACTGTCTGTGTTTTTGTCGATAGTATTTTAGTAATTTTAATTTAGTCGTTCTTTTTTATAGTGTGGTTTTACTTCTATTGTATTTTACGTGTTTGGCTTGTGTAACATAATTGATTTTTGTAAATTATACTCGTGGCCGTCTCTGAAAATCAGCGCTGTACCGCCTGCACCACAAAGTGGACAGCATTAAGCTGAGAGGCGGCCATTTATTCAGCACAGTTGTGCGTGAGTTATGTAAATTAATATATATAAAATAATTAAAGCGCCACCACGACCCGTACAGGGGAAACGGCGTCTCTGGCACTACTCGTCAGCAGACTGGGATGGATTGCGTGACTATTTTGCATCCATCCCGTGGGTTGAACGCTGCTTTGAAGGTAAGAACCCATCTGAGGGCGCAACTGCTGTCGCCGGTGAGATCACTCTGGGCATGGAATATTATATCCCCTACACTGATGACGCCGGTGCCCGCAGAGCCCGCCCCTGGTTCGGGCGCGAGTGCGCGGAGGCTGTTAATCATAAACAGTCCGCGTACCACGCTTGGGTGAGGGCGCGCGCTATGTGCGATCCTAACGTGGGCCACTTCAAGGCGGCGTACAATAGAGCCACAAAAGTCTGCAAGAGGGCTTATATCAGAGCGGATGCCCAGCGCATAGCGCGGCTTGGTCAGGAACTAGTAGCGCATCCCACGGGCAGCCGTGGCTACTGGCGACTGGCCAAAGCCGTGCAAGCCAACTTCTGCCAGCCTTCGCTGCCGCCGCTGCGCAACCCCGATGGATCCCTGGCCCATGAGTCGCAAGAGAAAGCAAATTTGCTGGCTAATCTCTTTGCGGCCAACTCCCGAATCGATGATTGTGGCATGCAGCCACCGACACTACCGATCAGTGACCATGCAATGCCTGATATTCGTATCAGGCAACGCGATGTCCGTGCAGTGCTGCAGTCACTCGATGTACGGAAAGCCGGTGGTCCGGACGGTATTCCGGCGGTGGTTCTGCAAAAATGTGCAGCGGAGTTGTCTCCAATGCTTGCGCGGCTGTACCAGTTGTCCTACAGCTCGGGTACAGTGCCTTCGGCTTGGAAGGAGGCGAATGTACAGCCGATCCCCAAGAAAGGGGATCGCTCAGATCCGACTAACTATCGACCCATAGCCATCACCTCAGTGCTGTGCAAGGTGTTCGAGCACATAATTAACAAACAGCTCATGCGTCACCTTGAAGATCGCTCCCTAATTAATGACCGGCAATATGGCTTCAGGCCGAAACGGTCAACGGGTGATCTTCTGGCGTATGTTACCCATCTTTGGGGTGAGGCTATGGACAAGCACGGCGAGTCACTGGCAATTGGTCTTGACATCGCCAAAGCTTTCGATAGAGTCTGGCACAAATCGCTTCTTTCCAAGCTACCAGCCTTCGGTCTGCCCCCTAGACTATGCAACTGGGTTGCTAGCTTCTTGCAGGATCGCCGTATTCGCGTCCTTTGTGATGGACGCGCCTCGGAGTTCTTGCAGGTAAATGCTGGTGTGCCGCAGGGGTCCGTCCTCTCCCCTACTCTCTTTCTTCTGCATATCAATGACATGCTGTCTACCGGCAGCATTCATTGCTATGCAGATGATAGCACTTTGCACGGGAGTTATCATGGACGTCCTGCGGATAAGCAGTCGGATATCGCAGATAAAAGGCAGCTTCTTGTCACTGAGCTTGACCGGATCCTGAACAACATTTCCCAATGGGGCTCTGAGAACCTGGTCGAGTTCAATGCCAAGAAGACACAGGCATGTGCGTTCACAGCAAAGGTATCTTCTTTCCTTCCCCTTCCCACTCTTCAGAGCACTCCACTGCCACTGCAGGACAACCTGACTATCCTCGGTATGGATGTTCGCTGCAAACTTAATAACAAAAACTACATCGAGAGTATCATCAAAACAGCCTCGCGTAAACTCGGAGTCTTGAACAGAGTGAGACGGTTTTTCACGCCGGAGCAGCGGTGTCTTCTATACAAGACCCAAATTCGGTCCTGCGTGGAATACTGCTCGCATCTCTGGGATGGATCCGCAAAGTACTTATTAGATGCTCTCGACAGGTTGCAGCGACGTGCGGTCCGCATTATTGGGAATCTCGAGGTCACAAGTACCCTTGAGCCTTTGCAGATGCGTAGAGATGTTGCATCCTTGGCAGTATTTTACCGTCTCTACCATGGTGAATGTTCTGATGAGCTCTTCCAACTGGTCCCGCCCTCTCCTTTCCTACATAGGACAACACGAGCAGGGCTTAGATGTCACCCGTATACGGTGCAGAATATTCCCTCAAGAACCAAGCGGTTTGGTGACTCCTTTCTTTGTCGCACCATTAAGACCTGGAACTCCTTGCCAGCTCACGTGTTTCCTTCTTCCTACAGTCCCGGGTCCTTTAAGCGGGGCGTGAAAAAGCATCTGATGAGGCCGTCAAGCTGAGTGCCACCATTGTTAACATGGTACGTGTTTGTAATGGTGACCCTCTTTTCTGAGACTTTGCCTTCAGCTTACCATCAGGCGAGGTGAAGTCAAATTGACGTGTCCTATATATAAAAAAAAAAAAAAAAATTCTGCTGTTGTTGCCGAATTATTGTTCAGCTGTGCTTAATAATAAATATTTCTTTCTTTCTTTCTTTCTTTCGAAATACACTCGTTTGGGTGCGACGAACGTGGACCCATCCACCGGTTTTCTTAGGAACTGTCGGAAACAATGAAGTTCCACAATATAAGTCTTTAGGCTTTCGCGGCCGGCGTTGCATGTAGAATATACTGCTGCCGGGCTGTTTGGCTATGGTCCATATGAAACTGGCGTTCCAACGTTTCGTCGATCACTGCGGTCGACTTCTTTAGTGGTGCAGGTCCGGGCGGCGACGAGTGCGTAGAGCTCTCCTCGTCGTCGCCTTCTTTTCAGCGTTCCAGACGTTTCGTCGACCGAATGATCGACGAAACATCTGGAACGCAAGTTTCATATGGACCACAGCCAAACAGTAAATTCTTCTAATGAAGTTCTACATTTATTAAGACACGCTCAGGTGTTACAACTCATAGGTGTAGAACTATGCTCATAAGTATGAGAATCTTGCACGTAGGTAGAAGAGCCATGCCCGAACTGTAAAATTGACTGATCTCAAATTATGTCCTTTCCTATGGTGCAGTCAGTAAAACTACGTGGATATTCCTAATTTTTTAGGGTAAAGATCTTATTATGTTCTTTTGTTAAGTAATGCTCAGAAGTGTTAGACGCATGTTTGTAGGTGTGAGAATAATGCTCATGAAATATGCTTCTGTAGCAGAATGCATTTTTTTGGTAGATTGATCCTCGTTATTGCTAATCATTTTGTATTTTATACTTTTCAGATTCGGGTAGACGTGACCCCGATCCGCTAGAATAACCGCTAATTAGACGGCATATTATCTTCCTGACTGTAGCTTATTGGTGTTGCGAATGTTGAAGGTATTTTAACTATTTCGTATTAAGTACTTTCAAAAAAGCTCCAATGGGGATGCCGACGACAATAACCATATGTTCTGTGACAATACAAACTCATAGCTGTCAGATTTGAAGAGAAAACAATGAAATCTACGTAGATGACAGCTAAGATTGGCCATTACGAGGCGCCTCTGTAGGGATAAAAGCGCAGGCGGCATCTCCATTCCCATTGCATTTAAAGCTTGTTGTTTGATGCCCAGGTTCCGCACTGTCACCCCTCTATGCCATAATTAGTTTATTTGGGCCTTTACAGGATGGACTGTCATCTTATCACCAAATCCGGGAATCATCGCCATTACCTTGGCTTGCACCATTTATCAAAATTACTTCAACGCCTTGTAAAATCTAATTCAGCAGTGATTGCTATACCTATGCCTTCCCAGGCTGTACTTCTTATAATGATGATGATGATGTGGATAAAAAAAAAACAAAATAATATTTAAGACTTTTACACTTATTTCGTTTACACAAAGACTAGCTTACAACTAATTTGTGACTTATTTTACAGAAACATAAATAAGTTTATTTAAAATTAACCTTAATTTAAGATAAAGTTGTGATGGTACGATTTAATCATCAATTGATTAAACGAAATCATAAATATAGCACCACACAGATCATAATTATTACTATATTTCAGTGGCAAATGTTCAGAAATTACGCCTTCAACGAGATAATATCTGAAGAAAATGGGACTGGCAAGATGACCCAGAAATGAATTGAAATGTAATGTATCGAATGGTGACGTCATTGGAAAAAATCAACCGATTTTTAAGATGACGGCCATTATAATTCAGCCAATAGCCAGTGAACCGAAATGACTACACCAGGTTAAAAATGAAGAGCCGTCTAATAGTACGCCAGTCTCTCGGCAGAAGACTTAGAAGTCGAATTCGTAGGGACGCTGCGGACGTCTTTGGACCAGGGGAATGTTGACTTCTTCTGCTGATCGGAAGACCTGCGGTCTGGCGTTGGGCCTCGCTTGGAGTTGAGCTTGCTGCTGCTGCTGTTGCTGCTGCTGCTGTTGTTGGCGACGAGGTGCTTCTTCCTGCAATCGTGACAAAAATATTCAGCTAAATGTAAAAGAAATAAAGCTAATATAACAGGAATGGTTGTTTTATTTACATTCTCAGAAGGCGGTCTCATCGCGAGGCAAAGTGCGACAAAACGATATTTCAGTCCATTGCCCATCGAGCAGTCAGATGATAGTCTACAATATATTGTGTTGTCGCCTTACTATCCTTTAGGTAGGTATTATTATTATTAATAGTATAACACTCACCAGGATTTTACCATGTTTTTTAGTAGTTTTGTCGTAGTCGTGTAGTCGTCAGTACACCCGTGATCATGGCGCTTTTAACAGTGCCGAAAAATCGGATACTCGAAACTACAAAAAAACATGGCAAGGCAGTAGGCACAGTTCCACGCATCACACAGCGTAGCGCGGGAATACGAGTTTGTACGTTGGAAAAAACTGCGCGTGAATGCGTTAGTGTGTTACACTACGCGTGTTTTCACACAAGATCACACACTCCCGCACAACGCTGCGTGATGCGGAGCAGTGTACCAATCGCCTAAATATCGCGGTGAGCTTTATTTTATCACTTTTATTGCCAATGACCATATCAATATAAAATGATACATTTTCTTTTCAGTAGACTGGGTATTCCACAATGTGAAAGCGACTTCATATCCGCGTATGTTGAGCTTTTGATTCTGTGACCGACAGACTATTTTGTGAACCGAGCATTAGACATGACCCATAAAAAGCGTGGTCGAGGCCGACCACTCGCCACATAGCTTTCTACTGTGACCCGTGATTTGACCCTCCATATTGATAACCAGAAACCCCAGAGCATCCTGGCATCAAGAGCCGAATCCAAATAATGGAAGAAGAAAGGAAAAAGAAGAAGACCCAGCATATATTTTAGCACGTCCTGTCGGAAAGTGTTAGAGTATGTAGAGTATAAAAAATCGGATTTCTTCTACATCGCGTTATTGGCTAACAATATTTCATAGATTTTGCTAACCCAACTCATGGATACAGCCACAGCCCACAGCGCTCTCCACCGTAAAAGATATCTACTTTTTAACATATTAATTGTTACTCTATTACCTCTTCTTGTTCCTCCTGTTCATATCTGTCGTCCCTGTAGACCTCAGCGGGGTAGTACCTATCTGAGTACTTGAGGGACACGTTGGGTTTCCTCTGGACCTCCTCCTCGTTGATGGGTCTGTATAGGTATTCATTGACGAAGTGGTACTTCGAGGATTTCTGACAGATGCTGTCGTGAGTAGGCGGCATGCAGATTAAGTGGACCTGTTGAGGGTAATGGACGATGTCAGAGCTTTTTATATGTGTATCTTTCTATCAATGCAATGAAATCTTTCTAGGTAATTTTGTCAATTGGAAGGTGTCCGAATAACTTGAGAATTTCCACACGTATAAAGGATCGATGACAATAAAACTTTGTCCTAAAACTTTTTATTTTGGACATCGTAGGCAATCTGCCTTTTCATATCTTTATTATTTCATATCAATCTTAGGTCATCCCCAAATGAACAGGATAAAAGGACTTTATCAATTCATTATTTCATATCCTAGCAAAATAATCCAACTAAATAAAGAAAAGAGAAGGCGCAGCGGACACAAACATTATTGGTTTAGTGAAAAAACTGATTATATTATTTTAGGGTACACCTCATATAGTAGAACTTTTTAAGTTATAATTTTATATTGCATAACAACTAATAGCATAAACCTCTTTTCGCAGAATATCGTTTGGCATAAACTCATTTTGCATACATTGAAACCCATAATTTTGTAAGTCAGAATCATCTGTACGCATAATTTTTGTATTCATAATAATCACAATGTATAACCATCACATCGCAGAAAGTTCAAAACCAGATTCATCTTTTGGTATATATTTCTTATCCATAACCATTTAAAAGTAGAACCATCATTTCGCATAATGTTTACAGCAAGAATCATCTTTTATGATTATTGCAACACTTTTCTAATCAGGCGTTATCATTTTTACTATTGCTATTAGTTTTAGTTTTATATCCTTGCCTATGAGAGCATGCTCGTTTCTGGCACTCGCCGATATCCGAGTCGGGATACTCTGTGTCGGGGTGTTAACAACTATCTATTCGGGCGCTTCGCCGGCCGCTACCGCGGCACGCTCGCTTCGCTCGCTCGGCTCGCGCTGTTGGGGTCACAGTTCTAACCTAACCTAACCTATCCGAGTCGGGGTGCTCTGTGTCGGGGTGTAAACAACTATCTATTCTGCCGCTTCGCCGGCCGCTGCCGCGGCACGCTCGCTTCGCTCGCTCGGCTAGCGCTGTTGGGGTCACAGTTCTAACCTAACCTAACCTATCCGAGTCGGGGTACTCTGTGTCGGGGTGTAAACAACTATCTATTCTGGCCACAGGTCACAGTTCTAACCTAACCTACCCATTTTTAAAGAAGAAAGTAACCCAATCTATATTATTCCAATTGAAATTCTATGCTCTTTATAGTATGCCTAGTCAAATTATGCCAAATAATCTGTACTCTAAATGAACGTTATGCTAAATGAAGTTATACAAAATTTTAACTATGCCAAAGGTAATTATGCCAAATAAAATTCTACTATCTTAAATGTATGCCATTCTAAATTCGGTCATAAGCACATTATGCCTAAAAATATTTATGTCAAATATTTTTTATGCCTAATAAATGATCGATTAAAGAAGTTTCTGCGAAGTGAGTTATCCCAAATAGGTTTCGGAGTATCAAGTTTCTACCAAATAGACGGCACCCATTATTTTACTCACGAATCTTATGTTGCAAAATGTGATATCCACTATGAGATATTTCACACAGATATATAAGATTACTCCTTACCTGGTGGAATGTGAAGCCGTCGGGGCAGATCCAAGAGTGCTTCACGTTGTCCTGGCAGTAGTGGAACACTTCGCAGTTAAGGTCTTCGTCGGCGTAATACCCGGTGTTCTTGCTTACGCAGTCGAACTTGGACTGCTGCAGCAGCGCCGCGAGACGGTCGGGTTCCTCTTTCTCTTCCTCTTCCAGTTCCTCTTCAATCTCCTGGATTGGTCTGTTTTGGAGTCTCGGAGGGCCGCGGTGGTCCTGTTGATTTTATGAGATTTAGTTAGTGTTACTAAATAATGTTATGTCTGTGGCTACAAAATAAAATTGTTCTTTACAAAAGACCTATTTTGGAAGTACTACTAGCGAAAACGTAGGCGCACAGCGACAGTATGAGGATTTCAAGTCTCATCATCATTTGAACGCCAATCCCGTTTGCACCCAAAGCTTGCATTTTGGAACCCAGCTTTCGCTTTTTTTCCCCTTATCATGAATCGTCTATCTTGGCTTTTACCGAGAAGAAAGCCGTGTCAGACTCTTTATTGTTAACCGGCAGGTGTACCGGCTTGGGCCCTAAAAATTTTGATTAGGCTACATAATCAGATCTACCTGGTGGGACCCCATCCATATCTCGCGCAATATATGAACGAAATTTTTAAGCAATTAGCAATTAAAACCAAAAATTTTAGCCGATATAGGCAGCACAAAGCTGGAGGATTGGCTGCTGTGGTGGAAAAAACTATGAAAAAAGAAAATAAATGTTTACCTTCCTCTGAGGTGCTCTCTGTACTTGTGGCCGGGGTTCCTCAACGTACTGCTGCGTGGGCCTTTGCTGGAGGATGTAGGGTTGTTCTTCTCTCTCTTCCTGCTGCCTCTGCTGGTAGCCGGCCAGCTCGGCGAGCGAGGGCGTCGGCCTGAAGCCGCTGGGCAGCTGGTTGTTGTACGCTGTGGGCGTGTACGCTCGTGGTCGGAGATTTCGTGATTCCTGAAATATGGATACGTCAAAGTTAGAATATGAATCCATGATGGGTACAGAAGTGGCAGATTGCAAGGGGTCATAATTGTGAAAGGGTTGGTTTATGATAAAATTAACGTCTTAAACCAAAATCGTCTCCACTAGCCCCTTAAAGAATGTTCAGGATAAACCCCCTTTTTGTCAGTAGTACCATTGGTGAGTATCACTAAAAATTGGATATCACAAGCAAATATACAGGACCTAGATTAGTTAGTTAGTTAGACTAGTTGATTGATTCATAAGAGTTCCTTTGAAAAATACCTAGTTAGGCACTTTCATTTAACCAGCACATGTGCCTACCTATTGAAGACATTCCTCCGCGGGTTCCAAATACAAAGCTATGAGAATTTAGGGATGTCATGTCAAATCTCGGCAATGCTTTGATAATTTGTTCTAAAGAAAGCTGGGCGAGATCCTATCAGCATAAGTCGTAATTCCTATAAAGCCCGTCGCACCAACGAGTACCAGCCCAAATGCACGCAAAACTACATAATATCCCGCAATTACCTATTAAGCATAATTTTTACCATAATTAGTTACATCGTTTGCGCGTGCAAATATCATTACGGCATTAACGACCATTAAAAAACGGCGTGCAATCGTGCGAGACGACGTCGACCATATGTTACATTGTTACACACGTGCCAGCGGAATTATATCACTGTTTCATACTTACCAAGATCCGGGAGCTTCTACCTACGAGCAACTCGTGTTTAGTTCTATTGCAACATTTGATTGACTTTAAAGGTACGATTGCGTAGCCGACCGCAGACCGCAGCAGCAGATATAGCGTACCGTAATATCAACTTGACTGTGATAGGATTGTTTTCTGTTTGTCTATCCGTATCGGAGTTTACCAATTATAAGGTATGTAAAGAGACGACACGTCATCCGACCGCACATAATTATGGTCCATAGAAATGAGAGAGTGTCAGTCCTGCAATCCGCTTATTTGTTGGCTTCTGTACCCTTAACTGTCGCCTTGAGGGTCCAGTGGAATATAATTATAACTATTAAATTTATGATATACATTTTTTGTTAAACTTCCACCCGGGTAAACGACACCATTGAGAAGAAGCAATGAATAAAAACAATATCAATAGTCTGCTGCTGTAGTCTGCGGTCGGCAACGAAATCGCATCTTTATTTTAATGTGTGTTTTTTCTCATGAACCTACCCATAAGCCCATTAATGCACTTATTTGTTACAAATGGGGTACACGCCTCTTGTAGATATTATGATATTGTTATTTGTGGCCTTGTATTCGATATATTTGGTAATTGGTATTATCTAAGCTGCTTCTCACTGCCTTGAGACTTTTTCGATATTTTATAAGTTGTTAGGGCATCGATCGAATCTTTAATTACTGACATTCAATCATGTCAGCCAGCCTTAACAGGCTTCATGCTCTGGGCGTGAATTCGATTTGAGAAAATATCTTCTCTGGACAAGTAATTGGTGGTCGGCTCATGATAATAACCAAACTATCACGACTTTCTAGGGGATTTCTTTTAAACGGCAGCAGAAGCTGCTTGTGGATATGGATGTTTCTAACATGATCTAATCTCGTTACTACTTTAAATCATCTTAGTATCTTCATTTCAACCCAAATTCGTTCATTCAATTTTTCAATCTTTATTTTTAAACTCATACCTAAATATGTAAACACTTTCTCTTATAATATTATCATAATTAACTTCGAATTCCGTGCAGAATTAGTATTTTACATTAGTAACGAAACCACAAAACTCTCGTTTTCTTAGAATAGAACAAAATATTTAAATTTGTCTCGTTTGTATTAGCTAATTATTCAAGATTAAAAGTTTATAATTAAGTATATTAATTGATCAAGTCACTCAGGTCTTATAATAGTAAACTGTATAATAGTAATAGTAAACTATATCTATGAATATTAGAGAACATCCACCAGGAGTCCAGGGGTCTGATTCTGCTAATTTAAGAGAAGGCTTAAATCCAGTTTTGATTCCACTTTATACTGCCAAACGTCAAAAACGGAATTTGCGTAATATTTTTTTTAAGGAAATACAATGACATCGAGATCCTTTTAAACATACGATCGAGGTATAATTAAATAATAAATTTATTACTAAGCACAAGAATTGGCCCTATTATCATTGGAATTGTCATCGTCTAAATAAAGATGAACATGATGATGTTGATGTGACCGTTTTTGATATTTTATTTGACATAAGGTGACATTTTATTTGACATAGGTCAGAATAAGAATTGCAGATTTAAGTGCAGTATATAAGAAATATGGATCAGATATTGCGTTTGTATTAATTGCATGTAATATCAAATAGAGGCGAATGTAATCCAATAGATAACATTTACATATTTCTCACGCCGCGCCGGCTGTAAGCTGTTGTGCAAAATGCATATGCGTGAATTATATAAATGAACCCACGCGCTGTTTCTTTTTCATTTAAAGCATATGTTTAAATTGAGATTAGAGATAACCATCAAATATCTATGAGATTAAAAATAGTAGTACATTTTGGTATATGATATCATAACATTGCAGCATAGTGAGGTGTAATTAATATCTAAGATTCCACGCCGGCCAGACGGGTTGGTACAGGGTTTCATTTTACAGTTTTCCTTTTTCTTCCTTAATCGAAAATGGCGTCGATAAGTTTACGATTTTGCTATAACTATGCCCTATACTTTTTCTGGTGATACCTATCCTTCAGACAGGGATGACTTGCGTAATAATGGTCTCACTATTGGGGTTGCCAAAGATCGTGTGAAGTGGAGAAGAAAAACCCGTAAAACGTACCCTGGATACCGAAGTGTAAGTCTCGGTTGTCAGCGGGATCGTTAGGAGGACGATGGTGAAGGTGAATCATATCACAAAGGGAAGTCTACGTTGAGTGCATGTTATTATGATTTGCAACACAGTTTTAAACTTAATGATACAGGCAATTATGGCACAGTTGACCCATGAACCTTACTGACCATAAAAATCTAAATGATTAGGTATTATATTTTATGTGTTAGAACTGTAATCTAAGCACATCTAAATTGTTGTAACTACAGAATATTATTCAGGATTGCCCTTTTATACCTTGTTGAATTGAAACTAGTCCACCAAAGTCACACATATTATGACCAATCATGTTTATACGAAATTGAGATCCTAATTTTTGACAATACCCAATGGGGTAGTGGCCAGAGTCACCGGATGATCACCAATATCTACTGCTTTAAGTCGTAGTTTTTAGGGTTCCGTATTAAGACCTCGCTGTCCATCCATCCGTTCGTCTGTCACCAGGCTATATCTCAAGAACCGTAATAGCTAGACAATTGAAATTTTCACAGATTGTGTATTTCTATTGCCGCTATAACAACAAATACTAAAAACAAAATAATAATGATAATAAAGGGGGATCCCATTCAAAAAATGTGATACTTTAGCCTTTTTCATGTCCATTTTCAGTCACCGAGCTAGATCTCAAGAACCGTAATAGCTAGACAGTTGAAATTTTTACAGATTATGTAAATTTGTTGTGGCTACAACAACAAATACTAAAAATGAAATAAAAATAATATTTAAGGGGGGCTTTCATACAACAAAAGTAATTTTATTACCGTTTTTTGCTCGATATTAATAATGGCTACACGTAGACGCTAGAAATAATTACAAATTATTATGGTTATATATTTACTTTTAGCCTTATTTCTGGTACGGAATCTTTCGTGCGCGAGTACGACTCGCACTTGGCCGGTTTTGCTCAACATATATGCATAGTAAACTAAAATATTGCCTAACTAAACTGAAACTATGACTTTTCAATATTTTTAATTTCCAAAATAGGTCAAAATATTAACAATCGGAATAAGGTAAAATGTATAAAATTTTAGATTCCTTATTAAATTTCAAATCGGTATTGTTACTCATTATATATCTGTAAACACAACGTGGACTGAGATAAATGCGATATTCTCTTGCACGCATACATTTGCACTACGCGGCAGGACGCTGTTACGTTACAGTGTGCTTCGATTTTGTATGGAGCGTTTTCGGGCGGCTCGAGAAATTGAATTCTTAAAACCAAAAATACCTTTAAAACTATTGGTCATTAGAATATTAGCTTAGTGGTTAAGGAGTCGGTCTTACAATCGACACTTACATTACGCTACCGACGACGTGAACCCACTCCTAGCACAAGCAATCTAGCTTAGTTGAAGGGGTTAGAGGGAATATTAGTAATTTCGATAATTTCGGTTGCTAATATTCTTTGTAAAAGAAAAAAAAAATGACTTTAACGGCCTTTTTTCCAATTCAGTTGGGGTCGGCTTTCCAGACCCCCGATTCTGCTAATTTTATGACACAACAAAACCACTATCATACCGCTGACATTGCATTAAATGTCATTAAATAATAGACTTTATCTACTCTGATACTATAATACAAAGATTATAAAATTGAAATCAAATCTCTTATGACAAACATTACGCACAGGCCAAAAAAAAAGTTTTATTACGATACAGGTCTTGTATGGACACCTATATCATTAAATAACTTTTTAATCATAACGATACACCTATATAACCTCCATCTGGACCAAGAAGGTTGAACCCGTTACTTTAAAAAAAGAAATCGTCGATTCGGAAGAAGAAAAAAAAGAAACACGCATGCGCAATCGATGTTTGGCGCCAACATTTTACATTTAAATTAAAAAAGTTTGGTTTTGTTTGTAAAATAAATTAGTTTATGTATTATAGTATGAGAGTAGATAAAGTAGTGTATGACACTGTACATAACTTGGTCTTATAACACTCGTGTGATACTATAAAAAAACTCGCCTACCGGCTCGTTTTTTTAAAACACACTCGTATTATAAGAACCCTTATTATGCAACAATATCATAAACTACTAATATAGCTGAGAATTTAAGTCCAAAATGAAAAGAGGAAGAGTTTGTAACATTTTTCATTCACTCCACAAGATTATCATTTAATTTTAGACTTTAACAGTATATGCGTGTGACAGCGTGTGTCCGTGGTAGGTACCGCAGTGGTTTTACCATGTAAAAATAATAGCAGAAGCCGGGCCCGTCCAACTGTAATGTAGCTAAATTAAATAGGTAATAGTTAATTATTACTTAGCTGTATACTTAGGTAACTACCAAGTATAGCTTTATTTATGTTTTTGTTAATCAACTCTAGCAGCATTGTGGTAACTGTGGAACTTTAGTTTGGCGTTATTTCCCGGTTGTTAAAAGTCACAGAAAAAGTTTGATCGATTATAAAAACTCTGATAAATAATGCATGACAAACACTTTCCCCCCAATGCTGCTACTGCGTCGACTGGTCAACAAGAAGCATCGTCTCGTCTCGTACACAAAGCATATAAAAAGGATTAAAAAAAACTTATGAGTTACTTTCGACTTTCACTCTCAATGGCCTTGCTAGTCGGACTCGGACATTGACTTCAAATGGTGTGGACAAATTGCACCGCGGTCTGCCGTGTAACACAGTTGTAGCACTTACCTACCTACCTTCTCTTTGGAGAATATACTAATAACAACAAGTGAAGATGTGTGTGGGTTGTGGAGGTCAGATAGTAGTCAGAATATCGAAGGTTGACTGACCTTCGATATTGTTGTCGAACCAGCAGTTAGACTTTAAAAAGAGGAGCCCAGACCCCGAGGTAAAAGCTTCGGATGTGACTGGGATTAACGCTAGGATGAAGAAGTACGGATGAAGATATGACCTTCAGTGTTATGTCAGCCAAAATTAAAAAAAATGTTTCTAGACGTTTTAAATCAAGGACGCAATGAAGAAATGAAAACACGATCTCCTCTCATCTATACCCAAACTAATCAAGCATAGTTTATGATATAGAATGATAGATTTTACCGGATTCTAAGATTCGTCGACGTTCTAAACGAGTCGTCGTTCTAAACAAACCAACAAACCTAGCTAAATACCTAGAGACATATTCATGCCTTAGATTCATGTCTACAAATATTTGAACGCTCAGAGAATTGAACCCGCGATCTACTGCCACGCCACACAGGCTACAATTGTAATTAGGTAATTAATAGTGAAATTAGTTTACGTGATAATTTGCGGTAAATTAGTAACCGGCAAAACTAGGCTGCTAGATCTAAAACTTGCTAACTACAGATACAAATCGGTACTTTTAGATTTAACTGATAACTTCAAACACTTATTACATTTACAGGACAATCTAGCTCCGCTTTGATTACCATCTTAGAAATTGATTGTGTTTCTTGCAAGTCTTGTAACATTACCTCACTTCCGGGCCATAAGAGGCAGTCCAATGAACGGTCTTAATGCTTGTGAATTAATTCAATGTGTTTATTGAGTCCATTAGGAGAACGTGCGCGGAATGAAATGGAGAGGATTTGCAAATGGAAATTAAATATAGAATGATTTACTGGGTCGCAATATTGTTTATTTATGTATGTTTCTTTCTTTGTGGCGTTATGGTGTCGAAGCTGGGTAGATCGTGACTTTGTAAAGCATTAACTACATAATGGCTCATGATAGGCCACTGCAACCCACAGTCATTGTGTAAGGGGGGCAATGGTTACACGAATGTACGACTGGTCATCATGGCGCGTCTTGAGTTGTTTTCGGTTTGTTGGAAAACTTGCAAGGAGTTGTGGCGTAGCTATGAACTACGCTCCAAATTAACGTTTACGTTATAAAATCGTTTGAATTTGTGCATTATATAGCGAAGACCGTGGACTATCCACTGGTGACTATGTATTGGAGGCGTAAGTGTCACTAAAGACATAAACACAAACGGCATATTGCAGTATTCTTAATGGTGACTTTCATTCTTGAGACTTTACCTATAGGCGATTTACAGGCGGTGTTTCACATTATTCGATTAAGATAGGAAAAATATAATGCTCAGGTGGGATAGCTCCCACCGTCGCCCTAAGACGGTAGTATAGGAGAATTTGGATAGCTTCATTCAGGTATGGCTCGGTGGCTCAGTGATCAGAGCATTCCCCCTGTAAGGGAAAGATCGTGGGTTCGAGTCCCACCTGAGCATTCATTTTTTCCTATCTTAATCGATTTGAAAAGTTAGCATAGTAAATGCTTCAAAATTTCATTCAGTTTCATATTATTATCGTGCCAAAGTACATCGTCAAACAACGACGACGAATAAAGTACTCAAACTCTGTCCTAAGCCCCTTCTTTCCCCCTTCTTGTTGTCTAACTGTGTGCTGATTGTCTAAATACCTTGGTTTTAACATCATTTTGATACTTTGTAGTCAAGATATTTCTTTTTTTTATACCATGGCAGTCAAGCACACGGTCAAGTGGCGTGGCTTATGGCCGTTTGCAACACCAGGGGTATCTTAATAGTGCTACCGACCCTAAGTTGACTGTACATAAATGCAAAAAAAAATCTGTCAGTGGTAACACTAACCTCTTGATTTAGGGCTAGTTCTTCGCTGTCGTCCACGCCTGCGTCAGGGATGCTGTCTTCATCTTGTGAGGCGAGAGCAACTCCTAGCAGCAACAACGTTAACATGTATCGCCAACTGGAACAAGCAGAAATGAAGTTGAGTGACAATTTGACCGAATAGAATTTATTATACAGACACGAGAGTACATAAGAGACAATTCGTTGGCCAGTGTTTTGTAGACTTGAACGAGAAGTGTATGGTATAGACACGTATTATGACGTTAATGGTAGTCATTAACATATGTTCATCCCATATATTGATCTAGTCTATTTATTCTACAAACATATGCCACTTGTTTAGAGGGGCTGATAAAAATAGTCTTGGCGTGGAGTGTTTGCAAACCGTGCAGCAACCCAGGGCAACGGTAGTGGCATCGCATTCCATTGAGGTTGGTGCTTTTTAAAAATAGTCATATATTTGTGCAGATAGCTACCAGTACAAAAAAAAAAAAGAAATTGTAACAATTTCACAGATGTCTACTAACGTTTGCCACGAGAGCTGTTCATCACTGTTAGATAGATAGATAATCCTTTATTGTACACCATTAGATATGCAATAGAGACAGGTAGGTAGCATGTATACTGCTGTACCTAAAGCCCTTGCATTTGAATATATCTATAAAAGATATTAAATATCACATACCTTATTGCAATAGAAATAGCTACGAGCATCATATTTGTTATTCCTAACGTTTCCGCTAGGTACATCGATTACACTGATAAACAAAGTGAATTGAAATAAAATTTCTCTTTCGATATTATACCTATAACCTAGTATGAATTGTGAACTAAGTACAGTCAGCATCTCATCGACCTTCGACCTTGGTATTTTTCCCTTCCTGATTGTTCTAATATATTTGGTACACACCTTTAATTCGGACGATAATATATACATGTAGAATATACTGCTTCTGGGCTGTTTGGCCGTGGTCCATTTGAAACTTGCGTTCCAGACGTTTCGTCGACCACTGCGGTCGACATCTTCAGTGGCGCAGGTCCGGGTGACGACGAGTTCAGAGACCTTGCCTCGTCGACAATTTAAATCAATAAAACAGTTCGACTTGCTCCTAATACCTCGATAATATGATAATTTTGAGACTTTGTAGTCAAGATCGATTTGCTGACTGTACATACGTGCGAACAAGATGGTGACCATTACGTAATGGCGGCAATTTCACCAAAATGGACGCTGCACTGCAGGGCAGTAGTTGTGTAATATTATATTGATGGTATACGCTAATTTAACCCGATGACAACGAAACACGTTGCATGTGTCGAATTATAAGTAATAAATTTCGAATAAAAAGACCGAATAATATGTCTCGTGTTGTAATTTTGCGTACCTACCTTTACACAACTTGAACGTATACTTCAGAATTGTGTCACGTGTTTCACGTTATATAATAAACAAGCCGGGGTGTATAAAGCTTCACAAAGATTTTGTCCAAGCCAACCTTATCTACTAGTACAACTGTGGTTTGATAAGCTAACGAGGCTTTGGCGCATGCTTTGCTTTCTGGGTAAGTGTCAGATTGCAGACGATCCCATGAAAACTAACCTAATTATTATTTACCCAATAAAAATTTGTCCTAATGGTCTTCTTACATTATTAAATAGTTAACTGTAGGCCACGTGAGAAAACGTAATAGACAGACAGATTGAAATACTTTATCATTATTGTATGGCTACCTGAGCTAATTTGTATGAAATCGGCAAATCCTTAAAGGGTTAAAATTCTTAATTAGTAGGGCGGCCGGTTTTGCACAAGTATGTGCAAACATATTATATGATTGAATTAAAAGTTGCATTACGATGGCAACTATTCAAGTGTTGCAACTTCAAGGAGTGGTTCCTTGATATTTACGTGAGTTCAATCGCACTTATAAGAGGAAAACTCATTATGTATTGCTAAAATAATTAATACTTTTAATGCCGTGATTCACTAATAAACGTTATTTATACGAGGATCCTAGTTTTTAATGGCATAAAACATATTATAGTAGGTACCTAATAAGTGTTGCGTGTGCAGGCACATAAATTGGGTATAAAAAATATCATTATGTTTTTCTTCAGCTTATAGGCTATGACTACGCCAAAATTATATAAAATCGATTCAGACCGCTGAAACAATTTCGTAAATTTTACGTGAATTTTTGAGGTAGCAGACAAGCACACGGCCCACCTGATAGAAAGAGGTCAACATGGCCTATGGACGTATGCAAACACCAGGGGCATTACGCTCGTGCTGCCCACCCTGAAGAAACCGTCTTATGCCCTTCTTGAAGAACTACATATTGTAGTTGCTTGGGAAAACCACAACAGCATGTGTCGTATTATGTTAAAATTGGCGTGAAAAGGACACATACCACCTGTCAGGCTATCAGTTTCGCATGTAGAATATTTTATTTGGACGGGTAGTTTTGGTACAACATGTAATCAATGTATACCTGTTTTTTTTACGTACACGTTTTTTAGTGTCAGCGTTAAGGTCCCACGAAGGAGACACATTGTAGCTGATAACGTTTCCTATGAGGAAGCCATTACTAGGGAACTAACAGTCGCAGCGAACTTTCGTGTTGAACAAAGGGAACTTGACCTTTTCTTTGTTGCAGAAATAAAGAGGTTCCTTTTGTTTTATCTGTGCGCTTTTGGGTGTTTTAATGAGCCATATTTGCAAGCACGCGTTATTCGTGTCGAGTCATTTCCAATGTTTTTGTGAAGTGCACAGCCGGATGCGAGGGATATGTCGTAGAGAACCTCACCTTCGGCCTAGTACAACGCTCATAGACGGCGTGCGGTTTAGTCCGACATAACCTTCCCTTCCGGCTCCGGAGGGGGGTCTTCGTGAGAATATGCCGCACGTAAAAAAGCAGTAAATTTCATTTAAAATAATACTAAAAATAAAATGCTGGCAAGGTGCTGATATTATTCCAGCATTGTTATCGACAGCCTTTGCGCCTGTAAACTGTCCGAACGAGGATCGCCAGTTTCCTCTCTAGACGCTTGCTGAGTGCTTATGCGTACAATATCAGTATCATATTTTGAACCCAGTAGACAATTAAACGCTAGGCGAAACGCCCCCAAGTCAGATGGACATACTACCTGAAAAAGGTGGCTGGGATGAACTGGATGTGGAAGTCGGATGCCTATCTCCAGCAGTACACTGCCAAAAATGTAAGTATTGTTTAACGTTTGTTTTTATGTATTGTTTCAATTGTTTTTACTCTTTAATTCGAGCCACTACTAACTACATAATATTCTATTCAAATCACTTTGAAACAAGTTTTGTGAACCGTTCTACCTGTGTAGTGTTTATCTTAGCTATACAAACAATAAAACTACGTTATTGTGTACTTATAACATTATATAATTGTCATGTTGCGTTGTCTTTTGTTTGTCTTCTACTCGACTTATTTAGATAATATTGTGTTATTTATTTGTCAACTCAAATATATTTAGAAATACTTAACTAATGTTATAAAACTGAGAGTTTTTCCTTAAATATGATAAAGAACATAAAATTTTCACAGGCAACCTTCGTAACTTTTAGTTAGATTATTTTCAAAATGCCGTTTGTTAATTAGTGGAATTGCATTGTAGAATACATAGATATTGATATTGTAGTATACTGAGAACCCACGGCGGCCAGACTTATGACATTTCGTAAAAGCTGAAAATTTCTCAGAGCATCCCCCAACACAGGTAAGAATAATCTGTTATTATGGAGTTGGGACTGCGGTTACTTTGGCAGATATTAGATAGTAAAGGTGCATAAAATAGAATAAAATGTGTAAAAGTATCTATAGTAAAGCTTATTTTTATATATTTTCTTCGGAATTACATTATGTACCGTTCGCCCACGAAATATTTAAAAGCTAAATGTCACAAGAGAAGACTTAGAAGAATTAGAGCATACCTACTTCATATTATGGCTCCAGTAGTTTGTCTAAGCGATGTATTGCGACAATCGTTGAGTAGTTTGCTGTCTCATTGCTGGGAAAATATTTGCCCGTAACGTTCATTGTTCTTTTTTAACTTTCTCCATATAATTTCGTTGGAAAGTGTCGTAATCGAGACCGTGACATTTGTATTTTTTGGGCCTGGGCCAGCTATCTTTAAAATAACCGAGGAAGAATATTAAAAAAAAAAAACAATCTCTTTCTCTTTGGTTACTTGGGTGGGTTCTTTACCAGGCACAGTGATGTTGCAACCCAGGTCAATAAATGAATTATTTGATTTTTTTCCTTTTTTCATTTTAAGAATAAAATTGAATAACTAGTCAATGTATGGTATGGTGTTGTTCTACTAACGAATTTGCTGGTGCTCTAAGGGGCTGGGGGACTAATAAAAGTACGACCTATCCGATTCAGCTCTATAGAGGGAGAGTGACGCTCGTCTTAGAAGTGATCACAGCGAACTGTCGACTTTTGAATCCGGTGACGACTTATTAGAAGGGAGCCTCCGGGGTCGAACACACTCAACAAAGGAAACCTGGAAGATTTCAACGTGGGATGGATCGGGTAATTCTGCTTGAAGAAGGACAATTTCGACAGAGCACTACGAATGCTGGAATACCTGCATTCCCATCCGAATCATATCCGGATGGAAATTTATAAAATGTTCTGAAAACACGGCAAACTTTATAGCTAGTTTGGTGTAAAAAATTCTATTTTATACATCACCTTATAATGATGCGTCGCTGTCACGCACTAATACAATTTGATTTCCTATTTTTCAAAAGCTTCCGTAAAAATATCTACCACAGTGAAAACCGTATCAAAATCCCATTGCGCGATTTTGAATCGTATACTTAAGTGACGGTATTTTATACTATGTAATGATGATTTTCTGCAACACCGCGACGGTCACGACCTTATTATTACCAAAAAGTGTTACCGCATCGAACAACTGGAGCTGAAAAACGTCTAAGACATTGCCCGTAAGTGTAACATACCAAATGCTTTCTCCATCAAAATCATCCAATCGTGAAATAGAAACTTGCGTAGGTATTGGCCACAAGTTGCTCTCACCGACCGCAGTCGTATTGCAATAGGTGGACATTGTTGATGCGTTTCCTGGTCCGTGACGAGATTTGGCTAATGCACCCAGTGCTGTTGACGGGTTGGAACGCATAATGCAATAAAATGTGACATTTTAGTTAATAAATTGGGAGTTTTTGTCAGTGGTTCGTGACGATTTGCTGACAGCTATATTGTAAATTTTTCCAGTTATTTCATTGTAAATATTAAGGTTGCGAAATATGTGTACAGAAAAATTCTGAAAAAGACCTTGACGTCATCATGGTGTGCGTGGCTTCGTTTGTCATAATCACCCAAGAGCCATACCCGGTAGCCACTTCGGAGCCCTCCACTCTTCTACACCTCATATCCATAAATGGTACATCATAGCTTCGGTCTGATACCTAGAGGGGAGCAGGTGAACCGGCCAGCAGATGAGGTGGGGTCGGGCCCCAAAAAATCTGGTAAAACTGTTTGCTAGAATCGTCCAATTCAGTTGAGGTCGGCTTTTCAGTGTAACTGTGATGCGCCTGAACTTCGATATTTTCCGTGAAGCGACTGCCATCTGTCCTCTACAACCTATTGGCGATATCGGAGTTCCGCAGTTAGACAAGTTGGACTTGGTTTTGTGGGCTCCGTAACGACTGCCATAGATGTACGTGTGACACCCGGGACCGAAGGTTTGACGTGCCCTCGGAGGCATGAAATTCGAATCGTCTTAAATATATACCTGTAAACTGTATCCTATAGATACTGTAATACACTTGTGTAACCCTTTCTGCCTACGTACTTATGTCTTGTTGAGTAATAATACTCACAGCTAAGGTCAGGCCACAATTCACAAAGCTAATGCGCTACAGCACGCGCGGGTGTTATTGTTTTCGGATAAATTCAGGGTTGTCACATACAACATTTTGTTAAATAAAAAAAAAAATTGAAATTAATCCTGTTATACTTTTATACTTTTATTTGAGTGGGTTGTCGATTACCGATGCCAATGTACTGATAATTTGTTTTCGTGCCGTGTCTGAACGCTTGGCATTTACCAGCGAAGGGGCGTGTCGCACCGCGCCGCCACCGCTCATTACGCTTTACGTAATTAATCAATTATATAGCTTGTTTGGTGCCCACTCAAAATTACTTAGCTATACTTACATTAGTTTAAGAACTTAGTAATTAAGGTTAATTAAAAACTCAACTATTTAAAAAAATACATATTTAGATATTAAGGTTACATAAAAAAGGTTTATTATTTTTAGCTTTTCAGTTTTTCGGCGGTTTAATTTTTTGTTAAAATGTTTTTATTGTATATTTTTTGTGGCTATAATCCTCTTATTACTATATGCTAAAAACAAAGAAATTGTAATACTCAACTCAGCACTCATCTGTGAGTGAACAATAAATCGCCCCTGTTTTCCAACCAATACGGCGAGTTTTCTTTTTTCAAATTTATATGGGAGCAACCTCGGGGTATACTCTTCAATAAAAAAAGAATTATGAAAATCAGACTACTCTGTAAAAAGTTATGCGTGGTCACACCTAACAATCTGCGTGAATATCCAATCATCCCCTGTTTTCCTACCCTTAGTGTTGGATTTTTATTTTCAAATTTATATGGGACCAACTTCAGGGTATACTCTGTCAAATAAAAATAGATTTATCAAAATCGGACTGCTCTGTAAAAAGTTATGCGTGGTTATACAAGAAAAAAAATACGCGTTGAAAAAAACGAAGGAGGTTCTCAAAACCTTCTCCGTTTTTTATTTTTCGTCGTTTGAAAAGTGCTGCCGTATCTCCTTTGTCAACTGTAATCACTAAATCACAACAAAATGTTTTTTTTTTTATAAGTAACTATACTTTGACTAATAAGTTAAAATAAGTATGGTGGTAGCCCCGTGCGTATTCTGGGAGGCAGCGCGGGCGCATATTGTGCGCCGGCGCGTGGTGTCAGTTTCATTGTCAAGTCTAACGCAACGGTCTATGCAGTCAGTTTCGACACTTTTAATTAATGTTTCGTGATGATAATCGTTTTTATTTCATTCTGAAACGTTTGCTACCATTTTTCACGTTATGCAAATAAAGCAATTCCGATTTGGAGCATTTCTAAGTGGCCTTGTCACGATTCAATACTTAAAAGTTATGCTGAAATTTCTGTTGCCGATAATAGTTTGTTTATTAAATACTAGATTTTTTGTTTTTGTTACTGGTCTCTTTATTTGTACTTTTATTCTTAAAAAGTAAAATTGTTTTCGTTATATTTTTGTAAGCTTGAATTACATTTTTCTTTTTAAGTATTGAAGAATTCTTTCTTTAACGAAATGCGTACTTTAAGTGTATAAATAATCAGGTTTTCACGGTCTCCAGCTCTTCTTCGGCTTTCGATCTTTTCTTCGTAAGAGAACTAAATTTTGAAAACATATCAAGCGCTAAGAGCTTTTACTGTGTCGATACATTGATTTGTTTACCTCAGTATCTGGATAGAAGCTATGTTTTTTTATTGCAAATATGTATAAAAATGTAAACTTTCGATAGTGTCGTAAGGCGAAACCACTCAGTTTCAATAATAAATACTGTGGCAAAAGTACAACTGTTCTCAATATGTGTAACTTATTAAGTACTTTCATTATTTCAGCGCTGCATTTTTCAAAAACTAATATCCATTTATTGAAAAACAACCTTACAAAAAGTTATGATTTTAAGCCAGTCAATCAATCAATCAAACCCATTACGATTTTAAGCCAATCAATCAATCAATCAATCAAAACAACGATCAACTGCTGGCTGGAAATAGGCTTCTCTCAAGGGCATGATTTTAAAATTGATTTAAAATACACAGATATAGAATCTAAAAAATTATGCCACTGCTATTTCATAACAAACAATTGGCAGTTTTTAATAGCTCACGGAAATAATGGTTACACCACAAAGAAGTGGCAACTGGCTCATTTTCTCGTTTAAGGTGTGTACACACTTGTGCAATGGTGCGCTCAACTCGTCGACATGACGATCAAGTGTACCGGTTATGCTCTCGATAAAAAATGACCTACCTGCTGATGAAGTGTCTTTTTTATTGTAATCATTACATGTTATATAATGTCGCGTCGGTCTGTCTGAACGTGATAAACTCAAATATCTTGTACCTACTGAACGTATTTCAATGCGGTTTCCATCAACGGACACATAGATTTCCGAAAGTTTAATAATAATTTAGTAAGTTTTTGTGCAAATTGTCTGAAATATAACTATGATTGTTGATAATGAAAAAATCACACAGCTTGGAGCTAAACCGGTGGATTGTGCTTTGCTAGCTAAGGTGTGTGTAATGAATAAAATATAATAGGAAAAATAATAGATAATAATATTATTAGCTGGTAAAAATTAATAGGTATATAACTAATTATTCAGTCTCGTCGCTACAGTAGGTTGATTAAGGATAAGTCTGATATAAACAGTTTACATGCATGCAATTGAAATAAAACCACTTTTTTGATTTGACAAATTATATCCTATCAAAAGACATCAACGAGTGATGTATGAATATAATTTGATAAAATCTTACTGTAGTCAGATTTTAGCCAAGTCATAACAGTGATTACGTTGACAAAACAGCAGCATCACGCCATCTAAGAACATCACACTACGAATTTCACTTCCGATTGCGTAACGACTCCTGTTCTAAACTAAATTGATCTACTATCAGTGGAAGTGCTGTGGGCAATTGGCAGCGGTGTCAGGAAATCGAAAGGAGCTCTAAAATACCGCATATGCTTCGAGTACAGCTAAATGAAAGTTACGAACACGATAACTATCGATGGTATGTATTAATATGTTTGTAAAGCCTTCCGACTGTATGTGTGTTTATCACTAAACTACTTCTAAACTTAAAGTAATTTTCAGTAGGTCTCTAGAAGGCGTATAATTTATGATTTTTTAAAATTATGTTTAATACATTTAGTATTCTTATTTGGATTCAGTAATGCAATTAGATTTTAGAACATTTCTATGACTTTTTATGTGGATAAAAATTGATATTAGTTTGTACTCTAAATTGCTGATACATGCTAGTTAGAAAATTAATATGGCATTGTAATATACCAATGCCAATGAAATTACTAATATTTTCTATGTTATATTTGTACGATAATCCTTAACATAGGTACTTACTTACGTTAAAGATTAAGCAGCAGACATAAAATATAATTTAATTATTATATTTTTTATGATATATATAAAAACGATGACATTTAAAAAACATCTGTCATTACTCTCTTATGTCATTATTTTTATTTATTATACCCATACTAAACAACGTCATTCAAGTAAGTATATTCAAGTTAATTAATTAATTTAAACTAATTTAAATAACTGTAAAATATAGTTTCAAGTTTGGTCATTTAACACTATTTATCAGTTATTTATTCTGAATTTAGATGAAGTAAGTGTAGGAAGTTGTTATCTAACTTGTTTAATATTTAAGAATCTTAAATATAATACTAGTCCAACTGTACGGAACAACCACCAAACGTACGCTATATAATATATAATAATCCATAAATTTGTTTTGCACTTTCTAAAGGTGCTAAATTTGGCGACACTCCCGTACCAGCGTACAACTTCCAAGCCTGGTCCCTATCACAAAGGAACCCGTATAAATATAATCGCATTTTAAGAGCCCATTAGACTCCTTTCAAACGTATTTTTCATGCAAATGTTTGCTTTCTAATTAGATTCTCGCGATATTTATGAAATAAACTGTTAGCCTTTGATTTATCTACCAACTTAGAGTTTTACAAAAAAAATAGTGTAGGCAGGTACGAGTATATCGGTAGTTTCTTCACCTTGGGCCTAGTACTACGACCCAGAGACGGCGTGTGGTTTAGTCGGTTCGAGTCCGATATAACCTCCCCCTCCGGCTCCGGAGGGGTGGGGTATCCGTGGGGATTTCCCGCACATAAAAAAAACAAAAAGGTAGTTTCTTCAAAAATTGTTGTAATAACATACAACTTTTAATGAATTTATAACACTTTAGATGATTATTATTTCAAAAGCGTATAATTAACAAATAATTACCAAGTTTATTTATCTAACCTTTTTACAATCATTTATATCATTCTCCCACGAGTTCACTTCGTGTATAATAATTTAATTGCTGTAACTTCGTCAGTGAGCTCTCTGCATAATTTTAAAACGATTACGTTTAAGAATTGTTATTCTGTGGACTGTTACCGCAGACTGAGTAAAATTTAATGATTTATTTCTGGTATTTATCTTATGCGTTCCGGCAGATGATCGCAACGCATAATGTTTATTATCTAATTTAACTGTTTATGAATGCAAACTAGAACTGTTACATAACTAAACAAGATAATAATATGTTCATTTATGTATATCTATTTATACAATTCGAAAACAAACCGGATTTTGATGAATGTTTCAGGTTATCCTCACATAAGCACACCAAACGATTACAGATTTCTTTTCTTTGAATTAAATTTTAAAGCAATTAGAATGTGATCTTTTTCGACAGCTAGATTTAAAAAGGCAAAGTGAAGATGCCAGACTTGAACCCGTGACCAACCTTACAACAGGAATGCTCTGACCAACTGAGCTATATGAAAATAGATAGATATTGATAGATAAATCTTTATTGTACACCAACATTAGATTACAAGATATTAGATATGTCCTGGATGTTCAAAATTCTCCTATACCTTCCCCTTGGGGCGACTGTGGAGCCATCTACCGATATTCTTATGACTTCCTTTTCTTTATTTTCGCACTCTTATGTTTCAATATCTTTTGAAAATGAGCACGTTGGTCCGAAGTCAAAAGCAACCTCATGAGTTACAATTATACATAGTCTTACAATACCGAAATCATTACGCTACTACCAATTTAAAAGTATAGACAGGCAGGTACATTTAAATCTACTATATAAAAATAAGTCGGGTTTTCCTTCCTGATGCTAAAACTCCAGAACGCACGAACCGATTTCCACGGTTTTGCATTCGTTGGAAAGGTCTCGGGCTCCGTGAGGTTTATAGCAAAGAAAATTCAGGAAAAATTTCAACAGCCGACATCCATGCGGGCGGAGCCGCGGGCAAAAGCTAGTGATATCATATAAATGGTTTGGTCACCGTTTTTGATGATCTTGTCTACGCTTTCATCGCATCTGACGCGCATCTCAAAATCGGACCGTGCAATTTTATGTAATATTTAAAATATTTACTTTAAACGAATTAATTCACGTGGTGTTAGTAAGCGTGACTGAGAGTGAACGCAATATAGCTTACTGTAATAACTGGTTCAGTGAGAAAACGTAATGTGATCCATTTGCCACTCGTTAGCTGCGCGGGCGCACCCATGAGTGTTGTCAATGCACGTGTGTAGGGCACGTTAAGGTTGCCATTTAAGTTATATAACATTACATGCTACTGTTAAAAAAAAGCTTCTGTGTAATGTTATATAATGAGACCTACTAAAAATACAGGCTGACTGTTTGTCTATGATATTTATTAACTTATATGATTGTGAATTCACTGTGTAGCAAGAGGTTGACCAAATGAAGAACTTATGTACCTTTCAACTTATGCACCAAAGAAATAATTAGTAGACAAGTGAATGGCTTTGTCTGTCTCAACTTATATTACTTAGTTTCCAATTTTATTGAGTTCGTTATTATGTTTTTTATGCGTGTAATATTTTTTCAATAAATTACCTAAGTGTCGTATAATTTTACAGGTCTTTGTGAAGTGGCTTGGTGATAGATTCTTCTGGTGTATCAATGATATGACTACTCAGTCCCTTACTCCCTAAGTAGTCATATAGTGGACAAACCAGTGTAATCCAATTTTATTGAGTTGTGTCAATTTATTGCCGTGATTTTCTTTTATTCTTGTGATATTGGTTTATCCACTATCCTACCACTATCCTGTCCATTGCGCTGCTCTATCCCTGGCAGTCACAATTTTATCCATCGCGTTGTGGAGCCAGGGGTTGCCAATAAAAGGTGCACCTAGATATTACGTCAGTATACATAATATGTGCATTGAATGAAATGCATCGCCATAATGGAAAGTATGCATAAAGAAACAGGGAAAAGTAACACACATACATATGTTAGTGAATGTTTTTAATTAAACAAAGTTGCACAACCAGGTATTTGACACCCCTATTTATTATTGAAGTAATGTTTATGCAGTATAATATTAACATAATTATCAATCTTTGTCAGCTTAACACGTGAGATCAGTTCGATAACACGGCAAGTAACTATAGGTACTGTAATATGTACTCATAATATTCTGATCTTAACTATGTATAGTACTGTTCATGTCAATCTGAATATTATTAACTTCGATTGTCATGAATTCGCTGGCACGATTGGCGAAGTGCCATTCTTCGATTTATCTTTTGGGCATACCCTGATATCTGTCTAAGTCTTTAAGTATAAGAGCCTTACCTATCAATCTACCTTCTATTTATAGCACCTATTGGCGTATAAAAAGAAAGTACCTACTTCTTATAGGGAATGCTGTCGACCTAGTTATCTAGGTATTAGATAATTTAGTAAATCTTGGAGTGTTATCGAGTGCTATTGAGGACGATAAATGAAATGGTAATGTGATGTAAAATGTGAACCAATTGCCTCGTCCTGTAGCATTACTGGCGCAACTAGATAAGAAATAGGTAAATTCAGTATCTAATGAAAACGTAACATTGCCATTTGCTGCTGTAGTCGTTATACACTCGAGAGCAATGAATCCGGGTCACTCAAAGAATCCAAAAAATCTCGGAAAGTAAGAATGCTAGGTTAATGCAATAAATTGTATTTAATAGACAATTTAATACTCCTTAAATGAAAGTATTAAAACTTCTTAGTTATTGTAAAGTTATATCATAAAAAAATCAAATTTGAAAAGGGAACACTGTCGAAGATGGAACTACGAAATTACAGGATTTGTTTTTGCTTTTGTTTGTAATCTGTCATTTATGTTGGTACATAAACCAGGTTGATAGTGCTCAATATTCATTATTCAAGCTGAAATCATGTCGCTTACACTTGAAGAATGCACCAGAATACTTACATTGGTGGAAACCGGCCGGAGTCAGCGCGATACAGCCAGGACTGTCGGTGTGTCGCTGTCAACAGTACAAAGAGTTCTCCGACGTTACGAAGAAACTGGTTCTAACCTACGCAGACCAGGAACGGACAGAACTAGGTGTACCACAGCACGAGAAGACCGATACTTGGTGAACACCATGCTTCGAAATCGCTTTCTCACAGGAACTGAACTCACAAATCAGTTTCGACGCCTCGGAGGAAGTAACCCAAGTGCATGGACAGTAAGACGTCGGCATGCTGAATCTAACTTAAAACCCCTTAGACCTGCAAACGGCCCTAAACTGGAGCGTGGCCATCGTATTTCAAGACTAAGATATGCCCAGAACCACGTAAATTGGAGTATTGAAGATTGGTCGAAAGTTATGTTCTCCGACGAATCAAAATTTATGCTCTACAAGCACGATGGAAGACACAGAGTGTATAGAAGACCAGGGGAAAGATTCAAGCAAGCATGCATCGAAGAAAAAGTAGCCTACGGTGGTGGGTCTGTACTTGTGTGGGCCGGAATTTCCTCTGAAAGTCGCACAGAGCTGGTGATCATAGAAAACGGCTCTTTAACTAGCGTAAGATATGTGGAAGAAATCCTCAACGAACACGTTGGTCCATTTATGGTCAATTTGGGTGAGGATGCTATATTTATGCATGACAATGCCCGACCTCATACAGGTAGGATTGTGAATGACTACCTTCAAGAGATGAACATTACTTGTATGGAGTGGCCAGCGCGCAGCCCGGATATCAACCCGATCGAGCATGCTTGGGACAACCTAGGGAGATGCGTAAAACAACGAAACCCTCCCCCAATCACGCTTCCTGAGCTCAAAATTGCTCTCACAGAGGAATGGGAGAATATTCCCCAAAATCGTATAAGGAACTTGGTGTACAGCATGCCAAACCGCGTAAACGCAGTAATGGAAGCACGAGGAGGTAATACGAAGTATTGAAATTCAAGAAAATCGTCATAAAGTTCAAAAATTTCATGTTTCCTATTTTTGTTTTAAGGAGAGATCAGCAGTTTTTTTTCTTTATGTAATTTTGTGTAAATAAAATGTATGGTGACTCATATTTTTTTAACTTTCATTTAAGGAGTATTAAATTGTCTATTAAATACAATTTATTGAATTAACCTAGCATTCTTACTTTCCGAGATTTTTTGGATTCTTTGAGTGACCCGGATTCATTGCTCTCGAGTGTATTTTCAATAGTTTATTATGATAAGAAAGCCTTTTTGGGTGATTAATGCAGAGGTATGATATATATCGAGGCTATAATTATCGACTACGAAATAAGGACGTATATTCCTTCTACTGCCTAGGCAAGCGAAGAAATTTTATTATGATTCTGAAAATTTTAATCTTTGACAGGATAAGATCAAGAAGAATGTATATTGTGGAAGGAAGGTACAGTCGACAAAAGAGATACCTTTGCACCTTTACATACAACATTATATGAAAAACTGTATATTTATTAAGTATAGGTATGATAATAATATTATCTGAAGCTTATGTGAATCTCACTCTTTGAAATAAAACTACTTTTTGATCGCGGGGTGACTAAGTTGCTAGTTGTCACTGAGTTTTCTGAAGATAACTATATACCAACTTTATTCCCTTCGCGACCATAGCTGCGGCAAAGTAGCTGAAATATCGGGCTAAAAGTAAATACCAAATATACCGCGATAGAATCCATTAAAAAGTAGAAGTGAAACACTAAAAAAGTATAGGTGTGAAAGTAGATATTTACAGATGAGGTTAGGAAAGTGATTATAGGTAAACTCAAATTTATCTCCGCATTGCAGACGAAGGTCACTTTAGACCAGTCGTAACTTGGATTGTACCAAATAACCCAAATGAGCTTGCCCCAATAAGACCATAAAGCATTTCCGTCCATGTAAGTAGGTGCTCAACAAGTGGCGTAACTAATACTTACGACATGATCAATTAATGGAATTACCCGAATGATCGCACCACCGTTGTAAGTCGTGGTTGCGACACTGACGAAGATCTAGTTGGACCTGCTTACATCTGATACGTTTGACATCTGTGTCATTGTCGACACGACATTGGGAGATGTCCTACTTCAGGGCTGGCACTCAACACTTGTGGGAAAATTGAGAATTATTGAAATGATATGAATATACCAAACTCAGTAAATAATTACATCTAATAGTTTGGCTATTAAGTTTCCAACAGGATGTGTTAATCTGCTTTTGTCGTTGACTATAAGTATATCAAAAACACACTTGGGCTTGCGTTGCGAACGTAAACAATCATATAAACCAAAAATATCAAAACGACGGCACACCCCTAAAGGCTACAAATAATAGTACGGTTGACAAGTAAGCTGTAATAAGCTTGTTTATTGTGTGAAAATAATGATTCGATTGATTATTAAATTAGCCAATAAGATCATTGGCGGCACGCGCATGCAATCTGTAACAAGATTAAATGCTTGTGTGATGCAAATTCTGTTATTGATTTTTATAACTTTGACATGATTTCTTAATGTTTCCGTTAACGAAACTGCAGGACTGGTTTTTAATTTTTTGATACTACCCTATATGAAATTAAGGCTTATCTAGTTTAATGGACTTCATTTTTAACACGATGCAGTTCTATGTCACCTGAACTTAACAATCTTTAGATATGTTCACAAAGGTAAACGACATGTGATATTTGGAAATTCTAATATAACTGTTACATTGTAGAGATCTTTAGTATATCAATACAATGTAACATCAGCATAGGAATAAATGCAACGACTAGGTCAGTGGCGTTCAAACTCTATACAGGTTCGTACTTGTGTATCAGATTATAAGACTTCACTACATAGTATAAAACAAAGTCGCTTTCTCTGTCCCTATATCCCTTTGTATGCTTAAATCTTTAAAACTAAGCAACGGATTTTGATGCGGTTTTTTTAATAGATAGAGTGATTTAGGAGGAAGGTTTATATGTATAATACATGTTTAATATAGTAGAGGGTGCAGCGGGAACGGAATCGGACGCCACGCGGGCGGAAAAATATTGGCGGTACGGAGTTCGCCGGGTCAGCTACTTAAAGATAAAAACGAATCGCTTATAGAAACAAATTTACGGTAAAGGTTAAGTTACTTTGATTGTAAAAATAAATAAATTAACAGACTCCATTTGCAATTTAAAAAAATAGTCCAACTGACTATCCTGCGTGATTATTTTCAATCTTAATTTCAGTTGTATATTTTATTTTTATATTCCAAACCGATAAGTAAGTTATCTCAACAAGTAAAAGGATTTTCAGTGCCTTACTCGAAAACTTCGGATTATGTATTCAAATTGCTACTGAATCTCACTCTCCGCCGCCTCACTACGTGAAATTTATCGCGTACCCATGATCAATAGGAACCGGTACCCGTACCAGTACCCTAACACTTTGAGAAACCCAACTCTACGTAATTGAATACAATTGATACGAATTGAGTGAAGGGTTTAAATGATTTTTCGTAATCAACTATTGTCTTAGCCTCGCGTATCATTGTCGTGTCCGAAAGACATTTGTTTCCGCAAGTTTCCTATTATTTTCAGCTAGTGCGAAGGTTTTGCCGGTGGTTCAGAGTTTCTCTACGGTAATTAACTAATCAAAGGATTGAGGAATGGACCGGTCTAAGAAGGAAGCGATGGATATTTCGATAGTTAACCTGAGGATATCCTGAAGTGATTTATAATATTGCGTGTGGAAAGAGATGATGTAATAAATGACCTTCGACGTGATGGTAGAGCGTTCGATAGCTACATCGGATGTTGTAGGTTCGATACTCAGTGTAAATATTTATAGTAATCAGTGTATATCGTAACCTCAATAACAAAATGTATTCTATAGGGTAGTAGGTAGTGAACGCGGCCGCTACGCCGGGTTCGATCCCCGCTCACTGCAAATATTTGTATGCATCAATATGTACATTTGCATTGGTCTGGGTGTTTCTATTATAATATGTATGTATTAACAGAAAAAAAGTATCTATGTATGTTTATCCGCATTCTAGATTCTATGCTAGTTAAGCTTTGCTTACTATGGATCTGATAGCGTTGTGTGAAATGTTGTGGAATGTTTATTATTATTATATTATGCGCAGTACGCGTTTTCTGGATGTCTTTAAAAGATAGTACAAAGTGCTACGACGGCGAAGGAGCTCAAATAATACACCTGCTAAATAAAAGACGAGGCTTTGGCGCAAGCGTTTCTCTCGGTATCGGTTAGACTGCAGCAGCTCCCGGAAAAACCGACTCGACATACCAACAAGAAACTACCAGTTACCCCGGGCCTCTAAGTATAAATATTTGTACGCAACTATGAAATCGCTACAAAGGTGGAGATACTGAAACAATGTATAGGAACCTACCCATCATCCTCAGTCAGCATCAAATTTGAACGGGAAATCCTGGCAATACCTACGCTAAAAGTATAATATTTTTTCAATCGCGTATAATCATTACACATGCCCATAAAAGATGTGTATACTTGTGTATTATTACATGTAATGAACACCGATGCCACGCAATGTTACGCATGCAAGGAAAGACAATTATCTACTGTAATCGCGATTGTTTGTTGTATGTACGTTGTGTAGCAATTGAATTTATAGGAAATTGTAAAGACGGATTTCTTTGTCACATTCTTTTGACACGACATTGATGAAAATTAGGTGTTAGGGTAATAACTTAGGTAGTTCCGTATTGATTTATTTACCCTTGGGTGACAGAACTGTGTACAGAAAACATGATTCATCGTTGAAAAGTAACGCGGAAAAAAATAAATTGACACAAATCTTGAGAGTAACGATGTCTTGGCGTATGCATATTGGTTTGATATAATCACAGATATCCGAGGATTCAGCCTATGATTTGTGGATTTAAAATCCTCCGCCATGTAGCACCACTATCCTCAAAAGAGACCCAAAAACGCGAATTGCGCATGTAGTGCACATTTCCAGCACATTTTGGGGTCAAAATATATGCAGCTAACCATAGATACTTATCATAATTTACAGATAGCACGGTTCATTGAAAGCCCGCTATGAAGAATGTATGGTTCACCGAAACAGCGACTATCCAATTTCTCAGTTCACAGATCTCTAAATCAGAACCAAATAATCTTATGCCGATAGAAATATTCGAGGTATGTTATCAGTGCAGTATCTGATCATGTAATACTTAACATACTAATTATTGCACACATACTTGCACTCTATACAATAGCTTAACACATTTTCCAGTAACATAACTGCATTTAATCATAAGCGTTGAGCTGTAGCTGCGCCGGCGCAAGATCTTGATATCGTTATGTAAGATGAGGTTCCTCAGTCTGAGTGAAAATGAAAACCAGTAGTATTTACAACACGGTATACTTCAGGTCATAAATTTTGGACCTAACGAGACCCTGGAGTGCGTGAATTCTTCTTCATCCTAGTCGCATCCGAAGCTTTTCAACTTGGAGTCTGGGGTCCGCTTTTTACCAGTCTAACTGTGGATTTGGTTAAGCTTCGATATTTTCCGTGAAGCGACTGCCATCTGACCTCCACAACCCAAAGACGATATCGAAGCTGGTCTTGCTGCAATAGCTAGACCATGTTGTTGGATTTTTGAGTGCTCCAACTACCCGTAACGCCTGCCATAGATATTTGTATGACAACCGGGACCAACAGCTTAACGTGCTCTCCGAGGCACGAACAGACCAATGCAAATACCCATATTCATGCATACAATATTTGCATTGAGCGGGGATCGAACCCCGCCTCCTGAGTAGCAGTCACGTTCACTACAGCTACGCCACGGAGGCTGTCAATAAAGCAACAAAAAACCGAGCGCGTGAATTGTTTTGTTATAATTCATGCTTCGTGAATTTGAGCTCATCCACCGCCATAGCGCCCCGGTCTATCCTCAAAAGACACCCAAGAAACGCGTACTGTATGTATGAAGTACATTTTACAGTCCAATATATATGTCCCAATGTATACAACACGATCGCCGCCGCCAGACCAGTCTAGATTGCGATAATAAAGTTTGTTTGCTAGCTTCTAGCTTGTTCATCGAAAAGTGAGAGTGATTTTGTTCAATCGATATGTTGTTTACTTTCTCGCTTTTGTTGAAAGAGAAGTGAAGACTTTTTTTTATAAAGTGTACTACACATTCTAATTATGATAGATGCAAAAGTACGACAATCTGTTACGTTTGTACGTATAGACCGCTAACCCGTTTTGTAAAAATTCGTTATAAAAATAACTTATCCTGAAGAAAAATTTGGGAAATTTTATATTTCGGTAAATAATTTTTCATATTTAGATAACATAATCGAGTTATTTGAAATTTAAAGAAGAGATAAGAAATAAATGAATAATATGTACATAAATACACACTTAATTTACTTAATTGCTAATATTCGCTTTAAAGCTAAGTCATTTACTTGTGACTAAGTTACAAAATATGTATGTGCGTCAATTGTTCTGTACTCCGAGGGGTCAATCAAGAACCCATTGAATATGCGGTCCAATTAAGGTTGCATGTGGTTTGTTGTCGTGCCTTATCTTAAAAATCTTGAAATGTGAAATGTGCAGGCAAATAATGCAGGCTCAATTAGTTCTGTTCCGCATCTTAATAGAAGTCACATTCCCGATATTTTGGCATTGTTATAAGCGTCATGAATATGAATGTTCTCATTTATTAAGGATACAGATTACACTACGGGCTAGTAAGTAGGTATTAAACTGTTTAACAAATCGGCAGGTATAATATATTGTTATATTGAAACTTGTATGAAATAACGAGGTATGACGCCACCTTTCATACAAGTCCGCTGGCTATGATGCCCTTTTTATAAAAAATTCATGATTGGGTGGATGATTAAAAACAGACGCTACTTTTTTGCCCTCTTTTAATTTTGTTTATTCCGTAAACTATAGAAAAGTACCCAATTTTCAAGTAGAGAATATAAATAAATATCTAGAGATTAGTAGAGATATCCTAGAGTAAAGGCCAGCCGTTAGTCTCGTAGGCTTTGGAATTCAAATTTGGAACATGCCGCGCAAACTGACACACATTAACATTACCAGATGACGGTAGTGTTGCATAATGCTGTGACGCTTTCTTCAATGAGGACGTTAGACATAGACAAGCTCTTCACTTGTAAATATGCAGAGTTCATGTGGGGCATTGTCTAGTCTGGCCAACTAGGTTTGCGAAGAAATAGACTGGGTTTTGTCTATATTATTATCTATTCTGTGGTTGTGTTCCAATTTTAGAGTATCTAAGATTTAAAAAAAATACTTTAAAAATAACGTATGTTGCTATTTTACTTTTATTTGATTGATTCGTGATTAAAATTATTTAAACATTTTTAGAATTTAAGAAATACATTCTAAATTTTTTTTAATAATTTCACCTATTATTTTACATCTATAACATTACCTGCCGACCGACTTATTTTAATGCGTTATTGTATTGAATAATTAAATGTCAATAAATGGTTCACCAATAACCCTTAAAAAATATCTGATGTCTGTCATTTCAGTCTCCAAATATGTAGGAATGTGTAAAACATAAATTATTCATACCGTAGAAGTAATAATGACTTCTTACATGCGTACAAAAGCACTTACTTTACACACTTTTTCTATATTCGGTAACAAAGTTGTTTAAACATTATCAATTATGTCATATTTACTCAATATTGACAGCTCACAGGTGCATTGTAACTTGTAACCTAAATTTTAATTCTTACGTCAGCGATTTTACTTTATTTGGGCATAAGGGGGTGCCGCTTATTGTGAGATAGGAGGTCGGGGGTCTCAGGAAACCTTACTTTCATGGACTATATGCAATGCATGGATGCTTGCTCTAGTTCTTTCAACTATTATTATTTGTGCTGAACAGAAACAGAAATGTCAATAATATTCGTTAATTTCATCGTAAGTATACCTGGATATCTACTGGAAATAAGAAATATAAAAAAAATATGGCAGTTTGTTTTTAACCGACTTCCAATGCTGTTCTCAATTTGATTATTATTTTAAAGCCAGTTTGAAATTTATTTTAAATGCTTATTTTATGAACGGCCGCTTTCGAATAACGTGTGCTTGCAAAGGAATAATCTCAAGGGCGTGCCTAATTTCTACTAAGTACATAAACATAGTCCACCTAGCTAATAAACTGACGAGAAACGCGCGGACTTAGGTAATTATCCATCAGTGGTTTACACAGGCTCGATTATTAAAACAAGTTTTAGGCTAGGCTCTACGCTAATCACTTTTGCTTTCCTTTGCCTTTCAAGATGTTCTGTTTATGGGGGTACGTTCCACGTGGTTCCTATTTTAATCATTAGGTACCTATATTAGAATGCACATTTTTTTGATACTCCCTAGGTTTGAATGATATCTACTTATCTATAATGCTGCTAGCTTTTCGGTATCGTTAACCCTTAACCATAAGGTGCCTTTTTGCCACCTGACGGCATAGGAATAACACAAAAACAAGCAAGTTCTATCGCTAGTATTAGACAACATTTAAATGGTTTGAAAATAAATTTTGCTTAAAAAACTAAGAAGGATCTTACTGAACGAAGCGACTTTAACACCATGGCACTATAATCATAATACAATAAAAAATCTCTATAAAACAAACATAAATATACTTATTAAAGTATGTAGGTACATTAAAAACTTCAACAAAGTTGCTTGACTCATTTTACAATCCTACATTACAGTTGCCTTACGTTAGGTAACATACCTAAAGTTGTTTGTGAAGGTACAACCGTATCTCTTTTGTCGACTGTACTTACCTGAAACTAATGCAACATTCAAAGATCTACTAATTTAAATCTTTCAGTATTGACCTTGATAACCTCAGCTGAGTTTCACTATCAAAGAAACAAGTAAAAGAGCAGAAGTTAAATTTAAATATCCGTATCTTTGATTAATTAACCTTCAGACGCCTGTGCCAGTGTTATATCCAAAATGTACCGCAGACTTTACATCGTTTCACAATGGTTGTCTGCAAAATTTGCTACGCTCTTAGTGCAGTCACAATAAAAACTGATTAATGCAATAATATTACAATACAGTACAATATTGAATAAACATTATAATATATTTTTTATTAAACGGTCTTACCGTTGACCTACAATGTTGGTTCAATGAAATAATTTATGCTTTCGCTCATTAGATACGGTTGTCTTGGTTACATTATTTATTACGCTACAATTTGTCATAATCAAAATTGAGCATGCTCCTATTATTGTATTTATCATTATCATTATAGACCAGAGATTCTCAAACTTCTTTAGCGTACCACGAAAGGTACGCTACGCCCGTTGACCGTAGATGGTACGCGAGTTATTGTAGGTAGTACGCAATGGCAGCGGTCTTTAGTTTATCGATGGGCAGCGAAACAAGATTAAAAGGATTTTCATCAAGCTGTAGATATATCCTAGCTCGGTGAAATTCCATTCTACCTTCGTGAACGAATAATATGAAATAAGCCAGATTAGAAAATCGACGTACTAATTACGATCATAATGTTAACGATTAAACAACTCAACTTGCAGCAACTCGGCAGGGCTCGGCAGGCTCCATCGACACCTTATGTCATTAGAATATGTTCTCTGTGATTTATTTGTATATTGAAAATTAGTAGTATGTCAAACGTCGATTAAGGTATCTCATGATTCATAGGTGAAGTTTGAAAATGATTTCCAACTGTGTCAGTAATACAATAAGAAAATAACATTAAAGTTTAATTCAATAATGTGACAATTAAAATAATCTAAAATAAATAAATATTTACATAATATTTACATACATAATGCGTCGTAAACGTTCCCAGAAGGCTGGCAGCATTGCCACGTTGGATGGCAATGCTTATCCTTTGTGCAAGTCACGCGTGGCGTTGATCAGCCAGTAGTGTCAGTTTGATAAAGTTTAAAGATTATTTCTGATGCAATTATTTATTTAACCCGTTTGGAAGGTGGATGTCCCTTAACAAAGGACTCTGCATTGAATAATGTGATATCATTGTGAGATAAATATCGCATTTCTTACCCAAAGGAGTATTTCCAATATTTAAAAGTCATTTAAAAATATGAGTTATTGGCTTTCAAATATCGTTCTGTAAATTACAGGTTTGTATTTATTTTATTTGCTTTGGTGTTTACATATGTGTTTTTTGCGAAGATCACTACTTGAACCTGAATTTTAGAATACTTTGTAGACTTGAAGAAAGAAAATTTAAAAGCTGTACAATTTTTTCTTCGGAAACTACGATTATTTCATTACTATCTTTTGCCCGCGGCTCCGCCCGCGTGGATGTCGGTTATCGCGACCAAATATAGCATATGTCCTTTCTTAAAGTCTATTCAACCCCTATACCAAATTTCATCAAGATCGGTTCAGTGGTTTAGGCGTGAAAGCGTAACATACAAACAGACAGACAGACAGACAGAGTTAGTTTTGCATTTATAATATTAGTATGGATTCCATGTGGGCGGAACTACGGGTATAAGTTAGCTAGAAAAGTAGCTCGCACATTCGTACTGATTATGTGAACTTTCAGAATGAATACTCAGTCCGTGAACTTGTACTGTAATGTCACGTGACACATTCGAATGCAGAAATTATTCACAAATGTTGCCAAGCTAAAATGTATTTATTCTGAACGGTTTGGCAGTTTATTACATATGCAGTGTGACCGAATGTTTTTCGTACGGAGCACGGGGTCATTGATTTACGAGTTTTTGACCTCTTCATTTATTTTTCGTTTTTGGATAAGTCCCTTATTTGTTACTGGATATTGACATCGTATCGACCGTTGAAAGATGATTGAAATGATACAAGCGACAAGGAGTTTTCAAAGGTAAATAATGGTATTTACAGTGACATACTTTTACGTTTCATACTAAAGATTAATGAACGGCATTTAGCAAATACGCGTAGTGGAACCTTGTAACTGATTCAAATAATCTAATCTAAGCATCTAATTGAAATAAATAAAATCTTTTTTGATTTGAGTGACTTCATACTTAGTCTAATTATTACTAAATAATTATACCGGTGGCAATATGCCTGCAATCTAATATATGTAATGCGCTTATTATTCTTTATAGTGTTGCTATCATTATTTAATAGGATATTTTCGTGTATTTGATTTTAACCGAAAGAGAGGTAAACATTTTCCGTCCCTATTTTATCATTTTACCCATTTTTTAATTATCCACACACACACACACACTTATGATGACGTCACACCTTGTTAACTCATACAAGTTCTTAGAGAACTTATCGGTGACGTTTAAGAAAATGAAACTAATTAGACTTCACAGAAAACGTTTAATTGACAATGCATCGTGTCTAAATGCCTGGTAGCTGCTACGGTCTAAAGATTATCTAAAGAATAAACGATGGTTCCGTTACTGTTACGTGTGCGTCGGAAGTTTTGATGGGCTTGTCTAGTCAGTGCGTAGTGAATAAAATCGATTTGTTTGATTCGTCATAACGCTTAATCTCTATTAAGAAGCTGGAAAAAGCCATTCATGAAAGACAGGCGCCTCTGCGTCTGGCATCAGCTTATTTTTCAACAGATATTTCTAGTCGGCTCGAGGTACGCTTATAGAGATTGCAGTCGAAACCGATTGAGATTAATCTTGACTTTATAGAGTTCTAGAAGACCCAATCCAGCCTCATCTACTAATCTATAAAACTGGTGATTAACGGACGAGGACTTGGCGTAATTAAGAGAGTAGGAGACCAGGATCCCAGCTTCAAACATCAAGCTTACAAGCCAGCAGATTCGGTTCTATAGAATTGATGACTGTCTGTGGTCAAGGGTTAAAAATGACTTACTTCAATCTATTTTGTCATGCACCATGCGAACTATTGGGAAGCCGGTAGGAATCGTATTATTCTATGCTATATGGCTATATTATCTTTATTTCTCCTTCTTGCTGAGTAAATAGGTATACCACTGTTCATAGGTGTATCAACAGTTTACAAAGTGCTAAGTTCAGGAAGTAAGCTGCATGTGCGCGTACGCAACTCAGAAGTCATTGACTGCGCCGTATCACGAGAGAACTGTAATGATTTATAGAAATTGCGCTAACCATAGGTGAGCTACGAAACATTTACCTACACACCATTACTGATATAATTACTAGAAAGCATACGATTTCTCAACTCGACTTTGATTACTGTTTAATAGAAATTAGATTGTCATTTTGATTTAAGGATTATTAACATCAAAAACTTGTGGTACAAAAAAACTACTGTACCTAATTGGTATTTACATCAAAACGTGTGGTGAAAAAAAAACCTAGTATTTCTAGGAAAACTTTTTTATTCGATTTCCAACATTTTTGTAGTCATTGTTTATGTTTAACTTTTTGAAGTTATGTAAAGTGGTCAAAATAAAATAATAGAATAAAATAATTAGGTAGGTAATTTTCAGCCTCTGTGGCGTAGCGGTAGTGAGAACTGCCGCTGCGCAGGAGGCGCGGCTTCGATCCCCGCTCAATGCAAATAGTTATATGCATGAATATGGGTATTTGCATTGGTCAATCCAAGAATTAGTCTTAAGCAGGTACTTAGGCAGACGCTTTTTAAAAACAAGAATTGCTTACCTCTCAATTAATTTATTTTTATAGATAATTCGTAAAACGCTAAAAAGTGACATTCCTTTTCTGCCCAGTCGAGTACCTTCTTAATAAGAAATTGCAAAAAGTTGGTAGTTTTTTTTACAAACTAGCTAAAATTCTAATCAATAGATACAGAATTCGAATGTTCATTTTACACATTAATAAAAATTAAACTAATACATAACTCAAATAAAAAAAATATATTTACCTCATTTCCATTGTGAAAAAAGGATAACACAAAAATATTCGCGAAAATTGCAACACCAAATGACTGCACGTCAAAAAAAGGGCGCGAAATATGCGGAACACAATCCGTGGCACGGGACGCGCGCAACTGTTCGGCCGTGTGCTTTCTCTGCGCTTTATAACCTGCAATGGCGGCACATGGGGGGCCGAAGAAATGAAACTGTTTGGCAATTGTACGCGAAACTGACAACTCCTGTAAAATACTTACTATTTTATTTCGCTCAGAAATTGTTCTGTAATAATAAACGATTTATTACGAAGGTCTTTTGAATGACACCGTGTTGCTATCATAACTACCGGTTTATGTTAACTGAGTTTTTGGTTTAGACTTTCGTCTTAAAAAAGGTGAACTCATTTTAGTTATCTATAGAACATTGTATTTTCTCTATTACAAAACAAATGCGACAGGTGAATTGAAGTTTTTTTTACTCGTAGCGTCGGTAGTTTAGTGGTTAAGGAGTCGCCAGTCGGTCCCGTGATCGAAAGGTACTGGTGTCGAGTCCTGGCCATTAAATGACCGACGTGAACATATTCCGATACACAAACAACAGTGTTTGAGGAAATACCTACTAGTAATTACGGTTTACGTAGAGATAGGTTTAAGTCTGGAATAACACTTTTGCTTGTATTAGTATTAGTACCTACCTTAGAATTCTTATTTTAATTTGGAAAAATCAACATTCAAAACAGCCTGAAACTGATACAGTTACCAGTAAGTAGAGTATTCTAAGAGTAGGGGTCTACGGGGAATACTCTACCAGCTCTACTTGCAACTCTATCGTGACGTATTGAGGGTCAATTCTCGTAATAAAGATTCATTCATTAATTTTCGCGATATTTTCGCGATACCTCTATTTTCTTTCATATAAAAACGTATAAAAAGAAAACTGTTTTTCACTTTTAATTCGAATTTTAACCGATTCGGTTAAAAATCAAATTAAATGTCAAGGAGGAGGTTCTCAACTCGGATATTTATTTTTAAACTAGCTGTTGCCCGCGGCTCCGCCCGCGTGGATGTCGGTTATCGCTTAGTGTTGATCCGACGCTATTGAGCGTTAAATTCGCCTCGCTACTCAACTTTATCCTCGCCTATGTACTCACCTCTGTTCTCGACTGTCTACTCGCCTCTATATTCGACTCTCTACTCGCCTCTATACTTGAATTTATACTCGACTCTCTACTGACTTCTCTGTTCCCCTCTCTACTCGACTTTGTACTCTTCTCTATACTCGCCTTCCCATTGGCCTCTTACTTGCCCATCCATTCGATTCTCTTTTCACCTCTCTACTTGACTCTCCCCACTCGCCTATCTCCTCGCACCTCTACCCAACTCTCTATTCGTTCTCTACTCGCCACTACATTCATATTTCCACTCGCCTCCCTATTCGCCTCTTTACTCAACCCTTTACTGCATTCTATTTGATTCTATACTCGCCTCTCCACTGGCTCTCTAGTCGCATATCTACTCGCCCTTGTAGTCGACTCTACTCGACTTTCGATCTTTACACGCCTATCCACTCGTCCCTATAACAATCTCTACTCGCCTCTCCACTCGCTTCTATATTTGGTTCGCTACTCGACTATGTCCGTTCCGAAGCTCTAATTCACCTTTGTACCAAATTTCATGAGGACATCTTAAAAGAAATTCTTACTATTTATGCCATATTCACCCCCTTTTTTGTGCAAATGAAAAATTAAAAACTTTAATCCCATAGCCCTATTCCCCTTTCCCCCCTCCCCCTTCTATCCCTTTTTTTGCAATAAGGGGTAGCCTATGTCCATTTCCAACCTCTAAACCATCTCTATACCAATTTCATCAAGATATGAGATAGGAAAAGTGAATCGCTCAGGTGGGACTTGAACCCACGATCTTTCCCTTACAGGGGGAATGCTCTGACCACTGAGCCACCGAGCCACACCTGAAGCTATACAAATTCTCCTATACTACCGTCTTAGGGTGACGGTGGGAGCCATCTACCGACATTCATAGAAATATCGGAAACAATGAATGATTGCAACATCATTCACTTGTTCCTATCTTAATCGATTTGAATAGTTAGCATAGTAAATGCTTTAAAATTTCATTAAATTCATCAAGATATCTTCAAAATTGTCAAACTTACATACCCTTGCCTATTCCACCCCTTAAACTCCATTTTTCGCAATAAAAGGTAGCCTATGTCCATTTTCGAGCTCTAATCCATCTCTGTACCAAATTTCACCAGGATATCATCAAAAATTACAAACTTTCATACTAAGTCCTTATCCCTCCCCCCCCCCCCCCTTTTAATACATTATTCGCGATAAAAGGTAGCATATGTCCGTTACCAAGCTCTAATTAATCCCTGTACCAAATTTCATCAGGATATCTTCAAAACTGTCAAACTTTCATACCTTATTACCCCCCTCCCCCTATCTCTCCATTTTCGCGTCAATAGGTAGCCTATGCTCGTTCCCAAGCTTCAATCCATCTCTGTACCAAATATATCATCAGGATGTCCTTAAAACTGCCAAACTTTTATTCCCTATAACCCCCTCCCCCCCCTCTTATCTTCGTCTTTTGCGACAAAAGGTATCCAATGTTCGTTCCCAAGCTTTAATCTATATCTGTACCAAATTTCATCAGGATATCTTCAAAAAAGACTAACTTTCATCCCATAGCCAATCCCCCCCCCCCTTCTAAACCTTTTTACGATAAAAGGTAGCTTATGTCCGTTTCCAAGCTCTAAACTATCTCTGTACCAAATTTCATCAGGAATAAATCAAAAATGACAAACTTTCATCCCAATGCCCTAATCCCCCCTTCTACCCCCCTTTTCGCGATAAAAGGTAGCCTATGTCCGTTCCCAAGCTCTGAACTATCTCTGTACCAAATTTCATCAGGGAATCTTCAAAAATGACAAACTTTCATCCCAAGGCCCTAGTCCCCCCCTTCTTCCCCCCTTTTTGCGATAAAAGGTAGCCTATGTCCGTTCCCAAGCTCTAAACTATCTTTGTACCAAATTTCATCTAGAAATCTTCAAAAATGACAAACTTTCATACCAAGGCCCTAGTCCGCCCCCCTTCTACCCCCCTTTTCGCAATAAAAGGTAGCCTATATCCGTTTTCAAGCTCTAAACTATCTCTGTACCAAATTTCATCAAGAAATCTTCAAAAATGACGAAGTTTAATCCCAAGGCCCTAGTCCCCCCCCCCTTCTACCCCCCTTTTCGCAATAAAAGGTAGCCTATATCCGTTTTCAAGCTCTAAACTATCTCTGTACCAAATTTCATCAAGAAATCTTCAAAAATGACAAACTTTCATCCCAAGGCCCTAGTCCACCCCCCCTCCTACCCCCCTTTTCGCGATAAAAGGTAACCTATGTTCGTTCCCAAGCTCTAATCTACCTCTGTACCAAATTTCATTAAGATATCTTCAGAAATGACAAACTTTCACAAAAACTTTCATCCCCTATTTCCCCTCTTAAACCCCCTTTCTCGTGATAAAAGGTAGCCTATGTCCGTTCTCAAGCTCTAATATACCTCTGTACCAAATTTCATCAAGATCGGTTCAGTGGTTTAGGCGTGAAAGCGTAACATACAGACAGACAGACAGACAGACAGACAGACAGACAGACAGACAGAGTTACTTTCGCATTTATAATATTAGTATGGATGTTTGTATGCGCATAGTTTTGTCATGTGTAGACGAATTTACAAAATACTTTCTTTGTTCGAAAGTACATAATTCCAAAATGGTCCCATTTAATTTAATTTTCGTAAAGATCTGATGAAAGCTTTCAGAGAGACACAACGGAACTCTTCAATAAATGCACACTGCAGAGCACTGCAGAGATGCAGTCGCATTCTATTATTGCAATGTCTATGTCACTACATATCTTTTTTTATTTTTTTTTTATTTTTTACGTGCGGGAAATCCCCACGGATACCCACCCCTCCGGAGCCGGAGGGGGAGGTTATGTCGGACTCGAACCGACTAAACCGCACGCCGTCTCTGGGTCGTAGTGCTAGGCCGAAGGTGAGGTTGTCATGCGACATATCCCTCGCACCCCGGCTGACCCAGGGCCATCCCTCTCGGTCTGGCCCTCCTCGGGAAGGGGGGGACCACGCGGTCCCCGACTCAACCCCGGTGTGGGGAGGCGCGCATCATCCTACGATGCGCGCCGCCGCCGTGGCCTGGCTCGTGGCGATCCGGCCAGGGGACTCGCCGCTTCGAAGGATATCGTGCGGTATCCCCTGATGGCCCTGGAGGCCATCGTGCTCTGCGCCGTACGGAGCAGAGGCAGGAATCTGGCCTCCAGGGTGTCCGCCCACACGGGGCACCCATATAGGGCCATGGACCGCACGACACCCGCGTAGAGTCTCCTGCAGGAGGACTCTGGGCCCTTCAAGTTGGGCAACAACCGGCCCAAGGCATTCGCCGTGAGCACCAACTTGGGGCGCAGACTTCGGAAATGCTGTCTAAAGTCCCATCGACCATCAAGCACGAGCCCCAGGTATTTCAACCGGGGCTTGATGTCGATGGGAGTACCTCCCACTGTTAGGCTGGCTCCCGGGCCTGGCCTGCGCCGAGGGCCATGAAAGAACATGGCCTCGGACTTGTGCAGAGCCACCTCGAGACCCAGCCGCCGGATCCTGTCGACGACCTGAGCAACCGCGGTCGTGGCCCTCATGATCGCTTCGCGGTGCGTAGCCCCGCTCACCGTCACTAGCGTGTCATCCGCATAACACGTGACGGTGGCCCCGTACGCGAAGTCACCGCGAAGCACCCAGTCGTAACCGATGTTCCACAGGAGCGGCCCCAGGACCGACCCCTGTGGAACACCGCACGACATCTCACGCCTACCGACTCCCGTCGAACTTGGGTAGATGACGGCTCTCTCCGTCAGGTACGCCCCGACTATGCGGCGGAGGTAGAGAGGCACGTCGTGGTACACGAGTGCCTCCCTGATGCAACTCCAGGGCAAGGTGTTGAAGGCGTTGGAGATGTCCAAGGACACCGCCAACATCACCTCGCCCCGGGCAACCGCATCCCCCGCCAGAGTCCTCACGCGCATGATGGCATCCACAGTGGAACGCCACCGGCGGAACCCAAACTGGGTGTTCGCCAGGTCCGGCCCCACTCTAGAGAGATGCTCGACGAGGCGCTTGGCAATAACTCTTTCAAAGAGTTTGCCCACCTCGTCGAGCAGCACTATGGGCCGGTACCCGGACGGCTCGTCCGCCGGGCGTCCCTGCTTGCGGATGAGGACCAGTTTCCCCGTCCTCCACATCTTCGGAAACTGGCCCCGCTCCAAGCATGCGCTGAAGAACCCTCTTAGTCGGGGTTCGAGGCCGTCTTCCCCTAGAGCTAGGACCCACGCGCGGCCTGGAATGCCGTCGGGTCCCGGGGCGGTGCTTTTCTTGGCCCTAAGCCTTCGCACCGCCAGCTCTAGTTCTACCCAAGTGACCTCGGGCACTTCGTCGTCAATCACCACCCTGGGTGCCGTAGGCGACCGAGGCGGCGGAGCCATCTGCGGCGGAACATGTTCCGCTCGCGCCGGGAACAGGGATCCCACCACTCCTCCGAGCAGAGCCGGTTCGAGCACCTGGGTCAGCGGAGGGGCCCGGGGGCGCAGCTTTTCTCTTACCATAAGGTAAGGCCGCCCCCATGGGTCCCGCACCAGCGTCTCCAGGAGCTCCCGGTAACAAGCGGCCTTTGACCGCTTGATCTCCGCTCGGAGGGCATTCCGGGCCTCCCTGTATCCCTCATGAAGCTCCGCCAATCGGGGCTCCGAGTCTGCGGGACGAGTACGCCTCCTACGGAATCGGGCCCACCGGCGGTGCGTGATCACGCAGGCCATACGCAGCCTCGCGATCTCCGCATTCCACCAGTAGACCCGACGCCTCGGATTGTAGGCTGGAGCCCTAGGCATACTCGCATCGCAGACCCGTGTCATGGCCTCCCGGAACCACGCCGCTTCATCGTCTATGTCGACAGGCCTGTCCGGCGCAATGGCCCAGGCCTGTACGATGGCGGCCTCCAGGAGGTCCTCCCGATTCAATCGCCCCAACACCCAGCGCGGCTCGCGTTGGGCCGAAATGACTGGCGCATCGCTCGGGGGAGGGGAGACATCAAACCGAACGTATCGGTGATCCGACAGTGTCTCCACCTCCGCGACGACACGCCAGCCCCGCACGCGGAGTGACAGGGAAGCGCTCGCGAACGAAAGATCTACGATCGAACTGCGCTCCCCCGCCACAAACGTTGCCATATACGTGGCTTCGGCCCCGCGATTCTGGAGAACTAAGCCGAGAGAATCGGCCCAGCCCTCCAGAGCCCTGCCCCGCGCGTTTGTGCGCCGGGAACCCCAGGCCTGAGACCAGGCGTTGAAGTCCCCGAGCACAAGAACCGGACGAGGCGTACAGGTATTGACGACGTCGGTCAGCCGCTCCAGCGACCGCCGATACTGCCCTATGAGTCGGTGTGATCTCGGCGTGAAATAAACGGCCACGACCGCAATCTCCCCCACCCGCGCCGCTACGATGCCATGCTCCCTTGCGATCACGACAAGGGGAGGGGCACCCGCAGCGGCGTTATGCACCAGTGCCGCCGATCCATCCAGGTCGACCACCCAGGCGGGCCCGAGGGGCCGGTGAGTGTATGGATCGGCGACAGCGGCGACGTCGATGGACCACTGTGCCATGCTCTGGAGCAGAAGTGCCTGAGCATCGACACCGTGGCCCAGGTTCGCCTGCAGGATGCGGAGATGAGGATCCATTATGGAACCATCTCCGCATCCCGCCCCGAACCATTGGCGGAACGCCCGCCTCGCGGCGGCGGCTCCCCGCGGGTGCAAGCTTTACTGCCAACCCTATGGTCGGCCGGCTTGCCCTCCGCCGCACACCTGAAACAGTGCGGCGGAGCTTCGCAATTGCCGGCCCTATGACCGGGTTGGCTGCAGCGGAAGCAACGGTCGCCGACCGTCACCTCCGCCTTGCATTGTACACCCACGTGGCCGGCCGACAGGCACCTGAAGCACCTGTCCGGCCGAGCCTGCAGGAGCCGTACCCGGACTCCCACAACGCCGCCCACCGCGAGGATCCGCCGGTCAGCAGCTTTTTGGGCTGCTGCGATGGGGCAGCCGACAACTGTTGCCCCCTGTCCGCGACGGCCGTAGCGAATCGCTCCGACCTTAACCGCCTCCAGGGGGCAACCCCCGGCCTCCGCCACGGTGGCCCGAATTTCTTCGGCCGTGATGGAGTCGTCCAGGTCCGAAATGCGCAGTTCTGCGCACTTGGTGGGCCTGGACACCCGGACGTCGGCTGCATCCAGCGTCTCCCTAAGCCTAGCCGCTATGGCATCGGCCTTGGGACCGCTTGTAGCGCCAGGGACGTGGATGAGCCGGGCACCCGTCCGAGTGTGTGTCACTCGGAGGGTCCCCGCCACATCGAGGGCCCTCATGTCAATGAGGCCCCTCGCCTGTTTTACCAGGTCCACGTACTGCACGCCCCTCTCCGTCGCCTCCGGTGTCATCGTTAAGACGACAGCGGTGGTACGGGGGACGCGCAGCCTTCCTGGCGCTCCCTTCGCAGCAGCCTGGGCCTTCTTTGCCCTTTTTGCTGCCTTTTTACGGGCGTTCCGTGACTTTTTGGCCTCACCGACCACCTCCCAGCCCCCTGCCGGTGCAGAGCTACTGGAGGCAGTCGGGGCCGAAACCGGTGCCAGGGCCGGGGCCCGGGCTGGGGCCGGGGCAGGGACCGAGGACGACTTCCCCTTGCCCTTCCCCTTTCCCTTGCCCTTAGCTTGGGCACCCCTGGCTGACGCAGCGATGGTTGCCGGGGCAGCCGGCGCAGTGGGCGCGCCGCGGGCCGACTCCTGCGGGGACCCCGCCGCTACCGTGCGGATGGGGCCCCGCTTGACCGCTCCGGCGTATCCCCCACTCGGCTGCGCCAAGGGTGGACGGTGAATGGAGGCCATAATGGCCTCCAGACAGCTCCGCGTCCATTCCTCGTGCCGCGCCTGTTGTGCCGCCATTGCCGCCATGCAGGCCTCTATGGAGTTTGCCGACGAACGCGGCGGCACTCGCGGCGGCATCGGTAACTTCGGCTGCACCGGCGGCGGGACCGGCAGACGTGGCGGGAGCGGCGGCGGCGGCAGACGCGATGGGGCCGGTGACTCCGGCTGCGCCGCAGGCGGCGTCTCCGGCCGCACCGGCGACCTCGACCGAGATGGCGGTGACGGCGGTTCCGGCTGCGCTCCGACCCTCCGCCTCTCTGTGCGGGACACACGGTCTTGGAGCGCCGCCAACTCAGCCGCCATCCTCGCCATCTCCCCGCGGTATTACGCCGCCTGCCGCTCGGTTTCCCCGAGCAGGGCCTCCTGACGCCTGCCGAGGTCAGCCCGCTCCTGCTGCGCACGGCCTAGCTCCGCCCTGAGCAGATTGTATTGCTCCACTAGGCGGAGCGTCGACCGCATGAGCCGGTCCTCCTCCGGCGTCATAGCCCCAGTTCGGGCCTTAGCCAGGCCTTTAAGGGCCTCCACCACCTGGTTAGAGGTGGTGTCGCCGGCACAAGGCAAGGGCGCCGCCGAGGAGGAGGAACTCGGCGGCGCCATGACACCCTTCGGGACTGGGGCTGGGGCACGTTTTTGAGGGGCAGCCCTCTTGCCACCCCGCGTCTTTCGGCGGCCAAGCGCCGCAAACTTGGGCGGGGGAGAAAGGTATTCTCCCTCCCGCCCACTGCTGGTCGTCGAAGAGTCAGTCATGCTGACCTCCGGATCCGGCTCAAAAGGCCGGGGGGAAGGAACCAGGTTCCTCTTTCCGGCAGAGCTCCGGGTCGTTACGCCCGGGCTGTTTGCCCTGCTCTGAGTGGCGGTGTCAGGGTGGTCTGACACCGCTTGGGACGCGACTTCCGCGTCGTGGTGCTGCACGGCCTCCGTGCAGACTGTTTCGCTAGGTATAGGGTTTTTTGGTTTGGTTTTAGTAAGAGTCTCCATAAGTTCCCACGAGTAGAACCGCTCTAATTACACTTCCTGGGTGACGGCCATTCCAGGAAGCGGGGTACATACTGTGGAGGTCCCCAGGTATCCACAGGTTTTAAGCGACTTCGCTGTCGGGTTTTCAGACTTTTCCTTGTCGTGGGCCGGCCAATTAAGGCAAGCCCCACGGCCTCCAGGATATCGGCGTTCCCGAGTGTGGCTAGCACTCAGGTCGTTGTCGATATCTCGGAGGTTACGCGATGCGGGGGAGTAGCCAACTCTCCCAACGCCGACGGTGGCACGAATGCCCGTCAGCCCCTGCGCGAGCAGTAGGCTGACCCGTCCCCGGATCCTGCGGATCCCGTCGCCTCTCCTATGTCTCCTCTGCTAAAGCAGAGGGGTACTGGAGCGACGGCTAGCCCTGAAAAGGGCTGTTGAGGTGGGAGGAACCACACCCATACGGAACCCTCCCCGCGGGCCTTGCAGGCCCGCCATACCACGACCCCCTCGTGCAATGGGGTCAGCTAGCCCTTAAAAGGGCTGTTGGAATGGAAGGGTGTCCTACGGACCCCTTCCCGCGGGCCTTGAAGGCCCGCCATCCCACGACCTCCTCGTGAGGTCAGCCGTTGGGTTATTTGTCAACGGCCAACAGAACTCCCAAGGTAGGAGCCTGTTAGCCGTTGTCCAGGGTGCACCAGCCCCCCCGCTTCCGCTCCCCAGGACCGTGGTCCAAAGGGGGAAGAAACGGAGAGACCGACGTGGAGGTTACCCAACGAGCACCCCTGTCACTACATATCATAACATCACGCCTGTATACTTTGAATAGGTATGCAGAAGTGTTCAGAATATTCAGCGATATTTCCGGTATTTAATCGATTTCAAAAATTATTTTTGTATTCGTTTAGTTTAGAGGTAAGTTTTGAGGTAGTTCTTTCGACCTTGGGTGCCGGAGATGAACAAGGGAACTCTACAAAATCAAATATGAAATGTAAATAGATCAAGGTATTGTTAGATTTATCTTTTAAGATATATATTTGCCATTAGTTTAATTTTTACTTTAAGTACGTTATTGTTCTACAATTGGTTAAAACCTTTTTGTCAAAAATAACTTATGACAGATCGCGAATATAATTATTTTGAACATCTGTTAGGAGAATTGGCTTTCTGGTGTAGTAATTTTTATTTTTTTGATAACTAAGCAGGTATTATAAATTCAGATAATTATGAGTTTCTATGGTAAGAACAAGAACCAATCGCTGACTTATAATATTGAAAAATCACTTTTTTGTAATGCAAATATTTTCACATATTTCGCATAATATTCCACAACATTTGACATTACGCTATCTAGACCCATGGTAAGCATAGCTTAATTAGCTTGTGTTATGGAACCTAGAAACGTCACAGAGCATTGCGGGGCAGTAATCCAACTGCTCTGTCCAACTAGTTGGACCATTGGTCTTTACTAGGGGCAATTGTCCAACTTTAAAAATAATTAGACAACAACACCTTTTGATAGTTCCGTGGTCCAATCAATTAATAGTAGATTATGGTACTAGTGTGTAAAGGTGGCGATTACCTCTGAGGCGATATTGAAGAGGGCCGAAGACGGTAATAGGCTATCAATGAAAACAGTATAAATAGTATTTTCAGATTTCCAATATAAGACTTAAGAAGGAATCCATGGTTTTCGAACTCCTCCACCTATAACTTCGATTGCTGCAGGATTTATTAAAGCGCCTGGGACAGGAGGAATAAAAGAGCGGATGCCGAATTTCAAAGTGCGCTAATCACGGTTGTATTCCAACAGGGATTCACAGCCGATGATGACAGACCACTAGCAGTAATAAAGAAAATTGCAACAGTTTATATATCTATTTAAATAAATTAGTCCAACGACAATAGTATGATAGTTAAGTAGGTGCGGGCATACTTAATCTAAATCAATTTCTCAGAAACGCCTTTGTACAGCGATGGAACATGTTAGGCTCATTTGCACCGTGGCCTTAGGAACTAACTAGGGTTTCGTAACTAAAAAAAAAACATGTGACGACACTGTCCTACCACAGATCGAAGTCTTAGCTGCGGTTGATTAGGTACTTTAAATCTTTAAACACATCATAAGTCATCATCCCCGTCGAGTCCCTGTAAAAGGGGTAGGCCAAATAAGCCCTGCCTTGTCGTCGTAGAGTTCTAACTACCATAGATTCCTAAGACAGTACGAAGTGAACGAGGAAAGGCCGGAAGGCGGACCTTGGACTCCGAGTAGGAAGCCTATTTAATCAGAAAAATATGTCGTATGATAATGATAAAAAATCCAATGCAGCCTAAGCATCTGATGAGGCCATCAAGCTGAGTGCCACCACTATTTTTAAGATAGTACATGTTTGTAATGATGGCCGTCTTTCCTTCAGGTTACCATCAGGCGAGATGAAGTCAAATTGACATGTCTTATATTAAAAAAGCGGGTCACAGCCAAAGTTTGTACCTTGGAGACCGGGCTCCTCTCTCCTGCTACTCCTGTCCTTTTAGATCAGTTGTTTTTTTTATGTTTTACGGGAGTAACTGCTGCCTCCTTTTCATCTTAGTCGGTACACAAATTCTTCAAAGACATAAGCACAAGCCGGTGTAGGCAGAAAACACAGTCAGCCAGCCTCTATGGGGTAGCAGTAGTACTGAATGCGGCCACTACGCAGGAAACGCGGGTTCGATCCCCACTCAATGCAAGTAATTGGTATGCATTGGAATGCACGTTAAGCCGTCGGCGTCGGTCCTGGTTGCCATACAAACATCTATAGCAGTCATTACGTGTAGTTCGAGCCCTCAAAAGCCCGACATCTGGTCTAACTGCAATGCTTCGACTTCGCCTTTGGTTTGTGGAAGTCAGATGGCAGTCACTTCACGGAAAATATCAAAGTTCAACCAAATCCGCAGTAAGACTGGTAGGTAAAGGTAGCCCCAGACTCTGCGAGCAGGTCATGCTTGTGAAGGAGACAGCAGAGCGGGCGCGGCGCAGCGAGCGAGAAAGACTCGCGGACATCGCTGGCCACTTTCGAAGGCGGCTCGGGCGTCGGAGGGCGCAAACCGACCTCCGCCCCCCATGAGCGCGGGCCTGAGGGTGACGGGTGGAGCCGCTCGCCACCCTAGCAGAAGCAGGCCACGGCGGCGGCGCGCATCGTAGGACTATGCGCGCCCCTCCCATACTGGGGGCGAGTCGGGGACCGCGTGGTCCCCCCTCCTGAGGAGGACCAGACCGAGTGGAATGGCTCTGGGTCAGCCGGGGTGCGAGGGATATGTCACGAGACTACCTCACCTTCGCCCTAGCACATCGACCCACAGACGGCGTGCGGTTTAGTCGGTTCGAGTCCGCCGAAGGGGGAGGTATCCGTGGGGATTTCCCACATGTAAAAAAAAAACCTTGGAAGCTTCGGATGCGACTGAGATTAACGCTGGGATGAAAGCGAAAAAAACAACAGTCTGTAATCTGATCTGCCTTTACACAAACTACATGATCTCCTCTATTATCATTGAAGCTAACATGCAAGCCTGCCAGTTCTAACTGCTTTTGACCTTTTTTATATATCAATGAATCTTCGTGAATACCTTTTTAAATGATATCTTATGTAAAAATAAAATATCCTCAGACGTTCAGTTATAAAACTCGCATATCTTCAACGGAATCTGTACCTACCCTTACCCTCGATCACGACATATAAGTATGACAACTTTCATCGAACTCTTTATGTAACCGTTGACCTTTATCCGGGCAATGATACTTAATCACTTACTCGCTGCTAATATAGACCGTACGGACATTACGGTCTTTATTAACAGCGATAACGACTGCCTGACGTGGGGTTCGAATGCTGAGTCTTGGCGAATGTTTGCAAGGATGAATGTTTGTTATTTAATCACATCAAAACAGCTGAACAGATCTAGATGCAATTTGACAATTGGAATAGCATATTTGTCAACTTTATGTCCAGGGAATGTGTTCATTTGGGCGAAATGTAGTGAAGTTTTATTATTTTTTCTTTTATGATAAATGCAGGAGGTTACCGCGTTAGATTACCTAATATAGGTATTTGAACGATCATGGTCCATCATTCCTTCTTCCTTGCCGCTCCTCACTCTGATCTCACTGCCGCCAAGTTCCTCCGTGATCATGGTGCTTGCAATTTGAAATATCGGAAAATCGAAACAATACAACATGGTAAATATCCCAATTTTTTATGCTAATGAGGTGGCATACAAGCACACGTCCCACCTGATGGAAAGTGGCCTATGGACGTGTTCAACACCAGGGGAGACGGACTGGTACCGCCGACCCTGTAAATGCAGAGAATTTCTGTGCAGTCAGCTTAAAAGACAAAGCAGGAATAGCTTTTGGTCTTCCCACTGACAGCACAGAACTCTCCAGTGAGCTCTTGCTACCTTATTCAGCCTCGGAAACACAACACGACGTTGTTATGGCCGCGCTATTCTGAAGGGCGGAGGTACTTCACCAGTCTGACCGCTTAATTGGTGTTATAGTCTAGCCCCTAATTTATTTATCAGACTAAGTGCAGGTTCACAGTCAAATTCAATCAAAGGTGCAACATGCAAATCGAGAGCAACAATAATGGTATCTTAATTACGAATATCTTTAGTATTATGTTATCTTTGCCAATATGTAGCTATTCAGAAACCTTATCACGTGTCACCTAACCGAAAACAGATGAAATATGGATGTTAAAACACTTCTGTCCACCTACTCCATTTAGGTATGATCATGACATACATAAAACATTAAATTCATAACAAAATTATATTTATACATTAAATTAATTACATACTTAATTCTTAATCTATATCATGCATAAATTAAAGCCTCCTCGTGAGAATATTCTTATAATTCACTCGTGACACCGCAATGATACACAAATACGTACTATCTCAAAATATTTGAAGGTAATTTCGAAATTATTGACACTAAATATGTAACGTTATTGAAGCAACACTCGTATCGTAATTCATTTTAAAATATTTCAAGTTCTTGTTAAATGCCTACATGCCCCAATTTTATGTACAAGTTACGTCACTCTCATTATCACATAAGAACGCCAAAAGGTAAAATCTATATTGATATTGTAAAGCTAGTTTGTCTTGTTAAACGCGCTAATCTCAGAAACGACTAGTGCGAATTGAAAAAATATTTTTGTATTGAATAGTCCGTTTTTCGAGGTCGCCAAACCCGTAGTAAGACAAGAAAAAGCGGACTCTGAGTTAAAAGCTTCGGATGGCACTAATACTGCAAGTATGAAGAAGCAGACCATTTATCGAGGAAGGTTATAAGCAATATACATATAATACTAGCTTTTGCCCGCGGCTCCACCCGCGTGGATGTCGGTTATCGCGACCAAACATAGCCTATGTCCTTTCTCAAGGTCTATTCTACACCTATACCAAATTTCATCAAGATCGGTTCAGTGGTTTAGGCGTGAAAGCGTAACATACAGACAGACAGAGTTACTTTCGCATTTACAATATTAGTATGGATGATACTACTACGCATGAGAGCGGAGCAATAAACATCAACAAACAAAGACGGCAAATTCCCCTTTTCAAAATTAATAAATTGCAGGTTTAATGACTCAAAATGGTGATACGGAGTGAAGCCGGGTTGGGTCGGCTAGTTATCGCATAAGAATGCCAAGAGGTAAAATTACGATTAAGAGACAATATAAATCATTCGTGTGCTTTGATTTCGAGTGTCGTCAGGAACCGGTCCAGCATTTCGGTTCTTTGAACCTGTCCGTGTTGGTCACATGCAGTTTTGTGGTTTTTATTTAGGTGGGTCTTTTTGCGAAGTTGCTTTGCATAAAGTATGATGACAAATCGGTTTGGGCTTAAGTAAATGTAATTGGATGAATGACTGAGCTTCTCTTGAAGTTTGTATGCAAGATTTTTCTTAAATTAAAATCAGATGTTTTCAGAAATGGCACCTTTATTTCTACTCATAGATGACACTGTAGCTTGTAGCTTGGTGGTAGAGCAGTATTAGGTTCGTTTCCCGCTTAGTGAAAAAAATATAGGTATAAATATTAAATGGCTATTTCATCACGTCTTCATGTATGATATTCCATTTAGAGAAGTATTTATAATTAAAATATAGTATTTCAATGTATTTCCACATTCTAGAATCCAAATTACAAGCTAGGCTTAATTATTTAAACTAAAAACTTTCGTTTGTACTACAACTACAAGTACCTGAGGGTGACGGGTGGAGCCGCCCGTCATCCTAGCAGAAGCAGGCCACGGCGGCGGCGCGCATCGCAGGACGATGAGCGCCTCCCCACACCGGGGTTGAGTCGGGGACCGCGTGGTCCCCCCCTTCCCGAGCAGGGCCAGACCGAGAGGGATGGCCCTGGGTCAGCCGGGGTGCGAGGGATATGTCGCATGACAACCTCACCTTCGGCCTAGCACTACGACCCAGAGACGGCGTGCGGTTTAGTCGGTTCGAGTCCGACATAACCTGCCCCTCCGGCTCCGGAGAGGTGGGTATCCGTGGGGATTTCCCGCACGTAAAAAAAAAAACAATTTATATGTATATAATGTTATAGACAAAGTGATATATCAGGTATTATGATAATCAGATTAAGGTTTATGGTGATTCAACTACGGTTCATATTATGGATCCCCATATATAAAACCCATCTATAAAAAAAAGAAAACCACGAAGGCTAACCTAACCTATATCTATCTGTCGTCGCCGCCAATTAGCTTTTTCGGCCGTTCAATTAACTGTCTAAGATCTTTACTGAACGGCGCCGTTCAAATAACGGCCTGAATGGTGTTCAGCCATTTAATTAAATGGCTAGACAAATAGCTTGGATCGGTGACGTTTAACTACTTGCCTAGCCATTTAATTAAACAGTTAGATAAATGACTTATTTGTGCATGATTATAATCGGATTGCGCAGCTATCACAATGAACCTATCACTAATTTTCTGTGCATACACCTCTGTCTACTAAAGGGAATTTACAGGTGTAAGTATATAATAAATAATAATAATAAATAAATATCCCACAACATTTCACACAACGCTATCTAGACCCATGGTAAGCATAGCTTAACTAGCTTGTGTTATGGAATCTAGAATGCGGATAAACATACTTAGATACGCATTTTTTTTTTATAAATACATACATATTATACATAGAATGTATGTATAATATATAATAGTGTATGTATGTAATTTTCTATCTTATTTCGAGGTAGTACCCCATCTTCCGATGGGCCTAAGCATTAGCCAGCCAGGTCATTAAATGATGCAATAAACGAGAAGGCTGACTATCATTCAGGCCGTTAATTGAATGGCGACGTCTAATTAACTGCCTAGGCAGTTAATTAGACGGCTGATTAAGCTAGTTGGCGGCGACATATAAAAAAATAACTTTTGCATTTTCGACCTCTCATGTACTATACTAATTAATATTACTAGCTTTTCCCCCCGCAGCGCCGCCTGCGTGGATGTCGGCGACGCCACCAAAATTCAAAAATATTTTTTTCTAAACTGACGGACCTGGTGTATAAACTTGTAACGCCTATTTCAATATCTCAGTAGCGAGTTTTTCTAAACATCAAATGTAAACTGTACGACACATCGGTACTGTTTGATAATTGTTTTATACCTGTGGTAGGTTTTAATAAAGAGAGTAAGAAATAAATAAAAATATTCTTAGTATCTTTATACCAATAGTAAATGGCACGAAGAAAAATCTAAACACATACTATTATACAATTTCGTTCATTATTCAATCAATTAACCGATTGCAGTCCAATGTCGAACTCAGGTCTCACCCAATGTGTGCCATAGCACTCGATTCGCCACCTGGCGCATTTAATATCTTAGCTACCTTTTTCTCATCCACTGTCTCCACTGTTAGTTTCCACGTTTCGACCCCGTGCGTCATAAATACCTTTGTTTGCAAGTTTTGCGGTAGGGGGGAGGAAAAAACTTGACGAAGCAAATTGTGTTCAATGTTGCCCAACCTAAACCTTTTGATAGGTAGGCTTGGGCTTTGCTTTCGGATATTGAAGCTGCATAAATCAAAATGGCATACGATAAAAATGATTATCAATAAAATAACATATAATTTGTAGTGTTTTAGTCTCTCATAACCATCTAAAAATAACAGATTTTAAATCATGAGCATTAAAACCTGCTTGAAGTAAGTTATAACAGATGAATACATGATGACTATTTTTACCATATTTTTGAAAGTCTGCTGTTTCATCGATTATACTTGCGGCACGCTATGATGGCCGTTCTGAAATATTAACTAAGTTACTAACATGACCGAGTAAAACGGTCTAGTCATCTAGTGTTGAGTTGATAAGGTAGTAGATAAGGTAGTACTTAACGATCGTGTAAAAAACAGAGAGAGCAAGCAAGCTCTGCCAAGTTCTCTCAGCAACGGCCATCATACCGTGCCGGTAGTGTAGTGTAAGTAATTATTGCTATTCTTGCTGTTTGACGATTCCCTATTAGGAGCCGCAGTCGTTTGAAAAACGTACGTAAGTACCTAATCAGAAGTGCACTGTGCTTGAATAATTGCATTCACAGCTTGTATTGATTATATCTCATTGTAGTCCTCGTCAAGAAAAGAATGAAGTTTTTAAGTAGGCGTTCGCGTATTTTCACATAAGTTACTCTTACTTTACTTACTATTAGTGTCGCCTAAGGGTGCCGGCGTATTAGGAATAGCTAAAGCATTATATGCTCCAGGAAATTATTATATGTACCTACGTTTCCAATTGCTTGACTGGAGATTTCATCGAAGCGATTCCGTCTCAAAAACTTTTACTTTTTATTGTTAATCAATTCATACAGGTGAAACTACAGCACATTACTCTAAATTCATTTCAAATTATTTTAAATTATATTATACAAAATTATACCTAATAAAAATGTCATATGAATATTATCATTTGAGACATCAAAAGTGACCGTTCTTCTTTTGTAGTTCCTGTTGTCATGGCAACAATTTATTATCCAATTAGCACCTAAATAAATCATATTTTCATTAATATGATATTATTTGGTAAATTTAACACATTTTCATTGTGACCAATTCAAAAACCAAAGATCATCAAAATCTGTTCAGCCGGTCTAGAATTATAAAAAAGTACGTTTTGGCCCTTTTTAGGCCCTGAGGTTTGAATTTCAAAAAATCCTTTCTTAGTACACCTCCACGCACCAAACAAATATTCTCTACTTATGTCTCTAAGATTAGCGGTTTAGGCGGTACGTTGTCTCTAGTCAATCAGTCAGGACAAAGATAAATGGGAAATTGTATGTATGAGAGTTTGTTTGTCCGTGTTTCACGGCTAAACCACTGAACCGATTTTAATGAAATTTGGTATAGAGATAGATTAGATCTTAAGAAAGAACATAGGGTATTTTGGTCGCGATAATCGACATCCACGCGGGTGGAGCCGCGGGCAAATGCTAGTATTTTATTTTTAAAAGAAAGAAAAATTCCACCTAGATAGCGGCAATGCAATTTAAAACGTTCGCCCTCCCGGATTTCTCTGTGCCAGTCCTAAGTATACAGAAAATATGTCCACATACATCTGACACTAAAATATTGTCACTTGGGTAACGCCAGTCGCTGTGTACCGAACTCATTTAGTGTTTTCCTTATTGGCTTTGAGTAACGGGACTTATCCAATACCATTTTATTTTTTCAAATATTGTCGTACTTTTTACGTGGTCCATGGTGCTACTACATGGACCCATGCGATATAACCTGTTTTAGAAAATGTATGTGTAGATACTACACACTTTTATTTATCTGAGCCAAAATCCCGCCCGATTACGGGGCTTTCCGAGCTGTGAGACTGCCTAAGACTGCCTAAGATCTGGGTCAAAATGCCCCACTACTGGTGGAGAACAACGGTGTCCCCATCTTGTCCCCGGAAAGGGGGTCCATCTTGTGCATCGTGTTGCCGCCCAGGCCCGCCTCTGCGAGGGTGACAGGGATACTATGTAGTAGGTACGTACCTACTATAATGATTTTAGAAAATCATACGTGTAAGCTTTTGAACTCTTCCAAATAACATACATTCTTGTTTTAAAGTTATTTGAAGAAGCAAGATCATTTATTTTAATTATTAGTTATTTGATTGTGCTTGAGGCCGATCACTGATCACTTTCATTCATTCGTCTCCATTTCAGAAGTGACCGAATTTACTTTCAATTCTACTGCTTACACTCGCGTGATGAATTGTAATCATCAGCTGTTCGTAATGAAAGTGGCTAGGTACATACAGGCATTTTGTTTTTTGCATATTTTTTAGTTTTCAGTCATTTTTGATTTGGAGAGGGTGACTGCTTATATACATATGTGGCGTAGTAGTAAAGTGGTGAATTGCCACGTCGGACGCCGCGGGGTCGATTCCCATTCAGTGCAAATATCGTAAGCATACAATTTTTTTAGACCATTTAGATGGTAGACAAGCACACCGCCCACCTGATGGAAAGTGGTTACCGTTGCCTAATAATATTCACGGCATAACTTTGGTTATTACGTTATCTGTGTTTTGGTTATAATCCATTGACAAGTTTTATAAGGGGTTGCGTTTGTCAGAGGATGCAATTTTCTTTTTTAGGTATCATGAAGGAGGCTGTTTCAAGTGAAATACAAATTTTTAGTATCTCTAGATATCTTAAAAAAAATTGCATATTCTGACATACTCACGCTAAGCCCAAATTTTTTTTAAGATTTCTTTTGACTATTAAGCTTGAGCGTCCAGTAGCCGCATATGCTGTAGCTGAACGTCCGTCACCCGCACTGCACAGTGACAATGCGTTTACATTAATTCGTGAGTTCATTACTCAGTTTGTTAGATAATAATTCGGTTCCGACACATAACATACAATGAGTCGTAATGTTTTTTAGTCAAGAGGGGAGTATAAGAGAGTTCATGACTCGGCTACTTCTCAACACCGACAGCCTCTATGGCGTGGCGGTAGTCGAAAGGACTGCTATGCAGAGAGCGCGGGTTCTATTCTCGCTCAGTGCAAATATTTGTATGTATGAATATGTCTATTTGCATTAATCTGGATAATTTTGTGACTTCGAGAGCACGTTAAGGCGATAGTCTCGGCTGTTATACGAACATCTATGGCAGTCGTTATATAGGGTAAGTCATAGTAGTAGTTCTTATCAACACCACAAAATAAAGAAGTACAGAACGCCGGCTTCAAAGACCAAGTAGAACCTTTTTCTTCAGATACCAGGGTGTATGGTGGCCTATGAGGCATTCCAGAGATGGTTTCCTTCGGGTATGGGAGCTACTGTGTCCTAATCTTGCCCTCGGAAAAAGGGGACGCGACCCCGGCCTGCTTCTACTGGCTAGAGTGACAGGTGGTTAAGCCTTTTCAAGACGTCACATTTTGTAAATCTACAGGTGTCAAGCTAGTTTTGTTGCAGACTGTAGGCGTTTATAAGTTTTGTTATTATACTTGTAAATCGTGAAAAAAAAACATGTTTTGCAGTTTTATAAGCTAGTATTCTGATTAACTTTAACATCAGACAGATATGTACAACCCAGACTCAACCTCGGATGCATGGTCGAGTCAACAATAGTGCTCGGAATACGGCAATAGGCTCACCCCCTATTTCGTGGGACCGAATACAGATTGGTAAAATGTTCGTGTTAATTCACCTCTGCCAAAACCTTTCGGGCATAAAAGCGTGATTATATGTATGTATATGTCGCCGCCAACCAGCTTAATCAGCCGTCCAATTAACTGCCTAGGGAGTTAACTAAACGGCGCCATTCAATTAACGGCCTGAACGATATTCAGCCGTCTCGTTTATTACATCATTTAACAACGGCTGGCTAATGCTTAGGCCAATCGTAAAATGGGGCACATCCTCGATATAAGATAGAAATTTACATGCATACATATATACTTACACCTGTAAATCCCCGAGGGGGTAGACAGAGGTATATTCACAGAAAATTAGTGATAGAGGTATTGTGATAGCTGCGCAATCCGACTTGGTTAGGTTAGAAGGCTAATGCGGGAGCGGAGCGGAGCTCCCGCATTAAGCCTTCGTGGTTTATTTTTTTCCTATAACTGCAAAATAAGATTCATTTTTCTATATAGGGTGGTAGAAATTTGATGGCACAAATTTGTCACAAATTTCGACCGGGTGAGTACCACCGTGCACTTTTGCGAAAAATCCTCCATAGTAATCCAATCTCGGTTGGATTGCGTTCAGGGGTCAGCAAGTGCATAGCCGGGCAGGGGGGATTGAGGTCGCAGCACGAGTGGGACCGGTGGGTCTTGGCGTAGTCTAGTGGGGGGTGGCGCGGGGCGACGCGCCGAACAGGGAGACCTAACGGTGGTGCCGCTGGCCGCCCGCGGCATAGTACAGGGGCCCAACCGGGACTAACCACCCTGGGAGGCTGCCCCACCAGGTCGCGCATAATCCCGATATGGCTCGTCGTGCCGGTTGGTGACCGGACGAGGGAGCCCGGCGACCATACTCGGGGGGGTACGGGGGCCCTTCCGTTCGGCGCGTCGGCTCTCGCCATACCTCACATTCATAGATAAAACCAATATCCCACGCTTTGTCACGCTGTGCTGCGACAACAATCGCCTCTTTTTTCACGCCTTCCCTCCTCCTCTTCATTCTCATGGCAGCGCATAATAACAGTAGATTGGTCTACACAGCGGCAAGAAACTCTCCCTCGAGCTCGCTATTTGAGGTGGAGTCCACGAACATCTGTGGGCTCCATACAAACCTCAACGCCGTCCACCAACACCTGGAGACGGCGAAACCAGCAATGCTGTTTCTTACGGAGACACAAATACGCCGCCCTGATGACACGACCTACTTACTCTACCCCGGCTATGTCCTTGAGGAGAATTTCCGCGCAAAAGCCGGGGTGTGCGTGTTTGTTAGGGCGGATGTTAGTTGTCGCCGTTTGCGCTGCCTAGAGGACCCATCCTTTTCCACCCTTTGGGTACACATAGACCATGGCTCTACGAGTCAGATCTATGTGTGCCTCTACCGCTCCCATACAGGAGATGCCGAGACAACTCGACTCTTTGAATACCTGAGTCAGGCGGCAGATGATGCGCAGGAGCGGTTTCCGAACGCTGAACTGGTGTTTTTGGGGGATTTTAACGCCCACCACGAGATCTGGTTGGGCTCCGCCAAAACAACACACGCGGGAAGAGCCGCCCATGCATTTGCTCTGGCGCATGGCCTGACCCAATTGGTACACAAGGTCACTAGGATACCAAAAAGGTCGGACCATGAGCCCTCTCTGCTAGACCTTCTGCTGACGAGTCGCCCGGACCAGTACAGTGTTTCGGTGAGCGCCGCTTTAGGTGAATCCGACCATTGTCTGGTCCGTTCCGAGGTGCCCATTTTAGCGCCCCCACGTCCCGTGCAGGGGAAGCGGCGTCTCTGGCACTACTCGTCAGCGGACTGGGATGGACTGCGTGATTATTTTGCGTCCATCCCGTGGGTTGAACGCTGCTTTGAAGGTAAGAACCCATCTGAGGCCGCAACTGCTGTCGCCGGTGAGATCAGTCTGGGCATGGAATGGTTGGTCGGGCTTGGATCAGGGCGCGCGCTACGTGCGATCCCAACGTGGGCCACTTCAAGGCGGCGTACAACAGAGCCACAAAGGCCTGCAAGAGGGCTTATGTCAGAGCGGATGCCCAGCGCATAGCGCGGCTTGGTCAGGAGCTAGTAGAGCATCCCACGGGCAGCCGTGGCTACTGGCGACTGGCCAAAGCCGTGCAAGCCAACTTCTGCCAGCCTTCGCTGACCCCGCTGCGCAATCCCGATGGATCCCTGGCCCATGAGCCGCAAGAGAAAGCAAATTTGCTGGTTAATCTCTTTGCGGCCAACTCCCGAGTCGATGATTGTGGTATGGAGCCGCCGACACTGCCCGTCAGTGACCATGCAATGCCTGATATTCGTATCAGGCAACGCGATATCCGAGCGGTGTTGCAGTCACTCGATGTCCGGAAAGCCAGTGGTCCGGACGGTATTCCAGCGGTGGTTCTGCAAAAATGTGCAGCGGAGTTGTCTCCAATGCTTGCGCGGCTGTACCGGCTGTCCTACAGCTCTGGTACAGTGCCTTCGGCTTGGAAAGAGGCGAATGTGCAGCCGATCCCCAAGAACTATCGACCCATAGCCGTCACCTCAGTGCTGTGCAAGGTGTTCGAGCACATTATTAACAAACAGCTCATGCGTCACCTTGAAGATCACTCCCTAATTAATGACCGGCAATATGGCTTCAGGCCGAAACGGTCAGCGGGTGATCTTCTGGCGTATGTTAACCATATTTGGGGTGAGGCTATGGACAAGCACGGCGAGTCATTGGCAATTAGCCTTGACATCGCCAAAGCTTTCGATAGAGTTTGGCACAAGTCGCTTCTTTCCAAGTTACCAGCCTTTGGTCTGCCTCCTAGACTGTGCGACTGGGTTGCCGGCTTCTTGCAGGAGCGCCGTATTCGCGTCCTTTGTGATGGACGAGCCTCGGAGTTCTTGCAGGTAAATGCCGGCGTACCGCAGGGATCTGTCCTATCGCCAACTCTCTTTCTTCTGCATATCAATGACATGCTGTCGACCGGCAGCATTCATTGCTATGCGGATGATAGCATCCTACACGGGAGTTATCATGGACGTCCTGCGGATAAGCAGACGCATATTGCGGAAAAAAGGCAGCTTCTTGTCACTGAGCTTGACCGGATCCTGAATCACATTTCCCAATGGGGCTCTGAGAACTTGGTCGAGTTCAATGCCAAGAAGACGCAGGCATGTGCGTTTACAGCAAAGGTATCTTCTTTCCTTCCCCTTCCCACTCTTCAGAGCACGCCACTGCCACTGCGGGACAACCTCAATATCCTCGGTATGGATGTTCGCTGCAAACTGAACAACAAAAACTACATCGAGAGTATCATCAAAGCAGCCTCGCGTAAACTCGGAGTCCTGAACAGAGTGAGACGGTTTTTCACGCCGGGGCAACGGTGTCTTCTTTACAAGACACAAATTCGTTCCTGCGTGGAGTACTGCTCACATCTCTGGGATGGATCCGCAAAGTACTTATTAGATGCTCTCGACAGGTTGCAGCGACGTGCGGTCCGCATTATCGGAAATCCTGAGGTCACGAGTACCCTCGAGTCTCTGCAGATGCGTAGAGATGTTGCTTCCTTGGCAGTTTTTTACCGTCTCTACCATGGTGAATGTTCTGAAGAGCTATTCCAATTAGTCCCACCCTCCCCCTTCCTATACAGGACGACACGTGCAGGACTTAGATGTCACCCCTATACGGTGCAGAACATTCCTTCAAGAACCAAGCGATTCGGTGACTCTTTCCTTTGTCGCACCATTAAGACCTGGAATTCCTTGCCAGCTCACGTGTTTCCCTCTTCCTACAGTCCCGGGTCCTTTAAGCGGGGCGTGAAAAAGCATCTGATGAGGCCGTCAAGCTGAGTGCCACCATTGTTAACATGGCACGTGTATATAATGGTGGCCCTCTTTCTTGAGACTTTACCTTCAGCTTACCATCAGGCGAGGTAAAGTCAAATTGACGTGTCCTATTTATAAAAAATAAAAAAAAACTGTTTAATTAAATGGCTTGGCAAGTAGTTAAACGTCATCGGTCCAAGCTATTTGCCTAGCCGTTTAATTAAATGACTGAACACCATTCAGGCCGTTAATAGAATAGCGGCGTTTAATAAACTGCCTAGGCAGTTAATTGGACGGCTGATTAAGCTAGGTAGCGGCGACATATATATTCCGATAATGCGATCGGTGAATGTAGCTCGTAATATACTTTCTATTGCCAATATGTTGCAAGAAAGTTCAATTCATTAGTCATGCTTGCACTAAATATATATTTTTACTAGCTGTCGCCCGCGGCTCCGCCCGCGTGGATGTCGGTTATCGCGAATCGGGGTATGAAAAATAGATGTTGGCCGATTCTCAGACCTACCCGATATGCCCACAAAATTTCATGAGAATCGGTGGAGCCGTTTCGGAGGAGTTTGGGAACGAAAACTGTGACACGAGAATTTTATATATTAGATATAATACCTATAATGTAGCGCCGTGTTGGTTCCTGTTGGAGTACAATAGAGCCTGCCCATTTCTTCCTGTGGGTGTCATAGGAAGCTCATATAATCACGCCTGCAAATCACCAAAGGGGCAGCCAGTGGTGTATTTACACATTTAACACCCAAATTTCGTTAACTAGTATGATTCGGTCTCAAATAGGAGGCGAGTCTATTGCCGACAAATGGCCGCTTAGTCAAGGACTGTATATTTACTACGCAGAAAGCCACCTTGCTCTGCCCAGATTACCTAAAGGTTACCTGTGGTCGGCGCTGCTTGTGACTTATTAAGAAACAATCTTATATATTCGAGTAGGAACTTACACTGTTTCGGTAATGAAATTTGGCTTCCATAGTAATTGCCAATTATAAAGTTTTGTGCAAAGTGATATGGGTAGTATACGAAATCTATTCAATGCCGCTAAAATTAATATGATTGCTTAAATCAAAAATACTAATCTAACAAATTGATTAAAATACCAAATAGTTTCTATTATCTGTTCTGCATCAATTTATTAGCATTATTGCAGACCGTTGCTGGACATGCCTCAATGAATATGCGCCAAAAGACCCGGCCCCCGATTTTGCTAATTTTATGCCATAAAAAAACTACTGTCATACCGCTGACACTGCATAAATGTCATTAAATTTTAGACTTAAAACAAGGAGTTAAAGTCCAAAACGTAAAGAGAAAGAGTTTGTAACATTTTTATCCACTCTACAAGATTGTTATTTAATTATCGACTTTAAGGTAACAGCTATAAAGTCTAAAGTTAAATGGCATTGGTTACCACGGAACAGTTGGTTACAGTGTCTGAGGTACCACAGTGGTTCTGCCATGAATAAATAAAAGCAGAATCAGCCCCTCTAGACAAGTGGTAATTCGCTAGCCGGCGTTTGTTGGAATAGAATGACGAATGTTTGACGTATTTGACATGCGTTAACGACTGTCATATACGTCAAATCCCATACATTCGTCATTCTATTCCACCAAACGCCGGCTATCGAATTGCCACTTGTCTAGAGGGGGCCCCGATCGTCCGCCTTCCACATCCAGTCTATCCCACCTACTTTTTTCAGGTTCGAAATTCGTATTTAATTTGTCAACCCGTGGTATTCACTTTAGGATCCACAACACGGAGGAAAGAAAAGTCTTTCCTCCGTGATCCACAATCATCGTAGCACATAGCTGGTGCCCAGTTGCCTTCAATGTTTGCACTTTTAAGCCTGAGGTCTAATTGTTGTTCCTGATTGGTACTTCGACTTTTCCAAAATAGAGATAGACGACTGACCTATCAACCTACGAGAAAAGTTTGCAGTTTGCAGAGCCTTATCCGTGTTTAGCAGGTGATGATTTACAGGTGATGTAAGCTTGGGCCTCAAGATTGTTATTAGGGCCCTCTACACCCAAATTCTAGGTGAATATATAAATGCTAAAAATAGAAAAAAAAATTAGAAATGATCATGATGCTACGACAATCCCTTTCTACAATGAATAGGGGAGTCCCTATGTAGGTACGTACGTTGGTACGAATCCCTTATTGAATTTTACGACGCAGCAGATCAATGCAAGCATACTTTTGATTAGTGACGACAAGACCAATCAGTCAAGCTCACAAAAATGTGAGTAAAGTTCTTATAACCTTTGCGCAATCGCGAAGGCATAGAAATCTCAGCATTGTTTGTTCACATATTTTCTTGTCTTGTTGCTTTCTTATTTAGTGAGCTGTATAGAAAATAAGAGTTGATTATTTTAATTGATTCTTCGTTAATCAATCAAAATTGATCAACTTGTACCTGTTGAATTACAAAATGCCGCAGGTGCCCTCGATTCCAGGACCCATACCTATACCTCCCGCCTCCCGCCATAGACTGACCCCAAGTTGCCAGAGAAATAAGGCCCTATCGCGCGCGGATTGTTTGATATAGGTACTCATGTTATCTATTATTGGTCTGCTTGAACTCATCCACCGCAGTAGGCCATAGTAATCACTTTCCATCAGGTGAATCGAGTGCTTGTCTGCCACCTCATCAAGGCCTAGGATAGATGTCGGTAGTATACCTACGGTAGGTATAATAATGAATCGATAGTAGTACTTACTTACGTACTGCCAGCAGGGGTCGCCGGCGATCGGACAGGTGATCGGCCCTTCAGTGTGGGCCATTTCACCCATTTCCCCTATTTTTCCTAAGGGATAGGGATGTCCGGCAATCACGGCGCTTCGTCTAACCCACCTGTTTCCTTGCAAAAACTTACATCTGTTATACCCTCAGATTGAAAATGTCGATAGTAGTTAGCAGACAATTTTGATTTTGGACTGCAGCACCTAGTCTTTTCGGCGAATTATTGTAGGTAAATAATTAAAAATTAATTCACAAAGGTGTAACGATGAATCCCTGATTTCCTGCATAAATCGTGTTAATTGCCAACAAAATAAAAATGGTTAGATTTCAAGTCAGGAAGTTGTAACAATATGCACGTTTTGTGCGTATATAAATAACAAATTACTGTGAAACTATAGTAGATACCTATCTTGTGTAAGTAAATTGTTTGAAACATGCAATGCGTTTTCAGAAATCACGATTTTATATATTAAAACTGATATTTTTTATCATATTGACGATAAAACATAGGAAGTAGGTAGGTAGGTATATAGCTAATTATGTAGGTATCGACATTAAATAGATGTAATACCTACATTAATCACATTTTTTCAAAAGTGAAACGTTATTAGCTACGAAAATAGAATTTACACAGTTTTTGCAGCGAAGTTCCATTTTTAGTTTTAAATAACCTAAAACCTATTAAGAAACTATGAGATATGGTCCTTTGATACCGTTTTCTTAGGGGTCCAAACCAATACCAACAAAATGGTATACCTACCCAATGAAGGGAGCGCTATGAATTATGAATTTGAACTTGAGCATATTTTTATAAAGATGATGCGTACACCTTTAAACAAAAATATGCTCAAGTTACGAAATAAAAAGTATAACTAACGCCATCTAGCGGGAACAAAAGCAGACATTTTCTAAAGTGCACTACGAGGAAAATGTATTTGCGAGCAATAAACCTATTAAAAGAAGTATACTCATTTAATCAATTCTACCAAATGAAGGACCACTGAGTGTTTATACTTACTCACTGTGCTACTATAAGATGCTACGAGTGGCTTGTCTGTGTGTAAAAGATTTCACAGTAAGAAAGTATTGCTATGACAATTTCTTCAGGCACTACTCAGTGCCTACGACCACAGATATTATAATTCTTCTACAACCAACCCCAATGCCCATGCAAGGAAATGAAGTCCTGTGATACCTAGGTTTAACAAGGAAACTCATTACCTATTTCTCAGGAAGTTCAGCCAAATTGATTCAACCCTGTTAGGGGCAAGCGAGAATAGGCAGTAAATAAACAAAATAAAAACTCACTTTCGCATTTAATATTAAGATTAAATAGAGTAAACCACTGGCACAATCATACATATAATTGTAATGCTACATCAACACTACAATTATTACACCTCTTTAAACGTTTGCTTTGTAAAATAAGCGGAAGGCTCCTCTCGCATTTTCTCCAACCTGTACAGGCAGGTACAACACGGGCAGAAGTAAAGTCGTAGAAACCTGGCAAATTTAGATACAGTACCGATCTTTGAGTACTCGGAATTTGAATCTTGTGAACTAAAGTTGACGCGGTCGTGACTGCACATAGCCTGGTAAATACTGTTATATTCTTGGCTAAATTTTGATGCTAAAATATTTGCTGACGTTTGTGTTTCCTCAGTCTCGATTTTAAGTTTCTCCGATTCAGTGTAATTGTCCTGTTCTCTGTCCCAAGACGATAAGGGCACAAGGTATTCTTCAATGTTGAAGTTGGCTTTGGACGGTGGCTGAGAATGCCGAACCAACGTCGCTAAATTAACCATAGAAGAACTATCACGCTGGTGGAGGCCATCTCCTGGGATTAAGTTACCAACTCTTTCTTTTAAGTCACTGTTAGTTAAACACAGCTTCATTCTGAGCACGGTAATATCGGAGTCACTGGGCCATGATACGATATCAGGTACTGGACTCTTCTGACGGTTTGGACGTAGCTTTTTGAATTTTTTCTTCGTGTCATTTTCTGATTTTGACCTATATAAACCTGAGTCCAAGCTCCTGGCTAAATTAGCGGATACGGTACTTTCTGTCTCTGACGGGAGGTTAAATGCCACTTGACGTAAACTAAAATTTCCATTCGCTTTTTGAATATCAATTATGTCCTCTATTTTTCTTATACTTTCATTTTGAGTGTGAACATCAATGTCCATTTTAAAAAGTATTTTTGAGCATTTAAATATTTTATTAATTTTTTATGTTGTGATCCAATCAAGATGGTTTTCTTTGACATGAACTGTCTTTGACACGAGTGTCTATTTTATTTATTTATTTTTCTATCAGCAAGTGTAACGCTGTTGACAAAAAGGAGTTTAATTTTAATAAAAACGTTTCCTACCTATAATAAGTATTATACCCACGGAATAGTAAAAACGGATTATAGGTACCTACCTACCTAATGGTAAATTAATTCTAAAACAGAATCCTAGTATGTACATTGCACATGTTACTTGTGTAAAATACAGGTAGAAACTTTAATTAAGTAAAATGCAATTAAAATTTCTCCTTTGCATAACACCTACCTCGCTCACGAAAAATGGTCGAATTCGTAACATAAAGTGGTTTTATTTCACTTCACATGGAGCGATCATTTCATTAGATATTACCTACTTATAGGGTGTAATTAATGATAAATGAAGTGGATAGCTCAGCTCAGATATTACCTACTTTTAGGGTGTACCTAATGAATGATAAATGAAGTGGAAAGCTCAGCTCACGTTTTATAAGAGTCAAGTCATAATCACAAAACTCATTAAATATTGATTAATGACAAAAAAAACGTCTATGCTAAATAAATTTCCAAGATGATTCGAGATTAAACTTAAATTGAAAATATTTTTTGGTCGAAGCTGAAAGGCTGAACATGATAAAAAAATCTGCATTAAACGGAACGCTAATGTGTCATGTTAGGTGAGTTCGAAAACTTTGAAATCTTATTAATTTGTATGATTACCTTTAATGTAATGCTCATTAATTTTCACACTAAATTAACCATCAATAAAGAAAGTATTATAAATATCAACTTTCAATTGTTAATTTGTAAATATTCTCTTTTCTTGTTATCAAATTAACTCAGCTGACTAAATTCATGAAATTATTGAGTGAGTTTTCGAACTGCAGACTTTTTCTAATGTCATCACATCGCTCTATGAGTTAGGATGGTGTAATGTTTTCGCTCGATTAGTTTCTAACTTTCTACCATGGATTCTAATAATACCGACGCTGATATTAGCGAGAAGAGTAATCTGAACGGTGACTGTTCACCGACACTCAATAAACAGCCATTCGACTTGAATAACGCTAAAAATATAGATGACATCTCAACACCATCGGAGCTAAAATTCGATGAAGGTATTGTAAACAATTATTGTGACAATTTGATTGCTTTATTTTCTGTTAGTACATATTCCAAATACATCAGTCTATCGTACAGAAATTTGTGATTTACGGTATTAGTAATGGTTTAAATAGAATTTGCGAGTGAAAGTAGTGTTTATGGTACGAATTTCTAATTGTTATAGAACCAGACTATGAGGATCCAGATATAAAAGAGAAGAGAAGTGAAATAGAAAAATGCCTAGAAAACTTAGATTTTGTGAATTTGGAACAATGGCAGAGTTTTGCCAAAGGCAAAGCGGGATTAATCAGTGGTAAGTTTAAATCAGAGCCATTTGAGCACAGCATATGTGAGTAAGAACACAAAACCAGATACAATATGTGTATATAGTGTTTTCATGTCACAAATATTTCATGTTATGAAATAGCTTGCAGTTTTGTGATATGTTTTATTGACAATATTTCAAAGCAAATAGGTCCTTGATAGTATTTAGTATCAACTATCATGGTCTCTTTCACCATTTTGCCCTACAAACATTTTTTCAGATAGAAAACATATTTTTCGTTACAAATCATCATCCAATTGTGCTGTGTATTTAAGCCTTAACATCCTAGTATGTTTTTGTAACATAACTGCTCAGTAGTATCCAACAGGCTCATTTTATAAATGTTAGGTCTAAGTTTTGCATTTATATAGTCGTAAAAAGCAAAATATTTATTTTTGTGAATCAGCCTTCACTTTATTTATCACCAATGTTTGATGAATATAATTTGACAATAAAAATATTTGTAATATACATTATTTATGCCATTAAACCCTGTAAATTGAGAAAAAGATATACTTCAAGGTACAAACACATACATTACAATAAAACCACATCACCAGCTAAAGGTTAACAAATAATTTAGTTTTTATGTCAACATAAATGCAATATTATCTGCGAGCCATTGTGGGAAGTTAAGGGTAGACTGAACTGGTGATTATAATCAGATTCATTTTATTTTATAAAGTTAAGGTTTAATTTTTGCATCTATATTGTCGTAAAAACCAAAATATTTATTTTTGTGAATCAGCCTTCACCTAATTAATAATTTTGTTTTTATTTCAACATAAATTCATTATTGTGTCTGTGAGACATTAGTTGACTGAACTGGTAATAATAATCACAATTTCAGTTATTTTTGAGATCTTGACCTCAGAGCCTAGGGTCCCCTTAGTCCTTGTCCTTCTGTTTTACTTTGACTTATAAACAGTGTCTGTCTGCTGTTCTCATAATCTCATTAGCGTTGGTAGCTTAGTAGTTAAGGGGTTGGCCTTACGATCGAGAGGTCCCGGGTTCGAACCTGGCCATTACACTACCGACGTGAACCCAGTCCTAGCACAAGCAATTTAGCTTAGTTGGAGGGGTTAGAGGGAATATTACTATTGAAATAATTTTGGTCCTTACATTCTTTTTTTTTTAGTCCTGAAAAACAGCTATAGATCCTTGTTCATAAATCAGCAGTGTATTGACATGCAGGTGTGATTGGCTTAGGGTTTGAAGACTTTGGTGGGAGCCCAGAAATGCTCCTTGCTAGGACTGCAGTTCAATATTGAAATCTTAAAAGGTGGCAGACAGAAGTTGTTTAATTAAGTATTATGAATATAAAATGGTTTAGAAACTTACATTGGTAGATGTATTTAAAATGTGGGCTCATTCTATCATATTAACATTACATAAGTTCATCTGCACACCACTTTCTGTGCCCCAAATTTTACATTAGGGCTGAGTGTATTGTATTTTGCTTGTTATGTATTGTAATTTTTAGTTTTTATACATTTAAGAGTGTAAGTTGCTTTTATATAACCCCTGTAACTAGGTTTTATTTTTAATGATGTATTCAACCAAATGTAACCAAAAAGACACACATTACTGTTTCAAATTTATGCAAATCATCACTCAATGAATTAATGAAAATAAATCGCAATAGAATCCTTTCAATAGTGGTTTCTTTTTTTTTGTTTAAAATAATAATAGTTCTGATTCCCAAATTTTGTAACTTGTTGCTCTCTATTGCTTCAAATTTACCCGTTAGACCATTCTGTATTGCTCACAAGAGATAAATAATATATCTGACGAGTGCATCATTCCACAAGAATTGAATTAAATTGAATAGACACATATGAATTTACAGATTTAATCATCTGTATAGTATTACATATAAAAATGTTTCTGTTCTAGATGATTATAGAAGAAAAATATGGCCTTTATTAGTGGGTGTGACACAAGAAGAACTAACAGAGCCCCCGTCACTGGATGAGCTATCAACGCATAGTGAATATAACCAGGTGATACCATAGTGAATACTTCAGGTTCCTTAAAACATCTTAATTTTTATATCATGAGTGGGCAGATACAGCTACAGCTGTACTATAAAGGAAGGGAATAATTCCTAGATAGTTGGGATCTGGGAGAGGTAAGAAAAAGGGGTTGGTCGCAGGTTGAAAGCAATATGGCAATGTACAAATTTTTATATAGTCTAACAGAAATATAGAAGCCCCGGGTCGTTTAAGTGGGGCGTGAAAAAGCATCTGATGAGGCCGTCAAGCTGAGTGCTACCATTGTTGACATGGTATGTGTATGTAATGGTTACCCTCTTTCTTGATACTTTGCCTTCAGCTTACCATCAGGTGAGGTGATGTCAAATCATCAACAACCGTCTAAACAAACTTACACATTTATAATATTAGTAACAAGTATGATCAGCATGATTTCCTTGTCAATAATACATTGCATAATATTTGTATTTAACATTAATTATATACAGCTGTAGATAACAATATTTATCACGCCTAAAATACTTACTGTACAGTCACTGAGAGAGTTATATGTGGCCTTCCAGTAGAACTACAGTCTAGCTAGTCTGACCAGTAGTACTACTGTAAGTATGTAAGTAGTACTATCTGGTAATATGTACTACTACACATGAATAAAGCTGTTCAGAAAAAATAATTACTGAAAGAATGAATCGGGGCAGGGCGGGGGAGGTCATACAGGTTCTAGAATGTGAATTACTTAGAATTCTCAGGGTCAGCAGCAGGAGTGTAACGCCCCTGGTATTGCATACGTCCATAGGCCACGGTACCCAATTTCCACCAGGTGGGCCGTGTACTTACTTGTCTGCCACGCAAGAGGTATAAAAAAATAGTAATATGAATAAAATACTATAAAATTTAACTCAAAGCCACATATTTATGTCAAGCATACAATTTGCACAGCGGTCTTCGAACCCATGACCTTTGTCGCAGGAATCGTAGATTCTACCTTCACGACAAACAGGTCATCTAGCACAAAGTATTCAAACACTGCGTTAGTTCACTTCTTGGAGTGAAGTTATGCGCTATCCAAAATTTCGTAAGTGCCGTAGTTTCAAGGTGGCTTTTAGTTCAATGCAAACGGTTTACATATTTCTCATAGTTTTAACTATCTGAAGAGGCAAACGTTGTTAATCGCTATTAAAAAAATGGGGGTTGGTATAAAGACAAAGAACTAAATTATTTTTTTGGCATAAACAAAAATTTGTTTTTTTTTCCCTAAGAAGATTAAAATATAGTTACAACTGATTCTCAGGCATACCGAATACCCACTAACAAAAAAAAACATAAGAATCCGGTGAAACTGTATCGGAGAGTTTGGCGACAAACACTGTGACGAGCATTTTATATATTAAACTAGATATAACCCACGGTGGGTCGGTTATCCCGATCAAACATAGCCCTTGTTCTTTCTCAAGGTTTAATCTCCGTGGCGTGGCTGTAGTGAACGCGGCCGCTACGCAGGAGGCGCGGGCTCGATCCCCGCTCAGTGTAAATATTTGTATGCATGAATATGGGTATTTGCATTGGTCTGGGTGTTTCTATGTATAATATGTATTTTAGATAGCGTTGTGCGAAATGTTGTGGAATATTTATTATTTATTTATTCATCTACCCTTGTACCAAATTTCATCAAAATAGCTCAGACGTTTAAGCGTGAAAGCGGAACAGACAGACAGACAGAGTTACTTTCGCAATTTATAATATTAAGAATGGATTTTTGAGTGATTATTTGAATACGGAAATAAAAGAGTGACTCATATAGACAATTAGTCATGGTACTATACTAGGTTAAATGGCGTACTGCGTCGAGTTTGTTGGTTTGACCCCGCTTGAGACAATTAATTGATTGTGTGATTATCAGCTGTAAATATAATATTTTATATCGTCACATCATATTTTACACAACGCTATCTAGAACAGCTAAGTGAAGCTTGTAATATAGATTCTGGAATGAGGATTATTGAGGATAAATATACTTATATTACTTTTTTTTTTGTTGAGACAAATATAGAAAAATCCAGACCATTACAAAATAAATATGGAAATTCATGCATACAAACATTTGTACTGAACGATAATCGAACCCGCGACCTCTACTAGTGAACGCTATACCGCCACGCTACCTATACTCCATTTGATTCGGTGCTAACTTATAGCTAAATATTCTTGTAGCGACATTTCGATCATCGTCGTCAGGTCGCCAGTTTGTTATCCTCAGTCCAGCTAATCCTTACTCCATTCACGTTGATGAAAACGTGACCCACAATGCTTTTGGAAGCAACTTGGCCCTATAGTAGGAAAATTAATGTAAATGATTCAGCTTGCATGTCATAGATGGCGCTGAATATAATGCGAATACTCAGCGCCATCTATAGAATTCAAGCTGAACTCATTCAAAACTCCTTATCCTAAATCGCGCAATTAATGCTTTCACATTTTCTCTTCTTTCTTTGTTTCTCCCTATGGTCTTGTCTGATGCTCTTAATATTTGTGTCTAATTGTCATCAGGTGGTGTTAGACGTAAACCGCTCTCTAAAGCGGTTTCCTCCAGGCATTCCTTATGAGCAGAGAGTGGCGCTGCAGGACCAGCTCACAGTACTCATATTACGAGTCATTATGAAGTATCCGCATCTAAAATATTATCAGGTAAGAAATTGATATCAGACACAAGCCAATATTGTTCACAGTGTAATGTTTGGGATTCAAAACCAAGCCACCGCTCTTTTATGCAGAATTAGATGTTACGTGGCAAGGAACCCTAGAACAACAATAATAAAATTGTGAATAAAAAAAGAAATGCTTACTGTATGAAAACTTTTCACTATATGTACCATGAGAACATTGATGGTAGCAACACATGTTCCTTTTTTTTTTTTTTTTTTTTACGTGCGGGATATCCCCTCGGATACCCACCCCTCCGGAGCCGGAGGGGGAGGTTATGTCGGACTCGAACCGACTAAACCGCACGCCGTCTCTGGGTCGTAGTGCTAGGCCGAAGGTGAGGTTGTCATGCGACATATCCCTCGCACCCCGGCTGACCCAGGGCCATCCCTCTCGGTCTGGCCCTCCTCGGGAAGGGGGGGACCACGCGGTCCCCGACTCAACCCCGGTGTGGGGAGGCGCGCATCGTCCTACGATGCGCGCCGCCGCCGTGGCCTGCTTCTGCTAGGATGACGGGCGGCTATACCCGTCACCCTCAGGCCCGCGCTCATGGGGGGCGGAGGTCAGTTTGCGCCCTCCGACGCCCGAGCCGCCTTCGGGCGCGTGCAGCGATGTCAGCGAGCCTCTCTCGCTCATCGCGCCGCGCCCGCTCTGCTGTCTCCTTCGCGAGCATGACCTGCTCGCAGAAGGAGGCGCTGGCCGCCCACGCATCCGCGCAGCGGACCATCGCCGCGAGCAGGGTGGAGAGCGTGAGCACTCTCACCCCCAGGGCCGCCACAAGCTCCCGCCTCGGCGTCTCAAACGCCGGGCACTCGGTGAGCGTGTGCAGCCCCGAGTCCACGCTCGCGTCGCAGTGATGGCACTCGGGCGTTGGCTCAATACCCATCAGATGCAGATACCGCCCGAAGCTACCGTGCCCGGTGATAATCTGCGTCTGACGGTACGAGAGGCTACCGTGTTGCCTCTCTAGCCACTACCCCATGATGGGCCTTACCGCCGCAATGACGGCGTGCCCTGCGCGTGGTTGCCCAAGTCGTCGCTCCCACTCGGCCACCATGACCTGGTGGAGCCGGGATTTCTCGGCCCGAATATCCTCGGGCTCGGGATCGAATCCCCGCTCCCGCGCCTCCTTTCGGAACTTATATAGTGCCGAAAGGGCCCTCGCTTCCAGGATCCACGGTGGCGATCCGGCCAGGAGACTCGCCGCTTCGAAGGATATCGTGCGGTATCCCCTGATGGCCCTGGAGGCCATCGTGCTCTGCGCCGTACGGAGCAGAGGCAGGAATCTGGCCTCCAGGGTGTCCGCCCACACGGGGCACCCGTATAGGGCCATGGACCGCACGACACCCGCGTAGAGTCTCCTGCAGGAGGACTCTGGGCCCTTCAAGTTGGGCAACAACCGGCCCAAGGCATTCGCCGTGAGCACCAACTTGGGGCGCAGACTTCGGAAATGCTGTCCGAAGTCCCATCGACCATCAAGCACGAGCCCCAGGTATTTCAACCGGGGCTTGATGTCGATGGGAGTACCTCCCACTGTTAGGCTGGCTCCCGGGCCTGGCCTGCGCCGAGGGCCATGAAAGAACATGGCCTCGGACTTGTGCAGAGCCACCTCGAGACCCAGCCGCCGGATCCTGTCGACGACCTGAGCAACCGCGGTCGTGGCCCTCAGGGTCGCTTCGCGGTGCGTAGCCCCGCTCACCGTCACTAGCGTGTCATCCGCGTAACACGTGACGGTGGCCCCGTACGCGAAGTCACCGCGAAGCACCCAGTCGTAACCGATGTTCCACAGGAGCGGCCCCAAGACCGACCCCTGCGGGACACCGCACGACATCTCACGCCTACCGACTCCCGTCGAACTTGGGTAGATGACGGCTCTCTCCGTCAGGTACGCCCCGACTATGCGGCGGAGGTAGAGAGGCACGTCGTGGTACACGAGTGCCTCCCTGATGCAACTCCAGGGCAAGGTGTTGAAGGCGTTGGAGATGTCCAAGGACACCGCCAACATCACCTCGCCCCGGGCAACCGCATCCCCCGCCAGAGTCCTCACGCGCATGATGGCATCCACAGTGGAACGCCACCGGCGGAACCCAAACTGGGTGTTCGCCAGGTCCGGCCCCACTCTAGAGAGATGCTCGACGAGGCGCTTGGCAATAACTCTTTCAAAGAGTTTGCCCACCTCGTCGAGCAGCACTATGGGCCGGTACCCGGACGGCTCGTCCGCCGGGCGTCCCTGCTTGCGGATGAGGACCAGTTTCCCCGTCCTCCACATCTTCGGAAACTGGCCCCGCTCCAAACATGCGCTGAGGAACCCTCTCAGTCGGGGTTCGAGGCCGTCCTCCCCTAGAGCTAGGACCCACGCGCGGCCTGGAATGCCGTCGGGTCCCGGGGCGGTGCTTTTCTTGGCCCTAAGCCTTCGCACCGCCAGCTCTAGTTCTACCCAAGTGACCTCGGGCACGTCGTCGTCAATCACCACGCTGGGCGCCGTAGGCGACCGAGGCGGCGGAGCCATCTGCGGCGGAACATGTTCCGCTCGCGCCGGGAACAGGGATTCCACCGCTCCTCCGAGCAGAGCCGGTTCGAGCACCTGGGTCAGCGGAGGGGCCCGGGGGCGCAGCTTTTCTCTTACCATAAGGTAAGGCCGCCCCCAGCAACACACGTTCCAGTATACTCGCGCAAGTTTAGACTTGCATGAGTCTTAAAGATACTTACGCTATGTGTACTTGTGCAAGTCTAGACATGCGCAAGTATACTGGAACGTGTGTGGCAACCTTAAGACACATAAATTACTTAGATTCAAAGCTTAGCCTTACTCTGGTACCGACGTAATATTAAGTTTTGTACCTACCTCACGATACAAAACCCAACTAAGAAACAGGCAGTTCCTAGGTTGAGGTGCAAATTGTTTTTAATTTGGCTTAGTACTATGACTCGGTTATGACGTGTGTAGACGAATTTTTGATATTTTTAAAAAATTAAAAGCAATACGCAGTTAAAAAAAATGTAACAATAGTAATTTATGCCACTGTCAAGCAATGATAGCTATTGTAATACGAGTGCTAATTTATAGATCAGCACGAGTATTACAATAGCTGTTTGCGGCAGTGGCATACAAAACTTTTTCTACGACCATGAAATAAATAAATACCTACAAAAAACGTCAATGTTGAACTTGAATCAAACTTGAATATGTATTTTGTTGTTATAATCCCACAAGTAAAAGGCAAAGGCAATTCATCCATACAGCCTAATTACATGAGATGTTTAGTCGTGACGCAAATACGCACGCTTTTTGGCATAATTATAATTATGTTGATTTTTTGATGCCATAGCCATAAAAAATTTAAAAAGTTTCATTGTAGTACGGTTTATCCGTGTGGAAATGGTCATTGTAACACGACTTGGCAGGAATGAGTACTATTGAGATATGACTTGTGGTTATGTATTAAGCAAATTACCAAATGTTCGTAGAAAAAAGATATAACAGAAGGAATCCTTTCCGTTTTCCCATTCTCTTACGCCTTCTTTCTTCCTTTTACTGACTGATACCTGCTGGCGCCAGAAACGGAATACCATCTGCTGGGCTAAGTGCCTCTTAATAAACAGTCAGAATAGTAAATTCTTTCTCCATCCAGTTCGTTGTTTTTATTTCTGATAATAAATACAAACTTATTGATAGTGTGCATCAATGTTTGGTTTCGAACGACACCACACCTCGTGACCTGAATATTAATACTGTAGACAAAATTTATCAACATACGATTGGTGACTCATATTATCGCGATTTGAACCAAACATGTTTGAAGACTTCTACATACGGACATGCAATTTTTTTTAAACATTAATTTAGCAATAGGCATGCTTGTCCCCTATCACGTAGGACCGAAAATCATAGTTGACTAAATGTGGGTATTGATACACCTCTAACTACCCCTTTATGGATTTACAGTTGTCAATATATGTATCAATAGCTTAGCGGTCAAGCTGGGTAGCCTTACAATCGAGAGGACATTTGACGAGCCACAGTTTGGTCCCACTTAGGTTGATGATGTTGAAACAAAATTACGTAATTGTTATATAGGTAAACTAAACTGGGTTTTTACGTTTTATTTAATCCGCTGGAGCAGCTTTCTCCAATGCCAAGGGTACTGAACCGATATTATATAGATGTCGATTATATATAGGGCGGTGTCACGGAGTTAGGACACGACGGTATTTTCGTCCCGATTAAGCAGTCCGACTGGAGAAGTACCTTCGCCCTACACAAGACAGCGGACATAATAACCTTGTGTTGTGTTCCCGGCGGTGAAAAGGGTAGCCAGAACTTACTGGAAAGTTTTTGTGCTGTCAGTGGGAAGACCAAAGGGTTATCCTGCTTGGTCTTCTGCACTGATGGCACACAAACTCTCTATTCTTACAAGGTCGGCAGCACGAGTGTGACTCCCCTGGTATTGCACACGTCCATAGGCCACGGTAACCACTTTCCATCAGGGGGGCAGTGTACTTGTCTGCCACCTAAATGGTATAAAAAGGTACCCATACCTAATCACCATTGCTTACCTCTTTAAAGATAACAACCGTGAGAGTACATTTTTATTGCCCATCAGAAAAACGCAAAACTACCTAATCAACACATACTATGCCTTGATAGTTTGAAATCCTATATCACGCAACACACCCTGTTATCAACAATCTACATTGTATTGAATTGCTTTTATACCGTCATAAACCTTCGTAAAAACCGTAAAAATCACCTTCAACAATACTTAATAATGGTTTTCATACACTATATTTATGATAAAGAAATATTTTTTTTATAACTTTTCAAATAAGTTAAAATACAGGTAGGATACATTGTTTTAATTATGGTTTCATCATCAGATCGAGTTGTCATATTTTATCCGAATCATATGAATTGCCCTTGAAAAAATATTAGTAAGAAGTTCCAATAGTCATCTTCGTATTCTTCATCAGTTTTACTGTTCCAAATGATACTTTCTGAATATATTTGCTTGATATTAAAAAAGTCACTACGTGTCTCTCTACCTATATTATTTGAAGAGACGCCTCTAAAGCGTCGGTAGCTTAACTCCTAGCACAAGCAATTAAGCTTAGTTGGAGAGGTTAGAGGGAATATAAGTAATTTCGGCTGTTAACTTTTAACAAAATAAGAACAAGATTCTGATAAAAAAAATGGAAATCTGATAGTCTACTATTTCTAGGATAAGAACAATTTTCCCAAATCGGTTTAATACAACCGAATTGAGAACTGCCTCCTATGTTGGTCGGTAAATAGAGAGACGTGGAATCCTTGGTGTTGGATCGCTGGCGTCATGTACAGAAGAAGATTAAGTGGCATGTCAGAGAGTTGGATTGGCACCTCAATGCTATTCAGAGCCTTCGTAAAAGAACGAACAAAACATGCTGAACCTCTTGGATTTACAGGATAAATCATGTTACTATGCGTTCTCCCGCTTAAATACTGATATGGGTTGAGAGGCATATTCGAGATGGTCTGCGGCTATTTTGACCTGGGAATGTTCATCTAAGGAATGCGGTTCACTCTCACACACGCAAAATCAGATTGGATGCATACTTAAATTTATATAACAGAGGACGTTGAAATCATGACATGAATGATGAATTTCCCTATAGGTAAGTATGGAGTTCTTAAGAGGCGAGTGGGCGGTAGGAAAATGATATGGACAAGACTCAACTAATAGGAGAAAAAATTCTTATCTCATCAGATATTTAAGACACTTGCCGTACTTACTATAAGGTGAACTAAATCAAATATTGGTGAAAATAAGGTCTTCAACACTTTTAACCCAGTTGCCTCCTTCAGTATAGTTGAAGCGTATAATGTAGCTACTTATAAAAAGTACAAAATAATGAACATGTAACATGCAGGTTGAAGCCTAACATTGGCCCAATTGTCTTATAGGTGTCATGTTCACCGTCTTAGAAAACAAATAATCTCATTAAGAAAATTGGTTTTCGTCGGTACGTCATACTTAATCTCCAAAATTTAGTATATAAGACGTTGGCGGAGCGGCAAACATCGAGTAGTCTCCACTACCCCGGCAGCTTCACACCAACACGGGATTGGTGCTTGAGACTGAAGTAGTTCGCTAGCGATTTGCTTCAGTACTTTCATAGCAACCATCTCACTACGAGCCTACCTCTCCAAGTGAAGATGGCCACCTCACTCGACCAAGGGCCAGTAGCGGCAGCTCTTCAATCATGGAACAACCAAGTCTCAGGACACGGAGGCAACCGAACTGTCGTAGACATGGTGCCTGCAGATATGCTCCACATGGTGGATGCTCATTGGTACCAGTTTCCTCCTATGAACCCTCTTTGGCACGGACTCCTTGGGTTTGTCATCGGCGTTCTTGGATTCATCTCAATAGCTGGCAACGGCATGGTAGTCTACATTTTCATGACCACCAAGAATTTGAAAACTCCATCCAACTTACTAGTGGTGAACCTCGCCTTTTCTGATTTCCTCATGATGTGTGCCATGGCTCCGGCTATGGTCATCAATTGTTACAATGAAACCTGGGTGTTTGGTCCGTTTGCGTGCGAGTTATATGGCTGTGCTGGCTCATTATTCGGCTGCGTCTCCATATGGAGCATGACAATGATTGCCTTCGACCGTTACAACGTCATCGTGAAGGGTATCGCCGCCAAGCCAATGACTAATAACGGAGCTATCACGCGCATATTTGGCATCTGGCTCTTCTCATTGCTATGGACACTAGCACCTTTGTTCGGCTGGAACCGTTACGTACCCGAAGGCAACATGACTGCGTGTGGAACTGACTACTTGACCAAGGACTGGTTCAGCCGCAGCTATATCTTGGTGTATTCCGTCTTCGTGTACTTCCTGCCTCTTCTGCTTATCATCTACTCTTACTACTACATCGTCCAGGCTGTGACAGCTCACGAGAAAGCGATGCGGGAACAAGCTAAGAAAATGAACGTAGCGTCTCTGAGATCCTCTGAAGCAGCCAACACAAGCACGGAATTCAAGTTGGCAAAAGTAGCCCTGATGACCATTTCTCTGTGGTTCATGGCATGGACCCCATACCTCGTGATCAACTGGACGGGTGTTTTTGAGAGCGCGCCCATCAGCCCCCTCGCCACTATTTGGGGCTCGTTGTTCGCGAAAGCTAATGCCGTGTACAATCCCATTGTATATGGTATCAGCCATCCTAGATATCGTGCTGCTCTTTACAAGAGGTTCCCTGCGCTGGCCTGCCACGTGTCACCCGACGAGTCGGCCTCCGTGGCCTCCGCTGCTACCACCGTCACGGAAGAGAAGCCTGCTGCATAAGCAAGTTGACGTCTTCCAGACCTTCGATAACTCGACGACTTGGCGTTTCAATAACTGACTTTAAAATGCTCGAAGTGATATTTAAGAGAAATCCTTTTGTACAAAGCTGTAGGTAGTATATTTCCTTTATATGAGACTACTCCTCTTTAATTTAAGACTTGTGAATCTATTCAACGACGATAATGCTATGTATATTGGACCAATAAAATTAATGAATCAAAGTGGGGTATGCCCACGTGAAAATCCAAAAAATATGTTTAATTTCTTATAGACTCTCTGGAGACTTCCTTATCTATATCACAGAAGGGTATCTTAGTCACAGTGCACTTTTTCATTTTAAAATAAAAACAAGTATTTTATGATATTTTTAATGGATTATAAAGAAGACATGTTCCGATTAAGTATCTTAAAAAACACTTATGAACGGTTTGTCGTTTTTTAAACAAATTTGCGCGATTTTCATTCCTAAAATAATTTTAAATGACAAGTAGACTATATTGTGCGTCTTTTGGTTGTATGAATTCGACAATAACGCAGTCGGAGATAAGCTTTTTTAAATTACCTGCAATCTCCGAAATTTAAAGTTAAAATTTTACGTACTACTGGGTACCTAGGTACCTACGTAATTTGTGTATTAATAAATACTTTGAGTAAAGTAAAAGTAAGTAAAGGAAAAAGAAAAACTAGGTACCTAGTTGTAGGAAGTTCATGGATCATGATACGGTAGGTGTGATAACGGCTGTTATTTATTATACCTATCTAGGTAGGTATACTATATTTAGACTTAAAAATGAACACTGTTAAATTATACAATAAGTTTATGAAACTTTAAACTAGATAATTGAAACACGAAACTTCCATTCGAACTAGCGATATACCTAGGTGCTACGTAACGTCACGAACGATCCCTTTAACCTGGCAGCGAAACGCATACTAAAGATATTTAAAGCTAACAAATACGCTTACTTCGATTAATGTAGTTTATAAATACAAATAAATATTATATTGTCAAATTCAATTCAATTAATCAGCAAAATCATGTTGACGAAATTCTATATTGTGGACTTTATTCCTGACAAATATACTTAGTCTATATTGCCGCCAATGCGCCGCGACGCGGCAGTGCAACATAAGTGCAACGGCCGAGCAATGAGCGCGCTATCCGTGTCATTTAAACGAATACTGCTTATACTTGTAAACGTACTTAGACGCTTGTAGAAATAAGCTTAAACTTTTCGTTATATTGTGTGCAAACGGCCACTAGGTACTTACTAACGGTAGGTACACTTGTGTTTATATAGCACTTTTCTCCAGTATTCAGCTACACCTTAGTGTTTAATGTGTAGCAGTATTTAGTGTGTTTAAACCATAAAAAATAATAGGTACATATTTACAATCAAAAAACTAGTTTCAAAGTAGGCAACCCTATCGCTTGTTTAGGTACCGCCCGGCTGAAGGAACTTATCCCAAAAATACGGCCGGAGTCGCAATACTGTATTGTGTTTATACTGTGTATATATGCAAGAGTACTTGCATTGTCCTTAATCCGGTCCAATTTACTATTATCACAGTATAACACTCCCTGACATACAGATAACGTACCTATTGACCTGACTTAGGTACCTGTAACTAAAATGAATGTGTGTTAATGTACGTTTCTCGGTCAGGGTTTTTACAAATTTATTAAATTTCACTTTCTGATAATACCTACTCGTAGTAGGGTAGTATGTGAACACAATCAAAACTTACTTATATATCCACTATTTATTAATAAGTTGCGAGCAATACAAATTAGTTTTACAAAAGCTAGTATGAATGTTTTCTTCTATAATATGCTGGAGAAAAAAACCTATAGTCCTTTTAAGTAACTCGAGATGTCCTTGTTAAAGATAACAAGAACAAATGTGAATCAACAATATTTTTATTTAAGGTTACCAGTATTAATAAAAATTAACCAAAAGGAACATTGACAGTGTACCTACTTATTTTGTTCATAACCACTGAAGTTGATATTGTTTCTATAACTTGCGGTTAGACAGAGATAGGGTTAACTGGGAATAAGATATGCGTTCTGTAGTAAATATAATTATGTAATAGAGTAGGTATGTCTATCAGGAATTTTATCGTAATTAAGTATTGTCTACAATATTTCTTTTAGTTAGGCATGTGCATGGAATTGAAACTTAAATCCATTACCATAATTAGAATTATAGATATATACTAGAGCACTCTATTCAAAATGTAATAAATTCGTGCTTGATTTTGGTAAGACCTGAATTTGTAACTCTTACTAAAATAGAACATTCTTAATTCAGCACTGTATCTACTTATTAAAAAATAATGGGATTATATTTGTATTGATTTTAACTAATACCTCCGTCCCAATAACCACAAAAGAACCCATGAAAAATTAAAATCGATCAATTCGTTCAAAGCACACAAATTACAAGTATACCGATATTATAAAGATATATTTTTTTTTATAATCTCCAGGGTTATCACGACGTAGCCATCACACTCCTGCTGGTGTGCGGAGACCGCGCCTCGTTCCCCCTGCTCTGCCGCCTGTCGTACGGGCCGGGCGCTCCACTGGCGCCTTTCATGCAGACCACCATGCAGCCCACACAGCACCTTCTGAACTACATGTTACCGGTCATCGGCAGGGCAGAGAGGAAGCTTGCGGAATGCTTGGATAAGTAAGTTCTACTGGTAGATTTAGGACCGTATTCCAAAACGATACTCAGTCCTGAATCTTGATTCATAACTAGTTCTAAGGGCCGATTGTATTCTAGATTACATCAGCCACCTGCCAATAAAGCTCCCGTCAAAATCGTTCCAGCCATTTCAGAAATTAGCCGAAACAAACGGACAGACAGATAGACAAAAGTTGTAACTAATATTATTTTAGTTTATGTACGTATTATATTCATATGCATGTAGTAAAAAACGGTATTGATATTACAAACAGACTCTTCAATTTTATTTGTATGTATAGATTATAAGAGTCCATTCACAACTGAGCCTTGTCCTGGAAAACGGGCCTTAATGTGCGAAACTGTTGAAAAGCGTGGCAGCTGGCAAGGGATCTCTAAAACACGATTCCTGCCGGCTTGCTCTGAAAAAGAAGCCGGGGTAGAGATTTTTACATTTATACTCCAAAATTTGGCTTACAACTCGCTTACCATTTGAAAATTTTCACTCTTCGCCACTGAAGCCTGGTAGTTACCGCGATGTATGATGGTTCGTGCACGCTATGGCTTATGAGGGGAAGCGATAAGCACAGACTTATCATTCAGTTGGTTCATACCGCAGCCGTCTTCTCTTCAACACCAACCTTGGTTACACTTAACGATGCAATAACATGCGATGAGTGGAAGAGCGAACTCTGGTCGATTTAAGTCTTTCCAAGGTTTGGTTGACTTCTTAGAAAAACTGCGATCTTGAAAGCTTAAGAGGAAAACCAGAGTCTTGTGCTTCAATCAAGTGCGGTTGACTTCTTGGCCCTAAGTCTCCAAATTATCTTAATACCAAGGTATTAAGAGCAAATCAAACTGTTTTATTGATTTAAATTATATTATTGTCCGAGCTAAAGGTGTTTACCACATATCAGAACAATCATTCAACAGGAAGAGGGATAAACCAATCATTTTGATTCCTTTGTTCGTCAAGATCGATCTGGTGCTGCCTGAACAGCCCCCCTAGACAAGAGGCATTTCGTTGGCCGGTATTTGGTAGAATAGAATGACGAATGTATGGGATTTGACGTATCTGACAGTCGTTAACGCATGTCATAAACGTCAAATCCCATACATTCGTCATTCTATTTTTTCAAACCGGCCGGCGGCCAACGAGTTGCTGCTTGTCTAGGAGGGGCTGTATTTCCCAGGAACCACTCAAATATATTTTTCTACGACCATTTGGTAATTTGGTTAATAAATAACCACAAATCATATCTCAATAGTACTCATTCCTGCCAAGTCGTGTTACAATGACCATTTCCACACACGTAAACCGTACTAAAATAAAACTTTTTTTTTATGGCTATGGCATTAAAAAATTAAAATATGATTATGCCAATAAGCGCGCGTATTTGCGTCACGACTAAACATCGCATGTTAAAAGGCAGGCTGTATGGATGAATTGCCTTTGCATTTCACTTGTGGGATTATAACAACAAAAAAATCAGCTTCGCTCCGAGGCAAAAACAAGCATTCGTGTTACAATAGCTATCATTGCTTGACAGTGGCATAAATAACTATTCTGAATGATCTAGCAATAATCGTTTCGCTCCCGCAGAGCGCAGGTAGGCACCATGTTCGCCCTGCCCTGGTACCTGACGTGGTTCGGGCACAGCCTCAACAAGTACGCGGACGTGGTGCGCCTGTACGACTACTTCCTGTGCGCGCCGCCGCTGTTCCCCGTGTACGTCACCGCCGCCATCGTGCTGTACCGCGCCACTGAGGTGTACGAGTGCGAGTGCGACATGGCCATGCTGCACTGTCTGCTGTCTAGGGTGAGCTCATCATTCGATTAACATTGTAAAAAGAATCTCAGACAGGACTTGACCTCGCCACCAGTTGGTTAAACGTGAAATGCTGACCACTGAGCTACTGAGTCTCGCCTTGAGCATTAAAAATTCTCCTATATATATCCGTGTAAGAAAATATACAAGTCTCATGCCCAGGGTAGGCGACTAACGGAAAAATACGCAGAAAATATCACTGCGAGAGAAAACTCGAAATAAAACCGTGTACCAACAGGCGTGAAAACAGTAGGCCACTCCCAACATTGCGAGAGACTTATGTCCAGCTGTGGACTGTGGTTCATTCATTGATTGATTATTTTTGAGTTTCTGATATTGAGCGACACTGCTTCAAGCGCCAACGGCAAAAATGCGTGCAGTTAACAGTGTAAAAGTTTGTAAACATACAGATGGTGAATATATCTCTAACTAGCTATTGCCCGCGGCTTAGCCCGCGTTGATGTCGGTTATCGCTATAATATCGTTTATCGTTATAAATTGTAGCCTATGATTTAATCTGATGTATAAGCTATATTATTGTAAAGTTTCATTAAAATCCATTCAGTAGTTTTTACTTGAAAGAGTAACGAAAATCCATCCATCCGTACTTACAAAGTTTCGCGTGTATAATATTAGCAGGATAGTAATGAGTGACAGTTTAAACACCTATATTATGTTCACTATTAGAGCAGCCCTATCCTTTGGTGAACTTATAAAGCACCCATGGGCAAAAAAGAAGGTGGCCCTCATATTCACTTTACTAGAAAACTTTTGGCAACAATATTCGTTTTTTAAAATATTAAAGTGTTCAAATAAATAAATAGACAGTTATCATTGTGAATTGCAGTTACCGGATGACTTGCCGTTTGAAGATATCCTGGTGACCGCCAAGGAGCTGTACGAACACAACGACCCCACGGATCTCGAGCTCGAGGTGCAAGCGCTCGAGAGGAGAGAGTGAGTTCTTGATTGTTGGTCTCTAGGTCTTAATATATTATTGTAATGGGACGCAAATGTCCAACGCTCACTGGAGAGTTTGTGATCTGTGAAAGGACCCAGGACCAGCCTTTGGTCACCAAAGGTTTGTCCTGCTTTGTCTTCTGCTCTGACAGCACAGAAACTCTCTGTTCTTAAAGAGTCGGCAGCATAAGTGTGACTCCCTTGGTGTGTTGGCAGTAGACCACGGTAATCGCATTCCATCGGTTGGGCCGTGTGTTTTTTTAAGTTTATTGTGTTTAGTCACGTGGGGAGGGTCCTTAGAGATGCAATGGGAGAATTTTCTAACTATAATGTTAAACAGCGTAAGAGCTTTCATAGTGTGATGCTGAATGAATAGTTTAACAAACGTAATACTTCAAGTCTTGAATTTGAATTTGAACCTGAATCTGATTTGAATATCGATTTTATTGAAAATTTCGAGTCCGCCATCTTGGATTGCTAAATGGATTATATGTATATTCGTAATTAGCAACTCCAAAAACTCTGAAAACAATACTCATATCGATTTTAGTAATAAAATTGTGTCCGCCATCCTGAATCGCTAAATGGATGATATATTTGTAATCAGCAATCCCAACACACATTAATAACGACCTTCCATATTCCTCCAGAGAAGAACAGCGTCGCCTAGACGAGGAGCGCCTGAAGCGCCGCCGCCTGGCCGCCAGCGGGCGCGCGCACGTGTCCCTGGCGGGCCGGCTCCGCGCCTGCGTGCCGCCGGCGCTGCGCCGCCTGCCGCTGAGCCGGCGCGCCGTGTTCGCCACGGCCACCGTGCTCATCGGCATCTACGTGTACTACCGGCCCGACCTGCTGTTCAACAGGTAGCGCCACGCTTATCAGTTTGTGCTCTTCCGGCTTTAGGGCGAGCGGGCGCGGACGCGGGACTACTTCGGGGAACTTTTGAACTATATTTTAGTAGGGTTATGGTTATTTATATTGCAGTGCAGTTCAACGTTAAGCTATATACTGTATAGACACAGCTAACATAATACTACGCAAAAAATGACATGAAATAGCGTTATGTTTGAGTAATGTCAGTATTGTTTTCATCAAGTCATTGAAATAAAACTTCTTTATAACGGGTAATATCGCGAGTAATTTGATATTATTTACGTAAACAGTTCTTTTACGTTTAGTAAGTAAGTTTACCTGGAAGAAATCGCTTCCAGCGATAAGGCCGCCCATTGTACATTAAACTGTATACATGCTACCTACTTGCCCTAATTTATTTTTTACGCCGCATTATAGTGATCATACTGTGTCTATAGAGTTTGTATATAATCTAGGGATGCTTACATAGAGAAGCGGTGTGCCGGTTTTTTCGATTGTTTAAACATTGCAACAAACTGAATTGGAGAATCGTGGTAAATAATCGACGATTGCGCGAGCAAACCGCTTCTCTATGTAAGCACCCTAAGAGTTAACGTTATTAATTTATTAATATAATATGTTCTACTGTATGTTACCGTTTAGTTCCTACGTTCCCCGATCTCAGTGGTTCCCCGAACGAGTCCAGACGTCCCGGTCATTATGACATGCCAATAACCCAGTATCATTTTTAACACCATGCTGAGGAACTTTTATAAAGACTAATCTGTTCTCACTTCTTCTATTAACTAGATAAGATCAAACTGAGATATTTTTAGGAAAATAAACATTGTTATAACATTACAATTTAAGTGAGATTTTCCTTAAAAATATCACAGTCGAATGGCAATCACTTTTTAACGATGTATATTATGATAATTCATTATGTCGTTAAAGTTTATAAAGATCAATTACAAATAATGAAGTTAAATTTGTCATTTCGTGAAATGAAAATTGGTGAAATATATTCTATATTATTTTATACTTGAAACTCTTATTTTATTATCACCGATATAGAAAATAACCCGTCCCATCGGGTCATATGTTACTTACTTACTTACTTTTTGTTCCAAAGAGTAACGCCGCTAAATATTCGTGTGACCAAATTGAGAATATAAAATAAAAAATATACCTAAGACGATGATTTTAGTATAACGGTAAAACTATATTGAACTAATAAATAACATCTTCATTTTTTTAATAAATTCAAGTCAAAACAATACCCAGTTGCAGTATTACAGTTGATTAAAGTTTCAGTCTTATAATAAGACTCATTGTATAAAATAACAAAGAATGTGTCACCAATAAAGTTTAGTCTATAAAATCTTAACACATTTCTGGTAATGTGGAAATAGTTGTAATAAGACGCAATAAGATATAATCAAGACTGCTTCTTCATCATGTTTACATCGAACACATTCATATTATATCAACAATTGTTGCATCAAACATATTAATATAACTTCTTAATGCACACTCTCGACTTGTCGGACGGCCCTAAATAAATATAGATGAATTCTAAATTTTTTAATTAAAACTGTGTGACTATAAGGCATACCGAGTGTAAAAAGAACGCTCCCGAAGCCGGAGGCACTTGGTCGTATTCCGGCAACAAAAAAACATACATTTGGTGTTAGTAAAGCTAAATGAAACGATAATTTCATAAAAACAACATCACTTCAACAAACACGCGCTTAGCGCTATTGTTTTTTGTAGTGAAGTTTTTTTATGAAATTGTCGTTTATAGAGGGTGGAAGATTTTAACCTTACCTGGAGGGGAAGTACTCTAAATACTGGGAAAGCGAATTTCACTCAAAATAAACATTCTTTTTAAAATCTTCCACCCTGTATATATGTAATGTAGTGTACACGGAGTACTGCCAGGTTCCTTCGGCTTCGTGAACGTTCCCATTACACCCTTATAGAAAGCATTGAAGGCGACTAAATAGACAGGTAATGAAGGTTGACTTCACGAGCGACAGCACCTACACTATGAATAAGAATCTCGGAATAACTCTGACGTAACGCCCGTCCCGAGTGTACGCGTTTCGTCAATATAATTATGAAATTAATACTCAAATTTGTATAACTTCATCATCGTAAGTAAGTTTAAATCTACAAAAATGTCCACCAGTTTAAGTGGATCAAAGATGTTTCTTGTATGAGTAAAGCTCTTGTTTCATTATTGTAATGTATGAATTTGATTCATACGACACGTCTTTAGTAAAACCGGACGTTTTTTTTTACGAATACGCGATTCGTAAAAAATTACCAGTTTTCGAATTTTCTTATTTTATAACATTACGTTAGTTTGTGTGCAAGCTCATTTTCAGCAGTTTTTTTATTTATTTTTATATGCATACAATCATAACTATTACGTGCTTCGAAACGACTGCGAGTGCACATTTATTTGGGTACTATATGTACAAAACATATTTTCTTTCTTTTTTCTTTCTATACCTAATTGTAGAATATCGTCAAATCATACAATAAAAACAGGTATAAAGAGTTGATCATCTTGGCATTCCTGAAAAATAAAATCAACAGGCCTTAGTTGGTCTTCTGTACCCCTTTTTATTGTGAAAGTGGTGTAGTGTTATACCAGAGTTCTAAAGCGCGCCAAGTTTTGTATTGCCAAGTTGAGTATTTCTGGGCATCAAACTCAACACAGATAAACGCGTTTGGTAACAGTATACTTTGTGAATTTTGATGATCACTTTTTCTGGAAAAAAGTCATGTATAAAATTCAAATACAGTTAGGTACAGTATTATATCATTTTACCTCGCTGCTAGTTTGACCTGAATTTTTACAATTTACTAATTTTATTTTTAGTACAAACATTTTTGTAAATTTGGTCAATACTGAAAATAATCGAAGCAGATGAGTAGAGGCCAAGTAGAAAAAATAATAGAAGCATTGGTCAGGAATGTATAGTGTTGCATCTACCCCAAATAATTGGGAAGGGCAGGTAAATAATAATGATGGCTGTCTATCATTGCAGTAAAATTACAAACAGTAGTTTTTAGAGAACAGATTCACCTTCGTCGCCCTTTCAAAAAGGATTTGAAATATTACTTTAAAGAAAACGTTGCAAACAAGTCGACAGTGTGCGTTCCTTCCATTGAGGCATGGTGCTTGGGTAGTAGTTGTCATCGCTTGTCAGCGGCTTGGAGGTACAAACTGATCAGACCAGTGTGGGTCTTAGCACTTCGGCATAAGAGACATTTTTGTGTAAGGATGTTGGTTTGGGCGATGAATATATTGTGCGGATGGTTAAGGTATTATGTGCTGTAGAATATTTAGGAAAAGAGTTCTCATTGATAAAACAAAAAACCAAAACAAATTCCTAATGAAACGTTAAAAAACTTAAAAATATTTTAGGCAATATTTTTATTAGTGCATTTGCACAGAACGCCTAAAATTTTGTATTTTATACCCGACCATTATTACCTACATCTAGTGAGATATCTGTTCCTAAATATTCTCCAATATAGTATTGTAAGCTTAGCCCATTTGGCTAAATGTTCACCTTTGTGCAAATTCATAAACTGAAACAAAATTAAAACGCGAGAGTTGTCGATACGCTAGACGAAGCCCTTTTTAGTTAGATGCTCTATTTTACATTCTCGCTTATAAATCGTTCAAGGACCACACGCTAGTTATACTTTCCGGTTCGACGTAGGGCGAGAGCCCATATCCGTACTAGGTAGTTTTCTAGACTTAGTACTGCTACTGGGATTTTACCAAATAAAAAACTCATAAAGCTATGACGGTGGTGAGGAATCATACCATAGTCGCACACAATCTTATATCACAGGATTATTCAGATACAAAGTCAATTGCGTTATGTAGTGTTTCATGAAATCCGGTAGATAGATGCTAACATGATAGATATAGGTATTTAAGCCCGTATTCTAGAAGTCTTGAATATCAATGTATCTGAGGGCATATTGTCTTCTTCAGCCTAGCGTTAATCCCAGTATCCGAAGCTATCAACTTGGGAGTTTGGGGTCCGCTTTACCAGTCCAACTGCGGATTTGGCTAAACTTCGACATTTTCCGTGAATCGACTGCCATCTGACCTCTACAATCCAAAGGTGATATCGAAGCATTGCAGTTAAAGCAGTTGTTGGACTTTTGAGGGATCCAACTACCTATAACGACGGCTTAACGTGCTCTCCGAGGCACGACCAGACCAATGCAAATACCCATATCGAACTCCCTCCTCCTGCGCAGCGGCCGCGTTCATTACCGCTACGCCACTGAAGCTATCGATCTGAGGACATTTTGTATTGACAGATTTTCTTTACAATCTATGCTCAGATAAATCAAGACTCAGAACTGAGTACCATTTTCAAATATGGCACTTAAACTATCATGGTCACTTACACTTCTATTTCAGTAAACATGATAGACATTGTGAACTTAGTTCATTTGATTGTTGTTTCTTTCATTTATCTAGTGCGATTTTGGACCAGATACCACACCCAGACCTTTGAAAAGGAAATACTCTCTGAATCGAAGAACGAATTCTTAGTTAGCCATTGGTGCCGATTTTGCTGTTACAAAAGTCTAGACTAAAAATCTCTAATTTTGTTTAGAAGTATCAAAACGATGCCTATAAAATAGGCCTGCTTAAAATTCACGTAATAGTTTTCTTATGTTGGGCTCGTGAAAAACATTTTGTCAGTATAAAAAATCTATTACAATTTTATCTCTTTCATATTTATAATCTTGTATGAGTTCAGTTAATACAAAAAGTAATTCACTTTTTAAAACTACTATTTAACTTTTTCACATTTTTCTATAACTTGCTTGCTATTTGTATATTATGTTCAACTCATACAAACATGTCCATCAGTTTAAATAATTCAAGGACGTTTTTTACATGAGTAAAGGTCTTATTTCTACTTTTATGTATGAATTAAACTCATATAAAATCATTTTTAAGTGAAAACTGGACTTTCTTTCACGATTTCGTAAAAAATGTCCAACTTTCATTTTAATATTTATAAAGTTATGGTCGTTTTATAGTGTGCAAACTCATATTAGAAGTACTTCGAGGCGTCTGCGATATCTAAATCCACATTTATATCGGATACCTTACAAGACTCCCATCAAGTAACACAATAAAAAACGACAAATCTAAAGAGTGGAACATCATCTTCGCATAGCTGAAAACACGCGCTAAATATAATAACTTTTGTATGCTTAGAGAGACTGATCAGTAAATATTGGCCGGGGGACATTTAGCCAAATGTGCTAACGTAAATTTAAGATTAAATTATAAAACTCGCCTTACATGATTTGTAAGTGTAAGATATTGCAACAAGTGTAGCTATATCTTTGAATCATGGAGTATACAATCAAGATCGCTAGCATGGGAACCAATGTCGCCAAACTCAAATATTGGAATTTATGACCAAGGTTGCACGAAACAGCGACGTAATTGATTATAATTTTCAACAGACAAAAAATACAAGCAAATTTCAGTAAATAGTTGATCTCGTAACGAATTATGTTAAACGTTTTTGCGCGTGGTGGCACTCAAACGGGCTACTTTCTATTGATCTTATATACTCTGTGATTTGAATTGATTGGGTTAGTGTAGTTTTTAAGTGTCCCAATAGTGCAGAGTTTCTGTAAGAATTTAGATGTTTTTACAACATTTGAGGGTATAACAATATAAATAAACAATTCATTAAATAATTGAGATAACTAATCGAATTTCGCGGAAGAAATATAATGGGTTTCATAATTCATAATAGACCTCATGGGCTACTAGTCCATTTATTATTCAACAAAATACTAATATTCTTTCTTAATCGGGACACGACAAAAATACTGCACTGTCATAACGTAATTAAAGATTTTGATAAGTTTTGATTGCGAATTATTACTGACTTTGTACGAAATATCTATACGCTTCGAAGATTGTTATGGCTCTGTTAGAAAGTGCACGATGTTATTTAAGTCAATAATAAGTATGTAACGGAGCACATTACAGTACCGGTCACCGTATGCTTTCAATTTAATAGACATATTTGTAATAGTTACAATAGACTTAGCCCCTAATCACGTTACCAGTTCCTATCAATATCAGCGGACAGTCCATTAGTATATTTTTGTAATGCTATATGTATAGATTTTCAGTTATTGAATCCAAAGATTCTGGACAAGAAAAATGGTAGGATGAGATAAATCTAACCGCTACTGTACTGTGTATCTGAACACATTGCATGAAGTATGAGTACTTATAGTGAGAAATGAACAATTGTAGATTTATATTATTGTAAGACATTTATGGCCGTGATTGGGTAATGTGTGATTCCAAATTGAGTTGTTGAGGGTTGGCAAACTTTGATTAGTTAAGTGATGCTGCTGATGATGTATATGCCTCGAATCGATTCTTTGCAATTCGTTAATGTGAATCTTTTTATAAAAAAATGAAAGAACTTTTCGTGTATCGAGCTCTTATTTCGGTAGTTTTTGTATGAGTTTAACACATACAAAAAAATGTCCTATAGTGTTGATGGATCTAGGACGTTTCTTGTATGAATTCAACTCATGCAAAAATCATTTTGGCAAACGTGATTTCTTTCATGCTTGGCTAGATTTCAGATGAACTTGAATGGGATTTCAGTTCATTGGGTTTTTTTTTCGGATAATCATTTGAGGCATTTATAAGTTAACTATTATTTTTGTATATCGGATTGAAATTTATTATTTTAAAATATATTTCTAATGTAGTTTGTGTGTACATTATGATTTTTAAAATGTGATATATTTTAATTTAAAAATATAAGTATATATTCATTCCTCAGTAGAATTATCTTCATGACCAGGTACAATGGTGCTGAATTGTGAGCAGAGGAATATAAGCATTTAATATTTATCGTAACTTTGTGCACTAGAACTGATAACTTATTTTTATTAGGTTATGGGATAATAAATTAATAGAGAAAAAGTACCTATATTATAAATCTTGAAAAAATACTAAAACACCTTGTTCATTCGCAAAATACTGTTATTACTTTGAGTCAAGAATTCAGATTAATAGACTGTATGAATAATATTTTGTACTGACTGCTCTATCCTAATATTCTCATGCGTTTAAGTTAAATATTTAAGATAATTCAAATATTGAAAGTAATATTTTAAAACGAACCTCATAGTTCTAGATTTTCGTTAGCTAGAAATATTGTAAATATACGGATTGAATTTATCCTAACGGTAACTTCAAAAGAAACTGTATTGCTTCCCAAAACTAGTTGCCTAGTTCAGTGCATGTAAATTATTCTTAAATATTTTACTTAAACGTTTGCGATTTGTAAATACATATGTATATCTGTATAACTACCTAATATATAATTAACTGTATGTATTGTTTTTATTATTTTTTAGTCTCGTCCCGCGATTAATTTGTTATAATTTAAACAAATGTGATTCTCTGAATCTGAATGTTGAATGAAGTTGTAACTTTGTTAGATAAAGTGTTTTCTTATTAAAAATATGTATTGCAACACATTAATTATTTATTTTAATTCGCTTAAATACAATAATCATCAAATTATTTCAAACAATTATACTCCCAATTAAAGCGTGGACGGCAGAATAATGTTATTGTACATGTGTAATCTGTTTATTTTAAATAAACAATAATATTCAGACGGGTTCGGATCGTTCTTCCTGATATTTTTGGATGAAACGGACATTTATCCGGTTCATTCAAAAATGTCCGGAACATTCGGTGAATAACAAAAGAATAAATTATTTAACCATGAGTTCCACTTCCGATTAAATAAAGTTTTTTCAATACAGAACGACCAATCACCATCGTTTCCATAATCAGTGAAATACACTACAGATACTTGTCGGAGAAGACAGTCGCTAGTCCTATTATTAATTGTTATGCTTATTAACATAATAAGTGATTGGGTCACTTGATGTTACGCAGACTATAATGAGATCAAAGTTCATAGATACTACTGACAATACAACGAACCCATGGAACGATACAGATTTTATAATTGGTACAGCTATCTAACCTTTAATCTGTTCGTGATACAGCCAACTTTATATGCATGTTTAAATACATTTAATTCCCTAAATAACTCCCAAAGAAAAGTATTAATATTAGTTTTTTCATAATTTGTATTTATACTTTGGTTAAATAGTTGTGTGAATGTATTATACAGCATATTGGTTAGGCTAGTAATTGAATTAGTTGATATGGTGTAGGTGAGTACGGCTGAGAGTGCAACGTTAAATACATGTTTATTACTGATATTGTGTTTTATTGGTACGGTTTGTTCAAATTCAAATTGTTTATTTTCAAAATTGTGTAATACTATTACAGCTTTTTGACGTCCAATGCTGCTTGAATTTAAGTATACCACCGCTTCCTAGGCGCTAATGGAGAAGAAACAGCGCAAAACCTCCAAGCTCGTTAGGCAAACGAGCAAGGTGTACTACACTAAGCGATTTTATAATAAAAGAAACATGGAATATATTTTTCTCAAACATGCTTGGAAATTTGAACATTATTTTGACAACCTTCTTCGAGATAAATCGAAATTGCTGTACATGCGAGCAGCGGCCGGCAAAAGTTGTATGAAAATCCATATCTGTCGTGTTTTAGCGGCCAAATGAATTACTATGTAAACTCATATCTGTCTTGTAATTTAAAAATGGAACCATCTTTTACTCCGAACCATGGCAACCAAGGAGGTAACTTATCCAAGGCATTATTTAAATACAGAACTGGCTTGCAAATAGAATGCTGTTTATTAAGAAAAAAAAAATGAACATTTCGCCGCCTGAAAAATTACTGTTGTTCGTTGTTCGTCATTGATTTTGAAAAGTAGGTACCTAACTAAAAAGTTCTGCTTAGATACTACTTAGTTTTAATTACCGCGCATTGTTTGAGAAAAGCACTATACAAGCCTTGGCCATAACTGAACGTTGCCGGCAACACTACACTTGGCGGCCGCGGCAGTAATGTACTATAGTAGGTCTTAGCACCAGGTTTACCTTCCCACTTAATAACAAACAGATAAGGGAATCTTGATGGTGAATCTTTTTTTTAAACTATATTTAGTGTTATAGCTATTTATCAACGTGCGCTTAAGATCCAATAATAAAAATAATTCAACAATGGTGGTAGTAACATTTTGGCCAATAGGTGAATAACGAGCATGTTTCTTTCCTTTGACTTCAATCAATCAATTTATTAGTACACTGCTGGACATAGGCCTCTCGTAACTTATGCACGATAATAGTTCTCTCTGTAAATCTAAGATTTTGACGTGGTAGGTATTTTGAGCCCCTTGCATTATTAACTATGATGCATTTCTTTTTATTAATTTGCACATAGGAAACTCTTTGGCAAGTAGTAGTGAACAGAACAGTCTAAGATCCTATTAAGAAACTGACAACCTCACCCTACTCTATTGACTATAACACTGACCAAATGTTACATTTATTTTGTTTACACGTTCGTTTTAATATTTCAGAAGGCGCGAAAACAGTTTGGAGTTTTGAATATGGGGATTGAATTAATATAAGGAATGTTAAGTTTAAAATAAAATACAAATATTCATAAGTTATTCACTATTTTATTTAAGTTCTCTTAGAATTTGTATTTTAATTTTTAAATAACCGCAATTGATGCCACATGAGTAAACAACTCATGTTAGTATGGTTATTAAATTTTTAACTAACAAAAACATGAATAAAGTTAAATAATGTTAACAGATATTATACATATTTCAGTCAATGTACTTACAGTATAATTTATTCGTAACAAAACCGAAACATTTGTAAACATGTTACGGTTTAGTTACGCCAACTGACTGCAGTAGGTGTGTTACTACCACGAATTATCATCACAAAATTAATTATTATAATAATTACGTGATTAAATGAAATATTAACATTCACGATAATAATAGTAACACTTCATATGAATAATTTTGGAAGCGACGAGACGAATAATTATTATAATTATGTGGATCAACTCTTCAACAAAAGAAGTCAAATGAATAATTTTTAAGTTGGAGAAGTTTTATCTTGGGACTGCTTATACTGTTAATTGATGGCACTTGATGGAACTTGCTACACATCTTCAATGAATATACTTGTACTATTCCACATATCCAAAAAACATGTATCAACCTTTGATAATGCCGTTAGGCGAAACCGGTCAGGATATTATATTAATAAATAATGTGGAATAGTACAAGTATTTTCATTGGAAGATTTTATCTTGGGATTTTATATTGGAAATGTTAACGGACCATGAGTAGTAGAGAAAGTATAAGTTCCAAAAAAATATGATAGAAATTCATGTTGACTAGTCATGGTAACTAATAAGATCACAGGGCCAATTATCGAAATAAACATCTGTTCCAAAGTCATTCCTACCAATCTAAAAAGGCCATATTATGGTATGTTTCATTTTCTGATTCCATATTTGTAATATTTACGAGTTTTGTTTGAAAATATATCAGTCCACATATATTATATTATAAATCATAACTATGTGAAACTGGTGAAATCTGTAACATACTATGTGGTCTTCTTAAACCTGCCAATCCAATCTCAACCTCCTAAGTTCACGAACGATTATGATGTCAATGTTAGATTTCGAAAATGGAGATATACGTGAGGAAATGCGGGAAGCTTTTCATTCACAAATAGAAGAAAATGTATTTAAAGGATTTAGGTATTTTTTGCCTTTCAATGTTTGGACCTCATATATAAACGGGGTCTTAAAATAGAGGTCGTAAGGGTGTTTTTGTGATAGGACCTAAGCTTTAAGATCGTACGGCCACGTGGCGGTATTTGTACACTTGTAAGTTTTAAAAACCGTCGGAATAGTTCTCTTATTGGATTTCAATGAAAAAAAAACTGGTTAAAATGACAGCTAATTTTTGATAGTATATTTGTAATAAATATCATACTGGTTAAAATATAAAAATAAAGTTAAATCTAGAAAATGGAGAGAAATAGCTTTTACTACATTTACATTTGACAAATCAGCAAAATCTTGATAGATACCTAATAAATATTCTCAGACATTCTACACAACGCTATCTAGACCCTTTTTTTTCTTTATAAATATGTCACGTCAATTTGACTTTACCTCGCCTGATGGTAAGCTGAAGGTAAAGTCTCAAGAAAGGGCCACCATTATATACACGTGCCATGTTAACAATGGTGGCACTCAGCTTGACGGCCTCATCAGATGCTTTTTCACGCCCCGCTTAAAGGACCCGGGACTGTAGGAAGAGGGAAACAAGTGAGCTGGCAAGGAATTCCAGGTCTTAATGGTGCGACAAAGGAAAGAGTCACCGAACCGCTTGGTTCTTGAAGGAATGTTCTGCACCGTATAGGGGTGACATCTAAGTCCTGCACGTGTCGTCCTGTATAGGAAGGGGGAGGGTGGGACTAATTGGAATAGCTCTTCAGAACATTCACCATGGTAGAGACGGTAAAAAACTGCCAAAGAAGCAACATCTCTACGCATCTGCAGAGACTCGAGGGTACTCGTGACCTCAGGATTTCCGATAATGCGGATCGCACGTCGCTGCAACCTGTCGAGAGCATCTAATAAGTACTTTGCGGATCCATCCCAGAGATGTGAGCGGTTCTCCACGCAGGAACGAATTTGTGTCTTGTAAAGAAGACACCGTTGCTCCGGCGTGAAAAACCATCTCACTCTGTTCAGGGCTCCGAGTTTACGCGAGGCTGCATTGATGATACTCTCGATGTAGTTTTTGTTGTTCAGTTTGCAGCGAACATCCATACCGAGAATATTGAGGTTGTCCTGCAGTGGCAGTGGCGTGCTCTGAAGAGTGGGAAGGGGAAGGAAAGAAGATACCTTTGCTGTAAACGCACATGCCTGCGTCTTCTTGGCATTGAACTCGACCAAGTTCTCAGAGCCCCATTGGGAAATGTGATTCAGGATCCGGTCAAGCTCAGTGACAAGAAGCTGCCTTTTTTCCGCGATATGCGTCTGCTTATCCGCAGGACGTCCATGATAACTCCCGTGTAGGGTGCTATCATCCGCATAGCAATGAATGCTGCCGGTCGACAGCATGTCATTGATATGCAGAAGAAAGAGAGTTGGCGATAGGACAGATCCCTGCGGTACGCCGGCATTTACCTGCAAGAACTCCGAGGCTCGTCCATCACAAAGGACGCGAATACGGCGCTCCTGCAAGAAGCCGGCAACCCAGTCGCACAGTCTAGGAGGCAGACCAAAGGCTGGTAACTTGGAAAGAAGCGACTTGTGCCAAACTCTATCGAAAGCTTTGGCGATGTCAAGGCTAATTGCCAATGACTCGCCGTGCTTGTCCATAGCCTCACCCCAAATATGGTTAACATACGCCAGAAGATCACCCGCTGACCGTTTCGGCCTGAAGCCATATTGCCGGTCATTAATTAGGGAGTGATCTTCAAGGTGACCCTATAGTAAGTAAAGCATAACTAGCTAGTGTTTTAGGTTCTAGAATGCGGGTATACAGACTTAGATATATTTTTCGTTTGTTAATACATGTTATACAAACAACAAGGCCAATGCAAATATTCACACTTAAAAATATTTGCACTGAGTGCGAGTCGAACCCGCGACTTCCCACGTCAGTCGAACGCTCCACCGCTACGCCACAGAGGTCGTCGAAAAACACATATTTACATAAAAAGCTGTTTAAAATACAAAAATATATGTAAAATAAAATAGACAGCGGGTATCACAGCCGTAAAAGCTTGGCTTGTCAATTACTGTATTGAGACAATCTTACATCTAACACCCTAAGGCTCAGCGCAAAGGAGCCAACGACCACCGCCACCGGTGGCCGGCCACAAGCAGTTCACACATTTTATTCGCCACGCGCTACAGCAGTGCCCGCGACTCGCAACTTGTGGTCGCTACGGGGCACACAGAGGCCGATACGCGCTTGTGGGTTATAAAAAGTGGTGACTTCCGACCACCGCTGGCCGTCGCTCGCTTCTGACACTGATACAAAATATAGCGGTAGCGCGCGACCGCCCCTGGTGGCTGTGATCGGTAGCCCGCTTGCGCCGGGCCTAACATTTAATATACCTGTAACTATATCCACCTAATTAGCTTCATTCTATAAACCTATAAGTTTATAAAATTCCGCAATAAATTTATACTTAACGTACAATCGCTGCCAGAAAACGAATAAACATCTTTATTTTTCTCTTATTCTAACGATGTGAACTGCTTTTCAATGTTCAATATTTCATTCTTTTGAATTAGACTTAGCTGCTCAAAGAAATGTTAATTTTGAGCTGTACACGGACTTCTGCAGGCCACTGTACAATTACACTGTACCAATATTATAAATGCGAAAGTAACTCTGTCTGTCTGTACGTTAGGCTTTCACGCCTAAACCACTGAACGGATTTTAATAAAATTTGGAATAGGGGTAGATTAGACCTTGAGGAACGACACAGGCTATGTTTGGTCACGATAACCGAAATCCACGCAGGCGGAGCCGCGGGCAAAAGTTATTTATTATATAATATAGATAAGTACCTATGGTACCTACCTCACTCGATTAATTGGGTTGTACGTTGCATATAATATAACGTTTTCTGGCCGCGACTGTAAAGACTACAAAATACTTTTACATAATATTCCTAAAATCTTTCAATAGTTTTGAATAGAATAGAAATTCGTTTGACAAACACAATAAAAAACTTTGTTAATATCATAGATAGATTAAATAATTACTTAATCTAAAAATATTAAATTAACATTTGTTTTCAGCCTCCTATGGAAGCTCGCATACCTGGAAAGCATTTATTTTTACCTAGGTATTCTACTTGAGGTGGTTCTAGTAATTTTGAGCCTGGCCTCACATATTCGGAATGTATCTTTGAATTTATAATATGAATTTAGAACGACCGGAATGCCATATAAAGTCATGAATAAATTAGATTCTGAATTTCTCAGATCAATCTCACAGAATGAGATGACGAGCGTTCTGACTTTCGAACCCAAATATGTGTGTGAGGCCAGCCTAAAAGAGAATAAATATTTAAGGCGAAAAATTTAGTTTATTAAGGCTTAATAACAATAAGTAGCATTTGTTCTTAAAAACTTAAAATAGCTACCAATTCGAATAGTTTACTACGAGTCATAGACTGATTACTTTTTTCTGACGAATAACTGGTTATAGAATCTCTCCTCAGTACGAAGAGTAAAAGTTCTCACAACTTTTCGTATACTTCATTATTAGGGCACAAAATAATTATGTGAACTCAAATCAGACATGTACCCGTTAGACCTTAGTTTGGATCTCATCTATAAATGGGTCAAAAATTGAGGTCATATAGATTTTGAGATAGGGTCCAAAGTTTGAGGTCGAACAGGTTATTGATTTTAAATCGTGCCGCGAGGAGACAGACTTGTTAACAGAATTATTTTCGAACGATTTTCTTTCGAAAGTATCAAGAAATTTTCGCAGCGCGATTTTGGCATTATATCATGTAGACCTTCTGTAAATCAGGAACAATATTACATTTCTTGCATACCTATATTTAATTTCTATAACATCTTCACAATGGAAGTTTCAAATTGGAAGCTAGATATACTACTTATAAAGCGTACAGACAGACGTATTCTATATTTAAGATGAGAATAATAGACTTGATACTTATAGGAATCTATACGCATGGCTAACTCTTCACGCGCCGTGGACACAGCTGATCGCCGGACACTACATGCTATTACAAACTGTGAATACTAGGCACACTTTCTCTTCAGTAGAACAGGCAATAATGTAGGTACAGTAACGAGATGCAACTGTGAGATATCATCTGTAGTTTATCTTTATTTACATAGCACGGCGATGTGATTTCGCCTCGCCTGTTGGTAAGCTGAAAGCACACACTTAGAAGTGCAATGTCCAAGTGAATTATATAGCGCGTTTAGTTGCATCGCATGTAATATTTAATAACTTTGCATGCCATATTTGGCGCATCGCATAGTACCGTACATTTAGTTCTATCGTATCCCTTGTTTAGTTGCATCACACATTCTATTTAATTACATCGTGGTTGACAACTGGTAAGGTTGACAGCTAATATATGTTATCCACACAACATATTCGACGGTAAATCGTTCCCTACAGAATTTCACTTATAACTACCCTCAATTCTTCATAACCAGCGTGATATAGTCTAACACCCGTTGGTCGTGAAGTATCTTCAGATGCTCGGCGCTGGGCAGGGAGTAGGACTTGATGGTCTTGCCGTTCCCGAAGCGTGGCTTCCTCCAGTGCTCGCACGCGTTTAGAGAGCGGAGGTTGACAGTGCCGTCCCCGTCGCCCATGGCCAGGGTCGGGTACCCGTCTAGCCAGGAACCGGGTTTGTAGACTAGTCTGTAAAGTGAACAGGTAGCTTTTATAGGTGAAAATTGTTGAACAGTGGCGAGGGATCTACATAACTCGATTACAAACGGTTTGCTTTACAAAGGTAAGCCGTGGTTAGACATTTCTTAATGTATACTGCAATAAAAAAATATGTGTTACCGTTGATGTGCGAAAATCAGTTAATTGCAGATTACCTAGGTATTCTGCAGATTAGCTGGCTGCGTCAGTGATATGCAGAAAATTGTTTGAGTTCTTATATTAACTAGTTCATGTGCAGACTACCAAGGTGCACAAAATAAACTTTTTCGCTAATAAAACATTTTAAATCAATGTTATTAAGCATCCGTGCGGGAGCAAGCGAACCGAACTCGTGGATACTGCGATATTGCACAAAAAAATAGGAGCCCCGCTAAGAGGGGCTCTTTCGACGTTACTTCACTTCGAAAATAGTGTGCGTGTAGTGTAAGAGGAACAAAAGCATTTCGTTCACCGTCTGCCGCACTTTGACGATGTGCCATCCGTTAATCTGCCGATAACTAGGTAAAGTGCGAAATTTAGCTTTTTAAACAAAAATTTCTTAGTTTAACTGATCGTATCAGGTAATGCAAGAACTATTCTCACTCTCACCTCTCAACAGTAGATATATTGTACCCATATATGCAATGCACTTCGACGCCCGGTGCGGAAAAGTCTTGTGTGAACTTCTCCGTGTCTTTCCTCATCTCCCACGCGTTGGGGAGCTCCATGTCACTGCAAAGTAATTAATTACTGTTAGAAATACCGAGAAATTCGGCAAATTTCGAAGGTCAGCCAAGCCCGCAGTTAGACTGACTCCGAGGTGAAAGCTTTAGATGCTTTAGATGCTTCTTCTTCTTCTTCGTCCCAGCGTTAATCCCAGTCGCATCCAAAGCTTTTCAACTTGGAGTCTGGGGTCCGCTTTTTACCAGTCTAACTGCGGATTTGGCTAAATTTCGATATTCTCCGTGAAGCGATTGCCATCTGACCTCCACAACCCAAAGATATTGAAGCATTGCAGGTAGACCAGTTGTTGGATTTTTGAGGGCTCCAAGTACCCGTAACGACTGCCATAGATGTTTGTAAGACAACCGGGACCGATGGCTTAATGTGCTCTCCGAGGCACGACCAGACCAATGCAAATACCCCTATTCATGCATACAAATATTTGCACTGAGCGGGGATCGAACCCGCGCCTCTTGCGTAACGGGCGCGTTCACTACCACTACGCCACGAAGGATTAATTGTAAGATGAAGAAGAAATACTGAGCCATGCTCACTACTCGCATTGGTCGGCTCCATTAAAAAGTACTACTTTCTTCATCCGATCGCTAATTCCAGTAGCTTTCAAAGCGTGCCCTGAAGCCCAAGATCCGGTCCGTTACTCTTTGCAATGATTTGGTTCAGTTGGCTTTTACGGGAGCAAATACTGACCCCACCAATGCCGGGAGGAGAGCTTATGCCAGAACTTGCAGCCGTATAAAAACTAATTGAATATGAACGTCCAATAGTCCAAATAAAATAATAAATTCAAAAAGTTTAGACGCGGTCGACCGGGCCGGTATCGGCGTCTTTATTTCCTTTTTTTGTCAGGAGTAGTCATTAGTAAAATTTTATTTGCATCAAAAATAATTTACAATTACTGTCTTAAACTATTCATCTCGTGAGTTACAATAAATCCTGATAATGGTTCTCAAACTAGGCTTGCGCCCGTGTTTTGGAACACAGTATTCAGTAAAACCGTTTCCAAGAGGGACATTCCCATTTACAGGTAACCAGACAGGCATCCCTATCTGTTAGGTGGTAAGATGCAACAAGCCTTCATGGACCATGGTACCCACTATTGTGGTAGCAATAAAGCATTAGTATGCTTTATTGCTACCACAATAGTGGGTACATAAAAAATACGGGTACGTAAAAAAAAATCTCAGTCATTGACACCAACAACAAGTCACTGACATGCAAAACGATCTTCACTTACTAAAAGATAAGATACGAAAGTGTTAAAGATACTAAGACGTTTTTAATTAGGTACTTAAGATATACGATTGTGGCCGTGTACCGTAAAAAAGTATCATAAAAACAGTGACACTCATTACCGCTGCGCCAGTGACACGGTGTGCTGAAGATACTAAAATGTTTGTAAATTTAATTAGAATGGAATATATCTTTATTGAGCAATAATCAATTAAAATATACGATAGTGTCCATAAATTTAGCGTTTAGTGGCTCTCTGTTCAAACAATTAAAAATATTACCCCATAATTAGGTACTAATTATTTTATGCGGTTTCGTACACCGTCCCTGTTAATGAGGACAACAAAATGATCGTAAAGTAAGTAATGAGTCACAGACAATAAAATGATCGTACAGTGAAATATTGCTTTACGATCATTTTGCCCTAATTAACAATAAACGACATAGAAATTCAATCGCTCGCAGCAATTGAATTTATATTTCGCGGCAGGCTTTTAGTTAACTGCTTAGGCAGTTAACTAAACGCCGCCATTCAATTAACAGCTTGAATGGTGTTCAGCCATTTAATAAAACGGCTAGGCAAATAGCTTGGATCGGTGACGTTTTACTACTTGCCTAGCCATTTAATTAAACAGTTAGAAAAACGACTCATTTCTGCATGGTTATAAAAAAATAACCACGAAGCCTTCTAACATAACCAAGTCGGATTGTGCAGGTATCACAACAAACCTATCACTAATTTTCTGTGAATACACCTCTGTCTACCCCCTCGGGGATTTACATGTGTAAGTATATGTATGTATGTATGTAATTTTCTATCTTATTTTTAAGTACTGCCCCATCTTACGATTGGCCTAAGCATTAGCCAGCCAGGTTGTTAAATAATGTAATAAACGAGACGGCTGAATATTATTCAGGCCGTTAATTGAATGGCGTTTAGTTAACTGCCTAGGCAGTTAGTTGAACGGCTGATTAAGCTAGTAGGCGGCGACATATACCTACACAATTTACGTAGGCAATTACCTAAGTAGATGCTGTCAGGCCCCTTGTTCTAAGTGGCAAACCGTTCCGTAACTATGCGCGTTTGCGAATTATATTTAAGTTGGTCTACTTTTACGCCAGTTCTCTCTGCTCTATTAACTAATAATTGTAATCCACCGTCATCTCACGATAAAACTGCGTTTGAAACTTGATGTCACTGATAATAATGCTCCAGGCAGGTTTGTGTCGGTGATGTGTCGCGATTCACACGAACGTGTAATGATTTATACATGCAAATAGATGGATATAGGCACGTTAAATCAACATTTTAATAATTGTATAATGTTTATAACTTGATTTTTGCACATCATCAAAAAAAAAAAAAACAGATTCAAGTTCTGAGTTTACCATGAAACATCCGCAGTTGCAAATCGAATTTTGAAAATCGGGTCACGTGACTCTTCGGTTCTCTTAGGACAGAAAAGCAGAAAGTCCCGCCATGTAATAAACGGCGGAGCTCTGAGCTCTGAGGGCACCGTAACCATGGATGCAATCAGGATAACATCTATAGTTCGTAAAATATAGCTTGATACCTGTGACTTCAGAGACTTCGTTTATAAAGACTGCAACAATAAATTTGTTGTTGGAAAAGTTTTAATTTTTTAAATATTAATAAGACATTTGTATAGAAATCTAGAACACTTTTTTCAAATAGAACTTGTTATCAAGGAGATACTAGTAAAACAAAGGTAATTTAAAATATTTATTATATTTTATTATTTATATTTTTTTTGTTAGCTTACTTCGTAAACTCTTTTCGCAGCCTTGTGGGGATGTGTAATCGACTGGCCAGCGAATATCGATAAAATAAATGTATGACAATTTCATTAATATAAATTGTATAAATGATTATATCTAATAATTTTTTCACAACAAATTCGTATTTTTTTAGTCTTGCAATACCTACTGCTTTCGCATGCAGCGAACAAGCGGGCGCCATCTTTTTTGAGTGCCCACGCCTTGTATACGCTATCGCTACGTGATTAATATTGTTTTGTCGTTATTACTGTATCTTTGTTAAGTTTTGTTGTTATTTCTAGTTATTTGTTTTTTTTGCACCACAATGCCGAAAAGAACAAAAAAAACTGTTTTGAATAGCGAAAGTCGCGAGTTTGTGATTCGTTTGCGCGAGTATTTTGACCGCGAGAATCAAAATGGCGGACCGCTACTACCATTGGAGCAAGTGTGCAATAGAGTTGCTGACGCTCTTGGTATCGGACGAGCTACAGTGTCTCGAATTAGCAAAGAAAAGTATGGAGAATCGTCAAAGGAGATGGTGGCCGAAGATGAGGGAGGTAAAATATTATCGACTCCTAATAAAAAAAGGAAGAGAGTTTCGCCAGTCACCGAAATTGACGACGTTGATGCTGCCGCAATTCGAAATCATATATATGCGTATTACGCACGTGGTGAATTTCCCACGTTAAAAAAAATATCCGTTTCGCTTAAAGACGCGGATTTATTTAAAGGAAGTCCACCATCGTTGTCCAAAATATTGAAAAAAATCGGCTTTGCTTATAAAAAAAGCGATAAAAGAAAAATTTTAATGGAACGAACAGACATTGCTTTGACCCGAATTGACTTTTTGTGCAAAGTCAAAAATATAACAGATTGGCATAAAGTGGTTTTTCTTGATGAAACATGGCTCAACGCAAACCACACTGTTTCAAGATCGTGGACAGACGATAAAGCGGAGTTTACCACCAAGGTGCCCGAAGGCAAAGGACAAAGATTAATAATTACTCATGCGGGGACATCGTCTGGTTTTGTGCCCAATTGTTTAATGGCGTTTAAATCAGTAAAAACAACAGAGTACCATGAAGAAATGGATTTTACAAAATTTAAGGAGTGGTTTCTAACTCTTCTAAATAATTTGAGTGAACCACATTTTATTCTGATGGACAACGCTCCGTATCATTCAGTACAAAAAGATAAGGCGCCTACGACAAGCAATCGTAAAATTGAAATTATTACTTGGCTGCAAAACAAAGGAGTAAAAGCCGACAACAGCATGCTCAAGAAAGAATTGCTAAGATTAGTAAGCATTAATAAGCCCCCCACTCCAAGATATATTATAGACGAAATTGCAAAGGAAATGGGCCACACCGTCATCCGTTTACCACCATATCATTGCCATTACAATGCAATAGAACTAATCTGGGCTCAAGTCAAAGGTTCGTATAATCTAAAAAAAACATACATAAAAAGCTTACAAAGAATTTAGTAGGTTTTTTGTTTGATCGGATATTTTTTTTCTAGGTTACGCTGCCAGACATAATGTAGCACCGCCTTTCACAGCAAACAAAATGTTGACATTACTACATGAAGCTTGTGTACATGTAAATGCTGATGATTGGAAAAAGGTAGTTGAGAAGACAAAAAATGTGATTCAAAAAGATTGGGAGCGCGATATTCAATTTGACAACATATGCGATCAAGAATTAATTATTAATCTACAGGACTGCTCCAGTGATGAATCAGAATTTGACTTTGAAGTTGATCTCGGCTGTACACCATTTGACAATTAAACTTTTAAATACCTTCAAATTCATCTTTCATTTCCATTTTTCTTTCTTTCAATATCGTTAAAATGTATTTTTTTAATAAACTCATTCTATATAAATATCGATAAAATACTAAAGACGTCCCATACCTATTACATGTCATTCTGACAAACGTCAGAGGTATCAAGCTATATTTTACGAACTGTAAATGTCGATAATGAATATCAAGCTATATTTTACGAACTGTAAATGTCGATAATGATGGTGATGACAGCGTCAAACACAGCGCTGCGAAAGCCTTTTTTATCATTTATATTTTAAAATATAGTACATACACGAGTTTTTAAAATTATTAGTCTCATATATTCTACCGTAATTCAGTGTAAAAATACATACCAAATGACATGCTTTAAAGTCGTAGAATAATAAAATAATTCCATGATTACAGTAATGAAAATAATTGTCGTTATATACTATATGCAAACTATTATTGAATCTAATGAATTGTAAGTTGTCAATAAATCATTTATTATACGGTCAATACGAGTCAATTATATTACAGCATGAATAAATAAGAGATTAAATTGTCGGAGCTCAAAATACAGAAAGAGTGTAAATAATACTATAATACCATGTCACATAATAAAGTAAATTTGTCGTTGGTCGATCTCAGTGAAGTCACCCAGTGCAACCAATGACAATTTCTATCAAGGGGGCCGCAGCGAGGTGCTCGACGCTATGCTTAGAGAATTACACAGCTTTCCTCTTCCCTAAAGGTTAAATATCTGTTGGTACTCACGTGAATAGCTTCTGGAAGTCCTTAATGGTGTAGTTGAACTTGTCAGTCACGACCAGTGGCTCGCTGGGCTTCCAGAACAGCGGCGACGGCAGCAGCCACGCCAGCGACGGGCACGTGATCTGCTGCGTGCGCATGATGCTCTCGCGCAGCATCAGGCTGCCGAGGTCGTCGCCTGCCAAATGAGCCAGTATTTACTCTCTACGCCAAGAGTGGATGCTGGGAGTTCTGTGGTACATGTTGGGAAAGGTCTATGTCCATGCTGGGTCGACTGGTGCGAGAGATGTGTATGCCAATCTCATCCCCGGCAACGTACCAGTTAGAGACGGTGTGCGTTTTAGTCGGTTCGAGTCCAACACATCCCGTCAAAGGGTGTTGACCCGTGGGGGTTTCAAGCAGGAAAAAAAAAAATAAAGCAGCAAATTGTAATAGGTTAGCTTTTCCTACCTACCCATTCCCAATGTTAATTGATCAGGAGGTACAGTAGTGTCCTCAGATAAAATTATTGTAATAAATGTGATGATTAAAATTAAAGGAAAATTGTACACTTTTACTCTCTACGCTGGAACTGGATGCTTGGAGTTCTGTGTTGCCCATAAAGAGAGGCCTGTGTTCAACTGCGGACTGCATTAGGTTATTATAACTGTCTATCTAGCTGTTCCCAATGTTGATGCATCTGGCAGCACAGCGGTGCCCTCAGATAAAAATGTAGTACCTAATGAAAGTTGGAAATTACCTATTCTAACCGTTCTTATTTAGATCAATCTGGTGATGGGGTGATCAAATTAGTTCTCAACCGACAAATTTACATAAAAGGTTCAGTAACTTAAAGAAGCTACTGAATTTTGTATTAGACAGAAGCAAATGGGATCTTTGCCTACCCTTAGCAAATAACCAATACTATTTTGCGTAAACTAACCGGTTTCAGCTTTACAAACAAGATAATTTGTAGACATATACAATGCGGTTCAAATTTCCACATACCGATGATTCAGCCGTGGAAGGAAAGTGCTCGGTGTCGAATGTATTGCAAATTGGCGCATCCTGCGTGATACGCGCTGTTTATTAAATAACGATCACAAACGCTCGCAGAGTATCGCGCCTGTTGTTACAAGGGTAGGCAAAATATAAACGAGTCAATATCAGCATCATTGAACAGAGATTCGTTGTAAATGCTGTAACCGTAAATATTTTTCGACTACAAGAGTATTGGCATACTGCCACACACACTGCGAGAAGACAAGACAAGATTTAGAACATTTTGACAAAAAATGTAACTGACGGCGAAGAGAAAAACAGAAAATAAATCTATTAAATAAAAATCAATTGCCAGAAATGTTCGTGCGCATCACTTGAGTTTCAGTCGATCGATTTAGTCAATATTTATTTTTGTAGTATTCGTAAATCGTCATGAAAAGCTTTATATCATGTTCTTATCCAGAAAAATACGTGCGGGTCTATCATCACCATAACCTCTTTTCTTTGCCATACAATAAAGACTTAAGAATTCTTTACCAACACACGTATTTCCGCCTTCCTTCCTTCCTTAGAACATACTGGCGGGCGTGAAAAAGCATCTGTATCTATAGAACTAAAGCAAAAAAACACAATAATGAATGGCGGGCCAATTTTGATCACTTTACCGGTGACCAGAATTTAATTTAATTAAAATATTATAATCAAAATTTGTAAATTTGAATATATGGATGTTTGTTACTCTATCACTGAATGGATTTTAATGAAACTTTACAATAACATAGCCTACACATCCGACCACATTAGGCTACAATTTATAACGATAATCGATATTATAGCGATAACCGACATCCACGCAGACGGAGTCGCGGGCAAAAGCTAATTGTATTATAACATCATCACTATCAGCTTAGCATTGTTACCGGTTGTATCCGGCGCTTGTGCAAGGGGCCTACTCCTACTTTCATATGGTTTGACTTTGGCTTATATAGCTTTTACGGGAGCGACTACCGCCTGACCTTCCAACCTTGAGAGAAGAAAGCCTGTGAAGATAGCTCGTTCGTTCGCAGGGGAGCCGGTTTCTAAGTAAGGTGGCTTGGCTCCTCCCTCTTGGTGGGGCCCGATGTACTGCACTAGACTCATCAACATCATCTACCTGCCCTGGTCCCAATTATTTGGGGTCGGCGCAACATGTCATTCTCCATAAATTCCTGTCCGATGTCATTGCCTCAGTTTTTTTTAATTTTAGTTATTTTTTTATTTGTATTTTTAAAGAAAATATTAGCAACCGAAATTATCGAAATTACTAATATTCCCTCTAACCCCTCCAACTAAGTTAAAATGCTTGCGTAATGTAATGGCCAGGATTCAAACCCGGGACCTCTCGATCGTAAGGGCAACTCCTTAACCACTAAAAATGATATAACAAAGAAGGAAGTGCAAGCGTCTTTGCCATATCATCTTTCAAGCAATTCATCCATCGTTTCTTGGGCTTACCTCTGCTCTTAAAGCTCTCTAACATTCATTCTTTGAACCTTCCTTACAACATTACTTTCCTCTCTTCTCATAATATGTCCACACCACGAAAGTCGTTCGCTTCTCAATTTTTCATTCATTGGTGTCACTTTCAAACTTCCTCCAATATAGTCATTCTTTATTCTGTCCATTCGCGTCACAGCACACATCTACCTTAACATTCGCATTTCCGCACTAGACTGCACTAGACTATTTTTCCTAAAATATAGTGTTTTAGTAAATGGCCGAAATGACTAACATAGATGATCGTAAGGCAACCGGGACCACTCCGTAACTCCGACGCAAGGAGAAGTCTCAATATCTTTAAGAATGGTCATCTATCCTAAGACCGCCCTGGCACGAGTTGCTTAACCTTGCAATGTGTTCGGTTATCACTAAGCTCGATTATCACGAGCCCCTGTTTTATATTATGAGGTATCTACATTATACTAAAACGTTCACTTCTCGCTAATTCCGCGTTAGAAAGAACGCAACGTAAATAATAATAAAATTGTAGGTCACAACTCACAACTTCATCGCTACTTCCTTGTTATTACTCAAATTATTATAATATTGTTATTATCGTTCTGTTATCGCGATGTAGCTATATTGTGTATTTTAGTTATGCATATTTAATTAAAACATTGTATCTACGTAATATCTACGCAATTTGATTAATCAAAAACGGCCAATCGTAATTTTTCAATGAGCGCGTTTTTTAAACGTGTTATGCATGATTTATTTAACCGGTTTCCAAAAAGGAGGAGGTTCTCAATTCTATCTGTATTTCTTTTTATGTATGTACACCGAATACTCTGAGATTCATTATCGGATTTACGTTTTTTTTTTTTTTTTAGATCGACGCGGAATTGTTGCCATTTTATGAACATTTTTGTATTATTTTAATTTAAACGTTTAACCGACATATTATTTATGATGTCCCATATTTTCGAAGTTTATGAACCGATTTCAAAAATTATTTTTGCATTGGGTTAAGTATATCTCACAGGTGGTCCCATATCAATTTCATGGGTTCTGGACCTTGGACTCCGGAGACACACCAGAGAACTCCACAAAATCTCCTCAAAAAGGAAATGATTGCTTTTTAGCTAGTTTTAGAATGATCCTGTGACAAGGTAAGCTAATTACTAAGTCTTGAACTATGGAGGTAGACAACAGAACTCTTCAATTATATAAAGCATGAATGTCTCGTTCAAATTATTGTAGCATTGTCAATCTTATGAAAAAAAAACTAAAAAACTATGGTCGAAGACATGCTGGAATTACATATATAGGCATATCACGGTAGTATAGCCGTAGCATATCAAGAAGTTTTTCTCAGGTACACATGGAGGTACGTATTAAAATTTATACAATCTAACATGCAAAAAATAAACTTTGATCTTCATCAAAGGGGCCATCATAAATTACGTCACACGTTAAGAAGGAGGGAGGGAGTCGACGAAGTGTGACATGGTGTGACAAGATGTTGGGAGGTGTCCTAAATTTCGTGACATCACATTTCAAAATCTATTATAATCTAAGTGTTAAAAACACGAACTTTAAATTATTACTTTACGAAAACCTCAAAAACAAATTCTATGAAACATAAAATGCAGCTTATGGTGATAAAAAAAGAAACAAACTGTACAAGAATAAGTTAACAACTTATGGAAATGTTTAAAATGTAGTGACGATGTTATACATAATGTGGAATCTAAAATCAAAGAATTGCAAATAAAAATGACAAATCCATCGTTTGAGCATGACGCGCGAAAGTATGTCAGGGCATATAATATTGATGTCATCCGATGCTCGTCCCATTACTGTTTGAACTGTGATTACTGGGCGAACCCTCAAGTAGCTATCATACGCTCATATATCATGACGTGTGACGGGACCTTGTACTTATTATGATGTTATGATAAAAACCAGTGAACTTAAACTTTGTCATTGACCCTGCTAACTGAGTAATTACGAATGTCCGAATTACGCTTTTTAATTACGTCATAGTTTTGATGTCTACAAAAATAAATGTTTGTTTATTTGTATTTGATGCGCTGTCTGTCGTACCATTCATTAAATTACGATACATTTTTGTCGACTTATTATTTGCAATTGTGCGAAGATAGGTGACTTGTAACAGGGTTACAGGATTAGTTTTCAATAAAAAAAAATCAGGTTAGTCGGTCATTCGGTCAGTCGGGTCTAACTGACCTAATTGACCCGACTGACCGAATGAACGTAGAAAAAATATATTTTTTTTAATTTTTTTTTTTTTCGCTTTTTTGTTACAGAAAAATAACAAATGGCGCCAAGCGCGTGCTTTTTTGTAGCGATGTTTTTTTTATGAAATTGTCGTTTCATTAAGCTGTCTAATATTTATTTATTTTATTAACTTTTTTAGATAAATAATGCCAAAAATGCTTTATTTTTTTTTTATCGAAGAAAAAATTATGCCAATATGTAGTATACCCGGATTACTACCACGGGCCTTTGGCTTCGGGAGCGTTTTCCATACACCCCGTATATACACGTGTGTATAAAATAACTATATAGATAAAGCGTATGTAAGGTCATTGGTAGTGAACGGGTATACAACTACATAAGTTTATACCTCAACAACGTCCAATTCTCAACCGGTTTTGTATTTTGGCATGCCCAGTTTAACGTCGGATTTCAGCAGTTCACTAAATATAGATACTTATTGCTACTAATATCTTAAGGATATAATAATATTACGATAGATAGATACCCCTAAACCGAAAGTAAAGGCAGGCAAAATGCGGATGTCACTGTTAGTATACTTCCGGCTATCCCCTGTAATCCCCGAAGAGGTAAGCAGAGGTATTGCTACTAAATAATTTGTAAGTAATAAGTATTTTTGTATTAACGGGCTCGCAGATGCCTACTCTATATAGGAAGACGGAAGTATTCGTATGTCCTCAAGCAACCGGTTAGCTCATTCGATAATACATTAATAGTGGCTAACATACACATCATTTAGACAATTTACCTGTTGAAATAAAACATTTTTAACAGATTCTATCGCACTACATCAAATAAATTTTCAATGAAACGTAATGTATATCAGTCAATCAATCAATTAGCCCACTGCAGTCCACTGCTGGGCATAGGCCTCGCACAATGGTGTACCATACCATCCATTTGTACCATATAGCCTTGCGCATCCCAGTCTTCCCAGTCATATTTTTCAGGACGTCCGGCTAGGGGGCGACCTACCTTCCGTATGTAATGAAATTAAACTAACATAAGTATACAAATAGATTATAATGCAAGTAATTAAAACATGCCATTGTAGTTAAGAACGAGGTTATTGACCTAACGGACTACTGATTGGTAGATTTTAGGCAAACAAACACAAAGTTGGCTTGATGGCAAATGGCTGTAGTAGCGTAGGTTGCAGAGGCAAAGGCCTAAAGTACCTACGTAGTAATTAAAATGGCATATCTCTTAGTGGTACATTTACACTCTATTGACATCGCAAGTTTCATTTGAAAACGGCGTAAAAATTGCTTACCACTTCAGTCACAGAATAGATAATAGTACTAGCGTACTTCGGTGTAATTTGACATTATTATACAAATACATACAACACTAACTACCACAAATGACATTAACTAACTCACACAAAACCCATTTCTTACGCCGGTTTTTTGAGATTTGCTTTGAAAAATCAAATCAAAGCTGTGACTATGCAGTATATGCTCTAAGAAAGGGACATTTCGAGATGCGGACATTTTGTGGATCTGAGAAAGGGTATTTTGCGAAAGGAAGTTTCGAGAAAAGGACATTATGAGCTTGCTTTAAACAGAACAAACAGAAAAAACTTACCTATCGCAAATACTTTGACGGCCTTCACAGAGCCGCCCCAAGGCGTGGACAGCGACACCAGTCTCTTGATGTACTGGTTCTTCCAGGCCTGGGGCTGCAGCCGAAGGAAGTGCGTGGCCATGAGGCCGCCCATGCTGTGCGCGAGCAAAGTCACCGCAGATTTGTTGTTTGCGTTGTACGTATTCTCTACGAGCGTCTTCATATTTTTGAAGTATTCTGCGTTTTCATCTGTGGAAGATGAAATAATGTCTATAGTATAGATCCGATTCTCAGTACTCCAGAGATTCACCGTGCGGTCGCCGGGTCCATAGCGTGGTACAGAGAGGAACACCGTGACGGCGACTGGGACTTGCGACCCAGATGTAGGCTTAGGGTGGCCACCTTGTGATGCTTCAGCAGTCACCTCCACCGTCAGTAGTGTTCCCCCCATACCTATCTAAATTTGGTAAGATCCTATCAATGCCGCTTTTGACATTCGATTTAGTAAAGAGCTTACTGATGCTCTTGGCAATCTGAGGTCTTTAAGTAAGTTATACAGGGATTTAGCTAGAATTTCCCTTGCTCCTACTTCTACGGCGTAGAGTTTAACCACGTAGCCGTTTTTGGTTAACTCGTTAGTCAAAGTCAAAGTCAAAGTCAAAAATCATTTATTCTGTATAGACCATTAAAACGGTACTTACAAAACGTCAAGTTTAAAAAAAAAATCTAGACTAGTTTAGCAAATGGACCACCGGTTCGAAACGCGGCCCCGACCTGAGAAAACTCCGGCAAGAAACTCAGCGGGCATTTTTTTTTTTGGTCTATTTACAAACATTTGCTTAGTCTACTTAGTCTAAATACAATAGTTTGCTTGAGTAGCATAGTTGAGCGAACAGCTCATTTCCAAGCTTGTTTATCATCTAAATATTCTTGGATTTTATAATAGCCTTTTTGGCACAGTTTAGTCTTAATTACATTTTTAAATTTATTTACAGGTAAATCTCTAATTTCATTAGGGAGCTTGTTGAAAAAGCGTATACAGTTGCCCCGGAAAGAATTACTAATTTTATGGAGTCTACTATCACAAGCTACAAGATTGTTTTTATGTCTTGTGTTTATATTATACCTGTCACAAACTCTTGAAAATTTAGAGATATTTTCCTTACATACATCAGGTTCTCGAAGATGTATTGTGACACTACGGTTAGAATGTCTATTTCTTTAAACTTTTCTCGAAGGGAAACTCTTGGGCCCAAATTAAAAATAGCTCTCACAGCCCGCTTTTGTAAAATGAATATTGTGTTTAAATCCGCGGAATTACCCCAAAGGAGAATTCCGTAGCTTAAAATACTATGAAAATAACTGAAATAAACTATTCTAGCCGTATCCACGTCTGTTAATGTCCTAATCTTTTTTACAGCGTAAGAAGCCGAACTTAATCTACTGGATATTTTTTCAATATGCGATCGCCACTGCAATTTGGCGTCAATACTTAAACCTAAGAACACTGTTGATTCCACAAGGTTCAACACTTGTCCATTGAGTTGTACATTGGTTTCAACCTGTGTAACATTAGGTAATGTGAATTTTATACATTTAGTTTTGTTCCCATTAAGGCAAAGATTATTAGTATTAAACCAATGGACCACTCTTGTGATAACACCATTCACTTCGTCATAATTATTTTGTTGCCTTTTAATTTTAAATATTAACGAAGTATCGTCAGCAAATAAAATAATACTAGTTTTATCCCTTACGTAGTAGGGGAGGTCATTAATATATATTAAGAATAAAAATGGTCCAAGTATCGAACCCTGTGGAACACCCATCGAAATCAGAGATCCCACTGAACGTGTACCATTAACATCGACCCTCTGAATTCTATTGTTCAAATATGAAGTCAGAAGCTCGAGAGCCTTGTTCCTTATTCCATAATGTTCTAATTTCCTGATTAATGTGTCATGGTGGACGCAATCGAAAGCCTTGGATAGATCACAGAATACACCCAATGCATCATGCTTATCCTCCCAGGCCTCGTAAATACAATTTAACAATTCTATACCAGCATCAGCAGTCGAACGTCCCTTAGTAAACCCAAACTGTTTATCATGAAATAATTTGTTTTCACCAAAATGGGTCATCAACTGTCCTAGGATTAACTTCTCAAATACTTTACTCAAGGTCGGCAACACAGAAACGGGTCGGAAATTAGAAGGGTCTGTAGCACTGCCAGCCTTGAACAAAGGTATGACTTTGCTATGTTTCATTAAATCAGGAAATATACCGCTGTTGACACAGTCATTAAACACAGTTGCTAGATGGGGAGCAATGACATCAATGATACATGAAATAGTTTTGACTGATAATCCCCATAGATCCGCGATCTTTTTGATATTAATAGAGTGAAACGCTTTGGTGATGTCCTTGCTATTAACAACTGAGAATACGAATGCGTCTTCACACTCGTTTATCGATTCCTTAAGCAATGACACAGCGGAAGTGGAAGACGACTGAAGAGTTTTAGTCGTTATTAACGGTATATTTGAAAAGAAATGTTCAAACTCTGTCGCAACTTCCAGATCCTCCGTGACACGCCATGTCACGGAGGATCTGGAAGTTGCGACAGAGTTTTGACCTTCTATTTTTAAATGAAAATCTCTTACATTTGATGGAGATTTCCCACATTCGGAATTTATAATATTCCAAGTAGTCTTAATTTTATTTACAGAATTAGAAATTTTATTTTTAATGAAGTTTGACTTCGCGAAGGAACAGGCTCGCTTAAATATTTTTGAGTAATTTTTAACATAATCCTGGAAAACAGGGTTGAAATTGTACGATTTTTAGAGAATATAGATCATACAATCTCCTCCTGCTCTTATAAATCCCCGATGTTGCCCAATCACTGAAAACTGGACGGCCACCAATCGATAATGTTTTTGAGGTAAAAATTCTCCCAAACTCATTATTGATCAGGTTGATTAGGTTTTATTTATTTATTATTAGGTCCCGCTGACAGGTCAAGTCAAAGTATTTTTTTGTCTTTATAGCGCTTTCTTTTGTATCTATACTTAATTGATCGTATTTGTTCATTTGAGACATTTAAAAAAATTTCACTACATAGTATAAAACAAAGTCGCATTCTCTGTCCCTATATCCCTTTGTATGCTTAAATGTTTAAAACTACGCAATGGATTTTGATGCGGTTTCTTTTAATAGATAGAGTGATGCAAGAGGAAGGTTTACATGTATAAAATATGTTTAATATAGTAGAGGTTGCAGCGGGAACGGGATCTGACGCCACGCAGGCGGAAAAATATTAGCGGTACGAAGTTCGCCGGGTCAGCTAGTAATAAATAAAACTCAAACAAATAAGCTTTTAATAAATCTGTTGTACTAAAACGAAGTTATAATTTACCGCAAGGGTTGTGCTGATTTCAAAAGCTTGTAGTGCAAACAGAAAACAGAGAAAGAACTTGCGCGATAATAATATTTGTTTTGGAGTTCTTGTTCTGATTGTCTGTTTGCAACTACTATACGGATTTTGATGCAATTTTTTTGTTTGAAGGGTCTTGGTCAGACCTAAAATTTTACGTTGTGTGATCACAATCGGTGGAGTAGAACCGGAGATATGACTTAAAACTTGCGATAACCGACATTCACGCAGGCGGAGCCGTGGGATTAGAGTAGAATAGAATAGAATTATTTTTATTTCAGGTTTCTTCAATCCATATAAATAAAGTGTTAGTAACATAATATAATCTTAATCTAGTGTTAGTATCTTAACAATAGTCAATGAGGTTATGGCTTTCGGTGCTAGACTAGTGTTTTATATAAATAATTATTATTTGACGACCTGTGTGCTGTGGTGGTGAGCATTCGACTAATGCGTCATAAGCAGAGGGTTCGATGTCCAGTCAGTGTGACAGTGCAAATATTAGTATATACGTAAGTCTATTTGGATTGTTCTGATGATGCTTTATATTCTTCATTTATGGATGCACCTATATGAGCATGTGTGTAGCATTACTTATTTATACTTAATATTTATAAAGCTGAAGAGTTTCATTGTTTGTTTGGTGGAACGCGCTAATTTCTGGAAACACTGGTTCGAATTGGAACATTTTTGTAATGTTAATTAGTGCATCGAGGAGGGTTATATCGGCTATGGCTATATCTATAACAGCACAGTACTACCAAAGGGAACGATCATAACTTAATTCAACAAAGCCGGCAGATTCTCATACATTAATTGAAAATTATTAAGGGGTGACACGTGGTTTCGAAGTAGGTATGTCACCAACGACGCCGGGGAAGGCCGGCTAGTTTTACATACAAATAAGGTATGCTTAGTTCTATATGATGCTATCTGATATGGCCTATAATATAACAACAAGCCATCTATTTGTAAACTGAGAGCTCCAGAGCTCACTGGGGAGTATTGTGCTGTCAGTGAGAAGACCTAAGGCTTGTCCTGCTTTATCTTCCACACTAACGGCACAGAAACTCTCTGTTCTAACGCCCCTGACGTTGCACACGTCCATAGGCCACGGTAACCACTTTCCATCAGGTGGGCCGTGCGCTTACCTGCCACCTATCACCTAAGTAGTATAAAAAAAACAATATTATTGTATTGACAACTGTTTCAAGAAACTAAGTTCCTAAGTACCTACCTACTCATATTGAATGATATAATCTTAAGAGCATTGTACTGCACTTATCTTTAAAAATGCATTTCGAGTTGAATCACAGCCTCACAGGTGACGTATCTGTTTGCAGTATTTTGTTACTACACACAGACAGATTTATTTAACTGATGATAGTGACTATCGCTGCTAAAAACCTGACGAAACGTCAGAAATAGTGTAATGTGCAGTTAAACAATACGTGACAATACTAAATTATATATATCTGTTACGCTCTCATATTTAAAACACTGAACCGATTCCGATGACATTTGATATAGATAGAGTTACAGAGATATAGACATAGCTAGGAAAAGGTCATAGGATCGATCGCAATATAATCAGTTATAATGAGGACTAGCTGTTGCCCACGGCTCCGCCCGCGTGGATGTCGGTTATCGCTTAGTGTTGAGTCAACGCTTTTTTTCTGAAATAAAAGTAGCCTTAGTTACCTCTTATTACATCAGCTACCTGCCAATAAAAGTCCCGTCAAAAAAATGTTATTTTGCTGTATGTACCTACCGTATTATATTAATATGCATGTAGAAAAAACGGTTATTTCAATATTACAAACAGACACTCCAATTTTTAGGGTTCCGTACCCAAGGACCTTATTACTAAGACTTCGCTGTCCGTCTGTCCGTCCCGTCTGTCACCAGGCTGTATCTCAAAAACCGTAATAGCTAGACAGTTGAAATTTTCACAGATTGTGTATTTCTGTTGCCGCAAGAAATACCAAAAAAAATAATAATAAGGGGGCTCCCATACAAAAAAAAACGTGATATTTGGCCATTTTTCATGGCCTTTTTTCTGGTACGGAACCCTTCGTGCGCGCGTCCGACTCACACTTGGCCGGTTTATTTATATGTATAGATGTATAGATAAGTAATTTCATTTATGGATTTGCTTTTTTCTTCAATGGTTACTAATAAACATCTCGTATTTGGACTTATTTGGTTTTTTAAACGAAACTTATATTACACCTACATTTGTTAAAAAGCTTCCTTCTTAGTTATTTAAAGTATAATATAATAATTTATATTAATACATTTTGTATCTTTTATTAAATCTGTTCATGGCCCTTTCCTAATATATTTCCTTTCATTAAATATTTGAAATGAATACCAAATAACTAAATAATCCAAACATAAGGCAGTATCTATAACATAAAATAAGATTTTTACTAATGACTTCATCGTCTATTATAATAGTGAAGTGAAATTTAAATGGATATTAAGAATTACATGCCATTCCATTCATTTTATTTGATGAAATTCTTGCAACAGCTGTACTTATAAATATTTGCTATTGTTTGGTGAACCAGTTACTTAAATAATGAATCAAAATATGGGTATTGTCTGAATGGTATTTTTCGTCTGGTGTGGCAACTTTTTCTTTTTGGAAACCTCCGGGTTCCACCCCGCAGCCTAGCCGCCGTGGGCATGACTAAGCTGCTATTTTGGAGTTGCAACGACTAAAACTTAGTTCGGCGTCACAAATCCGCTTATTTTCTACTATGAGATGCGGTGATAGCTTAGTAATTAAGGAATCGGCCTTACGATCATGAGATACCGGGTTCCTATCTTGGTCATAAAACTACCGACGAGAATCCACTCCTCAGCAAGATAAAATGCTTAACTGGAGCTATTAGCGAGAATACTAATAATTTCGATTACTAGTAAGCATTCCAAAAAAACTTATCGTAAAGTACATGGCTTATCCGTAAGGGTGGCCACATACCAAAGCGGCAAATTTACCTACATTCACGTAGCAAATGCTTCTTGAAGTACACATTTACTGCAACTTTCGTGTGTGCCCCAATAAGTAAGCAGTTGTAGTGTTCTTGAATGCTTGCGATATCCGAGGGGATATATCGCGTTGCAAAAGGAGAAAGTAGGTTGGGACCGGGACAGTACAGGAATCTTATACGTTTATTTCGCCTCTGCAAGCTGCAATGCGCAAGTGTTGTGAGAGCAAACTTCTATTGCTTTTTACCATTTGGGGGTAAATGAAACTGAAAGGTTACATGGTGAGGTGCTTTAAAGAAGGAGGAATTCTCTTCTCTCTGAATACCTATCAGCTTACAGGACAGAAGGAAAAAATTGAGAACAAGACAACAGGGATTTGAAACATAGCAAATTAGGAATATCAATACACCTCTATCTATGATTCTTTGGAATCCTATTTATCAGATTCCCTCACCCGGGGCATCTGAACACCCAAGACGGTGCGCTCTTTTCGTCGGTTCAAATCCAACATAATCGCCCCCGCCGGGCGGCGAGAGGGTATCTGAGGTGATTTTCGCACGAAAAATGAAAGGTATAAGATTGTCATGGTGAATATTGTATAATATTGATATAATAATATTATATAAATGGGAAAGTGTATGTGTGTCTGTTTGTATTTCTGACTTTCACGCCTAAACTACAGAACCGATTTTGATAAAATTTGGTATAGGGGTAGATTAGACCTTGAGAAAGGATATAGGCTAACTTTTAAACTCTCGCGTTCCATGATACGGCCGTGGTCACAGCCGGAGTAACCTGGTCGAAACGTCAGGCAATCAAAGGTATGTAAGTACCTATACCATGATCGCGTTAATTCCCGTTTCGTTAATTATATAAGGATATAGGCTGTTTAGTCGCGATAACCGACATCCACGCGGGCGGAGCCGCGGGTAAAAGCTAGTATTGATATAACGCCATAAATACTAATTAATGCTACGTTATCGATAATACAATAAAACTTGACTGGACGGGTGATGAGCCCTTTTGTGTGGGGACTTTTCACCCATATTCACTACCTAACGACTGCTATAGATGTTCTTATGGCAAGCGGATCCGACGGCTTAACGTGCTCTCCGAGGTAAATGCAAATATCCATATACATGCATACAAATGCACTGAGCTGATTGTGGTTTGGCGGTTACTCAATGCAAATAAAACATACTGACAGTGGGCGGCAGTTTCAACCACCCCACTTGGTTCTTTTCGAGCGGTGTTACCCGCCGACGAATAAAGTACTGCAATTGATCTTAATGCCTTGTTTTTTTTCTCCCTTTTTGTTGACAGATATATATATTTGGTACAATCTTTTAGTTGGGACAATAATACAATTTAAATCAATAAAACAGATTAATTTCCTCTTAATGCCGGTGTATTACGATCATTTTGAGACTACCACCTACCAGCTAGGCGAAGGTATACCACACACTCTAACTGCAGATATGGCCGAGCGTATCATGGGAGCGATACAGCGCTCGCGGTCACACTACTAAGTACTCCGTTCTTTGAGCTGCTATCCTCAGCGGGCAACTATTAGCTATTTATATCTACGAATATATATTTTATCATCAGGTGACTCCCGTATTTATTAGCAGTAACTGCTTATAATATTAAGTTTGTATAAATAATATTATAAATAAAAGAATTTCATTATCCGTAAATGGCTTTTACCGTACACAACGAGCATTTAAACACGAGCATTTCGATCATTAAAAAAAAACAAAGCATTTTTTTATTAGCTGGGAAATTACATTTGTACTAAACTAATGAAAATACCACGATAGAATGAGCCAGACAGACATTCTCCGAATTCCTTGAAATAAAAATACCAAGATAAGCATAAAAAATGATCACCATCCAATATAATAAATACCAAAATCGGTTTGGTATTAATTAGATAGTGATAAAAGCATATTTTCAGTCCATAATAATTATAAAAAGCCATTTTATACCTATCATGGACTATAGTTTAACTGCAATAAGATACATACAAGCAGACATCACTTGGTGATTACAATGTACGCGGTATTGACGTTGTTGGGCGCGGGCATCTCATCTATTTCTCTTATTGCTTAACTGCTAGTGTCCTAGTGTGATTTTAAACTAGCCTGTAACCTTTAAAAAGAACTGGGCTATCCAATACAAAAATAATTTATCAAATTCTACATAGGTACTTCTAAGTTAAACTTGTAGAGTAGAGTAGATGTCTTAGGAGGGAGAGCCATGACTCTCCCAGTATGACCAGAGAAATATCCCTCCACTGCATGAAAATGGCGCCAAAACCCCATGGCAAACAGACAGGAAGACAAGTAGGTGAATTAAAAAAAAATCGATTTGTAATAGATTTACATTAAAAATCTGTTATTTAAATGTTACGAACAGGCACTCCAACTTTTTTATTTTTGCATTAATTTATTATTATATAAATTGTAAAGTGGTTGTGTATGTACAAAGAAATCCTGGGTTATGTTATATTAACAATACTGAAAATAAAAGTATTTATTGTCTGTTTGCAATGGACGAAAATACTACTGAATGGGTTAGGATGCCATTTTTTGTCAGCAAGGTCTTGCTTGTTCGATGATTAAAGTTAGTTGAGAAGAATAAAAGGTATGACCAAAAGTCATGATACCCAACATCCACGCGGGCATATGCTAGCTAAGTAATAAACTTATTAATAAAAGTAACAAATAAAGAATACTCACTTGGAGCTTTTCTAAAATCATAAGGAGCACCGATGATGGATACATTTCTCTCGTAACCAATCTTGACTAGGGAATCAGATATACTGTTGAAGTATGCTCCAGATTTATCATGAGATGGATCTAACCATTCCACAGGCTCTGGGTTACCCCATCCCGGTATCCGGATTTCCACTCCAGGTGCGTTTTTAGTGGTTCTCGTAACATTGTCATATTCAAGCTTCAAGTTGTCTACCCAGCAGTCAATAACAAATGGGACGAGAAGCTCTAAGTTAAGCCAAATGTTGAAGAAAGCGGGTGATATTTTCGCACATATGTAATGAACCACTTCGGTTTTATTTAGTTTTGCCTCCAGCTGAGATCCTCCATCTCCCGGTACTGTTAAACATAAGAAACTTTATATCAAACAATATTTTATAGTTGCAATATATTTATAAAAGATAATGGGTCATTGAATTCAAGCACTCTTACGCGTGTTGTTGGATTGTTTGAAAACACGAATAATATACAGATTACAGGTATAGAGTTAGTTTGATAACAAATAATTAATGATATCGCTTGAATTAAATGTTAATGTAAAGAATTAAATACTATCATGGTGGTACCAAAGCAGTTTGTAGTTATATTTCATCAGGTCCTGGGAGATTTTTGATACCAGTATTGAGCAAATTGCATCTGGTAGGCAATTCTCAGTAGCAGTATCAAATCTAAATTTACTCTACAGATGAAAATAGAATTGTGTCTCTGCCCAATATTACTAAGCTTTAATGCAGAATAAAGTATCACAGTATTGGACTACTCCTGACGACATGTTGTGTAGAGAGTAGTGCAAAGCAAGCTAATAAACTGGTGATAAGTTATGTGGAAATCGCAGGAAATTTCTGGAATATAGAAAAAAACCAATACTCACTGAGAATGACAGGCGACAGACCCTGGGTTTTTTGCGAAAGACCGTAAATGCAAAATAAAAGAAAACTTAGTTTTATGCTAGTCATTTCCTTCCAGAACCGCTAAGCTAATATAAATAAACTCGTTTCGTAAACACTGTTATATGGTTTCACGCACTTATGAAACACGTCCGTTTGTTGTCGGCGCTAACTAATAAATAGTTTTCCTGCATACAGCGAAGTCCATAAATGCAATGACGTATTAAAATCGTACGATTTATTGAAATTGGCGGGGATATAACTGATAATAACAATTAATGAACGTGTTATGACACTCAGCTGGTCGCAATTAATATAGTCAACAATTTTGTTTTGATCTATGAAGTAATCAAGTAAAGATATCCTTATCTACGAGGAAGCCCATGAGCTACCCAAATATTTTGCTACTGTTTAATACAAAGTACGTATCTTATACAACAAAGCATCAGCAGAGTAGACTGACTGACTGACGCACTTTTTTGGTTGAATTAAATTGATGTGATTGACATTTTCGTTCCATTTCACATTCAGAAATCGTTGGTTATGGGCAATTGGCAATTTATAGTAATTACTATAATGAGAATAATACTTTTGTATGGTAACTTATCACCTCTGAAATGTATACAAGAAAGGCCATTATTTGAACATAAAAAAAATGGTCTTTATTCAATTATAATTCCATTATAATTAGATTATAATGCACGATCATGCACGATAGTCCATAATAATGAATGAGAAATGAAACGTATACCTTATTTCTACAATGTCATTTTTTAACAGTTCAACAATACGATCAAATCAATATTTAACATTAATATATAAATAAGCGATGATTACGTAAACTAATGTTACCAAAACTGATGTTACTAAAACTTTAAGTAATTTGTAACAATATAATCCTTAAAATATACCGAATGTTTCAAGTTATTATAAAATCATCATGATATATTTCAAAACGAAACCATTGGCACTGCTGTAATACGCAGGCGCGTACTTTTCAAAAATGGACATTTACATTTCGTGATTTTACCATAGTATTTTAACATAGTTTTAATATATTTAAGTAAGAAACTGTTAATGATAATTATTTAAAATGTTAGGAAAACTTTATAGTAAGGGAACAAAAACAAGCGAATTTCGCTTTATTGTTAATAATTGAAATGTTTCTGCAGGTAAAATGCAAGCGATCGATAATTTTATTATTAGAGTAAGTGGATTTAGAGCCATTTATTTATTTGCAGGGTCGTGTTATAATTGTTTGGTTATCTTGGCTTATTGGAGGAATTTGCGGAGTTGTTATTTTGTTAATTATAATTTGTTACTGCCGCCTAATGCCGCGCCATCAGAAATCGTTCGGTGAGTTCATTTATTTTTAAATATTTTAGTACTTGGTATTAAAACCTGTGAATGATGATGGTTTTAGGAGATTGCGTAGACTGTTCTGGTGATTATAAAGCTTGTGTATTTCAATACAAAGAAGTAATACAACAAACTCAGTACAAAGAATAGCTTATAAAAATAATAGCTACAAAAAAAGTTGTTCGAAAGCTGCACACTCAGCGACTGATCAAGAATTCTAACCGCCCTAGGCTAATTATGAGGACGAGCGCCCGCCAGGTATATTACGGACGGCCTAAAAGTAGTGAGTAGAGTAGCAGTGTGAAAATTTTAACATGGCACAACTAGGCTGCACTGTTTAAATGCCGAATTTCCCATACAAAATGAAGTTAAATTTAGGCCCGTTATTGCAAGGCGGATTAAACAACACTCACACTAGGCACTGTTGCCAGCTCACCCACTCGCTCGACCACTAACCGATTCAAGAAACAAGTCAATGTTTGATGTACGCGCGCTTTTGAAAATTTCAAAATTTATTGTTAAAATCTCGGTCTCGGTCTAGTTGAAATACACTTGTGGACACATCTATTGGCCCACCTTGCATTTTAAGTTTCGTTTAGTCCTAGCTAAAAATTTATATTAGGCCGAGCAAAACGTTCATCGAAATGTTTATCGGAGGTACCTAGAGACTGCCGACTTTGTCCGTCGCCAAGGAAGATCACGATCTCGGGTCACAACTGAAAGGCAGGATCGATTCATCGTGATGACCAGCTTGAGAAATCGTCACCTTACCTCCATTGAGATACAAAACCAACTTCGCGACTTCCACGGAGTATCTGTGAGCGCTCGAACTGTTCGGAGAAGGTTAGAAGAACGCGATATGGTACCACACAAACCAGCTAATGGCCCCAAACTAACGCGAACCCACCGAACAGCGCGTCTTCTTTTCGCGTGCACTCATTTAAATTGGACTCAGCAGCATTGGAGCCGTGTACTCTTTTCTGATGAGTCTAAAATTGCGTTACATGGCAATGATGGAAGGAAGATGGTCTACCGACGTACGGGAGAGCGTTTTGCACAATGCTGCTTTCAAGAGAGGGTTGCTTATGGCGGTGGCTCATGGACTATCTGGGGCGGTATATCTGCGAGCGGCAAAACTCAACTTGAGGTTGTTACGGTACCACGGTTGCCAACATTAAATGCTGAAAGGTACATTCGTGACTGCTTAGAACCTCACGTGATGCCATATATGGACTATGTGGGCCCAAATTTCCTTTTTATGCATGATAATGTAAGAGCCCATACGGCCGGCATCGTCAGGGAATATCTTCGGGATAGGAACATCACAGTTATGGACTGGCCAGCCAGAAGCCCAGACATGAACCCGATTGAGCACATGTGGGACGAGATAAAAAGACGTGTTAGGGCTCGTCAGCCAGTTGCCCAGACGATGCCGGAGTTGAAAACTGCCATAGAAGAGGAATGGGAGATGATCCCTCAAAATTTCATAGAACGGTTGATAAACTTCATGCCTAATCGTATGAAAGCTGTCGTAGATGCCCATGGAGGCAACACGCGTTATTAAATTAAATCTTTATTTGATAATTAAACCTTTATTTTGATAAAACATGTTTTTTATCCAAAAATCAACTGCACTCATCAAGGCGCATACGCGACTTGTTAGGCGTAGCTCCATGTCCTGTGGTATTCTGAATTCAAATTTTAAATAATACTGACGATACGATCGAAAAAGATGGTAAAATGTATCAGGTTTAAAACTGCATCAATAGTTTTTGTTCAATCTAGCAATCATATTTAGGTAGGGGCCATCGAAACCTAAACTCTAAGGGGGGCCAATAGATGTGTCCACAAGTGAATGTAGGGTAGATGCAATGATGATAGATTAGTGCATGCGAACGATTTCACCGCGCGCCCCCTCCTGATCCTCGCGCCCTAGGCTGCAGCCTAATTAGCCTAAGGGTTAATCAGGCCCTGTGCACACTTATCATAGGTACCTACTTATCATAGGTACCTACTTATCATAGGTACCTACTTATTATGAATTATAATCATACTTTTTTTGCAGATGAGCAATATCTCAAAGAGAACTATGCCATCAAAGAAAACCATGCTTATTCCAGTCAGGATAGTTATAGAATGAAACATGCTGAGGTAAGTGTAACTACCTAAAAATCCTAAAATAGGAAGGTGCCTACCGGAAGGTTTATGTAAAGTTAATAAAAAAATATTTATTTTTAATGTTTATTCAATTACTTAAATACTTAATTGCATTGACATTAAAACTACAATTACTTTAGATAACGAACAAGTTTTACGTTCTTGTTATCTAAAAGGAGGGAAATGAAATAAGGCTTAAAATTTATAGTGTGTCCTAGATTGATGACCTACTTACGCAAACAAACAAACAAACAAACATCTACGCACTTGGTATAGGTTAGACATTATAAAAAGGGCTTAAGCAAGCCCTTTTTATAATGCAGAATAACATTTTCTTCTTCCTTATTGTATCTACTTATCTGTCCCTGGGTTACGGTAACCGCTTACCTTCAGATTATCTATGTACCTCTTTTTCCGTTTATTTCATTTCCGTGTGTATCATCATCCTGCTAGTTTTTTTTTACGTGCGGGCAATCCCCTCGGATACCCACCCCTCCGGAGCCGGAAGGGGAGGTTATGTCGGTCTAGAACCGACTAAACCGCACGCCATCTCTGGGTCGTAGTGCTAGGCCGAAGGTGAGGTTGTCATGCGACATATCCCTCGCACCCCGGCTGACCCAGGGCCATCCCTCTCGGTCTGGCCCTCCTCGGGGATGCACTATAGACCCCAGGTCCGCTTATTATATATGATTATTTTTTATTATTTTAGTTTTAGTAGTTTTGTCAATGCGGTATCGTAATCAGTATCACTGCAGCGCCGCTACTCATGTAGGCAGAAGGCTTGAGTTCCAGACGCTCTTCGGGAAGGTTTACTACATCTTCTACAAAAAAATGGGTTTTGTATTGGTTTTTATGAGAGCAACTAACATCTGATCCAACATTATCGTAGACAGGCAAGCCTACGCCAGAGCCGTGTCTGTTTAACAGTTGCGTGTTACCGATTGGCAGACGAAGGTGACACGAGCACTGAAAATTTTTCATGGGTCCTGTTGTGCAATTCTTTAAGCATTCAGCGGCGAGCAGCGTTTCGATAGCCTTGATAGAGATTTCTGAGTGGGTGACGTCACTCGAGATCGACCGTATTCACCGTATTCCTACCTCCTTCCCATGGCCCTACCAACCATCTTGGTTACTGGCGTCTGCTCTCATTCGGGCGCGCATTTCTAGACTCCCTATAAATTATTTTTTGGTGTCTAACCATTTTCACTCTCTCCCCTTTCTGGGGCAGCACGCCACACTAACGGGCTTCGTCGCCGTTAGAGACGTCATAAGCTTTGCTCCTACTTTGGAGATCGACCAAAGACAATATCTATCAAGCTGTCGAGACATTTTGTTCGAAGCTGTATGGTCAAAGAATTGCAAAGCTATCAGTGGCGAAGGAAGGGTCCCTATAACCTGATTCCTGCTGGCTTGCTCTGTTAAGGGAAGCCATGATAGAGATGTCTTAAATATATACCGAAACGTCCCTTTTAAAAAATTTCACGCTTCGCCACTGAAAGCTATACCCCCATTACCATTTCGTGTCTAAAGCATGGCAAAGGCGGTATCTTGAAATTCAAATTCAAATCTGGTCTCAGACAAGTAATTTACAGCATTAAAGCTGAGATGTCGATTTACTAAGGCACGCACATTCACCCATTTTTATCATCATTATCTTATTGTGAAATAAAACCATTCTACCGCGATTTAGGTATTATTTTGCTATAATTTAAGTACAGTCGACAAAGAAGATACGGTTGCACACAGAAGCAGACAACTTTGTTTGCTAAGGTGCAACCATATTTCAATTTCAATGAGTAATATCCGTGCTGTTTCAATGACTAATATTCTCGTAGACCTTAGACAGTATACTGTTTATACTTCGTGCGTGTACCTACTTCATAAAAGTCTTTTTCTTTCTTTGTTTGTATTGTACCTCAGGTGCAAGTCCAGCGCCACACGCGGCCGGCCAGCTACGCGGGGGACGCGGACGGGCGCGGCTCGCGGGAGGCGCGCCCGCCCGCGCACGGCTACGTCAACCGCGTGCCCGAGCAGAGGGAGTCCGGCGTGCAGTACGCTTCTAGCAGCAGTGAGTACGCTCCAAGTGTACCTCGAACCGCACCTAATGGCGGCTCGGATGTGCGTACAAGTGCGGGTTCAGATAAATGACGTTTGAGAAAAGAGAGAGAGTCAAACGCCGATTAGCCTCGTACGAATTTCCGAGCCGCCATTAACTTTGGTTCGAGGTATTTCTGTTTTAATCCAGATAGGATATTGAATTGGTCTAGGCGGGGTTTGAACCCGCGATCTTTACCTTACAGGTTCAATGCTCTGCCCACTAAGCTACCAGACCTCACCCGATTTTTCCTATCTTAATCGATTAGATATTTAGCTTGCAAAATGCTTAAAAATTCCATTAAAGAAATATATCAGTTTTTTTTTCTTCATTTCTTTGTCTCTCCACAGAAATTCCAACATCGGAACCCTTTAGGTTGATAATGACCACTTTCCTAAAATGATCACTTTCCGGAAATGACCACCTTTGATTCCGAAAATGGCTACTTTCCTGAAAGGACCACCACATTACCTTGGACCTAAGTCGCGAGAAAAATAAAGCCCTGGTGCGCGCGGATTGTTTTATAACAATATATGCTTGTGGTGAATTGGAGCTCGTTCACCGCCCGTAGCACCCCGTGCTATCCTCGAAAGACACCCAAGAAACATGTACTGCGAGTATAGAGCACAGTTTAGGTCCAAGATATCCGGGTGTAACACTCCTGAAGCCACCCGTTTCGGTCACAGGGGGTGGTTATGTCGAACTCGGTTGGATTATTACCGCACGCCATCTCGAGTCTCAATTAAGGTGAAAAGTTACCCATAAAGCATTTCCCTCACACTCGCGTTGATTATTAGACAGATAGATGGACAACTTTTTAATTTACACCAGATAATACTTACTAGTAAGTATGGATTACAGTAATTATAGTTAAATGCACAATAGGCGGCTTTATCGCTGAATATCCCTTATCCCTGGAAGAGATGGCCTTTTCCAGGCAACCGTAGGATGGAGAAATATTCAGTAACACGCACGTCATAAATTGTGGTGTATGGGTGTAGCTGTCACATTCAAATATAAATCACACATACAGTGCAAATATACAGGATGTCCCGAAACTCGACGTCAACCCGGGACCGGGTGAAAAGACAAGTCATGCTGGTTGCCAGAAAAAAATAATCTAAGTTGCATGATTTTAAAATTACAGGCATTTTAAATTTTATTTATTTATTTAGTTTTAAAAAATTAGTTTTAGTTTTAATTAAAATTTTACAAAAACATCGTGCCTATTACAATGCACACACTAAGAGTACTTTAAATTTAGTGAATAAGCTGTTTATTCATAGTTTTTATGATAGACAAGCACAGGTGCCAGTGAGTTAAATTTATTCAGTATGGGAATCGGCCCTTCAAATTTACTAAAAAAAATTTTTGCCCGCGATAGCAGCAACAACTTACCAAGTATTATACCATTTTGGAATCCTTACTAAATGCGCCAACTTTTGACATAACTTGCCAAGCTCGCGTGGTGCACTTTTCTTTCAATAAAAACTAATAAAAACTAGGTAATGTTGTTATTTTAGTTATTTTCTAAGAAATAAGTCCTATTGTTATGAAAGATAGAGCAGCTGATTTCCAAATTTGTATTACAGTTTAGAGACGCATTATTCAGGGTTACAAAGCAAAAAAAATTGTTGGAAAAAGTTAAGATTTGTGGCAACAGGAGTAAAAAGACTGCCACAGGGTGTGTAATTTTACACTTTTTCTTAAAATGCCTGTAATTTTAAAATCATGCAACTTAGATTTTTTTTTTATATTTTTCTGGCAACCAGCATGACTTGCCTTTTCACCCGGTCCCGGGTTGACGTCGAGTTTCGGGACACCCTGTATATTTATGCAAATTAACATACATCTACAGGGTGTAATCGTTAAGTGTGTCCAGGCGATTACTCCGTAACTATTACAGATATCAAAAAACTTTAAACTGATATCGAAAGTACGTTACCTAATGAGTAAAATGACATCAATAACTTTTTAAAAATCTAACGAGAGGTATCTAACATTTTGACATTAAACACTCCCATACATTTAGTAAGAGATTAGTAGAAAGGGTTTAGTTTCCTCATTTTAAGTGATCTAGTACCCATTTTACCTTAATCATATTTTATGATTACGTTTACTATGACAATGATGATTTTCAAGTAGAAACACGTGTAAATTAATTATCTTACCACTTCAAATGAGTAATAAACCGTGTTTCAATATCGCATTAAGTAATTTGAGCTAACCGAAAAGCAACATACTACAAAAAAAAGATAGGTACTCTTTGCTGTTCGTTCTAAATTCAAATCTTTTATCTCGGGTTGTTGTTCCCGCCAATTTATCGTTGTTTTTTTTTTTAATTTGCGTTAATAATCGTGATTGTTTCATTTATTGATTGCAAAATGGCATATTAGAGAAAAGAGAGATATGCTAAAAATTTACTACAAATATGATTGTAACAAAAAGCGGCTATTATCTATCACCTACAGAAGTGAGTACCCAGATAGAGAAGTCTCTTCTGGTGTACGTACCTAAAACCTTTCTACTAATCTCATACTAAATGTATGGGGGTGTTTAATGTCGAAATGTTAGATACCTCTCATTTGATTTTTAAAAAGTTATTGATGTCATTTTACTCATTAGGTAACGTACTTTCGATATCAGTTTAATGTTTTTTGATATCTGTAATAGTTACGGAATAATCGCCTGGACACACTTAACGATTACACCCTGTATAGTAGTTTATGATACTGTTGCATAATAAGGGTTCTTATAACACGAGTGTGTTTTAAAAAAACGAGCCGTAGGCGAGTTTTTTTATATTATCACACGAGTGTTATAAGACCAAGTTATGTACAGTGTCATACACTACTTTATCTACTCTCATACTATAATACATAAACAAATTTATTTTACAAACCAAACCAAACTTTGTTTAATTTAAATGAATAGAACAAAAAAAAATATTCGCGCCAAGGCACAAACTTCGATTGCGCATGCGTGTTTCTTTTTTTTTTCTTCCGAAATGGCGGATTCTTTTTTTAAAGTAGAGGTTTAGTCCAGATGGAGGTTGTATAGGTGTATCGTTATGATTAAAAAGTTATTTTATGATATAGGTGTCCATACAAGACCTGTATCGTAATAAAACTTTTTTTTTGGCCTGTGCGTAATGTTTGTCATAAGAGTTCTAATTTCAATTTTATAATCTTTGTATTATAGTATCAGAGTAGATAAAAAATATAACGTTTCTTAATACAGTAGAATTAAGCACTGAGAAATAATACAAAACCTACTTACTAAAGCATTATTCTTCTTCTTCATCCTAGCATTAATTCCAGTCGCTTCCGAAGCTCTCGGAGTCTGGGTGCGGGTTTGGCTAATTTTCGATGTTTTCCGTGAAGCGACCGCCATCTGACCTCCATACCACATTGCCGCCGCGCTATTGAAGTATTGTTGTTGGACATTATAGGGCTCTCATTACCCGTAATGACAGCCACAGATATGTATTCGTATGATAACCGGGACCGACGGTTTAACATGCTCTCCGAGGTACGACTAGACCAATGCAATTATGGCTATTTATTATATATTCATGCATTCAAATATTTGGGTGAATTTCAACAAATGCCATTTTTTTTATCATATCGGTGAACTTTTTCATTTATATGCTTTTTGAATATTTTTCAGGTTTTATGTAATCTTTATGATATCATATATCCCCAAATTTAATATCATCAACGTATCATTTAAAAATAAGGAGAAAATTCGGTTTGAATTTTGGTTTCCACCGACATGACAAACCGGCACCGATTATTTTTTCTGTACACCGATATGATAAGTTTATGCACCGAAGTGATATGCATTTCCAGCGATGTGATAATATATCCAGCGAAATGATAATCTATCCACCTTTGAACGTCATAAAGGAAATAGTTAGAAGGTACCTTATTTTTACAAGGGTGACTTAAAACTGAAGACCTGATCTGAAGAAGATCATATCCAACGAGAACTGAGTTCTTGGAAATCCAATCCATACTAATATTATGAATGCGAAAGTAACTCTGTCTGTCTGTCTGTATGTTACGCTTTCACGCCTAAATCACTGAACCGATCTTGATGAAATTTGGTACAGAGGTATATTAGAGCTTGAGGAAGTACATAGGCTACCTTTTATTGCAAGAAAGGGGGTTTAAGGGAGGAAATAGGGGATGAAAGTTTGTATGAAAGTCAGTCAGTTTTGTAGATATGGTACAGAGGTGGAGTAGAGCTTAGGAATGAACATAGGCTACCTTTATCGCGAAAAGAGGGATAGAAGGGGGGGAGTAGGGCCATGGATTGAAAGTTAGTCAATTTTGAAGATGTCCTGATGATTTTTGATACAGAGATAGATTAAAGCTTGGAAACGAACAAAGGCTACCCTTTGTCGCGGAATAGGGGGTTTAAGAGGGGGGGGGGGGGGGGGTTGAATAGGGGATGAAATTTTATCAGTTTTAAATTTGGTACAGGTATGAATTAGAGCTTGGGATCGAACATAGGCTACCTTTTGTCGCGAAAAAGGGGGGTAGAAGGAGGGGGAGTAGGGCCATGGGATGAAATTTTATATGAAAGTTCGTCATTTTTGAAAATATCCTGATGAAATTTGGTACAGAGATAGATTAAATAGGCTACCTTTTGTCGCGAAAAAGGGGGTTGAATAGGAGATGAAAGTTAGTCAGTTTTGAATATATCCTAATGAAATTTAGTACAGGAATTAATTTCACGCTTAGGAACGAACAAAGGCTACCTTTTGTTGCGAAAAAGGGGGTTTAAGGGGTGGAATATGGCATTGGGATGAAAATTTGACATTTTTGACGATATCCTGACGAAATTTGGTACAGAGATAGATTAAAGCTTGGGGACTAACATAGGTAACCTTTTGTCGCAAAAAATGGTTGGGAGGGGGGAAGTGTGTTGTGTACCTATGTGTTTATATGTATGTTCTTGTATGTTCTATTTTTTCTTTGTATACTTAACGAAATCACACGGAATCTACCGATATGATAAAACGACTCACCGAGATGATAAAATGATCTACCGATATGATAAAGCAATCTACCGATGTGATAGAACTGTGCATTGATCATGAATCAAAACACCGATATTAGATGTAAGACACCGATTTATTTTTTCTTATCATTTTCGGTGTAAATTATCATATCCGTGGTAATAAAGACCACCGATTACAGCGATATGAGAACAGCGACGTGAGAAATTACACACTTTTTAGAAAATTAGAAAAAATGCATAATATCTAGGATAAATTCAATAACAGTTAATGAAGCTAATTCACTTACTACCCCTATTAGAACCAAATAACAATAATAAAACTGCTCATTAAACTAAAAAGATGCAATCACCGATAGTATAAAATAATTGTCCGGGAGCAACTTATATGGCATACATACGTTATTGGCTGGAATATGCAGCGATTTGACACCCATCCGTCCTGACTGCATACTAGTTCGCACTAACGAGAGAAATAAAATTGGGGTGGGGACACTGTCGGACCCGTCGATGTAAAGTTAGGTGTAAATTACTTTTGTCCATCGAAATGAGAACATTTTGCAGGACAAGTACGTTTGTGCCTCTCAGTAATAATAATCGTTAATTATGTAATAAAATATGCCATATATTACTAAGAAAACTAATATTCTATGAAATACAATAATTTATATACCTAACTTACTTATTTTTATTAGTGTATAAGCTTTTATGTTTGTAAAAAAAGTAGAGGGACAGCACCGATGTGAAAAAAAAAGAGGTTTATGTATTTATTTCTACCTTTATATATAGTCCTAGCCAAAATATATTTTTTGCCACAACCCAATAACTACCTACTGAATACTAAAAAAAATAATTCAGAACAATATTCCTTTTTTCAAATAAGTACTAATTTCACCGAAGACAAAAAAATATCCATTTGGGAAATTCACCCATTTGCACTTAGCGGAAATCGAACCCTCGCCTCCTGTGGAGCAATCGTGTTCACTACCGATACGCCACAGAAGCTGTCATAGATTATTTTCAGGAATTTAATGGCAGTTCATGAATTGACAGTGGAATGATCTGGACATCTTCTCTACGAAAATGTGTTGTACTTATGTCTGTTTGTTGCAGTGCTGGACGAGATAGACAACGCTGCGAACATAGACGCTCTGAAGACCAGGTCTCTGCCGGCGTTCCTCAGGCCCAAGCCGCGACCACTCTCCACTGAAGACGATTTGCAACAGCTTTATGCCAAAGTAAGTTTTTGCTCGTATTGCAGACCTTCTTTAGTTGTTGGTTGCCACCCATTAAGTTCTTTCACACATCAATATGAGTAGATACAGAATGAAGACCACCATTTTAGATGCATGCAGTGGCCTGTCAATCAATCGGCCTATTGCCGTTCACTACTGGACTTAGGCCTCTCCCAATGTTGTTCTCACCAACTATTTCCACGCTGTCGGCCAGACGTACAGAGTTTTATTTCGGGATTTCCTGCTCTCGCAGTGATATCGTTCGCGTATTTTTCCGTTAGTCGCCTCTTACTACACTATTGGGAGGAGACGTGGTGTTGATACTTGTATTCATTCCGCGTCACCACACGGATTGCAAAAGGCCTATACCAAAATTGAAAACAGTACACTTTTCTATACAGAACTAGCTTTTGCCCGCGGCTCCGCCCGCGTGGATGTTGGCTGTTGAAAATTTTTTTCTGAATTCTCTTTGCTATAAATCTCACGGAGCCCGAGACCTTTCCAACGAATGCAAAACCGTGGAAATCGGTTCGTGCGTTCTGGAGTTATAGCGTCAGGAAGGAAAACCCGACTTATTTTTATATAGTAGAGATTACTTAGAATTCCCGATTCAAATTCTTCTATATCAGTTCTTTTTAACATGTGGGTAATCCTAAACTGTTTTGCGACTTGCATTGATAATTTTGTTTACGCAGGTGAGTTTAAGCAAGAAATATAAGAACCGCATGCGCAGCGAGCACGCTGCTATCATCGCCCTCAGCAAATCCCACAGCCAATTCTTTGACGCCGATGCTGTTATAGTCTACGACCAGAGAACCGCTCTCTAAAACCATACCAATCATGAGATGAGACTAGAACAGACTTACAACACTAATAAAGACATGTATGTCGATGAAATCGAAGGCATTTTAGAGAAAGGACATGCCAAGAGTACCCGGTACCGGAAAGCATATTTGAAAACAATTATGAAAGAAGAACTATAAGATAGTGTCTGCCTACCCCATTGGGATAGAGGCATGACCGTATAGCTAACAAGAAAGTGTAAAAAATGAGTGTAACGAATCTAAAAAGAATCAATTGATTATGGGTTAAAAACCAGCAAGCTTGGTAGGAACGATACTGACATGAAAATAGTAGACTAGTTAATCCTGGCTCAAGATAAAATCGAAAGATAGCTTTGAAAAGTGAGATACATACTTAACTGTTGCAGAATATGAACTCTTCCTCTTCTTGTTGAAGAGGTTCTTTAACATCTTTAAACACAAAAAATATGTGACAATAAATTTTATGAAGTTCCAACTCAATAATCATGCGACTTACATAGCTACTTTGATTAGATATTCCTCTGGAAGTGACAGACTAACGAAATAGCCTGTAAAATACAGTTAACTTGGGTAGCTAACGACAAAGGACACAGTTATTGTAGCCTATCGTTGTTTAGCCCAAAAAACCCTGGCCGTAGCATTGACGCTTAATGTAGTTTCGATATAAAGATCATTACTAATTTTTTATTCTCTAGAAAATTTGTCGAAAGTGCTCCCGAATCGAAAGGCTACCCAAGGTAAAAATCTAATATAGGTACTTTACATACTTACCCTTTCTCTATAATATGTCCCCCCACACATATCTTCGTAATAAGTACAATAGCAGTATACACTATAATACCGTTATGATAGTTTAATGCGCACACATAGATTTAAATATAATATTCTTTCACCCAATGTGGTGATGCGACGCGAGGATAGGCATCCTTACAATACAAACTTTCTAAGATACAGTGAGTGAATTTTACTGTATTGTACTGTACTGTACACTTTCTAAGATACAGTGAGTGAATTTTACTGTATTGTACTGTACTGTACAATTTAGTGTAACTTTGTCGCATGCAATCCTCGTGTTGCTTCATTGTTAAATATTATAGACTGTATAGTCACAAACTGGAAGTGAAATAGCCCAGGTGAATTAGGTAAGAGTCATATCGCTCTGGTTTTTGCAACAGTATCGGAAGATTTTTTTTGGTACGTAATGGTTTTGAACGGTAAACAATTATACCTAGTCAGCGTCAAAAATACATGATATTGTTTTTTATTTAAACAGCATTTTTCGATGAAAATGCTGTTTATCCATTGAAATATAACTTCACATTCAATTTTTTTATTATGAATGTGGATCATCATAAACTTTTGACGCTCACTGTACAATACCTTTCAACTAGTATCAACCGTTTTCGAGATTATCTTCCAGATATTCAGTTTTTTGTAAGTACCCACATAAGCTCAAATCAGTTCTAGTTTTCAAAAAGAAATATTTTTTATGGCCGGAAGCAAAAATGCTAAAAGAAAATGATATTGGTGAAATTGTGATTGCAAATTGTGTGATAATTATTAATTAATGCAAAATGTGGCCTAATTCTTAAGTTTTGAAATCTTTACTTAAGCTTCTGTACAGTCGCGGACACAGTTCAGTAACTATGTATTTATGATATAAAATAATGATACTATAGCTTTTGCATTCCCGTAGATTTTGTACAATGAATCACACTGCTAGAAAAATATAGAATAAGATACCGTTCGTCCGCGACTGTACTTTTATCCGAGTGTTGCTAGCCTTAGGAAATAGGTATGTTCGTTGTCGAAATAGGTTTTAGCCTTTGTTTTCTATAAATGTTGATCCGTATCGAAATATAAACAAATGTGTATTTTATGAATAAAATGTAGATTTGTTTAAGAAAATAAACATTTTGTAATCAGCATCGCTGTGTATTTTTATTTGTATTTTTACATTTTTCTTCACAATTGGAAAGTGTAAGTGCATTGTTCAAAGAGTACGAATCTATCCTTCTGGTCATTAAACCAAGAAACTGGTAATAATTTTTTATTTCACAATTACACAATCATCCGTTTAGTGAATTCTTTGCAATTCTGGCATTTTTTTCATTTCTGACACAATCTAAACCGCTGAGACTGTTCATATGACTGCCTAAGATAACAAATTCATCTGACTTATAAAAACCGCACATAGACAACGTACGTTTTACGCAGTCCCGCTACAAGCGTAGCATGTCTGATTCACCATCATCTCTTTCTTACTTTCCTCTCAAACTTGGACGCTACTTTCCTTGATATGCCATATTTTCCATCTCTTCTTGGGTCTACCTACTCTGACTCCTTGAACCTATCTATCAATTTTACTCTCATCTCTTTCCATACTATGTCCATACATTAAAATTACCTACAGCTATTTTTAATTTCATAATAATAAAGGTGGAGAACAGTTAAATTAATCTATCTCGCGGAAGCTGGCCAGTGTCGGATAGGTCTTCAGTCGTAACAGTTCGAGTTCAGTCTGCAACATTATGATGGTGGAGTGATTCTCCTGCACTTCGCGAATCAACTGGCTGCGAGCCACCAGGGTCTCCATCCTGTATGGAAGACTGGTGATTAGTGTCCAAGTCTTGGAAAGTTAATAACGAAAAAAAGTACGCTCATTCAACTAATGGAATGGGAAATAACTAATTGGAGTAATGAAAGGGTCGGTAGCTTAGTGGTTAAGAAGTTGGTCTTACGATCGAGAGATCCCGGGTTCGAATCCTGGCCATTACACTACCGATGTGAACCCACTCCTAGCACAAGCAATTTAGCTTAGATGGAGGGGTTAGAGGGAATATTAAATAATTTCGGTTTTTAATATTTTTATTAAAATATTATGTATTTTCTACGTTACCTTTGCTTATCTGCAGCTATAGTCACTTCAAGACGCAGATCTCTATTTACTCTCTCCGTAATCATGACTACTAATAAGCTGGGGAAATATGTAAGTGCAGATAAACAATAGCACACAACTACCTAATGGTGATATAATGTACAAAAGATGGGAAACCCCCGGCCAGATAGACTGATGACCTGAAAAAGGTAGAGTTTGGATACCCATTTCCGACTGTGTACTGCCATAGGCTTATTGATTGAACATACGTATAGGTACTTTCGTTAAAAACATCGGGAATTACCTACCTCTTTTTGAACATCCTACGAATCCTTATGGGCTCCAACGGATCCTCGTTGAGTCGCTTCTCCGATACTTTCACGTTCAGCTTCAGTATTAATTTGTCGACAGTCTTAATCTCTTCCTCTAAATTTGTCAGGTCCACCTGAGAATCCAACACATGAGAATTGTATATAAGAAGTTCTGCCGAGATAAATGTTTCACAGTCACGGTTGCGGTTACATACTCCTGATTCTGTAAGTTAGCGGAGAATGGAGTCTGGAATAGTACCTACTTAGAAGTATGTAACATTTTAAATTTTTGTTGTCCCCGCAATAAATTATTTGATGTGGGCTAAAACCGCACGCCGCCCTCTCAGTCTTAATTTACCAGGGTGTAACTCCAATATCACGGACGGACGACACTGACGACACTGGATACTCTAAGCTGAGCCTTAGAGATGGGGGGTCATTTCAAAACCTTAGACTCTTGAAGGTTTCGACCCCCATCTTACCCAGTTGGGCAGTTGACGGCAGCATCTCCCCTACCTTGACAGAGAGGCGCGGCCGTCTTCGTTAGGTACCTGGAGCACACTGTGAGGAGGTACCCGGCCAAGCCCCAGAGTTGAGTTACCTACCTCGGCATCCTCGACCTTACGGATAACATCTTGAAGATGTTTGTTAACTGCGCTCTTGGTACTCTCCATCTCTTTCTCAAGGCGTATGTAGTCCATCTCGTCGGTGTAGCCCTGCTCCTTGTCCTTCAAATACTTCTGCAGCTCTTTCGGGATCTAGCAATAATTACAGCATTATAAAGAGACAAAAAAATAACTACATAGGTCCCTTGTCATATGTTTTGCCGTGGCGTTTTTCTACTGGCGCTAGTATTCTCGAAGAGGTTGGCAGAAATAATTTTATGTCATATGTTTCATCAAGTACCTAGCTATATTTTACGGCTCCAGGTATAGGCACTACGCCAACCTATTACAGTCGACGGGACTCATTTTTGGTCGACGTGCTGATACGGGCTTTTAAAAGAAGAATAGAAAGAGGATAATAAATAATTATATAAGATTCTCAAAATAAAAGCCTTAGCATCTCCATCCGATTTCAAGGATTGTTGAGGGTGCAACGCATATTGAAATGAAACATGTTTTTATTTATCCAGAAAGCGGTGAACAAATTAGGTTAAGTAGAATAGGGGCCAATAAGATATAATGTGACGAAAACTAAAGAAATTGAAATTGAAAAATGGGTCAGACTGATTCCCTATGTTGCCTTCATTCTTCTTTCAAAAGGTAACATCAGCATCATATCAGCCAGACATTGTCCACTGCTGAACATAGTCATCCTTTAAACTTTCAGAACGACCGATCTAAAGGCGACAAATTTGAGTAAATGACTAAAACCTTGAGTCTCTTGTAGGTATACAGTTCCTCCTCCATGTGGCGCAGTTTCAACTTCATCTGCGCGTGCTCCCACTCCTTGCTCAGGATACCCTTGCGGAAGTTCATCTGCTTTCGCATCATGCGCAGCTTCATATCGCCCACTTTCTACCAACAGTGGTTATTTTACGTGAGAGAGCATTTAATGGTAACGAGCATTCTAGCGGATGTTTATATGAACTAAAATAGGAGCGTTATAGTACGCATTCCAGGGAACGCTCTAGCGAACATCTAGAGAAACTATTAGCTTCGGAATTTTAGCTCAGCCGAACAATTTTGTCATCATTGCAACACCCTCCCTTTTCCTTCTCTTTCCACATTTCTTACTGTTCGCTAGAATTAACGAAACTGTTTGTACCGATGTTTGGCTCTACCTTTTAATTCTGTTCGTTGCTTGGTTCGACAAATTTAAAAAGCGGCAAATGTTCGATGTATCTACTAATGAATGTTAGCAATATAGCCATTGAATCAACAGACTATAAGCTTTATCAGGGTAGGTAGAAGATAATGTCTATATCATATTCACCGAAGCTTGCAATTTTATTACCAAGATAACTTCATTGATCTTCTCAATGTCCTCTCGAGGAATAAGCGTGGCGTCTTCGAAGTCCTCCATGTGGCCTGTCGTCACGATCTCCACTTGCCCCGCGGGCAACACCAACTGCCAATAACGACCATACAATTAAAATATCAAACTCCACCCACACTCTCACTATGGTACTTTATATTATGTTATCTGTGCTATAGTGCATACCAAGCATGACGAACGAGTGAAGAGTTAGTCTTCTGGTCACTGCTTATCAAAGTACGAGCTAGAAAAGTTATGCTTATGGGTTTAATGACAAAAATGGCAGCAACTTTAGGTTTTATATACTTCAAAGAAGATTGGAGCATGGACGATTAGAACTTGATCAATCTTATTATTTGAAATCTCTATAGTGGAGATTAGCAAAGGCAAATAAAATGATGTGTACGTAATAAGTATTGAATGCGATGTAGCGTTAAGGAAATGTGAAACGTAGCGCCGTGGTGTAATTAACTATTGTATTTTTCTATATGTAACGTGTAACAAAATTAACTCTCGAAACTTTGTGTCTCGAAATTCTCTAAAATTCAGTTGCAAAGATTGTAAAAATTTACATCACTATTTATGCTAACGTACCATTTTGATATTTCCTGCACATTAATTGCAGTAGTCAGCTGGCTTTTGAAGCAAATGATCGGTGGATGCTGCGTAGGTAAGATTCATGAGCCGACGCGCTCGTAACACGACTACTGATACGCGACCGATACTGATCTAGATCAATTCCTTAAAGTTAGTGCTGCAAAGGGCTGATTGTATCAGGCTGGATGACAGATGATGTCACACGGCCGTAATTAATTCGGTTTGAAATAAATAACAGAAAAATGATATGTGCTATTTGCTGTAAAAAAATTGAAGTAGGCGACCTGCTGAAATGCAATGGATGCAAGACTGTATACCATTGCAGATGTGTGAATATCACCGCGTCGGCTTTCAAAGAAGGACAGGTACAAATTAAACGCAATTTTAAATGCGATTCTTGTGCCAATATAACCCACCGTATCCGGGTAACTGATGACACTCCCGTACGAAGTGCGAAGGGGATGATTGAAATAAATCAAATGGAAAGGAACCAATAATTTGAAGACAGTAGTTCTAAAGAGAGCACAAAGTCATTAACAGCTGATGATGCAAATGATTTGGTAGGTATAATGGAAAAAGTTAATAGAATGGTAATTGAAAAATTAAGTGCTCTTGAGACAAAAATTATAGAGGAAATAAAAGACACAGTTAAGGTTTTGGCATTGGAAAATAGTAAACTGATACAAGAGCTAAAGGAAGCGAATAAAAAATGCGTCTCATATGAGCAGGAAATTAAAATTCTGAAGTCGGAGAACCTAGCAAGCAAGGAGAAAATTTTAAGTAATAATAGCACTAACATTCATGCCAAGTCTGGTAGTCACCGACAACCAACCACACCCAGTTCACGGTTCACTACTACTAGTGCCCAACCAGCAGCGGCCGGGAGTAATGTTGACCACCAGCAAGAGAACCGGGGGGCTGCTGAGACAGACACAGACACCGAAACCCTCAAATAGCTACGCGGCTGTGGCCAGTAAACCAGCAGAAACTACACAGAATGAAAATACTTGGATAGAAGTTAAAAAAACCAGGAGGGTGAACCCTGTAAGGAAAGGGGGTAGTGCGTCGTCCGATCTTCTGAAAGCAGTGGAAAGGAAGACGTTTTTACATGTGTGGAGATTAGAGAAAAGCACAACCGAAGATATGTTGAGGAAATACATACATAATGTGTTGAAAAATGACTCAGAAATTATTATTGAAAAATTAAAACCCAAAACTGAACGGGACTACTCGTCGTTTAAGATCGGGGTTACAGAAGTTAACTACGAGAAGCTATGCGATCCGGCGGTATGGCCCTTAAATGTTGAGTTCAGTGAATGGGTCTTTTTTCGTCGAGCAAGCAAACCAATCCAACTGCAAACCCAGTAGGAACCTTAGCATGCTGTATCAAAACGTGAGTGGACTCAGAACAAAGACTACGCGATTCTTATCATTCGTAGAATCTTCAGAGGCCGATATATTCGCCATCGCAGAAACAAGCTTGAATGAATCAATTCAAAACGCCGAATTGGTGCTCCCAGGATACCACATACTGCGCTGTGACCGAGCGGATGGGCGTAAGCAGGGTGGTGTGCTTTTAATGACCACACCACGATACGAGCTGCGTCGAGTGCCAGTTCCAGACGGTACGGACATAGACAGTCGCAGGTTTGAATTTATTTGTGGCGCAGTTTATAATACACACAATCATTTTTAGTAGCCTGCTGCGTAGTATATATTCCGCCGAGTACAGATGACAGCGAATATGTGTTAATGTTTAGTTTATTAGAAAAATTATGTCTTAAATACAAAAATAACTTAGTCATAGTTGGAGATTTTAACCTATATTCAAGTAGTGAAAATGTTGTTAATTATTTTGAATATTTTATGGCCTTCTGTGAATTCATTCAGTACAACGCGGTACCTAACTCTAACGGCAGGCAGCTGGATCTCGTATTGAGCGCACGCAGCGGTGTGTGCGTGAGCGAGGCGGACGAGGGCTTGCTGCCCGTGGACCGTCACCACCCGCCGCTGGCCGTGCGCCTTGAGAGGGCGGGGGCGCCGCCGTCCCTCACGCACCCCACCTCCACTCCTCCCGTACAGCGCTCTCAAGGCTCGATAACATGTAAACATTGGAACTTTAACAAAGCTGACTTTAGTTACTTATATTATTTACTTGCTACTATGGATTGGAATGAATTGTACAGTTTGAGCAATCCGGAACTTATTTTAAATCTGTTTTACAATAAAATTTATGAGGCTTTTGATCTTTGTGTCCCTCGTAGGCAAATTAGTACAAATAGTAGTCGTAGGTACACATATCCGGTATGGTATACGCCAAATATAATTGAGGAAATAAGACTGAAACACACATTACATAAAAAATACAAACGTAGTAATTCCCGCAGTGATTACGAAGCGTTTAGTAGGGTCAGGGCGAAGGTAAAAGCAGAAACAGCGCGAGCGCACGATCTGTACTACGAACGCATCCAAGCCCATCTACAGTCCATCAAATCTAAGAGGTACCGTTTGACGTTTCATATTTTTCAAACCGAAACAACTTTGTTCATACGTACATTATTCAGTTTCGATAACCTTTTTCATAAAACCATGAATTTAGAAAGATTTCATTATTGTATCTAAAAATGTACAATTCTTAATATCTAAATGTAATTGAAAACTTTCAAACAAAGCAAAATAACACATATTTACACAGTAAATAATTTCTAATAGTTATATTCTTGACCGCATTACAAAGTTACGTAGTTAGGTCACTGCACGTAGTGTTGCGACTCTTCGGATACACTTGTATGCAAAATATCGTTTACATATACGAAAAATCGAATGTATTATTTACAAATTACACTTGACAACCAAACAAATATTTTTTCATGTGAATGGGATTTATCTCACATATTACGATTACATAACTAAATAGTTATGTAATCGTAAAATATGAGATAAAACCCATTCACCAAAAATACGTATTTATAAATCAAATATATTTGCTTCTTTAAAAAGTTGTCGAAAGCGATTTGTCGATTTTTGATTTTCGCGCCCAAATAAGTCGGGGTTTCTCGCGCTAACGCTGTCGAAATAGTAAATGGAGTCAGGGATAGTGTTTTTTACATTTATTTTTGTGTATGATAGTATGGGTTTGCATATTACAGAGAAATAAACAAATTTTTAACAAGCACATCCATTGATTTTACAATTACAATTTTTTCTTCTAAGTCTTATTTCTACGTCTAAAACTAATAAAAATAAGGTATGTAGAACCCATTCACAAAAATGTTGTTGCCTGATGTTATAAATTAACGACGTTACTGCGCGACCGCATAATGCACTGAATACACAGATACCCTAAAATAAATTAATTTAATTATTTTTAGGTCAATAGGCAAAATCGCAGGTGTCCAAGTCTCTACAATTTTTTTTTTCTGGCAACACTGCCAACTACAAGCGCACGCGGTCCGCTCGGTCGGTTCGGCGTCAGCAGTCTCTCGCCATCTTGGAAGCTGACTGTGCGCGTACTTGCTTTCTCGTTTGTGTTTTACAATTTGTGACTTGGCTATTACTTTTCTGGACTGATCATTCTTTATCCGTTTACCTTGGCAATATTTATACTGGACTCCGAACTAAGCAAGTGTTTATTAATAATGTCGAAAAGAGGACGTACTTTGAACAGCCAGGCTCGTGAATTGGTGGTGAAATTACACGAGTATTTTGAGCGTGAATCTCAAAATGGTGGACTTCTACTGCCAGTTACACAAGTTCGGGATCGCGTCGGTGAAGCTCTCGGTATTGGTAGCCGCACCGTTGGCAAAATATTAAGTGAAAAATATGGGCCTTCGGGGAGTGACAGTAACGTACTTCACACACCGAAAAAACGAAAAAGAAATAAACCTGTGACAGGCATCGATGAATTCGATAGTCATGCTATTAGAAACCATATATACGGGTATTTTACAAGAGGCGAATTTCCAACATTGGCAAAGTTATGTGCAACTTTAAAAGATGCCGGGCTGTATAAGGGAAGCATAGAGTCGTTGAGAACGGTAATAACAGGAATTGGCTTCAGATACAAAAAAGTTGACAAACGAAAAATTGTTATGGAGCGACATGACATAATTATGCAGCGACTAACATTCCTGCGCGAAGTTAAACAAATTATAAACTGGGATAATGTAATATTTTTGGACGAAACTTGGCTAAATTCCAACCATTCTGTGCCGAAAACATGGACTGATGATTCTGAAGCTTCGTGCTCGAAGGTGCCGATAGGAAAAGGTGGACGCCTCATAATATGCCATGCTGGGTCAGCGTCTACAGGCTTCGTGGAAAACTCTTTATTAGCTTTCCAATCCAAAAGCACTAAAGAGTATCATGAAGAAATGGACGCAGTAAGGTTCCGAGAGTGGTTCTTAAATTTATTACAGAATATCCCTCCTAACAGCACAATTATAATGGATAATGCCCCATACCACTCTGTGCAAATTGATAAAGCACCTACGTCAGCCAATAAGAAAGCAGATTTGGTGGCATGGCTGCAAAGAAAAGGAGTGGATGCCGACATGTCACTATTAAAAGCTGAATTATTACAGTTAGTGAAATTGCATAAACCACCAAAACCGACATATGTAATTGACCAATTGGCCGAAGAGCACGGGCACAAAGTCATACGACTTCCTCCGTACCATTGCCAATATAATGCCATTCAAAGTCAAAGTCAAAGTCAAAAATCATTTATTCTGTATAGACCATTAAAACGGTACTTACAAAACGTCAAGTTTAAAAAAAAAAATCTAGACTAGTTTAGCAAATGGACCACCGGTTCGAAACGCGGCCCCGACCTGAGAAGACTCCGGCAAGAAACTCAGCGGGCATTTTTTTTTTTTTGGTCTATTTACAAACATTTGCTTAGTCTACTTAGTCTAAATACAATAGTTTGCTTGAGTAGCATAGTTGAGCGAACAGCTCATTTCCAAGCTTGTTTATCATCTAAATATTCTTGGATTTTATAATAGCCTTTTTGGCACAGTTTAGTCTTAATTACATTTTTAAATTTATTTACAGGTAAATCTCTAATTTCATTAGGGAGCTTGTTGAAAAAGCGTATACAGTTGCCCCGGAAAGAATTACTAATTTTATGGAGTCTACTATCACAAGCTACAAGATTGTTTTTATGTCTTGTGTTTATATTATGCCTGTCACAAACTCTTGAAAATTTAGAGATATTTTTCCTTACATACATCAGGTTCTCGAAGATGTATTGTGACACTACGGTTAGAATGTCTATTTCTTTAAACTTTTCTCGAAGGGAAACTCTTGGGCCCAAATTATAAATAGCTCTCACAGCCCGCTTTTGTAAAATGAATATTGTGTTTAAATCCGCGGAATTACCCCAAAGGAGAATTCCGTAGCTTAAAATACTATGAAAATAACTGAAATAAACTATTCTAGCCGTATCCACGTCTGTTAATGTCCTAATCTTTTTTACAGCGTAAGAAGCCGAACTTAATCTACTGGATATTTTTTCAATATGCGATCGCCACTGCAATTTGGCGTCAATACTTAAACCTAAGAACACTGTTGATTCCACAAGGTTCAACACTTGTCCATTGAGTTGTACATTGGTTTCAACCTGTGTAACATTAGGTAATGTGAATTTTATACATTTAGTTTTGTTCCCATTAAGGCAAAGATTATTAGTATTAAACCAATGGACCACTCTTGTGATAACACCATTCACTTCGTCATAATTATTTTGTTGCCTTTTAATTTTAAATATTAACGAAGTATCGTCAGCAAATAAAATAATACTAGTTTTATCCCTTACGTAGTAGGGGAGGTCATTAATATATATTAAGAATAAAAATGGTCCAAGTATCGAACCTTGTGGAACACCCATCGAAATCAGAGATCCCACTGAACGTGTACCATTAACATCGACCCTCTGAATTCTATTGTTCAAATATGAAGTCAGAAGCTCGAGAGCCTTGTTCCTTATTCCATAATGTTCTAATTTCCTGATTAATGTGTCATGGTGGACGCAATCGAAAGCCTTGGATAGATCACAGAATACACCCAATGCATCATGCTTATCCTCCCAGGCCTCGTAAATACAATTTAACAATTCTATACCAGCATCAGCAGTCGAACGTCCCTTAGTAAACCCAAACTGTTTATCATGAAATAATTTGTTTTCACCAAAATGGGTCATCAACTGTCCTAGGATTAATTTCTCAAATACTTTACTCAAGGTCGGCAACACAGAAACGGGTCGGAAATTAGAAGGGTCTGTAGCACTGCCAGCCTTGAACAAAGGTATGACTTTGCTATGTTTCATTAAATCAGGAAATATACCGCTGTTGACACAGTCATTAAACACAGTTGCTAGATGGGGAGCAATGACATCAATGATACATGAAATAGTTTTGACTGATAATCCCCATAGATCCGCGGTCTTTTTGATATTAATAGAGTGAAACGCTTTGGTGATGTCCTTGCTATTAACAACTGAGAATACGAATGCGTCTTCACACTTGTTTATCGATTCCCTAAGCAATGACACAGCGGAAGTGGAAGACGACTGAAGAGTTTTAGTCGTTATTAACGGTATATTTGAAAAGAAATGTTCAAACTCTGTCGCAACTTCCAGATCCTCCGTGACATGGCGACCTTCTATTTTTAAATGAAAATCTCTTACATTTGATGGAGATTTCCCACATTCGGAATTTATAATATTCCAAGTAGTCTTAATTTTATTTACAGAATTAGAAATTTTATTTTTAATGAAGTTTGACTTCGCGAAGGAACAGGCTCGCTTAAATATTTTTGAGTAATTTTTAACATAATCCTGGAAAACAGGGTTGAAATTGTACGATTTTTCAGAATATAGATCATACAATCTCCTCCTGCTCTTATAAATCCCCGATGTTGCCCAATCACTGAAAACTGGACGGCCACCAATCGATAATGTTTTTGAGGTAAAAATTCTCCCAAACTCATTATTGATCAGGTTGATTAGGTCTGCGTAAGACTCTTCTACATTATTGTACGAGGGCAAGTCAGGTAGTTTGTTTACAATAGTTTCCTTGAAAGCGTCTAAACGGTATTGGTTAATTGGTACAATTTTAATTTCGTTTTTACTAATTTTACAATTATTTCTTTCACAAGTTATTAATTGGCCACGGTGATCCGAGTGTACAGCATCCACAATATATTTGTTGATTGGTTTAACATCCGTGAAAATATTATCAATACATGTGGCACTAGTTGCAGTTTTTCGAGTAGGTTCCGAAAACATATTAATAAGATTAAAGGACTTGAATAGATTTAACAATTTATTCTTCTCTACTGGCACTAGGGTGTTATCTAAAATATTTACGTTGAAGTCTCCACAAACTATTATCGCCTTTTGGGAGTAACGGCATTTAAAAAGCGCTTCTTCCATCCTTTCTTCAAATTTTGCATAGGGCGCGTCTGGGGGACTGTATACGCTTATTACAATGAACCGTTCAAACTCAATACTAGCTATCTCAATAACTCGTTCAATAGAGAGGCTGACTAAATCTTTACGCTCTTTAAATTTAATATTCTTATTAATAATAATTAGGGTGCCTCCACGTTTGAAATTTTGTCTACTGAACGAGCTAGCCACCTGGTGATTTTTGAAGTTGAACATGACTTGATGGTCTTTCAACCAATGTTCGGTTACACAGAAGATGTCAATATTATTCATGGTCATGTGCAACTCCAATTCCAAATCTTTACCATTGATCAATCCTTCGACATTTTGATGCACCAGGTTTAATAATTTATTTTTACAATATAAATTACATGCAGGAGACTCAACTGTCTCAAAAGCCGCATGCCCATGTCCGCTACATTCGGACATTATATGAAAAAAGTTGCTAGATTTTTTATCTGTTGTCAAAGAATTAAGTTTTTTTGGATAACCATATCCACTATGTCATTATTATTTTCTTCAAAAGAAGCAATGTTACTAGTCAGTTCTTTGACTATTATACTTAAAAAGTTACCTAGTAAGATTGCAACCTGACGTTGCAAAGATTTTGATAGTGAAAAACTATCTTTTGTCAAAATAAAAGTACTTTGTAATACATAATTACAGTCAAATAAATCTATGGTCCTACAATATGTAGTTAAGGTATGTAATTTTCTATTTATATTATACCTAATGCTGTTTTCACTAGCTGTGAAAGATTTACTGTAAGGTAATGCACACAATATTATCTGTTTAACTTTTAACTTTGTTAAGTCATTGTAAAAATTAATAAAATTATTTATGTTTGCATTGCCTCTTCTTCCAATAAGGATTACAAGTGTTGATTGTGGACAGTGTGTACTATATAGTGCTCTCTTAACTATTTGAGAGTAGGAGGCCCCCGGAAATGAATGGGTAATGACTGAATTCCCCAATTGATTGTACAAATGACAACCTAAACCCCTACCAATTTCATCACAATACACAACTGTTTTTCCTGTAAGTAAAGGTTGTGTTACCGTTGTTACAGGGACATCACTGAAGGCCATAATAGACTTTGCAGAATTCTCACTGCCCACAGAGTCAACTGATAGAGAGGTCGACCCTTCCTGAGATGGTATGGACAAGGTGGAGCACGGCAAGGATGTTTCCCAGTCAGATGATCCCTGTCTGTATAGATTTTCCAGAGAATGAAACCTTGCTTCATTATTATGACATGAGTCTACTAGGCCAGTTAACGCCTCAATGTACTCCCTTATTTCTTTTTGTGCAATCTGGTATTTTAACGTTAAGGAGTTTAAGGAGTCATTCAAACGCCTGATTTCTGACTGGAGTTGATACAAATCAGACTCATATTGATCAGTCTGGGTTTTACCTACCTTTATTATCTGCCTTAATTGTAAATTGGATTTACAGGCCCTTCGATGTTTACTCATGCCCATTTTGAGACATCTTATCTGTTTTTGTGTCTTTGAAATAAATTTATTAAGTTTTATATATTTTTTTAACCTATTTCTGCCACTACTAACTAATCTTACCGAAGAATTCAATAATGATTTATCAGGACATATTATATTCCTTGATGTCACTGGAATATCTGGTGTAGAGATATCTATCAGGTCTGCAGTAATGCATGGCTCGAGACAAATTAGGTCCGGCTCCCCAGCCACCAGCTCACTATAGAGGCTGTTGGAGAGGGCAGCCTCATCTGCCAATCTGATTGATTCTTCTGATTGAACTGATTTGGGCCCAAGTTAAAGGTAATATTTTATAATATTATAATAATAACACGAGTACTTCTAACATTTATAATTTAAACAATGGTTTTCGTCTGCTATCAAATAGTTACATTATTGTTTTACAGGTTATGCAGCAAGACACAACACAAAACCACCCTTCAGTGTCAAGAAAATGGAAGGTTTATTAAAGGAAGCATGTGCCCAAGTTACACAGGAAGATTGGAGTAAAGTAGTACAAAAAACAAAGAAAATAATAATGGACGACTTCGAAAGAGACGTACACTTTGATAATGTAATGGACAATCAACTGGTCATTAATTTAAATGACGATGATGACGAAGACGACGATACTAGTACTAGTAGTGAATAAAAAAATATCCTAAACATTTCTTTTATTTAATTATAACAATTGATTTCTTAAAATTCGGATATTATAGTAATCGATCTCTTAAAGTTCGGATATTATAGTAATCGATTTTTTCATCCCATCCCTATAATTCAATTGTCAGAACTGTCAAACGGTACTTCTTAGATTTGACGGACTGTAGCTAGTGATCCACGAGCGTTTTGGGAATACATGAGGTCTAGGAAAGGGAACACCAGTAAATATAAACTCATAAAAGAGGGGCGCACGTTGTCGGGCTGCGAATGCGCCAGTGAGTTTGCTCACTTCTTTCACTCGGTGTATAGTCAGGAACCCGCAGAGCTGAACGTGGAGGCGGCGAGCGCGGCGCGGGTGCCGGCGCCCGGGGCTCTGGTGTCACTCACCCGCTTACGTGGGCGCGACGTCATCGCCGCGCTGGAGCGCCTGCCACCCAAGCGATCCATGGGTCCAGATGGTATACCTGCGTTTGTTTTCAGGGATGCTCGGGTGGTATTAGCTGAACCGTTGCTGCATTTATACAATGCCTGTATCGACACCGCAACGTTTCCAGCACGCTGGAAGCTCACACGAGTCGTACCTGTACCGAAGGGTGGTGGGGGTCCCGATCCTAGTAATTACAGACCAGTGGCAATTCTTAGTACTCCAGCCAAAGTATTCCACGAAGCCACCATTCATAGCAGTCTCTATAGACAGGTTAGTGCGCAACTATCGGACGCACAGCACGGCTTTCGCGCTGGACGGGGAACGACAGGAAATCTTCTTCATCTGATGACGTGTTTGGTGCCTGCGGTGGACGCTGGGCTACAGGTGGATGTAGCCTACTTCGATTTCAGGAAAGTTTTCGATATGGTCGATAATGACATCCTTCTAAAGCGTTTGGCTGCAGTGGGCTGCACATCGCATGCGCTGGAGTTCTTGGCGGGTTATCTGCGGGACAGATGTCAATACGTGGACTGTGGGGGATGCCTCTCCGAACCCTACTTCACGAGGTCGGGTGTAAGTCAAGGGAGCAATTTAGGTCCTCTTCTCTTCATCTTAATGATTAACAGCTTACCGGAAGTAGTTGCAAACTCGACGCCGTTACTGTTTGCAGACGACCTTAAATTGGTTAGGGAAATTTCGCAGAGTGATGATTATAGCATGCTCCAGGATGATATAAATAGTGTGGTAAAGTGGAGCCAGGACAATAAACTTTACTTCAATGTATCTAAACTTTGTAAAATGTAGCTTGGGTCCTATGACATTTGAACATTTTCTGGGCGACTTGAACATTGTAAAGGCGTCTCTCTTCGATCATTCATTTCTAAATTTTATTTCTCGTAGTTACCACCATAGCTCACAAATAAAATGTATCATACAATAATATAATACAATAATAACATAATAATTTGGGAAAACAAACATCAATAAATTAAATATATGCGCAACATAAAAATATCTTGCCGTTCCGTCAAGGTTACGTGTGTCGGCTGAAATTACTAGTGATGGGACACATCGGTCAACTCAGTCAACTGTGTGAGGCATAATCGATACATATTATAGTACTGTTGTGAATTTATAAAATTATATAAAATTAATATATTTACGTTACGTATCCTTAATAATTGTAAATAGTATGTAGTTCTACTAGTAATAATAGTATGTTCTAATAGTATGTAGTTCTACTTTGAACGTGTATTACAAAATGGCGGACCACTCTTGCCGTTCAATAACGTACGTGATCGCGTAGCTGACGCTCTTGGGATTGAAAAAACCACTGTCTCTCGAATCACGAAGGAAAAGTTTGGGGAATCTTCAATGGAAGAAAACGTCCTAACGATACTAAATAAAAAGAGGAGGCGAAAGCATCCAGTGACTTAGCCAGAGAGTTTCGACGTTGATGCTATACGTAATCACATTTACAGTTACTACAAGCGTAATGAGTTGCCAACATTAAGAAAATTGTGCACCTCTCTCAGAGAAGCCAACCTTTTTAATGGAAGTTTGCCCTCATTGTCAAAATTATTAAAAGAAGAAGTAAGTTTCCGTTACCAGAAAGCAGACAAAAGAAAAATATTGATGGACTGTTCCAGCGAGTCGGATATAGAAGACGACGAAGATGGTGATGATGATTTAGGATGTACTCCATTATCCGATTCAGAATAAATAAATAGTCTTTGCTAATATATATACATGCATGTTCATTGAACCTATACATTACTCATTCTCGACTTAGACTATTACACTTTCACATCTCTAGTAATAACATTTTGACATCTGTCATAGGACCCAAGCTACATTTTACAAAGTATAAGTGCTCTGTTCTATCATTCAGCCGATCGCGCAACCCTGGCCACTACCAGTACCAAATGGAGGGGGCGCCTTTACAACGGATAACTGGGATCAGAGATTTGGGTGTTCGCTTCTGCGCTGATTTAAGGTTTAGTGAACATATTCTTGAGGTATGTAAAAAAGCATACCGTAATCTAGGTTTTCTTTTGAGACACGCAAACAGGTTCACAAATATCGCAACTTTGAGAGCGTTATACGAGGCAATAGTAAAAAGTCACCTGGAATGCAGCGCTGGCATCTGGTCTCCGTACGAGGCGAAATATAAACTGATGTTAGAACGGATACAAAATAAATTTATTAGATTTTTATATAGTAAATTGTTCGGTGTATATCCAGGATATCCACTGTTGTATCCAACACTGTTTATTTTGGGCATGGTGGGATACTACAAGTTGGAAGTGAGAAGGGAGGTAGCTCTAGCCACGTACGTATTCAGGGTGCTCCGTGGCAACATCCATAACCCAGCCATCCTGGAAGGGATCGGCCTGTGCGCGCCGAACGAGTGCGTGTGGCGGCGGCGGCGCCCGCGCCTGCTGGCGGTAGCGAGCGCGCGTACCAACCTGCTACAGCAGGCGCCGCTCGTCCGCGCGACAAGGGCGCTCAATATGGTGGCGGACCGCATCGATTTGTTTTCGTGCACGCTGACTGAGTTCACAAAGGCCACTTATTGCCTAATAACGTTAGATATGAATGTTATTATTTGATTATACTATTACCTATTTTTTGTTTATATCAATATTGTTATTGCCTATTTGTTGTAAATTTTTGATTATTTGACTTATAGATCGATTATTTGATTATTATGGATTGACATTGTATCGGTGAATTATTTGACTATTATTAATTGACAAATTATTTGATTTATTGATTGATAATTTGAATATTATTTATTGACATATTATTTGATTATTTCAATATTATTGATTGACATAACGTAGTGGCACCAATGACCGACAAGAACCAATGACCGACACTTTATTTTTTGATTCAATAAAATAAGAGTAAGAAATCGATTATTTTATAAGGCAACACTATACCATAGATAGCACACTTTTGACTGCCTCCCATTGACATTTAAACAAAATCCACCATGTTGTTTTGAAAATGGCGGTATAACAACTGATTGCGGCTGGAGTACCGGTGAAAATAACAACATTTCTTAGTGAAATCCTTAAGGAAGTGAGTACATTTTTTGTTAATTACACTAGTTACTGTATTGTAACTCATTTGAATCTATTTCACGGGTTACTATAAGAACTATAGGATCCATTTTTGTTAAAACGAAATATTAAGGTTATTTTAATTTTAGTAAAATGTTGCTGTCGATCACTGGTTTTCACAAACTGACTTTTCCAATAATCGACACGTGTCGATAATAATTTTTTGAAACATTTTTCATTTGACAACCGAATATAGTTCGTATTACTTTGCGCACTTAGTAGATATTTGAAATAAACTAATCATAGTCGAGCTACCAGTAATCGACAAGCGTCGATTATTGGAGAATAATATATCGCTGATTAAATGCCAAAGGGCCACAATGCAAAAAAAACTGATTCTCGTTTTTTTTCAAAAATGGTATCTAAATCATTATAAGTTTTAAATTTTAAAAAGACACCCACGATTCTAGCTTTAAAAATGGACCAATCAGACAACCGCCTCTTTCGCATTCCGTGACTTTGGTGACCAACTTCAGAGCGAAACGGCCATCTTGTCAATTGCATCCTCATAGTCGGAGTGAGCGCACGTATTTTTTATGACAAAGAGCCACATTGCGAAATAAGAATGAGTTTAAATTAAATTTTATAAAACAAAGTGCCATATTTTAGATGGTGTCCGTATGGAATATAAATATCAAGTGAGTTCAACATTATTTTATATGCCAGAGGGCCATATTATAGAATGTGTCCGCTTTGCATTTTAATTCTATGAGCTTATTATTTATTTTTGTAGATGAAAGTGCAGTACTTGTTATGCGTCTGTTTTGTAAATAAGAAGGAAATAAATATGACACTATTTCTCAATAAAAATTGGACATTTTTCTTTTGTGGCTGTATTGCTGTGTGAAATAGTTCGCTTGTAGGTATTTTTTTAAGGCAGTAAATACCTTATATCTAAAACTATGTTTTTGAGTAATAATTGCTGGAAATAAGTACGCTAGCGAACCAGGGTGCTCCATTCGCGTGCAGTAAGTATGCTTTCATAGCTAGGTACTCCATGCACCTAGTGTTACTTGATGAAATACTAGTTGTGAAGAAAATATATGAATTTTTCAATAATATTTTATTTTTTAATATTTACACTTCCAATGACAAGTAAAGAAATTATTCTACCTAATACATTTTTTAAAATAAAAAAAACCAATATATAAAACCATAGAGAACTATTAAAGAGGCCACAGTCGGCCACGTCCTCCCCTTTTTTTATAAGAAAACATTTTTTTTAACTGGACGCCTCAACGTCTCCGCCAGTCTTAACGTCTACTACCCTAGTTATTCCGTCACGGCCTGGATATGCTGCTTGAATGACGCCTCGTGGCCATGTACCACACGGCAAGTCTCCATCGGCCACGAGCACGGGATCCCCGACGTTAATATTTACATCAACTCCTTGCACTCTTCTTGGAGCCAACGTCGGTAGATACTCCGTAACCCACCGTCGCCAATAATGATCGGCCAGACGCAAAGCCTTGCGCCACCCAATTCTGCTGGACAAATCAGAATCCGAGAGTTGACATGGTACTGGGCGACCCGACGACGAGCCGAGCAAGAAATGTGTCGGCGTTAACGACTCGGAGTCTGTGGGGTCAGGGTAGACGTGAGTAAGAGGTCGCGCGTTGACCAAAGCCACCGCTTCAGATAAAAGTGTTGTGAAGACTTCATCCGTCGGCGTACGCTCTCTTAGGGTGATTTGAGGCGCTGACTTGACACTTTTTACTAGCCGCTTCCAAACTCCGCCCTTGAATGGAGCTGAAGGCGGTATGAAAACCCATTCTATTTTTTAATTAACGGCAAAGTCAGCTACAGCTTGGTCGTAGAGCGCTCTCAGCTGTCAGTTGGCGCCGACGAAGGCCGTTCCATTATCGGAATAGATTTTACTTGGTGTACCTCTTCTAGCGATGAAACGGTGAAGGCACATAATTGCTGCGTCAGCTGACAAGCTGTGTACCACTTCGAGATGAATGGCTCTGGCCGTTAAACAAGTAATGAGCGCGACCCATCGTTTTTCCCGGCTGCGACGTACCATGACCTGTAGAGGTCCGAAGTAATCAACTCCCACGAATGTAAAGGGGCGTTTATGATGCGACATCCGAGCTTCTGGGAGATCACGCGTCAAAGGTTGTACGGGCCTTCCGCGCAGCAATTTGCGTTGTTGGCAATTATAGACAATCGAACGAACTGTGTTTCTTAGGCTCAGGGTCCAATATTGTTGCCGCCGTTCTAATCACCGTTTCTGTGTTGGCATGCGCAAATTTATAATGAAAATAGTTAATTAGTAGGCGTACGGCTGGGTCTTTACCGTCCAGTATGATTGGGTGCTTGGCTTGGTCCTGCACGTTCTCGGCGGCGTCTATGCGTCCTTTCAAAAACATCAAACTATCCTTGTTAATAGCTAGAGATAGGTTCACGAGACGAATCTTGGGAGATATGGGTTTGCCATGTTTTAATCATTCCAATTTTTTTTTGGAAATTATTCGTTTGACTCTGGCAGAGGACGTGGACTTCCGCAATCTGCAGATTTTTCGCGTTTAGCGGCCTTAAGGGCCTTGGAGAATCGGTAGCTAAAGGACTATGTTGTAAAAAATTATGTGAATCCCCCCTACTTTTTACGCTAACCTATAAAGTTCTTAATGTTTAGACTAAGCATGGACCTATAGTGTCCTAATTGATATCTACATTTTTTACCGTTATATTGTATTACATAATAATAAAACAGTATTTTATAATATACAATTTTATAGATGTTCAATTAGAGACTGAATTATTAAGACTGAATTAAAACAGTTATTGTTTAATTTTAGAATATAGGTACCTCTCTATGTGAGTTCACTTATGAAGATTATGGTGATGATCAAAAATAATTGATCCACCAGTAAAATGACTGTACTTAAGTTGTGATATTTCTGCGTAAGTGTGAATATTTAATACTACTGGTAGTATAACTAAATACTTAAGTGAGAGGGTTTTGAATTCTAAGCGCGTTTTAACGGGTTTTTTGTTCACTCTGATTATTGCCAAGTCTATAAAAGTTGTTCCTTGTATGTTTAAGGCTTAAATGCCATTTAAATTGTAATATTGCCATATCTGAAAGACAGATATTTAATTATAACAATTTCTTATTAATATAATAACTACTGAATTTTTCAGGAAATTACGTATTATCTGTATTGTGTTATCCTTATTCTTTTTAAGTATAGTTAAGATTGATTGACATAGTTTTTTTAAAAATAAGTTCATTAAACATTACTTAATTTTCGTTATGTGGCATTTTAGTAAATACATATTGACAGATTCAACAGCCATTGTTATAAGCAAAACGGACTCATGTGATATTATACTTTCGTAGATAGAAGCTGGTGAAATTAGTCACTATCACATTAATAAAGCTCTAAAATACGCATCGAATGGTATATAACACATAGATGTAGCACTTATAGATTCGTAAAAAAGTAAAAATAGCGCGATGAAAACTTTGATGGGCTCTCCTATAAAATTTACCATTTCCGTCATGTGGCCCTTTGGCATTTAATCAGCGATATGTCGATGATTGGTTCTTACAGATGGCTCCGAGAAAAAAATATTCTCCCGAGCAGTTAGAAAAAGCTGTAGAAGCTGTTAAAAATGGCGAAAAGATTGCAGTTGCTGCGAAACGTTTCGGAGTACCTAAGATTACGCTCCATGATAAAATTTCGGTAAAAACAACAATGGGTGCACTATGGGGCCGAGCACAGTTTTAACTAAAGGGGAAGAAAACATTTTGGAAAAGTGGATATTAGCTTTATATGAAAGACATATTCCATTAACATTGAAATTTATATTAAACTTTTGTAACTATAATAAAAAAGGTCAATATAGGTAACAAATAATTCTCAAAAAGTTTAAATTGCAAAAATCAACAATATTTACTGTAAAGTAATTCTTACTTAACTAATTATTAAATATTTATTAGTAATCAAATCACACAACAAAAAGGATTTGGTCTGTTTTGATCAATTATTTTTTTTGCACACTGTCTAATAGCGAATCAAAAATTAAATATAAATATAAAATAAGATTAAACGGTAGTTTTTTTTTTGCACACTGTCTAATAGCGAATCAAAAATTTAATATAAATATAAAATAAGACAGTGTGCAAAAAAAAAATTGATCAAAACAGACCAAATCCTTTTTGTTGTGTGATTTGATTACTAATAAATATTTAATAATTAGATAAGTAAGAATAACTTTACAGTAAATATTGTTGATTTTTGCAATTTAAACTTTTTGAGAATTATTTGTTACGTATATTGACCTTTTTTATTATAGTTACAAAAGTTTGATTTAGATATGGATGTTGTACTGTGCACAATAAAATAATAGATACTTATTAAACAGTTAATTTTATTTTAATGACCCACTAAGCAGGTGGTGATTTGGCAGATACACATTATAGTCAACAGTCGATAACTGGGTGTCGGTAAGTGGCAGCTGTCGATGACTGGGTGTTGACTACTGGAGATTCGGTGTCGATGATTGGAGATTTTTATACTTTTTCATTTTTTGGGATTTTTTTTCTAGTCCGTGTATAGTTAATAAAAATAATACATCCTATTCTTATCTCAAGAATATACCTTACCATACTCAATCGTTACTTTTGGTTTAAAGATGACTAAATGACCTTTAATCTTATTAAGAAGCCCACTATCTCCCTTAAAGTGTCGATCATTGGTGCCACTACGTTATTATTATTTGATTATTTGAATATTATTGATTGACATATTATCTGGTACATCGGCGGATTATTTGACTATTTTTTGTTGACATTTTATCTGGTTTATTGGTTGATTATTTGATTTTAGAAATTGATTGTTGTATTGTTATTATTGTTTTATTTTGACTAGTATTTTATTGCCAACGTTTTTTAGAATTCGAATTGTATTTTTTAAAATTTAGTTTAATATAATCCTGCACTATTGTATTGGTCTCGACTGTGATGATGGTGTAATGTATGAAAATAAATATATAAATAAAAAAAATAAATGTCTAGGACACGCTAAAACGACTACATCCAACCTGATGTAATCTTAAGTGAAGCCTATTTTGGGTCCTGCGAGTGTGTGACGTCAACAGTAACTTACTTGGATAGTTTTATTCCTAGCAAGGAGTTCTTCCTCCACGCGATGGTCGGCGATCTTGTTGTGAGCGGTGGCCAGCGCCACGCGGCGCGCGTGTATGGCGCGGGCCCACACCTGCGACGCGTACTCCACATACGCCAACTCCTGGGCTAAGGCGCGCATCTGTCGATATAAGACGATTGATTGATTTTTCTTGGGTGTACCTTTGAAGTGAAGTCAACCTACTGTACACCTACTTATTGACACAAGGCAGTCGCTCCCATAAGAGCCAAGATAAGCCAAATCGAAAGGATGAGAAAGAGTAAGCATCAAGCTTCCACACTAAGACGATGATGATGATCTAAAGCCTTACCCTAATCTCATTATCGGCCTTGGCCCTGCGCAGTTTGCACATGGTGGCCCACAGCTGGTCATCCATCACTGGCGGCATGTTCGAGATGAGATCCATCTGCTCCATTCTAGAATATAAATGAAACATCAATCAATCAATGAGTCTATCTACTGCTGGACGTAGGCCTCTCCTAATGCGTGCCATAGATACTCCAACTTGCGTATTCAGTCTAAATTCTAAATGAATAGTAGAAAGAGGAAAGGAAGAAAAATGCATTTATTCTGAATAGCTGCTAATATCTCCTCTAACTCATCCAGCGAAACAAAATTTTCTAGTCTTGATTATTTATTTCCAAAAAGAGCTTTGAGACCCAAGCTAACCTCAGGTACCTTACCTGCGAGACCTATTCTTTAAGAGTGTTGCGTTATGCGGCTATAAAATCTAAGATATATGCCAAATCAAATCCAGAGGCAGAGTAGGAAAGCGGACTTCGGGCTCTAGAGCGTAAGCTTTCTGACGAGTTAGTGCACATTCGCAAGCTTTTGACGTTTGTTCACAATTTTGCCGATGGTGTTAAGCTCGCGCGCTGGTGCCACTTGCCGCTCCCTGGAACACTCCGCTACAAACACCACTCACGACTTGTAGTAGTCGATGCAGTCGGGGTGCAGCGCGCGCGCGCAGGCGCCGCTGGCCACGGCCGCCGCCAGCTCGTACAGCACCGTGGGCGTCAGGCTCGCGCGCTGGTGCCACTTGCCGCTCCCTGGAACACTCCACTACAAACACCACTCACGACTTGTAGTAGTCGACGCAGTCGGGGTGCAGCGCGCGCGCGCAGGCGCCGCTGGCCACGGCCGCCGCCAGCTCGTACAGCACCGTGGGCGTCAGGCTCGCGCGCTGGTGCCACTTGCCGCTCCCTGGAACACTCCACTACAAACACCACTCACGACTTGTAGTAGTCGACGCAGTCGGGGTGCAGCGCGCGCGCGCAGGCGCCGCTGGCCACGGCCGCCGCCAGCTCGTACAGCACCGTGGGCGTCAGGCTCGCGCGCTGGTGCCACTTGCCGCTCCCTGGAACACTCCACTACAAACACCACTCACGACTTGTAGTAGTCGACGCAGTCGGGGTGCAGCGCGCGCGCGCAGGCGCCGCTGGCCACGGCCGCCGCCAGCTCGTACAGCACCGTGGGCGTCAGGCTCGCGCGCTGGTGCCACTTGCCGCTCCCTGGAACACTCCACTACAAACACCACTCACGACTTGTAGTAGTCGACGCAGTCGGGGTGCAGCGCGCGCGCGCAGGCGCCGCTGGCCACGGCCGCCGCCAGCTCGTACAGCACCGTGGGCGTCAGGCTCGCGCGCTGGTGCCACTTGCCGCTCCCTGGAACACTCCACTACAAACACCACTCACGACTTGTAGTAGTCGACGCAGTCGGGGTGCAGCGCGCGCGCGCAGGCGCCGCTGGCCACGGCCGCCGCCAGCTCGTACAGCACCGTGGGCGTCAGGCTCGCGCGCTGGTGCCACTTGCCGCTCCCTGGAACACTCCACTACAAACACCACTCACGACTTGTAGTAGTCGACGCAGTCGGGGTGCAGCGCGCGCGCGCAGGCGCCGCTGGCCACGGCCGCCGCCAGCTCGTACAGCACCGTGGGCGTCAGGCTCGCGCGCTGGTGCCACTTGCCGCTCCCTGGAACACTCCACTACAAACACCACTCACGACTTGTAGTAGTCGACGCAGTCGGGGTGCAGCGCGCGCGCGCAGGCGCCGCTGGCCACGGCCGCCGCCAGCTCGTACAGCACCGTGGGCGTCAGGCTCGCGCGCTGGTGCCACTTGCCGCTCCCTGGAACACTCCACTACAAACACCACTCACGACTTGTAGTAGTCGACGCAGTCGGGGTGCAGCGCGCGCGCGCAGGCGCCGCTGGCCACGGCCGCCGCCAGCTCGTACAGCACCGTGGGCGTCAGGCTCGCGCGCTGGTGCCACTTGCCGCTCCCTGGAACACTCCACTACAAACACCACTCACGACTTGTAGTAGTCGACGCAGTCGGGGTGCAGCGCGCGCGCGCAGGCGCCGCTGGCCACGGCCGCCGCCAGCTCGTACAGCACCGTGGGCGTCAGGCTCGCGCGCTGGTGCCACTTGCCGCTCCCTGGAACACTCCACTACAAACACCACTCACGACTTGTAGTAGTCGACGCAGTCGGGGTGCAGCGCGCGCGCGCAGGCGCCGCTGGCCACGGCCGCCGCCAGCTCGTACAGCACCGTGGGCGTCAGGCTCGCGCGCTGGTGCCACTTGCCGCTCCCTGGAACACTCCACTACAAACACCACTCACGACTTGTAGTAGTCGACGCAGTCGGGGTGCAGCGCGCGCGCGCAGGCGCCGCTGGCCACGGCCGCCGCCAGCTCGTACAGCACCGTGGGCGTCAGGCTCGCGCGCTGGTGCCACTTGCCGCTCCCTGGAACACTCCACTACAAACACCACTCACGACTTGTAGTAGTCGACGCAGTCGGGGTGCAGCGCGCGCGCGCAGGCGCCGCTGGCCACGGCCGCCGCCAGCTCGTACAGCACCGTGGGCGTCAGGCTCGCGCGCTGGTGCCACTTCGGACGCTTCCTGGAACACTTCACTAATTAAACATACACACATACACTCGCGCCTCTTTCCCAGGGGTAGGCAAAGACCACACGCCTGGGCCGGATCTAGGGTTGCAAGCCGGGACAAATACCTCGGGCGGCAACGTTAGGCGGCAGCAAATTCAAACTTTGCAAACGAAAAGCCGCCCTCCATCCCGAGGTCACTTGGATGGAATCAGAACTGGCGGTGCGAAGGCTTAAAGCCAAGAACACCGCCCCGGGACGCGACGGTATTCTAACAGTGACCGGCCTTGTTTGGTGTGAAGTGTCATGCGGTATTCCGCAGTGATCGGTCTTGGGGTCATTTCTGTGAAACATTGGATACGACTGGGTGTTTCGCAATGAGCTCACAGATGGTGCTGCCATCTGGCGACTGAGTCCTGAGGTGGTTCCACTTTAAACCTAAATGTTGTTCATCCATGAGCCTCGGACCGTGCTACCCAAGTGATCCAGCCTGCATCTGCATACACTTACTTGAAGAACTTATAGCACTGGTCCACAATAACAGGCGAGAGATCAGCAAAATGGTTCCTGAAGGACCTATCCAAAGACCTGTCCTTCATGTTAAGCTGGTCGTAGGCAGCCTGGCAGTCCACCGCCTGCTCCTGAATCGTTTGGTGCTCGTTATGAAGGATCTCTAATACTTGATCCAGTGAGGCAATCTCTTCCCTGTAAAATTTAAAACATGCCACGATTTGACGTCCATGCGTATATTTTCAAAATATTATAGCAGTGATCTTTATCAAATAACCTAGTGAACGAAATGTCCTGTCCTGTTGAAAAACAAACCTGTATTTTTCTATCTGCTCAGACATTTCGACACGATCCAGATTAGTCCTACGCAGGCGTAATAAGTTAAGATTCTCTTGGCCAATGACAGAGTCAATCCTCAGCTTTAATAACCATGTTTCTTTCACCTAAAATCGTAACAAGAAGATTATTGGGCTAATTCTTTGGTCTAAAATTATTTTACCACCTAAATTACTGTTTCTGGTATGTTAACTTGTTTATGTTTAATTCTGTTACGAAACACCAGGATCACTGTGAGGCTTCACTGTTTTTTTTAAACTTCCAGTTGAGCCTTACACGGAAGACGCCGTCAATTATGATCAATAACATTTGGGAGTCCATTGTGAATGGTTCTAAAGTGTGCTGGACTCAAAAAAATTACTACATACATACTTTGTCTTTCCCAAAAGATAAAGATAGGTTATAAAGTTCTGCAAAGATTTTTTTACTTTAACATGATTGGCAAAGTGCAAGTAACAACCCTTGAGTTGCAGGCGTTTATAAACTATGGCGAAAATTTGAAATGCAGGCCAAAACCTACTTCAGAAGTTTTAAAACAGTATTGACCACTATTATCAGTTATCCGGAAAATGTGACCTATCCATGGCCATGTCGCTAGCACTACGATACATTATGACGCTACGAGCATCTTCCGGTAGGTACTTGTCGCGCTCCTCGTTTCGGAGGTCCACCATCCCTTCGAACTACTATTGACCCGCTACCGACATTACTAGCCACTACTTTGTGTCTTCAACATATCACGTTGCTACAAGTGACCTTCTGGTTGAACTTGACGACACCCTCGTTGAGCGTGGCGGACAGTTTGGCGTACTCCGCGTGTAACATCTTGCGGTACTTGTCGCGTTCCTCGTTGCGGAAGGCCACCTTCGCTTCGTACTCGAACACGAAGCGAAGGTCTTCTTCGTTGAAGTGCTCTGGTGCTTTGTCTAGCTAAGAATGGAAAGAGGAAACAAGTTTAATCAACGTTTTCAATTATAAGCAGTGTAGTTTGTAGAACATAGTCTATTACCGGAATAAACAGTTCGGTCTACCGTGACTTGTTTATAGGTGATCGTTAGGGATATGGCTGCAAACTATGTAGCACCTTCCTTCTTCCTTCAGAACGAGAACAAACTGCGCCTAAACACGAACGTTTATAGGCCAACAGGTGTGGTTTGCTTTTGCAAAATGGGTTAGTATAGTACTAAACCATTTTGGATAAGACTTAAAATGAACCAAATGACATATTAAAAATGATTTATTGGCGATTGACGTTCATATAAGAGGAGGGATCTAGTCCAATTGGATAATTTTGAAAAAAAAAAACCATAGGTAGGTAATCTTCTTACCATGCACTGTGGCATTGGTATGGGTTTCTTGATCTCCTCATGCCAGAGCTTCTCAAGCACTCCGTCCATCATCTCTATTAGGGCGCGTTCCTTGAAGTCATCCTTCGGTCCCGGGTCCGGCGGTATGATCACGATCTGGCTGGGGCTGATATACGGCTCTATGGCACACTACGTAAACAAAATACAAAAATTAAAAATCACCTATCACGTTGTTATTTATTTGTCATCATCTTCAATTTTGGTTTTCACGGGAGAATGCGCCAGTTTGCAGTTGAGGTTGCCTTAAGCCCTTTGGTAGGAAATCATACCTGACAGAGCCTACATTCTTCATAGCCTTATAGTGGCGGATTGGTATTCCCATCACTATTTTTTTTTTTCAAGTCAATCAAGATCATGAGGCGTATGCGCACTGGCATTCCGCAAGTTTTTCTCAAGAGGGGCGCTATTCGCTATCTTTATATCCGCAGACCTTTAGATGTGGTCCTGTGGGCCCTTATTTAGTTTTTCCATTTTCATGGATACGTTACTCATAACATTGCCACAAACCTCTTCAGGTTCAACTTTGATGAGTTTGTGTGTGTGTTCCTCTTGTTGCCACTCAGGGTCGTTAATCTGTACGATGAGATGATGGAAACTGCCACGCAAGTCCGACAACTTGTTCAGTTCTGGAAAACAACGTACCATTGAGCCTTGAATCCCTCTCTGGGCTCTCATTGATCACTTAAACAGTAGAAAAACACACGCAATCAAAACGAATGGGAGCCTACTACGGGAGATGATGGGCTGTTGTACTCCAGTACGTTCAAGTTACCCTTTAAAGCAATGAAACGAGAATGATACCTTCAACAATAAATCTGAGTCTAGCGTTCCTCTCTTTGACGAGACCGACTTCTCTAATCTTCAGGTTCATCAGTTCGTCGAATTGTTTGTTGAACCACTGCCGTAGGTTTTGTGTGACCAGCTGAAACATCACCAAAATGAAAGCAATTGAGAAATAGGACAAAATTTGATTGAATTGATCAAAAAAGTTTTGAAGAACCAATAAGCCAATCGAATGAATGAATGGAGCTGGCAGACAGCTAAGCGTAACTTTTAAACAATCCCAATCCTACCTTTTGATTCCTATAGCTACATATTGTGCAGTACACACCATGGCTTTCCCTGAAAATGTGGCCTATTTGTCACAATGTTTTTTCTACGACGCCCAGTTTACGCACTCATACATTCACTTCTGCACCACTGCATCACAAAGTGAATCAAATGAACCCAGCACCTTATTGATGTGCTGTATCCAGTTCATGTGCAGGAAGCTGTAGGCCAGCGTCTGCGGGATGACAAAGGACGGGATCTTGATGAAGTGGTGCGCGGCGGAGCCGGCCAGCGCGTAGGGCTCGCCGGGCGGCGCGTCGGCCTCCACCGCGGCCGCGCGCTCGCGCGCCCCGCCCTCCTCCTCCTCGTCCAGCACGGTGACGCGGTGCGCGCTCTGCGTGTCCTGCTGGGACGACACGGCGATCAACCTGGCGGGATACACGACCTAGTGTTACACGTGTGTTAGTCTTTCAAGGATATAACTTTTGCAAATGATTGTTATTGCTTGACATTATTTATTGGAATCAACATCTGCCTAACTTTGAGGTTTGCAATCTGGAATAGCACATAGGTAATGTTACTTTATATCCTGAGCAGCGCGCTTTTTATGCTATTTTATAACATTATGACAGTATAATATGTTTATTCAAGTTTCTTATTAGGTCTCTAAAATTCTAAGAAAAATACTTTCTAAAATCAAAAATGTATTTTTCATTGTTAGAAAAGTCTTCTTCAATCTTAAAATCTGAGGTTCGACGTATGTTTGATTGCAATTGGTCGAGTAGAACCAGAAATTAACCAAAAGTCGCTAAAAACCGACATTCATGTGGGTAGAGCTGCGAGTATCAATTAGTATCCATTCAATAATAAAAGTTGTAGAGCCTGGCTCCTTCACTAACTGGTCCTCCTCAGCTTCAACCTCTTCGGGCTCGGGCTCCACCCAAGGCTTGAATTCTTCTTCTTCTTGCTGTATAGCGCGCATAGCCTCGATCTGGACCAGTTCTGGCCACTTGTCGCGTTGTGTTGGCAGAATAGCAAAGTTTTCCACCTGAAATGTCGAATAAATAACTTACGAAGTCATTCTATCTGAGCTTTTCCTAACTTAGTATGAGTCGACTTTCCAGTCTTAGTCTAATTCTCGGCAATTATCAAAGATTAGCCAAAAGCCAGGCCCGCAGTTGAGATTGAAAAAAGTGTACCCCAAACTCAGAGGACAGGGGTGAAAGCTACGGATGCAACTGGGAATAACGCTAGGATGAAGAAGAAGAAGATGAAGCGGGAGGGGGAAAAGAGTATAAAATGTATGGTAGTCTTACCTACGTAACGCTAAATTAAGTTTGAGGGTGGTAATGTTAAGTAAATCCCCAATCTACTGTTTCATTCACCTGGTAGTGACTGAATATGGCGAAGAGTTTGACCCTTTGTGATTGCATGCAATCCCAGCAAGTCTTCTTGATCCACCCAGTAACTTGATCTTGAGCCTTGATTTTCGCCTCCGTCTCCAAACGAACCATTTCTCTCTGTTTCTCTGCCTAAAAAAAAAATTTGGCAGGTTAGGTAACACAAAATAAATAAATCGGATCTAAATGGCTGAATTCAAGGGATTTTGTCACATTCAAAGTAAGTTAGGTCAAGAGTTAAAATAAACAAATTCAGCCATAACAAAATGCCGTTTGGCGGTAGTCTCGCCCCCTGTTACAGCATACGAATAAATATAAATAATAAATGAATTTGAATTTGAATACGCGGGATCGAAAATTATATTGGACGAAATGTTGGTGTATGCAGCGTAATAAGGTGTATGCAGGTACTTAAACCTGCATACACCTGATTACTCCTTCAGGGATGTACAAGCTTGAATATGTATTTTGTGTTGAGCATACCAGAAATTGATTCAATAATGAAAAATAACCACAAACATGTCCTGCTTTTAATTTTACAAAGCGATTTCACTAAGACTTTCTTTACTAATATTAAGAAATTGACAAATGATTCCTTCACTTTTTGCCTACATAGTAAATTATTCATTTGCACGATCTTTACGCTACCTGTTTAATCCTCTCCTTCTTGGCCTCATGGTGCAGGTTGAACTCGGACAACGACAGCTGGTGCAGAGGCACCTCGGCCAGGTTCTCCTCTAGCAGTTCCACGAGCTTGCTCTGCAGCACCGCGAACGTTTTGCACACTTCCTCGCGTTCCTTCTTGTGGTCCATCGCTTCTTCGTGGACCTTCTTCTCTTCTTGTAGGTCCAGGTAGTTCTCTAAACAAGAAATCGCTTCTAAAGTATTGATCTCACCTTTTTTATATACCACTGAGTTGGCAGACAAGCACACGGTCCACCTGAGGGAAAGTGGTTACTGTGGCCTATGGACGTGTGCTGGTGTTGTATAAGGACCTGGTGTTATATAAGGAGTGGAAATTTAAACAATGTTCACTGCTTCAAAAGAATTTCATTGGGATATGGTAAGCTGGCACGTAGTTTGCGGGACCCAAAATATTGACAACCCTATCCTTGACAACCTCGGAAACAGCAACGCCTTCTCTCTTAATAAAAAGAAACATAACTGTTCTGTCTGCATTCAACTTTTGCTTTAGTGCAAATTGCAGCAGCCGTTTTATTATCAAGTTGGTAGTTAAGAAATATGTCAAAACAGTAATAATTACTTCTTCATCCGAGCGCCAATACCGAAACGCAAACAAATCTTGTATTTTGGAGTTCACTATCCTACTCCACCAGTCCATCCACCATGCTATCCTACTGCTTTATTATTGATTTGGTTGATATTTACGAGAGCTATTGTCATCAGTCCTCTCAATACGAGAGGAAAGTCTACGCAAGAGCCTATCATCCGTCCAATCAGCAAGGCATCTGCTAATTGACGGACGAGGGTGACGGTGATGACGACACTAGCAGCACCAGACTTGAAGGGAGCCAGCTCGTAAGTGATGGCCGTGAGTCGGCCGGTGTGCGATAGGTCTAATATGTTTCCGGCAATCTCACCGCCGCAAACTTATGAGTATCAGTAGGGATTTTGCGCACGAAATAGCAACACGACACACACGTCTAAGTACCTACCCCTTTGATCACCTGTGCAATTCTCTACTCATTCAGCGTTCAGCAGGTTGGTAGCTCTATCAAAGTTGGTCACACGCTGCGCTCGACGCTGAATGCTTAGAAAGTTGCACATTAGACTAACTTACTATCATCATCATTCATAATCTCGATCTTATTCTCGTACTCGTCTTTGAGCAGGCTGGCCGCCGGAGCGACATGTTGAACGGCATCCTTCCAATCGTTGTCCAGGTAGATGCAGGAGATGGTTTTGTTGCCGCACAGGCTTATGAGAAACTTGTTGTCGGCGTCGATGATAGCCTGGTCGATGCCGCCGCGGCCGGCGGTCTCGTAACGGTGGGTTATTACCATTTTCAGATCTGGAAGCCAGGATAGTTGGATATTGTCTTTTTCTATTACAAATAACCAACACAGGTCTCATGGCGTCGTGTGTGGCAGGGCATTTGATTGGAATATAAGAGGGTGCAGGTTAAATGTTCGCATCCAATACGGTAACCAAAATACCTGTTATTGGGACACTACAAAGAGGAACTAGGCTATTATGTGCTATATTACTTGGAGAAACAAAACAAGGCCCAGAAGAGACTACAGTGTGATTAGAATTAAGCTACCAGATCACCTGATGCAAAGACGGAATCTTGTGGACCGGGCTAAGGTTCTTAATCTTTATAAATATAAATGCTAAGCATGACCTTAGTAATCGAGGTGATATGAAAAATGGTATGATTTAAGTTTTGCAAAAACTTATGGGAAAAATATGTTTCCTATAAAAATACCGTATACCAATCAACTAAAATATACTTACCATATTTTTCTGGCACAGTAGGCTCCCTGATTATGACGTTACCATCGTATCCGAAGGTTAAGAATGCACCTTTGTTGATGAATGTCATGAACTGCTTGATATCATGGCCCGTCTCTATAATGGGACCCATTTTTACTGACACCGTTACGCCTTTCTGCATCAGATACAAAATTAATGTTTTTTTTTCTTGTCGTGGAACGTAGGTGCCAGCCAAGCTCTTCAGAAGTGACCAGAGGAAAAGATGAATATAATTGTAAGTTGGCCGTCGTCTGACTTCTCAACCCTGAAAGTCTGCACCAGAGATTCGTCCTTCAATCAGTAGACCCTGAAGATTCCCTTAAACCATTTTTCGTGTGGAAATCCCAGGGGTTACGGCTCCCGTATCCTACATTCGAACTAACTAAAACTGCACGGCGGCGCGCGCCGTCTCGGGTCTCAAATGCCGGTGTGTAAGATGGTCCAATAAGGCATTTCGCTCGCACCCCGGTGGTGTTCCATATGCAGGGTGGAAGATTTTGACCTTACCTGGAGAGGAGGTACTCTAAATACTGGAGATAGCGAATTTCACTCAATTTTTGAAAAGAAACAAAACGGCATTCAATGCTTTTTTTAAACTCGCTTGCCACACCCGGTAATCGGACCGGCTAAAAGCCGAAAAAGTAACATTCTGTATTTTTATTAAATCAATCGATAGTGTCAATCATAAGGATCAAATCTGTCCCATAAAATACAACATTTTTACTCAAGGAATTATTAACAATAAAGTTATCTTTGAAGGCAAATATTTAATTAAGTATTTCCGGTTCAGAATGTAACTTTATTGGATAACTGCACGAGGTATGTAGATAGGGTAAGTAGTAAAACCGCCACGCGGTTTACCCTGGGCAACGGGGATGGCGAGAGAATAGCCGTATTGGTGGTGACTTTCTTCTACTCTCAGTCGCATCTGACGCTTTCACCTTGGAAAGTGGGGTTCACTTTACTAGTCTAAGTGCGGGTTTGGCTTAGCTTCGATATGTTCCGTGAAGCGTCTGCCATCTGACCTCTACAACCCAAAGGTGATATCATTGCAGTTAGACCAGTTGTTGGACTTTTAGGACTCCAACTACCAGTAACGACTGCCATAGATATTCGTATGGCAATCGAAACCGACGTCAAAACGTACTAACCACGTTCTACGACTAGACACGGCCAATATTTGCACTAAGCAGTTATCGCACCCGAGTCTCCTGCGTAGCGGCCGCGTTCACTACCGCCACACCACTGAAGCTAGTAATTGAGCCACGAGACGGCGTGCGGTTTTAGTTGGTTTGAGTCTGATGTAAATACCCCTACTCACAAGCAGTGACGTCCGCACGAAAAAAAAAAGGAATTTCATTTAAATATCGAATTTTTTGTTAGTGTGATATCAGATGAGTTAAAGTGCTTTATTTTGTCAAATTTAATTTATAAGTTTAGATTTCACGGATTTCTTTTCATTTAATTTACTGTGTTTGTTAGCGAGACTTGATCCTTATGATTGACCCTATCGATCGATGTCATAGAAATACAGGTTATTTTTTCAGATTTTAGTCGGTTCGATTACCGTGGGGGGCAAGCGAATTTTCGAAAAAAAAATTAAATGTCGTTTTATTTCTTTTTCAAAATAAAGGAATGTTTCCTTTAAGTGAAATTCGGTATCTCCATTGTTTAGAGTACTTCCCCTATAAGTAAGGTTAAAATCTTCCACCCTCAATAGGTACCCATGGAAAATACTAAGTGGGTTTTTTTAGTAGTAAATACAATAGGCAAACCACACAAAAACTTACTTCTCCTGATAGTTTGAGCACGTGCATTTGCCTGCTCAGATGTGGCACCGCAATCAGGGTGTCTTTAGTAGCGCAAGGCATCAGCTGCGCGTAGGGGCCCTGCATCTTGCCCGCAAATTTGTTGTCCTTGCCTGTCTCTGCGTTGATGCACACTACGCGTTCACCTATTAAGGATTTAATGACTTGATAGATCATTGGCCCCTTTTTTCTTATTGATTACTTTAATATTATGTTATCTGTGTTATCGATTAAAGAAATGTACCCATTATAGTTGTATTCCTATACGGGTAATCCATACTAATATTATAAATGCGAAAGTAACTCTGTCTGTCTGTATGTTATGCTTTCACGCCTAAGCGACAGAACCGATTCTGATGAAATTTTGTATAGGGGTAGATTAAGATAACCAAATTAGATTAAGATAAAAAACCACTGCCGGATTTAGGGGAGGGCAACCGGGGCGGCAGCCCCGGGGCCTCCACAAAAGGGGGCCCCCCAGAATAGAGACGTCGCATTTTTTTTATTCCGTCTAGTAAACACTAGTAATACGCTAGGACTATTATCTCTCTTCTGTGCTAGTAAACATCTTTTCCTTTGATATTTTTTTTCGCGGTTTTACCATTACCTACAGTACTTTGTAAAAACGTGATTATATTATTCTTGAAACTTAACAGTAATATCATTGTTCTATCTTTGTTCATGTGTTTGTTCAATGAAAATTATAAAAAATAGGCTTCGAACCACGATGGGACAAAACCGTTTACCAAACCTTTCTCTTCTAAGCACTGAAAGCGATTTACTTCGGGAACTGGGCTTTAGCAAAATCATCAACGATTTTTCGGCGAAAAAAGGTCGGTAGGTTCCGTTCGTAAACACTTTAATTTATTTTAAAATTTTTGTTTCCAATTATATTTATATAAGTTTGTTAAATACTAGAAGAATCTACCTGCGTTTCACAATAAAATATTTATTTAAAAACTCAACTGAAAAAAAAAAACATTTTATTCGGAAAATAATTTGGGCCTCCACTCCTTTGTTGCCCCGAGCCCTCCAGACCTCTAAATCCGGCCCTACCATGTCAATAGCCACGGTTGTCGCTAATCGATCCCCATCAGGTGAGCTTGGTAACCTCTTGCCCTAATATCGATTTCTCCTAACTACAGTCGTTCGTTAACTAAGGATTCGCTAACGCAAAGTATTTTATCACTTACCTATAGCATATTTATCCGAGAAAAGTACGATGGAAAAGCATCGAACAGTATCGCCGACCTTCATTAAAAACAGATCTGCAAGTCCTCGGCCTATCTCTGTGTAACGGACTAGGGTCATCTTGTAGTCTTCAGAGAGCTGCACATACAAACGTTGGAATTGTCAGCAGAAACTATACCTATCCAAAGTGATGTGAGGAGGTATCACACCTTGATTGTACCTTCATATCTTACCTTTATTATGAAGATATGTCCGGCAGACATAGCCCCAGCCACGATTTCCCTGCCCGAAGCAGAAAAAGCAACTCGAGACACGATCTGGTGCGTCAAGCACATACTGCCCACTTTCTTCATTCCACTTTTCGGGTGGTACGTGTGGAGTACCATCCCGTAGTTGCCTAACCATTCTCCGTATATCACGAGAAGCATTTCTGTGGGACTCGTTGTAAATGAAACATCGTGGCCTTTAACATACTTCATATAAACCTGGAATAGACGGAAATGGAGCTGATTTTGTTTTCAAAAAGTGCTTTGGTGATTTCCTTGCTATTAACAACTAAGAACACGAAAGTTTGTCCTCACACTTGTTTATTAATCTTATGAGCATTGACTCAGCGGAAGTGGTAGACGACTGCAGAGTTTTAGTTGTTTTACTAAAGGTATTTATATTTGCAAAGAAATGTTCAAACTCTGTCGCAACTTCCAGATATCCTACGTGACATGGCGGCCTTCTATTTTTAAATGAAAATCTCTTACAGTTGATGAAGAGATCCCACATTCGAAATTTATTGTGTTCCAAGTAGTGTTCATTTTATTAGCAGTTTTTATAGTTTTCTTTTTAATGAAGTTTGTCTTCGTAAAGGAAATTCTCTCTGTAAGAGTCTGATTGCGGGTTCAAGTCCCATCTGAGCGTTTCACTTTTACCAATCTAAATCGACACTAAGCGGTGTTCGCCACGTTCAGAGCTGTACTCAATCGCAACTTGTCAGTGAGGAGTTCGTAACAGTTACCTACCATACAGCACCGAAAGCAGCGGAGCTGTTACGCACAAGGATAGTTCTAGACTTCAATACTTTTTTGATAGGTATATAGGGTGTAAGAAGAAATGATTGTACGTGAAAAACTGACTAACCCACTAATGTAAACATAATACGTTTACTCGTTTACTATTATAGTTACGATAACTACAATAGTGAACGTATTAAGTATGTCTGTTTCAACACTTACTAGTTCGGCGGTATGCACCTCGTATATGGCCAATGTACCAAGTTTGTTCATAACTGCCAAGTAAGTGTAATCAGGGGCCAGCAACTGGACTTTGACAGCGTTCCTGTAATGCAGAATGCGAACTGATGATCAAGAATTAATAATGCTACTCATTTTAGTCTGCTCTTATTATTCGGTGAACCAAACCAACCATACCCTTCATTCATTTTGTGAATTTGTCACATGGTTTCTGCGATCCAGTATCACGAGTGCCAGTTGCGATAAAAGGCGATACCTACCCTACTCTTGGTCAACTAAGGCTAGGTGTGAAATGAACAAGGATGGATACGCTTACCCAGGAGTGCCTTTAAGAGTAACTTTCTTTTTCTTTATTCCACCTTGTTCCCAGTATAAATGGAGTTAGGCTTCTCATATATTTGCACCTATGCGAGAAACGGTTTCGAGTTTTCTACGATTTTACACACGTGTAACAGTAGTAGCAAAATTACTACAAATTATTTATTATTATTACTACTAATTATTTACCTGGTACCTAAGAACTACTTGCCTCATTTTGAAAGTAAACAGCTGCATGGAAACCTTCTCCTCGGAGTCTCCCGTGATCTTGTAGACGTAGCCCAAATGGGTCCAGGCAACGGCCATGTCACACGTGCAGTTGCCTACCAGCCGCTCCACAATGTCGTCTACCTCCTGAGTCCACACCACCTTCCAACCTTTATGCTCTTCGTCTTTCTTCAAAGCCTGAATGTACAGATTCAAATCATCATCAGGTCCTTTAATCTACGTAAAATCGTTTAGTAATTATGCGCGTTCGACAACTTAGAATAATACTCCAATAGGTGAGTAATAGCCTGACCTCTATGATTTTATGTTGGTACATAAAATATATTTGTACGGCTTTGAATAAAAAGCTTACTCTAATAAACTTATCAGGTCCATAGACGAGCAGACCGTTGCCAAAAGCACACATGTGAGGTTTTTTAGTCCCGTATGCCGTCTTCTCATACTCAAGAGTGGTGACCATGGCGATGCCGTCTGATGCCACCTGATTAACAAACAATATGATTAAGCATTGTTCTGTAGTCAGGATTCGTACGGCGTATTGCCGTACAATGGCAAGGAGTCCCTATAATCCGATTCCTACCGGGTTCCCAATTGGTCGCATGGTGCGTGACAAACTAGACAAGTTTTCACCGATTTCCCTTTTGAAAATTTTCCCCCTTCGTCACTATTAGAGAAGGTATCGAAGGTTGGCGGCAACGCTAAAACAAATTTCCTGTCTAACACAAAATAATTGCGTAACCTGTGCTAACCTACTCTTCTAGGAGTCGTTTCTAGCAACCAAAAGGTCAAAGGGCCGAGATTTTGAAGAGGTCAATTACTTATATACAAAGGAGTACAAAAAAACTTACGCTATACAGTGTCCCATAAGGGTCAATAGCGTAAAGGACCCCTTCGTTGGTCCAGCAGATATCCACAAGTGGCGGTTCGGAAACCTCCCAGCCGGTCACCTCCTCCTTCGCACGTCGGAGCAAGAAACACTTCTTGTAGGCCTGGCCCACCTCCCACACGATCAAGCCTTCTCCCCAACATTGGCAGACTGTCATATGCATACGACTCGCTCTGAAGAAGAAGGTTGTGAATGTTTCAATGAACTCTTCTAACTAATGCCACCCTGCGGAATACTCTAAGCATACAGCCTCTTTCGCAGTGTTGCTACAGCTTCGATAGAGAGTTATTAGTCGCTCTCCAGTGACGTAACCCATCCAACCAAGAACTCAACCAATAATCTCTATCAAGCCTGGGGTGAACTGTCACCCACGCAATGCAAACAATTCCATCAGGAACCAAACGGTCCGAAACCCCTTTTCTTGTCCGCACTACTAAGTAATAAAAGCTTGAAATTCTTTACATTTACGTTGGAACACACGTGAGTCAGTGTTCCAACTTAGGTCATGCTCATTCTTGGGTGAAGTGTGAAAAGCATCTAACGAGACCGTCACGTTGAATACCGTCATTATAGCATTGTTACATCAATGATAGTGATCATTTCACCTTCAGCTTAAAAACAGCTGATATGGAATCATTCAATATGATAATGAATTTTTTAAGCAATTACCTAGCAGTTAGCAATTAGCATACCACACGCTAATTAAGCCATCGTAAGATTAAGTATATTATATAAGAGAAGAATTGTGGAAATGAAAAGGACTATTAAATGTAGTTCCGTGCTGGATGTTGACTATTACCGATTCCTTACTTTCTTTTTCTAAATTAATTAGTTACTATCTAAAATTCACGCCGACTTGGAGCCGCTGTACCACGTCGTGCCAATAGCGGTGTAGACCCTGGGAAGCTGGGGCAAGGAAACTGAAATCCTTATTAAACAAATTGGACAGAGGCTCATTGAGGCGACCGGTGACTCTCGTTCCGGATCGTTCCGGCTGGCCATCGCCATCCAGCGCGGCAACACAGCTGCAATGAGCACTGAAATTACTAGTTTCACCCTAAATTCCTCCAGCTAAATTTAATTTCCTGTGTTAAGTGTGGATTTCAGCCGGGGTGTGCGAGGGATATGCCAGAGGTTACCTCATCCGGGGGTCTACTCATGGATCGTGAGAGATGCGGTTTTGGTCGGTTCGAGTCCGACACCACCCCCTCTGGCTCCTAGGGGAGGGTTTCCCACACGTAATAAAAAGCTGTGGGTTTACTTCGGAGTATCGGAAGTTTCCCAGGACTCAAATTTAGCCCTACTTAAAAAGAGTAATGTCGCTCACATATAGATCTGCCTCCGCCTAATAACGCCGGTCTCCACGCACACCAGGCGATGGTTGGTCCGCCAGTTCCATATGGTGCAAAGATAGTTGGGGAAACCGGTGAAACCCGCAATCAAGTCCCCTTCCATCATGCACAGCCCCTTGTATCTGTTCACATCGGTATCTGTGGAATACACGAAAAAATTAACATACATAACTATATACTCACGCCTGTAAGCCCTCGAAGGGGTAGACAGAGGTGTATTAACACCCACGTTTCTCCAATTAATAATTTTCAGTTCCACGTAATAGATGGTGAGCGTATTTCTGTTTAGCGGGCAACACTGTCGGGTAAAGAACAGCCCTATGCTAAATTCAAATTAAGCATTTCTTATCATATGAGTTCTAGAACGCTTGTTAACTTTTATCGAAATAAAATACTTATATTCTGAGGAGGGGGGGGGGGGATTGTGGAGGTTTAATTAGATAAGGAGTTCGCTGTCCTCTGGAAACCTTAATAGGGGTTCGTGAAGCCAAAAGTTTGAGAAGCCCTGATACAGCAGATAGGAGGTAGGACACGACGGTATTTCCGTCCAATTGAGCAATCAGGCTGAGGAAGTACTTCTGTCGTACAGAATACCGCGGCCATAATAACCTCGAGTTGTGTTCCCGGCGGTGAGTAGGGTAGCTAGAGCTCACTGGACAGTGTTTATGCTGTCAGTGGGAAGACCTAAGGCTTATACTGCTATATCTTCTACACTGACGGCACAAAAACTCTCTGATCTAACAGGGTCGGCAGCGCGAGTGTGACGCTCCTGGTGTTGCACACGTCCATAGGCCACGGTAACCACTTTCCATCTGATGGTCCGTGTGCTTATCTGCCACCTAAGTGGTATAAAAAAAGTGTAACTTAAGATCTTATTTAAATACTCAAAGAGAAAGATTCGTACACAAATAATTGTTGCGGGTTCCATTTCCGCTCAGTGCACTTATATAAGTAGCTCTATCTTTATCTTTATCTTTTGTAGGTAAGCGCTGCTAGGTAGGTACCTAGCAGCGCTTACCACTGCTAAATGTGACAGTAAGGGAATTCAGAATAAATAAAAAATTACCTCCTAGGCAGCTAATAGATCTAAATATTAATAAATAGGGACATTGTTTTACCTTTTAATGTTGCCATAATGTTGAACTTCGGGAACGTCAAAATAAATATTCTTGCATGTTCCACTTTTTCGGCGAACGCAAACATGTTCGACCTGTGTCCTGAAAGAGGTTGAAGTCAAAAAACATTGCCTCTCCTTTTTTATAAATTATTAACCGTCTACAAAAACGGACAGTCATATTATAGGGCTCATTCCATGAAAGCAAAGCATAGATGAGTCATATAAAGGTACGAGTTCGTAGCCGACCGCACACAGTAGCAGCAAAAAACGTATCGTTACTACACGTCGTCGTCTCGTTGATTTCGAACTCGACCGCAACTAAAGACTGCAGCAGCAGACGGCCGTACCGTGTAGATACAGTCAGCATCATTAAAATTTCGCTAACAAAAGTACTCAAAATAATCCAAATACCAAAATCCCAATTTTATATTGGTTATTAGAGTACCTACTCGAATAGTTGTAAGTTTCCAGAATGGTCTATCTTAAGAATCAGTCTTCCAGAATTATGTCAGTTAGTAGAGTATTCATATTCTTAAACACAATCACGCCAGTCGATGGTATCCAATCAAGGACAATTTCAAAAAATCTAGACACATTAACATAGTGGGAACCTCTTGCCAGACACCCATAATGTTCATGAAAGTAGGTATATTATTGTCTGTTCGCGGCTGAAATGACTCGACAAGCAATCCGCGTAGAAACGTACATCAAGATATTAATAATCATATTGACAACTTTTATATTTCATTAACCACCATCGCTTGCACTATTATAACCGTTGGAATTAAACGTCTGACCAGCTGTCGAATATTTCATTTTAATAGAGTTTTCTCATAACCGGGAACTAGTTTATTCCCGCTGTAAAAAATGTTATCCTTAAAACATAAAACCGCGGCAGGGAGGGCGATCATTCCACAGCTTAGGCGTGCGTGGGATGAAGTTTCTATCATATTTGAATGTTCAGCCAAACCCGTAGCACGTAGTTAGAATGGAATAAAGTGGAACCTTTGGATGCGACAGGGATTAAACCTGGGATGACGAAGATGAAGATGATGGACGCAAGAATATTTACCACATATAGCATCGATTCCGTCACCATGGTCTGGACTGTCAGTCAAATATACTATTTCCTGGTGCGTCTTCATGTTAAGGAATATGATGTAAATGTCCTGGCCTATGACGAACACCTCCTTGCCTATAAACGTCATGAGGTCTAGTCGCTGAGGAATAGTCCATCTGAAATTTAACAGAGATTTTTAGTTTAGTTCTAACACCTATAACATATTATGGAGTTCTTCAAGAAGGACATTAGAAGGTTTCTTCAGGGTCGGTAGCGCGAGTGCCCCTGGTGTTGCATACGTCCATAGGACACGGTAACTACTTTCCATCAGGTGGACCGTGTGCTTGTCTGCCACCTAAGTGGTATTAAAAAAGATAAGCTAAACTAGCTTGTGTTATGGAATCTAGTGTATTTGATAGGTAGGTACATATTTTTTTGTAAATAAAATAAGTACATACACATACATAGAAACACCAATATTCGACTATTCGACTGCTACGCAGGGGGCGCGAAATCGATTCCCGCTCAGTGAAAATACTTTTTTTTACGTGCGGGAAATCCCCACGTATACTCGCCCCCCCCCCCCCCCCCCCCCCCGCCCTCTGGAGCTGGAGGGGGAGGTTATGTCGGCCTCGCACCGAATAAACCGCGCGTCGTCTGGGGGTCGTTGTACTAGGCCGAAGGTGACGTTGTCAGACGACATAACCCTCGCACCCCGTCACCTCTGCTCCCTCCGATACTCGAGCCGCCTACGAACGCGGGCAGCGATGCCCGCGAGTCTGTCTCGCTCATCGTGCTGTGAAAATACTTGTATGTTGTATTTTATATGTTTCGATGTTTATGATATAAGAATTAGAATTGATGTATGACGCCGCGTATGTCCATAGGCCATGGTAACAACTACCCTGCAGGTGGACCCGGTGGACCGTGTGCTTATCTGCTACCTACGTGGTATAAGAAATCTAGTCTAGCGTTAAAAAGAACATTTTACACGCATGCAAAATGCAAAACCCTAAAAAAAAATTGTTTAGATAACAAGTCCTTCTAACAAGATAAGTAAGTTCATAACTTCATTGTTCTAATTAAGTAATTTTTGTTCAAGTAATGAATGAGTCACATTCAAGCTCCCGCATATCGCGCAAGTACAATGAATGTTCCGTTTTACTCAGATTCTACTCACTCACTACGTATCTACCCATCTATCTATAAATAGGTAGGAAGTACTGACTTACTCTCTTATGCTACTTCCAAAAATGCCACGATTGCCTCGGGACAACACCACTACTTGTATTGTTATTGCGATTGGAAGCAATTTATCAGTGGTTACAAAATAAATAGGTAGATACCGGTCAGTGAAACCTTAAAACCGGCATGTAGGATTATGTTTTAACAGCGATTAGGCGAGGGTGAGGCACTCATGTACAGTCACCCTCAGAAGTTGCTAAATGCTAACAAAACACTTGTACATGGGTATTATAATTTTTTACTTGCCTTGGTTTTGGACGGAATTTTGGTCCCTTGGGGGAGTCTTCTGTCATTATTTATTAACAAATTTAAATACTTAAGTTATAGTAAATAACTGCAGAAGTCCCATATTACAAATCATAATAGTTGCCCAGCAACTGTTTTAAAAAAAATGTTAGTGTTTGATATTCAGCCAGCTGCTTTTTAATGTCATTAAGTTTTGTTTCAATCGTAATATTTTGTTGTTATTGGTGAAGTGACAACGAAATTATGATAAATGATTAATTTTACTACGTAATTTCTATACCTTGCTCATTTTTATTTTATTTTAATCATTGTTGAGCAAAATAAAAAATGTATACAATGATAAAACGGAACGTTATTGTATCTGTCAAAGTTCTGAACCACGGATGGGCAGTGTTAATGATTTCGATAAGAAAAATAAGAAAATACAATAAGAAATGTGTATGGTATATAATATTTTACAGCAGTTTAGTTGTATAAAATGTGAAAGTTATCAGTGTAGTAATTGAACCGTCATCATGTAAGTAATTGCGTTCTGCGTAGCTTCGTAATTGACTTGTGTTTATTTTCATATTTTATGTTCAATGGTACTAGTGTTTTAATTGTTGTTTGAGTGTTGTATTGTGTTATTATTGTGTTCAGGGAAAACATTACCGGGTTTGACGATCCGGTGGCGGAGAGATGGAATTCGTCGTCCATAGACTTCGCCAAAATAACAATGGACAGAAACTTTGCCCTCCTACTAGTGTCCCTAATATCTGCAATACTCTGGATCGTTTATATGACGTATTACAACAGTCGTGTGCTGGGATATATACTGACGAGGCTTATTAACAAATTTTACTTCCAAGATGACAATTTCAAAATTGGTAAGTGACCTATTTTACTGTATAATATAACTTATTTGGTAGGTCATTGCCATTGCCATTTCATAGTTTATTATTGTATTAGTCGCTACAGACACCAAAACTATATTTATGTGCATTCTTTCATAATATTAAGATTTTTTTGCATATTACTCATGATTTTTGGTCTAAAAATTAAAAAGACAAATCAAACCTTAATGTATTGATTGTGCTGTGTCACATTTTATCAGGAATTGATAAAAATTCTAAGCTACAGATGTGGGTGATTGAGCCAAACACTGTTATCAATATTGAGGCATGATAAGGAACAAATCAAACTGTTCATTTCGAAATTAAGTACACATATTAGCTTATTGAACTCTGTTTATTGTATAATATTGTACTAAGATTTTTAAGGTTCGATACCAAAAGGGTAAAAGCACCAACCTATTACTAAGCCTCAGGGTCTGTCTGTTATCAGGCTGTATCCTGTGAACCATGATAGCCAAACAGTTGAAATTTTCACAATGTATTTTTCTTGCTGGTATAACAACTTATACTAAAAACAGATGGGCCGCTCTTTATTGGTGTTAAAAAACATTTAATCAGTACAGCTACCACTGCTGCTGAGCGTGCTCGCCTATTGGCTGTGGGGGAATGGGAATCTGGTGTTTGGCTCCAGGAACTTCCTTCGCCCAACATTAGTACAATGTTGAACCACCCGACCTTCCGCATTGCGAGTTGCCTTTGTTTGGGGGCACCGTGTGTCTCTCCGCATCAATGTCTATGTGGAGAAGCGGTCGATTGCCTTGGACACTACGGATTATCCTGTAGGAGGATCGTAGGCCGCATGTCCCGAAATGCCAACGTTAACGACATTATCCGCCGGGCGCTTGTCACCGCCGGCGTGCCAGCATTCTTGAACCTGTTGGCTTGCCGCGCGACGATGGCAGGAGACCGGACGGTATGTCGCTGTTGCCTTGGAAGATAAGTAGGCCTTTGGTGTGGGACGCAACTTGCGTCGACACCCTGGCGCCTTCCCATCTTCCAAGTACAATGGACTGCGCATGCGCTGCTGCTGCATCAGCGGAAACTCTCATACGGCGCAAATATACCAATTTAACTGATTGGAGTCGAAACGTTGGGTCCGTAGGATCCAAGCGCGCGCGCGCTGTTCAAAGAAATAGCGAAGCGCCTAGTCGACTCTTCCTGTGACCATAAGGCTAGCCTTTACTTCGCTCAAAGAATTAGCATTGCTATTCAGCATGGTAATGCCGTCAGCCTCTGGGCACTACCAGTTGAGGTCAATGGGGAGGAATTATTCAATGCCTAAAGTTGCAGTCTCTCCCCCTCTTTTATTTTATTATTGTATGTATTATATAGCATAATTTTTATTATTTAGTATTATTCTGTAATATAATTGTAAGCTAAAAACAGTATATTTATGAGTTGGACTAATACTCCGCCAGTTTTTAATAGAAATACATCAAACTTAATAAAATATTTAGAATAGTATTTTATTGCGTTAAATTATATAACCTTCTGGTTGTAATTATTGTTGTTACTATTATTTGAAGTTTTAAATAACTTATTGCCTAAAAAGTAAATCTATGTTTCATGGCCACAGTTATAAAAACAGAAATTGAATTCTATTTTCAAAGCCTAAATTCCATGTTCATAGCTGGCTCGAAAAGTTTCAGTTGTGATTGGGGATGAAGGACAAATAAATAGAAAGAAATGTCCTCCAACCTAGTTAATATGAAAACCAGTGTCTTTAAACTCCCACATAATATGGCCAATCATACAAACCAATAATATAATTGGTAATAATTTAAACATGAGAACTTATTTAAAAATAAATATTGTAAGTAACTAATCACAGTGCGAACTGCCATGTTGGTTACTGGTGGAGTAAAATAGAGCTACCTCATCTCTTCCTGTGAATGTCGTAGGAGGCAACCAAGAAATAGGGCTGTTCTTCACCCAAAAGTAAGCATATGACCCATAAATAAGTGTCCACTTGAGGCAATAGGCTCACCCCCTATTATGTGGGACCGAAAGTCATAGTTGGCAAAATGTGGGTGTTAATACACCTCTGCCTACCCCCAGGCGTGAGTATATGTATGTATATATAATCCATAGTCCAAGTACGGTAATATTTCCACTGTTTCAAGACTGCTGTATACCATAGCACTTGAATATAATGGGAATGAAATGTAAATATTAAACATTGTAGTTACAAAGATATGGAATAATATTTTTGTTCTGAAAATCTTGGCATTGGCTTCTTGCCATTAATAATTTTGACAATCATATAATTTATTCAGCTTTGATGAAATTGTGGCATTGATGAAATGCAGAATGTGGTCAGTAGTACTGTATTGAATATAAGTCTTAAGACTTTCACGGCCGGCGTTGCATGTAGAATATACCGCTTCCGGGATGTTTGGCCGTGGTCCATATGAAACTTGCGTTCCAGACGTTTCGTCGATCACTGCGGTCGACATCTGGATCACGGCCAAACAGCCCGAAAGCAATATATTCTAAAGTACTGTACTGAACTCATCATCATTATCCTTGGATTAATCTCAGTCGCATCCAAGGTCTTTGCCTCATAGTCCCGGGTCTGATTTTGCCAGTATAAGTGTTGTATTGTTTTCATTAATAAAGTATTATCTTTATTACTTAATGTTGGTATTTGTTCCACAGGTTCCTTCACACTAAATGCCTTATCTGGAAAGATAATGTTCCGGGATATAGTGTACATCAACTATGACTACGCACTTCGGATACAAGACGGTTACTTGATATTCAGATGGTGGCGTTCTTACGTGCCCAAAGATGTGTCTGAAGGTTAGTTCATTGATTCTATTTATACTACTGCCAGCGGGGAAGCCCTTGACCAGACGAGTGATCAGTCTTCCTATGTATGTCATTTCACCCATTTCCTCTATATAATGACTATCATAGATGTTCATATGAAAACCAGAAACTACAGGTTAACATGCTCTGAGGCTCTGTAACACCTGGGCCAGGTCACATAGACATAGTCTTGCATAAAAATATTTGCACTGAACGGGAATCAAACTTGTACCATATCAATCTAGAGATTAGTTAATTAATTTAGTCAAAATATATCTATGGACAGACGGAATAGAAAAAAAAAATTGCACAATTTAATATCTCATCTCGCTCGGTGTAATCAGTTATGTGTAATAGTGAAAGTATGCTTTTCAAATAGATAAGAATGCATATAATATTACATTACCTACTATCTTTCTGCATTTATAACACAGTACGTGTGGACAAAATTTATACTGTTTCATAATTATATTTGTTTTTGTGAATCTATGGATGATGATGCAATGATATGACTACTGCCAGGCCTGCCTGCGAAGGTAGCTTGGCATTGGTGTATGTATGACAATAATAAATGTTCTGTACTAAATAGATAGTATGATTTCCTGTCTATTAGTTTTATGTGTTGTTTGTGCTTGTGCAGTTGAGGTATGTTTCATACTAGCCGCTACCCGCGGCACTCCTTGCGTAAAATACGCATGTGGCTATCATCATCATTCCCTGAGCCTTTTTCCTAATTCGGTTAAAGTCGTCTTTCTAGTCTAGTGAAGTGACCTCCATCTGACCTCTACAACCAATATTACATTTTTTACGATCAGATCCTCCTGTCGACACGCGCGTTTTTAAGCATCACACGTACGCTCACTACGAAAATTCGAATGAAATGGCATCGGCAATCCGATAGCTGGTAGTTTCGGCGGCAAAATGCAATCACTGCCGACCAGGTGGACGTATTGTAAAAGATTTATCCGTTTGATGCGATGCGTCCGTTGCGTAAGATGATATAAAAATAGAGCTGCGGCAAGTATGTGCACTTGATCATAAACAATTACTGTACCTAATCGTTCTTCGTCTCTACCGCATCTAAGTCGTAAAAAATACTAATCTTTGCTGAATCACCTTTATAAGTATAAAAAAGCTAGACTCTTACTCAGCAGAAATTGAATACAAGCTATGTAAACTCAAAGCAAGTTTTTTTACATAAGAAGATGTTGCCAGTATAATAATATTAGCATTTATAATACTGACATTCATTCTGTTCTACATACAAAAGCAGTATATTAGAGTTAGTATTCTTACTACTCCAGTTACTACTTTTACACTCCTAAATCCTGAAACAAAAGTACCTTTTAACCTCTCACTTTCAACACAAAAACCCGGCTGTTGGACTACTCTTGATAGATCCAAGTGAGGGTTTAGGCAGGGCCGTCTTAAGGCTATATAGCGCCAGGGTGCGAAGCTCAGACTGCGCCCCCCCCCCCCCTCCCGGTCAACAAAAAAAAGACGGGTTGCACTCTGGGAGTGCCGGCAGAAGTGAAAACATTTTCTTTTTTTCTTTCTTCGTTATATACATAGAAAAAGATAAAAAAGAACATAGTTACCATACTATACCTATAATATAGCGCTAATCATAGAACCTATCACTTATTTTCTGCTAATTTTCTGTCAGAAGAAATTAATAAATTATGAAAAGAAAAAATAATCACAAAAAGTTATAAATTACAGAAAGAAAAAATAATCATAAAAAGTAATAAATTACAAAAAGAAAAAATAATCACCAAAAGTAATAAATTATAATAAGAAAAAACAATCACAAAAAATCCCTGAAGGCCAGGTGGTTTGAACCCGATACTATCTGAAACTATAAGGACTTACAGTCGAAGTGCTTACCGTTTAAGCTACGACGCTATCTATCGTAACTTGCAAAATAGATAGTCTGTACCTAATCTTGTATGACGTCAGTCGCCGGTTACGGTTCAAAGGTCAACGCCGCTAAAGAAGTTTTCACTTCAAAAAACGCAATAAATTTTTGATGTTTCATTTATTTTTCTCTAAGATCTGTAATCTACAATAAATATACCTCATCATCATCATCATCATATCAGCCATACGCAGTCCACTGCTGAACATAGGCCTCTCTCATAGACTTCCAAAATGACCGATCTAACGCAGCCCGCATCCAGCGCTTCCCGGCGACCTTGATGAGGTCGTCCTTCCACCTGGCCGTTGGGCGTCCTACACTACGTTTGCCCGTACGCGGTCGCCATTCCAGAACTCTTTTGCTCCATCGGCCATCTGTTCTGCGCGCTATGTGTCCCGCCCACTGCCACTTCAACGAGCTAATCCGCTGGGCTACGTCGGTTACTTTTGTTCTCCTACGGATATCATCATTTCTGACGCGATTACGTAGGCAAATACCGAGCATAGCCCTTTCCATGGTGTAGATAGCTCGTTGAGCGACTTTGAGTTTGTTTAAGAGACCCATAGTGAGGGACCACGTTTCAGATCCGTAAGTCATCACTGGTAACACACATTGGTTAAAGACTTTCGTCTTCAGGCACTGAGGTATGTCGCACGAGAAGACATCTCGTAGCTTCCCGAACGCTGCCCAGCCGAGTCGGATTCGTCGATTTACCTCGTCTTCGAAGCTGGAATTGCCTACCTGGATCAGTTGACCCAAGTAGACGTACTCGTCAACAGCTTCTAAGACTGAGTCCCCAACATGAACCGGTAGAGGCGCAACATGGACATTTGACTTAACCTTTGTCTTGTCCATGTTTATCTTAAGGCCCACCTGTTGGGATACTCTGTTGAGGTCTTCGAGCATGGTGTTCAAGTCTTCCAGCGATTCTGCCATAATGACAATATCGTCGGCAAACCGAAGGTGATATACTCGCCGTTTATGTTGATGCCAAGTCCTTTCCAGTCCAGTAGCTTGAAGACGTCTTCCAAGGCAGCCGTAAACAGTTTCGGAGAGATCACGTCTCCCTGTCTAACGCCCCTTTTCAGTTGAATTGGTTTCGTGCTCTGTTCCTGTACTCGGACCGACATAGTGGCGTTCTGGTATAAACACTTCAAAACTTCGATATACCGGTGATCTATCCGGCACCGCTGGAGAGACTGTAGCACGGCCCATATTTCGATCGAATCGAAGGCTTTCTCATAGTCCACGAATCCTAAGCAGAGAGGCCATTTATACTCTATAAATATACCTATAATGAAAAAATAAAATTCAAAAATTAAGGAAAAGAAATGGATTTAATATTTCTCTAACGTTTCACAGCATTAAACAAAATCAAACTTTAATTTTCATGCAATAAGATTCAACTACAACAACGAGAATAACCGACACTCAGAGCCGCATCGCGAACTTACATTACAATGTACACCCTAACAGCCTAATTATAGAGGCCATTTCGCTTAAAGTGCGGGCGCCAGGCGGCTAGGTCAAAGGGCCTCTTTGGAATGGAGATATTGCCGCGTGCGTGTTAAATTAATTTAATTGTTATGTGTGTATCAAAATAAGAGCTATTTTACCTTGCATATCGTGAGCGGTATGACACGTGCCGAAAGGCAAAGGTGACAATAATAGGTACAATGGTAAATTTTAATATTGGTTGATGCCTATATTTTTATGCATTTAGGGGTTTAATTGACGTAAGTGTACGTAACGGGGGCATGGCGTTAATATTGTACTTATGAGTTAAATAAAGGTTAAATTAGGAAATATCGAAATGTTTAGAGCTCGGCCTGCGCCCCCTCGGACTACGCGCCCGGGTGCGGCCGCACCCTTGAACCCCCGGTTAAGACGGCCCTGGGTTTAGGGTTAATCCCCACTGAAACAGCAGCGGCTGCCAGCGAATTATTGAGGTAAAATATAACAAACCATTATGAATCTTATCTGAGAAAAAAGTCATAGTCATTTGAAGGCGACGCGTGGGCACGCGGGTGACTTCTCACAATCATTTCTAGTTACAAACTCTGGCTGCCGTCCGGCGTCCGCTGCTGTGTCAGTGGGTAAGGATTGACCCTTAGGTAGCGAAAATACCTATAGGTAAATTGAAAAAAAGTATAATTGTAAAATGGTTCTGCCAGCCCGTTTAATGATATACAAGCGTAAGTAAGCTTGTAATCGCCTAGTCTAGACTAAAATACTGAAAGCAAGCATTTGACAGGCTTCGCAAAATTAGTGCCTGTTCATAATAAGATTAAAATGAACACAATTGTAAAGCAAGTAATATCAATCGTCAATGGTTTTATGCTAATTGTTCGTCCTCGCTCTACAGGGAAATTTGCACTTTGTACTCTCACGTCGCCGCTCAGTCGCTAACTAGGTACGTCTAATGTACCGCGTTGAATATTCAATTGCAAAAAAAGTAATAACATTTTCTCAGTACGAGAGTAGCAGCTGTTGTTATTACATCTTGTTTAGATATTTACACACTGCTTCGCCTCGTATTTGTACTCTATCTATCTTCTAATGTTAGGACCGATATGACTAATATTCCCTCTAACCCTTCTAGCTAAGCTTGTGTTAGGAGCGTGTTCAGGTCGCTAGCACAGGTAATGGCTAATATTTGAACACGGAACTACTAGACTGCAAGGCCGACTCGTTTACCATTAAGCTATCGACGCTTTTGTCCATGAAACTGGCAATCGTTAGGGTATTGTCACTGAAGGAGCAGCGGCCGGAATTTGTAAGTAAATAGTAACGAGAAGGTCCGTGCAGCCTCGCATTGCATCATCGTCTTTGTCTCAAATGACTATGAACTTTTTTTAGCGTAGATAAGGTTCAAAATGGTTTTGTATATAAATTAAAAAATATTATTTTTTACTTAGTGATCAAATTGAAATCCAATACTACTAATTATCATATTTTATACCAATCAGGTATAAAATATGATAATTATTGATGTAGCTAATGCCTAATAGACAGTGTATAAGTATTAATGATTACCTACTACATACACTTTTGAAAAACAACCTTTAGAAATCATAAAAAATGTATTCGGGCTATGGCGAACATTGGACCACTAGACTCGTGTAGACCAGCCTTCAAAAGTCTGAAGCTGCTGACGTTGACGTCACTATACGTCTTAGAAATTCGCTTATTTGTAAAAAAAAATCCAGAGTTGTTCAAAAAGGCCAGTAAAGTTAAGCTGTACATGTCTAGAGATAGCACAAATCTTTTGCTGCCTAGCTGTAAAACTTCTCTGCATCAAAATAATTCACATTTTATGACAGCCAAAATTTATAATCACATACCCAGAGCCATTAGAGAGTTAACCTTCAATAAATTTAAGAAAACGCTAACTACCTGGCTGATGGAGAAGTCTTATTATAGTGTCAGGGAGTTTCTTATTTATTTATTTATTTATTTATAAACAAAACAAAACAAGCTTACAGTGGAGTACACCAAATCGCTTATCATGCTATTCTATTAACTAGCTAGCTTAATCTACTGCATGCAAATAGTAAAAAATAATCATGGTAAAGGTACAATTCGTTATTTTCAGTTCAATATATCAGTTTATAATATACATTTAATTATATTCAATTCATTATATCCAATTAATTATAATCAACACATTACATTAATTCATTATGATCAACACATTATATTCATTTATTATCTAAATTCATTATAATCAACTCATTATATTCAATTCATTAACCAAATTCATAATAATCATCTCATTAGATTCATTTCATTATAATCAAGATATTATATACAATTTATTATAATCAACCCATTATATCAATTAATTATCTAAATTCATTATAATCAACACATCAATTCAATTCATATATACTAGAATCACTAAGTCACTCATTACATTCAATTCATATTAATTCTAATTTGAATATAATCAATTCATCATAACCAACTCATACCAACTCTATAATATATTAATTTACAATATAGTTTCAAAAATTCGCTATAATAAACAGTATCCAATTGTTAAGTCACACACACGCACACTCGTCTCATGAGGGTGCATTTAAAAATGTTAGCGCGTTCCTCGCCATTTGGCAAGTGTTATCATAGAACACGTCAATGTCCGGATACGACTGCAGTAAAGCATTGAACAGCTCGACCGCCCTTGAAGTAGGACAGTTAGCGGCCTGAGGCACTCGCCATGACGGTGGCTTAACGAAAAGGCGATGCTGTCGTCGTCCAGTGGCCCGCATGTACCCATCTGGGACAAAGAAGTAGATGCATTCCGCTACAGATGGGTTATCTACTTTATTATTTAATAACAAGTAATAATGCATTATGTGCAGGAAGTTACGCCTCAATTCTAAGGTCTCCAATCCCACCATCCCTACGACGAACTGGGAGGGATACAAAAAAGGATAGTAACCGTATGAGCTCTTGTATAGATACCGGGCGAACTTGCGTTGTATTCTTTCGATCATCAAGGCGTACGTTACCTCATGGGGGCTCCATATGATAACGTTATATTCCAGCTTGCTTCTTACATACGCATTGTATAAAAGTTTTATTGCTGGGACATTATTGAGTTGAGATGCAGTTCTGATTATGAACCCCAGTGATCTATTAGCTGCCTTACATATATTTTTAATGTGCTCATGGAAGTCCAACTTTGCATCAAACATCAAGCCAAGATCGCGTATTGTGGTAACTCGCTCCAGCCTCTTCTCACCCAACGAATAGCCCATGTCTACTGGGGAACGCGATCGAGTGAAGCTAATCGACTTGCACTTAGAAATGTTCAAAGACAATTTGTTAGTAACGCTCCACTCTGCCACTGCATCAATATCACGCTGCAGGGCCTCGCAATCACCAATGTCCCTCACCAACATGAAAAGCTTAAGGTCGTCAGCAAACATTAGACATTCCGATCGGGAAAGGACAGTAGGTAGGTCATCAATCATTAGGAGAAACAAAGTCGGCCCAAGGGTACTACCTTGACTCACCCCCGATCTCGTATAGTACTCCCGTGATCTATGATTTCCCAACTTAACATACTGCCTTCTGTCTCGGAGATAATCGGCAAAGAATCTCGTGAGCTGACTATCAAATACAGAAGCAAGTTTATTCAAGAGAATATCATTATCCACACGATCAAACGCCTTTTCAAAATCAAAATATGCCGCATCTACTTGACAGCCTGAAGTTACGTTGCTTTTTAGGTGGTCTATAAACTTGGTATGGTTCGTCAAGGTGGAGCGCGCGGGGCGGAAACCATGCTGTGAGTCATTCAAGAGAGTACGTGTTTTGAAAGTGATATGCCTATTGAGGATAGCTTCGAACAACTTACCGAACACAGACAATACTGCAATGGGTCTGTAGTTAGTAACATCAGCAGACGTTCCATTTTTGGGTACTGGGGTAACACTCGACATCTTCCAACCGCTAGGATATGTACAATTCCGTAGGGCGAGATTATATATATAAAGTAGTGGCTCTTCCAACACCGACAGACAATCTTTGACTAAAAAAGGGGGTATATTGTCCGGCCCGTACGCTGACGATGATTTAAGACGCCGCGTTGCTAGCTTCAGGTCTGTACCATTGATGTAAGGAATGCTAATTTGGTGTCCATTCACATGCGCATTGCGCTCCGCTAATTGAGGGTCCAATAGTGGGATGCTTTTATGAAAAACAGAATTAAAATAATCAGCAAAGGTATCAGTAGCTTCCTGACCTTGAACTGTTCTGTTTTTAAATGTGTACTCCTTATTAAGCTGTCGATTCTTTTTCTTATCCCTAACATAGTCCCAAAATTTAGACGGATCATTATTTATTTTATTTCCTATAGACTTTAAATAGTTCCGAGAAGCACTGTCTATTAGCGCCTTTACTTTTGACCTGTAATATTTAAAAAGTTCTTTATTAAATTGCAATCCCATTTTCTTAAACATTTTTAAATTATAATGTTTTAGTTTAATATAGTGGATTATCTCTCCAGTGAACCATGTCGGATAAATGTAACGTTGACAACGGGGCATACTTTTTTGAGGGACGTGATTACTAATGGCGCAGTTTAGCTTTTTGTATAGAGCGTCAACTGCTGCACTAATCTCACTCTCCAGAAGTAGGTCGCTCCAATCTATACATGCAATTTCCGCATATAGCCCATAGAAATCTGCCTTGCGAAAGTTCCACTCAGCGCTGGGGTAGACCGAGCTGCACCTCACTGGTAACGGCGGTGGTTTGACTATTGAATCAGTTCTAACCAGGGTAAGACATATCTCTAGAGCAGGGTGATTGGCCGTGGTATCTAATCGTACAAGAGGCTCAATATCGGATTCTAGATTGCAATTTTTGGGATCATCATTGTTTAGAATAAGGTCTAAGTTGTACTTATCTGTAGATTCGTCATTATTGCAAGGCCGCAACCTACAAAATTCCAAAAACATCTCAAATTGCGCTACCGTAGCGCTAGTGCAAGAATTGAGATTAAAATCACCAACAACTACGAACGTGTAATCACTATATGTACTGACAGCGTTCTCTATACAGGACAAAAAATTCAGATACTGATTAGCCTTATAGCTAGGCGGCAAGTACACAACGCATATAAACAAGTTAATATTATTCTTCGATATAATCGCAAATAGCAGTTCTTTATCATCAGTTAACCCGTCTATGTCTGTAACTCTTTTCACTGTGTAATTATCTTTAACAGCCAATAATAGACCACCATATCTAGTATCACAAATTCTATCCTTCCGTAGAACAATATAATTTGACGGAAATAATTCAGCATCATTTACTGAACTATTCAGAAATGTTTCTGTGAGAGTAACTATATCATAGGGATCACTTAGTAAATTATTGTAGAAAATGGTGGTCTTAGTACGTAAACCTCTTACATTTTGATAATAAATCATACTTTTAATGACATGAACTTTATTCTTGGGGTTTTGCTTCTTTATGGTATTATTTAATTTATTCAGTACTGGTCTTTCACTACATTTACTATCACTCGAGAAAAAACTGAGAGGGAACTTGTTTATTACTATTTGCGGTATGGAGGGGGGAATTACATATGTCAATTTTTATGTTATTCATTATTTCCTTATGTATAGTTCTTTTACCATTTCTATTTATTATACCTGTACTGTGTGTAAACATGTCAAATGAAAGGTACCTGTTTGTATCGAAGTAATACGCATAGGTGGAGTTACAGAGCTCCAGATATAGTTGACTGTTAAACAATTCAATTTTATAATTATAGATAGGGGCACCACAAATATATGTTGGTGTACATATGACAATATTTGTGTAATTTATGTGCTTTAGAGAATCCCTTATAGTGCTAATCAAAACCCCACAGTCTGCATCTTTAATTTCGTGACCACTTAACATGACAACACAGTAGTCATTCATGCTATAACCCTGTAGCTTACCCTCAATGTCACTCAGAAGATGATTTACAGGGCAGCTCGTTAGAATATACCTACAGTAATCAAAGTGATACCCAAATGTGTTATCAATTTCTCCCTGTGTTCCATATGAGCTAACATTTGTCACAATACACATATGGTGGTAGAAGGTGGTGAAAAGAAGTAACAACTCACACAGTTCAGTGGTATATTTTCCAATCCCTACCACACAATAGTCAGAAGGCGCAACGAAAGTCTACAGAGTGTACACAGTAAAAATAGTAACAAAGGCGGAACTATTCTAACATTAAAATATTAAATATTAATTAATTTGAACAGAACAACGTCTCTCTGATCACTCAAAATCTTGACAGCGTCCTGCACGCCTGTACGCATGCGCGACTGCGCGCGCCGGACTATACCTGCGCGGTTGCGCGCGCCGTCCACTATACCGGCAAAACCAGTGCGTGGAAGCTGTCGACAATCGAATATCGACAGTCTGACATTATCGATAGTATACGTAGAAAAGTAGCCTACACCACCCCCCTCCAGAGACCGTCAAGGGCGATAAAAGTCTGTAACTTTAACCTTGCGCCCAGAACGGGTAGAATACTCCTTATGAACCTCCGGTAACGGCTCTTCGGGACGTTCAGTAAGAATGAAAGCCGGTTTGACGCGATCAATGGAGACTGTCATATCTTTTCCTTTAAAAAGAATTTTAAACGTTTTATCGCCCCTTGCTAGCACTCTGTGGGGGCCTGAATAAGCAGGTTGGAGTGAACCATGTGATGCGTCTTCACGAAGGAACACGTGATCACTGGTTGCTAATTCTTTATAAATGAACACCTTCTCCTTATTGTGGCGTGAAGCCGGTGTAGGGCGAAGCCTCTCAGTAATGGCTTTCAAACGAGTTGAAAACTCTACTGGGTCAGTAGTACCACCAGTACTTGGCTCAAAAAAATCACCGGGTAATCTGAGAGGTTCTCCGTACACTAACTCCGCCGAAGAAGAAAAAAGGTCTTCTTTGTAGGCCGTTCTAATGCCCAACAAGACCCAGGGCAAAGATTCAGTCCATCGGTCGTTGCTATGGCAGACAATTGCGGCTTTAAGCTGCCTGTGGAATCTTTCCACTAAGCCATTACAGGCAGGATGGTACGCCGTGGTCCGCTTATGCTCGGAACCGATGAGCTGGGACAAGCATTCAAAGAGGGCAGATTCAAATTGCCGTCCCCTGTCAGTTGTTATGATTGTAGGACAACCAAAACGGGCGATCCAAACAGAGATCAAGGCTTTAGCAACTGTTTCAGCCGTGATATCTTCTATCGGTGCTACTTCCGGCCACCGGGTAAATCGGTCAACCACCGTGAGGCAGTACCGATAACCTTGAGAAACTGGCAACGGACCGATAAGGTCGATGTGTATCTGTTTAAATCGCACGCGGGGAAGCTTGAATGTGCCGAGAGGTGCCGTCACATGTCGAGTGACTTTAGCTCTCTGACACGATAAACAAGAGCGTGCCCACTCCCTACAATTCTTACGCATCCCAGGCCACACAAAACGTTCTGCCACTAGTTTAGCAGAAGCAGTGGCTCCTGGGTGACTTAGAGAGTGCAGACTATCAAAGACCTTCTTCCGGTAAAATTTAGGAACGTAAGGCCTGGTTGTCGGTGTGCTGACGTCGCAGTACAAGGGTGTACGAGTTCCAGGTACAATCAATTTTTCTAGTCGGAGAGATGAACCCTCTGCAAGCAGTAATTGAAGCTCCGCGTCTGAAGTTTGACTTTGGGCAATATGCTCGAGGTCTACCGGGGTTTGCAATTCCTCAATCCTTGACAAAGTATCGGCAACGACATTGTCCTTGCCGGATATATGCCTGATATCGGTCGTGAATTGAGAAATAAAATCCAAGTGCCTAAATTGCCGAGGCGAACAGTTCTTTTTCCTTTCGTGGAATGCGAAACTGATCGGCTTATGGTCGGTGTAAATAATAAAATGGCGGGCCTCAAGCATATGCCTGAAATACTTCACGCCTTCATAAATCGCGAGCAATTCCCTATCATATGGCGAATACTTCACCTGCGAAGGGCTCAACTTCCGCGAAAAGAAGGCTAAAGGCTGCCATGCTCCATCCTTGTACTGTTGCAGGACTGCGCCAAGCGCCTTGTCAGAAGCGTCTGATACCAAGGCTAATTTGGCGGAGCAGTCGGGATGAGCTAAAAGCGCAGCGTTGGCAAGGCTGTCCTTACACGCCTTAAAGGCAGTCAAGGTATCGCCTGTCAAAGTGATTGGCTGTGACCCTTTGACTGTGCCCTTCAACATAGCATGTAAGGAAGCCTGAATTTCGGCAGCTCTTGGCAGGAACCTCCTGTAAAAATTAAGCATGCCGAGAAAGGCCTTCAGCTGACGTACCGTTTCAGGAACTGGAAAGTCTTTAATAGCCTGAACTTTCGAGTCTAAAGGCTTGGACCCGCTTTCAGAAATGGAGTATCCCAGAAAAGTTATTTCATTGACACCCAATAGACACTTGGCTGGGTTCACGAGCAGACCGTACTCCTTCAGCTTTGAAAAAATTTGGCGAAGGTGTGCCTCATGCTCAAGTTCATTTTTCGAGAATACCAGGATATCGTCAAGATAACAATAGACGAAGTCGAGTCCTCTGGTAACCTCGTCCATGAACCTTTGAAACGTCTGGCCCGCATTCCGAAGGCCGAAGGTCATAAATGGGAAATCGTATAACCCAAATGGAGTTGTGATCGCGGTCTTCGGAATGTCTTCTGAACTGACAGGTATCTGATTATATGCTTTGAGCAAATCAAGCGTGCTGAAAACTTTGCAACCGACAAGATTGTGCGCAAAATCCTGAATGTGCTTAATCGGATACCTGTCAGGCACAGTCCGAGCATTGAGCATGCGGTAATCACCACAGGGGCGCCAGCCATTATTTTTCTTTGGTGCCAAATGCAAGGGTGAAGCCCAAGGACTCTGAGATGGTCTACAAGTCCCGTTAGCGAGCATTTCCTGGAACTCCTGTTGGGCGATCTTGAGTTTATCTGGAGCTAGACGGCGTGGAGTGCATGATACCGGGGGGCCTGGGGTCGTGCGAATATGGTGTACTGTATTGTGTGGGATGTTGCGTTGTATGCCAGACGGTCGAGTGATCTCGGGAAATTCTTCAAGAACTTTGTGATACCGAGACTCACCAGTCAATATCTTTACAGATGCTATGTTACTACAACTTACAGCTTTAGCTTCCGCAGATAAAGAAGTAGTACTATCTAGTAAACGTTTGTTCCTACAGTCTACCACAAGGCAATAGTGATTCAAAAAATCTACTCCTATAATTGGCTTTGTAACATCTGCCACAACAAAACGCCAGCTAAAATTTCGACGTAACCCAAAATTTAGAAGCAAATGCAAATAACCATAAGTAGAAATGTTGGAACCATTGGCAGCACACAATTTATAATGCGTAGGTGCACGACGATCATGAAGAAGGGACCGGGGGAAAACGCAGATGTCACTTCCTGTGTCGACTAAAAACTGCATCTTCGTAGCGCGGTCCGTCACGAACAGGCGACCAGTGGTGGTAGCTAACGGGCAGTCTTCAGTCGCCATTATTGACCGCCCCTGGCGTTTCCCGGCTTGTAGTCACAAGGACGGACACATCTGGTGGCTTTCTCTCCAAATTTGTGGTGATACCAGCATTGCGGGAACTTCCTATAGTTCGATTGTGACCGGGTGGTCCTGGATGTAGATCTATCGCGACGAGACGACTTTGATGCTCTTGAATATCTTGCCTGGGATCTGCTGTTCCTTTCTGTCCGAAGATTCTGCATTTCTCTCCGGAGTTCAGCAACTTCTCTAGCCAGGGCATCCAACGAGGAACCTGGGCTGGCTTGACTCGTAGAAGCTACAATTGGAGTCTGTATAGCTAGCTCATGAATGCGATCAGCCAAATCTGCTAAGTACTCCAGAGATGACGATGATGGCTGCCCTGCCAAAACGGTTTGAATGCCATGAGAGAGTCGGCTGACCCAGATAGTGCGTAGAAAATCATCAGGAATGTTGACGCCAGCTAGGCTCTTCAGGTGCCGCAGAAACTGTGAGGGCTTGCGATCTCCAAGCTCCTCATGCATCAGGAGCTGCTTGATTTTTCTTTCTCTAGAAACTGTTAGGCGCTTAATCAGCTCTGATTTCAATGTCTGATACCTATTGGCAGTCGGTGGATTGATGATGAGATCTTTCACCTCTCTAGAATATTGATTCTCCAGTTGGCTGATGACGTAGTTAAATTTGGTGACATCACTAGAAATGCCAGATATGGCAAATTGACCTTCTACCTGGGCAAACCAAATTTCGGGTTCTTCAGGCCAAAAGGGTGGTATCCTAGTACCGACTTTGCATATATCGATATTTTTTATCGACTCGTTCCCCTCACTATCATTTTTACGATTATCGTCTGCAGCGTCTTCAAATTGATCGTTGTTCATGGTTTCTTACGTATTTCTTCCAGCGGCTCGATCGGGGTCACCAGTATGGTGGTAGAAGGTGGTGAAAAGAAGTAACAACTCACACAGTTCAGTGGTATATTTTCCAATCCCTACCACACAATAGTCAGAAGGCGCAACGAAAGTCTACAGAGTGTACACAGTAAAAATAGTAACAAAGGCGGAACTATTCTAACATTAAAATATTAAATATTAATTAATTTGAACAGAACAACGTCTCTCTGATCACTCAAAATCTTGACAGCGTCCTGCACGCCTGTACGCATGCGCGACTGCGCGCGCCGGACTATACCTGCGCGGTTGCGCGCGCCGTCCACTATACCGGCAAAACCAGTGCGTGGAAGCTGTCGACAATCGAATATCGACAGTCTGACATTATCGATAGTATACGTAGAAAAGTAGCCTACACACAGTTTGTTTTTTTTACCGCTCGATGGATGCTTACAGATGTTTGGGATGGTTTCTGTACTCAGAGATGACAGAAGATCCTTACTACCAGTCTCTTGGATCTGCTTTTCGAGAGTGAGAATTTTGTCACTGAGGATATCTATTTCTTTCCTGGCTTCGTACAGTTGCTGCTCCAAGTCCGCGATTGTATCCTGCATAAGTGCCACTGTATTACTCGTTTCAATCGGTTGCGAGGTACAGCATCCAGATGATGTGCAGACTGCATTCTGCTCAATCTGCTGTAGGGAAAGTCTACCTTTTTTCACTGGCGTTCTACTGGATTTTTCTGTTAGCAGCTTTTTTAAAGTATTGTTGTCCTTCCTTAATTTTGTGTTTTGCTCACGTAGGTCATTGTTCTCCAATATTACTACCTCAAGTTCATTCTGTGAGCTGCATAGTTCTAATTGCAAGGTTTTCAAAGACTCTTGCATATCCTGTAGTTCCTGTATTGTCAATAGATCCAACGTATTGTAATCCATGCTTCTTGATATAGGCAGGTCAGTTATGCCAATAGTGTCGTTCAACGATGTATTACCAGAAGCAGGAAAGTTTTGTTGCTTGTTCACAGCATTTGCACCAGTACTCCCAGTATCCGCGGGGGAGCTGGTTGAAGGCACTGGAGAGTGTTCTTTGCGACAGAGAGAACTCTGTTTTTTCCTAGTAGTTACAAATGTCTGTTCAATAACCGTTGAATTACGCTCTTTGCATCCTAGTTTGCAATCATTACAAGTCCAGCCACTCGCTTTCAGGTCTTTCTTGAATTTTGTCCCATCCCCTATACATTCGTACTCATAGTGATTTTTGCACGATGTGCATACCGTAGTGTATTTACGGTCTACCAGGTTTTTACATTTCTTGCATGTAACAAGTGGCGACATCTTGTTGTTTTTATTGGTGATTATTTTGGCTTTCAGAGGCATCTTTATATAATTGATGTTATTTTCACCTGGTCTCACTAGGTGTCGTTTTGTATGTTAGCTAGGCAATGGATTTTAATTTTGATTTAATTTTGGAATAATATAATTCCAAAAAGACATTCGAATCGCTCGATTTCGAACTCGCGTCACTTCAGCGACAGCCTTCAGCAACAGACTTAACCACTAGGCCACGGTGTGACCTGATGAGAAAGGTGAATTTAGTGGTCAGTCTTTTGTTTGAAAATATTTAGATGCAGGATCAGTTAGAAGTGATTCATGCTTTCGGATTTTTTTCTCGCATTCCTTCCTTGGTGAAGACTATAAAATCACTTTATTTTGATTGTTTATTGCGCTTTACGTCACTATTTTCACTTCACTATAGGCCACTCAGTAAATTATGCTCATGTATTGCTGGTATGATTGCCTCTTTACTTCTTTTTAGGCTTTATAATAAGGATATTTAAGCTCAATTCCAAGTTCACAAAATACTACGAAGCTACTGTAGTATACGGTGAGATAACACTTCCACTAGAGTATTGGATCATATCACGCTAATAAATACTATACACACTTAGTTTACTTATCGCGAATTAATTTAATAAAATAAATTTTATGGAGCACTTTTTTATGTATATTGACAGGACAGCGCCATCTATCGATTCCTTGAGGATAAATTTCTTGAGGATAAATGATGATGGTTTGGGTATTAATGACATCGAAGTGTAAATTTATTATTTTTTATTATTAATATAATGGATTATTGCTTGTATAATTATTGATCATTGATAGTACTGGGTATTCTGACATTACAAATTTATTCCTAAATGCATTCTTGACAAAATATTGACATTTTTTTTTAATTTTTATAATGGACATTTATTTGCATTCTAATTATTTTAATGTTTTTACAATTATTAAATACATGAAATTTTGAATTCTAATAAATAAATTAATGTAACTTTGCATGCAGAGAATCTGCGAAACTTGTCGGACATTATTTGATTTTGTAACACCACTGTAAAATACCATGTTTCGAGCAATAAATGATTTACTTACTTACTTACTTACATAAAATTCAAAAAAGAAAATTAGTAACAAAACTTAAAATAACACAAAATATTTTACACAGTTAACGACAAACGTAGCTTGACAATATTAATCACCTAAATTCATAACCGCACGAAATATTATTATGTTAACTTTGAACTCCTACAAGGAGTAAAGGAGGGCCATAAAAGAGGACATAGTTATTTAGTAGGGAAAGGAGCCCCAAACCTTTTAATTAGGAATAATGGAAGTCACTCATATACCCCAAGGTTACGTCGGCCAATGTTACACTGTTATCTTAAATAAAAAAAATTACACCGCTGAGGTGGCAGACAAATACACGTCCCACCTGATGGGAAGTGGTTACCGTGTCTAATGGACGTGTGCAACACCAGGGGAGTCACACTCGTGCTGCCGACCCTGTAAACACAGAAGTTTCTGTGCCGTCAGCGTAGAAGAGAAAGCGGGAATAGCCTTCCCACCGACAGCACAAAAACTCTCCAGTGAGCTCTGGGTACCCTACTCACCGCCGGAAACACAATTGTGTAGTGATGAATTTTTAATTTTTTGCGTGTGATGCGAACTCGTAATCACGCCATACCTATTTCATATTATAACAATAAACATTTTTTACAGATTTATCACACTCGGACACTCGTCTATCCATCATGCTAAATGGCTTTGAGCTTCACTTCTATAACCGATGCGACTTGTACAATGAACTCGAGAAAATATTCGGTCTCGAGCCAGTCATCAAGCAGCAGGACGATGACGATTGTATCGATCGAGATAAAGCCATGAACGACGCCAATGAGAAGAGAAGACGCGCACAAGACACGGTCAGGTCAGAGGCAGCCATGGCACGAACATGGCGTGACTTAATCCCTGTTATAAAGATTGATATCTGCTCAGGGAGAGTCGTTTTTGGCAACAGATTAGTCCCGACAACACTCTCGATAAGCATTGAAGAATCCCATTTAGTTTATAGTACAAAACCTCCAGCTTCCAGTCTAGATCATTTAATGCATTTCGTCAAAGCCAAAGCCGAAAACTGCAAAGTAATGCTCGCCCCTAGCCCTAATTATACGTCAATGGTTGATGAACCACCGAGATATATGGGAGAAGGGTTCGTTATCATGAGTTCCAACTATATCGAAGTCTACTTTTATATGGATGAGCCTGGTTTGGTGCCAGATCAGCCTGTGTTACTGCAGCTAGCCAATGGCGATATAGTGGAGTCGGCTCCTCCTATTTGGGGTGTAGATATTAAGTGCGGGAAAGGAACAGATTTCAGTTACGGACCCTGGGCTGATCGACAAAGGGATCATCTTTTTAGGTTTTTCTTCCCACCGAATTTCAAAAATTTAGAAGTGACCCCACAGCCAAAACCTGGTGACAGACGACAGACACAGTCATTTGACATTCGACTCTCAACGTTAAATGAAGCCACTATTGATATCTTATTCACGAAAAATAAAGAAACTAATGCTGTACACGTAAATATTGGTGCTGGTTCATATCTCGAAGTAACACTGCCCTGGATTGTATTACAAGATGGATACACGACAAAGATTACGGGACAACTTCTACATTTAGAAGCGACCACAAGTCTCCAGTATAGGAGCCTAGCTGAAAGTGAAACGTTGGAGTACACCGTAAAATGCCATTATCCTCTTGTATGGAACCATCATCAGTGCTGGCAGCTTAGTTTAACAGGATGCAAAGCAACCACACATCTCGTCTACACACACATAGATTTTTTCCAAGATCTCATAAACGACTGGTCTACAAAAGCTCGACCTGATATCTTACACTTTGTACCTTACACGTGGAAAATTTCACTCCTACTCAAAGAATGCGAAGTAGTCACAGTGAGCAACCAGTTCAACTGGATCGACTGCAGCTCTACTAATCAGGAAAATAATCACGTCGCGTTTTGTGGCGATCTACTTGATGTTTCTTTCGATTTGCCATTTGTTGACTTCTTGCCAGACGTTATACCATTAAAAATCTGGGTACAAGGAGAAGCTGTTGATATGAGTCTATACTTGCCTGAAGTGAACACGTCGAGACTGCTTCTGCTGTCTATTGATAAGAATATGAAATTAGTTCCCTGTAGACAAAAAGCATCAAAATGGCGAAGAAAATGCGTGAAATCTCAAGGTTGGATAGACTGTTGGTCCGTTCCTATAGTGGCTCTAAGCGTGAGGTACAATTACCATCCAGTTCCTCCACTGGGGCCTGAACCTCAAGCAGACATAACTACGCCTGAAAAAGAGGAAATTCTTCTGTCGCCCATGAGGATACCAAGAATGAGAAAGCAGCCACAAATGAATTGGACTTTAGATGGAAACAAATTCGACAGAACTACCTTGCCACCTGATAAAGTCAGTGTAGAACTTGAAGTTGGACCTTCTATCCTTTTAGCATATGGAACGATTATTACTAGCTTTATGAATCTACTAGAGAATATTTTTGGTGAAGACCAAACTTTCACAGACATGCAAAAGACTCCAAACATGGAATCACTTTATTTTCCCAGTGATAACACAAAACTTAATGATAAGAGTAGTGTCAACCAACATACTGAGATATCGATGGACGATTCAACAGACTCAAGCAAAGGACCCTTCGATCCTCGAAGGTATCGACCTTTGGACGTTACTGTTTCTATAATTATCCACGATATTCAAGCCCACCTTGTAAAGAATTGTAGTGAAAATGAACCACCTTGCCCAGTTATATTAATCGAGCGATTTGGATTTGAAATGGACAAAAGTTTTAGGGAAACAAAACTGCAGCTCCTATTGAGTCCATCAATATTAGTATCTGCTAATAACTTATCGCGTTCCAACCCCACCAATTCTGGGGCCCTATATCAAGGTCACCTAATGCTTTCGTCATTCCAACTAAGAGGTAACGGCTTCTTCAGTGACACGAACCGCACTGTGGAGGACGATACGGTAGAGTATGCTTGGATGATGGAACTTCAACTTGGGCAGTTGACTGGACGCCTAACGTTACCTCAACTATACCAAATAATATCTTCTCTAGAGACATTCTTATTATTAATAGTAGACAGTGAGAACGAGCTGGTGCCACCGAACCCGGCGAAGCAGTGCCATCATGGACTTAATAATATTATGTGCAGTGAGACTGATCACGCTCTCAAATATCGGTGTCCTTCATCTAGTGAAATTAAATACAAAATGATCCGAGTTGCGATCGATCTGATCGATATTTATATCGCAGATACCAATACTACGCTACAGACATGGATATCGCCTGCGAGGCTTAGTTTTTGCAATTTACATGGTTCGGGTTTTGGTACTGGTCTGACCGGACTGTTGCCAAATATAAGGTTAGCTCTATATACTCAGACAAACATGCAGACAAACACCCATCATCATTCAAACGGTAGTAACAATACGACCACTAGTCAAGTCAAACCACCGGAAAGTGATAGCTGGGTTGGGGTCGGATCGGTCGCATTAGGCCCTTTACTGATCGAAGCTGCTTCATCCTTACCTCAGACGCCTAAAAATCTACACTTAGTACAACAAAAATTTCTTAAACTCCATGACGATAAAACTAAAAGGCTCTGGTTCCTGTGGCCGAATGAAGGGAAATGCTCTCAATGTGGATGTACAGGAGGCTGTGCATTTTTCGGTTCCAATAGGAACGGACCTAATTTCTTGAAACCAAGTCCCAGTGATCTTAACGAAGGTATAAACGTAGCTATATTTAATATAATTGAGACTACTCCAGGGGAATACGGCTACGGGCAAAGTTTGTTACATTCTGGACAGCTGGTGTTCCACACTCCACCTTATAGCAGTTTGAATGTCTGTCTCCAGCCCACTAATGTTGCCACCTTGATACCATCTCCTTTACCACAAACCTTAAGTAAGTCTCCGCAGAGTGCTGAACGAAGAAGCCTTACTCGAAGATTCTCATACACAAGTATGAGTAAAGGAAGTAACAACGTACTCGTATCCAGCACAAAGAGTGACGTGCCTTATGCTCGCTTGGTTGACACCAGTGTACCTTTAGGAACTTCTAAAATCGATAGTGATTCCAAACTCAATAAAAGCGTACTGAGTGTACCTCAGATGGAGAGCAGTGTTTCTGATTCGAAGTTAGCTTTAAGCTGTGGTGTCAAAGATAACGCCAGTGTGATGGGTAAAAAGATAGCTGCAACAGACGTCGAAACTTTCGTGGTACCAAAAGTGCCTGCTAGAAGCGTGGCCGTGTCTGAATCTCACTATTCACTAAACTCCCAAATTCCTCCTGAAGACACTTTTTCTCCAGAAGTCCAAAGAACAATGTCGATCACCAGTGAAAATCATTCAGAAGCTTTCTTTTCAGCAGATGAAGATATGTTCCCCAGTCGCTCTTCCAGTTTGAAACATTCCTTCGGCAGTCGTCATAGCAATCACAGAGACAAAAGTTCTTTTGGGATTAACGACATATCAAATGAGAAGTGGAATAATTCTGTGCCTAAATCGGATGGAATTGATATACCTGATACAATTAGTAATTTAAGTACGGGGGTGCAGCCCGACTCGGAAAGTGGGTCAGTATCGTCGAACTCATTCATATCAGCAATTTCTTCGCAAGAAGACATGACGCTTGTGAATCTTCATATGCAGACCAATAAGGCTATCGTAGATTCTCCTTTACTAATGGCCAGTTACATGCACAATCTGCCACAGTATAAATGCGCAAATTGGTCTTCTTGTTCCTTACCAAGTGGTAGTGACGTGTACACCTTACCATTATTCAGGAGAGCAGACGACGGTACGCTAGTATACGTTGGCCAAAAATACCTTCCTTGTTTTGAGCCACTCGGTAAAGTAAACATACTGAGACTGGTATCAAAGAAAGACCACAATAATCAGAATCAACATGGGCCATATTCAAATTTACCACCGCATTTCAATTCTCAAGTCAAAGCTCATCCTTATCCTCAAGGGTGGTGGGATATACAGCAGACAGTGCAGGATAGCCAGGAGAACGCTACAGAGAAGAGTACCACATCTACTGTGACTACTACAAGCGACAGCAAAAGCGGCCTGTTCGTTAAATTACGAGGAGAAATCGACGTTATGTTGACGCCACTAGTTTTAGAAAGTACGCAGAAATTCGTCGAATCCCTTACCCCTGTTTTAGCGAACATACATCCTATAACAGTCATTAATCATTTACGGCTGCTTTGCATATCAACGGTGTCAAGTGCAAATATATTAAAACAGAAGCAGTACGTACAAAATTGGCTGCCACAGATGCAAACCCGAAGTCACTCTAACTTGGTATCAGATAAAGACGATAAATGCAAACTGGCTACAATACCGCATTCCAATGTGTACGAAGAAACAATCTGTGAACAATTACAAGCCACTGTGACAATTCCCAAAGTGAACGTAATATTCATACAATCCTCAGTGGTTGAAGACATGATATCCTTCTCTGCTTTGGACAATATCCAGGACTTGACTTGTGTGTCCTTATTTGGAATGTCAATCGAAAATATTACAGCAAAATACGTGAGCGCGAAGAAGAATTTAGAGTCGGTTCAACTGTACTACAGGCCGACGTTGAGAACATTAGGTAATAAGAAATCGTTTGGAATCATGAAAGGCCCTAGGGCTCTGATCACGGCTCAGTCGTCGAGGAAACGTGGACCGGAGAGAGGCGAGCCTGTTTATATCGAGACATCGCAGCAACAGTGCGAAGATACCACTATAACATTGAATGTCGGTACGTATAAACTTTTACTTTCAAAAAATTGGGATGATCCAAAAATAAAATCTATCTAACCATCTTTTAAGGGAAATTAATGAATACGTAATACTGATACAACCTTTTTTCATTGTAATCTATGATGCAATTTTGCTTGATATTTTGACAGAAAAAGTCCAAAAACTACTCTCGATATTTTCGATGCTTTTACTTTCATTGCCTTTTGAAATTTTGAAAGCCCTTTAAAAATAAGGAATGGTTAATAGAAATAAGGGCATGAATACAAGTCTAGGAAATACTAGAAAAAAAAAGTAGATGCAAGGAGATAAGGCTGCACTTTTTCATATAAAGTTGTATGTAAAGGTGCTACCGTATCTGATAAGGCAACTGTACAAAATGATCAAATGGCTAGAAACTTTCCAAAAATATCTAATCCCCATTATCTTCTTTTCACACTCTTTTACGGTATCAACTATATCATTGCTATCTTTCATTCGCATATAGGCAAAGTCCATGGGCAACTCCGGCGCATCCGCAACGAGTCTTCTCAATTGAAGGACGTGACCATCACGGGCATACCCTGCCAGCACTCCAAAGTGTCATTTAAGTTCATCAGAGTTGATGCTTGCGCCAAGGGATGCGAGTCCATGGTAAGGCTCTTTTTATATCCGATTTGTTTTTAGGGTTCGCACCTTGAAAGCAAATACACGAAGCTCTTATAGGATAACGTCATTGAGGAATGCGTGATGACATCAAATTGACATTCCATTCATCCAAGTACTCAGGTCTACAATGCCTTGATGCCCGGTTCACATTATTCCAATCCAGTAATCCAGTTAATCAATCCAGTCCAGTGCTAGAATGGATTGTAGTGTTCACATTATTCCAGTGTTTCAAACGCGCTTGAACTGACTGACAATCCAGTGATCGAACTGGATCACTCACTGGAATGAAAATATTCCAGTGATGGTGCACATTATTCCAGTAGCATTCCAGCACTGGATTCGCTCGTTGGACTGGAATTCTACTGGGATAATGTGAACAAGGCATGAAGCTGTAAAAAAAATCAAACTTGTAAGTCAATTCTATCGAAATACATTAAGTTCGTCCATGAATACTATTTTTTACAGAACCCTCGCTGCGCGAGTCCGACATTTATTTGACCATCTCTTTTTACATATGCGATGAATACTTCTTAAATTTAAATACTTACTTGTTTTTTGTTTTTAGTGTTGCCAGAACGGAACACCGGAACCTCAAAAAGACAGTCCGATCGGCTTCATCATGTTTGAGTGCGGCCTTGAAGGCATATCTATAAAGGTATCCAAACATTCACAATCCCACAAGCCAAACGAAGAGAAAAAATGCGTCAGACCAGACATTGACAGCTGTAGAGAATCCGTCAAATCTGCTGAAGAGTTGAAGCCAGAGAAGGAAAAGACCAAGAGTCATAGAGCTTCGGGGATTGAAGATCTGTTCAGAAAGAAAGAAACGAGTTCTAAGCCGAGTACTCCGAATTTGGGGAGTGCCCAGCCACCCCCAGTTCCCCCTCCGGAGCCCTCCACTCCTGGACCTGAAGAGCCTTCGAATAATGACAGCACTTGTACCGTGGTCCCCATAAAGGACAATGGGAATATGTCCTCTTGTGCTATCGATTTGAAAGTGGTGTGGTTCAATTTTGCTGCCCCTCCGAGAACTCCAATTACGAAAAAAATTGATTTTACGAGGTAAGTTACGGTGCAATTTGGTGAAAGCACTAAAATTACAATAATTATCAACTAAAATACGTCAGAATAATCACCATGTGCCAATCAATGCATGTGGTTAGCACAATTAATAAATAGGGAAAAATCAATGATATATATTTCAGTTGAATTTCCTCATAATCTATTATTATAATGCAGCAAAATGTTACTCATTTCCTCTGTTTAGTACCTACAATGTTATCAATGTGTATTTATTTCTGTACATACACCTATATCCCGTCCATTATGTTATTGTATTTTGGTCAGATGGAAGTAGTGTTTGCATAAAAAAAAAAATAATAAAATCGATCAATTAAAAAAAATTTAGGTATCTTGATTTCATGTAAAAGTATTATTTATTATCTATCTATACATAATAATGGAGCAGTAGATATTTCGTGTCCATATTAATATTATAAATGCGAAAGTATGTACTCTGCCTATCTGTATGTTACGCTTTCACGCCTAAACCACTGATGAAATTTGGTATAGGGGTAGATTAGACCTTGAGAAAAAGAGGCTATGTTTGGTCGCGATAGCCGACATCCACGCGGGCGGAGCCGCGGGTAAAAGCTAGTTTATTATAAAACGATTTTTGGGCATGCATAACGCACACGTTAATCACCAAAACAAATATTGACATTGACAAGACAACAACGCACCTTCGATATAAATCCTTTCATAGTGCCCGAGTTAAAAATTATCAGTCTTAAATCAATTAAATGCTAATAAATAAGTTATTTTTAACTAAACAATTAATGACTTCTAGAGTAAAAATTCCCTGCGTGAAATGTGTGTGTGGTTCTTGTGTAAAACTGCACTTCAACACAGTATAAATTGGCAGGCAGGATTGAAGTCATTGCCAACCGTTTCAATCGAAATTCTACCTTGCCTCTAGACAAGTGGCAATTCGCTAGCTGGCGTTTGGTGGAATAGAATGACGAATATATGGGATTTGACGTATATGACAGTCGTTAACGCATGTCAAATACGTCAAATCCCATACATTCGTCATTCTATTCCATCAAACGCCGGTTAGCGAATTGCCACTTGTCTAGAGGGGCTGTTTGGCTTGGCATCGACTTCAACAAAAGTCTTCAGTATATTTATTATTTATTTATTTATTTTTTTTGATCATTTTTATTCTAGAAGTTAGTTTAATTTTTTTTGTTAAAAATAACAATTTTTTCCATTTTTAGTGAGCTTAACAGCAGCGCTTTTGGATGAGCTATTAACCACGCTACTCATATAAGATAGTATTCAATCAACATATGTTAAATAAGGTGAAACATTTATCTCAAACTAGCTGACCCGGCAAACTTCGTACGGCCTCAGAATCAATAAAAAAAGTTGCAATTTCCCATATTTTCTCACCGTTTAAACCTTCCCTGGACATCCACAAATATTGCAAGACTAAAATTAGCCAAATCGGTTCAGCCGTTCTCGAGTTTTTGCAATTCATTTTTATATATAAGATTAGGAAGTGTTCATCGAAGGGTATCTTGAAAGTAAACAACAAATGAAAGCTAGAAAACTCGGAAGCACTGAAAACGAGAAAACTATGACAGATCATTGAAATTACTGCATACCTTATTATACCCATCTTTAATGAACTACCTGTACAATCAATAATATTCCTTATTGGATTTCCTTACTGGGATAACCCAAACGATATAATCGGAACGTGTGTACTTAAGGAACTCCATTATCTGCCTATTTAGTCAAAATGTCCAGCATTTCTGCAGCCGTAGTGAGGTACCTCTGCCTTACAAGATGGACAGATTACCCCTCTATAACTTAAACTAGACATTCATGCTGTACATCGCTAAAGAGTTCTGTTATCTGTCTTTGCACTCCAAGTCTAAACAATTCCAGCATATCGTTTACTACAGTAATGTACCTACCGTGTCACAGGAAGGTCATAAATCTAACAAAACATCGATCATTTCACGTTTTCAGGACCAAAACCAATGATGTTAATATACTCAAAACACAAACACACATACAAAAATGATGTTAAAAATGGATGCATACCTATACACCTATAATATCACTGAATATTCTGAACACCCCTGCGTACCCATTCAAAGGATATAGGTGTTGTGTTATGATGTATAATGGCATAGACATTGCAATATTATGCTATTGCGGCAATCGCGGCTGATTTCTTAATATTTATTGAAGACTTCCGAGGTCTGTGTCCTAAACCCATCCTTACGAAATTTGAATAAAACCTTTTCGGCATAAATCTCTTTCGAACAAAAAAGAATTTTGCAAATTCGTCTGCAAATGATGGAGCTATACGCGTAAAAACATAAAAATATTTATAATGGAATTATAACTGAGGTAGGTTCGTGTGTAGTAGGTAAGTTGACGGGTACTCACTATGTTTAGGAAGAATAGAAACGAGTCCAGTTCACAGTACACAGATAGTTTATTGCACACACGCACACAGCAGTTTACAGAAGCAGTAGAAGGTTGTAAGCAGTAGGAGAAAGAAGAGATTAGGAAACAGTAAACTATAAGAAGCAGCGTAGCAATAAGCGGATACAATGTAGTCGCGGCGGACGTGCATTCGGCGTGGAGGCTGATGTCTGACTGGTCTGCGACCGAGCGAAAGCGTTTTAACGCAGACGTCTGCGCACCAAGGTCACGGCTACTCAAAGCTATCCCTACATAAAACGAAGTTTGCTCGTCCGCTACAACGTACAAATATTTATTTTACACAATAATATTACTAAGGTAGTAAACCATACAATCTAAATAAAGATGTAAATATAAATGTAAACATAAATGAAAATATAAATAATTGTTGCATGAATCGCAGGTGTGATGGGCCACGGTCACCACTTACCATCAGGTGGGGGTACGCCACATCACTCCCCCCCTGAGACCGTCAAGGGCGATAATAGGGAGGAAAGCGTACAATACGGCCTGAACGCGTCCTCCGGGTGTCATTTTCTTGGGTTCCAGGGAGTGTATTGTGGTCTGGTGTTTTGACTTGGGTGTTGAGTTGAGGGTTAGGAGTAGGAGGAGACTTCGCAGGAGTGGCATCCGTGTCACGCAATATGTAGGCCGGCTTAATGCGGTCAACAGATACCGTGACCGGTTTACCACTTATACGGATTTTAAAAACTTTATCCCCTCTCTCGAGAACCTCATGTGGTCCAGAGTAGACCGGAGTAAGAGAACCATGGCGTGAGTCATCTCGCAAAAAGATATGTGAGGTGGTAGTGAGGTCTTTAAAGATAAAAACTGGCTGCTTGCCATGTCGAGAAACAGGTGCAGGTTTTATGTCTTGTACAAAAGACCTGAGACGTGACAAGTAGTCGGTCACATCAGTGGTATTAACATCTGGGTGGTGAAAAAATTCACCTGGTAACCTTAGAGGCTCACCGTACGTCAGCTCGGCTGATGAGCAGGCAAGGTCCTCCTTGAAGGAACTTCTTATGCCCAGTAAGACTAAAGGCAGTGAGTCCACCCAACTTGAACTGTTGTGGCAGGTAATAGCAGCCTTTAATTGGCGGTGAAATCTTTCTACCATTCCATTGCAAGCTGGGTGATAGGCAGTCGTTCGTCTGTGCTGGAAGCCTACCAATGCAGATAGACTTCTGAACAAAGCTGACTCGAACTGCCTGCCTCTGTCAGTCACTATACTTACAGGACAACCAAACCTAGCGATCCAGCCTTGAAGTAAGGCTTTCGCCACAGCCTCTGCGGTAATTTCTTGGAGTGGTACTACCTCAGGCCATCGAGTAAACCTGTCAATTGCTGTGAGGCAGTACCTAAATCCCTGACACAGAGGCAATGGGCCAATCAGGTCAATGTGAATTGACGCGAAGCGAGAACTAGGCAGTTTGAATGAACCTAGTGGTGAGGAGATATGCCGAGTGACCTTACATCGCTGACAAGCGAGGCAAGTCCGGGTCCACTCTCGACAATCTTTTCTCACTCCGGGCCATACATATCGGCCCGTGACGAGTTTCACAGAAGCGTTCGCACCTGGATGGCTAAGAGAGTGGAGACAATCAAACACTTGCCGCCTATACTCTTTAGGGACGTAAGGTCTCACGCTTCCATCCTTCTCCTCACAATATAGTTCCGACAGGACACCTGGCAATTTCAACTTCTTCAGATGTAAAGAAGAGTCGTTTTTGAGGAGGATTTGCAATTCTGGGTCTGAGACTTGAGCAGTTGCGATTTGACTCAGATCAACAGGCTGTGCAATCTCCTCTATCCTAGACAAGGTGTCGGCCACAACATTGTCTTTACCCGACACATGTCGGATATCTGACGTAAATTGTGAAATAAAGTCTAGGTGTCGGAACTGACGGGGAGAACAGTTTTCTTTATGGGATCGGAACGCAAAGCACAACGGTTTGTGGTCGGTGTATACCACAAAGTTCCTTGCTTCGACCATGTAACGGAAGTGTTTGATTGCCTCATAAATGGCCAAAAGCTCGCGGTCATAAGGCGAATACTTCCGTTGGGAAGGACTCAGCTTCTTGGAAAAGAAGGCAAGAGGCTGCCAACCCTTGTCATCCCTGAACTGCTGCAATGCTGTGCCAATAGCTGTGTCAGATGCGTCTGTAACAACAGCTAGTTTGGCATTACAGTCAGGATGTGCTAGGAGGGCTGCCTGGCATAGTCCATCCTTGCAAGCCTCAAAGGCTTGAGTCTCTTTGGGAGTAAAATGGACAGGATGTGATCCCTTAACAGAACCCTCCAATAGTGCATTGAGAGGGGCCTGAACTTTAGCCGCCCCCGGGATGAACCTCCGGTAAAAGTTCAACATCCCGAGGAACCGGCGAAGCTCGCGAACGGTTTTAGGAACTGGAAAGTTCTGAATGGCCTCAACCTTTGCAGGCAGAGGCTTGGTACCACCGGCTGAAATTAGGTAGCCAAGGAAAACCACCTCCGAAGCTCCAAAAACACACTTGGAGGCGTTGATGACCATCCCGTACTCCTGTAACCTGGTGAACAATTTATGCAGGTGGTCCCTGTGCTCGTTGTGATCCCTGGAAAAGATGAGAAAGTCATCAAGGTAGGCAAAACAGAAATCCAGGTCCCGCAGCATCTCGTCCACGAAGCGCTGGAAACTTTGACCTGCATTACGGAGCCCGTAGCTCATAAAGGGGAATTCATAGAGCCCAAAGCTGGTAGAGATGGCAGTCTTGTGGATGTCTTCTGGGTTGACAGGGATTTGGTTATATGCCTTCAATAAGTCGATGGTGGAAAAGACCTGGCATCCTGAAAGGCTGTGGGAGAAGTCCTGGATGTGACGTATTGGGTACCTGTCTGGTACAGTCCTCGCATTCAACATCCTATAATCTCCACAGGGTCGCCATCCATGGTCCTTCTTGGGGACCAAATGGAGGGGAGAGGACCAAGAAGATTCCGAGGGCCTGGCTATGCCACACTGCAGCATAGTCGCAAACTCCTCTTTGGCTATCCTCAGTTTGTCCGGGGCTAACCTGCGAGGGGTGCACGAAATAGGTGGGCCGGGGGTGGTACGGATATAATGTACCGTATTGTGGGTAGGTACACGGTGCGTGCCATGGGGACGGGTGATGTCGGGGAACTTGCGTAGTATGTCGTGGTAGTCCGATTGACCAGTTACACTTTTCACCGAAGAAATGACATCCGATGGTCGCGCAAGCGAAGCCAGGGTGGAAAGGCTTGTATTGTTGTCGACGAGGCGCTGGTTTCTGCAATCAACAACAAGATTATAAAAAGATAAAAAATCCACCCCTATAATCGCCTTGGTAACGTTGGCCACAATAAATTGCCAGGAGAAGTCGCGGCGCAAGCCTAGATTTAAAATTAAATTAACATGGCCGTATGTTGCTATGGGCGTTCCGTTAGCGGCACATAAATCATAATTACTTTGAGCCCGACGCTCCTTAAAATACCTACGGGGAAACACGCACAAATCACTACCTGTGTCCACAAGAAATTGTATTTTAGTCTTTCTGTCCGTTACAAACAGGCGACCTCTGGCAATGCAATCGTCGGCCGCCATTACCGATTGCCCGATACGTTTCCCGAACCGAAATCACACGGCTTCACACAACGTTCTGCTTTATCACCAAACTTGGCGTGATACCAGCAGAGCGGGAACTTCTTGTAATTCGATCGGGAACGGCTTCTGGATCTGGAACGGCCTTGGTTACGCCCGGCAGTACGACGGTGTCCATTGTTCGACGACAAGCGATCTAACTTCTTTGTTAGAGCGGCGACCTGTCTCGTGAGCTCTGCAATCTGCTGGTTGACAGGCTCACTGCACCTGCCGGCTGGACCAGCTCCAGAAGTTGAAGCAACCTGCCGGCATGGCGATACAACGTCGTGAACTCTGTCGGCCAACTCGGCCAACTCCTCCAGCGAAGCTTTGAGCTGGGACGCGATGATAGTCTGGGTACCAGACGGCAGTCTGCTTGTCCAGATCGTCCTCAGGAACTCCTCCGGAACGCCAGGGCCAGCCAAGTTCCGAAGGTGACGAAGGAACTGGGAGGGTTTTCGGTCCCCAAGCTCTTCATGGACCAAAAGCTGTTTCACCTTCTTCTCCCTCGACGCAGATAACCTCTTGATCAGCTCACTCTTGAGTTTTTCGTACTTGTTGCTCGGAGGAGGTGCGGTAATAACGTCCTCCACTTCACAGGCGTATTGTGGGTCCAGCTGACCAATTGCGTAATAGAATTTGGTCCCATCTGCCGTTATATTAGCTAGCTGGAATTGGCCCTCCAATTGCGCGAACCAAAGCGCCGGTTTTTCTGCATAAAATGGGGGTACCTTTACACCCACTCTGCAAGTCTCCAACTCCGCGTTTCCAGTTTCGCTCTTCTCGGTGCTCATCTTTGATGTTCTACGGGGTCACCAATATAACTGAGGTGGGTTCGTGTGTAGTAGGTAAGTTGACGGGTACTCACTATGTTTAGGAAGAATAGAAACGAGTCCAGTTCACAGTACACAGATAGTTTATTGCACACACGCACACAGCAGTTTACAGAAGCAGTAGAAGGTTGTAAGCAGTAGGAGAAAGAAGAGATTAGGAAACAGTAAACTATAAGAAGCAGCGTAGCAATAAGCGGATACAATGTAGTCGCGGCGGACGTGCATTCGGCGTGGAGGCTGATGTCTGACTGGTCTGCGACCGAGCGAAAGCGTTTTAACGCAGACGTCGGCGCACCAAGGTCACGGCTACTCAAAGCTATCCCTACATAAAACGAAGTTTGCTCGTCCGCTACAACGTACAAATATTTATTTTACACAATAATATTACTAAGGTAGTAAACCATACAATCTAAATAAAGATGTAAATATAAATGTAAACATAAATGAAAATATAAATAATTGTTGCATGAATCGCAGGTGTGATGGGCCACGGTCACCACTTACCATCAGGTGGGGGTACGCCACAGAATAAATGGACGAACTATACTTACCTATTTATGTAGTAGGATGAAAGTATAATAATATATCCTAATGAGTAGTAATTTTTTTCCGGCGTGTGAAATGCTCACAGCAAATGCAGAAAGAAGGCGACCTAAGCAACTGTGTATATTATAAAGTATTTTTCTTTCTTTCTCTTTCTTTTAGACTGGACTGGAACTTATTGAGCACAGCGTCTCCCGCCATCAATGCGTGGATGAACCCATGCAACCGCCTCGGCATCCGGGTGGTGGCGCTGTACCGAGCGTACGCGAGACGGCTGACAGCAACCGCCGCCAGTCTCATGGCTGCTGCTTTGGATCTCACTCCGCATCATACCTTGCTCAAGGTAGATTTTGTGGCGTATGTTAAAGTGCCCGGTTACGGCATTAGACATCGAATCGAAATATCATAGTTGGCGAAATGTGGGTGTTAATACACCTCAGCCTACCCCTTTTGGGAAGTTACAGGCGTAAATATATGTGTATCTGACATCGAATGTGTGTATCTGTAAAATAGAATATGAATTTATTGTAGCTACATGCTACATCTTCTGTCAAAGTTTCGGATGTATGTGTCATGGTAGGCCCCTGTTCCCTCGCCCGCAGAGCCGCTACGGCCGCCACACGCCGATGGCGAAGCAACTGCGCGAGGAGCCGTCGCTGCAACTGTGCGCCGTGCTGTTGCGCTACGCGTTGCAGGCCGACGCCGCCGCCGTACAAGCCGACCTGGCCGAGCGACACCTGCCATCGTTGTCCACGCTGCGACAGGTACCGACCACACTTTTTTCCTTTTTTTTCATATTTTTCCATTTCATAAACATTATTTTATTCTCCGTCGTATTAGTAAAGCTCAATGAAACGGCAATTTCAGATAAAGACATCACTACAAAAAAAGCACGCGCTTATCGCCATTTTTTCTGTAGTGATGTTTTTTATGAAATTGACGTTTCATAATGTAATTCAATATGCTTAGCAAGCCCCACCAAGTGCCATCAATCAACAGTATAAGCACACTATGTGTAAATGTGTTAGAGGTTTATAATGGCGCCCAACGTGGGCCGTGGAGGAGAAGAAATAAGAAAGCACTCCAAACTCCATTGTGAAAACTCTGGATGTAACCAGGACTTAACGCTAAGATTATGAATTATGATGAATGGGCTACAGGTTTAAAATATGCTGTAACTAAATGTCTCTTAGAAATTGGGTATTTTAAAGTAGTACAGTGTATTATTATGATTTCTGTTACAGGGTGTGATAGTCCTCAGTCGCCAATGGAAGAACATTCTCTACACCCCGCTGTTATTGGAACACAATTACAAGAGCAAGGTCATGAAGCCCCTGAACGTCACGTTTGCGCTACCCGAATTGCTGGAAGTAAGTACAAGTTGATGCCAGCGACTCGGCCCGTTTGAAATACTAATACCAGTTCCGAGACCCACAGGGGCATATTCTGGAGATAAAAAGACTAAAATATCTCTGCCGTGTTGGTTCCCGGTGGAGTGGAGAGGACATCATATCGTCCCATGGGTGTCATAGATGGCTTCTAAGGTATAGAGCTGTTTCCCATCCGACCGTAAACATACAGCCCGTGACAGAGTGCCCATTAGACGCCATAAGGCTCGCCCCCTATTACGTGGAATCGAAAATCACAGATGGCGAAATGTGGGTGTTAATACACCTCTGCGTACACCTTCGCGTATTTACAGGTGTGAATACATTGTGTGTATGTAATATCTGTGTATTTTATCCAGGTTCATTAGTTCTGGCGTAAATGCAAATAAATTAATAAGCAAGTGTGACGCCCCTGGTTTTGCACACTTCCATTGGCCACGGTAACCACTTTCCATCAGGTGGGCCGTGAGCTTGTTTGCCACCAAATGGTATAAAAAAATCATCGAACTTTGAATTTTTTAGTTTAAATTAAAATTTATAAAGTATTCCGTTGACGCCAGTACGCTCACACATACATCGTTACTAAACATATCCTTTTATAGGATTCAGTAGAAGGCTGGCAAGAATATCCGTTGGAGACAGAAGCTTTGGACGAGAACTGTCTACTGCTTAATATGGACGTCGACAAAATGAATCTGCCCGGTGAGTTGTTCCCTATACTTCATAATTATATTTAAATTGAAGATAACTGTAGTAACTATACATGATAGTGATGTATAGAATAGTCACAACACTATTTTCCAAGGAAAAATATCTCTTTAGATTTAATATTTATCACAATAAATATTGTTTCTCACAATTTAGGTGTATATCACTGTATTACATAGTCTCACTGTAAAATGTACAGTTGTATAGTACTTTGAAAATTTTTATTGCATTTTTTTATTACTTGGAAAGAGCTCTTTATAATTAGAATAACTAAATATTCAGTAAAAAGAAAAGCTTTCGGAAATGTATGTGAGGCGATTCAAATTTCTGTTCAATGGCTACCTTTACTGTATTTTACCTGCCTAAACTTAAATTAATATCTCACATATATTTCCGTCAGCTTCTAAGATATCTATATTCATACTAACTTCTAACTAGTATATACAAACGTGGACCCTTAATAGGCTTGACGCCGTAAATACGCACGTTCTATCTTCAAAGTTAACCAATTAAAGTGCAGTTTATACTCACTTACTATTGTGTTTGAAACTAACTAGCACGTGCGTGTAAAGTAATATTGAAGGTAGTCCCATTTCGCTCGCACTTTTTGTCCGCACGCATGAGTACGAACGAAATGGTAGTACTTTTGTATTAGTTTACGCGCGCACGCTAGTTTTATACGTTACGTCATTGTTATAGTCTGAGGTTACGATTTCGTCTGATACTCAGTGTCAAGTATAATAAGGGCCCAGTTGGTCATATAACACAATATAACGCATCGTTGTGTGTTGTGGTGAAGCGGCCGGCGCGGTGATAAGCCCACGGCCGCACTCGTTACCTTCCACGCCGCCCTCGGGTTCGTACATCAGCACTATTGTTACTGGCTAGAGATTTGTCGACTATAACATACTTTTATGGTGTACTAAAAGTCTACAAGTTTCGATAGATTGTTTGAAGTCGTGTGGAATTATTTAAATGACAGTTAAACTTATTGATGAATTCGATTAAGATAGGAAAAAATTGAATTGGTTGAGGCGGGATTCGGTCTGACCACTGAGCCACTGAACCGCGCAACCACGCACAATTGGATTGCGTTCAGGAATCAGCAAGTGCCGTCAAGCAGAGTGCCACCATTGTTAACATGGTACGTGTATGTAATGGTGACCCTCTTTCACGAGACTTTGCTTCAGCTTACCATCAGGCGAGGTGAAGTCAAATTCACGTGGCCTATTTATAAAAAAAAAGAAAATTAAAAAAAATCCATCTTAATCGATTTGAATAGTTAGCATGCTAAATGCTTTAAAATGTCATTTAATAATTGATACATTATTTTGTCCTCTGTGGCGATTTTTTAATGTTCAATGTATAAGCACGGGGTGTTAAACATTCATTTATTCATTCATAATTTGCGAAATATGGGTATAAATTGTACTTTGATGTTGATTGTTGTAAATTACCTTTATTGATATTTGATAAACTTACGCAGCTTGGTCTTTATCAAATTTGAATAAATAAATAAATTTTATAACCTGTAAAATGGACCTTCAACTGTAAAAGGTAGAATACGTAAAGATGCCCGATTTATTCTACTTAAAAGTACCCTGCATATAAAAAATAAAATCAATCTCGTTCGTTATAGTTGTATACCACTAAAGTTGCCAACATACAACCTAATCGAAAGAATTGCAATAAAGTAAATAATGATAAGACAATTTAATATAAATTATCTAACATAACTGCTTTTATTCAGGAAAATTCCAAACGACTTCAAACAAAGTGTCTTGCGTTTGTTCAGTGTGTCTTGGCAGTGTGATGAGCATAGAGTGACCATGTGTCTTGTGTGCCCACTTCATTCACATACCTACCCTCCAATCTGTGCTATAACTCTTTTCATTCAAATCATTTCATTCGTCAATCAATCTTTTTCTTGATTTCTTTCTAGATTCATTCAGGCTTCTATTTCGCTCGTCAATTTTAGACTTTATAGCACCCACACTTTTTTATTTAGCTGTTAGCTATATTGCTTTATTAGACGGTTTTATTTCTGTGTTTATTTGTTTGATACTCCTTGATCGGTTATGTTTATTAAATGTGTTTCGCATATATTTATAAAGACTATATTATAGCTTAGCTTGTTATGCATATCTTTATCTTCTTATAAAATGCATCTGTGTTAAGCTTTGCAAATGGTTTGTTTGTTGTTCTAAGTAGCCATAGTTAGTATATTTTGTTAACATATGTTTTGGTGCGCGTAATTCTCATAAGCCATAGATTGACTTATGTTTTGCGGTAACATTGTTCACCTTATCAGAAAGGGTATTCATATCGTGTAGCAGCTGATCAGTGCTAAACCTGATGTATAATTTTGAGCGCTACTTAATAGTTTTCGTATATCAGTATTCGGGGTTAAGAAAAAAAACACACATGGCTGAATGTTGTTACACGGCTTAAAAGAAAAGTTAAAATATTTTATAAACACAGGGGGTATTATTGAAACGAGGCAGTAAGGGTAGGTTTTGAAATATTTTGAACTGCATTCAAAGATGTTGGCAAAATCATACAGTCAGCAAGGAAAATGCTAAAAGCCCAAAATATTTTTTTTTTGCACAGGAAACAGGAATCGCCAAAAACGTTTGCCATACATTTCAGCAAAGGAATCAAAATTTCCAATTTGATGCAATTACCTCTGTCATTCTTAGTGTGAGCTGAGAAAATAGAATTCGTGCTAGTTATTATTTAAGAATTTATGATAAAATATTTTTTAGTCGTGGTGAAAAATAGGACTTAATAGAAGCATATTTTGTCAATAATAGAGACGCGGTAGCTGCGGTGGTGCCTGAACTACTATAATGGAATCAATTGAAATACGACCTCTCGGGCTAGGCACCGACTTCTAACAGAACAGTTAATCTATAAATTCAGTTATTTGTCTCTCAAGTTATTTTATACTTTTTAGTTTTTGTACTCGTTTTTTTTAAACGGTAGTTTCTTTTTGCAAAAATAATGCACTTTAGTGCTTTCTATGCGATATTACTGGGCTCATAATGTCTTTCGACACGAAACACATTTTAAACGTGTATCATTTCACTATACAATATTTATCTTCGACATTGAGCTTTATGTATTCACCACAACTCGACTTTATTAAACAAATACTGCAGCATAGTCTATCCAGTGTGAATTACTATGGAGGTATCATTTTGATAGTAACAATGTTTACACAATACGGTTGTTCTCGCTACTAGATGGTAGTGCGGGGGAGACCGCTCAAATAATTTTCAAAACTACTTTCTAGTCGAATCGAGATTTCTTTTTATATTGAGCAGATCTGCTTTGTGATTATAGTGAGCAGATCTGTTTTGTGTCCCATGTCAACTCTCACTGGATATACTAGTAAGTACATACTATTCATTTGCACAATGAAACAAGTTTAATCCCTCATTCATAAGCGATAAACCATATCCATGATAAAAGTAAGCCATTTTAGCAAATACACGTTATTCAAAACATCATAAACCTTACCAACTCCAATTGTACCACCCTATATAATACGTAATCTCGCTGTCGCTTACACCTCATGTGCTAATACGTCATCGCTCACAGTGCGCGGGGCACAGAGCAGTCGTGCAAGCCTCGTGTTCCCGTCGCTCCCGTTCACCACGAGGAAGCCAGCATTCCATGACGATGCGATCGCTAGTAAGTAGTACATTGCTAGTTTTGTTTGTAACTTGTCGTAAGGTATCGAAACGTAGTACGACAACAATTAAATACCAGACATAAAAACAATCTTATAGTCTGTGGTAGTCAAGATTAGCCATTGATTTCAAGATAACTGTATACACTTCCACAACAAGTTCCCTAATGAAATTAAAAAGTTACCTGTAAATAAATTTAAAAGTAAAAACTTTGCCACTGGGCACTTTTATAAACTTCAAGTTTGACTACAAACTAGTTTGGAAATGACCTGTTCAAATTGAATCAAATTAACAACTAATGGTCTATGCAGAATAAATATTTTTGTATCTTTGATTTCAAATATCCTGTATTCTTAAGTTTCCAGTCGTATGTGCACCTTCTTTTTATGATATTATGCGACTGACATGTCACTATATTCGGCCAAATGACACAAAAAACGTGACTGACAAAAAAAGGTGCTTGACGGCGCTACAAAGAAATATGTCCTCGATGTTAGGCCTAATTCAATAATAAAATATTCCTTCAGTAATACCGTACTGTAACTCCGTATCAAATATATGACATAACTATTTGAAGAATGCTCGTTTTACGCTCGTGTTTGCATCTGTATGTTAGCATGTGTAGTCCTTACTCTCGACTTGTTCGTTTCTCCATTATTCTGTATTGTAGTAGACTACGGCACGCTGAAGGAGGACCTACCGACGGTGGGGTCCAACCCCTCGCTGTACTCCCCACACGGGAGTGATGATAACATCAGAAACGACAGGGCAAGGGAGGATCTGTACCAGTGGATGGCTAAGCAGGAGCCTATCAAAGTGGTGAGTTATTCTTTTTAACACGCTTTTCTGGCTTCAGTTGTAACTTTCTAACGATGTCTGAGATAAATATATTGGTAGTTAGTGAACTTTGAGCTGTCGTGTCGAAGTGGAACTCTGTAACTCTGTATGTGAATGTCGAGCTGATCTGCGGAAAGATCAAGGATGTGTACAGTGAAACTCCTCAACAGCTACTAGGAAATCTTCGAGAAGAGGCTCGTTTTAAAGAGTATCATACATTGCAAATCAAATCAAATCAAATCATTTTATTGCTGAACATGTAACATTAATTGTACATCTGAGGTATTGTGTGATGATAAAGAAATACATGTTCTACCAATTTCGGCATGCAATATTGGAACATTGGCAGTAGGTACATAGCAATTGAGTTGCATTTGAGCAATGTGCCTAATTTAATATTTTCAAACCATAGCTTTACTTATATCGGGTAAACTTACCCATACGGTTTGATCACAGCCCGTTGTTTTAGTTTTTCCGTGCCTGGTTTTGGTGCTTCGTGGTTTTTGAGGTCAGTTTTATTTTTTAATGAAATGTTTTATACCGCAGGAGCACAAGAGCAAGAAGTCGATCATCCCCCCCTCCAAGCTGAACCCGCTGGCGGTGGCGGCGGCCATGCCGGCGTGCAGCCTGTACCCGCTGCAGGGCTCGCTGATGCTGCTGGACGCGCACCTGGTGTTCCAGCCCTTCCTCGGGGCCCTGGGCGTGTCACCGCACCAGGTCACGCAAGGTACCCATGCAGCGGGCTTAGTTCATTTATATTCTTTGACTACTAATACTGAAATATAAACATTAAAAATTAAAAACAAAACTTTAAGAACGATCTTAACGCACTGAATATCAGAATAAATCTAAAAAATTACATTATGGTACAGCTGTTTGGTTAAGTGTATCATATATATACAGGGTGTATTTTTGAAACGAGGCAGTAAGGGCAAGTACCTTAACCGTTGCAGTTACAGCAAAACGTTCTTAAAAGACCTTCCCTAACTTTTTGGGACATTTTGAACTGCATTCACAGATTTTGTAAAAAACTTACAGTTAGCAAAAAAAATGCAAAAAGTTCAAATTTTTTTTTTATGCCAATCGATTCTATTTCATGTGGGGATCAAAAAACTCTATGGGACCATTTTAGCTTTCAGTACTAGAAAAGACAGAAATCGCCAAAGACCTTTCCCATACATTTCGTACGGAAATATGATAAATCAACTCGAAACTCATAGGTCAGGTAAAATTTTGAACTTTTTTAAATAAAAAAAATCATTTAAACATTTAAGAAATTGGTTTATGAAATAAATTGCTCAAAATGATTTCCATTTTCACGAATACATAAGTCTATCCTTTTTTGCACTGAACGAATGGCGGCTAATAGTGTTCTGGGATGAATATTACGTAAAATGGTCATTAATGCATCCTTGAGCTCTTGAATACTGGCGTACGTCGTCTTATACACCTCGTTTTTCACGAAGCCCCATAAAAAAAAATCAAGTGGTGTTAGATCGGGGCTACGAGGTGGCCACTGTGTTGGACCATGTGTACCTATCCACTGTGTACCGAATAGGCGGCTCAAATTGGAACGTGAAAGGTGACTGTTATGTGGCGGAGCACCATCTTGTTGAAAATGAACTTTTCGCAATTCCGACAGGGGCCATTCGTCCATCTCGTTTTCAAGATGGTGTAAAATGACTTCATTATACATGGCAGAATTCAGTTTCCCTTCATAAAATTCCACCATTATGACTCGATTGGACATTATACCACACCAACAGTTGAATGAGAAGCGAACCTGATTATGACTTGCCGTAACTCTTAGTGGATTTTCTTTGGACCAATAGTGGTGATTTTTTCTGTTGTACATACCGTTATTGGAAAAATTCGTTTCGTCTGACCACAGTATGTAATTTAAAAATTCATGATCTCTGCTTATTTTTCCTCTTAGCCATCTGCAAAAAGTAAGCCTTCGAACATCATCACCCGGATGTAACACTTGAACTATGCGCCCATATCGATAGCACTTGTAGCCGTATTTCTTCCATATCTTTATCACAAGGGAATGGGATACACCTACTTCAAGGGCGACTTGCCTGGACGATACCTCTGGATATGCTTCGACATAAGTTAGAACCGCAATCTCCGTGTCCATGTCCACACGAGGCTGCCGCTTTCTTTTGAAAGAACCCTGCAATTCCAGGTTTTTCAAAAGATTTGTAATAACCTTTCCTGTTGGCACATGCCGCAACGGATACTTATTGCGGTACCACACTAATGCAGCTCCCGCATTTCGATTATTGACAAAATACGCTTCTAATAAGTCAATTTTTTCACGATTAGAAGACATTTTAGCGAAAATCCTTAATTAATAACTCATACGAAGTTTCTCAGCTGAAACTAAGAATAACACACAGATTTTCGAATCAAATTCGAAATTTGAGGGTAAAAATTCTTTTTATTTACTTTACAGTCAATTCTACCCACTTCCTGGCCAGAACCAAAAGTATCAGTACCATCGTAGAAATTTGTATCTGTTGCGGAAATGTATGGGAAACGTTTTTGGCGATTTCTGTCTTTCCTAGTACTGAAAGCTAAAATGGTCTCATAGAGTTTTTTGATCCCCACATGAAATAGAATCGATTGGCATGCACGCACGCACGCACGCACGCACGCACGCACGCACGCACGCACGCACGCACGCACGCACGCACGCACGCACGCACGCACGCACGCACGCACGCACGCACGCACGCACGCACGCACGCACGCACGCACGCACGCACACACACACACACACACACACACACACGTACTTGCGCGATCAGCATATGGATTTTGGCGCTCATCGTTTCTGCCACTTAACGCAATTTAATAGTAGTTTATGATACTGTTGCATAATAAGGGTTCTTATAACACGAGTGTGTTTTAAAAAAACGAGCCGTAGGCGAGTTTTTTTATTGTATCACACGAGTGTGATAAGACCAAGTTATGTACAGTGTCATACACTACTTTATCTACTCTCATACTTATAATACATAAACTAATTTATTTTACAAACAAAAAGTTGACGGCAAGCCAAGGCGCAAATGTCGATTGCGCATGCGCGTTTCTTTTTTTTTTCTTCCGAATCGGCCGTTTTTTTTTAAAGTAGAGGTTCAGTCCAGATGGAGGTTGTATAGGTGTATCGTTATGATTAAAAAGTTATTTTATGATACAGGTGTCCATACAAGACCTGTATCGTAATAAAACTTTTTTTTTGGCCTGTGCGTAATGTTTGTCATAAGAGTTTTGATTTCAATTTTATAATCTTTGTATTATAGTATAAGAGTAGATAAAATAATTTATTTCATGAGATTAGATGAAGTAGTGTATGAAACTGCACATAAATTGGTCTTAAAACATTGGTATGATAATATACAAAAAACTTGCCTACGGCTCGTTTTTAACTGGCATTCGTACTTTAAGAGCCCTTATGATTGAACAGTTGCATGATCTAGTATTAGTTGACACAATTCACATAATTATATTAGCGAGAAGGTTAACGGAAAATGGCATGCCTCCCAGGCAGATGGACTATTGACAGCAAAAAAAAGTACCCACTTTTGCATAACCAAATACTAAAACTACCGATATATTGACTTATAATTTACCTCAGCTCCGTGTAGTAAACGAACGTGAGACTATATAAAATGCTCTCTCATCTGCAGGCGAATCTAAGAACAAAAATGGGTCAGCCGAGGGTGGCGGGCCGCCGGTGCTGGAGTCACTTGGCTCCAAGCTGTCGCTGATCGCGTGGATGGACATGTTCCGCATCGACATTGTCGTCAGCGAGCTCGCCACTAGGGACCGGAGGCACCCGGCCAAGGGGAAAGGTAAGCATCATTCATAGTCTTAGGTGTTTTTAATACCATTAAAGTATTATACAAGTCGTTATATTATGGGTTACGGGTACTTGGAGCCCTCAAAAGTTTGACTTGTCTAACTAAAGAACTATGATATCGGTAATTGGTTGTGGAGGTGACAGTCGCTTCATGGAAACTATCCAAGTTCAGCCGCCTCACAATTAAACTGGAACGCCCTATCTGAGTTGGCAAAAGGCTCAGAGAATAGTGTACAAGCACTTCATTATAAAAACATAATAGGGGAAGGTAGTGAGTATTCGAAACTGGTGGGCTTGAATGAAAGGTATAAAGACTGCAGAGGGAGCTCGTGAAGTGTAGGATAGAAGCAGATGGTGAGCAGTTGTCCCTGTCTACTCCGAAGTGAAAAAAGATGCCTCTTTCTTTTAGCTATTATGTAAGTCTTTCATCATTGGTATTGATATTAGAATACTTTCAAACTTCACTAGATGCCGTTAAAAATAGTATCGTGATTAAAAATAGTATCCTGCGGATGCATAGAGATGTTGCTCACTGGGCAGTATTTTACCGTCTCTATCATGGTGAATGTTCTGATGAGCTATTCCAATTAGTCCCACCCTCTCCTTTCCTATACAATACAACACGAGCAGGGCTTAGATGTCACCCGCATACGGTGCAGAATATTCCTTCAAGAACCAAGCGGTTGGTGACTCTTTCCTTTGTCGCACCATTAAGACCTGAAATTCCTTGCCAGCTCACGTGTTTCCCTCTTCCTACAGTCCCGGGTCCTTTAAGCGGGGCGTGAAAAAGCATCTGATGAGGCCGTCAAGCTGAGTGCCACCATTGTTAACATGGTACGGGTATGTAATGGTGGCCCTCTTTAATGGAATTAAACAAGCACTTATATTATGAAAATATAATATTATCAACCGATATAAGTTTTAGATGACGACAAAAGGAAAATAAGATTTTAGATAGACATGAAATGACACATAAAATATTGTCATTATAAAATATGCTGCTCGATGGCGAACGTTCATATAAAACCTTCAACACTCTTTTCTGAGACTTTGCCTTCAGCTTACCATCAGGCGAGGTGAAATCAAAATGAAGTAGCCTATATAAAAAAAAAGTAATCTGAGCGACCCATGATTGTCCAGTTATTGATCTATTGTACTAGATTTAACATCTCAATTGACCATTACAGGTTCCCAAACTCACACCAACATACCATCAGAAACACCCGCGTTCCTTTGCGAGAAGGTCTCTATCGACGTAGACCTGAAGAAGGTCGCGGACATGGCGGTGGACGACCTAATCCAGCGGCAAAACGTGCTATACATATCGCGCGGGCAGCTCAAAAAGCACATTAGCACTATGCTGAACTTCAACATCAGTATTAGGTTTATTTCGCAGCAGGTATGTACAATATTACGGACATAATACATTATATATACATATATGAAGTCGCGCCCATAGAGCGGATACAAAGAAGAGGCGCTGTAACGACTAACTCTAGCGGCTAAACATGCTGTACATCTCGCGTGGGCATCTCAAGGACCACATCAGCTCTATGCTGAACTTAATATCAGTATTGGGTTAATTTCGCAGCAGGTATGTACAATATTACGGACATATATTACCGCCCAGAGCAAACACAAATAGGAAGTGCCGTAACAAAATTCCGCTATTTTCTAATACACAAACCCCTGATAGAAATTGGTTACCGTGGTCTATGGACGTATGCAAGATCAGGGGCGTTACACTCGTACTGCTCAGTCTAATGCCCTTTTTGAAGAACCTCATATTGTAGTCGCTTGGGAAATCCACAGCAGGAAGTTCATTCCAGAGCTTGAGCGTGCGTGGGAAGAAGTTCCTTTCATACCGCACGGTACGTTTCTGGTCGCAATGTGTGTGAATGAATTATCTGCCTATCAATCAATCAATCAATCAATTAGCCCACTGCAGTTTACTGCTGGACTTAGGCCTCTCCCAATGTGAGCCATTTCGTACGATCCTCCGCCTTTCGCATCCAGTCCGTCCCAGCCACCTTTTTCAGGTCATCGGTCCATCTGGCCAGGGGGCGTCCTACCCTTCGTTTCCCTGCCTATACTTGCTATAAAAAGATCACGTGTCACTTTGCCTAATGATGACGTCAGAGTGGTCGCGAAAATGCACAGCTGGATGAACTTCCTCCTCTCTATGTTTGCGCTATAGTTTCCCTTTTGTTTTCGTCATAACGTTCAAGCGCGAGCGTAGCTTGTGTAATTAATTAACATCTGTATATTACATAACCTAACCCTTTCGTCGTAGGTGAACATGCCGCTCCTCCGACTTCTGCATCAGATCAGCAACATGTACCAGAATGTCAAAGACACGCAGATCGAACTGAGGAGCCAGACCAAGATATCGCACAGGCAGAACAAACATACATCATCCTCAGGTGAGTGCGGCAGATTCAGTATTTTGAAAATGCGGTATTATGCTTTAGGATTTTGATAAGTAACCTGTCTTTCGTATACAAATAGTTATTTATAGTACTCAAAGTCGACAGAGCCCGGCGGGGCGAAGCTCTTATTTCTTATTGCGTTATCACAAGAAACCCAACGAAGGGTGTGGCCGAGACTTAATTTATCCTTGTTGGGGCGCGTGGTGATCATGGAAAGGATAAATAACGGGCAATTACCAATAATCGTGGTGGATGTTAACAGTCACCAATGTATCTTAATATACACTGCATTTCGGATATGCACAGTAACATATACCTACATATTATTCGATTGCCTAACGTTTTGACCATAGTACCGTTCCCGGTAACTTTATTGTAAAACATTGTCAATGATCCTCTCTGTGTTTGCTGCACAGTGCATACAGAGAGGAGGCATCATAAAAAATTGTCTACTGTGACGGTCGGACTCACTCTGACGTCATTACAGTAGGCGTAGCCTTAGTCTACACTGCCGATGTTAATTCTGTGCACAGCTCTCTTAGCCTCTAGTTTGTATTCAGGCTTTTGTTGACAACCGACTCAAGCAAATGTTATACTTAATCTTATTGCAATAAAGTAAATTTGAGTGAAGTCTATGTAATTCCTGCGTTTCAATGGTTACATATCCCTGTCTAACCGACAACTTTATTGTTCTAGTATCAGACTTCAGAGAAAACCTAGTCAGCGTAACATCGCTAGAAAAAGATGCACAGTATGCGACTTTGGAGCCTAAATGGGACCTCATCGGACCGACGCTGACTCCCGAACTGGGGGTGTCAGTGCCTCAGTCTTCTAGTCAACAGAAGCTCAACCAGCCTTCGAGACCGAGACCTCAATCTTTTGCTCAGAAGTTGAGGTCTACTGGGAAGAGTGTCAAGGGCAAGTTGGGTAAGTAATAACATGATAATCTTTTACATTTGTGGGCAAAAGTAAACGTTCAAGACGGTATTTGTTCTCTAAATCTAGGAAAGGTTAGCATGCTAATTGTTTAAAAATCATAAAATTACATCTTAAAATAGATATTCAATGAGGTATTTAAGTAAACAATTTCCTTACTAATTTCTAGTATTATCATACTTCTTAAAGTAAGAAGTAACAGCAACAGACTTCCATACAAAAGTTAAACCCTTATTTACCCCACTCAGGGGTAAATGTTTCTACAACCCTGGCACACATCTACATTTAATCCAAACCAGATGCGAGTTTGGCAAATTTCATATTTCTTACAAATAAATTACAGAATTCCAAACAAACCCATCCCTTATATTATCCCCTTACAGATAAAATTTCCTTAAAAAGAAAACATTCTTACTTGATTGATGCTTATAATAAAAACTTATCCGTAACACTTAATCCGTATGCTCCTTCAGGCTACAGCTCACTAAACGAAGGCGCGCACACGCCCATGTTCCCCGCGGGCGGCGTGGGGGGCGCGGGCGGCGCGGGGGGCGCGGGCGGCCCGGCCAGCCCGCCGCCGCAGGCGCACGCCTCGCTGAGCTCGCCGTCCGCCGACGCCGTGGACGGCAAGCTGGCCCCGCGCTGTTGGCGCACCGTGTACCTGCTGCTCGACTTGTACGCTCATATGCCGGACGCCGAGACTATCACGCACAGGTATGTATGAGAGATACTGAGAGGAAGCTGCAATTAGTATCCACAAAGAAGGACTGATCAACCGTCAGGTTTACTGCGTTCCCACTGGCAGTAGTAGTATAGTAAGATCGTAACGGATAGCGCAGCAAGGCGGGGGACGACGTAAAGAAAGAGAACGAGAAGCATGAGTGGAGAGTGAGCGTGATACCGCCGTGACCGTTCACGGCGTACTTCCCCGTCTCACCACGCGCATACTCAAGGTGCGGTACAGCGGTTGCAGTCAGTCTGTAGTAGTTATTTATTCATACAGGCATCAACTTTCATAGCATAAACGTTTTGTATCACGCCGTTATTGACTTCGTCATTTTGATCGCAGGTTCTCAGTAACCACGGACATCCCGGAGCAGTACCGCCACAGCAAGACAAACGCGCGTCCCAGCTCCCGCGAACAGAACACTAGCAACTCTTCCTCCAGCGCGGCTAATATGGGCATGGTCGTTGTTGGGGTCGCCAGGTGACGTACATAAAATATAAAATCGCACATGAAATATACCCTCACTTTATGTTAATTTTTTTATAAAAGCCAAAAGGCCTTCCCTAAATTTCGTAAGATCCCTCCGGTACCCCACGCCAGGAATCGGATGAAGTTATTTTGAACTCGAACCGAGTAAAACGGCACGCCGCACCGTCTCGCGTCCCAATTACCGGGTTGTAAGGTTATCCAATGAGACATTTTCCCCGTTACCCCGGCTGACCATGAACCATCTACACCTGTGAGATGGCTATTTTGGGTGTGGGAACCTCGTTGTCCCCACCTTGCCCCGGAATGGGGCATTAACCTAAGCCCTACAATAACTTACTTTTGTATCCACAGAATCCACCGCACCCGTCTTCTCGCGTCTCTGTCAGGTCTGAAGCTGGAAGCAGAGATAACATCCCTCCAAGCATCACTGTCGGCGTCTCGGTCTCGCCAGTGGTCTCTGTCCGGCAACCTTGGCAGAACCATGATCGTGCTGCTTGAAGGGGTTGCACCGAACCATCAGTAAGTATACTGTTTTATGAATACTGGCAAAGAATAAAAATAGACTGGAGTAAATACAGCCAACGTTATAGTAGAATATTGTGCTGCTACGTCAGGAGATATTGAGGATAAGAGAACAGTGTACAGGATTAAGGCCATGCCTCCTGTGATGACGTCGGGGTACGCCCAATAGTCACGGTGCGCAGTCACTTAGTTGCCTCCCCCTCTTTTTATCTGCTCTGTGGTACTATGTGATCTCCGATACCATACTACTAAATGCTTGTCTTGTTTTTTCCTTATCATATTTTGTGTACATACACAAAATATGATAAGGAACACATGTATAATGTATAAAATTTGCGTTGTGTTTACAATAAAAATGTATTTTTTATACTACTTCGGTGGACGATAGCACACACAGTTACCGTTGCGTATGGATGTATTTCTTTTTTTCTTTCTTTGTTACCGTCTCTCTCGTTAGCAAGCAGAGACCATATCTTTGAAAATTACTTGATATTGGTGAAACTGCGACGATGTAAGCTACAATTTTCCACATGCGATATGCCACCTCCTCTCTGCATTTGCTATGTAATTTGACAGGTCTGTTCTTTTCCCAGAACGGTGGTTCGAGTGAGCGTGGGCAAGTCCCAGGCGTTATACAGCTGGGAAGCGGGAAGGCAGGGCGCTTCGGCCCTTTTAAGTGTGGGTGGAGTGCGCGTGGACCTTCCTCAACATCCTGTTGCTCTTCACGGTGTTATGACGCGATCTAGCAGACAACTATCTTCTACGCTGCAGGTATAGTGTTTGGTATACCGTGGGACATACATCTTGGACCAAAAATATGCTCAAAATGAGTTTTATATGCCCAGTACACGTTTTGAGGATAGCACAGGGTGGTATGGTGGTGGACGAGTTCAAATTCGCCAAGCATAGATTATTACAAAACAATCCATGGGCCTTTTGTGACTTAGATCCAAGCTAAACGCCTCAAGGTATATAACCTTAAATTAATTGTATGGATTCAGTATTGCGGAGATATGATTTTATGACCTAAAGCACACCTCGGAAGCTCTCGGAAAAATGTATGAAACAATCGCGTTGTAATTACTACAAACATAGCTCGTGTACATGCACGGTAGCGTTGATGTGTGAGAAAATTAGAAATGTCATGGATGGCACTATTTGAAATTTAAGCTAATTTTCGAGTGAGATAGCGTGATTTTTCTCACTCTATCCCTTGGTGTCATGATTTACGTCACATCCGACGGAGGCGACAATCCTGTTGTTACAAAAAGTCATATTAATGATTTTTACATTAAAACGTATTTCCATCTTTTTCTTCGCTTCGGAAGAAAAAAATATGGCGATATATTTTGGTCCTGTCAATCAACAGAATTGGCACAAATAACAAAACAATACTACAACACGACTTTGATATGTTTATAGAGTAATTAAAACCGATTGTGTTTATAAAAATTAGCTATTGCTAACGGTTTCGCCCGCGTGAAATTTTTCATTAATTATAAAATAGTCTCCGTTCCGTTCGGTCTATAGGGCATTTCTTAACCGATTGTCACCAAACATGGCATACATGTTGATTTAAAACATCATTTTTGCCTAGAGCTTTTTTAAATAATAAAAAAGGAGAAAAGAGGTGCCTTTTCTGTCGCGTTATTTATGAACGGATATTGATGATTTTTGGTTGAAATATCCGAACATGATTCCTTACAGGTAGTTGTGGAAAAAAAAACATGAGAAAAGGCGGAGACGTTTGTTGTGGCTTTTTTAAGAACGGATTGACAATATTTATTGGCAGAATATCCAGGTAGCTATAAAATAAAGAACGAATCTTTATTTTATAGCTACCTGGATATTCTGCATCGTATTAAAGAAATATAAGTGAGGATACCAGATTTGATCTCCAGATGCCAAAAATTGATCTGGAACTCTTTACAGAACTACTAGTATTTATTTATCCCTTAGTAATTAATGCTCCATTGCCAAGGGTGAGGTAGAACATTTCTTTATAAATGGTGTTTTTATTACGTACCAAGGTTTCTGAACCTCAACTGAATGACACGGATTTTATGCCCGGTTTTTGTAATAAATATCCTAATACTTATTTAGAATTGTCAACGGCGAGTAGGAAATTAGAAAAATGGCAGTTGAGCACACTTTAATTTAATAGTGTTAATTTATTTAAGTATCAATTATAATTTATACTAAACGGAAATTCACGGAAAGAGATCTATTTATATTTTTTAGAAACAAATGGTTTTAACCGCTCTATACTTTATAAAATTTAAGAATTATTATTTTGACAGCTCACGCCTATGAAGTGTGGCATTTTTTTCGATTTGAATGTATCACAAATAATGTCGTCCATCATGGATTCCGTCATTGCCAGGTACCGCCCATTTTTTAACCCTAGAATGTATACTAATCTAAATTTGCATCATATGCTTTTGAGTTATAATCTTTATAATGATAAAAAATAATAAACCTATAATCAATATCGGTCCACCATAATGTCACTTAACACGCTAGTTCTAGAGTTATTTTCTAAAAAACCCGGACTATATGAAAATTATTATAATTGATAAGATTTTTCACGAATTTATTCCTGGGCGAACCTGGCATCCAGTTAATTAGTTTTTTTTTATACTGTTCATTGATGACCCTTTGTGGAACTTGTTGTTACACATATTGAGAACACTTGTACTTTTTCTACAGTATTTATTATTGAACCAGACCAGTTTCGCAATGTTTTTAAACATTTCTAGTCGTAAACACCTCTAGTGTTTAAGATTAGAAACATTTCAAAAACATCAATGTAAACTTTTGAAGTTACCATAAGGCGAAACCGGTCAGGTTCAATAATAAATACAGTGGAAAAAGTACAAATGTTCTAACTATGTGTAGTTCATTAGTTATTTATACAAAAAGGCAAGATGCATTTGAAGGTTTAATTTCACTATAGTCATGTGTGAAAGAGAGGACGCCTTAAAAACCGAAACTAGCCGAACTTTTCACTCTTCTTCCCGAAGTGCCGACCCTACACATTTTACTGGCGACAACCTTTGTTTTAGGCGCCCATGAAAGCGCCCATGATTTTGACGTGCGGGGAGAGGAAATAAAATCGGTGGGAGGGGGTGAGCTTCCATTCTGTACGCTAGTACTATCATCTATTCTGTGCCTAAAGGCACAGTCTGTTGAGGCTAGGTGGTCTGGTGAGGTGTGACTCTATCGATTGACGTTCGAGTGTTATTGTGTTTATAAACCGTGATGAAGACTTTTAAATTTCAAAACATTTCGGCTTCCAACTATGACACATAAATGGATTTAAAAAAAAAATTAGATTGAGTTATTTTATTTTATTCAGAAAAACTGAAATTTAAACCTACTCAAAGAGATATCGACTATCCTCATTGGCCCTTATAAAAAAAGCAGGATATATAGTATATACAGCTGTACCGCATCCAATTTTTATTGTTTATATATGTTTAAATGGCATCATGAAAATATTCGTAGCCTCCTTTTTACCCGACTGCCAAGAGTGTTATAAAGGGTCATGTTTTTCGCGCGTATCTTGTAAGTATGTATGTTTGTAATATTGTTTACTAAAAATGTTTGTGATCCTCCAGGAACTCGGAGTAACCCGCACGTCGTCCCGCATGTCGCGCTCGGGCGCGGGCGGGGGGGGCGGCGGCGCGGGCGGCTCGGGCTCGTCGGAGGAGGGCTCGCCCGCGCCCGCGCCGCGCCCCGCGCGCCCGCCGCGCCCCGCGCCGCCCAACCCGCTGCTCAACCCGCTGCACCTGCACTTCTCCATACTGCTGCAGGTTTGTGCTCGCCAGCGGAGATGTGCTACGCTACGTTGCCAATCATGTTCGCTGACCCACATAGCATAGCACTGGCGAAAAGGGATTCAGCTTACTTATGTATTTTATATAGAAAGGTGCGTGCTATGGATATGTGCTGTTGATATCCTATGAGAATAGATACGAATTTTGAAAATTTGTAAATGTAATAGCTACAAGATTAGAGGCAGACCTTAGAGAAGATGGGCTATGGTAAAGGTAATGTGGTCGAAAAGAGAGTGAATGATATACAGAGATGTATGAAAAAAAGGTTATTGCTTCAATCGTACATAACTATCATAAAGGCAAAATATAAATTTGATTGTTTGTTTCCTCAGAGCCTAAGCATAACAGCTGCGCTGCTGCCGTCACTGCAAGCTCAGTACAAGATGGAGCAAGTGCAAAGTTCCGGAGTGACGGGCAACAAGGCGCAGTTCACCGTCGACTTGCAACAGCATTCCCTGAGTTTTGTTACTAAACTGCAAGTAAGTAATTAACAAATTTATTGGCAAAATCACCCACAATAATTATCCAATGTCATCATTGTCACATTAAAGTCCGATAAATTTCGTTGTATCGCCTCTGATTTATAATCAGAAGCCATATAATGAAAAATCTGTCAGTCAGCATTTGTTGGTGTATGAAAAATAGTAATGGCTCCACGTGTGAACCTTGTAGCACTCCCAGTTGAATATTGTTTGTGTGTGATTAAAAAACCATATTTTTTATGATTTTGAAATTCTTTCAAGTTATGAGTCATTTTAAACCAAAACGACTCATTTCTAACCAATTGCCTGATGTTATCACACAAAATATTGTACGTGATGAGGTGAAACGCTTCGGTAGGATCTTTGAGATGTACTAATTTCCAAGTAAAAAATTTGATGCAAATTACTATACTGTAATCGCAAGCGCTGTACTTTTCTTTTTAATGTTTATGAGAAGCATATTATAGTGTTTACGTCAAGAAAGACTTAACATAACTTTCTGACAGATTTTTTTATGTAATTTTTTTTTTTTTTTTTTTTATTTATTAACATATAAAGACATTGATTTACAGTTTAGTTTAAATTAGCACTTATAAACCACTAGGGTTTGCGTAGTACTAAACAAAACGGTCAGTAAGGTTTACATAAAATTAATAACACAATAGCATGCATAAAATCAAACTACCTACCCATTTGTTTTTAGTTCGAGGAAGAAAAATAAATTACAAAATACAATTGTTTGAGAACAAGAACGATTTAATTCTTATGCCATCTGTAACGTCCAGGTTTGTGAGCAACCATAATAGCACAAAGCAAACATAATACTTAATAAAGCCTAAAACTATTTGTATTTGACCATTTGAATTAAAAATGTTGAGTATGGCTTTTGATGCTGACAAATACTATACCTGTGTGTACAGGTCTCGGAAGCCAACATCCCTTCAGAAGCCGCAGTATGGCTACCGGGCGTGCACGTATCGGGCCGAGTGCTGGAACAACGTGGCGCAGCCCGGCGCGAAGGAGCCCTACTACGAGCGGGCCGGTACGTGGCGGCCGCGGCAGACATCGGCCTGTTCGAGCACACGCTTTCCACCGACCTGCTCAACCACCTCGTCTTCGTTCAGAAGGTATTCATGAAGGTGAGTCTTGTAGACTCGCGAGTAGACTATACCTTTTTATGATCCGACCGCGTACTAACTCCCTCCCCCTGATGATAACTTAACCAATAAATATTCATCTGTGACCCGAGCACGAAAAATATTCATATTCATAACGTAAACGTATTGAGAGAACAGAGGCGTAAGCCGTCTGCCTACTGTGTACCAATCTCATGCACCGTTCTATCGATACGAATGTGTTCGTGCTCGGGGCACTGAAACCTCGGCTCTACGAAACACAAAGTGAAATATGTAACGTTTATATTCAGACGGTAATCACTATACCGCGCCTTGGGTATGTGCGTGGCACGGTATGATGACCGGTAAGTACTAAGAGAACTTGGCAGAGCTTGCTTGCCCTTTTATACACGGCCGTTGAGTACCACCTTACCTACTACCTTATCGACACAACTACAAATGGCTAGACCGTTTTACTCGGTCAATATCGTAACTTAATTAATATGTCAAAACGGCCATCATAGCGTGCCGCAAGTATAATCAATCGACGGCCAGATTTAGTCAGTCCGCTGCCAACGATCACAGCGGTATCTCGCTCGCTCTCGGCTCATGCTCTCTCTGTTTACCTCGTCCCCCGCCTCGCCGCGGTTTCCTAGGGCGCAGTACAGGGGTCGAGGTCATACTTTAGCTACCATGGACTAACTACTGATTTTTTCAGTAGTGTACGGTCCAATTACCGCACATGTTAACGCGTCAGCAGATTTGATTGCCTTATTGTAAATGATTATAAAGTCAGTCGCAAACAAGTCGCGCTGTAAAACTCGTGTATTTAGCAAGCAATAAATATTTTACAATCATCAAGGATTTATCATTTATCAATACATCAAGATCAATCAAGCCGGTTGTACGGCAGCATCAAGGCAAGCCCGTACATTGTGGTCCTTCGAAAACGAGATTTAGTTGTCTTTTTGGGGTTTGCGCGTGATAGCGAATCGGTTCAGTCGGCCTCCCACAAGCGGGTCTCCCCGACTGCATTGAGAAGGCGCACATATCACGCGGGATCACATTTAGACACTAAACTAACAAGAACCAGCAAGTTACAAGCAACAAGGTCAAGTTTTCCACGTGGAAATTTTGTTGTGAAATACAAGTCCACGTATCATTTTAGTTCAATTCAATTTGTGCACACTGAATATTTTATATCAAATAAGGTACCTTATCTAGCAAGTGAGTGAATCGCGAGTTTTCAAGTGAATAATATTGTTAACCTAGCAAGTTTCCATCAAGCCATATCAAGATGAGTGTGAATGATCTGCTTTATCAGCAATCACTGCTAACAGAGGAAATCAAGAAAATTCTCATTAATTTTAAGAAGGATAGTGCATCCCGTAGGACTCCAGATCTAATCAAGAGACGGCTCGAAGCTCTTGAAAAGTATTGGGATGAGTACAAGTTAATCCACACAAAACTTTCGGGGCTTTTACAAGCTGATGATGATTATTTTGTCGGTGACCATTATCAGCAAGCAAGGCAAAGTTATTTGGATGCGAAGAACTACATTGAGAAGTCTAGCATTGCTCTCCATCCGACACAAACTCCGGTGATGCAAACTACTTCAATGGAAAGTAAGCCTTCTGATCAGCACAAGGCGATCAAGATAGGAGTGTTTGAGTTTAGACTAGACCTCTGTGATGGGATATCTTCTCTAAGGCCTAACAGCTACCTAAGGCTACAATGTGATGAAACACAGTATGGTTTTATTCGGTTCGAGTCCGATATACTTACCTCATTGATGACTCCGATGAGTGAAACCCGGTGGGATTTCTACATGCAGTAAAAAAACGGATTTAGACCTTATGATAATTATATTAATTGTGTTTGAACTTATTGCGATAAATTTATTTAATGGTACAAAATGGCGGGCTTCTCTGGTATTCTGCACCATTTTCCATTCATCACCATTCTCTTTCACAGGAAGTGAACGAGGTGGTTCAAAAAGTGTACGGCGGCGAGAAGCCAGTGCCGTTGTGGAACGAGGACGACCCCGGCGCGTCTGCGCTCAGCAAGATACTGTTCTCACTTACGATCAGAATCAAGGTACTAGACAATACGGAATTTTACTAAAGCAATACAATTTATTATAGCGAATGAAATGACTTTACCTTATAATATTAAGATATTCATTAACTTCCTATCTCGCAGTGTTTGCATGTAAAAGCACGACTTTGAGCTACTATTTAAGTGATCACAAGGTCCTAGGAAAAATTCTTAGTCAGACTGAAGAATAATCGAAATTTTCTGTTACGTAATGTTAGAAGTGAGTCTCACCCGACTCACTTCTACCATTACCTATGGACGACAGCATTAGCATATTACATGGTTCTTATATTTATCTCTGCTTAGAACAATCCAGAATGTATACTAATAAAATACAACAAACTTATATAAAATGAAAAACAAAACAACTAAATTATACCCCCTATTCCAGCGCATCCAACTAACAGCAACCACCCCAAGCAACTCGGCCGTCCGCCTAGAAACAGGCGCGGTCGAGTTCGAGATATCAAACCGGGTACAGAACGTTCAGCAACCGACGGAGGCGCGCGACGTGCGGCTGTTTGCGCGTGCGCAGGTGGACGTCAACATCAGCCTGGGGCAGCTCATCCGGAACGCCATGTTCGAGGAGGCGGAGCCGGAGTTCCAGCAGTACGCCTTCTTCAACACCAGGATATGTGAGTTCACTGACATTAACACGGCATATACAGAGAGGATGTGGTGTGAAATTTGAAAAAATGCATGATGCTGCAGCAGTACGCCTTCTTTAATACCAGGATATGTGAGTTGGGTTATATTATTAGAGAGCAAATGCAAAGAGGTGTTGTGAGAATTTGCTTTGAAAAAACGCGTGACACTGTAGTAGTGAAGATGTGGTGAAATAGGATTAAATCTTGTCTAATGTTTTAGAGAATATTGTTGAGGTTAAACCTATTTGAACACGCTTGCCTTGGGGGGTAAGCTGGTGAAAGCGTTACAAAAAGTGTGATCGCGGCAGGCTTCTATTCAATCGTGTAGTCTAAAGCACTACCTAATGTACTAGTCAATAGCACAGCTACTCATTTTACAAGTAGTCATTAAATGGAGCCTTACATAGAAGCCTAACAGAGTTGTGAAGGGGATGAACGCCGGCGATATACTTACTAGTCCGGCAGTCACAGTGCACAGTTACTTAGACCTTCTCTCTGTATATGCTCCCTAGTCCACACACTACGAAGTCACATAAAAAACGTATGTATACGACTTTACCTTATAATTCCAGCGATGCGCAACGCCTTCCAAGACGAGATGGTGTGTGGAGACGACAAGGAAGTAGTCCTCATAACGCTCAAGAGGCCGCTCATCTACATCCAGCCGGTGGCCGTGGACAAGGCCATCCTCGTGTGGCTCAACTACAAGAACGCATACGAGTACTGGAACGAGAAGCGGCTCAACCTTAACAAGGAGGTGCTCACGGCCACGCAGCAGGTCTTTGAGAAGGTATGACGCGTTAGGCGCGGTTTATACATGTAGTGTACAATAACGCCCATGTCGTAAAGTGCGCCACTCTAAGCGATGGCGCGTCACTTTAGTGACGGGACGTCGCCTGGAGGTGCGGGCGCAATTCTCCTGTAAGACAAAAACGACGTTATTATTATACTACATAAGGTTTATATTGTGTTACTTAAATTGTACGCCAGTGCCATACGTCCCCGCCAGGTCTCTTATGTATAAACCGCGCCATATGATAGTAAAGCTGTTGATTTCTGGACTGTATTTTTTTTGGACATAACCCTAATGTTATTTCTTAAATAAAGTACCCTGTGTTACTTATTATAACATCAGCTATCTAAAGATTTAGATCAGAATAAGTATGGGACTGGTCGCGTGTTCAAGTCCCATCTTGGATGTTGGATTTTTTCGATTGAAAACTATAGGCAAAGTTAACAAACGAATTGCTTTAAAATATCATGAAATCAGCTATCTACCGTAAACATGCCGTCAAAATCAACCCAGCCATTTCGGCACAGGCAGACAAAAAACATTAAAGTTGCGTTTCTGTAAACGTATACGTACGTATACATTACGTATACATTCAAATGCATTTATTGTTGTATTTGTTATTTCAACATTACAAACAGGTCTATGAATCACCGTCTCACGTGTTATGTCTTTGTTTTGTCAGGTCCAACTGACGTCGCAGATCACGACGCCGCACCTCAGCACTCTGTTCCTACAACTGAACGTCGACGACATCGGGATATGTCTGCCGCTCAACCAACCGCCTATGATGGTGAGTTATGCTTTCTAAGCATCTCGGCGTTTGGATTCACACGTTGGGAAGAACAGCGGGCGTCCGATTAAAATCGACTTTCTTCGGTTTTGCAGAGCGTTGTCTCTAACACACATCAGCCTGACAGTTTGATTGTATATAAATAAAATTGAAATCTCAGTCCAATTTACGATATGTCAACAACCACTGCTGACAACCTAAATGCAGGGTGATACACTTTTTTTGCTGGCTGTAACGACTCGATGCGAAGTACTTTGAATCGACTTACTTATACTCCGCACGCCGAATGATGATCCCTATGACGTTTCAACTGACAGTTGTATTAGTTATGCGAAACAATTTCGATAAAATACTGTTTTTTTCAGGCAAATGTCATGTCATTCAGCCAGGTCATTCAACATAATAAGCAATATTTATTTATTTTGAAAAAAAGACTACGCGCATTGATGGACATAAAACACTAGATAAAAAAGTAACAGCCTTATTATATTTTATTTTACTATACTTTAATTTTTATTCAAGTTGCATAATTTAAAGAATTTAAAATTCTTTTTGAATTGAATTTTAAAGAATTCATAATTAGCTGGCAATTATGGATTACACTGACTGGGATCGAGATGTACAATACGACAATATCATTGACCAACCGTTAATAATAAACGTCACGGATAGCTGCAGTTCAGACTCAGATTTTGAAGATCCGATTGACCCTGTATCAGATTCAGATTGATATAAATAAAATACAAACTCAAAGCATTTGTTTTATATTTCCAACAAATTATCGGTATTTTGTTTATCGATGTGTCCCTTCTTAGTCGATAACAGCTTGACGACGTAACTTTTGCAGCACGTACCATGTACATTTGCATTGAGTTTTTTTCTATTATTTCCGAACATTACGTAATAATTTCTTAATATTCATTTTTATAATTTACAATTGTACACAATTATGATTTTTTCGTCTTTTTAATGGACCTCTACAGGATTTGATGTGATAGGCCGTCAGTACAATGTTAAGCGCTAACGAACTGTCATACGGATCATCATTCAGCGTGCGGATTATAAGAATAGCTCGATCGATCGTGTATACATATTTAAATTAAACCGAGTCGCGGCCGTGAACTCAGCGGCGAGCGGCACGGCAAGTAAGTGAGAGAGAGAGAGAGACCGCCCGGTGCTCTCTTTCGCTCTCGCTGGCTTGTCGTGCCGCTCCGCGCGGAGTACGCGACCGCACCTACCATACCCGCAGGCGCGCTGGGGCGTGGGGCGGGCGGGCTGGGCGGGCGAGGGCGAGGCGCGCGGCGCCGTGGTGGTGACGCTGGAGAGCACGTCCATCGGCGCGTGCAGCTCGGGCGCGCTGGTGTCCAAGGGCCGCTTCGTGGGGCTGTGCCTGCGCTTCGCCGACGACTTCGAGGCGTCGCTGGACGACTGGAAGCCGCGCGCCGACGAGCCCGAGCTCAACGTGTGCTGCGTGTCCGAGGGCACCTACGAGGTGTGCAGCCGCACCACCGCCGCCAAGCACCACGGTCAGTGCGCGTCCTTACGGCTACAGCCGCCCTAGCTCGGGTGCTAGCGACCGGACCATACTCCGTACGTACAAAATATACTTAATATATTATCACCCTCTAGAAAACGCCAAGTGGTTCCTGAACGTGTCCTGGCAGATGGAAGGCGTGGACATCCATCTGGATGTGAACGTGGGCAAGCAGCTGTCGGCCCTGGGGCACACGCTCACCATGCTCACCGGCTTCGAGGAGGAAGACCCGCTGAAGATGGAGTACGAGAGCGATATAGACGACGAGGCTGATAATAGCAAAGATTCGCAGGTAGGTTTATTTTATTATGCTAGAAGGAAACAAAAATATTTAAATTATAAATGACACGCACTTGACAGAACAGCTAAAACGGCAACTTAATAGCTCACCATCTCAACTTTTATGCTGCATATCACCATAGGTCAATGTACAGCGCTGGTTTGCAGATGGTGCTTCTACCGCGTCGTCGCGCCGGCGTCACGCACGTGCACACGTAATTTTTTTTACAAAAAAAATTGGTTGCCTGTAAAGTCGGTATACAGGCGAAAGTTTTACGTGACAACGACTTTGAGTGGTAAAATAATTTTAATGTGAATATTCATTCGTATAGTAGGAAGAAGGATGTTATGTCTGTCTCTCTCGCTCTTAGGCGGGCTGGAAGGGACGCGTGCCTCTCACTCGCTCTCATTGTAAGCGCATAACGCGGAGCGTAACGCGCGGAGCGTAACGCAGTTTCTTGAAGTGTCACCCGGCAAACCAATTTATAGGACGTTGTCACGTCAAAATACACTGCACGTTTACAAAAACATCATATATACTACACATAACACGAATATGTAACAGTACACAAACAAGTAGAAAAACTAATGAGTCTAAACTAAGCACTTAACAGAATAGCATCTACATATATCTACAGAGATGTGCGGTTTCCGAACGAAAGGCGTTTGTCAAAAATGATGCAGCATTTGTCATTGCGATTAGAGTTACCGCACTAAAGTAAGCGCCACGAAATAAGTCCCTCAGCCGCGGTCGTCTTTTAATTTTACTAGATCTTTTATGAATATAGTAGCAGTTGAACCACAGAACTTAAGAAGTCATATTCGCGCGTTTTCAACGTTAGAATGTTAGAATGGGATCATGTGAGACACCTAGAAGATATTGTTTTAATAAAGATGGATAAATAGATATAATAACATATCAACAGAGAGTGATGTGATACAGAATCTGATTACGTATGTGACACTTAAAATAGCGATAACAACTCGCCTTCACTGATGAAAAAAGTTTGTACATCATAATAGTGTACCACCTCATGCTATCCGTAAAGACACCAAAAAACATGTACTAATGCATTTAGAGCCTACATGTTGTGACGTGATTGGGATCTTAGATAAATATAATAAGTAAGTATAATTCCCACTAGTACAACAACAAAAAAATGTGCTGGCAACTCTGTCATGGCTCCAACCAATCAACAAACAGTATGGTGTCGATGTCATTTTTAGTTCCTCGTTTTGTAGCGGGACTTATTTTACGGCAGCGTTGGCTTTAACTCTTACATAATAATGCTATTTTATAATTATAAAAACTTCCTACTGGATCCTGGACTTTTTATATGGCCTTGTCTACTACTACTAAGAATTTTACGTTGTAAGGCAAGATACTTTAAAAAAAAAGAAAAAAAGCTAATTAGAACGAAACAAAATATGTACACTAGGTTCGTAGTTAGTTGATTTGGGATGAAGTGAAGATAGAAACAGAGCGATTTACATATCTTTCATTACTGTACTGCAAGTGAAAAAGTGCGAGCACACATTTTCTTTCTCTCTTTCATAGCCAGTTACGTTTCATATATTTAAGACACAGTGCAGTTTAAGTTTCACTTCAGTCGTGTGGTCTAAAGCATACTCATTTGTTTTGTTCTACAGGAAAGTATAATCCTCCGCCGCAAATACACCGACCACCTGCCAGCATTCGTGTTCGACACCAGCATTGACGCGAAGAAACGTTCCAAGCTCATTGAGAAGGAGATGAATGAGCAGGCTAAGATCATCAACGACCTACGGACCCTGGGCGCCAGCCACTCCACCATCGAGCATGAGATGAAGAGACTTCACGAGCTAGAAGCATTAGTGTTTAAAGACTTCAGAAGGTATGCTTTCCCTTCGGCTCTCCCCTCTCCATGCCGGAGACGGCGGTACCGACTAAAACCGCACGTCGTCTTGGGTCATCAATTCCCGGAGACGATATTGCCACTGGCATATCTCTCGCACCACGACGGACCCCGGGCCGTTTTCAGTCTTGAGATGGCCTTACTCGGGAGTGGAAATGACCGTCTTGTCCCTGGACAAGGGGAGGTTCTAATCAGGCATCCCGCACTCTAGCTTCCGCCCCCTCGCCTCCTTTTAGAGCACCCCTTGAGGTTATTTTTATTTTATATCGAACCCTCATTTTTATTCTCTGCGGAAGCTAACCTTGTCACTGGTGCTTAGGGACATGATCCAGAAGCTGCGTCGGCAGAGCGTGCGCGCCAGCTCCATCACCAAGGGCAAGCTGGGCCTGGGCTCCAACCGCTCCAAGTCTTTCGTCGTGCCCACGCCACCGCACGAGCGGAAGGACTTCCCCGATAGGTATGACTCCAAACCAACATTGTTTCTTACCTTTTTCAAAATAAATTTCATTATTGCTTATTCAATAAACATTTACTTGTATAAGATATGCATTTGAGACACGCTCGAGCGAGGCAGTGTACACGCTTGCTTCGGGCGAGTCACGTTCTGCCTGGCCGACCGAGACTGCGACGAAGCTGCTCGCTCATTCATTACTCTAATAACAAGTGTTGTGTAGTATGGGCGAGGCGGGCCTGAGCATGGCGGGTATGGCGGGCGACTCGGGCGAGACGCTGCTGCTGGGCGACGACGAGCGGCGCCTCGCCGACATCATCGAGGGCGGCAGCTGGAGCTCCATGGAGAGCGAGCCGCTCACTGGTGAGTACGGGCGTGGCGAGCCTAGGCATGGCGGGCGTGGCGAGCGACTCGGGCGAGACGAGCGGCGCCTCGCCGACATCATCGAGGGCGGCAGCTGGAGCTTCATGGAGAGCGAGCCGCTCACTGGTGAGTACGGGCGAGGCGAGCCTAGGCATGGCGGGCGTGGCGAGCGACTCGGGCGAGACGAGCGGCGCCTCGCCGACATCATCGAGGGCGGCAGCTGGAGCTTCATGGAGAGCGAGCCGCTCACTGGTGAGTACGGGCGAGGCGAGCCTAGGCATGGCGGGCGTGGCGAGCGACTCGGGCGAGACGAGCGGCGCCTCGCCGACATCATCGAGGGCGGCAGCTGGAGCTCCATGGAGAGCGAGCCGCTCACTGGTGAGTACAGGCGAGGCGAGCCTAGGCATGGCGGGCGTGGCGAGCGACTCGGGCGAGACGAGCGGCGCCTCGCCGACATCATCGAGGGCGGCAGCTGGAGCTCCATGGAGAGCGAGCCGCTCACTGGTGAGTACGGGCGAGGCGAGCCTAGGCATGGCGGGCGTGGCGAGCGACTCGGGCGAGACGAGCGGCGCCTCGCCGACATCATCGAGGGCGGCAGCTGGAGCTTCATGGAGAGCGAGCCGCTCACTGGTGAGTACGGGCGAGGCGAGCCTAGGCATGGCGGGCGTGGCGAGCGACTCGGGCGAGACGAGCGGCGCCTCGCCGACATCATCGAGGGCGGCAGCTGGAGCTCCATGGAGAGCGAGCCGCTCACTGGTGAGTACAGGCGAGGCGAGCCTAGGCATGGCGGGCGTGGCGAGCGACTCGGGCGAGACGAGCGGCGCCTCGCCGACATCATCGAGGGCGGCAGCTGGAGCTCCATGGAGAGCGAGCCGCTCACTGGTGAGTACGGGCGAGGCGAGCCTAGGCATGGCGGGCGTGGCGAGCGACTCGGGCGAGACGAGCGGCGCCTCGCCGACATCATCGAGGGCGGCAGCTGGAGCTCCATGGAGAGCGAACCGCTCACTGGTGAGTACGGGCGAGGCGAGCCTAGGCATGGCGGGCGTGGCGAGCGACTCGGGCGAGACGAGCGGCGCCTCGCCGACATCATCGAGGGCGGCAGCTGGAGCTTCATGGAGAGCGAGCCGCTCACTGGTGAGTACGGGCGAGGCGAGCCTAGGCATGGCGGGCGTGGCGAGCGACTCGGGCGAGACGAGCGGCGCCTCGCCGACATCATCGAGGGCGGCAGCTGGAGCTCCATGGAGAGCGAGCCGCTCACTGGTGAGTACGGGCGAGGCGAGCCTAGGCATGGCGGGCGTGGCGAGCGACTCGGGCGAGACGAGCGGCGCCTCGCCGACATCATCGAGGGCGGCAGCTGGAGCTCCATGGAGAGCGAGCCGCTCACTGGTGAGTACGGGCGAGGCGAGCCTAGGCATGGCGGGCGTGGCGAGCGACTCGGGCGAGACGAGCGGCGCCTCGCCGACATCATCGAGGGCGGCAGCTGGAGCTCCATGGAGAGCGAGCCGCTCACTGGTGAGTACGGGCGAGGCGAGCCTAGGCATGGCGGGCGTGGCGAGCGACTCGGGCGAGACGAGCGGCGCCTCGCCGACATCATCGAGGGCGGCAGCTGGAGCTCCATGGAGAGCGAGCCGCTCACTGGTGAGTACGGGCGAGGCGAGCCTAGGCATGGCGGGCGTGGCGAGCGACTCGGGCGAGACGAGCGGCGCCTCGCCGACATCATCGAGGGCGGCAGCTGGAGCTCCATGGAGAGCGAGCCGCTCACTGGTGAGTACGGGCGAGGCGAGCCTAGGCATGGCGGGCGTGGCGAGCGACTCGGGCGAGACGAGCGGCGCCTCGCCGACATCATCGAGGGCGGCAGCTGGAGCTCCATGGAGAGCGAGCCGCTCACTGGTGAGTACGGGCGAGGCGAGCCTAGGCATGGCGGGCGTGGCGAGCGACTCGGGCGAGACGAGCGGCGCCTCGCCGACATCATCGAGGGCGGCAGCTGGAGCTCCATGGAGAGCGAACCGCTCACTGGTGAGTACGGGCGAGGCGAGCCTAGGCATGGCGGGCGTGGCGAGCGACTCGGGCGAGACGAGCGGCGCCTCGCCGACATCATCGAGGGCGGCAGCTGGAGCTTCATGGAGAGCGAGCCGCTCACTGGTGAGTACGGGCGAGGCGAGCCTAGGCATGGCGGGCGTGGCGAGCGACTCGGGCGAGACGAGCGGCGCCTCGCCGACATCATCGAGGGCGGCAGCTGGAGCTCCATGGAGAGCGAGCCGCTCACTGGTGAGTACGGGCGAGGCGAGCCTAGGCATGGCGGGCGTGGCGAGCGACTCGGGCGAGACGAGCGGCGCCTCGCCGACATCATCGAGGGCGGCAGCTGGAGCTCCATGGAGAGCGAGCCGCTCACTGGTGAGTACGGGCGAGGCGAGCCTAGGCATGGCGGGCGTGGCGAGCGACTCGGGCGAGACGAGCGGCGCCTCGCCGACATCATCGAGGGCGGCAGCTGGAGCTCCATGGAGAGCGAGCCGCTCACTGGTGAGTACGGGCGAGGCGAGCCTAGGCATGGCGGGCGTGGCGAGCGACTCGGGCGAGACGAGCGGCGCCTCGCCGACATCATCGAGGGCGGCAGCTGGAGCTCCATGGAGAGCGAGCCGCTCACTGGTGAGTACGGGCGAGGCGAGCCTAGGCATGGCGGGCGTGGCGAGCGACTCGGGCGAGACGAGCGGCGCCTCGCCGACATCATCGAGGGCGGCAGCTGGAGCTCCATGGAGAGCGAGCCGCTCACTGGTGAGTACGGGCGAGGCGAGCCTAGGCATGGCGGGCGTGGCGAGCGACTCGGGCGAGACGAGCGGCGCCTCGCCGACATCATCGAGGGCGGCAGCTGGAGCTCCATGGAGAGCGAGCCACTCACTGGTGAGTACGGGCGAGGCGAGCCTAGGCATGGCGGGCGTGGCGAGCGACTCGGGCGAGACGAGCGGCGCCTCGCCGACATCATCGAGGGCGGCAGCTGGAGCTCCATGGAGAGCGAGCCGCTCACTGGTGAGTACGGGCGAGGCGAGCCTAGGCATGGCGGGCGTGGCGAGCGACTCGGGCGAGACGAGCGGCGCCTCGCCGACATCATCGAGGGCGGCAGCTGGAGCTCCATGGAGAGCGAGCCGCTCACTGGTGAGTACGGGCGAGGCGAGCCTAGGCATGGCGGGCGTGGCGAGCGACTCGGGCGAGACGAGCGGCGCCTCGCCGACATCATCGAGGGCGGCAGCTGGAGCTCCATGGAGAGCGAGCCGCTCACTGGTGAGTACGGGCGAGGCGAGCCTAGGCATGGCGGGCGTGGCGAGCGACTCGGGCGAGACGAGCGGCGCCTCGCCGACATCATCGAGGGCGGCAGCTGGAGCTCCATGGAGAGCGAGCCGCTCACTGGTGAGTACGGGCGAGGCGAGCCTAGGCATGGCGGGCGTGGCGAGCGACTCGGGCGAGACGAGCGGCGCCTCGCCGACATCATCGAGGGCGGCAGCTGGAGCTCCATGGAGAGCGAGCCGCTCACTGGTGAGTACGGGCGAGGCGAGCCTAGGCATGGCGGGCGTGGCGAGCGACTCGGGCGAGACGAGCGGCGCCTCGCCGACATCATCGAGGGCGGCAGCTGGAGCTCCATGGAGAGCGAGCCGCTCACTGGTGAGTACGGGCGAGACCTCTTCTTCCTATGTGCTCTGTACGCGGAGTACACGTTTCTTGGGTGTCTTTTGAGGATGGCACTGGGTGTTACGACGATAGACGAGCTCCAATTCACCAAGCATAACTTATTACAAAACGATCCGCGCGCGACAGGGCGCGATTATTGTTTCGCGATTTAGGTCCAGTGTCCCGAGGTATACTTCACGAGGAAGCTTATAATGGAATAAATGGTGGACTGTTGCCTCTGTGTACTTTTTTTTCTTGCGGAACTGTTGGCTTTGCGATGGCCCCCTCAGATGAAGGAACGACATTAAAAAATGTACATTTACAAATGAGTCTAAATTCAAGCGTGTCCCAGCAGGCCCGTCGCGCTCAGCGTCCCTCCGCGGCCCGCGCTCTAGCTCAGGCGCGGGCTCAAGCGGCCTGCGCCCCTCGCAACCCCCTGGAGTACAGCGCCAGAGTTCCCTGCCCGCGCACCCCGACCACTGGCCTGATGAGTTGGAGCCCGTGGAGCTCCGGAGGAAACACGACTACAGGTATGGCTGACTGGAGGTGGGAGTTGTGTAACCAAGATCGAAGGAAGAGGAATGAAAATTTGCTATACATTGACACAACATAGCCGTGTAAATATTCCAAATGACTATACATTTCTTAAACATATTCTGTAATTTGGTTATGAACTCACTCAGCACTCAGCCGTCGGAGCCGCTGAGCGCGGAGGGTAAGGCGAGCAAGGCGAAGACGGCGGAGCCCAACATCGACTTCGAGCTGGACGTGAAGGTGCACATCAACAGCGGCAAGTGCGTGCTGCACACCAAGGAGCCGATCCACCACGACGACCTCAAAATGTTAGTATAGTCCGTGCTATAAAACTCGGACTCAAAATGTGTTCTATTCGTGTAGTACGCGTTTTAGGGTGTTTTTGGAGGATAGCACGGGGTGCAATGGCAGTGAAAGAGTTATTCCACACCTCGGAAGCTCTCGAAAAAATGTATGAAACAATCGCGTTGTAATTACTACAAACATAGCTCGTGTACATGCACGGTAGTGTTGATGTGTGAGAAAATTAGAAATGTCATGGATGGCACTATTTGAAATTTGAGCTAATTTTCGAGTGAGATAGCGTGATTTTTCTCACTCTATCCCTTGGTGTCATGATTTACGTCACATCCGACGGAGGCGACAATCCTGCTGTTACAAAAAGTCATATTAATGATTTTGACATTAAAACGTATTTCCATCTTTTTCTTCGCTTCGGAAGAAAAGAATATGACATTTTCGTCCTGTCAAACAACAGAATTGGCACAAATAACAAAACAATACTACAACACGACTTTGATATGTTTATAGAGTAATAAAAACCGATTGTGTTTATAAAAACTAGCTGTTGCTCACGGTTTCGCCCGCGTGAAATTTTTCATTAATTATAAATAGTCTCCGTTTTGTTCGGTCAATAGGGCACATTTCTTAACCGATTGTCATCAAACTTGGCATACATATTCTTTGATTTAAAACATCATTTTTGCCTAGAGCTTTTTAATCGAAGGAAAAAAGTGGTGCCTTTTCTATCGCGTTATTGAACGGATTGATGATTTTTGGCTGAAATATCCGAACATGATTCCTTACAGGTAGTTGTGGAAAAAAAAACATGAGAAAAGGGGGAGACGTTTGTTGTGGCTTTTTTAAGAACGAATTGTCAATATTTATTGGTGAAATATCCAGAGAGCTATAAAATAAAGAAACGTATCGTATAAAAGAAATATAAGTGAGGATACCAGATTTGATCTCCAGATGCCAAAAAATGATCTGCAACTCTTTACAGAACTGCTAGTATTTATCTCTTAGTAATTGATGCTCTCTTTTTTCGATTTGAATTTATCACAATTAATGTCGTCCATCATGGATTTCGTCATTGCCAGGTACCGCCCATTTTTTAACCCTAGAATGTATACTTATCTAAATCTGCATCATATGCTTTTGAGTTATAATCTTCATAATGTTAAAAAAAATAATTAAGAACTGGGTATTCTATCCTTTATTTTATAGACCGTTATGGTGTTACGTACGCCGTAAACTAGGTATGTACGAAGAAAACAAGATTACATTAAGTGAGACAAACATGAATTCGGGGTCGGGATCACTATTTTCCATTATGAATTTAGATGGTAGTAGTAACTATGATTCATGGAAATTTGACATGAAATGCATACTTGTTCATGAAAATTTATGGCAGTATGTAGAGAATCCTTCGAATTCAGATGATGTAGTTATGATGAGAGCAGATCAAAAAGCTCGAACAAAAATTTGTTTGTTGATTAACAACCACTGTAAAGTTCATGTGAGAAAAGCAAAAACGGCTTACGAAGCATGGAACAGTCTAAAAGCAGCTTTTGAAGATAAAGGAGTAAATAATCGGTGCAGGTTACTTTCTCGGCTAGTGAGTTTGAAATTATCACAATTCAACCCTATATCAGAATATTTCACGGAACAAATGCGAATTTCCAATCAGCTAGCTGACCTCGGGAAGGAAATTGATGATGAGCTTCTCGCAGCACTCATGTTACAAGGACTGTCTGATGAGTACACACCGATGCGACTAGCCATGGAAAATACAAATATAACATTAACTACCGATTATGTTAAAATGAAATTGCTGCAATTACAATCGCATCCAAGTCCAAGTACGAGTACTTCAGAGCCTGGAAACTCAGCATTGATGATCAAATCCAACGCAAAGAAAAAGAATGTTAAGAGAAATAACAATGATCTTAAGAAGATTAAGTGCTTTATTTGTGAACCAAATTCTTTTCGACACAGCGTAAACACAGAACTCGAACAGTATCCATGAAAATAAGCTCACCTAGGACTCTGCCAAAAGAGTCTACTCACCATTCTACAGCCTTAAATGATACATTAAATACAACTATGCCTACTGGAGACACCGTAGAGAACTGGAGGGATATGGTTAAGAAAACTTTGATTTACACGCCAAAAAATATAAGCCAAGAAGATGCAGAAATCGACCATAATTTCGGTAAATCTTCGGAAGGCATTGAAGATAAAGAACAAGAATGTCTATTACATACAGTGGAAGTAAAAGAAAATGAGAATTTGACGGTAAACAGCAGGCACTTAAGCAGGAAAATACAGGAACGTGACAATAGCATAAAGATAACACAGCAAAATTTATTCTTAAAATCTACAGCAAAAATAAAGCACAAAATTGCTATATTTGCAGATCAGTCTGGGTATGGTGTGCGAAAGATATTAGAGAACTATGTTAGAGACTCATTCTCAGTGACCTCGTTAATTAAACGGGATGCACCTCTTAATGAAATTGTAAGCTCTTGTGCAACCATTTGCAAAGATTTTACTCACTCGGACTTTATTTTAATAATGGCTGGTTCAAATGATAAAAATCCTCTGAATTTAATAACTTCTCTCCATCATAACTTGCAGAAGGTTGTACATACAAACGTTCTGGTGTGTAAAGTATATCGGAACAAAAGTTTGAATGTTCGTAAACTAAATGATATGTTACAATTTGTGTGCAATAACAACCAGAGGTCTACATTCCTTACATTAGATCAAAATCATAATAGATTTAATTATTTTAATAAATTACAAGCATGCCAGTTAATTCACAGAGAAATTTTACACGTAAGTTACAAAACAAGATATCAAAACTGGTCAATTAACTCTACGAGTAAAAATGAACTGACCTCTATAAAGCACCTAAAGAACGTTAGTACGCAGACTGATCAAGCAAAGGAAAGTAACAGCAACTTAGATAGGACCAGTTTGCAAAATGCTGGCATGTGTGGGGATGGGCATGGTGATAGTGTAGATTTTTTTCGTGAATTCAAGTAATACGCAACAAAAAACAGTTTCCACCAAACCCACTAGGGATGTTGTATTAGATAATAATAATAGTAATAATATAAATGACACTTTAAATTTTTTGCACCAGAATGTTTGTGGTATAAGTAATAAGAAACATGAAATTGAAATGTATGTTGATCAACAAGAATCTTTTGTGCATTATGTATGTTTAAGTGAACACTTCCTTAAGGAGTCTACTGTCAATGTGTTTAACTTCGCCAACTTTAAACTAGTAGCACACAATTGCCGAGTTAGAAAAGAGAGAGGTGGGTCTTTAATCCTAGGTCGAAATGACAGATATTATGTGGAATTACCTATATGTCAGAAATTATATAAAATTGACGCTTTTGAGATCTGTGGTGTTAAAGACATACAATCAGGAGTTTATGTCTTGTGTTGCTATCGTAGCCCTTATGATACCAACCTGGAAGTCTTTATGAATATGTTGGATAAATTACTTGAATACCTATTCGATAAGAAATGCTTTATATGTGGTGATTTTAATATAGATATTTTAAGTGATACAAAAAAGAAGACTGACTTTATAAATTTGCTGACTAGCTATAATTTTAGACCACTAGTAGATACCATTACATTTATACGCAATGACATACATTCCTGTTTAGACAATATCTTAACTAACCTAGAAAACGACAACATTGTAAGCTGCATCGTTGACCACAATGGATTAGCTGACGGTCATGCGGGGTTAATATGCAACACAATTCATGACAGTACTAGGTTGAAGAATAGTTATAGTGGTTTTAAGATCGTATATAAAAGAACTTTTAATACAAATAACAAAAGTAAGTTTAGAGCATTATTACTAGCCAACGACTTAAATGCTATGGGTCCAAATACATTTCTTACGAAATTTAATGAATATTTTTGTGACAGTTTTAGAAAGAAAAAACATAAAATATATTGTAAACAGGAGAATAGTCTAAGGTGGGTAACTAGGGGAATAAAAACTTCTAGTAAAATGAAACGCTTCCTTTGTGTAAAAGGAAATAATCATGGCTCCTTAGTCGCGTATAGAAATAAATATATTAATATATATAGAAGGGTGATTAGAAACGCTAAGAAATTGGCAGTACAGTTGGCACTATCTAAATCTGACAATATCTCCAGAGACATATGGGGTATAATTAATAAGCACAGAAATATAAAGAGAAAAGAGAAACAAAATTACTCTTTAGTTAATGGCAGCGCCATCACTTCGGATGCTCATGATGTTGTGAGTGTATTTGCTAGAACATTTAACAAGACTCATAATTTTGAAAACTCCAAATATGAAATAGCTATAAAGATTCTCCAGGAAAATACAAATAGAATAGATAGAGAAATGAGTATGGAGTTGGTTAGTCCAAAGGAGGTATATGATGTGGTGAAGAAAATGAAAAACAAGCGCTCATGTGGATATGATGACGTACCCATAGCGATTATCAAAGAGAACATAGACATTTTGGCAGAACCATTGAGTCACTTTTATAACAAATGTATTCAAGATAGTGTTTTTCCGGACCAATTTAAGATAGCTAGAGTTGTTCCTGTGCATAAAAAAGGCTCAAAGCAGGATCCTAATATGTATAGACCGATTTCTTTGCTACCAACAAAATCAAAAATTTTTGAATTAATATTAAAAAATCGACTACTTAGTCATTTAAGTTCAAATAATATTATTAATCGCAGACAATTTGGTTATTTGAGGGGAGTGGGAACACAGGACGCAGTTAATACATTAATAGATGACATATTGGCCAAGTTGAACTGTAAACAAAAAGTTGCGGGGATCTTCCTTGATTTAAGCTCAGCTTTTGACACTGTTAATCACGAAATATTAATTGAAAAGTTTGATCATTATGGAATTAGAGGTCCGGAAAAACAATTATTAAAATCTTACCTACAAAATAGATACATGTTTGTGGAGATCAGCAACGAAAACTATAAACAAATCGGGTCTATCAGAACAAGATGTGTAGAAACCTCTAAGTCAAAACTTATCAATATTAAAACAGGTGTTCCGCAAGGTTCAGTACTCGGTCCGATATTTTTTATCATATTTATAAACGACCTCATAAGTAGTGTGGTAAATAAGTTCCCTAATAACATTAATTTAACTGTATTCGCTGATGATACCAATGCCATTGTTTCTGCTAATACTCTAAGTAACCTAAACCAAAAAGTTAATGAAGCTTTAGAACAATTCCAGAAATGGTTCTCCTTTAACTGCCTAAAAGTAAACGCAAAAAAATCCAACTTAATATTATTTAAATCGACCAGTAAAAATTCTGACACACTACAATGCAGTCTTAATGGGGATCAATTAAACTTGGTCGAGACTGTTAAGTTCCTGGGGATACATGTGGACAGCTTTCTTAATTGGAAATGTGAGTTATTGAATGTGGAGGCTAGTATACACTCAGCTTGTTATGTGCTGCGAGGTTTAAGAGATGTTCTGCACCTGGAACAACTGAAGTCTGTGTACTTCGCTTTGGTAGAATCCAAACTGAGGTACAGCATTCTGTTCTGGGGAGGCAGCTATGATTATAATATCCAGAAAGCGTTCATTGCTCAAAAGAGGGCCATAAGAACAATGGTTCGCATAAAGCAGCAGCAGTCCTGTAGACAGTTTTTTAGGGACTTGAAAGTATTAACGGTGCCAAGTCTGTATATTATGGTTTTGCTAACTAATTTCGCAAAAAATAAACACTCATATGAGAGTCACGAGGAAAGGGTATCAAGAGAAAATACGAGGAGAAAACATATGCCGTCTACCGCTGCTCCTACATTAAATGTGGTCAAACATGGCTCAAGGTACAGTGCAGTGAAGCTTTTTAATAAGCTGCCTTTAGAAATAAGGAGCTGCCTGTATACACCCAAATTCCTATCAACACTGAAGGCATTTCTTATTGATGGGTGTTTTTACTCAATAGAGGAGTTCATAGAATGACATGTGCAAACAAATACGATTTTTTTTTTTTTTTTATATCTATGACAATTTAAGGGACATCCGTTATTTTATTTTTTGTATTTAAATTTTATTTTATTCTTTATAGATTTTGATTTTCACGACATATAATTTTGACAATTTATGTATTTTACTCATTATTTTTATGAAAATTTACTCCGGATGTTTTAGAATAAGTAGACTATAGTAAAGTTTCAACACAATGTAAAGATTGTTAAGAAATAAATGAATAAAAAAAAAAAAAAAAAAAATAGAAGGATCACATAAGGCGTATGACTGTCCAGACAATCCAAGAAGCAAGAACAAGATGAAGTCAAGTCACTTGGCAACAGCACTTGCTACGATGGATCAAGCTTCAAGTAATGAATGGATCCTGGACTCCGGTGCATCGTCTCATATGAGTTTTAGGAAGGACTGGATGAAAGATTTTGTTGAACATGACAAGGTTGAGGTTTCATGTGCGAACGGCGCACTATGGGAAAGTTGACTATGTTTCGTCTCAAAACTCTGTAACTCTGTTGGTTTTCATTCAAATCAGCTGTAATTTTGACCATATATGCTTGAATATATATAGATTATTTAGAATAAAACTGATTTTGATTCTTTTTAATATTTATCTTAATAATAAAAAAGAAACAAAAACAAACTTAGAAAACGCATACAGTATTTGATTTTTTAATTTTATTTTACACAAAATCGCATATAATTGTACATAAATATAATATCAAACATATTAAAATCAAATAAATAGGTACTTAATAAGGTAACTTCTTAAATATTGACAGCAAGGAGAGCTTTGGCTTCGTCGTTCTTCGTAGTTCTCTCGATATTGTTTCCGAAGTGTTTCTTAAACTTGAAATATATGGATCAGAAGTGTACAATAAAGCATGAAACACATCTTCATTAGTAGCCACTCTTGAACACTTTCTAGCGTGATGAAGTCTGAATTTCTTATAATCCTTGTTTCTGGATTCTTGGGCGTCTTCGGATAATTGACCGATCGGCAATATTGCAAAGTAATCAATTAATTTTTTCCCATGTATCAGAATTTTATGCACTGACGAAGGCATGTAATACCAATTGTATTTACTTATATATAGTTGGGCTGTTACAAAGGCATATTCCCCAATTTTTTTGGAATCAATAGCCATTCCAGATGACATCGTCTGCAATATAATATACATACGTTTTATAAGTTCTACGTCAACACCTGTAATATCTGCAGAGCATGAATAACTCTGAAAAAATCTTCGAGCTGTATTTCCATCATTGCTGTTTCCAGATCCTTGTCGAGGTTTGTCGATGTGCAAGCCAAGTACCTGCCTAAACTGCTTTTGCACTAGATTTTTCTTGTCGCGTTTATCTTTTTTATTTTCAGGAGTAACTGCTGACCATTTTTGAAAAGACAGGTTGTAGGAAATGTGCAAAATCATCTCCATACTCCTGATCCAAGCATGCAATGTAGAAAGTCCGTATTGAAATGAATTTTCGTTGACGCCACGAGCTCTAACACCCTCCAAGTCGTTCATCTGTCGAGGAGTAGCACCACAAACAGTACAAGATGCGCTCGAGCGAGTTTCAGTTAGAACTTGTGCTACTTTACCATCAATCATAGTTAAAAATAGGTCATGCGTCACTTTAATTACATCACCATTCTTATTTATCAAAGAGGGAGACAGTTTCTGTATTTGACGGTTGACATCGGCTACAACAAACGCTGTTTATTCAGGAGTTTCTTTGGCAAATTCTAACATTATAGGTCTGCAATATCGGACAGATGAGCAAGTTTCGTTCCTCCAAACAATACTATTAGTTACTTCGTCTATGAGTCTAATGGGTACAAGAGAAGCTATGAAAAGGTTGGCATCTGATATAAGATCGCTTTCTGCCGGCAAAACTTGTTTGTACTCACTCTGGCCTGAGGAGCCATCACATCCCCATTTACAGAATAATTTAAGGTTTCTCAAACTGTCTTTGTAAACTGAATCAATTAGTAATATACGTGCTACCGTATGATCCAACAAATCCTGTAGATTAACTTTTGCACTTATATTAGTAATGGTTATGCTTGAATCAGGAGGGTAACACATTCTTTTTGCTTCAGCTAGGGTTGCATAAGACGGAAATATATTGCAATTTTTATCCGCCAAACTAGCTCGTAGTTTCCCATACTGTTCTTTACTGAGGTCTAAATCAATAAATGTCCTTAATGCCTCATCCTTTGAAAATGGTGTTACCTCTTCGGGGATTTCCGTTGCATATTTAAGTATTTTTTTCTTCTCATTTTTCGTTCTAGTTCTTATTATGTTAACTATAGCGGCCTCCTCTGTCTCACTCATAGATCTTAACTCCTGAGCATATGAATTGAGTACACAGTTGAATCCGTGCTCTTGTATCAATTTCATATTTTTTCGCTTCTTTGTTTTATCTGAACAATCATCGTAAGGTTTTGAAGGTCTGCCTCCAGTACTTCCAGACGAGCTAGGTTCATCAACAGAGCCACGACACTCTAGGGGAACACTAAATAGGCCATCTAGCCATTCAGCGTTATTACTTTCGAAACGTTCTTTTACTCGGTACGCTTTTTTCCAGCGTTGATTACATTGAGTCAGCAAATTTCTTTGAATGTAGGAGATAACAGTTGCCTTATTATCTTCTGACAAATTAAAATTTTTTTCTAAGTAGGCTTCTATAGTCTGCCCTCTAACCAACCAATAACACAATTCTCGTTTATTACAAACAAATTCACTCATTTTTGGATATTAATTAAGCTCAGAACTAGTTATTCTCTAGAATTGCTTTTTGGGCAGTTGAGTGTCTGGTTACTGACTGTGATGTTTTCAGGATTTGACTACTTTTATAGGTCCCTGTAATAGGTAGTATAATGTGTAGAAAGATAACAAACCAATATGCATTCTTCTATAACCAACCTTTATCAACTTTGACCTTACTTAAGAGACCGCATTTTATCAAGCAAGGTGGTCAAAACTATATCAACCACATAATAAACTATAAATAACAGTTACCACTGTAATTATTTTGTTATCAATTTAACCGTAATAGATAGGAAATAATTTTATACGAAGTTGGAGAAAACCGCAATTTTTACCTCGTCATACATTTTTAAAGTTATTTCGAAAAGTGCAAAAATGCTGCACCTTTTTTTTTATTTATATTATATTATAATGTATAAAGATTATAATTCAATAAATATCTCAACATCGGTAAGCATCGGTAAAGACTAAACCTCTTGTTGAAAAAAAAAAAATCTCAAAAATGTATGTCATCTTGAATTATATTCGATAGTTTTATTTTATTATACGCAAATATAAAATATTATTTACGTATCAATATAAGGAGATGATAAGCATTCCAAAAATGTATAATACTTGTAGACTTCCATCAAGAGTTTACGAGTAATGTGACGTTGAACTGGGGCAATATATTGCACCCGTAGTGATGCCTCTGAATGTGAGTTAGGTTTGATGCTGATTTTTATATTATGTTTAACAATTACAATAAAATAAATTATGCAAATCGCAAGATAATATATTAAACTGTATAAAATGATTAATTAAATTCCTTGTATTCGACTTTCGCTTAAAAGGGTTTTGAGACGGCGTTGTATGGGGCTTTCCCATAGTGCGGCGGTAAGGTATTTGGTGAAGGATTTGGTACAGTAGAGAATGAGGCTTTGGATGTAAACATATTCAATGTAATGTATGTACCAAATTTATCTACTAATCTTTTAAGTATAAGCAGTAAAGTTAAAAGGGATAAAACTGTCGTCTTTTCAGATAAAGGTTGTGAGATTTTTGATAAGCACAAATGTTGGATAAAAGGCAAGCCTTGTGTAAAAGGGGTACTTGATAGAGGTGTCTATAAACTTAAGTTTGCTTCACAGGGGAGTGCCTTAGTATCTACAACGAGTAGTGACATGGATCTTTGGCATAAACGAATGGCACATCTGGGAGTACGTAATTTAACCCTACTTAGAAATAAGATGGCGACTGGAGTGAGTTTTCCCAAATCTTCTAATTGTAGACTAGATTGCGTATCATGTCTGTTCGGCAAGCAAACGAGACAACCTTTTACGCATGGAAAGGCTACGAGAGCCAAGGAGTTACTGGAGCTAGTACACTCCGATATAAGTGGTCCAATGAGTGAGACATCTATGTCAGGTTTCAGATATTTTATTACCTTTATAGATGATTTTTCTCGTAGAACTTTTATCTATTTTTTAAAGCAAAAGAGTGAAGCTTTTGAAAAAATTAAAGAATTTAAGTGTTTTGCTGAAACTCAAACTGGCAAGAAACTTAAAATTTTGAGAACGGACAACGGTCGAGAATATGTGAATAAGAAAGTCGATGATTATCTGAAGAGTCATGGTATCAAGCGACAGTTAACGATTGTGTATACACCCGAGCAGAACGGTGTTGCTGAACGTGCAAATCGCACAATCACAGAGAAAGCTCGAGCGATGTTACAAGAAGCGAAACTTCCCATTCGCTTCTGGGCTGAAGCTGTCAATACAGCCATCTATTTGAAGAATAGAAGCCCTACTGTGGCGGTAAAGCATAAGACGCCAGAGGAGGTTTGGACTGGCAGAAAAATTGACTTGAGTAACCTTAAAGTTTTTGGTTGTAAAGCATATATGCACATTCCAGACCAAAAGAGAACTAAATGGGATTCAAAGAGTAAAGAACTCATTTTTGTTGGATACTGCGAAGAATCCAAAGGATATAGATTAATTGATCCTGCAAATGGAGATTTGCACAGAGCAAGAGATGTGGTATTCTTCGAGAATCAATTCATTAACAAGGTGACCGATACTGTAGAGACGCAGGATAGAGAACCGGTTACGGTAGATCTTGAAGAAGCTATTCAAGAAAACTTAGAAGAAACTGAAACTGTAGAAGAGTCAGACCAGGTGGAACATGTACAATCAAGTAGTGGAGATCACAGTGAGGTACGTTCGGAAACTGGAACTGAAGATGAATTATGGTATAATTCTGAAGAGATATCAGAGATTGAACGTGACACAGTGGAATCTACAGTGGATGGAAGGCGTTATCCAATGAAAGAAAGGAGACCACCTGTCAAGTTCAATGATTACGTGAGTTTCAATGTAGTATCAGAAGAGATTGATCCACTCACCGTGCAAGAGGCACTATCTAGGAAGGATGCCAAAATGTAGAGAGCTGCTATTCAGGAGGAGTTAGACTCTCTACACAAGAATGGTACCTGGACTTTGGTAAAACCTAATCAAGCATGCAATGTAGTAGATTCGAAATGGATATTTCGAATTAAAAAAGAGGGGGGAAATAAAATTAGGTACAAGGCACGCTTGGTTGCGAGAGGTTTCAGTCAAAGAAGAGGAATTGACTACGATGAGACTTTTGCTCCAGTTATCAGGCATAGTTCACTGAGGATGCTGATAGCTCTTGCTGCAAATAATAATATGAAGATAGATCACATGGATGTCAAGACTGCATTTTTAAATGGAAACCTTGATGAAGAGGTTTATATGAAGCAGCCAGACTCTTTTGAAGTTAAAGGGAAGGAAGACCATGTGTGTCTACTAAAGAAATCTTTATATGGGTTAAAGCAAGCACCGCGTTCCTGGAACATCAAACTTCATACAGAGTTGATGAGTTTGAATTTCAAAAGATCTGCAAATGAACCATGTGTTTATACACGAACCAATGAAAAGGAAATGATAATTTTGGCAGTTTATGTCGATGATATTCTTATTTTTTATCACAATAAAACTGAAATGCAGAGAGTAAAGAAAGAACTCATGGTGAAATTTGAAATGAAAGATCTAGGAAGAACTAAATTATTTTTAGGAATGAGACTTAGGCAAGTGAATGGTGAGATTAAGCTGGATCAGGAGGAGTACATTGAAAAACTACTGAGACGTTTTAAAATGGTAGACTGCAAACCAGTCAGCACTCCAGCCGTACCAGGCCAGCGTTTTGCCAAGTCAGAAGGGAAACCAAATGAGACAATTCCATACAGAGAGCTGATAGGTAGCTTAATGTACTTGTCAGTATGTACAAGACCTGACATAGCTCATTCGGTAAATTTTATGAGTCAATTTTGTACCCGCTATGAGGAAGTGCATTGGATTGCTGTAAAGAGAATTTTACGATATCTTAAAGGCACGAAGAGAATGAGTCTCACGTTCCGTAGAGATACGTCAAGAAATCTTATACACGGATTTGCAGATGCTGATCATGCTGGAAACATTGTGGATAGGAAATCCTATTCAGGCAATGCTTTTATAATGGCACAAGGAGCTGTCTCATGGCTCAGTTCAAAGCAAAGAACGGTAGCAATATCAACAGCTGAAGCTGAATATGTCAGCCTAAGTGAAGCCAGTAAAGAAGCAGTGTTCCTTAAAAGATTCTTAGAGGAGCTAAATGGCACTGACGTAAATCCTGTGATGATATACACAGATAGTCAATCCGCGATGGCGATAGCACAGAATCCTGTACATCACCAACAGACAAAACATGTAGATGTTCGATATCATTTTGTCAGAGAGACACTGGCAAATGGAGTGATTAGGCTAAAGTACATGGAGACACAGAGAATGGTTGCGGATGTTTTGACTAAGGCTTTATCGAGAGGTAAGTTTGAGTTTTGTGTAAGAGAGATGGGATTATTAGATTAGGCTGATATAGTGTAGAGTGTGGAAAGTATGCTTCAGTGATTATGTCAGATGGAAACGAATGAGGAGGAGTGTTAGAACAGAAAAGAGATTGCATTCGTGTCGATCTGACTGGCAGGTATGAAAGGATTGATGTATGTTTGAATTTCATATATGAGACATATGAAACTGTGACAAAATAAAACATTGTGTAGAATATGTTATATCTAAACAGATATTGTATTTTTAAATAAATAACTTTATTTAAATGGTTTTTCAAAGTCATATCTAGTGATTACAACACTGCGCATTGAGTATTGTGATTTATGTTGAAGGGGAGCCTTTAAATCTCAACAGTTAATTTTCAATGTTGGCGCACCTTCTGGGTAAAATTTAATTCCGGTTTACAACTATCCAATGTAAGTAAACACTCACTTAAATAAATAAATAAAATCATAGTTTTCAAATAGTAATAAAGTAATAAGAAAAAATCATGTTAATATTTTAATATTTACTTATTTAATGCCACTAAAATGCAGTTTCTAAATAATACACCTATAATCACTACCGGTCCACCATAATGTCACTTAACACGCTAGTTCTAAAGTTATTTTCTAAAGAACCCGGAGTATATGAAAATTTGATTGAGATAGGAAAAAGTGAATTGCTCAGGTGGGACTCGAACCCACGATCTTTCCCTTACAGGGGAAATGCTCTGACCTCTGACCACTGAGCCACCGAGCCACACCTGAAGCTATCCAAATTCTCCTATACTACCGTCTTAGGGCGACGGTGGGAGCCATCTATCGACATTCATACGAAATATCGGAAACAGTGAATGATGTTGCAATAATTTTTAAACATTGTTATTTCGATGACTCCGCCCAAATAATTGAATGAATGAATAAATATTAATCGATTTGAAAAGTTAGCATAGTAAATGCTTCAAAATTTCATTCAATTATATGAAAATCATTATAATTTATAAGATTTTTCACGAATTTATTCCTGGGTGAACCTGGCATCCAGTTCATTAGTATTTTTTATGCTGTTCATTGATGACCCTTGGTGGAACTTGTTGTTACAGATAATGAGAACACTTGTACTTTTTCTTCAGTATTTATTATTGAACCTGACCAGTTTCGTAATGTTTATGAACATTTCTAGTCGTAAACACCTCTAGTGTTTAAGATTAGAAACATCAATGTAAACTTTTGAAGTTACCATAAGGCGAAACCGGTCAGGTTCAATAATAAATACTGTGGAAATAGTACAAATGTTCTTACTATGTGTAGTTCATTAGTTATTTATACAAAAAGGTAAGGTGCATTTGCGGGTTAAATTTCTCTATAGTCATGTGTGAAAGAGAGGACGCCTTAAAAACCGAAGCTAGCCGAACTTTTCACTCTTCTTCCCGAAGTGCCGTTCCTACACATTTTACTGGCGACAACCTTTGTTTTAGACGCCCATGAAAGCGCCCATGATTTTGACGTGCGGGGAGAGGAAATGAAATCGGTGGGAGGGGGTGAGCTTCCATTCTGTACGCTAGTACTATTATCTATTCTGTGGTTATTCGTTCGAATTCACTAAGCATAGACTATTACAAAACAATCCGCGCGTCAGGGCTTTGTCTCTCTTTTCGTTTAGGTAAAATATGTGAGGTATAAGCTGTAATGATGAGAAAAATATCAGTAATAAATTTCTCCAAAGAAGCTGAATGTTTGTGTAAGGAGTGGGTTTACATCGGTATTCGGGTGTAATCGGAATTCAAATTTTGTGAGTCTTTATCACACAATAAATTAATAATAGTAATAATTTTTTTAGGAAAATTGTGGTCATCTCAGTCAGCCGACTCTTTGAATGGTTCGAGAATAATGTCATTCTAATGTTGACTAAACGTCACTGATATCAGGATCGGTGTTATACTTGTGCTAACAATATGCGTGTTCTTGACAGTAGCCGCATGCGCGTGGGCCGCTCTGCGTCGGGCGGGCTGGCGGCCGAGGGCGCAGGGGCCAGCGGCGGCGCGGCGGGTGCGGGCGGCGGCGCGGCGGGGGCGGGCGGCGGCGCGGCGGGGGCGGGTGGAGGCGCAGCGGGGGCGGGCGGCGCCAGCGGCGGCTCGCCAACGGCGCCGCGGCGCAAGGCGGCGCACGCACGTGCGCAACCCGCGCTCGACCTCACCGTGTTCCGCGTGCCCGGGCTCAACCTCAAGGTAGGGTGGTACTGTCTGCTGTGCAACTCTCTAAGCACACAGCGGCGGCTCGCCCACGGCGCGCAACCCGCGCTCGACCTCACCGTGTTCCGCGTGCCCGGGCTCAACCTCAAGGTAGGGTGGTACTGTCTGCTGTGCAACTCTCTAAGCACACAGCGGCGGCTCGCCCACGGCGCGCAACCCGCGCTCGACCTCACCGTGTTCCGCGTGCCCGGGCTCAACCTCAAGGTAGGGTGGTACTGTCTGCTGTGCAACTCTCTAAGCACACAGCGGCGGCTCGCCCACGGCGCGCAACCCGCGCTCGACCTCACCGTGTTCCGCGTGCCCGGGCTCAACCTCAAGGTAGGGTGGTACTGTCTGCTGTGCAACTCTCTAAGCACACAGCGGCGGCTCGCCCACGGCGCGCAACCCGCGCTCGACCTCACCGTGTTCCGCGTGCCCGGGCTCAACCTCAAGGTAGGGTGGTACTGTCTGCTGTGCAACTCTCTAAGCACACAGCGGCGGCTCGCCCACGGCGCGCAACCCGCGCTCGACCTCACCGTGTTCCGCGTGCCCGGGCTCAACCTCAAGGTAGGGTGGTACTGTCTGCTGTGCAACTCTCTAAGCACACAGCGGCGGCTCGCCCACGGCGCGCAACCCGCGCTCGACCTCACCGTGTTCCGCGTGCCCGGGCTCAACCTCAAGGTAGGGTGGTACTGTCTGCTGTGCAACTCTCTAAGCACACAGCGGCGGCTCGCCCACGGCGCGCAACCCGCGCTCGACCTCACCGTGTTCCGCGTGCCCGGGCTCAACCTCAAGGTAGGGTGGTACTGTCTGCTGTGCAACTCTCTAAGCACACAGCGGCGGCTCGCCCACGGCGCGCAACCCGCGCTCGACCTCACCGTGTTCCGCGTGCCCGGGCTCAACCTCAAGGTAGGGTGGTACTGTCTGCTGTGCAACTCTCTAAGCACACAGCGGCGGCTCGCCCACGGCGCGCAACCCGCGCTCGACCTCACCGTGTTCCGCGTGCCCGGGCTCAACCTCAAGGTAGGGTGGTACTGTCTGCTGTGCAACTCTCTAAGCACACAGCGGCGGCTCGCCCACGGCGCGCAACCCGCGCTCGACCTCACCGTGTTCCGCGTGCCCGGGCTCAACCTCAAGGTAGGGTGGTACTGTCTGCTGTGCAACTCTCTAAGCACACAGCGGCGGCTCGCCCACGGCGCGCAACCCGCGCTCGACCTCACCGTGTTCCGCGTGCCCGGGCTCAACCTCAAGGTAGGGTGGTACTGTCTGCTGTGCAACTCTCTAAGCACACAGCGGCGGCTCGCCCACGGCGCGCAACCCGCGCTCGACCTCACCGTGTTCCGCGTGCCCGGGCTCAACCTCAAGGTAGGGTGGTACTGTCTGCTGTGCAACTCTCTAAGCACACAGCGGCGGCTCGCCCACGGCGCGCAACCCGCGCTCGACCTCACCGTGTTCCGCGTGCCCGGGCTCAACCTCAAGGTAGGGTGGTACTGTCTGCTGTGCAACTCTCTAAGCACACAGCGGCGGCTCGCCCACGGCGCGCAACCCGCGCTCGACCTCACCGTGTTCCGCGTGCCCGGGCTCAACCTCAAGGTAGGGTGGTACTGTCTGCTGTGCAACTCTCTAAGCACACAGCGGCGGCTCGCCCACGGCGCGCAACCCGCGCTCGACCTCACCGTGTTCCGCGTGCCCGGGCTCAACCTCAAGGTAGGGTGGTACTGTCTGCTGTGCAACTCTCTAAGCACACAGCGGCGGCTCGCCCACGGCGCGCAACCCGCGCTCGACCTCACCGTGTTCCGCGTGCCCGGGCTCAACCTCAAGGTAGGGTGGTACTGTCTGCTGTGCAACTCTCTAAGCACACAGCGGCGGCTCGCCCACGGCGCGCAACCCGCGCTCGACCTCACCGTGTTCCGCGTGCCCGGGCTCAACCTCAAGGTAGGGTGGTACTGTCTGCTGTGCAACTCTCTAAGCACACAGCGGCGGCTCGCCCACGGCGCGCAACCCGCGCTCGACCTCACCGTGTTCCGCGTGCCCGGGCTCAACCTCAAGGTAGGGTGGTACTGTCTGCTGTGCAACTCTCTAAGCACACAGCGGCGGCTCGCCCACGGCGCGCAACCCGCGCTCGACCTCACCGTGTTCCGCGTGCCCGGGCTCAACCTCAAGGTAGGGTGGTACTGTCTGCTGTGCAACTCTCTAAGCACACAGCGGCGGCTCGCCCACGGCGCGCAACCCGCGCTCGACCTCACCGTGTTCCGCGTGCCCGGGCTCAACCTCAAGGTAGGGTGGTACTGTCTGCTGTGCAACTCTCTAAGCACACAGCGGCGGCTCGCCCACGGCGCGCAACCCGCGCTCGACCTCACCGTGTTCCGCGTGCCCGGGCTCAACCTCAAGGTAGGGTGGTACTGTCTGCTGTGCAACTCTCTAAGCACACAGCGGCGGCTCGCCCACGGCGCGCAACCCGCGCTCGACCTCACCGTACAGCAACACAACTCTCTAAGCACACAGCGCAGCGACAGCCTTAGTAAAGATTGTGATTGGTCGGGCTGGGTGACAACACTGGAGATCTACATAGATCGTTGCTAAGAGAATTACACAGCTAACACTCACTCGAACAACAAAACCACTTTTAACTGATTCTATCACGGTATATTTAGTATTGTTTACAATAACCTAACGTTTTTAGCAGCCATTTTCGCGGAGCAGCGGTATATAATACCAAATAAACGTGTATGTGTTAAACAATTTCATACTTGTACATTATACCAACTCAAACCACCCACCAGGTACACTACGAGTCCAAAACCCTGCCAGAGGAAGTGACGTCACCACAGACGGTACCACTGCTACCCCTGAACGTGCCCAACCGGAAGGTGAACACCAAGAAGGCGGCTCTCTTCGCTTGGATCACGGTGCAGAGCATTCCCGAAGAAACGATTATCAGTCCTCATATACTGGAGTTCTTGGAGCAGACATTAGAACCTATACCTGCCAAGGCTTCGTTTTCTACACCTACACCCGGTAAGTTCTTTTTTAACCGAAAAAGGAGGAGGATCTTAATTCAGATGTTTATATTATTAAATTAGCTCATGGCCTACTTGAAGATACATCGAAGAAACTGTTGAGCAGTTTTATTATCTTCGTAATTTGTTTTTATTAGAATGTCAAACATCGTCAGGACGGATTTATTCAGTCGCTTGCATTCTGGAAATATTTTCAGTATTATATGAAATGCTAAACATAATATTTTCTTCAATGGCACATTGTTACCGTATCTTATGAACGCTTGCAACTCCCGAGAAGTAGTTTACGTGTTCCTACCTTATAGACTACTTGAAATAGGTAGGAGAAAATAAAAGTATCTAACGCCAACTAACGTAATCAGCTCGAACTTGGATGGAAATATCATTCCTGTATCGCGCAATAACATTTCTTGGGCTGGTTGTCCGCCGACTTCCAGTTCCAACATCACACCCTCTGCAGAGGACGGTGGAGGTAGGATACGACGGTATTCCTGTCCCAATCCGACTGGAGAAATACTTCCTCACCGTAACCACTTGGTACAAAAAATTGTTCTTTCTACCAACAGAGGCGGAGAGCGGGTCCGTGTCCCGTTCAGCCGAGGCGTCGTATGGCCAGTACGTGTACGCGTCGTTCCCTGTCGACGTCATCGTGCACTTCCACATGCAGCCGTCCACCTTCCGCTTCAGCTGCCTGCCCGCCTCGCGCGTGGAGTGCCTGCTGCAACTGCCCAGTTTGCAGATCGTGTTCAGCTCTAAGCGCGCTAGTGATGAGTGAGTATACTGTACTGGAGTGTTACCGTATGTATGTGTTTGTAAATGAAGTATTTAGTAGATCTGTTAAATGAGGCGTTCTCACTGAATAAGGATGATTTTTCACTGAAACTGTGACGAATACAAAAAATATAAATGTTGACAGATTTTATTTAGTCAGCTAGTTCTCTCTTCTATGTTAACCAATTGTAATTCACCAACTTCGCACGTTACGACTGAATTGGAAACTTGAAGTCACTCAGAATAATGCCACAGCCCCCTTAAACAAGTGGCGGCAATTTGTTGGCCGACGCGTAGTAATGATCAATGTATGGCTAATTGGCTAATTAATTACAATATTGTACAATACGCCGTTCACAAAATTGCCACTTTTCTAAAGAGCAGAGCGGCAAAGAGACATGCAGAAATCGACTGTGATTAGTTCATTTCCGCACGCCTTCTTGCTGCGCCGCTCCAACTTAATGAAAACGAAGCCTAAGATGAATAGCAGTAGGCTACACCTTAGAATCCGTGCTTCTTCCGGCTCTATGTACAGCTCCTTCAATTAGTACCTTATAATAATATTCTGAACAGTCTTAACATAGTCAGTTCTCCCTACAGGGAAATGGCAGAACCCGCTGTCGCAATGGGCGGCCTCAGCGTAACAGGCTGTCTAGCTGACTTCTCAGTGAACATGTTCCATCCCTACGGAGGAAAGAAGTCAAGCCTCAAGGAAGCACAGTGGTCGCCACTGTCAGACACCGAGAGGAAGGACTCGCTGAGCATAAACGTGGAGTTTGTCAAATTTCACCTGTCAAGGTCCAGGAAACTTGACTTCCAGACTGACCAGGACCTGTCTAAAGCTACTGTCAGATTTTCCAGTAAGTATTATTGTTATTTATATAAAAATATAGTATAAATTGGTTTAGTGTATTATTTCATTCAAAGAAAGGCAACATTCATAACTAAACAAATATGAAATTGACAAGTTGCCAGATAGTTTCTGTTCATGATTTCATAGTATAGTTGCCCTCTTTGCTCAACAAACAGCCGAAGTCTGCCGAGGTCTGCAGATGTTTTCTTAATTACACTTAGGCTCTAGAGCTAACCGAAGGCTCTTACGATGAAACACTGTGGCTTCAGTCATTTTGAATCCAATACCGACGTGGCTTCCAAATAAAAATAAATATGCTTATTATTTTAAATAACTAAAATTTATTGTAAATCAGTTTGATATTTATAGCTGCATATGAATAACAATACATCAAATTACTATCCAAAAACTAATCAGTTTTTCAATTGACCTTTATACAAGAAAACCTTTGTTATGGTTTTGTATCCAAAGAGGAAAAATGGAATTCAATTGCTATGATTTTACTGTCTGTCAGTCAACAGGTTGTATCTCAAGAACCGTAGTAGCTAGGCAGTTGAAATTTTCACAGATTATGTATTTCTATATCCGCTATAATTAACAGAACAGGTTCACAACTCATCGTCGACTCACAGCTGCTTTATTGGTTACCACATATTGTTTCTCCAACAGCAATCGTGGACGTCGGCTCAGCGTGGTTCAAGTACGATATGAGACGTTTAGGTGAAATCCTGGCGTTCCCCAAGGCGTGGTACAGGCGGACCATCGTGCGCCGCATGTTCTTGGGAGACCTCAGTCTGCATCACGACACTAGAGACCATGGGTGAGTATGATTTCTAGTTTTTTTTTTTATATACTTTTGTTCATTTACAATAACAAAATGTAGATTCGTCCTCATTTAGCCCTGAAGATAAAAATATTGTAAGTTGACAAAAATGTTAGTCTTATAAAATGCTGCAAAGGAGTTTGTTGCGCCGTTTCTTCTCCACCAGCGCCTCGGAAGCGGTGGTAAACTTAGGTTAAGTAGAGTTCATAATTGACGTCAATAAGAAACAACCATTTTGTTCTAGATTGAACAAAAATCTTTGACTTTGAGTACTTTAGATATTTCAAAGAACTTATGATGTGTGATATTGTAGTAGTTTGGAATAAAAGATTTTGAATACAGTTTCGATAGCAAACTCGTCTGGAAGTATTAATTTGGCGAAAAAAAAAGGTTTTACATCCCCATACATTATTACTTCCACATATACAATATTTCCATACGTTATACAAAAAATATCACTAAATAATACTTCTAAAAGATTATGCTATCAAAACTTTCTCCAAAATCTTTTTATTTGAAACGACTAAAATCAGAGTGTATAGCCGGTGGATTCCACCAAGTTTTATGGTTATTCCTTTATTGTGTAAGTTGGACGTTTGTAGAATTCATTCCTAATTACTAAAAGGTAAGCTGTCTGCATGTTAAATTATTGTGCGTCGTCTCACTACGATGGACGCCCATGCAATCAGGAAAATAAGTATGTCTCCATGATGATGATGATGATGATGATTCGAACCTGTATTCCAGCTAATTATTTCTTGTTGTTACTGAAAATTACAAGAACGTGGGTCACACCCATACTTCACCAGTATACTCGTTGGGAGTGGGTCCATGTCGACAGTACCAGTTTCCACCATATTTATCAACTTCTTTTATCCGCACAGCGCGTCGAGCAGCAACGCTCCCGTGTCGCCTGTACTGCCTCAGAGAGAGAAAACAAAGACTGTTAACGATCACCAAAAACCTAAAGGTACACCATACTCCTTATTATTTAGATCATAGGCGCGTAACAAATTGCAATAACATGCCATTGTATAGTTGCCGGCATTATCTTGACGCCAAACATTCACAAAAGTGTACTCTATTGCGCCGAATGCATTTTATGAGTGTCTTGAGGATAGCACGGTGTAGACGAGCTTCGAAAGAAATCATAGATTATGATAGCCTCTGTAGTATCTGGTGTTAATGAACGCGACTGCTACAAAGGAGCTGTTTTTCATCCTTAGCATCCCTAACTAGTCTGTGACATCATGGGGTACCGATACGAAGAAAATATCTTTAGTAAGGTTCAAAAATTAACAGATGGCACTGGTAGTCTCATATCAAGAAATTAAAAAGTTAAAACGCTTATTTCGCTATTTATACAATGTAAATTATTTCAGAAATTACAAATGTGATAATACAACCATGTAAGCTTATTAAACTCGTAGGTAGGTACGGTAATAAATAAAGATTCCGTTCTATTGCGTTATAATAGTATTATTTTAAGATACCGCCCATCTAGTGACATCTTATACATTACATATTATTACATTTCGTTGATAATTTTAACACTTTCAACAGAATCAAATCAAATCTTTGATCGCCTAATGAATACTAAATACGTAGTATCTCTTATTAGAATAGTTTTGAATTAGGTAGAGTTATTTATGTACTTACACTGATTTTATGAAAAGTGCATATGCCTCGAATCCCGAAATTAATTTTAAAAAGCAGAAAATATCCCGTGATATATTAATTGATTAATTTATGATTCTTTGGTTCCAACTGCGCAAAAATGCATTTTAAATATTTTTCAAGACACATAAATGTTGCAATTGCAAAAATGTTAAACTACCTAGTGAATAATTATCGAGAAAAATTTACCTGGATCAGCTTCTTAAAATTACTTAGCCCATTCTCGAAATCTTGTTGCAAGGCAGATTAGAAAAATGAAGTCTAAAGCATATAGGTCTGTCCATGCCACGGCGCGAACCAATCGTGGCTTGCCAGGGCCGTGCGTGAACCTGGACGACTAAGCATCCGATTTTATTTAATTTATGTACATAATCGTCCAAATCTCTTATGTAGATAACAAATAAGGTCCAAAATAGCTTTCACCTATGTCTTACAATGATCTTCACTACTAATATAAGAATAAAGTAGTGCAAGCGATTTTCGACCTTATTGACAATACAAAGGTTGGGTTTATTTCTTATAATTCAGGTGACACTGTTTTCATTGTTGAATATTCTCGAAATATCTATTTTTGGCATCTATAAACAATCCTGATCGGTGAAATGAGACTTAAAGCTAAGTATGAATTGAAGTTGGTAACGATCTACACCTATGGTTTTTTTTCTTTTATAATCATGATCAACATCATCTATTAACGCGCATAGACACGTTACAAAGAAAATGTCAGTAAGGTCGAAAGTCGCTTGCAGTCGCTGTTTTAATCTGTTTGAAAGTTGTAGTCGGTTGGAGACTTAATTATTTAGAGAAAATTTTCATAGGGATGCCACACTGAATTTGTCTCTGAAATAATATCGCCATTTCTATCAAACTGGGACGTCACCCGGCACACTCGCGACTAGCGTGAAAGAGATAAATATATGTTCACTTCGTAAAATTTTCTTTTTTCATGCTTCGTCGCCTACTCGTTTCTAAGGTTAAGGGTTTTTTGATGTCAGTCAATGAAGTTTGTCACTCTATTGGTTCCTCTCATTGGCGGAAACTATCTTGTGTCTGTGTGTGTGCACAGAGAGCAAGACACCGCCGGCAGTGGGCGCCGCGTGGGAGACGCTGGTGCTTTTCGCCGTGAACTTCACCAAGCTCAACGTGCACATGAACATGGGCAACGTCATGGGCAATGTCAGGTCAGTACACGACACGCGTTATTACTGGTAGATAGCAATATCTGTTCCTATTTTGTATTATGAACCTATGAATCTATGATATGTTTAATATTCTCTTTCCGTGACCGTGAAAAGCTGTGAAAAGGTGACTGAACAGGTAACACTCAACATAACTAAAAAATTAGAAGATAAATTTACAATATTGGAGGGAAAGCACCAAACCTTGAAAGAAAAAGTAGAACAACAAGAAAAAAGAATTCAATTTATGGAAAAACAAGCAAGACAGAGAAATATAATCTTCTTCGGTATCGAAGAGGATGAGTCATCCTACCATAACTTGGAGAATAATTTATTGCAATTCATAAGTGAAAAGCTGTCCCTAAAATTGAACTGTAGAGATATTCAAGATATAAAGAGAGTGGGAAAAAAAGGCGTTAAACCTCGACCAATAATTGTAACTCTTTCAACCCTTGCTTTAAAGATTAGTATTCTCAAGCAGAAAAGATTATTGAAAGACACCCAATATTATTTAAACGAAGATTACCCTAAATATATATTAGAAAAAAGAAAAGAACTGCAAGAAGAAGCAAATAAAGAGCGCGAGAAAGGAAATAAAGTCACGATAAGATACGACAAGCTTATTGTACTAAAATCAAATAGCAAAAGAACACTGATGACTTCACCGGAGCCAGACCCAGCACTAGATAGTAATAGTATAACAAGACCCCTCAAGAAAAACAAAGTAAAACGAGCAAATCCATCTATAACCAGATCAAACAGTGTCTCAGAAGGAGTCCTAAAGCCAAGCATTCTAAACTACTTAACTAACAAAAATGTCAACACACCCCAAAACCAAGCCTACGACAATACAACTAACGACAATACAACCAACAACTTACATTTATAGCAACCAACACCCCCCTCCCTCAACCATACAACACATAACCAATCTCAACTAAGCAACGAAAACTATCTTCCAACCCGGCTGGTCACCGTGGAAGATCAAGACCAAAACCCTCTAAAGAAGATATCCCAAGCTTCTTCAATATCAAGAAAAGGAAAAATAACCCAAGAAATACCTAACTCAAATAAAAAGAAGAAAGACCTGCTCTATATAATAAGTTACAACGTCAAAACATTAGCTACTTACGAACGTTTAATCGAACTTAGCGAAGCACTCATTACTGTCAAATATGACATAATTGGGCTGTGTGAGGTAAGGAGGGCAGGAAACCGGATAGAAGAATATAATAATTTCATACTTTGTTATACGGGAAACACACCTGGACAATATGGTGTCGGTTTTATAATAAATAAAACCCGCAAGAACTGGATTGAAAGTTATAAGGGCATAAATGATAGAGTAGCATTATTGAACTTAAACATACAAGGACTGTCCTTGTCAATTATACAAGCATACGCACCAACTGCAAAAGCTTGTGAAGAAGAGATTAACACCTTCTACTCGGACGTCAATGGGGCTTTAGACCAAGCTCACGAAAACTATATATTACTAGGTGACTTTAACGCAAAAATAGGGCAACCAAAAAAAGATGAACATCTAATAATGAAACCAAACGGGTATGGTGAAAGAAATGAGAGAGGTCAGAGGCTAATTGATTTCGCCCTCGAACACAAAATGGCGATTTTAAACACTTTCTTCCATAAAAAACCAACCCAACGATGGACCTGGCGATCACCGGATGCTAAACACAAAAATGAAATAGATTACGTTCTATCAAATCAGCCAAACATCTTCCAAAATATAGAAGTCCTAAATCTGAACTACCCGTCGGACCATAGAGCAATTAGAGCAACAATTTCTATCACAAAACAGAAGAGAAAACGCACAGCGTACAAAAGCAATCGATATTCATCACTGAAAACCGAAGAAGAAATAATGTCTTATAAACAAAACCTTTGCTCTCAGTTACAGGATCTATATAAACACCAAGAGGACACACCACTGCAGGATTTCTATAACACATTAACCAAGGCCATATCACAGAGTTTACAGGACGCTCAAACCTCTAAAATATCAAAAGGAAACCATAAAGTTCTAAAAGAACGTACACTAGAACTCATCAAGAGAAGACAGGAGTTACAGCATGCTAAGATAGAAACTCGAACCACAAAAAATGAACTATCGGCTCTATATAAACTTATAAGTAAACACATTAAACATGATTACAAAAGCTACAGATCGAAGACTATCGAAAAACACTTGGAGAAAGCAGGAAGCTCAAAAAAGGCACTTAAAGAACTAAGTACAAACAAATATTGGATAGATGGATTAAGCCGCAATGACAAAACCATAAATAACCGCAAAGAAATCATAGATGTAGCAACCAATTTCTATAAAACCCTATATAAAGATCAAGGAAACGAGGATACCAGCCATAACAATGCAAAAAATATTAACTCTACAAATTCTACAAACATAACAGCAATAACAGAAAAAGAAATCACACAAGAAATAAAAAAGTTAAAGCTAGATAAAAGCCCAGGCCCAGACGGCATTACAAATGAAGCCATAAAGACTGCCTGGCCGCTACTGACTTCCTCATTAACACATTTATTTAACCTTATATTAAAAACTGCTGAAATACCATCGCAATGGGTAGAGTCGAAAATCATTTTAATTTACAAAAAAGGTGACTCGAAAGATATCACGAACTACAGGCCCATAAGCTTACTCTCAGTTATCTACAAGCTGTTTTCCTCCATAATTAACAAAAGAATAAGTGTCACAATAGAAGCAAACCAATCAATATCAATAGAACAAGCAGGTTTTCGTAGAGGCTTCTCAACAATTGATCATATACATACCCTAGAACAAATAATGGAAAAATACCAAGAGAAGTAAAGAGTGCTCTATATCGCATATATAGATTATAAGAAAGCTTTTGATACCGTGTCACATTCAAGTATATGGACCGCCTTGCAAGCTCAAAAAGTGGACCAAGAGTACATAGAAATAATCAAAAACATTTATAAAGATAGTACAGCAAAAATAAGATTGGAATCCAGTGGACCCTTGTTCTCCATCGGAAGAGGCGTGAAACAGGGCGACCCGCTATCTCCAAAATTGTTTATTGCTGTTCTAGAGTCAATAATAAAAAATCTCAACTGGGATAAGTCAGGAATAAACATCAATGGCAAGTATTTATCCCACTTACGCTTCGCAGATGACTTAGTTCTGCTATCAGAATCTGGCACACAATTACAAAACATGATTGATTCACTAAATACAACTAGTAAAGGGGTAGGGCTAGAAATGAACCTTTCAAAAACTATGGTCATGACAAATAGTTTACAGAGAAAAATATCAGTGGACAATGAAACTCTGAAATATACAGAAAAATACATTTACCTGGGAAAACAAATTGGTTTCAACAGAAAACAACACGAACTAGAAGTAGAACGAAGAGTACAAAATACTTGGAACAAGTACTGGTCCTTAAAAGAGATATTCAAAAGCAACATGCCAATAAATATCAAAACAAAAGTCATGACGTCATGCCTTCTACCTTGCCTAACCTACGCATGTCAAACTTGGAAATTCACATCCAAAATAAAAAGCAAAATCACTACCTGCCAGCGCGGAATAGAACGAAGCATGCTCAACATAAAAAAGACGCAAAAAATACGTCACAAAAAAATTAGAGAAACTACCAAAGCCACGGATGCTCTAACCTACGCTAAAAAACTAAAATGGAAGTGGGCTGGGCACGTAGCGAGGCTACAGGACGAGAGATGGACCAACAGGGTAACAACGTGGAAGGGTCCAATCGGCAAACGTCTCCAAGGCAGACCTTACACGAGATGGGCAGACGAGTTGGAAAAAATAGCTGGTCCCTGTTGGCCGCAAATAGCCCAAGAGAGAGAAAAATGGTATTCTTTAGAGGAGGCCTTCACCTTCACTTGAAGAAGGGTTCATGCAATCAAACTTCTTTTATATCATTACCTAACCTAAGCATTTTTTAAATTTAATTAAACTACGTGTAAATAACATTAATATGTATGTAGTCGTACTTTTGCATGAAATAAAAGGTTCATTATTATTATTATTCCCCTTTATTAACATTTTTTATCTTATAAATTATATTTTTAAATACATATACACATATAAAAACATATATTTAAAAATATAAAAAATAGAGTCCCACCGGTATCGGGCACAGGGACCAAGCTACCGGTGGCTAGGGCTCCAGAGAAAGGAACCTCCTCACAATACGTGCCGTGTCGAGGAGTACCGCCTTCTGCATCGGGCCCTTGAGCCAGCTGCCTAACGAGAGCCTCTTAAGGTGTTGATCGAGGCTCTTAGCAATCAGCCCATGGGCTGATATGACTATCGGCACAATGATTGCCGAATCTACATTCCACAAGTCGACAACCTCATGAGCCAGATCCAAATATTTTATTTGTTTGTCTTTTTCGGCTTTCATGAGGTTTTCGTCATGAGGAATGGTGACATCAACAATCATTGCAAGGCGCTCTAATCGATCTATAACCACTATGTCAGGCTTATTAGCGACAATAGTCCTGTCCGTGATGATAGATCGATCCCAATATAATATGGCACGACCATTTTCGAGAACTGGGTCGGGCACATACTTGTAGTATGGTACCTCTGAAGTCACAAGATTGTATTTAAGGGCAAGTTGCTGATGAACAATCTTGGCCACTTGGTTGTGCCTGTGCAAATACTCGCCGTTGGCAAGACGAGAACAACCGGAAATAATGTGTCTGAGAGATTCTCCGGGGCGGTGGCATGCCCGACAGATGTCTACCGTACCGTCCCTCAGAATATACTTCCGATAGTTGTTCGTCATAACAACTTCGTCCGTAATTGCAAAGACAAAACCCTCGGTTTCTCCGAAAAGATCACCGAACTTTAGCCAAGATACGGACGCTTTCAAGTTATTATTATCCTCTTTATTCATTTAAAATACTTACAAATTATATTTTTAAATACATATAGAAAAATAAAAAACAGACATCTATTTAAAAATATAAAGAGTAGTGTCCCACCGGTATCGGATACAAGGACCAAGCTACCGGTGGTTAGGGCTCCAGAGAAAGGAACTTCCTCACGATGCGCGCCGTATCAAGGAGCACTGCCTTCTGCATCTGGCCCTTGATCCAACCGTCTAACCCGAGCCTCTTCAGGTGTTGGTCGAGGCTCTTTGCTATCAGTCCGTTGACTGACACGACTATCGGTACAATGATTGCTGAGTCAACATTCCACATGTCGACAACCTCGTGAGCCAAGTCTAAGTATTTGATCTGTTTATCTTTCTCAGCTTTCACGAGATTCTCGTCATGAGGAATGGTGACATCGACAATCAATGCTCGGCGTTCGGATCGGTCTATCACCACAATATCAGGCTTGTTGGCTACAACAGTCCTATCAGTGATGATAGATCGATCCCAGTACAATGTGATATGACTATTTTCTAGAACTGGCTCAGGAACATACCTATAGTAAGGCACCTCAACTTCCACAAGGTTGTATTTCAGAGCAAGTCGCTGATGGATTATCCTGGCTACTTGATTATGTCTGTGCAAATACTCGCCGTTAGCAAGACGAGAACAACCGGAAGTAATATGTCTGAGGGATTCACCAGGTTGGTGACACGCTCGACAGATGTCAACTGTGCCATCCCTCATGATATACTTCCGGTAGTTATTCGTCTTGATAACTTCGTCAGCAATTGCACAGACGAAACCTTCGGTTTCCCCAAAAAGGTCACCGAAACGTAGCCAGGATACAGATGCTAATAGGTCTACTTCGGGCCTGTGGAGGGCCCGATAGAACCTGCCATGTAGCTCCTTACTCTGCCATACCTCCCTGCGACTATCAGTGCCAATAACTGTAGGCCTACGCCAGTTCTCCTTAGCCAAACCGAGCGGGGTGAGCCCGACATCCACGTTGACTACATCACGATGCATATCCACGTTGGACTTAAGAAAATAGTCTCTGAGATTGCACACCTCGCGATTATGAAGGGTCTTAGCATTTAAAAATCCTCGACCCCCACATTTCCGCGGGATGTACAATCTCATGACTGACGACCGTGGATGATGCATTCGAAATGCAGTCAGCTGAGTCCGGACTTTCCTATCAATGGTATCGAGTTCAGTCTGAGTCCACTTGAGTATGCCAAAGGAGTACATCAAGAGTGGCATGACCCAACTGTTACAAGCACGCACCTTGTTACCACCTGATAAAAGACTGTTAAGTACCTTTTTCAGGCGGCCAAAGAAACGTTCCTGTAGCATTTGTTTCATGCCGGCCTCATTAATGCATAACGCCTGTGACATACCCAAGTACTTATAGGTCTCAGCTACGAGGAGTGATCTCAGGTTAGTGGAATCAGAGAGTTGTATACCCTCCGACTCCACCACCCGCCCTCGCTTTACATGAACGACTGCACATTTGTCCACACCAAACGCCATTTTGATGGAATTACTGAACGTTTCAGTTACCTTCAGTAAAACCATTAATTGAGAATTAGTGTGGGCAAATAACTTTAAGTCATCCATGTAAAGCAGGTGGGATACCATCTGACCCTCTTTTCGTAGACTATAGCCTAACCCTGAATTCACTAGTAAAGTACTAAGTGGGTTCAGGGCTAAGCAGAACCAAAGGGGACTCAGACTGTCCCCTTGAAAAATACCCCGCTCTATTGTTATCGGCTCGCCACTACCCAAAGCCTGACGACACCCTGGATAGAAAAGAACCGTTCTCCATTGCCCCATGCATGACTTTAAGAAGGTACATAGAGTTGCATTCACTTTATACAACTCCAGCACCCTCAAAAGCCATGTATGTGGCACGGAGTCAAACGCTTTCTTATAATCTATCCAACATGCCGTCAGGTCCTTACGGTTGCGGCGAGCTTGTTGGCTAATAGCCATATCAATGAGGAGGAGCTCCTTAGTACCCCGGGCCCCATTCCTACATCCATTCTGAGAGGCACACATAATAGAATTATTATTAATATGATTGTTAATTTTGATTCTCAGAATGGATGTAAGAAGTTATTATTATTAGTATTATTATTATTATTATTATTATTATTATTATTCCGTGACCGACCTACGTCTGTACCCTTTTTTGTGATTTTTAGATAAAAAGGGTAAACCTTGAACTAAACTTAATGGCGGCTGGGAAGTTCGTTCGAGTGCGGACTGAGGCCAATGGCCAATTGAGAAAAGGGAGCGAGTCAAACGCCGAATGGCCTGAATTCGCACTCGTACGAATTTCCGAGCCGCCATTAAGTTTGGTTCGAGGTATACAAACGATATTGATTGTATAAAAGGCAATGATTCCGCACGATATCATACCCATTGTACTCGAAAGTGATTCTCCAGTCAACTGTTATTCTTTACTCGCTTTAACCTTCCAACATTCAATATGTAGGCATAAACGATCAAAGTATGTAGTGAGTGACATTGTCACCTATTCCATTGTAACTATATTCGATGCAAAGAATTTGATACAAAGTGTGTGTTTTGTGTACTGCGCAGTTGGCAGAGCCGCGACTTCAACTGTTCGGGGCGGCTGAGCATCGGCAGCACGGGCCACCGCAACATGCTCGTGGGGCTCGCGCTGGCCGGCTCGGAGCTGGACGCGCGCGGCGGCATCGTCGGCGGCGCCATCTCGCTCTCCGCCATACACACCTACGGTCAGTGTCACTTGTGGTACAACTGAGCATCGGCAGCACGGGCCACCGCAACATGCTCGTGGGGCTCGCGCTGGCCGGCTCGGAGCTGGACGCGCGCGGCGGCATCGTCGGCGGCGCCATCTCGCTCTCCGCCATACACACCTACGGTCAGTGTCACTTGTGGTACAACTGAGCATCGGCAGCACGGGCCACCGCAACATGCTCGTGGGGCTCGCGCTGGCCGGCTCGGAGCTGGACGCGCGCGGCGGCATCGTCGGCGGCGCCATCTCGCTCTCCGCCATACACACCTACGGTCAGTGTCACTTGTGGTACAACTGAGCATCGGCAGCACGGGCCACCGCAACATGCTCGTGGGGCTCGCGCTGGCCGGCTCGGAGCTGGACGCGCGCGGCGGCATCGTCGGCGGCGCCATCTCGCTCTCCGCCATACACACCTACGGTCAGTGTCACTTGTGGTACAACTGAGCATCGGCAGCACGGGCCACCGCAACATGCTCGTGGGGCTCGCGCTGGCCGGCTCGGAGCTGGACGCGCGCGGCGGCATCGTCGGCGGCGCCATCTCGCTCTCCGCCATACACACCTACGGTCAGTGTCACTTGTGGTACAACTGAGCATCGGCAGCACGGGCCACCGCAACATGCTCGTGGGGCTCGCGCTGGCCGGCTCGGAGCTGGACGCGCGCGGCGGCATCGTCGGCGGCGCCATCTCGCTCTCCGCCATACACACCTACGGTCAGTGTCACTTGTGGTACAACTGAGCATCGGCAGCACGGGCCACCGCAACATGCTCGTGGGGCTCGCGCTGGCCGGCTCGGAGCTGGACGCGCGCGGCGGCATCGTCGGCGGCGCCATCTCGCTCTCCGCCATACACACCTACGGTCAGTGTCACTTGTGGTACAACTGAGCATCGGCAGCACGGGCCACCGCAACATGCTCGTGGGGCTCGCGCTGGCCGGCTCGGAGCTGGACGCGCGCGGCGGCATCGTCGGCGGCGCCATCTCGCTCTCCGCCATACACACCTACGGTCAGTGTCACTTGTGGTACAACTGAGCATCGGCAGCACGGGCCACCGCAACATGCTCGTGGGGCTCGCGCTGGCCGGCTCGGAGCTGGACGCGCGCGGCGGCATCGTCGGCGGCGCCATCTCGCTCTCCGCCATACACACCTACGGTCAGTGTCACTTGTGGTACAACTGAGCATCGGCAGCACGGGCCACCGCAACATGCTCGTGGGGCTCGCGCTGGCCGGCTCGGAGCTGGACGCGCGCGGCGGCATCGTCGGCGGCGCCATCTCGCTCTCCGCCATACACACCTACGGTCAGTGTCACTTGTGGTACAACTGAGCATCGGCAGCACGGGCCACCGCAACATGCTCGTGGGGCTCGCGCTGGCCGGCTCGGAGCTGGACGCGCGCGGCGGCATCGTCGGCGGCGCCATCTCGCTCTCCGCCATACACACCTACGGTCAGTGTCACTTGTGGTACAACTAAGCATCGGCAGCACGGGCCACCGCAACATGCTCGATATGAGGATTGCCTCGCTATTTCTCATTGGTGGTATGCATCATTGGCACATCTCCACATCGCATTGATAATATTACTAGTATCGATTCAGTGGCTCAATGGTCAGAGCATTGCCCCATTAAGGCAATGATTGCGGGTTGAAATCCCGTCTGAACAGATTCCATTTTTCCCATCCTAATCTATTTGAATAATTAGCATATTAAATGCCTTAAAATTTCATTCTGTTAGTAGTATTTGTTCGCATATGTTTTAGCTGTACAAGAATCTCTCATATTATAGAAATTTAGAGATCCTTGTGCGTAGTGAACGATAGAATCTTCTTAATTCCGAATCTCGTTCACAACAGTGCACATCGAGGAAGAAGCCGGCTGCAACCCGTCGCACGTGTGCGGCGTGCGCCTGGCCGCGCTGGAGCTGCGCCTGGAGTACATGGGCACGCCCGCGCTGCTGGCGCGCGTGTCGCGCCTGCAGGCGGCGCTGCGGGACGAGTGGCTGGCGCGGGCCAGGCTCCCGCCGCACCAGTCGCACAGACCTACCTCGAGGTGAGAGACGCGCTGGTGAGGCCGCGCTGGAGCTGCGCCTGGAGTACATGGGCACGCCCGCGCTGCTGGCGCGCGTGTCGCGCCTGCAGGCGGCGCTGCGGGACGAGTGGCTGGCGCGGGCCAGGCTCCCGCCGCACCAGTCGCACAGACCTACCTCGAGGTGAGAGACGCGCTGGTGAGGCCGCGCTGGAGCTGCGCCTGGAGTACATGGGCACGCCCGCGCTGCTGGCGCGCGTGTCGCGCCTGCAGGCGGCGCTGCGGGACGAGTGGCTGGCGCGGGCCAGGCTCCCGCCGCACCAGTCGCACAGACCTACCTCGAGGTGAGAGACGCGCTGGTGAGGCCGCGCTGGAGCTGCGCCTGGAGTACATGGGCACGCCCGCGCTGCTGGCGCGCGTGTCGCGCCTGCAGGCGGCGCTGCGGGACGAGTGGCTGGCGCGGGCCAGGCTCCCGCCGCACCAGTCGCACAGACCTACCTCGAGGTGAGAGACGCGCTGGTGAGGCCGCGCTGGAGCTGCGCCTGGAGTACATGGGCACGCCCGCGCTGCTGGCGCGCGTGTCGCGCCTGCAGGCGGCGCTGCGGGACGAGTGGCTGGCGCGGGCCAGGCTCCCGCCGCACCAGTCGCACAGACCTACCTCGAGGTGAGAGACGCGCTGGTGAGGCCGCGCTGGAGCTGCGCCTGGAGTACATGGGCACGCCCGCGCTGCTGGCGCGCGTGTCGCGCCTGCAGGCGGCGCTGCGGGACGAGTGGCTGGCGCGGGCCAGGCTCCCGCCGCACCAGTCGCACAGACCTACCTCGAGGTGAGAGACGCGCTGGTGAGGCCGCGCTGGAGCTGCGCCTGGAGTACATGGGCACGCCCGCGCTGCTGGCGCGCGTGTCGCGCCTGCAGGCGGCGCTGCGGGACGAGTGGCTGGCGCGGGCCAGGCTCCCGCCGCACCAGTCGCACAGACCTACCTCGAGGTGAGAGACGCGCTGGTGAGGCCGCGCTGGAGCTGCGCCTGGAGTACATGGGCACGCCCGCGCTGCTGGCGCGCGTGTCGCGCCTGCAGGCGGCGCTGCGGGACGAGTGGCTGGCGCGGGCCAGGCTCCCGCCGCACCAGTCGCACAGACCTACCTCGAGGTGAGAGACGCGCTGGTGAGGCCGCGCTGGAGCTGCGCCTGGAGTACATGGGCACGCCCGCGCTGCTGGCGCGCGTGTCGCGCCTGCAGGCGGCGCTGCGGGACGAGTGGCTGGCGCGGGCCAGGCTCCCGCCGCACCAGTCGCACAGACCTACCTCGAGGTGAGAGACGCGCTGGTGAGGCCGCGCTGGAGCTGCGCCTGGAGTACATGGGCACGCCCGCGCTGCTGGCGCGCGTGTCGCGCCTGCAGGCGGCGCTGCGGGACGAGTGGCTGGCGCGGGCCAGGCTCCCGCCGCACCAGTCGCACAGACCTACCTCGAGGTGAGAGACGCGCTGGTGAGGCCGCGCTGGAGCTGCGCCTGGAGTACATGGGCACGCCCGCGCTGCTGGCGCGCGTGTCGCGCCTGCAGGCGGCGCTGCGGGACGAGTGGCTGGCGCGGGCCAGGCTCCCGCCGCACCAGTCGCACAGACCTACCTCGAGGTGAGAGACGCGCTGGTGAGGCCGCGCTGGAGCTGCGCCTGGAGTACATGGGCACGCCCGCGCTGCTGGCGCGCGTGTCGCGCCTGCAGGCGGCGCTGCGGGACGAGTGGCTGGCGCGGGCCAGGCTCCCGCCGCACCAGTCGCACAGACCTACCTCGAGGTGAGAGACGCGCTGGTGAGGCCGCGCTGGAGCTGCGCCTGGAGTACATGGGCACGCCCGCGCTGCTGGCGCGCGTGTCGCGCCTGCAGGCGGCGCTGCGGGACGAGTGGCTGGCGCGGGCCAGGCTCCCGCCGCACCAGTCGCACAGACCTACCTCGAGGTGAGAGACGCGCTGGTGAGGCCGCGCTGGAGCTGCGCCTGGAGTACATGGGCACGCCCGCGCTGCTGGCGCGCGTGTCGCGCCTGCAGGCGGCGCTGCGGGACGAGTGGCTGGCGCGGGCCAGGCTCCCGCCGCACCAGTCGCACAGACCTACCTCGAGGTGAGAGACGCGCTGGTGAGGCCGCGCTGGAGCTGCGCCTGGAGTACATGGGCACGCCCGCGCTGCTGGCGCGCGTGTCGCGCCTGCAGGCGGCGCTGCGGGACGAGTGGCTGGCGCGGGCCAGGCTCCCGCCGCACCAGTCGCACAGACCTACCTCGAGGTGAGAGACGCGCTGGTGAGGCCGCGCTGGAGCTGCGCCTGGAGTACATGGGCACGCCCGCGCTGCTGGCTGCGAAAAGAAAAGATTCCAATTGTAGTTTTAACAAAGTTATGTGGAGCTGTTTTATTTTCGCCGTTATTTAACCTCGTCTTCGAATTTACCTGATAACGCACTATATTCCATGCTGTTACTGCTGAAGTCGCCCAAACGAACCCTTAGATTTTTAATAACAAATGAAATATTCCCAACCAGGCCAGCAATTATCCTAACCCACGGCACCCTGAGCTGGCACCAGCTCCAAATCCTGATGTCCCGGAGCACCACACCCGACCTCCTGAAGATGCAGCTCAAACTCGAGGAGTTTTTCACGCAGCAGTTCAAGTCCAGCAAGAGAGTGTTCAGCTCTCTCCACCCGAATTATACCGCGACGAAGAGAGATAGGAGAGAACGTGAGTCGTTTTGCAATAAATACAATGAAATAAATTACTAAAAAACCCGATTGATGCTGAAAAGGTTGAAACCAGTTTAATAGCAGAATATACACATAGATACATTTGTAGGCACAGAACAGAAAAAACTATTAGAAGTGTGATAGGACAGATTCAATAGCGGAACCAATGTCGCCAAACTCACACATACAACGAGATAATAATACGTTGCACTACTAGTAAACAATTATTTTGATTGGTCGCATATCTTTAACACCAAATTAGCCTAAATTATGCACACTGCAGAACGAAAACATACCTTATTGATTGGCATTAGTGTTAACTTTAATATAGATAAAAAAAGGAATTTACGACGTTTTGTATCTGAATCAAACTTGCTTCTCACTCTAACTCCATTACGAAAAAGTTCAACTACTCCCCAACAGATGTCCATTTATTTTAAGAATGTTATTTAGAACCTTAACAGTTATGAATACGGTTGATATTACTTTGAAGTATTATCTCTCTCACTCTAACTCTCTCACATTAACGCTAGAGCAGTGAAACAAAAAGTTGGCAATATCGATAGATTTGTAATTTGTTTTCAAAATATCAAAGGATTCCAAACGCTGTTAGTAATTATAATCTAAGAGTACTAAAAAAGAGAGATGTTTTTATTTACGATTAAAAAGGTATGAAGGCGTGTTACTACGTATGTTCCTATTTAATTGAAATAAAACAAGTGTCCATTTATAGTAGATATTGTATGTAACTGTTGAATAATAAAAGCGTTTTCACATTATCCGGTGCATCCGATATTAGTTTCGGCTTCGATATCGAGGGAAATAAAATAAAGTATAAAAAGAACTCGATAATAGGATTTTTTTTTTAACCAGTCTGTGCGATCGAGAAAATGGCCGAATCGGACCGATTTTATCGAATATATGTGAAAACAGCACATGGTGACCGCTATCGGCGTCAGGTACCCAATATCAGAAAATGTGAAAGTGGTCTAAGGATACTTAAAATACGAGTGCGAGTATTTTACAATATGAGACGGGTGTTTTAAGACCATATTACAAACAGTTTCATACACTACTTTGAAATAATTAATTTAATTTGCATAAAATGAGAAAAACGTAGAGCGCCAAAATCTATTTGCTGATCGCGTATGCATGTTGCGCCGCGTCCACAAACTAGAAAATATCCAGCTGGAGTTGTTCAATACGGAAGTTTATATTTTTGCATGTTTGTACGCGCATAGCTTCGTCATGTGTAGACGAATTTGCAAAATTTCTTCTTTGTTCGAAAGAAGACTATTCCGAAATGATCCCATTTAATTTTTGTAAAGGTCCGATAAAGGGTTTCAGAGAGAGACCACGAAACTCTTCAATAAATACCAGGAAATCAGCAGTAATTGCTGCAAACGCATATTATTGCTATGTCTATGCCACTACACATCATAACATCACGCCCGTATCCTTTGAATGGGTATGAGGAGTGTTCCGAATGTTCCGTGATATTTAAAAAAAACAATAAAGTCATTTGACAAACGTTTATAAATGTTTCCACAAAATTAGATATCGATAAAATTTGACTACATCACTAAATGAGTAGCGGAGAAAGTTCTAGAATAAATAAGAATGACATGTCTATTATGTGTAATCAAAAACAAGCTTTATTGATAAGTGGTAAGGTTGATTTTGTTTAGATTTTATTTCTTTGCATTTCAAAAATATTCGTTATAAATTCTGCTATATCCTGACTTATTGATGGTATAAAACAACTCCATTTCGAATATTTATGCTCCTACTATCATCTGTGCACTGCAAAATGGCCCAGTAAGGCATATTTCCATTAAATAGTATTAAATAACACACGGTGCAAAACTGTCAAATACACGTGATGACAGATACGACTGAAGGTTGAAATTGTAAGAGCTTGCAAATCTCCGCATAAGAAAGACACGCGTGCCACGCCCACATCACACTTCCACCGTTTTTACTGTTCCGTGTTTGTAGGTACGCGCGAAAAACATAACCCTTCTTGCCAGAACAAATATTTAAAATAGTAAACACTAACAAATTGAAGGAAACATCCTAATTAACCTGTCAAGTGAGTAAATAATAGACACAATAGGTAAACAATAGACTCGCGGTGCGATCGCACCGCTTGGGATCTTAGACTTTAAGATGGTACATTAGCTGACCGTTTCCGGCTGCACGCGGGAGAATTTCGTAAAAATCCTAAAACACGATTACAATGCCCGTTTTATAGGGTCCAAACTATGCCTGTAACCTTCAAATAATTGCTATGTTGACATAGTATTATATTAATGGAATGAACGGTACGGCCCAAGGCTAAAAAACTGTTCTTTAGGAAATTGCCACATATGAGAGTATTCTGCCAGTGCATAAATAGCTGAATTTGAACTGAGCTATCACAAAGTTAAAAAAAAAAATAGACGGGTTGCACTCCGGGAGTGCCGTCAGAAGTGAAAACATTTTCTTTCTTTCTTCGTTATATACAGAGAAATAGATAAAAAGAACATACCATACCATACCATACCTATAATATAGCGCCAATCATAGAACCTATCACTAATTTTCTGCTAATTTTCTGTCAGAAGAAATTAATAAATTACAAATAGAAAAAATAATCACAAAAGCAATAAATTACAAAAAGAAAAACAATAATCACAAAAAGTGTCAGAAGCCCAAGTTCGAACCCGGTACTATCTGAAACCATAAGGACTTACAGTCGAAGCGCTTACCGCTAAGCTACGAAGCTTCTTAGCGAACCTAGCAAAATAAAGACTCCAGATAATAAAGATACTCCAGATAATAAAGTTATTTGATATTTGGCTGATGTAGGTACTCGTACTAATTATATAGGTACATAGGCGTTCCACTAAGTATGACAGCAGTTCAAATATTGACCAGTTTTAAGCCTTCATGGGTTCATACAGTAATCCAGCCCTACTCTTTTGAATAAAATATCGTATCAATGTTCCCCCCCAGCACCGGCTGCCCCCAATGCAACTGGCGAAGCGCAAGCACAACCACAGCACCAAGAACTACGCCACCACCGGCATTGGCAGAAAGTGCTACAGCTAGTGTCAGGGATGCAACTGTCGACGCTGCCTACCCCACTACCCGCCAACGGTATGTTCATTTTGTGTAGCTTGAAGAAAAATTGCGAAGGGATGTAAATACGTGAGATTATACCTGTACTAGCTTTTGCGCGCGGTTCCGCTCGCGTGGATGTCGGTTATTGCTATAATATCGGTCATCGTTATACATTGTAGCCTATGTCTTATTCTGGTGTATAAGCTATATTTTATATTAAAAATCCATTCAGTCGTTTTTACGTAAAAAAATAACAAACATTCATACATCCATGCATCCATCCATAATTACAAACTTTTGCGTTTATAATATTAGTAGGATGGTATGGAGTGCCTTATACAGTAGGCCAAAGCTATTTTTCAAATCGATTAAGATAGGAAAAAGTGAATGCTCAGGTGGGACTGAACCCACGATCTTTCCCTTACAGGGGGAATGCTCTGACCACTGAGCCACCGAGCCACAACTGAAGCTATCCAAATTCTCCTACCGTCTTAATGTTTAAAAATGATTGCAACATCATTCATTGTTTCCGATATTTCGTATGAATGTCGGTAGATGGCTCCCACCGTCGCCCTAAGACGGTAGTATAGGAGAATTTGGATAGCTTCAGGTGTGGCTCGGTGTTTCAGTGGTCAGAGCATTCCCCCTGTAAGGGAAAGATCGTGGGTTCGAGTTCCACCTGAGCATTCAATTTTTCCTATCTTAATCGATTTGAAAAGTTAGCATAGTAAATGCTTCAAAATTGAATTCAAAGCTATTTTTATATTGGGAGAGCCCTATGTCAAGCAGTCTACCTTTCAACTTTTCCTTTCCTCAATTTTCATAAACCCGCCTTTTTCCCGTTCCGTAGATTCTAAACTGTCAGTGGCTATTGACGAAGTGACTATAATGCTATTATATTTAAATAAGATGTGTTGATGACACCTCCAGAACCTTACTATCATAAATCGCGAATTAAAACTTGCAATTACCGACGACAAAGTGACCGTATTAAAGTTGATGTTTGTATGACTTCTGTGTCCACAATAATCACGTTAAATTATATTCGTGGACAGGCACGGTCCTGGGCGGCACGATGGAGCTGCACGGTACCAACATCTCGCTGGCGTGCTTCCACGGCAACAGCCTTAAGGCCAAGTCCTGGGCGCTGTTCAGCCTCAAGGAGCCCTGCATCAGCTTCGCCACCGAAGCGCAACAGGTCGCAGGGGACGACGGTGAGCCTTACACCTTTATATTCAACCGTAGCTGGATAGTAATTTATGGAATCGAACTGAAGGAATCATCTAATTCGACCGAAAAAGGTCGATTGTAATTTTTCCTGAAATTGGATTTAGACAAGATTGAAATATGAACTTATTTTCAAAATGTCCACTTTGCAAAATAACTAGTAGCTATAGTGGACTAATTTAATTTGATATTTTCTGCTAGGGACATTTTACAACCTATAGACATTTTGTGAAGTGGATATTTTGCGAAAGGGATATTGTGCCAAAGGGACATTTTGCGACATGCATATTGTGCAAAAGTGACAATTGGTAAAGGGGATATTGTGCGAAAGGAATATTGTACGACAGGAACAATTGGCGACAGGGATATTGTGCGAAAGGGGCAATTTCCGAAAGGGATGTTGTGCGAAAAGGACAATTGGCGAAAGGGATATTCTACGAAAGGAAATTGTGCTAAAGGGTCAATTTGCGAAAGAGATTTTGGGCAAAAGGGACAATTGGCGAAAGGGATATTGTGCAAAAGGGTCAATTAGCTAAAAGAATATTGTGCGAAAGGGATGCTGTGCGAAAAGGATAATTGCCAAAAGGGATATTGTGCGACAGAGACAATTGGCGAAAGGAATTTCGTGCGTAAGAGTCAATTTGCGAAAGGGATGTTGTGCGAAACGGACAATTGCTGAAAGGGATAATGTGCGAAAGGGTCAATTTGCGAAAGGGATGTTGTGCGAAAAGGACAATTGGCGAAAGGAATATTCTACGAAAGGAAATTGTGCTAAAGGGTCAATTTGCGAAATGGATTTTGGGCAAAAGGGACAATTGGCGAAAGGGATATTGTGCAAAAGGGACAATTGGCTAAAAGAATATTGTGCGAAAGGGTCAATTTGCGAAAGGGATGTTGTGCGAAAAGGATAATTGGCATAAGGGATATTGTGCGACAGAGACAATTGGTGAAAGGAATTTTGTGCGTAAGAGGCAATTTGCGAAAGGGATGTTGTGCGAAATGGACAATTGCTGAAAGGGGTAAAGTGCGAAAGGGTCAATTTGCGAAAGGGATGTTGTGCGAAAAGGACAATTGGCGAAAGGAGCAATTTGCGAAAGGGATGCTGTGTGAAAGGGACAATTGTCGAAAGGCATATTGTGCGAAAGGGCCAATTTGCGAAAGGTAGATTTTGCGATAGTGCTTGAATATTGTAAGATATCGTATAATGTTGCAGGTGAAATGGAGGTACACGTGGTCCAGAGCCTCACGGCGTCGCTGGGGGGCGCGGGGGCCGAGGGCGGCGGCGCGGCGCGCTCGCACCACTCCATGGCGACGGTGTGCCGCATGACGCGCTCCATGCTGTTCCCGCCGCAGTTCAAGACGCTCAAGGAGTGGTTCCACTACGCCTTCGCCAACAGCGAGATCGACGGTACGTGTCTAGCTTCTATACGTCCTATTTCCATTATCTCATTTAACTAGATAAATAAGATAATGAATTTGGTCTCTGTCTCTTCTGTATAAGCCTAGCGTGACTTCGTCGGGTTTTTTTTAACGTGCGGGAAAACCCCACCGATACCCCCTCCCTCCCCTCCTCCCCCTCCGGAACCGTCGTGCCAGGTCGAAGTGCTTTCGTCAGTTGATATTCTTTCTTGATAACAAATATTTTGTTTCTTACACTAGTCTAGTTCCTCTTTTGTTCAGAAACCGGCCTTTTAGTATACATTATAATAGCCATAGCTAGTGCATAACCGTGTACACTTGTTCCCGCAGCGATCGAGCTGTTCCCGTCGCTGGAGCGCGAGGGCGCGGCGCCCGCCAGCGCGGCCGCCAACACGGGCTCGGCCGAGCGCGCCGCCAGCGCCGAGCGCGGCCGCGCCGCCGGCGACAAGCACGTGCGGGAGGTACGCACGCGGCAGCATTCGATTGGGATCGTTCGCTCTTTACACTTTACTCATCTCGAAGCCCGAAATCCGGAAGCCTATCATAAAACATCCGATACTTCAGACCCACAAGAAACAGAAACAAAAGACGTAACTTACAGTTCCGTATTTCGGAAGGATACCCAGTCCTGAACCTCGATATTCATCGACAGGTTTTACAGACTTTCAATGTCAATCTTTCCTTAAAAGATTCAGGATTGAGCGAAATACAGGCTTGGCCATGTAGATCCCTTGTAGGCACTTCAGTTTTCTTCCACTAGGCTTTAATCTGAACCAAAGTGGAATCTTACGCCATCGAATCCAAATTCGGAATAAACGTATTCCATGGAACCGATTACTTTAAAGTTAAAGTCGCAACCCCTGCACCTCGGTTAGTAAGATCGGAATACAATCTCGTCTGTTAATTGGCAAATACGGTAAGACAAAAATCGCGGGTTCAAACCGATTCAACATTTTCCTATTTTAATCGATTTAAATACGATATATGTGGCTGTTAGGTGAAGTTAGCTCGGGCCCAAAGGTTTCAACCATACACAACTCGGCCTAGGGACATTGTTGTTGTGATTTATATGTAATATATATGTATATTATGTTCATTTGATGCTTACGTTGTCTGTATGTTAGGTAATCTTCGCGTTGCCCTCGCTTCAACTGCATCTTAGGACACATCACCTTCAGGCCAACTCGCCGCCCACTGAAAACGGTATGTATTATTATATTATTATTATTATTTATTATTAGAATGATCAATCATAAATTGTTTAAAAGCGATTTTGATCTACAGAGAAGACACATACGTACATTTATTCATCTATGTAAAACGATCTCAATGTGACTCTTGCGCTTAGCGCAACTGAATGTATTACGTGTATGTTCGCCAGATGAGAAGCCAGTGGTGGAGTGCAGCTTCATCACGGAGTTCGAGGACCACATCTTTGTGTCGGTGGATGCAGAGGCGTTCCTGTTCCTGCACGACCTCATTTCCTCCTACATCAAGGAAAAGGATCGGGTGGTACGTCCGACTTATTTTATCAAGGATAGGTCAGAGGGGGTGATGCTGGCTTGCATGTAGTGTAGATAAGAATAGGTTAGAAAGTCTGCAAAGTATGAGTATATAAAAATTGGTGGATGGTGTGATTGGTGGATTATTGTATCTGCATGCCTTGGAGGGACAGAGGTGTGAATATACTGGACAGGGATGTCTAAAATTTTTTTTTTAATTTTGTGTATATTAAATAAAAATTACTAAAAATTCGGTAAACAGATGGGTGAAGCTTGTTGTTAGGTGGGATTTTAGACCATAAAGGATAGGGCTGTTCTCCATTCAACAGTAAATATACAGCACATAACTAAGTGCCCGCTTATAGGCAACTGGCACACCTCCTATTGCGTGGGACTGAAAATTATAATTGCGAAATGTGGGTGTAAGTAAACCTTTGCCTACCCCCTCAGGGATTTACAGGTGTGAGTATATATTTCCAAAAACTCCATCCATAGACTAGAAATATTCAGCGGAAGGTGTATACCGGGATCGTAGCAAGTAAAAAGATGATGTCTCTGCTAACCTCAAAACGAGACGTAACCGTGTATACTTTATACCGGGTGTGGGTGTAAGGGAAACGCTTCTGAAGCCGAAGGCGAATATTGGCATAATTGTTTTTCGATTTGTTTTTTCTTTTTGGTAGTGATGTTATTTTATGAAATTGTCGTTTCATTGAGTTTTCCTAATACAATGGAGAATAAATAATGCTAATTATACGGAAAATAAAATTAAAAAAAACTATCTTTTTTCCTACCAAATCGAAAAAGAATGTATGCTAATATGTAGTGTACCCGATGTACTAATAGGGGCCTTAGAGTGTAGGAGCGTTCCCCTTACACCCGGTATAGAAACGTTGGCGTGTTTGGTCCCAGATGCCGGGCGCCGGCGGCTCCGGGCGCGGCGCGTGGGGCGACGCCTCAGCGGCGGGAACGGCGGGCGCGGGCGGCGCGGGCGGCGCGGCGGGCCGCGCGCAGGACTACCGCGACTACCGCTGCGTCACGTGGCACCTCGAGCCCACCGTGCGGTGAGTGCTGCTGTACTGGCGCACTCTGTGTGCACGTTCAACCTTGCCTATGTAAACTTCCAGTTATATGTATGTCGAAACAGTCTTGTGTAAAAATGTAACATCCTGACTAAATTTCTAACCTATCCTTCGGTAACTTTTTGAGTATTGCGACCATTATTATTATTTCATTTTGGGAACGCCGGGTGGCCGGAGTCGCCCGGACGGATGATCTTTCCGCGCTTCTGTGGGCCATTTCATCCATTTCCCCAATCCTCCCCTGAAAAGGAGTTTGGTTTTCCAGCTCTCACGGTGCCCCTTCAAACCTCTTTGCAGAAGCTCACGATTCGTTCCTCCTTCAGATCTCGTAGCTCCTCTGTGTCCAGAGTGTCCGATCTCAGGAGATTCCATCTGATCAGGGAGTACATAGGGCACTCTGCCAGTAGGTGGAGGCAGATCTCCTCGCTCTCCATGCACTCCGTGCAAATAGGGTCCGTCTTCACACCTATAACTGTTAGGTGTCTGTTTAGCCGGCTGTGTCCTGTTATTATCTCTATGACAAACCTCATATTTCCTCTTGAAAGTTTGGTTAGTTGACTTGTCTTTCTCTTGTCGATGCATTTTTATGAAGATCTTTGACTGCGTCATTCCAGTCTTGGATCTCCATCTTCTGTTAGTTTCGGTTGTGATACTACAGCTGATAGCTCACCAAATTTTCTTCTGCTCCTTCTCTGGCTAATTCGTCCACTTTCTCATTCGCCAACTCTCGTCCGGGCACCCATGCGATGGTCAAATCAGTTTTGTTAGCCAGATTCTCTAGGGACTCCTTGCATTCTTTCACGATTGCTGATGTTGTCTCTACTTGACTGACTGTCGCTGTACATTGTCACTCTTCCTGTGTTATTCAGACGGTTGACCATCTCGGCACATCTTTTAATAGCGTGTACTTCCGTTTGGAAAACGCTGGCGAACTTTCCTAGAGGTTTTCCGTGGCGTAGCGGTAGTGAACGCAGCCGCTACGCAGGAGGCGCGGGTTCGATCCCCGCTCAGTGCAAATATTTGTATGCATGAATATTTGCATTGGTCTGGGTGTTTCTGTGTATAATATGTATGCATTTACAAAAAAAAATGTATCTAAGTATGTTTATCAGCATTCTAGATTTCATAATACAAGCTAGTTAAGCTATGCTTGCGTTGTGTGAAATGTTGTGGAATATTTATTTATTTATTTATTTATTTATTTATTTATTTATTTATTTATTTATTTATTTATTTATTTATTTATTTATTTATTTATTTATTTATTTATTTATTTATTTATTTATTTATTTATTTATTTATTTATTTATTTATTTATTTATTTATTTATTTATTTATTTATTTATTTATTTATTTATTTATTTATTTATTTATTTATTTATTTATTTATTTATTTATTTATTTATTTATTTATTTATTTATTTATTTATTTATTTATTTATTTATTTATTTATTTATTTATTTATTTATTTATTTATTTATTTATTTATTTATTTATTTATTTATTTATTTATTTATTTATTTATTTATTTATTTATTTATTTATTTATTTATTTATTTATTTATTTATTTATTTATTTATTTATTTATTTATTTATTTATTTATTTATTTATTTATTTATTTATTTATTTATTTATTTATTTATTTATTTATTTATTTATTTATTTATTTATTTATTTATTTATTTATTTATTTATTTATTTATTTATTTATTTATTTATTTATTTATTTATTTATTTATTTATTTATTTATTTATTTATTTATTTATTTATTTATTTATTTATTTATTTATTTATTTATTTATTTATTTATTTATTTATTTATTTATTTATTTATTTATTTATTTATTTATTTATTTATTTATTTATTTATTTATTTATTTATTTATTTATTTATTTATTTATTTATTTATTTATTTATTTATTTATTTATTTATTTATTTATTTATTTATTTATTTATTTATTTATTTATTTATTTATTTATTTATTTATTTATTTATTTATTTATTTATTTATTTATTTATTTATTTATTTATTTATTTATTTATTTATTTATTTATTTATTTATTTATTTATTTATTTATTTATTTATTTATCTCAGATCCATCTTCGCACTTTATGTGTAATTTGATTTTGTAACAAAAATATTTTTGGCAAACCACAAACAATACAAATATTTTGAAATTAAACCACTTTTTAACGGATTCTATCGCAATTTATTTGGTTGTATTTACATTAAGGCCGACGTTACGTCTACTACTTATCAGTAGCCATGGTTGCGGGGTGACTAAAAGTGGTTTTATTTCAATGAGTGATATCGTAAACTTCAGACAAAAAAAAAAGTATAATTTCACCACCCATAACATTTGTTACAGGTTACTATCGTGGGCCGGCAAGTCCATAGAACCGTACGGGGTGGACTACATCCTACAAAAGTTGGGCTTCAGCCACGCGCGCACCACCATCCCCAAGTGGCTGCAGCGGGGAACCCTGGACCCCCTCGACAAACTGCTGTCTTTAGCGCTATTGCGCCTCGTGGCCATCGTGCCACACAAGTCCTACTGAACCACAGGCGATGTAGTAAGTCAATATCGACTACACACGACAATGAACTTCATTGATTCTTGAATAGAGTCGAGTTTCATAACAATTCCAAAAGTAATTTCGCCCTCTTGGCCTTGTGGTCATAGTGTGAACCAAACTTTACTGCTCCTCGAATAGAGTTGAGTTTCATAAAAATTCCAAAAGTAATAAGGTCCTTTTATGAAAAGGAGCCTTTCAAAAATGGAAGACTATAGGTTTATAAACAATTAAAGTATTCCCATACACAAAAGTGGTTTTAGAATAGTGACATCTAGCGAAATTTTACGAAAACACGATAAATATAAATTCGAAAATTAGAGAAATTGAAAATTTTTACAATTCGACAATCTGAACATTCCTTGCCCTAAATGGACTGTATGTGAAAGCGATAAGGTTTAAATTCTAATGAATTTATTGTAACTGGGGGACGACGGAGATATAGTCACCGAATCGAAGATGGCCTTTGATATTTGTATGAGTAGATATAGAATAGTAGGAAATTACCGTTTTTACTAAATTGAAATGTTAATCCACTATCAAAGAATATATTATTCTTCCATGTATAGTAGTTATTTATGGTGCAGTTGGCGTTGCATGAGTGAGAAAGTGAATATTTTAAATCCCTTTAAAACAATTCACGCATTAAATACTATTGAATTAAAAACTATGAATACATGCCCCCCTAGACCCGTGGCCGGCGTTTGATAGAATAGAATGACAAATGTATGGGATTTGACATATTTGACAGTCGTTAACGCATGTCATAAACGTCAAATCCCATACATTCGTCATTCTATTCTACTAAACGCCAACGAAACGAAATGCCACTTGTCTAGAGGGGCAGGACAGATTCGGCCTTAACTTGAAGGGAGGGGGAAGGTATAATAAAAACAAACACATTATTATTAGTTAGTAAAAAAATGTCATGGCTAGGAAACCTATTTGTAAACAAGTTGTTTAAAATGCGAACAATTTATGCCTATGAACCACATGATTGGGTCTTCCCTCTTACTTAATAAGATGTTAAGTCTATTTCTTTAAGGAACTCCATCTTTTTTTTCAGTCCCCTTTTTACTTTCTCCTACTCAAGACACTATACGCGTACTCAAGCATTTTTAAGCAGTAACTGCTTACCATCGAGTGGGCCGTGAACTATGTAGACCCAGTTTTCAATCCCTCCCCCCTCTCTCCCAGTGGATCCGCCATTGAGTGAATGTTTACTTGATATTGAAACTTATTTCTACATTTGGTAGTAATTTATAATCCGAATATAGTAAATTGTTATTCAATTCGTCCTTTTCTAGCATTCCCTTATATTATAGTGTTGGAAAGAGATACATATATATCCGTAATGTTTATTACTAAAGTACAATGTATGTTGTATGTGTCGAGTAATTAAATTCCCCCAGTTTATGCCTTTCTTGTTGTTTGGAATAATTTTGTACTTTAATAGTTTCTGCTATTGGTTCATCCAAAATAATTTAATTTTAATAATTTGGACCTTATTCCATAGTAAATAAAGACTCAGAGATGGACATTCTATAGTTTATTTTGACTGCTTAAGTGATAAAAGGGTATTAAGTGCGACTCCTGTACTGTCTCAGCTTCAATTCCTGGGTATTGGAATATTCTGTAAATAAATTCTTAGTAGTAGCATGGAGTCTGCCTACCTACCTCCTGGGAGATAAAAAGGCGTAATTATATATAGACTACTAATTTTTTGTACAATTTTTTTACAATTAGCAAAGATTACTTAGCATCTAATATCTTTTTAATACTGTTTGTATTTTACATTATAGTATTAGCACCCATATTTTGTCACTTATGGTTTTTCGGTGCCCAAGTTATGATGCGGCAGTGGTAGTAGTAGATTCAATTCCTGGGTCCAGGTCTTTTAGGAGTGTCTGATTAGAAGTACGTGGTCTGAATATGCGTTGGGAATATAATACAATGCACCTCTGCCTATTTCTTCGGGGATAAATAGGCGTGAGTATATAATAATCCATCTGGTCCCTTCCGGGCTCTGAAGCTAGCTATGGTTGAGGAGTCGGTCTTACGATCGAAAAGTCCCGGGTTCGAAACCTGGCCGTTACACTATCGACGTGAACCCACTCCTAACATAAGCAATTTAGCTTTACTGGACGAGTTCAAAAGGAGGAGGAGAATAAAATTCTATCGAAACTGCGTGTAAACAAAAGTTATGATATGTTCAATGTATTTATATCTCTAGGCGATGATCTCTGTATCGTAGCGGTGGTGTTCGATTGCTGCGTCAGAGGTCGCAGCTTTGATTCCCGCTCAATACAAATATCTTCATGTAGTATGTCTATTTGCATTGGTCTGTGTATTTACAAAAGAAAATGTATATAACTATGTATATCCGCAAAGAAGAAGCCATTACACAAGGTTATTAGGCTATGCTTACTTTGAATCTATATAGCATTGTGTAGAATATCAAAGACGCAGGAACTATTAAAATACAATTTATGAATATCATGTAATTATTTAATAGAAAAACTAATTCTGTCGTACCTTTCTGGTTTGAAAGGAGTATGGTCATATATGTTATGTTATTTTACTGTGAGGTCATTGCGGTTCTTACTGTTTGTGTACCCTGTAGGTACAGGGTACAAATGTACCCGGATATTTAAGGATGGTACCCACTATAGCTAATATTTCCACTGCCCCTGTCGTTATGAAGTTGATTATGCAAATTGAAAATCAGAATTAAAAGATCTTAAAATAAGATAAGTCACAGATATATAATATGTTTTATTCAAAAATAAAATGAGAAATGAAAAACAATAACCTAAACCTTCAAAGCTCGATAAAGCGGTTCAACTTTTAAGAGTCAGTGGGCAACACACAAAGGACAAATCCGGTTTTGCAAGCTTTTCCGATATACGATAAAAGATTACTATCTAGGCGGCTTATATACTTATTTCCATTTCAAGAATCGTACTGTCCTTAAAAGCTTAAAAAAGAATTAATTTTAATATATTGTTACGAGCGTGGGGGTCGGTTTAAATAGAAAATGCGAGGACAACCGTTGAAGACAGATTTTATTCAGCTGCACTTAACTTACAGCAAAGCGCGTACAAATTCGATAACTCTTCCTTACACAATACACAGTCACTTGTATAATCGCACACTTTATCGCAATGATCGCTTCGAATTCTAGTCGTAGACTTACTTGAGCAGCGGCTGTTAGCTCGCCTTTTATATAAGGGGCGGCCGAGTAGCGAAAGATCGAGAAAAGACAGGTACGTTCTGAAAAAGACAGGAACTTTCTGGGAGGTTCTATTAGGTCTTGTGTCTCTTTCTATTCGTTCCATTCCTTCTAGAACAGTGACGTCAAGGCATGCTGTCTCTTTCTAGCCTGACGTCTCGTTCTATTCATTCCATTTCTTCTAGAACAGTGACGTCAAGGCATGCTGTCTCTTTCTATAGTGCCGTCTCGCTCACTCCTATGGAAATTTGGCCATATATTGAAGTGGCCAAGCGCCGGGCGTAGCAATATTATTTCGACTTACTTACTTACATATAAATACGTCTCGAAACGGTATGTAGTTCAAGTGCATAATCAATTTCATAAACCACGTCAATGTGTATAGTATATATATAGTGTATATTTATTTTAATTCAGGATTATTGTTATCATCACAGTAATAAATTGATATAATTATGTAGTATTGTTTAAGGATGGAATATTCTGTGATCAATGTGAATGCAGTTAGCTGTTAATTTATTATTATTGTATCATTTTTTAAGTCATGATAATATGTTCAAATTGGATTTATTTAAGTTATGTCGATATTATAATTTCTTTTTCAACTATTAACATTTTGAAATTAATTACTTCGTTGACACGATAGAATTCTACTTGGTAATTAAGCGTCATTTTGGTCGTAGCAACACGGCTTAAAGTTAACTGAACCGCATTAAAACTTGAGGAGATTTTAGTAATGGTGGGTCTCGTTATAATATTATATAAACTTCACTGACAACTTCTTACCACAGGGGTGAAGTCAAGTCAAGTGAAACAAAAGGACTTCGACAAAGTCTTCCAAGTCGCAGTCAAATACTACCAAGTAGACTTCGATCGTGTCAACGCGGTAATAATGATTTTATTGAAACTGATAGAGATTATTCTAAATAATATTATTACTTTACCAAAACTCATGTAATTATTCAATAGTTTTATTATTTGTATATTTATTTATCGTATCCGTCTCGTGACCAAACCTTTACTTTAACGTTCTATATACAGGGGGATTGAGTTAGCGTTCAAGTCACATGACCAGCTTCTAATACGTCATCACCACTAAAACACCAGTCTGGTTTTGTCAGTCGACGCAAAATAAACTTTATTTTAAAAATGCGAAGGTTGAATGTTCTAGTACATATTAAATACAAATTTCCTTTTTTTATCAGCCATATGGCTATTTTTCACTACAATTTAAATACTTCATGATGGCGAACCACAATCTTTTATTTTTTGCTGTTAATTCACTACTAGGGTAAGAAATATCCGATTGGTCTTTTCTATTGTATATTAACTACCGATCACGTGATTTGAACGTTGAAAATTCACCCTGTGTATAATATAATAGCTATCACATTAGTTAATTTTGTAACACACTGTATAATTATTTGCATAGAGTTGTATTATTTTGTAAAATATCGGTAGGGAGAGATTGCGTTCGTAAGGAGGGCTTCGTCGCTTAGTACTGATTATATTTTTATTAAAGCATGGTGATTTGTACATAATGTATGTGATAGGTATGAATAAATTATTATTAGACATTATTGTCGCGTTTAATTTTTTAACTCCAAAATTTTCTGAACCTCAGCTAACCGCATCTGCAAGTAGATTAACCTGGATTGACGGATGGGGCCCCGGCGCAGGTTTTCCTCCAGGGGTTAGGACGTCAGATGGCAGCCGCTCCGTCACTTTACGCAAAAGAGGTATCTGGGCCCTGATTCTGCTAATATTTTTTACATGGTAAAACCACTGCGGTACCTCAGACACTGTTACAAATGCCATTTAATTTTAGACTTTACGTTTATACTGATAAAGTCTAAAATTAAATGACAATATTGTGGAGTGAATGAAGAATGTTCTAAACTCTTTCTATTTTCATTTTGGACTTTAACACTCAGGTATAAAGTCTAAAATTTAATGACAATGGCAGCAGTATGATAGTGGTTTTGTTATGTCATAAAATTAGCAGAATCGGGGGCCAGGTTATGGTCACCCAAGGTGCGAGAGAAATGTCTTATTGGGTAACCTTTCACCACCTCTGTCTGGGGAATCATTTATCGAATGAGTCCGAATCGGTCATAGTTACCCCTGATTATTAAAATTAAAAATGTTTATTGACATATAGAAATATATTTACATGTGTGAATGAGGTTTTATTCAGAACTGTAAATGTCTATACTATAATACCTCTCGAGCTAGTTTTGTGAAAACTGTATGACGTGTTATACCTTAATACATAGATACGTAATAATGTCAACAAGTAGATATGGCAAAAAATATATGCAAAATAGACTCCCGTACAGAGAAGTAATAACACGTCAACAAAATATGCTACCAATCGAGAACTGGTGCGTGCATGTGTGTGTACGTACGTGCGTGTGTGTGCACGCGTGTGCGTGTGTCTTTGGGTATGCATGGGCGTGATGGGCGACGGGGGTGATATTCGTGGTGATTTCCGCATATAATAGAGGTACTGTAAACCCACAATATCGATACTACAAATAAAAGGTTGAATAAATGAAAAAAATATATATAGGCAAAATAGCTTTATTCAAAATACAATTTAAATAGTGCCCATTAAATTTTACAATCTTATAAAATAAGAGTATTTTTACATTAACCACACCACATGTGTTGTACAAACAAAATACATATATTCAATAGGATTAGATAGAAATAATCTAGAAATGAAACTATTATTACAGAAAGCAATTTTGTCCGTTCCCTCAGAACCGAGATGGTCGAGAGTTCCTACCTACAGCCAGCTGCTGATTCTGTTTGCCAGATTGAACAAGGTTTTTGACAACAAGATTGCTTCTCTGTTATATTTTGTTTGTTGTGAGTTCTAGCTTGGATGACAAAAGCTGTACTGGCTGTATTAGGTATACTTAGCTGCATATGCTTATATTATTAAGTTTTTAGTCTATTTCCTAAACAGCCTTACTCTTCATTGAATGATAAGCATGTGTATGGTAATGAGCTATTGCCCAATCAAGGCCAATTTTAGCTATTTTCTGCGAAATTTTTACAATGTATAGTACAATAAGAATGTGATATACGACAAATTGGGGCCTTGCTTTCGTAGAAGTGTGATTACTGAGTAAAATGTACACAAGCCGTATTACATAAGCGAAGCGACACCTTGTGTCTTATTTAAATAGATATAATTACATTGAAATGGCGCTCTTAGGCGTGTACCTATAGTGAAAAGGCGAGCTTAACATGAGCTCGATCAAAGGATAAGGGTTACACGGGTCAGTTACAACAACAAAACGCTGCATTCGGCATATTTCGTGTAATTTTGTAGCAGCGTCAATCAACCAAATGCGGCGAGTTCATGTTAAATGTCACGTTCATGTAAAAAAATCACAGTCATGTTGATACGATTTTATGTCGATTATGTATGACGCCTAATACCTTTTCTGTATAGTTCACACCGTAGGGAGACAACCTTAAAATTTTAACTGGACAAGCTTCTTTGTGCAGAAATAAATAAAACATTTGTGCCAGTATTTTTATATGTTCAGAAATTGATTAAGAATTATTATGCTGTTAGCTAAACATACAAAAATATCATATTTAAAACTTCTATTTTAAAATGTTACTTACATCATATGGGCTTTTGAAAATAAACATTCTTCTTACAATTTTATTAAAAGGAGGAGTCTCTAGGAGGAGTCACTAGGAGGAGACTCAATTCGTAAAATTACTAAATCTTCGAGTTTCTCAGTTTGAGGTTATCACACCAACGAAATGAAAAGTCATTAAAAGGAGATAGGACACGACGGCATTTCCGTCAAATGGAGCAGTCCGACTGGGGAAGTGCCTCCGCCCTATAGAATACCGCGGCCATAATAACCTGTCAGTGGGAAGACCAAAGGCTATTCCTGAGAAATTCTGTGCTAACAGGGTAGACAGCAGGAGTGTGACTGCCCTGGTATTGCACACGTCCATAGGCCACGGTAACCACTTTCCAACTGGTGGGCCGTGTGCTTGTCTGCCACCTCAGTTGTATAAAAAAAGGCTCTCATAGGCAAGATAGGGATATAATCTTAAACATAGACATACAAATGCTTGAATTAAAGCTCTTATTATAATATTTATTGCTATTTGCATGAGTGGCTATATTGTGGTCAAAATATCTACATCATTATGCTGCTTTATTAAGACAATTTTGAAGTGGGATTATAGATACCGATTCATCGCATTAGCAGGTAACTACCGGCGAACCGGTGATTTAAAATGAAGTTATTAACTACTAAGGTGACATAGATTACTTGATGGCAAGCGACAGATAGAGAGACATCTTCTGTGAGATATCTCGCTCGTATCATGCCAGCCTGCCAGTTTTCATACTGCTTTTATAATACCATTTACCAATTTACAATGAAAGTATATATTATCTATAATAATCATAACAAAATTCAATTCAATTTTCTCTGAAAAAAGTTTTGAAATACAGTTCAACATTCCCAATTGGGAGTGAATTTTGATTTGAATTTGCATTTAATTCTGAAACTGACTAAATTCTTAATTTACATCATTTTCATTATTCGATTCGATGGTCCGTATGCTTGTTTGCCACCTTAGTAGTATAACAAAGTCGTTGCCTGTATTTCTTACAATAATATGTACCTACAATGCAAATGTTTATAAGTAAGATAATGTTATTTACAATAATTTGGCAATTTCAATTCATCATAAATTGCAAATAAATGAACTACACATACTGGCCTACATAAATAAGTAAGTCATATACAATGTACTGTGGAAATCCAGGACCCCCTTGGAACTGTGTAGGTTAACTGGCCGCACACAGCGCTATCTAGATCCAAAGTAAGCATAGCTTAATAGGTTTTATATTGAGACAACGGAGCATTGAGATTGGCAGGCTTAACACACACACACACACACAGGTTCACAGTAGGCAGGCGGCCAATCACAATGCTTCGTTCTCTCGACACGGTTACGATACGACTACAATAATTTTTCGTGCTAGGCGTACTGATTTAGTTGTTGCACCGCAAAAATACACTAAGATAGAACGGCCATTAAGCTGTGTTCACCTTCACGAGAGATAGGAAATACCTTTATTTTTCAAATTTACTTCTCTATTTTTATTCTACAGTTGGAAATAGCACAATATGGCATATTCGCGGTATTTTAACGAT